>CM061492.1:5015000-10015000 GCA_030867185.1 Tagetes erecta
TACATTTTGGTCCTTAATATTTTGTGTAATATTGAAAAATTTATGATTAGTTGCATTTTCAACTCTCTTCTACTACTATGGATGTGCATGAGTTAGTTTATATTTAATATAGTTTATATTTGATAATGTTGGTAATAATATACAATTAATTTACCTTAGTAATTTTTTAACTTATATAACTTTTTATATGAAATTATATTTAAAAACACTACACAATAAAATTAAACATTTAATTATCTTTAATTTGAGTATAATAATGTTATATACTAAAAACCTTTAAAACAAATCTTATGCTCGGGTTTTACTATGGTTTTGTCTTAGAGCTATTTATGACCATATGTGCCCTCATGAATATCTTTATAATCTTCACTTGGGTGTTGTTTACCGAATCATAGCGCGAACACCAAACTACTACATGATATAATAAAGTTAGAAATATTTTTTTTTTATAATTTGTTTATTAAAATCATATATGGAGGCTATATAATACTCCACACCTTTATTTACCATGTTGTGGGTCGTGAGCTTGTGGCAACATATATATAGAAGTATTAAGATCATATTAAGGTGTTTTTTTTGCTAATTTGATTTGTTAGGTTTCATCCAAAAACCAATTCGAATTAGAAAGTATTTTCGGTTTGGATTATGTTTTCATGAATTAGGTTCGGATTATGGTTTCAACCAAATAAAAAATCAAACTGAACCAAAAACATAAATAACCTTCAATCTTAACCGATAATAGCTCTAGATGAAATGGCATTAAATATATCACATACGTGTTTTTATTGCTATTTAGAGATGTAAAAAACGTGTTTAAAGTGTAAAAAGAGCTACTGGGGAAAAGGAATGTGTCAAAGATTCACAGGTATACAATATAAATTAATATTGGAGTTTTGATTTAATTGACCTAAACCGACATTAATGGATGTTTACTAATCCTTGTACCCTAAGATGATGGCAAAAACATGTTAGCAAATCTTTATGCAGGCCAAAGTGGCCCCAGTTTTAGTTTATAAGATACCTTTTATTTTATTTATTTAACTAATTAATACAAAGAAGAATGGTTAAATATTCGATTTTTTGACGTAATTCAAATATTTTGTTCGAAGAGTGAAGATGTATTTGTTACGTAGCCACTCAAACACGATAACTATTTAAATATTATTGGTGTGTTTACATGTGAAATAGACATCCACCGAGTGTTTTGAAGACTAATTTTTCAAGAAAATTATAATATAGATGAAAAGCTTAACTTTTTATGCTTTTAAATAATTTTCTACTATATATATATATAATATGGTAAATATGGTTTGTCTGCTTGGGGGAGTTAACCAAAGAAGATGATCAAGTAAATTACCACCACGACGAACTCGGACAAAACTAGTAAAACATCGGTTAATTTCGCTACAAATTAAAATTAAAAGGGGTTCTCTATATAATATGTTTCTGGTGTAAGAATAAGCTAGTATCGATTTGTTGGTCCGGTGCTCCCTCCACTCTTATTATAACTCTTAGAACTAGAACTATAAACAAATCGAATGAACACGATCAAGTTTTGTCTGTGTTCATTTGTTAAGGAATAAAAGTGTTCATGAAAGTTCACGAATGCTACCGAACGAGATTTATTGTCCATGTTTGTTCATTAAGAAAACAAATGTGTTCGTGAATTCTTCATGAACACTTACTAAACTTAAACAAATACAAGCAAATGTTCATGAATACAGCACGTTGATGCACAAAGATGACTACAAACAAACAAATATTTAGTTTTAGAATACAATTTGCATTTTTTTATTTAAATATTACTGAAAATTCACCAAAAACAAATAAGTACTTGGCATAATTATAGAAATTTGTCAAGTTTTAACACAAACTCAAATTTTAATTGTCAAAATAAAAATTTCTAGTGGATGCGTATAATATAACTAACATATAAAAATCTTTAAATGAACGAACACTTTAACGAATCTTCACGAACATAAACGAACGAACTCGGCCTCTATTCATGTCCGTTTATTTAACTTAACGAACAAATTTTTTTTCATGTACGTTTGTTTATTAAACAAACGAACACAAATGATCTTTTCGTCAAACGATTCACGAACCTTTCGCTTAAAGGCGGGTTTGTTTACACCGCTATTTAGTACGATGTAATTAGTAAAATCTTAGAAGGGTTTGTTATGGGAGACATATACCCGACAGAATCAACGACACGAATTGTATTTAGAGCTCAAAATTTTTTAAAATCATAAAATTGAGTGGTGCAACACCATCCACCCTTCAACATATCTATTTAGATCTGATCATCTTTAGATTAGTATAACTACCACTTGATTTTATTTATTTATTTATTTTTATTTTTTGATTTTCGAATGTCGGATCAGGGAGGATTTAGGAGCTTCTACTTGTACTAAAACAGGAAATATTTCTTAATCATTTCCACTAATCATATAGACAGTTGGTTTTCATCAAATATGAGTGTAACTGTGACGGATAATTATATGCACCTTATTTTTTTTACAATTGGTTCTCTGGCTTTCATCTATAAATTATTTTATATGCACCGTATTTTTTTTAGTTTTTCATTGACTAACTGCGACAGATTCATTACCCACAAAGAAACGCCTGTGATCCATCACCTCGCCACCACTGTTTGTTGCATAAAAGATTTTATATGTTGAAAATATATAATAATTCAATTTTTCTTAAACTTTGTGTTGTGGGTCTCATGACATTTAACATGGGACAGAGAGAGTAAGAACTTATGGGTAACAAAATTTGCAAACCTTCATCTTCAAATCTCACACCCAAATGTCACCTTTTTCGCCATTAAACCTCGTAGACCTATCCGAATTTTCTCCGCTTTAAAGGTATGCTTTTCCATTTTGAAATTTAGAGAACCGTCATTGTACTTGTTTGTTTGGATCAGGATTTCAGAAATTGTTTTTAAGTGAAACATTCTGATATGAAATTTTGGATTGGGAAGGCAATGGAAAACTAAGAAAAATAAAGTGATGGATCACATGATTAACTCAGTTAGTTTCAGATATAAAAAAAGAAGTAAAAGTGAAAACTCTAAGTTCAAACAAACAAATTTAAAGCTAAGAGTTCAAATGATTAGATTTTACAAAACTCAGGTATATAAAAATTAATTTACTATAGACAAAATTAATTTTGCATATTAGACCATGTGTAGTGGGACGTTTTTGCCCGTGTATAGCGCCCCATAGCGCCCCAAAGCGCCCTCATCCCATTACACAGGGGCGCTATGGGCAAGAAACATGATTGGGGCGTTGCCTACAAAACGCCCAATTTTTGATTTTTCCAATAATTGCCGTTGAATAACGGCTATATTTGACCAATAACAAAAAAAAAATTTAATTTTAAAATCTATTATTAATTTTCTATATAAACCAACCATTTTTTACAAATTCTTCACACCATACACAAACACACTCTTTTTCAAATCCTTTCCAATCTATACTTTATAAAATGTCTTCATCTTCTTCACAACTATACAACTGTTTGTTGAACGATGACGATGATACGTCATCGGACGAGTACGAGGAGGAGATGGCGGTTACAAGTGCGATGTCCTTTGTTGTGAGGGGATTGTTTGAAGAAACGGAGAATACAACAAATCCAACTAGAAAAAGAGTTAGTTTGGAACGTGATCGTGCTAAAGCTAATGAGAACCTTATGAAAGATTATTTTGTAGAGAGCCCAACGTACCCCGATCCTAACACTTTTAGGCGTCGTTTTCGGATGAGCAAAAGACTATTTTTAAGAATAGTGAATGATTTAGAGTCCGACGATTCTTACTTCAAACAAAAGCGTGATGCAAGAGGATTACTAGGGTTTACGGGTATACAAAAGTGCACTTCGGCGTTACGTGTTCTTGCATACGGCAACACTACAGACATTAACGACGAATTCCTTAAAATGAGCGAAAAAACAACGAGGGACACGCTCGAACATTTTACCAAAGATAACTTATTTATTATTATGTTATTTCTAAGTAGTTTATTTTTTATTTATCTTGCCATTTATATTTTATAATTGTAGGAATAATTAAAATATACGGCCAACGTTACCTAAGAAAGCCAACATGGAACGATCTGCAGCGTATTTATGAAGTGCATCAAGAAGTGCACGGTTTACCCGGTATGATTGGCAGCATAGATTGCATGCACTGGGAATGGTTTAACTGTCCAACTGCATGGCGAGGCCAACACACTCGGGGTGACCAAGGGGTACCAACTCTCGTGCTTCATGCCGTAGCGTCATATGATCTTTGGATATGGCACGCCCACTTTGGTACCGCAGGATCGAACAATGACCTTAATGTTTTAGAAGAGTCTGGTATTATCGAGGATGTCGTATCAGGAGGCACACCGATTGCTTGTTTTTATGCTAATGGGAACTACCACCCGCATGGATATTATTTGGGTGATGGGATATATCCGGAGTATCCAATATTTGCAGTCACATATAGAGATCCAATTGATGAAAAACGAGCATACTTTAAGAAAGTCCAGGAGTCATCAAGAAAGGATATAGAGAGGTGTTTTGGTGTGCTTCAGCAACGGTGGCATATTATACAACATCCTTGTCGACTATGGACAAAGGATAAAATTAGAGATGTTATGTACGCTTGTATTATTCTACACAACATGATTTTGGAGGACGATGGCAATGCTATTTGTCAAAATTACATACCGGACCAAGTAGAAGAAGAAATTACTCAAGCAACCTTTGAGGAAAGGGTTGCAAATGACGCGTACTTACGTAACAAGCACGAACACTACGCTTTAATGGCGGATTTGATCGAACATGCTTGGTCGGTTCGAACCATTCCGGACAACGACGATGATGCATCATGAATGAATTCTTGTTTTATTTTTTTTTTTCAATAAATGTAGTTTTTTATGTTTAATAAAATATTTGTTTTTTTATTTAAATATTTAAAATTTATATTAAATAAAGTAATGAGGGGTGATGATTAAAAGGGGCTTTTTGGGGCTCTTTCCATTACACAATTTTTGGGCAAAAAGCCCCTAGATGAGTTGGCATCCACATGTCACACAAAGCCGCTTAAGGGGCTTTGTCCACTACACATGATCTTATACCTTTAAACTAATTTGCTCACTTTTAAACCTTACACATCCTCCAAGTGATTTTTTAGAGGTAAAACCTCGTCCACCGAACCACGAACCCAATAATCCATGTGCAACTCTTTTTTTATTGTCGGTTTTAATGAATTGTGACAGACGCATCCTTTTCACGTGGGGTTTCTAAACCAAGTCAGACAATCACATATGTTATTTAATCGAACTTGTATGATGCTTCTAACTTGACAGACCGCTCACAGATAAACCATACAAAGACCGAAATAACAACCTCTAACAAGAATCAAACTCTTGTATGTTAGTAAAACTTAACTGAACATTAAAGCTCGTAAAAATTAAACTTTAGACATTTGATACACGTTACTCACTCTTGATCATAATGTAGAGCTCTTCTAAACGATATGAATACATTCAAAAAAATAGTCCCAACAGATGTAGACCATTAGGCCCAAAGTTATCGTGTTAAAACAGCTTGTACTCTACGCATCAAAAGCTGTATCATAAAGAAGTTATCAATATTAGTACTCGCAGATGGCTGATGAATCACCGTCATCAATGGCGTCGATCGCCATGGATTCATCTTCATCGTCTTCGTTGCATCCACCTCCGGCGGTTCCGATGAAGCTTCATATTGAAAACCGTGAAAAGCTGTTAAAACACCTCCGTGAAAACTTATCTTCATCATCTCGTCCGTTACATGGATTTGCACTTCTTCAGGTAACTTAATTTCATCGAGTTTAATTGAGTTCATTTTTATGTAATTTTACGAAACCGATTGTTTTGGACTTTTTGTAGGGAGGAGAGGAGCAAACTCGTTACTGCACTGATCATGAAGATATATTTAGGTATTTTTATCCTTCGCTTTGTTAATTAGATCGCGTATTTGAGCATATCTGAATTAGATCGAAGATATTATTGCTTGTTGTTGATTTTGTAGTATTTATGATGTGCAGATGCTCTGTCTGCAGTAGTATTGTTATTTAGCCTCTTTGTAACATCCTTATGTTTATAGTATTAGGTGTGATTATTGTTAATATCTGGTCAGAGATTGGTGCATTTTATTCCTTTTTTTATGATTGATTATATCAGGGTGTAATTGAGTTATTTACTTAATTGATGGCTTTGTTCTAGGCAGGAGAGTTATTTTGCATATTTGTTTGGAGTGAGGGAACCTGGTTTCTACGGAGCGATCGTGAGTCCCTCCTGTTTTCATGTTCAGATTTTGATGTTTCTTTATGGATTATTCTGTAACACGACTTAGGTTTATATATTTTTGTGTATCCTCGTTGATTGCCTAGGGGTAAGAAGACTTGGGTTTTCTATAGGAGACCCAAGTTCAATCCCCACCGGTGTCACTTTTGGTGGATATTGGCAATGAAGCTCGTCCCGGGCTACCACATGATTTCATGTAAGATCCTGACGGTTTTTCGTGGTATGGTTAAAGGTTTCTGCTGGTTTTTCCTTGGAACAGTTGGTTGACGAGTTTTGACTCTGATCAACTTGGCCCGTAAGGGGGGTTGTGGTGAGCCTCCGCTGCGTTCGCAGTAAAGGGGGAGCCCCAATACTGACGAAAAACACCTATTGGTGTTGGAGGCGGGGTTTTGATCTCGGTCCTTACACTTCTGAGTGCATCGGTCATAGGCGTTGCACCAACCACCGTTTAAAAAAAAGTAAAATATATGAAGTCTGGAGTGTCTTTATAACATGTCATCATCATCATCCTATGTTTTTGTAACTCAAGCCATGTACCCTTTTTGAACAACGATTCTTAGATTTTTTAGGATAAACACAGTAACACGCCACAACGTGTACCTTGCTGTATTTGAAAACCCCTACCTTTTGGTTGTGGGGTACACCACTTAACCACCGGGATATCTTATGTCTGGGACGAGCATTGCCATCCCTATCATTTAATGCTTTATTGTTATTTTGTATGATATTTATGAAGATCTTTTTTCGACCGGTGTTCATAATCTTTTTCTGTGCTGGCGTAGGACGTTGCTACTGGGAAGTCAATCCTTTTTGCTCCTAGATTGCCTGCTGAGTATGCTGTTTGGATGGGGGAAATAAAGTCGTTATCATATTTTGAAGTAAGTTCACCCTCACGGTTAATGTCTGAGGTGGCTTTACATGACTTCCCATCATTTAGAAGGAAGTCTCGTTATATGGCCTATCATTCTTAGTTATTCAATCTCTACAACCTATACATTGCAGGAAACGTACATGGTTAGCAAGGCATATTTTGCTGATGAGATTACACAAGTCCTTAGTAACCAATACCAGGGATCTGGAAAACCCTTGTTGTTTCTTCTACATGGGTTGAATACTGATAGCAAGAACTTCTCTAAACCAGCAGAATTTGAGGTACCTTAGGCTTGCAATTACATCTTTGTAATATCTAATATATAAAAGGTTTGCAATGGATCAAGTCTATGTTTTTTTCTCCTTTTCTCTGTCTTCCATTGTTGTCTACCTTTTAATGTTAGCTGAAATCTTGATTTGCTTAGGTCCATTTTTCTGTTATAATGGTGGTACGAAATAAATGTCCAATATAGCACACATTTACACCACTATGGTCTAGAAAGTTTGTTTTTTTAAAATGTTTTTACACCAAATTTATTTAAGCTCCAATGTATGCACTGTATTTATAAATCAAATTTTACACTAGATAACTTGGAATATGTTTAAAAAAAATATTTTTAAGTTTTAAAATAAATAATTTGATTTCAATCCTATATTGATCTATATATTTGGATAGTTAACTGTTTAATCAAGGACCAAATGGCTTGTAGCCTAGCGATACCAAGGTGTGTGGAAAGGTGTCTCTCTCCACGAGGTTGAGGGTTCAAGTCCCATAGTGGACAAAGGTGTAATTTAGGAGTAGGATTAGAGGTCGTGTTATTTAGCTGGTAAAAATAGTTAATCAACGTATTAATGACAAAGATAAACGAACATACTTGAAACAATATTAATACGATTGTCATTTTTAAAGGCCACAGGTTGACTTTTCTTTTTATGTCGATAACTTGGTAAGTATGTGAATTATGAAAAATTGGTGTGATGAATAATGTTACACTTAAGCAGTTTCTGCAAGCTAACAAGTAAAAACGTCAAACTAATTTATGCCCCCATTGAAGTGTAAGCAATATACATTTTACTGCTATGATATAATATTCTCACAGTATACATGTCATATTGTCATTACAATATTTGGTTTATTTGCTCTCCAGGGCATTGAGAAGTTTGAGACGGATCTTAAGACCTTGCACCCTATTTTAACTGAATGTCGTGTTTTGAAGTCAAAATTGGAACTTGCTGTAATCCAGTATGCCAATGATATAAGCTCTGAAGCTCATGTGGAGGTGGGTAAATTTCCATTATGTAAATTGTAAAGGGTACATTTCTTGTTGATTACTGAATAATGTTCAGTTTGTATGTGGCATATTGTCACGGGAATGAAGTAATGACTTTCATTCATAGTAGAAGTGTCTGTGCAATGGGTTTGGGTATTAAAAATGGATATTGAACTCACAAATTCATTCATACTCTAAATCCACCTAGGGACGTCAGACGTCGGTTTAAAAATCAACTCTCATTCCACTCCTACTATATTGATAAACCCACAGCCCTAGAAATTTCAGATTTTCTGGTTAAAAACCAAACTTGCATCAGAATCAACTATCTTCTCCTACATCTACCATACACCTGTCTTTTTCCTCCATTCCTTTCTACCATGTGCCTTCCATTCATTCGACATGTTGGGATGCTCTTCTGAAGTTCAGGTTCTTTAGACATATGAATCATGCATTATAGTACAATTTTTTTCTTGTTGAAAAACCTGTGAATTCAATTAGTTGTCGTTTAGCCTTTTTGTTGTACTATATCTATCTTCTTTATGGATCTAGGTAGTGTTTGGTGTAGTAGTATGGGAATGAAGGAACACCTTTCTTTCCTAATAGAAGTGTTTGGTTGGTGGTTTTTAATTAAATACTGGATATTTAATCCACAAAATACCGACCAAGGGAGGTGGGCTTAGAAATGGATTACCATTCTTAGTCCCGTTCCAGTTCCACCGTATTAAACCCACCCCATAGTAATTCCCAATTTCAAACCAAACACCCCTATGCTGATTGCTGTCTAGTAAAACTTTCTTGTATATGCCCATGTCTCGCTTTAGTAATAATTTCTGTTTCTTAAGTAGGTGATGAGGAAGATCAAGCCAGGAATGAAAGAGTATCAATTAGAAAGCATATTTCTTCATCACACCTATTTTTATGGCAGTTGTAGACATTGTTCATACACTTGTATTTGTGCAACTGGTGACAACAGGTAATGAGATCATTTATGCTGCAAGAATATCATCCTTGTTTTTCTGTATCAATGACATTGCTTAGGTTTGTTTAGTTGGTTTAATGATCAAAGCAAATGAATATATATAGCTCTTATCTATTCTGATTGTGTCTTTATTGTTAGGCTTTCACAGTTCACATATCCTTGTTCCTCTAAGATGTCAATCAGCTAATGGTTTGATTTTTCTTCTGGCAGTTCTGTACTTCATTATGGGCATGCAGCAGCTCCAAATGACAGGGTATGAGAATTTTATATGTTTTATTATACAGGATTGCTGTATTCTTTTTAATGTATATTTTCGGTTAGTGCAAGATTACATCCCAATTTCTTGTCTGGTTGGACCCAACTTGAATCTAACTAAATGATCTTCCATTATAAAATTTGTTTCTTTTTCCATTTTAAGATGCTCAGAAACAAGTATCCCCTCAATCTTGCAACCTATATTTTGATTATTGTGATCTATGGAAAGCTACCTTCTGTATTGAATTATCACAAACTCATCTTTGCTTGAACAATATTTATTTTGGAAACACTGTTAGATATGGGATAGTCAGAATATTCAAACTTACAAGAGCTTTATGAATTCTTTGGCTTATAGGCTCCATATAATTTTTTTTATAGTTTTTTATTTTATTTTTAATCTGGCATTCTTTTGTTCCTTTTTATTTCTCTTCATAAGAAAATCATTCAGATGACGTGTATCCATTTTATGCAGACATTACGAGATGGAGATATGGCATTACTGGATATGGGAGCTGAATTCCATTTTTATGGTTCCGATATAACCTGCTCCTTCCCTGTAAGCATGTTTGCAACCAATAGTGTGTGATTAGATTTTGTTATGACGAAACACTTACAGAATAACAAAGAAGTGAATTTTATTTTCAGCAGTAAAAAATCAGGTCTTTGTGTATAATTCTTAACTGGTGTCGCATTCAATTCTGTAGATACTAGATATAATATAATCTCACATGACATCTTAATTATAGACACTAAAAATACCCCATGATACTTGTCGTTTGATGCTAAAGACTGATGAAAAGCCAATAATGCAAGTTGTTATTATTATTTTGTTTTGGTGACATAATCTTGCATGCAGGTAAACGGGAAATTCACAAGCGATCAACGTCTAATTTACAATGTAAGGGGTTTTCTTCTGGTCTTGTGTAAAATAGGAAGTATTTGGATTTTATCTGATTTCTTCATGTCTTAAGCTTAGCTTAGTTTATGGTTTAATTAAGCGGAAAACTGACATCTTTCATTTTATTAACTTAAATCTTTTTTTTTTCTTTATGAATTTTCAGGCTGTTCTTAATGCTCATGATGCTGTTATATCTAGCATGAAGCCAGGAGTAAACTGGGTGGATATGCACAAGTTAGATTTGATTTTTCTCCCCATACGAACTCTATTATGCTATTAATAAAAATCTTACATAAAATTAGCTTATATGGCTGCCCAGTTCTTCAGTTAAGTGTAAGAATGAGTATCAGTCTAGCAATCCAAAAGTTTAGAGGCCCCTAAAATAGTTTAAAAACACATGAGGCATGAATCATATGTATTCTTGAAGAACATAGATAATGGTGACAATAGCTATGAACAATGCACTTTGATGTTTTATATGCTATAAACTCATGATAGTTAATGTAGTGGTATCTTAAGGCTCTCTTGGGTTATAAACTCGTAATATTTAATGTAGTGGTATTTTAAGGCTCTCTTGGTGTCTAATCCTTTATTGAAATCAGACTGGCAGAGAAAGTTATTCTTCAGATGCTGAAGAAAGGATCCCTCCTTGTTGGGTATTTTCAATTTCTTAATTAAATATGTTTTTTTCAACTTATTATAACAGTCATGTGTTAATTCATGTGATTTTGGCTCTAGTGATGTTGATGAAATGATGGCTGAACGATTGGGTTCTGTTTTCATGCCACATGGCCTGGGACACCTCATGGGGCTTGATACCCACGATCCTGGTGGCTATTTACAGGTCCATAAACTTGCAGTGCCTTATTGGTTTCATTTTATTGGTTACTATTTGTTAATGCTTATTTAATGATATTTGCGATGAAACATATTTACAGGGAGCTGAAAGACCCAAAGAACCGGGACTAAGGTCTCTACGCACAAGCAGAAATCTCTTGGATGGAATGGTCTGTGTGTTATCATGTTCTGACACTTTTACATTTGCAATAAAATTGAGACTGCGTTTTTGTTGATCATTAATCATCAAATACAAATATACTAAGCAAATAGTTTTTTTGGGTAAAGATATACTAAGCAAATAGTTGATATTATATGGTTGTGTTTTTGGTGATTAACCCAAAAGTGCCCTTTCAGTAAAACCTGCTCTCATGTAATGCGTGTTTTAGAGTTATAGAGAACATGACTTATTTGCTATCCATTTTATCTCTTTGCACTGGCTGGGATATTTCTAACAAAAGATGATTGCGTTATTTTTATGTAGGTGATCACGGTTGAACCTGGATGCTATTTCATTGATCCATTATTGGCTCCAGCCATCGAGTCCCCAAAAACATCAAAGTTCTTCAATCGCGAAGCAATCACCAAATTTAGAGGATTTGGTGGAGTTAGAATTGAGAGTGATCTGGTAAATTATTAAATGCCTGCTGAGATTTCCTTTTCCATCATAACATTTTTACATAGGACTAGTTCCATGTACCAATCATCCTTAAAATGGAGTTAATATTTGACTTTCTAGAGTCCCTTTAAATTGGTAACAATCCTTTCACTTGTTTAAAACGACCACATTAAATTTGTCACCATACTAGGGAACTGAGTTAGATCACAGAAAATTGTTTCTATATATTGAATTGGAAATCATATACAGGGTATGTCTCACACACACTCCATGTATAATTTTTCATCGTGAATTCATAGCTTATTAGCATGGTAATATATACATGGTTAAAAACTAGTGTGGTTAGTTTGACTTGAAACACTATATATCCTATATCTATACTTTTTATAACCTATTTGCGTGTCGAATATGAACAGTAATTTTATTGTTTCAATAATAATCTAATATTTTGAGAGAACAAGTATTTAACATGTTTTATGCGTTAAAAACACAGTTTCAGCGACTTCCAACATGTGCAACCATTTACTTATTTTGCTTTTTTTATTCGTTAGGTGTGAAACATTACCCTGTATCAATCTCTGAGTCTCTGACCATGACCCTTAAGGAATTGCCATCTAAAATGTTGTAACTCAAGTAATCTTAGTTGCAAAAATATAAAAAATAAATAAAGGTTAGCAGTTAATGGAACACAGATTTGACTTTCAAATAATATATGCATCCTACAGTCTAGTTACTAATTAGTATACTCATAGGTGTGCTTATTTGAAAGTCAAATATATAAAGTTAACTAGTGTTGGATATGCAGTTTCTGATATTTTACTGTTGGTTGCATTATTTCTTTATGTGATGTGGCAGTATGTTACGGCAAATGGCTGTGTGAACATGACAAAGGTTCCTAGGAAAATCGAGGATGTTGAAGCTGTTATGGGTGGTGCTCCATGGCCGATCAAGAAATCTATGCATGATTATGAAAATGGAGGATCCTAGCTTACCTTACATGTAATCAGTTATAGCACAAACAAAGGTGGTATGGATGGTTGTTTAAATCTATGTTAATACATGCTAGTAGAAATGACTTAGACAATGATTGTCGTGGTTGGTTTAACTTTGAGTCACTATCAAACATTTTACCCCTTATGGCTTGTTTTGCTAAAAAATGTCCAGGATTGGTGTTTTGGTAGACTTTCATGGTCTATTTGCTTGGTTTTAAAGGGAACCTGACACCCCAAATAAAATCCATTTGTGATTTAAATAATTGTGAGGAGCTATTAGACTTTAAATTTTTTATTTTCTCTTTACAAAGGTTAATTGTTTCCACTGTCCACAACATTTGTCATCACTCATCATCGCAATCAAGTATTTAATTTAATATTTTTATTTAACTCGTGTAAAAGTTCTTAATTATTAAGTATTTAATCAATTGAGTCTTGGTTCGATCACCTTTGCCATGCTCTTTTCCGTTTCTATGCACTTCGATTCTGATGGTAATGTTGTATAATTTAATATCCACATCCATAAATAATTGATCAATAGGTCATCCCCTCCGCCGGTCTATAGACCCCTTCAAACCATAACAAAGCAGCAATGCACCAAGCAAGGTTGTGTAGGATTGTGAAGGATGTAGGTTTTACAAAACTTTTTTTCCTCAAAATAAGTTGTTAGATATTTTTTTTACTTAGACTACCCTTTAACACATCACATGTGAGGGTTGATGGGTAAAATTTGTTTGTGAAGGTAATGATTGGAAATCTAACGTGACATGCGAACTAGACATACATATAAGAATGGTAAATCTCAATGTTGTGAGTAGCCTTATAAGTATACTCGAGCCTACTCAAATTATACATGTCAACCTAAGTTTATCAAATTTATACAAGTCAAAATTAAACGGACAATGAGAACCACTATTTGCCACTGCCACCTGCCTATTAAAACCATTCCGTCACCAATCACCCCCACCATTGTTGCAACCAGCAACTCCCATTTCATTCATCGTCGTTGTTGTCACCTACATCACGACAACCATCGATCACGTCATCACCGCCATCGCTATCACCATCAACAATAAATAGAGTTTTAAAACAAATTAACTTGCTATGAAAGTTTAAACCATAGATCAATTCCCTTTTTGGGGAGCATTTTAAATACATCCCTACTAAGTAACATGTCAGGTAAGGGCATCTCGATTGGATTAAATTGTATGAGTTTTTCATTTTAAATTTGTAAAATCAAAATTTTGATCACACAAGAGGTACACTAAACATGAACCCAATCTTGATTAAAAATTTAGAAGCAACTAAAGAAGGGTGACTTTAAAGGTAGAAAGTGAACCGGGAACGCGAAACTGCTTAGCTCAAGTGAGCTTAACTTGGGCAAGAAGGAAAGAAAGGTACTTTCGGACACACAACCATTAAAGTGAAGGTTTCAAGTCTTGAATACTGGTCCCAGACTAATGTTTATGTGCGAAGTCTAAAAATTACGCAAGTTATAGTTGAAATATTGACTTATCACGTATGTTATGACAGAAAGATGAAATTTTTACACAAGAACACCTCTTGCATAAAAATGATTACACTTGCGTCATTTAAAAATTTATCACGTAAATATGTTTTATTTTCATATGAGTGCTTTAAGCGAACTGATGAATTTCTCATATAAATATTTTTTTAAAAAATAAAATCAAACGATAAGATAATTAAAGTGTCCCAAACACCTTTAACGTTATACAAAAGGCGCTATCGTAAACCCTAAATAAAAACTCTACTCCGTCACATTCAACAATATAAACCCTAAAACAATGCATAACCCAGACGCTGAAACTTCAACCATGAATGAAGCTAAACCGACCAAGATTAGATTCGAATATGGAGACGATGATGAAGCAACAGCCACCGGAAGCTCCAACCTTGACGAAGATCTCCCCATGTGCGACCCTGTAGACGATGATAAAACCAGCGCCGATTATTACTTCGATTCATACTCTCACTTCGGTAACCAAATCACAAATTTCTCTCCTTTTTTCTATCGTGCCTCTGATTTTGCCATCCCTTACAGTAAAACCAGAGGAAAAATGACTTGTTTTTGTTCTTTAATTTTGTTGTTGCAGGTATTCATGAAGTAAGTTGACAGTATTTCAATGCAAAGCAACATCACATTTAGCTACTCTACAATGCTTGCTTGGTCTTTTTATTTTACCCATATTTATCTCTTTTTATTTTGAACTATATAAAATTGATGTTAGATTTTAAAATTTTATGTGGCTAAAAGGTGTACATTAAATAAACTAATTGTGAGGTTCAATATGACAATGCTGATTTTTATATTTGAAGGCCTAACGGTGGCTTCTTTTGCAGGAAATGCTAAAGGATGTTGTGAGAACTAAGACATACCAAAATGTTATTTATAGAAACACATTTTTATTCAAGGACAAGATTGTTCTTGATGTAGGTGCAGGGACTGGGATTTTGTCTCTTTTTTGCGCTAAAGCCGGGGCAAAGCATGTTTATGCTGTATGTATGCCATTCTATCTTTTATGTTTAACTGGTTAGATTCATTGCATAGTTACATTAACATGGTACTTGAACCGCGAAAGCCTAAAGCGGATTTTGGGATTATTTATTTAAGCAACTTGTATGATTATTGTGTTTTTGAAATAAAATCATTTAATTACTTTTGAGTATTTGGGTGAAGAATGCATATAGTATTAGTTTTGAAAGTGAAATAAGCTGTTTTTAACAAGCAGTTTAAGATTGCTTGTTTCAAATTGATTATTCTTAGTGGGATTCAAAGTTTACCCTTAGAATGAGACAAGCTCTTTTTTTTAATAATTTGTATATTAGTTTTTTTAACAAGCTCTTTTTTTAGTTTTTTTGTGTAAGAAGCTGTCAATGTAAATTGTTTGTTGTACTTATCTTGGTTTTTCGATAGCAAGTTACAAATTTTGACCGCTGGGCAATTTTTGTTGGTTCTATTTGGTTTTGTTCTTAAAAGTCTTTTTAGCATTTAAAGTGTCTCTTTAAAAGAGACAATATCCCATATAGTAAATGAAAATGGTCATTAAAGTTAAAGATTTCGGGTTCTCACTGTCATGTGAAATTGTTGTAACACACAAACCCTTCTGTTTGCAGGTTGAGTGCTCACAGATGGCTGACATGGCAAAAGAGATCGTTGAAGCAAATGGATATTCAAATGGTAGTGGCTTTTGTAAAATCGGATTTGTACATGGTTTAACACATACAAAATGTTAATAATTCATCCTCCTTTTTCTAAATTTTGCAGTTATAACAGTTTTGAAAGGAAAGATCGAAGAAATTGACCTTCCGGTCCCTCAAGTGGATATTATTATTTCAGAATGGATGGGGTATTTCTTGTTATATGAAAACATGTTAAATACGGTTCTGTATGCTCGGGATAAGTGGTTGGTAAGTTTAACCTCACTTTTGGCATAGTTGAATACCGTAATACTTACGATTTTAAATTGCTAAAGTAATATTTAATCATTTTATAGTACATAAAAACACATTGTGTTGACTGCAATGACGTGTTTCTATCACCTTATCAAGTGCATAACATTCATCAGGCAACCAAGTTCCAACATGCCTTACTCAACAGACGAAGAGATATAATAAAACTAAGTCTTTTGTATTGGTTTCATTTTATAGAATTTGGCTTGGGTAATCTGGAAGCATATATTTGAAATTCTAGAAGGATATATACTAAAACTAAGTCTTTTGTCAATTCCTCATTTTTTTAAACTAGAGGTCTTTGTGTTTCTTGTTTTCTGATAACAGACATGTATATATAATGACACTATGTTCATGAACTTTTCTAGCTATGGTCAATGCATTTTCTTATTCTTTGTAATTTGAACATGAATCGTAGAGATGAAACTTGTTTTTCTCTGAAGTCTATACTTGTTGGTTATGATTTCCTGTCACAGGTTAGTAACGGAATTGTGCTACCTGATAATGCTTCTCTCTATCTGACAGCAATTGAGGATGCCGAGTACAAAGAAGACAAGATTGAATGTAAGTGACCCTACCCTCCTGAAAAAATAGCAGAAGATAGTTGGAAGGATATATAATGACATTGCAAGAAAGATCCCAAAATCATACTTTCTGCAGTGTGATTTGGTATTTTTTTATAAGTTTTTAAATGTTGAGATTTTGATGATCCTGCAGTTTGGAACAATGTGTATGGGTTTGACATGAGCTGCATTAGAAAGCAGTCAATTATGGAACCTCTTGTTGACACAGTTGACCAGAATCAGATTGTCACAAACTGTCAATTACTCAAGGTAGGGTTGGTGGGCAACCTGTTTGAAGCTTTGACCTGTTACTCAACTCAAGGATTTTTCCTTTTTTGCCACTGACAATTTTCAACTTGTTTCTACAGACCATGGACATCTCAAAGATGACATCAGGGGATGCTTCTTTCACAGCACCTTTCAAACTTGTGGCCGAACGTGATGATTATATTCATGCCTTAGTAGCATATTTTGATGTATCGTTTACAGTGTGTCACAAACCGACAGGGTTTTCTACAGGTTAGCTGTCACTTTTTGCATAAAGTAGCAAAATACTCTGGCTCATTTCATACTTCCAGCAACTAATTAAAAAATCCTTTATATTAATTTTCTGAACTAATATTTAGTGTATGCTAGCTGAATGAAACTAAAAATGATGCTGAAAAATAAAAAAAGATATTGACAGAATTACAGAAATGATACTACTGATGCACTGCTAATCAGGAAGACATTTGCTAGTTTATAGATTTTTTGCATTTGGTTGCTGGAAACAGGAATTGCTGCATAGTATTTTGGTTGTATGAGATTAACTATGCCTTATTATATGACATTTAGACATTACAATAGGAAATATGTCAATTGGGAAGGGTTCTTTTCAGAACTAGCTACCAATATCGTGATAACCTTGTGAGAACGAATCTAAATCATTCATTTATATAAGTTAGTTACGCACTCTTCCATGTAACAAGTTTTGTGCACGTGTAGATTAAATAATGATATTGAACCTACACACGTGTAGATGCTTATAATATACAAATACTCTTATATTTACGTATAGCAATTCAAAGACATTTACCTAAGAATTCTGATTTTATATACCCATGCTAGATGAATGATTTGAACTGCGATTCTTGAGAGTTCTTGCAATATCCTACCCTAGGTCAAATATCATAAACTTTTTGTCTGCAAATGTTGTTCGTTAGCTATGTTATGGTTTTTTAATCAAATTAAATATAAAAAAAGATTATGATGTTTGGACAAACAGGGTTCCGGCCAACCAATCCCGACCTATATTTTTATGCACCAAAATTTATTAGTTTGCCACCTGAAGTGATAAGTTTTGATATTGTTGCAATCCAGGACCCAGATCAAGAAACACACACTGGAAACAAACGGTTTTATATCTTGAAGAGGTGCTGACTATATGTGAAGGTGAATCAGTCACTGGAAGCATGACTGTGGCACAAAATAAGAAAAATCCACGAGATGTGGATATCACGCTCAAATACTCGTTAAATGGCCAACGTTGTGTTATCTCAAGAACCCAACATTACAAGATGCGCTAAGACACATGGTGTATGAAACAATTGTGCAATCTACAAAGGTGAAACTTGATTTATTGTACTGCTGAATTTGTTATATTTATGCTTGTTTCATGTATCAAATTTTGTAACATGCATCGATTATTTTTTATTTATCACATTGCAGTTAAATCGATTATTTTTTATTTTGCATTGTTTTCCTTCTGAACTTGTCTGCAGAATTTTATCCTGCTAGAAAAGTTTTAACAACTCTCCCTTGATGATTTCATAATTAATCCAGTTGTGAAGAATTTGACAACTCACTTATAAAGTTTTAAAATAATTTTCATGAGCATCCAACAAGGCTGGTGAGTTTTTCTTCGTAATAGCCGTAGGAGTGACCCAAAGTCCCAAACACAACACATAAATTTGAAAGTTCACTTTCCAAAACACGAAAAGCTCATCTCAGACGGATTATTTGCTTATCCACGATACGATAAACTTATCCACGATACGATAAACGTAAACTAGTCAAAACAACATAAGAAGCGACATGACAAGAAATTGCGTGGATCTAGCTTTTGCACGGGCAAATTATAAATATAATGTATGCTTGCATCATATAACACAAAATGATTTTTAAAGGCAAACGTCTGCGCCTAAGCGTCTTATTGTTCCTTCAAAAATTATTTTTTTTCAAGTTTCAAACTTTTTCAATCATCTTCACCTGTTTCTCTTCCGCTCTTATTTGTGTTCTTCTGGCCTCCTTTGACAATGATGCTTAGGAGGTGGCGTACGTCGATGTAGGAACTAGGATGGGAAATGACTTTTGCTCCAATGGAAACCTTACATATACTCATTGCCTTAACCAACTCGTCCCTTTGTGACGGTTCTTGCGTTGGTACCTTTCAAGGAAGGAGCAAGAGATGCGAGGGTTTCAAGTACTGATAGTCACTAGTACACATCAATTTGGATTTTCGCTTTTCACATTTTTTAGTCTTTAAATTCAACTTCAAATGTGGACATTCAGAGCAATGGACACCAATTACTATTAGTTTATGATGAGGTTCATAGAAGACCCATATGATAAAACAAACTTAAAAGCACACAAAAAACAATCATATGTTCTAAACAAAACATTTGAAAAAGAAAAATCAAAACAAGAGAAATGAGAGAAAAATATGGCTTATTTATATTTAATTTTTTATAATTTTGTAGTGTTAGTTATTTTTCTTTATCTTTTATAGTTTTTTGCCATTTTGCATGCCATAACGCCTATTTTTTATTTTATTTGAACCTAACATTTGTAGTTTCTTTATGTTTACAAGTCAAAGAAACCTAATTTACAAGGAAAATTTTGATTCCAACAATAACAAATGGAAGTATGCCCACAAAATGCAAAAGCTTGTAACTTAAATCTTTAACAAATTCAACAAATATAGTAAAAAAATCATATATAGGCCGAACACATAGTATTCTTGTTAACAAAAATACAAACCATTATCTACGTGTAGTTAGTAAAAACGAAACAAACAAAAATACGATTTAAATATCCTATTAACAAAAAAGGTAAAAACATGTAAATAACATTCTAAACTCTAACTTAAAAGATTTAGTTATGTTATAATATGAAGTCTTTTAAATCTATCAAGTCGTTAAAACTGTATCGACTTAACGATCTTAGTGTTTAGCTTTAGGGTTTAACCTTAAAATTAATCCAAAATCTAACTTTTAGGATTTAGTTTTTTTTATGAGGGTGCAGTTTATTTTTTTTTTGTTGGAGTGGGGTGGGGGAATATTGTTAGGTTTTGGGGCGTTGAGGATTTTGGTCAATTTGAATGAAGTTTTCGAAAGGCTTGATAAGACGGTATTAACGTCCCTTAAATAAGGTCAACCGAAGTTCGTTTTACTGTCTTTCTATGCCTTTACAGGTTCGTAAGACTTTCTAGTATAACCTAACCTTAAAGAATATATCAAAACACTCGTTATCAAAATAACTTCTCAAGTTCGTCTATTCTCGATTAAAATAATGACATGCAAAATAATCATTTGTACTATGATAACCTTTCCTATTAGTCTCACAACTTTTACCACATTACAACTTTGACGTCATACTTAAAATAATATTTACGCTTTAAATCCTCACTTTGTCTTACTAATCATTTTTATTCATAAGTTTAGATGGTCTATTAGTCCTCTTACTTTAGTCATTTTACAACTTTAACATATTTGCGATTATAACTTAATTATCCTTACGACTTTACACCGTAACATACATGATATATATCTTTTTTACCCGGTCATCACATCATGTGACTTAATTATCATGGTAACTTTCTAAACTAAAAGACACATAAAAAGACATAATATAATATAACCGTTACATGATGAAACAACATATGTTGTAAGTGTACATGTATGTATGTATAGGACAAAGAAAGAACAACATTGTATCCAACTTCCAAATGGATAGTAAGAAAGATGACGACGACGTTTCGAGTGTCTAAATCTAATGCTGCTTCATCTGTCGGTAACCATGGTTAGATGTTAACCAAACAAACAGCCGTTGTGACGGACAAATCGCTATCTTTATTTATAAAAATCGATACCAATACCAATTAGGCAATTATATTACATACATATACCGTCGGTGTGTAACTCTAACCGCAAACTCATCATTTTTACTTATTTATTATTATTCGCATAATAAAGCCAACAATTGCTTCGTATTTAAACTATTCTGAAGCTTACAGAGGTGCTGCATCAATCAATCAGAGTGTTTAGAGAGAGAAAATCATCATCATAATCATAATAATCAAAGCCACCACCAAAAACAAAACAAGGGGAAGAAGAAGAAGATTTGATGGTGGATTCAAGTGATTCTGTTTCTGTTGATGTGGAAACCATTTATCTTGGTGGAAAGGTATGTTTTTTAATTAGGGTTTTCTATGAAATGCTTCAGTTTGTGTATTGAACACCATGTGTTTGATGAAATGCCTCAATGGGATGACTGTTTTTTTTTAATCTTTGAGTTTGTTGATTTGTCTTCGCTGGTGTTTTGATGGAGTTTTTATATACTTTTGTGGGATGAACTCATGTTTCTTCCCAAATTGGAAACCCCTTTTTCTTCTTGATTTTTAGTTTTTTTTTGGCAGTACAATTTACTCGCTTTTCAGCTGTAGATCTGTTTTGACTTTTATTTTCACTGTCAAAATGTTGAAATATCAAACCAAGATTGTTCTTATTCCAAGCAAAGATGTTCTTGAATTATGTATATTGTCAACATTTGCTAGCTGTTAATATTGTTTTTGTGAGTGGTGATTATATGAAGTTTTTTTATTTTTTTTATCTTAGGGTTATTGTTAGAATTACACAAACCTGAAAAAGATGATTTTTTTAAGGCTCCATTACTTTATTTTAGAATTTTGTTGTTGAATTAGCTCATTATGATTGGCTTGGGTTAAGTTTTAACACGAGATTGTTGTATCAATGGTAAAAATTTGCTATCTTGGAAAGCATTTGTGTTGTGGTGTCACTATCTTTAGGTTTCAACTCTTTATCGTGGCATAGATGACCTTTTGTTTCATTTCTCATTGGTTAGAAGGTGCAATCTTGTTTTGTGTTAGTTTGTCAATCACTATCAATTTCAAACATCATTGAATTCTCTTTCATTTCTAAACTTACATTTACATTTCAATCCAGTGACGCGTGTTCTTTTATTTTTGATTTTATAATTTATATACTTCTTTTTATTTTGCATTGTTTGTTTAGCCGACTTTTTGCAGAATAAAACAATGATCAAGCATCTTGGGGATTAATAAAACAAATGACTGTTCATATAAAACTAAGCTTCTGTCTTCTATTAGAATAATAGAATATGTTTTCAATAGCTTTTAATTTTACATTTCATAATCTTGGGGATTAATATGTGCTGCCAAATACATTTTCAGGAACATATTATTCAAACAGGCCGTGGGTCCTTATCTATAATCGTGTATGGAGACCAAGAAAAACCACCTTTGATTACATATCCTGATGTAGCTTTAAACCGTCAGTAACTGTAACTTTTTGATCCCCTTCGTGTTATTTTACCATTATTTGGGTCTAATTAAGGCTTGATACTTTGCTATTCTTAACAGATATGTTATGTTTTCAAGGACTATTCTTCTGTCCTGAAGCAGCCTCATTGCTCCTGCATAATTTCTGCATTTATCACATCAGTCCACCTGGACACGAGGTCTGTGAACGGGCTAATTTGTAATCATAATTGTTTCCATGTGGCATGTGCTGATGTGCATACTACTTGTGCTAATTTTTAAACATGCTTTTGTAGAGATGTAACTAAATAATCACATGCTTTGAATCTTTGAAAATTATGTTTATTTGAGGAATATATAGATAAAATGACAAAATAAAGCATTTTCATTGAATAATGAGAAGATTTGTGAAGTGAGTGAGAAGTCATAAGTTGGAAAGGAGATAGAAAATTATTAGATAAACACGTGTTTTGAATGTTCGACAGAAAATTATTATTACTTTAAGTTTTATTATTAACATTAAATTTCTCTTCCGGGACTTGTACAAGAGTCGTTGCAGTTAGGAGCAGCAGCCATATGTCCTGATGATCCTGTTCTGTCTGTGGAGGATCTTTGTGACCAGATTCTCGAGGTCCTCAATTATTTTAGGTTAGCCATTTACAGTTGATCTTGGTATTAATGTTTTTAGTTTATTAAAAAATTATTTTGGGTTATTTTAGGCTTGGTGCAGTGATGTGCATGGGGGCAATGGCGGGTGCCTACATTCTTACGCTCTTTGCGGTGAGACTGCTCATTATACATGTCTTGTGATCATTTAGGTTTGTAAGTTGAATTTTTTATTTTGAAGTTTTTAACAATACTATGGTTTTATAAACAGACAAAGTATAGAGACAGAGTTACTGGTTTAATACTTGTTTCTCCGCTTTGCAAAGCACCTTCTTGGACCGAATGGTTTTACAATAAGGTTTGTCAAAAAAAGAGAGACAGTTCATCATATTAGCCAACTAGGTTAACGTAAGAAATAGTTAATTAACTTCATTATTCCCTTAGTTATTTAATATATCATTGCTTGTTGTATGTAGTTGATGTCCAATTTACTCTATTACTATGGTATGTGTGGATTATTGAAAGAGTGTTTGCTTCAAAGATACTTCAGCAAGGTACTTTCCAACTTCTTTTTTAAGTTTCTTTTAACGTTATACCGTTAATGAAAGTTATTTAGTAATATATTTTTTTAATCATGTCAGGAAGTCCGTGGAAATCTAGAAACCCCCGAATCAGATATAGTTCAATCATGCAGAAAGGTAAGTTATCTTTTTTACAGCTGAATAATTGAATATCATGCTTATGTGTACATTTTTTGCTTAATTTTTTTTCTTGTAGTTATTGGATGAAAGACAGAGCATTAATGTGTGGAGGTATCTTCAAGCAATTGACAGGAGACCCGATATTACCGAGGGTTTGAAAAAGCTAAAATGCAGAACACTTATATTTGTTGGTGACAGCTCACCGTTTCATTCGGAAGCCCTTCACATGACTGGAAAATTGGACAGACGATATAGTGCACTAGTTGAGGTAATTTTAATGATGTATTTATTGCCTTGATGGTCAAATGGACTGTTGTTACGACTTTGTTAGTCAAACATGCAGATTTTGTAGTTGATATGTTGATGTAATTTTGTTAGTTTTAATGATGAAGATTGATAGCTATATTAGATCATACAAGTAGTAGCACTCTAAAATAAGAATATGGTGAAAATGCTTAAGGTTTTGTGTCATAAAATACTGGTTTTGACTTTTGAGTTTTGACTTTGGTTTTAAATTGTTGATTCAATGCAAATTTATTGATGTTTTATATTAAAGTTTAACAACTCATCAAAATCCGGTTTTTAGAACACTGATGTTGACTTATAACTATACAGGTGCAGGCTTGTGGATCAATGGTAACTGAAGAGCACCCACATGCAATGTTGATACCCATGGAATATTTTCTAATGGGGTATGGGCTTTATAGGCCGGGCCCGATCACTGGCAGCCCGAGAAGCCCGTTAAGCCCATCATGCATCGCTCCGGAGCTGCTATCTCCAGAAAGCATGGGGCTAAAGCTTAAACCGATAAAAACCCGAGTGTCATCTTCTAATTCAAGTTCCATGGGAAGGTAGAAACCGTTGATCGTGTTCTCGTACAGTTTGTTTTTTGGTTTTTGCATTCAAGGGTAGATAATGTAGATATGGCTGAGAAAGGGTAAGAAAATATTATTTGAAACGGTGGACATATTCATTTGTAGGTCATAAAACAGAAACATTGTATTTTGTAAAGAGGGGAATATGAAGCATTTATTTATTTATTTGTTTATATATGATTAAAAGCAACAATACTTTCTCTTTTAGTAGGCTGTCAATGATCTGTCATTTTGTTGTGGTGGAATATATGGCAAATCTACATGATTGGTTTTGTGCTCTTTTTTATACACACAACAATTCAATCTATAGTTAGTTGTGTCCATAAAAGTTGGTATCAAAATGTAGTGTTTGTTTTTCTATCCTCCGAAGTAGTGTTTTATAATTTCCGTTTAAAAAAAATGTTTGACTGGTTACTTAGTTTTGAGTAGGGTGTAAACAATAGGGCAGAGGGTTTGCGTCTTTGTTGACTAGTTATTTATTAACTTGATACAGAATTTAGTAAGTCTATCTGAAGTGGTGAAACAACCATTTCGTATAAACATATGCTTAGTTAATGTACGCTCTGTCTATTTTAGAACATTCATTCATTATTCCCAAACATTCACAAGCAATGGTGATGTTGAATATATAACCAATATTATATTGGTTTATCTATGAAGCAATCCAAAACATTTGAATAAACAATTGCTTAGGGTGGTGGGTGTGGGGTGCGGGTACCTGTGCGGGTAGCCCGTACCCGTGCGGTAACACCGCCGCCGCCCCCACGGGTAGGCCTGCGGGTAGGGGGTCACGGGCACCGGTACCCGTTGAAATCTTCTGCAAATTCGAACGTTGGTGGGTTGGGCCCCACATATTAAATCCCTAACGGCTATATTAAAAAAAAAAATTTACACTATAAATATTACACCCCATTTCATTTTATAAATCACAAAAAATACACTCTCTTCTATTAATCTCAAATACTCAAACAAACCCCAATATTATTTTCCCATGGATGCTCCAAGAAGATCAACATCAAGAGGCGGTTCACAAAAAAGATCCGGTCGAGGACGGGGCACCGGTTTCAGTCGGGGTTCGGGATCAAGTGACCCTCCTCCTTATTTCCCACAAATGCATCAACAACAACCCCAATTCCCGATGATGCAATCAGCACCGGGTCATCAATTTAATTACTCACTCCAAGACGACTGGTCGTTCGACCCGTTTGGGGCTCGGTTCAATACGCCACAACCAAGGGATCAATATAGCCAAGGAAGCCGAGCAAATTATATCGATTATAACGATTATAACGATTATAACGATTATGAAGCCGAGGAAAGCCAAGATGTTGTGCCCGAGACACAACAATTTCAAAACATTCACGTTAATGATGATGATGATCAAGAAGAGAATTTGGCGGGCGAGAGGGCTAAAAAAGTTCAAAAATTTGCTGGTCGAGCCGAACGGCAAATTTGGACTCCTAATCAAGAGGAGAATTTGGCGAAAGCTTGGGTGCAAATTTCCGTCGATAAAAAAGTCGGAAATCAACAACCGAGAGATGGTTTTTGGAAACGGATCTTAAAACAATACGTATCTCTCGAAGGTGGTAGCACCCGGACACATCATCAACTCAATTCTAAGTGGACCAGTTTGAATACAAAATTGGGTGCCTTCAACGCTACTTATATCAACGCGGTATGTTTTAAATATATTTACATACTAAAATATTGTTTTTATTAGCTTTATTTACATACTAAAATATAGTATTTATTAACTTTATTTAGGCGCGTGTGATTGGTAGCGGAGGATCGGATAAAGATGTTCTGTTGAAGGCGTTGAGTGATTACCAAGCAAGATACAAGACGCATTTCAGTCACATTAAGGCTTGGGATATTGTTAAAACGCAACCGAAATGGCTCGAACAACCGATGCTCGATCAAATTTCAAGCTCCTCCTCCAGGAAAAGAAAATCGACGGACTCCGAGAACGCATCCACAAATGACGATGCTCACACCGCTCATTTTCCCGACCTCAACGAAGACGCCACACCACCGCCACCTCATCGTCATAAGGGGAAATCAAAGAAGGGTGGCGAGAGTTCTAGTCACGGTGGGTGGCTCGACAAGTTTACGAGCTACACGTCAAACAAATCGGATTGGTTAAAAAAATTTGTTACCTCCGCAACAAAAAAACACGAGCGGAGCGTAAAATTGATGGATACGCAAGAACGAATATGCTTGGAGGAAGAGTATGATAACGATCTCAAAAAATTTACAAAATCACACGAGCACCTATCGGGTGATATGTTGGAGCTAGTGTTGGCCCGTAAACGAGAAATCGCCGCCAAACATGGTTGGACTTGCAATTTTTATTTTTTTTAGTGTTTGTCTTTTTTCTTTAAATGTTTGTCTTTTTTTTTAATTTTTAAAAATTATTGTAATTTGTTAGTTTTTTTTATTTAATGAATGGTTTTTATTATATATTTTTAATTGTTAGTTTAAAGTTATTAAAATAAAAAATTTAAAAAAAAAGTGAGGGTATGAGGGTATTGACACCCACCAAAAATTAATAGTGAGGGTAGTGTAAGGGTAGTTATGAGTTGGAGGATTATTATTGGTGGGTTGTGAGGGTTGTGGGAGTAAGGACTAACCCACTCCCACCACCCTTACTATGCGCATGATAAATGCTATTATTTAGACGTGCTATAATAAAATAAATTAATGCCGTACTATAAGATAAAGTCCATTTTAAATTGTCAACCCATTTTTATAGCGTGTCAAAAATAATGGATTTATATCGGTCTCAATTATCATATTTTGTCAATTATCACATTTTGTTTTTATATGTTCTAACTATTGAATGCTTGTCAAACGTCCTAATTTTTATCATTTTAACAACTAACAGTTCGTAGCTAATTTTTTTTAACGTCGTTAATTATTTTTTCGAATTCAAGACCGATAATTTAAGTCTTTTGTCTGGAAGGAGAATACAAGTCTATTTATGTCAAAGTTACCCCGAAACAGTGCTTTAATCGGATGTAAAATTTTATCGTTCGGAGCGCCGTTTCTAGATAACTTTTACATCCATCGATCGATCGTAATCTCCTTCCGATCAAAAAGGCCTAAAACTTCGGTTTTGAATTCGAAAAAAATTTAACGGCGTTAAAAAAATTGTAACGACGGACTGTGAGTTGCCAAAGTGGTAAAAGTTGTGACCGTTGATAGCCAATTCAATAGGTTAGAACGACATAAACCAAAAAGTAATAGTTGAGATCAGTAGAAACTAATATACCAAAAATAAATTAGATTATAAAACTCTAGGATCAAAATAGTTAAATATTAAAATTAAAAGTAAATAAATAAAGAAAAATATATATTATAATAATTTTTAACTTTCAGTAATAGTTGATCGCTTAGTGAAGCATAAGGGTGGAGTGTGGACACATGTAGCATTGTGGGTATCCCCTCCTATGCGGCCATGCGGGTATAGGTGATGGTAGATGATAATGGGTTCTGATACTCGTGACACATGCTCATCAAAACACATCATTTCTTTGTCTTTTTGTGCACCATAAGTCAAATATGAGAGTGAGGCTAGTAATGTATTTGACACCCATAAAAATTTGAAGTGATGATAGATGTAAATTGAAGTGTTGTGATTGAATATGAGTGGAAGGTATTTGAGGGAGTTAAAATTTCCACTTCGTTCACTCTAATAGCATATCCCAATTACCCGCGGGCATTTTCCGAAGAAGCATACAACTTTGGAGGAATGTAGTACAACCTTTTGTAGCAAACTTAATGTTGAAACTTATGAAGTATACATACATATATGATATATGACATTTGCACAATTTCATAAGTTTTCAAGTATACATGAAGTTATACTTTATGTTTATCCATTCCTCCATCCTAAAAATAAGGAATGAATTTTTGAGTTGGTGTCGATATAGAGCAGCCTATTTATATTATGTAAAGTTGGTTGGATACAATTTTTTTGTTTTAGGTTACTCCAATTAAACATACAAGTAAAAATATAAAACTTTCAAGATAAATAAAATAATAACCAGCCTCAAACGATTGTTAGAGTTTACCATGTGTGACTCGTTCGTAAATAGAGTTGTAGTGCAACATTGAATAGTAGACACAAGGATGAGTTCGGGACGGGTACCGGTACCGCCCGGTACCGGTACCGCTTAGTACCGGTACCGATTTTTAGGAAAAATGGGTACCGGTACCGGTACCGAATTTAGCGGGACGGTACCGGGACGGTACCGGTATCGGTACCGGGTATTTCGGTACCAGTACCACTTTGGTACCACTTTGATTTTTTTCTCATTTTTTTGCTAATAATTTTATTTTTCAGTTACAAAAATATTTCATAGCATAATATAACTTACAAAACTAAGATTCATTTATTTCTTATCAACAAACAAGCATATATCACACAAAATCAACATAAACATAATGTAAACTTAAAGAAGCCAAAATTTGTACAAGTCAAAGGTCAATTCATAGTCAAATTCCTTTTTAACTAATCGCATACCCGCTAAATCCTTAATAGCATTAAGACGCAGTCCATTGATGTTTAACCAAAAGCTAGACCACCAAAAGCAATACTAAGCAGCCAAAACAAAAAAACTGAATAACAAGATAAACAAACACCAAAAGCAAGACCAAACAACCAAAAAATAACAAGAGATTATCTTCATTTAATCCTTGCTAATCTCCATGCATCATCCCTTTTCCTTTTTCGTTTTGTTTGTGTATTGCATCCTCTATCTCTATAGAAATATATAAAGAATTTTAACACATTATATTTAACAACCAATTAAACAAATTAAGGAACAAGAACTACTTTTACCTAGAGCAATATCATCATCGTTTAGAATATCGTCTATGTCATCCACGATTGGCTTTTTTGATTTTCTCACCCAATCTTGAGTGCAAACCAAAGCCTCAACAATTTTAGTTGACAACCTTGTTCTATAGGGTTCTAGTACACGACCACTTGTACTAAACGCCGACTCGGATGCAACGGTAGAAATTTGAATTGCCAAAATATCTAACAAATATACAAAATTAATAAACATAAGTAATGTAACAAGTAATATAAAGAATGCTTGAACAATAATAAAAAAGTGTACCTCTAGCCATACGAGATACGATTGGAAATCTAATAGCATTTTGTTTCCACCAAGTAAGTATGTCAAACCGCTTAGTAAAATTAACTTTCGGCTCATTTAGGTACCTTTTTAACTCGGTTTCTGTTGCAACCAAGTTACTTTCTTCCACATTTAGATAATCCGCAAGAAAATCATTTCCACCATCACATTCAATTGCATCTTCATTACGTGTTTCTTGTTGAGATGTGGAATTGTATTCAACCTTATCAAACCTTTCTTTGTATGTTTTAAACAACTCATGCAACCTATTCTCAACCGCCCTTACCATATCAGACACTTTCTCATTAACTTTTTCTGTTGACATAGGATTTTCCTTGGTTACGTCATACATAACCAGCTTTTCAAAACAATGTCCAAGAAAATACAACTTCATTGTAGGATCCAAGATGACGGCAAAGTACATAAAATCATTAAGCTTATCATACTTCCCCCAATACTTATCATATTTCTCACGCATTGCACCCGCCATTACGCAAAATTGTAGGTGGACCCCCCACTCACGTAGATGTTTGTCTACATCTAGAATTTCTCTAAAAAACAGGTGGGCTAAAGGCTTTGAAGTTGCTGACACAAGATCCGTTTTAGTTTTGAACTTTTCTAAGAAATCAACTAACAATTTGCACACATCGAAATCCACATCTCCGGGCACTCTTTCTAAATCACGAAAATAGTTATGGTCTTCAAATTCATAACTAAGAAATACATTCCTTAGATCCACTGCAACTTTCAACATATCATGGGTGTAATTCCACCTAGTAGCTATATCACCACATAAAAACTTGCTTGTGTCAACTTTCAAATCTTTCATGCATTTTTTGAACTTTTTAATTCTTGGTGGTGAGTTTCTAATATACATAATCGCTTTTCGCACACATTCAACATGATAGTTATGTTCCAACAAACCATCTTTCACAATTAAGTTTAAAATATGTGCCATGCACCTAACATGAAAATGTTTCCCACTATCATACAAATTAGGCAACTTTTGGACCAATAAACTAATCGCCTTATCATTACTAGTTGCATTATCAACCGTCATTGTCATAACATTTTTTATCCCCCACCCATGAATACAATCTAACAACTCACGAGCCATGTCATCCCCCTTGTGACTATCAATGGGTCTAAAGTTAATAATGCGTTTATGCATTACCCAATCATCATCTATGAAATGTCCCGTTACAACCATATAACTAACCCTTTGACACGATGATGTCCATGTATCGGTAGTCAAGTGAATGGTGTTGGTTGGTTTACTTAAATAAGCCATCAATTTTTTCCTTTCCTCTATAAAATATTTTCCAACATCCTTAGAAATCTTATGTCGTGAGGGCAATTTGAACTTTCCATTTAACGAGTTAGTGTACTCAATAAAAGCTGGATTTTCTACAAGCTTAAATGGAAGTTCAGCAACAACAAACAAGTCTAGCAATGCTTTGTCGATTCTAACCTCATCGTGCTTCCAAACACTAACACTACCTTCCCCATCACGTTCTTTTTTGAACACTAAGTGTTTTTGTTTTTTATTAGCAACTACTTCAGGGTTTAACCGACAAGACTTTGAGTGTTTTTTAAGACCATTCGTACCGTTTCTGTGTGGATCGGCTTTAAGTTCGGATTTACAAAACTTGCACTTTCCGTACTTCCGTTTAACTCCATCATCTTCTTCTATGAAAATCTCATCAAAGTAAGCCCAACACTCCGCGTACACTTTGCTTCCTTTTTTAACCTTCCTTTGGGTTCCTTCCACATTTGTTGCTTTTTTTCTCTTACGATTAGCTTTAACATTACCTGTATCAGAATCATTATCAAGTTGGACAACAGGGGTCTCATCAACATATGTATCTTCTTCCTACAAAAATACCATACATTATTTAGATTGAAGATTGATGGCATTAGGTTTAAAAACACATATAGTGAAGTTTTAATAACCAAACAACAATATATACAAACATAAAAAAAACATAGTTACTGTCTCAAGGAGTTAAGGCTTTGTGTAATCTAAACCATAATAATTATATATAAGTTCTAAGTAATAAGTATGAACAAACCATAAATGATTATGAGAGATTTACTTACTTCTTGAGTAGATGAGGAATTCATGAAGTTTGATGATTGATGAGTAGATAAAGGTTGATGATTATTTTGGGTTTAAGTCGATTGAGATTATGAAAAGAAAAAGGGATGATTATTTGAGAGAGATAGTGAATTGGTCATTTACTGATTATACGTACCTAATGTACTAAAATGAAAATATATTCATTTCATTTCAAATATAATAATAATAATAATAATAATAATAAACCTTTCATATTCCTTAATCCTTTAACATGTATTTATATATTGTAATCGGTACCGGTACGGTACTAACCGGTAAAATACCGGTACCGGTACCGCCTAGTACCGGTACCGATTTTTAGAAAAAGTGGGTACCGGTACCGGTACCGAATTTAGCGGGACGGTACGGTACCGGGACGGTACCGGGACGGTACCGGTACCGGTACCGGTACTCGGTACAAAATGCTCATCCCTAAGTAGACAATAGAGTTGACTCTTGTTTGAGTATGATACATGGGCTTTGACCCACTTTGATTTATCATAACATAAAAAGTATTGTAATAAAGAAAATTGTAAATTGTGATTTTTGCTATGATTATAGACCTAATAACTTATCATGAAGGCCTCACCGGAAGAATAAAGATTGATCAGTATTATTCTTTTATATATTGAAAGTTGAATGAAATGAATAGTGATATAGTAAAGTTTAAAGTGTTTTAATTTTGACCATCAAAGTTTTAAGTTGCAAACTTATATTTGTCACCATCTTAATTTGTTAGGTGACCCGATTAAACTGGCCTGTCTGACGTGAATTTAAAACATTCAGTGGTCCGGTTCAGAAGGCTCGAAAAGAGATTCGACGTCCGTCCGGTTGAGTCCCGAGAACAAACATTGGAATGATAGAAAGTAGTAGTCGAATAAAATAAAGCTAGCAATAGCCGTATAGTTTGATTAAGGGAGACTAAATTAAAAAAAAAATACATACATATGCATATGCTTCACGTCTTCTGTTTTTTTCTTGTTACCAAAAGTAAGCAATCATATTAATATCTCCTTCGTTTGTATTTTTTGAATGTTTCCCGATCACCGTCGTCTGTAAGCTGATCTTTGTCTCTAGATTTGATTTGAGACAGAAATGGTGAAAAATGACGATGGAGTTATAATAGAAAGTATACCTTTGTTTGCTAAAGAATTGATCGCCGGTGGCGTTGCCGGTGGAATTGCCAAGACCACCGTTGCTCCTCTTGAGCGTCTCAAGATCTTATTTCAGGTTTAATTTTCTTATTTCCAGATCCTGATTAGCCAGCTAGCTAGGTTATGTTATCGATTTGTTTATGTTATTTTGGGCGAATTGATTAGTAGGAACTGAAATCAACTCTGGACTAGGGTTAGGGTTAATCATTCAACTTTACACACTTTGTCTTTAATGGAGGATATCAATCACGCTCATTTGCATTTTGTTCCATTTCAATCTTCAAACCAAACATTATGTGCATCAACATCATCAGGTTTATACAATTGAGAGCTGAGACGCACCCAAATGCCACTCTACTTCACCATGGCATATGCAATTGTGAATTAGAGGTTGTGAGTCTTTACTCTGTTTTTCAAACACTACATTGGAGCATAATTGAAACTTGATTGGTCATACCTGTTACAAAATAGTTTTATCCACCTACCTAGGTGGACCAATAATGAAACTTGATTTGCATTTGTGTTCTATTTCAGCAACTAACTAACTAACTAACTAACTAACTAACTAACTAACTAACTAACTAACTAACTAACCATTGTGTTCCTTTACTGTTGTGCTTACAGACTAGGATTGAATTTCACAATATTGGATTGTTAGCTTCTTTTAGAAGGATCGCAAAGACAGAAGGACTTTTAGGGTTTTACAGGTACCAAAACTTCTGTTGTTTGTTCTTTGGCAAACTGCGTGAAACAGGAAACAAGTTTACACTTTTTTCTGATTTTGACAATCAACTTTAATTAATCACAAAATAGAAGCCAACCTATAATTTATTACTCGTTTTTACAACCAAGTTGCATTTTATCACCGGTTGTAGCAATGAATGACCTGAACCATTCAACTGGTTCATATTTTCACAATCTCTTATGTGGTTCTTATTTATCAGTTTAGTGTATATGTATATGCCACATGGCATTTGCGTGACATTTATTAATGTTCAAATGTAAATTTTAAGCATCCTTTTTTCAAATTTGCGTTTAATTGTTAACTTGTTATTGATAAAGCATTTTTTTGCATATGTATGGCATGATATCAATGAGTGTCACATGAGACATTTATAGGTCATATCAGATTATGGGCTTCTAATTCGAAGTTGGTTCCTAAAACCATGAAAAAAAATGTAAATTTCATTTCTATTTTCTGCAGTGTGGTCTTCTTTCCTTGCTCGGAAAACCTTTTTTTTCAAGCTAATATCTTTTTGTCATGTGGATTTACTTTATAAATTTATACCCAGGGGAAATGGAGCCAGTGTTGCAAGGATCGTTCCTTATGCAGCGTTGCATTATATGGCGTATGAACAATACAGAAGACAAATCAACTATCACTTTCCTGCTATGGGCAACGGGCCAGTTGTTGATCTGATAGCAGGATCATTATCTGGTGGAACTGCTGTTCTCTTCACATATCCACTTGATTTAGTTAGAACTAAATTGGCTTACCAGGTATACATTATTAATTGACAATTTAATTTGGATGTCTTTCTCTTTCAGAGTTTCACACACACAAATGTACTAATGTTCCCTAGCAACTGGTAATGAGCCACATAACCACATGCAGCAAGATGGGTGGGTCGGGTAATTGACTTAGGTTATTATTTTAGCATGGTTATGAATTATACTGTGCAGCATTTTGTAGACCTGCTAACAATTTCTGCACATTTTTTTATAACTTTCTTGAAAGTAATGAATGTGTTTATTATGGTTACAACTATAATATCACAACAATAGTCTGAATGTATGGATAAAACAATTTTGGAGTTGTATGCATTAAACATAATGTGAGTAACGTTAACACGTTTGACTTACTCGTTCCCCTTTAGCATTTGACATGTTTAAGATAGGCACAACCAAATCGACCCGTTCATAAGTAAATGGATTGAAATGTCACCTCTACTAAAACTTGCTTATTTCAATCATTCTCATATGATATTACAGGTTTTGGATGCTCCTAAATTGAATGTCAAAGGAGCCATGATGAGCGATCAAGCATTTAGAGGAATTAGGGATTGTTTTACAAAAACTTATAAAGAAGCTGGGATAAGAGGCCTTTACCGTGGGGTAGGTATGAATTCATAGTCATTTTGTTTCTCATAGTTCTAGTTAGGTGGCTTTGGTTGACCTTAAATACTTTTTGTGCAGTTGTTTTCTATCAAACAATGTGCCAACGATGATTCCATCAAAAGAATACAATCAATTTCGTGAATACCCTTTTAAATGTACATAAACTTTTTTGGGCAATTAGTGTGTAAATATGATATAAATAACTTTAGAAGGATAAAATAATTTAAAATTCTAGATTAGTATTTACGAAGTTAATCCAGAGTTATATAATTTCAAGAGACTGTTATATAAAAAATTGATTTAGGGGAGGCTACATGCATTAAAAGTACACTTTGGGTGATTCTTTACCCTTCTTCTTTTTAGCTAAAATAATCGCATGGATTACTTTAAATATCCATCTTTGTTTATGTTGAAAATTTCCCATTTTATCTTTCTAAATTTTAAAACATCACATTTACCATTCCATAGAAATATATATGAAACTGCCCCCTTTTTTATTTGATCCGTTAGACAAAAATATTTAGCCCAAATTGATGTATTTGTAATAAAATGTGTCAAAATAGCCGCCTCTAGTCTATGGGTTTTTTCTTCATCTTGCTTGGATATGATACAAATAAGTTTTAATTTATTTAATATTTCTTAATCCGTTTGCTAGCTCCGTCACTCTATGGAATCTTTCCTTATGCGGGCCTGAAGTTTTTTTTCTATGAAGAAATGAAAAGCCTTGTCCCTGATGATCACAAAAAGAATATAATAGTCAAACTTGCTTGTGGATCGGTTGCTGGTTTACTTGGTCAAACTTTCACATATCCTTTAGATGTCGTGCGAAGGCAAATGCAGGTAATCTGTAGAATCGGAATTTTGTTTATGGGGGACAAACTGCACAAAATAGAAGCAAACTTAATACTTTTTTCGTGATGTTAGAACCAACTTTAACTTAGGGGGTGAAATAGAAATTAACTTACATTACATTACTAATACTGATTTTATCATCCAAATTACAGGTTATTACTTATTACTAAATGTAGATATGTAGCACGAATGACCTATTTATTTTTTAACCAGTGGTTTACTTTTTAGGGTAAATGTATACACCACGAATGACCTATTTAAATCTGTAAATATCTTCTTTGTATATGTGGTGACGTGGTATCAACCATTGCCACATCTGGTATCTAGTATTTTGTTTTGGAATATAAGTTGGAATAAAGATGCATAAGCATTTTTTGCATGTGTGCATACCTACTTGTGTGCATATGTATGCATGCAATGAAAGTATGGTCCACTCACTAATCAAAGATACATGTTGTTTTGACTATCACAGGTTCAGCGGTTACAGGCTTCTAACAGCTCACAATTTAGTGGAACAATTGGAACCCTTTTTATGATTGTTCAAAAAGAAGGATGGAAGCAATTATTTTCCGGACTGAGCATTAATTATCTGAAGGTGAAATACTTTGATAAAGTATTCATTACCATATTTAAAGGGGGTGATAAAGTATTCATTACCATATTTAAAGGGGGCAACTGGCAAGATAGGTGGGTCAATCGGGCTAGGTAACAGGTCTAAAGGGGTTGAAAGTGGTTGTTTCCACACAGGTCGAAACAGATGGGCTAGGTTAACCTCAAGTGGTGTTGAGAGGCTTAGTAAAGCTGTTTATCTGATTATTGTTTTTTATTTCAGCAATAAACTAGCTTTTAGGGTGTTTGAATTGCTTATCCAAATAACTTATCTGATTACAGTACTTGTGAATGAAATAAGTTATTTTGAATAAGTAGTTTGAAGTTGCTTATTCCAAACTGAACACCTTTTTTTGGCTAAAATTTTACAATTAAAAAAAGCAGCTTTCATAAACAAATCTTAAAAGTCCTAAACACTTTTGGGTCAACTTTTAAATTAAAAAACACTGAGTGTGTTGGTTATGATTACACAAACAATATTATTAATTGCTTATCCAAACAACTTATCTGATTACAGTTCTTGTGAATGAAATAAGTTATTTTGAAATTGCTTATTCCAAACTGAACACCTTTTTTTGGCTAAAATTTTACATTTAAAAAAAGCAGCTTTCATAAACAAATCTTAAAAGTCCTAAACTCTTTTGGGTCAAGTTTTACATTAAAAAACGCTGAGTGTGTTGGTTATGATTACAAAAACAATATTATTACACTGTTATTCAAAATATTTGAGTAACACTATCTAGAAATATGTATGCGTTAAGAATAGAGCTTGAGCAATTTCTAACCCGTTCACTCTCTTTTAGCCAATTTTATTTTGCCCCGTTTGAGATAAAACTTAACCTAAATCAGACCCGTGTTGCCTCTCTAATCCTGTTAGATAACCTTAGTTGGGATTAATTACAGCAAAATGTAACTTTTAGGTTTTGATACTTGCATAAAAATTTGTTCTGCGGTGTATGTATCATTCTTCCATTTTTACCCATGTACGTAAGACTTCCTACCACAGGTAAAATGGTGCCATTTCACCGTTTTTTATGAGTGCCAGCGTGCCACATCACCATTTTTACCTACTATTTAAAGTTACTTGCATGAAATTATCAAAAAGATGTTACATACATGGGTGGATACTTTTTTACACTATGACAATTGACAAACGAAGGCTCTGATAATTTTGTTGGTAATTTGTCAACTCTCAGGCTGTACCATCCGTTGCAGTTGGATTTACCGTCTACGATGTTATGAAAGCATACTTGCGGGTCCCACCACGAGAAAAAGCCGCTGTGGAAGTGGCCACAAAGAAAAGAGAACTCCAAACATCAACCTTGTCCTCATCACAATCTGCCTCTTAAAATTCAACATAATCTGGTATTCTTTTCTCATCAGTAGGTATGAGGCCATTAACAACTGTACATTTAATTGTTGTGTAACCGAGCATAGGTTTTATGGCAGTGTCTAATGTATAGATACAGGTATCCCTGTGCAGTAATTGCTTAGATTGATAATAAAGCATGCAGGGTATATGTTACATGTCAAGATTCAAAACAATGTACATAAAAATAAGGTTTGAGGATCAATTTTTAACACCTATTTTTGATGCAGATTTTGATTCAAATTGTTAAATTGAATTCATTACATGCATAGAATATACAATCCTGATGATCGCGAGAGTCGTTCTTGCTTGATTACTAATAAAACCGTATGCAATGGCTAAATGCTCAGTTTGGCACATCAATGATCATCTTGATCCATGTTAGCAGGTGACTGATACATATGCATCTTCCTTGTATGTATCAAACATGTTATTTTGGTAATGGAACCTTTGTGAAAGCATTACATACATTACCTTTTCCATCTCACCAACTGTTTTAGACACTAACATAATTAAAAGTAGTTTTTTTTCATAGTTGATAGAAAAAACCTTTAAATATACATATTTGATATTCCTCATAACTCTCAAGTTCCAGTTCCACTATGTCCAATTAGAGGAATAGGTGTGTATGCTTTTTCAGTTTTGACTATATATATATGAAAACAAAATTAGGTATAATAAATTATAGAGTTTTTTTCAACGGAGAAATGGGATCCAAGGTAAACAACTAAAGTCCATTAAATGGCACATGTTACTTAGACTTTAAAAACAAGTAATATATTAAATGAAATGAAACAGATCGAATGTGTAAAGAATTCTATAATTAATATATTGAATATTTTAATTTAAAAGAAAGTAATGAATTATAATTTGGAGACGAGGAATAGAGTTTGATGTATCAATACATCCTTGTGTGACTTTATATCAATCATAAGGCAAACATGCATACATAAAAATCTTATCATCAACTCTTGGTTAAGAAGTTATGGGTTCATCACTGAATTGATATCGCAATATTATCTTCAATTAATCTTTTTCTAAACAAATCAGTGCTACAATATATAAAGTATAAATGTTTAGAATTTTATAAATCTCAAGATCTTCATTTTTGAAATATGGTAGGAGATTATTATTAAATTTGATTTCACAATAAACATCTCTGTATTATATAAACCATATTTATATTATATTCAGTTTTGCTGAAAAAATGTTAATAAATTGATATTCCTGTTTGCTACGTGTGATACCTATATGGTTTGTTAAAATATCACTTTCAAGTGTGTAGACATTTTTTTTCCAACACTACATGGTATTTTATCTATTTTCCCTTTAAGTCCTACTAAATATTAAACTACAAAGTACACAAATTTATGATTTGCATCATTTTACCACTTAACAAAGACACCATTTTCTCGAACACCTTTATAGGACTATGTGTTATGAAGCTTGACGTGGCTTGACCAACCCTCATCGCGCACCATCCACCGTAACATCCCCAGCGTGACCGTTGCTCTGCGACCCTGGTCACACCGATGACAAGAAGATATATTTTTTTTATTCCATCCAATTGTATAAACCACTAGATGGTCAAAACCTCTTCACTTAATGGTCAAATCCCATACATACCATTTTACCCGTCAAACCTTCGTCTAAATAGTACACTGGTATCTACGTGACATATGGCCAAACCCTCATCAAGCTCCTTTTAGAATGATGGTAACAGATGGTATCTACGTGACATATGGTCAAACCCTCATCAAGCTCCTTTTAGAATGATGGTAACAGATGGTGCGACGTTGAGCTACAAGTTTTTTTAGTCATCAAGTTCTAAACCAAGAATTTTGTTAAACCACATCCTTCAAAACCTTAAGCAATATTAATTAATTTTTTTTACTAGTGTCCAAGATTCAAAGCAGCCTAAGGTCATTAGCATTAGTGTGATGATTGTTATAGGGAATGAGGCTCATTAAACATGTCTTTAAACAACTTTTTATAAAATCATAGCAGCTAGATAAATATAGTAAAAAAACAGAGGAGGGTTCCATTTGTATCAACTATTGACTCAATAATTTTGGTATTATACAGAAATGTGGGACACCCTTGTCGTTACTTTAAACATCAAATGTCCGTTCAAGGTTTTGTTTTGTTTTGTTTCGCTTCTGTTTTCACACTTCCTTTGATACCCTTCTTATTTTTGCCTTTTGGCTCTTCTCTTTTGTGCTTTTCACTCACAACAAAATAGCCCTGTTGTGCAAATAATGTGATCCGATTGCCTTTGCAGGCTTTCTTTGTTTTCTTTCTCTTTCCTTCATCCATTTCTTATGAATAATTCTTCACTTAAAAGTGCTTTCAATATACCTTTTTGGCTCTGATTTTGGGAAAAAGTTACCACATTTTCTTGTTTTTCAGCATAAGAAAACGAAATCTGTTGTTTGATGATTAGCAAAAAGGGTGTCTTTTAATTTGGTTAAATCTTGCTGCTTTATGTCACACATAGTGAAGTCTACCAATTTCTTGTTAATTTTGTCTTGGTTTCTTGAAAAAGATTAATAGAATGCAATCAGTTGGTGTGTGTGTGTTCAATGATTTGAACAAAATGCCAAGTTGTGTATCTTTCAGTTTGGTAAATCTTGCTGTTTTTGGGCATCCATAGTGAAGTGTACCAATTTCTTGTTAGTTTTGTCTTGGTTTCTTGAAAATTTAATGAACAAAATGGAATCTTTTTGTGGGTGTTCATTTTTTATGATTTGACCAAATAGGTTTTTTTTTCATTTTGGGTAAATCTTGCTGTTTTGGGCACACATTCTGTTGAAAAAATGATGAAGAGGCAAAAGAGTGGTAAAGGTAGAGATCATGCAGGAGAGAGAGTTGTGCTTATTGCTGTGAAATCATCCAAAATAATTTCAAGAAATGCTTTGATATGGGCTTTGACTCATGTTGTTCAACCTGGTGATTGTGCTAAATTGCTGGTGGTCATCCCTGCTCACACTTCAAGTAATTCATTTTAAGCTCATTTGTGTTTTTTTATGTGTATTTGTTTCACTTTAGTGTTTGTAAGCTTTCTTTGATCCTGTAGCAAGTTTAATTCTTGATTTTGACCTTTCTTACATCTAAGTGTTTATAATGATATTATGCAAGCTAGGCTTTTTTAATAAACCATTAGAAACCCAACAAACATCTAAACCAAGTCGGTTGAGTTGAGATTCAATCGGGTCGGTTTTTAACGATATAACAGTTTAATGGGCTGGATGGGTTGTATAACCTTTCTTGAATAATTTTTAGAACCTGCAGTTATGTATATGCATTATATTCATGAATAAGCGTTTTCTAAGTTTTTAACAATTTAATGTCTTTGGAAAAAAGGTGAAAGGTCAACCTTTCCAACTAGGCCGGTTTGGTGTTTCCCAAGCTGAAAGTGCTTCGGTCAAGACGTTTTCAGAACCAGCCGAACAGTGAACATTCGTAACAAGTGATCTCAAATCACATTCTTGGTTTTCTTATTGACATTGTCTTTTATGGAACTTAATTTCATCATCAAGTTTGATTTGCAATTTCTAAAGTTGAAGGGTGTATGTGTTTGTTTATAAGAATTCTATTTTTACCATGCACGTGTGCTTGAGCTAAAAGAGTTTATGAAGGGGTTTGTTCTTGCCCAAAATCTATGAACTAAAATGCTACCGTTGACTTTTTCAGGTCATAAGTTATGGAAATCTGTTCATGGTGATGTTATGGATCAAAAGGAAGATATCAGTGAATCATGCTCTCAAATGATGCATCAGTTGCATGACGTATATGATCCAGACAAAGTGAGTCCTGTTTCTTGCTCATTTTGAAATCTATGTTTGATTTGGTACCGAATATTTTGTATAATTTAAGGGTTTTTTATAGATAAAAATGAAGATCAAGGTCGTTTCTGGCAGCACGCGTGGAGTAGTAGCTGCTGAAGCAAAGAAAACCCGAACTCAGTGGGTTGTTTTGGATAAGTAAGTATGTTTACCCAGTCTAAAAGAGAATAGTATAGCATAATGATAGATTAGCACATGTTTAAAAGAGTAGCTATAGCATAATTACAGGTAAATCAAGTTTATACTTAATGTCCGATAAAAAAAGTATGTAATAAATGGCTTTGATGATTACAGGAACTTGAAAAAAGAAGCAAAAGTATGCATGGATGATCTACAATGCAACGTCGTCGTCATAAACAAATCCCGCCCAAAAGTTCTTCGCCTGAACTTAATCGAATCACCAACAACACCAACACCAGCAACAACACCAACAACAACAGCAGCAACACAAGTCGAAAACTCAAATTCTCCTTCACAAACACCACCAAAACAAGATGAAAATGAAACCATTTGGAAAACAACCAAAGTCCCAAATGTAACTCCGGTTTGCAGCCCCGAACATACATCATTCACCACCACCACCACCCATCACAACACTTATTCTTTATCAAGTTTAGATCTTGGGTTTTCCCCTTTCGTTGTTGCCGATCATGATTGGGACACAAAGATAGACCAATCTGATTCCGATTCTGAAAACACCAGCTCACCGTCAACAGCTGATGTTTTCACTTCCTCTGATGAGTTCACAATCAATCCGATCACCGACAAACTACGTGTAAAATTCTCTCAACTCGATCACCGCTGCTTGAACAATACAACAAAACACGCACCAAATAAAGTAACAAGAAAGTTACAATCTTTACCTTTGTGTTCCATTTGCCGGGATAAACCACCGTTGTTCGGTTCACCGCCAAAACGGTTCACTTTCAACGAGCTTGAAGACGCTACAGACCGGTTTTCGGAAGCTAATTTCTTAGCAGAAGGTGGGTTTGGATCAGTTCATAAAGGGATTTTGAAATGTGGGAGAATTGTTGCTGTTAAACAGCATAAACTCGCGAGTTCGCAAGGGGATAACGAGTTCTTCTCGGAAGTTGAGGTTTTAAGCTGTGCACAGCATCGTAATGTCGTTATGCTTGTCGGATTTTGTGTTGAAGGTGACCGGAGATTGCTTGTTTATGAATATGTTTGCAATGGCTCGCTTGATTCTCATCTTTACGGTACAAATGCACGAATCTTCTGTTTGTTTATGTGAAATTGGATGGATGAATGATGATGAATTTGGTGTTTTTTCAGGGCAAAATCACGGGCAGTTGGAATGGTCTGCTCGACAAAAGATTGCGATTGGGGCTGCTCGTGGGTTAAGATATCTTCATGAAGAATGTAGAGTGGGTTGTATTGTTCATCGTGATATGCGTCCGAATAATCTTCTTCTAACTCATGATTTTGAAGTTTTGGTGTGTGGAACTGTTACTCTGTTTTGAATTTTGACTTTATTGTGAGTTTTGAAGTCAACTGATTGAGATCTTGTTGTGAAATTTGATTACAGGTTGGTGATTTTGGGCTGGCCCGGTGGCAACCGGATGGTGAAACGGGTGCAGAGACGAGAATTATCGGAACGTTCGGGTAGTCACACGATCTATAACTAGTTAATTACACACAATAATGGTTGCAGAGATGGGATCGGGTCGGGTTAATGGGGAATAATTTTTGTGCATTGATTTCCTTATACCTTTGTAAACATTTAATGTATGATTTGTTGTAGGTACTTGGCTCCTGAGTACGCTCAAAGCGGTGAAATTACAGAAAAGGCTGATGTGTATTCGTTCGGGGTTGTGTTGATTGAGCTCATTACGGGTCGAAAAGCTGTTGATATAAACCGGCCAAAGGGCCAACAATATCTTACTGAATGGGTAAATTTGAATAAAAATAACTCTTTAAGTTTGGCCCAACTCAAATATGTTTTGGCCCGTTACCCAACCTGTCTGTTTTGCCTTTAACTTTATGTATTTTTGTGAATAGGCCCGTCCATTGCTCAAAGAGACGGCCATTGCGGAGTTGATTGACCCGCTTCTTAAAGACAATTACTCAGAACGAGAGGTTCAAATCATGTCACATTGTGCATGGTTATGCATCAGACGGGACTCACACTTGAGGCCTCGAATGTCTCAGGTATAAAAACCAAATCAGCGCTTTTTTACATGAACTTATACGTTGTATGATGATTTTATTGATCTTTTCGTGTTTTTCTGGGGAATAGGTGCTATGGATGTTGGAAAATAATGATATTAAGTGACTGATATGTGCGAGTGTGTGATTTTGGAACCAATTTTCGGCTCGAGAGTTACTGAAGGAGTAGTTTTTGTAGACAGTTGAAATACAAACCTTTCTATGCATTTAGTGGAAAACTTGTAAAGATGTACATATACATTTAGATATATACACAAGTAAAAGTATTTCATGTTATGATGTTAGAAAGAATCATACAGACAGAACAAGCGGCTTGTTTAGATTACGGATTGGATTCTTAAGTATGAGAAATTACGGGTTTGCACTCATCTGATTACTAAAATGTAACACAGACGGTCTTTAGAGTAAAGGTGGACTTGGGCAGGTAACGAGTCAAAATGGGTTAAGATTGAACACGCCATTAATTACTAGGATGGGTCGAAACATGTTAGGAAGAAACAGTTGAATCGTTTTAGAGGCTGTATGCATTTTTGGGTGACTTACAAGCACTTTGATCTATCTGGAAGTAACTTTACCTAGCTAGTTTAGTATGATGTCTAATAAGTATGTATGCGGGTCAAGTATTGGTTGGGCTTATTTGTTGGCCGTTAGGATACGGAGTCAGTAAGAAGCGTAAAATTAGCTAGGTTGTTAAGAAATGATAACTGTATTAGTACCGCTGGCAACAGTACGTTGAGGCACCAATTCAGAATCGCAGTTTGCACCAGGTCATATGAAATGATAAAATTCTATATATTTCTACCTGCAGTTGGTGCTACTAACATGATATTATTAACAATTGTATCCTAATTAATATATATATATACATATATATAGATATATAGTTACTAAGTTAGTTGGCCTTTAACTTACATAGTTGCATCTTTTAGGCCAAGTTGCTCATGTTGTGACACAAATATGTACCCTACACATGCTATTTTTAAAGACCTTTCTAGTGTATTATGTCATTAATAAACATATGTGGGGTGGTTGAATAACAATTCAAGCTAGTACTAGATTGATACATGATGATAATATATATATATATATATACCACAATAATGCATATATCTATACAAGTACAAAAGTGTTTAATTTTGTAGTGGCTTTTGTACTTGTTTACAACTTTTTGATTAGCTAGATCAAAGTGCTCGGATTTGATCCTAGTAATCTAGTATTACTGCGCGCATTAGTGCTTTTCCACAGCTGATATCATGTAAACAAATATTAATTAATTATTGTTACAAAAGTTAAATGATCGATTTAAGATTATGATAAGATTAGTGCTAGCTAGCTAGAAGATATATGTGGACCTTATATTTTAAATAACATGGATATTAGGTAAAAGTGATTGATTATATATGATTCTAGATCAACATAATTATAGAGTTGCATAATCATGTTTAGAAGTTGAAATTAAACCAATTATTAAGTAAATTACCAGATTTGATGAGACCAAGCCCCAATTTTTTTTTCCCTGTAAATTATGTTTTGAACTCGATCTATAGAGCCTGGCCGGCCAACGACTTCCTATAACCGGGTTCTACTTAATTCAGATTAAACATTAAAACAAGTTTTCTTTTATAAAACCGGGTTGTAACGCATACTTGAATTTGTAGTATTTATGATATATGATTCTCCGGTCAGATCGTAGCAATCACTTTCAAACATACATTAAAACACCCTTGAAACCTTTATATTAGTTGTTTCAAATATATGACACATGTGAGTTTACAACAATATATTTTGGTCTTCGGGCACATGACGGGCTTAAAGGTTATATATGTAGGCTGCTTTTGAGGGTTGTATTTGATTCATGAATAATTATACACGTACGCGTAGACTTTGCTTTTCTAGAAGTAACCAAAAGTTAATTATAGTAGCTAGTTATAAAAACTATAGTTGGCAAGTTGCCATATTATTATCATTATTATATATGTTGTTTTCATATGATGCCAACCTCACTCCAAATCTCTAACTTCTTTTTCCAAGTGGAGACTATCTTGTTTGGCCAATATGATTTGGGTGATAATTATTATTATTATATTGTTTGATCATCACTTGATATACTTCTTTAAGACATCTCAACTTTATAATATTGTATATTTTGTCATGTTAAACTATAGTCAATGAAGGTTTATTAGGTTACACATGTGTTACAAGATTCCTTCTTATATATAGTAATGCCAATTGCCATATGCTTTTACATAGATCAGCCAATGAAGTGATTTGTGTGTGTATGAAGTAGTTTTAAAAACTCCAATCTCACCTTATTGGTTGATTCGGGTGAACAAAAATATATAATGTAGAGACGACTCTAGTCGACCAATCTTACAAAACTTGATTTTAAAACTGAATGATAGAATAAGTAACAGAGGAAATTAAAGTCATACACACATCCTCCATCCCTTGGCTCTTTTTGTCGATAAAAATCATATATATCCGACTAAGTTGGTTGATGCGATTTACCTCTAAGAAACACGCGCGCCTACATAAATCTTTAAAATGTTATTTATTTAACTATCAGTCGTCAATTTTACATATACCCTTAGACAAATATTGGTTACACATAGAAACCCTAAAGTACAACTTTTGTTTTCCATAAATGTTGGTCATGGTTAATTAATCAAACAATCTACAAATTTTCTAAGGATGTGGCAATAGTTTCGTTATTTATCATGTCAACATACGCTTACAACTTCAATGATGTTAATTTGATAATTATTTAAATGATAATTGAGCTTTACCTACTATAATAATGGACGCCGGCTGTTGTGAAATATCAAGCAATAAGTCCAAACTTGTTTTTTAGTTTTTTTTACTTGACTAAAATCTTATAATATATCATTAATTTATTGAAATAAATCAAATATATATCCATCAAATACGTAACTTGGGTTCTGTTTAGTATTAATCTTGATCCTTAATAGTACAAAGAATAATATTTTAAATAGATAACATCGTATGATTAAACACAATCCATCCATTAGAACTACATAGATAAATATTTTTATACATAATAATATTAAATTCTATATATATTGTGTGTACAGAACAATCACTGGCATATCATATCACATATTCTTGTGAGAGCCTTTAGAGATGCCAACTTAGTAAAAGAATCTTTTGTTTTAATTAAAAAAATATTTTTTTTATTGAAGATAAGTGATTCAAGTCATAAAAATGTTATCCTTATTTTAGGTACCCAAATTGTAAAAAAGAATATCCATCCAATCATTTATTCTTAGGTTTACATCCAATTTTGTTCAAAACCCCACCTCCCACCACACATAATATATCATCATGTGTATCATCATTATATCCATGATGCCAAAACCATAACACCTCTCTTTCTTTCTATGATCTCTTTAGGTGTGCTTTTTAAGTGTTGGATGATTGTGGGTCATTCTTACTAGCATCTACTTTGTTTTTGCAACACTAACATACTTTGAGAAAAAAATGGGGAGAAAGTGTTCACACTGTGGAAACATAGGCCATAATTCAAGAACTTGCACTAGTTACAATAGAGGCAATGTTAATAGCACAATTTTGGGAGGTGGAGGAGGAGGATTAAGGCTATTTGGGGTTCAACTTGACTCACCACACTCTATGGTCATGAAGAAATGCGTTAGCATGGATTGTTTACCATCTTCCTCACCACTACCACCTTCGGTCTCGCCTTCTTCTTCTTTATCTTCGTCACGTGTCTCCGTCAGTGACCTGACCGACAAGAACATGTCTGTCGGTTATCTCTCTGACGGGCTCATTGCCCGAGCTCAAGAAAGAAAAAAGGGTACGCAACAAGGATTAATATCCACTTGTAGTTATTTAAATCATGCATAGTTACTAAATAACTATAAAGATCTTTTTATGTTACGTTATGTTATATTATGTACATTGTGAATGACATGCATGTGTTTGATTTCAAGATTCACATCTAGAGGTAAAAAGAATGTAGATTTGAATGGTAACATATGGGAGGGGTGATTTTATAGGTCTTCCTTGGTCCGAAGACGAACATCGACGATTTCTCGCAGGACTTGAGAAGCTAGGAAAAGGTGATTGGAGAGGAATTTCAAGAAACTTTGTGACCACAAGGACGCCTACACAAGTTGCAAGTCATGCTCAAAAGTACTTCCTCCGACAAGCGAGTCTTGTCAAGAAGAAACGTCGTTCAAGCCTCTTCGACCTGGTACGTAGGTCGTATTTTAGCACATGCATTGTATGCTTGTACTTTACATTTAAAAATTTGTACAATTAGTATATTCCTTTGCCGGTGATCAGTGAATACAAGAAACCAGAACATTTTAAATGAACCTTGTAATTAATTTGTATTAATTTTCTAAACCGGCCACTTAGAAATGTAAAAGCTTAATTTGTGTCTTGATTAATCTTTTAAACCCATTATGCAATAGGTACAACCTTGTAATGCATAAACCGACACTCCGGGTTTTTGGGGAATTTATAACCCATATTAATTGTTTTCTTGATCAAGAAATGAAAATGTGCCTAAATTATTTAAGTTGGTATATTTATATATATATGTTGGTGGTCACAGGTGAGGGACAACAACATGAATAACAGTAGGCTACAAAATCAAAAAATGAGTTGTAACATGAGTCAAACAAGTTCATTTGATGAAGAATACGAAGATCACAACGACAATAATCTTTCAGTGATCGATTTCGGATCAGTGAAACAAGGGAAGGGGTACTTCGATCCAACGATAATATGTTCAAAGATGCATGCTGCAGCTTCACCAAGTGCTAGTCTTGATTTAGAGCTTAGTCTTGGTCTTGGTGCACCAAACCAAATGGACCAAAATCAATCATCTACCACCTCCCTTCAACTTGGTCCAATTATTAGTGTAATTTAAGGTTCACTTGAATTGATCCTGACATCATATCTTTCGTATGTTGATTGTTGAAGAAGCTAATTATCAAATCTTGTAGATATATATATATATTTTCTTTAATATTTTTAAGACCTTTGACATTATTGGTCTGGTACGTACGTACTCCGGTTAATAATTAGCTAGATTATATTTTTGTAGCTCCAAAAAATTAAGATAATAATGTTAATTGTCTGAGTATCTTTAATTATATATACTACATATATATTGTACTACCATCTTTATATATACATGCATGTCTTGAAAACGTACAATAAAATATGCGAAAATAATTAAAGTGCGTACGTACTCACATGATATAATAAATAAAGTACATATATGTATATACGTGAAATTTTTTTTATATATGTATCTGATAAAAATAACGTTTGTCATATAAATAAAGTACACATGAAGTAAGAGGCTTGGATTCTCCAAAAGAGACCTAAGTTCTAGTCCCACTACCACCACTTTAGAAGGGGCAAATAGGGGCAATGAAGGGAGACTTGTGGCCAACGCAAGTTCGATCTCTGAGCCAAACGGGTTTTACCGCTAGCTTGTTATCGTGCCTACGGGCGGACGGGCTAGTGGGTTTCCCCCGAATTGGAGTTGGTTTAATAGGTGGGCTTCAGCTACTCAGCGCTGTCTGTGTTCGCAGAGCGTTTGGGGTCGCCTTTCGCCAATGGATTACCCCGGGTAGCCGGGCTTTATTCGTTTCGCTGTCCAAAAAAAAAAGTAAATTAATAATATAATTCATGTTAGCTAGCTAGCAGGTTTTCATATTTATATATATATAGTGTCACAAGATTATATATGTGCATATGTACACCCTACTTTAATAGTAAAAAAAAGAAGATATATGTATAAACTAATGTCCCCTTTTCACATATTATCGTGTTTATTGGATCCGTCAAATCTACAAACTCGAACATGCACATGCATGTTTTTCTTATTTTGTTAAGTTACAGTATTAACGTATTATCTTTTTTATTATATGTTTTCTCCTTGTAAAGGTTTTCAGACATGTATAGTGAAGGATATAATATTGTTTTTCAAATATTAATATATTATCATGATCATGTTTAAAATTTAAATGAAATAGTGATTTGTTTTTTTTGTAAACTTAATAACGATGATATCTTTCATAATGATATCCATATCATGGACCCATTATCTTATTGAAAAAAGGATCCTATCAATGTCAATACCTAATTACTATCCAGCCATGAAACACCAAGTTTACTTTAATAATATTATTCTTGCTGATATATATAATTGAATATCTCAATATATTTTTTAGGGGTAACTTTGTAAAAACATAACCAAGTTTCAATTTTGTTCTAATTAAATCACTCAAGTTTAAAAATTGTTCCAATTAGGTCACTCACCTTCATATTTTATTCAAATTAGAGGTTTTAACATGTTGTTTTCACATGTTTTTCTTTACGTTTCAGTTAGGAATTATTTTTTACATTTTTTATGCTAATGTGAAGCGGTAATGTGAATCGTAGATTTATTTTTTAATTTTTTATTCTAATTAACATATTTTTAAATTTTTTAATATAATTACATATATTAAATATTCCGACCCCCACATTCTATCCCTAATTCCTTTCTTGACACAAACAAAATCCAACAATTGCTCGATTTGAAGGTTTAGTCATCCAATTCAAGTAAAATATGCTTGAGTGACCTAATTAGAACAAAACTGAAACTTGGTTATGTTTCTATGACATTTTCCCTTTTATAAATCATACCAATCATCAATATATCTAAAAATAAATAACTTTTATATAAACCTTTTTTTATGCTTTAAATTAATTTCCTATTTGAATTGTAATAATTAATTAATTAACCTAGCTTGATTTTGGTCCTTTCTTTGTTGAAGAAAACAAAAGCATGAAAAGATGAAACATGCCTGTCTTTGAGTCCCTTGGATTTAGACAACAACTGGGATTGATGTCATATACATGAAATTATATATATAATTGAAAGAAAATAAGAAATGGACCAGTGGCTAGCTTCATCAAGTAGTAGTTGTACCCGGCCTGCTTTAATTAATTTAGCTAGCTAAGAATTGATATGTATATATGTGGACCTAGCTAGCTAGGTAGCTTAATTCTTAGAGGTCGATGGGATGAAGACAAGATGGAAAGATTGAATCAATCTCAGAAAAGATTTTAGACGGGTCTAGAGCTTTATAATTCAACCATTTGTCTCCTTATACATTATCCCGCCCTACACGATAAACAGGCTAGAATCATATAAACATACATTTTTTTTATTTGGACGGATTTGATCGAACAGGCTTTGAAAATGATAGATGAGTTTAACTTAATTGGTCCTTCACATTAATTTCTTGATTTGGATTAATTTCTAATCTGATTGATTAAGATCTTTTATCCGTTAAAACTTTATCTTTTTAATTAATAGCTGAAGTCACATATGCTAGCAGATTAATGTTTAGTTACAAGTTGTAGCTAGCTAGCTAGCTAGTTTCCAAATCAAACTGCACCATTAATTCATCAAATCAAGTTAATTTTGCTGTTGTTGTTCTTGTATATACAAAGCCCATCTTATCTTATATATATATATAGACGGATTAGATGGACACTTAAATGAGAACACCTCTTAACTTGGGTACAAAAAGTACAATTTTAACGAATCATAAAGGGAGTCAAACTATTGAATTTTTTGTTATATAATTGACCAAAATGCTTATAATTCAACTAATTTTAACATCAATTTAAAAAAATATGATTCGTGAAATCGTTTGTTAGAATGCATATATGCACCCACAATGTGCGTTTGTGTACAAATAATGTGGGTGCATATATGCATTTTAACAAACGACTTTACAAATCATATATTTTTAAAATAAATGTTAAAATTAGTTGAATTATAAGCATTAATTTTGATCAATTTATATTATAATAAATACAATAGTTGAAGTGGTTCCTAAATTATTATCAAGTTAAATGTGTTTCAATAGAAGGTGACCCGCTATTAGTTGAATTATAAGCATTAATTTTGATCAATTTATATTATAATAAATACAATAGTTGAAGTGGTTCCTTAACATTAAGGGTGAGGGGAGTCCACCCCTCACCACCCCACACCACCCCACACTTTTTACTCCACCCCACATTCACCCCAAATCACCCGGTATCCACCCCACACCACCCCACATCATTTTTTAATTTTTTATTTCTCAATTATTTAAAACTTTTAATAATTCATTAAATATAAAACACAAATTATAACTAATAAAAACACAACAACTTAAAAAGAAAAACATAAATGACGTACATAATTTAAAATAACTTAAACATAAATCAATTGGGTAACATCCCACGTGCCCTAACAAGCTGCCACGATTCAATTTTGGTAAAAGAGCATTTATATATCTCTTGGTATTCATTCAAGGCTTTATTTATGGCATCGGCTTCGCGACTCCTTCAATATGCTCATGAAGATAAAGACGATTGAAGTTGGTGATTAGATTGAAATCTTGCCTCCACTTTGAATGAAGTTGGTCAATTGTTCGGTTGGCATACTCTAGTTGATTGTAATGTTCAAGAACTCGATTCCAAAAATCACCTCTACTTTCGTTACCGTCAAATGAAGCATGTAACCATGCTTTTGACAAGTTCACTTCTTGAGCACTCGTCCATGGTTGACGATTAGATGTCATTGAGAGATTGATGAAAAGAGTGTGGATTGAGAGTGATGTGTAAAAATAAAATTATGATTTGTGAGGTTGAAAGAAGGGTTGTATTTATAAAAAAAAACAAAAAAAAAATAAAAAAATTGAAAATAGCCGTTGGAATGGGGGCCACATGTTCAAACGGTCAAAATTTGCGGGGAGCGGCTCGGTGAACACACCCCAAATGGCACCCCAAAATTCGGGGCCGCGGGGGGTGGGGCGGTGTTCCCGCGCGGGGCCGCATCGGGGCCGCACCCACCCCGAGTCCACTCCACCCACTCTAACCCCGGCCATTTGGCATATATGTATGTATATACGTAGGAAGTAGCAAGTGGCAGTGATGAAACGAAGTTGACCACTCATTAAATCTCTTGTATAATTATTATTATATATATATTCTTGAATGCTCACTTTTAAGAAACAGTGACCCGCTCGGCCACAAAAGAACAAAAACCTGTGTCTCCTTTACTAAACGTTTCTTGGATGTCTTTTATCATATATCTATCTATCAATTTGTGTTTTCTGTTAATAATTTGTTTGTTCATCTCATGCATGTATCATCGTTTGTATTCACATGTTTTTGTGTGGTGGATAAACCTTTGTCCCAACCTCCGCTAGCTAGCTAGCTAGCTAGTGTAAATTAAATGAATCCAACCAACTCATCACACTTACTCTCAATTGAAATCATTTCGCTTACTCGAATAATTAAGCAAGATTTGAGAAACCGATAACTAGCTAAACCAAAAACCGAGTTCACTAGTTGATTCTTTTTCTTTTTTTTTGTTATGGTTACCGGCCATTTGATTTTCGATTATTTTTAACATCCCAAGAAAGACTGATGAGTGGAGAAAATTTCTTTTTTTAAAATCTATTGGGATTTATAATCATATCTTGTAATCGTCTCTCTGAATATAAATAGTTTAGTAGTTTTATATGTACTTAAAAAATTACATATTTCGTTTTATTTAACCTACTGAACATTAATGGGTTAGGCTATATATAGTCTCCAAATGATGAAATGTGAGCGTATGCATGTATATAATATCATGAAAAAATGACAAAACTTAATTTCCTAGCTAGTATATAATTAAAAGAGAATACGTACGTTGCAATGCATCCCAAAATAAGTTTTGCTATAAGTAGCCAAACTATCTTATCGTTAGTATATATGGACCTATATGAAGGTTTATGGTGTCCAATAGTGTCACCATCACTCTCATCATCCAAGAGTACGTTATCACATTCAACTTTTCTAATTATTTACATATATTTTTTAAATTGTTTTTGTTTTTTAAAATACTTACTATTAAATTTAACTATAACAAACCTTGAGAATATATATAATTATTGTGGGGAAAATGCAATTTAATGTTATGGTACCTTTTTCTGAGAAAATAAATGGTCCTCACGATATTAAATTGATATCTTTTGCCACATTGATGGATATACAATTTTTTTACCAAATATATAGTATACTTAACATATGAAATTAAGAAAACAGATGAAGGTTTCTTTACTAACATAGGGTGGTTAGATAGTCAGGGGCTTAGATTTTTTTTTTAAAATATAATAAAGTATGACTTTTGACTAATAATTTTTTAGCCTAGTGGTTAAAGAAATATAACTTGTTGTTAGCATAATTTTTATGACATGTGGTTTATGGTTTGTAAAGGGATAAATCATAGAAGAGCAACCACTGGTAGTGGTCACCACTACACCCAAAACCAATCACCACGTGTTTTCATGGGTGGGATACAAGTTGACACGTCCTTATGTTTTAAGGTTATATTATTGAAGATAATAATAAGCAGAAGATCGATATATATGATCGGCTCATGTGGTGTAGTGGTCATGGGTTTTTTCTTTATGTAATCTTGTTATATGTGTTAATAAAAAAAATTTATATTTTACATGTTACACGTTGATAAAAAATTTTATGGTCATCTCAATAAGTTTTCTTACATTTTTAACAGTGAAATTATTATTATCCTATGACTAATGTGTAAATTTAGTTATAACACATATATAGAAACACATATGTAGATTATGTTTTACACATGTGTAAAACCGATTTTTTTAGAATATCATAATTCTTTTTATTTTTTAATGAAAGAGGGATATTAGATAAAAATGGTCTCCGGACTACTTTTTTTTGTTATTGTTCGACTTATGATTTTTTATGTATTAATTTTATGTGGGTTTTTATTGTAACACAATGATATAATATAACTTAATGACCTTACAAATAACACAATAACCTGACGAAATAACACAATGACTTGAAGAAATAACATAATGACCTGACGAAATAACGCAAATGGCCTGACAAATAACACAATGAACTGAAAATGTGAAAAAAACTGTTTTTATATATGAATATTATACGCGTTTTAAAGATAAAAAAATGTTCGTTTTTATGGTACAATTTAAAAAAATAATAATGTCGTATGTAAAAGTTCTAGACGTTTAAAAAAATGAGACATCTTATCTAATATTTCAGAGTTTTTTGGGCCAAATTTGAGAGGGAAAATTTTTGACCGGTCAAATTGGGCTTCAAAATTTCATCCCTATTTACGGCAACTTTCACCCAATGATTTCTAATCAGTTGTGCTCTATATTTTTTGTAATACATTTATGGTTTCAATCAATCCAGCTGTTGAAGCTTTATTTATTGCTTCGTTTCTTATAAATAAACTATAATTTCAAATTCAATATGTGTATAACCAGTATTCGATTTTGATAGCATGTTCAATCAATCCAGTTGTTGAAGCTTTATTTATAGTGTTCTATATTTTTGTTTTTTATACTTTTTATTTATATATTTTAGATTTGTTCTATATACACGGGTTTTAAACTTAATGGCCAATATTACTGAAATAGTATAACTCCACTCATGTATCTTTTATTAGTTTTACATTAATACGAAAAAACTCCCAAGGTTAAAATATGGGTGGAGCCGTGGAAACGTTACTTTTTGGTGTTGAGTAATTGACATTGGGTTGTAGACAACAATCAAAAGGACCTGACCCAAAAAGGGTATAGACTTAAGCTGGCCCAAGTGACCCTGTCAAAAATGATTAAACGGACCACACAAAAAAGTTTGGTGTCTATTGTTTATTGAAAAATATAATCTATCAATCATAAGTAGCCGTGCACAAACCGGGTTTTTTTAGGAACCGGTTCCGGTTTTGGTCAACAAAGTAAAAAACCGGGTAGGGTCGGGTTCGGTTCCGAGTACGATCGGGTATTTGACCGGGTTTTGACCGGTTCCGGGTAGGTTCGGGTTCGGTTTGGACCGGGTTGAGGTGGAACCGGTTCCAGCGGTTCCGGTTCGGTTCCGGATACGGTTCCGCTTTCTTGAAGAAACCGGAACCCATGTGTACCCTACGGTTCGGGTACGACCGGTTCCGGTTCGGGTACACCGGGTCGGTTCCGGAACCGGTTTTTTTTTGTGCACGGCTAATCATAAGTCATAACATAACTTTTAAAAATCAATATTGTTTTGTTTATTTTATCAATGAAGAGAGTGTTTCTTTGTTTATAGCTACTTCTTAGGAGTCAAACAATAATAAATCAGCTGGATTAGTGGATTTGAGATCAAACGTTTTTTTAAATATATATGGAACCAATATTTCTCATGTTTACCGACAATATAAGCTTCACCTAAGATGTTATACTAATGCAAGCTTTTTACATGTATGTGTTCAAACAAGAAAAATCACAATAAGCAGTGTAACCTTTTTAAGAAAATATAAAACATGATAAATTTTTGGTTGATATTTAAGTTCATCTATCATTACAAGTATGAAGTATCTTTCTTTCAAATTAGAAGATGGATTAACCATAAACCATATATATCAATCACATGCAATATGCATGAATGGTTTAGGCTTTACAACTTTTCTGTTTCAACTTTAAATGTGCTACTGATTTTATAGATGTTGATGCTTGTTAGGTAAACTTTCTAATATTTATTGGTTAAAGAAAATCTTTTAAGTAGAATTTATAAAGTAGATAACTCAAAGACTTTAAGCAATACAATTATATAAATAAAAGTTGAAAGATGCTTTGAGGTTCCAAAAGTGTTGACAATGAAATGTTTGGTATGTATGGATCTGTGTAACAATAGATAAATAATTTGATTTATAAAACAAATAAATATTTGAGTATAATGCTTGCAAGCTTTCACCAACTTGAACTAGTTAAACAAATATGTCAATCAATCACCTTTAAATCATGCATATTTAAGTAAATGGTATTTTTTGTATTGAATTTAACCAATGTGAAAGACTCATCACATATATTTACATATTTTAAATACGTCGAACTACTTATTCAAAACAACTTATTTCACAAAAAATAATCAGCACTCTGAATAAGTAGTTGCAAAAAAAAGGCTAAAAACAGCTCTACTTTTACCTTCTTCTTTGGGGATATTCGGTTGATCTACTGAAACTTGTTCAAAAGCATGTAAATCACTAACACTGCAATAAGTGAACCAAAGAATATTCTATATTAGCAAAAAGAAAAAAAAAATATAAATTTTAACCCATATGCTTATGATGGGTTGATGCAGGTTATGTTTTATCTCTAACGGGTCAAATTGGTAAAACCAATAAAGTTGGCTGAAACAGAAACATGTTAAAAGTCCTTCGAAGTGTACTTATACTACCATATAACCTCCTGAATCGTTATATTAAATAAGTGATTTGTACTAAAATAATATGATAACTTTACTCATATTTGGCAAACTATTTTGTTTAATTCGGGTTTTGCTAACTATATCCCTAGCTATGCTAAAGTAAACTTTAACTACCAATCGTCAACCGTCTTAGGAACATAGTTTTTTAGTTATAGACTGGGGTATGGTTAGTATTTTTTCCTTAAAGAAAGTTGATAAAAGTGTTATGTGTAAGCCCAATCCAACCCATTTACGCCAGTACTAAATTAACCTGTTACCCGTTTTGACCTGTTACCCAACCCAAATGACCATCTCACTTTGCCACCTCAACCAATTCAATATAAGGCAGAAATATACCTTGGCTTCAAGGCAAGACTAGCAAATGCGTAAATTGCTGATGATTTAAGCAGGTACATGAAACATTAGATTATAAAGATTTAAAACGGCACCTTCTTGCTGTAAAACTTGTTACATGAAATCATTGTAAAGCGTACGAACTCCTACTCTGATTGATACATCTCATCAAGAAGCCGAAGCCCTTCTAAGCAGTCTGCGCTACTTGGTTTTATGCCAATGCCGTAATTTAATTGCTTCATTGAGGGCTGAACAAAACCACTTTTTAATTGCTGCTGCTGCTTAGCATCACGGTAATTTTTTGCAAGAGCTAGAATAATAAAATTTAATTCCTCCATGACGACATCAAGATTCGTTCGGGTTAGAACTAGCAAATGATTAAAATACGTCAAGTGCAGCTTCTTAAACGACTGAACACCAAATTACAGAGTGTTAGTCATCGAAAGCATGATCATCTGAAGGGATTCAGTCTGCTTTCTCAAGATTGAATCTCCTGAAAATTGTCACATGCTGAAACTAGCTATCAAATACAAAGCCAAATTTGATGGTCATATTATGATGGTGGTTATAACGCCTACTATCACGGGCGTTGGGCAAAGTTTGGGTTTTTAATTATTTTAACCTACCACGTTAATACACCCCCATCAACACCAATTAATATACTAACTTCATTACTATCACACACCTATCACCATCATTTTTTACTATCAGAGTCTTGCTTATATATATGGCAGCACTTTTTCACTATCACACAACTCCACTATTCATGACGGGTGGTTCTTATGCACATTGTGAAAGTGATTATAAAAACAGCTACACCAATCAAACACAGATATTAATCCAACTAAAGGTGGTTAATTATGCTAAAATGCAACTTACCTAGTTTCAAATATTAGCAGTTAATGTAATATATATACTTGCACATTGTTACCAACATATGTAGAGCAATTGCAACAAAATGCTTTTTTCTTAGATCACTTAATGTAACATAGACTGGAAAAAGAAAGTAAAAATATGTTTGCATATTGAACCATTTGCTAGTCACCATTTCTCTTCTAATCCTGTGCCATAGATACATACATAGATGAAACTGATGACATTTACTTTAGCTCCACATTGGATCAGTTATTTACAAATAAATAAAAGTGATTTTACCTCAACAGTTAAAGGCACAAATCAGAGCAAAGACAGAGGAGGAAGTGATGTTTAAAAACATGAATCAAGAATAAACCCTAAAATCAAATCCAACAATCAATCGTAGAAAGCGACCGATGTTTAGTAGTAGAAAAGAATAGAAATTGAATCGATTTAAATCAATTGATGAACCAAATTTTAGAAAGACAAAATTATAAGGATAACCTACGTGCTCGCGTCTAATTTCACTTCCGGCTCTTAACTCACAGAAATTACAAAGATGAACTAATATTTTGCACTTTTGTTTCACATTTGACTCCTGATTTGGATTCCTGTTAGTTTTTTAATGTTAAGTCAGCTTATGTGACTTTCACGTGAGGGTATATTTGTCAAATATACCCTCACGTGAGTGTCACATGGACGGTCTTAACATTCAAAACTAACGAAAATCTATGCTAGGGGTCAAATGTGAAATAAAAATGTAAAGTATTGGTCTATCCTTGTAATTTTTGAAAGATAAGGACCAAAAGTAAAATCAAACTTAAACACAGAGACCATCCATGTAATTTTGTCTTTTAGATAAGATTTGATGTACAGTTTAAATGTCTATCTTTTTCTTTTAATTGTTTATTTTAAAAACAAAAGTATAATATATAATTTATCATTAATTATTTGACACAAAAGATACCTTCTTACTAAAAGACAAAATATTTTAATTTATTATTGTTATTTTATAGATTGAAAATATAAAATAATTTAATTTTTCTTAAACTTTATGTTATGGGTCTCATGACATTTAAAATGAGACGGAAGGATTAAATTTTATGTTCATGGTTATTAGGTTTTTTTTAAACACGGGTTTTCATATATTAAAGTGAGTTTTACCTATGGTTTAATTTTCTTTCATTTCAAGTATTCAACTAAGATTATTGGGTGTGGGATGAATGAGTTAAACTCGGGCTTAGAAGAATGTATATTAATGATTATAACCTTTTACGCTTGAACGTGTTTTATAAATCACAAATAGTATGGACCTGGTCGACGATGTTAAAGACTATCACAAGCAAAGGTCGTCATAGGACAAATCCGAAGGGTTTGGAAGCGAAGGTAACAAAGGGTCTGACAATTGAAGTAGAAAAAGGGTTTAAATTGGAATAGGTAGGGCAACATTTTAAGAGCACTCAAAATCCAAGGGGCAAATTGCATATTATTTAATTGAGTAAATTACATTTTTAGGCCTTTATAGTTTGCCATATTATGGATCCTGGCCTTTTTTTTACAAAATTGCAATGGCAGGCCTTTATCGAATAAAAAGTAGTGTTTATTGGCCTTTTGTTTAACGTCCGTCCAACCCCACCGTTAACCTCAGGCACGTGCTATAAGCACGAGGGTATTTTCGTCAATTGCAGTTCCTTCTATATAACCCAACTCATGTGACAAAAAACCCAAATCACATTCCTGGCAAAATTCTAGGGTTTTGTAACCTCCACACCCTTCTTTCTCCCTTTCAATCTGCAAATCGGTAATGGAGTATTGCTCTTGTGGGAAGTTAGCAGTGTTGAGAACATCATGGACTCCAAGAAATCCTGGTGAAGCCTATAGTCTCTCACCTCATCTTCTAATTCAGGATGAAATAAACCTTCAATCGGATCATAGTTTTCACCAACATCTACATCAGTGTGAAGCCTATAGTCTCTCATGTCTACATTATCATTAGGATCAGATGACTGTGGCATGAAATCACTACTTGTCTCACTGCCAGCTTCGCTAACTTCCTCATTACCATTCTGATTTCCATTGTTATTACCTTCCACGTCACCATCTTCACTACTATCATCTTCACTACTATCCCTCTCATTACATTCCTCATTATCAGCTTGATTACCATCCTCATTACCTCCTTGATTACCATCCTGATCACCCACATTATCATTTCCATAGTAATTCATATTCAAATCAAAGTCAAAATCCATATCATAATCTAAATAATTCAATGGTTCATTCAGATTCAAACTAGCATTCACCTCATTTGTGTCATTTACCTCCATTGTGTCATTCATATTCAAATTAACAACTACATTTTGTTCAATACCCACATTTTGCTGAGTTTGGGTTTCATCTACTACATTACCAAAAAAAGGATCAAAATCAGTATCATCTAAAAGATAATCTATTTCTTCTTGTTGATTAGTAGATTGTTCATTTTCCACTGTGCTTTCATGCCAACCCAGTAATAACCTTTTTTGACCTTCATTAAACCTTTCATTTGCCAACAACTCCTCATCATTGACCTCACGTATTGTAATCTTTGCCGGCGAACAAAAATATGTGTGAACATTGGTTGCTCCATGTTCAACATAAACAAACATCAACTTATGCACTGCAACATGTTTAGAAAACTCCCTAACATCTTCATCACCACCTAAAGCCCTAATACCAAAATCTAAATCACCATTTGGGTACAAATAATGATAGTACCTTGTCGCTTCCTTGTCGTAACCTAAATACTCCAACACCGTATCAAGTTCGTGTACTGAAAACTTGTCAACATCTAGCATATCAACCAACGTTTCTACAGGTCTTTGATATGTACGTCCAGGAAACTTTGTGAAGCTTCCACCGTGATGCAATTTGATAGAAAAAAGATGTGGGAAACCAACTATAAAATGAAGATACAAATGATCAAAATTTTGAATTTTTAATATGAAAAGAAGAAATGTAGTTGATGATGCTTACCATATAGAGAATCAACCACCGACTGATCCAAGTTCTCTCGTATGAAGAACCGGTCACCCATGCTCGTTCCACTTGTGATTTTTGATTTGATTTTTAGTGCAAGCTGCTGTTCAAGGGTTGATTATTGTGGAAATGTAACTGAAAGGGGAAGATAAAGGGGTTTGAGTAGTCAAGGGGTTTTTAAAGGGTGGAAGGATATAAGGAACTGCAATTGACGAAAATACCCTCGTGCTTATAGCACGTGCCTGAGGTTAACGGTGGGGTTGGACGGACGTTATACAAAAGGCCAATAAACACTACTTTTTATTCGATAAAGGCCTGCCATTGCAATTTTGTAAAAAAAAGGCCAGGATCCATAATATGACAAACTATAAAGGCCTAAAAATGTAATTTACTCTTATTTAATTAGTTTAACTTTCAATACACGTGGTTAAAATATAGTGTTCAAAGTAACATCTTGTGGCCTAAACATAAAATACCAACACACATGGCACTTTATATTTTTTCTTTAAAGCGGCGGTTGGTGTAACGGTTTATGACCGAATCACTCAGAGGTGTATGGACCGAGATCGAAACCCCGCCTCTAGCACCAATAGGTGTTTTTCGTCGGCATTGGGGCTCCCCCGTTACTGCGGACGCAGCGGAGGCTCACCACAACCCTCCTTACGAGCCAAGTTGATCGGAGTCGAAACTCGTCAACCAACTGTTCCAGGGAAAAATCGGACATAAAACTAGATGGTAGCCCGAGACGAACGTCATTACCATGCCTTTAAAAACTGCTTAAAGCAAATTTCGAACCCTGAACCTTATGGTTAGGTGTTTACTCTTAAGAAAACTTTTCAAATACAAAAACATAGGTTGTGTAGTTAGTAATATTTGTTACTAATTCTTGGGGGTAAATTTTAACCTTTTGCTGTTAAATTTTTTTATTTAGCCTTATGCATAATTATAGCAGACAAACTTACTCCAAAAGGAGAATTGTCACATCTTGGGGTCTTTGTACGCTAAAAGTTGTTTGTATAATAATCTGCGATTATATGTGTATAACGACTTCTAAAAGAAGTTAGATGTGTACGTTGTGCATAATATTGTTGTAATTATCTATAAACTTTGCGTAGCGTATTGATTTTGTGTAGAAGAAAAAAGAACCAAAGACAAATGAGTTATACGTTATTTTCTTAACCATGTTTTTCTTGGAAACAACTCAAATATAAAACTTAAAAAGAAAACTATATATAAAAAATAGAACTATTATATACTCCAATAATGAAGACTTTTATTTATATGCAATTTGATTAAAAAAAATACTAAAGAGACTTTTCATCGACTAAAAACGAAAGAATGAACAAGCGTTGTGTTACATATCAATATAATTAACAGGTTATACATGTTTAATATTTCTTTTGTTTTGTTAGTGGATTCATAAAATGAAAATAAGGGTTGTTAATTATTGTAAAGGAAAATGAATATCAATTAGTCTTAAGATTTCTCTCTGAATTTCTTCTAGACTCTATCTAATTTCTTTGGCTAACTATCAAACATTGGAACCATGACGTAGATACTTATAGGATAGTTTCTAATAATGGTGTTTAGTCGTATAGATGATATGAGACGGGTTACTGTTACTTAATTACTTACATACAGATGCGACATATTTTCTAACATATTTCCATATTTGTTTTGTTTAAAGTCATCTCGTAGTGAGGGTATGACCGGCTAGTTTTTTTTAACATCAATACTTTATATATTAATTAGAATAAATTATATCATATTTCACTTGTAAAGTTTAAACCCAAGATATCTATAGTATTTCAAATATAAGTGTGTTATTAACGGGTCACTATATAACCCGCTAGTTAATAGCTATATGTTGCACTTCACAACAAGATTACGAATATTTTTAGTTAGAAATACTAATATAATTTATTATAAATAAAGACACCACTAAAACTCAATTAAAGCATAAAAGATAAAACTTGGTCAACAAAGTTTAAACAATCTTTTAAATGATTCATACTAGTAACAAGCACTTAACAACCCATATTTAGTCCATGAAATAATGAAAATTACAGGTTGTGTTAGATAGATCAATAATCTCAATCTATTTATGAAAACTTTGTAAATTTTAAATAATTGATAAGAAAATAATACATTTTTGCTTGATGCCACGGAAATTGAAAAATAACAATAGATAATCTTAAGGTTACAAAATTCATCCACATAAATTGGAACATTTCATATTTGCTTAAATATATGGACATGTGATATAGATAATAAATAATAGTTGCTAATAGAGTTAATTGCTAAAATTATCTCTGAGGTTTGCATGTATTTGTGAAAATTTATACTTTTTAGATTTTTCGCCTAAATGATCCCTACCACCCCAAACATGTTGCTAGAATAGTCCAATCAGATTCTGGGCACGTGAGAAAATTTAACGTAAAATTGAATGAAGTTAGTGTTTGAGATCATTTCTATTAGAAAATAAAATAAAAAAAACCAAAACTATTAAGGTAGATTGAAATTGTTAATGATATCAAAATACAGAGATTAAAACCGCAGTTTACTCAAAAATATCAAAAATATAAGTAGAATAAGCTGCAATTTTAGTACCTGTGTTTTGATACCATTCACAAATCAGTCTCACCTTAACAATGTTTGTTCATGTGTTTTTATTTTCTAACATAAATGGTCCCGAACACTCCATCCAATTTTCCGTTAAATCACCCTCACATTCGGAGTAAAAATGTCATTTCTCTCACTTTTTTTTGACATGCAACCGAATAAAAATGTTAATGTATATGATAACCTAGATAAAAGAAAGGGAGAAATGACATATTTACCCTTCATATATGGGACGCTTGTAAGAGAATTAACGAAAAATTTGATGAATTTAATATTCAGGACTATTTCTGTTAAAAATAAAAATATAAAGATTAAAACTATTAAGATAAAACTAACACAGTTAAAAGATATGTTTTGGTTTAATCATATAATGTAACAAACAACTCAAAGAAACGATTATTAGTAAACAACATATTGAAATAACCTATCCGATCAATCAATCAATCACTATATATATCTCTCATCTCGTTTCCATCCCCCTTCCCCTCCTCTCCCCCCATCATCTCTTTTTGTTGATCACACATTCATTCAAACCCAAACCCATACCCAAACCCATGGCCAAATACATATTCTCTGCTTCAGAAGCTGAATCAATGGCCAAATCCAAAGCTATCACACTCCCTCAACTCCTACCATCTCTTGTCAAATCAGCTCAATCTCTTGCTCGTCCACCAATCTCCAATTTCCACGTCGGTGCCGTCGGTTTATCTTCCGATGGCCGGATCTTCTTCGGTGCGAACATCGAATTCCCCGGTCTTCCTCTTCACCATTCAATTCATGCAGAACAGTTTCTGATCACCAACCTTGCCGCACACGGTGGAGGCCCTAAACTTGTTTACATGGCTGTTTCTGCTGCCCCTTGTGGCCATTGCCGTCAATTTCTCCAAGAACTTCGGGGTGTCTCTCATACCCAGATCGTAATCACTGATCACTTCCAACAAAACCCTGATTACAAACCCATTTCATCCTTTTTACCACACCCATTTGGTCCTTATGATCTCTTGGATCAACAAACGCCTCTCATTCTTGAAAAACATAATCATCAATTGACCTTCAAAGATGCTGATGATGCTGTTCAAGATCCTCCCAATGGAAATTTATCAAATGGGTGTTCTGAATCGGTGATTAAGAGCTTAAAAAACCTACCTTTGGATTTGGAGGCGGAGCGTGAATCGCACGCGCCGTACACTGTGTTATTAGATCAAGAAACGTCTCCTCCGGTTCTTGAAAAACACGATGCTTTTCAAGATCCTTCGATTTTAACCAAGAACGGTAATTTATCAAATGGGTATTGTGAGTTGATGATAAAGAACAAGGATAAGTTGAAGATCATGGCTTTGGAGGCGGCGAGTGATTCACACGCGCCGTACAGTGGATGTCCATCTGGGGTGGCGTTGATGGATTGTGAAGGGAAGGTGTATAAGGGATCTTATATGGAGTCAGCTGCGTATAACCCGAGTATGATGCCGGTACAGGCGGCTCTGGTGGCGTATATGGTGGGCGGAGGTGGTGGTTATGAGCGGATCGTGGCGGCGGTGGTGGTGGAGAAGGAGGGGGCGTGCGTTAGGCAAGAGGATACTGCTAGGTTAATGTTGACTCATATCTCACCAAAATGTGAGTTGAGAGTGTTTCATTGTGTGTGAATTGATTGATTAGAAAAGGATGAATGATGAAAATTTGATAAACATATTGATTATTAATCCAGATTTGTAATTTCAAAGTGTTTGGTTCTAAATAAAAAAATTAGTTTAAATAAAGTTGATGACACCAAGAAGTAAGAATCCAATTCTCTATGAACATATTGTTTCTTTTTAGATGAATAATTGTAGCGGTGGTTAGTGATTGTATTTGGTTGAGCATTGGTGCTAGGTAGGCAAAAGTTGTGTGTTTATAAAGTGTTAGAAACTGAACTAACACGAGACATCTAAACCAAGGCAAATCGGCCGGTTTGAGATCAAATCAATTCGGTTCATAGTTTGGTCTTGATGGTTACTGGATTAAGAAGTATGATCGGATTTGAAACTTTAGAATTCGGAAGTGGTGACGCAAACCAAACATGTTGTTTAACTTTTGGTATTTATTCTCTTTCTTCATAAAATTAGTAAATCATTTTAAACACTCAAACACCTGTAATACTGTCTAACTAGTAAAATCATCTAATTGTACGGTTTAACATATTCGGCTTTAAGATTTTTTCCAAAACCAACTACACAAGACAGGAATTGGATTTGATTATTTGTATAACCAACGTCCTTTTATGGTAATTGATAACCATGAGTTGCTATTACAAGAAAGTATTAGCTATATTTAAGCATTACCAGTCTTTAATGGCATAAAACCACCCTCCACCTCCTTTTTCTCACCTTCCACCCATTGTCTCTTTTGTCTCTAAAAGAGACAATGGCTCTTGCAAAACAAATCTTAGTCTTAATCTTCATTTTTGCTCACATCATTTTAGCAACATGCAAGAATGCCAATTCCGCTCCTTCTCCGGCACCAGCCATGGCCCCAACCCGACCCCAGGATGGAAATCCCAAGACAAAAGACAAACCTCTTGACCCTTTTGAACTCCCATTTCCTGACATAATGGGAATGGCGCCTGAGTCACCGGACGAGAAAAAAGATGACTCAAAGGACGAGAAAAAAAAGGATGAGAAAAAAGGCAACTCAAAGGACGAGAAAAAAAAGAATGGGAAAAAAGACGACTCAAAGGACGATAAAAAGAACGATGAGAAAAAAGACGATTCAAAGGACAAAAAAAAGAAGGATGATAAAAAAGGCGATTCAAAGGACGAGAAAAAGAAGGATGAGAAAAAAGGTGACTCAAAGGATGAGAAAAAGAAAGATGGGGAAAAAGACGATTCGAAGGATGGGAAAAAAGGTGACTCGAAGGATGGGAAAAAAGGCGACTCGAAGGACAAGAAAAAGAAGGATGAGAAAAAAGGTGACTCAAAGGACGCGAAAAAGAAGGATGAGAAAAAAGGTGACTCAAAGGACGAGAAAAAGAAAGATAGAGAAAAAGGCGATTCAAAGGATGGGAAAAAAGGTGACTCAAAGGATGAGGAAAAAGGCGATTCAAAGGATGAGCAAGACGATTCAAATGATGAGAAAGGTGGTGATGTGGCTACTAGGGTGGCAGCAAAAATGAAGAAAATCGAGAAAAAAATCAATGAATTCAATGCATCACTCAAGCAACAAATGGGCAACCCAGGGACATCACCTGGATCCCACGAATGTGTTTTAGAGTGTGACGAGGTGTTGGGTGCGGCTATTGATGATATCCAAAAGACTCTAGATAGCCTTGATAACCAAAACCTAGTGAAAGCCAAATTTGATGTTAGTGCGGTTTCAACCAATGTAGACACTTGTAACGACTGCTTTGATGAGATGGTTGGAGGTGATCCGGAGGCCAAGAAACTAACTGATTGGGTACAAAAGACCACCGGAGATGCCCTTGAGTCTCTCCAAAAAGCCAACTCCTAAATCGTTTTATACATACACAGAAAGAGAGATTCAAATGACATTGTATCATCTTTCTTGATCTTGCAAGAAATTAATGGTCCATAGCTCCTACATATGAAGCCTCATAACACAAAGAGCTTTGAATCCTATGGTGATCATAATCTTAGAGCCATTTTAGAAGTCAAATATATATTTTAAATTATTTAAAGAGCGTAACAGAATATAGTTACTAACCGTTTGTACAAAATAAAGTTAGATAGACATACCAAGATCATTATGTATGTAGGGAATTTGTAGCAGATTCATATAATGAAGCTTTTTTTCCATCACAAGAGGTCTATAATTTCTTATTTTTATTTGTTAGGTGGAAGAACGGTTCCTTTGTAAATCTTCCAAGGACCACCGTAGAACTTGGGTCTCATAAGTGGTACTGCCTCTCCAGGATGATCTTCCCAGTATTTTTCCTGTTTGTTGTAAATAAACATAAGTAAAGTTGCCCTAAGCTTTGAAAAAAAACTGTTACAGCTAGTATCATATTAGTGATTGGCCCCCTATATGATCAAATAACAATAGGTAGACCGTAGAACTCTATTCGTGAAACACCAGAAACTTATCATTGTGACTTGAAAATTGCAACAAGTGATAATAAATGTGCATCCAAACGCTCCTAGGAGTACCTTGTAAAGTTGCTCGGTGATTGCCGCTCCAATGACTCCAGTATAGAAAGCACATACATAGATTGTAACAAGAGGAGTGAATGACTTTGGGCGCTTGAATGGATCAACCATGGTCCAAAGAACTTCTTTCTCCCACTTAGTGTGCAAGTAATCAGCATATTTTCTCCATAAATAGGTTGCCATCCTCAAACTTGTTTAATTATTCCTGATTCATAACATGAATAGTTTAAAAGTTACAATCTTGCAGATCCATATCAAATGCAATTTAAGATGGTCATAGATTTTAGCTAGAAAGCACTCATGTTAAACTATTGAAATCAACGAAAAGAGACAATCAAGAGATCCACATATGTACATATGAAGGGGCGTATTTAAATTCAAGTGTGGTACTTGAAGACTCATTATCTCTATTTTAAAGATAATCAACCATTTGGGTAGTGATGCTAAAAAGCTCAAGTTTAAAACTTTTAAAATTTCACAAACTTTTGAAAAATGAAAACCTAGGAAGAATTCATTAAGGAGATAACAAATCCAACTCTGCATACTAACACAGAATATTTTTGTTTTCCATGATCACCGTTGCCAGTAAACTCACACGACCCACCAATACCCGGCTAATAATGGGTCCAGTAAATCACAACCCGAGCTAGGAAAGTGGCTTTTAATAGATACTAATACAAGATTGTCACATCACATGAAAAAGGCAATTCAAATTGTGCATATCTCATGAACACCAAACTAATTAAATAGTTAATAGTTGTAGAATGCAGTGTAAGCAGAGGCATTTGGTGGATGTGAAAGATGAATATTTAGGCGCCAGGCATTTCATCAAACAGTTGGTGAGCATAGATACAAATACGAATTTATCATCAACAAAGATCAGGGAAAACGAAAATGTAACCAGTGATTGTTAATCAAGAACGTTACACAAAACCGGCTAACTAATTGATTTCACCAAATGTGTGTTGTTTAAAACCTTACTTTATTGAAAACAAGAGGATCCTTTTCATAGATTACAGAAATGAAAATGCACAAATTTGAGAACGAAAGAAAGAAAAAAAGAGATGGTTGGATTAAATTAATGATAAGAAGGAAAGAAAAAAAACCGCCGGAGAGATTGATAAACCCGGCGACTCTGATCGACCAGCCGTTGAGCGACTCGTTACCTTTGCAATCTGTGAGAGTGTGAGTAGCCACTGCCACGTAAACCGCCATTTTCTTCTTTTAATAGGATCTATTATTCTTATCATTAACTTGAATAAGTTTCTTAGTTGTTGAGATTGACTTTGAATATGGGCATAGCATAGCATGGTTTGAATCGGTCGTCTTATTAGTTTACTGGTGAGATTAATTAGATTGGTTGAACGGGTTAGATCGGTTTTAAACAATATAAAATAATAAATATATATTTTCAAAGTATTTAAACTTTAAATATAAGTGAGACTCTCAACTTGGTTCGTAAGAAGGGTTGTGGAGAGTCTCCGCTGCGTAAGCAGTAATGTGGGAGCCCCAATGCCGACGAAAAACACCTATTGGTGTTAGAGGCATGGTTTCGATCTTGGTCCTTACACCTTTGAATGCTTCGGTCATAGGCCGTTACACCAACCGTCGTTCTAAAATAAAAGTATGCTTAGGGCAAACATATGTTAACCATACGAGTAGGATTATCATTGACAAGGAGTACTAGGGAATTGGGGCTAGCTACATGCTATTTTGAGGAATGTTTGGGTTTGTTTTATATCAAACATAACATAGTGGATCAAGTCTAGGTAAATGTTGGCTTAGAACAAACAGGTGCGTTAAACAATCTTCTAACCAATACAGCAAAGCCTGATGTGACGTTATACATCACTGATACAATCCGTATAACACTTTTTCACTATCTATACGGCAAGTATGATGAAAACACTTGACGAATTTCGTCGATCTGATTTTGAAAACTCATGTCCAAACACATCTACACGGCTACACTTATGTCACCTGTTTATTGATGGACATGTTATCATATTTTTAAATCTGACAGAAGAACACAAACATCACCTCACTTAAACTGTATAGAAACATAAATATATACCAAAAATACATGTGTATTAAATTAGCAATTAAAAACTATAAACACTATATAAAATGCATAGAATTAATGAGTTTTCGTTCATGTCTAAGATGATGGTGATTCTGGCTGTTTGTTCTTTGGAGCTGACACAGTTTCAAGGTTTACATCTCCAACACCTTTGTTTGGGCCAATGCTGCATCGATCCGTGTTGTGTGTCTGAATTGCATCCTTAATTTTCTGAAACTGCAAAGGTTGAACAGATTAGATTTTAAGGGGTGTTTTGAGTTTGCTTAGTTAATTATTTTATCTGGTTGTGTTTTTTAAAAGCAATTAAGCACTTTCGAGTGTTTGGGTGTAGAATAGTGTTAACTGGTAACAAGTTTCTTATTTCATAACAAGTTGTTTTCAAATTATCTGCCTTTGCTTCTTTAAACAAGCAATCATCCAAACACCCCCGGGATGCGGTGACAGCTCGTGCTATAGAAACTATAATGCAATTCCACACAGGCTGTAAAAAAAACAATTTCAACCTGCTCGATTGGTGGTAAATGAGTCGAATAGGTTGTAACTTGCGAAACAGCGTATTATTCAAACACACATAATCTTGTATATCAACTTGTTAAAAAACTATATTGTTACTGTACCATCATTTATAGGGGTGTCTAGACTGCTTATCTAAACAATTTATCTGCTTATTGTGTTTTCCAAAACCAGATAACCACTTTTACGTTATTTGTTCATGGTGGATTTAGAATTACCAGTTTACAGTTATGATAGAATAAGTTGTTTTTAATAACTTGCTTCTACTTATAAATGTAAGCTATTCAAATAAGTAATCCAAAACACCCCCCTTAACATACTAGTTGTTTACAAAACAAAACAAAAATATTGACATAAAAACTTGTTTGTGGGTCAACATAACCCAACCTATTTTGACTTGCACTAAGCAACTACTCATGCTGATAATTGACCATCACCCAACCGGCCCATTTTGCCATAAAGCAACCGGACGTCATGTGGATGTGATTTTAAGGTTGTGTGGTATACATGTGTGTGAAAGGGGTGTGAGTGAAAATTTCACGGTGTGATATACCACCTCCTCCCATGTGAAAAAAGGGCTTAGGTTTGTGGTGTGAGATTATTCACAGGATAAATAGAACGTGAAAGAGATTCTCCAATCATAATTAAAAAATTTTATATTAATTTTAATTGTTTCAGAAATAAAAAAAAACTCACACCACTCAACTCACACATGTACACCTCTCTCATGTGAATGGGGTGTGAGATTACGTGGCACGCTCTTTATTTTTACACCTTTTTCACTCACACGGGTATACCACATGGCCTAAAAGGAACACTTGATCGCTGATACGTGATACCATCCTACATGTTCCATATCTGATGGGTATAAGTTATAACACTAACTAAAAAGCTAATATTACCTAATAAAAAGATTTGTGGGTCAAGATTTACTTACTTTGGCAAGTGAACAAGAAAAAGATTCAAGTTGACCATCAGCACCACGATAGAAATGGAAATAAGGAAGGACTTTTACATTCAAGTTCTTGCACATTGGCTTATTCTCATCAAAGTTGACTTTCAAAAATATGATTTCAGGGTGTTCTTGAGCCGTCTTACAAAGCTGAAAATATTAGTAACAATGAAATAGTCAACATCATCGATAAAAAGAACCATCATTGCTTGATCTTATTTAAGATCCAAATATACAGCTCCTGTTATTACATTTAGCTTTCTAGACACTTAATTTATCATATACACCTACTCAATAGTAAATAAAATTAGTTATTAATAAATAAAAAGTTATACTTATAACAGTATGTTTTTACCGAATAACTGAATAACAAAACAAAACAACATTATTACTGTAAATCATCTCAGCGCATTATTTTACTTCACTTATTCAGTGCAACTGATTATTTAAGTAAAATTACCTAACAAAGTAACAATGACCAACTTAACCAATTAACTAATTGATTCTCAATCTTCAATATGCAAAAATTTGAAGCCGCAAGTTAATCAGGCTAACCTCAAAAGTCAAATCGTTAAACTGAACATACGAATCAAATAAATAACATCAAATGAGAAATTTACCTTTGGGAATAAAGCACGGCAGGAAGCACACCATGTCCCATAAAATTCAACGATCACTAATTTATCTCCAGCCTCACTTAAGGCGTTCAGAAATTCATGTGTCGAATGGATATCAATCATGTTTGGTCCTGCATTTTTCTCCCACCATTTTGGTTGTTCAGTTTCAGTAATTGTTGCTTGTATCTGCAAGAAGCAAAAATAAGCATACAAACTTAGTGAAAAAGAAAACAAAACTCATAAAAATTTAGGGTGAAATAGTTTGTTCTCAATAAGCAGTTTGAGATTGTTCATTCCAACTATATGTATGTTTCATTGATATACTCTCTCGAAGCACACGCCCATACGCCACTACATCTAACACTAACCTAAACATCAATTTAATAACTGAAGTTATCAATGATAAACTAGAAACAATTTTGCATAACTAGAACCAGAATCAAAACTAAATACAACCTAATTTGTCACTAATAACCCAAATTAAAGGATAAGCATCAGCCACAAATAACCCCAAACCTAAATCCCAATTCACCGGATGCAATGCATAAATTCAATCGAATCGAAATCAAATACAGTATAAATTCTTGAAAACCTCTTAGTTCCAGGTAAAATCTAACAATTAATCGAACTAAAGCAACAGTCTTTAAAAACCCTAAATCAGTGAATAAAAAACTTGAATTGTCTGCAATTTACCTTGAAGTGGAGCGATTGGTTTCTGGGGTTTCTTCCAAATCGAGAATTGACGATAAAATCAGAAGATAAAGAGGAATCAGCAGCAAGCGAGAGCACCTTGTTGGTGTTGTTTTTGAAGAGTAATTGAGTTTGGTGAAGGGAATTGAGTGAGGTAGATAACAAGGATGAATTAAATGATAAGGATCGAACAACAACCGCCATTGAACAGAAACACACACACAGCAGAGATCGAAATATGTGAAGATAGAATGAGCGGATTAGTTTACAGTAGAGTGTTTAATGAGTCCATGGAAGATGTTGGAGTTTAAGGATTTGGGGAAGATGATGATGAGGACTGAAGAAACTTTTGTTTCATAAAAGGAAGGGGATTGATTGATTTATGTGAACCAGAATGTACCATACCAATACTAGTCTATTAGACTATTACTAACTTCTTTCTTCATGTTCTATTAAAATAAAAAAAAGTGTTTAGCTTCTCTTCGGATTTTTCGAGGTGGTTGTTTGTGTTAGAGAAATCAACTAAGCCGCTAGACTACATAATCATAGGACACCAGTCTTGAATCTTACCTGTCACTAAGCTACAAATCCAACTAAGAGTTAATCACTAGCTAAAAAAATATCTAAGATCTGACGTATATCTTTCATTTGACTCGTTTAAATTTTGAAAACTTTTTACAATTGTGATATTTTATAAAGTTTAAAACACTTAATGCAAGTTGAGTGACTTTAATACAAGAAAAGAAAACTTAAAAGTGACTTTGATGAAAAATTTTAAAAAACTTAGTTACTGTTTAGGTGGAGTTTTCTTTACTTCTAACATTCGTATATAATTTTTATATGATAATATTATTTAAAATGGTATCTGCTCTTTAATTGAAAAAGTGTAATGTCATAAGTATGGCTTGTAAAACACGAAAAATTAGTATCACTTGGATACAAACTTTAAAATGGATTATTGTCTTTAGAAATGTAATACTAAACTTTCAATAATATTTAATGGATAAATTCTAATGGCCGTGGATCGAGTATATCACGAATCCAATCAGATGACCCGGCCCAAAACTTCTTGGTCCTTATTAACTTATTCAATTCAATGGGAAATTTTAAAATTTATGATATAGCTAGGATCAATACTTTGGTGTGCCTAAGACTAGAGATTATTATATAAATCATATATATTAAAGGTAATCATGTATCTAATATCAAAATTCGTTCTTTATGAGTTTAAAAACATTTGTGGTCAGACTAAGCAGCGCCTAACACTCATAAGCTATTTTCGAGTTTATGTTAGAGCTACAACATATAAAAACTTGTTAGAAGGTGACTCGAGGTTGGAGCTTGGTGGACGCCATTCGATTCCCAAGCAAGTTATATATCACATGATAAACATATTGACTTATTGAGCATACATAGGAGCGTAAATAAGTGCAATGGATGGGAGAATGACAACAAAAGAAGGTATGCGTTTTGTATGAGGTACATGCTAAGAACACATCGAGCTAGTTGGTAGGAATTGTAAGAGGTTTTGATCATAGCGAAAACATATGACATCACACATCGTCACAATAGATTTTGACCGGCCAAAAACCCATAGAGACAACATGCGGTTGTCATAAACTCATCTGAAACCTAAAAATCCCCACATTGTGAACCAATGACGAAACGGTTAGTTAATTTTAATATAATTTTGATTTTCTTTATCATTATACATACAAAAGGCGCCCAAGAGTTTGTTTTTAGGTATTGAAAACTATATAAGCATAATTTCTAGACAAGGGTTTGGTCTTCTAAAACCGGAGAGAGGTTACATGAGTATTTAGTATTTACCGAATGCATTTATACCTATTGTTATATATAGGAAACGTAATTAGAAGATTAATTTGACTCTTATCCTTAATTACCAGCAAAATATACTGTAACTTTTTATTTTGATACTTCTCTTATATACACGTTAATATATTATTTTAATAGATTAGTACCCGTGTACTACACGAGATTTCGGTTTTATATGTTTAATCTAAATTTAGGTAATAAATTTATTTTTAAAATATTCCCTATTAAATCGGTTTGAATATTTACAAATATTTTCATATCAAAAATCATATGCTAAAATAAAGGAAATTATCTATAATAATTGGTAAATTGTTTATTTAAATATATCGGGTTAGAAGATCATTCATGATAAGTGGTAAATTTTTAATTTGAACGTATTCGATTAGAAGATAATTCATGATAATTGGTAAATTTTTAACTTAAACATATCGGGTTAGGAGATAGATTATGATAATCGGTATATTTTTATTTGAACATATCATATAAGAAGATGATGATAATTTGTGAATTTTTAATTTGTACATATCGGGCTATTTCGAATATGGAGCATACCATGACCCGTCTTGAAATCATCCATCAAACTAAATTAGAGGACGACACCTAAGCAAAATTATATGTGAAGTAGTTAGAATGTTGACATATGGATGGGTTACTCAATTACTAGAATAGGTAGATATATATACACTCTTAAAATCATGTTTCGTTAGTTATTTGAATTAAATTATGAATTAGATATTTACATATATTACTTTTAATTTATATATAAAAAATGTAAAAGAAAACTGTAACGTGGAATCAACATCGAAAACCATCACACGATGGAAATCGGAGACAAACGAAGGCAAAGGCAACAGAAACAGTCGGGGATAAGGAACAAACGGCGGTGACAGTGAAAAGGCAACCCTGATTCTCTGTCATCTCCTCGATAGAAATCCATACAAAAATGAGACACCGGTGAGAGAGAACAAGTTATAAAGGCACTAATGTCAAATGACAAAAAAACCCTCAATTACTGTTCAATATCCACGACCTTTCAATAGAAAGGATAATTTGTAATCCGTGCTTTCACTATAATGAGGTAGCTAGGTAAGATTAATTATAACTTTAAGAAGTCTCTATAAATATATATAACTTGTTAGTTAAAATCTAATTATATTCCCGTACGTGGCTATATATTTATTTGAATACAAATTAAACGTATTAATATTCAAATGAATTAATCTAATAACTTGAATCATATATATATATATAGCTAGCTAATTAATACGTACCCTTGACATTTTAATTGTATTAAACTATACAGTAGAAGTTATATATGCATGACTTCTTAATTAGAGTTAATCGATCTGGTTATAACTAATTGATGTTAAACGTAATATATATATATATTTAATCTACATGAGTATATAGCCTAGCTTTTGAAATTGATGAAAGAAGCATATTATATGTATGTATGATTGCTGCATGGCTTCTCGTGATATATATCGATCCATTTGCAGACACTAATTTCCTGCAACAATTAAAAAGATCACTTTCTGTCTCTCTCATCTCTCTGAAACACTTCTGTCTCTTTCTACAACACATGTGTGTACATGTTTTTTTAGAGATCGAATAATTAAGAGCTAGCTAGGTTAAATATAGTAATTAAAAATATATTAATTAAACCTTACCAAATCATACCATTGTAATTTTGACAACACAAGGATTATAAAATTTAATTTCTGCCCTATTTGATTCATGGATCTTTAATTATGAACATCAATATATATCTTTTTCTGCATCACTAATTAGTCACTGCAGATATATTCATACATGCATAATTGTACTTTGAGAATCTTCTTTTATCGAAATTTATGATTCCTGATTATTACATAACTTTAATCATAGATGAAGAACATATGGTTATCAACATGTTCATCCACCTAGCTAGCTTATTATATATATATTCTTATACAAAACATTAATTAAACTCACCACACATTCAATTCAATTCATCCCGGCCTTATGATCTCTAACTGTAATTAATTAGCTACCTAGCTAATCAAATCGAAAAACCAACCGAATGAAATAGAAATTTTAGGATTGACCATGAGCATAGCCACAAGAGAGTGCCATTAGTAGTATTGCAGCTTCTTTCTCATCTTGTGGGAACACATGGTAAAATGTTAACTTCTTCCTCAAACTTACTAACAACTCCTCCACACAGTTCTTTCTCACCGCACAAGATGAAGATGAAGGCGATGATAGAGGTACTGGTGGAGTGATATTGGTACGGGTGATCATTTGCTTCGAGTATTGCTTCTTCTTGTACTTTGTAACTTGACCTTTATGTAGTTTCTTGTGATCTTTGTGTTGAGGTTTTGTAACCTTTAGGGGCATGATCATAGATCGATTGATGAACATATTGCTATTGTTGTTTTCAGCTATAGCTGCTGCCGCCATAGCTCTTCTTGCCTTCCTTTGTCGGATGCCACAAGCATTGCAAAGCGACTACACAAATTTTTTTAACTTAAGAATTATCAAAGTTTCATAAAATTTTTTGAACGCTCAAATTTATGACTCAGTTGATTTGCTTTGATCAGCTGAGTCATAAATTTATTGCATTAATTGCAAAAGGAATTTTTTTACATACCTTAGGACCTCGCGGTCCGCTTCGCCATAGAGGTGTTTTGGTGGTGTTACAATCCGAACAAACCCTAATTTGTATGTTGTTATTTGGAGAAGTGCTATTACTTGAATTATAGGCTTCTTCTATTGGTTGTGAAGTCATATGTTTATGATCATCAAGATTTTTTACTTCTTGAGTGGTCGGAATGTAACCGTTTGGATTCACATGATCCGATTTCTTCATTTTAAGCATCACTCTCATCTTGGAAGACATCCACTTAACTTGATTTAGATCACTCTTCATATTATTATTTTTGGTTTGATGATCCTTGTATGGTTGTGATCCAAAGTTATCACCCTACACATGATCAAGATCAAAGTGATCAAAATTGAACAAAAATTTGTTTGCTTTGAGAAATTAATACACACTAGAATCAAGAATCAAAAAGTTGAAGTGTTATATATATATATACATGATTGATTAATTCGATTTACCTCGTGTTGATGCGGTGGAGGGTGTGGTTCACTACTAAAAACCTCATTTTGATCATTTGAGCTCAAGAACATATGGGTTGTGAGTGAATTGGAAGATGATGAAGCTTGATAGTTAGGGTTCAAGAATTGGTGGTGGTTGAGGTGATCTTCAAAGTGATCACTTGGGTATGGTGAATGATTGTTGGAAGATGAATTAAAGAAGATTGAAGTCATTGTATTTTGATCAAAATCACTGAAAAATTGGAATATATATGAAGAAATATATGAAGAAAGATTTGCAAAGAGGATTGGTAGCTATAGCTATGGCAAGGAAATGGAACCTAAATGGTGATTCAACTCTTTTAAAAGGGAGCTAGATAATTTGATTTGCTAGCAAGCTAGTTGCTGCATACGCCTTTCACGTGACTTCAAAGCACATGTCTAGATAATCATCATTAATATTGCAATTAGGGTAAGAATTTATAATTTTAATTAACTGTTCTGTTAAACCCATTTACATATTTTCTTACAAAATATTATTCAGCTAGCTAGCTTTCAATGTGTTTTAATGCTGTGAGATTTTTATTGATGTTAATGCTTAATTTAAAATTAAATTAATGATCTGATTAAAAACTAAATATATATATTTATATATATATATATATAAATGAATCGTAGACTATGTGTAATGTTTAATGTCCTGAGAGGCAGAATCCGTCATGATGTAATGGTTAATGTCTATATATTGCCTTATAATCATTACATAACTATTAATCAATTAAGAAAATGAATTCAATGATTAATGGATGAAGGGTTGGGGCAATAACGTTATAATAAACACCACCTTTGTGATTTTTTACCTATAACACCCCCACGGAATGAGGCGTTTTTTGAATTTGTTAGATCAGAATGAATGATAAATTTTTAATGCTTTGAAGTGATTCCGTGATTTGCTATAGTTCCTTTCTTGACTGATTTTTTTCTTTATATATTACCCTTGTAGGGTTTGGGTTGAAGGAGTTACTGAAGCCACGATTGTCTGATTGGTACGCGCAACCGCTGCTGCGGTAATGGGTGGTCGTGGTGTTCCTAAATTGCCGGATGAACCCGGGTAGAAGTTGAGGTGCATTCTGTCTATTCTTAATTAAGTTAACTTAAGTTTAATGTATGAAAAGTCGACTAATCTTCAAATTAAGTCTATACATTTAGTTTACCGTGAAACTTCAACCTCATGTTTTTGTTAATGTTTTATATACAAACTAGAACTTTGACTTGACTCCGATGCGGCGTGTGTTTCTAATATTGTTTACTACTACTGTATTTCTTTTAATTCGATGTAAAGTCATGAAAAAAATTGCAAAAGTGAAAGAAAAAAAAGTAAATTAGATAAAAATAAATATTAAAAAAAAATTGTGAGTCACGGTCAGTACTTACCATGGTTAGCCATAGTTTAACGTCAACTAAGAGTATATATAATTCTGTAGAAACTCAATTACCAACGACTTTGTGTTCGCCAACAACCACATTAACCCCCTAACATTACATTTGGCCCACTCAAGTGTTTAAACTTTTGAGCTTAACCCATAAGTGATAAGTCCATATCCTTAATAAATCAAGATTTTGAAGGGCAAATTTGGACGGGAAAAATGATGGGGAAGATTTGAGGGGGCCAACATCTTAAAATTAAAGTAGTTTTAGAAACAACACAAAGTTAATTTCTTTGCTTTTTAAAATAAATGTTATTTTAGTTGCAAAATCAATACAATATTTAATAACTGAATGTCGATGTGTGATTTTACATCCCAACAGTTTTCAATATTGATTTTTATTATAATAATTTAGATTATTATATCCCATTTTTAATCATGATTATTACATTAAATGGATCATTTGTTTTATTCAAGAAAGCTCTAAGAAATGAGGGCAAAAACGAACCGTGTCTAAATTCGAGTTTGTTCGGTAATAATATATACTTAATCATGCCTCTTAGTTGCGGGCAAAAGACACTCTAACTTCGTGTTTCTTAGCAATCGTTTTTAAACCACTAAACTTACCTTTCCTTTTAGATACTTAACCACATTGATTTCAAGGCTTTAACCGGGTTCACGACAATGTTACGAGATTGGTTACAAAGACTGAAAATACTCTATTACCATGTTAGCGTTATCGTATGGATAACGTGTGATTAAAAACTCATATGAATTATTTGTTATCATTAATTACATTTTTTCAATCTATATGATTTATATGCTATATCCTTATATAATATAGCAAAACCAAAAAAGCTTATGTGGCATCTTATTAAAGTTTTTGGCTTATGTGGGCATCATTTGAGAGTTTATCTCACAATAATGATTTTTTATTTATATGTTTATATAAAATATTTTATAATAAAACTAATTACATTTTTAGTCCCCTAATATTTTGGAGAATTCCTAGAAAATTTAAGAGTATTTATATTTTTAACCCTATACTACAAGGGGTGTACATGAGTCAGTTTATGTTTGATATGGTTTAAAAATGAAACTTATGGATAAAGTTAATAATAAAATACAATTAAAAACCTTAGTGTTTTATAAATATATACATATATTTTTTATACAATTTAAAAAAATAAACTACACCATAAAACTGAACATTTTATTCTCTTTAATTTGAGTACAATATTGCTATACTAAAAATCTAATTTTTAAAAATATATCATGTGTTTCGGTTTACCACGGTTTTGTCTCAAAGAGAATTCTGAAAAATTTAAGAGTATTTATATATTTAACAATATACTAGAAGGGTGTACATGAGTCGATTTATATTTGACAAGGTTTAAAAATAAAACTTATGGATAAAGTTAATAATAACATACAATTAAAGACTTTAGTGTTTTATAAATAAATACATTTTTATACGATTTAAAAAAAACTACACCATAAAACCGAGCACTTTATTCTCTTTAACCTGAGTATAATATTGCTATACTAAAAATCTAATTTTTAAAAATATATCATGGGTTTCGGTTTACTACGGTTTTGTCTCAAAACTGATTGGAAAAATCACGAATATCCTTAAAAGCATCACCTAAATGTTGTGTTCCCGAGCGTAGCGCGGGCACTAACCTAGTACTTTTTATATGTCATAAAACTATAATTTTTATACCTCATATAAAGCGGCCTAACAAAGGAGTAGGCTAGTTGTTTAAAAAATCTAGCTAACAATAATTTTAATTTTTTATATCAAACTCACACTTTCATTAATTTAGTTAAATTATTTTCTCAATAACGAGACTGGAAAGATAAGAATAACTTTGTAATTAAGAATATCTAAGTATATCCGAACAAATTCTAACCATAAGTACAATCATATCCCATCTATAGACATGTGGCTCATACACTTAGTTAAATATGATCATATGCTACAAAAATTAATTGTACGATCATTGTTTATATATACGGAAAATAAAGAAAAATAATTAAGTGTATAAATTCTTTTCTTTATACATGAAAAAATCATTTAATTAAAAGAGACGATACAACCTTAATTTTATATACACATACATGCCACACGACATTGACAAATCTATCTGCAAAAATGTTGATCCCCAAAATTTGTCTCACGACTCATGTGGTCATGACTAGACTTGTAAAATAATTATATATGTGTATTTGAAAAAATAAAGTTATAGCCACACATCTGCATCCTCGTGACAGACCTCCACATGATCATCATATCATGATGTTTTTGTATACCAATAAGGACATAGAGTTTTTAAGGGTTCAAGAGAACACGTTATACACTTAGTAATCATATATATATAGCAAATTATTATCATTAATTTTTTTCAAAATAAGTGTATTTTTAAGAGTTTATAACTTTGTGTGATAAGAGTGTTGAAACATATTTCACGGGTTTGGTTTGGTTTTAATATGTGTGTTTATACTTTATATTGAATTTACATGTTATTTTAATTTAAAAGTTATAACTGTGTTGTTACGTCATTAATGAATTTACATGCTATTGTTAGTCAAACAAGTTTGAAAAACAAATTTTATAAACAATTTTTTATGTTGTTATGAATATATTGTTACGTGCCCAGATCTGAAAACGAGTGTTTACAAGGGTCATACAGACCCTAATTTTATAAATGTTTGCTATAACCGTCACCCAAAAAACATATGCATGTACACGTGTCACCACTTTATTGCTTATGTTTTTTTTACAAATATAACACTTTGAACACGAATTGCACTATATATATTCTATTTATACACGAATGTATGCTTATATATTATATGGGTCAAAATCATTACAAAACGACTTTTTATTTTCAAAAGTACAAAAACATTGATTTACGGTAAATTAAGCCTCATGATATTATTTTTACATATGTGTATATCACACATTATTGATAATCAATTGTGTTTCTATTAGCAACTATTTATGTCTAATATATACATATGTAAATATTATTTTTTAGAACGACGATTGGCTCAACGGTAAAAAATTGTTAAGCATTCAAAATGTGCAATGCAATGACCGAGTTACAGAGCGCGGCCTAGTGGGTCTCCCCAAAGCTGCAATCGCACTAGAGGCTCACTCAACCCTCATTTCGAACCAAGTTGGTCGGATACAAAGAATCGCTAACCAACCATTCCAGAGAGAACCATGGCATGAAACTTTAACATTTCTGTGTAGAAATTCCTTAATATCAACAAGCTTAAGTCACATTTATGTAAATCAGTAATTCGATCGTGTTTTTTGGTAAATATTATCTATTGATTTTCACTTTTATCTATTTCTCTTTTCATACATTTTTGTTTCTGCTTTGATTTTGACTTCTGTTTGATAAAAATCAAAATTAGTATTTTTTTTTTAAATAATGAAAAAAATACATGTCTATGATTTCAAGTATTTTAATATTAAAATTAGGTTATTGAGACCTAATAATATATGCTAAAGACTAAAAAACATTGTGAACTTTGTATGTACCTCTACAAACTTTATAAATATTACTAGGTTAGTGCCCGCACTACGTTCGGGGACATAACACTCATGTGATGATTTTAAGGATATTAATGGGCATGAACAATTCCAAGCAGTTTTGAGATAAAACCGTGCTAAGCCTAATAAAACACAAAATTTATTTAAAATTTTGTTGTTTGTTATAACAATATTATAATCAAATTAAAGAGAATTAGACGTTCGGTTTTATGGTGTAGTTTTTTTGTTAAACAATGTCGTATAAAAAGTTGAGTATATTTAAAAAATAATTATGTATTTAATTGTATGTTATTAATAATTTTATTTCTAAGTTTTATTTTTATACCCTAATAAATATAACATGACCCATATACACCCTTAGTAGGAGAGGGTTGAAAATGTAAATAGTCTTAATTATTTAAATACTTTGCTAAATATTAGGGGATCGAATAAAAATTAATATTATTATAATAAATTATTATAGATAGATATATATTTTTCAAATATAACAATATTATTAGTTTTGAGAGAATCTCTCAAATAATGCCAACTAAGCAAATAGATCTTAAATGATGCCAACTAAGCAAATATGATTTTGTTATATTATATAGAAGATTTATACCCAAATAAAACTAAAACTATCATTTATACCCTTGAAAACTTGTTAAGTTATCAAATTTACCGTTTTCATTAAAAAAGTTTAATAAATGACTATTTTCCCTTATATATTTGAAACATTAAATTTTTTTATACATACACTCATTTAAAAAGTAAAGTTTTACATGTATCCATAAATAATACTCGTAGTTTTTAAATATTAAAATAACTCATCAACCACTTTGAATTTTAATTTGATATTGATTATCGGAAAAAAAGTTTAATATCTAAGTAAAAGATTGTTGACGACCCTCATATTGCAAGTGACCACTATAAGAAAATGTTAGAAATATCTGTTTTAATTGATAATGAAACCATGGGAGGATCGTATTGATCTTGTACGTTAATGGTTTTGTATTTTTTTTTTATAGAATTTCATACAAGTTAATAACAAATTCAAATTACTATCAGACTCCTAATACAAGAAAATCAATGATTTCATATTTAAAAAAAAGCTATTTTAATTTCAAAATGCATATATCTTCATGCACATGTGTTCTATATATAGTCTCAATGTTACACAATTAATATATATGTCTATGTTATTTGGTTGAATTGTTTCATATGAATGGAATGGGTATATATAAATATACAAAGTGAGATATTGAGATAAGATTTTGCATGGCAGAACACTCCCCATATATCATCATAGTATTGCCAAAGTCAATCAATGCCTATACAGGCTTGAGACAAGATTAGCATCAAGTCGACGACCACCTCTTTCCCCATATATAACCCCACCCCCACCCAATTATATACGTACATTGATCGAAATGCATAATAAGCCAATCTCTCATTAATACTAATCACATTATTCTTTTATCACATGATCATATCGAACGTACTCTAGGTTCATATACGCTTGCCTTGGCCCCCCCTCTCCAGCCTAAATATCAACTTTACCGGCCACATATATGCCCACTTATTTATATATGACACTTGTTTTACTCTCTCTATATATATATATATATACTTTTTTTGTGTTAGGAATCCTATATATACTACGTACGGGATCACAAATACATTCAAATACTCATAGATTCATGATATATTAACGGTTAACTTTTATCAGCTTACATGTAATTTTCTACACGTCGGACCATTCAATTGTTAAATGGCCTAAGTGTCCATTTGCCACTTATGTTAAAATCAGCACCATTGGTGGTCGGAGTGTATTTCGGATGCCACATCACCCGCGCATTCTCTCTAGATATATCCAAGAGTGTCCGAAACACAACGATTAGGAGAACCCGTGAACGAGCTACTCTCTCACACGTACATTACCTTCACTAACGAGTTCCCTAGCTTGTGAATGAGCTCATCACCATCATCCTTGTGAACCCGCCTGTGGATGCTCCGGCCATGTACCATGCCCTTCTTCGTTTTCTATCCGCCCTCCCCATACTTTTCCATAAGTTTCTGCTTCAACCAGGCATTAGTATAACTTTCCTCTCTTTTCAAGTAACTACACTAGCTAGATTTGTAACCTACCTAGGTCACGTAATGCGGCGGTCGGATCTTTGTGACGCCTTCTACCATTCTTGACTTTGACATATGGAGTGCCGAGCTAGTGCGTTGCGGCGGCAAGGTTCCATTTGTGACGCCGTTACATGCGTTAAGATAGTGATGTTAACGTGTGATTGCCCGGCATTACGAATGCCACATTAACATGTGATAATCACACACCGTGCTTGTAACTTCGTAAGACACATTAATATTTCCTGAAATAACTTCGTAAAAGTAATATGACTTCGTAAGACGCATTAATATTTCCTGAAATAACTTCGTAAAAGTAATGGAAAAGATCAAAAAAAACATTTGTAAAGAAAAGGTCAATTTAAAAAACAAACCTATGAAATGCCCAAAGTAAGAATCAAGGACCTTAAACTCAAGAAACATGGGTGCTACGTACAAACGTACAAACCATATATATATATATACATTGGTGTTAACTAATAATAACAAATTATGTTTTCCTAAAGAAAATAAAAATAAAAACTACATTTAGCAACAACCTTCTTTGTTACTAGTATATATAACGTCTATAATGATTGAAATCACGATTTTCATCATTACACACGTTACACTAAGCTACAAATATTAAAAGTCATATCTAGCTTAGTTTAATGTTTAAACGACCCCTAACAAATGCAGATAACTAAAGTTTGTATAGCTATCTAGGTAATTACAAGGTGTTTAAAAAAATTATCTAAGTTATTTAGCAATGGCTGTTAAAAAAAGGTTATTTAGCAATGAAATAAAATAAAAATTGAATTCATGAATCTTTGTGTATGAAGTACGTACTGCAAGTAAAGAATTAATTATTAGTACGATTTTGGAAGAAAAAAAATTGACCCGGCCAATTACTTAAATACTCCGTATTAATCTATCTAATAATTCTAAGTTTTAAGGGGTTACTTTTGAGGGAAATTTTTTTTTATATTAGGAAATTTAGGTGGGAAATTAAATGGAATTTTAACCATGCATGCATAAGTTGATAGAATAAAATTTCTTAAATATAAAATATTTACAAATTGTTAAACATAATGATTATAATTTCTTTACCAATATTATTATTTAATCCGTGCGTAACACACGGGTATTAAACCTAGTCTATTACCAGAAAGGTCTAAAAATGTTATAAAAATTTAAATAAAAATTAACAAGTGCAAAAAATTAAAATAAAGATCTGAAACTGTAATTTAGATTATTATAAAAGAAAAAAAATGTAACTTACTCAACAGGATATGATATTAGTTAAACCGTTAGTTTGTTTGTACGGTACAACAGTAATGAGCAGTGTTTGTGAGCTAGCTAGCTAGCAACAATTACGTGATAAGGTGGTGTCTTATCAGATGTTGCTAGAGGCAGGCGACTTATAAGTATATATATATGAATGAATTTAAATATATTGAATGGCTGGCTGGCTTAATTTGTTGTTACTCGATCGCAATATATATTAATTATTCACAACAACGTACTGTTACTGCCTTATGTACAAGTTGTTACAGCAAATTAATTCCGCATGCAAGGACCACCTGCTGCAGCTTGATCACCTCTCCAATTGCAACTAGGTGTTATATATATGATCAGTATACTGCCATGTCTGAAGAATGAAAGTTACTTCTCCTATATTAGACATACATGCCGCCCGCCTGTCCTTCCATCTGTTTCTTTCTCATATCGGCGTTATTTTAGGATCGCGCCTAATATTTATACCAATACTATATCATCTAGTTATACAATCTCGTACAACTTTATATTAGTAATAGCTAGGGATCGATCAATATATATAATGTCCATATATATATATTGAGCTGACTAGCTAGTACGTGCCTGATCAAACATCATTTTCATTGTGAGGTGAATTAGTAGGTTAAATCATGTTAATTAAAACATACTTTTTTCATTATGCATCCTTCTGTCGATGTTAGTTTGGCAAACTTGATTCTTCTCTTTAGAAAAAAACTCATAATCAAATTGAAACAATTAATATATAATGAAACTATTGAGTGATGATTTTTTTGTTAGAAAAAAAATTACCAGTAACGAGTTTTTTTCCCTTAGGGTTTTACAAACTTTGGACAAAAATATATAGACAAGGGCAAATTAGCTTCTAAGAGACGGAGGGCGGGTCACCCCCGTCCAATTTTTTCCATTCGAAGTGTTGGTTTGTTGGTCGATAGTTATTTTTAATATATATACTGAGTTTGGCCCCCGAAACAAAGCGTTAAAAACTTTGACCCCTAGCTTGACGTAAAATCATGGCTTCGCCAATGTATATAGATATTATTTGGATCACTCATAGACGACCACAGATCGACTCATTCGAGATTATCTTCATTCTCTCATTAGGAGGAGACTCACTTTAGGTGAGAAAAACTCTCTGACTCAACCTGAAAACCTCATTTTTTTGTCTTAATTAGTTGATGGTCAGTTAATTAAGTGATAGTTTTGCAATGAATCAAACTCTGTACATCTATAGCAAAGTTAAGAAAAATAAAATACCAATACTTAAAAGATGAGTGTACCTAGGGGTAGCTAGTATTTCGGTATTTATCTCCTTAGTCATAAGGAACACAGGGAGACCAAACCGTGTCAAGTATCCTAACTTGCGTCCGATGGCCGCACTTGGCGTATGCAATGATCGAGCATATATAATGTGACGTTTTGATGACGCATCCTCATACCGTCACCAGGGGCGTACCCACTTTATGTGGGTGGGGGGCGCCCGCTCCCCCTGTGAATTTTTTTTTTATAGTTTTTATATGTTAAATTCTCGATCGACCCCCGTAAAATTTAACTCTCGACCCCCATCCAGTTTAAAAAACTCAGTTTGATGCTCAATCCATAGCCTAGAGGAAAAATATGATAGTTAACCATAGATTGGGTTAAATTATGATTAGAAGATAGTAATATATATTTATTTATATTGTCATATATAGTCAAGCATTAAAGGTATTATAACCTGAAGTGTTTCATCATTGCACAAAACCATCAAACCATCAACATAGTTGATGATTTGGATGGTCATGAGTATAAGAAAGAAAATACATAAATAAACTAACTACTTTTTCTAAGTAACCAAGTGAGAAGTGAGAAATGATAGAAAGTCTAGTTGTAGAACCAAGGTTCTAAACATCACAATTTTTATACCATAACACAAGTCTTCCAACATATTTTTATTTGGAAAACATGGTTTGGTTTCATTAACTTCTTATTTGTAACATATGATGTTTAAGAAACAAAATAAAAGATTTATTTTATAAGATTTAAAAAAATTATCGTAACTCGAAACTCAAAATTGTGATTTACCAAACTGTAGTTACCTTGGTAAATATATGATGAATGAATAGAGGGGTTTCAAGTATTTAGAAAGAAAAATACTGTTAAAAAATTAAAGAAAACAAATGAAAGAAAGAATAAAAAAACTCACAAGTTATTGAAAATTTGTTTAAAATATGTATTCGCAAGAACAAAAAAAATGTGTATTCCTAATTGTTTAAGCGTTGTACAAGCATATAAAATATTAGTTTTTAGTCATTTTTAAGGTGACCCGACCCAGTTCAACCCGCACCGAGTCAAACCGGATTTTTATATATTGATACTCAAACGTTTCCTATAAAATTTTCGACCCCCATAAAAAAATTTTCTGGGTACGCCACTGACCGTCACGATAGTCCTTTGCGCGCCTTTTGTTGGTGAGTTGCCACTAATGGCATGTAAGTTATATAGATAGTTGCCACTAATTGTCTTTAAGCTGAGTTGTAGTTCTTCATCCAGATACTTACCCTTCCTCTCGCATTATTGCTAGTAAAAAAACTATCTTGTTTTATTTAGGAAAAATGTCACGGAAACATAACCAACTTTTGATTTTGTTTCAATTAAGTCACTCAAACTTTGTTTTGGTTCAATTAGATAACTTATCCTTAAGTTTGTTCCAATTAAGTCATTTAAACTTTGTTTTGTTTCAATTTAGTAACTTATCTTTAAGTTTTGTTTTAATTAGGTAACTTGAATTTAAAAATATATTTTAATCTTAAATAATTAACTTGTATAACATGTAAAAACTGATTTTTAATGAACACCTTCATTAATTAATCTTATAGGGAAACACAGATAAAAACATGCAACTAACGTTGATTTAACAAGATTAATTAATTAGAACCTCAAACTAATTATAAGATCTCAAGCTTTATCACTCACCTCGATCTATAATGAGAACCATGCAATATGATCTTCGATCATCATCTTGTATATATTTCTTTATTCTACTTGTAACTAATAATGCATGTAATTGCTTTTAGTAATTAATTAAAAAGAATTGTATTGCATAATTTGCTTAGAATTGATTACGTACTATTACGTAACAAATTCACCCTAGCTATCACTATATATATATATATCAATGATCAATCTATCAACAAGTTTTGGATCATATTCTAATTAATTTTACTAGCTAGTCTTTAACTTGTGAAAGGAAAATTATAACAAAAACGCAATATTAATGCGTCTGATTATTATATATATAATAAAACAAAGAAATTTAATTTATTATTGGATAAAATATATATAGTGATAAGAGAAAAAAAATTGTAGCAAATTAACGTACGATGAAGAGGATGGCTACGTATGCTGCTTATGAATCACATCCTCTTCAATTGGCATGTTCAATTCAGGGTACGTGGAGACAACGTTCTATAGAGACATGATATATTATAACACCCCACACGTACACACACACATTTTGACGTATATTAATTAACTAGGTTTAATACCCGTGTGTTACACACGGGTTAAATAATAATATTTGTAAAAAATTATAATCATTATGTTTAACAATTTGTAAATCTATCTAATAATTCTAAGTTTTAGGGGGCAACTTTTTAGGGGGAAAATATATTTTTGTTTTATAAATGGAAGCTTTGGAGGGAAATTAAGTGAAACCATGCATGAGTTGATGGAGCCAACTCCTTAAATGTTATATATTTACAAATTGTTAAATATAATGGTTATAATTTCTTTATAAATATTACTATTTAACCCGTGTGTAACACACGGGTATTAAACCTAGTATTTTATATTTAAGAAATTTTACTCTATCAACTTATGCATGCATGATTAAAATTCCATTCAATTTCCCACCCAATTTTCCTAATATAAAAAAATCCCCCCAAAAGTAGCCCCCTAAAACTTAGAATTATTAGATAGACTAGGTTTAATACCCGTGTGTTACACACGGGTTAAATAGTAATATTTATAAAGAAATTATAACCATTATATTTAACAATTTGTAAATATATAACATTTAAGAAGTTGGCTCCATCAACTTGCATGGTGAAAATTTAGCTAAATTTTATCTCCCAAACTTCCTATTATAGAAAAAAAAAATCTCTCCAAAAATTGTCCCCTAAAAGTTTGATTTATTAGATAGATATATATATATATATTAACATGCACTATATATATATATATAGCTGTTTATATATGTATGTGACTTGTGAGATCGATACAATCATACAAATAATATATTAACATGCATTATAGTTATAATAATAACTAATCTCGTTAAACTTATATCTTGTTAATTAATATTTAGTAATCTCAGCTCGTTTAGAGATAATGTTGAATTCAAATCTTATGGTGTTAATTAACTTTTTAACGGCATTTAACTGGTACTACCTTTAATAATTTTACGTCTATACAGATTTTGACGTTTCAGACTTTACTTATCTAGAAACACAATCAGAAAATTAAGAAATCCATCACTGTAGAAAAACTTTCTTGATCGAGTCAGATTTAAATCTGAGACCATATATAAAGATCTTAAACTCTCATACCATTAATTACTCGCAAGACATTGGACGAGAGTACTAACACGTACCATTGGAATTAATTAACTATGTGTGTGTGTTGAAGACACAGATCTAATTAGCGTTTGATGTGTGCAACAAATGGCATGCAATTGGTGTTTGTTATCATTAAAATTGCATGTTGCGGTGGAAAATGGAAACCCTGCTAGCTAGGGCCATATATGGTGTTAGTAGAAAGAACCATGCTTCATCCTTTTCATAACTAGGCCCACCAATTATTTGATCTTTCATACTTCAAAGGCTAGCTAGCTAGCTGGCATATGTCGTTGGGGTGGTGGTCTAACGGTAAAACACAAGTCGGTCAGAGATCTATCTCTGGCCGGGAGGGGGTTTTCCCATTTATCCGGGTAGGTTTCCTCCTCTTGGAGGAGTGTAACGGGAGCTTCTGTGGGGTAGCTTGTAATGGGGTGGTTGTCTTCGGATGGTCTAACCAGGAGGTTTTCCGGTGTTGCTGTTCAAAAAAAAGAAAAAAAAAACTAGCGGGCATATATATATATGTATACACTCATTCCATGTAAAACGTACTAAAAAAGATTAATTCATTTTATAATTAAGATTATTACTATAAATAAATTTTCATTAATAAATTTTATTTAATATTTAAATTGAATATATATTGTGGCCTCATTTTAATTGTCGTGGAAATTACTGGACTAATATGTTATAAAATATCCAAAATTTGATATCGCATGGCCGGTCAAAAGTGTAACCATAGATATTTCATATTTGATTTATCAATACTCTCTAAAGTCCAAAGTTATGGAGTTGGTGGACCTTTGTAGCCGTTTGTTTAAACCTAAATCACTACCTAGACTTATCATCTTGAAATTCATTAAGTAATCATCATTGTCAACGGATAAGAAAAGGAAAAAAAGGTGTGGTATGTCGTTAGACCATGTTTTCACATTTTACTTAATTAATATTAGAGTAAATTGTAATTTTAGTTTTTATGTTTTGATACTATTAATAGTTTTAATTATTGTGATTTTATTTTATACATAAATGGTCCTAAACATGTGAACATTAACTATATTCAATTTTTCATTAAGTCTTTCATGACATATGCTATATAATAATAATAATAATAATAATAATAATAATAATAATAATAATAATTATTATTATTATTAAAGTCACGCGGCTTAGTAATAGTGAGCTTTTAAGCTTTAAAGTTTTGTCATTTAACTTTTTAAATTGCAAATAAGCCCTCGGGTAAAATGGAATGTGAACTTTTAATTTTTAGATTTTTGCTAATAAACTTTTTAAATTGCAAAGAAGTCATTGAGTGAAATGGAATTAATTAAAGAACCAATCATGATATATATTCCATCTCTAATATTGTGAGTATCATGAACCAACCAAAATGAGTCATGTTGGATAAATTAAAAGTTTGGCCACTAAATTTTTTAAAATTGCAAAGAAGGCCTTGGGTGAAATGAAATTAGTTGAATAACCAATCATAAATGATGAGTATTGCGGATCAATCAAAATGAGTCATACCTGTTGGATGAATTCAAAGTTTGCCCACTAAACTTTTTAATATTGAAAAGAAGTACTTGTGTGAAATGGGATATATCAACGTACGAAACAATGCTGCATATCGCGGAGGTTTTCTACCAATTTGAATTAAAACTTCTAGCTGCTACGTACTGCTAATCATATCATATGAGTCTAACTAATTAAAGATCGAACACGTATCATAATTCGAGATTTGCTAACTTGTCTAAATATTTATATGTATTATCCTAGTAGTGAATCAATCTACTACATGCATATATATAACAATTAAGTTTATTTCTCATTTAGATCACATGGGTTAATTTTTGCATATTATTATTAAGGATAAGATCATTGGAAGTGTGAGGTTGAAATATATGTGTACCCCTCCAAAGTATGGATGCATGCAGGTACCTGTGTCCCTACATAAACAAAGTACCACAATGTCGTGTTAGTTATAGTTAATTTGTTTGTTTGATAATCAAATTCGTACAAGCTACAAGAAATTTAAACAATTTTCTTTGATATACTATTTCTAGCTTCTATCTATCTCTAGATATTAATTTGTAGGTATGGTTTATTTGTTACCTTTCATATTTATTAAATAAGTGATATAATTAACTTTTAAAACCAAAACTTTTTACATATATAAGTTAGGATTCTTACAGAACCGTTTTTATATTCAGAACTATACAACTATTGATTTACATTAGTGATATTAAATTTTCTTTACATATAACTATATAAGTATATCATACATAGATAATTTACTATAAAAAACAACCACTTCTAATTATATCTTATATTCACATATATAAAAACAATCTAAATATCACAAGGTTTAATTTCCATTTATATAAATCATTGGTAATTCTAATTTAATTTTTGCAGTAAAAAATGATTCTGAAATGATATGATTTTGATCGTGATCCATACATATATAGTGTAGCTCATTCAAATACGCTAGCTTGAAAACAATGAAACAAAATTATCTCAAGACACCCGGCTAGCTAGCTAGTGTCAAAGAAATTTGGAACATGTGATCTCAAGAGGCTAAAAGGGAATTCAGTTGACACAGAGAAGACTTAATTTGACTATGTATTGAGGGGATCATATCTTCTTTCTGTTTGTTGAAATATTTATTTGTACTTAACACTAGCTGGTTGATTAATTAAATAAATAAATAGTAGAAAAACTTGTTAAATACAATGCATAAAACAAATAATTAAAGGGATATACCTCTACATAAACATAAAGATGTAATTATATATGTGATTTAGGTGTATAATAATTAACTAGTTTAATGCCCGTGCTACGCTCGGGAACACAACATTCAAGTGATGCTTTTAAGGATGTTCATGAATGTTCCATTCATTTTTGAGACAAAATCATGGTAAACCGGAACACATGATATATTTCTAAAAATTAGATTTTTAGTATAGCAATATTATACTCAAATTAAAGAGAATAAAGTGCTCAGTTTTATGGTGTAGTTTATTTTTAACAAAAAAATGTATAAAAATTTTATGTATATTTATAAAACACCGAGGTCTTTAATTGTATGTTATTATTAACTTTATCCATAAGTTTCATTTATACACCCTATCAAATATAAACCGACTCATGTACACCCCTTGTAGTAAAGAGTTAAAAATATAAATACTCTTAAATTTTTTAGAATTCTCCAAAATATTAGGGGACTAAAAATGTAATTAGTTTTATTATAATAAATTTTATATACAAGTTTTTAAATAAAAAATCATTATTGTGAGATAATCTCTCAAATAATGCCACATAAGCTAAAAGCCATAAAAAGATGCCACATAGGATTTTTTTGTTTTGCTATATTATATAAGGATTAATCAATCTTATACTTATTTGTACGACTTTATACAAAAATTACCTTAGGATAAACATCACCTGAGAGTTTAGAGTGTGGCAATATAACACCATGTTTAATAATTATTCATTTTATGATTTTATCTTATAAGTAGGCTTTGATCACTAGCTAGCTACACAATTATATATGAATCTTAAATCATTTAGGAAGCTTATAAGTCAAGAAGTAAAGCAAGCACTAGTTTTCTAATTAAATGTTAAGGTTTTTCCAGCCTAATTTTAACAAAGGAATATTTTGTAAATATCAAATTATATGTATAAAAAGATGTATTAATTTATAAGCTTCAATTCAAATGTCTTTATATATAAAAAAAATAAAAACATTGCGATGTATAGCTTTCGCACTATTTAGTTGTTAAAATTACCAAAATGCCAACTCATATAATTGAAATTCATGTGAACTCGATCCTCTGATAAAAAACAACGAGCTTCTTGCGATAAGCAACAAAAAGAAGACAAATTAAAAAAAGTAGCTTTAAATCCAGAATATGTGCATCAAAACTATATCTTTCTACTCTTTAATAAAATAATCAGAATTTGTCACTTGTATAATTTTTAAGCCATTTATTTTAGTTATTAGTTTAATAGTCTTACAATCAATCAACCCATTTAAATATTTAATAATCGAGAATTTTCTAATTTAATTTTTTAAAATTTAGTTAGTATTTATTAAGTTAAATAAGATCATGTGTTGTCAAAAAGTTCCAACGAGCCTAATATTATCTTCACATCAGATCTTCACATTAATCAACTGAGGCGCTTTGTACGAAACGCCAAACACGAATTTAACATAAAAAACGTCCCGAAGTGGTTTTGAGATGTTTTTAAAACGTTTTAAGTGGGTTAAAACGCCCTGCACATATTATCTACTAATCTTATACACACATATCTAGTTAAATACATACAGAAATTAGAATCTAAATGAAATCCATGGTGTGGGGCCATTAAACAAAGAAACAAAACCATAACATGATTGTAGCATGTAATTACATATCGTTTTGACTTTGGTTGACCCTACATGGACCTTAATCCCACAAGCGCGCTATACCTAGGCACCTACCTAGCCTTGCACCTTACACTAACTTAGTTGACTAAAGACAATTTGCTCTATTTTATTTTTAATATCAAATTAACTATATTTAAAATTCCCTAAATTTATATAGTTAAGTATTTATAAACTTCATAGTATGGAAGGCCGATGAGCGGTTAACGTCGGCCTTTCATATGTTGACACCTGACACACTCACGTGTTGTCACGTGTCGTGTATTTTTTTATTTTTGATACACTTACGGTTTTAGTCACTGATTTTTACTGATTGTCATTTTAGATTCTAATGACTTTTCGACTTTAGTCTTTTACTCTACTTGACATGCAGTACGTACGACTTCAAAATTCAGATTTAACTGTGTTATCGTTTTGATTGTGACACATTACGGCTTTGTCTCATGACGTATGAGACATGAAACTTTTTTATTAACGCACATACGTAAGACTCTACCACATGACCCGGCCGCTGTAACGTACGGCCTGGTCTCATATCTTGTTCAAAGTAATTAATAACATAACATACCGATTACTTGCATGAGTAAAACATAATATTTAGTTATCTTAAAGATGTTAATATGGCTAATTTGTTTGAAATATTTAGAACAAATCAAATTTTCTTGTTTTATTTTGAATAGATAGCAATTATATAGATTACTTCTTGTAAGATAAATTATAAAAATTTGTTGTAATTAAATGATTAAAAAGTACCGATCACACCATAACTTACATCAAATTTAAGATTATTTGGAAAAGAAATTCACACTAAAAAGGTACATAAATATATTATATGGTTCCCTCCAATAACTTACTAATTAAAGTTGTTCATCTCATAGCATAAAATTGTATTTTTTTAACAGAAAAAAAACGTATTTTAGTTACCAGCTAAAACGAACCATTAAAGTTATATTTATTGATAATATGGCATTGGTATGGGTAATTGCAAGTTGAAGGACTAATTGGTAAAAACGTAGAAAACAAAGGGATAAGACACTAAAAATTAGTTTGGAAGCATTGGTTGATCGAGACATATAAATTTGCAGTATAGGACCATGCCAGAGCTTGATTTGTTATTTTTTGAGGACAAACTTATGTTTATTCATCAGCCAAAATAGCAAATCAATGTAATAAGTCAATATTATCATAAATAATATTTAATTTTAAGACCTTGCCGGTGATGCTACGGTTGAATGTGACTTCATCACATGCGTTAATATTTTATGTCTCGTACATTACGCTGTAAATCCGTAATGTGTCACATATTAAAAGACTATAAAAACATCAAAATTTATATGTTAAAACAATAACTTAGTCACATTCGAAGGGTTAAAGTTGAATAATAGGTCAAAGTCGAAAATTAATTGACTAAGTCATCAGGAGTGAAAAAAAATTAAAATATGAGCGACAAACATGTAATTAACACCAACTTAAGGACTTAAGTGTAAGTGTAAGGTTAAAACTAATCTTTCATTTTTCATATATAAGTTTTAAAAGGTAGGTATATTTCTATACATATATATATATGTTGCAATTGGATTTAAATTTAAAACGAATTTGAAAAATAATCCTATCATATTGTAGGAGTGATGCCGCGTAACCTATTATCATATTTGTGGGCCACAAGTTGTGACCATTTTTTGATAAGCAAAACTCAAGGTCTTTAATTGTATGTTATTATTAAATTTATTCATAAGTTTCATTTTAAACCCTATCAAATATAAACCGACTCATGTACACCCCTTGTAGTAGAAGGTTAAAAATATAAATACTCTTAAATTTTTCAGAATTCTACAAAATATTAGGGGACCAAAAATGTAATTAGTTTTATTATAATATATTTTATATACATATTTTAAATAAAAAATCATTATTGTGAGAAAAATTCTCAAATAATGCCGCATAAGCCAGAAGCTTTAAAAATTTGCCACATAAGCTTTTTTTGTTTTCCTATATTATATAAGGATTTATCATATTTTGTAATGTTTCTTTTGTTTTAGCTTCTTGCTAGTTTATTAAATTTAACTTTTTCTGGTAAAAAGTAAATGAGTCGAACCCGATCATGAAAAATGACTCATGAATTGAGCATGAACCCTTTAAGCTAATTCATCCAAGTTTAGGCCCGACTTAGCTCGTTTACATCCTTTGAGAAAGTCTCTGAGAGATGAGATGGATCAGACCTCGGATTATTTGAAAAATATGAGACAAGACAAAGCTTACGTAAAATAAATATTGAGTCTTTTGACTCCCATAACGACCATATATGTTCACGTCTATTTATATATCAAATATTTTAGGAATTAAAATTTTAGTGAACGTTAAGGATAACTATAACTTATCTACATAAAGAAATGTTTCAATACAAAGTCATTTTTTTTACTATTATTTCACTTTATTTGATAATTGATTCCATCCATGTACATTTATACAATTACAAATACATCTCTAAAATCAAGTATAATTAATTTTGATCGCATTACTTTTGAAGATCTTAGATGTGAGTTATGTTTCACAAATCACAAGTTCTTTATATTAAAGTAAGAGGTGATAACTTTTTCTGTGTGAAGTTCATTTATCCATTTAGAGTTTATTGAAGCAACATGAATATCCATAATTTGTATGATTTTTTAAACGATCAATTGACAGAATATTCTACATTTTATCCTCCCCGTTCACTCAAATGAACCCGATCAATAAAAGAAAATATGTAACAAGACTCTATTAAGGTGATTATAGTTTAAGTTAGGGATGAGATTGGTACTGTACCGGTACCGATACCGAAAATACCGATACCGAAAACATGGAAAAGTGGGTACCGGTACCGATACCGAATCTATCGGTACGGTACCGGTTCGGTACGGTACCGGTACGGTATAGGTACGGAACAAGTACTTTTAGGTAAATTTAAGGTATTGGTACCGAACCGGTACCGATACCGAAAATACCGATACCGAAAACATGTAAAAGTGGGTACCGATACCGGTACCGAATCTATCGGTACGGTACCGGTTCGGTACGGTACCGGTACGGTACGGGTATCGGTTCGGTATTTCGGTACCAAACGCTCATCCCTAGTTTAAGTTTAAAGATTAAATAAGAAGACATTTAAAAAGAAGTAAAAAAAGTTTAAGTGAATATTGCAAATTAAGCAAATCTTTGTATTATATTACTTATTAAAGTAACTAATTACCTAAGTTGCGTTAATCACTAGCTTTATATATAATTATGAAGGTGTAATAGATAAATTATATGACATTTTCAAAATGCTTTTTGGAAACTTGTTATCTTAAAGTAAAAGTACGATAAAGAAATCACATGAAAATTTTTTGTACAACTTTTTATCTTTTACCTAAGGTCGGGGAGCATCTCGACAACGTGATATGATATTAGTGACATTTTAACTTATTGGTGAATTGTTAAATCATTTCAAAAGTATAAAACTAAAAACTACTTGTTCTTTCTATACCATCTAAGAAGGCCCATTTGGTTTTGTTTGGGCTTCAAACTAACGTTCGAATGGAAAACTAAAAGGGAGTATCAAAACAAATATAAAAATATTAAATTAAATATTTTACACTTAATATAAGAATTTTTCAATTGATTTTGTAATTTGTGTTTTCATATTAGTTTAGCGACTATTATATCACTAATTAAAGTACATGATACTATGATAGAATAAATTAATTTATGTCATTTATATTAATACAGGGACTACTTATATGAAAAGGTCCTACAAATTAGAAACTGCTCCATGAACAGACATGATGTTTCTAAACGTTGTGACCGTTCAAGCATGTATGTATACATGCAGAAACAATGTAATCGATTTTGATGATGATATGAATGAATACCAGTTAGAATACAATTTCATTGTTATTGATATCGTGTTTGATTAATTGGGAGCAGCAAGTTACACAAAGTTACATTACATTAGATGCTGTGTACAAAAACCTTTTTTACATTTCCTGAAAAAACATTTGCAAATATTCCATTTATTAGCAAATGATTTATAAAAACATGAAGAAAAAACCGAGCTAAGTTGACCATGAAACACGAATCCTTCGACGTTGATCTTCGATTGATCCTCGTTTATTCATCAACACTATATTCCTTGATGCACGAGTATTTTCCTTCTTTCCTTTTCTGTTAGAAAATTATACAAATCTTAAGTTACAAGAATTTCGTCAAAAAGACAGGCAACCTACAAAATGATCACTGTTTTGAGTCGCAAAGACAGTAACGTTAACAAAATTTTAAGGACAAATACATGACCCTGCTTGATCACTGTTAACAAAATGAGAATAGGGAACATACCCAGTATCCCTTTGTCGAAAAAGGAAAGCAACTACTCCAAATCCTATCACAAGTGCAATTTTCATTGCCTGAACATATATTGAAGATTTAGGTTTGGAACACAGCATGATCTTTTGAGAATATTTGAATGATAAAAATAACAGACCTGTCCAAACGATCCATTAGAAGTCTCTTTGTCTGCGCTTTCAATGACTTCACCCTGGAATACATTTTGACAAACACAAAAATCAATACAATTTTTGCCTAGAGAGATAAGATCACTAACTTTGACAACAATTTCAGCTGATTCTACAAAATCTTCATCAACTTCAACTTGATCATCTTTTGTAATGACACTTGCAAGATTTTTCGTCAAATCACCCGTACTAAAACAACTTCTGAGCCTGGTTGAACTTGACACTTCTGAATTCTTGAGGTGTGTATCTGGTTTCTCAACCGTATCATCCTTCCATAAATGCGAGCTTCCAAATCTGTTTGATTTTCTACCAGGCTTGAAAGGAACTCGATCCTGAAATCAGTTCACACAATAGAAACCAATCAGGTGGAAATTTTGACCCATTTACCTATATACAAGTCAAATTCGGTTTATATCTTCTCTTCAACGGGTCAAAATGGTGTTTTTGTCATTAAACAATATTCCAGCAAGATTTTGGTTGAAATTGGTATAATTTAAACAAGATATATACTTGGGCCAGTATCCATAAATAAATAAACAAACAAATAATATTCATAATAGAGTGGGCATACACACCTTAGATAAACCACTTTCAAAGACACTAATCATCTTCTTTATATCATGTGGAGTTTTCTCCAATGAAACCTTCTTATCTGTCATCTGATAATTTAGGAGAAAAAGATTTAACTTTTTCAGCAACGGTTAGTCTTGATGATCCCACATCACTAGAAGATGAATCATTCAATCTCTTTGGTAAACTGGTTTCTTGTAATTGAATCTCATTGGTCTTATTTGCATTTACTTTTGTTTCTTGTGAAAAAGGTGGAAACTTTCTCTCTTTGTTCATTTTCTTTAGAAGGGGCGGATTTTTATCTTCAAGACTCTGTTGATCTAGCGGTATTGGTTTGGCCGCATTATTATTCTTTAGTAAACCACGAGCCTTAGTGTCTTCCGGAAGCTTTTTGGGTGCTTCAGCTTGTAGCAAAAACTCATTGTTCTTATTTGATCCCCTCTCTTCGTTTGTTTTCTCTACATAACTCAAGATCTTAACTTCAAGATTCGGCACATATGATTTTTCAACCAAATTACTTGAGGCATTTGGATTTTTTTGAATTTCATCTGTCATATGAGAGAGTGGAGTTTCTTCCCATTTATCTGTAGCATTCTAGAACAATGAATTGGCAGTTAAATAGTCAAAGTTTTCAGACTTTGAAATTTATATCCTAAAATAGCACCAGACCTATAGGTAGCAAATTCAGCCCCATTTATTTGAAATACATGATCCCAAACACATTGGTCCAGACACCCTTTTGAAGTATTGACAAAGTTCCAACACCTTAATAATTCATCATCCCTAATCAGAACCTCAATCAACACAATGTGATGATCAAAATCAAATAATAAACCTGAATGTGATACTTGATTTCCCTCTGAATCATGGATTGTGATGATCAATTTATCTCTCATATTCATCAATGGACTGTGCTAATTTCATTATAACGTTAAAAAATACATAAAATTAAGAGTATGAAACCTTACAAATCGAACGTTTCGTTTTCCCGAGCTTCATACTCAACTTTCCCCAAAGAAACTACATGATGAATTAAAGCTAAAACAAAATCAAAATGAGATATTTAGAATGAACAGAACATAGTACGTACTCTTTACAGAGTTTGATGAAGATGGAAGCTTTTTTAAGTTCAAAACTGTGAAATTAAAGAAACACAAAGCGGGCATTAGTGAGAAGAAGATGAAATTAGAGGTGAATTGAGGAAGATGATTGGATGATTAAGTACCGGAAACTTGAATGGATCCTGGCATTGTAGAGTGACGACACGATGATGAATTCAATTGAAAATTGAGATTGAATAAATGTATGTGTTTGTGATTGAATTTGGAGTAAAAATTTTGAAACTAAATTTATGCACCACACATGTTATCTTATGATGGGAAAAAAAACCCAAATTGTATCTTTCTCAAGAACCAAGATGATGGTATAAAGTATAAACAAAAGGCACTTTTCTTTTAAGCCTTTCAAATATATAAAAATGTGTGTATTGGGTCGACTGATCAATCGGTGTCGGATTTGTCTCTAACCCGAGACAACAAAGGCGACAGGTTAGATATGTAAGGGGCGACACGTGTCTGACTCATATCAAGTATGAGTCCACTAATATTATTAGTGGACTAAATGAAATGGTTGTTCTTAAAGTTGACTCGAAACTACTAGACGAGCTTATGTCAGAGTGTTTTAAAAGAAAACAATTTGAGCTCTTTACTTCCTGGTAACTTGATTTTGTAGGACTGTTGAACATGAGGATTTAGGTGTCTTTATGTCTAACAAAGTACCAAGAAATTCTCTCACTATTGAAGTAAAAGGCCGAAGAGTAACACCCACATGACACTTTGCTAAGAATTGCCCAAAGGTCTGGTCTTTAAACAAACATAATTACAACCATTATGAGTATTTATGACATGTGCTGTAAAAGGAAGATTGGAACACGTCCATAATCATGCCATGCAAGTTGGGTGTTTTCGTGCAGTTAGTGTTAGTTTACTACTCCGTATTATATAATTAGTGATATTAGTGGGCTGATTTGAGTTATTTGTGAAACTGTGAAAGAACATGTGAAAGTTTAGGTTCCATATGATTTAGGTATATATCTAGCTAGAGTAAGCCCGTGTACAAGGCTTTTGAGTGTGGCGGCCTATCCGTTCAACTCAGACCCCGATGCACACATCCGTATCCTTCCTTCATTTTTACAAGCTACAGTTTTCAAGATTCGAACCCATGAAACATAAGTATAAAAATAAGAATCTAAATTTTTCAAAAACAACTTATCAATTATCGTTTTACAATTTTAACAACCAAGCCAACCCATTAAACATCATTTAAAGTCTAACACTCCATATGTTAGCCCAGGCTTATAAATCATAAAAACCCTAAGCCCGGACCTATAAATTTTCAATTATTTTGAAGAGAATCAATCTTAAGTTACAATTTTTTTTAATCATATATTAACAAAACAAAAGAGTAAACAATATGTCATTATTTGACCGAAAACATATCAATCAATTTTTAAAAATAAAACAAATATAGTGAAAATATCATATTATTATATTTTTTTTCCTACAGTTATTTCAAATTTTCAAATCGTGTGATACACATGTAACCAATCTAGAACAATTTATAAGGTTATCAATAATGGTATGGATGCATAGAAAAACTGATTCACGATCAAAATAACCAAACAATTGAGAGACCCATGTTCGTCATGATGCTTTTGATAACTGATTTTTATGGTTCAAATTAAAATCATCACTACTAACCGATTAACCAAATTGTTTATAATAAGAAATCTAATGATTAAAAGTTTATTTATAGTTTTGGTTAACGTTTACGTAGTTTGATATAGCCCATGACTCATGAGTGGCCCCAACAACGTAAATGTGTCGAATGGAGCAAAGGTGTTGTTTACTTGTGGATAAGGAATAGCTTTAAAAACATAATTTTTCATTTTTTTATATAAAAATAATGTGACTAAACCAATAAATTGAGCTACAATTCGATCGTGATTTATTTTGATTCGAAATAAAGAATTAAAAGTTAAAATAATATTATCTAAAGTTAAAAAATATAAATACCTAATTTTGGGTGTGTTTTCAAGAATTAGTTATCAAGATGATAACTAGTTTCAATGACCAAGGGTATCATCGAGACTTTTTAATTGATAAAGGAAATTGATTTTGACATCTCGACATTTGAGGATAAGTTTGAATTTTTAATGGAATGGGTTGTGAAGTGTGAACCAACTATTCTTAATTCTTGATTTGTTTCTTTTAAGCATAAAGATAAATATGATTAGTAAAAAGGCTATTAACATTAAGTATTTGTGGATTCTTGCATTCGGTTTTAATACCATATGTTTAATTATAGTTTTAGAGCCTAAACGTGTTAGCTTAGTTTATTAAACCAGTCCGGTCAGATTATTTGAATTTAGGATTTGAACTATTTTTATATGTGTTATGTAACTTCGTTATACATAAACAAAAGAGGAAAAAAAAGTAAAAGATGATGGTAAAAATATAATCGTTGATGCAAATATTACACGAAATAATATAAAAATACAAAATAAAAAAATGGGAAAGTTGGAGGTTGAAGCAATGCAACCATATGTACAAAATAGCATGGGGATGTAACCAACTGGACCTAACCAATTGCCAAAATGTCCCAACCCAACCAACTTTAAGTGTGAAGAGTGCTTGGTTTGTTGTAGAGACGTGTATGGTTCAACTAACTTCTTTCACTGTATTATTCATTATCATAAAAATACCATAATTTATATTATGCAGTTTTTAAGCTGCTAACAAAATATATATGATACACTATTTAAAAATTTTGTAACTATAATTTTAATCCGAGGCACAAGTTATTTAAAACTATCAACACGTAACACCCTCGCAATTATGATCCATCAATACCGGTTATATTATATCTTTCCCATTGGCGAGGCTTCATTGAGACAAAAGAGGGTCACGATCCTCTCACTTTTTTTTGTTCGAAGTGTTGGTTTATTGGACGGTAGCTGATATTTTAATTATATATTGCATTTTCGGTCCCCCCTTCAAAACAAAGCGTTATAAACTTTGACCCCCTTTGGTCAAAAATCCTGACTTCACCACTGATTATTCATTCTTTTTTTTAAGATGCTCTTACAAACACAAGGTTTCATCATACAAGTTAAAAGAAACAAATAACAACAAAATTATTACAAATCATCATCAATATGTTAAAACTTAAAAGAAACCAAATCCTATAAGAAAATGATTTATTACTACTTTTAAAAAGTTGTTAAACCGAACTCTAGTCTTTGAATTTGTGGGTCCATTGTTTGTTTCTTAACGATTTGTATAAAATATAATATAAATTACTAACATAGTCACCCACCTCAATATTTGTATTATTTTTACTATTAGGCCGGTTGTTAAATCAGTCATTTCATCACTATACTAGACGATGTCATAACTAATTTTGATAGATATTTTAACATCACATAAAGTATACACCATATAATTACAATTATATATGAAAATGGAAGTTAATTTAGTATTAAGTTAAAGCATAATTTGTTAGAAGCCTTAATCAATTAGTTGAACCTGCTACACAGGTGGTTCATAAGTGCCCCTCTTATTTTCAGGATAATATTATCAGAAAGCATTGGTTGACATTTGAATACTTTTCAGTTGAAAAAATGCATTATTTGAATATATATGAAAGAATAATATCAAAATTACAATATTATTATCACTTAATACAACAGATTATATTTTAAAACTAAATCTAAACCTTTTAATAAGTTAAATTGTTAGAACACTCTTTATTTATTTAACTATGTTTGCATCTAAATTTTATACGGCAAATATTGTCTTGCGTAAGATGCGACACGTTTATAAGCGACACGTTTATAAAGTATAGCTTGGATAAGAAAATTTTATAAATCACCAAGAATTGAACCAACAAGAAGCTAAACAATACAATGATCAATTACTATCAAAATTTTCATAACTTTGAAATTTGAATGCCAGTAAAAACATAATTATTCTTTGTGCGCCAAATACACCATAAAACTATATGGATAACAAGAAGAGTTTGATCCTTAGCTATAATAGTATGATTGTTATACATAAAGTGTGGGTATGTGTGTCTTTCTCATCCATATTGTAAAGATAATGATTGGATCAAGTTGGATATAATCTAGTCCTACGTTGCATGAAAGCAAATTCAATATCTATCACTTCCAAGTTTTTTGTATGTGAGCCAAACTATAAAAGAATATTTAAAATAAAAGGACCAAGTGTTATTTTCAGAATTTTAAATATTATATTAATCATTTATTTATGCATTTGTCTATTTATGTAAAGCTCTATCATGAGTATTAAACTAATATTGTTATGTTTAAATTGACATTCACAAATCACAACCTTATGTGTATTAATAAATTAAAAACATTAATATATATACGTAGTTTGACTAACTCTCTTTACATCTACATGTGTACAACACTTATTACAAACAATACAAAAATGACAAAAGGCAGAGGAACTAAATTATTAGAGAGAACTATCTCACATCACTCGCGCACATAAAACATTAACGTTGCGCATCGTAATACATGTAAGAAAATCACAAACACGTTGTATCAAGCATGTGTTAATATCCATTAGATATGAATATAGGTGGATATCATTTTCTAAAAAGTTAAGTTAGTTTCATATGATTATTTTGTGGTCTAAGATTTGATTGCTTTTTGGAGCATAACTTTGGAGTGCAAGATTACTTTTATCCTTCCAAACAAGGGATCATTTTAGTTAGAAAGAATTTCCTTTATGTATATATTCATTCATACACAAATTATATTTCTTTATATATTAAACAAGTGGTATGAAATTCTACTTTTGTACATGAAATGATACTTTTCCAATTTTACCAAACTAATACATATTAACAAATTTTATTAATCAAAATTTACTTAAAACTAAACAAAACATGAACAAATACTGATTGTACAATACACTCTCGTTTCAAGACTATTATGATACCTCCAATGGAAGTTGTTTTGTTGAAAAGAAATTGAAAGTTGTGTTTAGATTTGCATCTTGATTATAAGTGGTAACTCAATCCAACAATAGTAACCGGCCTGTAGTGAAAAAAATACATATTTTCATAAAGTTGGTTAATTTATCAAGAACAACAACTTCCATATTGGTTATGGTGGAGCCAGTTAAACCAAAAAAGTGGAAGAATGGGACCCATTTGAATCTTTAAAAGAAGCTGTTGTTTAACTTGTTGAATTCAAAACTTGTTTATACTTGCACCATCAAAAACATAATAATAGATAAAACAAAAATGAAGAGAATGAAGATACTGGTGCTGTTAGTGGTTGTATTTTCTTGTATTTGTTCTTCAATTAAAGCAACTGTATCTTATGATGATAAAGCTATTATCATCAATGGCAGAAGAAGGATCCTTATGTCTGGTTCAATTCATTACCCACGTAGCACCCCTCAGGTAGATATTTCCAATGTTTTTACCGCCCAGTCTGATTATGCTCCTACTTAAATTACTTCCAAGTTTTATACTTTTTTTTATTTAACTCTTTAAATTGGCAAATATATATTTAAACATAAAGTGTTTTCATATTTTCTTTTAAATCAGATATACATGTGTTTAAACTTTTATAATAGTCGTTTCTTAAATAAAGTCCAAAGTCACACACCGGTTCAATGTCCGAGCCGGTTAAAAAAAAAACATTGGTTGTTTCACTGTGTGTTAACAATCATATTTTTTTCATTTGGGTTTATTTAAATTTGAACTTTTGTTCTTTTTTAGTTCTTAATTCTTCGGTGCTTCGTGTGTAATACATGATTATTTTCTGGGTTTTCTTTGCTGTGTGTAAAGATTCTGTTTCTATTTGTTGATTTATAAATACTAAATGCCAAATTTCTGGGTTTTGAGTCTTTGTGCGTGTAAAGTTAGGTATTTTGTCCGATGGGTTTCTTTTATTTTCCATAATTTGGGTGCTTTTGATCTTTGGATCTTCGATACTCCCAAAAGTTGTTAAGTTTCATATTTTTTCACGTGAGCTTCTCTTGTTTTCAAATATTTGGTCTATTTTGATCTTAGTCACCAGTTTTCGCCTGAAGTGTAACAACTTACATGGGTTATGCTCCTAGGTTGACGGATCAACTCCAACATGCATTCAAAAATTTGACACGAACCCAAACTTGGCTGACAAAGATGCTCTAACAGGACATGAGTTTTTAAAGACTGACACCATAACCTGTTTAACCAGAAAACAACGGTGTTTAAACTTTAAACTATAAAACTCAGTGACTTATCTTTTGATTTTTTTTAATATATACAAATAAACAAAAACAAGTCAACCCGAGAAGCTATCAGGTTAACCCGAACACAACGCATTTAGCTATAGATGTTTTCACAGGGTCTGCTATAAACCGAGTGAACCCATTTAAACTATAACCAAACTCGAATATTTCGTGTTGGCTTCATATCATGTCTACAAATTCACAATCCTAGTTCCACCAACATTTCTTGATTTTCCTGAAATTTGTTCTATGCGTGTGCAGATGTGGCCTGACCTTATAAAAAAAGCTAAGGATGGAGGCTTAGATGTCATACAAACTTATGTATTTTGGAATGGGCATGAACCATCTCCTGGAAAGGTATTTAAGTATAAAAACTATTAAACTAAATGCCAGAATATTCAAATTATGTCTTCTAAATTAACTCATTTGATTACCCATAATACTTTCAGTTCAATTTTGAGGGGAGATATGATTTGGTGAAGTTCATAAAACTGGTACAAGCAGCAGGACTATATGTTCATCTACGAATTGGTCCCTACGTTTGTGCTGAATGGAATTTCGGGTAGAACATCAAATCACTACATGTTTACATCACAATATGCAATTTTAAATAATCGAGTTTTCGCGTATTATGAATAGACCAAAAGTACACTATGGACACTGGGCCCATTCAAACTTGGACTAAAACGTTGACTATAAGGCGTAAAACCTTAACGTCATGTGATTTTGTCGTTTAGATATTAAACCTGAGTATGTTCTGTTTTGGATACAGGGGATTCCCTGTTTGGCTTAAATATGTACCTGGTATGTCTTTTAGAACAGACAATGAACCTTTCAAGGTTAGTAATTTGGAATTTAAAAGTTGAGTCAAATAGTTTGATAGAGGATTCTAACTCTGACTAGATTTTTCGAATTTTTTTGTCGTTATAAAGATTGCAATGCAAAGATTCACAGAGAAAATAGTCAACCTGATGAAGTCAGAAAAACTATTTGAACCTCAAGGAGGTCCAATTATCATGTCTCAGGTTTGACTTTTGACCTAAATTTACTTTGACTTAAAGTCAAAGTTTTAGTTTTTAAGAATCCTTATGAATCTTGGTTATTGTGTTTTCAGATAGAAAACGAGTACGGACCGATTGAATGGGAAATCGGCGCCCCGGGGAAAGCTTACTCTAAATGGGCTGCACAAATGGCTGATGGTCTAAAAACTGGTGTCCCTTGGATCATGTGCAAACAAGAAGATGCCCCTGATCCAATGGTATAACCGGTTTTATTTGATTTAGTATGAAATGAGTAAATACGATTTATAACAGCTTGACACAATCCTGTTTATCTGTATAACATGTTTGTTACATGCCAGATTGATACATGTAATGGTTTTTACTGTGAAAAATTCACTCCAAACAAGCCATACAAACCTAAAATGTTTACAGAGCTTTGGACTGGCTGGTAAGTCATGTAAATCTTACCTCTACAGTTTAATTGTGATCACTTGAATATCATAATCAGTTTTTTAACCGATGCCATTCAAGGTTTACGGAATTTGGTGGTCCGATTCCAACAAGACCTGTAGAGGATATAGCATATGCAGTTGCAAGATTCATACAGAATAACGGTTCTTTCGTCAACTATTATATGGTAAGTTACTGTAAATTATAAAAGTGAACAGAAATCAAAATTACACTTTTATTTGTCATTTTACTTTATATGTATATGAAACGTGACATCCAATGTGACATTTAATAACAGTGCTACACATTGTTTTTAAAAAGATGTCACTTTTTCTAACTTGTAAATATCATTTTTACATGAATGATTTCTTTAGTACCATGGAGGAACAAATTTTGGACGGACAGCAGGTGGTCTATTCATCACAACTAGTTATGATTATGATGCTCCTATTGACGAATATGGTAAGAAATTATATATTTTTTTTAAATGTAATATTATAGATGAATGACTGTATGTTTTGACATACTAATGATGGTTTATTAATGTAATATTTCAGGATTGCTAAATGAACCAAAATGGGGGCATTTAAGGGATCTACACACAGCTATAAAACTAATTGAACCAGCTTTAGTTTCAGCTTATCCTACCGTTACCTATCCTGGAAAGAACCAAGAGGTCAATTTAGTCAAATAATCAAAGATGTTGTAGTATATAGATATAGATGTGCCAAATTCTAAGCATTTACTTACGAATGGGTCAATTGGGTTATGTTTTTATCTCAAACGGGTCCAATAAAATAGCCAATTAAACATGTTGAATATCACCCAAAGTCTTTTTAATTCACACATCCTTTTGAATCATTTTATTCAAAATATCCAAGTATTAATGTATTATTGTAACATTATTGTTTTTAGTAATCATAGTTGGTGTATTAATAATTATATATTTTTTTAAATGGACAAAAGGCATGCATGACGGGTCAAAGTGTCAAACCAACCCAGCCCGTTTCAACACATACGTACAAAAACCAACCCATTTCAGACCGAATCTGTTTGGCCTGTTATCCAACCTATCCGACCCAGGCCCATCATGTCACCTATCACCTTCAGTATTTTACCTTGGTTATCTGAGCTGATACATCTCCATACATTTTCCTAATCACAGATTCATGTGTTTAAGCCAAAATCCGGTGCTTGTGCTGCGTTTCTCTCAAACTATGACCCACACTTTTCAGCGACGATGAAGTTTGGAAATGCCCAATATCAGCTCCCTCCTTGGTCCATTAGCATTCTCCATAACTGTAAAGATGAAGTTTTCAACACAGCCAAGGTAAAAATTTACTCTTCTACCCTTCTAAATTTCGTGATATCATATTTATCTTTTGAGGATACATAAAATATCATATTTACGCATTCTTTAGTAAATTAATAAAATCAGCTACTTATAATATGATTGTTCACTGAATAAGCAAAAAGCACATTATCTACAGAGACCAAAACAGAATGTTATTAGTGCTTATTTATTTCATTAACTATAAAATGTGCAAATATGATATGTTTGGGTTATGAAATGGTGAATGCACACATGCACGCCAATGGGGTTTGATGGCCCATTGGTAACATTCTTGTGTTTGGAGCACTAGATCTGGAGTTCAAATCCAGCAGTGGACATCTTGTGGTGAATTTATTCTAGATCTAGGAATTGTTGTTACAAAAAGAATACACAGACACATTGCTAGTGACTGACTGTAAATACGACATTTTTAGCTTTTCTAGAAAAATATGATATGATTAAGTTTAGCATGATATATGTGAAATCTTACATTTTTAGAACAATATATATGAAACTAATCCTTGCAAGAAAACTATTAATAATAATTTGGGCCAATTAACTTGCAGGTAAAATCTCCAACCACACAAAAAAAGATGACACCAGTTGGGACATTCAAGTGGCAATCATATAATGAAGAAGCTCCATCTTCTGAAGGCAGTGACACTCTTGCAATGGCAGGGTTGTATGAACAACTAAATGTTACTAGAGATACTTCTGATTACTTGTGGTACCTTGCAGAGTGAGTATTAATGATTTCTTTACAAAATATTGATAAAAGTAATAGTAATAACAAGAATATGACAGCTATACAATACTATATGTGACCAGAAATATAACAAAAGTGTTTTCTGTATTTGATTTTACAGAGTAACTATATCACCAAATGAACACTTTCTTAAGAATGGGCAGTTTCCTGTGCTCACAGTTATGTCAGCAGGGCATGCTCTGCATGTCTTTATCAACAATCAGCTGGCAGGTATATCTCACATTTCATGAGCATTAACCATATTGAACTAAATGTGGCAGAGTGGGCTGGTCTGGCTGGTTATTATTGGGGTCAAGACGGGTTTGGCTCTAGACTGGTCATTGGCGGGTCTAAATGTGTACACAGATTGAATTTGTCACATCTAAAAGCGGTGCATACTTTTGACTCTTGCTTGTTTGGTCCTATTATAGGTACAGTATGGGGATCACTAAAAAACCCAAAGTTAACATTTAGTCAAAGTGTAAAGTTGAGAGCAGGTGTTAACAAGATCTCTCTGCTAAGTGTTTCTGTGGGCCTTGCGGTTAGTTTTTACCTTTGGTGATTCATTTTCAAGTACCATTTTTATCTATCAACATAAAAATTACAAGTTCATATATAGCCTTTTAGAAGTTCAAAATTAACCTTAACACTAAAAAATATCACATAAATATATATTCATGCCACTGTAAGTTTCTTAAAAATCAGTCACTTATAATGAAATGTCTCATCGAATAAATGAGAACATAATGTCATTTATTTAATGATACAAGGTGTTATAACTTATAACTGACTTTATTTTATTAAGTATTAAACTGGTAAATATGATATTATTGTAACTATGATATTATAAGCTTTAGAAGGATGTATATGAAAGTTCAAACTTTTAGAAGAATATGTATGGAAGTAATTTATATGAAGAACTACTTTATCATTGATTAATTATTAGTTTATATATTCACCTTTCAGAATGTTGGCACACATTATGAGACCTACAATGTGGGGGTTCTAGGACCAATCACCTTGAAAGGGCTAAATGAGGGTACAAGAGACTTGACAAAGCAACAATGGTCTTACAAAGTTGGTTCATTAACTTTTATGTTTATATAAAACATATATAATTTTACAAGATAATTTGTGGTGTAAAGGGGTGATATAATTTATATAAAGATTACTTATTGATGACAGGTTGGTTTAAAAGGTGAAACTTTGAGTCTCGATACACTTGATGGGAGTTCATCTGTTGAGTGGCTACAAGGATCCCTTGTGGCTCAAAAGCAGCCTCTTACTTGGTACAAGGTAATTTTGTTATTCAACATTTTTAAGGGGTGTTTGGGATCGTATGTTTCAATAGTTTATCCAGTTATTGCGACTTTAGACTAGATAACGACTTTTTGAGTATATGGAGGAAAAGATGTGCTTGCTTAGGCTGAAATAAGTTGTCTCCAACAAAATTGCTTATTTGCAACTGATCTTTTTGTAAATTCAAATTACAAAGTATACTCTTAGAGTGAAATATGTTTGGTTTTTAATAGGCTGTAACTACTTCTGCTTATAACTTATAAGTATGATCTATTTACATAAGCAATCCCAAACACCTTCAACTAGAGGCAGAAAATCGGCAGATTCTAACAGGTTTAACACTTTTACCCATAAAAATTCCGTCTTGTACTACTTTATGTTAGAAGTAATCAACGTATTACATATGATTGCAAATATTATATCATTAAAATACTAAACAATTTCTTTTGGAAATAAACAATTTAAGATGTTATAGGCATTTGAATATACTTGTCTAACTAACCTATTAAAACAATATAACAATAAGAAGACTCAACCCATTTGACCCTTTAAACCTAAATTATAACATTAGCATATTCTAACATTGGTTTTACTTTTAGGCAACTTTTAACGCTCCAGAAGGAAATGACCCACTAGCTTTGGACATGAATGGCATGGGAAAAGGTCAAATATGGATCAACGGTGAGGGCCTTGGGAGATACTGGCCCGCAAACAAAGCTCATGGTAATTGTGATAAATGCAGTTACACCGGGATTTATAATGAAAATAAATGCAACCGCTATTGTGGAGACCCATCTCAAAGATGGTGAGAAATTAACTATTTTATCTGTTTTATCATAATGCTTTCCTGTTATCTTATTTTGTTAGGCTAATTGCATGAAAAAGTAATAAACTTTGGTCTGGTATAAGAAAACCAACTTTTTATACCAAAAAACAATCTCAATTTTCAAAAAGCTTAATTTAAGGTAATCAACTTTTAAAAAATCCGGTAAATGACAGTTACTGAGGTAAATGACAGTTCCTGAGGTAAATGACAGTTACTGAGTCTGCAACTTTTAACGATATTGACTTTAAACTAGCTATCTCATTTAGTTACTTTAATTCGAATTACTTTGAAATTGAAACTATGACGGTTTTTCTGATCTACAAGTTGGTTACCCAAAACATAATGCGTACCTTTATTGGCTACCTTTTCATTTAACTAGCTCTTTTTGATCAAATATCGTGTTGGGTTAATTACACCAAGATGTAAGAAAATTGACTTTTTCCTGGTATGTAAAATGCTTTTAAAACTTCTTCACTGTAAAAAAACAACCTTCAGTATCATGTAATATGGGTGATGTGACGCCAACTTTGTGTTCACGTGCTAGTGCGTCACATCAACATTTTACATGAGGTATGCACACAATAGTAAAAAACTTAGAAGTATGTTGCATACGATGCGAAAAAAACTTGTTTTTCTTACATACAATGACAACAAGGTAAAATTACACTAAATTATAATCCAGTTAACCCATACTTTCTTCCATTTGGTAATATTTAAAAAGAATTATCCTTATTTCAGGTATCATGTTCCCCGGTCATGGTTGAGACCAACCGGTAACTTCTTGGTTGTTTTTGAGGAATGGGGAGGCAACCCAGACTGGATCACTTTGGTCAAAAGAACCAATTAAGCACTACACTGTTAAACATTGCACTGTTGCAGTTACTTTCATAGGCTTTGTACATACAAGTAAATAGATTAATACTATATACAAAAAATGCTTACTATGTGCAGTGGAAATGCAATGGCATATCACTTGCCATATATAGCTGTGTTAGTATGTATGAACACAAAAATAATGTATGATATAATCAATCAGTCTATTACCAATTTGTATAGACTGAATCAAAATGTTGTTATGTACCTTTGTATTGTTGATTGTATCACTTTTAGCAGAAATAAATCACAAGTAATGAACTAATAAAACAAGCCTTAATTGGTACTAACAACAACAACAAAAATCCAATCAATGTTTACCTGAGGGAGTGTGAATCGCATCAAATGCATCGCAGTGTCAATTTTCCGAAACCCTAACCCTAGATAATTTAATCCGGTTGATTGATTGATTCAGATCTGCCAATGGTCAATTTCGGTTTCGATTTGCGAATAAGTTCCGGCAAACTGGACATCGGCGGGAACAGAATTGACGACGATGACTACCAACGCCGGTAACAGTGAGTTATTTCGCGCCAAAAGTAGAAATAATTTTACACAGGTGACGTGATGTGATGGAAAATTTGGGCTTGAGGCCCAAATAATCAGAGGTGATGATTATTTGTTTGATAACAAATTTAAAAGTAAATTATTATACATTGTTAACTTATAAAAAGATAATAATGTCATTAAAGTCTTTTATTTTTTAGTCACAAAGTAGTTTTTAGGTTAAATATTTATGGGTAAAATTGAAAATTATACTTTTATTTTTGGAATGGATATTTAAATTGATACAACCAAAAAAGAAAAGATTGACATTTAAATTGGGACGAAGGGAGTATTTAGACTGCATGACGGAAAAGGGTTTACCCGGTAATCTGTGTTCTCTAAGTATGAAAAGTTGAGGAGTTTAGACTGACAGTCTTTAAAATGAAGATTTTTACAAAAGACTATTTATTTTAGTAAAAAGTTTTTTATTGTTAGATGACAATTTTGTGAAGCAACCCTTTACTTGCTCTTCCAAGCCCAATTATTATTTAGCCTAAGGAAAAGATAGATGTGTCATGATTATATTTAGTTTTGTAGCATGCTTGCTCATATGAGAGTTATCTATATGAAAATTATTATAGCACATAGGATGGTCCCGATGGTAATTTCATAATTATTTTGGATGTTCATACCAAGAGTTTCGTGCACTATTTTTATCTCTCCTAAGTTTTTTTTTTCAATCTGTCATTTTAACAACCTTTATGATCTACAACTTAATAAAACTTATATCTATAATAAATTATCATTAGCCATTGCAAGACTTTTAAACATTCTAACCTTTAATTCACAAGATTTTTTTGTCATATTTTCCTTAACATTCTAACTTGCACTTTCATATTCAATCCCATGCATGATGGATCATCCATAGTGTAACATCCCAACATTGGTTGGGAGAGAGAACAAATGTTGCCTTATAAGGAGTGAAAATCTTCCCTATCATTACGCGTTTTAAAAACCTTGAGGGGCGGCGCCTGAAGGTGTTCCGGCCGCCAAAGCGGACAATATCATGATGTGGTTACACTGGACAGTTACAGATGGTGGTATCAGAGCCAGTGGCGAAGCCAAGATACTTGGTCAAGGGGGGCAAAAATTATAACGCTTTGTTTCAGGTGGCCAAACCTAATATCTATATAAAAAATCAGCTACAGACCAACAAACCAACACTTCGGATGGAAAAAAAGTGGGAGGGTCATGACCCTCCCTAGTCTTAATGAAGCCTCGCTGATGAGTGGGTGATTAACACATACTAATTGTATTTAAGTATATATTTTTATGCCCTAAAGTATACGTAATTGGTTCATATTTATAGTATATTAAGATGTGCATTTTTATGGTGACTTCTCATGAATATGTATATTAAGATGTGCATTTTTCTTTATAAACAAAAGCATGTCACGTGAAGTATGGATGGTACAAGAATTCAAGAATTACAAATTCATTATTTGCAAGGTCAGTGGGCTAAAGGAAATTAAATAAAAAGAAATCAAGGCCCACCACAAAGGAGGGCACTTAGTCGTATATTACAAAAAAAAGGGGGTTCGACAATTTTTGGTGTTCGACGGCTGGTTTTAGACAAAGAAGCCTTTTGAGGCTATTGATACAAACTGATCAACGCGAAGAGGTTCTAAGATGCTTGGCTAAATCTCTTGTGAGCACTTCGGGTGAATGATTCTGTAATACACTTTTAATTTAGTTTATTGTTTTGTTGAGTTTGGATTTGTAACCGTGTGACAGACGGGTTTTACTTGCGTAATTATAGCTCGTGTGACAGACGAGTCCTGTGTGACAGACAGAGACATATTTACGTTTAAATCCAATTGTACTTTTGTTGGTTGAATAATTATTTATGCATGTTTGGTTTAATATCTTTTTGATAAATTGATGTTAGATTCTGCATAAGTAATTGATAGTTTCTGACATGCTTATCATTCAATCAATAGTATCCAATAAACAATAGCTAAGTTATTAGTAATTATAGAATCTGAATCCCGAAGTGATCACGTTTTCTTACCATCGTTTTTACAATCTTTAAGTAATTATTTTTGTTAGTATTTTCATATATTTTTATTAAGTCAATCTCAAAGTTTACAAACAAATAACAACTAGCGTTAACCACAGACTCCTCAGTGGATACGATACCTACTTCCATTGTACTGGTTTTTTTAGTGTTTTAGTAGGTTTTTGCACAGACCCCGACGACAGTCTGTCAAAATGGCGCCGTTGCCGGGGAGTCGTGCGCTTAGTGCTAGTTTAGTTTAGTTTTGTTTGTTTTCGTTTTGCATTAAAAAAAAAAAACCAAAAATATTAATTTTTTTTTCTCTAGTTAGTTTTATATTATATTTATTTTGTTCAGTACTACTGTTAGTTTGTTATTGTGCAGGAATAATGGAATGGAATTATGATGTTGAGCCATGTTCATGTTGCGGGAGCCACAATCATTGGGCTAAGGATTGTCCACATTCTGAGCAAGGGTATTACCAACAGAATAATGGCTACCAAAGGGAATACAATAACTACAATCAAAGTGGCTACCAAAGCAACTCTCATGGTCAGTGTGGTCAGCAAAGTCAGGGAAGGACTTACCAACCCCATAATCATAATCAAGGAATTCCCCAAACCGAACCGAGCGGGTTGGAAGCTTTAATTGCTCAGATGTTTGAGATGGTGGGTATGGTAACTGCAATGAAGCAACAACAGGATGCAGATAGAAACAGTAATGAGGCTTTACGCATACAATTGGGTCAATTAGCAAGTGATGTGTCTTTGTTTATGGATGAGATAAATGCAGGGAAGTTTCCTAGTCACACTGAGAGAAATCCCACACATCAAAGCTCAAGTTCAAAGATCATAAGGGATGTGCATACAAATTCGGGAAGTGAGCCTGATGAAGAAGAAGAGGAAGAAAAGAGCGATCAAGGAGAATTGCTTATCCCAATCCAAATTGGAGATTTCAAGACGGATAATGCGCTAGTGGATTATGGATCTAGAGTGAGTGTTTTACCGGGGTGTGTGTATGACAGGTATGATTTGGGTCCATTGCAACAGATTAATGATTCTATGATGTTAGACGATTATTCACTAAAAAAACCTCGAGGGATATTGAAAGGTTTAACTGTTAAAGTGGGTGATTTCTATTATCCCGAGGATTTTGTTGTGTTGGATTGTGATCCAGTTATGGAGAAAGAATTGACGAGAGTGATAATTGGTAGACCGTTCTTGGCCACTGCACATGCTTTCATCATTTTCAGGAATAATACAATTGATCTTGACATGACCTACGGAAGCCGTAAGCTTACTCTTAATTTTTTTTCACATTCTTGTGATTATTCTTTTACAGATACTTGCTCATGGTCTGTTGTTACTAATAAGTGTCATCCCTCAATATGTGAGGATGATCCGAAAGAAAGTGTTATTATGATTGACAGGCCTAAAGACAAGGAGGATGTGAAAGATAAAGTGATCAAATCACCATGGTGGCTCAAGATGAGAAACAAAAAGAGTTCAACCAAGTTTGAAAATAAAGAGCCGGTAATGAAGGTGGAAACAAATGAGGAAAAGCCAAAAAGGAAGAAAGCAACTAATATTCCACCTAAGCTTGTGAACGTTCGAGCTTTGGAGATGATTTATTGGAGAAAGTTGGAGGATTTGGAAACCCTGTTAGATCATTTTGAAAGAATCTTCTTACGAAAATATGGAGGAAAGCACTTCACTCGGCCACCATGAGTGATGAAAGGTATGGTCTGGCTGAAGACCTTAAACTTAGCGCTAATCGGGAGGCAACCCGATGTTTTTGTTTTTGTTTTTGTTTTTAGTTTATATTTTTATTATTTGTTCTTTTTAGTTAAATGAATTTTGTGGGTGTATTCCCTAGAAACCCTCACGAGACAAAACTCGTCCACTCGGGTCTACCGAGGGGTTTAAAGGCTTGTTGCATGTGCTAAATGCAACCGTGATTCCTACGAAAGTGAGTTAGGTGTTTTGTTCTCTTTTACGTGTATTTTTTTTGTTACAGGTTACAAACTCGTTGGCCACGCAATAGCTAAAGTGTGGGGAAGTCTTGTGGATTCCGCACGATTGTAATTGGAAGGAAGGATCCCGGTTGTAAAGTGTGTTCAAGGTTATAAGTATATTTTGTACCATGTCGAGTCATTTTTTTCGGGTTTGCAGTAAGTTATTTTTAGTTTTTCGGGAGTTCGGGCTTGTTTAGTGAAGGAAAAGCATGATAATCAACATTTCAGGTAATTGTTTACTTGTTTTGAAGTTTTGAATTCGTTTGAGAGGTTTTGAAAAAAATAGGATTTTGGATGGTGAAATTTTTTTTTCTAAATAAAAAATCTAATAACTTTCTGTCAAGGAAGGGTCCTCTCGCCACGCGAGGCCCTGGGCTGACTCTCTCATGTCATATGAGGGAGAAATAACCTTTGGCAAAATTTTACTATCATTCCATTACCTCGACTTTCGAATTCGCATGCTTTTATTTTACTGATAAGGTTCGGTTTCTTGGTTTAGTTTTTAGTTTTTTTATTTTTTTGTATTATGAGTCAAGTTTTGTATTTGCGTCAGAGTTTACTTTCGGGTTGTTTGAGTTTTATCATGCAGGAATGCGATCGATTTTCTTGTACTCAATCTCCATTCGAGTGGATTTGATCGTGCTTATCACTTAGTGTAAAGGACAACCTGAAAAGTTCGTGTGTTTGGTCTGGCTGCGAAGGAAATGCTATACAGCCGTGTGCTAATGGAACAACAGACTTAAAGGGACTTCTGCTTACATCAGGGGAGTCTGTTCCATTTTACTTTTTTGTATTTTTAGTTCGTATATTTTACTTTTAGCTTTTGTGTCTAAAAATCCATACATTGAGGGCAATGCATCTCAAGTGTGGGGATGAGGGAGATAAATGTTGTAAGTTAATAAGTCACATCCTAGACACATAAAAAATGGAGTAAGTTTTTAAAATTTTAATTGCCCAAATATAGCGGGTCAAATGTGCTTGAAGCTGAAGTATTCAAAGTAAATCACCAACTTTTTACCTACTAACTTTTTGGTCTAGGTCCGTAGTCATGGTCGTACTTGAACGGTTGTTTTTTAGAAAATGAAGTAAAATGGTCTAACCAGTGGTAGTAAGCTGAAGGTCGACGTTTCATGCTTGTTTGTGTGTTATTGAATGTTTAGTTGTTAAATATGATATGTTTCAATCATGAAGCTTAGTTGTTGCACGAAAATGATAAAGGCATTAGGAATAAACATTAGGATCATTTTTTAGCCTTTTTCTTTTTAGATCCTACCCGTTTGTGGCATATCCCTTAGATACCATCATCCGTTTGACCCATTGAAAAAAAAAGTGAAAAAAAGAAAAAGAAAAAAGAAAAAAAAATTATTAGCCTTTTATCTTTCTTATTTATTTTCGATGAATTCGAATCGGATAGGTTTAGGATCCCCGTTCTTCGGTAAGGTCGGTGTGGACATTCGCTACCATGTTCGACGTGGGATGGAACGGTCGCATTGCTCGAATAGTCGGGAAGGGGACGATAATAGTGAGCCCAGGCCAATGCGCCTAATGATTATAAATGAAAAGAGGACCGATGTTAGTGTGTCCCAATGTAGAAGGATTAGAGCGCATGAAAAAAAAAAAAGTATAAAAAATGGGCCAATGTTGCCAAAAGCGCATAGAATTGTTTTATCAATTATGACATTAATAGACTCTCAAAAAAGAGGCCTAGAAGATTCGAGTTCATCAACTTTTTAGCCATTTTTATCCTTTAATCCATACCCTTACCCAAAGCCTAAAAAAAAACCCAAAAAAAGTCCTTTTGATTCGTGTGTTCAACTTTGATGAATTGTGAGAAGTACATTTGCATGCATGGCGGAGATTGGTCGCCTTATTATGCCTAGTTAGATGCTTGGATTTAATTAACTGTTATGTCATTGTTATATTGTTTTTGACTTGTTTAAGTTGGGTATGACTTTGGACCTTAACTAGGGTTGGTGTTAATTAGTGAAGTGTGTTTGATTACGGAGGTGGATAGTGGTAGGAGACTTTGCTTGAGGGCAAGCAAAAGGTAAGTGTGGGGATGTGATGAGTGGGTGATTAACACATACTAATTGTATTTAAGTATATATTTTTATGCCCTAAAGTATACGTAATTGGTTCATATTTATAGTATATTAAGATGTGCATTTTTATGGTGACTTCTCATGAATATGTATATTAAGATGTGCATTTTTCTTTATAAACAAAAGCATGTCACGTGAAGTATGGATGGTACAAGAATTCAAGAATTACAAATTCATTATTTGCAAGGTCAGTGGGCTAAAGGAAATTAAATAAAAAGAAATCAAGGCCCACCACAAAGGAGGGCACTTAGTCGTATATTACAAAAAAAAGGGGGTTCGACAATTTTTGGTGTTCGACGGCTGGTTTTAGACAAAGAAGCCTTTTGAGGCTATTGATACAAACTGATCAACGCGAAGAGGTTCTAAGATGCTTGGCTAAATCTCTTGTGAGCACTTCGGGTGAATGATTCTGTAATACACTTTTAATTTAGTTTATTGTTTTGTTGAGTTTGGATTTGTAACCGTGTGACAGACGGGTTTTACTTGCGTAATTATAGCTCGTGTGACAGACGAGTCCTGTGTGACAGACAGAGACATATTTACGTTTAAATCCAATTGTACTTTTGTTGGTTGAATAATTATTTATGCATGTTTGGTTTAATATCTTTTTGATAAATTGATGTTAGATTCTGCATAAGTAATTGATAGTTTCTGACATGCTTATCATTCAATCAATAGTATCCAATAAACAATAGCTAAGTTATTAGTAATTATAGAATCTGAATCCCGAAGTGATCACGTTTTCTTACCATCGTTTTTACAATCTTTAAGTAATTATTTTTGTTAGTATTTTCATATATTTTTATTAAGTCAATCTCAAAGTTTACAAACAAATAACAACTAGCGTTAACCACAGACTCCTCAGTGGATACGATACCTACTTCCATTGTACTGGTTTTTTTAGTGTTTTAGTAGGTTTTTGCACAGACCCCGACGACAGTCTGTCACTCGCCATTGATCAAAGCTAGGGATTGGACCGATGTGTCAGCAGGGACGCTGGGCTCCTTAAGGGAGGTGAAATGTAACATCTCACATTGGTTGGGAGAGAGAATAAAGCCTGCCTTATAACTTATAAGGGGACGGAAACCTTCCCTACCATAACACGTTTTAAAAACCGTAAGGGGCGACGCCTGAAGGTAATATACACTTTCCTATCAAATCTTCCTTCATTTTCTCTCAAAGAGTTGGTTTCTTCATCATTCAATCACAACGGGTATGTTCAATTTTGAATTTTTCGTTTTCAATACATCTTACTCTTTGTTTCTCGTTTGTGTGTTGTTACACCTCTTGCTTGTACAAATGTTTAATTTAATTGTAAGATTTTACGCTCAGGGCCCTACTTTACTAACAAAATTCATCGGGTGAGGCCGATTGGATAACATATTGAGGTCATTACATATTTACATGTCTTTTTTTTGTGCCGTGAAAATCAAATTTTCTAAAAAAATTAGCGTCTTAAGTATGATTACAAAGTTTTATTATCTCAATAGTTTGAGTTATCAACTTTTAGGAGGTTAATTATATGCATTATAAAAACACTCTCGACGACTTCGACCCATTTGACCGTTTTCCCTTCTTGCTAAAATTTTAAGCCTATTTGACCGGTCAGAGTAAAAAAAACCCAACCTGAGTGTGAAACTACCCAAAAGCAACCCAACCCACTTGTTTTGTCAAATATATTCACAAGTACATAAGAGTATAACAAAAGAAAAAATAATCCAAATCCAAATAAAAAACATGGTAGTTTATACAATCTACTTAATGTCACAGCCTCAACACCACGCTAATCCTTCAAAAACCATAGACACGTATTAAAATCCAAATAAAACTAATACATTGCATGTCATTTTAATTTTAATCAAGCAAAAATTAATTAATTCTTTTAGTAATGATTTTAGTTTGTAGGCGTACTTGCTAAAAAATTGTAGTTGGGTATAGAAGTATCTTCACCCATCTATCTAATAAATCAAACTTTTAAGGGGCAATTTTTGGAGGGAAATTTTTTTAATCCATAATAGGAAGTTTAAGAGGGAAAATATTAAGTTTCATGCAATTAGTTGATGGAGCTCCTTAAATATTAAATATTTACAAATTACAAATTTTTAAACATAATAATTCTAATTTCTTTATAAATATTATTATTTAACCCGTGTGTAACACACGGGTGTTAAACCTAGTATAATATAAATCTTATTTTGAGAAGTAAAAATATATGAGCAGGGATAAAAAAATTTGAAGTTATTTTTGGATTGGGGTGTAGAAGAAACAAGAAGCATTGATGGTGGTGGGTCATGTGTAATTGGACTCACATGTGCCAGTTTGGTGAGACTTGAGAGGCATCATCATCCTATTATTGACCCCCCAACACCATAACTTACTCCTACACTCGTTTTGGTTTAACCCAAACCAAACCAAATCTCATTTTCTCACTTCTCTTTATTTAAATTTAACCTTACTTTCTCTGTTAACACAACTCTGCATTTTAAGTTCAATAAGCGGTCTGATTTTCTTAATGTTAAGGATTTTTTAACCTGTAAACCGATTACACACTTTCTTGCTTTTAATCCAACACAAAATTAATTACACATTAAGGTTGGGTTTCATTTAAAATCAAATACAGAACTACACCGATAATTATTTATATTAAACACATCAAAAATAGAATATGCTAAGTATCATCAAACAAAAATTTCTTATTAAATGACCTCGTCTTACTAGTTTGATTTACGTTTGTTAATGATCTCTTATCTAGTGGTCAAGGGACGAGGGCAGATGAGTGTCTTTACTAACTACTAACCTATCAGTAAAAAAATAATTTAATTGATTTTTTTAATATAAAATATTAAAGACCTGTCCTCTAATTTTAAACTCTTGTTTAAAGGCAAATTAAATTCTCATCTTTTAACAACAATTTCGACCACTTACGGGTTACTGACCAACATAATCATCTTCATTTCTTAAGTACGGAACCTTGAGGCTTTATGGTGACACATTCCCAAAGGTAAACTCGTCGACCAGTATGCCCCCATCAGTTTCAAACCGGATACCACCATCAGGAAATACCTACCTTAGCTGGGAAAACCCGTGGCCAAACCTAAAACCCATATTATATCAAAGGTGAGACTCGAACTCAAGACCTCTGCGTATTAATAAAATCTTGACTCTTGAATCTCCATTTATCCTCTACATACCCAAATTCAATTAGGTAATTATGTAAAAAAGAAAATAGGGAAAATAATTTTTGCAATCAAACCGAAGTTGATCCAGTCATGCATTCCCTACATTTGCTGTATGCATATGTCAGGATCTTGCTGTAACTGTGGGTGCTAATTTGGCTACACATGCTACCAAACTTCAATCAAAAAACATATCTCTGGCTATGTTTAAAAAATGATCACAATCAAATCTATGACAACCACTAAAATTTATCACATATCTAATTGTTTTACATATGTCAACAAAGTATGTACTTGTTTACTTTTATACTAAATACATCTTCATACATGTCTCAATATTTTAAAAGGACAAAAACAAAAGAGTTTTATATATCAAATCATTATTTTTTAACATGTTTATGAATTCAAATGCTTATAAATCAAAATTTTAACATGTTTATGCCCTTGACATAACGAACTTTCGTTATATAAAAAAGAAACTTTAAAAAGAGACCAATTATGGCCCGTAAGGCCATATGGATAAGCTCTTACAATAAAACCCTAACATATTGAGTATAGTTAAGAAGTTAAATGATTATATTATAAATTTTTTACTATTAATAAAATAATGAAATGATGAATTAGGTGCACACAATAGTTATAAAAGCCCACGAGGGTTCTCAAAGAGAGTATTTATTTTACATCAGTCATCACCCACCTCTCAAACTTGGTTCTTTTTCACTCAAAACAAAGGGAGAGTGAGCGAGCATCATCAAGTTGTTGTATGTTCACAGTGTCCTAAACACACACCAATATAATCTTTTTAAAACCCTTGTTCAAGAAAACATGTCTTTCTTGAAAACCCACAAGTAGTTATATATGTATGTGTGTTCATAACTGCTAAAAGCTCAAACCCACAATCTTTTCTGCATTAAAGGTTCAATCTTTGTTGAAAAGATTCAATCTTTGTTGAAAAGGTGCAGTCTTTAGAAGAGGTGAAAATGGTTATGAAGAAAGCAAGAATAGTGATAATTGGGGCAGGAATGGCAGGAGTAACAGCTGCAAATAAGCTATACAAGTGTGGAGTGAAAAAGGGGGCATTTGAAGTTTGTGTTGTTGAAGGTGGGAATAGAATTGGAGGGAGGATAAACAGCTCAGAGTTTGGTGGTGATAGAATTGAGATGGGGGCCACTTGGATCCATGGAATTGAAGGCAGCCCAATTCACAAAATTGCTCAAGAAATAAATTCTTTGGAATCAGAACAACCATGGGAATGTATGGATGGGTTTCTTGATGATCCAATCACCATTGCTGAAAATGGGTATGTGTTAAACTCATCTCTTGTTGACCCAATTTCTAATCTTTTTAACAATTTAATGGAGTTTGCTCAAGGGAAAAGGGAAACAATAGGGGATGGGATTGAAGTTGATCATGTAAATGGTTCAAGTGTTGGGTATCTTCTTGCAAAGGGTCTTGAATCTTACTGGAAACTTGAATCAAGAAAAGAAACAGAAGAGGTGTTTGGATATGGGGATTGGAATAAAAAGTCATTAGAAGAAGCAATATTTGCAATGCATGAAAACACTCAAAGGACTTATACAGCTGCTAATGATTTGCATAATCTTGATTACTTAGCAGAGAGTGAGTATGTTATGTTCCCTGGTGAAGAAATCACCATTGCTAAAGGCTATTCAAGCATTATTGAATCATTAGCATCTGTTTTACCGTCTGGGGTTATTCAATTAAACAAGAAAGTGACTAGTATTGAATGGCAGCCTGAATGTGTAATGAAAAATAAACATGCTGGTGATCATTCTAGACCAGTAAAGATTCAGTTTCTTGATGGTACAAGCATGTCAGCAGATCATGTTGTTGTCACAGTTTCATTAGGAGTGCTCAAAGCTGGAATCTTTAGCAACAACAACGATTCGGGTGTGTTTAAATTCAATCCGCCGCTTCCCAATTACAAGATTGAAGCAATTTCAAGACTCGGGTATGGAACAGTTAACAAGCTTTTCTTGAAACTAGGTCCTGATTTTAATCTTGGTGTTGACCAGTTTCCATTCCTGCAAATGGTGTTCCGTAAATCCGATCATCAAGTTAAGAACCCGAAGATCCCATGGTGGATCAGGAGGACAGCATCTTTGTCACCAATTTATAAAAAGTCAAACGTGTTATTATCTTGGTTTGCAGGTGAAGAAGCACTTGAACTAGAATCACTTTCTGATGAAGTGATTCTTGATGAGGTTTCTACCACCATTTCTAGCTTCTTTTCGCATAAAGGAAGTAATGGAAATGTTAAATTTGACAAGGTATTGAAAAGTCAATGGGGGAATGATCCACTGTTTATGGGATCATACAGTTATATTGCAACCGGGTCAAATATTGCTGACATGGATACAGTAGCCGAGCCATTGCCAAACACAACGGTTTTCGAGTCAACAAGTGATTCACCACTACTTCAAATTCTTTTTGCAGGAGAAGCAACGCATAGAACTCATTACTCAACAACTCATGGCGCTTATTTGAGTGGTATTAGAGAAGCAAACAGGCTTCTTCAACACTATCATTGTATTGACGTATGAGAGGTATTATGCTCGTTTGTATTATTAGATTCAAAAGTTTTTGTTTTTATTTTTTGGAAACCCTTTTCGATCTCTAATGATTTATCATACGCTATATTTCGTGAATGAAAGGGAGAGATGGGGACGTTTTCAAGAACCTTCTTTTGGGTTTTTAATTGCTCTGTGATGAGCTTCTTGGCTATATTATTTTATGTTTGAGATCATCCTTGTCATTAATTATATGTTTATTGGTGGATTTGCTTGTAAAGAAAGATTTTGATCCGATAAAAAACTGTTCTTTCTTGATTGGCATTCGTTTCCTTTTGACGTTTGTTATGATTTCATGAACATAAACTCAAATCACCAATTTCATGGTTGTGAAACAAACATTAACACACCCATTCACAAGTTTTGGGTTCCAAAATGCCCCAAAGTAATGAGACAAGTAGAGATGCCAATGGAGTAATGGGCATCTGATTGTTTTGATCTTTTAGTGCAAGTAGAAGTTATTGGTTTATGTAGGACCCAATTCCCCTTGATAGGTCCAATTTCATGCACATGTAGACATACATTGGGACATCTACTCTTGTACTACAACACCTTTAAATAATGCAAAGCAAAGAAACTGTCCTTAAAGACAGGACTTGACTGTTTAAGGAGCCAAGTTTGCATCAACATAAATGGTACAACCCCTCATTCCCCTTGGTTAAATATATGAAATTGACAATAAGTGTATAGAGAGTTGTATGTTTGGTTTGACTACTAGATTGTTATTTTGTGTGGGTAAATGACATTTGACCTTTTTAGAGAGTCAAAGAAAGAACTTGCAGTTGTTTTGATCAAATAAATTCTTGTGGTTGGTTTGAAGATAGAGCTTTAAAAAATGAACCCATGCTCTTGATCAATGAGCAATTTGAATGCTGGCTTGTAAACCCCCACGCCCTGGTCCTTGCGCCGTGCCCCCTTAAATGCAAGGTCGTTTAAATGTTTTAAGGGGGCCTAAATCAAATTATAAATGCAAGGTCGTTTAAATGTTTTAAAGGGACATGCAATAACAAACTATACTTTTTGTGACTTATGCTTATTTGTTCATCTAAATTCAAATGTTCATCTTCATCAAGGGTTGTAGTGTTTGTACTTAATACGAATTTAAATCATTTTAGTAATTTATTCAAGAATACTCATTATCTCTTTCAAATACGGTTTGATACATGAATTTTAATATGAGTCTTTATATTTTATCACTCCACACCTAAAACTTTAAATGTATGGATGTTGAAATGCATTAAATTAACTTTACGTTTTTTTTAAATTCGAATTCTGTTTGTAAATTAATTTATGTAATACATATATTTGATTACCAAATGTTACCCCCCCCCCCCCCGGGTTTTGGGGTTTTGTTAAAATAATATATAATAACAATCACTTTTTTAACAATTTGGACATAAAAATCACCTATTTGTTGTTGTACACCCATTGGCCAATGAATCTTTGGACTTTCCAATTGAATGGCTAATTATGAAACATGTTATGCAAAGCAAAGATCCACTTTACCTATCAATATCACTTTCATTACCAATAATTATTTTTACTTTAATTTTGTGTATCATTTCACTACCTATATTTAAAATAGGACTTTTATATATGATTGTATCAACCTTTGCTTTTATGTGTAAAAGCAATCTTTCATTTTTCATAACTCTTTTTAAGAAAATGTTATTCTTATTAAGTCTATTGTTTTAACAAAATTATGCTACATGATTTTCATAACTAATCAATCTTATCTTTTACAAATTAAACAAATTAATTCTTATCTATATGAACATAATATATTTTTCAAGTGGTTGATGGTATCAACAAACTAAGAAAGTAGGCAAACAATCAAAAGTTTTATATGACTTTCAAACCTACTATCTTTAAAGTATGAAAAACTAAAGGTTAGCAAGTCAAATCATAATTTTAATTAACACAATCCAAGATACAATTTGTTTGTTAAACGGGACGCATATATTAGCTTAAACACAAATATTTATCAAATCACTTCAAATGCACAAACTAAAACATGATGATTTTCATGTTGTATTATTGATCAATTCATCTTATAGATTATTAACCAAGTAAAGAATGATTACCTTTCTAGTTATTTGACTTTTGATTACTAAGTATATAAAACCGGGTCTATTATTATGTAGTTTAAACTAGTTTAGTGTCCGTGCTACTCGGGAACACAAAATTCCAGTGATGCTTTTAAGGATATTCATGAATGTTTCAATCAGTTTTGAGATAAAACCGTGGTAAACCGGAACACAAGATATATTTTTAAAAATTAGATTTTTAGTATTGCAATTAATATTATACTCAAATTAAAGAGAATGTTCACTTATATGGTGTACTTTATTTAAAAAAATCGTATAAAAATGTTATTTATATTTATAAAACACTGAGGTCTATAACTATATGTTATTTTTAACTTTATCCATAAGTTTCATTTTTAAATAATATCAAATATAAACTGACTCATGTACACCCCTTACAGTAGAGGGTTAAAAATATAAATATTTTTAAAATTTTCAGAACTCTCCAAAATATTAGGGAATCAAAAATGTAATTAGTTTTATTAATATATTTTATATACATATTTTAAATAAAAAATCATTATTGTGAGATAAACTCTCAAATAATGTCACAGAAGGTAAAAGCTTTAAAAAGATGTCACATAACTTTTTTTTTGTTTTGCTATATTATATAAGGACTAGAAAACACTCTTATATGGTATTTTTATAATAATTTATAACAAGAGAAACACAGTTACATTTACTATTAAACTAAAAATATATGATATGATAAGTAAATAAAAATAAATAACTATTACATTATTACTTTTTACTTCCTCCGTCTCATTTTAAATGTCTAAATTTCCTTTTTTTGGTTGTCCCAATTTAAATGTCTATTCAAAAAATAAAAATATCATTTTCAATTTTACCCCTAATTATTTAACATAAAACTACTTTATGACTAAAAGACAAAATAACTTAAATACATATTTGTGATTTTATAGGTTAAAATAATATAATTATCCACTTTTTTTAATCTTTGTATTGTGGGTCCTATAACATTTAAATTGAGACGGAGGAAGTATATATATGAACGGATTTTTTTTAAATGTAAATAGCATATATGTTGGTATACATCGAATACGTTCTAAATTTTACAGTTTGACTTTAATAATATGATTCATTGATTTGACAGTTTTAACTTTAGCTTTCACTTTATAACTTTGTAATAAACAAGTTGTGTTTTTATTACAAATAATAATAATTAATAATCTTATCTTTTTAGGATAAATATCTAAATTGATTACTATTTTTCCAAACACTATTCGATGTTACCATCTATATTGTATGTATATATTAATCACGCATTTATTGCTATAATCCAAAGTGTTTTATAAAGACAATCAACTATTGTTTTCTGAAATAATGGCCCCCCTTTTTGATATGCAAATCTAAGATTGCCCTCACCACAAAAACACACCATGGACCATATATGCTACATTTTTTTCACTCTAACGTATAAACGAACAAAAACGAATATAGCCTAGGATCGGTTTTGATATCATATCAAGACCATATATAACTAGGAGGGTCACGACCAAATTAATTGATTTGGACCGCAAGTTAAGCTTTCGTTGTTAACTGTTGTACGGTTGTACCAGAGATCAGCTAGAGTTTTAAAATGATTTTATTTTTTTATTTATTTTGTTAATTAATTCCCAACCTATTGGTAATACTTTACTGCATGTTATTATAAATTATTAATTATAGTATTTAGGAATATTGAATATTTTATTAATTTTGTTAAAATCTCGTTATCCGTAAAGAAAAAGTACTACGTTCATGTGCAAATGTGTTAAAATGATGAACGATTATGTGTTTAGATAGATTTCAAACCATATTTGATATTTCCATATCAAACATGTAAACAATTATATATCTTTTTATAGAATTATATTATGAATTTTAAGCCGGTAAAACAAATATTTTAAAAAAATTATAAATTAAACTAAAAGGTGCATGTCCTTTTCCATATCTAATATGCTTTATTAATTGGGTATTTAATATGTTATCAAAGGGCATATAAACCTTGCTTTAAGAGCCCCTTTATGATCAAAGCATAATACCCCCAATAACAAGTCAATACAAAGTGAGATTGGAATCTACTGTTGGCCTATAGGGGTCAAACATGACATTTTGCTAGTTTATTTTTTTAACAACAATTTAAATTACTAAAAAGTACCTGACCCAGACGATCATATTTATTTTTTTATTAGAATAAAATCCATCTTAGGTGATAAAAATATGTTATTTATCTTAATACTTGGTTTCGTGTTAAATTGAAAGTTTGAAAGTATTACATCATATGTATATATGGTCATCCTAATAAACACTAGCAAGTTGATATATTGGTATTTGTTGGGATAGGGGTTTAAGTGAATTAAATATGAGGTTTAGTATTACATTACTCCGTAATAAATATATATGAAAAAAATTCAAAACACAATTATAACATATGAAAGTCCCTAGACATGTATTTGGTCAAAAGTGCATTTAACTTTTTTTTTTTTATAAGCTAAAAAAAACTATATTCTTATTTTGACTGCTTTAGAGCATTCATATGTTTGTGTCTTGTTGTGAGTGAAAGGAAAAAAATGATTTTGGATGAGGAAGAAACCATATATATTTGAAAACTATTGTTCGTCTCATGTAATATTTTAGTATTTTTTAAAAGTAGTTATAAGTGAATGAGATAAAATTTACCTTGATAAATGCATTTAGTTAGATGTAAGAGAAAATATAATGACTTTTATTGTAATTTTAGTATGGGAATATGAACTATGAAGCCAAATGTCAATGCTTTTAGATGGTATGTGTCACAACTAGTACAAATATGTATTTTTTTGGGTTATTGGATTTAATCACCTCTAACTATTGGTTATTGGCCGTTGTCACCCTCAAGTATCATTTTGGCCAATATAACTCCCAACTAAACACTTTGGTGTCCGTATCACCAAAAGTCAACCAATTCAACTCACTTTTGGTTAACTTTTAATTATTTTTTGGTTAGTTTTTGGTGTTACGGACACCGTATCACCAAAAGTTAACCAATTCAAGTCACTTTTGGTTAACTTTTAGTTAATTTTTTGTTAAGTTTTGGTGATACTGACACCAAAGTGTTTAGTTGGGAGTTATATTGGCCAAAGTGATACTTGAGGGTGACAGCGGCCAATAACCAATAGTTGAAGGTGATTAAATCCAATAACCCTATTTTTTTTACATGTACAAGCACTCTAGACAAGTTTATAGACATTGTTAATATAACAAAAGTGGATTGAAAGACCTTTTAATTTTTCATATAAATAAGTGTGTTGGTATTATATGAAATAAAAAATGTGTGTTGATATGTAAGATGATATAACTTTAAATATATATGTAATTGTTTATTATATACATTTCGTGTTTTTATGAACGAGAAGTGACATATATAATGTTGGATCTTGTGTAATTAAGGCTGTACGTTATGTTGATTGCAAGCGAAACATATGTTAAGTTTGACCGAACAAACTCACTAGTCACTATTACCAACTTGGCTCTATTAGTGATAGTTGTTATAATCAATAGGTTAGACATTAAGATGTATAACGTATAGGGCTTTTTAAATTGTTCGTTGTCTGTTACTTGCTCGAAAATTGCTTGAAACATACTCGCTTATTTTTTCGCTCAATTGTAATCAAGTCGCTCTGCTTGATTCGGTTTGTAAACAAGCCAAGCAACGAGCGAAGGTCCGCTCGATTCGGTCGGCTCGAAATTTATAATTTATTTTATATATAATATATATGTACAAATATATGATATTTTATTATAATATTTATATTAAATATATATATATATATATATATTAAAATTTTTAATTAATTTGAAGTACTTGTTGAATAATAGTCATTTATCTCTTTTAAAAAGTATCTTGAATATTTTCTAGTACTTTAAATATAATTAATAATCATAAAAAAATTGTTTATAATATTTAATAATTTAAAATTTCACATAACTATAAAACAAATTATGCATTTGTGCATATATATATATATATAACTATTTTTTAATTTTAATTGTTTTATATATGTTATATCAACATCAACCTTCAATTATAAAAAAAACTACAAGCTACTATGAGTATCACTCTACGACACATACATTAAGTGAAGTTAAATGTGTATGTATATATATACATAGGGTGAAAATCATTACAAAACATCATTTTATCGCAAGAACAACAAGAACAATTTCAAAAATTAGTTTTTCAACCGTGAAATTGTCATATCTATATAGAAACTATTTTTTTTTTCTTTTTGGATATGATTATGAACAATTATAATTATAAAATTCTTGAATACTACTCCGATTTTGACATTTCCAAATACATATAATTTACCTATAAAAATGATCGATAGATATGAATATAGCTAAACCTAATACATCAAGATTTTGAAACCCCACCAAAATCTTCTTCAAAGGTGGTGCATATGTTTATGTAATTCCATAATTAGTGGTCACATTAAAAACTAAATAAAGTTAAAGCATGGAATTGATGCCCCTAATTAAAAAAAAAACTATGATGGACAAGTTTTAGTTTAAAAAACTAACCCAAAAATCAAAGTTAAAAACAAGATAAAACTATATACAACTATACTTCATAATTTATACTCACTATTAAAATAAAATATAATAGTTAAATAAGTTTCATTACGTGGCATTTCCGGTTCAACAACCATTATATTAGAAAAAAAATTCTTTTGACTCATCTTATACGTAACAATTTATATATTTTAGTGAGTATTGACATAATAAAGTTGATAAATGCGATATAAATGGTAATTTTGAGGTTACAAAAAAAATGTTTTAAATAGTAAAAGAGTAGCTAGGGTGTTAGCGAAGTGACACATTACTATATTTGATTAGATTAGCAATATTATAGAATATGGGATTAAGGTGAGGCATCATTATCGAAGACTAATATCGATCAAGGCATTTAGTCAGAATATTGAGTCCCTCCTAATTGACTATTAAGACCCCACCTAGTTTTAAATTTCAATATCAACCAATTTAATATTAGGGTGTTTATTTTACATCATGACATATTGCTCGTATCGAATCATAAATGCGTTTAACTATAAAGTTTAAATTTTACATAAAATATACATCATAATAATCTATAATATTATAATTTGATAACATATGTTACTTTTTTAAAATGATGTCTTTCTATTTTAAATTTAACATTTTTTAAACATTCATAAATTTTAGATACTATATTATTATTTTTTAAATTACATCATAAAAACAACATATTTTTATATTTAAGCATTTTTAGTATAAACCCTCTCATCAAATCATAAGCTGTAAAAACATGATATGTATATTAATTCATTTTCAATCAAATATTTTACCTAAAACTTATAAGGAAAATGATATTAAATAATCCTAATTATTATATGTTGGTTGTGAATGGTTGTTACTTATTAGTAGAAGAGAAATAAATGTTACCGTTCATTTGCAAATTTTGAGGGGCTGGTTGTGAATAATTGGTACTTGTTAGTAGAAGAGAAATAAATTTGTAATTTTTATTTGTAATTATGTTTTTTAAAGAAATTTTACATATTTCTAATTTCCTTTTCATAACCTTCTTAATTACATATATCTCCAACCCTTAGTTTTATTGCATATTTCCTCTTTCATTAAAAACTAGGTTTAATACCCGTGTGTTACACACGGGTTGAATAGTAATATTTATAAAGAAATTATAACCATTATATTTAACAATTTGTAAATATATAACATTTAATGAGTTGGCTCCATCAACTTGCATGGTGAAAAATTTAGCTAAATTTTACCTCCCAAACTTCCTATTATAAAAAAAAATCCCTCCAAAAATTGCCCCCTAAAAGTTTGATTTATTAGATAGATTAATACAATTATCCTTTTCTATCAATTCTCATAAATAATATATGGGTGAGATTAAGAGAAACATAAAGTTATCCATGACGAGCTTTAATAAACAAGTGAATTGTAACGTCGTTTAAAAAATAAAATATTATAAACAATTTGTAAACATAATGGTCTAATAGATTAGATTTGAGAGAAATATGTAATTGATGATTGTAAGAATTGAATAAATGTAAATAATCATTTAATTAGTTCATTAAGGGTAAAATAATTAGTCAATTTTAATGAAATAAGTAAATGTGTAATATATGTTGTAGGAAGTGGAAATATGTAATTAATTTTTAGGTTTGGGTAAATATGTAATAAAAAAACTTAAATAAAATATATGTAAATGCCTTTTTTTTTAATTATAGATTTTGTTAGCATACATTTATTGCAAGTTAATGTTTCAAACAAAAGCGTTATTTAACAAATATTAACATACAAATATGAAATATTACTTGCAACGTTGTTTGAACTGATATTGACACATTATATGGGCCTTATGGGCTTTGGCCCAAAGTAAATGAATCCAATGTGTCACTATTAATATATCATACGACACTACGAGTCTACGACTGACGACATGCTGTTCAAAAAAAAAAAACTTAAGAAGCACACATTTGCATACACAAATATAAAAGTAAAGAGGCAATTTCATATTTTCATATACACCCTTAAACCTAAAAATATCATATATGTTCTTACAAAATTTTTAAAATATCATATATATACTCATAAAAATCTAGAAACATCATGTATATTCTTACAAAGTATTTAAAATATCATATATACCCAATTGGCTAATTAACTAGGAAAAAATTAGTAAGTTTGGAGGAAGAGTGTTAGGATTCTAACTCTGATGTCGATCACAAAATAAAAACTAGTATATATCCAAATTAATGTAATGTAAAGAGGTAGAATGATCGTTAAGTAAACTCACCAAAGATCATGGGTTCAATTCCCACACCAAGTTAAGAAATTTGTCGTTAAAAAAATGTAAAAATCACAAAAGTTGGGTATATGTGAAACTTACATTATTGAATTAGTACGTATGAAAATTGTTGAGTTTGTAAGAGCAAATATGATATTTTTATTTTTGGCTAGGTATATATGAAATCTGCCATGTTTTTATCGGTATATATAGCTTAATTCTAAAGATAAATATTTGTCACATGTCTTTCTCTCAAACACATGACACATCATTACCACATAAGATTATTAACGTGTCAGCTCATATTCAATTTCACATGTCACTACCACAATAGTTATCAGAGTATCCTACTAAAATATTAACTCCATATACTAAAAAGAAAATCACGCGAAATTTGATATTCTCATGACATTCGTGTTAGATGAACAACTTTTAACCACTAAGTTTGAGCTCTTTTTTTTTTAATTATTCAAAACAAATATTATGTATACATACCAAATAGATACCTATGGTGTTTTTATTTAACCTACTATGTTATATGCATGGAGAATGATTCCTTACAAAGTGAATTTTACTTAAGAAGTTTAAGAGGGGATATTTAGCCACACTAAAGCTGGGTCAAATGAACTCCGATTTAACTCATTTCTACAGCATTAGAACCGTGTCATCAAATCCTCCCCCACCCCATAAAAAATATGTAAAACCACCACTCTCACCCCTAAAAAACCAACCTTCCACCCGTACCCTAAAAAAAACTAAACTCTAAAAATTATACCCTAAAATTTAAACTCTAGAAGCTAAGATGATAACATTCGACGAGACAGTCTCAACACCGCTTAAATGAGCTCAATAAGAGTCCGTTTGATTCGGTTTTTGTGTGATTTATCATATTTCTTAGACAAAATCTGTTTCTTATTTGATATTTCATGTAAGATCGAAAGTGTTCACATGTGAATTTATTTGCACCATCTCATCCACAAACTGATAACCTCAAAGGAAATATCTACCTAGTGCACTAAGACTAGTCACTATGGTGAACTAGTTAATGCCTGGGTTGTTGTATGAATTAAAAATAAAAGAAAAAATGATAGAAGTTCACGACCCACATAAACCTGGGTTGTTTTGAAGATATAGTTCACAACCTCAATTGACTCTTCTTTCTTGCCACATGCCCAAGTATGATTGGTTAACATGTAATTTCATTTTTTCTTTTTCTTTTTCTAACAATTAGTTATTCCACTAATTTAGTTTTTCTTTAATAACTTTTTATAACTAAATTTTTTAAAAAATATAAATACACGTTCTTTTTTAATTTTTCGTTACGGTTATTCCGGCATAAATTTTATTAAAAACGGAGTATTTTTTTTAATAAAGTATTTTTTAAAACACTCGCTTTTAAATAATTTATATATAAAAAAGTATTTTTTTTATTTTATTATCTATGTGTCACTTTAGTATTGATTCGTTAAATTTTTTAGATAAAACTTATCGTAAAAAAATAACTTGTTTTTATTTTTATATTTCATTTATTTATTGTTGATATTAAAATAATAATTTAATTTGTTTAAAAAAATTTCTTGATATTGTAAAAATAATCAAGAAATATATTTATTTATTAAAAATTTTAGGTTGGGTTGGGTTGTGATAGTGTGTGAAAAATTGAGTTAGGTTGGGTTGTGTAGGTTGAAGAGAGAGGAATTATTTATTTAATGTTAGGTTGGGTTGTTGTGTTCACCACAGTGGGTAGTCTAATAGAAAATGAAATGTATTGTTACCTAGTTAAGCATGTATGTTATGTTGGTGTTTGTATTCTTAAAATGTTTAGGAATGTTTGTTGCATTCTGAATGTTCATCATAAACAAACTCATAATTTTATTTAGGTCTAATACGTCACATTGGCCCACAACATCACCATGTGAATTGAAAATATATCCACATACTTATAATTGTCTTGTAAACTATTTTTCATTTAGAAATCTTATGTCTTTTAGTGTACTTTAGGAAGAAGTGTTATATTTTGGTCTATTAAGTTGTACAAGCTTCTGAAACTATACTCATTGATTAGGACAATGAGTTGCCACCTACTATAGTCGGCGACTCGGCGGTGTGTGCACCCAATTCGTTTTCATCGTTTCCGTTTGTGTTCGTAGGTCTTTTTTTAAGTTTCTAAGAGAGGTTGCAGCCAAGGGGGGTAATTATTTTTTTTAATTACATGTACTTGTAAATATTTGACGCTGACACTAGAAAAGAGCTACACAACTGAATGATCGGTTCACTTCGAACCTGGATCACTTTTGAATGGCTTATCCCTCGCTCGAAACATCCAACTCGTTTCTCATAAGCAACAAAGAGAAGAGGATCGAGCAGTTTAATTATGTCTCCTCACAACGTACAAGTTCTAAAATGCCTTTGTCAATCAGTTTGAGACTTTCTACACCAAAAATATTCTCTTAAACGAAGTTATTCGTGCTTGGATGGCGGTAGCTTTTTATTGATTGATTTCTAGACACGTATTTAAGAATCATATATTAGTTAATTAGTTCAATTTTTTAACTATATGTCTATATACGTCAAGTAAGCAATTTTCCCTATGTATATGGCTCGTTATACATACATTAATATAATGAAGAATACATTGAATAAAGTCAATGGGGTGTAAACGAGCCGAGCTACTCGCGAGCTACTCGAGATCGGATCGATAAAAAGCTCGAACGAGCCGAGCTTTTTCGAGCTCGAGCCCGAGCCTAAGAAAAAAGCTCATTAAGCTATCGAGCCCGAGCTCGAGCTTTACACATCGAGCTCGAGCCGGCTCGCGAGCCTTATCGAGCTTTTCATTTATATGTTTTTTTATTTATTTTATAAATATATATTATTATTATTAGTTAAAATATGTATAAATTATGATTAAAAATATATAAAATGTATTTTGTTATGTATAAAATATATATAATTAAAAGTTTATATAAAATTAAATATAAAAATTAACAAATATATATAAAATTAAATATAAATATTTAAAATTAAAATAATAAATCATCAAACGAGTCGAGCCCGAGCCGAGCTCGAGCTTGAGAAGTTTGTGACGAGCTCGAGCTCGAGCTTTGAAATTAAAACTTGAATCGAGCCGAGCTCGAGCTCGAGCCTCGTTAAACTTAAACGAGCCGAGCTCGAGCCTAGACGAGCTCGGGCTCGGCTCGGCTCGTTTACACCCCTAAAAGTCATAAATCAGACATGTTTTAGAACAACGTAATGTTTGCATATTCATTGTACAACTTTTATATTTAAGAATTTGAATTCAAGTTGTGAATATATGTCATTTTAGATTGTCTCGTCGAACTTCATTGTTTCTACCGTAATGTTCTTAGACATACTATAGAGCATTTGCATCAATCGACTTGCATTCTTTTTCCGATCACAACACCTAAAACACAGGTTTTTAATTCGAAAAAAACTTAACACTGTTAAAAATAATTAAAAACTACTTGTTGATTGCCAAAGTGATCATAAAAGTGGAACTGCTACCAGCCAATTCGATAGTTGGGACCGGTAGAAACCAAAAGCTGATAGTTGAGATAGTTGAAAACCAATATGCCAATAGCTTAAAATGAGTCCTAGATCAGCTGGTTTGGGACATCGGAGAAGACAACCTCGTGGCTTTTCAATGTAGAGATTATAAGTTCGAGTCAACCATATTGAGCTTCTAGTGGTGGGTTAACGTTGGGAGGGTCGGGTCGCTAGTGTTGTCTCTGTTTGCAAGGTGTAGTGGCTTTTCACTAATAATTTTCTGGGTGAGCAGACATATATATATAGTACGTATTAATTGGTCATTTAAAAATCCTTATCCTTAATAATACTAATAAAAGAATAAATGAAAAGCCATTTGACATTCAACTATAGCATCCACCTAAATATCATATGTGAAATTGTCACGTGTCAAACGCGCATTAATAAATCATTATAATGTTTTTCTTAAGATTTCAACTAGAATCTTGCAAATAAAATTAAATATTTATAAGATTTTTTTTTGTTTTGTTTCCTTATCACTAATTGTAGTTATAACTCTAATTCAATTTTAACATACTAACTATTTATACAAATATTTATTTTATAATATGGTTTTAGAAAAACATTACTTAGCTTCGATTCCAATGCAAATTGTTTAAAAACATATTATTTAAATTTTAATAATGTTATCATGTTTTTGCTAAATATTGTGTCAAATTTTCAGCTCATGTAATACACGGATTATAAATTAATAGATATAGGTGTCTCGTAAGATGTTTGAGTCAGCAGAGTGTGATAGTAAAAAATGGTTATAGCAAGTTTATTATAATGATAAAGTTATTAAATATGAGTATTGATGGGGTGTATTAATTTGATAGGTGGAAATAAAAAAACCTAAACATTCCCAATGTCCATGCTAACCATCCATGCTAACCATCACGTGGACTGCTAATGCAGTAACGCCCCACAAATCGAAAATAGGGGTGATGCTGAGGCATGGTGGTAGCGTGATTGAAAGCTATAACACTCATCACCCCACCTACTACGGGTGGCCTAAGAAGTTCCAAACAAAAAACCATCTAAACAACTACTGATCCACAATCTAACCAAGACCTTATAAACAACGTAGCTTCAGGTATATGTCGGCTTTGACCCTAACCAAAGCAATCACATATCCTTTGGCTGGTTCATAACTTTAAAAGTAAAACTATTTAATATTTTCAAAATGACTAACTAAAACGTCACACGTACAAATGTACAAAATAAAAATATAAAATGGTGTCACATGGCTTATGCCTCTTTTCACACTGTGTAACCTATTAGACAAATGCTGTTCCAACAAAAAAACCTATTAGACATATCAATGTCATTGTATGGTTTATCCTATACATGACTATAATAACCTTATAACCTCAACTGTTCAAGTACTAACAAAATTACTATACTGGTAAAAAGCTTTTTACCAGTGAAATTTTAACCTTGAGCGGTCACTTTATATTTATGTTATACCAAACAAAAGTAACATGCAAAATTAACACAGAAACCAAACAAAACCAAAACAACAATAATACCAAATTTAATTTGTTTCCTTTTCCACAATTTTCAATACTTTAATCCTTTCAACTAAAATCTTTACATCCATCCACCTCACCTAAAAACTTCAAAAAAAACCCCTAATTTCATCAATCTATTACAAAAACCCAACCGGCGCGTGCCCCACACTCACCCTCACCGCGGCTGCGCAACTTCCCCACCAAGAAATTTCTCTAGCATGTCATCGTCAGTCGCAGCAGCATTGACCAAACAATTCCAATCCTCGTCTATATCCATCCACCCACGCGCCTCATCAACACCACCATCCCACGCGCCACCATCACCAACCACCAAACCACCACCATTAACCATCCCTATTCCGGCCATATACGAAGTATCAGAATCGGAAAACGAAGATCCACAAACCTCTTCGTTTCCGTTGATCGTAATGTACGACGCTGCTGTTTGAAAAATCAACGGATGCCAGTAGCAAGGATCGTCGATGATCTTCACCTTCATTGCACTCGTCTTCGTTATCGAAGCTTCTAGAAACCTCGATAACTCAATCGCTTCATCTCCTTCCACGTCACTTTCGGTCGAGAACAACCACGTTAACATCCTCTCCACCTCCGAGCTAACACTGTCGCCGCCGTGAACCTCCTCCGGTTGTTCTCTGTTGTTATTATCCTCCATTGATTTGTTGCAGTAACTAGTAACGTAACAATGTTCAGGCAGTGTGTATATGATATGATTGATATATGTGTTCACTTTTGCACGTATATATATATATATAGAGAGAGAGAGAGAGAGTGTGTGTGATAAAAATAAAATTTGTTTTAGAGAGAGAAAGTAATGTAATGTAATGGTGGGTATGAAATGCGTGTAGGATTATGAAGCAGAAAGGGACATGTGATGACAAAACTGGAAGAAAATGAAAAGTGGAAATGTGACAGGGTGGCACCACGAAAGTGACACGTGGAAAATAGGGCAGTGTGTGTGGATCGAATCATACGCATGTATAAAAATAAACGCTTGTCACACCGTATTTTAGTTTATAAGGGTGGTGGGAGTGGGTTAATCCTTACTCCCACTACCCTCACAACCCATCAATAATAATCTTCCAACTCACAACTACCCTCACACTACCCTTACTATTAATTTTTGGTGGGTGTCAATACCCTCATACTCTTACTTTTTTTTAAATTTTTTATTTTAATAACTTTAAACTAACAATTAAAAATATATAATAAAAACCATTCATTAAATAAAAAAACTAACAAATTACAATAATTTTTAAAAAATTAAAAAAAGACAAACATTTAAAGAAAAAAGACAAACACTAAAAAAAAACCTAAAAATTGCAAGTCCAACCATGTTTGGCGGCGATTTCTCGTTTACGGGCCAACACTAGCTCCAACATATCACCCGATAGGTGCTCGTGTGATTTTGTAAATTTTTTGTGATCGTTATCATACTCTTCCTCCAAGCATATTCGTTCTTGCGTATCCATCAATTTTACGCTCCGCTCGTGTTTTTTTGTTGCGGAGGTAACAAAATTTTTTAACCAATCCGATTTGTTTGACGTGTAGCTCGTAAACTTGTCGAGCCACCCACCGTGACTAGAACTCTCGCCACCCTTCTTTGATTTCCCCTTATGACGATGAGGTGGCGGTGGTGTGGCGTCTTCGTTGAGGTCGGGAAAATGAGCTGTGTGAGCATCGTCATTTGTGGATGCGTTCTCGGAGTCCGTCGATTTTCTTTTCCTGGAGGAGGAGCTTGAAATTTGATCGAGCATCGGTTGTTCGAGCCATTTCGGTTGCGTTTTAACAATATCCCAAGCCTTAATGTGACTGAAATTTGTATTCAAACTGGTCCACTTAGAATTGAGTTGATGATGTGTCCGGGTGCTACCACCTTCAAGAGATACGTATTGTTTTAACACCCGTTTCCAAAAACCATCTCTCGGTTGTTGATTTCCGACTTTTTTATCGACGGAAATTTGCACCCAAGCTTTCGCCAAATTCTCCTCTTGATTAGGAGTCCAAATTTGCCGTTCGGCTCGACCAGCAAATTTTTGAACTTTTTTAGCCCTCTCGCCCGCCAAATTCTCTTCTTGATCATCATCATCATCATCATCATCATCATCATCATCATCATCATCATCATCATCATCATTAACGTGAATGTTTTGAAATTGTTGTGTCTCGGGCACAACATCTTGGCTTTCCTCGGCTTCATAATCGTTATAATCGTTATAATTAAATATAATTTGCTCGGCTTCCTTGGCTATATTGATCCCTTGGTTGTGGCGTATTGAACCGAGCCCCAAACGGGTCGAACGACCAGTCGTCTTGGAGTGAGTAATTAAATTGATGACCCGGTGCTGATTGCATCATCGGGAATTGGGGTTGTTGTTGATGCATTTGTGGGAAATAAGGAGGAGGGTCACTTGATCCCGAACCCCGACTCAAACCGGTGCCCCGTCCTCGACCGGATCTTTTTTGTGAACCGCCTCTTGATGTTGATCTTCTTGGAGCATCCATGGGAAAATAATATTGGGGTTTGTTTGAGTATTTGAGATTAATAGAAGAGAGTGTATTTTTTGTGATTTATAAAATGAAATGGGGTGTAATATTTATAGTGTAAATTTTTATTTTTTTTTATAAAATAGCCGTTGGGGATATTAAATATGTGGGGCCCAACCCACCAACGGTCGAATTTGCAGAAAGTTTCAACGGGTACCGGTGCCCGTGACCCCCTACCCGCAAGCTTACCCGTGGGGGCGGCGGCGGTGTTACCGCACGGGTACGGGCTACCCGCACCAGTACCCGCACCCCACACCCACCACCCTAAGTTTTAATTAAGCTTTGGTATCAATTTTATTTTTAATATATATCCATCATATGCAAAAATAAAGAGATTAATTATAATTATTATTGGTAAATCTTTTATTTAAAATATCATGTTAGAAAATAGTTTATGATAATTGGTAAATTTTTTATTTGAGCATATCGGTCCTAGCAAAAATCATATGATAAAACAAAGAAGATAATTTATAATAACTGGTAAAAATTTTTTTGAACATATCGGGTTAGGAGATAATTCATGATAATTGGTGAAGATATTGGGTTAGAAGATAATCCATGATAATTGGTAAATTTTAATTTAAACATATCGAGTTAGGAGATAATTCATGATAATTGGTGAATTTTTTTTAACCACATCGGGTTATTTCGAATATGGAGCATACTATGACCCGTCTTGAAATGCTCCATCAAACTAAATTAGAGTGTGCATGACACATAAGTAAAATCCTATTTAGAATAGTTAAAGAATTGAAATGTGGACAAGTTACTCAATTATTAGAATATGAATATAATAGGTTAGATACCCGTGTAACACATGAGTTAAATATAAATATATATTTAGATAATCATGGTGCAAATTTACTCATTTTATTATTATATGTAGATGGGTTGACTGAGTCGTTCGAGTCTATTAAATAAGTCCATTGATTTCAAAATTAACTAAGTTATATTCAAAAGCTTAGAAACACTTTTAAATACATTGCTTTGTAAATTTAGATTACTATTTTAGTAATATGGTATTTGTAATCATGTTGCTTTCTTGAACTGATTCTGATTCTCATTTGCAGTTTATCGTTTATATGAAACTGTCCAAACTTTTGTTTTAAAATACGATTAGATATTTTAATCTAAATTTAGTTTTTAAAAGTCAAACTTTCATTTTAGATTTATGGTTGGGTTTTGTTTATGTTAAATCTTTGGGAAATTGGCATAAAATAATCTCAACTAACACCTATTGGCCGAAAATAATCCCAACTCAGTTTATTCCCTCCAGTGGTCTCAAATCCAACTTTTTTGGCCTACAGTGGTCCGCCGTTAAGTACACTTAACGGCCGTTAACTTTTTTTCTATTTTTTTCGAATTTCAAACAGATATTTTAGGGATTTTGATCGGGAGGAGAATACGAGTCAGTTGATGTAAACCTTACTTCCAATTGTTGCTCCAAATGGTTTAATTTTGATATCCGGTTAAAGCACAGTTAGGTTTTAAACACCCGATTGAAGACCGTTTTGTCATTTGGAACCCCAGTTCGAAGTAAGGTTTACATCAATTGAATCGTATACTCCTCCCGATCAATATCCATAAAACCTTGTTCTGAAATTCGAAAAAAATCAAAAAAAAAGTTAACGGCCGTTAAGTGCACTTAACGGCGGACCACTGGAGGCCAAAAAAGTTGGATTTGGGACCACTGGAGGGAATAAACTGAGTTGGGATTGTTCTCGGCCAATAAGAAACTGGCTTATTTTTTTGAATTTAATTACATAAGCTACATAATATAGATCTATATCTATATATTCTAATAAAATAGGTTTTAAATGAAACGACACGTGCCATTCATTGGAGAGCGTGTTAAGCATATTTTCCGCTCAAAACTAAGAATCTGCTCTTCTAAGTTATGTATGGAAAGAAATCAATAACATTAATTCACCCATATTTTTTTTCTTCAAAAATTTCAATCTACCATATTTATATCATTGAAATCACTGTGAAAACGGAAAACAAACAACTTAAACAAATAACTCATTACAATTTACGACCTAAACTCATGCATGCTGACATGCATGTTGACCTGTATGCTTGACCCGGTACATATGGGTGTCACCATGTTTTTTCCGGATATCTATCATTAAGATTATTTGTAAGTTTGTTTTTCTTAATTTTTTAATTAATTGGTAGGATTCATAAGACACCCGGTTTGAAAGCATAAATATATAAATTTGTACTAATAGTGTATTTGCAGTTTAAATTTATGTGTTAAATGCTCAAATTATTATTTAAATGTAATTTGTGTTTATATTTTCGTATATCTTTCATGTAATGTTAGTTTATTTTCAAATGTTACTTTTTCGTAAAAATTTTAAAATTGTGTTTTTTATATTTCTACTCATGTAACACACGAGGTTTAATCTAGTTAAATAATAATTTCAATCATGTAATTTGAAGGAAATAAACCAGATGATGGCACATCAATCTTCTAATGTGAGAGATGATTTGAATGACCTTAGAGATTGACACGTGCCAGTAATTATGATATATTAATATAAGTAAATTAAATAAAAGTGATGGTTTTAGGATTATAGTTTTTTTTATTATGATTGAAATTCGTGTTTTTGGTTATGGTTGTTGTAGGTTTGTAGGTGTATAAAATATTTTATGAGGAATATACAGTTTTTTTCTTCTTTATGCAGCTAAAAAGAAATAGAATAAATTAGGGATAAGATCATACCGTACGTACTAGGAAAATATTGAAAAATACAAAACGAGTGGAAGGTACAAATTGAATATTGTACCCATTTTGTCGAGTTGTGTAAGATTTGGTTTTATTTCCGGTAAAAACTTCATCCTCAACTATTATTTTTAAGGTTATTATAATCATACATGTCTTATTATATATTCGTCTTAATTATTACCGATGCATTTAAAACGCGTTACTAATATTTAAGACATGACATTTCTTATGAATTTATACCCGGTGGCGAAGCCAACAATTTTATATAAGGGGGGCAACAGTCATGGATTCACGAGACTCATAAATTTTTTTCCTAACGCTATGTTTCGGGTTTTATATTCAAGTCGACGATTCGGTCCGGGTCAGGTCAAATAATAAAAACTCTAAATATATAATTTTTCTTTATTCATTCTAAAGACCGTTTTTACACAAAAATAAAATTAGGTAGCTTAACAAACAAAAACTTAAACTATTTATAATAATGCAAGTACGGAGTACCTGGAGAATATTTTTCACTCAACTAGAAAACTATATATTTATAATTGAAATAAATAAAACCCTAATTGAACTAAAAACCTACCTGGGGGAGGAGGCAAGTGTAACATTTGCCCTGAACTAAACTCGAACCGTTGAATAATATTGTAATCATTTGGTTTATTAATCATTAAGTTACTAAATACATGTTATAAAATGATTTACTTAAATTAACAACAAGGAACGATTTATACGAATGTTTAAATCATGGGTTAGTTAGTTAAAGTTAAAGTTAAGGGGTTAGTTGTGTAATTTATAAAACACAATATAAACCTTTAAACAAAAATTAATAAGCATATAAAGTGCAGGGGGCTAAACTGAAAAACTAAATTAAAACCAACCCCCACCCGCATATCCCCGTGATTCCGGCGACAAATCCCGGTGAAACCTCCGGCGTAACTCCGGCGACCCCAAACCACCACCAATCGACCAATTTAATTCAATTGAACCGTTTTCTCATCTTTATCCGCAAGTTTTGAACCTTAGCCGAGCGAAATGGACGAGATACATGCGCTAATCACCAATCCAAATCAAAACCCACTTATCTCGGTACCGACGAGTTCCAAATCCATCATAATCGCTTCTGGTAAGTCAATTAACATATGTTAAGGTGATCTATAATCAATTTATGATATGATAAACAAATCAAATCAATTCAAAATCATGTAAATCAGGTAAATGGGTTTTAAGTTCCACCGAACGAAGCTCGAAACCGTTTTCAATTTCAATCACATCGCAGTCGTATATATAGCCTTCGCATCACTTAATCAAACTCATATTATCTCCCTGTAACAATAATCTCCAGTGCAATACACATTAAATCAACATCCGATCATCGCTTTCTTCACCCCTGTGCATCAGTCGAACAATATATTCGAGTCAATATTGTCATCAATTAACAGAGGGGTTTTGTTCATCGATCATCAACAACTGTTCTTGCATTTCCAATCGAAACTTATCATCAATCTGCATCGTCGATTGAGTTCATCACAGCCGCATTTGTTTTTCGTATTTTTCTCAACTGGTTTGGTCATCAAACAGGTAATCGAATACATTTCTAAACTCGTTCTCATGTGCTGATCATCGTAGTTATAATTGATTCCATTCACATATTTGATTTGGGGTTCAATTGGTACAAATTCGATTCTAGGGTTTATATAAGGAATTGGGTTTAAGGATATAACTGGTTATAAAAATTTGTTTCTGAAATGTTAACAAAAGCTGGTAATGGTCTAGTGGTTTGGTATATTATAAGTGAATCAGAGGTCCAGGGTTCGAGTCCCTGGACTGGGTTAAGTCTTTTTAACATTTTTTTAGCATTTATGATTAAAACAAGTCTTTATATTTACCTTACAATTACTATAAAACTTCTTATAAAAAATTTCAATAGTTATTGTTAAGAAGAAATATTTTACAAAAGTATATAAATTAATACCAAATAAGAATTATTTTATACAACCACGTTATAACTTAAGCGTTGAGTTTTAAACATGTGAAACATATAAAACGTTTAAATTTTTAAAAGATATAAAGAAAACAAATTCAATTGCGGATTTTTGTATTTATGTTTTCTCAAGAACTATGGTATAATTATACTATTATTATTCATTACATATGATTACGAAAGATGGTATTATTTAAATGAGTGAGTTGTGTAAACTAAGTTTTATAAATAATTAGCGGTTTTATCATATCACTTATGTAACTTATTAATCTTGTGAGCTTTAATAATTTACATAAGGAGTTAGTGTATTATCCATTATTTTCAAATCTAATACAATTAGACTATTAGCTCATCTATTTAAATCAATAAATTTACTTAAACCTAGATTCTAAACCCTAGATTCATGATCGTTTTCAGTTATCGTTCTAACATAGGATAAAATCCTTTAGGTGGTCCTTAAGGAATTTCCGGTGCCTTATTCAAGTCTTTACATTTACTTCATTTCATCGATCACTTATCATGTGAGTATTCATAGCCCCTTTTACTTTTCTGTTTTGGGGTGAAATCATGTGCCTTATTTAAACATGCTTATCATTTTGTTCGCTTTTATTCATTTTATTTAATCACCTTATACTTTAACCGATGGTGATTGTAACATGTTTTCATTTATTTAGTTTGATCACCTGATACTTTAACCGATGGTGGTTGTAACTTGTTTTCATTTATTTGGGTTAATTACCTGATATGTTATCCGAGGGTAATTGTAACCTTTATTTATTTCATTTTAACATAATCACCTGATAATTTATCCGAGGGTGATTGTAACCACATTTTAACTAAATCACCTGATATGTTATCCGAGGGTGATCGTAACTACATTTGGTTTAATTATCCGATATTTTATCCGAGGATGATTAACCTACTTTCATTTAATCATTTTTATCAACGTCACTTAGTCTGTGTGATTAAGTGAATGCTAGTTGTAACGTTAGATTGTGCTATATGTTTACCTTGTGTGCTACACCTTGTATTTATAGTTTTTACATAACATGAGCATCGAATTCATTTATTCAGTTTAATCATTTTCAAACATTTTAATCATTATCTATATATATGCAAACCTATGTTTACCCACCAGCTAATTCGTTAGCTGAACAAATACTATTTTCACATGATTTCAGGATATGCAGCTTAGGAGGATTTTGAGATGCATTCACATGTAGGGTCTTGGACTTAGATTAATTAAAAGAGCATTCACTAAGTTATGTTTGTTTATGGTTGAAACGATGTAAACTTGTTGCATGAGATTACGAAAATGTTATTAATTTATATTTTAATCATTTTAGTGCCATGAGCTACGAGCAATCTAATCACTTGTCGTCCGCCTCGATGATTCCGCCATCGGTCGGGGTGTGACAGATTGGTATCAGAGCAACTCCTGTACCGTTCGGGATGGTGGGGCAAACCTCATCGAGGATGGTGAGTCCCCGGGGGTGTTCAGAGGGACACCTTAGGCAAATCCCACATCCAAGAATTGGATGGTGGGGCAAACCTCATCGAGGACGATGAGTCCAAAAGGGGGGGTGTTTGTAACACCCTAGGCAAATCCCACATTGGCCGTGGGCAGGAGAGATCTGGGATTTATAAGGGATGTCCGACCTCAAATACCAACAACGCGTTTTGGGGCTTAATGTTAGTGGATGAGTGGAAAACTCCACAGTTAAGCGTGCTCGGATGACAGCAATCTCAGGATGGGTGACCATCCTGGGAAGGTTTCACCCGGGCAACCAAAAGCAAATCCGTGAGCTCTAATGTAGCAAAGCGGACAATATTGGTGGTATGAGGGGCCGGATGTTACAAGTGGTATCAGAGCCAGGTTTATAGGGAATTAGGTTATTAGAAATGGAATGACCTAGTCTATAACTAAGGACCCAAAACATGAGTCATCTCATGTTATTAGGTGTTAATTCATACTATTTGATTACGTGCTTACTTGTTTACATACATGTTATGCTTTGTAGGTGCCTATTGTATATCTCTTTTTACACTAATTCAACTCTCATTATCAATCATATTAACTACAAAACTCTATGGCTTATACCTAATTCAAATCGATTTCCTAATCGATAGTCAATATCAAATTAATAATTTATTCAAGATTTTCAAATTTATCTTGTAAATTTCAAAATTTGTATCTTACTCATGGTTTTCAAATCTCGTCAAAGTCTGAGTTATGTAACTGAACACGTGCAATACTGGAAGGGTGGGTGCCTGTATCTCGGTTGTTCTGTCTAGGAAAAGGTATTCGTATAAATCCAAATCATCCGATGGATCTGTTACCTTACCTGGGAACCCTCGGGATGAGTGTCCACTTATAGGTAGTCACGTCTTTATTAAGGTTATAGAACTTACTATTTTGATAAGTCAACGTATTCGCTCGGTTTGCGGACTGAACGTTTACACTCGGAATATCTCAACATGATTTCAATATCTCGAATTTTCAGTTATTCACAAACTCATTTTTCAATTATAATCATTTTCTTTATAAACTCACTATCAAATTCTACTATACATAAACTCATAATCAGACTCTCATTTAACACATTTAATCATAAACTTATTATCTAATTCACATATAACTAATTTAATCGTATCATCTAATCTTCATATAATCCATACAATAACCACCAAATTCTCACATAATCAATTTAACCATAAACTAATCATCAAATTCACATATGAAATTAAACAATCAAAAAAAAATATTAATGATCTCTCCCTTGTTTTATCAATGAACCTAACTTCTATGAATATGATTTTCCAACAAACATGACCATGTATATAACTTCGCGTGAACTTAAATTTTACTGAACCTAATTCTTAATCATGAAATCAGAACGTAGGTGCATAACTTGTTATATGTGAATTTAGAAGTTTCGTGTCCCTTAGACCCGCGTGTGACAGAATGAATTATGTGGACCATGCAAAGGCTGGTGTAGTTACGGGTGCACACGAAATTACAAAAGCCGGTGCATGAGAGCCATAATAAGTTTTGTCGTGTGCTTTTGGGCAACGTGACAAATGAGGTGTGATAAGGACATGGTGGATACGCCGCTGGTACATCCTATATATAAGTGTACTCGTCACATTATCAAATGAAAGGTTGCCTATGTCCAGTGAAGTTTGTGTAGCTTCTGGATCTTGACCCATTGCCATTTAATCTTAACAAAGTTTTCTTTTGCATCTTTCATTGATCCTTATTGATTGTCAACGTCTAGTGCTCACATTGGTGATTCAACTTCTCGGGGTTGACGTATTCTTGTTCAACTCGAGGGAGCTAGAAAACGTTAGTACATCTATGATGGAAAGCGCATCATCATGGACAACGTTTAGAGTTGTACCACATTTACTCATCTTGTTAAACATGTTTACTCTTTTATTCAGTCGTTTCATTAATGTACACATTCACTCAATTCATTTACTCATTCTATAAATCGCGTTAGTTCACTTTCATCTATTTATTTTATTAACTGTTTTAATTCACCTTGTGTATTCATTTTATCAAACAACTCTTATTCACTATATTTACCACGTTTATCCCTTATCCATTCAATTCCAAATCTCGTTCCATTATGATCTTGGGTATCAATCAATCACTATACGAATCTCTCATCAATTAGTTCACTTTACCTCCTTATAACTCGGTCTACGTCAAACGAGATTCAAAGATTCTAAATGAATTTAAGTAAATCACCTCTGGCACTTATGTCACTAAATACTATTCGGTTATCAGAAGCTATATCCAAAACGAACAATAAATAAATTTCGGGACGAAATTTCCTAAAGGAGGGGTGACTGTAACATTTGCCCTGAACTAAACTCGAACCGTTGAATAATATTGTAATCATTTGGTTTATTAATCATTAAGTTACTAAATACATGTTATAAAATGATTTACTTAAATTAACAACAAGGAACGATTTATACGAATGTTTAAATCATGGGTTAGTTAGTTAAAGTTAAAGTTAAGGGGTTAGTTGTGTAATTTATAAAACACAATATAAACCTTTAAACAAAAATTAATAAGCATATAAAGTGCAGGGGGCTAAACTGAAAAACTAAATTAAAACCAACCCCCACCCGCATATCCCCGTGATTCCGGCGACAAATCCCGGTGAAACCTCCGGCGTAACTCCGGCGACCCCAAACCACCACCAATCGACCAATTTAATTCAATTGAACCGTTTTCTCATCTTTATCCGCAAGTTTTGAACCTTAGCCGAGCGAAATGGACGAGATACATGCGCTAATCACCAATCCAAATCAAAACCCACTTATCTCGGTACCGACGAGTTCCAAATCCATCATAATCGCTTCTGGTAAGTCAATTAACATATGTTAAGGTGATCTATAATCAATTTATGATATGATAAACAAATCAAATCAATTCAAAATCATGTAAATCAGGTAAATGGGTTTTAAGTTCCACCGAACGAAGCTCGAAACCGTTTTCAATTTCAATCACATCGCAGTCGTATATATAGCCTTCGCATCACTTAATCAAACTCATATTATCTCCCTGTAACAATAATCTCCAGTGCAATACACATTAAATCAACATCCGATCATCGCTTTCTTCACCCCTGTGCATCAGTCGAACAATATATTCGAGTCAATATTGTCATCAATTAACAGAGGGGTTTTGTTCATCGATCATCAACAACTGTTCTTGCATTTCCAATCGAAACTTATCATCAATCTGCATCGTCGATTGAGTTCATCACAGCCGCATTTGTTTTTCGTATTTTTCTCAACTGGTTTGGTCATCAAACAGGTAATCGAATACATTTCTAAACTCGTTCTCATGTGCTGATCATCGTAGTTATAATTGATTCCATTCACATATTTGATTTGGGGTTCAATTGGTACAAATTCGATTCTAGGGTTTATATAAGGAATTGGGTTTAAGGATATAACTGGTTATAAAAATTTGTTTCTGAAATGTTAACAAAAGCTGGTAATGGTCTAGTGGTTTGGTATATTATAAGTGAATCAGAGGTCCAGGGTTCGAGTCCCTGGACTGGGTTAAGTCTTTTTAACATTTTTTTAGCATTTATGATTAAAACAAGTCTTTATATTTACCTTACAATTACTATAAAACTTCTTATAAAAAATTTCAATAGTTATTGTTAAGAAGAAATATTTTACAAAAGTATATAAATTAATACCAAATAAGAATTATTTTATACAACCACGTTATAACTTAAGCGTTGAGTTTTAAACATGTGAAACATATAAAACGTTTAAATTTTTAAAAGATATAAAGAAAACAAATTCAATTGCGGATTTTTGTATTTATGTTTTCTCAAGAACTATGGTATAATTATACTATTATTATTCATTACATATGATTACGAAAGATGGTATTATTTAAATGAGTGAGTTGTGTAAACTAAGTTTTATAAATAATTAGCGGTTTTATCATATCACTTATGTAACTTATTAATCTTGTGAGCTTTAATAATTTACATAAGGAGTTAGTGTATTATCCATTATTTTCAAATCTAATACAATTAGACTATTAGCTCATCTATTTAAATCAATAAATTTACTTAAACCTAGATTCTAAACCCTAGATTCATGATCGTTTTCAGTTATCGTTCTAACATAGGATAAAATCCTTTAGGTGGTCCTTAAGGAATTTCCGGTGCCTTATTCAAGTCTTTACATTTACTTCATTTCATCGATCACTTATCATGTGAGTATTCATAGCCCCTTTTACTTTTCTGTTTTGGGGTGAAATCATGTGCCTTATTTAAACATGCTTATCATTTTGTTCGCTTTTATTCATTTTATTTAATCACCTTATACTTTAACCGATGGTGATTGTAACATGTTTTCATTTATTTAGTTTGATCACCTGATACTTTAACCGATGGTGGTTGTAACTTGTTTTCATTTATTTGGGTTAATTACCTGATATGTTATCCGAGGGTAATTGTAACCTTTATTTATTTCATTTTAACATAATCACCTGATAATTTATCCGAGGGTGATTGTAACCACATTTTAACTAAATCACCTGATATGTTATCCGAGGGTGATCGTAACTACATTTGGTTTAATTATCCGATATTTTATCCGAGGATGATTAACCTACTTTCATTTAATCATTTTTATCAACGTCACTTAGTCTGTGTGATTAAGTGAATGCTAGTTGTAACGTTAGATTGTGCTATATGTTTACCTTGTGTGCTACACCTTGTATTTATAGTTTTTACATAACATGAGCATCGAATTCATTTATTCAGTTTAATCATTTTCAAACATTTTAATCATTATCTATATATATGCAAACCTATGTTTACCCACCAGCTAATTCGTTAGCTGAACAAATACTATTTTCACATGATTTCAGGATATGCAGCTTAGGAGGATTTTGAGATGCATTCACATGTAGGGTCTTGGACTTAGATTAATTAAAAGAGCATTCACTAAGTTATGTTTGTTTATGGTTGAAACGATGTAAACTTGTTGCATGAGATTACGAAAATGTTATTAATTTATATTTTAATCATTTTAGTGCCATGAGCTACGAGCAATCTAATCACTTGTCGTCCGCCTCGATGATTCCGCCATCGGTCGGGGTGTGACAGCAAGAGTGGATACAATCTTGTGGTGTACAGAGCGAATGTGTGGTGGTTTGTTGGAAGGCAACAAAATCGGAGTGAGCAGAAGTACAACACCAGATTGAATTTTTGAGTGAGATTGTGGCAAGTGTTGACCGGTTAAATTTAAAAATAAACTCAAGTTATGGACTTTTACATTATGAGTTTATCTTGTTTTTTTATGGACTAATTAACTTAATAAAGCCCATTAAATTTAGAATTATTAGATTTAATCACCTCTAACTATTGATTATTAGTCGTTGTAACCATTAAGTATCACTTTGGCCAATACTAATCTCAACTAAACACTTTGTGTCCGTAAGTTAACCAATTCAAGTTACTTTTGGTTAATTTTTGGTTAACTTTTGGTGATACGGACACCAAAGTGTTTAGTTGGGAGATATATTAATTGGCCAAAGTGATACTTAAGGGTGACAGTGACCAATAACCAATAGTTAGAGATGATTAAATCTAATAACCCTTAAATTTAAGTTAGAAATTTTAAAAATTAAGGGGGCCAAACTTAGTTTATATAATATTTTCAAGGGGGGCCAAATCTTATATATATAAAAAAATTTAACTACCGACCGAAAAATTAGTGGTTACAGCGAAAAAAGTTAGGAGGGCCTTGACCCCCTTTGGTCTTAAGTATCCTTCGCCAATTATACCTTTTCCTATTATACTCGTTGTATACTTGTATATAAGATGTATCATAGTAGGGTAAGAAGAACTTTAAGGAAGAAGACATGCTTGCACCACACTTTTTACAAAATTTATGTAATCGTTTTTTTTTTCTCATCCTATCGTCCTGTAATGGGAACAAATTCTTTTAATTATAATCTAGTCTTCCTTTCATGCCAATTCATTTCAAGCTTGTCATTAAAAGTTTAAAATTCACAGGGCCGGTCCCGAGGAATCGGGTGCCCTGTGCGAGACAAGAAAAAAAGGCCCCCAAACCCGAAGCATCAACGCACTAAATTATATAAACTAAATTTTTAACCAATAAACAAACGTTTGATAATTAAACATAAGAAAATCAAAGTATTTGAATTAGGGGCTGTTTGGTAATGCTGAATGGTTAAGAGGTCTGAATGGTTAAGATGTCTGAATGGTTAAGAGGTTCTGTTTGGTTGGATATCTGAATGAGATTTCTAAAAATTTTGTTTTGATAATATTTAAAAGAGTAAGTTTTGATAATAAAAAAATAATGATTAAAATTAGTTATTTAATAAATAAATAAATTAGGTCATAATGAAGTGTATTAAAATAAAATGTTAAGCTTTGTTAGTTAATGAATCAACATTTAATATGGCCCAGCCCAACATTAATTTCTTTTTTTTAAACGGCAGGCATATATACACACTGTAACACACACATCGTCCACACTGTAACACACACGTCGTCTTCTTCCTAAAACTCGCTTCTTCACCACCATAAACCCTAGCCGCCGCCTTGGTTTTTAGTCGCTTCATGGGTACATCTCGTCGCTTCTTGGTCGCTTTCTGGCTTCAGACGCCATTCAGACCTCATGTCGCATCTGACTCGCTCAGATCTAAATCGCTGATTCGCTCAGACATAGTCTCGTTCAGATGCCGCATCCAAACACCATCGCCTCTGACCGAGTCAGATGTATACATCTGAATGACTCCATTCAGATGCAAACAAACACACCATTAGTGAAAATCAAAATTATATATAAATATTTTTTTTTAATTTGGTGCCCCCGTCACGCGAGTGTCCTGTGCGGTCGACTACCCCGCACACCCCTAGGGCCGGCCATGAAAATTCATACACAAATGAACCCCCCTTAGTCCTATGTTAGAGATTGGAGGATAGTAAATAACTTGACCAACATCGAGAACTTTTGGGTTGGTATGAGCTAGTTATATTCTCGTGGCTAACTAATATGGACAATATATGTATCTTGCAGTTAAGATATTTAATATGTTTAATTTCTGAACAAGGTCTGAACCTGAGCGATTCAAAGGTTGGCATGGTTCAGACTGTTTGGTTGGAGACACATGTCTGATTCAGTCAGATGTTTTGTCTGAGCGAGGGTTTGGGCGAAAAAGAGTTCAGACGACGTCTGAACGACAGCTGCGACGAGTGGCAACCAAATATGGACCAGGCTAGCGACTAGTGGAGACCAAAAACAAATAAAAAAACAAAAACTTGCCGCGCACGAACATGGGTTTTGAGCTGCATTCGTGCGGGCGTCGCATTGTGAAGGAATTCAAACCAAATTGTTAGAGTAAAACATGACACGAGAACTTAATATGTAATGAAAACTTGCATATATAAGTTAAAAATGTTTTTGTTTCCACTCCAATGCGGGACAAAAGTGAATGAGACAAAATTTTTAGAGACTCATTCAGATGTCTAATAAAAAAGAACCTCTGTCTGTTTGGCAAAATCTGAATCATTAAGTGCTGAATAGTTAAGAGGTCTGAATCATTAAGAGGCTCTATCATTGGGAGGGATGTTGGGGTAAAACTTCAAATGGTGGTAAGTTTGATACATGCTTCATTCAGTTCCATTCAACACCCCTCTATCTCTTAACCATTCAGCACTTAACTGAACCATTCAGAGACTCTTTTTTTATGAAACAAACGCTCTGAATGCTGAATTTGAATGATTAAGCACTGAACTGAACCATTAAGAGGTGAAACAAACAGCCCCTAATCATTCAGACATATTAACCATTTATCACTGCCAAATAGCCCTAAATAACTTGACCAACATCGAGAACTTTTGGGTTGGTATGAGCTAGTTATATTCTTGTGGCTAACTAACATGGACAATACATGTATCTCTCGGTTAAGAGATTTAATGCACGTTCAAATTTTAGAAGGTGAAGACTGTGGAATATTTATTCTAAAAAATCTATTAAGTGTTATTAAAAATATAGAAACTTTTGAATTGTCAGGAATCAATAACTTCCGGAGAAAGTTCTCACTAGTAAACTTTTGATGACTTGGAAAGTAAATAATCATTATAAACCTTTAAAAGAATTTCATAATATTTGAACAAACTCCTAAGCCTCGAAATACTCATAAAAAGGCTCAAAAATAACGAAGGTTTCGGTATATATTTTCTTATCAACTGACAATTGATCGACTACTTTCACATAAATTCCTATAGTTTCTAACATTTCAAAACATTAACCTACCAACATTAGACAACGTGTTTGTGTTGTTTTTCAAACACATTAAGCATCATCACATGATGTATATGTCATCTTTTCCCAAACAAATTTGGGATTGATACCAACTTATATGAAAAAGAAGCTTCATTGAATCCATCAACACACATACTGAAGTTTAATGTACAGTACTAAAGAAACAAGTAGCCTGTTGTTTTTAATATCCTTAGACTTAGGCCCATATTTTCACTACAATATATACAATTGTACACTCATGACTTACGCCCATATTCTCACTACAACGGTATAATGTGCAGTTGTGCGCTCTTTTTAGTCTATACAAATTAAAGGCTCAAAATAGAATAAAAGGTGGATAATGAGGTTATATGTGGTAAATGAAGGCATACAATTACAAACTATATATATACGATACCTATCAATTAAACTAAGTCAAACAACTAATTTAACTTATAAGCTAAATATATGAATTAACAACTGGTTTCTAAGTAAATACATCCAAACAACTTAGTTCAAACAGTTTATTAATTTACTAGATTAGTACCCGTGTACTATACGGATTTTAGTTTTATAGGTTTTAACTCAATTTACATATCAAATTTATTTTTACATATCTCTTATTAAATCGATTTGAATATTTACAAATATATTCATATAAAAAATCATATGTTATATAAAGGATATGATTTATAATAGTTGGTAAATTTTTATTGGAACATATCGGGTTAGAAGATAATTCATGATAATTGTTAATTTTTTTATTTGAACATATCGAGTTATGAGATAATTAATGATAATTGATAAAACTTTAATTTGAACATATCGGGTTAGGATAAATCATAATAATTGATAATTTTTTTATTTGAACATATCAAGTTAGGAGATAATTCATGATACTTGGTACATATCGGGATAAGATATAGATCATGATAATTGGTAAATTTTGTATTTGAACATATCGAGTTAGGAAATAATTGATGATAATTTGTGAACTTTTAATTTAAACATATCGGGTTATTTCGAATATGGAGCATACCATGACCCGTCTAAAAATTCTCCATCAAATTAATTTAAAACATGACACCTAAGCAAAATCCTATGTGGAGTAGTTAAAATAGTGACATGTGGATGTGTTACTCAATTATTAGAATAGGTAGATTTGTATTTACAATTTTACATTATCATTTACAACATTATTCGTTATTAAAAGAAGATTGTGTGTGAGGAACATGGTCCTAAAAACTAACATGATACTATCAACCAAACATAACTAAACTGTGACATGGTCACATCGGTTTTAAAGAAAACCAAAGTTTTCCGTATACAGGGGTTGGGGTTGCTAAATTTCATTCCATGACGCGTTTTAAAACCATGAGTCGTTGGTTCGTCCCGACCAAAGCGGATATTATCATAATACGGTTATGCTAGTCTGCTACATAAACACTAATATTTTATTTACAATAGTATATATTTTCATAGATAGCAATTAAAGCAGCTGATGTAACGTACTATGACCGCCGTATTTTCATATTTAACAGTCATTTATCAAGGACCGTCGTGCATTTATTTAACTCGTCGAGCATGTTGCAAGGCACCATGACAACTATTTGTTTATTTCACCATCAATAGAAGTATTTAAAACTCTTGATAAAACACTAAAGCACATATATTTTTTAATATACTTTTTTTTTCGGATACAAATACAAACCAACTCAAATCGATCTTAATTAATGATACTCATCAAGGCATCATCAAGCACCAAAGAGAGATGTACATAAATGACATAATAAGATCACTACACATTGACACAACACTTACCATTTACCAAGACCTGCTAAAACTTACCCACTCAATATGATAACACTATCACGTATTAAACACAAGAGAGGTTAATTTAACATAGTCTTAACATTTAAGGTGTATTTTTATAATCTTAGATGTCATATAAGATATAAAAACAAAACATTTTCACAAGAAAAAAAAACAAAGTTATATCTACTAAGACATCAATAAGTCAATAACTAGGACACATCACACATGTGCTGCGGGACTTCTAGTGAAGGCTACATTTTTTTTTCTCTCATTTGCTTCCTATTAAATATGTACATATCTCTTCGATAAATAATAATGATTTAAAACTAAATTAAACAATTAAGTGTCTAAGATATAAACTTACTTATTCTAGTAATTCTTAAAATTTATTAAACCGGCCTTTGAAGTCAAGTACTTAGCCGGAAAGGCAAGTCCATCGCGGGCACTACCCGACTTATTTCGGTATTGCATATAAGTACAAGTTTAGATGTGGCCATCTAGACAAGTGAAACGGTCCTTGCTGTCGAAGTTTACTACTGGATAGGAATTCCATCGGTATGGCATTAGAACTGCTCGGAGAAGTTCGATATGGAAGGTATACAGTTGATAGATCGGTATTGAAGTGAGATATTCAATCCTCTTTCTATTTAATGGTATTTCACTGCCTTTCATGTACAAGTATTGCAAATCACATTTTAGTTATATCTTAACTTAAAACCAACTTATACATTCAATTTTTTAATTTGTTATTTATATCTCTTAGATATTTTTTATTTGTATTTATTACCAACACACGAAGATTGAAGATTTAAAGATGATTGATGATGCGTGGCTAATCTCCTTAGTGATTGCTTTCGGGCGAAGAGTTCATCACCTTGTAAGTGAGATGCTCTCGTTTCGAGGAAAAGGTGCAGAAGGAAAAGGAAACAACGGAGGGATCCGAATTGGACCTAAATGGGAATGACAGCTTTTTAACATAGTTTGCATTAGATTTGGACGAGCATTCAAGTTTATGGTTTTAACCAACTTAAACAATCTAGTCATAAATAAAGTCGCATGCTTTTATCATCGGTTATTTGGTTTATTGTATCGTGAACTCATTTGTCTGAGTGAGTATTTTGATATAGTTAGACTGATACATTGTGAATGAGTGAGTTAAAAGTTTGTTCATTTGATATCACTTTATTCAAAATTAGGTATAGAAGTCATAAATACGTGATTTCACTATGTTATAATGAACTAGCATCGATATTTGAACTAGAATCCCGAAAATAGCTACCTTTTTTAATTAATTGTTTAAAAACCTTTTGCAAGTTTGTTACTTTTTGCCAATTAAGTATTTCAATAATCTAAAGTTTCAAGTTTTACTTTTTAAGTCATTAGTTAATTTAGTTAACCTAGTTTAAAACTTAACATTTTTCACAAATTCCCTGTGGAGATGGTTTTACTTACGCTAACTCAATCAATTAAGGTCGCTAAGACCGAATATTTAACTTGTTTGATCGAGTCTAGACACCTAGACTAGTTACTGAATTTAATAATCCAAACTTTGGTTACTGACCAATAATAATATCAACTTATAAAATTCTATGTGCTAGTTTCAACATGTAACTATTTTTTTCCTACAATGGTTCGTCGTTAAAGTTAACTTAACGTTAATTTTTTCCGAATTTCAAAATGATGTTTATGACTCTTAATCGGGAGAAAGATACAAGTTAATTGATGTAAAACTTACCTTTAACATATGTTTAAACGATAAAATGGGCTTCAATAAAATATTTAAACCTAATAGTACTTTCTTTAAATTTTAAAATTTCATCATTCAAAGCAATATACAAATATATCCTCACTATTCATATTTAACAACTCACTATTTGTCCTTTATGATTTTCTTTTAATAGAACTATAGAAGTACAAAACAACAGTAAAAAACTATTAAAATATATTATTTAATTAAAAAAATAAAGATACCTAATAGGACGTGAGAGTTAAAAGAAAAATATAGTTATATAAACTAAAATAAAAAACTAATGTCATTTATTTATTTTAAAAATCAAACTAAGCTACTCCTACACAACTATCTTACGGACAATTGATAAACAATGATCTTTGATTAAATTATAAGATTATGTGTACTTATGAGGCATAAAAACCTTTAAAAGCTCCACTTTTATCTTTAAATTAGCATTTGACAGTATATTATTTTCAGTGAACGCTTTATATAAAATGTCTAACACGATTTTAACATTAATAACACCTGAAAATGGTTTGGAGACATTTTTAGGACGCTTTAGGCGTTTTAGATCAAGAAAAACTATCACATTACACATGCTTTTAAGTTTTGGTTTTGGGATGAAGAATGAAGCCACACGACATGATGACACTTTTCGTCCAATAGACGAGAGCCACCTGGACACTACCCAATAACATTATTTCGTCTCTGTAATTTTATTTGATCATCGTTTTGTTGTTGTTGCAGGTTTCACATCCCCATTTTCACACTTCACTGATCTCATCACTTCAATTCGACCACAGGTACGCTTTCAATTCACTTCGTTCCACCAGATCCTTTCGATTTTCTATAATAATTTGAACGAGTCTGATCGATTTACTTGCGTACGAAGTTCCGTTTACGTGTTTTCGTTCTTATCGATTGCCGATCTGTATAACTTTAATCATTATATATGATGTAGTATAGATTTATGTTCTGATTTTGATATATGTACTGTGTTTTAGGGATTGTTTGAATGGCAGCTCCTGGTGGTATTAGACCTGCCAATTATAACTCTAATTCAATCTCTGATAATATGCAAAACCTGCAAATTAATCGCCATAATCAACCTGCTAATGGACCTAGAGGTCCACCTCCTCCTTTTGGACAACAGCCACAACCGCAGCCTTTTTCTTCACCTTTTTCTGGTGGACCGAGTCGTCCTGGTCCTCCGCCGCCCAATGTTGTTCCTAGAGGTGTAGTGCCGCCGTCTGGTGGACCTCCACCCGGTGCATTGCCTCCTTTCATGGCGGCTAACAGGCCCGGTGGTAATATACCTCCTAATTTAAGGCCTATTCCACCTGGACCTCAACCTATGGGTCCTCCTGGTCTTCGTCCCGGTCTTGTTGCGTCCACCCCTTTGACAACAGGTCCTCCTGCGCCTGTGCCTGCACCCCTACTAGGTGGTGGTCCGATGAGTAATGGTCCACCAGCATTTGGACCACCGCGAGGTGTGCAAGGTGGTCCTCAATATCCTTCAGGCGGCGTTGTACCAAGACCATCAACTGGACCGCCACCTCCTCCACAAACCATGTCATCTTTTCTTAGAGGTCCTGATAATCAACCAAGAGGGCCTCCACAAGTAGCACCGCCCATGTTTTCAGCACCTCCGAGAGGTGGCATGCAGCCACCTTCAGGGCCACCATCTTTTTCAGCTCAGGTACAAGGGATACCACGACCGGCTTCAGGGCCGCCTTTTGGGGTTCAATCGTGGCAGATGCAATCACAAGTAAGTGTTAACTTGTTTTTATAACCTATAGAGGGTGGTTGGATGTGGGGACTTTTCAGGATTGATTATTTGAACACCTTGCATGCTTATTTACAGTTCAATCTTAAAATTTATAGTGGATTTTGAGTCGTTTTCTTTTGTTAACTTTTGATAGCAACATGAAACTTTATGCCAAATAATACAGTTCTGGAATTAAAGGTGAGTAATTACTTACAAAATATGTTTAAACCTTATGCTTTTTAAAGTGCTAGAATTTAATACGTCTAAACTTATATATTTATGGGAGGGTTATCAACGTGGTGTATTGTGTAGGGTGTAGCAATATTGCATGATGTTTTAAAGAAGTTTTTTTCTATGCAGAACTTGTTCCTTTTTTCCAGAAAAAATAAACATTTATGATTTATTTCAGAATGTACCACCACCTCCGGTCTCTGGTTCTGCACAACCACCACGAATGTATGGCATGGCTCCACCTCTTCCTAATCAACAATCCATGGCTACAATTTCACCTGCAATGGGCCCCAGTGGAACTGGAGTTTCAGGCCCATCAAAAATTGATCCAAACCAAATTCCACGACCCGTTCCAAGTTCTTCAGTCCTTATGCATGAAACTCGCCAGGGTAACCAGGCCAATCCTCCGCCGGTATGCATCTTAACTTTCACTGATTGTTTTTTACTCACAATTTGCATCTGCGCTTACTGTTTTTTGATTCAGTCTTCATATGTATGTAGGTTTCACATGCTGTGTTATGTACTTATGGTTGTGTATTATTTTTCCTTACTGATTTTTATCCAATGTGCACGTCGTTTGCTTTCTTGTTTCTGTATTTCTTTCTTTTAGCCGATGTCTCTTTGGGTGCAACTAGTATGTTTGGTTGTTTGTTTATTCATATATGTATGTAGTGGGGGCAAATCGAGAAACTCTTAATTCTTTTGTATCATTCATGTCGGGTCTGCTTGATTAAATCTCTTTATGTTTAAATCTTAATAATAAAGTATCCACACTTTATTGTTTCCGTAAAAGTCCTTTTTTGCATGATTAGTTGATTACATCCCTGTACACAGAATTTACGGAGAAGGTCCCATTTTTGTATGATCAAGTCCTTAATGGATTCTTTTGTTAAGTTATAATAGCCGAGTGATTTAACCATGCAAAAGTTAACTTCATGGCCTTGTGTATGAGTTCCAATAAAGTTGAGCTCTTGCCTACGTGAAATACTATATTATATTAATTATAATATAATACTATATTATATTAATTTTAATCTACCTTTCAAAGACCATGATTTGAAGTTTTATGCATCTAATATACATGTTCAGTCACCTTCTAACTGCTCGACCCATTTGACCTGTTTTCTTTTATAAGATAAGTTGTTAGATTTTATGAGGTTGGCCCATTAGTGATAAAAAGATAAGTCGAACCAACCCATTTATAAGTAAACAAGTCTAAAATACCCCCTTTAGTTGTTGTCATTCCTGGATCCTATTATGCCTACCAATCTTATATCTTATAACATGTTATTTAATGTTGAAGCCTGCTACAAGTGAATTTATTGTAAGGGATACTGGAAATTGCAGTCCTCGGTACATGAGGAGCACTATTAATCAGGTAACGTGTATTCCTTCCTATTCATGCATACTTCTTTTTACCAAATGTTTATTTGCTTACTTTAGTTTAGAGGCATTCTTTTTTTTTCCCCAGATCCCTTGCACTACCGATCTTTTAAACACATCTGGCATGCAATTGGCTCTGTTGGTCCAGCCCTTGGCCCTACCTCATCCATCTGAAGAACCTATCCAAGTAAGACCTGAACTTCTTGCTTCTTTTATATTAAATTTAGCTAGCACTATTGTTTTTAGGGTGAACAAAATAAGAAATGAAATGGATACTTCACATAGAGGCCACCCAAGTATTCAAAGTTTTTCATTAAAACCACCTGTATATTTAAACTACTCAATAGGCTACCCAAGGACGTATCTGGTTCCGGTTAAACATGGGTAGCCCGTGGTCTCGTTATACACTATCCAACATAATAAATGATAAATAATAACAGAACTTTATAACGGTACCACATGCTGTAGTTATGGTGGCGCTATAAAGTTATCCTGCTTAAGTCGTGGCGGTACTCGCATGGAAGTTTTTTATAAAAGATTATACATGGCAGTTTGTTAAACTTTTTGATTCAATGCAGTTATTTTTCTCAAATATGAACTGAATAATAGGAAGTTCCGAATTTGAAGTATAGTAATTTTACTCCTAAAAAATCAAATACAGGATCTATTTTGTGACCAAGGGAGTACTTTTTTTTTCAGATAGTTGATTTTGGTGAAGGAGGTCCTGTTCGTTGCTCACGCTGCAAAGGCTATATCAATCCGTTTATGAAATTTGTTGATCAAGGAAGACGTTTTATCTGTAATTTCTGCGGTGAGTATTGATATCTTAACCTTCTCATATGTTTCCATGATGTAGTTCAAAGACTATACACTAATCAAAAGAATTCTCCTTTTTGAACCTATAAATATGGAGTACACATTATAAGTCTATAAAACATCTTGTATATTCTAATCTAGGGAACCTGTATGCTTTCATGTATTAACAATAACGCATTTATTTTGCTGACCAGATTTGTTGCATAAATCTAGTGGCCTTTTAGTGATCAACTAATATAATTGAGAGTGATGGTCTTTCCTCATCGAGCACATTGGTTCTCCTTAGGGGTGGGAAAATTAGTTGGTCGGCTTATCGGTCAAAACAAGTAACTCTTTAGATGGGTTCCGTTTCCGTCTAAACACTTTTTGTCCAATATTTTTTTTTATGGTTTTTAATAAATAGTTATTATGTTAAACATGATTTCTAAAATAATACTGGTTGAACAAAAAATCTAACTTTGAATACAATGGTCTGGGAGTTTGGGTGACCTTTGACCTGTTTTCTTTTAAGCTAACATTTCATTTTACCCATGTCAGAACTTCCATAAGTTGATGGGTCGAAATTGCAACTTCGCTTACGTTTGTACTCCTTTTCAGGTTTTACTGATGAAACACCCCGTGATTATCAGTGCAATCTAGCTCCCGATGGCAGGCGAAGAGATGCTGATGAACGACCTGAACTATGTAGAGGAACCGTTGAATTTGTCGCTACTAGGGAATTTATGGTTCGATTTACAGTTTGCATTTTAATATTCTTCATGTTTGTACTACTATATAATTAATGTACTGTATAGTTATATTACCATGTATCTATATAGGTACGCGAGCCGATGCCTGCTGTATTCTTTTTTCTCATTGATGTATCAATGAACGCCTTGCAAACTGGAGCAACTGCAGGAGCCTGCAGTGCTATTAGCAGAGTTCTTTCCGATCTTCCAGTAAGTTAATGTTAAGTGTGACATTTTGAAAATTGATTATGCGATATAAATAATAAAAGTAACACTGGTAGGAGTAATGAAGTGTCTTTTAGGAGACATGGTTTGTATGTGCTTGCTGTCTGAAGATGAAATAATCAGACACTCAGTGTTTTTGAGTAAAAAAAATGACCATGAGTCAAATTATTATATTGTTTTTAAATTAAAATATTAAACCTTATTTTTTATCAACTATAAAAGTAAAACTTAGTAGACTGTTAATATAGTTCTTTAACAATTCTTGTATATAGTTCCAACTACACTCAGTTTTAGTATAAATAAAATGACCACTAGACATTTTATTGTATTGTTTTCAAATTTATAATATTACATACTTATTTTCTATTAACTATAAAAGTAAAATTTAATAGACTATTTGTTGATATAGTTCTTTAACAATTCTTGTATATAGTTCCAATAATTAGTTCTTTTAATAGTATAGTTCTTATTGGAAATGAGATAAACGTAAGGGTAGCTAAGTAATAGTTGAATGCCTAAGATGATTAGTTTGCTGCATTAGATATGAAAAACCGATAATTAAATAAGCAGAATCATTTTTATCTAAACATTAGAAACTGGTTATTATGACTTAAAATCTCGAGGGTATTGATGGCTAGTTTTATTACGCACATCTTAACACCACCTAACTTTGTGATGTAATAATATGGTTATCGCAGGAGGGTCCTAGAACAATGGTGGGAATTGCTACGTTTGACTCAACAATCCATTTTTACAATCTGAAACGTGCATTGCAACAGGTTTGACCAAAGTGGAAGCAGATTTTTCAAACCTTAGAAGGTTGTTTTACTGTTTTTGCTTAAAGCTAGTGCATTTTGTTGTAGCCATTGATGCTCATAGTTCCTGATGTTGAAGATGTTTACACTCCTCTCCAAACTGATGTTCTTGTTCAACTTTCGGAGGTAAGTAAAGTTATTTGAATAGAGTGCTCTTTTGGCTTGTGTGTGTTTAACATCATTTTGCTTTTATTGTAAATTCTTGACCGTTACAGTGTCGTCAACATCTCGATTTGTTGCTTGAAAGCATCCCGACTATGTTCGAGAACAATAAAACTGCTGACTCAGCTTTTGGTGCTGGGATGAAGGTACTAAATTTATTTTTTAAATAGCTTTTGTTTCTGAAGTCTGATCATCTGATTATTTTACGGGTGAAATGATTTGTTAAGGGCTTAAGGATAATCAATTTTATTCCGCTGCCAAAAAAATGAATTGTTTTAGATGGTTATCTATATACCCTTCTTTTGACAGTTTTAGGGACTTTTATTCTGATTTCAGAAAGCAAAAAATGACCTTTTTTTGTTAAAAAGGTTTAATTTTCACAACTCAAATTTCTTACCATCTTATATCACAAATTTCGAACAATAGAATCATATTTAAACAGCATATCATACAACTCATTTTGTTAAACCTGATTATCTGATGTTGATTATTTAATATCATATGATCACTTTCAAAATGCACATATAGACACCCTTTCGTGTTAGTTTAGCAGTCAATGTGACTGTTGTACTCTTTTTGTATCAATTAGGCTGCTTTTCTGGCAATGAAGAGTACTGGAGGCAAAATTTTGGTATTTCAGTCAGGCAAGCTTATAAATTTTCTGACTGTATTTTTGTTTTTTGGGGTTTTAGCGGAAGAAACATAGTATTTTTATCATTCTATTTGCTCCATGTCCTCATTTCTATTTTGTTTCAGTCTTGCCTTCTGTTGGTATCGGGGCTCTTTCTGCTAGAGAAGCTGAAGGAAGAACTAATATCTCTGCAGGAGAGAAGGTATTGTTTGCAAAATGGGCGGGTTGGGCAACGGGTCAAAGCTGACAGTGTTTTAGTAAATGGGTTGACTTTCACTTCTTCGTGATACTAAGAATATATAACCAAGATCTACATATTTACATATTAAATGGCGTGAACAAATTATATCCACATGTATGACCTAGTTAATTTAAAATGGTAACACTGATATGATAACATATGTTATACCTGTAAATGATTATTTTTTGTTCTTAATGCAGGAACCTCATAAGCTACTTCAAGCAGTAGATAAGACTATGAAGACATTGGCTATTGAATTTGCAGAGTACCAGGTGAAACTCTCTCTGATTTCTGATATTCTATATTATTATAATCTTATTTATCATTTTGCGCATATGATCATAAATATATTCAGGTATCTGTTGATGTATTCATTACCACCCAAAGTTATGTTGACATTGCTTCAATCTCTGTTGTCCCAAAGACAACTGGAGGGCAGGTAATCATCAAAGATTGACGAAATCCTTTTCCTCTCTGAAGTTTATTTCTTGCTTCTTATATATTGATAATTTCCACCATTCTTTTAGATATATTATTATCACCCATTTTCTGCACTTTCGGACCCTGCAAAGCTATACAATGATCTTCGATGGAATGTCACAAGACCACAGGGTTTTGAAGCAGTGATGCGTGTTAGATGCAGCCAGGTGAGCAAAATGGGTCAGACGGGTTGGGTAAAGGGGTCATCACGGTTCTGGGTAGAAGTAAAACACATGAGTTTTGCTGCCGGTCGATTGACCCAAAACACTTTTTGTCCAAAATTTTGAACTTTTATAATGAACTAATGTGTCATATATGATTATGAAATTTATATCATCTCAAGTTCTCAACAACAATCTATTTTTTTATAAACTGATTTTGGATGCATAATGCATATAAATACATATTGGAACTCGTTTCCCTTCATACTAATTTTAATTGTTAAATAAACAAATAAAACCCGAATCACCTTATTCGCAAGTAAATGGGTCGTATTTCCCACTATTAAAATTAGCCTCCAAAATGGTGAAGTTTATCAAACTTTCATTCTTTTGTGTCTTGCCTTTTGATTCTGTAGGGTCTTCAAGTACAAGAATATTCTGGCAACTTCTGTAAACGCATTCCCACAGATGTTGACCTCCCTGCGGTTCGTACTAAACCCTTGACTCTAATTGCTAGACTTGTAAAATTTCATTATATGTTTTTACTGAACTTGATAATTTGCAGGTTGATTGTGACAAATCAATAATGGTAACTTTAAAACATGATGATAAATTGCCAGATGGTACAGAATGTTCGTTTCAGTGTGCACTTCTTTATACTAATGTATATGGTCAAAGAAGAATACGAGTCTCCACTTTATCATTGCCGTGCACAACTATGCTGAGCAATCTTTTTCGATCAGCTGATTTAGACACCCAATTTTCATGTTTTCTAAAGCAAGGTATTTTGTTGACTTTCAAATTTGTATGCTGATTATTATAACTTGAAATCAGTTTTTAATGTTTGGATGAAGGGATTCAGCCTCTGATTAACAGTGGTTAAACAATCACTTTTGAGTATTAAATTTCATACAGAAGTACAGACTGCAACATAACTGAATAATTTGAAGTTAAAACATAATTACCTTTTGACCTTTCTTTTAACTAAATTTGAGAGGCTTTTATTGCGTTTTTTCACAAAACTTCTCTTTTTTTTCCCTTAAAAAAGTGTCCTTTTCGGTTAGTATATCATTAATTAATACCTGTTGCAACAATAACAAATTATATAAAACAAAATCAGAATTCTTTATTTTAACTTAAATTGAGAGACTTTCAGTTCATTTCACTAAAGTTATCTCATTTCTCTTACAAAATTATATATTCTTATGGCCATTTCATCAATCAATGCAATAAAAATTGAGAATTTTAAACGCTCAAACCTCTTGTTATCTATATAGTTTTTACAATATCAAACAGCAGAAGTGCACGCAAACACTATCTTTTATAGCCAGTTTTATTAAAATTGATTATTTGATTATTCAATCAAATCAACACACACATCCATACATCCCCCAAAGCTTACTTTTTCTTTATTACATGTTCATCAATGTTAATATATGCATATACTAATCTGCTGTCTAAAAAAAGGCATATACTAATCTTCTGTTTGTTGCAGCTGCAAATGAAATCCCTACTACCCCATTATTGCAAGTGAGGGATCGCGTGACAGATCTTTGCATTAGTATTCTTCATTCATACCGGAAATTTTGTGCAACAGTTTCGTCATCTGGACAGCTTATTCTTCCTGAGGCACTCAAGTTGTTGCCTTTATACACACTTGGTACGTTTTTAGATATAAAGCTTTAAAGGGGATGCTTGGATTCACATTTTGAAACTGATACTTGTGAGTTTTGCAATAGTCATTTCTATACATCTCCTTTTTGTAAGAAACTTTAATTTGTTATAATCAGAATGTGCCAAACACTCAAACAAATGTATTACTGATCATTACAGTTTATATCTGTAAATAATATCCAAACACTGTCTTCTATGACTTGCTAACTATAGTTGTTTTCTGATTCTGATTATCACATAAATCACTTGTAAACACTCCCTAAGTTGTTGATTATTAGTATTAGGGTTGTGAATAATAAATACCTCGCCTTGTTTTAGTTTGACTACAACACTAAAGTTGACATCTACCCCAAAACTTTTTGACTTCACAAATATGCCCTCCTATCACAAGATGAAACAAAGGGTAATATGGTCGTTCTAGTATTTTCATACCACCACACTCATTTGTTTCTCAATTTTAGCTTTGATTAAAAGTGTTGGATTACGGACGGATGGGCGTATAGATGACCGTTCATTTTGGATCAGCTATGTTACTCCACTATCTGTGCAACTAGCAATCCCACTTGTATATCCCAGGATGATAAGTGTTCATAACCTTGACACAAAGGTAATTACCAAGTTTACACTACATATTTAAATATGCTATGGGTAGTTGTCTACACGTTACATGGCCTTTTTTCTGTGGATGCAGGAATCTGGTATTCCTCCGCCCATACCACTTTCTAGTGAACATGTGAGTGATGATGGAATATATCTTCTTGAAAACGGGGAGGATTGCTTAATATATGTTGGAAATTCTGTAAATCCTGATATAACACAAAAACTGTTTGGCTTCTCTTCTGCTGGTGAAATCCCTAGTCAGGTAGTTATACTTGATGTTTTTCTTTCCTGCTAGAAGTATTAATATGTGCAGGTCAGGTTGAAACATGTCATGCTTTTGTATGTGCGGGAACGGCAAACCAATCTTTTTGTCCTTTTAAAAAAATCTTAAATAAAAAGTTGATTCATTAATATTATTAAAATTGTAATCCAAATCTTTGAATGAAGGTATATAGGAGCTGTATGTGTTAATTCTATATCTAACACATTTGACCTGTTCCCTTTGCTACAAAATTAATTTGCATAATCCACCCAGTCATAAGTAAAAGGGTTAAGATTGCAAATTGCCACATCTACGTGTTCGCTATATGTGAGCATTGCAATGTTTTATGTGGCTTGAAAGGTTATGTTTGGGACAAACACAATAGCACTTTTGAAAAAATCTTTTGAAGCACCAATGATGTCTAACTTGTGTTGGACACAGAAAGATTGTAAAGCGGTCCTATTTTTATTTCTAATTATTTTGGGATTGATTGCAAATGAGATCACAAGCATTTATGAATAACTTTTAGCTCTCTTTTCAGTTTGTATTGCAGCAATATGACAACCCTTTGTCAAAGAAGTTAAATGAGGTTGTTAATGAGATACGAAGCCAAAGATGCAACTACTTACGGTATGCTATTGTTATCATTCATGTTTATTTTTTCATGTAGCATATGGTTTTATTTTGATAAAGGTTTTCTTTTTTGTTATGCTTATTGCGAACAGGCTAAAATTGTGCAAGAAAGGAGATCCGTCAGGTCAGTTTCATGACGTTTGTGTAGTAGTTCTTACTTTGTGAAAAAAGTTCCAATATTTTATTTGACTGTTAATATCTTGAACACCTTTTTTGGCTTTTTCAATACAGGTAGCATTAACCCGCTAACTTTCAAGAAGCATTAAAAATTAAGTCGTTTTTACTTGTCAAATATCAAAAACACCATCTAAAAGAAAGTAGATATAGAAATTTGTATAATTTGGAAACTTAATAAGGTATTTGTTGCAGTTTCTATAGTTTTCTAATATAATTTTATTTTTCAGGAATGACCTTTTTCTCGTATATGGTGGAAGACAAGTCCTCGAATGGTTTATCATATGTTGAGTTCCTTGTACATGTACATCGACAAATTCAAAGTAAAATGCCTTGATTTTGCCTCCTGCACTTGTTCAGTTTTGTTTATGATTTTCGGGTCGAGTGAGATCGGGCCAGTATTTATTACATGTGGACAGAGTTGGGTTCAGATCAAAAAAGAAGCAACGATGGGATCTTATTTACAGTGAAATATAGAAGCAAAGTTTTGTTAGTTTTATTTTTGTTTGCAAATTGTAGCATAAAATAAACAGCTTTTGGTTTGGTACATGGTCATTACAATTAAAGACATTGATTGTGATATATATTTATGTATTTCTACAGAGTTTCTCGTTTACAATGAGATTACAAGATTAAATATTGTCATTTAAAAATGCATGACATGAAGTTATTGTGAAATTTAGTGAAAAATCTCATTAAGTAACAAGTAAGTTTTGTATATTGTGTTAGAATTTGAAAGTGGTGAACAAATAATTGACATATTAAATTCTTTTAAATTGTTTAAAATGTACGTGCATGCGAAAAGTATAATAAACGTCGCTCTTTATACTTTTGTATAGACAACTAGACAAGTCATAAATGAATGATTGGCATATTAAAGATTCTTGTTTAAATTGTTCGTAACAGTTATGAATGGAAAAAATCAATTTTTACATGTTATACAAGTTAATTATTTATGATTAAAACATATTTTTAAAGTCAAGTTACTTAATTGGAACAATACCTAAAGATAAGTTATTAAATTGAAAAAAAAACAAAGTTTAAGTGACTTAATTGGAATAAAACTTAGAGATAAGTTACATAATTGAAACAAAACAAAGTTTGAGTGACTTAATTGGAACAAAATTCAAAGTTAGTTATGTTTCTGTGACATTTTCTCCGATATAAATAAGGTATGAATCATTATACCTTATCTTATAATAGCATACTAAAATTAGATGAGTGATTTCTTCATGAAAAATGAAAAAAAACACATTTTCTGTTTATTTTACTTGGTATAATTATAATAGCCTAACTATGTATATCCTATCTCTTTATTCAAATACATAAAGATTAAAAAAACTTAAGAAATTAAGAGTTTATTTCACAAATCAAAATCGTGAGTTTGAAAGTATTTATATATAAAACATGTTCTACTCGCACAAAGTTGGCAAGTTATACAAAAATTGCTTCAAGTCTTCAAACCTCTTATTTGCTGCTTGCTGTGTGTATTTACAACTATACCAAATGAAATACATTTCAACTCTTTTATCTGTACAATTCATGCAGCAAATTTTGTGGGTCAGGTTAACCATGGTCAATGTAAACAAAAAAAAGTCAACGCGATCGTGACAAAAACCTCAAAAGGTCTCCATAATCGCTCAAACTACCACTCGAAAATCTCTTAACCTTTTCCCAAATCTGTAGCCGTCTCCTCGGCCTCAATGGGCCTGAACTAGAGCCCATCCTATACGAATCTACATCTAGCCCAAGACCTGTGAACCCACTCTCCACATCAAGCGGAGACTCGTAGCTTTGATAGTTTGACCGGGATGGGCCTGGGTCCGGGCCCGGGCCTGAGTTTGTGCTGGTCTGAGGATCAAAGTACATAGATGTTAGGTCCTCTTGGCTACAACTTCTCGAGCCCAGGTCTCGTGTTTCTTCACATTCGTTACACACCAATTTCAATGCCTGAACCACCTCACCCATGAAGGGTCGGTGTGACACCTCGGGCTGCACGCACATTGATGCTATTGCTGCTACTTTAGCTATACTGTCAAATGGAACTTCAGGGCTCAGTGATGGGTCAATAAGCAAGTTTAGACCTTCGGGTGTTGGGAGCAGGGGCCGGGCCCACGCCACTAGGTTTTCTTGGCCCGATGGCATTGACATGTCAACCGGTTTTCTTCCTGTAAGGAGCTCTAGGAGCACCACTCCATAGCTATAAACGTCACTCTTTACAAGAAGATGGCCCGTCATCGCATACTCGGGAGCCACATATCTTTCACAAGAAAAAAAACAAAGGTCAAACAGGTTTCCAAAATGGCCAAGAAATTTCAAGAGGTTTTTTTTATATTAATTCAAAAATCATTTTCAATACTTTTTTACAATTCTTGACATGTTCGTCGACCCATTTGAATAATTTTGTTTGTATTGAAAATTAGCAAACCACAAAACATAAAGCAGTCATTATTAAGGAAAAGAATGTACCCGAAGGTGCCCATGACACGTGTGGAGATGTGTTGGTTTTCTTCATCTAAAGCGGATCGAGCCAAACCGAAATCTGAAACTTTAGGAGTAAAGTCATGTTCCAACAGAATGTTGCTGGACTTGAAGTCTCTATGTATGACTCTAGGGCTTGAATCTTCATGCAGGTAAGCTAGCCCACGGGCCGCTCCCAAAGCTATCTTCATACGAGCCCCCCAATCCAATGGTGCGGTTTCCTTGTCAATCCCTGAATAACCAAAGTTTCATTATAGCAAACACCATCTTCATGAGGGAAACAAATAGAAAAATACTGACTTTTGACAGTCAAACACACTACTCTTGGCTTCAATGCATGTATAGGTGCTGTTTGGATGTGCATTTTTAAATTGATCATTATAGTTCTATCCTATTTGGATAAATAGATTATGCTTTTGATTATCTGACTATTTATCACCATTCCCAAACACTCCCTTAATCCTAATTTTCAAAACATGTTATATAAATATACCATGAAGATGAGATTCAACACTCCCATTTGGGATAAGCTCGTAAACCAAACACCGATTTCTTTCCTCCGTGCATATCCCGAGCAATCGAACCAAGTTTCTATGGTGCAGTCGGCTAAGCATTTCAACTTCCGCCAAGAATTCACGACCACCTTGTTGATCATCACGTTTAAGCACTTTGACTGCCACTTTCGTCCCGTCTTCTAGAACGCCACTGTAAACACGCCCAAATCCACCTTCACCAAGAACTCCTGATTCATTGAAATTATCGGTTGCTTTCTCAATATCAGTCGAACTAAACGTCTTTGCAGACCCATTATAAACTATTGTAGACCGGAATGATAGTGAAGCTGACTCGAGCCCACTCCCTGTCATCGATCCACCGGCACCTGCAATATATTCACCTTTTCAGCAATCATAAACTGTTGTTTATAGTTTGTGAACGTGCGAGGCTTAAAATAAAAATTGTTGCTTTTAGTTAAAGGTTCTACTTTTAACTCATATTTATGAACGGGTTGATTGGGATTATGTTCCATAAGCGAGTCAAACAAATGACTCGCATTGCTTGATGAATAAAATGTTCTAAATAATAACAATAATTGTTGGTGATCATATTTTGACACAACTTTTTTTAAAAGGTAAAAAAATAAAGACAAAAAGTTAACCGACCCGTTTTGACATATTACAAAACTTGTCCAACTCATTCATTTTGACATTGCTGCCTTTGGGACACTTATTTTGACCTACGATTACCTGATGATTTTGTGACAGAAAGTAAAGTAGCTGATGTGGCAGGTCCCGATTGAGGCCCATGATACCTACGTTTAACCATCAGAACCCAAACCGCAACACAGGCTAGAACAACGGCTACAACAGCTGACAAAGCTATTATAGAAATGACACCGCCACTTAGCTTATTATTATGCCTTTGCTTGCTCACATCAACACCAAGTGGCTTTATGTCCCTACCATTGCCGCCACGACCATAGGGTCCATCATTGCCACCACTGCTAGAAGATGGCATTGGTGGTGAAGGAGGAAGACCTGTCAAAAACCAAATAAGTTAATCTCAGGTCAAAGAAACAGATTCATGAAGTATAGTAGGGTGACATTTTCGACCAATTTACTTACAAATATGTCAATGTGCTTGCAAAAATTTTAGCAAAGAGAGGTTGGCGGTCTTTATTTTTAATGATGCATTCAACCCCCTAAATCTTGTTCTCAATGCTTTTCATGGTTTTTTAAAAATGAATAAAAAGTTTTTACGGGTCAACTCAGCCCGGCCCGTGTTGACTAATTTGAAACCTAATTGATTTTAGGCAAGTGGACTTTTAGTTTTACTGTTGAAGTCAAACAAACTGATTCTCAAAGTGTAGTAGAGATGACAATTTCAACCCATTTACTTGTAAACCGGTCAATTCGGGTTGGTGAATAAACAAATGTAGCTAAAAAGGGGATAAGTCAAACAACACTCAAAATCAATAATTTAATGCATACGACCTCCTAATTCATTTTAGTCAAATATTAAGAATATTATAAAAAGAAGGATTAACATCTTATATATTTATCAAAATAAACTTTAAAATGGACAAAAAGTTGGCGGGTCAACCCAGTAGTACTAAAACTGGCTCATTGCTACCCAAACTCATATGGCCTGTCTATCTTACCATCTCTACATTACAAGTACCTGGATAATTCACAAACAGAACTTCATAATCGCCAAAATTAGAGGACTTAATAGGCACTTGCTTCAACCATAACTTTTGAGCAGTTGCATATGCTGTATAATTATCAAACTTTTCACCAAGAGGTACCAAATTAATGATAACAATCGTCTTCTCTGGATCTTGCTCATCTTCATTTGCTCCCATGATCCTCACTTGACTTGAGCTCATGACGAGCCCGGAAGCCATTTCAAATGCCAGCTCAGATACCAAAGGAAAAAAGACGTACAATGAAACACCAAGCCTGAGCTCAACTTGCATCGGCGTAACACACTTGCATGGTGTTCCCGGAGGTGTGTTGGTCAAAGGTTCAATGCATGTTATTGATGAACAATCTACAAAATGATGAAAGTTAACTGTCTGGATTGTTGTATTTGCACAAAAGTCCCTGAATTTTATTTTTGCAAGATTAAGTCCCTTTTTATAACTTAACAAAAAAATCCCTTTTAGTAAAGTTTAGGGACTTTATCATTCAAAAAGGAAGGACCTTTTTTTAAAATGTGAAAAGTCCAGGGATATAATCATGCATAAAAAGAGGGGCTATTATAGTAATACTAAAATACACGGACTATATCGTTAAATCTTTAAAGGTTCAAGGATTAAATCATGCAAAATTACAGACTTGAAACATATGTGAAAATCCATAAACTGTTTATCCAGAGTTACCCTTTTTTTTATCAAACACTAAACACCTTTAAAACTGATTACTTCAACTTTAAACAATAGACACATTTAAACATTGGCTAGCACATGTTTTATTTTTTATTATTTAGTCTCACATAATCACTTTCGAATCTCTCATCTAAACACCCTGTAAAAAACGAAACATATGCTTGAACAAGTCTGACCAAACACATAGAACCAAAAATCAAGAAATATTGAATAGATTTGTGTTTTTTTTATACCTTCGTTGGGAGGTGGAGGTGGTAATGCTTGAAGCGGCTTTGGAATCCTTGGTGGAAGAACCGGCACTTTCAAATAAAAAGTAGACATAAACTTCAAGAGAGAACTAGGCAACAGAAAAATTCATCCCAAATTTGATTTTTTTTAGGGATATTGCATGTGGAAGCCATTCAAGTATTCAACTTTTATACTCTGGTCACTAGTATACTGAAACTAGTGTATAGACCCACCAAACTCCAACGTATGTGTATGTGTATGGTTTCATCTTTATCAATTTTGGCCAAAAACCAGTTATATAATTCAATGCACTCAAACTTAAGTTGGGTGGTCTTAACGAAAAAATTGAACACTTGAGTTGGGTGGACACCACATACACTAAGCACATGAGGAGTGTTTCTTACTTGTAGTTTGTACAAATGGAGAAGTTGTAGGTGGGGAGATTGAAGGTGAAACGGAGCTTTCAACTGGAGGCATAGTTGAGCCTGAAAACCAATGGTTATGCATAAGAGATTAGATTAATGAAAACTAACTTTTAAGTCACCTTTTGCAAAGACGTTTCAAAAGGGAAGAAAAAATAAGACGTTCCAATAAATAACTTTGTGATTTCACCTCGTTTTATTTGGTCACCATTGAACTTGCTAGAACTGTTAGTTTACAAAATTGATGATATTGGGTGATTTTGACCTGGAAAGCTGTAAAAATCTGATGTATACTTATGTTGTAAATTTGGATGTTTTGTCAACTATTTAAAAATTCCATTGGCTAAATTAGAAATGAAGTGTAAGTGTGCTGCAAATCATGAATTGGTTAAAAAGTCAAACCCCCTTCCCCTCTTTAAAAAAATAAAAATTGGATAACATAAAAAACATCATGCAAAAAGGTGTTTCGGGTCAACCCAGTTACTCAATCCACATGAGTGCATGGTGCATACCTAAACTTGGTGGTGTAAGTGCATGGTGCCTTGGATTATTACTCTCTGGGCCAGCTGGTGGTGGAGGGCTGTGGTGGGTTGGATTAATCTTTGGGCCTGGTGGTGGTGGCGGATACACCGGTGGTAAAGACGGCAGTGGATGAGACTTTGTAGGTGGAGGAGATTCATAACTTGAATGTGGAGGTGGAGCATGGTTATATGCGTTTGGAGCTTTATGCACAGTTGGACCTACATGCAAGGAAAAAACGAAATAAATATTATTATCATATTAACTTTCTGATAAAAATAGAAGGTGCTTTAAGAAACCTTTAACCGGAGAAGGTTGACTTGGAGCGATGTCATTAGTTGTCCGATTTGAAGGTGAAGGAAGAATAGGGGTCGATACTGGAGAGACGTGAGGCTCTGCAAAAATAAAGTTTGGTCAAAAGAGGTTGATTTATTAGACAAATATTTAAAATTCCCCTAATATGATTGGTCAAAAGAGGTTAATTTATTAGATAAAAATAAAGTTTGGTCAAAAGAGGTTGATTTACATAGTAGACAAATTGTATGGACTATGGATCAAAACCAATATGATTGTCATCTTGTAACCTGGTGAGTTTGGAGGGGGCATGGATGAGTTATGGTGAATTGGCTGCAAATTTACTGGTGGATTGGTTGGAGATAAAGCAACAGGCACTGCATCAATAAAGTTAAAAAAATAACAATCAGCGAAATTAAATTTTAAAAAATCAATATAAAGACAAATCGTTAATCCACCTGATGAATTAGATGGAGGTTGTGCAAATGTAGGATGAGGCGGTGGTACGTTTACTTGGGATGCTTGAGGTGGGGATGCAACAGGAACTGTGACAACAAAGTTCATAAAATATAAACAACACAATCATCACAAATTTTTATTTATACTTTATGAATATAATTCATGAAATAAAGAAAAAAAATCTACTTCACCTGGCAGTTTTGGTGGAGGCATGGCCAATGTAGGGGGACTTGGAGGTGGATATTTTGGCAATGTGCTTGGGGATGGCGTCACAGGGGCTGATTAGTAAATTTTATGAAACATATATTAGAGATAATTGAAATTTATATACGAATATTATGAAAGACATAATTCATATACGGGATTATTACTTTCCTAAATGGCTAAATATGTCAAAAGTCGAACACCATCAAAAGTGATTATTACAGTTGATTGTCTGGATCTGATTTTTCAATATCCCATGATAACTTTCTATATGCACATCCAAACACCCCCTTAATTAGAAAAAAGTATGAAGCAAAAGACTAAAATGCACCTGGCAACGTTGGTGGAGGGGAGGTCAATGTAGGTTGAATTGGAGGTGAATTTCTTGGTAATGTGCTTGGAGGCGGTGCCACTTGGCCTGAATAGCACATATTACAATATAAGCAAGATAAGTAATTTTAAACCACTAATGCACAAACTGTTTACATTATACACTTCAATAATGGATCAACGATTACAAATGGCAAAGAGATAATTTCCAATTGAAAATCCACCAAAAGGGAATGATAATTTTTGTGTTGGGATGTCCCAATCACAATAGTTATTTAATCTTGATGTTGAGACAAATGGAGTGACAAATAAAAAGAATATATGGTCAACCTGGAAGGCTAGAAGGAGGTACGGGCATTATAGACGGCATAGGCGGTGAGCTTGGCGGCAATTCAACAGGAACTGCATATACAAAATAACAAGTTAATAATGATTTGGATTTGCATATAAAACACATAAAAATATAGAACATTAAAAGTTTTATCTGCAAAAGAAGAAACAAAAGGCAATAGTCATTTCATTACGTGGCAAGTTACGAGGTGGTAGGGGCAACGTAGGGGTTGTTGGCGGTGATGCCACTGGCGTTTTGGTTGGCGGTAATACAACTGGCGTTTTGGTTGGCGTTGATGCCACGGGCATTTTGGTTGGAGGTGATGTAACAGGATCTGCACATTATATGTAAAATTGTAACATTACAGAAAAAAGTTTTTGATTGAACAAAATATATTCATAACTATACGTATATGTCAACATACCAGGCAAAATGAAAGGTGGTGGTGCTTGAGGCATAGATGGGGGTGATGGTGGTGGTGCTTGAGGGATAGATGGTGGTGGTGCTTGAGGCATAGATGGTGGTGGTGCTTGAGGAATAGATGGTGGTGGTGCTTGAGGCATAGATGGTGGTGGTGCTTGAAGCATAGATGGTGGTGGTGCTTGAGGAATAGATGGTGGTGGTGATTGAGGCATAGATGGTGGTGGTGCTTGAGGAATAGATGGTGGTGGTGATTGAGGCATAGATGGTGGTGGTGCATGAGGCACTGATGGAGGTGGTGCTTGAGACATAGATGGTGGTGTAGCTAGAGCCACAGGAGGTGGATTTTGAAGCGCATTTTTTGGTGGTTGTGTTATTTGTACTGCATTCAAGATAACCCGAAATGTTAAAATAAAACTAATATCAACATATATTTTAAAAAAATTGGTAATATACCTGAAGCGGTTGGCTGGTAAACAGGAGATTTGATAGTGTGTCCCTTTTCCGGTTGAGGAATTGGCGGCACGGAAACAGGCGTGGTTGGCGGAATGACTGGTGGGCTTGGTGGAGACCCTTCTGGGATTGATGTAATTGGTGCTACAAATCGGAAAAATATACATTTAAACACATATTTCATAGCACAACTTAGACTGTTGAATTTTGTTGGTGCATGGACGGTCACATTATAAAATGCACTTCTTACTTACATTAAATATAAAATATGAACATGTATACAAATGTTAAATATAAATACTCAAAAGTTCATATCCTGTGTTCTAAAACATTAGTGAATGTCCAAAACATCAAGCAATTAAATAACAAAAGAAATAAAGGACAACGAGAGGACGATTGATGCACAGTCCTCTCATTAATGCTGGGCAATAATGGTGCATGGTCGACTGTAGATCAGCTGAGCAAACTAAACAAGTTTGAATTCCTTATTACCTTAAATACTAAAAGTTCAAAACAATCACCTGATCTAAGTTTATAACCAAATTTATACAAGTTTTGAATTCAAAAAATTTTATATTTGACCTCAAAAGTCAAAGTATACCTGCAACATCTGGTGGTGGTTCATTTAAAGGAGTATTTGGAGATGAGGAAGGTTCAAGAAGTTTACTTCCTTCGGGTCCTGATGCAGACGCGAAAAGTGAAGTAGCTGAAAGAAAATTAGTAAACTTAAGTTATAAAAACTATATACATATGTTCAATTAAGAAACTTTAAATCTAGATGTAACGATCCTGATAAGAATTCAAGAATGATGGATGCTATAACTCTGATGATCAAAGATGAGCATATTCAAAATTAAATCTCATCATAAAACACTGATTATACACCGACCCAAGCAACATTATATTTGCATATTCACACATTCAATAATCACAAAAAAATAACAACTTGCCACATCAAGAGTAATAAGAAATGTGGTCAAACACAAGCAAAACAGTTAAGAAACTACCAAACCCACATAAATCACCCATATGAGTTTTCAAGATGATGAATCTGCTGCACTAAATTTCCCAAAAGTGACCAAGTTTATGAACTTTTTGCAAACAATTAAAGGTTCTCAAATCCAATGATCAAATATGAGCATGTTTACCTCAATGATTCAAAAAATCATATCTTATCATCAAACCCTGATTAAAACATCTACCAACATGTTTTCACAAATGAACAAATCACAAAAATATAACAACTTGCCACATCAAGATTTGTCAGCAATGTAGCTCAAAAACAAACACAAGGATCAAGAAAATATCAAACCCACATAAGTTTTAACAAATGGGGTTTCAAGAAAATGGCTAGATTTGAATCATAACCTAAAAACACCAAACTTTAGACAAGGGCAAAAAGGGAAATGATCACCTGAAGATTTTTGAAGAACCAAAGAAGCAACAATGGCGTACACTTGCAACACCAATAAGAGATTCATCTCATGAACAAGATGAATCAATAACTCCCAAAACTCCAATCCCACTTCCACCCAAAGTTAAACCAAAGCAAAGCAAAATAATAAAATAATAATAACTCTTGTTATAAATTATAATAAATAGACTGAACATGTAAAAACTTGAAGCAACAATAAAAGAAGAGAGAGAAAGGGGTCTAGAACTAGATCAAACAAGACCCACAAACTAACAGTGAACAACAAGCAAAACAAAGAGAAAGAAAAACAGTTTCTTGATCCTTCAATCACCCTTAAAAAAAGGTATCGGTTAATTGTTGTTATTATTATTCTTATCACCAAAACATGATAAAATGCTCTGTATTTTGCAGAGCTGGTTTCTAAAACTTAACAGCATCTTGTAACAGTTTCAGACAACTGTTTTCAAGATTGACAAAAAAAAACAAACAAATATTATTCTATAAAGAGAACATATTCTTGTATGTTACCAATCTTACACTAGCCCAAGATTAAAAAAAAGATTAAAAAACAACACTTGAGACAATCAAGATTGATTCTTTATTGTATAATTTTTACAAAATTTACCAAATTTAAAGAATCAATGAAGAGTGTATTATAAAATTGAGAGTTTGGTGGGATTTAGAGAGGAAGAATAGATGTCACAAGCTTGCTTTTTTAACAGGGGAATTTTCTTGAAAAGCTCCAAATATATATATTTTTTGTGACAAAAGAAAGAAAATATTGGAAAATGGGGTGAATTAAAAAGGGATTGCTTTGACCAGATTAATTTCTGGTTTTCGGTTATGATGTTGAGAAAACAGGGGAAACAGAGAGGTGTTATGTGTCGATTTGCATTTGACAACTCACCTAGTGTGTTTGTGTGAATATCAATCCAAATTACTATAGGGATTTTGTGCTGTTTTTATTTTAACTTTGGTTTGTTTCACCCTTCATTTTTAAGAATGTGACAAAAGCTAACTTACTTGTTAGAAAAATACTAATGTAAAATGGTTGTTTCATGTTCACATTAAAATCATTCATTGTTTTAACTTTTAATATTTGTTTTAGTTTCATGGTTTGTTTTCTTATTTTTATGTCTGATTTGTGTAAAAATTTACAAAAACAGTTTGACTTACAGTTTATACTTGAAAATATCCGGAAAAAATGGCAACAGTGTAACGTAAGATTTTGGCCAATGTAGTTACTTATATATTACATGAAAAAACATATTATTGTGTGTTAGATAGTAGACACGGTTGATTGAGTTGTTTGGGTTCATTTTGAACGGTCAAGCCCTAACGTAATGCATATATCATGAATTTGTTCTTTATTGAAAACAATGCATGGGTGATATTTGAGGGAGCATAAATGACATGTGTCGTATAATGCTTTGTTCACATGCACACGTTATGTCTCCATGCAGTAATGCATAGGTGATATTGGGAGGAAGCGATGTAAGAGTCCATTTGTATCCATGGAGACACACAAACTCGTTTTTTTGTAATGAGCCATTATTATTTCATGTAGTGGTTAATTATCTAGTTAGTGAGCAATGGGTATTTCTTTATCAGTTTGATTGAGAGGCATCAACGCATCATCCATTGAGTAATAGGAAGTTTGCTACGGTGATATATGTGGTTGGTGGTCTTTTCGACACTTGTGGGTCGTAGCGTGAGTGGTAACTCATGGTCAAAAGTCCTTTGACACGAGTCCTAGTCGTTACGATGCGGTCTGTTTTCTAGCTTCGCTTACATGATTTGTATTTTTATTGGTTTCATCCATCCCTAATGAATTGAGTATGGTTGGTGGGCTGATACTCCGCAAAGCAATGGTCGCGTCCGAATGTAAACTATCTACTCGACAATTTATCCAGTGACTTCACCGTCCGCAAAGAAGCCCCATAAAGCATCAAGCATTTCCGATAAGATCCATGAATTTATTCTTAGATGGCAATCACTAGCACCCGATGTGACTATATAAAAAGCAATCAAAGATAAGATTGAAGAGAATGAAATGCACGTAGTGGTCTATTTCATTAAATTGATTCATTTAATTCATTTTTATCCCAATAGACATCATAAAAAGGGATTCATTTTTATCCTAGCAAACGTCATTTATTAAAATAATAAAATATTTTATTTATATTAGGAAAAATGCCACCAAAATATTAATAAAGTTTTAGTTTTGTTTGAATTATGTAATGTATGTTTAAGTTTTGTTTTAATTAGGTTGTTGAGGATGCATCCATCAAAAGTGAGTTAATATGTTTTTTTATTTAAATGGAAAAGCATGTTTATTTTGTGATATTTATCTATGTCTTAATTTAATGTTTTTATGAAAGTCTACCAACATTTATTTAGGTTAAATAATTTTATTTTAAACCAAATTAGGTATATCCCCATCATATCATATCGTTCCCCACTTAACACTTTTTTCCAACTTTATAAGTGATGGAAGCACTTTTGCAATAGAAAACAAATTCATTAATTCACATATAGTGCCTAGCTAATTGACTAATCACACATGTGTATATGATATATTATTAAGAAGAAAATCACAAACGTAACATTTACGTTTACTTATACGTTTTCTATACATTAATATAAGATACACGAAATTGTTTTATATATTTGTTTTGTTTCATGTATCATAGTAATGTCATTTCAAATAGTCACAAAGCCATAAAATATGTAGAATTATAGTATTCCAACTGGCATTATACCAACCGACATTGTCCGCACAAAGAGTTTATAGATTTATTTTTGGTTGTTTAATTGAAGACATATTATCTATCATGTAAATTTATGCATGTTTACTTGTGATGTTGTCATCTTATTCACAACTAATTTACAAAAAAAACCTATTGATGATGTTATGCATACGTGTATTTCTTATGAACAACGGGTATAAATTATGTGAAAGACTTAGAATACATACTTCCTAAGTGTTTGTATGAGCATATCCGAACAAGGTATAAACCCTAATAGCTAGTTATTCTTTGATTCTTTATAAATGGCGTTACAACCTCGCTATATTGACAAGCCCAAACCAAGCATTGGTATTTGAATAATTCGAGGGAATGAGAATAAAAACAGTAATCAATCATAATTCACTAATCATTCGAATTCAGTAATATAATTATACTTCTTATCTTTAAGTTTTACATTTAAACTAAAACCACTTGGGTCGGGCAAACCATCATACATTCATACAATATATATTAACTTAAAAGTTAAAATGTGTTTGTAGATTTATCAATAATTATTATAAAACATATATTCTTTATTGTTATAAGTTTATTTTATTTTGTTGTTATAAAGAATTGAGGTGGCTATGAATTAGTGTGTGAATGTTGTCGCCCTTCACGTGTCAACAACCTCATCATCAAATTAGATTCCCTATGTTTCTAATTTCATGTGGTTTTTTGTGTGGACACCAAATCACACCCCCAACTTGCAATTCAATATTTGTTTCAAAAGCTATATTTGTTTGCACCATATATATAATTATTAACTTATTTTAACGTTATACCAAATAATATTGTCTTATGAAATCAATATTTTTCATGATATAGAAATTACCTACGTTAGTTACATTATATATATATATATATATATATATATATTTTTTTGAAATGAATGTAGTAAAATTTTCCATTATATATATACTTAAAAGAACTATAGCCACAAGTTTGTCTTGCATCCCACCTCATTGTGTCCCACATGAGTTTAATACAAATGACTAAAAATAGGCTTGGATGACTGACTACACATACAAGTGACTTTATACGCATTTCAAGGAAAAAAACAAATCATATCAATAAAAAACTTAAGACTTTTTTGTTTTTTTCATTGTATCCACAAGTCAACAATTGACATATGATACTTATATAGGATAATTTTAAATGAATATGATTATTTTAACACAATAAACTTATATGAACACCCCTACTCAACTTTGATCATCAAAGAAAAATTCAAGATTTTCCAAAAATGTTATAGATTTGTGTAATTTTTAATTTTATTATATTTAAAATTTGTTGTGAGTTAATATAACTGTTTTCATATTGATAGTTACAGTATATATAAAAATTTCTAGATCTATCAGTGTGTAAAGATAATAAACAGTATGAATGATAAAGTGTGATGAGGTAAAATGATATTTTAACTTTGGAGTATAAATTGAAGAGATATTGATTATGATGAAATATGTAAAAGGTTAAAAGAGAGTGCATGTTCTCTGAAACATTCTTCACATGGGCTTGGTTGGCCCCTTTCAAACCTAACACACAACAAAACTTTATCATGTGATGAAGATTAAAGTGTGGCAGATGCTGTACTCTTAACATTTATGAAACTATGAAAGCATTAAATAATCAATTTTCAGAGATTTTTATAAAAGGCACAAATGAAGATAAGAAATGAGGTGCAAGATGGGCCAAACTAAAGAAAATAAATATTAACTACTTGGGCTTTTTATTGAGCTAATTTGGTTCATGATGTACATCTGTTGGGCTTAGCTTCTACAGAGGCCTTTTGTTTAACTTATTAATATTATGTAAAATACATTACTATATATTTGTTTAAGATGTTAAAAGTAGGTACCTTGGTTCAAAATAGTCAAAATATGTGTATTAATTATATATTAGGGAAATAAATGCATTATAACACCTTGCAGTACAATCATCTAAATGAGTTGGCTGGTCAACATGCATTTTTCTCTTTAAGGTCATACACATCATCTAAAATACAAATATTCTGGTTGAAATTTTATTTCGTTACAGCTTCCAAAAGGATCAGGCTCTATGCATATTGTCCTTTAAATATGCCAAAACAACAGAAACTAGTTCATCTCTGTGGTGATTGTAATTATGATTAGCCCCTTCAATGATCTTTAACTCATGGTTAGGTATAATCTTGGCAAACTCCAAAGCATCTTCAACTGGGATGACTTCATCTTCTGATCCATGAACCGTCAACACCCTGCAATCTGGGTCAATGTTAAGTCCCGCTTCATGCATGTTTGTGTTCAGGCGTTCCATAAGACTTTCAACCGTCACACGGTACAAAATGGCTCCTAATTAAGCAGAAAAATAGATGTCATTCTACACATGAGTGGTTAGGTAACAAGTCATAACAGATTCGGGTCAAAACAAATAAATCTTGTATGCATGTCAAAACGGGTTAGGTTGACCCAAAACAATTTATATCAAAGACTTATTTTCTTGCAAATAACCAGTTAAAGATGAAACATAGTCCGAATTGACCGTAAATGGATTGAAAGGGCAACAAGACCCTGTCTATATACGGATCTATCACGGTGTATCACAAATGTAAATGGTTAAACCTGTTTTGGATTTCATGTCGATATAACCATCCTTTTTCACTCTTTCCAAATTATCTTTTCCTAGACGCTCCTCAATGCCACGATCCATCTTATATCGACCAGACACGTTTATAACTGTGCGAATATTGTGATGTAAAGATGCATATAAAACCACCACATTTCCACCTGCAGAAAGATTTTTATAGTTTCGGTCAACGGTCAACCCAATTAGCCCTAACCTAAAGAGTATGTTGACTTTTGTCAATGTTAAAGTCAAGCTGAACTTGAAGCTTGTTTGAGCTCAAGAATTCAAATTAGATATGTGACATACCTTTACTATGTCCAAGAACTGCACTTACAACACGACCTTCTGCAGTGAAATGTTGGATTACTGCTTGCAAGTCATCAACCTCCTTACGGTAATTACCAAATTGAAATACACCTTCACTTTCCCTGAAATACAACAATTTCTAGAACTCATTTTGACTTATGAGTTCAAATAACCAGTTAATCAGAAAACTGGCGATGAGTTCGACCCAAGTTTTCTAATAAAGTGTCCCTATTTATAGTATGTGCATTGGGGTTAGTGTAATTACTACAGGAAATTAAGAGGATTTGTATCTGATACCAGATTTAAAACTGGTAACTAGTCTATTTGACTTCAAAAGTCAAAGTGCATCATTTAACATATTGACTTACCCATTTCCTGAAAAGTCAAAGCGAAATGCACTGATCCCATGTTTTTCTAATGCAAAAGCGAGTTCCACCATCAAATTGTAATCCTGGAGAAAGAACAAGTTAACAAAATTAGAAGGGGCAATTTTGATCCATTTTAATTATGAACAGGTCGTTTTGGATTCCATAACGGTCAATTTGGTGAATGAGGTTAAACAGGTCGAAAGTTGCCTAAAGTGTACTTTTGATGCATCAACCTCCCAAATCGGCTTATTTAACAAAATGTATTAGGACTGACAATATAGCTTTTGCAATCTTATTTATTATTCTAGTTTTTTTTATAGAAAACACTTAAAGTGCAAAAGGTGTTTCGGGTCAACACGGCCCAACCTGTTTTGACCCGTACCCAACCTGTTCATTTGCCAACTCTACTTACAATAAGTTATCAACACACATAAACACACCCATAAACGCGATGCATGCACTTAAAACAAAACAAGATTGAATTCCTCCAACATGAGCAATGAAATTCTACTATTTGGTCAACATTTTGGGTTGAACTCCATATCGGAACCAATTCTAATTAGAAAGTAAACTTGGAGATATGATAGGGTATAGTGAAATTAAGAAAAGTTGTTTAGAAGATTTAATAAAACTATATTTTTTTGATGTAATTTTATCAAGTGTTTTTCACCTAAACTTACACATGGAGCAACCCCATATTCACTTCCCCCTATATACCCACACACATACACATATGTCGTAAGTGGTGCTTTTCAAGAGGCGCACTACAATAACAAAAACTAAAAGTTCTTTTTTTACACTGCAAGACAACAAAACAAAAATTCAGGATATCCGCACATTCAGCGTATTAAACCTTAAGTTCAATACAACACACTAATTTGTTTTTCTTTATTGTTGTTGTAGGATCATAAAGATCACATTTTGATGTAGTTTTCTTGCTGTTTATCATCATTTGAAGCTAAAATTTGCTGCTTCTTGCATATGCTCCTTTGGGTATGATAGTCATCTTATTAACCTACTAACATACCTATTTAAACTTGAACATTAAAAGTAATCAGAAAAAGAACATGTACCTTTGAGTCACGAAAGCCATGGCACAAGATTATTATCTCTTTGGACCCCGTTTCGTGTAACAAACCCACAAGTTTTTCACCACAATTGTTTTGTATAATTATTCTCTTCTGTTCAGTCCCTGAAACAGTTGCAATTATATTGGATGCAAATTTTCAAATATTGTAGCATACACTTATAACTCTAAGATTATTACAGGTTCTAAAACTACACAATATATATTACCAGAACAAACATTAGTACATTACCATATAAATCAAATTTAAAACACGAACCGAGTACATAATTTGTATTAAACTTTGCATTTGAAACATCCTAGGTTTGACTTGAAAAGTCAAAACTAGTTGTTTCTTGCTATTCATTTATTATACCCATTTCATAATCCTACATCTGTGAATCAAGGTAAAAAAACAGAGGCTATATTTCTCAAATGGGTGCATAGGATCAAAATCAAACCTCGGATGGGTTAATCATAAATTAAGCCTAAAAGCAAGTTAAAAAGTGAAGTGGGTCAAGATCGCCTAAAAACTGACCTGGGTTTGCAGAGGTGGTGGTGGAGTCGCCGGCAGCCATCTTTAGATTAATTTGTCTTGTGGTGGTGTTGAAAGTTATGAGAGTATGAGAGTGGTTGTAGATGGATGATCCTTGTTTGAGTTTGAGTGATAAACAATGACTTTTGATGGCGATTATTGAAGTGGAGTGTGTTAAATAATAAACCATTGTTTGATTTCTGTTTCAGCCTTTTTTTTAGTATTTGATATTGAGTCTTGATGATTATTTGTGACAATATTATTTATGATATGATCCAAGTAGCTCGATCCACTTGACCCAACCCGTAAAGATCCAACATGAGTTTCAAGCCACGTTTATTTTATGCAACTTATTAGAAGATTATGTAGTTTTAGTATATGGATCTTCACCAATGAAACCATGTTCCTTTAATTTCTCATCTGCATATCATGTTTTCCTTCATATGTTTGTAAGCTTATTGTTAGGTTGTATATCTTTGATTTGAGAGTGAGAAGTACTTTGGTACTCATCTTCTTTTTCATCGTAGTTTTTTTTAATATTTGTCTATTACAAAAGATTAGAAGATTGTACACGTTACTGATACCTATCACTTTATAATATCCTTTGTATTATTGGTGTCTTCCTTCCGGATCACAAAGCTTATTACAACCACCGACAAAGCTTGTTAGAGAGCTTAGGAGCACTCTGACACTGAGGTGAGTCGAGTCATAATAACATGATTACTTGATTAGAATGCCATGCTCATATGCACTAGTATGTAAAGAGAGTTAGAGATAGGACAAATAATCCGCCTACTATTAACCAAAGCCAAATTAACTGAAGCCAATTCGTCCTTTTGATTGTTGTAACCCTGGTTAGCCCCTTAATGATTCCTAACTCATGGTTGGGTATAATCTTGGAAAACTCCAAAGCATCTTCAACAGGATTGACTTCATCAATTGATCCATGAAGACGAATTGGTCAACTTTAAGTTCCGCTTCATGCATGTTTTGACCCATTTACTTATGGCCATGTCAATAAAAGGCGGACCTAGTAAGGTTACTATCTTGTGACCTGAGCTTACCACCTCATCATCATGCCAAAACAAGTCAAATTATTACTACAAATCTACACTCACATAGTTTTAGTTGACATATTTTTTGCATTAATAATTTATAACAAGATGAACCAAAAAGAAGTATGTGGGTCACCCAAATTCTCAGCCCACCCATTCTACCACCTTTAATAGTAACTGTAAATGGTTAACCTGTGTTGGATTTGACCTCGATAAACCGTCTTCATTAGGTCTCTCCAGATAATATTTTCCTAAACACTTCGCCATGCTCCTTTCAATCTTATAACAACCAGATACATTGACAACCATCTTGATGTCAAGATGCATATAGAAAAACCATTTCCCACCTGCAAAAAGTTTTTCTCAAAAAACAGTCAAGTTAGGTTTAACTGATTCATAAAAAGAAAATCAGACAAACCAATGAATACAGTTGTATTTTATATATTTATATATCTTTAAAAGTCAAACTTATTATAAATGGTGCATGCCTAGGCATATGGCTATATGTACATACTAAACTTATGCTTACACATAAAGGTATAAAAAGAAGCCAAAGACCAAAAACAGCCGAAATAACTAAAACATCAAGTGCAACCCACTGATCAAGCCCGTCTTTTGCTTAACCGCCATGAATTGGGTTCGTGGTACCTATCGTAAAGCGGCTCAATCCGTTCTTGTCGCTTCCGCTTGCTGATTTTAGTTGGGTCAGAGACCTTAAAGAACCGTGGTGCCAATTCAACTAGCCATTTTGGATCTACAACAGCAACCTCACGCATGTACTCTTTTGTTGTCATCACTAGCTCATGGTAGATAACCCAATCAGGCTGCCTTTGGAATAAGGCACTAGAAGGGTGTATGTAAACAGACTGGTTCTCAACTATTGTACGGTATCCCTCTCGTGGGTCCTTTCGGGCTGCATGGAAGAAAAAGCCTGCTGCTATTGCCTTTTGTATCTTTGTAGAGTTCTTTCCAGCGCTCACAACGTCCAATTTGTACCTGATCAGAAAAATGATGGAATCAGCATATTGATTACAAATTTATAATAAAGTGGAATTTAGTCAATTCACATTCAGATAACTAGAGGTGGCGCACTGGACGAGAACGGGTCAAAATGGATATGGATCAAACCCAGTTCAGCCCCCCATGTACGAAATACCCACCTCATATATGGTTCAAGCTAGACACCTCTACAGGAACATCATTGGTTCAAAATCTAACAGAGAATCAAAAAAGCAGTTGTAAAAATATAATCAGAGTAAACAAAGCAAATAGAACATACCTGTCCATGATAGATAAGAGCTGCTTTCTGACATCTTGAGCCCTCCTCAGCGATCGGACCTGAACAAAATTCTCAAAACACCAAGGGCCCGAAAAATTCTTAGCTTTCCAAGACTCATAAACAGCAAGCAAAGTCAAATGATCTCCTTCAGGTTGAAAAAACTTGGCCTTCTTTTGATCTGCTTGAGCTTGTTTTTCCTTAGGTCTATAAAAGACATTCCCAGTTGTAATCATAGCAATAATTGTCACAATTTCATCGCTACAACCCAAATCGACACTAGCTAATAACATCTTAGATAAAGGCGGTTGCAGTGGAAATTCCGCCATTTTCCTACCTAATTTAGTTAAAAGCCCTTCTTCATCGAGAGCACCAAGAGTGTATAGCTGTGACATAGCTGAAATAAGAGCTTGAGATGACGGTGCATCCATGAAATCAAAAGAAAACACATCATTCATCCCCATAGCTTTCAAGTTCAATGTAATTAACCCAAGATTTACCCTTTGAATCTCTGGAATCGAGGTCGGTGACATTTCATTATTGAAAGCATTTTCAGTGTATAATCTATAACACCTTCCCGGCCCAGTACGGCCTGCCCGCCCAGCTCGTTGCTTGGCTGATGCTTGTGATATGGGAGTAATAACAAGCGAATCAAGACCCTGTTTCGCATTGTATACATTTTGTTTAGCAAAACCAGGATCAATTACATAAAATATCCCATCAATTGTTAAAGACGCTTCAGCAATATTAGTAGCAACAACCACCTTCCTCTTCCCTATTGGTGCAGGCTCAAAAATTCTTGATTGCAATTCACTAGGAAGTGCACTGTAAACAGGTAGTATTATCAACTCAGGCACATTTTTACCTAATCCTTTCATCCTGTCATATAAACACTGGCACGCATGATCGATTTCTTCTTGACCGGTCAAAAAGAGAAGTATGTCTCCCTCAGGTTCTGTCAAATGGATCTGCATTACGGTAATCAAAGCTGCATCAAGATAATCGCTTTCAGGCTGTTTGGTGTAAAGGATTTCAACCGGAAACGTTCTACCCGGAATTGTAAATATATTGCAGCTAAAGAAATATGCAGAAAACTTTTCTGCATCCAATGTGGCGGAAGTGACAATTAGTTTCAAATCTGGTCTTCTTTTCAGCAATCCTTTCAATAATCCGAAGAGGACGTCAGTATTCATTGTTCTCTCATGGGCTTCATCAAGCATAATCACTGAATACTGAGATAAATTCTCATCATTAAGAATTTCCATTAAAAGCATACCGTCGGTCATGTACTTGATCACGGTCTCTGGGCCGGTACAATCCTCAAACCGAATTGAGTATCCAACTTCCTCACCTAACCGACATCCAAACTCTTCAGCCACCCTCTTAGCTACAGATTGTGCAGCCACCCTTCGGGGTTGGGTACACCCTATTTTACCTTTACTGGTGTAGCCCACTTCAGCTAGATACTGAGTCACCTGAGTTGTTTTCCCTGAGCCCGTTTCGCCTATGACAACCAAAACCTGGTTATCATGCACAGCTTGAATTAATTCATTTTTCAATTTGAATATAGGCAAGCTTTGTCTTTGTTCTTGGAGAGAAAGCTTTGACCTTTGACCAAAAGTCAATGTTTTACCAAAAGAATCTTTCTTCCAATCAGGCATATCGTATGCAGACAGCCCGACTCCGGTTAGCTCGTGTGCAAGACGTCTCTCACCTGACTCAGGCATTGGGTCTTCCCATGGACGGTTCAGATCTTTCGGGATGGAATCAAGCATTGATCTTTCTTTTTGGTCTCTCACTTCTCTTCTTTCTTTCATCAACGCTGACTGTAGAGCAGCAGCACGGCTCAATGAACCCTCCGGGTTTTTAAAAATCTTCACCGGTGACATATCCATTGAATAATCACCATATCCTCGTAAAAACACAGGTGCATCTTCATTCAACTCAACCTCAAAATCATTGTCACCATCATCTTCTTCATCATAAACCACTTTATCGTTATTTTCATCATCATAAACCGGATAATCTTTCACGGCTAAAACCCCTGAAGCAATCAACTGATTCACCTCCCATTTCTCTGGAGAATTCGACCTCTTCGAAGGCACACGAGAACCAAAAACAACATCTTCTTCACTTTCACTGATCTTAACCCCTGATGATCCTAACTTTAACCTATCACCCTTGTTTAACAGCAACAGGTCCTCACCACTGTTCTGATCAACATCTCTCATAGAGAGTGCCAATTTCTCACCCGAAACAGATACCACCTTCACGAAAACGTTTTGATCACGTTTAACGACATCTTTCGCATTCGAAACTCGTTTGGCAGACATTTGTGAGACATGAACTAGACCCTCTTTATCTTTCATACCAACAATCTGAACAAAACAACCAGTATCCATTACTCTTGACACCTTCCCTCTATACACCTGATACAATTGAAGCTCATCTGATCGTTTCCCTTGCGTAGCATCATTAGGTATCGATTTAGGAGGCAAAATAGCGTGAATGATGGTGAGTAAAGTTCGAAGGAAATAATCTGGAAGGTCAGCTCCGTTTTGCTTGAGTTTAGTATCGAACTGATCAAGTGTTTGAGATTTTCGGCCGATTTCAGTGATAAATTCGGCTAAAACTTTGTCGCTGAAGCCTAAATGTGATTCGAGTTCTGTACATACCTTTGATACAAGTGATAGATACTCGAGTTTCTTGAAACACTCGTCTTTTGTTTGTGAAAACATTATTGAACAAGGATTTGCTTGCAATACAGATAGATAGATAGATAAATCCAATCGATCGATTGATGGTTTGTGGAAATAATATAGGGTTAGAAATTGTCGAACGTTTGATTGAGAAACAGAAATGAAACCACCCAGGATGTTACATATAGAACAGGGTTTCTATTTGGAAGCTTCTTATGTCAATAAATTATTTAATGCCTTATATTCTACATTAAAGATATTATGAGAGGGGATGGAATGGGCTCGGCCGCTCGGGGGAGCTCGGCGTGGAGTCAGGCCCGTCGGGATGGTGTAAAGGCCGAAGATCGATGGTTGAATCGATGAATCGGTGAAGTTTCTCCGTTTGAGCCAAGCCTTTTCACACACTAGGATTTCATCCTAATTAAGTAGTATTGTGTTAATTTTTTAATGAAAATCTATATACCCACTTTTAAACTAAAATTCATATATTAAAGCCGAGACTTTTTTATGTAATGTTTCAAAAATAAAGTCTTTTAAGGTGAGTTATCAACCCTAAAAGAAGTATTCATATGTTAATCTACTATTATAATAATTGACTAACATATCCACATGTCAACATTAAGTACTCCACATAGGATTTTGCTTAGATGTCACACTCTAATTTAAATTAATGAAGGATTTCATATGCTCCACATTTGAAATAAAAAATTTAAAAATTATCATGAATTATCTCCTAGCCATTATGTTCAAATAAAATATTTACCAATTATCATGAATGATACCTAACCAAATAACCAATGTGTTCAAATAAAAAATTTACCAATTGTTATAAATAATCTCCTAACCAATATGTACAAATAAAAAAATTTACCAATTATCATGAATGATCTTCTAACCTCATATGTTCAAATAAAAAGTTTACTAATTATTATATATCATCTTCTTTATTTTAACATATGATTTTTACTAAGAATATACTTAGTAAATATTAAAACCAATTTAATAGGTGACATGTTAAAAATAAATTTAGTACATAAATTTAGTTAAAACTTATAAAATCAAATTTCCATATAATACACGTGGTGGGCTAATCAATTAAATATATATACTCTAGGAAAAAAGAAGTTGTGTAATTAATTTATTGAAAAAGATTGTGGAAAAAAAGAACAAGTGGATAACTAAATTGATTTGGGGAGCACGTTAACTTGACGACCAAGGTCATCCACGGGGACCACTGATATTCGTGGACACTACAAGTTTACAAGGCTCACTCAAACAGTCCAACATTATCCGTTTTCACATATAAAAAAATCAAATATAAAATTTAGGTTATTGTTTATCACAAGTAAAAGTTTAACTAGTGTGATGCACTTCATCACGGGTCGTAACAGTGTTGTTATAGTAACTTAGTGTTTTTCCGGCTAGTTCAAAACGTAAATAGAACAGGGTGTTAAACGATTCGTAGGTAAAGAGAAACAAACCGTTAAAAACTCCTAACTCAAAGTGACACAACGGCACACGATAATATTATATATAAGAGATTCTATTTTATATTTAAAGTATACATACAGGAACTCTCAACCTAACGTGCTACCACACCACTTACGTTTATACTTTGTAATATAGCATCTTACTAGTATCATATTGATCTCACTATAACTAGTATTGTTATCCAAGGCACTCGATGCGATGACTGAACCTTAGTTTACACGTTTTTTCGATACGTAAAATAAAAAGCTTAAAACCTTTCACCAACCTTGTCAGTATTATAGGAAATGCCATCATTCTAATATGCCATCCGGCCATGCCTTACAGCTTTGAAACTGGGCCTGAAACGGGCTTAAACCAGGACCCATCTTAGTAACCATTTGATATTTTGATGTATGCCACATTGCCACAGGGGGATAGGGCCATAGGGATCTCAACTCTAATCAAAAGCTTTAGGGAACTTAAACTGTATTCATTGTATCTCAATCTTACCATAAAGAAGCAAACAGCATAAATATACTAATTTGTTTTATAACAATAATAACAGCAACACAATAACAATAAGTAGATAAACTTTTTTTAAGCAATACACACTTATAAACATGGTAAACCAATACTAAATAATTCACATTATAACTTATTCAAAAAAAAAACTGTTAATCATAGGGGAAAACTTAATATAACTTGAGTTGCAAAGTTAATGAAAACCTAAAACAAAAAATACCAGCTTTTGCTACAAATCAACATATTATAGCATCAAAGTTTTATTACATCATAATATTGCAAGTAGACATAATCGTAACCATAAAAACCAACCACAAAATCAGCATGTCACAAATACCAACCATTGGGAGGTTGACAGTTTATTATCTTAGATATCAACTGCTTCGTTACTAGTTTTGGTGGGTTGCTCGGGCATCAAGATCCGTCCACTCAATGGGTCAACTGAGCGGGTGTCACGAGGCCCACCTTTACGACCCATTGCAACCATGGGCGGTGGTGGCAGCAGCCCGGCTCTGAATAAAAGACGCTGAACTGGATCAGACGGTTGTGCACCAACTGAGAGCCAATACCTGTACAAGAAAACAAAGCAAAACTAACACATTAAGGAGGTGTCAAACAGCTTTCAAACTTTTAGATTTGGCCACACTTTTAACACACCCATTTCTCTGTTTCTTTGGTACTTTTGTCATAGAAGCTTAGCTTAGTAATTACTTTTCACGAACTTCTACAAATTAACCAACTTAACCTAAAAAGGCGGCAGCTTGTACAAGATGGTACAAGTGTATAACGGTTTTGATAAGTATGCTGATAGATTTTTGTACATGATCATCAATTACTCTAGGAATTGTTTAATTTAATGGCTTATTTTTCTTAATATCTAATGTAAAAAATTGTAATCTAACTGCTCACTCGGGGCATAAGCCGCATAACCGTCTTTCTACAATTTCCATAAATCAGTGTTGACCATCCCTGTATTGTTGTTGACCATAAATAATGTTCATTTTTAGTTCCATCAAGACAAAATGATGAAAATTCACAATTAAACCTAACTAATGTTCATACAACCAAAAATCAACAAGACAACATCTAACATTTTATAACACTTTGAGCTTTTGTATAACTAGTAGTAATTCAAAAACCTACGGAGGATCCATGGTTGCTAATCAAGGATTCAACATGTCTCAATTTGAATCAGTTGAGCTTTGACAGGATGCTAGAATCTGCAATTCATGATGTAACATCCAGCCTCTCATACCACAAATAGGAGCTCACAAGTCACAATTCATTTTTGATTTCCCGAGTGAAAACTTGGCGCCACCCCCGGGCACGCTTTCCTCTCATCCACAACCAAAGCGCCCAAAAAGCGTTGGTGATACATAAGGCATGACATTCCTTATGAACCTATCATCACTCAAGTCCACGGCCGAAGTGGGATTAGCCTAGGATGTTGCAAAGAGCCATGGATTCAACTCCTTAGACCATTGTTAGAAATGCGGATACTGACATCCCATCAACTCACAGATGATTCAATCAGTTCCTCAAATCCGAGACATGTTGACTCCATGGTTCGCAATTGTCAACCCACTAGCTTTACACAAAAAATCACAATACTTCCATTTTCTATAAGTTATAACTTTGCAATATTCCTAAGTTGGACCATTTAACTAAAGGGATATGAACTTAATCAACCGTCTAAAGTACTCTTCCATTCGGTTTAAGATAACTCCTGTACGTATAAGTAATATTCATCAAATAAAACACAGAAAACTGATTCTCCAGTCATGGTATGAACGTAAGTCCAAGTTCCCAACTTTCATGAGCAAGTATCAACTAAAAACCTAAATTTCCATCAAGGAAGCCTATGATGAAAAGACTGTACACTGAAATGCAAATGAACAACAAGCACTGAGCATGTAAAGCTGCTTATTACACTATTGATAGCAAAATTCATAGTGTCAAATGACTCATATATCACATGAAAGTCAATCTCATATGACAATGGTGTATAAAAAAACTTACTTCACTCGTTCGAAATTAAGCCCCATTCGTTTACCACCATCTTGACCTACATTAATCAGATAATCAACCAACAATTAGTAACTCATATATCAAATAATAACTCACAAGCATAATCATACAGCTTCTAACAAACCAACAATCATCAACCTTTACAGCTAACTAATCAAATAAAAGTAGAATTAAGCCTAAAAGTTGGATTATTATTTTCCCCAAATGTTGTATCCTAACAATCGGTTCAACCTTCGATTTTAAAATTCTAATTTGAAACTGAAACAATAGATTGTGACGAAACCCTAAATGTTTGCTTGCGCGTTGGAATTGATGGTGATACCCATAAGATTTATAAGAAATGGAGATGAAATGAGGAACCTGGTAAAGGATTATAGTAACCCAAAACTTCAATATGTTTTCCATCTCTCGGAGAGCGGCTATCGGCGGCCATAACTCGGTAAAATGGCCGGTTTCTGCATCCTAATCTCGCCAATCTCAGCTTCACCACCATTTTCTTCTCACTCTGTGTCTGCTGTTTGAGACGAAAACAAAATTAGGGTTTTAGTTTTACCAAAGGATCATTCAGACGGTTCCGGTTGGGTTCAATCTTAATAGCGATGCGGCTAAAATCTGAATTATTAAGTGTTGAATGGTTAATAGGTCTGAACTATTAAGAGGTTTTATTAATATAAGATATATTGAGGTAGAACTTCAGATAAGTAAAGTTTGTATATGTTTTATTCAATTTCATTCAGAATCTATCTGTCTCTTAATCATTCAGTACATTTAGATGCTCTTGAAACAAAAACTCGGAATGCTTAATACTGAATAATTAAGCATTGAACTGAACCATTAAAAGGTGAAACAAACAGTCCATTTATGTTTTAACATAAATGGTCCTCAACCCAGCTTTTAATGGATGGTATAAATTTGATATCTTCATACCCGAGAATCAACAAACTCGACTCCGCATTTGTTCACAAAATTACGGGTATTTCTTTTCATCTCCGATTACTCAATAATTTCCACAAGCACAAATTTCAATGTTGATAGGTCCAAAGTTCTTTTGCAAAATAATCCATATTTTTATGATTTATTAGGTTTTTGATAAAAGGTATAAGATTTTGACATCTCCAACTCTTTCGTCATTAGATAGGATTTTTTCACTAAGCTAACAAAAATTCTGCAAGGTAGAGAGCCACCCACACATCTCGAATGTGTAATCGTTTCTTTACCTTTTTTATAATTAACTTTAGAAAGGAAAAAAGCTAGTGGTAGTGTGATATTGAGTTACTTAAATAGTTAAATATATAATTTTTAGCTATTTGGCCGGAGACTAAACATTTTATTAATATCAAGTTAATCTTTTCTAGATGTATATGTATAATAATGGACCCTGCATCGTGTTGGATTCATGCATCATATCAAAATATTGTTTGATCACGGGGTGTGACTGATTTTCGTTAAGCCTCATAATTATTATGACTTATTTAATATTCGCTTCTTTTTCTTTATTTCTTATGATATGTTTTCCCATAGCACATTACATAAAAGAAGATATTAACCTATTTTATTATCTAACTGTTTACATTACCTCATTTTATATCAAAAGGTATTAGCAAAAAATGATTTTTAGATTTGTGAAACAATTTACTATTTGGTGTATTTATCATTTATATACCTTTCTATGTTTACTAATTTGAAATCTAGCTATCTTTTTTTCTAACCGATAACAAACGCTTCAAATTGATTACTAGCGAGGTTCTATCTCATCCAGAGATTCTCGCCAAACTGATTATGGAAAACCTTGTTCTTGTGGAACCAAGAAACGGGCGAGAAGACCAAGACCACCCTATATCATTTTTCCTTTCTTTTCATTTCCTTAATGTATACCATTACCGGTTATACCTCTATAAAAGGTTTTAACAAAATGTTAAACGCAAACCAACAAGAAAAGAATTACTACTTTGGAATTATAAGTTAACTGCACATATAAAACCACATCTTTCTTTAGGCTAAGTACCGGAGGTTTGTGATAGTGAAAAAATTTTGTCATGTAGGCAATTGTGTGATAGTGGGAAATAGTGGTATTGGTATGATGTGATAGTGATGAAGTTAGTAATTATTAATGTTGATGAGATGTATTAAGTTGGTAGCCAGATTGAAAAAAACCCAACTCTTTGAAGTTTGAACAACTCGTGATAGTGATCACGAACAGAGTTATAACACCCCTTATAACGGACCTGGGGATCGAATGTGCAGCGTTATAGCGAGCCTTTTGGTATAACGAGCATGTATATCGCTCGAGTATGTATGGCCTTAGAACTTTCACCTTTTGAGCATCTAAGATCACAAACCTACTCAAAATGGAAAATATGTGCCTTTTTTCACAAGTTTTCTAATCTTTATTTGTTGCCGTTGATTTTAATTGTTAATATATATTAGTTGAAGAATTATGTTAGCTGATAAGTTTGCCCTTCAACTATTTTTAATTGATAGGTTTCACCGTTTAGTTTTTTCATTTTATAATTTGACACTCATATTTTTTTTTAACATTTCAACCTGGCTTATCAACTTTCTAATGCTTTAACTCGACTCTTCATAATATCATAATGTAACGTGTATACGTCACATCGCGCATGAAATTATATGTCAGTGTCATCAACTTAATATGTGTTATAACCAATTTAACGCTTGTTACTAAAACAAATACATACAAATCTCCATTAACTTAACTTTCTTTATTTATTTGTCTTTCAACATCAGATTAGTATTACTATTAATAGATAAAAAGTTAAAGTAAATACTCGAAAATATTATCAAATTTATAACCTCAAATCTTCAAAAAGAAAAGACAAAATCTTTTGTCTATCTGTTATACTAATTATTAGAATAAAAAATCATTTGTCTTATATAACGTTACTAGGTTTAATACCCGTGTGTTACACACGGGTTAAATAGTAATATTTATAAAGAAATTATAACCGTTATATTTAACAATTTGTAAATATATAACATTTAAGGAGTTGGCTCTATCAACTTGCATGGTGAAAAATTTAGCTAAATTTTACCTCCCAAACTTCTTATTATAGAAAAAAAAATCCCTCCAAAAATTACCCCCTAAAAATTTGATTTATTAGATAGATTAGTCACTGTTCTAAAGACGGTTAATAATTTAGAGATCGACATGTTAGGTTTAATTGAAGTTATGTTAATTAATCTAACCAAGATATAGATGAGATTAGATGTTGAAGGGGTCGAAAGTAAATAGAACATTGATTAAGTAGGTCCAAGTAAGTCATACATGTCTGAGATATGGACTGTACAAATGGCAACACCTCCATAACCCTTTCGACACCTCTCTTTAGTCTTTATCATACCCCACCACCGCTAACCACCGGCAACAATCCTACTTATACCGACTTACAACTTCATTCCAATCTTCCCTCTTCAAACACACTCACAAACTTCATTACCCATAACAAATTAAAGTTTCATCTTTAAATTTACATACATACATACATACATGTCAAGATCAAAAGAAGCAATAATTCCTCCGGTTGAGTTTGGAGATGATGATCAAGATTTGTTGAAAATCAAACAAGAACCAAAGATGGATAAAGAAGAGTGTGGTTATGATGAAGAAATGATGATGAAGATTAAAGAAGAACCGATGATGGTTTTTGATGATGGTAAGTGGGCACCGAGGCCGATTGAAGGGCTGAGAGACGGTGGTCCTCCGCCGTTTCTGAAGAAAACATTTGAAATGGTGGATGACCCACGAACCGATTCGATTATATCGTGGAGTAACTCTAAAGATAGTTTTATTCTTTGGGATCCTCACAAGTTTTCTACTGATCTTTTGCCTCAAAGATTCAAGCATAATAATTTTTCTAGCTTTGTTCGCCAACTCAATACTTATGTAAGTATAATACCCCCTCTAATCTAATCTAATCACGAATAACTTAATTTTGACTTCACAACCAAAACCATGACAAGCTCGATCAAGAGGCTTAAATTAAGATTGGTACTGTACCGGTACCGAACCGGTACCGATACCGAAAACATAGAAAAGTGGGTACCGGTACCGATACCGAATCTATCGGTACCGTACCGGTTCGGTACGATACCGGTACGGTATAGGTACGGAACAAGTACTTTTAGGTAAATTTAAGGTATTGGTACCGAACCGGTACCGATACCGAAAATACCGATACCGAAAACATGTAAAAGTGGGTACCGATACCGGTACCGAATCTATCGGTACGGTACCGGTTCGGTACCGTACCGGTACGGTACGGGTATCGGTTCGGTATTTCGGTACCAAACGCTCATCCCTCAGCTTAATTTATAAAATATCATTCTTTCTAAATATAAAAAAAATTACATTTTTTTTAGAAAAACATAGATTTAGACATCTTAAATATTATCGGTGTAATCTTACCGATTAATCAGCCTTTATGTTAACCTGGCTACCTTTAGTCAGGTTAAAGGTTAAGAGTTATAGTTTAGTCACATTTAAAAGATGACTACCTTATCTTGTTTATTAACTTTTTGTTTTGCATTTTTTAAAAAACTATAAATTAATATATTATATTTTGAAGGAAATCTAAGGGTGTACGTAATCCAATAAGTTTTTTAATTGTATTTTTGTTAAAGTTCATTTATTTAAACATATGGGTGGTTTTTTATTGTGGTTCGTGACTTTAGTTTATTATTTTAGGGGCATTTACATATATCCCCTTCTTAAGATCATTTATTACGTATTTACCCACTCCTTAAATTCAATTACATATTTCCCCTTCCTAAACCATATATATTACATATTTACCCAATTTCTTTAAAATAGCCTTTTGATTTACTATTTTACCCTTAATGATTTTCATAAATATATTTTTAGATTTTCTTATGGTTTGTGTAAAAGAAAGGGTAAATGAGTAATTTATTATGTCAAAGGGGATATATGTAATTAAACTTTAGGCTTGGGTAAATATGTAATTGATGGACTTAAGAAGGGGAAATATGTAAAAAAACCATTATTTTAAAATGTTGGAAGTTAATATTTAAAGTTTAAACAAAAGCAAAACCCTAATTGTATATGGGAATTTTGTGTTGTATACTTGTATGTTTCTGTATATGGGTTTGATTTATCAGGAAGAATATGTATTTGACCTTTGGTCAACTTAATTAAACATATGAAATACTAGATATGTTCAAGCCCGAATTTTTTGAAATGTGTGTGACTTTGCTATCTAAAGAATATGTTTTTACTCAAAGAATATGTGTCCATCATGCATCTAACCTATTTTAATGATCAAATCATTTCTGGTATTAAATTCAAATCAGACACACCATCTTCAGTTTTAAAAACTCGAACAAGCTACACGTCATATCTTAATAACTTGGTCTCTAATTTAAGCATTTTGGTCCATATACCATAATTTACATATGGAGAGGGTATATGGGAAATGTATTTAATATTTTCTTTATATGAAAATGGTAGATTTTACTAGAAACATTATTAATTAGAGCCGGACCTTTAGTCAACTTAAACAAATAGAATTTATTCTTGTGCTTAAAGCAAAAAGATGCATAATTTATGGTTTAATTATTGATTTGAGTGTACAATTTGACTAATTTTAATTTGACTTTTGTTGACCAACTTATATTCTTATAGAGGTTCAAGAAAATCGACCCGGATCGATGGGAATTCGCCAACGAGTTCTTCCAAAAGGGTAAAAAACATCTTCTAAGAGACATAAAGAGGAGAACAAACCAAGCACACAATGTGCCAAAACAACAAAAACAAGAAGAATATTTCAAGAAACAAGAACAACAACCACAACAATCTTGTGCACATCAAACAAACTCTACAATCGAGGCCGAGCTCAAGAACTTAAGAAAAGATAGAATCACACTTAGACAAGAGATCTTGAAGATGAAACAACAACAAGAAAACACCGAAAAACATTTAGAAATGGTTCAAGAACGAATGTTAAGAATGGAGTTCAAGCAACAACAGTTGTTAGTCTTCATGTCGAAAGCGTTTAGAAATCCGATTTTCGTTAAGCTTTTGCAGCATCTAGCTCAGAAACAAAAGGCAGGCAGTGTCGAAATGTGCAAAAAACGTAAACTTGAGCAAATGCTGAACACGGTTAATGCGGATGATATCACTCGGTTTCACGAAGTGTGGAACTTGATCGAACCGGATGCGTATACGGTGTTTTCATCTGATGGATCAGTAAGCCCACACGAAGATCAAAACACTAGTGACAACAAATCTGGATCGAACGGTTCCGATTACAACTCGGAAAGCTTTATATTGTGGGAAAAATTGATGGAAGATGAGCTGATATTTGGTGATGATGATCATCAACAATCAGCAGGTAAAGATCATACAGAAACTTATCTTCAACAATGGGAAGAACTGATCCCAAAAGCTTAATTAGGGATCAATGATGCATTCATATGCTGGAAATGATCGATCGATCTGCATCTGTTTGGGGGAAAAAATAGACGTACGTAGAAAACAAACGGGGTACAGATGTTTTTTTTTTTTTTTTTTTTTGGGTGATGTTGTAGTTTTAGTATAATTACAATAATAAAGTCTGAATTAGTTTTTAGGATTTAGGGTTGTAAATTAAGGTAATTCTCATGTAAATGAGTTCTCGCTTGTGTTATATTTTACAACTAACGTGATATGTAATTAATTGTCTTTTAGATATATTCTTTTTCTTTTGGGATGAAAGAAAATGGACGTGATATGTTTCACGCCGTGACATATGTATTGCACGTGTGTTAATTTTTCAATATATTTAAAGTGGTTTAGTAAGTTATGTGTTCTAATTTTACATTGAACATTAACTTTATGCAAAAATGCATTCTTATTAGTTTTGAAAGTCATTATTAATGGTTGATTAATAGCAACTAGATTTCAGATCAGGTAGCGCGTTAAAGCGGTTGGGTCACGTAGTCGGGTCTTGCGTATGTAACTTCGTCATACGTTGATAAAACAAGTCTCATGTCCCGTACGTCATGACGCAAAACCGTAATGTGTCACATTTTAAAAAGCGATGAAATATCAAAAGCTATAGGTCAAAACGATAACAATATTGAAATCATACTATATGTCAAAGTAGAGTAAGAGATCAAAGTCGAAAACTTATCAGGAGCTAAAATAATAACTACTAAAAGTCGGGGATTAAAATCGTAAATACGTCAAAAGTCAGGGATTAAAACCGTAAATACGTTAAAGTAAAAAAAAGTTAAAACATCACGTTACGGCTAGTGAAAAACACCAACCTTACATATTAGATAGTATATAAATTGGGGGAGATTGTTTTTTAACGGTAAAGGTCTCTTTGGTATGAGGTAACTAAATGGACGAGTGACTGAGATGAATGAAGGAAATAAATAAATAAATAAATAAATAAATAAAGGAATGAAATGGATTATTTCATTCCATTATCCTATTTGATTGCCTTATATGAATGAAATGACTCAACACTTTTTGTTGTTTAGTAGCCATGAAAAAAAATGAGGACATACAAATCTCTAAAAACGACATAAATATCTAGTCAGTTATGAGTCGCGTCTTGGTTCGGGTCATGGATCGGCTCATGGTTCGATGCATGGGTCAATTCATGATCAAGACATGGATCGAGACATAGGTCGAACCATGGTTCGAGGAATGGGTTACGACATTGGTCGGTTTATGGTGCAGCTCATAGGCCAGGTCATGAGTCAGCTGACGGACCGGATCATAATTCAGTTCATGAATTGAGACTTGGGTTGGGTCTTCGATCAGGGCAATGGTCGGGTCATGATACTAGACACGTGTCAAGTCATGCGTCGAAATCATGGTTTGGGTCATGGTTCAGGACATGAAAATGGGTCAGATTACGGGTCTGTAAACGACTCGGGTCGTGAGTCGGTTTATGGGTTGAGTCAACCCATAACTTTAGTTTCTTTTTTTAATGGACCGCTAATCTATTGATAGTAAATCAGGAGGCTACCAAATAATTTTGACTTAAGCAGCCATTTAATCAAAAAACCTTGGCGATCCTAATCGGCATTATTGTATTCTGATTAGTGTTGTAAAAATCACTGTGAGTTTAAAGTGACCCACATACATAAACTCTGTCAATCACAAGTTTATTTTGGTCAACCGTCTACATACATCTAGATGAAGTATAATTTAAGTGAAAAAAAGGAAGAAAATATGTTGCTATATATTCTAAAGTTACTATCTATTATTTTGTAAGTTAGTATTGGAATTAAGTTACACTCAATCCAAGCAAACTATCATTTCATTTTAAAATAACATATAAACGAGCAAAAGCTGCGTCGTAATTTTTTTAGAGTAAATATTTTTTACAGTAAATCGAGTAAAAAAAACACATTCGGTAAAAAGAATTAAAAAAAAGACGTTAATGGTGTCGTTTGACGTATAAAATGAAAACAGGGAGAAAAGTGAAACATAGATCCACGCACCCCTTTGACCATTGTCTAATGTCTATCATTCATTATCTTCTCTCTCACTATTGTTCATCGATCCTCTCTCTCTACCACGTGTCCTTTCTCTCTCTTACACGTGGCTGCTCTGCCTCTCTCTACCACGTGTCAAAAGAATGAATATAAGGGAGGAGGGAGTGGACATACAAGCTTGTCACGAGGTATGGTTCTTGTTTCTCCTTGTTTCTCCTTGTCTCACAAGGTATGGTCCTCCCCACACCTTGTTTCCTTCCTCGTTTCCTCTCCATCTCGTTGCACTTGGTATGGTCCTCCCCACACCTTGTCCTCCCTCAGCGAGCTCCTTAGCGAGGTCCTATCCTCGTCCACGAGCATCCCCACCCCTCCTCGTTTCCTCCTTTCTCGTCCACTCCCTCCTCCCTAAGGTTACTGCAAAAGAATGATTGCTGACTTCTGTTACGTGTCAATTTTAATCCTTTATTATCATTTATCAATATAATAATCTATATACATTTCCATTTTAAGCTACAAAATATTTCATTCGTCTTATTTAAACTGTTTATTTTTTTTCTCAGTTTAAGTATTTTAAAAAAATATATATAATTTTCATTTTTAACCCTAGTTATTTAACATAAAATTTACTTCATGACTAAAAGAAAAAATTATTTATAGAATTATTGTCATTTTATAGGTTGAAAATATATAATAATCTACTTTTTTCTTAAACTTTGTATTGTGGGTCCTATAACACTTAAATTGAGACGGTTAAAGTAAAAATGTTTGATGCTTGATAAAACAACAATAAAAGAAAATTAAAGCAACAACACGAATTCAAGGTCTATATATGTCTTGCATGCTTTAGCAATTCTCTCCGGCTACACGTACACATGTTCTTTTATAACAATAACATATGTTATGTCATCAACTCAATATCTATATAGCTTCAACTTCATCTTCATCGAGTTTATCGAGTGTTGGTGAGCATAACAGTAAACTCGTTTGTGTAACTTAAATATAGAACATATGGTGTGACAAAATTGGTGTTATATATAATCCGTTAATGTAAGCATTGCTTGGTGTTTGTATTACCCAAATCTAGCCTCTTTAGTTTTAATAAAATCACCATAAAAAATTGTAGATTCAAGTGTTATGTTTAACTTAAAATAAATAGTTAGTGTGCTCAAACAACATAAATTTGTGTTACACTTGTTTTCGTACGTACTTCTCACAACATCCTAGTCTTGATCGTGTGCATATATATACAGCCAACGAATGAATAAATTCATTATTAATGCATGTCATAATTTGCAACATTAACTAATTTCAATGTTTTACCCAAATTATTCGATAAATAAAATATACGGAGTATATATTTATCTACATTATTTTTTCAAACATCTAGAAGAGTTTGCATGCATTTAAAAAATGTAGCTAGCTAGGTCACTACATTAGATACATGTCTCTGAAAATAATAATCTTGATTTAGATCATCTACCGAACTCTTTACTTTTGACAAAATCATATATATCATATCAAATCTAATTAAGTGGCTGATACTTTTCTAAGTATATATATTATATATATGTTCCATTAACTGAGCACGTACAAGTTATTTTTCTTCACAACGGTGAATTTTGTATTTCCTATCATTTGTTTTTTCTGCTTCTATACATAAACCATCCACAACAACAGAAATTGATTTTTATAGTTATAATAAATCACAATCCTTTCAATGGTGGTATTATGAGAACATGACCCGGACTGAATATGAATTTTGCAGGATTAGGTTGACCCTAAACGGGTTTGGGACGAACTCGCAAACACGATTAACTAACAGGTCGTGTTCGGTCAATTCCCGTTGGGTTGGTAGGTTGACTTGTTTATTTAAATATATTCATAAATTATATGTAAAAGGTATTATATGTTATAACTAGTTATAAGCCCCCGACATTGCTGGGCGAGGGCGTAAAACATGCTACCAGCGTTTGGGGCGTACAACCGCGCTAAGTAACAAACCTACAATGACCCCACTCAAGAAAAGGTGAAACAAAAACACGAACTTGTAACACCAAGTGACTCGCGCGTATTATAGCGATGCATATTAGAAAGTCAAGAGAGTCAAAGTGATAAATTTAAAGGTTAAAGGGAAGGAAAACAAACTTTCACTAAAAGAAGAAAAAACACTTAAGGGACCAAATTTAACCATCAAACAAAATTTGGTGACAAAACTATAGACCTCAAAACTACCTTGTTCCTAAGCCCCATATGTTTTATTATCTATCTAATAAATCAAACTTTTAGGGGGCAATTTTTGGAGGGATTTTTTTTTCTATAATAGGAAGTTTGGGAGGTAAATTTAGCTAAATTTTTCACCATGCAAGTTGATGGAGCCAACTCCTTAAATGTTATATATTTACAAATTGTTAAATATAATGGTTATAATTTCTTTATAAATATTACTATTTAACCCGTGTGTAACACATGGGTATTAAACCTAGTCTATCTAATAAATCAAACTTTTAGGGGGCAATTTTTGGAGGGATTTTTTTTCTATAATAGGAAGTTTGGGAGGTAAAATTTAGCTAAATTTTTCACCATGCAAGTTGATGGAGCCAACTCCTTAAATGTTATATATTTACAAATTGTTAAATATAATGGTTATAATTTCTTTATAAATATTACTATTTAACCCGTGTGTAACACACGGGTATTAAACCTAGTATATGTATAATTTAAAGAAAAGGGGGTGTAATGTCAAACCTCATAACTTAAAACTTGAACGAGATTAAGGCCAAACATTTATGTTCAAAAGCGGTATTATGTGAGAACTTTGTTTTTATACAAAAATCGTGAAGTGTTATGTTTTAATTATTTTTAGGATTCGAGTTTTGGTGAAAATTTTCGAGCTCACTGCAGGTTTACCCGCTGACACGATCCACTTAACAACCCTAATACTTTGATTCAATATATTATCGTATAAAAATAATAATCTCGTATATCGTGAACATTTAAAAGCATATGATTCAAATAAGTTCCGTGTAACTTGTGTATCTAAGTATGTTATAGGTGTTGGGAGGAGTTAACGACACGAGTAGACAGATGTTAGACACGCGGACTAATGCAAAGTCTAGGGATAAAATCCGTAATTTTTAAAATCTAAACACGAAATGTGAAATTTTAAATAACTTTACGGACCCCACGTGTAATTTACTCTATAAATAATTTTAAACGGCTAACAATTTAACATAAACATAATCTTAATTCTTAAATCTACACCGTCGGTTTATTATGACACAAAACTAACCCTCAATTACTTAAAAAAAGAGAAACATCCTTTAAACCACAAATGTTTTGGTTATAAATGTTGTATAGTGACAAGTAATTAGAAAATGTTAAGAAAATAAAAGGACAGGTGGAGTGAGTTGGAAAGATGTAAAAGGCGTGGCTTATTTAGATCCTTTTATTTTATGTGGTTAATTTAATAAAGTGATTAAAATATTAATTTGGGTTACTTTTATGATACTAAACTCCATTATAAAAAGATACATCTAGAGCTTGTCTCCGAATTTCAAACAAAAGCACAAAACCTCCCATCAATTTTAAATCTTACTATTTAGACAAACAACAAATCACCATGTATACATTATATCGTGATATTGTATTAATCATGTGATCTTCTTTCCTACTCTAGGTGTATACGTGCTTCAATCAGATTAAAACTTATTATTTTATTCTAGTGTTTATTACTATAACATGCATCATACTTTCATTTTTTCTTTATCGTTTTATATTATAAAACTAATTTCTTTTTGTCATTTGATTAACGTACTTTTGTTGTGTTGTAAAATACGTCACATTAAAGCATAATAAAGTGTACTTTATATTCAACACTAATAATAAAGCATATATTTATTTTATTAATCTAAGTTATAACTTGTAGATATATTGTTGAAAAAACATATACTAACAATTTGATCGCAACCACAATCAAATATAATAATGAGAGATTTTCACTTGATTTTGTCGATAATAAATTTCGTAATTAATTTTTACACTTCTTATGAAAACATTAGTTTCTACTTTTGACTCTCACTGAATAAAACAATTTCGACTATATAAGAATTTTATTATACGAAATAACAAAACAGAGCATTCAATTCATATATAGATTTTATAACATAGACGTTTAATTCCAATTCCAACATTTTATAAGAGATGACAAAACGCGTCGTTAATCAAAATGCATTTTGAAAAAAAAACAGTCGAATATGTTTGCGTCAAAGTGGATGGTTTTGTAAAGGAATCACAACATAGCAGGTTGCATTGATCATAAACAATTGTTTGTTCTTCATTAACTTTATTTGCAACCGATTTAAGGAAGATGTGATTACTCATACACGATTTTTATAATAATACGTTATCTACTTAATTAAGTACTTATCTTTATAATAAATGATCATTTAAAAGATGGTTTTTAACATTCTTTAGCCAACTTTTAACCTTTTAGAGATATTCTAAAAGATTTATATATAGCTCGTTAAAAATAGATTGAGTCAAGTGGTAATAGAGAAGTCCCCCAACCAAAATTGTTATGAGTTTTAGCATGACCAAATTCTAGTTGTTGTTCTAAATAGTTGTTGTTGTTGTTATTATTATTATTAACATATTTTGAAAAAAAATTATTATTATTTGAGTTGTAAACAATAATGAGAGTTCACTTGGTTATAATTTGTCATAAATGGCTGAATACATAAAAGGGGCCACTCTTTAACTTTATATATCTGGAAACTCTGTCTTGTGGCCAAATTAAATATCACAAAGTCAGATCTAAGCTAAATGGATTATTTTAAAGTTATATTAAAGTTAACTATTTACGCATTTGTATAATGTATATATTACCAATACTAAATATACTTGAATATACATTAATTATTTGACATTCAACACATCTAACTTATGACCGGATAATATCACCCAAATCATATCATTTACCTATATATATTAACATCTCCAATTTATAAAGGCTGCCGCTATACGAACACGCGCGTGCTCTTACCATTCGGATATCACAGAGACACATACTATGCAGGCTGTATGAGGTGTGTTTTTCTCTTTATGTAGAATGCATAATAGAAAGATATTGATCGATGTATGGTATAACATATGGATTAATACAGAAACACACAATGTACTGATGTAATATCATACACCACTGACATAGGTTATACACTTATACATGTCGTATTACTCTTTTCTACATTTATATGACCGTATGACTACATCATCTGGTGTTTTAATGGCATCACCTTTTATAATTAAAGTTGAATGAGATTATTAATACACTAATTAATTAATTTTATGATTACGTCATCCAACACCGATCATATACGTACATTAATAGAAGGAGAAAATAGTCAAAAGACTTAATATTATATATAATGATAGATGGATGAAGCAGGTGATGTAGAGATCACGCTGAAGCAATGAGGATCACTCGATTTGGATTAAAATATAAAATCTTTTGGCATGCATGCATGCTAGATATGGAAAATGGGCCATGCTTTTAACTTGCCATATCTGGAAAGTTACTATTGTTGCCCCATTTGATAGGTAGAGAATATTATAAATTTATAATTATACTACACTACACATCATTGAGTTGGATTTAGGACCCATTCAACAAATCAAGTGATGCTTAAGCTTAAGGCCCTATGCAACAACTAACCAAACCAATTAATTGTGGGTCGGTGGGGTCAAATATTAATCATGAAAACTCATATTACATATAAAAAATGGGCAATTTTAGAAGAAAAGAAACTTAAATCGACGGAGAAAACAAAAAGAATGGAAGTGCACAAGCTATCGTGTCCTTGAAAAGAAGTTTGATTTGTTGGCTACATTATATGATTATGAAATACCCATGCAGTATAAAACGGATATTGATTTTAAAAAGTACTAACACGAGGCCGGTGTGGATTCATGACACGAAGACGCGGACCAAGCTACGGAGAACTAGCGAATTATTTGTCAAATTCTTTGCTTGTTTGTTAGGGTATCTAGTACGTGCAAGTACCTTTTCCTTTTCCGATTCTTTTTCTTATGATGTATGTATTCAGTTATACCTTTCATGAGCTGATTATTTTATTTAGTACTTACGAATGACAAGTTCCATTTTTTTTACAGTAGAATGTTCTCTTAGACTTGTTTATTTACCATAAGGGTCTATTGCTCTAATACTTGAGGTGTACATTTTTCACCAATAAACGAGTTGATTTGAATTTTAATTTATCACAAGTCAACAAAATGATAACTAACAGAGAAATGAGTCGAACTAGTTATATTCATAAAAGTGTGAGAGCCGGGAGGGTGACAAAGAGAGAGCAAATAAAAAAAGATAACAAAAACCGATCCAACCTGTTTAGAAAGAAAAACATTTGTAGGCCAATCTGCCAATATAATAACAAAAGGCTCAGCCCAAGAAAACAAATTCAAAAGCTCAAGTAACTAACTAAGAAATGCCACATCTCTAGGTTCTGTCACAAATTTACAAATCCTTAAAACCGCAACGAAGTGTAAATTTTTTTAGCTTACCTCAGCCATTAGACCACTAATTATAAGTTTATAACCCCAGTGTTCTCATTCCTCAAGTTATTAATTGCAAGTTGTTATTGAACAGGACAGAACATTACATGTGGTTTGTTACAATCTTTAGCTGTTGACTAGGAATGATTTCATTTACTTTATATTTCTAAGGTATCACTATTAACACGTTTGAGATTGTTACAATCAATGAACATGCAACATAATGAGATTACAAAACACACACACACACGCACGATCAAATTACGATTAAACTTCCTACAAAATTGCATTTAAAAACTAAATTGTGTATTGCAATGTGCCTTTTTTTTGTGTTTATTTGCTATTCACCTTTTGATTCATGACATCATGATAGTAGAGTAATACACTCATGGGTTGACCAAGGATGCTAAAAAAACACCAGAAGATGATATTTCCCACCTGAATAAAAATCTCTTGATTAGTTCTTTTAATAAGCCAACTTTCAAGGAGAATAATTAAGATGTGTTGTTCTACAAATAATAATAATAATAATAATAATTTACCATTGAGTTTTGGAATTTGTTCTGCAAGTAATTCGTGAGTAACACCAATGGCACCTGATCCACGTAAATGAATGCACATGTAGTTAAGTTGGTAAATGATAAACCCAGTTACTTGTGAATGGGTTAATTTGAGTTGAGTAGTTTCTAACAGATTAAATGAATACATAATAACTTGGTTAACAAGAACATGGGTATCAAGGTACCCAAAATGTATTCTTAAATCGTACCTCCTAAGCCAGTTGATTCATATACTCAGATTAGCGTTTCAATAATAATGCCTTCGGCACCATAACTATCACATTAACTATTTTTAAAACAAATTAAGTAGATCATGTATGTGGAGACGCATCCAAGTATTCAATTTTTATCACTAACACTCTTAAGAGTACTCATTTATTTATATATTGAAACTACTTTATAGGACACCCAGGTAGGTATGTTGAATTACAAAAATGTCCTTAGGTTTTTGGTAAGACAGCTTTAACCTATAATAAGTTGACAACTCACCAACTTTGTTTTTCGGTTTCAAATTTGTAAGGGCAGTTTCTATGATCCGGACATATTTCTTAAGGCAGAATTGGTATAATAAGATGACCTAAAGTAGTTTAAACTCTTTAAGTTAATAGTTTTATTCACATACATTATTCTATATAAAAAAGGTCAGGTGACAGAACCATTCAACCCCGGCCTGTTTTAATTCGTATTTCCCCACCTCTAGTAAAAGAGAAAAGGCAGAACATTACCTGAAACATGATCCCAATAAAGGCCCAAAACTTGAAAATGTGGCAGGGAACAGCAATGCAGAGCTTAACAAAATAAAAAATCCGATATAAATATGTCAGTTCAGGGTAGATGCTTTTTAACTAAACAAAATAAAGTAACAGAAAATTATACCTCATGGAACACAGCAGACATGAAAAAGGCAATCAAGACGGCAGCCCCCTGAACCAAAGGTTCAAAAATCAATCAGTCACAAAAAACAACATTCAGATGGTGAATGGAAACTGTATTTTCAATAACTCATTACCTTGGGTATCCCATTACGCAAACATGGGAAATAGAGATGCCGTACAATCCATTTATGAACAGGCTGCAAGGTATGGGAAGTATATTCAGGTTGGCAGTGTAGTGATACCCTTTATGACATGATTGTTGCAGTAACCGAAATCAACAAAAAATTACACACACACAGACAGATGGGTCCGTAGATTTATTACACATTTACATCAACACACAACTTATTTCACCTTTTTGTCAATGTAAAAAATATATAAGTTTTCCGATGTAGTCTCATACTTTGAATTTAAGTTGTTCAATGTAAGACACCTTCACTAGCAAGTAAATGGTGATGTGCATGCTACAATATCATAAAAAAATGGTGTCCTATCACCACCATTCTACATGCTATAAACAGTTACCTACAGTGGTATAAAACTGGAAGTATAACACATACAAGGCGGAAAATAATTGTTTAATATAATGACTGAAAGATGAAAGACGCATTGTGATGTAATTATCTGAGAGGTATATCCAAATTTATATAAGATCAGGATAGCAGCAGCAGAAGAAAAAACATATACATCCTGTAATACAGAAGAACAGTTTGCAAGATGGCTTACCATATTCCATAGTCTCCAATACTAGAGCAACATCCACGGAGGAAGCATGCAAAGTGGCTAAATCAGCAAGTAATCGTAGCAATGCAAAGGAAAGTGATGTTATGATAAATTTATAATAGTCAACAGATCAGTACCTCTTCAATAGTCTGTGCATTCCACCAATCTTTATAAAACTCTCGATCCCCAAAACGAAGAAGCTCAGCAAGTATATTTAACCTGCATTACCGTAATGCATGCAAATGTGACTAGATGATGATGAGAAGAACATAAGCTATAGCTAGAGTGATTAACACAGCATATACATACCAAAGGTGAAAAAAACAGTAGAACATACAGAGCCAAACATATAAATTTGGAACTGAAAGCTTCAAAACACGTTCAATTGCGTATAAAACGTCTCCTTTCAATGGATGCCGAGAGTTTTTAACAATTGGATTGATATACTGCGGATAAGACATGCCATATTAGTTTGAGTGATTACATGGAAGCAAAAAAGGGGACAAGTTGAAAAATCGTAACATCCATAAAAAGGACAGGCTTACTTGTTCAATGATGAATCCCATTAACCCTGTAAATATTATTAGCTTGATCAGTTGCCGTAACACCCAACCCTTTCGAATAAATGCAGTGCGTGGATAGCTCACCTACAATTAAATTTTTTTCAAACATAATAATAGTAATAACAACAAGAACAACAATAATAACAATAATAAAAATAATAATAACAACAAAAACTATGATATAGGAATTCCCAATGCAGGGGAACTAATAAGTCAAATTTAGAATTAACATGGAAGACAAAAGAAGTTAAGATGTTGAAAACACTAAATTGAAGATGATCAAGACGCCACTGTTGGCCAAATTCACAAGGAAAGAACAGTTCAGTTCATTTTTTTAACTACCACCTTAGAAACGAAAAAGCAAGTTACTCTAAAGACTAAAGTCAATAAATTTTTAAACGTAAACCATTATATTTTCACAAGTTGTGTGCAATTATCAATTATATATTAAGTGTATATATGTTAGGGAAGTTCGCAGTCTGGTTTGGCAAGTTTTGACAACAATTGTGTGTCTAACTACTAGCTTTGGTTTTCGAAACAACAAACCAAACTGGTTGGGTAGTCCGGACCAACCAAAATGGTTTCGTTTGGTTTGAGCCATTTTTGTTTTTTAACCATAATCATAAGTGTATATTAAAACTTATAAATTTAACAAAGATAGTTCATGAATATTATAAGTACACATAAGTGCATATCCAAAAAACTAAGAAAAAAAGGTTAAACAGCCAGTTTCAAGTTCCAAACGGTCGGCCGAATTTAAACCCTGTTTTTTAAACCATAAACTATGGAGCGGACCATATAAAACTCAAGCTGTCTGGACCAGCTGATTTGCTTTGGTGTAAACAGTTCAATTGGTTCAACGGTATGACCATCCCTTATATTAGGAGAAGAAAAATTAACCAATTGATGAGTAGTAAAGGCTCAAGTCTTTTATACCTGGTAACACAAAGTAGGAGCAACCATGAAATAAATCAAGCTTTTGAAGTCAACATCATAAAATAACTCAACATTTGAAGATTTGGACTCTGCTTCGCCCTGACAATATAAAATGCAAGCACATTAAAAAATACCATATAATACAATTTCAGATTTACAGGGTGAAACAAAATTGAACCGTGATAAAGGCAAAACATCACTTATTTTTAAGCATATCTAGAACTAACAATTACCTTATCAGATGAATTCACAAGGGATCGCATATCATGATTTGTATGCACAAAAGATACCAACTTCAACCAATTAATGCAAGCAAATAGCATCAATGAAACACCTGATAGAACAACTGAATCAAACCTGCACATGTGAACTGATCATGTCATGCACTCATGTATAAATAAGGTGTCAACTTCAACTGTTTGCTTTCATAACCAGAAATAGTTCTCTTTATGTCCTTCACACTTTATTGACAACCACATGAGAATGGTTCATGCCATGCATATATAAGGTCTCGGCAGGGGTGGTGATTTCAATTCTCTATCTGAAGGAAGGCCAACTTGGTTTTTATTTTGATGCTAAGTTGCTAACGAGTCAAAATTTCAAAACTTGCAAAAAGAAATGCATTGAAAGGGTTACAAATAACCAATGCTATATTGACATATAAAAACCTTCTAAATTGTTTTATTCTCTGATAATAGTTATATAATAATATTTATCATCTATAAAAACTTGAAAAATAAGAAAAAAGAAATGTTAGGTGTTCAACGCAACCCTAAAAAAAATTAATAGTTATGACCCGTTGCCCAAATCACCTGACCCACCCATTTTAACATCTTTAGGCTAGTAAAACCTAGAACATAGATCTATCTGTTATGGTGCATTGGTTCTAAAAAGATAGGACCTAATTTAAACTGTAGCGGAGAGACCTGGTAGAAAAATCAGTCAATAAGGTTTTCAAGGTTAAGTTCGTAATTGAAGGACATTAGCTTATCAATTTCCAAAAGGAAGGTTAAAAATCTGAAGGCACTGCTAAAGAATATCGGCATCAGTGTTATGGGTAGTATTAACAGAGTTCAAAGAAAAATATATTGCAGAAAATTTTCTTACTATAGAAGGATAGGGAAGCTATAGTTCTTTTATTCAATCTTTTCAAATGGCTATGAAATTGAGGGTATAATAAAAAAAAAGTGTGGCAATAAGCACATAACAAACTTGTGCATGCAATTGAGGGTATAACCAAACTGACCTTAGAATCATGAAAACTGGATATAGAATCGCAGTTGTCGTTATTATAACATGGAGGGTGATTACAACCTACAATAGTAGATCAGATTATAATAATCTCTATCAATTTAATATAACTTCCTCATAGCAATTTACTTACAGGGTCTGATATACGCTTTTTCCATGCCAACTTCTCAACAGCGTAAGCAGTAAAAGGGAAGGCCAGAAGAGAGACACTGCATGAAAAATCAGAAATCAGCACCTCCATGTCAACAATTTCTTTTTACTAAATGGAGTGACAATTTTTTATCCAGCTCTAAATTAAGGCCTATAGAAAGCCCACGAGTTCTTCCTCCTTGATTCGTTCGTTGGTCACTCACTCTCTTTAGAGTCGTTTAACATCCAGACTTTCAGGAAAGACAAGAGAGAAGGTTTCTTAACAAGAAAGACAAAAGAATATTACCAGCACATCAGAAGTGGCCAATCTCTTAATGATCTTGAACTGAACCAAAAATTGGAATTGATCAATAATCCATACTGCAAATGCAATTTGGATAATGTTAGCAGTAATATTTTTTACTCGTATAGTAATATAATCTGATAAAAAATCCAACCATTAATACAGCATAGGGCTTACCTTCATCAGATTCTCAATGATGAGCCTACCATTTACAGCAACAAGAACAACTATGCAAAGGTTAAAGAGGCCTGCATGACTCTGCCAGAGGTTTCTAATTAGCCATTCCACTAACGTGTCTTGAATGATAAAAAGTAAGAATACAATAAGAAAATGAAAATAAAAGAAAACAAGAAATAAAACAATTATATGGGAAATAATCCATACAACCAACTGCTAGAATTCTGCAAGAAGATATTATGTTGCTTTAGCATGTAGCTTCTTTTTAGTGCATATGCATATAGTAATTAGTACAAGGCAAACGATTCAACGCCATTTCTCAGCCTTTTTGTAAGCTGGATAGCAGTATAAGCAATATATTTCATTTTCCATTGAAAATTTGCATGTAAATGCATTATATCATGTTGCAAAAAGTGTTCGAATTGTAACAAAGATACCTTAATTAGTTAAAAAACAGAGAAGAGAAGTACATCTTGCCTATGGTGATTGAGTGAGCTTGTTATTTCTCAAGGGGCCCAATAAACAACTCTCACCCCTCTTGTTAAGGAACTTCCAAAAGGGAGAATAGCATAAGAAGGAGAAAAAAAGCAACATTTACTGACCAGGCAGAGAATGAATTAGTTTTACCTCAGGCAAAGTTTTCTCACATTCTCAAGGCTCGTTAAACAGCAACCACAACTCATCTCAAGTGTGACATAAACTAAATGTTCAAAACATCACTTTATCTGCCTACAGAATGAATGGGTGGGCTTATAAAGTTCCATGGGTAGGTATGCTAAAACCTGGATACATGTTTGTTAACCTGTTACACTTTTGCACAAAAAGATACTAGGCTAAACTAACATCATGCGTCCTTCCTCTTTACCCTTCTGATCTGATAAACCAAATCCTCCAAAGCTAGTGTCAATACTATCGCCCACACACAGACTTCCGTCCAACCTGTCTTGCATCAAGTGTGAACCTCACAAGTTTGTTTCATCTAACCAAATCAACTTTAGTTACCATCTACAAGACTCTACGTATAATTACCCTCTTGGCTTACTCAACTTCCACCAGTAAACACTATAGTTACTAGTAATTGTCTCCTGGAACCTAGCCAGTGCTTAATAACAAATCTACAATCATACTACCAAACTTATATAACTTTGGTTGTTAGTGTTACTCTCTCAAGCTATGTGCATTTTGTAGTTCTAAAAAAGCTTAAGGAAATTTGAAAGCATTTCACGCATGGACAATCATTACTACAGCTAACAATCAGCAATCAGCCCCACACCACCACACTTATGACAGAACAAAAAGTATCTAGAATTGGCAATTGAACAGCAAAAACAACTACCGAAATTGAAGAGTAACTATTGTCAACTAAACAATAAGCAAACAAATACGTAATAGTAAAGAAAATCAAAGCAAAACCTGCTTGAAGATAGCGTCGGAGCTAAGCGGAGACTCTTTAACTCTCCGATGAGCCGGAAAAGACGGGCGATATGCATAATTGAACACACTCGTTTCACTCTTCTTTTTAACTCCATCTCCACGATCTATCGTCTCTTCGTTTCCTCTGGATGTTTCCTCACCAGGTCGGATCTGTTCCTCGCCATTCTCATCGAAAACGTTATTCAAAGTCTCACCGTCGTCCGACGAGTTCGTCCTCGAAGACGACGAAGAATCATACAAACCGGTTCCCGTTCCGGCATCAGGTTTGACACTCTTCCGCCGTCTAATCTCACCGCGTTTAACAGTCGTCGGTGTTGTATCTCCGATATCTGGCGTGTCTAATAACGCCATTAATAAGAGGTTGATTAAACAAATGAAGTAATTGAAAGAGGAATAAGAAATTGAATTGAGAGTTGGAGAGTGAATATGAAATTTGATGGAGTTGAGATCATGCATAAGAAGGATTAGATTAGATTAGGCGGTTGATTTGATTGTTACTTGGAGATCGTATCTGTATCGGTGTATGTATGTATGTATGTATCGGTGTATGTATCATCAATAAACGGTGTGAATCGTCGTCATCAGATGAAGTTTTGTGTGAGAGATAAAAAGAGGTATCTGGAGGACGTGTTGTCTGACTTTTCTCCAAGGTCAATTTCAAACTATAGATTTATTACTTTTTTATTAACGAACAATTCACACGCCCAAAATACTACTTTTAAATCTTTGCTATATGCCCATAGATAGCTTTACATCACCACCATCTTTGAGGTAGCGTTTGGTATGCAGGAATGAAAGGTGAAATGAAATGAACCATTACGACGGAATGAAAAAAAATGTGTTTGGTTGGTCAATGGAATGGAATGAACCATTACAAAGGAATGAAAATTACTTCATTTTCATTTCATCCCCACCCCATGTTTTTTTTTCATTCCTTCAAGGAATGAAATACTTTTTTTTAAAATTATGACTAGAACAATGACTCGGCCCATGTCTTAAACCTTGACCCGACCCAAGACTCCATGAACCGACCCATGTCTTAACCCATGCTTCGAACCATGACCCGACCCATGAACCGACTCACGGCCCAAGCCATGAATACTTGACCCATGACCTGAACCATGAACTGAATCACGAACCGAGCCATGAACCAACTCGTGACCCGAGTCATGAATACTTGACCCATGACCTGAACCATGAACCAAATCACAAACCGAGCCATGAACCAACCCGTGACCCGAACCATTCCTCGAACCATGAATCGGCCCATGGCTCGACCCATAACCCAAACCATGATCTTATTTATGACCTCACTCATGTATTGACCCATGTATTGAACCATGACCGACACATAGACCAAACCAAGACCCGACCCATAACCAAGAAAATATATTTTTGTCATTTTTAGTGAACTTTATTTCATTCATTTATCTTTTTCATTCATACCAAACAAAACAATATAATGATTCATTTCATTTCTGTTAAAGCAACCAAACATGGTAATGGAATGGGATGATCATTTCCATTCCTTTGTTCATTCCTTTCCTTCGTTCATTTCATTCCCTTGTCCATTCCATTACCCCATATCAAACAGACCCTGATGTTATTGGAATATTTGTTCTTTAAATTTTCTGTTTATTAATAATAGTTTTTTATCAATAATTTATGTTATGGAGAACAAACATGAAATCATGTATGTGGAAGTCGGTAATCATAAATACAACAAGTTTGAAGGGAGACATCGATGTTTAGGATGAATGAGGTACTGTCTAGAGTGTATTGTTAGGATGGTTTATTCATTAGTGTGAGAAGTAAGCTTATAAATTAATTAGAGATATAAAGGTAGGTGAAGAGTAACAATAGTTTTAAAAGGAGACATTGACACATTGTTGTTAAGGATGATCAAGGTACTGACGAGAGTGTATATTTAGGATGGTTTAGTGTTAGAAGTAAGCTCGTAAAGTAATTAGAGAGAGATAAAAGTAGGTGAAGAGTAAGGTATGATGTTGTGATGAACAGCTTCTTATGAACTCATTTATACACGAACGAGGCAACTAACTAGTAAAAGTAATTGACTAGTTCGTTCATTATTTGATATTAGGAAGACTTAATTGATAAAATAGTCTTTGGGTTTGTATCACTTCGGCCAATTTGGTCATAATGCTTTATTTTTTGTCATTTTTGTGTCCGATTTTACAAAAAAATTGTCATTTTGATCATCTGACTTATTTCTTTTGGCTTTGATTGTTAACACCACATGCAATATAGTTATTTTACATTTTAGAGACCAATATGACAATCACTTTACATTTTGAGGACCAAAATGACAACTGTTATTATTATTATTATAAAACCCACTGTCATCGAGCAGCTATTCTTCATAACACCATTGATGACACCTCCATTGATCATTTCCTTCGTCCTTTTCGTTGCTTCACATCCCATACAGAAAAAACTTATCAAATACAAAATCAATTTCAGATCTTCATATCCCCCATTGATTAACCATGATCTTCAAATCTCTAAATCGATGTTTGGTTTTGATTTCTAACAGTAAGGGTGTTCTTTTTCTTTCATTGTTTAATTAAACTATTGTTCTTCTTGGGTTGTTTCCTGATTGATTGATTGATTGATTGATTGATTGATTGATGCTTATAGAGATGGATGAAATTCAGGTGGCGGCTGTGGTGGTAAAATTAAGGTTTTAAAAGAGGTTAGGATCGCCTCCTATTTTCACATTCCAATAGGCCACCTCTACCAAACCACCTCATTTTCTTCCCTCAATCAAACATCAACAAACCACCACGATTTGAAACTTCAACTAAATACATCTCACTTTTGTATGTTAGGGATTCAATTTCCCTTACGGGGAATTGCATGGTGGTATAGGGTGGCCATGGTGAGGCGTTTGTCGTGGTGATTCCGGAGGTGTAGATGATTTTAAAGATGAAAGTTGAGAAAATTACTAAAATGACCGTAGTTTGAAAAAATAACAAAAATAGCAGAAGTTGGGAAAATAAACAAAATAACAAAAAGAAGTTGGAAAATTTCCAAAACGACCATTTGGTAAACAGGGTACTTCGATCATTTAACACAAAAATAACGAAAAATGCTGATCGAGGTTAGAAAAAGAACCAAAATAATAAAATTCAGCAAAATCAGACACCTAAATGACAAAAATTAAAATACAAGAATCAAAGTTATCGAAATATTATAATTCTATGCTCTATTTTAACAATTAACTCTACCATAATATATGAAGATATTAATTATATATTAGAAAATTAGTATATCATGTATATTACTTAGAAACTAAGACAAGAAGGAAAGAAAACATATTGAGAAGTTGGATTTGGGTTTCGTACGGAATAGGAGGTGTGCGAAATAATGACGTTTGACATGAATGTCCAAAACCGAGTCGGTTAAAGGATATATTAAACAAACGCGTCCAACGTGTCTTAAAAAAAATATTTTTCTCCAATATAAGATATTTTTTTTAAAAGTAGTTAATTTACTAGATGTGTAGGTTAGGTTAGTACTTAGTAGTCCACGTTATAATGTACATATTTGTTTTAAGAGCATTAGATATTGGGTTTAAATAATGTTATGACCATGTTGTAATGTATTTTTGTTTGAAATAAAGGCGTTGCTATTCAAAAATAATAATTTAATAAATAGGATGATTTTAGTTAAACGAATAAACGATAGAATACAAGCTAACTTTTTTTCCAGTGCACATTGTACGAAACTATTGAGCGCTATTGAAAAACAAATAAACGCGTCTCTATGTGATAATCTCACGTAAAAGTAATATTTCTTGTGTAGTAATTTCATCCCCAACTTTTTTTAATAGAATTTTATCCCCAACTTAATACACTTCTCACGAAAAACACGCTTCATATTCTAACATTCCCCATATTTTTAAACCAAATAAAACTAAATCCTGCATAGATCAAGTCCTCTAAAATGTTTTATAACAGTTGTACTTGTATTAAAAAAATTTATATTTGTCATAATAAAAAAAATACACACTTAAATGAATATGGCTCTCGTAATTTTTCTTTGCTTAAGGCCTCTAAAATGATTAAGTCATCCATGCAAGCTAGAGTAATCTAAGTTGTATCATGCTAGTGTAACACCCAACGATTTTAATTTATTACGACTAACACAAACATCGTTATCATGACTTAATCATGCTCATTCATTCACGCATTACACTCAGTTATGATTAATTAAGTGCACAAGTTATTTCTCTAGTTCAAACACAAAAAATTCACGTAAGTGATTCGAAGTAAAATAATAGTTATTGATGTTTTATGATACTTTACTTTTAGTTGAAGTTTATTATAGTTTCGTTAACCGGATATTGATTTATTTGTTTTTTTTTACTTTATTGTGTTCGGTTAATGTTACAGATTCATCTTTTATATTTATAAGAAATTATAAGTTTTGTAGAAACTTTTAAAAGTCTATTTATGTACCTTCTAACATATTTGATATATTCTTTTTTCATTATTATTACTATATGTAAGACGGAAAAAACTGAAAAAGAAGAACCTTTCGAAATGGGTTTCCCCTAAAACTAAGAAGAGATTCTCTCAAAATTTCTAAAGCATTAGAACAAGTCATTGTGATCAATGAGGAAGACCGAAGACGTGTTGCCAACGAAATACTTTAAGCCCAACCCCGGTAAATACAATGGTGAAAGGGGCCCCAAACCCGCAAACGTAAAGAGCTAGTAACAAGACCCGCCAACTATTCCAGGGAAAACCACTGCTCAACTAAACACTGCTATAAATAAAACCTCTGCCAACCAAAAAAACCACGATTTATATTTTCCGAAGCTTTTGTTATTTTTTGACATATTGGCGAACGATGTAAAGTTGTAAACCAACCCAATACACAAAAATGCCCAATGTACTAATGAAAAACTGGACCAAAAACAAACCCACAAATGCAACTGTAACTGTATTAAAGATTAAAGATGTTATAAATAAACAAATCCAAAACAAAAGAAACTTTAGTACACAAATATAAGTTCCAAATATCTTATAACACCAAGTCACTTAACAATACCATTAACTTAAACAACCAAAACCAATAGATTTTCAAAAAACAGGTTCTAACTTTGACCTTTCTTTCCCATAATCTTTTCTAAATCAGATCAGCAACATTGGAAGGTAACTCCTCAACCACCACATTATAAAACTTCTGGATATCAGCAAGCATCCGTTCATCGTCTAATGTCACAAAATTAATCGCCACACCCTTTCTCCCAAACCGCCCACTTCGACCAATACGATGAAGATAGTTTTCAGGTTGTGTAGGAAGATCATAATTGATCACAAGTGATACTTGTTGAACATCAATCCCTCTGGCCAAAAGATCGGTGGTGATTAAGACACGTGAAGAGCCTGATCGGAACTCACGCATGATGATGTCACGGGTGTTTTGGTCCATGTCTCCGTGTGTGGCGGAGACTGTGTGGTCACGACTACGCATCTTGTCAGTCAACCAGTCAACTTTTCGCCGAGTGTTCACGAAAATAACGCTTTGTGTGATTGCTAAGGTTTCGTAAAGATCACAAAGGGTTTCGAGTTTCCATTCTTCTTTTTCGACATTAACATAAAATTGTTTGATACCTTCTAATGTAAGTTCATCACGTTTCACGAGGATTCTAACGGGTTTGTTCATGAACTTTCTTGTGATTTCTAGAGCTTCAGGTGGCATGGTTGCAGAGAACACACCTACCTGAACCTTTGATGGCAGCAACTGGAAGATATCATAGATCTGAAAAAATAAACCATCATCCATTAAAAATTTATAAAAAAAAGTAATAAAAATAGGCAAAAAATTAGCTTCCTTAAACAATAACTGTTTACTGCAGCAACGAGCATGAAATAGATTATCTACTTAATCCCCTAGACAATTAGATAATCATAATCAAGATGATTGCATCCAAACATTGTTCCTATATCAAGATGTTGCAAACAAAATAATAAGAAGCAAAGAAAAGACCTGATCCTTGAATCCTCTTGAAAGCATTTCATCAGCTTCATCCAACACAAACATTTTAATGTAATCAGAACGTAGTGATTGCCTCCTAAGCATGTCAAAAACACGTCCAGGAGTACCAACAACAACGTGGACCCCAGCTGCAAGAATACGTTGGTCCTCACGAACACTAGTCCCACCCACACAAGCATGAACCTTCACACCAAGATAGTCACCTAGAGCCCGCATAACCTTCTCAATTTGCTGTGCAAGTTCACGGGTCGGAGCCAGAACTAAAGCCTGACACTCGACTACACTGTAGTCAAGTTGTTGAAGAATACCAGAGCAAAAAGTTGCAGTCTTTCCGGTTCCTGATTGAGCTTGTTGAATCACATCAAGACCCTTGGTGAACGGAACAATTCCCCTTTGTTGAATTGCCGATGGCTTTTCAAAACCTATAAATACCAAATCTCAACAAATGAACTCTTTTTTTTTTTGCAAAAACTCACAATAAATGCAAAAATAGATATGTACTAACCGTAAGCATAGATGCCTCTTAATAGATTTTCTTGCAAACCCATAGCATCAAAACTATCATAAACCTCATCATATGATGTAAAAAAGTCTTGTCCGTCTGTAGAAAGCCTGTAGCAACAACAAAAGTATGTAATCAGCGCGTTGAAGACATATTTTTAAAACCCCTCACCATTACTTCTTTAAGAACTACAATTATCACCATCTAAGGTGGGTATTAAACACACACGTTTCAAACTTACAACTCATTCATTTTCGAATCAAATTGACGAGCGTCAAACTGAGAACCTTCTGGTGCTGCGCCTGCCATGACTGCAAAAGCCCAAACAAACAATCAACACTAAAAATAAAAACCCAATTAGGCTATCATATTACTGGAAAACTTACATGAAAGGTAACAAATTACAAAGTAACAAATAAAAACCCTACAAACATACATAAACATAGGCCATGCATATACATATCCATTTAATCATTGCATATGCATACCTAGATTTTCACCTAATAAGAGCTTATCAACCAAAAAAACCTAGTCATCTTTTATAATTATAAAAATACACATAAAAAACAGATTTTTTTACTATATCTTCCACCTACATCAAGTCTACCTGTGTTTGTGTTTTTTATCCTAACAGGAAACCAAAACTAACGCATCCTGAGTGATCTAGAGCAAGCATCGATTTAAAAAACAAGTTAAAGCTAGATTAAAATACAAGATGAAGAAACATAAGCATGTGATCCATAAACTAAAGCAAGGACACCGATCTACTGATCTACATACACACGAAGCTCAGATCGAAAAACATATAAAAATAAACACAAAATCAGATCGAGAAAGTAGAAGAAAAGTGACAGTACCTGATTGATGGAAAGATTTAGATTTAGATGAAAAAGTTGAGAGATTTTTAGGGTTTTGTCAAACTCCTCGGAGAGTGGCCGTGGAGTTGAAGAAAATGCAGAGTAAAAGTGAAAGAAAGAAAATGCTTGTGTTTGAGATGATGATCTTGCCCTACTTTTGCTGCTTTATCTTCACCATTTTACCCCTTCTTTTATTTTTTCTTGACACTCATACCCTTGGTTTCTTCATTTTTTAAAAACAACGGTTAGTTGCAACAGCTTATGACTGATGTATTCAGAGATGCAAGAATCAGTATCAAAATCCCGTCTCTATCATCAATTAGGTGTTTTTCGTTGGCATTAGGGTTCTCCCATTACTATGACAACAGCGGAGGCTCACCACAATGTTCCTTACTGCCAAGTTGATCGGAGTCAAAACTCTTCAAACAAATGTTATAGGGACACTAGTAGGCTCACACACGAAGCCGAGTGGTATCCCGAGACAGGCTTCATTGTTAATATCCACCAAAAGTGACACTAATAGGGATTGAACTTGAGTTTCGTATGTTCTTTTTAAAGAAAATTTGGATTTTAGCAGTCCAAACTATGAACTATTGACCAATAAGAGTCATAACTTTTGACTTGATGTGTGATAGTTCTAACTTTTGATTTTGGTACTAACAATAGTATCAAACTAACTAATTATTAACTCTGCTAGTTTTTTATGATGTGACTTGTAGCGTGACTTTGACATTATAGTTAACATTTTTCTATTAAACCAAATATGATTTATCGTTTGATATATGAATCAAAACCTGTTAGTTGGGATTGTCAAGAATCAAACTCGGTAGTTTTTATTAATATTAGCCGATAAATCATACTTTGGATTAATAAAAAAACAAATAACTATTATGTAAGAAGTCATATCACAAGTCATGTAAAAAAAGTTAACAGAGTTATAAACTAGTTAGGCCGAGACTATTGTTACTAACAATATCGAAAATTGAGACCGCCACAACCAAATTAAAGTTTGAAACTATTGTTGGCAAATCGTTGATATTTTTTTATACTATTAAAACTCATTTCCCCCTTTTAAAATGGTTAAGTTATGCAGTTTGTTTTTTAAGTAATATATTTTAAATCACCCATTTAGGCTACATTTAGGCTACATGATCATCTTCATTTTGAGAAGTATTAAATTTTGAAAATCTACGATGACACTCTCCATTTAGGAATTTGCAATCGTTCTATTTTCCTCATCTTTCCTAATGTGTCACGTCTAACACTTCTCACTTTTCTTATTTAACTAGCAATCATTTTTCATTTTTCTATATTTTCTCTGCATAGCTATAATATTAATGCAAAAAACACAACTATAACATACAAACCCATTCCCCTATTAACAGGGAAGGATTCACCGACTTCTCTTCAACACTTTCACGTAATAAGATCATGCGTAGTGGGTTTTTTAGCATAAAAACACCCTCTTTCAACCACCGATGTTTTTTAAGACAAATACTTTTTAGGCATTTTGTACAAAGCATCTACTTGATGCGTGGTGTTGGAGCTCATTGTAATTTTTTTAACTTTATCACTATACATGGTTAATCTGAAAAATGGTGTTTCAACTTCATATTTGTTAAGAGTAAATTGCAATTTGAATTCTTATGTTTTAATACTTTTAACAGCTTTAATCTTACCTTAACAGTTTTAGTCCTTGTAATTTTTTTCTAACATAAATGGTCTCAAACAATAACTTCATCTAAATAAATCTCCATTTGTTTAAAAAAAAAGGAAGTGAACATATTTATCAGGTGTAAAACTTTAACACTGAGGACTTTTGACAGAAAGGGTATATTTTTAGATCCGGCCATCAGGGTAAACACATCGGTTAAAGATCACTATTCTTTTTGACATATTGGCGATCGGTGTAAAGGTGTAAACCAGACCAATACATACACAAAAATGACCAATGTATTAATGAAAAACTGGGCAAAAAACAAACCCACAAATGCAACTGTATATTAAAGATTGAAGATGTTATAATAAACAAATCCAGGACAAAAGAAACTTTAGTACACAAATACAAGTTCCAAATATCTTATAACACCAAGTCACTTAGCAATACCATTAAACTTAAACAACCAAAAACAATAGATTTTCAAAAAAACAGGTTCTAACTTTTAACCTTTCTTACCTGAACATCCCATAATCTTTTCTAAATCAGATCAGCAACATTGGAAGGTAACTCCTCAACCACCACATTATAAAACTTCTGGATATCAGCAAGCATCCGTTCATCGTCTAATGTAACGAAATTAATCGCCACACCCTTTCTCCCAAACCGCCCACTTCGACCAATACGATGAAGATAGTTTTCCGGTTGTGTAGGAAGATCATAATTGATCACAAGTGATACTTGTTGAACATCAATCCCTCTGGCCAAAAGATCGGTGGTGATTAAGACACGTGAAGAGCCTGATCGGAACTCACGCATGATGATGTCACGGGTGTTTTGGTCCATGTCTCCGTGTGTGGCGGAGACTGTGTGGTCACGACTACGCATCTTGTCAGTCAACCAGTCAACTTTTCGTCGGGTGTTAACGAAAATGACACTTTGTGTGATTGCTAGAGTTTCGTAAAGATCGCAAAGGGTTTCGAGTTTCCATTCTTCTTTTTCGACATTAACATAAAATTGTTTGATACCTTCTAGTGTAAGTTCATCACGTTTCACGAGGATTCTAACGGGTTTGTTCATGAACTTTCTTGTAATTTCTAGAGCTTCAGGTGGCATGGTTGCAGAGAACACACCTACCTGAACCTTTGATGGCAGCAACTGGAAGATATCATAGATCTGAAAAAAGAAACGATCATCCATTAAAAATTTATAAAAATGTAACAAAAATAGGTAAAACAATTAGCTTACTAAAGAAATAATTGCTTATTGCAGCAGCTAGCATGCAATAAATTATCTACTTATCCAATAGTGATAACTTAATCCCCTAAGCAAATAGATAATCATAATCAAGATGTTGCAAATAAAATAATAATAAGTAAAGAAAAGACCTGATCCTTGAATCCTCTTGAAAGCATTTCATCAGCTTCATCCAACACAAACATCTTAATGTAATCAGAACGTAGTGATTGCCTCCTAAGCATGTCAAAAACACGCCCGGGTGTACCAACGACAACGTGGACCCCAGCTGCAAGAATACGTTGGTCCTCACGAACACTAGTCCCACCCACACAAGCATGAACCTTCACACCAAGGTAGTCACCTAGAGCCCGCATAACCTTCTCAATTTGCTGTGCAAGTTCACGGGTCGGAGCCAGAACTAAAGCCTGACACTCGACTACATTGTAGTCAAGTTGTTGAAGAATGCCAGAACAAAAAGTTGCAGTCTTTCCAGTTCCTGATTGAGCTTGTTGAATCACATCAAGACCCTTGGTGAACGGAACAATTCCCCTTTGTTGAATTGCCGATGGCTTTTCAAAACCTAGAAATACCAAATCCCAACAAATGAACCACTTTTTTTTTAAAATACTCACTAAATAAATGCAAAAAGAAATACGTACTAACCATAAGCATAGATGCCTCTTAATAAGTTTTCTTGCAAACCCATAGCATCAAAACTATCATAAACCTCATCATATGATGTAAAAAAGTCTTGTCCGTCAGTAGACAGCCTATAGCAACAACAAAAGTAGTAATCAGGACGTTGAAGACATATTTTTGAAACTCCTAGCCATTACTTCATTAAGCAAAACAATTACCAACATCTAAGGTAGCTATAACACACACAAGTTTCAAACTTACAACTCATTCATTTTCGAATCAAATTGACGAGTGTCAAACTGAGAACCTTCTGGTGCTGCGCCTGCCATGACTGCAAAAGCCAAAACAAACAATTAACACTAAAAAACTTTAACATCAACAAAAGGCTCTCAATGATCAAAGATCATTGCTGATGGACCATATATCTCACTTTGAACTCATACTACGAAACATTTTTCCCAGTCGGGTGTCATATTACTGGAAAAGTTACATAGTAGGTAACAGATTACAAAGTAACAACTAAAAACCCTACAAACAAACTTAAACATAGGCCTTGCATATAACATATCCATTTAATCATTGCATATGCATACCTAAATTTTCACCTAAAAAGAGCTTATCAAACAAAAAACTTCTTCATCAATTAAAATTATAAGAAACATACAAAAAAACAGATTTTTTTACAATATTTCCACCTACATCAAGTCTAGCTGTGTTTGTGTTTTTTATCCTAACAGGAAACAAAAACTAAAGCATACTGATTGGTCTAGATCAAGCATCGATTGAAACATCAAGTTAAAGTAAGATTAAAATACAAAATAAAGAAACAAGAGCATATGATCGAATAAACTAAATCAAGGACACCGATCTACTGATCTACATACAGACGAAGCTCAGATCGAAAAAACATATACATATAAACACAAATCAGATCGAAAAAGTAGAAGAAAAGTGACAGTACCTGATTGATGAAAAGATTAAGATGAAAAAGTTGCGAGATTTTTAGGGTTTTCTCAAACTCCTCGGAGTGTGGCCGTGGAGTTGAGGAAAATACAGAGTAAAAGGGAAAGAAAGAAAGAAACTGGTGTTGGTGTTGGTGTTGGTGTTTGTGTTTGTGTTTGTGTTTGTGTTTGTGTTTGTGTTTTGAGATGTGTATTGAAAGGCAAATCTTGCCCTACTTTTGTTGCTTTATCTTCACCATAATACCCCTCGTTTTATTTGTTAGTTGACAGTTTTACCCTTGCTTTCTTTATTAGTTGACGATTGTACCCTTCACCACTAGTGTCTGTTTTTTAAAAGAAAATTTGGATTTTAACGGTTTAAAACGTCAAATTATAACTTATTGGTCGATATATGAATAAAAAATCTATTAGTTGGGACTGTCAATAATCAGATTTGTTAGTTTAAATTGAAATCGGCCGATAAATCATAGTTTGGATTAATAAAAAAACCAATGTTTTTTATGTTACAAGTCAGTTCCGAGCCATGTCAGGTGTCTCGTAAAAAAACTAATTGAGCTAAAAATTAGTTAGGTTGAGATTGTTGTTAGTAACAATGTCAAAATTTGGGACTGTCACGATAAAACTGAAAGTTGAGATTGTTGTTGACTAATAGTTAACAGTTTAAACTGTTAAAATTCGTTTTCCCTTTTTAATATAGTTAAGTTATGCAACTTTTTTTAAGTGATATTTAAATATTTTAGATCACTGAGAGATCATTAGTCTACATGATATTTTTATCTTTTAAGTATTAAATTTTAAAAATCTCAACCAACAATCTTTGTTTAGGAATTTGTAACGTCCTTCCTCATCTTCTATGATGTGTCACATCAACACTTTTCTCATATGAATAGCAATTGTTCTTCATTTTTCTTTATTTTATTCACGTGACTAATTTTAATGTAGAAAACAAAACAAAACAAGCAATCATCTCCTCAATGAACGAGAGAGAATTCACTAACTTCCCCTCAACATTTTCCCCTGATAATGGTAATAAGAGGAAATGTGTTTTAGGTAGAGATTTTGTTAAAGAAAAAAAATAGGAAGTGAACATATCTATTCAATGTAAAACTTAAACATTGAAGCATTTGACAGAAGGGTATATTTTTACATAGTTTGGTACGAGCATGTTGTTGACAAATTTGCCACTTGTTTCTTTATTATTGATTTTTGTTTAATCGACGTGGATGCTACGCAGAGGCCACTAATTCTTTGTTTGTTTATGTTTTTCCTTGTTCGCAAAGAAAAGACGTCCATTGATTGATTTGGGTCCATTTTTTGTTCTTTTAGCTGTAATATATGCATCAATGGCTATATGTTTGATTTGTGTTCTTTTCATTTATTGTAAAATACATATAGCATCTTCTTAAACCCTTCTAACCAATATAACTACCTATAATCAGTTCCAGTTTAACTTGCCTACGTAGTGTAGACAAGATGTGCATATTTATAGAAACTTGTCTCTCATTCTTTAAAAGAACATCCTACATTTTTAGGCACGAGGGACATTTTTTTTTCAAAACTACGATTATGGTTGGTTCTTGAAGCAACGACTATAATCTTATGTGATACGAACCCATTCGAAGAAAAAAAACTATTTACTGGATCTTTAGCAACTTTCCAAACAGAAATCAAGATTCTAACAACCTTCTAAATTTACAAACACCAGTACTTACACGATTTTGCGATTCTCTCAGTTGGTGATGCATAACTATCTATGAGAATAAAGTTATACACTAGTTAATAGAGCACAATACTACTATTGGTTCATAATGGTTCACAAGGTTGTTGTTGTACACAATAATTGTACATAACCAAGAACCAAGAGTTGATGGTCAACTGGTCAATGTAATGCCAGGTCAGATTCCTAACTCCTAAACACCAATACATTATCAAATCAAAATCTGTCAACCATTTTGGCTTCAAGTTATACATAATGTACATACTCATTCTGCAGCTGCTTTTGAAACATGCATTCAAAACAAAAATCTACTTATAGGCTTGACAGCGAAATGAACAAAAATGGCTTCCGAATTGAGAGATAACATCTACTACACCACCGTAACCAGCAACAGAAACAACCTGAAACAAGAGAGAGGGAGAGAGAGAAATGATTTTTTGACTTTTCAGGTCAAACTCCTGACTGTATAATTTTAATTCCTCCTTCCAGAAACCGATCACATTTTAAGCGTTAACAAGTCTTCTCACCAAACTTGATAGTTTTTATATCAGTGGGTTATAAAATTCATTAAAAGTTACATCTCCAAAGAAAAATCGTTAAGGGAGATATTTGCATTGTTCTGATTAGTAAAAGCATTACATGTATATATTAATATATTATCTTAAAGTACATATTTTTGTTTGACAAAAACTCTTTTGGGACATGATGTGCAATTTAAGTACTTGAAAACTAGAAGATAAAGTTTGTATGTTTAACTGAAAAGTCAAAGTGTATATATTTTCTTTTTAGAGTTAAAAAGGGAAGTTAGAAACAAGGAACATACGCCTGATGGATGTAAGGAAACAGAAAATGTTGAGCGAGGTACACATTGTATCTGAGAAAGCATAACACCATTTATGTCATAACGACTCAGAACTGGTTCTGCTCCCACAGCTAATATCTGGAAATGATTAAGCAACTTAAGTATAAAAAAGACAAGCTAATTTTCACAGATGATCCACGAATCAAATGAAGTTAAACTGTTAAACAACTTACTTGATTGTCATCAAAGCATATATCTTGGATGCAAGCACGTGTCGTGATCCCTGAAATTCTTTCAGAAGCAGAAAGATTCCACACAGATAGATTTCGCCCAGAGCCACAAGCCTACAAAAATATGTTCAATGTTACTTAACATAACTAAAACTGAAACACATGAGTAGGCATGTTTTCACGTAAAATTAGAACATATATAAAGTTTATTTGGTGCAAATAAAACCCTTACCAACCACTTTTCATTAGCATCAAGAGCAATGCAGCTGACATACGAAAAGAACTCTTTAGATTTCTTATCTTTTCCTGGCTCAATAACGTTAGTACACTTTCCACTTCTGCAATCTGCAATAAACCAACAAATGAAGGCTTGGGCATTTAGTCAAAACATGTAATCTTTAGTGGGAGATGGCATAGTAGGAATGTATTGATCCAAAGCACGTTTGTTGATTTTTTTAAATAAAAAATTGATACCTTTAATATGATTACAAAAGCTATGTTACTACTATAACCACAATCTAATCATTTGAACAAAGCGTTTTTGGACGTTTTATGCATTATAAAAAAACTGGACTGCTATCAACCCATTTGACCTATTTCCTTTTCAACTTTATCTTTTTATAATACCCATTCGATCGTTTGAGAGAAAAAGAGTACTTACCCCAAATTCTGGCTGTTCCATCCTCTGAGCCTGTTATAATCTACAAACAAAGCAGTGCAAAACAAGATTAACCAACAAAATGCATTAACTGAAAACATGATTAAGCAGAATAAATAAGAGAAAGGACCAACATAATACCTGATTACAAGAATTCCGGGCAACAACAGAATGTAGATAGCCAGCATGCCCTTTGAAAGTCATTTTGATTTTAGTTTTCTCCTGAAAACGCATTGCACAAATCGGAAATTCATTAATGCAGAAAGGAAAAAAGAAAAAAAAATCTCGATATTTGAGTATATAATCACCTTCAGGAAATACATACCACATCCCAACAATAGGCACATGAATCACCAGCAGCTGCATAGATGGAGCCTCCCTATGGTACATGTAAAGCAAATGAAAAATGCAGCTCATATCTTACATTCAAATTTATGTATTTTTTTTATAACATACTCAACTAGTTATATGTATCGCAAGCTTACAGACCTGAGTATCAACAGCAATAGCATTAGTTTCAGGGATAGGAGAGAGGGCACCCCAAGGACCTCTGAGGGCGAAGGAAAAAGCATAAGTTAGAACAAATAGAAAAGTAAATTATGATAGTTTTAAGTTTATGTGACTAACTTATGTTGAGGATTTGCTAAGTCAAGTTGCGGCTTCAAAACGCCACCTGCAAACATTTGATGTGGTTAATGGTTAACAAAGAGAACAAAAAATGTATGTAACTTAATATTTCATAAGTCCATAATGAATAAATCACCTTGCGACAAAGTATTCTGCTTTGTTTCCAAAACATCCATCCACTTCCATCCTCGAATTCGACCATCATCACCACAACTAAATACAACATAAGTTAACAAATATTGATACTCTTGTATTAAAACTAGCATTTAAAGAAACAAAATAATAGTGCTGATCCAACAGAGAGATTATAAAAAATAAAGCATGAGTAAACATTACACCAAAATCAACTAGTTCTAAGAAATTATATAGCATTCGCCTTTTAAAGTAAAATGGTTATGATTTTTCTAACAAAAAAACATACTTGATCATTTAAATGGAGAGAGTATTATGTAAACTATACATGCCTGAAAAACAAAGCCAGAAAAGATTGAACATAAGCCTACACATAACTAGTCGTATAAGTTGCAAGCATCACTAGATGTTTACCTCAACAACAAGGAGTCTTCACCATCCCCATAAAACTTGACATCATAAGCAGGTCCATCATGTCCATGAAGTACACAACTTGGTTCAGCTACAAACAAACTAAAGAAAGCAACCATAAGCAAACTGCAGATACTCACCCTCATTAAGGAACAATTTTGAAAGTGATTGTGCAATCAGCAATCAAATAATCAATCAGATGTGCTTCTGCAGACTGCAGTATGCATAATAATCACAATACTAGAAGCTTGTTAATCAATCTTAAAACGCACATCCAAACATCACCTAAATGCATTTTCATATCTTCACAAGGCTTTGTATAACAAGCTTCGAATCACAAAAGAACAATCAAACAATAAAAAACCACTTACTTTTGAGCCTTAAAGTTCCCAAAACCCGGTGACTGCAAAAACAAAGGAAAACACTCAAACAGCATTACAATTCACTGTAAACTAACATATATACTTTAATTCATAGACAAACACCTAAATAAAAACAACAATCCAACATTTAATATCAATCTTCATAAACTTTGAATGCATTTGTTGTAAACTATTCAAAATCAAAGAGAAGTAGGAGTAGCAGTTGATGTAACATACGGTTGAGGTGATTAGAGATGACAAGGAGTAGGATGTGATGGAACCGTCGCTAGATGCAGCGACGATGAAATTAGGGTTTTGGTCAGGTGGAGATGGAGAGAAGAAGGTACGGAAAATAGTAAGGGAATTTGATTCTCTTTCGTCTAATATGCTATCTCTGTAAGCGTCTTCATCCCATTGCCTGCAATCTCCCTCTACAATCGCCATTTTTGGTGGTGGTTAATTGAGTTGCAGGGCCGGAGAGGTCAAAGAGTCAAACAAATCACATACCCTTGATACTGGTGGTTAAAACGTCAATGTTTATTAGGTCGCGTTGGGGTCACTGTGGGGCTTGGGTTGGTTTCGTCTATAACATGAGCCGACGTGGTTTTGTTTGTAAACGAGTTAACTTTTTTAACGGTGAATGTTAAGAAGTGACATGTATTTGAAGAGAAGCTCGTATATCGGTCACACCATGTGTTTCATAAGTAAAAGAGAAACCGACCATTGTGATAGAGCCTCAGGAGTTAAGATCAAACTTATGACCAAAAAAACTACAAGCCATACCCTTCATTCCCCATGTTGCTAAACCATAGGGTAGTGTTTGGTATGCAGGAATGAGAGGTGGAATGGAATGGACCATTACGAGGAAATGGAAAAAAACGTGTTTGGTTGCTCAATGGAATGGAATGGACCATTACGAAGGAATGAAAAAACCATCATTTTCATTCCATCCATCCCCCATGTTTTTTTTTCATTCCTTCAAGGAATGGAATAATTTTATAATTAATGACAAGAACAATGACCTAAACCTTGACCCGATACAGGTACCCATGAACCGGCATATGTCCTAACCCACGGCTCGAACCATGACCCAACCCATGAACCGAACCAGGAACCAACCCATGAACCGACTCATGACCCGAGCCATTAACCAACCTGTGACATGACCCATGTCGATCCATGCCCTGAACCATGACCCAAACCATAATCCGATTCATGACCTAACCCGTGTCTCGTACCATGACTCGATCCATGAACCGACTAATGACCTGGTCCATCATGAACTGACTCATGACTTGACCCTGAACCGAACCATAAACCGACCAATGTCGTGACCACTTCCTCGAACAGTGACTCGAACCATGGCCCGAACCAAGACCCAACCCATAACCATGACGAGATATTTTTGTTATCTTTAGAGATTTGTATTTCTTTTATTTGTTTTTTCCTGCCTACCAAACAACTAGAAGTATTGATTAATTTCATTCATGAAAGGTAACCAAACATGATAAGAGAATGAAATAGTCAATTTCATTCCTTTGTCCATTCCTTTCCATCATTCATTACATTCCCTCGTCCATTCCATTACCTCATACCAAACAGACCCAGGTCTACTGACAACTGAATTTATCTTGTTTATAAAGATATGAAACAAGTAAAATGCATCTTAAAATAATTAATCATTTTAACAACAATAAACAAAAAGGTCATCCTTGAAAACAAACAATGCGCTTGGGGACTATATTTGAAAAACATGAAGTTTTAGAACTAAATCGTATTTTTACTCAAATCACAAAGAACATCCGTATAGTTTACTTTTAACATATTGACGTATACTTATGTTTATTTTAATAGTGAAATTTTGTAGGTTGACGTACTAACTTGTTTATACTTTAATACAACCCAAGCATAACGTGTTTATTAACTATTTTTAACATGTCAAACTCGACCCAACGTATTTTTATGTCATTTTCGTGTCCTGTTTTAGATCATGTCACAATGACCACCCAAGATCTTATGTTGGTTTTATTGGAGCCTCAATAAATTAAATTGAAAACAACGGCTACAAAAAGACATTGACATTCACAATTTGTATGAGAAATAGTGTTTAGTTTAAATAGTTAACAACAAGAGACAATGAGAACAAACTAAAATTTGATATAAAAACTACCACCTTCACAATATGTAACTGATATGGTCTAAAATATACATTATTTAATATAAATATTCTTTATACTTTTGAGATACTTTTAATCATTTTTTACTCCTAATTGGTTCATGTTTATATTTTGATAGTGAGTAAAAATGATGTGTCTTTGTTAAACTTTAGACTAGTGAGTGATATATTAAACAAATTTTATATCACTAAAAAATGTGTTTTTAATATTGTTACAGGTCATGTGGAATGAAGATTGATCGTGGGCCCGTTGAATTAAAAAAAAAGAGGGTCCATCAAAGTAACAAATGAGGGATTGGTTGATATATATTTTTTTTGGGCAGCAGCTTTACGAAGGACTTTTTGAACGGCAATTTACGAATAAAAAAAAACCGAAGAAAAACTTGAACGGCAATTTGTTTTTGTTTTGACGGCAATTTGCAGTGTCTTGGACGCCGAAGAGAAGAATTTTAAAGTTTTGACGATCAAGAGTTCAATTTTGACGCGTGTATTACACTTTTGGTTTGATTTCTTGGTTCTAGTTCTTAAATATTTTCGTAATGTTTGCTACTTATGTTATTATTTTTGATTCGTTCTTGACCGTCATGAGTAGCTAAACTATTAAAACTACCTAGGTTTGATGATTATTGACTAAGTTTTATTATTTTTGGGATTTGATTATTTGTATGACATGAATATTATTGAAAGTATTTATCTTTTTTTCGGTTTATGATGTGTATGCGTGCTAAGTTGTGATTATTATTTAATTCCATATTCCTCTTGTGATTCTAGTTACTTAACTTTGTGTTTTGTTGATTAGAATTATATGTTTAGGTTTAAAACTTGGTGTTTGAGATTTAATTGTGGTTAAGCTAGAGATAGTTAATCATAGGAATGAGTTTTGAATGTTGGTTTGATTTAGTGTTCTACTAGTCTAGAGACCGAGAGGTGATAGGCTATTGGTTTTATCTTTTATCTTAACTTGATAGGATTAGAGTTATACGAGAGTAAGCTTTACCTTATCGGTTTTGGTTCTTGTAATTCCAAGTCATAAATTGGGTTAGATAAATTTACCTCTTTACATCTAGGGTTGTCGGGGACAGTCTTACGTGTATTGTGATTGTTGAGACCGAGAGGAGATACATCATTAGGGTACCTTAATATTCCCGGTTTGGAGATACCTAAAGTTGATTCATTCCGTCATCCCGTGAGCTTCATAAGACCTTTAGAAACTCTATATTATGTTTATAAGACCTATAGAAGGCTTAGCATAGTTTAGTTTGTCTATTTGTCATATTTTTTTTAGATCCGGAGTCATACAGTTTGTTAATCCCAAGGATAGTGAAATTCGTCAATAGGATTCTTACCTAGGTGGTTTGCTTTCTCCATATTTGCTAGTCTCAAGTTTTTTGTCATTTTTAGTATTTCTCATTTATTAGTTTTTAATTATTATTATTTTTTTTTAGATAAGTTTTAATATTACTTCGTCTTTAATTTCTAGTTTAAATAATTAAAATTAAACAAAGTTTCATCGGTTAGGAGTCGATAACGATTTATTATTGAGGGCCGCCAAACAAGTCTCTTGGGTACGATACTCGGACTTACTTAGCTTGATTACACACGACCGGTACACTTGCCGCTTGTGTGAGTTTTGTTGAGTTTTCCATTTTAATTTAAAACCTGAGTTTTGTGAACGACATTTATTTTATTTAACATATATAATCACACACATCAAGTTTTTGGCGCCGTTGTCGGGGACTTTATTTTGGCGACTTCGAGAACGATCCGAGTCGGGGGTCTAACCACCCTTTAATTTTATTTATTTATTTTTGTTTATTCTTATTTGTTTTAGTTATCTTTTTCTTTTCTAGGTTAGTTTCCTCTATTTGCTAGTTGTTACCTTAGATATAGTTTGCCTTTTACGTGCTATTTGTTTGCTTGTTAGATTAGTTCACTTTTATTTAAGTTGTTTAGTTATACTTTTTTTATTTTCTTTTATTTTCTTTTCGTTCTAGTTTATGCGTCACACCCGTTCTGCCGGACCACCTGAATTTGAGCCATTAGACGATCCCGAGCGTATATTCGACCAGCAGACGGACGAACCCGACTACGACACCGAGTCAGTAACGGAGGAAAGTTCAGTTCGCGACACCGACACCGATTCCGTTCACGACACCGAGTCTACGATGGGCGACGCAGATCCACCAGTTAGGAGAGTTGTTGCCGACTACGCAAAGCCGACAGCCGATGGCGCTAGGTCTAGTATCACCCGACCGCAAATCGCTGCCAACAATTGGCAAATTCCTCCTCAGGTCATTTCGATGATGACCAACACTTGTCAGTTTCACGGGTTGCAGTCTGAGGACCCGAATTCTCATCTTAATCGCTTCGCCCGAATCTGTGACACCTTCCATCTTAACGGTGTTACTGAAGACGCACTCAAGCTGCGTCTCTTCCCGTTTTCTCTCTCTGATCGAGCCCACAGTTGGCTTGAATCTCTTCCTGCCGGTTCCATCACTACATGGGCCGATTTGCAGGATAAATTCCTTTTGAAATACTTTCCACCGTCGAAAACCGCTCGTCTGAGGAGCCTAATTCATTCGTACCAGCAGAAACCTGATGAGACGTTCTATGACACCTGGGAACGTTTCAAAGAGCTGTTGCATAAATGTCCACATCACGGGTTGCAAGATTGGGCGCTAGTTGAGAAGTTTTATAATGGAGTCACCCATGCAACACGTAATATCTTAGACACTACTGCTGGTGGTAATCTTTTGACCACTAAAACTGTTGATGAGTGTAATAACCTGTTCGAGGACTTAGCCATGAGTAGCTTTGAGTATCCTGAAGCTCGAGTTACAGTTTCCGCCCAGCGAGGGGTGCACCAAGTCGATAATAATACTGTCTTAACCGCCCAAGTTGAGGCATTGACTAAAGCGATGAAAGACCTGCAGAAGAAGAAGGAGCAGGCCTGTGAGATTTGTCGGGGTGGTCATGACACTGTTGATTGCCCCATCTCTGTTGACAGTCTCCAGGAACAGGTTGATTTTGTTAGTAATCCCAACCGGATGCAGGGCAATACCTTCGGTAATTCTTATAATCCGGGTTGGAAGAATCAGCAAAGTTGGAGGAGTGGAAATCCACCGGGGTTCCAGCCACGCACCCAGAGTCTATTCCAGGACCAGACCAGTGGGCAGAGCAGTGGCATGGGTCAGGGCGAGAGGAAGCCTTCCATGGAGGATATGATGGCCCAACTCCTTGCGAGAGATGATACGCGATATAAGGAAGCGCAAGAGAGGGATCGGGTGTATCAAATGAGGTTCCAGGAGAACGAGGCGATGTTGAAGAACCAAGGGGCGTTGTTGCAGAACTTAGAGAGAAATGTGGGGGAGATGGCGAGTATGATGCAGAAGAGGCAACAGGGTGTGCTACCGAGTAATGTTGTGAAAAACCCGAACGCCCATGTGAAGGCAGTGACTACTAGGAGTGGTAGGACGACAGGTGAGGTTGAGAAACCTGTCCCTTACACTGATGATGATGTAGATGAGGAGATAGAGATGGAGGCCCCTGCTGGCGAGATGCAACAGAGGCTGCGCCCAGCGAGTACAGCACAGCCAGTAGAGTCCGAGAAGAAAATAACCGAGAGTTCACGGAAGGAGCCACAAATTCGCTTAGATAGACTTCCATACCCAGGTAGAGTGGCTCAACACAGGAATGAAGAGCAATACGGAAAGTTCCTTGAGATGTTCAAACAACTTAAAGTGAACTTACCATTCGTAGAGGCATTACAGCACATGCCTAAGTACGCTAAATTCCTGAAAGATCTGCTCACAAATAAGAAGAAATTGGAGCAGATCTCAACTGTGATATTGAGTGAGGAGTGCTCAGCTATAGTACAGAATAAGCTACCTCGCAAGAGGGCTGATCCAGGTAGTTTCACTATTCCTTGTTTCATAGGTAACTTGTCGGTGAGTAACGCGTTGGCTGACCTAGGTGCTAGTATTAATTTGATGCCCTACTCTGTTTTTGCTAAGCTAGATCTAGGAGAACCGGTACCGACTCGTATGAGTATTCAGTTAGCGGATAGGTCAGTAAAGTATCCGAGGGGGATCGTGGAGAATATGTTAGTGAAGGTAGATAGGTTTGTGTTTCCAGTTGATTTTGTGATCTTAGACATGGACGAGGATGAGAATGTCCCGTTGATTTTAGGACGACCATTCCTAGCCACTGCGAGAGCATTGATAGATGTCTTTGAGGGTAAGTTGTCCTTGAGAGTTGCTGATGAGACGGTCACATTTGATGTTAATAGAGCCATGAGGCATACACAGGACCAGGACGACACCGTGTACTTTATTGATACTATTGGTTCACAGGTTAGTCGTTGCTTTTCTAAGTTTGTGGAGAGAGATCACCGGTTTCACCAGATTCACGAGTTAGAGGAGTTGAGAGATCACGCTTATGCACAGTCGTTTAATTATAAGCTTAGGACTAAGGAGTTGCACGATCGACATTTGAAGGGTAATAAAACCTTCAAGTGTGGGGATCAGGTGTTGTTATTCAACTCCCGGTTGAAGTTGTTTCCGGGTAAGTTGAAGTCTAGATGGTCAGGACCGTTCACTGTTAAAGAGGTTTTTCCATATGGTACCATCGAGATTGAGGACGAGGGGAGAGCGTGGAAGGTTAATGGGCATAGGTTGAAACATTATGTGAGTGGAGCGCCAGTAGAGGAGATTAAGGAGGTCGTGTACCTCGGTTTGCCAGGCTAGTGAGATCTGAGATGAGTCAGGCTGAGGACTCGAAAAACCAAGCGCTCTCGGGAGGCAACCCGTAATATGTAAAGTTTGTAAGTTTAGTTTCTATCTTGTGTTTGAGTGTATTTTTTTTTTTATTTTCATTTTATTTTAGTTGTGTCGAGTCAGTTTTATGCTCGGGTATCTTGTTTTTGTTTTTGCAGGTTTAAATTATTCTCATACGTACTCAATCTCCATTCGGGTGAGTATGCATTTGTGAAGATGAAGGAGGAGCTCGGGAGTGTTGGTGGCAAGGTTGACCGCGACCGAAATGCTATACGGTCAACACTTGAAGATCGGAACGAAGACTTGGAGCTTACGCGTTTCGCAATACCAGCTAAGTCTTTTCCAATTCACCCCTCTTATCTTTTATTTTTGCATTCTTAGCTTTGTTTTTAAGTGTTTTTCCATTTCTACATTAGGGACAATGTAGAACTTAAGTGTGGGGATAGGAAACTGTCATTTCTGAGTTTTAGTTGTCTGTTTTGAGTCAATATAGAGTCTAAAAAATCCAAAAAAAATTAAAAAATTTCAATTAAAAAAATATATATTTTTTCTTTTGTTTTGTGTCTCTCAACCTTTATGAATGAAAGGGCAGTAACGTTGTGGCATTATAAAACCTAATTTAAGTGATTTTTAGTGGGAAACATACTATTCTTGAAGTGGAATAAAAAGTTGAGTCATACTCAAGCCTTTTAGCTAGTGTGATACAAAATGAAGTTGTTTTAAAAAATGTGGTTTATAGTAAACTTTGATTTTCACACTTCTAGTTTTAGTGGTTAACATTTCATGGCATATGATTTTATAATCTTAAATCTTGTATTGATGGGATGTTTCGGGATTCGGAGACCATGGGTCTTTATGCGGTCTATCATCTGGTATTTTTACTTCTAAAAAAGAGGTATAAATATTCAAATAAAAGCTCAAAGAGCAAAACCCGCAGTTAAGCTGCCGTTATAAGTCAATAAATTTGATCACAGTGTGCTTAAAAGTACAAATTCACTACTGACTTGATCAAACCACCTGTTAGTCATATGGGGTCCCCTTGCTCGCGTCCTAATACCAATAAGAAACGGATCACAAGGGACACGCCATATGTAAGCCCACAGATGAAGTCGTGCATAATCACGTATGGTGATGAATTTTGGGATATTGCTTGATAACGGGGGTATGTCATGTAATGGGGAACATTAGCTAGGAGTAAATTGGAAATTGAATTTATTTGATGCCACTTGTGAAATGAATAATAATAAGCAATGTTGTTGAAGTTGCTTGATTGTTGTTTGTGCTTTAAAATGTTTTTAATCATTTAGTTATAAGGTTTAAGTCAAGTTGGGGTGACTCAACCCAATAAAACCATGGAAAGCTTATAATAACTATGAGTCTCACTCTAATTAAAAATCGCTAAAGTTTTAGTCATAGTTGCTTGTTTGAGTAAAGATTAAAGGTTTGAGTTGTAATTGTATAGTTTTTGTTTTTGGTTTTAGAGTTTTCGAGTCTTGAATCCCTGAGATAGTTTATGCTTTTTCAGGGACGAAAAATGTTTAAGTGTGGGGATATTTGATATGGTCTAAAATATACATTATTTAATATAAATATTCTTTATACTTTTGAGATACTTTTAATCATTTTTTACTCCTAATTGGTTCATGTTTATATTTTGATAGTGAGTAAAAATGATGTGTCTTTGTTAAACTTTAGACTAGTGAGTGATATATTAAACAAATTTTATATCACTAAAAAATGTGTTTTTAATATTGTTACAGGTCATGTGGAATGAAGATTGATCGTGGGCCCGTTGAATTAAAAAAAAAAGAGGGTCCATCAAAGTAACAAATGAGGGATTGGTTGATATATATTTTTTTTGGGCAGCAGCTTTACGAAGGACTTTTTGAACGGCAATTTACGAATAAAAAAAAACCGAAGAAAAACTTGAACGGCAATTTGTTTTTGTTTTGACGGCAATTTGCAGTGTCTTGGACGCCGAAGAGAAGAATTTTAAAGTTTTGACGATCAAGAGTTCAATTTTGACGCGTGTATTACACTTTTGGTTTGATTTCTTGGTTCTAGTTCTTAAATATTTTCGTAATGTTTGCTACTTATGTTATTATTTTTGATTCGTTCTTGACCGTCATGAGTAGCTAAACTATTAAAACTACCTAGGTTTGATGATTATTGACTAGGTTTTATTATTTTTGGGATTTGATTATTTGTATGACATGAATATTATTGAAAGTATTTATCTTTTTTTCGGTTTATGATGTGTATGCGTGCTAAGTTGTGATTATTATTTAATTCCATATTCCTCTTGTGATTCTAGTTACTTAACTTTGTGTTTTGTTGATTAGAATTATATGTTTAGGTTTAAAACTTGGTGTTTGAGATCTAATTGTGGTTAAGCTAGAGATAGTTAATCATAGGAATGAGTTTTGAATGTTGGTTTGATTTAGTGTTCTACTAGTCTAGAGACCGAGAGGTGATAGGCTATTGGTTTTATCTTTTATCTTAACTTGATAGGATTAGAGTTATACGAGAGTAAGCTTTACCTTATCGGTTTTGGTTCTTGTAATTCCAAGTCATAAATTGGGTTAGATAAATTTACCTCTTTACATCTAGGGTTGTCGGGGACAGTCTTACGTGTATTGTGATTGTTGAGACCGAGAGGAGATACATCATTAGGGTACCTTAATATTCCCGGTTTGGAGATACCTAAAGTTGATTCATTCCGTCATCCCGTGAGCTTCATAAGACCTTTAGAAACTCTATATTATGTTTATAAGACCTATAGAAGGCTTAGCATAGTTTAGTTTGTCTATTTGTCATATTTTTTTTAGATCCGGAGTCATACAGTTTGTTAATCCCAAGGATAGTGAAATTCGTCAATAGGATTCTTACCTAGGTGGTTTGCTTTCTCCATATTTGCTAGTCTCAAGTTTTTTGTCATTTTTAGTATTTCTCATTTATTAGTTTTTAATTATTATTTTTTTTTAGATAAGTTTTAATATTACTTCGTCTTTAATTTCTAGTTTAAATAATTAAAATTAAACAAAGTTTCATCGGTTAGGAGTCGATAACGATTTATTATTGAGGGCCGCCAAACAAGTCTCTTGGGTACGATACTCGGACTTACTTAGCTTGATTACACACGACCGGTACACTTGCCGCTTGTGTGAGTTTTGTTGGGTTTTCCATTTTAATTTAAAACCTGAGTTTTGTGAACGACATTTATTTTATTTAACATATATAATCACACACATCAGTAACAGACTAACTAATGACAAAACTACCACCTTCATAATATGTAACAGACTAACTAATGACAAAAACACCTTCACCGAGGCTTATAGTCACATAATATGTTCTTGCGCTATGCCACCATATCACCACTTAACCACGAGAACCTGACAAACGAGTTCAAACAACCTGTCAACAAGGTTATGGATGTTCATGATCATGGCCAAAACAAAATAACGGTGTAAAGCAATCCAACTTAAACCAGTTTAATCCTAAACCATATTGCAAACAAAACAATCTAATGATTTTAAAGGTTTGAAGATATAAAAAGTGTTGTTTCAAGTTTTATAGTCTAATAGACAATAACTCTAGAAAAAAAATCCCTACTTGGTCCTTACTGTTTTTATCAAACTTAGAGACAAACATCAGACGTTTTATTAAATGCAATGTATAACATATCTTGCATTACTTACTTTAGCAACCAATTTACATTTTATTACACTAGCAGGGTACCCGTGTAATGCGGCGACACTGATGCGGTATTAAGTACAATTTAGAACAAAGTGCCTGTGAATTCTATTGTATAATACTTTTGTTAGTTTTCAATAAACACTTGAATAAAAAAATATATTAGTCGTAAACATAGTACTTTAAAAATATATCAAATCATTCGAATGAAAAAATAAAAGTCATAGAAATAATAATATAAAAATAAATATCGGAATTTAAGTAAAAAAATTGTTGACTCTTGTTTGAGAAAAACTTAAATTTCAGGACATTGTATAATAATTCAATATGATTGGAAATTGTTGAATCTTGTTTGAGAAAACATGTTCCTAATATACTAAGAATGGAAATTGTTGAAATTTTAAAGAATGAATAAATTACCCTTTTGCACATCTAATATGTATATTAATGGAGTATAGATATTGTTGAAACAAATGACATGTTAACACTTTTGCTGTGTTATAAAGTATACCTTATATGGCAATGGCATCTTATTTGACTTCAATAAACCATCTTTTGAAATATATCCTTAAAAAATTAATTTTATAAAAGTTATCAATAAATCCTTTTATTCTTCCAAATGAACATTATTTGTAATTTGTGGTGACCAGAATGGCATCAACCAGTTATCATCAAAATGAAAATAACTGTAAATATCGGTTATAAGTTATAAAAAAAAGGTTTTCTTTTGTGTCTAATGTAAAATTGGTTTTGCCAGTCAATACTAGCTAGTTTTGAGAATAAGGGATGCGTGATCTTACATCTTTCATATTTCTCGTTGGCCAACTCCAGGAAGGCTTCAACGTCTTTAGCCATTCAGGAGACCCTTTCGGCTTCTTTGACTGCTTCCGCTGCCACAAATGACTTGTTTTCTGCTTCAGCACCTTATATAAAATCCACCCGTCACATTTGCTCTCGTTTGTACTAGTGTTCTAATGTCTCACCAAGATGACTGTTAATTGGGCAGGATGGTCTGGGTCGGATCTCTTTGGGTTTTGGTATTGGTCCTTTAGTTCCATTCACTACCTCCCTTCGTAGTCGATAAGAGTTCTAGACCTTATAACTAACATAAACTGTTCCTTGTTAAAAACCAAATTTTAACAAATCTACATCAAATACTTGAAAAAAACACTAAATTTACCAAACATAGCAAGTTGGGTCAAAGCAGATAAACTTTTAAAGTCGAACTCACTTACACCAAATATGGCAAAAATAACATGCTGAATTATTGTAGAATGGCAAAAAAAATCATACTGAAATATTGTAGAACAGAAAAAACAACCTAGTCGTTCTTTACACCAAATCATATATTTTTATATATTGATGCAAGAGTATCTAGATAACTTCAAATTTTAATATAGAGGTTTATATATGAAAGCAAACCACATACTGTACTTAGGTAACCTATAAAATATTTTCAGTATAAGAATTGACTTAATGAAATAACTATATTTGCTCAATAATAATAATAAGAACAATAACAACAACAATAATAATATTTATATAAATAATAATAAGTATAAACAAGGGTATTTTAGTACATTCACTAGACTTAACTGAAAAAACTAACTCTGTTAATTTTAACAGCCATCAATGTTACAAAGTATAAAATAGTAAGAACCATACATGTATTTTCTTAAAACTAAAGACCAAACATAAAATATGGTCAAACAACAAGGACCATAGTAATTAAATCTAAAAGAGTAAAAGGAACAATGGCAGATCATACATGTGATTTCGGTCATGTAGCATTTGGCTTCTTTGTCTACTATCTTTGTGGACAAGGCACGATGCCTAGGCTCTATGATGTTATGTCTAAAAAAGAAAACTACCCAGCGACAGTCATGTCTATGTAAGTGATTTTTACGGTCTTTGTGTATATTGATTTATATAATTTAATTATAATTATTAATTTTTCAATTAACCATTTCTTTTGTCTTTTTTGATAAAATTGTTTTTAGCACACTTTTCTATATGTCGGTTTCTATGGCTGGTTACTTGATTTACGGAGAGATACTAGAGTCGTCTTTTACTCTGAATTTTAAATTTTGCTCGGTATTGTCTTTCGTTGCGATCGTTTTCACAGTACGTGACTAAACTAATTATGTTAGAAGGAATTTTAATTTATATATACTATACATATTTAGTTTAATTATTTATATAACATTATTTAGTTTAATTAAACTAAAAAAAACTGATCATTAGTTTAATAATTAAACTAAATATGTTATATAAATAATTAAACTAAATATGTATAGTATATATAAATTAAAATTCCTTCTAACATAATTAGTTTAGTCATGTACTGTGAAAACGATCGCAACTAACGACAATACCGAGCAAAATTTAAAATTTAAAGTAAAAGACGACTTTAGTATCTCTCCGTAAATCAAGTAACCAGCCATAGCAACCGACATGTAGAAAAGTGTGCTAAAAACAATTCTATCAAAAAAGACAAAAGAAATGGTTAATTAAAAAATTAATAATTATAATTAAATTATGTAAATCAATATACACAAAGACCGTAAAAATCACTTACATAGACATGACTGTCGCTGGGTAGTTTTCTTTTTTAGGCATAACATCATAGAGCCTAGGCATCGTGCCTTGTCCACAAAGATAGTAGACAAAGAAGCCAAATGCTATGTGAATCGTATGAAATCCCCCCCTCAAAGCCTTGTTTAGGGTGGGTGCCGAGGTGGGTGGTGAGGTGGGCCGGTGAGGTGGGTGGCGAGTTAGGGTGCTAGTTAAAGAGTTGGTGAGTGAGGCAGGTGTGAGAGGGGAAGTGGTGGGAGTTTTTAGGGTGGCGAGATGGGGCGCTCCGGCTACTGGTGAAGCTCGTGTGCACAACATGTGGGATGCTCCCTGTGACCTTACTGCTTCCATATCTTTTGGTAGTCCATCTCTTAGCATGAATATGAATACACAAACCATCAGGGTCACACCCACACCTACAGACACAACAAATTAAGGCATATATATATAATATAATATATAAGAAACATATATATAAATTAAAATCTCACAAACTGATAATGGATGTAAATAGTATATATATTTAAAATATGAACTAACCAGCAAGCCACGAGTTATCTTCATTTACTATGCATGCACATAATACTAAAAGTAGAAATGCCAGAATTATTGCGGTCATTACAACCCCGGTCGTCTGAAAGTTTTTGGTGACAGTTTCGTAAAAGTGGCCCCTTGTTACATTTCTCACTGCGAGTGTCTCGATAAGGATATGCACGAGATTATCCCTTAGAAGGATTACAACACTTAGACATGTAACCTGTAATTATATATATAGTAACATATATACATGTAAATTAGAAATATATCTACTCATGGTCATAACAAAAGTTTTAATTGTTAGTCTTGATAAATTAAAAAACTTACATAAGAGAACAGGCCTTCAAGTACCTGTAATATGAAAAAGGCCCATGCCACTGGGTTAATTAAAAAGTTACATGCATGCAAGGTTAAGAAATAAGTTTTTCCTTATTAATTAGATTAGATTTTAAACAATTAATACTAACCCTGATGAGCCAGAATCCGCATCCACCAAAAGCATGTCTCCCGACATCTTCAAAGTTATGTAAATCCTGGGTCTTTTTTAGACAATCTCCTAAAAGCCAAGATGTTAGAACCGCAACAAAGGCAACAAGCATAAGGACTATCAAGCTGAACCACCCCCCTTCCTTGAGGCTGAATGGGGCATATGCGAAAGAAGTACCCACAAAAGCATAAATTCCTACATATACAAATAATATATAATGTATATATGTTTTATAAATATAAATGATTTTATATATAGCAAAACACAAACAGTAAATGCCATACCGATAAGCATGATTCTAAGGCAAGGAAGAAATTTTTGTAGCCGATTTAAAATCCGTTGCCGCAGATCAATATTTCTTTCTTCAGTATTTGTTTGAGTAGTTCGTTCTTTGTGATTTGTTTGAGCAGTTCTTTCTACGGGATTTGCTCGAATATTTCCTTCTACGGGATTTGGTGGAATATTTTCTTCTTCGCGGTCAATTCCAAACAGTTGCCTCAACCTTGAGCCAAAATCCATCTCTAAGAAAAATCTCATAAGTAATTAAAAATATAGTACTTGTTGTGATCAAATCATTTTAGCAAAATTGAAAATATGGTACATATTTTACTACAAAAATGAGAAAAAGTGTTGATAATATAACTTGTTTATGGTCAAAGCATTTCAACAGCTAGGTCTAGCTAGCTAGATATTTGACTTGAATATATTGAAAGAAAATATAGTGATTCATGAAAGGCAAGTACCTAAATATACATACATATAGTATCAAATCAACGAATCATTTAACATAGAAACAAGGAGGATCTAATAAATTAATGATTCAACCAACTTTATAAAGTAATTAAGATCGATGAACTCTCTAGTCAAAGATAGTGTGCAACATTTTGACGGCCTAGAAAATAACAATAATCATAGTACGTCCTAGAAAAGAAGAACAATCTACATAAAAACGAAGCAAACAATCGTTAAAAAAAGCTTCAAACAATCGGAAACCAAAACTGTGCAGTTTCAGCAGCTATCGATCGTAAACAAAAACAACACATTTAAGCTACAACAAGTAAATATGAGACAATTTCATAAAGGAGTTTATGTACAAACAAAAAATCTGCAAAATCCACTACTAAAAAATGAACCTATTGTAATCTTTTTATAACCTTTTTACAACCTTTTTTTTCAAAACAGTTGCATTAGAAGAAGTTGCATTAGATCTAATGCAACTTTTTTGTTACGTATTACAACTTTTATTTAAAGAGTTGCATAAAAAAAAGGTTGCATTTGAATAAAAATCGCATTATGTAAAAAAAAAACAATTGCATTATGTAAAAAATCAGTTGCATTATGTAATAAAAAAAGTTGCAATTGATCTAATGCAACTTCAACTAATGCAACCTTTTTTTATCAAAAAAAGTTGCAATAGGCTTATTTTCTTGTAGTGATCTAACATTAAAACAACAAAACAAGCAAATGATCCTTCGTAACAATGCTTTAAACACTAACAAACCAAATTCAAACAAACAGAAACCAAAATCTTCAATTTCAGCTACCGAAAACAACACATTTAAAGCTAAAACAAGTAAAGACGATCAGATTTCACACATGCATTTATGTACGAACATAAAACCAGCAAAGTCTAAGAGCATTAAACAGCTAAACACGCTAACGATTGTTAAAAACAAGCTTCAAACAACCTCAAACCAAATCCGTACAGTTTCATCTACCGATCGTAAACAAAAACAACACTAACAGCCGATAAAAACATTCAAGCTACCTAAAACAAGTAAATAACGAACTGATTTTACAAATGCATTTATGTATGAACAAAAAACCTGCAAAATCTACAAGTAAAACAAACGAAATAGAAATCAGATGTGTTTTCGTTTGAAAAGTTACTCTAGTCTAAGTGAAATGATGATTTACATGTTATGTTATGATAGACTTGATTCACGAGCTAGGTTACGAATGAAGAACGTACTGCTATGTTGAGATTGAAACCGCCATTAAAGCTTACTAGTGAAGGAGGAAGAGTTTGTGCAAGTTTATTTCAATTCTCTCACACACACTATTTTGTTTTTTATGTAAGATTTGAGAGAGAGAAAGCCATTTTAGAAAGAGAATATGCCGGCCAGGTTGTTACCAACAACTTTTTTTTGTCTTTTGTGCAAGTTTATTTCAATTCTCTCACACACACGATATCGGTCTCCCCAATTTTGTTACCAACAACTTTTTTTTGTCTTTTGTGTTTACACAACGAAACTTTAGAAGCGAGACTATAAGCTTGATCAAGGAATTAAGCTTGAGTTTTTCTTGTTGGGATTTACTTAATTATGTTAGGTTATGATATGTTGGTGTTGGTTTTTAAAAATATAGCTGAAGATGATTATTGAAAATGAACATTTATATTACCGAATATTTACGAACATAACTGAACGAACAAGACATATATGTTTGTGATCGTAATGTTTGTTTATTTATCAAACAAAGGAACCTAATGAACTTCACACCAAAGATTACTCCTATTTTTAAGACTAGATTCCTTCGTAATGACAACACACTTTGAAGGAAAGATAAAAGGCAGAGTAATGTGAAGGGTGATGAAGGTAGTGGGCAAACGAGCACCCCACGACGTCCCACCTTGTTGTAGCTGAGACACCACCTCGCCATCCTTCTCGCTTGCCCACCACCTTACCCCTCGCAGTTCGGCCCTTCATTTATGACATAGTCAGCGAGGAGCAGAGCTTGTCCCCGAGAAGCACATAACCACCTCGACGTCATACCTACTCCCTTCACCATTAATTGTAAATAATGTTATACAACTATATATGGATAGTATATTTTGTGACTTTTGTCTATTAGTTAATTAAAGTGACTACCCTGTTACATGCATGTTGTAGTTGAAAATGTCTGATTATAAATCTCATTTTGTTTTGTATTTCCTTTTATATTCTATGTTATATGACTATTGGACGTTATTATATATTGTGACAAATTCAGAAATTTTTATCAGTATATTCACTATTTTAGGTTCTTCGATTTTAATAAAACAGGACATAAAGAAATTCGGGTTGATTTAACGGTTCGTATCAGGTTAGCAGGTTAGGTTCATCACATAATAAAAATATTGTGATACAATAAGTTAATATTACACTTTGAAATGTAATAAAGTGAAAGGGTTTCACGATTTCGAGCCATAAAAGGTTTAAAATCCATTAAAAAAATAAATTTTCATTAAATTTTTGTAGAAAGAATTGAACTTATGACATTTCAAAAACTAACTTCATTCCATTCCAACTCTTTTAGGAGTACTTTATTATTTAAATCCACTTCTATTTATCTATATGGGTTCACTTCGAAATTTTTTATAAAATTTCTGTTAAAATTTTAAAACGTAATGGATTCCCGTGAACCCGTCCCTTTGTCATTGGATCCGTCCCTCATATTTATGAATGGAAAGTTGGAAACTGATTTTAACCAATCCATTTTGAATTGAAAAGTTGGCACAGATTTGAGTTCATGCATGATGTTGCAAGTTGCAACGTACTGGTTACAACTAGTTAGGATTATACAAATATATACTCCGTATGAAACTAGACTTGACTGCAATGGACTTGCATTTGATTACAACTAAATTAATTCACAGATTTGGAAAAGTGCAGTCAACAGTCAACACCACATAAACAAAAGAAATGCTAATAGTCATTTTGGTTACTTGCAGTGGATCAAGTAATTTGTAGTCAACACCCCTAAACATAGAAATGGCAAGATAAGCCATTTTGGTTACTAGCTAATATTTGGAAAGGTGACTTGCAATATTCCTTTTTGGTTGACTAGTCATATTCATTTGACATTGACACTAACTTACAGTATAAATATTGGTGAAGGGTAGTGTTATTTACTTATTTGAGTTTAGGATTAATCAATATATTTTTTCTAGCTTTATATGAGTACTTCAATTAAAAAAACAATAATAACCGAAAATAACTATATATCCATCCTTAATTTACCTCAACTAATGACTAATTAATTAATATGTAGCTAGCAAAATTCTAGCCTTAACCCGTGCTATCTCTAAAATTCGCATATGTATGCGCTAGCTCCTAGCTACTTCCTAGCTACACACCACTAATTAAGTCAGGGCCGGTCCTGAAGATTTGGGTGCCTTATGCGAGACGAGAAATAAAAGACCCTCCCGTTCCCTCAACCCGAAGCACCAACGCAGTAAATTATATAAACTAAATTTTTAACCAAAAAACAAACGTTTGATAAATTAAACTTAAAAATATAGAAGTATTTAAATTAGTAAATTATGTTTTTGGCAGCAGTTGGCTTACAACCTTCATTATTAATCCATAATTCATTTGGTGGTGTGGACTTTTAGATGTTTAGTTAATTAGTTGTAGTGGGTTTTAGCCTTTAGGTGTATGTTTTAAATCTTGTTTATTTGTTAAATAACTATTGACTAAATATAAGTTTTATAAAAAAAATTATATAATAAATGTTTTTTTAAAAAATTTGGTGCCACCGACAAACGAGTGTCCTGTACGGTCGCACATGTCGCACACCCTCTAAGCCCCCTCTAAATTAAGTTGCTTGTTGTGCATGGGTTGAGAGTCGTGACAGACTGCATTAATTTGACATACGAAATATATAATGGATCGATGAAAATTACAACACACTATATTGGATTGCTTAATACTTAGAGTGCAAGGAGTGGGTGGCGAGATAGGCAACAAACTAACGAGAAATCCCGAGCACACCACCCCATGCTCATCGAGGAAAGGAATGAGAGGTTTACTCCTCGGCGACTAACTTCCCATTTTTTCTTATATTTTTTTGTGTTTTGTGTTATGAGATGGAGAAGTCAAAGAGGAGTACTTCCTCTCTCAATCAAAAGAGATGAGAATATGAAATGTTATATGACAATATTTCATTGGGAGCGGTGGGGAGGTGGAGATGACCACTCCCTTCCCCGTTAAACAGTTTAGGAGTATATAAGTTTTAGAGTAAATCCCATTTTCAAGCTTGTAAATCCCATTTTCAAGCTTGTGGTTTGGTGGTAGTTGTTACCGTCCACCAATTGTTCATCTTGGTCATCGTTATTTCCAAGGCTTGTCATTTCCATCCCTTCAGTTAATTCTATTCAAATATGTCCGTTAAATGAGAGGTGGCTGTTTTTTATATATATTATATTTTTTTAAACCTAGTTTAATATTCACATCTCTTAAACCCTAATTTTTAAAATAATCTTCTTTTCTTTTGTTCGAATTCATCAACGCCTCATCAAGGGACGCTTTAGTTTGCTCAGACAATTCATTAAACATTATGGGGTGAAAAAAGTTACATGACGTGATCTTCTTCTTTTAAAATAATCTTCTTCTTTTCTATGTGCACCATTAACTTTCACTTTCATCGATCTGTTTTAATTCCTTTCACACTTCTACAGTTCTATGCTAAAAAAAGTTTAAAAAATTCGTGAGAATTTACACACACTTTCTTCCACCATTTTTCTGTATTTTGACTTGAATTATTATGTTACAAAATATATATGATTAAATTAAAACTGTATTATAACTTAAAGCTCACAATTTCACTTTTCAGGGGCGGACGTATGTATATTCCAGGGGTAGCCCGGGCTACGGCTGAAATTTCGTTGTGAAGTGTAAAAAATATATATATTCTCCGGTTTATGTATAAGGATACCCCTAAACAATTAAAATGATACCCCTGAATCTTTGATTTTAAGCTATGAAAGAACAAAGGAGATAAATCTATTAGGTAATTTTATAATTTTGTGGTGTTATTTTTATTACTGTATGAACGTCCGGAAATTTTTTTTTTCAGGCTACCCCTGAATTTTCGGGCTGGCTCCACCACTGTCTCCGATTCTGCATATATGGTTTCCCTTTCACAGTCGTTAATTGTTTCAAGTGTTACACGACAATATATATGCTTATTTTAAAGTTTTGTTATCTAATTGAATTTTTTTTGAGTAATTTAACTAGAATAAAAATTAAAGATAAATTACCATCAAATTCACACTAGAATAAGTTTTCATGACGTAATTATAGTTAATTATTATAAAAAAGAAGAAAAAATAATTAATTTCACATCATATCCCTCGATCATACTCACAGGGATATATACTCCAACAACTTCGCAAATATTTTCCTACTTTTGAGGGCTATGTACATATTTTCCTACTTTTAAGTTAACAATTTTCATCCATGTTTTAACAATTGCTTGCAATGCAAGTGGCCAACTCATGATCACAATTCTAGAATGTTTTCTTGATTAAACTCTCATATAAGGAACTTCGCATATACAAATATTAAGAAAAACAATTTCTCATACAGTCACTGCCACGATTGTCAATATCCCTCCGACAATGCCAGTTAGCATAACCAGGATAACGGATCATCTCTGCAAACAAAATACGAGTAAATGAAAACATTCAAACATTTTACTTTCGGGAATAGGTTATACATGATACCTCTAACCATGTGTTAGGCCATCCGACCAGTTTAAGATAGAATATTGATGGAGCAATAAATGCCTATATATGCATGGAAACTGGCATTAGTTTAACTATATGATTAATTAAAGTAGTTTAATATATATCTGTTATGCATGAAACTATTGAAAAAAACATACCAGTGTCACTCCAATAGTAGTCAAGAAAAATGAGATCAACAAAACTGAAAGGCAAAGAAAAATATGATTATAGCATAAGCCAGAACCAAAGGTTACCTAATAAAAAGTTTATTGAGACTATTGGATGGAAACTTAAATATATAAAATTAGAAGTAAAAGTTATAAGTTAGTTAAAAAATAAATAAACAACCATTTAAAACTAAAAAAGGAGGCTGTTGTAACAATCAGGAAGATGAATTTAGAAGGTTGAATGTTCGTTCTGAGGAAACCATTCCAACGTACTTAATTCTTCTCTCTATACAAAGCGCTAACAACAATCTGTTGTTCAAATCAGTAGCATCATGATAGAAACGAGATTTTGATAAGGATCAATTGAAAGGTTTCATGATGATTGTTTGGATTGATTGTGTGTGTGTGTTTGACAGTTTTTGGTATACGAGAAAGAATGTTAACACAAATGTAATATACTAATATACCTAACTTATAAGACCTACCACTTATCCATATTATCCCATTAAGACTTAACTAGTGTTTAATACCACCATCATCTTCATCTATATTTTTTAAAAAGCAACATCTAAATCTAACATAATGTAAGCAAATCCCAACAAGAAAACCCCCTAAGTTTAATTCCTTGATCAATTGAGGGCGAAACTACTACCATCACTTTGAGCGTTTCACTTGTAACTATTTTTAGTTTATTAAAAAGATATAAAAAATAATAATTTAGTTATTTTAACAAAAAAATTATAGAGTCGCTTCTAAAAGTTTAGTTATGTAAATAGAAAAGACAAAAAAATGTTAGTAACAAACTAACAATTGGGGAGACCGATATCCGTTATTACATAACAACTTGGTGAAGCACGTTTCTCCTGGCATATTTTCTTTCTAAAGTGAGTTTTTCTCTCTAAAATCTTACATAAAAAACAAAGTCAACGGTGTGTGAGAGAATTGAAACTTTTAAGTTACACAAAACACTACCTCCTTCACTGGTTAGCTTTAATGGCGAATTTAACTTAAACATAGCAGTTGAATCCCTATGTTCTTCATCAATCGGCTAGTGGAAATTAAGTATCATTCTATCAACATGTAAAACATCATTCCACTCATACTAGAGTTAAATTTCAAAAGAAAACACATTTGTTTTCTATTTCGTTTGTTTTTCTTCAAATGCTTGTAGGTTTTTTAGGTTTTTTGTTCGTACATAAATGCATTTGTAAAATCGGCTCGTTATTTACTTGTTTTAGCTTGACTGTGTTTATCGACTGTTAGTGTTGTTTTTTTACGATCGGTAGATGAAAATGTATGGATTTGGCTCCAGGTCGTGTGAATTTGGTTTGAAGCTTGTTTTTAACGATCGTTTGCGTGTTTTGTTGTTTAATGCTCTTAGACTTTGCAGGTTTTATGTTCGTACATAAATGCATTTGTGAAATCGGATCTTCTTTACTTATTTCAGCTTAAATGTGTTGTATTTGTTTACCATCGATAGCTGAAACAGTAAGGTTTTGATTTCTGGTTGTTTGAATTTGGTTTGTTTGTGTTTAAAGCGTTGCTATGAATGATCGTTTGCTTATTTTGTTGTTTTTATGCTAGATTTTGCAGATTTTTTGTTCGTACATAAACTCCTTTATGAAATTGGCTCATATTTACTTGTTTTAGCTTGAATGTGTTGTTTTTGTTTACGATCGGTGGCTAAAACTTCACAGTTTTGATTTCTGATTGTTTGTTGATGACCTAGTTGACCGTTAAGTGACAAATTATATACTCGTTTATTAGCATAAAAGATATTTCATACCATGTGATGATAGCATATTGTTTTTAATGTTATAAGTAAAAAAAAATACATTGAACTTGGTGGAAGTAGTATACATACAATCACACACACACACACCATATAAAGTAGTAAATGACACAAGAATTTCACGTGGTTCGGTTCCAGTAGGGAACCCACATCCACGAGTTGTAACTAGATTATTTCATTTTATACAAGACAACAAAATTACAATACATGACTATATTATATATAGAGATAAGATTCTAGGTTTAGGGACCAAGCCACCCAACAAGGACAAGCCCATAACATCTAATATTAACCTAAAAGCCCAAAGGATTTAACAACCCAAAAAGCTCTTAACTCAAATTGATTGTGAACCGAGGTTACACGATATAGACTATAGAGTTTTTTTTTTAAATAACAACACCTTGATTTTCAAGAAGAAATACACCACAACCTGCTAACAGCAGGACTAAAACCCCCGACCTAGTGCTCCTAATACAAATGTGTTACCAATGGGCCACTAACCGCATTGGCATAGACTATAGAGTTTGTGAATAGAACTGGTAGATTGGGACTGAGATTGAAAAAGAATCATGAGAAAATTCATGTTATTATTCTTGGAGGGAAGTGGTGGCTATGGTGTGGCGGTGATCAGTATATGTGAAAATATATATTTTATATGTTATATGTTTTATAAACACACTACACTACACTAGGTTTGCACATTTATATTTATAACCTTCCTAATAAGGAAGGTCGGTTATGTGGTGGCCAATCACGTGGTGACACGTGGTCCAACCACGTGTTGCCACGTGTCGTCTAATTTTTTTTACTTTTACGTATTTACGGTTTTAGTCCTCGACTTTTAATAATTGACATTTTAGCCCCTGATTAGTTTTTGTCCAGGGGCACTTGCCGGCCCATGGGAGCAAAGCAAGGAAACAGGTTCTCTTCCGAAAGCTTAAAAAATAGACGGATTAGTAACAAGTCACAACAAGTAGTTTTAATATTTGTCGTCAAGGTTACGGTGAACCCGAACTATATTTATAAAATATCTAGATAAATAAAGTGTTTAATACACTTGATTCTTTAGAACATTTTTTTAACGTCGAATTTCATTAACGAAGGCAAGCACAAACATGTACAAGCTAGAAGAACAAATTACAGTGAGAATTTACGATAATCCTTCCACTTTATTGACCTAAAGGAAGATCTATGCTTGATCCAAAGGAACGAGAATGATTTGATTTCTTGAAGTAGAACCTGGAGATGTAATGGTGTGTTATTAAAATGAGATCGTTTCGGGCTTTCCATATGCATCATAATGCGGTGATGCTAATAACTTGAATGACTTTTCTTTTGTCTTCTTCGAGAGGTTGCAATTGTTGTGAATCTGGAACAAATCATATGCAGTAAAAGCAAAAATTAGGAGGGATAGTCTTCATATGCGGTAAAACCAATACTAATCCAGATCTAATTTGTGGATTCACACGTAGTTAGTAGATGCTCCATGTGTTCAACCGTATGGCCGGTCGCATAAGGGACACTTAATATGATCGATATGGATTGAGTTGACATCATAAATGCATGCGCTTGATTAAGACTTGGATAAAGCATGTTAATTTGCCGCCCGTATCTTTTATCAAACAAAGGTAGTATAATAATCATACCCCATAATCGTTTTTAAGTGTTGTATATCAACGTTTATATAATATGTTTACTTTTAAAGCATGTAGTATGTGGAAGCGAAAATGACTTTTTTATGTGCACCATTAAGTTTCACTTTCATCCATCTGTTTTAATTCCTTTCACACTTCTATGCTAAAAAAGTTAAAACAAATTCGTAAGAATTTACACACACTTTCTTCCACCATTTTTCTGTATTTTGACTTTTGAATTATTAAGTTACAAAATATATATGATTAAATTAAAACTGTATTATTACTTAAAGCTCACAATTTCACTTTTCCGGCCGGTTCTGCATATATAGTGTCATTTAACTATTTTTTTATTGTTTTAAGTTATAGTTATTAATGTTTAAGATATGATTATAAAAAAAATATATGATATATTATCGTATATTGGTTTTAAACGGTCCTAACTATCATATTTTTGTTTTTATCGGTGTCTACTATCGAATTGGCTGGTGGTGGTCTCAACTTTTATAACTTTGACAACCAACGGATAATTTTTTTTTAACGACGTTAAGTTTATTTGCGAAGTGAAGACTGATGTTTTAGGCTTTTGATCGGAAGGAGAATACGAATCAATTGATGTAAAAGTTATCTCGAAACGACGCTCCAAATAGCTTTGGATTTGGGTGAATTATGGCTGGTCGAAGTTGTCAAACTTTCACGTTCATCATCTATATAATTCTTTCTGACTCCTATGAGAAAACTTGTAACCGGCGGAACGGATTTGGGTGAATTATGGCGGGTCGATATGGTGTAAAATTAATATCGTCACCCACGCCATGTATGCTGATGATCTCTTTATTTGCGGGAGTTGGGAAACGCATAATGCGTCCAACTTGAAAAGACTTCTTAGATGTTTTCATTTGGTCTCTGGGCTCAAAATAAATTACCACAAAAGCAGGTTATTTGGAATCGGGGTGGCCGATGAAGAGTGTTTGGAGCTGGCTGAGACCCTTGGATGCGAAGTTGATCATCTTCCAACGACCCACCTTGGTCTTCCAATCGGTGCAAATATGAGATTATCTAAACATTGGGCTCCAATAATCAACAAGTTTAAAGAAAAACTCTCTTCATGGAAGGCGCGAAATCTATCCTTTGCTGGAAGACTAACTTTGGTCAAAGCCGTAATGGGAAGCCTCCCTCTTTACTATTTCTCCATGTTTCGGGCTCCAAAGAAAGTAATAAACGAGTTGGAATCAATACGGAGGAAGTTCCTATGGGGGGGTAATGCTACTCGGAAGCGAATACATTGGGTGGCGTGGGAAAATGTTATAAAGGCAAAACATAGAGGAGGCCTAGGTGTGGGATGTCTCAACATACTCAATATGGCATTAATCTCAAAATGGTGGTGGACGGCGTTAAATGAATCGCATCTGTTATGGGCTAAGTGTATTCAGTCAATTCATAAGGTATCTTTCAGCACATTGGACGATCTGGGAAAACAATCATTACGTAGTGCATGGTCTGCTATCACAAATGTGGGACAGGAGTTCGGGAGTATGGGGAAAAACATTCCCCTGCTAATGCGCAAAATGGTAGGGGAAGGTCAAAGCACTCTCTTTTGGAAGCACCCGTGGTTTGGGCTCTCTCCACTTATGGCTCTATTCCCCGACTTATTCGCAAGAGAAAGAAACAAAACCTGCCTTGTATCAAACAGGAACACGGCTAACGTTGATGGGCAATTATCATTCTCTTGGGATTGGAAGCGTGCTGGACAATCAATGGAGTTAGACTCTGACGTTAGCGACCTGGAGGAGCTTTTACGATGTTATGAATTTGGTAACGGCCCAGATAAATGGGTGTGGGTGGGTGATCCATCTAATAAATTCTCCACCTTTTCTTGCAGGAGCTGGCTCGTGGATTGCCCTATTGTGGCCCCTAGTATAACTATTACTTGGCTCAAATGGGTTCCTCCAAAAGTTCTAACGTTTATTTGGAAATTGTCTATGAATCGTGTGTAGGTAACTGCAAACTTGGCTGCTAGGGGAGTGCACATTGACTCAATGCTATGTCGTCTTTGTGGCATTGAGGATGAGGAGGCGGATCATCTATTTAGAAGGTGCCAATATGCTAAGGAAATCTGGGGAAGGATGTCATGGTGGTGCAAGTGTGATTTCAAGAGTTTCAACCATCTCAAGGATCTTTTACTTGCTCCGGCCAACTGGTTTGGCAACTCAATCCAATCAAAGACAACTATCTTAATTACATATTGTACCCTTTGGAATATCTGGTTATGCAGAAATGACTGGATTTTTAACAAAAAAAGATGGTCTTTGGATGCGCTTGAAGAAAATATCAAAGCGGAGACATTTGCATGGGTTGAGCAAAGGGGTAACAACATCAGTTGCTGTTGGGATCAATGGATCATCAATCCATATAATGGCATTGTAAAAATCTAATTGTATTAGCTTTTTTTGGGGTTTAGTATTGGCATTTGGTATATTGTACGTTCTGGCGTTTTGGTGCCTCTCTGAATATATATATATATATATATTCATTGTTGCTGTTTAAAAAAAAAAAAAACTAAAATAATTTAAATTCTTTTTAGCAAAACAATTTAGGAGTTTTCAATGTTTGAGATATATTTGCTCTCAGGCTACTCGTAGGGGGATTTATGCCCCTATTCTTTTACCGAAAAACGCCTCTTAATGCCTCCACCACCGTTTAGGGGATGTTATCACGAAGAAAAAAATAGGTGTTATCCTCATAATGCCCAACGATGCATGATTTTCAAGTTATTACATAATCTTTTACTATTTATTCAGCTAATTGTCTACTTTTTATCAAAATGTATCCTTAAGGGTGCACCTTTTCCATCCACCAAACTAAAAATGTTTATGGTATCATAATTGATTCTCATTCTCATTAAACAAATACCCCTTATATAATGAGAAATACAATCATGATAAATAGGAAAAGATAACAACTAATAATTCAAATACATAAAAAGATATAGTCCATATTTATCTCTAATATTCCCCCGTAGTTGAAGCGGTAGTGGAACGAACGCGGAGACTAGAGCGGAACTCTTGAAATAACTGTTTCGGTAAACCTTTGGTGAAGATGTCAGCATATTGTGCTAAAGATGAAACATGTAGCACACGAATATGACCCAACCGAACCTTTTCGCGAACAAAATGGATATCAATTTCGACATGTTTCGTACGTTGATGTTGGACTGAATTGTGAGACAAATACACCGCCGAAACATTGTCACAGTAAACTACAGTAGCACGTTGAAGCGGAACGTGAAATTCAACTAAAAGATTTCGTAGCCACATAGTTTCCGCAACAGCATTAGCAACACCTTGATATTCTGCCTCTGCACTAGATCTATAGATAGTGGCCTGTCTCTTGGAAGACAAAGATATAAGATTATCTCCCAAAAAAACACAATAACCAGATGTAGATGACCAGTGGTACGAGTGTTGTTGTTGTTATTAGGGCGCTCTCCTTGCGCCTCCAAGACCGTGGATGACGTGTTTTGACAGGCGTTTTGACGTTGTTGTTCCAGGTGTAACATGTTTCGTGCATCATCCCATGTAGGGGCTCTTTGATTAATCATAGCGCCCACCACATCATATTCCTTCGGCAACCCACGTACCAACTGCAGTACATGGCTTGCCTCGCTAACTGGATGACCCGCGTCCCCTAATTGATTCGCAAGGTGGGCAAGAGGTCAAGTGCAAGTTGGAAAACTCGTATTGAAGTGTTGCTGCTTTGGAATTTTTGTTATTAGTGAAGATGGTCTGGACCTTAAGCCACACGCTCCGAGCAGTGGCGGTCAGATCCAGTATTCTAGCAAAGAGTTCATCTGAAACAGTGTTATAAATCCATTGTAAGACAAGAGAGTCAATTTGCTGCTATTCAAGGTAATCGTCATCAGTTTTGGCGGGTGGTGGGGTGCCATCAATGTGCTTGATCACCTTTAATGCTTTGGTATGGAGTTCGAACAGGTTGGTCCATTGAGAATAGGTGACCTTGACCCCATTAAGTGTACGAATCTTCGTCTGTATGTTTGTAACAATATATGCAGGGTGCAAAGTGGGTTTTGTGTCATCGCCATGTGTTTTGCTACTAGATTGTTTGTCACTTTCAACCATTGTGACCGATCATAAACGGTGGTGCTAGATGCACGGCAAGACGAACAACGGCTTTTAGGGTTTATTTGATATTTGGCTCTGATATCATAAAAGTGTTTATGCATAATTGATTGTTATTCTCATTAAACAAATACCCCCTTATATAAGGAGAAATACAATCATGATAAATAGGAAAAGATAACAACTAATAATTCAAATACATAAAAAGATATAGTCCATATTTATCTCTAATACAAACAACCTAAAGTACCGACTAAATCAAACAACATGTCAAAACCAACCATCCCAAACTCAAATTACCACCCTAACGATATACCCAACGCTATTTTTTTGTACGTACGAAATATACTAATGAATCAAAATATGACGGGTATGCATCAAAATATGATACATCCGAATATAATCTTTTTGTCTAATGCTTATCTTTTATGTACTTTTTTTTATTAAATTGAAGTTGATGTTTTATTTTTAACATCAATTTTATATGTCATATGAACACACTACTCTAGGTTTGAACATTTTTGTCTAAGAAAGGAAGATGTTACATTGATGATCCGATTTTTATTTTTTTTTAATGACGTGTCATATATTAGACCATCCGTAATGCGGCGCTTTAATTTCCCCACCCAAAAGCCCCCCAAAGCATATCATGACGCTCCATCACCCCTCGGCGCTTTCAACATTTTTTTAGTCCTTGACGTTGTGTGGAAGGCGCCCCAACCCACCAACCACCACACTCCCCAATCGTTACCTACCAATTGTATCTCTTTATTCATTGTCGGAACAATTATCACCCAAAGCTCATCAAAAGGCTCTTTCCATTACATATGATCTTGTGGTTTAAAAAACTCTATTATCCTATCACCAACCGCTATAAGCGGGGACAGATTTAACACATATCTTAATTATCAGAAGTTCAATCACCTATATATAAAAATAAGGAGATGGATGTTAAATAAAAGTTAGTATAATATTTAAATTAAAAGTATTAATTAATAGAAGTTAGGCACGCACATACCATAAAAAACGATCGTAGTGTACATTGATCTTGATTTAAGTGGAAGATTGAGAGTGAAGGACGTTTTCACTGTCTCACCATACCTTGCATATCCGCTCCATCTTATGGGTGCGTGTCTAAATGAGCACAACAATAGTCAAAAAGTTTTGAAGTCATTGGGGCACAAGCATTCCCTGGATGGGCAAACTTTCCATTGGGACGTTGGGCCAGTATGTTTAGTTTTTTTGAACATTTTAATAAGGAAATCGATCACCATGCATATAACTTGCCAACGATTTTTTTATGTTACAGAGTTTTACATTGCTACATTGCTTTACTCATTGGTAAGTAAATTTCAATTCTCAGAACTCTGACTATATATATTTTTAGATGGGGAAATTAATATAGTTATTGTGTAGTAGTATAAGCTGGTTACGTCCTAGCAAAAAGGCATGTAACGTTTTTTTAAAGGAACTTTAATACAATGGTTAAACACTAAAAAAGTGATTCTAATAAAATGTGTTGAAAGAATCCATATATATGCAAGTATTTTATATAAAGACGAACCGATTAGGTTTTTTTATGTCATAACTAATTAACTTATAGATATAGTTATTTAATGTTAGATTGATTGCTGAAGGTGACATGTATGAGTTCATTGATCCTCCTAAGGGATAATATGGAATACATCCTTCCCATACAGTGAGTAAGGCAAAAGACTCGATGACTATCGGCTTTATAATGACCTTAGTAATCATCGGGTTCTTGCTTGGCATACATTGGATAGTTACGATTCGGGAAGATGACTCACGGTTGTTAGGAACCAACACCGGATCTTGACCACACACAAACAAGAACAAGAACAATCAACACAAGATAGATGAAATGCAAGTAACAAAGACACGATGATTTAGAGTGGTTCGGTCCGGATCTGACCTACACCACCATATGGCAACTAGATGTGTATATTAAGATCAAAGAAGTAGCAAACATTACAATACAATGTGATCAACTATAATACTATATATAGAGGGGGAACAACTAAGGTTTGAGACATGGGCTTTATCAAAACAAATGGGTCTACCCATTAGAGACAGAGACCTCCACACCAAATAGGAACAACTAAGGTTTGAGACATGGGCTTTATCAAAACAAATGGGTCTGCCCATTAGAGACAAAGACCTCCACACCAAATAGCCCAACAACGGCTTGCTAGTTAGTTTCCAATTTTTATTTAGTATTTGTAATTTATATTTTCAATTATGAGATTTTATGTACGTTTCTTATCATATATGCCGGCCTTTGTATATATAGCTTTAGGTGTGTGCCTTATGATCGGTGTGGCACTAGTTATGATGACAACTGGGTCTAAAGAAGGAGAAGTAGGAGGACGAGTGGAAGTACACGATATGATCTAATAAACCCATCTAAGTTCTATATCACTTTCGTATTTTATGTGTATTTCTTTTGTGGTCAAGCAACATTGCCCATGCTTTATAGCAGCTTTTGCCTGATAATTTTGAGCTTGTGTTTGCATGTTTGTATATATTGAGAGTAAATATATAAGACATTCATTTAAAAAGGATTGTGGGGTTGGTATAAGTTATTTTCTTAATTAGCTTCTCTTTTTCTTCATTTAAGTTGTCAGCTACTTGTCTTTCTCCAAAGTCCAAATAAGAGTTAGGTTAGTGTTTTTAGGGATATTGACTTTCCGGTTTTCATGCAAATTGATTGTTGACTTTTACTCTACATGTTTTTTGGTTAAAAGTTGAAACCAAACTTAGGAAGTGTTCATATATATATGTGCTAGAATGAGCCCAGATGTCGAAGGGGTTTAGGATCAAAGGTGGGTGGGTATATCTTAAAACTTATTTTGAAAGTTTTTAGTCATTAAACATGAAAATTAAGATAAAAAAAGTTTTTTTTATTATTGGATAACCCAACTCTTTATTATATATAGCACTAATCTGCTTAAAAAAGTAATATAAAAATCAATGTTTTTATTGTGTTAAAATTTTATAAAAGACAAAATGAAATGTTAATTTTTTTTATCATTTTCATTTTTTAGTTTATCTTTTTTAAAGATGCCAACGAGAGGAACAATGTTTCAAAAACTCTTTTTAGATTGAATTTATATTGTTATTTATAATTTTTGGAGTTATTTACCAAAATGATTTCATTAGGACCTTTTATATATATATATATATATTATTGTGTATTTCTTATACTTTGTATCATTCTTATATTTGTAAAATAAATAAATTAAAAATATAAATGGGGGAGGAGATGCTTAATAGTAAATAAGATACTAAGAAAATATATAGCATTTTATAAAATAAAAAAGAAAAACCAAGATTCTAGTCAACAAGACATGATTAATATTTGAGTTGACTATATTAATTATTAATTGTATCAGGAATAATATGGGTGTCCACAGGATATGAACTTTGCTCATTCAATTCCCACATCGCATTCAAATTCCAAATAAAAATTAATCGATCAGGATATTGAACTTGTTTGGTGATGTCACACAGACGAGAGGTCATTGAAGTTGGCGTACGTTGGAGACGAATACAAAAACTAAAAGGCACGGATATGAATGGGTTTTGTCTAATTATATTTTTGAAGATCTCATCATCAACGGCACTCCGACGATCTTTGATACCTTTTTTGTTATGTTGTAGTTTAGCGTTATATAAAGAAAGAAAAAATAAACCATCATCCATAAAGATATGCACGTTACGTGGTGTTTTAGCTATTCCTAATTCTTGGCCTTACCGAGTGCGCGTCTTAATATCTCACAACGAACATCTTCACACAATTCAATCTATTTATCGTCGCTATTGTGTCCTAGCTTCCATTGATAGGTTAGAAACAAGCGAGTCTTCTCAAATCTCAACAAAAATCATAAATTGGTAGACAAAAAGTTGGTTTCATACTTTCATTCCTTTTTATAAAAAATAAAAAAAAATTTGTGATAGCTTGCATTTTTTTATAAGTTGTCTTTATGTTTGCCATTAGTGTATCCTAGTGAACCTTGTCAGTTTTTTAATAAAATCATGGTCGTTATAAGCACCATGACCATATATACTTTTAAATTTCAATTCACCATTAACCAATAAACGTCTTCTTAAAATATTAAATTTCATTAATATTATTGTTTCCAAAACTCTTATCCCAAGTCTTATTCAATTAATCTCAATCTCTTGAATAACATATATATAATCCGCTATGAGTTCTACACACTGATCTCATGCTTCTTTATCATTCACAAATCACACCCATGCACAACAACAACAAAAAAATGACCCAGCTTAATGGTGAATTACCTTTCCACCCTTTTTACCCTTTCTACCCTTCTTCACATGTTTAAACCTGTGAGTTTTACTTTTCAAGGGTAAAACTGGGATGCTTTGTTCATGCTTAAAGAAATTATCAGGATCAAATTCAGTCTTGATCTTCACCAACCTATTGAAGTTGTCTTTGAAGTACCTTGTCCCCCAAGAACTTGCTGCCTTTACAAAACTTGTATCATCATCATCACCATTCATTCCAATATCAAGATCTCTATAATTCACATAAGCTTGTCTTGGAGACATTGAAACATATTGGCCCATGTAGTTATAAAACTTCCTGATCCAATCAACATGCATGTTCATCACTTCTTTTTCAGGGTTCATCCAACTATTCACATATTGGATCTTGAATAATATACCATTTCTATGAGGAAATGGGATTGATGACTCTGAGATCCTAGACATCATTCCACCATATGGGTTCCATATCATTAATGGGCTTTCTTCTTCCAAATATCTTTCCCAAATCCCTTCTAAACCTTCTTCTGGTATTGGTTTTGTTACAAAATCTGATTTTGCTTTGAAATAGTTCAAGAAAGCGGGTTTTCCGTCGAGTAGGACTGCTGTCGGGACGCTTCTTGGGTACCCGGCAATGAACAACACGGATTCTAACCAACTCATTTCAAAGCAATCATCTTTTGTCAATCCCAGTTCAGGGAAATTGTCTTTCATGATTTGTTGAAGTGTGTTTGCATCACCAAGAAAGAGTGCATTGTATGTTGTGCTTATGGTTTTTTGAGTTGTGTTTGGTATATTGAAGTTTTGGATCAAAACCCTAATGTAAAGATTCTCATCAAGTTTGTCAGCAACTTGCTGCCACCTGTAAAGAATTTTGGTGGCTCCTTGGTCCAATGTCCTTCGGACATTGAAGGCGGTGACAGTTTCGGGGACAGGTACGAGTTTAAGTTTCCAAGAAACTATGACCCCGAAACTGCCACCACCACCACCACGGATAGCCCAAAACACATCTTCACCCATTGCTTTTCGGTCTAGGATCCGACCATTTGCATCGATAATCTTAGCATCGAGTGCATTGTCGGCTGCAAGACCGTATTTCCTCATCATGGAACCATATGCACCACCCGTGATGTGCCCACCGACTCCTAGGCTCGTGCATAGCCCAGCTGGGACCCCATGAGTCTTGCTTTTCTCGGCAACTCGATAATAAAGCTCACCAATGGTTGCACCGGCTTCAACCCAAACCGATCCATCTTCAATATTAACGTCAATGGCACGTAGTTTGGCTAAGTCGATAACGACATAAGGAAGGTCCATAACGGATGTATACGACGCCCCTTCGTAATCATGCCCTCCACTTCTAAACCGTAGTTGAATCCCGAGCTTTTTTGCACAAATAACCGCGGTTTGGATATGGGTTTCGTGTAATGGAGTGAAAATAAGCTCGGGTTTTGCCGCATACGACGCAATGCAACGTAGATTTTGCGCGGTGGAGTTCAAAACGGATGTGAAAGAAGGGCTGTTTGGGGTGAAAAAGATGTTAGGAAGTTGTGTTAAAGAGTGTCTATTAATAGAAAGACATTGACGGAAGCTATCTTGAATTGGGTTTGCATAACAATATGAGGAAATTAGTGATGCTAGTAAGAGTATAAGAATAAATAATCTTGAAAAATAAGCCATTTTTAAAGATTTGAGTTTGTGAAGATTTGAGAACGAAAGGGGTCACATTTATATGGAAATGGCGTTGATCTTTGATGACCAAATTCATGATATAATGCAAATGTCATAATCTAATCTAGACGTTTGAAACATTTTAGTGGGTGAAAATTGAATATTGTTATTATTGAGAATTTATTAGTTGGGTTTTAAATTATATGATTTTTGTTGAAACATTCCAAACTTATTGGCCACATTTGACTTCCAAAACTTCACCTCTTTCACGGAAAGAACCCACTAACCTTTTTTTTTCTTTTCTTTTTTTTTTTTTTTGGTATTAACCGTATTATCAAAAACTCACGAGACCTACAATGCTAAAATGTTGAATATCAACAGTATGTCAATAAAATTCTGTTGTATAAATGAAATAAATTGACCGAATGATAATATGGTATAAAATAGCAAAAAGTTAGTTTGTTGCTTCCAAAGTTATTAAGTTAGATATCTAGATGTTTAATAATATACTATACGAGTGATACCCTAACACACAAGTTAAATAAAAATGTATTAATATTCTTTTATAAAATAATTTAATGTTTAATTTTTAAATCAAAACTTGATTTTATTATAGTATAATTAAAAATTGATATATAAGTAAATGATTAAATATCCCGTTGCTTATTTAACTTATTTAACTGTCATAGTGGGTCCACTAAATAATGCTGTACATTCTGATCCAAATCTTTTTATTTCTTATGTCAAATTTTATGTTGTCGGCACACGAAAACACATGTAGTGATCAACTTTGAAAAATTAAATTTCATATATACAAGTGGTGACAAATTTATTTATTTTAAATCTCCTTGCCAAATTATTTGACCCAGACCTTGGCGTGCCCGAGTTGTTCATACTTCATAGTAAAAGTGTTCGAATATGAACTTTGGAAAAACAATTCCAATTAATGTTGACTGGAATTAACTACAACTATGTGAAAATACATTATATATAAGCAAGCAAATAATGTATGATAAATATTACAAATATGAGTATTTCTTTAATTAAGCAAAATTTAAAATTACATAATTCAAAAGTGAAGAATCAGGGTCTGAAATCTATATCTGATTCTAAGATCATATAAATTAATAGGTTCAGATAAAGACTTATTTGAATAATCGTCTAAACTTGATTTCAAATCCATAATTTGTATTCAGTTCGAAACGTATTTCATGTGTTTTGAAGTTTGATTCAAATATTGATCGAATACATATATTGGCCACTTATTACTTTTTTAACGTGAATTTTATATGTTTTTGAGACTTCAACTCAAAACATCTTAAATTTAAATGTTTTAAGAGGCTTCTACTCTATCATTGGCCAGTGGCCACCACCAAATTAAGCTGTGACTTTTTCACCTTATTCTTTCTTTTTCTATAATATTCAAATAACCAAAAACGTATTTATGGGTTATTGGATTTCAATAATCCGAACTTTAATGAATTGACCGATATTAATCCCAACTTTAAAAATTCTCTCTAACAGTCCCAACTTGTAATTTATTTTCCTCCATCGAGCCTTTTATAACGGATACTCAAAAAACATACCAGACCATTTTTGTGTCTCATTAAAACCTTACCCGACCATTTTTGTGTCGCACTTATAAAAGGTTCAATGGAGGAAAATAATTTACAAGTTGGGACTGTCACAGGGAATTTTTAAAGTTGGGATTAATATCGGCCAAGTCATTAAAGTTCGGATTATTAAAATCCAATAACCCCGTATTTATTTAAATTATTTGGCTAAGATTATATAAACTATTCACATACGATACTAAAATCAGGTAACAGACGTCTTTCTTTTCGTTTTCATTTTTATTCATTTTCTCGAGTGACATTATGAAATGGTTATTGTCGAAACAAGATTTCATTTATGATTATTATCGAATTGTAAATAAAACTTTATATTCCTTTCTAAAATAAATATAGACCAATTTACTTATCAACGTACCGGCTTTGATGTTATTCACATGCATACATTTAATATAAAAAAAATGAAGAAACAGAATAATATATTAATCATTGATGTATGTATAAATATAAATATATAGTCATTAGTCACGGGGAAAAATAGATATATTGGCATTATTGTTGTGATTGGATATGTAAGTATATAATTGCTTGTGTGATGGAACAATAGTCAAGGTCAACAACGAATTAGTCAGATTTATTATTCTGATGTAATACGTACACTAATACTTGCAAACCTGTATACACGTTTTTTGTAATTAATTAACTCAAAATAATGTAGGCTTTGGAATTTTTTTCATGTCGCTTTTCTATTTTTTTGAAGACATAAATCAGCTAAGAAAGGACCAAAGAAGCTTCTAAAGTGAAAATGATATAAAAACAACACAACTTGTATAATATTTAAGTATTATTAACCTTCCGTAACGATCTGTACAGTTAAATTAAAAAAGTTGTTTGGTTTATTCATGTTGCATAACTATTATAATATAGTTCAAAGTTTGTTGTAATGTGGAATACTTAATTAAAGAATTAAGCTACGTCATATGACGTCATATATTTATATTTTATCATTCACGTGATAACTTGCTACTAATAAACTTACGAGGCTCTTCAATACACTTGACTTCAAACTCCGTCATTATACTGCACCTCTTAAGTGCAAACCACATTTTAAAAAAATAAATCATGTTAAGTTTTAACTTGAAGTCAAATGCTCCTATATTTTACTGAATTGATTCTATTAACCTCAGCTCGTTATCATTAGTCACACAAAATGAACTTAGATGCTTATTATAACATACAACATTGTTGATTTGTTGATAATATTAATATTATATATTTTATAATTATATTTTAAACATTAACTTTCTACCCGTATCAAACTTTACTTCTATATAATTATATTCCAGACACGTACAACGTTCAAAAATTTGTTTGAGTTGTATTTAAGTTATATATATTCTGTACCCCTTATTTTGAACTTAATTATAAAAATATTTAAGCACTTGTAAATGGTCAAAACTCAACCCATTTTACCACATAATATCGGAATCTAGAAGCACAAAACACAAGGCTATACTGGCTACAACTTGAATGATATATAAATTGAAGTTGTACACAAAAAAGTTAAGTTTTCATCTTCAACCCGTTCACGTTGAAGCCGAGCCACACAACACCAAAATGGCGATATCTTTGTTCCTTGATTATACTTGCACCATAAGCTTGCTACCCTAAGAAGCTGCAGTTTGCAAAATATATGAGTTAATTTAAGGTATATACCATAAAACATCAGTCTTGGGACCTTTTTAACAATTTAAGGCAGATGGGATAGTTTCGACTCATTTGCTTATGAGTGTGTCGTTTCAGGTTCTATTTATCCCTAACGGATTAAACAAATTAGAATTTAGATAGAAGGTGTGTTTTTAATGTACAAAACTTATTCTAAGAGCATGTTATTCAATACTTTTGACTATTTAACCTGACTATTTTGCCATCGTCACATACGTACACACATGAGTTTTTTGTATGTATGGAATTAATCTATACGTACCAGGAATTACTAAAATGTTGCAAGAGGGGATCCCGCTTCAGCGAAATAAGACGCGAGATCTACTGCCAGGTCATCATACATGCTGACGAACGGATGTGACTGGATTTCAAGACAGATAAACAAGCATGTAAGTCGGTTTAGGAACTTGAATAATAATTTTATGAAAAAATAAATAAATTTTGTAGAAAATAAAATGTACCATAAGTTCATTTGCTGATGATCTATCATTTGGCTCTTTCTGCACACTGAAAATAACAAGATACCTGTTAGCCAATGGAGATGTGAAACAGGCAATGGGCAGTGGCTCAACAAAAACCCGGTAATGACCGATGGAGCGAGGATACATCTACCTTCTACCTTACACTAATACAAAGGTAAATCTTTATCATATGTCCCTCTCTAAGGAATGACACATCATTAATTGCCACATAGATTGCTTGCATGTCAATCCTACAATCAATTATTACTAAAACGAAAAATCACGCACAATTTGAGATTCGAACTCATGAGTCATGACCTCCATGTTAAATGCGTTGACCAAAGCTCTTTTTTGTTAACTATTCGAAACAAATAATATGTATTCATTCCTTTGCTGTTTTTATTTTTTTTTTTTTGTTCTTTTAATTTTATTTTTTATTACATATTGATTACATTTTTCAATCCATGTAATACACGGGTTATTAATTTAGTTAGATAAAAATCTCAAAATGTGGACACGAAATTGTTTGTGGGTCAACATTACCAACCCATTTTGACCCATGACCAAACATGCATAACCCGCCCATTTTGCCGCCTCTAATATATAACAAAGAACGTTTGGACTAGTTTAGATTATAATCTACCATGCTTCAATAAACGAGCAGAACTGAGGAGAGAATCGGTCCACTGCTGCACGAGGAGGCTGTTGATCAACAATAGTTTCCATAAGCTCATAAACATTGGCCCAACCTTCACCCGGTTGTGGTGGAGAGTATGGAAATTTGCCCGTTGCACATTCCAATAAAACTAAACCCAAGCTCCATATATCACTTTTGTAACTGTAGTTGCCTCCAATAATTCTTTCGGGCTGAAAGCATATGTATAAAAACCAAACTTTATCAACTTTGATTGGCACATAAAAATCAATACTTAGAGTTTATGTGTTTGGATGTGCTTTTAGAGGGATCATGTAATATTGCTTCTACTGTTTGAAGATGACCTATCATGTGTTTGAGTAGTTGACATATTTTGATAATTTATGGGTAAAATGAGCAAAAAAAAAAATTTTGGTGAAAGATTAAAAACTTACTACTGCATCAAATCACAATTATCAGATAATTAGGTCCCAGTCTCGTATCAAAACTTACTGCAAATGGTTAAAGATTACTCACAGACATATAATTGTATGTGCCAACAAAAGAATTGGCCAATCCCTGTGTATTTGCAAGCGTCGTGCTAACACCAAAATCGGTAATTTTGACTTCACCTCGGTGATTTATAAGCAAATTTGACGGTTTCATGTCCCTGTGAATGATATGTTTCTCGTGATGAAGGTACCACAAACCCTTCAAGATCTGTTTTTCCATAGACAAAAGTTATAGTGTAATGATCTGTTTTAACAGCTTCTAAAGAATTCACTTATGAAAAACAAAAAACCGCAGCTTATCTTTTACCTGTTTACACATGGCTGCAAGATATGGTTCTGGAATGGATCGAACGGTTTTCAAGATATCAGCTAGAGATCCTCCATCCATGTACTCCAAGATTATAGAAACAGCACCATTATCATAAAAGGACTGGTAACACACAACAATGTTAGCACATTGTGATGATTGGTTGATTTTAAGTTCTTGTGCTATTTGCTTGCGAGTTGACTCGTCTGCTTGCATTTGAATCATCTGAACATCAAACAAACACGTTAAAGAAATATTAACAAACAAACAAACACACTCAGCACTTGTCATGTTAATCTTTCTTTAAAAACTATAGTTTTATGGTAACAATTTTTAAAACTTCACAAAAAAGTATACTACAATTTTAGTAATTTTACATGACATCCCTAAATGGAAAGAATAGGTTTTTTTCATGTGATAGAAAGACTTGAGTCACTTGACTTTTTTAATCTGGTTAAAACATAAAACTACCTTTAAAGCAAAAAACTGTCCGGTCCATTTGTGCTGCACTAAGCGAACGATTCCACCATTCCCCTTTCCAACTACTTTAACCGCATCAAAATCGGCTAAGCTTAATTGGTTGTCTGATGGCTGAATAAGTGGTGGCTGAACCAAAAAGTTGAATCAATGAGAATAAAGAAAATAGTTGAAATATGAAGTGTTGAATGTTAATTGAAACCATTTCACCGAAAAGGGTAAACTTGTAATCTTGGATCCACCAAGGATAATGACTTTAAAACAAGCAATTGCAAGTAACTTATTGAAAACAACTCATCAATAAGCAGATAAGCATACACAACTTCCTTCATCCAAACACTCAAAAGTGTTTATCTACTTTTACAAAATGCAATAAGCATATATAAGCTAGTTTAAATAAGCAATCCCAATCACCCCTCATTGTGTTCTTTCATTCCAATCGCGTTTGTTTACGCGTTTTCAAGAAACCCTTCATCCTACAACTACTAACATCACATCATCACAACTATTTATCAAACATACTAATCAATTTTGAATTGTTTGATCAAAAGAAAAGTACAAGATTAACAAAGTTCATGGTCATTTCAAACATGTTCAAGAAATATAAAATTAACCCTAAAAAGTCAGCAGCTTTTAGAAGATTTAACAGCTAGGTACCAAATGCAAAAAAACCTAGATCCATAACAGCAAAAAGAAATGCTTACAGTATCAGATTGACTTTGAGGAACAATTCGAACACCATCTCTGTTCACTAGCAGATCACCATCCATAAACGTCCCAGATTCAGTTCTACAATACAATTAGCATTTGACACAACAAAAAGAACATAAAGATGCAACTTTTACAACAGACCCACATACAAAAAGATGAGAAAAAATGATGAAATATACAAGAACTTAGTGAGTGAAGTTTCATCTGGAGGAGGGAGGTTGAGTTTGAGAATTGGGGCCAAATTTCCCTTCTTCATGATGCTGAAAAATGCTTAATTTTTACAAAATGATCCAATCTTTCTTTATGTTCTTCCGGTTGTTTTTCTATTGATGTTGTCAAAAGTCTTTTAGTCTTTGCCAACTTGTCTTATAAAACTTGTCTTGTAACTTAATAACACCACCCCCTAATTTTTCAACATTGTTAATATATTGAAGTTTTTTTTAAAATGTTGGGAGTTTTAGCCAAAGTACAAGTTTGTGTTGTTAAAGAGAGGAAAAATTTTCATGGCAAAAAAATTTGAGTATTGTTAAAGAGAATGAGAGGAAAAATTATGAGGAATTGCAAATACCTCCTTCTAAACTTATAAATTTGTATATTTATCTAAAGTATAAGTTTGTGTTGCACAATGTACAATGTTCTTTAAGCATGATTTGGATATATATGTAATTTTACAAGTTTAAAGTGGTATATATGCAAAAGCCCTGAAAAATTAAATGTCAATCTCATGATACTAGTTAGACTTAGAGCCCCTCTAACTTTAAAGTGTGGACGCCAACAAACGTCATTTTATGGTTTGTTTATCATTAGTGAGACGTCACACATCTAGAATTTTGGACAGAGACGAGTCAATGGTAGACAGTGTCTGAAATTACTTTGCTTTTAAAACAAAAATTTATGGATGTTTGCAATTAAATTACTTAGAAACACATATGCACAAAATAAATACATAAGCAATTGTTGTGTCAATATGAAAAAAATATAATGTGACTTGCTACACCTCTCTTATGTTATGTATTTTTGTTAATATTTGATTAAATAAGTAATTTTTATTCAATGTATACAACACTACCTTCCTCAATGCTGATTATTTAATTTAATATCTATGTTATTTAATACGTGTAATACACGAGTTAACGTGATGTGTGTATAAGATCATAAACAATAAAGTGAGGCCATACTCCTTCAAATTATGTCTCAGTACTAATACTCTCTTAGTGTGAACTTTGTAAAATTCTATTCCCTCCAGCTTTTACATAAATTAATTTTTTTATTTAAAGACTCATTTTATCTTAAAAACCAATCATCTTTTATTTTGTTGTGTTCGTCGTTTAAACATTTTTAGATTAAAGACCCTCTAACCATTAAAGGTCATTTTGTTGTGTTCGTCGTTTAAACGTTTTTAGATTAAAGATCCTTTAACCATTAAAGCTAAACATTAAAGGTCATGCTTGAAAGATATAGAAAATAATAGTCAAAACTAAAAGTCGTGAATGTGGTCTAAGTGATAAGCTTCGAAAATTTTCTAACAAACTTAATCATAGTATTCTAAAAAAAGTATGGATGGAAATAGATGTGAAGATAAGCATAAAATATATGCATGCATTTCATGTTATGTAGTCATATATTGTGGGCTATTAAACTACATATGAAATGTCATTAGGTCGTGTATTATATGGAATCATTAAGTCAAAATGTCAACCTAATCAATCAATTCCTTAATCTATGGCTTTCAATGGCATCATAAAATTATTAAAAACTAACCATAAGTAGACGCTAAGTTGTCTTGTATCTAATAAAACAAAATGGCGTTCAAAAATATAATAAAACAAAATGTGCTAAAAACAATCATTTTCTAACTATGTATCCATTTCTTAAAAGTAGATTTCAATTAAATGGCATACTAAGTATCATGGACTCATGGTTACCAAAAACTATACCCGTAAAGATAAGTAACATTGTGAATGTGAGAAATTGATATTTAAAGTTATTTCTTTAACTTGAATAATAATTAAAGTGACATTACTAGGAAAAAAAAACGAATAGCACTAAACGTGTTTTCTAATATAATACTTTAATAGTTAAAAAAAACATTTATCTTTAGTATAAAAGACATAAATTCTCAATATTCAAACCATGAGCAATTTTATATGTACTTTTACAAAGTTTAGAAATAACATATAGTTATATTATACAAAGCTAAAAATATTATATATAACACTACAAAGTATTTAAAATATCATATATATACCCAGTTCACTAATCTAATAAATATTAAAAAAAACAATTGAGCTTAACTCTAAAGTAAATTACAAATAAAAGTTGAGTATATATAAAAATTTTATTTTTGATGACTATATATGAAATTTATCAACTTTGTAATATAGATATGAAATTAATCATTCAAACTAAAACATACTAAGGGCTGTTTAACATAATCAGAATCATTAAGTGCTGAATGATTAAGAGACATGAACTATTAGGGTGAGGGGAGTCCACCCCTCACCACCCCACACCACCCCACACTTTTTACTTCACCCCACATTCACCCCACACTCACCCCAAATCACCCGGTATCCACCCTACACCACCCCACATCATTTTTTTATATTTTTTTTATTTCTCATACAATACAAAGAACTTTCTAAAGCCGTCCACGTGTCCCCACCTAACCCTCTCCTCTAAATCTCCGTCCTCCTTTTATCCCCAAACCCCTCTTCTCACCATCCCCAATTTTCCCAATTCAATTTCACTCTCATTCATCTTCATCATCATCTTCAATCTCAATCCCCATTTCCAATTCTTCCATGGCTTCTTCAACTGCTCATATTCACGCTCTTGGAGCCATTCTTCCACCCCCAAAACAGTCTTCTTCGACAAAGGTTTAACCAAATCCATATCCTTTTCACACCAAAAATCATTCATAAAGTAGAAAAACAGTCTTCTTCGGCAAAGTTGAAAAAGTCGTCGGAATCGATTTAGAAACCACCAACTCTGCCGTCAGTGCCATGGAAGGAGGGGACTACCTCAAACGGTCAAAAAATGCGGGGTGTAGCTCGGGGAATACACACCAAATGGGACACCGAAACTCGGGGCCGAAGGGGGGTGGGGCGGTGTGCCCGTGCGGGGCCAATTCGGGGCCGCACCCACCCCACAACGACTCCGTCCACTCTTAAGATGCTATATCAATGTGATGGATATTGAGCTAGAACTTCAGGTTATAGTAAGTTTGGTATATGCTTCATTTAATTCCATTCAGCATCTTTAAATCTCTTAATCATTCAGCATTTAAATGTACCATTTAAAGATTTTTTTTATGAAACAAACGCTCTGAATGCTGAATGATTAAACACTGAATTGAACAATTAAGAGATGAAACAAACAGCCTCTAATTAATACCGAAAACTAGGTAAATGATACCTCTAACTTTTAATCTCGTTCTTAAACGTAATCAAAGTCGCATAATTATTAATCATGTTACACCTAAGACTTCTACTAAATTTTGCTCACAATAAGAATTGTGATTGAAACATAAAAACTTATAATCAAAAGCCAATGTTAATCTCGGAAGAATAATAGTAATGAGTTGGTGACTCGTTAAGAAAGACAAATACTTTAAAACACCTATATCACGAGTTTACCCGACCGCGTTTCAGTTTGATGGACCTGCGAATGTGTTCTTGGCTGAGAAATTTAAATATATAAAATCTGCTGTCAAGAATTGGGTCAAGAATACAAAGGTGAAGGAAGGAGAGAATCTAAATAAGACCATGGCTGATTTATTAGAGATGGAAGGTATTTTGGAAGTTAGGCCACTTAATGAGGAGGAAGAATGGATAAGGGTGGAATGCTTAAAAGACCTCGTAGATTTGGAAGGGAGAAAAACGAAAGATTTGTTTCAGAAATCAAGAGCAAATTGGGCAACTCATGGGGATGAAAATTCAAATTACTTTCATAGAACTTTAAAATATAAAGCCACTATAAATAAAATACATGGTTTGGAGATCAATGGGAGATGGTGTTCTATCCCAAATAGAGTAAAAAAACAGTTTTTCACTTTTTTCAGGGATCGTTTTAAGGAGCCGATAGACGACAGGCCTAAGATGAATGGAGAGGGATTCAAGACGCTGTCTACAGCTAAGTCAGAGGCTTTGGTGCTGCCATTTTCAGAGTTTGAAATAAAAACTGCGGTTTGGGATTGTGGAGACAACAAGGCGCCGGGGCCGGATGGTTTTAATTTTAAGTTTATAAAGAAGTTCTGGAGGCTCTTTGAAGGGGACTTTGCTAGGTTGTTCGATCACTTCCATGATTCAGAAAAGTTGCACCAATGTTGTGTTTCCTCATTTATTGCTTTAGTTCCAAAATCCCGAGATCCCTCAGATTTGAATGATTTCAGACCTATTAATCTTATTGGTGTGATATCAAAGGTGGTTTCCAAAGTGCTTGCCAATAGAATGAAAGGAGTAATAAGTTCAGTTGTTTCTCAGAGCCAGACAGCATTTATTGGGGGAAGGTCTATCCTTGACGGGCCTCTTATGATCAACGAGCTCATATCATGGTTAAAAAAGAAGAAACAAAAAGGTATGTTATTTAAAATTGATTTTGAAAAGGCATATGACCATCTTAACTGGAAATTTCTGGATAATACGATGGAACTCATGGGTTTTCCAAGAAAATGGCGTAGTTGGATTTTTGGTATTGTTTCGTCTGCTAGATCTTCTGTTTTGGTGAATGGAAGTCCTACTTTTGAATTTAATTTCCAAAGAGGTATACGTCAAGGGGACCCTATCTCGCCATTTTTGTTTATTGTTGCCATGGAGTCTTTTACAGTAATGCTAAACAACTCAGTGGCTAATGGGCTTTTCAAGGGGTTTAAAGCTCCGAATGGGGGGCCGTGTATCTCCCATCTTCTGTTTGCGGATGATGCTCTTATTGTAGGGGAGTGGTCGGTGGAAAATGTGGCAGCAGTGGCTAGATTTTTGAGGTGCTTTTTTATGCTCTCGGGGCTCAAAATCAACCTCAACAAATCGGTGTTATACGGGATTGGTACGACTGACCATGAGGTGGAAAATATGGCTGGGATTTTAAGTTGTAAATCTGGCAAGATTCCGTTTTATTATCTTGGCCTCATTGTTGGTGCAAACATGAACAAAGTGAGTAGTTGGCAAGTTGTTATGGATATTTTTGACAAAAGATTAGCAGATTGGAAAGCTAGAACTCTATCAATTGGGGGTAGACTCACTCTTGTGAAGTCGGTCCTTGAGACATTACCCAGTTACTACTTCTCATTATATAAGGCCCCGGGTAAGGTTATTGATACGTTGGAGGCAAAGAGGAGGCGATTTTTTTGGGGAGGTAATGGTAATAATGGAGGCGTAAACTGGATAGCATGGAGTAGAGTGTTAACTGCCAAGAAAGATGGAGGCTTGGGCTTGTGCTCGCTAAAAAATTCTAATCTTGCCCTCCTCTCCAAGTGGTGGTGGAGGTTCAAAACGGAGAAAAATGCTTTATGGAGAGACTTTTTAGCGGCCTTGCACCACACTCCGAGATCATGGCCGGCGTTACCGTGGAATAAATCGTTGACTGGCACGTGGAGTACCGTTGCGAAGATAGATAATTATTTAACTTTTGCAAATGTAGCCATGTCTAAAGCCATTAATGGGGTGGTGGGAAATGGCAGAGATATTCGTTTTTGGGTTGATTCGTGGTTAATGGATGAACCCCTTAGAGTTGTTTTTCCAAACTTATATGTCGAAGAAACAAAGAAAGGTTGTGTGGTGGCAGACAGGGTTTTGAATGTTAATGGATCGGTCTCTGTTCATTGGGCTTGGAGAAATTCAATTGTGGGGAGTGAAAAAGAAAATGAGCTGTTGCAAATCATATTAAAATTGCAAGGTGTTAGATTGAATAACAATAATGATACATGGCAATGGAAGGGGGATGAGTCGGGGACGTTTTCAGTGGTTTCGGTCAAGAAGATGTTGTATTCCAATGTCCCGGTTCCGGAGCAGAATATTATGGAATGGAACGCTTGGGTACCTCTTAAGGTAAATCTTTTGATTTGGAGAGCCCTGCTTTACCGGATCCCCACATATGACGAGCTCGTGAAAAGGAAAATAGTGATGGGTCCGGGGATGTGTTGTTTGTGTCAGTCGGCTGAAGAATCCGTTGATCATATCTTCACTTCTTGCTATGTCTCGGCTCTGGTGTGGCAGCAAGTTAGTACTTGGTGTAACATCCCGGCTATTTACGCATTCTCGTTCTTGGACCTAGCAAGAATACACAAGTTCATCACAGGCAATAACAGAAAAAAGAGAGCGGTCCAGGCTGTTATCATGGTTTCTTGCTGGAGTTTATGGAAAGCACGTAATAAGTATATTTTCTCAGATACTCCTATAAAGATGGGCGGCATCATAGGAGAAATAAAAGTACAAAGTTATTTATGGGTGAGGAATAGAGCAAATAACATAGCTATAGATTGGGATAGATGGAAGGCTTTTGATTTATAGTTTTATGTTGTTTGGTTTGTTCTTGTTGTGTTTTGTTATGCCTCTGCTTTAATTTTTGTTTTAGCAGTTGGTTTTGGTTAATGAAGGTTACTGTTCAAAAAAAAAAAAATAAGAAATTTGCCGTTTAAAAAAAACTTAACAATAATAATGTTAATTTGTAAGCATCTTTTGAAGTCATTCCTTAATTTGTACCTTTGGTGTAACCGACAATCACCAAGAGAGAGAGAAAGTCAATTGTGCTATGCTGTTGTTGTTGTTGTTGTTGATTAACAATTAAAACCCTCCTTTTCTTTCATTCTCAGTTCCTCATGCTGTTGTTCGTCAATCAATTCAATCCCCTTTCTCTCCTGCTTATTTCAATTTCAACTTCCTAAATCTCTCTTTTATCATCCATTTCTTCTGATCCAGCATTCAATCACAACGTAAGTTTTCGATTCTATTGTATCATTTTCATTCCAGATCATCGTTTTTGCTACCTGTAATTTCCTGATTTTGCTTCAATTTCTGTTAGTTTTCAACTTATATATATTTACAACTGATTAGTAATTAGGTTTGTTCAGTAATTGTGTAGGAACAAAGAGTACAGAAACTAATTTAGGGTTTCAAAACTTGTTATTGAGCATGCTGACCGTATTATTTAGTCGTGTGATTTGGGAACAAAAGGAGTTATATGGAATATTTTGTATTGAAACAAGGTTTTGTGTTAGAACTATATCAGTCAGATAATCACTTGTGACATGTTAATTTAGGGATGATAAAACAATTTTTTTTACATGAACTGGTCAGGAGTTTATCATGTATGGATTAAATTAATATGATTGAACATACAAACACAGGTACTGCAAGTAGCTAGGGAGCAGCCAGCTATACATTTCAGCTGTGGAATGGATCTGAGTAAGTCATCTTCACTTTTTGTTTAGTTTCGTTGCATCGGTAATTCGACTAATACATCTAGGGAGCAGCCAGCTATTTATTAGGCAACGTCTTTATAATTCGACTAATACATCTCAATCAATCAGCATATCCTATTGTATCTTTCCCAAATAACAGTTCTCTTTTAACTATCTCATGTTTGCACACTCGATACTACTTCACCTAGTAAACCTTATTTTTCATAAGTGAATATGTAGGTTTAATACAAATCATCTCGGGGAATTTACACTTGGTTTCATAGATGGAAGCACTAATTAATAAAATGGTACATTCTGGTTTCACAGATGCTGCTATGGAGGAAGGGAAGGTTTTGAAAAATGGTGTAGAATTGGTGAAATCGGTTTCTGATAAACATCTTGATCTTTTGAGGCCGTCATCTCGCCTATTTTCATTGTTTAAAGGTATATATCATGCTTGATTTAATAAATATCATCAAGAATTATTTAAAGTAGTTCACCATATCAAATATTGTACTATAAAGCTTTTAGGGTTTTACTTTAAGAGATCTTAAACTTAGGAGTTTAAGTCTAGGTCATCCAATACTATTCCTTCCAATGCTGTATTGCTGTTTTGATCATGATAGTTGTTAAGCAGATGAGAAATTATGGGGAGTGGTTATACTTATGTAGGAGACATATGTTGTGGCAGGGCATGCGTCTAATAACAGTGATCGCGAAAAAGGCAAGTATGCATTGATCAAGAATGATGATGATTTCCAACAAGGACTTTATGACAAACCGCTCCCGTGTTTTGGATGTGGAATTGGATGGTTTTCGTAAGCATCATTCATTATCACCGACCCTAACCCCCCACTTCCAAGAAAAAAAAAAGTCATGGCTGATAATATTTTCTTTTTCAGTTTCTTAATAGGGTTTGGGTTCCCGTTGATGTGGTATTATGCCACATTCCTCTATTTTGGAAATTATTATCGCAAAGATCCTAGGGAGCGTGCAGGTCTTGCTGCTTCTGCAATTGCTGTAAGTGTCCGGGTAACGGGTCCAAATGGGTAAACATTTAGAGCAGTTCAAAACAGGTTGGGTTGACTAGTCAGTGTTTTTTATCCAATTATAAATTACATTGACAATTGATATATCTAAGGGTTGGGGATAATGTATGCAGACATGCAGTGGCTACCTAAGTATTCAACCTTTTTAATTAGGGTCGCCATATTATTACAACTACGCCAGAGATTACCCAAGTATGCATCTTGTTTCATTTATACATATTTTGACCAAAAATATGTAGAAAAAAGAAAGACCCTTAAATTTCCTGAGGAACAATAATATTAGTCTTTAACATGTTGACACCACGACAAAGATCTTTCAATTTTTTCAAGGTGTCCAAGGATATTTCCCTCATTTATCACATTTGAGTTATTTGACCAAGGTTTCCAAATGCATTATCCTGTCTGTCACTATTGGACAAAATTGGTATAAATGAACCAGGACATAGTGTATGTAATTGCGTAGCCTATTGAGTAGTTTCAATATATGGTGGACTCGATGAAAAAAGTTGAATATTTAGATGCCCGTAGCATTCATTATTCTTCAAAGTTTTAGGATTTTACTTATTTCCTAAATAAAGCAACGTAAGAGCTTGCAAGCAAGCACTCAAGGATATTTTGGGTTATATTTTACACTGTTTGCCATGCTTCCATTTTTAGCCAAATTTTTGTCACGTTTGACCCGTTATCAATAAAGCATAAACCAGATTGACCCATTTTTGCATAATTGGGTTGTAATTACCCACTCTAGGCATAATGTTATAGTAAACATGATGTGATTGTTATTGCAGGCATTGGGGTGTTCGGTTATCTTGTTTGTTGTAGCAATGATCCTATTATTCTAGCTGATGCTGGTGCTGGTGCAAGATGTTATGTTTTGACATTTTGCTTGATTAAACTGGATCTGCAGGCGCTTGTAGATACAAATACAAGTCTTGATGAACATGAAAATAGTTATAAATTTCGCTTATCAATACGCACATCTTTATACCCAACCAAATTGTACAATCTTGAGAAGCTCTATAAAATACTTGTGTGCATTGGACTTGATAGTGAATCAAAAAACCTCATATCTGTTGACCGTTGATCCCAATCTTGAGTGATTTAAGGGTTTCTAATTGGAGTTGTGCCTTGTTATTTGACAGTTCACATTGAATATACACATAATAAAATGACAAGCATGTCACTTCAACGTTTGCTAAGATCCTTAATCTAGGTTGACTTCTATTTTGGGTCTACTTTGAAGTAGTTAAATCCTGGAAGGCGATAAGTGATAACCCAACATGTCTACTAAAGTAAATGGTTTGTGGAAGTGTTGAATATACAAAGGGCATGTGCTATGGTGTTGTGAGGGTGATGTGGAAAGGTCATGGGACGTGGAACGCTGTCCCCTTTGGGTGTGAGAGGCATGTGACACTTGAGACGTGAGTGATCATGGGCGTCAACCCTTTGTTTAGTTGAACCTATCAAAATTATATCACTTGGCTTCATCCACACCGGGGCGTGAAACCATTACACTTACCGACTTAAGTACTTAACTTATAGAGTACCAGTGAACAGATTATTGATTATCATATGTTTTCTCATTTGACTTGTTTGTGACCTAAATACAAAAGCCTCATACCACATGTTGATACAAATTAGCAGCCCAGCCCAATAAAGGTTTTTCAGTTACAAAGCGAAAATGACACAATAAAATATTTGAATTTCGGTTGCAGCCACTTAAAATTTAACTAGACGTTTACAAAGCGTTTAATTTTCAAATCAAACATGGTTTGTGTTGAATAATTTCCGAGACATCGAGGCCCGAGAAGCAAGTTGGCAGGCTTGGGCCAAGTCCAAGGAGTTCATTAGCAATCCGGATGCAATGGACTTAAGGGATTTAATCATATGTATTAATTGGATAGCTTTCTAGCCAAGTATAGGAATATTAGATTGAGTCGAAGTCTAATTGGTACCATCCTTATCTGTTTAGAATGTCTATGTAATTAGTATATATACATGGCCAAGGTAGGGTTATGTATTACAGAGAGAGTATTGTTATTAGGTTTTGAGCTATTTTCCTAGTAATAATAAAGTGAGATTACTCTGATTTGTGTGTTCATTGTTTGGTGATTTGCTTTAAGAACTTGAATTGGTATCAGAGCCGGTTCGAGATCTTAATCACCTAAATAAAGAGTAAAGAACGATAAAGTTGCGGCAACAATGGTGAACACAGACAAACCGGAATCGTCTAACAAAAACTCAAAGGGAAGAGAACAAGGTTCGACCTCGCTACAGTGTCCAATGCTTACAACCACAAACTACACGGTTTGGGCATTAAGAATGAAGACGGTGCTTAAGATCCACAAGGTTTGGGATGTGGTTGAGAAAGAAGATGAAGACCAAGACAAGAATGATCTTGCAATGGGTCTCCTCTACCAGTCAGTACCGGAATCTCTTGTCATGCAAATAGGGGATCAAGAAACAGCTAAAAAGATGTGGGACTCGATCAAATCCCGACACGTTGGTGCTGAAAGGGTGAGAGAAGCCAAGCTGCAAACTCTGGACTCGGAGTTTGAAAGGATGAAGATGAAGGACACAGAAACAATTGATGATTTTGCAGGGAAACTCTCGTGTTTGGCATCAAAATCTGCTGCTCTGGGTCAAGTAATTGAAGAATACAAACTGGTCAAGAAGATTCTTAATAGCGTTCCACGGGCAAAGTATATACAGATGGTGGCGTCACTAGAGCAAACCTTGGATCTAAAGACAGCTGGGTTTGAAGATGTTGTAGGGCGGTTAAAAGCATATGAAGAGCGGATCGACGAGGAATATGTTTATGGTGGAAACCAGAACAAACTCTTGTATGCAAACCATGGGGAAAACTCTAACAACACAAGGTCTCAAGAATCATATCGGGGACGTGGTCGGTCGAATAGGGGTAGAGGCAGAGGTAAACAATACGGTGCTCAAGATCGGAACACCGAAAATCCTAAGAATAAAGATAAAGTCAAGAAGGATAGGTCAAAAATTGTTTGCTATCGGTGCGATAAAGCCGGTCACTTTGCTTCTACGTGTCCTGATAGGATTCAAAAGATTCAAGATTCAAAGGTTCATGAAACAGAAGAGGAAGAAGGTACTGTTTTTATACATGAAACTGTTTTCTTGAATGAAGGTAATATAATACCAAGCAGGTTCGAAACCGACTCGGTGGAGAACAAGATATGGTATTTAGACAACGGAGCAAGCAACCATATGACCGGAAACCAGTCGTTTTTTTCTGAATTAAATGATCGAATAACTGGTCGAGTCAAGTTCGGCGATAACTCGGTTGTTGATATCAAAGGGAAAGGCTCGATTCTATTCCAAGGGAAAACAGGTCAACAACGATTGCTAAGCGAAGTCTACTATATACCAAGTCTGAAAAATAACATAATCAGTCTCGGTCAAACTACTGAATCTGGGTGTGAGGTAAGAATGAAGAACCGGTACTTGGTTATGCGAGATAACAAAGGAAGAATGCTAATGAAAGTGGCTCGATCTCAAAACAGGTTGTATAAAATTGAATTACAAGTTGTCATGCCCACATGTCTACAAGTAAAAATAAAAGAAGGTGCATGGTTATGGCATGCAAGGATGGGGCATATTAATTTTGAAACTCTTAAACTCATGGCAAAGAAGGAGCTTGTGAGAGGTCTACCACAACTGGAACAAGAAAATCAATTTTGTGACGCATGTTTACTTGGTAAGCAGACTAGAAATCCGTTCCCGCATGCGACGAGCTTTCGGGCTACCAAGGCATACGAATTGATACACGGCGACCTTTGTGGACCTTTATCTCCTCCCACTCCGGCAGGTAATAAATATATATTCGTTTTAATTGACGACTATTCAAGATATATGTGGATATTTTTGTTAAAAGCGAAGGGGGAGGCACTTGCAAGTTTCAAAAAATTCGTGAACATGGTCGAAAAGGTAGAGGGAAAGAGGTTGAAAACCTTTCGAACCGATAGAGGGGGAGAGTTTACGTCACATGAATTCCATCGGTTCTGTGAAGAAAAAGGCATTCAACGCCATCTTACTGCTCCTTACTCACCGCAACAAAACGGTGTAGTAGAGCGACGTAATCGAACCTTGCTAGAGATGACAAGAAGTATCATGAAGGCTATGAGTGTACCAAACTATTTGTGGGGGGAAGCTATCAATCATTCAACATATTTATTAAACCGAGTACTAACACGGGCTTTAGTAAATAAAACACCATATGAGATGCTCAAGAATCGCAAGCCTACAGTAGAGCATATTCGAGTGTTCGGGTGCATGGCATTTGCTACAGTAGACACAACAATTGCCTTGAAAAAATTGGATGATAGATCGAGACCTCTAGTTCATCTCAGCTGCGAACCTGGAACGAAAGCTTACCGATTATACAATCCCACAACTCAGACGGTTATCATCAGTCAAAATGTGGTTTTTAATGAATCAAAAGGGTGGAACTGGGAGAAGGAAGAAAGTATGGATGCACAAGAACCGGGATCATTTATTGTGAAGTGGGGAGGTAAAATTGACAATGGTACTGATGATTCTAATGAGTCAACTCAATTCACGGATAACTCGCCGGCGCAATCCAATGTACTACCGGCCCAATCCAGTTCATCAACAAATCAGTCCAGCATGGAAAATATAAGCCCGAGACAAATCGTTTTTGAATCTCCTCAAATAACTGTTCAAACCGAACCAAACACAGGGTTGAGAAGATCGACTAGAGCTTCTGTTATACCAAAGAAGTTACAAGATGATTACATTCTACATGTTAATCAAGATGAAGAAGAGGTATTATTTCTTTTAAGTGATGTACCCAAAGGTTATCAACAAGCAAAATTAAATAAAGAATGGGTGAAAGCTATGAACTTGGAGATGGAATCTATTAACAGAAACAAAGTGTGGGAGTTAGTAGAACCTCCAAAGGGAATTAAACCCATTGGTTTGAAGTGGGTATATAAAGTTAAAAGAAAGGCAGACGAGTCGATAAGCACGTACAAGGCACGGTTAGTAGCAAAAGGTTACGTGCAACAACCCGGGATAGACTATGAGGACGCCTTTGCACCGGTGGCTAGAATCGAAACAGTACGCTTCCTCATAGCCTTAGCAGCTTCAAAGGAGTGGGAAATTCATCATCTAGACGTCACTACAGCGTTTTTAAATGGCGAGTTAAAGGAAACGGTTTATGTTACACAACCGGAAGGTTACGAGAAGGAAGACGAGAAGCATAAAGTGCTCAAACTGTCTAAAGCATTGTATGGTCTAAGACAAGCTCCTAGAGCTTGGAACACAAAGCTTGATCAAGTTTTAAGGGAGATGAAGTTTGAAAGATGCTCCAAAGAACAATCCGTATACCGTAAAACCAAAGGTAACCACACGTTATTACTTGCAGTTTATGTAGATGATTTATTAGTAACTGGAACTAGTACAAGAATCATCAATGAGTTCAAGATAGGAATGGCTACCAAGTTCGAGATGAAAGATCTCGGGAAATTAACATACTATCTCGGTATTCAAGTTACACAAGAAGAAACCGGGATAACTATTAACCAAGCCGGGTACGCCATCAAGATATTGAAAGAAACTGGAATGATGAATTCAAATCCTACTCAAACTCCCATGGATCCTGGAATGAAGTTGACTAAATCTGAACATGAAAAAGAGATAGATCCAACTCAGTACCGAAGAATAGTTGGAAGCTTGAGATATCTTTTGCACACACGGCCCGATATGTCATACGCGGTTGGTGTAGTAAGTCGCTATATGCAAAGCCCTCGCGAGTCACACGGAGCAGCAATTAAACATTTGTTAAGATACTTGCAGGGAACTACAAAGTATGGACTAAGGTATGAAAAGGGGAATGTGAGCAAGTTGATCGGATATTCAGATAGCAGTCATAATATCGATCCAGATGATGGGAGAAGCACTACCGGTCACATATTTTATTTTGGATCATCACCAATCACATGGTGTTCCCAAAAGCAAGATACGGTGGCATTATCTTCATGCGAAGCTGAGTTCATGGCAGCAACGGCAGCCGCTTGTCAAGCAATTTGGTTGCGAGATTTAATGTCCGAGATAACAGGTTTGGAACGAGAAAAGGTGTTGCTTCGAATAGATAATAAATCTGCTATTGAACTTAGTAAAAACCTTGTCTTTCATGGAAGAAGCAAGCATATAGATGCCCGCTATCACTTCATACGAGAATGTGTGGAGAAAGACAAGATTGAAGTAGAGTTTGTTCCTGGAAGTGAGCAACTAGCAGATATATTAACTAAACCCTTGGCACGCATCAAGTTTAAAGAGATGAGAAGCAAGATTGGGTTAAGAGAAGATCCCTTAAAATCCGATTCGGAAATTAAGGGGGAAAATGTTGAATAATTTCCGAGACATCGAGGCCCGAGAAGCAAGTTGGCAGGCTTGGGCCAAGTCCAAGGAGTTCATTAGCAATCCGGATGCAATGGACTTAAGGGATTTAATCATATGTATTAATTGGATAGCTTTCTAGCCAAGTATAGGAATATTAGATTGAGTCGAAGTCTAATTGGTACCATCCTTATCTGTTTAGAATGTCTATGTAATTAGTATATATACATGGCCAAGGTAGGGTTATGTATTACAGAGAGAGTATTGTTATTAGGTTTTGAGCTATTTTCCTAGTAATAATAAAGTGAGATTACTCTGATTTGTGTGTTCATTGTTTGGTGATTTGCTTTAAGAACTTGAGTTTGGGACTTTAGCTCAAATTAGTTTTTGATATGTTTTGATTGTGTTCTAGTTAAAGCAAGGGTTACAAACCGATTGCCTTTTGCCAAACCTCTTTCAATAGCAGTTTTGGTATGGGTTTGTTTGTTGGTTACGGCTCACGAACCAACTTCATGTGCACATCTACCTTGAAGCAAATTTAAATATATCTAAGTTAGGGTTGTTAACTTTAGTTGACATAATTAGAGGAAAGTTCATTTGACCCCACGTGGTTTTGTCATAATAATCCTTTGCATCCAAGGTTTTTAAATTGCTATTACGTCCTTAAACTTAACCATTTATCCCTGTTAACTTCAACTCCAGTCCGTTAAATAACTCTATCATATAGCAAAAGTTTTTTATTTATTTATTTATTTTTTTGTCTTTTTCCACTAAGGACTATTTATGAAAAGATTAAATGACGAGTTTTTGTATTATTTGTCGTTGTTTTAATAGTTTTATAATATAGATCATTTAATCGCAACATGTTATTTTACATGTGTAATTGGTTCATCTCAAAAGAAAGAAAATGATAAGAGAAGACTAAAAGAGAATATTATAACATATTTTCACTTTTCATTGTAATTGTGCATTTTCGCTTCCAAAAGCCTCTATCAGTTTTTACATCCAAATCATCATGTATTATAATTGGGCATTTCATATTATAACTTTGCGTTTTTGTTTCTCACTCTTCTCAGGATTTACTTCTTTTTTTAGTTTAACCATCCCTAGTATAAAATTATACAAATAGCATAACTATATTTTAACTCTCAAAATTTAGATTATGATATCGCATTTGGGTATAAGACAAGCATTTAAGAAATTACTGAATATTCTTCGTTTATAATAGCTAAATCACATATCTTCTAATATTTTCTCTTAGAACTCGTACATATGTTATCATAAAACTTGAACCATCTTAATAACGCTATGTCCCCGACCCTTTATTAATATTCACGTACGTATAATGATGAATATATATGCTCAATCTGTTCAAAATGAACAGGTTATGAATGCATGATCACCAATGACGGTTGGATTATATGGTATCTATGGTTGAAAAGAAACAATTGATGAAATGAGGACAATCAATGTCGTGCTTTCTTTTTCTATAAATCCAAATATAGTTTCAATCATTGTATCTTTGTAATAATTGATCAATCAAGTTATATCATTACCTACAATAATCTATATGAAAATGATTTAAAGTCGACATTTTAACATGATACTAGTTCATTTAACTTGGTATTTTGAATATTGCTATAATAAACATGTTTATCATCATATTTAGTTGATTAGCTTTACAATTATATTTTCATTTCAATATCTATATAAAAAGAGATCTCAATCCTCACTTGTGGCCTCGTAAGAGAGCTGAGTCGAAGGAGACCCAAATTCAATCTCTCTTTGTGTCATTTTTTGGATTTAAGCAATGAAACATTTGAACCATGTATTACGTTGTCAGTTCAAATCCTGAGCCCACCTGGGTTTCGTCTCACCGTGTAATACGCCATAGAGTTCTGCTCTTGTGAGGGTATAACGACTCTCAAGTGGAAGTCGGGCGGTATGGTTTCCCCGGGGAAAACGCCCAAGCCAAGCTTTAAAGACAAAATAAACCCGGTTAAGACAATATATTTTGGGCAGATGGCTCTATAAATTTAAGGAATGCGATGATCTAACATCAAAGATAAAGTCACCTTTCAAAAATCACTAAAGAAAATAAGCCTATTGCAACTTTTTTTGGTAAAAAAAGGTTGCATTAGGTGAAGTTGCATTAGATCAATTGCAACTTTTTTATTACATAATGCAACTGTTTTTTTACATAATGCAACTGTTTTTTTTACATAATGCAATTTTTATTCAAATGCAACCTTTTTTTAATGCAACTCTTTAAATAAGAGTTGCAATAGGTAACAAAAAGTTGCATTAGATCTAATGCAACTTCTTCTAATACAACTGTTTTGAAAAAAAATGTTGCAAAAAGGTTATAAAAAGGTTACAATAGGTTATTTTTTAGCAGTGAATATATATATATAAGATCTAGTTTTCATCATTTAATATATATATATACAGAAAATATAATTAATCAATGCAACCATCATTGATCATTTAATTTGAAAACTTTAGCCGGTCAAGTCGGATTACAAATTGAATTGATTGAACTGATGAATCAAGCACGTTTATGTATTTATTATTTTCAAAGACATCCACTTAGTCTAACCCAAGCACATTCATGATCACGTTATAACTTGAGCACATCCAATACCTCTATTATAATGTTTAAAATAAATTAAAAAGTTAACGTAATAGTGAAAATGACCAATTATAAATGAGTTAAATACGATAACACAAAGCCTATTAGTTTCGTGTGAAGTTTGTGTTGTGTTTCTAAATGTGTTAGGATCCAATACCGGGGGTCATCAAGAAAAAGATTAAACAACTTAATAGACGCAATTATAAGATTTGATGATGAAAATTAAATCTTAATTAACTTGTAAGATTACGACATATAACTATTTATAAAAATCATAGTAATCATTTTGTATTGATAGATATAAAAATATATATAAAAGCTATAAGAGTCGCTATCTATCTAGACAAAAATATTTAAAACTACATCAACTTATGTATTCTTCACATGCTAACCTTTTATATTGCCAAATTATTTAATGGACACATACATAGATTATATGATTAAAGATGATAGTTTCGTTGACGTGTAATTCCACGTGTTATTTTCGTTGATTTAGTAATGCATGCAAGTCAAATGTAGCATCAATTGTAGTTGTCATTTTCTCTAGTTTCTTTTAGACCGTACGTTTCCTAATGTTGATACTCATGATAACGTAGTTTACATATTTAATTTTAACACCATAGTCTAGCTAGTTAGGATTCTTCATGAAGTGAACTTGAGTTATGTGATCGACCATGACTAAGCTAGACTTTAAATCCTTTATCGAGATGAAAACTTGTGCTGAAATTTGGCTAGCTTTACTCGAAACTTTATGAGTTGACATTGAAAATACCTTTTTAGATTCAATGGCAGATTTAGAATAAAATTTTAAGGATATTACAAAAGTATATTTTTGTTTTTGGGTGTCCTAATTTTCGTTCAGCGTATCCCGATACTATCGTGTATACCTGTACCTGTTAAGACACGAACCTGTTAAGACACGAACACGAAACTTTATTACCTGTACACGACACGATAAGCTATCGTGTACCTGTTACCATTACCCGTACCTGTTTATAACAGGTATACACGATAACACACGATAAGACACGATATGACTTGTTTAAAACAAGTATTCAAGAACTTGTTTAGTGAAATAAAAATTGTCTATAAGTATAAGGGTAAATAAGGTAAATATGTTATATTAAATTATATTTTTAATTTTAAAAAAAATCATAACAGGTATTAACAGGTACTAACAGGTAAACAAGTAAATACCTGTTAAATACACGAAAATTAACAGGTAGATTCGTGTCTACCTGTTTAGTACCTGTTACCTGTTAAGGCCTTACCTGTTACCTGTTAAGACCGTGTAGGTTCGTGTCGTGTATTCGTGTTCGTGTACAAAATTGCCAGCCCTACCCGATAGTTAAATAAAAGGGTATTCTGAGAGTTAAATTAGTGAAAATTGCACTTCGTAACAATTTTTTTCATTTTATTACATGTTCTTTCAAGAAAATAGAAAGACAATGAAGTGTGTGAAGTCCGATATCGGTTTCGACGCATTGTAGGTTATGACTGTCAGATGATGTTAATGTCAGTTGTTAACTTGTTACCGTATGTGGATCGATGTAGAGGTTAAGGTCGATTGTTATTGTATTGAGTATACTTACAAGTGTTATAAACCGTAATAATAACTCTCACGTAAGCATGAAAAACGATATAAATCTATTTATTATATTTTAGTTAATTAATCATTGATGATTATATAAAAATCAAGAAGTGGGAAAGCTTGTTTTTGTACATGATGATATGGCGTGACAGGTGGCAAAGACGCCAGCTGTTGTGGACTTATGGTAACTTGGCAAACACCAATATTACATGTCATTTTCATTTTTTGAGTTGTCACTTTACCTATTAAAATTGTTTGTCTAATATAAATTATAAAATAGTAAAATGAATTGGTGGGTCCTTTGTTTTGTTGTTTAAGTTATTGCCACCTAATATAAAATCTTATACCTAAAAAAACAAAAATAAGTCTAATGATTCCAGCCTAGCTGGTTGAGGACATCCGGTTTTACAGTGGTGGTCCAGGGTTCTAATCTCCCTGCCTGTGAGATTTTCCAGGAAAAACCCCATTGGTTTTCCCGGTTGAACGCCTAGCCAGATTCCGATGTCAAGTGGGCCCGGTTAAGACAACATATTGACCGGAGTGGGGTGGTGGGTTCCTCATTGCGGGGGATGCGACCAAATAGTTGCAAAAATTGAAAGTCGCCGTTCAAAAAAAAAAAAACAAAAATAAGTTACAGTTTTATCCTCTTATGTTTAAAACTCCTATTTGGATGTGTTTAAGAGTTTTAATAGAATATAATAGTTAACGTTCTAAATTGATGTTATTTACCCACACCCACCTTCATATGGGGGGTAAGATCTTTTTTTCTTCTCTTATTTACCCTCTAATGATGTAAATTTTTGTCAACTTTCACCAATAGTGAAACATATGTTAAGGTTTTTCACATATTTTCATCGTTGGAGAGCAAAGAAATATAAGAGAAGACGGTTCTAACCCTCACGTGGAAGGCACGCATGGGCATATTATGACAGTTTGAACGGTCAATGGATGGATGAATTGAAACTGTTCAAATTAAAAATTATACGGATGCCAACTATGATGTCAACTATTAAACTTATACAAAAACTCTAATTTACTCTATAAAAAACAGAAAGATGGTTATCAATTCCATACAAACATCCCTAACACATTACTTTCCACACTAGTCGTCCCTATATATTTTTGTTTTATCGTTCTTAATTTGATTCGAAATGATATTAAAAAAGATTTGGTGACGACTTTCTTGTCATCGCCAAAAAGAAATTGACTTTTCTGGTCAAAAGCGGGTTTTCGTTTTGTGGACCTTTTGACGATTACATTCTTGTCGTCGCCGATCCATTGGTCGGCAAAAGTGATATTTTTTTATAGTGCGTCCATTCATGTTTATATAGCTCGTACGATTTGAAGTTAGGTGATTACCGCCAAACCATATTATGATGGTTAGATTTTATTAACAGACACTTTTTTGTTCCTAAAATCTATTAATCAACATACGCTTGTAGAGAATTAGAGATTTAATTAACCAACTTGTTTATAAGTTAACTAGCTATATGCACATCGATCATTAGTAGCAACTCGCAACCTCGACGCCTTCATATATATATATATGTCATGACCCAGAATTGTGTTAAATTGCATGTAACAAAGTGTTATGTCGCACAAAAAACATAAACTGTCGAGTCATAATTTTTATATTAACTTTTACCATGATTTCATTAAAAAATTAACTTTTCTATTTTGCGCCGTTTTTTATAAAAATTATATTGATATGTAAGTTTGATGCATAATTGCATATATATAAATATGCTAGGATCCATAAATATTGAGTCTAGTAAAGTTGTGCTAAACCTTAATTTTACTTGTTGAAAGAAATTAAGTAATTGAAACTCCCGCAAGGTTGAATCAATATAAACAATCCTTGATTATATTGAACCTTTTTTTTTTCATTTCCATTGAAAAAGGAAAAGAAAATAGTGCACGGTGCACTTAACTAAAGGAAGTTGCTTTTAGTTTATTAATATTAATGGCATATTTGAAACAACTCGAAAAGGGTAAAAAGAAATAAAATAAAAAATGTAAGTTGGTGTAAGTCTTATGGGTCATGCAAATTGCTTTAGATTTGCTTGTTGTTTTCGACAAGGCCACCAAAAAGAACCACCATTGATATTATTTAAAGTCTTTATTTATTTATTTTTGTTAATAGAGTGATTAACTGATTATTATATTAACTTTTTATTTATAGATAAAAATAGAAATACATAGTATAATACGTAACACTGATAAATTTAAAAAATGTTCATGTTTCTAAGTGGTCGAATTTTATTTTAATGAATCATTGTAAACTTTTTTTTAATAAATTAATAAATGAAAATGCATTAATAAAAACTTTTTTAGAACGGTATGCACATAAAGCAAGGTGCGTAGTTTTCTCGAGTTCCTATATTCATAACCAATTTAGTGTTAACGTTATGTTCGAGAACACAACACCCAGATGATGGTTTTAAGGATATATATTGATGGAGGTAGTTAATGAACGGTTCTAATAGTTTGAGACAAAACTGTGGTAAAAGTAGAATACAAAATTTATTTTAAAAAATTGTTTGTTTCATTTTTATACATGATAAAATATAAACCGACATATAGACACCCTGATAGGAGAGAAGTGAAAATGAAAATTTGTTTTGCTATATTAGAATAAGGATTACTACAAAATCAATTGAGTTCACCGAAACATAAACTATATATAAATATAAGTATAAATTTGAGCATTCTTACTATAAGTCAGTCAATGATGTAACTTGCTAATCATCGAGTTAAATGAAGACTAATTAATTGCATTTTTTTGCCTATTGGTAAAAAAATCAAATTCGCTATAAAAAACTGAAGTATCATACTATTATCTTTGATGTTGACGGTTAATCAAACTAAATTACTTGTTTTTTGATGTTAATCCCCCCTAAATACAGCCAGTTAAGGTTGAGCATCTTTGAAATTTAATTAATAGTCAAAGGTTGCATCCATTTTCGGGATGATGAAGTGTTAGATTTTGATATATAGGTGATACGCACTATGCTTATCTAAATCTTGACCTAGTTAACATTGATGTAAATAGCAAAATTTGAGATGCAACAAAACATACATATCAATTTTAGCTTCATCATCATCACTATAAATTAAATCAATAAGAGATTAGTGATAAAGACTAATGGTATACCACAACAACAAATACCACATTAGCGCATATATACTAATGCATAACATGATAAAACGCTTGTTTTATTGTATTGTATAACCTCCTAAAAGGCAAGGTCGGTGATGAAATCCGGCCTTGCCTTTTGATATATATTATTTTGGTTGAAACATAACACAAAAGCATAGTTGGTTGGGTGGTCACATAAGGGGTGTAACTTTGTTATTGTTACTTAAGGCCTAGGGTTCGATTCTGCCATTGAACAACTTTTTGTTTTCTTCTAACTATTACATGTTTATCTACATGTTTGCCATTTATGATTTCAACATTTTTTTTAACTTTGACATTTTTATGATTTTCATCACTGACTTTAACTAATTATCATTTTGACCCCTGATAACTTAGCTAGATTTCGACGTGGTTATCGTTTTGACCTCTAACTTTGGATATTTATTCGTCTTTTATTTATACTAATTTCTAAAGTCGGTGGAGACCACTTTAGAATTTTCTTGTCATTTTCTTACGTATTTTAGTATTATATCTATTGTATTCAAATATTTGTTAACTTTAACATATTTAAGACTTTAACCTCCAACTTTAATATTTTATAATCATTTTATCTTAAATTGACTCTCTACTCTCCTTTGACCCCATGATTTTGACTTAGTTATCATTTTAGCATCTAATTTTATTTGTTATGGACTTATGTCTTTTAATATGTGACATCTTACGACTTTGTACTTTAACGTGCGAGACAAAAACTTTTTTTATCAACGTGTGCGACGAAAAATCAAATGACGAGACCCGGCCGCCGCATCGCGCGGCCCGGGTCTCATACCTAGTTATTTTTAAGAAACAACTTATATCTTGTAGACACTAATCTTACTCTTAAATTTACATATTTTTATCATGTGACTTAAGTTAACCCTCAACTATCTTATATAAGAGACAAACTTTCAACATATCTTTATACCATTATGCCATAGGCTCTTTGATACATAACATATTTATGACCTTTGAATTAAATTTTGGTTGTAAGTACTTAAAATTTATGATCTAAAAAATATCGGTGGGTATATAAAACTAAATGTCAGCTAGTAATTGTTACTGTTATATATGAATCAACTACGAGTTTCAACTGGGATGGAAAGTTTCAAACCAAGAGGTACAACTATATGACATATGGGTTGAAGTTTTCAAATCATTGGAGAAAAATACCAGAAATATATCCTCCATATATAATCTTTATGCCTTTGATGTATATATAAATACACACTTAATGTTACTAAAATAATTTCACAAATCATTTGAAAACGAGAGTGTGACAAAAGTAACGAGAGGTACATACGAGATTAATTGATCATTACTAACACAGAATCAAGTCACTACAACCACTATCCACTCATAGCAAAGTTGTCATTGAAGTTTGGAAACGATGAATTGTAAGCGGACCTTACCAACCTTATTTATATCCTTGATGATAGAGAGACTACTAAAAAATTCTAACTCCAAAACGAAACTTAGACAAACAAACAATAGAGGAAATTAATAGCATATGTATTTGACACAACCACTAACAAATTAAGGATACCGTGAACGAACAAGTAGCAACATATATAGCATAACCACAAAACTTAAATAAACTTAATAGAATAACATGAAACGTTCACTAAAAGATTAGGAGAAATTTAATCTGTAAGCTAATACATATCTAAAACACATCAGCACTCTCGTCCTACGAACTAAGCTTTAAAAAAACTCATCATTTAAAATAAGATTATAAACAAGCCGAGTTTGAACTAAGACGAGGAGTTTGATTCAGCTCATCTGATAGAATTAAATCAAATGTCATACAAATTTGCCATGTGTACTTGCTTCACTTGTTAGTTATTTTAATGATTATTTATGTTTTTAAAACTCTTTATTTTATTACACACAACGCCACTATAAATCTCCCTCGTCTTTCAACTTTACGTTTACACTTTAAACCCGCAAAAAGCCTGCTCCAATTCATACACATGGAGCAATATCACCAGTCTACACCGATCTTATGGTCCCAACCACCGATCACCACCAATCGCCGCCGTGCACCACCCATCGACCCCGTCTTTCTCATCATCCTCATCCCAATCATTGCACTGCTCTTCCTCTTCTTCTTCATCCCACCATTGTTGTATCACACTTCACATATTCTTAAACCAGCTTCTGTTAAATCAACTTGGGATTCTGTTAACATGTTCCTTGTCATTTTTGCGATTATTTGCGGTGTTATGTCTCGTAAAAACGACGACGTTTCAGTTTCCAGTGACGTCCACGGTTTTGTTGTATCAGAGAGTAGCGATAATGTTCAGTCGTCACCTCCATGGATCGGATTTTACGATCGGTTTTCAAACGATTTGGATGTTGATAATCGATCAACGACGTTTTATGGTGGTGTTTATCAGCAACAACGGCGGTGTGAAGCGGATCAAGTTGATTTTTCCGATGTGAAGGAGATTGCTGTTGATACTTTCGTAGTTACGTCAAATCCTCCGGCGGAAACGCCACCTGTTCCTCATCCGCCACCACTGCCGCCTCTGCCGTCAGCTCCGTCGTACAATTCAAAGAGGCATTCGTTCCGAAGCGTTGGGAAGAACATTAACGTAGTTTCACCGGAAACTGAATCTGATGAATTGGATAAAGTGAGATCTGAGTCATCTGAACATCCTCCACCTTCGACGGAGATAATAGTTTACCGATCGCATCATAAACATAAGACATTAGAGCGAAAAGTAAGCGATGTAGCTACAGCTATATCTTCACTGTATAATCAACGAAAAGCGAAGAAGAAACGAAAGCATAGAAATAATATGACCACTACTTCCGTACAATCACCGGAAACTGAACAACCACCTGTATATCAAAATCTGTTCAAAAAAGGCGGGAAACATAAAAAAATTCACTCCATACCTTCAACTGTAACATCAACAATTCCACCACCACCGCCTCCTCCACCTCCACGACCGAGCTCAATTTTCAACAGCATATTCAAATCCGGAACTAAAACTAAGCGGTTTCAATCACGATCACCAGATCTACCTTCATCTTCAATCATCAACAACTTATTCAAAACTGGAACTAAGAGTAAGCGTTTTAATCACCTCACCGCCGTTTCCACACCGCTTCCACTGCCACCGCCGGAACCGAAGCTTCAAATCCGTCAATCAACGAGCAAACGCAAACCGCCATTACCGACTAAAACAAGTAGTTTTTACGAACGTGACCAGTTTCTAAGTAGCGGTTCACAGTCGCCGTTGATTCCTCTGCCGCCTCCGCCACCTCCATTTAAGATGCCGGCGATGAAGTTTGAAGTTCGTGGTGATTTTATTAAGATACAGAGTACACAAAGTTCTGTGTGTAGTTCACCGGATCATGATGCAGTTGATCTCTGTTCAACGTTAGTTGATAATAATGTGGATTATTCAGTCGGACCGGGTTTAGGGTCGGGTTCGGGTATGGGGCTTGTTTGTTGTCCTAGCCCAGATGTGAATGCTAAGGCTGATAGTTTTATATCTAGGCTTAAAGATGAATGGAGAATGGAAAGGATAAATTATGTGAAAGAGGAAATGGGTTGAGGCCCATTAAGAATATGTGTTTTAGGCTTGGGCTTGGGCTGGGCTAGCCTGTTCGCAATGTTTGGGCTTGAATGTTGGACTTGGGTGGAAAATAATGTGACAAGTGGTGAGAGGTTATTGAGGTTTGGATATGAAGGATGTTAGAGCACTAGAGTAGTTTGATCACCCTTCACTAGCTATTCAAGTCTCACTTTTTGCATATGTTTTGCTTGTTGATCAAGTGACTTACTTTGTGTAATGATAAAATAAGAAAACCTTAGTTGCGAGGGTTGAATCTTTTCTGTCTTTTTGAGGAGGGGGGGGGGGGGGTAATTAGAAGTAAAGTATTCATTCTCTTGTGAGAATGATTCTTTGCCAAACAAATTGAAATTACTTTTTTTAATCAACACCACCATTAGACCTGGCAAAACGGGTGGGTCGGGTCGGGTCAGCTACCCGGGTCAAAACGGGTCCGGGTCAGAACGGGTCCGGGTCAAGATGGGTTGTTATAAAAACGGGTCAGAACGGGTCGGGTCAGGATGGGTCCGGGTCAGAACGGGTCGGGTAAAAAAATCAACTTAAAGTCTATAATTTCGGTACTCATTTAACTAATTAACTTAAAGTCTTAAACCCATCATATCTCTAGCAATTCCACTCACAAACACAAACACATATCTCTAGCATTTTAAACTCTCAAACTCATAAATTTTTCATCAAAGAAACAACTATTAATATGCTACTAATCACAACCAATCTTTAAAATTGCAGCACAATATACCTAAAAAAAAGTTTATAAACCGAGATGAATAAATAACAATAGCATACATCATGATTTTAGGCTTGACCCATCATGACCCGTAGACTATTTCACTCAACCCATCATGACTCGTAAGTATTTTTCTTCAGCCCAATGGGTTAGATTTTGACCCACTATTGAGTTTTCTATGGCCCAAACTAACCCAACATGGATTTAAAGATTACCCAATGTGACCCAAAACTATCAAAATGGGTCTATTTTGCCAGGCCTAACCACCATGTTGTTTCGTCTCTTTTACGTACAAAGACAATCGTATCATATTCTAAGATATATTGACATGCCTCCTCGTATTTAAGAAATATTGCTAATTTTCCACGACCATATTCACGTCTTTAACCCATCAATGGTTTACTTAACGTCTCACTAACGTATATGGGATTCTAAAGCTCTAATGGGATGAAAGCAAGAGAAACAATATTACCCGGATTTTGTAAGCATTTTTAAGCACTAGATGTTTTGTCACTTCAACAGCACGTGTGATCCATGAATATTTTTGGCACACATTCAACACCATTACCAAAACATATATGTATTTAAAACGCTAATCCAGTACAAACACAGCACTTTCCTTTCAACTGGTGTATAAGTCTATAACTACAATAATATACAGCAACCAAGCAATCACCAACCATATGAACAAAACAAAAAAAAACATAAAATCGAAGTTCAACTTTCATGTCGAACAGAACAAGTTCAGAAAGAACCCAAGACATGCTAAGCCTGCATTTCAGAAACATTGTTTACCTCGGTTGGTGTTGGTGTTGGTGTTTCTGTTTCATTACTCACGTCCTGCTGGTTGTTTTCTAGTACCGGCTGTGAAACCTTCTGTTTTTTCTTCTCCTTGAGAACAACTTGTCTAGGCATTACTTCTAGTAAGAACGAACCACCATTCCATACAGTTGCTGAAACCTTAAGGATTTGGAAAGCAAGATGCAATTCATATGATAGAAATATAGGGACCGTGAGTGCGGTTGTTGCTACAGTGAAAAGGGCTTGCAGTAGAATGTACATAAAAGGACGGTTTTTATCTCCAAGCAAACCGCTTAAACGCCACCACAAGTTGTTTGCTTTCTGTGCCTTTTTAGAGAGTTCCCTATAAGATTTGCATTATACAACCAGACAGCCATTAGTCAAAATGATCGTTTGCTTGCAAAATAATTTACCATGCCATCTATTCTGTCCTAAGTTATTCACAAAACTACATCAATTATAATTTGACCCGTAAGCGGACCCACCACCCAATAGCATTTTGCCACCTCACAGGACCTTATCATACATTTCTAGAGCTGTCCTGTATGGTTGTGGGCAATTATTTTGGGACATAAGTAGTGTGAATTAAAAATACTTGTAGTAGTAAATACATAAAGATCAAAGAGTGGGGCCGAAAGAAATATGATTACGGGCCAAGTGAACTCTATGTTTGGTACTTCACAAATAGCGTTGACTACATTTACTTTGTAGCAACCCAAAAAAGAGCATTTAAGAAGCTAGATGGTAGTTTGTGATCATATCTTAAATGTCTAGTCAATTGTCAAAAAAACATATGAACTTTCCGTGACTCAACAGAGAAGCCCCTCAAGTCCTCAACATTATTCTAAATAAATAAACAATTATCCAGTGCTTATGTGCATTTTCAGTGAAATAGACGATGAGACAAACTTGATGTTTTACATAATGCTTTCTGTTTTTGGCTATATAACGATAAAATAGAGAAAAAACTAAAGGGAAGTTAAAAAAGATTACCTGTAAGAGGTCATGACTTCAGGATCCCTTAACAACCTCTGTCTTCTAAGAACATTCACAATCAGAAAATAAAGAGCTTGCCAAAGGATATAAGCAATTAGCGGGACCACAAATAACCATTGCCACAAAAACGATTTGTTTCCGACATAAGGCCATGAAGCCCTACGTGCGGTTCCTTCTGGGTGCATTGCTTCAAAGAAGGCCGGGTCCCACCACCGTATAGTAAAGAACACCACACCTGTAAATAACATCGTGAAGTTATAATAAATATATGGTTCTAAGTTAATTTACCTGCAGAATTTTTATATGGATACTTCACTTAGCAACTAAGAGTCTAAGACTAGAGAATATAGCTCTAAGGGAAACGAAATATCTACTTGGACAATAGTTCTTAGATCCGGAACAACATGCATACCCAAAGGGTGTGTTTGGGATTGATCATTTTAACAGTTAAAAGTCAAAACTAATGATAATTGTAATGTTCCCTTTTAGAGCATATTCAACTTAAAATTATCTATTTATCCACATGATATATTTACTTTGTGCTAATGACACTTCAGATGTTTGACAAAGAGTCAAAGATTTTACTTTAACTTAGGTGGGAGGTCAAATAATGCATTCATCATAGGGGACTAAGAAACTACACATAGTTGGGTCCAACATTTAAAATCTAACAGCATAGACTAGGTCATTATCAAGAAAATGTGTATCAACTCACCTGGTAAAAGATGTATAAGGACGCTTACAAGCTTGTCCACAGAACTAAAGACTAAACTACAACGCCAGACAATCAATGCCCACGCTAGCGGACCCTACAAAGGAACACATAATCAAGATAATGAATTAATGATGATAAATGGATTAGCTATTGCCTATTGGAAAGTTAATGCAAACTAAAATCAAGATCCACTCACCTCCGCAAACGAGAAGCAAACCATGAAAAGCTTTTCATTTTTAGGATAAAACAAAAGCATAATCAAGAAAATGGTGTTGGCATAGTAACAAAAATCCTACACAACATATAAAATCACAATTAGTTCTATCTTAGGTACAAAAATTTCATTATTATATTGGCAAAACGTAACTTACCAGCAGATAATAATGCCATTTCTTGTACCGGTAATAAATCCACCTAAGCGGAACGAACACAACATAGAATAAACAGTACACGTATCGGATATCTTGTGGCCCTAAAACAAACAAGGTCTAGATGATTAACAAATAATTCATTGAAATATTTCATAATGCTAAACCAACAACACATCATATTACTCACTTGCACCCAAAATAAAGCAAAATCCCCCAAATGCAAAGACACCCATAAAATGAGTAACCTACAAACCACAAACAGAGAGAAACAAACTCAAATACATCATAAATGCTACTATGTAAGTTAGTTGAAAACACTCATAAATAGTCTATTGAAAAAAATCAAAGTCTATTGAAGACAACATATGCTACAAAATTTACAATAATCATGAAAATGAAGCAGCTATTCATACAAAATAATATTCATCTACCTTTGTGATAAAACTTTCATGTTCTTCAGCCTGTTTAGCGATTTTAACAGCTTGTTTGGACAAGATCTCTTTGGTTTTTTCCTTGGTCTGCGCAACTCTCTACACGAACAACAAACACCCAATTCAAAACTATGAACACAATCAACAGAAACAACCTAATTGAAAAACCAGAACCATAATAATCAGACCCTAGATCGATCTTTGAACCGCTCCTTGACGTTGTGAAACCGATGGCCATTCAATTGATAATCATCAGCATCTTCATTGCTCGACATGATTTTTGTGTTTGTTTCTGAAAGTTTGATAATCGATATGATTGCAGCGTGTTTTTTTAATGTTTTTGGATTGAAAGTTTGAGAAGAGTCTAGAAAGAAGATAGATTGATATTGATAATAAAAAGAAAAGAAATGGGCGGTGGGGTTGTAAGGCGGTGACGGTAGCGTGCGATAAAAGGTATTGTGTTTGTGTCTTGTTTTCACTGACCGGAAATTTGGTAAATTGAAACCTGGAAATATTTGCAATCTGATAAGAGTGTTTATGACTTTATGTTGTTGTTAGTGAATAATGAATATTATAACGTCATGTAGCGGTTTGACTTTGACCGTGCTGGACACGTAGCTGGGCTGTTATGCCACTGATTGCTCATTAAACACAGGTGTAATGACGTGTCTTCAAAGGAAACGTATTACTATGTGACTTATACGACACATAGTTTAAACTTTAAACAAACTTAATTAATTAATTGAAATCTACTAGCTTAATCTAATGATAAGATAATAAAGCCACAAAGGTGTACGACACTCAATTAAAATGTTATTGGTTGAATTGAAATCTTATATTTGAGACATGTGGTGAAAACATACAGTAGGACTTTACTAATATGAATAACAAATAGATTGTCATGGCGCAAGAGCATATATGGTCTGGTATTCCATTGATCCTTGTATTGATTACGTTTTTTTTATTTTTTTGTCTAGCAGAAACCACTAGTAGAGATGTAGATGGAGTCTTGCTTAGTAAAGAGAGTTGTAGATTCGTAGAACAGTAGAAGAGCGTTGGCTTTCTATTATATTAGTCCAGCACGCTAGTTGCCTTTCCTGGTCCTTTTCTTTTAATGCTTCGACCTGAAGCAATAGCTTCTAGCTAGTTCTGTGATATTTTAGATTCCGTAAGTAGCTTAGTGCTATGAAAGACAACCTATCTGTTAGAAAGAATTCAATCTCAAGCACAAGACTTTAGAAGGAGGAAGGTAGCAATTCTGTTGGAAAAGCAGAAATCACCCAAAAGAAGTGAGTGAGTCAAGATATGCCATCGCTCTTCCCTCTTGACCTGAGACCTAGTGGAGTGAGTTGGAGAGCTCTGCCTCCATACTTCGAGTAAGTAATTCGCTATTAGAAATTATCACGAAGATTCACACAAAACCGAGTTTGGATGAAACTGAACAAGATTTGGCGAACTAATAAGTTTCTCACTTGTTGCAAAAGTCATATGCTTCATTATGCTTTTGGCTTTTAGCTTCCAACCATCATAGGTCTTTTAGCTCTTTTCTTTATGGTTATGTGAGAATCATGCATAGTTAAGGGGGAAGATGAATATTCTTACATGCTCATTCATTCAAGTGTTGAGTCCATATATTAACATATTTAGCACGATAAGTTAAACGTATTATATGTTAATATGTAGGTACTTAACAATATTGAAATTATTTAAAAAACGTTTTAAATCATGTCATATACATTCACATGTTAACCAATTTGAGAAATATAACATCGGCTTGTTTATAGTAAACAATAAACCCGTTTAGCTTCAGTTCAATTCAAGTTTAGCATAAACAATAAACTGGTAGATCTACTTATTTCTTCTTGTGAGTATTTGTAAAGCACAAATTTCAGCATTGATATGATAATATGATAGTCCAAATATATTTTGAGTCTAACGAACCTGAGTTTCAGTAAAAAACTAAAAACTGAACACGGTGTGCTAACAATAAAATATAAATTACGTTTTTAATCATTAGTTAAATCTTATAAAAATCATTATTTTCTGAACTGTAACAAACGAGAGGAGTTAAGTGAGGACTTAAATGAATCAAAAACGTCATTTGACTAAAATTATTACTTGCAAAGACTATGTGCTATTGGTTACATTGTTATAAAGGAGTAAAAGCTGTTTAAGACGTTGAGTGGTGTGGGTGTTTGTCTGTTACAAAACCAACCCAAGCTAAAGCGATCCAAAACCAAGTTACCAACCCAGGCAAAGCCGACCCAATCCTCGGGCTCAAGATTTATCAAACCTCGATTTCTCTTTGGTCATACCAGGCCCAGGGCATAAGTTTAAAACTAAAAGACATAAATCGATGCAAACCCAACAATGAACACATGAACATAACTCAAAAGAAAACATAACTTCTAACAAGGGGTTTAAAAACAGCAGACAAACTAATGTAACTCAGGAGCTATGTCTCAACACTCAATGAGTCTAATAAGCATATCGATCATACTAGAGCCTTAAAATACAGTCTCAAAATCATAAAGAGAACAGCATGGTTAAAGAACAGAACAGATAGATACTTGTAGTTAGCTTGCAATTATGGGCGCGCACGCTTATTGCTACTACACGATGGACACTTGTACTGTTTGATGTGTTCGGCTCTTGCAGGTGTAATTTTCACACACTTGCCATGAAACCACCTCTCACATATGTCACAGCAGATCCAGAATTCATCAGATGCATAATTCTCTCCACAGGCTCCACATAGTGTATCTCCATGTTCATCTTCTTCATCTTCATACTCCAATTCATCATCTTCATCTTCTTTTCCTTGCATCTTTGTGTATTTCATCTGGGATTCAGATCCTCTCTGGATAGATATGCATAATGCAACTTAGTTTCACCTTTTGGAATTATATGCAATAAAATGTTTTTACATAGTATACATTATACAACTTCAGTTTTATGAGAGTAACCAAGCAACCTAATAGTTTGCTATTATTACTTATCATGAATTCCACTGAATTTCCTGCCAACCAAGCACATATACATCTCTTTAAAACATAATTTGCAGACCAAGTGTCACCTTAAGGAAGTGAAATGAAACGCTTTCTAAGTGTGTGAATTAGTCTTCTATAATCACAATATAAGAAACTTTTTGGGTACCTGAATCCTTAAAAAGTATTTTAATGATGCTATTGCCTAACTTAATTACATACCTGTTATAACTTCACATGATCATAAAGGATATCCAATATATAACGTTATAACTTAAAAAAGTTATAAAAGAAAGAATTGCTTTTCGTAATCAAAGTAGAAGTTATGATTTGCTATTATTGTGCCTAAAAGTAATATGATAACTACATTGCACTGCTAAAATGCATTGTTAGTAACTGAAACTGAACAGCAAATTAAGGCCGTGTTTAGGATATAATACATAGAGCATAATCATGTTTTGTGAAAGCGACAGCAGGTGACAAATCATTTCATTAAATTACTTAGAAAATCTTAAAATGGAAGATTTTTTTACCCCTTTTGTGTTCGACTTGGATTTAGTGCTGCTATGATTAGAGATGGAGGATTTTTCCATTGTTTGTTTCTTGCAATATCCAGCCACAACCTCAAAGACAGTGGGGAGATCATTTATCATATTAAATAGACGCTTCCTGCATTTAGAAAATGAAGCATTACTAAAATATATTACTCATAAAAAAGACAATAAAACTGCCTAGTGCACGGGTTGGGTAGTTTTTGCCTTAAACAAAAACCAAAAAAATATACTAAGTTTCTGGGAGTTTAAAACCATCCGGTCTCAGTTTTGTAGAAGATTCAGTTTTTAATTTTTGTTTTTTCTCGGGAATGGGCAATTTCAGCCAAAAAAAAGCAACAGAAGATATGTCATTACTTGATTACAGCAACCAGCTATGACTGTTTTTTGTAACATTTAATTTTATTAATACATTTAATATTGTCGAGCATTAAGAATAAAATGAAATACTTTATTATTATTGTTACCAATATATGTTGCTACTTGAATGCAATTCTCCCTTTTTCAAAAGGGGTTTGTTTTTTACAGTTTTTTTTCCTTTTGTGCACACCCGTATTTATAAAAAGATATACCTGTCTGATTTGTCAAAACCAAATCTTGCACCAAAATAAAATGCCACAGAGAGTAACCATGCATCGCTATGGACAGCAACCAGAGACAACCAGTCATTTTCTGGCATTCCATCTCGTGCAAAGTTAATTCCTAATGCAGGTTCAGGGAGCTCTGGAGGCACCTCTTCTGCTGGTAGGTTAACTTCCCATTGTTCACTAGGGAACCCATATAGACAAAGATTTTCTTTCTCTGAAAAAACAATTATTACAAACAATGATATAAAATACAAAAACTTATAAGGCTGCGGTTAACACATAAAAATTCAAGTATATATAACAAAAATTCAGATAAACTGATAAGGTTAAGAATACAATACTTTTGAATAGTTTAATTGCTTTTCTAACTTTTTACCATTTTCTTATAAATCTTTGAGGGTCTGTTTGGTTGGCTGAAATGCAATGACAAAGAACTGAAACTGACAGGATAAGGGAATGGGAGGTTTCTGTTATCATACTTGATTGGCAAGCAAAAAAAAAAGTTCGTTTTAGTATGAAAATTATGTGTACAAAACTACAAATTATTAATATAAAGCAATATTTTTGGGAGTGGTTATATTAGGGAACAAAACAGTAGTGTATATTTTCAAATTTCATATAAAGATATATGTTACTGAAGATTGCATTATAGAACTGAGTAAAATTGTAATTTTTCATTCTATTCAATAATGGAATGAAAAAACAGCCCTGCATTGTGGAATGAAAATAAACTAAAGAAAACGAATTTCAGTCCTTAAAAAATTTCCCATTCCATAAAACAAACAGACAGATATTTTCCATTCTAATGAAATAACTCAATTAGATAGTACCATATCAATACACTGTTGTCCTATGATTCAGATTCACTTTATACAATTCTTCAATGTTAGGAGATGAAGTCTTGAAAACTATGTATGTTTGAGACAGGAAAGGGCAACAATAGCGTACTATGTCTGTTATGCTTTAAATCATAAACAAAATGTTTTGTAAATGCACAGCCAAACTTTGGAACAGCAGAAGCATATACTGAAATTGAATGCAAAACCAAACTTTGGAACAACAGAAACATACACTACACGAACGTATATAAGTATATAACAACTAAAATTAGATACACTCTAGATTACATGCTATATACCTATGTATGAAATGTGAATTGATTGAGTGAAGCTTTTAAGTTAAAAACTTCCAGTAAATTAGCACACAACTAGTAGACACTTAAAGAAAAGTAGAAAACCACGACTTCCTTCAATCCTAGCCGCCATTCCTTTCGGAACCGCGGACAAGGAGGGAATAAAGGCAAGCTTTGAAGAGTAAATTTCATTAAAAAACAAAGACCTTACCAGCTTCACTGGTAGCAATTCAGGTTTCACGTTAACACCAGTATAGGCCTTCTGCAAAGAGGCCACACACTGCTTTAAATACAAAGCAACGTGCAACCTCTGATTTTGAAATAAGACTCCATTTAAATGAACGATAAACTTGCAGACGTTCAAATTACTGTACACAACTACACAGAATCCTTATATTTGCAGAATATCGACAACCGAAATATATCTTAGTTATCAGGTAAAACATTGCAATATTAAAAATTTAAAATAAACACAAACTCACATTTGTAAAAAGCCAGACTCGAAGTTTACATATACACAAAGAGTGAAAACTAAACTAGAAAAACAATCACCAATTTTTAGCAATTTCAACTACATAACACGTATGATAAATTCTCCGATTTAGAGATGCATTCACGACATAATTCTAAACATAAAATACGCCAAAATCGAAAACCCTAAAACAATTAAACAAACCTGGATCGCACTGCCGATAAAATCGTTCAACATCTGCAAAAAAATTGAATACAATCAGAATGTGAAACACGCCGTAGAAGCAATTATCAAAAACAAACGCAATACAGAAACCCTAAATTAAAAAAAAAAATGAAAAGAGCACGATTAAGAACAATCAAACACCAGATGAGTAAAACAGAAACAAATGAAAGACGTTTATCGCACCGGTAGTTAGAGCTTTTATCAAACCGTTACGACGGCCTTGATAATCTCTGTAAACCTCATCGACGGTTCTGGGATTGTATACGCCACCGCGACCTCCACCGTCCATTGTTGTTGTTCGCCGAGCAGAGCAGAGCAGATTTGATGCAGATTGTTGAGAAGGGGAAACGAGAAATCAATTGGATTGTTTAGTTGGAGGATTTTGAGCAACAATAAGTATGAAAGGGTGAAGTGATTGAATGAGGGATTTGGGGAGGTTATTTTGAAAAACAACGTGTTTGCTAATGCTTTTTCCCTACGTGGATTATGTTTATTTATCGCTTTATTTATCATCACGTCCAAATTGCATTTCAAATTTGAAATTTTGATATTATCTACTAGTAAATTGTAATTTTTATGCAACTTGAGTTTTATCGGAAATTAATGGAAGGGGATTAGGGATATTTTTTTCTCACCATTATCCTTTTAAGTGACATAATGTTTTCAATGGAAAATATGGGTATTTTAGATGTTTTACATTTTATTTTTTAGAATATTTTAAATATCTTTTTCGTCTCTTTCTTGTTTCATTATCACCTGTCAGTTTCTTGCTTCACCACTTTCTCTTTTTTTTCTATCTTTTCGTTGGTTTATGATCCTTAGATCTATGTGGTGTTTGCATTGGAATTGATTCTAGGTGCTTAGTGGCAACGGTTATCACTGGTTGTTACTAATCTTTGGATATGTGTAACATGTGGGTTGCAATGCTATGTGGCTTTTTGTTTTTTGTCTTGCATGTTGTTGATTTCAGTTTTTAGGTCAGAGATGGTTGTCGGATCTTAGATATGTGTAGCCATTGTTACCGATGTAACCAATGACTGGTCTGTGCGGCATCTTTACCGCAGATGGTGATGGTAGCACATGCGATTTGGTGAAACCTTTTGTAGGGTCAAACATTTGGTTGATTATGATGTTGATGATACAAAGGTTTTGAGGTCTGACATTGGTAATTTGGGTGTTCTACGTATCTTTTGTTGTAGCGATGGTTTAGCCTGTGATATCGTGGACTGTAACAATGATGTCATATAGTTATTGTAAGTGTGTTACTTTTGGATTCTTTGTATTGTGAACCACTGGGTGATCTTGCTCGGTTGTAAACCATATGTTGATTTCTTTGTATTGTATTATGCATTAGTTGGGCTATGTTGATAATGGGGTGCGAATGTTTATACGACGCAACATTCATTGCAACCATGCAAATCTCATTCTTTGACATCCACTACGCTTAATATTTTAGTTGTCTATTTGTTTTGTTCAAATTTTTATTTGGTTACTTAAACGTAATATGATAACTCTTGAATAGTTTTTGGAGTTTAATTGTTTGCAGTGACAATTATCATTTTAACTGAAATATGTGTTTCTACACAGTACATGGGGGTATTTTGGCTGGTTTACATACGCTTTTGAGGGTGTTTTTTGGTTCGATGTTTCTGAAACCTTGAATGATAGTTTTAGAATTGATTTGAAGTGTTAATTTTTAGGCTCATTGTTTTTAGACTTTCAATGGTGGCTTTGGGATTCGTTTAGGTTGTGGATTTCTTTGGTGTGATGTTTTACTAAATATATAAACAACGTGTTTTGCTTGTTCTCTCTTGATGTTTTGTAGAAGTGGAATTTTTTATTTCGATTTACTTGTGATGATTCGAAATTGCATTCGAAATTAAAACCTCAGTATCCTATTATTACTATTATTATTATTATTATTATTGTTAATATTATTATTATTATTACTCTTTTTAGCAAATTGTAATTTTCGTACTTGAGCTTTATTGCAAAACATGGTAGGGATATGTTTTTAACATTTTAAAAACTTGGCTACTTGTGCTGGATCGACATAATGCCTAGAGATAAATGTCAAACACTTAGTAAAACATGAATTCGACACGACTTTTAGAGCGAGCATAAGCATATGATGCATATGTATTTTACTTCTCGTACAGTTTTTATGTTGCCAAAGTTGTAGTCACCTTAAAACTCAAAGTTTCAAAACGAAAAGAAATCAAAATTAATACCTGAACTCAGCCTAACAAGAAATTTTGTTTCTGCATAACTAGAAATACAATCAAATAAAAAAGGCAAGGATGGTCATAAATCGCTTTATCAATCATCCCTGATGAATAAAAAAGATGGGAAACAATAATATAAAGAAGATGAAGACGCCGATTTAAGTCTTCACCAACGAATCAGATATTAGCCCTTATATAAGAAACACTTGCTATTGAATTTTAACTATACTAATAATGATATCATTCTCATATTGTAGTATTCATTATGATAAGCAAATTATTCAGGTTTCTCAAACATATAAAAAATAGATCTTTGTAACCCATACTATTGAAACAATTCATACCCCCCCCCCCCCAGTAGTTATTAAATGAATCAACCGATTAAAAACATAACAAATCAAAATTTGAGTTTTATCACTCCACACCAGTGGTATATCAGATTATCAGGAGTATCCTCCAAAAAAATTCGCCATACACTTGTACAATTTTTAAGTACACTCGTACAAAAAGTTATTTTTTTTGTACACTCATACAAAACATCATTTTTCTATATATCAGTAGTATTATCAGGAGTTTTATCAATATTTTCTTGTAAACTATTACAAATATTTGGACAATTTTTAAACAATATCATCATTTTCTTGACATTTTTTTCAACACCTGCTCCACACGCTTGTAATCTTCAACTTTGTAAAATGTCATAACTCACCCGTTAACATTGTAATATATTGCTTTACCCACATCAACGTTTTAAATTTCACACACGTCTTTTAACACATTAAAGTCATTGTGCGACTCACACCGTCACCGCGTCACGCAAACAGCTTGCTAAACAAAACTATATTTTTCTAGTTAAAGTTAAATAAATGTTAAAACCTTTTCTTGATCTATCAATACGTCCTATCGGTTTCTCTTTTACCCCATTCCCACGTGTCTCTAACCTACACAAGGCCCTATATGTAAAAAGTTTAACATCATGTTTAAAACACACACAAATTTCGTATTTATTTTCAACATCTTGTATATTGACTTTTTAATATTATCAACCGAATTAAAATGGAATCTATTTAATGGCGGAAATTAAGGAAAACAATAAAAGTGCCTGAGCACCATCACAACAAACATATTATTATCATCCTCCTCAATTTTATTTCACTCAAATTCAATTCGATCTGCACAATCAATTCATCTATTTTGCACTTCAATCTCTCTTCTCAATCAATCGATCATAAAACTTCATTTAAATTTGATGAAATGCTAACTTGTGTACCTCGTTCAAAGCATCCTGATGATCACGACGGATCAAATCGATACAGCGATACATCTACCGGTAAACAATCGATGAAATCGCTTACTTCTCAGGTACGTTTTTTCAATTTCCTTCGTACGACTTGTTTGTTAAACTGTCAAATTTTCGTTGAACGATTGATCACGAGTTGTTTTCTAGACGAAGGACACAGAATTGAATAATTGATCGATTAATTTAGTAATTTTTCACCCGTAGATCAAGGAAATGGCGCTAAAAGCATCAGGAGCGTATCGGAGTTGCACTCCATGTAGTGGACCAACGACGATGATGACTCCACAGCAGCAGTTACATAAGAGTAATGTTGCGGAACTGGAAGCATCATCGTCGTCTGTTTCCGAGAAGTTCCGGAGGACGTACCGGCGAACTGGAAGCAAAAACTCGAGTTCTGGAAGAGTGTGGGGGAAGGAAATGGAAGCGAGGTTGAAAGGAATATCAATGGGGAGTGGTGGAGGTGGTGAGGCAACGGCCGGAACGTTATCGGCCTCGGCGAGTGGCCGAAGATGTGATCCGATCGTATTGGTTGAAGAGATTGAACCGAAAGAGTGGGTTGCTCAGGTTGAACCAGGGGTGCTAATCACCTTTGTTTCGTTGCCGCGAGGTGGTAACCATCTTAAACGGATCCGGTTTAGGTAATTTTATAATCTTCATTCGGTTTTGATTTTCTTTTACCACTAACTCATATCTTACTTCTTTTAAACCTACTCTTAAATTTACATTACCGTAACTATAGAACCCTTCCTCAATCATCTAACAACAAAACATGAAATATTTTATTTGACCTATGATAAGAATGTGTGCACAATGTATTAGATAAATCTATCTGGTAAATTAAAGTTTTTATTAGGCTATTAAGGCTTGTTTGAAGAAAAATAAAGGGAAGTTAAGGAAAGAATAAAAGCAAGTTTAGGAGGGAATATTGAGTGAGAGAATTGATGAAATTAAAACTTTATGATTACTAGTATTTCTATAAAAATATTTATAAATTCTTAAATATTAAAAATTTAAAAATATAATGGTTATATATATTTTTTAAATATTATTATTTAACTCGTGTGTAACACATGGTATTAAACCTAGTATAATATTTTAAAAAGATAACACCAGTTTTTATTTGTTGTTCGGAACACCGTTTCGAGATAACTTTTACATCAATCGACTCGTATTCTTCTTTAATCAAAAGTCCTAAAATATCGGTCTGAATTCGAAAAATACTTAACGTCGTTAAATATAATTTAACAACGATTTTTTAGCTGCCAATATGATAAAAGTTGAGACCGTTACCTGTCAATTCGTTAGTTAAAACCAGTAGAAACCATAAGTTGATAGTTGAAATTATTAAAAACCAGTATACTTAAATTTTAAGTACTAAATCTATCTAATAATTCAATGTTTTAGGGGTTCATTTTTTGGGGGAAAATGTTTGTTCTATAACAAGAAGTTTAGGAGGTAAAAAATGTATGTAATTTTTCAAAATACATAAGTTGATGGAGCTAAATTATTAAATACTTGGTTTAATACCCGTGTGTTAAACATGGGTTAAATAATAATATTTATAAACAAATTATAACATTATTCTAAGTATTTGTAAATATTTAATAATTTGGCTCCATCAACTTATGTATTATGAAAAATTACATACAAATTTTATCTCCAAAACTTCCTTTTATAGAAGAAATATTTTCCCTCTAAAAATGAGCCCCTAAAACCTTGAATTATTAATAGACTAGGTTTAATACCCGTGTGTTACACACGGGTTAAATAGTAATATTTATAAAGAAATTATAACCATTATATTTAACAATTTGTAAATATATAACATTTAAGGAGTTGGCTCCATCAACTTGCATGGTGAAAAATTTAGCTAAATTTTACCTCCCAAACTTCCTATTATAGAAAAAAAAAATCACTCCAAAAATTGCCCCCTAAAAGTTTGATTTATTAGATAGATTTACAGATATTTAAAATAATATTATAGTTTGTCTATAAATATTATTATATTTAACACGTGTGTAACACATAAGTATTAAACTTAATTTAATATAAATTCAACATAGGTGCACTAGCTGGGTCCGTTGATTCTTCAGCTAATCAGCTAATAAAACTTTATAGTGATACAATCGTTTCATGATTTGACTCTTTAATTCTCGAAAAGTTAAAAAGAAATTCGCCCTTAACTCAAAAGTTAAGGTCCCGTTTCCAAGTTTCAATGTGTAAACTAAAAAAAGTTAGCCCCATATTTATTCAACCACGAAACTACAAAAGTAGAGCTAACAACAGTTACCGTATATATTAAAAAGGGAAGTAAAATGAATATAATAATATAATTACACAATTTACACATCATCTACGGTTTTTTTCTTATGTGTTTGTTAAAATAATAATTTTTTCAGTGATATTTTTTTTAGTGTTTAACTCAAACATAATCATTATATAGTGATTATTATTGCAAGAGTTGCTACGCGATGACTACTCAATCGACTGAGGATTTGCAAGTAATCGTCAAGTAATCGACGCATGGCGTAAAAACTTAATACTTTCACTAAATACCAAACCGAACACATGAGGTTTATCCTCACACAACGCACGAGATGGAGTTACAAGCACCTTAGCCTTAACGTAAATATGACTTGCGTAACACATGAGTTGTGAATACAAGTATACAACTAGCTTAGAATTAATTTATAGTCGAGTTTGCGGTTCCTTGTCGTGAATGTTCTATTAACCCATTAAATAATTAGAAAACATACGAACTACCTTTTTATCGATGTTTTCCTGTATAAATCATGCTATTCCTTTCATTTTGTTAATTTTATGCGAGTAAACCACACTTTTGATCTATGTGTTTTGATACATTTAGCAGGCATAGTCTCATCATAACAACTTTGGTCCCTATGATTTTTAACACAAATGGTCTTGAGCCCTAACTCCATCAACATTTCCGTTAAACATTCCGCATGTGCTACGTCTGTGAGGGGAAAAAAGACATTTCCCTTTGCTTTTTTGCCCTCACGTGCGGACACATGGAAAATGTGTAATGGAAATGTGGATGGAGTTAGGGCTAAAAATCATTTGTGTTAAGAATAAAATCGCAAAGAACAAAGCCGTTATGATAAGACTAAGTTACTTAACCTGTTAAATGTGTTAAAACACCGAAACTAAAACTATAGTTACTTAACATGTTAAAATATGGTTAATTTAAGTTCTAACTAATTAGTGGTCCTCGTCTACACTCAACTCGTATTTGAGCATGACTAAAATATAGTTTTGTTAATCATTTTGATAGACAAATGGCTTTAATTAAATATTTTAGGATAATTTCATATTTTGTAGGTGTACCAAACATCTTAAAGAAATAACTATAGTTGCAACTCTAAATTTGTCATAATGGTATCTTCTCAATAACATAACTATCTTTTAGCCTTATCCTTTAAGAATATACAAGTCAATGTCCAATTAAAAGTTGTGCAGTTCAGAATTTGCATCATCAAACATTTTGACGTTCAGTTATGAGAAATATTGGCGATATGCCGATATGTATATGTATACCATAATACGCTTGTTAGTTAAAAAAATGAAAATATAGATTCTTTTCTCACTATTCGCTAATCACTCTCGTAGTCTCGTTAGATAACTAATTACAAAACCGGTATTTCATTATGCAATTAAACAGATGAATATACATCACACATATCCTATAAGAAATAATCACTTATCACTTTCGTTAGTCTCGTTGGAATGCAATTTTCTTTCTTACTAATATTGTAATTCAATTTACTAACTGTGATTATTATAACTAAAATAAAATATCCTAAAACTTAACAATAAAGTATTAGATTTCTCAATATTAGGTATATTTATATTATCAGTTTCTTTCGTGAAAGGTAGCATATATAATATTTAAAACAATTATATATGTGCCCACTTAACCCAATGATGAGCCGTCAAGAAAAGACTTTATCATGTGTACGATGTGGCCAAAATTGCTTCTAATTGGACAAGGAAAATAAATAGAAGAGTCAACCAAGGGTTGCTTAGAGCGTAGAAATACACTAATTCAAGACATATAACGTATTAATGTATACATACATATTTCACATCTTATACACGTGTAGATCATAATCTATACAAGCATATTACACAACTTATATGTGTATAGCATGTTATACAAACATAATAGAGAGAGTGCTTTCAAATCAGGTGAAATGAAGAGAAACAGTGAATATTCATCGGATAAAAATAAAAAAAACGAAAAGAAGTGACCGGTGAATGTCTAGTCCTTGAGGACTTTGTGATAACTTACTCTTTTATATAGAAAAAAAATGGATGGGTAATTTAATTTTAATTTGTAGGTCAGTTTATGACACAAGGAACATAAATTAATAAGCCATATAAATTAAACTTCCAACACCGTACATAAATTTCAATGAGTTGTGGGCCTCAACTTTGCTTGCCATTCCAGTCCACGAAAATAATTCGGCTTCAATAGTCCACTTTGGCATGGTGCCTTTTTATTATTGACAGTTTTGAAAATAAATACTAATTAAATTAAATGATGACTGCCGGTTTTTTACTCTTCACCAGCAAAAATGTTTCACCTATCAAATGATTGCAATACAAATAAAAAACATTGCAAGCTTGCTATGTTTCTACAAACAAAAAGATGGCAATACATTCATAAAAAAAACATATATATATATCTACTTTTGTATTTAGTCTCTTTTCAAATGCTAACTTACATATCTTTTAATCCTACTAAAATAAACATATTAATTTCCAAACACCTTGGTATCAGAAGAACGAATATATATGGCCTTTGATGTATTAATTCAACTACCATTGAGCAGGATAACTTGAGTTTTAGTTATGGTTTGTTTTAACAGCCGTGAGATGTTTAACAAGTGGCAAGCACAAAGATGGTGGCAAGATAATTTTGAAAAGGTGATGGAACTTTACAATGTCCAGGGGTTAAACCATCAAGCATTTCCCCTTCCAACACCTCCAAAATCCGAGGATGAACTAGCTCTCAACTCGCGGGTATGTTCCTCAACAATCATCACCATCTCACATTTACAAAAACGTACGTAAATGCTAAACACACATTTTTGTTTATTATTAGGATTGTAAATGAGCCAAATCGAGTTTAGCTGTTTAAGCTTTTGTCATTAGGTCCAACACGGCAACACGTGTTGATATTTCGAAACAATTGTAGTCGTCATGTTTAAAACTTCAAATGTGAATAATATTGTTAAAACGTTTTGTTTAACAGGCTAGTTCAAAGATTGAATCTATAGAAGACAATCTATTAGCACCAACTTTTAATAAAGAAAAACTGCCTCCCCCCATACAATTTGATCATCAGGCCCCAACCTTGACGCAGACCAACAACGACTCATTTGGACTCGCGGTTACCCCAAAACTATCAAGCATTAGTTGCACAAAAACAGAAACATCATCATTAGATCACAGTGGAGAGCTTTCCGTAAGCAAAGTGAGTGATGTTGATAATGAATGGGTTGAACAACATGAACCCGGGGTGTATCTAACCATCAAAGTTCTTCCAGGTGGCTCGAGGGAACTCAGGCGCGTCCGGTTCAGGTTAGCAGCAATCATATATCAAACTTTTTTTTTAAATGAGGTGTTTTGTACAATTATACTTTATATATAGTACCTTACATTGTTTAGCAAAAAAACTTGGTTTGGACATTTTGTCTTCAAACCATGATAAAGTTTTTGAAGTGTAAAAAATCATTGTTTTAATTAAGTACCAAAAACATTACATATTTAGGTCATGTAGATGTTAATAATAATAATTACGGTAGAAATTGATATGCAGTCGAGAAAAATTCGGAGAGGTGCATGCTAGACTTTGGTGGGAAGAGAACCGAGCAAGGATACAAAAGCAGTACTTGTAATTAAAGAAGAATATGTTTGCAAATTGCAATACATCTGAGTACAACAGTCTGTTTATTGTACCAACCACTGATATAAAAAAAATAAATTTACATTCTAAGCATAATGCTGCCATCACATTCTTTGTCTGAATTGCATATATATTGGCCTTTCTTATGTCCTAGTTTTGGAGCAAAGCATATATGTCTTCAAAACCGGTGTTTATATCAAAGTGACAAATGTAGTATCGGTTTTTCAGTACTGAACAAATGAGTATCACTAAAGAATTATTATTGACTAATTGACGGTATGCAAAGTATTTAATATATAAGAACACTGATGGGTATCCAGTAGTACCTTTTTAACGGGTTGATCAACGCTAATTTTGACACAAAATTATTATTGCTAAAAGTCAGTGACGGATCCAGAAAATTTTGTAAGTGGGTTCACTATTTTTAGGTGCTTCAACTTTAATGAAACCGGTCATAAAAAAATTCGGGTCGGTTCGGGTTACTGGGTTAGGTTCATCACATAATAACAATATGATACAGTAAGTGAATATTACACTTTGGAAATTCGAAAGATATAAAAGGGTTTTCACGATTTGAAGCCCTAAAAGATTAAAAATCCACTAAGAAAAAAAAATTCTTACAAAATGGTTGTAAGAAGATTTGAACCTGTTACCTTTTATACAATAACTTCATTACATTCCAACTCATATAGAAGAACCTTGTTACTTGATTTCACTTCTGATTATCTATATGGGTTTACTTTAAAATTTTCTATGGGTTCACTCCGAAATTTTCTATATAATTTATGTTAAAATTTTAAGACGCGGTGGGTTCCCGTGAACCCGTATCACATGCTTTGGATCCGTCCCTGGCTAAAACAGTCTCTTAACACATTCAAGAACCCTTAAAACAATAAAATTCCTTTTCGATTAAGCAAAGCGCGTTGTCTACAGGCCTAGAAAGTGAAAACAAATCGACACTAGAACGTTACCAATATCAACAGACCATTTCCATATATATATATAGTTACAATATCATCATGCGCCACATAAACCGAACACGATACTAAACCAAACCTTGATTTTCTTAAAATGTTTTCTTGTCTGATTTACTTCAATAACTTGTGTATAATGATGATCATCATCATGAAAAGCAAACTGTAGCTAATTTCTAATTCTGATACAATAAATTAAAAAAAAAAGCTTCGTTTGTGGGTTGTAAGTTGTAGGTCGTTGATGGCCTAAGATGGGCCAAAAACATGGGCCGTTAGCTTTAGTTATATTTATTCAATTCACTACAGTCCACACAAAGAGCGTGTTTGGGCTGAGTATGTTTTAAGAAAAACCAAAAAGAAAAAAAAACAAATCAAGCCTTTGACCTTTAAGGCATCTTCACATGAAAGGCAATGATCAATACCACCAAACTATAGACGTTTAACTTATAAAATATCTATATGTTTGTTTTATATTGAAGTTGGTAATTTTGACACTTATGTCGTGTCGTAAGTAAATTGTCACACAAGTTAAAAATTACAAAGGATTATTCATATCAACATTCATCTGAATTGTAGTTTTGTGCTTACATTCTCCTAAGTGTTTGTGTTGAGAAAATTAATAATTTTGTTATTATATTTAGAGTCTTAAGGAATTAATAAATAAATTTAAGGCCTTTTAAATGTTTTGTACTTATACCTTTTACACCGTATCCAACGCTAACGGCTCAATTTTTTTTTTTCACAAATTCCCTTGTATTATTTCCACAAATATGCCTATGACTTGCCCACATCCTACACATGTGCAAGTTAGTTTTTTTCTTTTTTCAAAAACATCTAAAATGCATCACATCTACCCATAATATGATCTGAACCAAGACCTAATGTTTTTAAAACAAGTGTGTTGCCAATTGATCACTAACCTTATTGACGTGCAAGTTAGTGATGCATTTGTATAAGTGCGTGCAAGTTGTTCGTGAGACGTGCAATCGCACTTGAGGACAGACGAGAGCTTGTGGGATGTGCATTGAGAAAAAAATGAGTTTGAGGGACATGCTTGTTTCCACCAATGCGGAGGTTTTTTTCTCATCGTTGGAGGCAATCTTAGAATTATATGCAAAAAAAACCTTGCATATTAATATACAAGTCTTTCAAATTTTACTACGTTACGTAGTATGCATCATGGTGTCAAAAAACAACTTTCTCAACGACTCTCACTCACTATGATATTGCATTTTCTAAAGAGGTTGAATACAGATGTATACATGTTATATCCTCGTATACATAATGTTTATATACAAATCACATACGAATCAAATCAATAGAAGAATAAATTTTTGGTAACTCAAGTACATTTGTCCAACTCAAAAAAAAAAAGAATGTTGTATTGATCTATATTCATGTAGTTGGAGAGAAAGATACCTTTTGTGTTGGAGCCTTTGTAGATGCTATAGTTTGGCCTTTGGCCACATCACCCCATCACACTTCATCATAAGTGTTGTACTTGCCACTCGCTGGCTCGCATCTGATGTACCATTGCCAATGCCTACTTTACAATTGTATTGCAATAGATTTTCACAATGATCCACACACTTTCTAATTCAATTAATAATTAATTATATTAATCATAATTTGCAAGAAACTTTTTAAACTTAAAAGGAGCTTAACAGTTATCTTTAAGCAATTGTTCAATTTATCAATGTATTTTGTTGTTTAGCCCATTCTCAATCATTTGTGAAAATTATGATACCAATTAGGCAATTACTAAACAAATTTAATTGGGTGTAGTTTTTCTAAACAACAAACATATCTTACTCCTAACTCCAAAGTTATATCAAATAAACCAAAACCTACAACTTAAAAGATAATGCATCTATCATTTGGATGTAGGTTAATTGTTAAACATACTCTTCTAACGTGCTTGGTGGGCCTCTCCCCATTAGTAAATTAATATTCCTCTCACAATAGGGTGAATTCAATACATGGTAATATGTTTCATGTTATTACAATGGTTACATGTTGACGTCTAGACTAAAGCTCAAGGCATGCGTTATGTCTTATAGTGCCCGGAAAATTGGCTACCATGTTACACTTAACTTGAAGAAACATTATTGTTGTGTTATGCACAATTATTCCGTGTGCATGTCATGCCAAGAATGATTTAATAAGTTATGAAGTAGATCAAGATCATAAGTAAAATATATTTTTGTATTGATTGTGACAATCAGGTAAATAAGTCTTTTTCAAACACGCGGATAAAGTGTTGTTGATCATAATTTCATCGATCACGTTCGATTTCATGTAGCCATGTAATGTTAATCTATGTAATATGAAGATGAAATGCATCTAAGATTTATTTCACTCAGAATATAAACATGATTAATGAATTACTTAATCCTGATGTAGGTTCTTCAAATTTAACGAATAAAGTTTAGAAATGTTTGAACAACCTGTTTAATAACTTAAACGTAATTTAAAAACAAGGAATTAAAATTGTTATGTTATAGTTGCATCTTTATGAACACCACTAGCACACTACACACGTACCATTAACGTGCCATAGGCGTGTGGTCATACAGCCCGTTGCCATGTACGGGATAGACATAAAGATCATATGACGTGTTAAAATGAAACTTTCATACAACCATATACGAGTCCCATGAGTTCTCGTCGCGAGTCCATACACACCATATTTTATAGCATGCTGACACAAAAGTTATCGACATAACCATACACATCAGCTCGTATGACATTTCCGTCATGTTATAACACCTATATAATCATTTCTATCTAAACAAGAATCAATACATGTCTTATAGAAAATACAAAGGCTATATACCAACTAAACTAGTCTTGCAACACATACACCAACTCTTTATGTATGTAGATGAGCACATATATAGAATATTAATTTACCCAAAAGTTAAAAGAGGGTAAAACTGTAAAAGGAGTAAAAAGAATCATGTTAAGTACTAGAGGTAGACAAGAATAAAGAGAAGCAGAGATTCTTTAAATAGTGTCACCATTTTTTGTCTCAACAGTTTCGACTTTTGATGCTCCTACTCACAAATCACACCCCTACCCCCCCCCACCCCCACCCCACCCCCACGCTTGTAACTCTCTGCTTCTCCCACTATATATCTATCTATCTTCGCCTTCACCACTATCAATCACCTTCGTTTCTTCCCATTTTCTCTGCACTATTATTATTATTATTATTATTGTCACATCAACTCATAACTAATTATATTCATCTGTATACTACACGATGAATATACCTGACAAAAACTGCAGGTATCAACCACCACCTCACCGGAGAAAAACTCCCTCATTCTCCTCATCTCTCCTTGATTCTATTCTCCGATCAATTGACGAAACTAACTCCGGAGGTTTTCACGACGACGATGTCGGCAATTTACACAGCCAAGTTCATGATTATGATCACGATCACGATCTTAGGTTTTTTGCTTCTGAGCCAAAACGAAGCAGTAAAATCAACTTTACACATAATGCGCATTTTATAAACGGAGATGAACAAGTACCGAGTCTCCGACGAGCGATCATGATCGATCAATGGATCGAAACTCACAACAACAATAACAGAAATAGTAACAGCAACATAAAAGTGAAAAAGTTCAGTTCAGATTCAAGTAGCAGTGGAACAACGGCGTTTACAACGACGTCAACGTCATCGGAAACAGAAACACCGTCAACATACAGATCGTTACCAAACTCGTTCACAATTTCACGAGAAGAAATTAGTCAAAAGTCGAAAAGCAAATTCATGAAATCAACGAAGCTTAAAGCTATGAAGATCTATGGCGATTTGAAGAAAGTAAAACAACCTATGTCACCAGGTAGTCGAATTTCAGCTTTTATCTTATCACTCTTCGCTTCATCTTCATCAAAAAAAGCGAAAATCGAAGAGTCAATCAACAATTTCAGATCGTTGAAGAAATCACGATCCATTAAACACGATCCAAGCTCAACGATGACGTGTACATCGTTTTCAAGGTCATGTATGAGCAAAAAACAAAAACAACACACTAGTAGCAATGTAAATGTAAATGTAAATGTGAAGCGTTCAGTTAGGTTTTATCCTGAAAACGACACCGTTTTTGTCGATCGGAAATCGACAAATGAACGTGATTCAGATTCGATGCGGTGGTTTACGGAGAAGAATTATACGAAGAATTATAAGAAGTTTATGGTGAATGTTGAAGATGATGATGAAGATGATGAAGATGATTTGTTTGAATTGGAGATTGTTGGTGGTGTAGGAATTGGTAGTTGTAGACAAGAACTGCCAGTTTTTGAAACAACAGATTTAAGGAAGATTAGGATTTAATTAATTATTAATTACTTAATTAATTAATTAATGTCATGAGTTTTTCTTATCCTTTGATTTCAGATTGTATAAATAATCATTGTACGTTGTTGAGTATTTTTTTGTTCATCTCTTGTTATAGTTTTGAAGTTGTTGCCAGTTTTATCAAGAAAATGATTCATCTCTTGTTAGTATTAACTTAACTTTGCTTTCAAGGTGTGGTTGTGTGTAGTGACTAGTGCTTAACACCTGATTTTCCTTTAACAAAGTGTTAGGGTTTAAATTTGGATAGTCTATCATAACCTTTTGAATGTCGAATGTTCATTGGTCGGTCGATATTTAGAGCATGTTTGGGATTGCTTATTAATTTCTCCCTTACTTCTCGTTTTCTCCTTTTTTAGACATTGAAACTTCTTTTCAACTTCTCATTATATAGGGTTGATTTAGAGTTTGTGTGATGGTTTTAAAATCGTTTCACCGACTCAACCAACGGACATGAAATACTTCCTGGGTCACCATCACACCGCAACAGATAAAATTAACGGAGCATGAGATAGTAAACGCTCCATAAACTATTATGAAATCATTTCTAAACTAAATATCACAAAAACTCATAACCTACCTCTAAAAGTATAATAAGTTTTCTGTTAGTGATTAGCCGTTATAAGCTACAATTTATTTGAACCTACTGTTAACAAATTATGGTGACACTTATGAGACAAAAAAACTTTAGACTATGTGTAGCGATAAAGCTTCTTGAGGATAATATATGTAATGTGTCACTCATTTTAATCAAGGGATTGTATAACAATACATGGTGTAACTATAAAACCGCTGCTCAAATTTAAGTGGAGAGCGATAGCTCATCACGCCAGGTGTAATAAAACACCCCATAACATCTCGAGGTAGTATGAGAAACGCTATAAGCATCATTAAAAATAATCAAATTCCAGTATACATGGTCTTCAAACATAGGAAAGGATAAATGTGTGTAAAATCAAGTTAAATGAGGCCATAATTATCGAATTACGTGTCAAATGAAATATGGAGATTACAATTTTTGAAAAACATGCCTGTTTTAAATTATTTTTTATTATTTAATTGTAAACACAATAATTACTTTCAAGCATTGGTTGATTACTTGATTTAACTTTAAGCAAGTATATATATTTTATATGTACGGACAAAAATAATAAGCTTATTAATATCCTAACTATTATTGTCTAGTAAGATAAGGGTATATATCCATAGAGAGTTTTTTTAGTCATCAAAGCATCTCCAATTAATTTGAATTATTCGATTACGACTCAATATTGTTCAACATGCAAAACCTTAACACATGTACATATATATACTTTTGTGAAACGTGTAGATAAATCTTAAAGATGGTGAGAATAAGGATGTCTAGAAATGGACAAAGTATGGGACTTTAATTATATTTGGACAAGGAGGCAATGTTTATAAAGATTGAAAAATAGAATAGAAATAGAAATGTATAGGTATAGGTATATAAAGATCGAATTGAAGGAAATAAATAAAAAGGTTTGTTAACTTTGGAATTAAGCACAAGGAAGGGTCCAATGAAGAATCGTAGTGAAGTCAAAATAAAGCATAAGGGTGAATGATGGCGCACATGCAAAACTCTACTTTTGCACCTAATCAAAATTCTAAAGTAGATTTTCCAACTTTTGCACTCATTGTGCATCAATATAACACACACATACACTAATCAACCTTTTTTTAAAAAAAATAAATTTTCCATGCCCCATTTCTTTACCTTTTTTTACATCATGTACGTTTTTCTTTAATTTGTCAAATCAAATCCTCCATCCTATAAAGTACAAACTTACTTTTTCTGTTTTTTATATTTATATATATATATGCCAAAACATACGTGCCTTCTGCGAAACTTGAAGAAATATGAATGAATTTATTGGTTGGTTTACATACTAGAAATATTGTAATGAAAAAGATAATGACAACGATAATCATAAAGCTATTCAATTAGTGAATTCATAAAAACATTTATCCTAATATCAACTTAAAGGTAAAATAACGGCTAACAAACAAATATAAAGACATACGATAAGTCAAAGTTAAATTAAATTTTAATAATCGAAACTATAAAAGTATTAACCGAACGATAATAATCTATGGTAATAGTTTAACCAATAGAACCTTAACTTTCGTTTTTATTATCAAGGGTTAGACAATAACATAAGTGATTGTGGGGGGTGTAGCTTTCATTTACTCTCACATACCCTCTCAAGTCTCACAACTTTACACTAAAAATAGACCCTCTCAAAATTATCCACATCTACCATCAACTACCCTAATTAGTGGTGGCACCACTACCCTCAACACCCACGAACATTGCATTAAAAGTAATATTGTTTGAAAGTCAACCCATGTGAAAAAAAAGTTGTTGCGCCAGCACTAACGAGGTAGGAAGCCTCAAAAGTGGTGGCGGTTAATTAGAGCATCTCTAATGGAAAGATTTTTTGATGTTTTTGAGACAAAAGTAATGACATGAAAGAGAGAGACAATGACATGAAAGAGAGATAATGTGAAAAAGTTCTTCACCAAGAACTTATAAACCGAGCATGTGAGAGACATATAGGAGAAAAATTAAGAGAGAGAAACTCATTTTTATGTTTGTGTGTAGGGCATGAGAGAGAAAGTTATGCACTAACCACATCATCTTGTTTTTTCTAAAAGACCATTGGTGATGCTCTTACTTGCATGTAGTTGCACTACCCATGACTCCGTGAGGGTACTTGCAAAAGACTCCATCATCTTAATCGTCGTAGATTACAATCGATTTACACTTTACTTTTTCTTGTACGTTTTTCTATTTCGTTCACATTCATCACTGTGAATCATGAAATCGAGTGCAAGTAAAGCGTAAATATATGAAAATTATAACAAAAAGGAAAGCTGTGAGAGCGTTATTGATCAAATTATCGGTATGAATTATTATAATCTAGTTTTTCTAGAACAACTATTATTATCTAGTTGGTTATAATAGTTTGTAATATTAAGCGGTAGCATGCACCAATCATAACCACTAATAATATTAACGTTCTCAAATTGTTTGTTAGTATATATGGATGTTTTCAAATTCACCGATACCATGTTTTCAAGAAAAACATGTCTTTACAACTTTTTTTTGAACGGCAATATATTAGAAACCACACAAAACCGGACGTTAGCAAGACGCTAAGCCCGCACTAACACAACGACAAGCAAAACAAACAAAAACACCCTAACAATACGGACTATAACACCAGTTATGCCACATCACATCTACTCTATTTGCTCGATATTTTGACCACAAAAAAGTGTTCACCATGTCTTTACAACTTATCTATATAAACAATTAGGCATTATGCATTTGTGTGTATATTATTCCGTTCAATAAATAAAAATGTATTGTATTTGTATGCATTATTAGATTCAACAAGTAGACATGTCGATCTGAATGTGATACTAGCTAGCATAAGTTTGAGTGTAGAGAAAATAACAAAATATATATTAATAGACCCCACAATATAAATTCATGTATGGTATCAACCCATCCGGCCATATTGCATGGTTCAAACAAGCCCGTAGCTAAGCATCATTAATACTTGTCTTGCATCCTCATGTCAACCAAAAAACCCAGCTATGCATGTTTTAGCTCTACATACATAAAACAGGCAAGTGTCATAATATAATTACTATATTTTATCTTTTAATCAATAACTAATAATTGCATCTAATTATATGTGAATTGAAAATGATGGAAATAATAATTCAGAGACAAATAATACATGCATCAAATATTGGATTATGTATTAGATTATATGTTTATTGGTTTTTAACGGTTTAATTATCACTTTTTGGTATCTGATAGCCTGAATTAATTAAATAATTAAGTGGTAACGATTCCAACTATTATTATTTTGGCTAACAATAGACCGTCATTAAAAAATTATAGACGTTAAGTATTTTTCGATTACTAGCCGACGTTTTAAGGATTTGAATCCAAAGGATAATACAAGTGGTGCTTCGAACGACAAAACTTTTACATCCGATTGAAGCACCGTTAGGTTTCAACACTCGATTGAAGCATCGTTTTGTCGTTTGGAACACTGTTTCTAGGTAACTTTTACATCAACCAACTAGTCGGTCTAGAACTAAAAAAAACTTAATTTAATGACGATCTGTTGATGGCCAAAATGATAAAGTTGAAACCATTACCAGTTATTTCGTTACTTAGAATCGTCATAGACCAAAAGGTGATGGGATCGTTAACTAATAAAGCTTATGTATAAAATGTTGAGCTTTTGAATTTATAAATGAATATTCTAGAGTTATCAACACTAAAATAAGAAAAGGTAATATTTTAATAGGTTATGGTTATTATCAATTGAATTTATTTATATAAGAAATTGTGAATCTAGCTAGCTTTTGAAGTTAGAAGTTATTTTTAAATAGATGACAGAATCATATCCCATCCACAGAACTGAAAGGATACAGTTTGATGAGTGAAGGAACATTTGCAGCTTGCTTGCTAGCTTACATGTCTGTTGGTTGCCCATATTATAAAATCCTAACAGATCCTTGCTACCTTCTATGTTGGGATATATCATATTCACATACAAACACACACACATATATATATACATACATATAAATGGGGACCAAAGGGCGTGTAAATGCTATATATAGATTTAACATAATGTTTTAAGACCAAAGGGCGCGTAAAACATACTTGTTTTTTTCCGTTAAAAGAAAAACAATATGTTTTATGATTTTTTTAGTTCGTCATTAAAAAAACATACATATATAAGAGCATTCATACTAAAGGAATTATCTGTGTTTTTAAATTTATATTAAAAATCAATACATTTTCTTTATTTTTCTATTTAAATAATAAAATTTGTATATTTATTATTACAATTTATCTCTACTCCACCAACAATTACTTAAAAAATATTAAAAAATTATAGAGGGTGAACGTTAGCTTTTCAAATAAAAGTTTTTCTTCCATCCTCCATTAAATTTTCTCTCTTCTTCACTTATAACAACTCACAATCACTCACGCTCACCCTTTTAAATATATCACTCATATACATTTGATTTCTCCATTTTAAATGATCTGATGTATATCATAATACTCTATTAATTTGTTCTAGTAAAAATGAGAGCGAACTGTGTTTGATATTTAATAAAGGGGTTATTGGATTTAATCACCTTTAACTATTGGTTATTGGTCGCTGTCACCCTCAAGTATCACTTTGGCCAATATCACTCCCAACTAAACACTTTGGTGTCCGTATCACCAAAAGTCAACCAATTCAAGTCACTTTTGGTTAACTTTTGATTATTTTTTGGTTAGCTTTTGGTGTTACAGACACCGTATCACCAAAACTTAACCAATTTAAGTCACTTTTGGTTAATTTTTGTTAAATTTTGGTGATACAGACACCAAAGTGTTTAGTTGGGAGTGATATTGGCCAAAGTGATACTTGAGGGTGACAGCGGCCAATAACCAATAGTTGAAGGTGATTAAATCCAATAACCCTTTAATAAAGTGTGAACTGTGATGACCAATGTTGATGTAAAGTTTATATACTATCTCCGTCCAATCAGAAGTGTTTATATTTTTATTTTTGTTTGTCTCATTTAATGTGTTCATTTCTAAAATTTATTGGTTAATTTTTCAAATTTACTCTTAAAAATACAAATCTAAATAATCAAACAACATGATGGACTTAGATAATATTTTTTGTCAATGGTATTATTGCCAAATGACAAGAAAAAAAATCAATTATTTAATATCATATCTAAAACTTTGTATTTTTCAAACATATGTACTTCTAATAGGACAAGGGAAGGAGTAGTTAACCACCCGAAAACCAAAATGTTAACCCCTTCAATTATATTTGCATTATGGGTAGCTTCACGCCTTCGCATGCATATATTAGACATGGCAACATCAACACTAGTACCACTCTATTATTTACTTATGGCAAAACTTATTAGTTTCATGCTTCAAACTTTTGTCATGTCACATTGGCACATTCGATCAGTTTGTTTTGAACGTGAATGTCCTCGTTCAGCTCACTAGTAGAACACATGTTTTTATGGGCGATAAAAAAAATTCTTTTGAGCGAAGTTTCTCTTAACTCGAGCTTTAATTTTTACATTTTATAAAACTTATACGAATTGTTTTGTTAAATTTATTAAAATTTTCAAAACATACCCTTAATTTTTTAAATTCTAAGAATCATAAATTTTACAAATTAATACTTAAAAATGTTCTTATACAAATTAATACATTTTCTAGAACGGCTACCTATAAGACTTTTGCTGTTTTTTTTTTCATAAAACTATACGAATTCTTTAAAAAACAACAGAAGTTGGATAAATCCGAAGTTTGACATATTGACCGGCAGAGGTCTCAGACTGAGGACATTCTCGATAGAAGTTCAAACTATCAAATATTTTAATAGAGGCCCTCCAATAAAAAAAACTTTTAACGCTTTAAGTATTTTTATTCGAATTTCAAACTAATGTTTCATGGCTAGGAGAATACGAATCGTTTGATATAAAAGTTACCTTGAATCGGTGCTCAAAATGACGAAACAGTGCTTAATTGGTTGAAGTTTTACTGTTTCATTGTTTGGTGCATTGTTCGAGGTAAGTTTTACATCAATCGATTCGTATAACATTTTTCTCGATCAAAGCCTTAAAACATTAGTTTTGAAATTCCGAAAAACTTAATTATGGTACGAGTTTTTTTTAACAAGTTCCCTCTATTAAAAAAATTAAAAAGTTAAGTCCTCTACCAAGAACTTCCTTGATTGAAAACCTCTACGGCCACTCGGCCAATATGTCAAAGTTCAGACTTTTAAATCTAATTTTCCAAAAACAAAACATTACTAACTTCTTAAAAAAGGGGAATATGAATACTAAAAAATAATTTTAAAAAAATGAAAGGGCCCGGGCCACCACATGCTTTCATGACCCCGTTCGTCCCGCAAACAACTAATCTGCAAAAGCCATGGCATGCGTGACTCTGAGTCTGTCATGTCCTGTTTTGTATCCCCGAACTCTAAAAACATAACAACTTATTAAAAACATTAATTAATGTGTGTTGATATGTTCTTGTTCACCGATAAGCAAGTAAGCAAGAAATGCATGATCTTGTCATCGGTGTTGCATATTCAAACCCATCATAATCATGGTTCAACAAGAGACGCAACTCAACTTGCACCAAACGCAAACGCGTAGGCACTCACACCCAAGTGTATGTGTGTTAAAAGAAAAAAAAGTGGAAAATCAAACATGAGTATAACATTTATTAAAAAACAAAAATGAAAGATAGAAAAGGATGATGATGTAGTGTTGATGTTACACATAAGTACATAACATAAAAACAAATATAGGTTAGAGATGACCTAGTTATTTACACTATGCATTCATCCATGTAGCATTCAAAAAGGCAAATTTCCTTTCTTGTGTTGATAAATAATGGTATTAAACTTATTAAGTATAATGGATTGAAAGTATATACTAAACATATAAATAAAAACAGAATAATTAAGGACCGTACAACATAGGCAAGCTTCATAAGAAGGTTGTATACTTGTATGGGGCAGAAGCGCACGTGACCAACTGGCTTTTATGTCTCTTTGCATTCAATGCCTCCACGTGCGATCTTTCTCTTGTACTTGCCTCAGTTTCCATCTATCATCATTTTGTTTCTGTCATTTATGTCACATTGTCACAATGAAGTTAATATTATTAATAAAGTTTACAAAAACTAATGATGCCAATATTCAGTCGGATCTCTAGTTATAATTTTTTTAAACGGTGAATATTTATTTAGAAAAGGGATAACAAGGATCTAAAAACCCTTAAGTAAGTAAAAAGGCAAACAACAAAGAACAAAGCAATAGAATGGAGAATAAGCCTGGATCGATTGTATATTCGGTTAAGCATCCAGGCGCTTTGTTTCAGGTCCTCACTCGTAGCCGGCCATAACGAACTTGACACCTAAGTTTCAATGAGAATAGCATGCATCGATGGTTCAATCATGTCAAAGGTTACCTTATTCCTACGTTTCCAAATGCTCTATATTGTTGTCATGACTATGGCGTGAACCCCTCTCTTAAAGTATTTGTCGCCTAGAGTAATTCCATTAGATCTTTGAATGAAAACGCGTATATTGGTTGGATCCGAAACCACTTGCTAACCTTAACCCAAATACATGTTGTCATATTGCAAGAAATTAATGAACAAGTGATCCACTAATTCCTCATCTACCACTCATAGTTTGTACCGATTCGATGGCAAGATTATTCCTGTCGAGTGAGCGAATCACATGTAGGAATCCTGTTGTTAATAGCTTGCCACATGAATATATTCACAGACTTAGGTGCCCATTTGTTCCAATTAATTGCGGCGGCACCCCCTGATTTCCTACGTGCATCAGTCTTTTTATGGATCTAGATGAGAAGTGATTATGGGTTTCATCCATCCAGATCCACCTATCCGGGGAAGGTCTCTGCACAACAGTAATTAGACAGGTCAACAAACCTTCCAGTTCTCCTTTTTCTGCAGCAGTTAGAGTGCTTCTTTTCCATTACCATGGCCAGAAACCGATGCCCCTTTCTTTTTTTTTTCTAGATCGAAGAGGTTTGGTTTCAGAAAACATTTACTCTAATTTGGGTATTGAAAGGAAGTGATCAACATCACTCTTAATAAAATCAGACTTCTCATTAGTAGCTGAAAGTGCCATCGGAAATGGTAAGATCTTTGGTGAATAATGGTTGTTCCGTATCATCTTTAGTTTTATTTTAGTATAACTCGGTTTTAAACTATACATGGTTATATTATATCTTGTTTATTGTTATAGGTGGTCGTTAGAAAAATAGTTTAGTAGTATATGAAAGCATAAATGTGGAAGGAATAAGTCTTTTCCGTTGCCACAAAAGTGTTTCAACTAGTACTGACCACACACCCTCTCTTCCGGCTGACCGGCTCCATTGTTCTTCCACTTTGCATATTTTAATGATTTAGTCATCTAATCCAAAACACTCCTCTGGGCCTTAATATCTAATTTTTATATCCATAACCTTGTAAGCTAAAGCCCAGTTTAACAAACCCCACCTCAGGGTAGCCTGCTTAAAGAAGGCCCATTTAAAAAAATGCCCACACCTAGGGCTGCTTAAAGGCTGTTTGGTAAGCCTCTTAATGGTTCATAGTCTTTTAATGATTAAGACTGTTTGGCGTTGCGGTGAAGTCTGACGGAATCAGATGTTCCGTGTCTGAGCGATTCAGACTCCAACTTATGTCTGAGCGATTAAAACTCGTGTCTTATGACCAGGAAGCGACGAAAACGACAAAGAATTCGAACCAAATTTGCACACTCTGCGCGCGGGTAGTTGTTAGACGATTTATTACGTTTAATTTTATTGATTCAATATCACAATGAGTTTCGTATTCGGAAAGAAGAAAACACCCACAAGTTCTTTCTTTTGGTTGAGGGTACATTATAGAGGGTTTAATGGGTTCAAAATAATGATACACCCTACAAATTTGGTTTCAAAGTATCATATTTAGGGTTGCAATATGACATAAATTTACTGGATGGTTTGAGCAAGTAACGGGTTCAAAATGAAATGCCCATATCACCTATAGTTATAATGTAACACCCTATGCCCATATCACCTTTAGTTATAATGTAACACCCCATGGCCCATGCTACATTGATTTTAACTCTAGACACCAAGACTCGACTAAACAAAACATATACTTGGACTTGATTTGTGTGGTCAAGCCATTACAAACTCTTTCTTAATGAACTTTAGAATTAACTTAATACCGCTTGAATCTTTTTAAGATGATATGTCAGCCATTCATATTGATTATAACGCTTCAGGTTTGACTCACTCAAAAACATTATAAAGGAAGATTATGACCCGAAACTTCAAAGATCCAACTTTCTACCATCACTCCATACGAGAGCACCCCCTCCAAGAACACCAATAGTAGTCCATTACAAACTTTTTTCTTTTATCAACGGTGACAATTTAGGTTCAGTGACATGCCTCTTTATTGCCTAGGTATGTTCATATTTCAGACGAGATCTCAACCTTCAATTGTTAGTTTCACGCTCGAAGATGACACACCCATTCAGGAGAAATCGACTAGCTCGTAAAACTATCTGACTTGCATATTCCTAGAAAACTCAATCGCAGCATCTGTTAATGACTGCAACATTTTTGTCTATAATTTGATTGGACTTGTGACCTTAGAAACACATAGTGTTCACCACACCATCAGATGCCAATGAATCAAATGGCCATTACCAACTAAATGTTGTTTAGCAACTCCCATTACGGTGTAGTGATAAGAAACTTGTTTTCTCCAAAAGAAACCAAAGTTTATTTCTCACTCGCAACACGTACTTTGAGAGGTGCATTGAGGCCAATGAAAGAGACAACATAATTAAGTTCGATCTCTGAGCTGAATCGGTAGATTTTCTCCGAATTAATCATATTTTCCCCTAGATAGATGAGCTTGAGCTATCCAACGCTGTATTTTTTCACAGAGTGTATGAGTTTGATACTAAAGCCACCCTATGCAGATTCACACTAAAAAAAACAATAATAATTAGATAAATAACTTCACAGCCCGCATGCAATTTCAAGTTTATCCAAATAAACTTACGTCACAATCTCAATACCGAACTAGAATCACACTGAGAAGCTTGTTGGTGAAGGTGGCGGTGACGGTGGCGACGGTTCCGCCACCGGAGCACGACAAAGTGGGCACTGAAAGTGAGAATACAACCACATATCAATACACGAAGCATGAAAACAATGGTTACACATCGGCAGCCTTTTCACTTCTTCACCATCTTCAAAAACCGACAAGCAAACAGAGCACTCCAGTTCGTAACCCCCTTGGTTTTGGTACTTGAAACTTGATATCAAGCATACGGTGTTGCAGATAGACGGGTGTGGTGGTGTCGATATGGTGGTGTTTGGAGTCTCATGGTTTCGTATAGAGATGTGAGGTGGTTGTTGTAGGCTGTGATGATATCGGATTGTGCATAACCGGATGATGACGAGATGGTATATAACTAAAACGATGGTTGCGGTGGCTACGACCACGATGGTGTAGTATAACATGGGGGAGTTTGGTTTATGTTGTGGATGAGTTTGAGGTTGTGGTGGTGGTGACAAAAGTGATGATGGGGTGAATAGAGGTTTTGGAATCTTTAGATAGTTTCTCATTTTGGAAAAAAAATAGTATGTTAACTTCTGATTTTGTAGTTTTGAGCAAGAGTGGGCTAAGTCGTGAATTTAAAGGTTTAGTTTAGATCGGTTACTCGATCCAAAATAGTATTTTTATTTTTAGTTGTGGATAGATCTAAGTAGTTGACTAGATGGACTATTCTTTGTCTGTATATTGTACATAAGATGATAAGATTGTACTATAAAACATGAATCATAAATTGTGCATAATATGGATCAATTGTTTTGCATAAGATTGTACAATACAAATAGAATAAACTATTTAAAATATTAACCGAGCATCTTGTTATCTGTATGTCTTTTATTTCAAAGTAATAACTTTTACTCGTTTGCCTTTTATTTTGAAGTAATAACTTTTATGTTATCTGGTTGCTTTTTATTTCGAGATAAATAACTTTTATGTTTATAATATAATACTAGGTTTAATACCCGTATAAACACACGGATTGAATAAAATAAACGTTCTATTAAATGGTGAACTACTATTAAAAATAGAATGTTATAATGTAAATCATTATAATTATTTAAAAATTAAATTTTATTTAATATATCTTATAATAAAACAACAATTGCTATAGATGGAAAAAATATATCTCAAATATATAAAGATAATCCACGTATAATTTGAGAAAGTGAATGTGGACACGATACATGACAAAATAATTAAAGTAAATGTGGAGCTGACACATGGCAGCAAGTTAGTAATATATTAGTATAAATAGGAAGTAAATATAATGAAAGATTAGATTTGTAGCAAAAATTGTAACGTTTTACAACATACCTTGCAATATTGATCAAGTATACTACCGGATACATAATCTTCTTATGCACACAATCAAAGCAAAAAATATATAAATACTTTACAAATTTCCGTAACATGTAAATGAGATCTTTAATTGGGTGTGTTTGTTTATACAAATTTTCGTAGTTATCGGCTTAAAACTATGTAATATGTATCCAACAACCTATGTGTGTAAAAACTAAATTTGATAGAGCATAAAGAAATAAATCATAAGCAATATTCATTTTCCACTTTTAAATTTTAATTGACAAGTAAACAGTAAACGTAACTGGGAACTGAATCAATCTCAGACGAATGAGGTCTATACATATATATTCCCCTAAAATTATACTCTGTATTCAATTAGCATTTAGCATGCAACAATTCATAACATAACTGGTTATAAGCTCCAATACATGTAGCAAATTTAAATGCAGATTTCATATCTATCATTTGTTTCTACTTGGAATTAAATCCAACAGAAACTTGGTGTGAGAAGAGTAATTCACCTTGTCCAGCTTCACAACTGTTGATTTAACCCTTTGTTCATCGCCATATGTTTCCTCTTTAATTTTCAGCTTCATAATCACCTCAGCAAACAGACGGCTTTTAATCGCGTTTCCAAATCGATCATCATTACCTTCTCCTTCAGATTTCATCATGTACAGCTCTTTTGCAGAACACCCCAAAATTTCTTCACCCACTTCTTGAAACGCAGTCACCCATGTCAGCCCAGTGTGATCTTGAATTTGACATTGAAGTAAATATCGGTAATCACATTCCTCAAATTCTTGATTGCATCGGTCACACTGCCATTTTGCGTTCCCGGATTTTGTTACCTTCTTGGTGCATTGTTTATCCCCATATGTCAACGGGCAGGCCGTGTAACAGAAGGTGTCGGTTTTGATGAAACTGATGGTTGCTTTTACAGTTACCCAATCTGGTTTGTCTGATCTGCCGAGGCCTTCATCTTTTATCTGAGATACGGTTTTTCGTGTGTCAGGTCTCAATCCTCCTTGCAAATCACGAGAGATGGATTGAGAATCGAGGTTTTTGCCTCCTCGATCAAACCAAGCTCTCAGATTACTTGCCTCGGGAGAATCTGGATCTATAAATAGCTGAGATGACGAAATTGTCCCTATCGACTTACCAGAAAAATCGTTCACTTTCCCAGCTTTCACAGCTAAAACAGGGGAAAAACCACAATTGACCAGTTCTTGAAGCTTTTGACCTTCCCGGTTACAGAACTCCCCCCACAGTGTTAGTTCTACACTTCTGCCTGATTGATCTTTTAGATTCAGGTCTCGTTTTTGAGTTTCCAGACCGTTTTTCCTTTGTACAGGCACGCACGGTTTGACAGATGTAACAACACCAATGACATCTATGATTGAATTATTTTCAGTTGTTTCAATTTCAATGATGGGTTTGAATGAAAACTGTTGTTGTGGGATGGACGAATCTTCATCTGGGCAAAGATCAACGGTGGAAGATGACTCGAGGAAAATCTCCCATTCGTTGTTCAGATGGTTAAAGTTCTTTTTAGCAGGTTTTAAACTTCCTTTTGATATTATGTAAACTTTACCAACTTCAATGGTGTCATAAAAACGATCAACAACTGTATTGAAACAAGTCACCCGTATTTCACCTTTGTCTAAGTCAAGAAGGTCAAAAGAGAAGACTTTTCCATCTCCCTTGGCGTTGTTGTACCGGCGGAGATCCCCCTTAGCGGTTACTCTGGCTTTAATAGCCCATCTGCCTTGGTACGGGTTGAGGGCAGCAATCGGGATAATCCGGGCAGGGGCCTCGTTTTTCATAATTGACCCATGAGTTTTGTAAACAGGTGGTGGGGGTTGGTATGCGCGTTGAACAGTTGGGTGGAAGTTTTGAGTGTTGTTGCTCAAAATTGTAGGAATTGATCGGTTAGTAGAAGGTTTTGTTGGGTGCTGAGAGATGCCATTAGAAACTGGAATGCGAGCCATAGTGTCAGATTCAACATTCTTTGGGTTACCAATAACTTCACACTCAGGAATAATGGTTTCCATGTTTAAAACAACTATGATCCTGCAAAGAATGGATAGCACGGTATGAATCAGTACTTCAACAGTCTGGTACAACAAATCAGGTACAAGTTACCCTTCTGCTAAAACATAATCAAAATTTATTCTGGAATGCTTGATGTGTTCATATTTCTGGCAAGCTGAAACTATAGATAAGTTGTTTTTTCATCAAAAAGAAACATAAATAAGATGTTAAGGTTCACGTATAGCATCAGTCGGGCAATGAAAAACAATACTGATCAACATACAAGAATGCTTAACATTATTTCACATGGTGGAGGAAGCAGTTTTTGACTCCACCAAGAGCTATAAATTTATCTATTACTATAGTAATTACACACCCTAAGCCAAGAATTGCTGCTAATAACCAGAACCCGCTGAAACTGACAGGATATTGTTAATGTGCAATTGTGCTCATCAGCTTATTCATCACCTGAACAGTGCTCACTTCAACAGAACTAGTTGAAGTTATACATAATGAAACCACACAATCTCATCAGGAACAATAAAAACACCTCAAATGTTACATAAAAGATTATCAAATGCGTAGCCAGCTATCTTGATGTTAATTCAACCTCGAATTCGCATGTTAACTTTCCTTTTAATAACAGTAGATACTAAATGGCTTGCAGCCAAAAAGTAAATTACAGTTTTGAGGAAAAAGCATGGTCTGATCCAAAGCATAGACGAACCATTCGGGGTAAATTACTTATATTATGGGGAATTGGGGATAACCGCAATATATAATCATACTTCAAACTTAAGGACTATTTCATTCTTACAAACACATTACACGTGTAACTAATGTGTATTAAACTACATTTACACACATACTCCAAATAGTCAGGTTATCATGTAGTTGCTCTTGCATTTGAGTATAACAAAATCACATATAACAGACATAGTTCAGCGAGCTCCCCCTTGACAGAATCACATATAACTAATGGAAAATTAATATATCCTAAGTAAATATATCCTTAATACACTTATATTACTTGAGTGATCAAGTAATGTATCACTACACAGACATAGATAGATCAGCGAGTTCAGGCAACTGCTTGGATCTACAGGGTTAATCAGCTTTATTTCAACTTAAACTAATCTTGACAAATATAGCACAAAGCAGCAAAATAGCTTGAGATAGAATGTTTTTATATCACAGAAAATAAGGCTTGCAAACTTCTAACTGTAGACTTACAGTAAACAAACACTACTATCCTATGTATGCAGAAAAACAAAAATCGTGAACGAATGAGAAAAGTACAAGTATACTTCCACATATATTGAAATTATACTTGATCAATCGCAACATATTAAACACCAATGAATATACCAATCAATTTAGTGCATATGTGACCAGGCTCATTTACATTTTCAGTACTCACAGACTAGTAACTTTGACATACATTATAAAGTTCACATCCTGTTCAACCTTAAGCTCTAAAATAACATCAATACAAACCGATAATCGAACATAAACACTTATAAAACATAAAGCGTGAATATAATCTCGAAGCTCATTTACATTTTCAGTGATCTAAGACTAATAACTTCAATTAACAAATTATGTAACATCCAGTTCAACCTTAAGCCCTAAAACAAGATCAATCCAAAACAATAACCAAACACAAACACTTGTAAACTGAAAACCGAGTATACAAAAATTAATGAAAAATCAAGCGCGTCGAGAGAAAACAAACGTACTGCCGACTTTGAATGTTGCTGCAAATGTACTCGATGAGCTGAACAACTGATCCTTTACGAACAGCGCCGGTTTTGACTCGATCATTAAGCTGTGTTGCGAGCATCGCTTGCTGAGATGTTACAGAATCGGAGAGGAGTAGACGGTACCTTTCCTGTGCAGAGACCATGAGTTTGATGTCTAGTATTTGTAGCAACGGCTTCGAATTCATGTCTCCGGCGATGATCGCCGGTATACCGTTAGATGTTAAATTGACAGGCATTTTGAAACAATCAGGAGAGAAAAGTTTTGAATCGTGTGATTGTTGGTGAAATGAGATCTGGAAATTTGAGAGTTAGGGTTATGGAGAATGAATGGCGCGTACTCGGAGGATTGAACCGACTTAAAGGGGGGAGAAGATTTGCATTTAATAACAAAACTAATTTAAAATTAAAAAAATACTACAAAACGAAATGAAGCTTCAATTGTATGAGACTTTCATTGTTTGACTCTAAGTATCGTTTATTTTTATGACTTAGTCATGTTATCAAAAATAAAATACAATCTAATCTAATGTTTTTTATTGATCAAGAATATTGGATTCAATAATTCATCCTATCCTTCCTTATATAATATAGCAAAACAAAAAAAAAAAATCTTATGTGACATCTTTTCATAGCTTTTAGCTTATGTGGCATTATTTGAGAGATTATCTCATAATGATGATATTTTTTTTAAAATATGTATATAAAATTTATTATATAAAACTAATTACGTTTTTGGTCCCCTAATATTTTGGAGAATTCTGAAAAATTTAAGAGTATTTATATTTTAGCCCTTACTACAAGGGGTGTACGTGAGTCGGTTTATATTTGATAGGGTTTAAAAATGAAACTTATGGATAAAGTTAATAATAACATACAATTAAAGACCTCAGTGTTTTATAAATATACATAACATTTTTATATGATTTTTTATAAAAAAAATAAACTACACCGTAAAACTAAACACTTTATCTCTTTAATTTGAGTATAATATTGCTATACTAAAAAGCTAATTTTTTAAAATATATCATGTGTTCCGTTTTACCACGGTTTTGTTTTAAAACTAAATGAAACATTCATAAACATCCTTAAAAGCATCACTTGAATTGTGTTCCCAAGCATAGCACGGATACTAAACTAGTTAACTATTATAGGATTTTGTAAATATTAGTTACCTATTTACATCTATTAATTTGACTAATGATAATCCCAATCTAACATAGCGTTAAAGTTATTGATTTATTGATTATTTATGTTATCACGTGTGACGTATCAAAGAAACAAAAAATGCTCTTTATACAAAAAAATATACTATATGAAAAGTTTTTACTCAATTCGAAAAAAAAACATTTATAGACCAGCAGAAGTTGGGACAAACAAAAATGATTGAAATTTCAAAGAGACGGAATTGACTAGCGGAACACAGGCAATGGCTTTGAAAGAAATATGTGGCACATCATTAGAAGTAAAGGGAGTAGGGTCTTTCACACTAGGATTGTTAATGCTAATAACTTATGAAAGCTAGTATTGCCACCGGGAAATTGACCAGCCTTTTGTAGCAAAACAAGTTTGAAAATCAAATCCAACTTTTTAAGTAACCAGTTTGGCATGCACGAGTGAGGTTTGATACCATTTGGCTTAGTATCATTGGAAGCAGGTTCAAACCGTTAGCAGCTTTTGAAAATTAAAAAGACAATTATAAAAATGTTATGTGACATTTAGTTTCTTAGCGAGTGGTCCAAACAAAAACCCTTAGTACCAAAATGTGATGTACTTTTCAAGTGGAGACGAGTTTAAAAGCCCATGTAAAAATGTATTTCAATTTTCAAGGTAGCGGCAAAGGACACGAATCATGGTCAAGCAACATAGTGGAATGATGTAAATATGGTTAGAATTTGGACGAAAACATAGTAATTTTTTATAACTTTAACAGCCCAGCAGCCCTCTTTTGACAATGTGCACAACCCTTTACAAGATTACAGAAAACTGTCGACTACCCTTTACAAGATTACACTATACAAGGGACCATTACAAAACCTGATTTGATTATAGAATTTAACAAAATATATATATATCTTCATTTGAGAACTCATTTTTAGGAAAGAACTGAGTGAGAACCGATTTAACTGTTATATTTTTTATTATCTAAATTGACAAAAATGCTTGTAAACTTACCAATTATAAGATGTATTTATAAAAAAAATGATTTGCATCGTTTTTTGTTGAAATGCATATATGCACCCACATTATATATGCATATATGCACACGTTTTAGTTTCTAAAAAAAACCGAGGAGAGAGGTGATAAAATTCAAGATATAATGAACAATGGTAATAAAACAATACCTTTTTACTTTACCATTGTTATTGAAGCAAAAAGTACATGGCTTATATGGTTCTCACTAGTTCTTTCTAAATATTTGGTTCTCATTTGAAGGTAACACTATATATATATATATATATATATATATATATATATATATATATATATATATATATATATATATATACTAAACCGTGGACAGTTACAAAAACTGATTATATAAGATTTGATAAAGTGTAGTTTTTTAACAGCAAAATAGAGTAATTTGTGATATTTGGACGTAAAACAGTACAATTTTTTAGTGCAATAGAAATTCGTAACACAGTACATTCTTGGACATACAAGGGGGCGCATCAACATTGAAATTGCCTACTCCACCTTTGGGAACTTTGGCCATAGTTTTCTACATTGTACCTAAAATTTGTTCTCTGACATTGCAAAGAAACTTAAATTCAATCATGCACGTCCCTAGGAGGTAACAGCTTATGTCTCTAGTATGATTACAAATCATAACTCCATTGCTTACCAGAGTTCATAACACATGATTACAACTTATTAAATGGTAGATCAACAGACTGTGACTTTTACAATAGACACTAATCTGACCGGTCGCAATCTGTGACTCCTTAACTGATAAAGGTGTTGATAATTCGCTACACACAAGTAACTTTCATCATTCTTTTTTTTGAACTGCAAAACTTTATAAAGTAATTCACAACACTGGCAAGGAGCTAGGGGCATACAAAACAACACCATTACAAAGGAAACTTTCTAAAATTAAACGAACACCAATATTGCCATGTTAAGTGTGGCCTAACTTTGCTCTATTTTTCAGCCAAACAAAAGTATGGAACTTGATTTTATCCACCACATTGCACACCTCCAACGGTTTAGCATTGAACAAATCCTCCATTCATGATGCTTGAACTCCCATCTGCCCACTTACCACCAACAGATTAACATTCATATGCACCCATGCCATTCTGCATGCTTTCAATAAAAAACAATTTCCTTGAAACTGCCACCTGCATGCTTTCAATAAAAAAAATATACCACAAGCTCTTCACAATGAAGGTTAAAACAACATCAAAACAGTAAAACAAGATACTTAATGAGGATTAAAGATTATGACACAGTTTGTCATTCTGCATGACTTACTTTGATAGTACATACGAATGGCACAAGAAACATTTAGAGTTAAATGTAAAAGATGCAAGCATTACAAATGAGAAAAATCTTCTTCATTGGCAGAGTGACTTGAAACCTTTGTTGATTTAGTCATCTTCCGACACAAAGTTAGCACAGGTATGAGCCTATTTGCTTTATAGATGACAAATCTTAACTTGGAATGATGTTTTGAAACATTTTAGGTATATCAATCAAATGAATGGTTCAAAAACAAACAACTCGATGTCAAAGGTGCAAGCATACAAATGAAAAAAAATCATCTTCATTGGTAAAGCTACTTGAAACCTTTGTCGATTTAGTCATCTTCCGACACAAAGTTGGCACACTAGAAGCCTATTTGCTTTATAGATGACAAATCTTAACTTGAAAAGAAGCTACTCTACATGATTAAACATTTTAGGTGTATCAATAAAATGAATGATTCAACAAATTAACAGTAGATATCAAAAGTACAAGCATACAAATGAGAACAAGTTTTCTTCATCAATAAAGCTACTTGAAACCTTTGTCAATTTAGTCATCTTCCGACACAAAATTGGCAACAAAATGGGCCTATTTGCTTTATAGATGACAAAACTTAATCCACCAAAACAATGCAAATCAATTAGAATAAAGATAACAGATTTTACATGTTATACTTGAGCATTTGAAGTATCACACAATGTTTGCTTCAAAAACAATAAATATTTGCAGTTTGGTGACCATTTGAGTGAGCCTCAACTAATACAAAATGTAAATCCCAATCATACAGTGTCACTAACATTGTAAAACAAATAAACTGTTTCTATTAGTGAGAGAAATTATATGTTGAGACATAGTCTATGTAGTCACCTTCAGACACAAATTTGATACTGAAAAACCAAATTTGCTGTGTTGGTGACTTTTGACTTAGCTCAGTCAAAATCCAAACACAAATGCACATTATTACAGATCTAATGCTAATGTAAGACCTTTAATTCGAGCTAAAATGCAGTTTAAATATAAGATCTTCAATTCGAGTAAACAGATAAAACCTCAAGTTCGAGTAGCTCAAATCATGATCAATGTGGCATAAATTCATCGATAATGCATCGTTAAGCTCCGGCGAAGAAACAATAATCTGATACGAATTGAATACATATAATGTGACAACGCATAAACCGAAATGAAAATATGTAACGAAATTACATATAGAACAAAAATTACGAAAGTACATTCTGTAAACAGGTAACCGATTAGCAAACAAGTCGGCGCTGCTTGCACGTTGCGGCTACAAACTCTAGCTTTTCGATTTAGGGTTTATGATTTGACCATTTCTGTGGATTTTATAACGGGATAAGATGAAAACCTAAAATGACATCATCGGTTACGATTTATGGATTGGTTGACGATTGATTGGGCTTATTTGTTCAGAGCCCGATAACCCAATGTGTCCTTGGGCATCATCAGCCCATTTCATATAAGGACTTGCACGTTAAAAGTTTCGAGGATAATATACTTAACTTTATATAAGGACTAGCACGTCAAATCGTCCCTGCGTAGTGAAGAGTGGGCTGAATTGTTGATAAAATATGCAACTTTAAATTTAAAAAAAAACAAAATTTAGGGTGTAAACATGAGCCTTGTCGCGAGATCCTTGATAATATCCGGAACTTTTTTGTAAAAAACCAAAGTTACTACGCAATACTGCATTTTATATTAAACTTACATAGAAACATTTTTTTTATATGGAATTGGTCTCTTGTTGGAAAGAAATATGAATTCTTGGTTAGAGATGTTTGAAGGTGGATCAATCGAAATAAGTTGCAATTTGGCAATCCTCTTACAAGATAGAATATATATTTGCTTAAAACATAATATTTTCTCATGGTGTGTCTTGTTAGATCGTAATCTGACTCGTTGGACTTGAGCTGGTTCCGTATTAATATTGATTATTTGCTCAGACTATTGGTCACGTGTTTTGGGCTTGTAATGTTGCAGAAAAAGCTTGGAGTTTAATCTTGAAATGGTTGGATCTTGATTTTATCTTGACGATGCAGTCATCTACTATCTTCGATATCCTGGATGTTTTGGAAGTTGATGAATGCTTTGTTTTTAATCCAACTTCATTCGGAAATGTTGAATTATTCGATTTTGTTGTTTATTTTTCTTTGATGTGGTGTGGAAATAGGAATTGTAAAGTTAATATTTTCTGAGAAAAATGACTTATGGAATATTTTTATTTGTACGGTAATATATTATTAATGCATCACAAACAAGATGCTAGGGGCAACGAACACCAACAAATCAACAATACACCTCCCACAAAAACAATTGCACGTTAAGAAAAATGACTTATAGAACATTAAACGTATTTTTTGTGTTGGTGTGGTATGGAAGGATCAAACGCGCTCATATTCTTCCACTAAATTGTTCAATTATTATTCTAAAATTTCGTATGTTACGGTTCAAAAAATTCAAGTCAACGCCAGACACTTAGTCATTAATTAACATCTTGAAGTTGCAAAGAAATACCATATTTATTCTTGAACAATTTTCTTTCTTTGAAGTTATATATAAAATAAGAATATACAATTGCTTAAAAACTATTGTTTAATTGCATATATATTTTCTTTATCCGTTATAAGCATGATATTACTAGATATGTTATTTTTAATTTGTTTGATACACATAAAGTATGAACTTTGAGTAGGGGTATATTCAAATATTTAATTGATACATTAGGGAGGGAGGAGCGGTCGAGGACGAGATGATGGCGAGGAGCAGGCGGGCATGCTCGTGGACGAGGAGTGAACCTCGTTGGGGAGCTTCATGAGAGAGTGAATGTGAGGGACGAGATGGAGGTGGGACGAGGAAGGGGACAAGCTCCATACCTGGTGGGACGAGATGATGGCGAGATCCTTCCTCGTGGGCTGCTCGTGAACCGCTCCTCCCTCCCTTATGAATGCACGCATAGTGCATACAATGCGTGCATACATATTTACATCGTTTTTGACATTTTGTGTAGGCTCTTGGACTACATATAACCTTAAATTTTATAAGTAAATTGCATACATGATATATACAACTGCAATTGTTTCTACTGTTAATCTAGTATATGATTGGAAGCTTTCATGGGTTGCTTAATCTGTTTGGAAATTTGTATGGTGTTTATCCTAAAAGCCTTGGAAATTTCATCTCTAAAACTTTGTTCTTAGGAATCTTTTAATTAGAAGAGTGATCTTATAGTGGTGGCTAATGTGGTATATGGGATATGTTACTATTTTATTTGGTTACGATAATGTTTCATCACTCGAATCGAACCAGAGTTCTAATGAAAAACGTCTTGAAATTCGTTTTGATGGAATTTAAAGGTTAATTAGCTTAAAACAAAATTCTAACAAACTAAAGATCGTTTAACGGTCGTATTTGAGGAGCTAATTGGACAGGTGAATATTTTACGGTAAGGGAGTTTTAATTGGTCACTAGAATCAAGTGTGGCGCTCCCATTTGAGGTTGATTTCTCTCATCTCTTAGATCATGTGTAATGAGGCGGTTTGTCTCTTGAAAACACCCTAAAACCACCCGTGGTGCGTTTTCAAATTTCAAAATGTCTTTAGGCATTTTCTATGAAACACCCCATTGCATGGATATTGAAGCCAAATGATGAGGTGGAGAAAAAAGTGGGGTTTTTTAAGTTTAACCAATACGTGTGGTCTTACCTTAGAATATATACCCTAGAATAATTTTTACTCCATCTCACCTTATTCACATATATAGCTTAGAATAACTTTCATGTGTTCGCTTGACTTTTACTTGATTTCACTCGTAATAATGATTGTGGACGAAACAAATAAACATACAAATAAAACAAAATCTAGTGAAATCAAGCACAAAACGAGTATAAATCTATAATGAGCCACCTAACAAAAATAAGAGCTTAAAGTGTTATTGGTGGATCATATTTGCCCTTACGAGTGGATCATACTTAACATTATGAGTTTAACAACACTTACAAAAATCACCCTAAGTTGTATGTATAATAACAATACAATCATAATTATTGACAAAGTTAGTTACCCGTGCATTACATGAGCTGTATTCATGTTCAGAAATAGCTAAACATTTAAAATATCCTACGTGTACTTAGATTTATAACAAAATACATCTCTAATATAATAAAGCGAAACGACATTTGCTTATGTGGCATCCGTTGAGAGCAACTTTGTTTATGTGACATTATTTGAGAACTTCTTTCACAAATATATTATTATAACACTAATTATATATTAACCCTCTAATATTTAGGAAAAATTTAATAGTAATTACTTTTTCAACCTTATCCTAGTAGGTTGTACGTGAGTCGGTTTATATTTGATAGAGTATAAAAAAGGAATTTATGAATAAAGTCGGTAATAATATACAATTTAGACTTTCGTATTTTTCAAGCACACATAACTTTTTTATACAAAATTATTTAAAAAAAACTACACCATAAAACCGAACATTTAATTTCTTTAATTTGAGTATAATACTGTTAAACTAAAAAACATTTTTAAAATAATTGTGTTCCAGTTTTTCTATGGTTTTGTTTCAAAACTGTTTGAAACCGTTCATGCCCCATGAATACCCCTTAAAAGTACCACCTGAATGTTGTGTTCTCGAACGTAACGTAAACACTAAAGTATTAAATAATAATGTAAATCAAAAGAATACATGTGCGATACATTAAATTATTTAAAAAACTTATATTAAATTTTTAATAATAACATTTTTTTCAATATAAAACTATAAATTCATATTTCCTATTTTATTATTATTATTTATCGTAACGATTTTGACAAGTGGTATCTTATTAAAATACGAAGACAAGCTAGAACTTGATTATATCATTCTTGTGAAATAGCATATTATATCATATCCACCATATATAAAACTAGGGATGAGATTGGGACGGGTACCGGTACCGCCCGGTACCGGTACCGCCTAGTACCGGTACCGAGTTTTAAGAAAAGTGGGTACCGGTACCGGTACCGAATTTAGCGGGACGGTACCGGGACGGTACCGGTACCGGTACCGGTATTTCGGTACTGGTACCACGTTGGTACCAGTTTCATATTTTATTTTTTTTTTATAAAATTTATTCGCTTATTTCGGTTTAATTTTATACTTTTTTATATAACTATACTATAATATACTTGAATATAACAAAAAAGAAATGAAATATGGTATAAATTAATTAAAAATCATATTAACTTCATTAAATTTAAAAGTTAATAATCTAAAAAATATTATAAAATGACTCAAAGTCGTAAAGAAAACACTTTATAACATTAAGCAAGTAATACACAACATTCATAACATCTCAAATTATATAAAATATACTAAAAAAAACTAGTTTTTTCTTAACCGGTACCAACGTGGTACCAACATGGTACTAACCGGGAAAGTATCGGTACCGGTACCGCCTGGTACCGGTACCGAGTTTTAGGAAAAGTAGGTACCGGTACCGGTACCGAATTTAGCGGGACGGTACGGTATCGGGACGGTACCGGGACGGTACCGGTACCGGTACCGGTACTCGGTACCAAAAGCTCATCCCTATATAAAACACAATTAGCATCAAACAAACACATATATTTTCTCGTATGCATCAACACAACACATATATCTCCGATTCAGAAAGAGGCTAGTTCGGAGACTGTCAAATCTCCATATTCTCTCTCTCTTTCTCTCTCCTATTTCTCTCTCTAAAATTCATAACTCTCTCCATCTTCAATCCATTTTCCTGATTATAATGCTCCCTGATTCTCAAGGTACGATCATATTCATTCATTATTATCACTTTATCACAACCAAACAACTTTATTATTCTTTTTTCTTCTTACTCTTCTGTTCTTGAATCTTGATCTTAATAAAAAAAATTGTATTTTTTGGGTTAGATTGATTTATGTTCGAGATCTTGAAGTGGGTTTTGTTTATTTTTAGTTAAAATTGGGTTTTGATTGGATGAATTTTGATTATGTTGAATGTTTTCAAGATTTGAAACAGGGGAGGAAAGAATGAAAAATAAAAAAACCCCTGTTTCAAATTTAACACTCAATGTGTGTGTGGAAGATGTGATTATTCATTTTGATGTTTATGTTCATACAGCTTTGATTCTGCTTTTTGAAAACTTAGAACTATTAGCCCTTTTGGTGAGTGTTTATTTATGAGTACATATGTAAAAAGCTTTTCCCCTTTATGGAAATGAGATCTCCTTTTTTGCATCTCATCATACCCCAAATAATAACACTCAATGAATTATTGGTTATTTAAACTTAATTTATATCTTATCATTAAATTAAAAGTTGAATCATTCAAACCAAACATTTTCTTTATGTTCTTCCATGAAAACAAAGAACTAAATGGTGTGATCATTTTCTTTTCTTGTTTCAGAATCAGAACTTGTCTCTTTTGCTCATAAGTCATAACTCACCATTTTTTAATAATTTTCCCCAAATCTTATCATGTCCTTTTTTATTTATTTATAATACGGGTCGTACAACCCGTATGGCCCTTTGTCAATTGCATCATAAAGCTTTCAGCTCGTATAACAGGAAAAATACACCTTATATGATGATTCGTCTAAAAAAACACACATCACATACCCCATGTACAGCGGGTGATGTGTGAATAGTAGGACTTGAACTCACGACCTCATAAATTTATGTGCTTCAAGAGACTTTGTCTCTGTCTCCGAGCCACAAACCCCACTGGTTGGCTAATGACTACATAACATACCAATGCATTGAGTTAAATAGAATTTTTATAAATTTTTTTTGTATGCAGATTGGAGTTGAATTGAAGGTTTCAATGGAGGGTAATGGAGGTGGTCAATTAGATGGGAAAGTGTTGCAAACATTTCAAAAGAGTTTTGTTCAAGTTCAAAACATTTTGGATCAAAACCGGTTGTTGATCAATGAGATTAACCAGAATCATGAATCAAAGATCCCAGATAATCTAAGTCGAAACGTGGGTTTGATCCGAGAACTCAACAACAATATAAAGAAAGTTGTTGATCTTTATTCTGATCTTTCATCAAATTTCTCAAAATCGATTGATGTTAATTCGTCCGAAGGGGATTCAAGATCAGATGGGAAAGGTGTGCAAAAGAGAACCAGACCGATCTAGTTAGATGGACTTTGTGTTATTGACTTGTTTTGAAATCAATTAATGTCTGCTAAATAGGAATTAAGTATATTGTTGATTGTTTAAATTAGAGTGTGTAACTCTTTGTTATCTAGTGCTACTTTTGAGGATTTTAAGAAGAACCGTGTATATGTTTCAATCTAATTTAATTGAGCATCTCTTTTTGACTTAATTCTATGTTGTCTTGGGTTTTGCGTGGTTCATCTCGTGTATAACTTTAATGACAAAGTACAAGTTACATCAACGTTAAATGACTAGTGCAAAAAATCGCTAGGGTTGGTGGCTAGTGATTTTACATTGTGTATTAAAAAACTTAAGAAAATTTGTAATTTTTAGATTTAGGACGAGATGTATATGTAATTCTTGGATTTTACTAAACAACAATGTTCGTCGATAGTTTGTTGGGGAAGTATAAGCAAAAACATGATGCACATTTTGAGAGGAAGTACACATGGAGACGTGATCGCGTGATTGACCTTATAAAGTCCAGTGGTGGATCTAGAACCAAATATTAAGGGTATACTATGAGAAAATTTTCGCTTAAAAGTATTATAATTTTTTTTCAGGGGTATCCTAATATACTTAGTAATATATTATTCTTAAAATAGGGTTTGTAATACGAGCATGGGTGAACAATAAAGTAAAAAAGGTATCATGTTTCAAATGCTTATTATTGGAACATGAGATCAAACTAATAGTTATTCAATAGATCAATCATACAATAATTGATTTTGAAGGAAAAAGTTGATCTTATGAGCTGTTTAAGCACCTTTTTTTTCATAATCTTCAAATTGTCAAAAAGTGCATATTTCTAATGCCTCTTTATGTGATCTTCTCATAATTCCTTCAATTTAACTTTCTTTTACGAAGTCCTGGAAAATCAAGTAAAGGGTAAAACTCATAATCCATATATTTTAACATTTATCACCGGTGTAGAAATCAAAAGTCTAGTCCAGGCTAATATTAAACTATTTTATCTAGTGACAAGTGACACCCACTCAAATGACCTATAAATTTGCATTTAAATTGACGAATTCGATTATTTACATATAAACTTGGTCTTTAAAAATGTAACTTTGAACTAAATATCAATTGTTTTTTTGAAAAATAAAAATAAAACTAGAAGTCAACAACCTGGCCTAGGCACGATAAGAAAAAAAAATATTTAAGTTTTAGTAAATACGTTAGTTTTTAATGTGTGGCGTTAGGGTTGACACATTAACATGTTTATGACAAACTTTTTACAACCCACCAACACAGTTACAACTTGATTGTTGCTACTAATCCACCAAACCATTGGACAAGTTTAGAAAAACAAATTAAACGAGTTGTGAACAGTTACACGATTATAATTTAGGCGGGTTAAATACATTCTTTTTACATAAATACAAATAGGAGCCATATCTAGGATGAGTAATTCAAGGTGTTAACATATTTCAATATTTCCACCCCTAAGCTCATTCATGTGGATTCATTATCTTTATTCATATAATTACACTAAAACATAATATTTTTTCTATCGTATTTTTAGTTAAGTAATAATAATATTTTATCATTACTTTTCTTTTCTTACCCACTCATAATCATTTTAAAAAATCTATAACAAGTTTATATAGATGAACAATGATTTCTTAAACCCTAATAAAATTATAGAAATCGATTCGGTGGTGTAAATAAAATAGAATAATTAAAAGGTGTTATATATTCATTGTTGTTGGACAAGAAAACTGAAATCTAAAGCCACTTCTTCTGGACCTTTTATATATGCAAGCCACTAGTACAACACAGTGGTGCCAGATACTGTTTGTTGTGCAGTACTGGCTCTCTTTCCATCAAACTCAATACTCCCAAATCCACTACAACACTGCTTTACAAGCTTATACATTATGTCTCAATGCTTGTACAACACCTGTACTTAGGAACTTTGTACAACACAACTGTATCTTGATTCTTGAGATGCTGTTCTACTTTTTATGATTTGTATGATCAGAAACACACATAAACTGGCCGGATGCATATATATCTCTGTGAACAAAGCCCTGAATCAAATACACAAAACATTCATACTATACTATTTTCTTTTAGATAAATCAAACTAACGGATTAGACTTAAGAGATAATGATAATTAAGATCGAGCTAGGTAACTTTTACAACGAATAGGCCGGTTAATGTTAAAAAAATTGCAAATCACTCTAATACAAATTCACATAAAAAGTACGTGTTTGTTGAAGCAGTGATTTAAAGTGAGCTTTGAGTTATGAGCTATTTGAATAGTACTATTTGTTAATTTGCATTCATAATACATGGATTTATTAGGTTAGCTGATCGATATGATGAATATGGACAAAATAATATCTAGTTCTAAAGATAATCTTGTTAGTTCACAATCACACACCACCACATACTAGAATCTAAGATAAGAGTGATTGACATTTGACCATTTTCTTTAATGTTAAATTGATTTTAAAATTTATTTGCCTATTTTAACCAATCAAAATATTTGATATGTTGTTTGATAGTGAAAGAAAAGTTAAGGAATTTAATACATGAGAGAGTGGTTCCGAACATTAAAAGGTCAGCAAATAGCAACCCCTATTTTAAACTAAAAGTTTTTTATATATCACAATTCATAGAGGGATAATATCTTAACGGGTTCTCAACAAACATTGTCTTTCCTAAACCTTAATATGTCTTGGCAACTGCTCTATTTAGTAAAGTCGTTAAGAATTTAAAAGTGCACTTTGATTTATCCCCTCGTCAAAAAATAGTGTTTGAATGCCTTCATGCTCCCGGGCTTAAGGGAAACACACTTGACACTTGTGTGTGTGTCCCCTCTTGATGGACTCAAGAACAATAGCGGTTCAGATTGCGGTGAAAGCGAAATCAGACAAAATTGGTAAACAAGAGATAACTTGTTAGATAGTCAACATGTGTTTAATCCTTTTGTTTTTTATACGTTTGATTTCTTATCCTCAGAGACAATGGTTTTCTTGAATGGTGTTCAACGGGTAATGTTTAGTAACTTTTCAACTTCCAAGGCCCATATTTTTTTTTTGTTTGTGAAATAGGCCTTGCTACTTAAAATGGGTTTATGGTGCAACTTATTAGTGTTATTACATGTTTATCTGCCCTTTTATGTAAGATTCTAAAGTGATATGAAATTAGTTAGAGTTTGGTTAAAAAAAATGTGTGTATGCGTAAAATAAAAATATAAAATAAAGATACAAAAACACCTAAATAAAAAAAGGCATATGGTTCTAGTGGTATTGAGAAAGAGATGTTTATGTGAATAGCGACCCACAATAACATGACGATGGGCCCCTAAAGGTTCTTCCTTTTTAGGTTAATTGGAACTCAACTTCTAAGTTCTAACAATAACAATGTTTATCTCCTATTGCCTTTTATACATATAAACACATACATATTTATTGTTCATGAAAATGGTATTTACGTGTCTTAAACCATATCAATTTTACATTTTTTGATATGACACATTCACACATACTTATATTAATAATGTCACTATCCTGCAGATGCTTGAACGATGTTTACATACAATAATTGAAGAAACCTAATCGATTAAGCAGGCCCACTAAATGAATGGTTCTGCTATAAACGTATCTCCCTTATACACGTCATATACGTAAAAGATGATTATTTGATTTTAAAAATCTAAACTTTAATGTATTAATCGATATTAATCGTAATTTATTGAGTCTTTTCTAACTGGAATTGTCTGAGATTTCTTACTTTGGCATTAATATCGGTTAATTCAATAAAGTTGAGATTATTAAAATTTAATAAACCTAAATAAAATTTAAACTTTTTTATAATATGGACAATGATTTTTTACTTTCTTAAAGACTTATTTTTGGTATTTGATGTTAATCTGAATATTTTTTAAACTTATAGGGTTTTATAATATGATATTTTTAATTTGTTTTTAAAGTAGGTGACAATTGAAGGAATCTTTCATGAAAATGAGAAGTTGAGTTTTATTTGAAGACTTTGCGTAAAGAATATACATGGAATTGTGAAAATGGAGCTAAGAAGGAATAAATAAATATATCCTTTTTTTTAATCTGAATATTACCAAGCAAATCCATATTATGATTATGCAATTTTGAAGATGAAATTTTGATTTTCTACAACTCATAACAATTTCATATGAAAAATCCTACCTAAGTTGTATCATTGAATATATATCTATATATATACATATATATATATATTAAAAGACTATTTTCCTAACCTTATCTTTCATCTTATCATCTTGTTCTTTCTCAAATCATCAATAATTTTCGTTCACTCTAATAATTCTTCTAAATTAATTATTTTGTTAATCGAGCACAGTAGACCTTAAACTCTTTATCATTTTATTTTTTAGACAAGAAACATTAATCGTATTATTTTTAAAGCATTGGAACTAATTGTTATTTTAAAGATGGACATATATATATCATTGATAGCTTGTGTTTAATGTTTAAAATATACATATTTTCTTGAGTCATGTTTGTGGCAATGCATGGAGAAATAATGTAAAGTCATGATCCTACTTTCTAGGCGACTCTAGCCACATGTCAGGGTAGCAGTAGTAGTAGTATGTCTAGCTTGCTTTATTTGTATTAGAATTGAAAATTCGCAACAACTTTTATGTACAAAACTTAAGTTCGTATCATCGTATGTAAAAAAAAACACGAGAAAACAACTGATAACATCTGTTATTCGAAGTAGGATCATATATTTATCGTTTAAAAAAATAACCGATAAAACAAAAGTGTACACGCAAAAAAAACATAAATGTGTGCATCTTCTCTACTAATAATTCTTATTTAAGGACTTAATGAATTGTGACCGCGGACGCAATCCTCCGTCAGATAGGGGTCTCTAAACCAAGTCAAGCAACTACATGCGTTGTCTTAACCAGGGTCACGTGGTGCATCTAATTTGGCAAGACGTTTACAGGTAAAACCCCACAGAGATCAGCGTAGCAACCGTTAACGAGGATCGAACCCTCCCCATGGGTAAAACTTATTGGTCTTACCGGCATTAACTGAATCATTGACTGGTATCGCTAGAAGATGAGGTTTATTGAAGTTGAACTTGAGACCTTTAGTTACTAAGAAACAACTTTATCACCCCACTCAAATTACTTTCATCTTCTCAACTAATATTAAATCAACAAATTTTTATCACATGTCAATCTTTCAAGAATAACGCATCATTCCTTTCAACTTGGTAACAAGGATGCTTCACGGTTCGCTTGTCGGATTACCCAAGTTAGAGGCTTCTGGATAAAAAAATGATTTAACATTGTAAGTTACATTACGTATATAAAAAGTTATGTTTCCTCATCAGTTTAACCAAACTTGAATTTCTTAGTACTTAAAAGTATAAAGTAGTTAAAAAAAGAATGAGCGTAGATGGGCATCCCTTTATATACGTTCTATGTTTCACATGAAAAGTATAAAGTATGTATACTTACCTTAAAACCAAGCCACATGTTTTTAGTCTAGTAGTATCGAAGTCTTTGTGGTTTTTTAATATTGTACTAAAGTGGTAACGATTTTAGCCTTCTCGTAAGCATACTTGTAAATTTTATGTTTAAAAATGCATTTATCTTGAAAGAATAAGATCAAGAGTTTCTATATACATTACTTGCAAATAACCGTTCGTTTGTAGCATTTAGTCATTTACTGATTTCAAGTTTATGACTTTTTATAAAAGAAATTATATTTCCTTTAATGATCCAGATTATTTTAACGTCCTAATTACCCCTTATATGATCGACTTATGTATGATCATTGTATTGCACTTATTAACAAGCTCGACATCAACTCTCAATGCGTGCATACACACACTAATTATACCGGTTTAACAAGTAAAAAATGTGATAGATGGGTATACATTACCCTTAACATAAATATATGCGAATAGATCGATATTTTTGTTATGTAATGATCTTAAATCTGCTTCTAGTGTCACATGTTGAAGTTTATTGCCATAAAAGTGTGTAGTTGTATTTGATCATATAAACCAATCTTTTGGAGCCATAGATCGACTTTGATGCATGAATGTGACATACAAAAACAATTACCGGTTAAGAAAAACATAAACAATTAATTATCTCAATTTTTTAACAACTCCTCTTAAAACTTTCATGGTAAATTTACCAAAACATGCTCATTTTAGTATTTAAACTTCATATATAATACTTTAAATACAAGAATTTTATCACCATCCATTGTCAATTATGTCGATTTAACATGCTTTTTTTTTGTTACATTTAGTATAGTGGATGATTTTTATATATAATCGTGACAGCTAGCCGCTATTGGTAGCAACCTATTTGTTGGAAGTACAAGGAACAAAAGAAAAGGGAGAAATAAAGTAAGATTCCCACTTCACATGTTATGTTTTTTGTTTTGTAGCAACTTCAATTTGTCTCTTGCTCACCATTTTTGTCAACTTATTATTGTATTCATATCAATAATAATTTAAATTAGGATAGTTTAGGATGACATTTATAAAATAAACAATAACTAGATATCTAATCAGGTCGCGTGATATAAATACTGAGTCTTAGTTGTCACGTTTCAATTTTGATATGTGTTGTGTGTTGCAAGGGCCGAGACATACGGTGGATTCTCACGTTTGCGCCTGACACACATGTTGATAAAAAAAAGTTTTTTTTAAAAAGTAAATATTCGAAGTTAGGGGATAAAATGACAATAAGGTCAAAGTCGAAGATGTATATTGTAAACATGTCAAATAGAGAAAATAAAGTTGCAAATATTTAAAAATAAAATTAAAAAGACTAAAGTTGATAAATTTTAAAACTTAAAAATAAAATGCTACAAAAACCAAAAATCAACAATTAACAAAAGGGGGTCACCACCGACCCCCTAAATTAGCGTGTTATGGAATTATAGTAATCTAATTGGTTTCCCAAATCGTAATAAACAACGAGATACAAAGTTACAATTTGTAATATCATGCAAAAAAAATTTGTAACACCCCACATCCCAAACGTGGATGAATCTCAATAAGAACATCACCAATGGCATCCATCTCAGCATAGTGGCAACGCAATGCCCACTCTCAGGCCACTAACGGTAACGTCTGTTCTTACACCTTGGAGGTTGTGTGGCATGCTGTGAGTGGCTGCCATTTGGCATGAGTCTTACCACATAATTACTGTATCATTATCATTGAATTTTGTCTAATGGTTTTTAAGTAAAATCTAGTAATATTTTAATCAGACGTGACGGGTTTCATATGACACTTTCTTCGGAGTCCATGGTGTAAAACTCTAAATATTTACAATGCTTTTACAACCAGATTGAGTTTAGAACCGATTTGTTCGCATATAGATAAAGAGGGCATTCTAATGGCTAAGGCCCAAGTACGATACTTTATAATTAAAAGGTTGAAGGTATAGGTAACGTATTCATCTGAAAAATTTTGGAGTTGTTAAGAAAACTAACTAAAATATAGGTTATTAAAATAATATGCAATTATGGCATGAAATTAGAAGCTAATTCAAGAAACAAATGGAAACCTAAGATGTGGTTTAAGCCAGAATTTACGTTAAGACAATGGATTGATTAAGATGTGAGCCTTATTTCGTGGGACACACCAAGCTGGTGGTTCACAATACAATTCCCTCGCCAGATTTTCTTTGTCTTGTACACATTTTTTTATTAGTTTATATATATAATTTTGTCATAATAAAACTTACGTCATAAAAATAAAAGAATATAACATTATTTCATAGAACCCAAACTTGTTTCTTACCTTACATAAAAAAATCTTTTGACACAACTTTTAACTTATGAAAACGTTTACCATATTAAAGACACTCATAGAAGTCAATTAGCTAGTAGACATTCAGTAGATATGTGCACACTATGTCGACTACTTTTTATTAATGTGAATGTAATGCTACATTTTAGCTAGCGTGAAACACAACCTTATCATTTTTTATTGATTAAAACAAATTTATAACAATTTATTATTTATATATATTTTTTTGGGAATCAATAGAATAAAATTATTGAAAAGTTATATCATTTTGTGAAAAGTATGACACTTGGTAATGATGCAACTTTTATAGTTATTCGATAGGAACTGAATCAGTAGTAAGATGTTGTTGATGATGAGTTTGTCAGCATCGACTCGGTTACACCTATTATCCATTTTTTTATGCCGCACACTTATGCTAATGGTAACTTGATAAGTTAACTCTGAGGAGTGAGGACTAACTGCCATTTTTTAACATGATTTGCTAATCACACCTGCAATTAGCTAAAAAATTTCACACAAATATTCGTCAGTTATGTAACACAAAATGTCCTTTAGGGTCTTTGTCCTAGAAATCACAATAGTGTCAAACATGACTATAGTCGAGATTTTTTTACGTGTATAATAATGACCAAGTTAATAACCCGTGTAATATATGGAGTGAAAAATGTAAATGATGTGTAATAAAAAAAAATATATATATATATATGAAAAAACTAAAACTAAAATCATATGGAATTGAATATTTTAATAAAAAAATTAAGAGTGTTATAATTAAATGTGAGATTGACAACTAAGCAAATCATATATGACACTGATGCGTCACGTATCACGTGTCACGCTTGATTGAAGAATTATAATAATATAGCTACATTAAGTTATATTAATATTTTTTAGACTTAATCCTCTTTAATCAAAATGCAATCATAACAATAGAATCAAGAACTCATTTCTTTACACGAACTCACCCCTACTAATTTCTACTTCTAAACGGCATAAATTTCGAGTTTTATCATAATAAGACTTGAAATCTTACTAATTAAAAGCGGCATCGTCTTTTATAACTTTATGAGCATCAAATACAACCCCTTGGTAACATATGACATAACATATATTTAATTACAATCTAAGCATAAATAAAATAGTAAAAAGTGGTGGCTCAACATATATAGAGGCCTTAAATGAAGCGAAAATTTAGGACCTTGTGTCTATGGTTATCAAAGATAGCACCGATATTGATTCTACATCATGAGATACACCAATAATATAACAATCTTATAATCATTTAGCGTAGAACTAAGATACAACCTACAAATAAATAAAGTAACAACAACACACCTATAAGTATTTTTCATCACAATTGCACATATCGTATCAAAAGTTCATAACTTAATTAGTATTAATCTCTCTAACATCTACTTTGTGCTAATGATTCATAATTAATTAAAACCAACATGCCAACACTAAACTCAATGCTAATGATTCATAATTAATTAATACCAACATGCCGACACTAAACTCAAAACTAAAAAATTTACAGAGTGAATTTCAATGTTTAAAAATCATGCTCCATGAACCACCACTTCGTTTCCATCAATCGCCGTTTTGGGCTCTTTGTTTTCAGCGACATATCATTTTTCCAAGCCAACTATTGAGTCAAAAGTAAGCCTAAATCTAAGTCTATACATCAAGATACCAAAAACAAAAGCTATATGTGAACTGGAAGCCAAGTTAGATGTTACTAAAAGCATGCCCAAATTTAAAAATGTGCTTACATGCAAAATGTCTGATTGAAATTTTCTAAAGCTCTATCTATTCACACACTCAACTTTCTATCCATCAATCCTTTTTAACAACATCATCTATTATAACTTTATCACCCACAGCGAAAGTATAAAAAAGACCAGAAGGTCCCGACTTTTTCAGCATTTCCAAATCCGTTTGAGGCATTGAAGCTTGGGCCATAAACTATTGTTTTACTACTGGGCATTGGGCCACAAATACTTATTTTACTATTGGGCTTATGCAAAGAGCAATAACGACCCATCAACATCAGTCAATTACTAAAGTCAAACTATACCATCATCATTCATCACACACTTCTTTTCTTTACAACTCTAATCACGTCCACAAAAATGCTGTTTGCTCCAGCACGCACACGATTAATCCCCTCGTTATCACTCTTCCCTCACAAACAACCTATCTTCCGCCGCCCCAACTCCGTCGTCTACCGTCGCAACCACCAAACTCCGATCGTCATGTCCGCCGGAGATCAAATCGTCGAACACGTCGTCCTTTTCAAAGTGAAACCTGATGTCGACTCAAGCAAAGTTGCAGCGATGATTAACGGACTCAACGCCTTGAACTCACTCAACCTCACCGTCCATCTCACCGCCGGTCAACTCCTCCGATCCCGATCTTCATCACTCACCTTCACTCACATGCTTCACAGCCGTTACAAATCAAAAACCGATCTACAAACCTACGCTGCTCATCCTGAGCATGTGCGTGTGGTTACGGAGAATATAAGGCCGATAATTGATGACTTAATGGCTGTTGATTGGTTATCCACCGGAGCTAGTGTTGTTCCGAAGCCTGGATCGGCGTTGAGAGTTTCGTTTTTGAAGTTGAAGGAGAATTTGGGTGAAAATGAGAAATCTAGGGTTTTGGAAGTGATTGGAGAGATTAAGGATCAGTTTCCTGCAATTGAGGAGCTAAGTGTTGGTGAAAATTTCTCTCATGATAGGGCGAAAGGATATACGATTGCTTCGGTTGCTGTGTTGCCTGGTTCTGGTGATTTGGAAGCGTTGGATTCGAATGAGGAGATTGTGAAGTTGCAGAAGGAGAAAGTGAAGGATTTGATTGATAGTGTGGTTGTTGTTGATTATGTTATTCCTCCACCTCAGGCTGCTAATCTCTAATGGCCGCTTGTTCCAGGTTCTTTTGCTGTTATGTTGAATGAATAACAATTTATATGTTATAAGATTGTTTAGTGTTATAACATATCAATGTACTTTATCGGATTAAAATCTTCCTTTATAAGATGAGTAATGTGAATCTCAATTAGTTCTATTTTTTTGCTGAGTTTAGTTCGATAAAAAAAAGCTGTTTTGTTTTGATTTTGAATTGCATAGAAATGATGAATGAACATGTGTGAAACAAAGTGAGATGAGAAAAGTGTGACTTTTTTTTACATGCTGGTTTATTAAAAGATTACGTCTAAGTTTCACAAAGACTGAACGAAAGAGTACAAACAACTAACATGCACACGCGTATGAGTTACAATATAATTCTTGTTTAAAATCAAGGTGCATAGGCTGCTACTTGGTCAGCTGACTCAGCTCACGCGCAATGCTCGTCTTTTACAGCTGCACGATCAACTCTTTTGTCTAGTCTTTCCTTAACAAAGATAAAATTTACAATTTTTTTTTAACGAACCTGGGAAATTTGATTGTAATGGGAAAGTTTGATCAACTGCAGTCATGTTCAGGTTCAAAATCCATTAAAGTGATGAAGCTCTGCACGTATCCGTCACCATGGCAGTGGAGGTCACCCCTATTGGTGATTTTAGTGTCATTATAACATATTAGGTACTTGGATTAACATGGGGGCGAAGATGGTTTACATCAAAATTTACAATGTTTTAGTCTTGTTGTGCATAGATAGGAGACGGCCTTTGTGTAATTAGAGTTAGTGTTAGAAAAAAATTATATCTATGCCTTGTTCTCTTGATTCAGCTTGCCCTATAAACTTCTAAAGAGGCCTTTGGTGATGAATATGGCTCAAGTTAATAGACATCGAACCACAGTTTGACTCTATGTGCGGTTCACACTCTGATCATAGTGGAAAAACATTACAACCAACCAATGGATGCCGGTTTATCTGCTTGAAAGCACGCGAATATGTAATTGTTTCATAATCTTGAAAAAGTAACAACCTTGCTAGACTTAGAGCAGTTGCATAAAACTGAGACTGCTAGCCCATGTGATCTTATGTAAAAGGTAATTTGTGAGCATTTAGTATGATTCTAATACCATCAATGTGATTTCTTTTTAGTAGATCCATGGTGCTTGGCAAGTAGTTGACAAAAACTCTGATCACCAATGCATTGATTGTGCGTGTTGGGTGATTTGGCGCTTAAAAAAGATGATTGGATCGCTTTCGTGCCCAGCTTAAAAAGATCCTATCCTCTTAAGCGAGTTTATGAATGAATGAAATCATAAAAGTGAAAGGTATTAAATATAACTAAAGTAAAGTGTGGCAACATTTCAATTAATAATCTGAAGTCAATATATTCATTGTTTTGGAACTCAATACTCGTACAATGATTCGTGGACCATTACTTATTTCAGTTGCGAATAAAATTGCTGCACGTTTTAAAATGTTGTTATACTAAATTCACCAAACATGATATGTCCCACACATATCAGTTATGAATTTTTTTTCCCAAAATTAAACTTAACTTGAAACAAGAAGTTTCCGAATAGCTAATAATATTTAGCTTAAGTGGTTGAGAGGAGTTATTCAGTTATTGGTTTAAGTCCTATTTATAACAAAAAAAAAATAAGGTTTCAGGTTGAAAAAAAAAAAGAAAATGAGTTTCCTCCTGATGACGAAATGAAATGATCGTGTGGCCCGTGAAAGATCCTAATTGCTCTTAAAAAAAAAGTTTCCAAAATAATCTCCTACTTTGTTTCTAATATGAAATTTTATGCATGTTTTTTTGGGGGACAAATAACCAAAAACAAAAACCAAATATATATCCTGAAGAAGATAATCTACTTCTGCAAGCATACAAAAAAGTTTAATAAAAAATCTGCTGCAAGATTTTCAGAGTTTTGATTGACCCCACTCTATGAAAAGAAAAACAAAACAAAAAAAATAAGAAACACTAGAAGCTTTTAAAAAGTTGAAAAGAACACACACACAGGAAAAGTTATCATTACTTGATGCTATTCAAAGGTAACAACTAAGAACACACATTGAAGCACTTTGGTCTCTGTTTCATTCAACTGCCCATTACTCATTTATCTGCAAAATAACATATAAATTATGTTACTATCAAGAAATCTAAAACCGCGTGTGGTCTAGTGGTAAAAATGCAAATTTAGCGGTGTGATTATAGAGTGTGTGTGAGTTAGCCGTTAGAAGAAAAACATATCTTGAAACGTAACAACGCTTAAACTAGCGAAATTACCATAAGAAAAAATCACGAGCTGGAGCTGTACTGGGCATGGAAATTGAGAGCTGAGTGGCCGAATCGTTATTATTATTATTATTGTCATTTGGTGGCCATTCATCAAAGAAATGGTGCATTACTTTCTGGGGTTCATCTTTTCTGTCAGTTTTCAAAGCTAACTGAATCTGATCATAATAAAACCCCTCATCTTGTTGATATGAGTTTCCAGTTTGATGGAAAATGCTCTGCTTTGAATCACCCATTGAAGTGTTGATGGTTCCAGATGTTTCAGTGAAAAATGAATGTTTGTCCATCTCCTCTTTCATCCCATAGCTCTTTCTGCTCATCCACATCCACATCCACATCATGTGTTATAAAAGTAAATGAAAATTGTTAGTTCATGGTTTTGGTTTTGACGGTTTTTTAAGTCAAACAACAAGTCAAACTGCTAATAACAGTTTCTAATTATCCAAAATCAAAACCGAACCTTTGAAACTAAAAGCGACCCAAACCGACCCGAAATTTTTGTAGTCAGCTGTTTATTTTCTAACAGTTGATAGCACAAAATAATGCCTGGTATATAATCTTTAATACAATAACACTAACCTTAAATAGAAAGGCAAAGCATTAATTGGCTACTAATGACATACTCAAAAGCAAAGCATAAGTAAGTTGTAATGAAAGTAGAGAGTAACCTGACCTGTAAGGGGTAGGATTGAAGAAGTGATGTTGAGATGAGAAAAGATTAATAGAAGAAGGTGTAGTAGTAGTATTATAGTAAGATGAGTGTGAATTTGAGGATGATTGGATGGTTGTTTGTGGTGATATTTCCACAGGCTTTCTTGAACGATTTCTGCCTCTATGCATGTGTCTTTCACAGTATTTTGAATCAGGATATGCTTCTTTTGAACATCTCCATTTTTTACCATCTGTTCTTCTGCATCTTCCTGGTTCTGGGTCTATTTTTCTACCAAATCCCATCTCCAAACACTTCCATCCAACTGCATGCAAATCCAATCAATACCCTTTAGGATATGTTTCTTTCTAACTCTAATTATCAAGAAACACACATGTAACAAGTGACAAAAGTTTTGATCAAGAAACACACATTTAACAAGCATATATGTATATTGTGAAAGTTTTGAGCTTTATTCCTCTAATTAAGTGGTTCTAAAAGTGTAGGAAAAATAAAGAAATGATTATGATGGATGTATTGGTAAGAAAAATAAGAAATTAAGGAAATAGAGATGATAATTACTTGAGGGATGAGGTGGCTGGTGATGAAGGAAGAGGTTTGTAGAAGAATGAAGACTTGTTTTGATGGTAATAAGGAGATCAGAAGGTATAGGCATACCAGAAATTATGTATTTGTAAACAAGTGCTTGATGTTCAAGTTCTTGCCATTGACTTGCTGTAAATGGATACCTACTACAACTATTGTTCCTTACACCTTCACTTGATGTATTCATCATCTTGATTGTCAAAAATACCACACCCCAACTCACAATCTAAAACAAACAAACAAACAAACAAACAAACGTACTCAGTATAATCCAAACCAAGAAATAAAAATACCCAGTATAACAAGACGGAGATACAAACAAACAAACATACCCAATAACAACAGTAGTTTGAGTATAATCTTGATAAGTTAAAGAAAAGGAAATATTTTGAATTTTGTTTGATAGAGAAATAGAGGAGAATCAAGTTACATGTTGTGGAGAGTGGGGGTGTTGTGCAGTGCAGTGCAGTGCACTATATTATGATTTATGATTTATGATTTATTTATTTATTTATTTATGACTGCAAAGACTGATGCATCTACTGCCACTGTGCTTTCTTTATGGCAGCTATTGTCTCTGACAGAATTTATACGGAAACCCATAATAATGGGCTCAAGAAAGTGTGTGAGAGAGAAACTAAAAATAAATTTTAAAAATAAAAAAGGATTTAATTGTGTAAGAGTAAGAGAGTTGGTAGGGTGACAGACAAAAGTGTCAGTGGTTGTGATCATGAGACAAGTCTGTACTTGTTTTCATTCATTTACTTTTTTTCATCTTTGTGAATGTAAATGTAAATTTTGTAGATGAACACAATTTGGCATTAGTTTTTGTATGAGGTCAAAGATATCTGTGAACTGAACTAGTCTTTGATCCTCATGAGTTGTAATCACTTATCAGATCTTAAATGGTCTAACCACTGCAGTTCTAAACATTGTACAGTGTCATCAATGCTACTTTGCACTTTCAATGTACAAGTGTAAATGGAGTGAAGGGAAATGAAAGAGACTTGTTTGTGTTATGTGTTGTTTAATTTTAACAGAACAAGCAAATGGACGTCTATGCTTAGGCGAACGATTCTTTTGTTTGTTTCCATTTGTTTAAAATGTGAATGTGTTTTTGTTCGTTCGTTAATATTATAAACGGAGGTGAATGAACGAACATAAGAGAATGAAAATAAACTTTTATTTTTTGATCCTTAGCTGACAGACCTTCAAGTATTATTACTAATGGATACCGAATAGCTTATAAATAATATTTAAACAGGTGAATGTAAATGAACAAACATATATAAAATTATAAACGAACTACCATGCATGCAAAGGTTGCCGTGCATGCAGAGGAGTGAAGGACATGTTCATTTCGTTCGTTTGACTAGATGAACAAATATTTTTGTCATATTTATTTGTTTAATAAATAAATGAACAAAAACATAGTTACGGCTAATCGTTATGACCTAATAGGTACTCAATAGATCATCTTTCCATCACAACTAACGACAATATTAGAAACTAGGTTAACACCCGTGAGTTTTCACGGGTTGAACGGTAAAAAAAAATTATATAATTTTATATTGAAATGAGTAATGAAAAAGTTAACAAATATAAAGGATATTACATGGATTTATCTAAGAGTAGTTGTGGTGTTGACAAGTGGCACAGTGTGTTGTTATTGCTTAGCAATTTATTAGAAGAGAAGATTTTTTTATAGCAACTTTAGAGAAACACATACACCTATAATATTTTAGTTTCAAAGAGAACGAAGTTAAGTTAAAGGTCTCGTCAAAGCATAAAAATTCCAATAGTTTTTGCCCAAACATTCTTTTAGGTTCGTAAACAAAGTTAACGAGTATAAACAAGACTTGTAGTGTTCGATTAACATAAACAAATAAATGAACAAACACTATATATATGTTGGAAAAATCGGATTGAGAACTTGGAGAAAAGGTAACAAAAATTTTGTGTCAGCATTCTTTTTTTTTTTTAACGCCGGTGATTTTATTAAAAACAAGCTAACCAGAGGCTAGAAGTACATGAGAGAAAAATTACAAAGCATCTATAACATTGAAGATTGACCATTTGTTCCAATCTAACATCCATTTTTTACCTATATTTGACCCAAAAGAATAGTTAGTTATTTGGTATGGTCGGAGTTGTTTCTCGGTCAACTCTAGGTCAACACATGTTCACTTAAAATGAACGTGTTTGTGTTTGTTTATGTTAAATGATTCACAGACATAAACGAGTAAACGACCACCAATTTTAAGATGGTCCGGCCAAAGTTACCACTAAATGGTCTGCTTGATTGCTCTTAAAATGGGCTAACAAAAGCTAAAATTAGAAAACCAAGTCGACTTTAAACTAATAGTAGTAAATTAGTAATAAGTAAATCTAAATGCATATTCAAGCAGAAGTAAACGAATGAAAATAAGCAAACAAACGTAATAATTAAACGGAAACACGTGTTTTTTCTATTATTATCACATTACTTTTCTCATTAACAGGTTTTCTCTGTGTTTTTACACACCGGTCACTCGGTCGCTATGTTCTAAAAACGAACATTTGGTGAACTTTTGAACCGTTGACAAAAAGTTCTATCTATCTTTATTTAATCATAGAATAAACTTAAGCACGGGTTTTTGTTATTTGTTTTTAGATTATACTGGCCGATGTGTAAAAACTTAACATTGAGAAAACCCGTTGAGAAAAAAATGTGTCAATGATCTTTTGGTTTAGTGGTTAAGAATGAAGTGGAAGGCTTTGTATTTCTCTGTGTTTTTTACACACCAACATCTAACCCGCCATTAGAAAAAACGAGAAAAAAATGTGAAAATAATAGAAAAACATGAGTTCAGGTATCAGTTGCATTCATTCAATAATTTCATTTCCTGTTGGTTTGTTTGTTTTTAAAGCTGTGTCAGACTAAAATTACTTTATTCAGACATCCAATAGTAAATATAGGTATTCATGACAACCGCTCGATCTACTCATTTGCTCCTCATCTGTCTCATTAAACTCACCGAAATTACAAGTCATATTTACACTGTTTAGTTATTATATCAAATTCTATATATAAAAAGTTATACATGCAACAAATAAACTTTATATATTATAATAATATTATTCATTAGCTTTAGTTAGACAGCATTTAACATTTTATGTCTAAAAACAAGGCTGTTGATGTTCATGAATGAAACCTTCATGATTATATGATGTTTACTACTGGCTTCATATGCCGTTGTGAATCCAGATGATACAAATGTAACAAACAAAACAAAACAAAAACAATTTTACATAATGATCAAACTCATGACAACTATAAGTTATAGAACTTAAGCTCAACTGCCTATAACTATACATTACAAACAAGCATGCACATCTCTTAATCCTTTTGGAATAAAGATAACACCAGGTCTGTATGAACAGAGAAGAGTTGTGTCTCCACAAATAACTGTCACCAAAAATAACAACAATCAATTATTAGCGCGCTTATTATTCGACAGTAAAACAAAGCATGTTTTCTATAATGGTCAAACGACACTAAACAGAAACCAGGCCAAGATTTATTACCAACTGTAACAATGAATTGACCTTTGGATGGTTACCTTTTTTTGCGGATTTTCCAAAAACGGTTGTCGTGGTCGTCTTATTTGTCATTTAGTTTATAAAGGATTTCACATTAAATAACTATTTTGACATTTAATAATTAATTGTTCAAACTTGTATAATGTTTTTTTCGCACAATCATTTTTTTGCTTATGAAGTGTGATCACATGGCATCAAGTGCCACAACAGCAACTCGCCAACATTAGTCAAAAGTGAGATAATCAGTAATAAACCGCAAGTCGGTTTCTATATAACATCTAAGTTGAAGGGAGCGGATACAGCAAGGAAAAAGGAGTGAAGTTCGTTTCTTGTGCAGTTGTGTCCTAATATAGCAATATAAGAAACTACAAGTATGTAAATGATAACTTAATGTGTAAATAATTCTAATAGTTTCTTACCTTCATAAAAGGTCGATCCCGACTAAGAAAAGACTCAATGAAACTCTCCTTCAAAAGCAATGATACCTGAGGTTCGATGGACGAAAACGTAAGCGGACAATAGAAGTAACACTGCAATTTAATACTTCTATTCTAATTTTGTAAATTTGAAAGAAAAGAAACCTTATCATCATTTGACTGAACGTTTGTAATTGTGTGAGAACGTAGGTTGGAGCAAAGTGAATCCAAATAAGACCTTAATTCTCTCAGGAACCCCTTTGCAGCTTCTACCTGTGTTCAATACCAATCATGTCATCTGCTTGCACTACAGAACAGAATTCGCTGTATTTATTTTAAACTGGGCAAACTGCATGAGCTAGAAACAAGCTTCACCCTTTTTCCCGGTTACTGCAACCAACTTTAACTTGAGCAGAAACTTAACACATATTTTGATACCAATTTCAACCAATTTACATTTTATTACCAACTTCTTTCCCCAAGGAATTTACAATAAGGTGGCAGGTAAACGGGCAACAAGTTGCGCAGCAACTCCCTTTTATTACCAACTGTAGCAAAGAATTACATGCTCAGCCTTTTGCAGGTCATTTTTTGCTAGTGTTTGCAAACAAATCGAATGTAAGGTAATTTACTATTTTAATGGTCAGTTCACTATTATATATGTTCATCTGATGTAAACAAATCTAATGTGGCATCTGATGTAAACTTCTAAAAAAGAAACTTTTTTAACATGTAAACACATTTATTTATTAATTTCTGTTACATATTATGATAAGCTTATGATCTTACGTGCTGGCTTGCATGGCATCAACTGGTGCCACATACTAAAATAGTAAAAGTCAGTGGTGAAATCAAAGTTAGTTAATAAAATTAGAGAGAGTGTACGACTCATTTATCTTCCGTTCAGTTTGCCCTTTGAAATCTTAAACACGTCACAGAAAGTAACAGATGAACATCGCTATAAGTTATAAAATAAGACTAATGAATGCTCCAGACAGTCAAATAGATGAGATGGTTGTTAGTAGTAATAATAATAAAAGTAATTAAACCAACAATACAAAAACCAGCATTAGAATGTCAGCAAGGAACTTTCTATGTAATCTAGGACATAGAAGATTGCAGAAATGGGTGATTTAAATAGAGATAAAAAAAAGGCATACCTGCACATCTGTGCAATCATAAACCGGCCTCCTTTTCCCTAAGTAACTTTCTCCAACAAGTTGAGCATGATATGGAGTTAAGGCTGCATACAACTCTTTGTACTTGGGAATATGTGGTATTGATGATGATGATTTGAGCTGATAAAAAGAAAAAGGATATTAGAAAGTAACACAGTCTTCTTGAAGGGTACAGTGACAATAAATATAACAAGTAATATCAGGAAAGATGCATTATAACTTCTTAAACAAATTGTATGTGCACCTGGTTCTTGTTTGCATCAACAAGAATAACATTTCCTAATTTAGATTGTACTTCAGCAGTTTTGCTCTTCACACCAACCTGATAAGCAATATTATCGGTCAAAGGGGCCAGTATAACAGTACATAAAGAGTAACGGTATAAAGAAAAAGAAACAAAGATCAAGATGAAGCTGCAACAGCAAAACTGACATTTAAACAATTTTACTTATTAACTTGAGGCTTATTTGATGATTGGAAATGAAAAGCTATGGTAATTATAACTTGATGAAAAACTTACTATAAAAGGAACAGGTGCATCTAAAAAGTCTAGCATGTCATTTGGCAAGACCTGAAGCAAATTCAGTTAAAACATAACTTAAATTTAGTGGGTAAATCTATATTATAGCCTTACGAATATTTAAAAAAATGTTTTCTCCACAGTACCGGCATAAAGAAGCTCTGCCACTGGTAGGGACGAATCAGAGGGATAATTGACAACACTGAAGCAGACAATACTCCCTGAGATGCAAAAAATGATAATTATTAATCTCCACCATTTCCTGATAGAATGTCAACGTGATAAAAAAAAGTATAAAATACTAGTTTTAAACAAGATCAATCAAAACAACGTAGATTCTCTTTTATAATATAGCTGAATCAGTATTTTCTTTTAATTAAATGACAACAGCAACAGTTGAGTAAACAAAATAAGCTACAAAGCACACACTAGAGAGAACATAAAAACAGATTGATTTGAAATTAAGGATGATATATTAATATACGAACCAGATTAGAGCAAACAAACACAATTTGCTTTTCCAGCAGAGCAGCCGCAAATATTGTCAAGATCTGTGGAAGGATATAAGAAAAAAATCATCATTGATTTATTATCTAGCAGCACATGGTAATCTATCAAACATTTATAAAGAAAAAAAAAATACATGCTCAAGACGTAAGGAGCCGCATATGCTTGAAATTGCCCATACTGATAAAGCTGTTGCTTCTTCCTCTACAGCGAGTGCTTTATGAGCCTACGGTACCATATACATGTTATTGCCCACCATCAATGGCAAGAGATACTGTTTTAAATGGAAATTATTATTACATAAAATCTACCTCTGCCAGTTCAAAACTTGTGCTGCATGACATCAAATCAACTTTTGAACCAGCAATATGTAAAAATGTTTCATCTGGTCTATGGAATTCCAAAGGATGCAGGTGGTCCAGTGGGTGGAATTTGATACTCGAACCTCTACCGGGGACACATAAACGATTATACTCGCATATAATCTGCAATGATCCATGGTTGCTGGTCTGCAAATTTTTAATTTGTTTAAAGAATATAAGAATATATAACCTAAGGGGTCAACAACAAAGTTTAAAGAACTATCATAAAAAAAAGAATAACCTTGGCCCAATCAAGAATCTCATCATGCTCGTTATCTTCTTGACCAGAAAAGGAAGCCTCTTCTGTCTCTGGTGAATCAACATCACTCCTAAAGTTCCTATCTTCACTAGGAGAACTCTGAAAACTGTATCAAGTACTTCTCATCACTAACTAAGCATTTTCAATACAGAATGGATAATTAAAATGCCATTATAACTCCCGCCGGCCCAATAAAATCTTAAACTTTCTATTTTTGTTTGTCCCAAATAAAAAATGCTCACTTCCTAGATTATTTAACAAGCTTCCTGTTCCTACCCTTTATTACACATTATCATAAAACTGCATTAATTGTATATTCCTAAAGCTGTGTACATACGGAAAGGGTGAATTTTGACATTTATCGGTTACATAATGCATTAACTATGCATCCCAAAAAATTGTAGGTTATTCTTGTGGAGATATCCTTCGGCATATGTAGGTTGAGAGTTGAGACCACCCAAATATTGAGCAATTTTCATTAAGGCCAATCATATGATGAAACTACTTTCAAAGCGACATAATAATGTATCAGTTTTTATTTAGACAAACTGCACATAACATGACAGAATATTGTAAAATGAAGAAAACACACTGATCATATTCACATTGAGTTGTTGCTTCTAAATAGCTTGAAACACTAGTTTCATTCTTTGTATATAGATTTCACAAGCATTTTCATCATGCATAGTTTCAGCAGATTTGTTATAGACAAAATTAGATACGAATTTGAGTAGTTGGGTGACCAAGAAGGTAGTTTCAATACATATATAGCCTTAATGGAAAAGCTTATATACACGGGTTACCTCCAAATGCATTATTTTTATATAACATCAACAACTCCAGCTATGGAGACTCCCAGGATCTAAGTTATAAGTCAAAAATAATAGTGATCAGATGCAACATATGCTCAGAAGGTAAGGGTTTACCTTGACGAAGATTCAGAGCTGTCATATTGTTGATAACGAAGAAGAGGCAAAATCGCATTTGGTATCTGCTTTTGAGTATCTTGTTTGTTGGAAACCATATCATCAACGGGGCTATCACATCCTTTCTTAGATGAATCTATCTCTATTTCGTGATGCTTTGGTATAACACCATCATTGACTCTTTCAGAGATAGAATTGCTCGACGACTCTGTGGTTCCATCAAACAGTTCTTGAGATCCATTCTCAGCTGAAATGCCACTCACTTTGTCCTCTAAACAGACTTCGTTTTCATACGTTAAATCCACATCTAAATCACTAATACTTTTAGTTAATCGTTCCAATCTCTCTTCAATGAAGATGCTACACGTAATTAAAAACAAAATTAATAATTTGCAAAAAAGAAGTCAAATGATGGTATTTATCGTCAGATAACAAACCAAAGAGCCTTACTATCTTTACCAGAATTTCATGATAAAAAAAGTTGTGTATCTACATAGTAGGTAATGTGTTTTAATTACCGAAGTCTTACCTATGATCAATGTTTTTTTCTTTTACTCACAACTCAATACATGGGTCTAAAAGCAAAATTCTTTTAAGGGTGAAACTGACAATCACCAATAATAAGTTTGAACTTTGTGAAAAATCACAAAAAAGGTAATATGGCCCATGTTGGTTTAGCAAAAGTAGATCATAATACACGCAAATAATGGCAAACAACTTGGCCCTTATAACCCTAAATGAAACCTTTTTTTCAAAGTGTGAACTTTTTCTAGGTATATTAGACTTTGTTGTATGAAAGTTTCACTACATTTCTTTGCATTTGTACCGTTTTAGAAAATCTATAGCTTGAGTTTAATCCGGGTTCCAAAACTCATGAACTCAAACTAGGTTCATTATTAAAACTAATTGAGTGAAGTGTTTTAAGCATGCACGTTTAAAGGTGCACTAGATGCAACTTTAGAAAACCAACACAAGATTCTTTGGCCTGGACAAATATACTAGATGTCTAGATGCAAACATGACAATGTAAAAAGGGATTCATATAAGATGAGTGTTGAAAAACCTGTTCAACACCCCAAAATGCAGTTCGAAAAATGGAAGCCTTGTGAGAATGCAATAACACCGGCGGGTCGTTAAAATATGCCGACTCATAGGTGGGGAAGCAAATTGTCCATCACCCATCATAGAAATTAATCTAGACGGTTGATGTACCAACTCATCAACTAGAACACAGCAACCATACATGATTGAATCATCTGCACCCTGCAGTATTAGAGATCAGAACACAAAAAATGGGCTAAAACATGTGTGCTTGCACAGTAAATCACAGATCATATACATGTATGTGTATATTTATGTGCACAATACAACTACTCATCAGCACACATACATAAATATTATATTAGTATGTATCCACAATATATGTATATGCTTATATTCATATTTTATATACTTATACACTATGTATGATAAATATATACTTACAAATATGAATTTGTCGACTCACCACAAATCATTAAGTGCTATCTTGAAAGAAAATTTTCTAAGAGATTGTTCGAGTTCCCAGATTTACTTATTAAGAAATAAAGAAGTCTAGTCAAGCAGCAATCCTTCTAAATTAGCAAAAAAGTTTTTATGGGCAGGTAAAAAAATTGAGTGCATCGGTCAAGGATCAATTATGAAGTCACGGATCATATATAAAGAACACCACAAAAGAAAATGAAAATACTGCCGAGAAAATAGTTGAAAGGAATCCATGGATTACCTGCAGCCTGAATACAAAGGATAGATCATTTTGTTTGAGGTGTTCCTGAAAAATTACTAACATGTTAAAAATGCATAGCAACAAAATACTCAGTTCAAAATATAAAAGCAACTTTGCTTATGATATTATATAGTTACTATTTTAAACAAAAATGCTAGCATGATATAAAAAAATTGCAACTATATCTTTCTATCAATAAGCAATTGATCATGATAAATAAAACGCCACACTTCAAACCAACTTTTATCAGATCGTAGCAAAAAAAATCATGTGAAGGTAAATCACCGTAATAAATGTACCTGTCCAAGAAGTATTTCATTCAATTCACTCATTGATGGTGTTCTCTCAATAGTGTGAACCTGAAATTGTGAATGACATTTAGCGCAAAAAAGGAAGCCATGAAATAGCGTTCGATAAGTCGGTTACAATCCATACAAATTGCATTCAATAACAATGCTACAATCCATAAAATGGAATTCAATAAGGATGCTACAATCCATAGAATGGCATTCAATAAGGCTGCTACAAACCATATAACAACATTCAATAAGGCCGATGCACATAAATAAACAGCGGAAACAGACAATTTTTACAAAAATAGTCATCTAATTATCTAAACAAACCCAAATGAAAACTTTTAAACCAAGACAAGGCATAACCGCATAAGTTAGGAGAACTAAAAATCTTTGCAATTCCGACAGCGAAATAAATTATCATCCTTACTAGAATCTACCTGTGTAACACGAATAACTATAAAGTAAAACATACCCACTCATGTACATAACCAGTATTCAAGTAGACATGCTGACATATATTAAGTTACAAAAATATGTTCCTATGTCTCTGGAATTGACTAGCTGCTGGCATGTAGCAAAGCTTTTTTAGTTAAACCATAAAAAAACTGCCACCCTACCTCCAACCCACCAGGAAAGCAGTACGAAAGAAGATCCTTAGACCTTAAAGGCAGCTGTTTGTCAGGAGGGTACACAAAAAGAACCTGAAAGTGAACGCAAATGATCAAAGAACATATTCCATAAAAGTGAAAACAAAGAAAATTTTGTACTCTTTCTAAATCAGGGAGGCTGTAGAACCCACACCTGAGGCTCGAGATTTGGTTCTACACGAAATTGATTCTGACCACTAAGTGCGCTTCGCAGCCTCCCTGGAACTTCAGGTCTTCTACCAATATACTGCCTTTGTAGTGCTTGAATGTCACAATTTGGATGCAATCCAACTACCACCATGCTCTCAAATAGCTTCGATGGTTCTTTCAATATCCTCTGATGCTGAAATATTCAAAAATCATAATTAATCATGATTCATAAAGAATAAAATGTAGTAGGTCTCTTTGTGAGCACCTCAGAGCACTATCACAGAGTATGAAATAGAACAGACAATGAAACCTTTCAGATCCAATTGGATATTATAGTTTCAATATATGTGAGTACATCAAACTCAGCAAATAATCTAGTTAAACTCACCTAAAAACTAAGGACTTTTGATAATGAACATACCAGGGCCTGTAATTGAAAGCTTGCCCATTGACGTTTCTGGCTAGTTAATACTTCTGGATTGTAAGTTCTACTTTTCTCTTCTGGGGGAGTGGATAAGCCTTTTAGCACTCTGAAAACTTGACTTTGAATCTTCTGAAGAGGACTACCACTATCTCCTTTTGACGAGAATACAACTGATGGTCTTGGTGCCGGAGAAGTTGGCGTTACAACAGCTCCAGAAACATCTTCAGTCGTCTGCACAAAGAACGAAGCACCCCAACCTGTGCTGTTTGGCTCTTCATGAGTGCAATTCCCCTTGTCCATGAGTGCAACCCTCCTTGTTAAACAGACAACCACCAACAACGCTAGCTGTTGGAGATACATACAAGACAAAACATGAGCATAAGTTTCAATTGAACACATTCAGAACGAAAAACAAAAACTAAAAAACACTATGAATAACAACAGAAACCAAAATTTCAGCAAGCTCTCATCCTCTCTAAAATTGTTAGCATTGTTCATCTTTACACTACCTATCACATAGGTGAACAACTACTATTACCTTTCTTCAAGTTAAAACCAAATGAAGTTAACCGATCCACACATCAAAACAAGGAAGAACAAATAAAAAGTACAACTCGTTCCATCAAAAAAACCTAAAAGCAGTACAATAATTGTTGCTCCTGCAGCTGTTGTACATATATACAAACCTTCAACCAATAGCCAAACTACGTGCAGCTGGAAACACACAGGTCAAATAATTTACTACTTTTCAGTCTAAATCATACACAGATTTTGATCCTAAACAGAAGACACAAAAACTACAAGTTATCGCTTGACGCTGATAAACACTAAAATCACACAACAACTAAATCATACAAAACGATCAGAAAACCAAAAACTGAAACAAGTAACAACAAACAACAAACAACAAACAACAACAGATCAATCAACATAAACAAATTTCGAAGCAAAAAACAATCGATTAACGGATTAAACGAAGAAGTTACTTGTACCTGAGCTTCAATTAGGCTACAGGTTCATGTAACCGTACAGGATCATGCGTTTACGCGTGCATCCATATCTCGGTATGAGCTTTTTTTAGAGAGAGAGAGTTATGATGGAGAAGAAGAAAGTGGAAGAAGAGTTTGTGAGGCGGCCATAACAAGGTATTAAGGTTTTTCTTTTTGTGTTAAACAAATTAAAACCCCCTAAATTATTTATTATTATTATTAATTGATTGATTTGATAAAAAGAGAAATATTTGTTTATTGGTTTAATTAATTGATTGTTTAATTTATTTAGTTAAGATTTCAGGTTTAAGAATGGTGTGTGATGTTTATTTACTAGATTTGTTTACCAAAAGTCGTCAAACATGACTATTTCGTAATGTGCATTGATTAGAAAATGTCAGGAGTTATCGGCCATGTTTACATCGAGTAAATGTTTGTAAATGAGCTTTAATAATTAATAATTAATAAATGGGTTGGATTTTTAATTTTTTTTGGACAGTGAAACGAATAAAGTCCGGCTACCCGGGATAACCCAATGGCGAAAGACAACCCCAAACGCTCTGCGAACACAGACAGCGCTGGGTAGCCGAAACCCACCTATTAACCCGACTCCAATTCGGAGGAAACCTACTAACCCGTCCGCCCGTAGGCACGACGACAAGCTAGTGGTAAAACCCGTTTGACTCAGAGATCGAACTTGTGTTACCACAAGTCTCCCTTCATTGCCCCCATTTGCCCCTTCCAAAGTGGTGGCAGTGGGACTAGAACTTGAGTCTCTTTGGAGAATTGAAGTCTCTTACCACTACACCACATTGGAAGTTGCGGGTTGGATTTTTAATATAACTTTAAAAAGAAAATATGAGACTAAACAATGAGGTTAGTGGCTCATTGATAACATATATGTGTTAGGTTTTAGTCTTACTGTCCGCAGATTGTGATGTGTTTCTTCTTGAAATTTAAGGTGCTATTAAAAAAAAGAAATATGAATACTAGCTTGATAGAAGTATTGTGTTTTAAATTGGAGGTTCTAAGTTCAAACTTAGACATGTGATTAATTATTTGAGGTAATTTAAAAGTAGAAGTATGATAAAGTAAAAAACTATAACGTTAATTAAAAATATCAAATTTTAAAGCAGCTTAAGTATACTTTTAATCACATATAACCAAAACCTTCAACCACGTGAAAAATACTATGTAGGTGAGTTGATATTGCTAGGCTACAATCTTTTTTTCCAAAAATAAAGTGAATCTCACGTTAATTCGTTAAATACATGTGCCATGATATGTAAGTATTTATGAGCATTGATATCTTCAACGGACAGATGTGTATCGTCTGGTTCTATATTTTCTAGTATGCTTCGGGTATGATAACAAAAACTAAAATGTAAATTAACTTTTTTAGTTTTTTAGTTTCAGTGACAATAAAAATAAAAAAAGACCATAAAAAATCCTACTATGCTCTGATATGAATTAGATACATCACATAAAAGAGGAATGGGTGTCTCAAGTAATTAACATGTCATGTATTTATTTTAAACGACTAACTTACACATTGTTTAATATTATATTCTTAAGATATATAGGATGGATATTTGTTATAAATTTTGATAATGTTAAATTGGACACCTTTTTATCCTATTGGTATTCAACTAGTAATATTGTAATGATACATGTATGTAATAAAATGTACCTATTATAAGATTTTATGTAACTCAATACGAAGATACGGAGATGTCACATAAGTTAAGTTAATAAATTGAGATCAAGGTACTTCCTTTTTTAGACTCTTATAATTACACCTTTTTTAATTGGTATATTGGTTTTCACTGGTCCTAACTATCACATGTTGTCTTCTATCGGTCCCAACTATTTAATTGGTTGTCAACGGTCCCAACTTTTATCACTTTGGTAACCACTGGTCCCGTCGTTAAATTTTTTAACGCCGTTAAGTTTTTTTCCAAATTCATGACCGATGTTATAAGCATTTTGATCGGAACGATAATATAAGTCGATTGATGGAAAAGTTACCTCGAAACGGCGCTCCGAACAACAAAATAGTGCTTCGATCGGGTGTTTAAACCTAACGGTGCATCAATCAAATGTAAAAATTTTATCGTTCAGAGAGCCTTTTCAAGAAAACTTTTACATCAATCGACAAGTATTATCCTTCCGATCAAAAGGTCTAAAACATCGGTCTTGAATTTGGAAAAAACTTAACAACGTTAAAAAAATTTAACGACAGGACCAGTGGTTATCAAAGTGATAAAAGTTGGGACTGTTGACAACCAATTTAATAGTTGGGACCAATAGAAGACAAAAGGTAATAGTTGAAACCAGTAAAAACCAATATACCTTTTTAATTACTTGTAAAATGAAATTGTGTGTGGTCCAGATATAACAATACGAATGAGCAAGTATTATTATTATAATTAACTTTGAGCGGATCATAGCAAATTAATATTAAATATTATTTAGTGAGTGATTCTTGCTCGTAACAACAATTTTGATCTACTTTTGACGAAAAGGGCCGGCCGTGGTGTACCCCATGACGATATGATTGAGATTCGAGAGTGAGTTACAACTTACAACAATCATCATGCATTATCTTTAATATTCATTTTTCTATATAACTTTAAAATATATCTAATAATTAAATTTAATACTCGTTTCTTATACAAGTTAATTAATAGTATTTTATAAAATTATAGTTATTATATTTAATAATTTATAAATATTTAATGCTAAAGGATTTCTAAATATCCTTGTTAGATATAATATTATATAAATTTTTACCCCACCAACTTATGAAAAAAAACACTCAATATTTTTCGTCCAAACTTCTATTTATTAAACAAGTAATTTTTTTCTTTCAAAAAATATTGTCTAAAAAGCCTTACTTTATTAGGTTAGATATAAACCCAAATTGGTTTGCATTTCAATTGTAAACAAATTACATGATTGTCTTCAATTTTGACGATCGTTCTTTCAACATACAAGTGATAAGTGGAGTCAACATGTCAAATTAGAATTTCACTCATTTTTCTTATAAAACATATTTACTCGCAACACTTCATGCTTTTTACATGCATCATACTTTTAAATATTTAATTATTATATTTGTTAGATAAGAAAACATAAATTGCACGGATCTTGATCATTGTGACGAGAGAATTATCGAATTTAGGCCGGGCTCAACAACTAATGAAGCAACGTGGTCAGCATAAGTTGATATCCTTGTTTAGTTTTACTCTTTTCAACTGTAGATATGCTCGTTTCTTTTTTTTCTAAAACAAGTTTCAATTAGGTAGGTTTTCTTCGTTTGTTTTCTTTAAAACAGTTGCAACAACTTTAATGCTGTTATATGTAAATTAGAAAATCAAGAAATCGTTGTCATGCGATACATGAACATTTGATATAATAATCTCACGAAACACACGTTTATGTTCAATATACGTAACTTAAATTCACTTTTGTCATTATTTTCTTAGCGAAGAGTTAATTACACAAATAGGTCTTATGGTTTAGTCAAAATCTCATGTTTGGCTACTAAGAGTTTCTTATAACATGTTTGGGTATTATGTTTTAAATTTATAATGAGTTTGGGTATTAATACTAATACCCGCTAGTTTTTTTGTTAAGTATAAGGTAGTTCAATCATTTTGCATTTGAGAGATGTAAATAAGTACGTTTTATATTTGAGGGGTACGCAACCTCTCGTCTCTCTCAAAAATAACAACCACCCACCAACCCAACCTCTCGTCTCTCTCATTTCACTCTCAAGAAGTTGTCAACAACCATTGTCATGGTACACATCCGGCGATCACCACCAATACACATCCATTGTCCACCATTGCCAATAACCGTCACTACTGATACATCGCACATTGTCTCAACTTTTCCCCAAAATTTGAAATTGAGTTTTTTCACAAAAAAAGGTATCAAACAAATATTAAGGGTTTTCGCAAAACCTAAACCCATCAAACAAGGTCACCATTGGCTTCGAATCAAGGGTTTTCACAAAACCTAAACCCGCTTAAATCACCCACTACAGAATCCATAGTGGTGTTTGGGCGTGATAGAGCCTCCACCTCATCATCACGGTGGGTATATCACACTAGTACGCATGGTCTTATGTTACCTATAGCCTACACATGTGAGTAACCTTTAAACGTAAAAAATAGAAGTGAAAAAGACAATATTTAGTGATTTTCTATGTACAAACTATACACATTTGTATGTTAAGTGAAGTTTCTTAAGTAAGCCATAAATACTTTTTTGTGATTTAGATATGTTTACTGGCGGATCTTGAACTTTTGTATCATGGGGGCGGATTCAATACACATATCAAATATAAATTGTTTTTCACGGGGGGGCAAACTCGGTACATATAATACATGTGTTAATTGTGTGTCGTGGGGTCGAACTCAATAGATATTAAAAAATTTAGGATATCAGGGTAAAAATTAGCACTAATGATGAAAAAACGTACGGGGGAGGCGGCCCATGCCGGCCCCTTAAAGGATGCACCATTGGATATGTTCCCGTCGTTCTTGCAAATATGAGTGTTTTCAAATTAAAAGTTACAAACGTTTTAAGAATAAGATGAAACTTAAAATAGAAAAATATTACCAAAATTACTCTTCGTTACGATTTTACATAAATTAGTGTGTAAACCCAATCCATGTTGAATATATATATACTCAGTTCATTAAGAGAGAGTAATTGATTAAAGGAAAAAATGCACCAAGTGATTATCCGTTTAGATTCCTTAAATGTTACCGTTTTAAAATCTTGTTGATGACTTGCTTAAAAGCTTCCCTTTTCTTAACGTGGCAAAAAGATTCGTTGCCTTTTATTCTACCTTTTCTTGGGGTCAAAGGTTAATTCTTAGAAAAAATAATGTAGATATTTTAATAGGTATCGTAAATATGCATATCCATTTTAGATAAAAGTTACATTTTTAGTCTCTTGCTTTCCAAATAACTCGTCTAGAGTCTTCGTTTGCTTGATTGGAAAATCATGTAAGTGTCTAGAAAAGTAACACGTATTTGTGTACTTCATATATAATTGCATTACTATAAGACACAAATATCGTTTTCAACATAAATCAAATCTTAACATACCATTCACATCACACGATTATGTACAATTAATACACCACATGCATGTACACGGAACAAAGCTAGTCTTCGTATATTTCTATTTATATCGAAAAAGTTTATAATGTTTTAAAGCACATAATGTCATATATCTGTTTTTTTATAGAAATCATTCACTTCAAAGATTGTCTTCAAAATCATTTTGTTCAAGAAAAAACGACATATATCTCTCTATACTTCATATTTTGATTCTTGTGACATGATTGAATCTCTTCCATGTTACCATCAAACCATCGTCTACCACCACCACCACCAACAGTTCATTTCATAAGATTGCAGAAGTTAAAAAAAAATAAACAGTCTTCTTCTGCAGATGTGGTTCACATACTGTAGGAGTTTTCTTGTTAGAAAAAACAAACAGCACCCAAGTAAAGGTGACGAAAAGAGGGCCGAATTTAGATACCATCATACCATTTAATTAAGCAAAATCACAAGTTTAATTTGCTTACAAATGTGCTTAGATACTATAGATTTTCATTAATCTATATTATAGAGTATACACATTTAAGTGATTAGCTAGCATGTGTAGTTAGCTCCCTAAACTAGTTAACTAAAAAAGGTTTTTATGATAGTAAATTATACATGGATCGTATTCAATGAGAGATGTTCTCTTAGAAAATTGATTTTGATTAAGAAGTGTACGACTAGTATATTTAGTCACACCAAAACCTAATCAAACGAATTTGATTGAACTAAATATTATAGCGACGTTAGAATTTAGAACTGTGTCGTCAAACTCTTCCCAAACCCTAAACCCCCATCCCACCACTTTCTATATCCTTTAATATGCATATATAATTTTTAAAGTATTCAATGTCATGTAAGTATTTAAAGTGATTAAATAATTAAAAATCTAAAACATGTTATAAATAAATAAGTAAAAAAAATACGATGAAAATTGTTACATCCCACATTAGATATTGTGAAAAAATCAAGACTTCCTTATAAATGCTTGATGCATTTATCATCATGGAAGTTTTGCCTAGCTGAACAATTCATCGGGTGAAAACAAAGCCGTAAAGAGATGGTGTTACGTCCCGACCAAATCAGATAATATTATGATATAGTTACACTGACTTGTTATATAAATAAATAAAATTCAAACGACAAACTTTAATAAAACCCGCATAAACCTGCTTACAAGACGCTAAAGCGTTTGATAAATTAATAATTCACTCTTAAATTAGTTATTAAAGGAAATATTAAAAACACATAGATGGAAACGTGAAAGCATTGTTGGAAAGAGAAGTCCTCGTCCTTTACACGTGAGCGGTGACGGTTCAAGATAGAAATGTTATGGTCAAATAAATTAGGAACTTAATATAGCTGACCAGGTTCAGGTCCTAGATCTTAATTATTATTTAATTTCATAGTCAAATGTTTGGAATTTTGCATGAATCTTGATATATACCGCATCTATCCTTTTCATACTCAACTACTAATATAAAACAATAACATAGTAATTAACGTTACTTTATAGAAGATCGATGGAGGTTGAGATCAAGACTCAACGGGATGTAAGTGTGATGAGGCACGACACTATCCGCTACCGTATAGAACACTACGTACCCACCATCTACATACTTCTATGGCGTATGATAAATTAAGATGTTGCTTCAAATAAGACGAAGCTTTAAACTAAATCATTGGCTCATTACACTATACCTCTTAAGTATAATGGTTTTAACGTGTCATCTACCGCTTTTTAAATGACAAAATAATTAATTGTGTGTAATATAATATATCAAGATATTTCTTTGTGGAAATAATAATGTGTTGTGTAGCCGTGTAGGTGAGCAAAACAAGTCAAGGGTAATATAGATGTTTATAATATTTAAGGAATAAAAAGATGTAGAGGGATAAGAATAGATTGATAACTTGTTTTAACAACTTGAATGGTCCACAATATAGTTGCAGTTGGTCAACGTTTCCCGGCTATAACTGTTTCTTATTAATTCGTTGTTAAAAAATAAAATCAGTAGCTTAAACCTTTAGGTATAGTTGTTTATCAAAACATCTCTGTAGCTTAGAAGGCATGCCATTGTATATTTATAATCAGCTTATGTTAAAAAAAAAACCTACAATATATTCTCTAATTATATAATTTAATTCACCAACGAGCTTATAGCTCAACGATATCAGAAATGTGATGGATTTGACAAAGTGGCCATAGATCACGAGTTTGAGTCAGGATCTCAAGGGGTTTTCTCACAACTGGTATTTGCGCGGCGGGTTTCATCCTAGACTGATGTGTTGGGGGTTTGACTTTGGGTATAGCCTCCTGAGAGACACCGGTGGGGTTACCCATGCTCAGGTAACTAGGTTAGGGTAGTGGGTGTGGGGTGCGGGTACTGGTGCGGGTAGCCCGTACCCGTGCGGTAACACCGCCGCCGCCCCCACGGGTTGGCCTGCGGGTAGCCCGTCACGGGCACCGGTACCCGTTGCCACAAACTCATTTAAACGGCTATTTTTTTCACTGGCCCACCACCAACCAACGGCTAGTTCAACTTTTTTTTTTTAATTTAAAACCTATATATACTATATATACATTTACATTAACATACTCAATCACAACTTTCTTTCTACTATCACAACTATCTTTCTACTATATATTTTTCATTCTAAAAAAATGCATCGAAAGAAATTAGTTTACACATCCAGCTCGTCGGATAACAAACTGTTTTTCTCCGATGATAGTAGTTTGCGTATGGTGTTGGATCATGCTGAAGAAGACGACACGGCAACCTCTTCAAGAAATTACATTGAACGAGATCGTGAAGAAGGACAAAGAACTCTAATGGCGGACTATTTTAATGCTAACCCGAAGTACTCGGAGAAGACGTTTCGCACGAGGTTTCGTATGTCGAAACACTTGTTTTTAAAAATTGTACAAGACGTTGAAGCAACAAATGAATATTTTCAAGAAGGTTTGGACGGGAGGAAAAAAAAGAGTTTCACGGCGCTACAAAAAGTCACGTCCGCGGTCAAACAACTTGCAACGGGTAATGCTCCCGATGAATATGATGAATATTTATGCATGTCAGCTAGAGTTTCACGCGAAAGTTTAGAATATTTTTGTGATTCTATAATTTATTTATATCGTACCGAATTTTTACGACGTGCCACTAGCCATGACATTGCACTTTTATACCAAGCCCACGAAGAAAAACACCACCTTCCCGGGATGCTCGGTAGCATCGATTGTACACAATTTGTTTGGAGAAGTTGCCCAACCAGCTTGGGGGGACAATATATGAGAGGTGATCACCAGTACCCCACGGTCATGTGCGAAGCGGTGGCTTCACAAGATACGTGGTGGTGGCACGCTTACTGCGGTACCCCCGGGTCCAACAATGACATTAACGTTCTCAACCAATCTCCACTATTTCTCCCGGAGCAAAATGGGACTGCGCCAAAGTGTCCGATGTATGTGCATGGAAGACTATACAAACGCGGGTACTATCTAACAGACGGTATATACCCAACTTGGTCCGTGTTTGTGAAAACGACTCCATACCCAACCGATCCAAAAGATAAAAGATTTAAGAAAGTGCAAGAGTCGGCCAGAAAAGACGTCGAGCGAGGTTTCGGATTTTGAAGGCTAAATGGGGTATTCTTAAATGCCCCCTACGTGCAATGAGTATAGACAAGATTAGAAAGTTGGTGTACACGTGCATGATATTGCACAACATGATACTAAAAGATGATGAAAATGCTATATCGCCAGTGTACATACGAGATCCTCCGGTGCAACCAGTTGAGGATGATGATGCACTTGAGGAGTTGCATGATCCCGAGATACATCACCGACTTCGATATGATATAACCGAACATCTTGCAACTCTAGATCTTGACTACTTGGATACTACCGAGGACGAGGACGAGGATGAAGACGAAGACGAAGACGAAGACTAGTTATTTATTTAAATCTTCGATATGATATTATGTTCTTTGTTAGTTTTTTTATTTAATCAATGGTTTTTATTGTAGATTTTTAATTGTTAGTTTAAAGTTATTAAAATAAAAAATTTAAAAAAAAAGTGAGGGTATGAGGGTATTGACACCCACAAAAAAAAATGTGTGAGGGTAGTGTGAGGGTAGTTGTGAGTTGAAGGATTATTATTGGTGGGTTGTGAGTGTAGTGGGAGTAAGGATTAACCCACTCCCACCACCCTTAGGGGTTAACGGGATTAGGACCTCATTTTGTTGTTATATATATAGAGGAGTGTTTAATGAGGAATCTCTTTTTTATCGGGAAATTAAAGAATAATTATGAGCCACACATTTTATCAAAAGAAAAAAACCAAAAACCTTACCACCCCGCCCCTACCCCAACCGCACATGCAAAAAAAACTTTTTAAAAACCCAAAACCCCCACCCCACCAACCCCATTTGTCACCAACTTGTAGCATGGGCTCATACATGCGAATTAGTCCAATAGTGGATGAAGCGTATGAATAGGAAAACTATAAGTGATAAATTAAAGACATGTCGAACCGATAAAATTACACCAACCTCTTGTTGTTCTCTCACGAAGATCACCCTTTTTTCCACAATCAAACCACTATAAACCATTTCTCTTCGCCTTTTAAATATAATGAAAACCAACGTATCTCTATATGCCATTTAAATATTCATATTTTTCACATGAATGTTTTAGATTTTGACACAACATTCTTACATTAATATTTATCACACCACTTCAATGGATTAAATTCATGGCAATACCAAGAAAACGATGTTGGTTGTGGTGATAGCTAATCGATGTCGTAAGGTCAACCAAAAGAGTGTATTTTTAAGTTGCTAAATACCTTAACCAGTTAGGGTAAATAGGGTATCGGTCCATGAGGAGTAAGAGGAAAGAATTGGTTTTTATATAATTTAAACTAATTAATTGATTTATTAATTAATTTAGAAAACTAAATAAACTAAAGTGAATGATTTATTAATTATTTGAACATCACATAAACATTATATGATGCTGGAAAGTTGGTTAATTTAGATTGATAATTATAAATAGATCTTTTTTCGGTTTGAATATCTTATTTAATATTGTGAATCAATCTACTCTATATCATTCAACAAACTACTAAGTTTTGTGGACTCAAACACGCGTATATAATTAAACAAACCAAAACATAGAATTGTTTAATAAACGTGCCATACTAAAGGAACATTTCTAAATCTAAGTTCAAACTAAAAATAACTTATACGAACCGTCCGACTAAAAGACCACAAAAGAAATTAGAAATGAGAATTAAATCAGTTGGTAAATGAGTTTTTGAAGGAAAGAAATTGAAATCTGTTCAATCGATTTAATGGATCTGTTTAAATGAAAAACAACTTAAATTAAACTGCCATAAGTCCATAACCAAATCAATTTTTATTTCTTGAACAATTGTTTAGAAGTTAGTACTATCAGGATTCGAACTCAAAACCTCTAGAAAGACCAAAGCGTCCACCTCATCCTTGACTGGTAGGCAAAGACACCGCCGGTGTAATAATATAGTGAGTCAGCCTAGTGAAAAAAGAATCTAAAATGTCATTATATTTAGTTATTTACATGGTTATCATCAAGATTCAAGGATCCAAATGGTCGGTAATATGGGCCGAATGCCTCTTCCACTATGATGGGCTTTTTTTGTGTGCATGAAAAACGTGGCTTCATTTATTTTCTTTTGGTAACCTTTTCTCCGTGTACCGACCAAACATATAAAACAAATTAGCCAATGTGTAAAGGTATTCAACTTATTCTTATCATATGTTATAGCAATTTTTATATCTATATCTATACCTTATAATAAAAAAAGGTTTTAGATGACACTTATCATTCATTGGAGATGATCTTGAAACATTTTCCCGCTCAAAAACTAAGAATCTTCTATACTTTGTTATGTATAGAAAGAAATCAAATACATTAAATCACCATTATATTCTCTTCCAAATTTTCAATTTATCTTATTTACATCTTTAAAATCAATGTGAAAACGGAAAATAAGCAACTTAACAAATAACACATCGCAATTTACGGCCTACACTCTATAAGACACTTAGACACCAATTTTAAAAGCGTCGATATCTACTTTGGTATTCATAGTGTATTTATAGTTTAAATCTATTTGTTCAAGACTCAAATTAGAATTTAAACAATTTGTGTTTTTATTTTCGTATATCTTTCATGTAATGTGTAACTTATTTTCAAATATTATATTTTTCGTAAAGTTTTAGAATTCTATTTTTTATATTTCCACTCGTGTAACACACGAGGCTTAATCTAGTATATAATAAAAGTCTCCGGTTTTTAAAATAAAAGTTTAAAACTAATTAAACCACTGACATGTCTCTTAAATACATAAAATTAAAGTGAACGGAGTGAACACAAAGTGAGGTAGCGGTTGGATCGGTTTTTGTAAAATCGGTTGAGTCGAATGATGTCGTATAAGTAAAGAATCTATATAATAATTTAAGGTTTTAGGGGAGACAACTTTTGGGGAGAATTTTTTATAAAATGAAGTTTTAGAGGGAAGATATAAAATATCATGCATAGTTGATGAAACAAAATATCTTTAAATATTAAATATTTACAAATTTTTAAACAAAATGATTATGATTTTATAAATATTATTATTTAATCCGTGTGTAACACACGGGTGTTAAACCTAGTTAAAGTAATGTATAAATCTTGTTTAAAGTCAAATATGAGCTTATTATGTGTATAAGGATAAGTGGATTTTCTTAATTCAAAATGTTAACTACTGACTAATATTTCAGTCTAATAATTTCATCAGTGATAATCTTAACTTAACAAAACGTTAACTTAGTTTATTAAAACAAACAGAATGTTGTAAAATAATATTAGGAAAATTTGATTATACAAATCCAAACTTTTACCTATTGCTCGGTAGAATCACAACCGAAAAAGAGTGCCTTTACCCTTCTCTAAGAAGTCATATATAGGACTCTTATGAGGGAGGAACCCTTTCTTCTAATGCTTTCAATGTTTTCAGGATCGGATCGGGCAGTGAATCGATCGTTTTACTGGTTCACTGGTTGGACCAGTTGGACCGGTCGGACCGGTTGGATCGGTTTTAAACAATATAAATAATAAATATATATTTTAAAGTATTATAATTTCAAATATAAGTTAAACTCTCAAACACAAGTATTTTAAGTTCTAAAACCATAAAACAGACACATTAATCATGTTAAACAAACATTTAAGTTTAATACTATGAGTTTAAACAAAGATAATGTAATTTTAAAGACACAACCAACTTTTTAAAAAAACCAATTTTCCGATCCAACCGGCCGAATCCCGGTTCAACCGGTTGGCCGGTTCGAACCGGCCGAGTCATTGTTCTAAAAACGAACATATATGGACCAGTTCGGTGTTGTCTCCGAATCCCGGTTCAACCGGCCAAACCAAACCGAGTCTGAAAACGTTGAATGTTTCCTTCTTACTCTTTTAGTATTGGTTTCATGCCTTATTGGCTTATTTCACTCAACCAGATAAAACCTTCTTTTACATCCCATCCCCTGGACAAATCAATAGGAAATGCCACAAGCCATTATTTGTTGTTCTTTTGATGATGAACCACTCTGGGACAACAAGCTAAAGTGACCTCTACGCTTCCCTCCCGTGCACTCTCGATTGTGATCCCAATTTTAAAACAATTTTTTTAAAGAGCATCCGTTTAAAAACACTTAAAACCGTTAATATTTTTAAATTTTCAAAATAATTTTTTAGGGATATTGATTGGTACACGATGATACAAATCGATTGATGTAAAAGTAACCTCGAACATGTACTTCAAATGACGAAACAATGCTTTAGTTGATGTAAGTATTACCGTATCATAAAACCATTTCAACGTTTGGAGCACCGGTTGGAAGTAAGTTTTACATCAATCCATTTGTATCATCATTCCGTTCAAAAAGTCTAAAATATTAGTTTGAAATTCGTAAAACAAAATAACGGCGTTAAATTTTTTTAACAGAGCCTCTTTAAAGCAATTTGTTTGAAAGTTGGGATATCCACCGAGAATTTTCTCAGTTTTCTACTGACCAATAAATGAAAGTTTGGATTTTTAAAATTCATTTTCCCTAATATTATAGTTTATCTGGTTTGATTTTATGTTGTTTATTTCAAGTTTTATAAAAACGATAATAAATGTACGTTACGCTTTTCTTTCGTCCAATCAAAGACTAAATCAACGTGTAAATTTTACTAGGGTCATGATATATTATGTCATAGTTATAACTTATAAATGTAAAAATTCTTACACGAAAAGAAATATAGAATTTGAAGTTACGAAAACTACAAAGTTAACAAACATGATTGTTCTTTTATGAATGTACGATTATGCACAAAAGAGTTGCAAGATGTTAGATGTATAACAAGACTTTGAATGAGTCAAACTTAGGCTTATTCGTATTTGTAAAGTAATATTTGACTTACTAAACAAATGAATACAAACACTTAACCAAAATCATTTTCCTGTTCCGGCCATATTCAGTATTCATTAATTAATTTAATTAAACAAACAAACATCCTATATTGAGGGATAGTGACTCGTTAACAAAAAATATTATGTACGATACACAAACAACTTATAAAAATCAGTAAGTTCAACACACTATAGTTTTTTGGATTAAAAAAAGACATTTCTTCTTTCATCAAACATTCTTCAAACCAAGAGAATATACTATACAATATATACCCCACTTCCTTTTAAAAAGTATACTTAACCGCAACAACCGATCTAGTGTGTGACAAGTTCATTAATAAAACAAACAAACAAATAAACACTATAACTCTGGCACTTAAGTACTTATAATAGCATAATAAGATAAGGTTAGATTGTTTAGCGGTAAAAGTTTTGCCTCTAACAACACTATTCTCGGGAGATCTTTTTAAAAAAAGTACTTATGGATATCAAGATATATAAAAGTATATTTTTATTAATTCTTCTTGTACTTCTTTAATCATAGGAGGACTTGTATGTAGCCTATATGTATCAACACGTGTTGTAAACTTCATCATCTTTGATCAAGTGGTTGATTGTTCAACTCACGGTTTACTTTTAGGAGCATATTGAGAAAGTGTGTGTTCGATACAGGCTTGCATGGGCAATTTTAGTCGGTTTTGAGTCTAAGCCAAACAAAAATTTTTGTTTCATTTGGTTTTTTAAAAACCGTTTTGGGATTTTTTACGGTTTTCACAACGATTTGGATTATGTTTTGTTTTTTAAGTTGTCATTTGAGTTAAAAATGACCTAAAAAACTTCCATAAACATTTGAGTAAACTTCTTTTTGTCTCCCTGAGATTTATGTAAAATAAAGGTTTGCATACAATAGTTTAAAATTGCATTTTGCCTCCTTAAGGTTTACCTAAGATAACAGTTTGCATACAATAGTTTCAAAATTGCGTTTTGTCACCGTTTGCTACATCCGGATGATCTCCGTCAAAAGCAAACGTTAGTCACTCCCATATGCCCCTCACGTGAGGGGCACTTTAGTCATTTTCAAGCCAAAACCCATTTAAACAAGAGAAAAAAGAAAAATGTTTGAAAATGACTAAAAGTGCCCCTCACATGACGGGCACATCGTACTGACTAACGTTTGATTTTGATGAAATTAATCCGGATGTAGCAAACAGTGACAAATTGGTAAGTTTAGGGAGGGAAAACACAATTTTAAAACTATTGTATGCAAACTGTTATTTTAGGTAAACCCCAAGGAGACAAAACACAATTTTGAAACTGTTGTATGCAAACCGTTATTTTATATAAATCTCAGAAATGCAAAATGAAATTTACTCTAAAACATTTTATTCTTATACTAGGTTAGAACCCGTGGGTACCCACGGGGTGAAATGATAAAATGTAATTATTTATTCTACTATTGAAAATTGAATTAACCTAGACAATGAGACGTAAAGAAAGAGACATTCGCTAATTACGAATCAAATTGAATACAAATTGGTCTGGTAATGGCGTGATGATCATCAATAACTTTATCGTACAAGAACAACCATACCAAGTAAATTATGCCCATCACATCTTTATTGGTAGGTTTTGAGGAGGGCAATATCTAAACAAACCATACCTCACACTACTCTTTCAAACTGTCATTAAGACCAACTATTGCAGGAAATCTTTGTTAAAAGATATAAGTTACAGTCTTCATGATGTAGACACTAAATTTACATTTCAATGTTAGTAGATACATGGGTGCTCAAAATAATAAAACTTGCACGATGTTTAAAGCTGATGAATCATGCATGCAAAGAACTCATATAAAGAAAGTCATGCTAGGTTAGTGACCCATGGTACCCATGGGTTGAAAACTATATTTTTACCACAAGTTGAAAAAACATATTTTATATTAAAATTATAAAAATTTTGCAAGGTATGTTGTAGAAGCTAAAAATTTTCTATTCATTCTTATAAAAATCTATTATTAATGACAAGACTGTACACTTACCTTTTTTGCAAGAGTTTCTTTATTAATTGTCTTCTAAATTTCTTATACGAAGTTGATTTTCATAAGCATTGGACAAATTTTTAGAAACTCAATTTTTTAAAAATAGAAAGTGATTATCAAAACTTAATTGGCATATTCCTCCTTTCCAAAAAGGATTTTTGGCTTTTAGGTTTTCATCAGTGAAGTATGACTTAAAACATTTGATTTCAAGGTATACATATGAAATTCACAGCTCAAACTAAAAGCACATAATTTACCATAATCATTTGCCCAAAACATCTTGCAGCAATCAAAATAACATAAACCCTCCAATAAAAGGCTTAAAAGTTAAAAAGAACCAAAAAAATAAGCCACAAATCGTCTTTCAATTTTGAGTTTATATACTCAAAAGTGTCCTCTTGTACATAGTGCCTTTAACCATACCTCTAATATCTTTGTAATTTAGACCACAAACGAACACTTTGACACAAATAATATAACAAACCAACTAAAATGGCAATTATGATTTGTAATTTCCAAACACATAATATGTGACCCAATATGTGATTGTAAGTTTTCGGGTAAACAATGCTCACGATTATAAAAAAGCATTTCCTAAGTCTCCTATATTCCACAAGTGTACTTATCTGTGACCGAAAGTTACACATAAGGTAGCAAATCTAGCAATACCTGTTAGGCTGTTAGTAAGCTCCAAGAAATACAACTGCAAAAACATGTTTAGCAGCACCTATGTTCCAAGAAAACATAAAGTAGATCTTTAAAGTACTTATAAAACCCAACATTTTAAAACATACATTACATGAAAGAACACAATGAAATCTATCCATGAAATTTGATAATATACACATTAAAAATTTGATAATTTTTAAAGCTCAAATAGCGGGTGCTATAAATAGTGGGTGCTATATGATCATAGAGAATCGGAATCTAACATCCATACATTTGATTGACTATGGTGATAATCAATTTCAAAAAGAAATGAACATACCTCTTAGGTAGTATACTCACAATCAGAATTTGATGATAAAATCAATGTAATTAATATTATCATGGATAGAACATCCTCTCACAAGTCCAACACCATTGTAAAAACCTGTAAAATGGCCAAAGCATTATATTTTCAGAGATAATGGCATAGAAAACTACAAATATTACTTGTCTTTTGTAGCATTTGAGTTCATTGCAAACTAACCACACACCAATCCAATTTTTCATTTTACAGTGAGATGTCTTTTATAATTGGTACAAAATATTTTATATAAAACGAAATGACAATGTAGTTATTTCTTGATCTAGTTTACAAAGTAGAACTGTGAAAATCGAAGTGTAGTTAACTCCTTTGCTCTTTGCAATTACAGAACTAATTAGTGATATAGTGCTATATTTTTAAAACATCATTATATAGCAAATTATTTTTACTACAGACAATTTATATTATTTGTACAAACAAAAGTTTTTAAATGCTTTTAGTGATGATATTTTCAAGAGGAAGTGCTTACACTTCTTAAATCCAACTTAATAAAAGCTCAAAAATTCAAAATCTAATGAAGCAGTTGACAAACTCTGAAAGCTCAAAAATTTAAAATCCATCGTTCAACCAAAGACCCGAACCTATTATCGTCATTATTTGTTATTATAATATAAACTAAACTGATAACCAATTCAATACATGTCATAAAAGTGTCTTCTCAACTTATGGCGCAAAACACTAAGCCTAGTTTTTCGATCATACCTGCAAAATGTTAGAAGCATGTCACAATAGCTCGTATGCTGCAAAAAAAAAAAACACTGGCAATCGTCAAGATATTCTTATCGATTGTAATATGCACAAACAAAAAAGCACATTAACATGATAACATATTTCTCTTAGCATGAACATTCTCTCATATTTCTCTTAGCATGAACCGACAAATGCAACATTTAAAGGAAAACACTCATTTCCCAAACCAACTATCAAAAAAATTTAATGAATCTAGATGTATAAAAAATTAATTATATTTAACCAATTCAGAATGAATGGATATGATTCTTTTTAGCTCTAAGTTTACAACAAAGAAGACCCAAAATCAACCAACTATCATAATTTTGAGTTTTAGATTCGCACATTTGGCTTAGAATTTTAACCTAACTAGATGTAGTCGTCGGCTCGCACGTTGCGCGAGTCTTTTATGTTTCTACTTAACTCTTCATGTCCGGTTTCGCATTTGTTAAACATAGACCCCGACAGTCAAATCAACTGTTATCTAAAATGCAGAAAATACAGACTTCTTATATGATTTTTCAATAGATACCATTCGAGTTGCACATCCGTTGACGTCGTCTACCCACGACACCGCATCAACACAAACTATCGCCGCCGCCTACAACCATCTAATCTACCCGACCGAACCACCACCACCGTCAACCACTCCCCCATCGGATTTTGTTTTATCTCTTCTCTTCTCCTTGTTCCATCCCAAACAATATTACCAACGTCCTTTGATTGTGCAAATAACAATTCTCTAGATGGCTAAAAGTGTAAACTAATAAAAATATTGTGGCAAAAATTTAAAACAAAAAAAGTTCACACCTTTGATTGTGCAAATAACAATTCTTTAGATGGGCTAAAAGTGTAAACTAATAAAAATATTGTGACAAAAATTTAAAACAAAAAAGTTCATTATAGAATTTCATAAAAATCCATTGCTTTATCAATTAAAAGGGGAATTTGATTCATAAGCAGAGCAATCATCAATACCATAAACTCCAATTCAATTATAAGATACTTCTAAATACCTGCTCATGTTGTTAGGGAAAGGATGAAGAAATGTAGATACTCATCTTAACATTTAAAACATTTTGAATCTACTAAAAAAACGATAAAAATAGTAATTACATAACATAAACCAAAAATCGTTCCAGTCAAACCAGAACCATCAATGAAGATGGTGATGATGAAAAACAAACCGTTAATTTAGTGTTGTTATCTCGAAGCAAACTCATAAACTAATTCAATACCTTTTTTTTCCATTCAAACTTACTTCCCAAACAAAATAACAATGTCAATTATGTACCAATATACGATTTATAAGATAAAACAAAAATGAAACAATCACAAGTTACTACAAAACCAATATCTTAAATTATTGGTTCTAATCAACTATGTAGACAAAAATAAAACATAAAATGCAATAACCTTTCATTTGTATAGCAATCGTCTCTGAGAAAAGCGTATGAGAGATCCTGAAAGTGATTGAACCGTCGAATTAGGGTTTTCCAGATCAAAATTAAACCGTGCGTTATTGAAGGAGAAGAAAAGATTGGGGATATCAACCTGAAAAACAACTGAATTTGAAATCAAATACTAAGCTTTAAAATTTGAAATCATATATTCATCATGAATTCGATCTGATGAATCTTTTGAGAGAGGAGGCGGCAAAAGATCAAAGAGGAAGATGGAGGCATGAAGCGCATAGAGAGATTTAGGGTTTGTGAGAATGTGGAGAAAAAACTTGTTTTTAGGTATTATAAAGGATCCACGAATGCAAACCGGGTTAACCCATGATCCGCGAAAAAGCTGAGGAAGCATGTGGTGCTGACAAGTGGCGCAATGTGGTAACATGGGTTAACGATTTATTAGAAGAGGAGATGCATAATACTTGTATGTTTAAATGACATATGCGTTTTTTCAGTTGGGGTACAAGAAAAACTAAAAGCTAACAACAAAAATAAAATTATCATCATTCAGCAATAAAACAAGTAAATACACTACCACTTGTAGTATAAGATTTAAAATTTTAAAGGTATATTGGTTTTCACTGGTCCCAACTATTACATTTTGTCTTCTACTGGTCCCAACTATTAAATTGGTTGTCAACGGTCCCAACTTTTATCACTTTGGTAACCACTGGTCCCGTCCTTAAATTTTTTTAACGCCGTTAAGTTTTTTCCAAATTCAAGACCGATGTTTTAGACCTTTTGATCAGAAGGATAATACTTGTCGATTGATGTAAAAGTTTTCTCGAAAAGGCTCTCTGAACGATAAAATTTTACATTTGATTGATGCACCGTTAGGTTTAAACACCCGATCGAAAGCACTATTTTGTTGTTCGGAGCGCCGTTTCGAGGTAACTTTTCCATCAATCGACTTATATTATCGTTCCGATCAAAATGCTTATAACATCGGTATTGATTTTGGAAAAAACTTAACGGCGTTAAAAAAATTTAACGACGGGACCAGTGGTTACCAAAGTGATAAAAGTTGGGACCGTTGACAACCAATTCAATAGTTGGGACCGGTAGAAGACAACATGTGATAGTTGGGACCAGTGAAAACCAATATACCAATTTTAAATCAAAGACTTAATGCTTAAAACGTGTAATTTTTGTTAAGTAACTTTCAGTAGCAAAGCAAAACAATGATGTGATTTGGACCAGCACCACATTGATGAATGATGATGGCTATAGTCCCATTACACGTTTTCTAAATTGCTTTCAATTTCACACTCGTATTTATTTCCCACCCAACTCCATTTCTTCTTCTTATTCTTCTTCTTTTTCTTCGTATCTCCATCACTCTAATTTCAACATTCAGATCTCCGATCACAACCAAAATACAAATGGCTGAAACGACGTCGTCCACCAACAACACAACTCTCTTTTCTCCATACAAGATGGGCAACTTTAATCTCTCTCACAGGTCTCTTATCTCTACTCCATTTCCATCTCTTAATCAAACTTAATTTGTTTTATTTTTTTTACGCGCTAAACCATTAGGCCTGCCAATCATCAAAATCAAAACGTGCGTCAACCGTTTATTATTAGTTTAACATTTCAGATATTAGGTTATCACCGTCAGCTTTTGCTTGTTGCTCGTTTGCCTTCTATTTAAACATAAATAACTTTTATGTTTAACGAGAATTTATAAGAAAAACCTTTCGACCACCAGACCGGTAACTAACGGTAACGGTAACGAACAACTTCATTTGTTTGAAAAGTGATTGAAGCTTTGGTTGTAGGGTGGTGTTAGCTCCGATGACAAGGTGTCGGGCGTTAAATAGTGTAGCGAATGAAGCGTTGGTGGAATATTACCGGCAAAGAACAACCGCCGGTGGGTTTTTAATAACAGAAGGGACGATGATATCTCCGACATCCGCCGGGTAAGTTTGTTATTTCTGTTGTGGGTTAAGGGTGTTTTGGTCAAATGATGCTTGGTTAGACGAATCGTATAGTGACACGTTGGCAATTTGTAGTGCTTTTTTTGGGCGGCCACACTATAGGACAATTATTAAAGTTAGAAACTTAGAACTTTGTGGATTCCACTAGATTGTAAACCACATGTTAGTTTGAGTGCTTTTTATGCTCAATTATAAAAATTGTTTTTATAAGAAATTTAGGTTTATAAATGAGAGTTGTTTTAGTTAACGTTTATAAATTGTTGTTTATCATTTATATATGATCATGTGAAAAATGTAACTTGTATTTTAGACACGTAGTGTCAACCATTACAGTTGCATCCCATATGAGTCCATGACCATTGACCACACCTCAGCCACCATCCAACGGAGGAGGGGCAATCTTTGGAAGCGACGAAGGGTTTAGTATAGGACTAGATGTCTAGAGCAATACGCATGAAAGAGACCAAAGATAAAAACCAACCAAATTTAGTTTAAGGCATAAATAAAACATATGAAAAAGACCAATGATGTAGATCAATAAAACTTAATGTAAAGATAAAATAACCATATAAAAAGCTCCAAAGATGCAAATCAACGAATCTTTGTGGCAAAAGTCTAAAAAGAAAAAAACTAAACTCTCGAATACATTTTCTTTAATATATATAGTAATAACATATTACCTTGTTCACCAATGCTTGTTTTTCTCCTTTTTAGTTCTTGAACTATAGTTGTTTATGCTCAATTATTATAACTGTTTTTTAAGAAATAAAACGTTTTATTTTATTTTTTTAAATAGTTGACGCTCATACCCAATGTTTTAAATACCGGTCGAACCTTTACCAGTTGTGTATCCGTTACATTATAGCCTAGTTTAGCTAGTGCTGTTGTTTAGATATTAAATCGCCAGAAAATCTTGTTTAACCGGTTTAGACTTTAGTTTGATGGTTTATTAACCCGTTTATCCAAGTCCCGACACGATCATGCATTCATTTTTAACTTTAAAAAAATTTCATTTAACTAAAATTTATAATTTTATATCGTAAGAAACGTAAATACTTACATTCTTGTTGATGTAATTAGATGACATTGATAGTGATTTTCGTCTTTTAAGCTATCGTGAACTTGATACATTTATCAGCCAATGCTATAATTACAGGCCTTTCTTAGAGGAAAAAAACTTTGTTAGAAAATGATTTGGATTATGGAGTTATGTACTTTTGTATTATTTTTGGAGTTTAAGTTGTATTTTTATGTAACTATAGGGTTGACTGGTCAACCCGGTTCAACCGGTTGAACCGTTTATGAGCTTAAGCCTATACAACATAAAAACCGATTTTTAAAACATTGCTCCTGCCTACATGGATCTTAGAGGTTTTTTTGTTATTTATTTGTCTGTCGTTTAGAAAAACTATTTTGGTTTATAAGTGGATTTTAAAGTTTATTTGGTTTGTAGACAATTTGTTTATTGTGGCTATTGTTTATTGAACAAGGAAACTCGATCATTTGACTTATAATACTTGGCCGATGGTCATATGGTCTGTTGACATTTGTTAGTGTGGTGAAAAGTTTGGTGACGTTAAGGTCACAAGTATCTTGCAACCATTAATAAATGAAAAATCAAAATTGTCAAGTTTGCTTGTTCTATGAGCTAATGCTGGTGGTTTTGATACCACGGGTAGTCGGGTAGTGTATTGACTATAAACTAAACACACTTTAAAATCCACATAAAAACCAAAATGATTATTCTAAACCATCTAGAAATGGAAGAAAATCCATAATCATACCCTTAAATCGTAACTTGAACCTTTAAACACGATGGTTTTTTACTTTTTACGCACCTTGTAACGAGTAGATAACAAGCCTTAGGTGTGTATGCTTACATGATGCATAAATATGTGAAATCATGGTATAAATTTTATGTCTATGTCAATTATATAATTTGTGTTTTTTAATCTAATGAAGTGATTTTGGGTTCAGTTTCCCACATGTACCAGGTATATTTACTAAAGAACAAATTGAAGGTTGGAAGAAAGTAGTTGATGCAGTTCACAAACAAGGCGGTATCATATTTTGTCAATTATGGCATGTTGGTAGAGCATCCCATCAAGGTACATACCATTCTATTCGGCTCGTCGTTAACTTTCCATAATTAACCTCAGGGTTCTGCTAAATGTACCCCATAACGAACGAGAGTTTAAATGTGCAGATTTGGTCTTAAACACACGTTTAAGCATTTTCGTATGCATATTGTGTATGTTGTATTATACTGATCACAAATATTTTTTGTTGAACAAACAGTGTATCAACCTGGTGGTGGTGCACCAATATCATCTACAAAAAAGTCCATATCCAACAAATGGAAAATATTGATGCCAAATGCAACCTACAGTCCGTATCCAGAGCCACGACCATTGGCCACCCATGAAGTACTAAACGTGGTGGAAGACTATCGTTTGGCCGCCATTAATGCCATTGAAGCAGGTTTGTTAGTTACTTCTTTTATCATTACAAAGAGATCTATAATAAGGTAGTATATATGTTTATCTATTTGTTTATTGTTGTTAAATTATAGGCTTTGATGGCATTGAGATACATGGAGCTCATGGTTACCTACTTGATCAGTTCATGAAAGATGGAATTAATGACAGGACGGATGAATACGGTGGATCGTTAGCAAACCGTTGCAAATTCTTAATACAGGTGGTTCAGGCAGTGGCTGCAGCCATTGGTGCAGACCGAGTTGGTGTCAGAATCTCACCAGCAATCGACCACCTAGATGCTACGGACTCTGACCCACGCAGCCTGGGGCTAGCCGTCATTGAGAGACTAAATAAGCTCCAGTTTGAATCAGGGTCAAGATTAAGTTATCTGCATGTGACTCAGCCACGTTACACGGCTTATGGTCAAACCGAATCAGGACCGCATGGAAGTGAGGAAGAAGTTGCCGAGTTGATGAGAACTTGGAGACGGGCTTATGTTGGTACTTTTATCTGTAGTGGTGGGTACACTAGAGAACTAGGGGTGGAAGCCATGGCTCGTGGGGATGCTGATTTGGTGGCTTATGGTCGCCTTTTTATATCGAACCCTGATCTTGTCTTGAGGCTGAAGCTAAATGCACCGTTGACCCGGTATGTGAGGGCTACTTTTTATACACATGACCCGGTTGTAGGGTACACTGATTACCCTTCTCTTGAGGAAGGAAATATGAGTCGTGAACGACTTTCGCGACTATAAATTTAAGCAAAATAAAATTTGGACAAACTCAGTGCATGCATACTTGGTATCGGGGGATGTCACGCCACTTAGGCTTGATGTATGTAGTAATTAATCTTAAGCGGAATAAAATTAAGATATACCTGGTGCACAAGCCTTCTGTATGTATATGCAGGGTCTGGGGATGACGGGTCACTTTGGCGTGATGTAAGTGACAATTATTTATTGGACTTAAGGATTATATATGATTGTAAAATTATATGGAAGATGTATTGTTGTAAGGCATGGTTATTAATTCCTTTTTTGGCATATATTTGAAAACAAAAACTTCCCATTTCTCTTATCATTGCTTATTCATTCATGGAGTAAAATTTTTGGCCAATAGAAATTGTTAGAAGATAAGATAGGATAAGATACATGAACCACACAAACAATTGCTACATCTTCTTCGCAAATGACAACAAATGGCTTTAATTTGATGCTAGATTTTTCTAAAATATGTCTCTTTTTGCACCACCCCTTGGTGTAGCTAGGACCACACACTTGTTCTGATATTTTCTTTGAAATATCTCATACTTGTTTTGTTTTGAGACGGTTAATAATTCAGTTGTTTGTACCGTTTACCTAAAGCTAGGATAATAAAAATGTTTATATATTAGAAATGAATTGAATCTTAATCGGCTAATCATATTGGACACTTTTAGATTGAAATATATTAACGTTACGTTGAAAGTTCAATCGTATAATTTAAAGAGTAACAAAATAAGAAATATCCATACTATATTATCAAAATGCATGTGTATCATAATCGAACGATAAGCGTTCCTTATATAAACAACAAAACATTACAATGTTCCAACTAATAGTTGGTGGTTGGAACTCTCGAACGGTTAGACAATTACATCAACGTAAAATTTATCTGTAGAAATCTCCATTAGTAACCCGGTTACTGCTTATAACCGGCCAATTTCCAATGATGACCAATTGCTGTTGATTATCCATTATCACTGACAACAAGTGGTCGTGATTGCAGGTGACCGACTCAGTTTCGCTGACAACGGGGTTGGACCTGTTGGGGGCAAGGCGAGCGACCGCCTTAGGCCCAATCTCTCGAGAGGCTTGAACTTTTAAAAAAAGTATTATATATATGAAAAATAAAAAGTCACAATGTAGACTTAAGTTGCATCTTCTTTGTGTTTAATTTCAAACTCAAGTTTGATGTGATTAGTTTCAAACTTCAATTTGATAAATACATCACATGTATTTCTCTGATTTTTTTCTTCGTTTATTTTCTCTTATTTTTTCTTTTATTTAATTTACTTTAAGGATTTAGCATTTACTTAGGGGTTAGTTTTAGGGCTTAATTTTTTGGTTTAGGTTTTTGATATAGTTTTTCGGTTTGATATTTTGGGTTTATTTTTTTGTTTAGGATTTTTAGGTTAAAATTTTAGATTTTTTTAGTATAAATTTTAGGTTTAGGGATTAGGGTTAGCAAATTTAGATTTTTTTTTTTGTAGGAGTGGGCGGATTTAGATTTTGTCAATTATCATCATTATGTAACGAGTTGTTAGTTTTAGACTTTAGGACCATATACATAAATCGCCCAGGGCTTAACGGATGTTGACGATTAATGGGACCGACACTGACTCACAATAAGTACCAATGATGCTCATTAGCAACTGAAAGCGATACCCAATTCCCACTAAAGGTTATTTCATTGTAGCTTTAACAATACTAATTATATGATATTTTAATAAGGTTTGTAGCGACATGAAATACTCATAATCTTAATTAACATGTGTCTCGCACACCTCCTGACTTATATCAAAATTAATTTCTTCTTATCATGTTTTGGTCTTAAGTAAATTCCGGCTAATCAAGATGAAATGATGACACTAAATTAGATCACCAAAAGTTAGTAATTAAGTAATTAACCATGCAATTTAAGCCATTTTATTTGTGTTTGAGCTTTTGATGGTTGGCAAAGTGATAGCCGGGAGCACATTAATTCAAGAAGTTACTAAATCTTGATCGAGCATGTCTTGGCCAGGGATCGAGTTCATATACGAGCTAGTCATGCATTTGAGCTTTTAAATAGTTTATGTTGTTTATTTCAAAAGACTAGATGAATATGCTGCTTTTAGATGCTGCAATTTTTAAAACTTGAAAACAAAAATTGTAAAAAATCTTGCAAAATGTGGTTTGAAGACTCGTACAGTCGGTCACATGCATGCTAGCTATGTAGAAACAAATAATTTGTGGCCTTTTATTCAAAATTTTTGTTACCCCATTTGATCACATGAACCCCTTGCATGCATGCCCATCCCCACCCCCTTCTATATAAACCTCATCTTATTTCCATCTCAACAACAAACCAAACACATTGCTTCAAAATGATGATTCAAAGTGTTGTTGTATTCTCATTTCTTTTTGTAGCCGCATATGCATCCGTTCAAGACTTCTGTGTAGCCGATTTGTCATTGCCCGACACCCCTTCTGGCTTCCCATGCAAAGATGCCAAGAAGTTGTCGGTTGCTGATTTTGTCTACTCAGGACTCGGTGCAGCCGGGAACACAACCAATCTCATCAAGGCTGCTGTGACTCCAGCCTTCACTGCTCAGTTCCCGGGTGTGAACGGGCTTGGGATCTCCATAGCCCGGTTGGACCTAGCAGTTGGTGGTGTCATCCCGTTTCACACGCACCCTGGTGGCTCTGAGCTTTTGGTGGTCATTCAAGGCACCATTTGTGCTGGTTTCATTTCATCAGCTAACACAGTGTACTTCAAGACTTTAAATAAAGGGGACATTATGCTTTTCCCACAAGGTTTGCTTCATTTCCAGATAAATTCTGGTAAGGGACCCGCTCTCGCGTTCGTTAGCTTCAGCAGTCCATCGCCAGGGCTCCAGATTACTGATTTTGCGCTGTTTGCTAACAATTTACCGACGGAACTTGTCGTCGCAACAACTTTCCTTGATGCAGCAACTGTTAAGAAACTTAAAGGTGTGCTTGGTGGGTCTGGTTAAAATGGTTGTAGGTCCTTATTTGGTTTGTTTTGAGATTGTTGGTGGTGTTTGTCATTGGTGTTTTGGTGTTGGTTGTTGATCTTTTTTCATGGTTTCATTTGTTTGTGTGAGTGTGTGTAAGCTTAGGACTTTGTTTTTAAATGTTAGCTCAAATAAGATTTGGAATAAGACAGTTTTTTACTTGTAGATGTGTGTTTCATTTATAGTGCATTGCTCCATTGTTATCAACATGTGACTTAATTACCAAATGCTATAATTTTTTTGGAGTGGTTACCCTTCTATCATATAAAAGGTGGAAATTGACATGTCAATGAATACCAAAACAAACACATCACTCTCGTTTATAAAAAGTTTTAGATTTGAAAGATACCGTCAAAACTCGGAATTTATAATTGTAAAAGTGAAATTTTAGAATTAACTAAAAAATAAAAATATCGCAGCAAACAACTTACGTGTTTGTACAATTAAAATAAGGGAAAATGTCATAAAAACATAACTAAGTTTCAATTTTGTTCTAATTAGATTATTCAAGCATCTAAACTAAAGAAAAACCGTCACATGCCGTAGGAAAAAGCACCTGCGGCGAGTTACATAGCAAATTATATCGAGTGAGAATACATATAAATTTATTGTATTACTATTTAATACCATTTGGTAAAAAACTTTATTGTATTACTTGTTTAATACCATTTCGTTATCAATAAACATCTAATATGAAAATTGGAAAAAAAAAATTGTTGGTCAATGTTTTAACCCAACATGTTAGCTGTTACCGAGCCCAATTAGCACGTCTATTTTTGGCCCACCGGCCACCGCTAGCCCCGCTAGGTAAAGTAAACCGATATTTCAATGCAAAATGACAAGTTAGTTATACTGCTGCCAGTTAAAAATAGGAGAGTACTTAAGCTTGTAATAACAGTTACATCGACTAAAGCTTAGTTGTTAAAACAATTTCCAGGAATTTGAATTATACTTATTTATCCGGTTGTAACTCCTGAGTCATGATGATATTCTTTTAATTCTTACCGGTAAAACATTTTATCTTATATATTAAAGCATTCATAGTAGAACCCCATAGTTATTCATATCTCCAAATTTATAAAGAATAAATGAAAATTTGTCCAATTTCAACACAACACATCCCATAAAGATATTTTTATTCATAATATGTGGGAATTTCCCACTATGAATATTGTTATGCACATACATATATTTTATTCCTAAAGATTAATAAACTATATACAATAACAGCATGATATAACTAAAAAAATTCATATTAGTGAAATATAATTTATAGAAGTTTTTTTTAATTATAAAAGTAAAAAACATCTTAGTACAAAAGTTTGATTCAACATACAACACAGTGCATATATAAATGGTAAATATAATTCAGAAAATGGAAGTAATTAACATGAAAGACAAAAAAGATTACAAGAGGGCGACAATATTAATATTAATGTTAATAAAACTAATATACAAATGTGTCGTGGGATCACCCCATTTATGAAACATCACCGCTTGACCATTCATACCAAATACATTAACTTTTGTTCTTTTGTATTTCTTCCAATACATTACATTCATAACATTACATACATCTATCTACGCAACAATAGGGTAAGATGCACAAGTTGCAACACCTGCAAATCACCATGAATGTTAGCTTATAAATAACTTAAAAATGTGACATAATTAATTAAACAAGTTGAGAATAGATGACATACCACACATGTTTTTGCCCATCTCCATCTTGAAGTAACCATTCAAACCCCAGTCTGCTCCCCATGAGTTCTTAATCAGCCAGTATGGGACACCATTTTCCTCACCATATCCAACCGCGACAACCGCATGGTTCACATCCTATTTACACACACATGTTTAGCTTCAAAACCAACCAGTCAATAATAAAAGCAACAGAACATATGTATCGTTAACATTAAAATGTTTTAACCCTCACCATTGGATCACTACCACAGTTATCACTAGTGTAAACACCATCAGAGTAAAGTCTGAAGTTTGCAATCACTTGGAACGCCACACTCACCGGGCGGACAACACCTACCGCGTGCTTTAATTCGTCCTCAGCACCCTATAAATTAACAAACTAGTAACTTAGCAGATAATGATAAAAACTATTTATCTGTCTACTGTGTTTTCATATAAATTAATTTACTTTGAATATGTTTGGCTGTTAATGAAATAGGTTGTTTTGAATTTTGAAGCTGCTTGTTTCAAAAACTAACTGATTTAAATAAGCAGTCCTAAACAGCCTCTAACTAGTATATTATAAGCCTGCAGTATTTTGAAATGGCCACCAAAGTATACATCTTGTTTCATTTATAACAAAGACAATGACAAAACACAGTAGTTGTTTTTACATAAAATCATTGTTAATTGATGACTCAATACGACAGAATAATTTTTTCTTTTCAAATTTTCTGAAAGGCATTTTTGTTATCATGAATGTTATTGGCAAGATTTCAAATAAACAAAACTGAGAGCATACTTAAGTGGCCTATAAAGTAGTTTCAAAACATGGGTGGGCTTAATAAATTATTGGTTAGTTAGATTAAACTCAATAAATTATTGGTTGGTTAGATATAAACTCAATAAATTATTTAAGTATAAACACTATTAAACACTTCCATAATCTTATAAGATGGCTTACCATGGTGATGTTGACAGCATCAATAACTTGGACTGCAGAATTTTCTGGTGAGTATTTGCAAACACCATCTTTTCCGGTGTAAGGATATGCTTCCTCAGAGTCAAGTCCACCATTGTACTTGATGTACTCATAAGCTTGTGATGGCAACCCACCATTGCAACCATAGTTATTAAAATCACCAGCACAATCTACTAGCTGTTGCTCGGATAGAGAAACAGATTTTCCATAAGCTTGGGCATAAGCAGCCTCAAGAGCTCCAGTGGTGCTGCATAATGAAACAATGATTAATCATATCATTTTAAGTTATCAAGAAACTAATTTATATTGAACTAACATTAAGTGATTAACCAAATTCAAAAGGTTTTACCTGAATGTCCAACAAGATCCACAAGATCCTTGATTCTTGACGGGGGTCACAATTCCTGTTTTCCTCCAATCTTGCTGCAGTATAACATGTAACGATAATACTAAAACCACAATCCATCCCTAGAAAGACCATAATCAGTCATAAAATTTTCATAAGTGTCTACCGTGAGTGGAAGAACAGCATCAGTGAGTTTGTGATTGCCCTTTTTAGTAGCAGAACAGTGTTGAGCAGCTCCAAGTTTCTGTTTGCTGAATTCTTCCCATGTCATATCAGCAAATTCTGTTTCAAATAGCACAGCTTGGTGAGCTAAAACTGTAACTGAAACTAAATAACAGTATGGCACTTGAACACTAGAGAAAAAATCTAAATCTAATGGAAATTTGTTTCAAACAAAACAACTTAATGAGATGAAAGTGTAATTGAATTTTTTTTATAGTTTGTCACTTAACACTATAGAAAATATCCAAATCTACTTAACAATGCTCAGTAACTCGAGTCATAACTATAATCATGGAATCAACTATTCAAGTGGATCAAAAACAAGCAAAGCATAGGCTAAGTTAAGAGAAACAGATGATCAAACACATCGATTCAATTAGTTCACAAGTCAAACCACTCAAAGCAGCCACTAGAAACAGAATGATCACATAATATTACTAGTAACAAAATCATATAATAAGCATATTGATTCAAAAAGCTCACCGTTGACTCCAAGAGTATAAGATAGCCCCTTCTTGTTATGTGATCTAATCATCTCCAAACTTTCAACGAAAGTCGAGTACCTCTGCTTCATTTCATCAGCAGTTTCGTACCTCTTCCCGAACCTATTCCATAATATTAATCGAATTCAACAAAATTACAAGTATCTACTATGAACATAATGATTAAAACTTGTCTAGATAGATAACAAAAAAAGTCAAACATGTAGCTCTATAACAGCGTAATATGAAAACGTGTAGCTCTATAACAGCGTAATATGAAAACCTATCTAAATTGAGAAAAAAAGTCAAACATGATCGAATCAAGCAATTTTAAGTGCAGATTAGCTCAATACTAATCAAGCAATTTTAAGTGCAGATTAGCTCAATAATAGTGTAATATGATCGTAAGGATATAAACCTATCTAGATGAGAAAAAAAAAGTCAAACACGGTCGAATCGAACAAAACTTTCAAGTGCAGATTAGTTCAAAAACAGTGTAATATGAACGTGATGATACAAACCTGTGAGCGAAACGAGCGAAGGTGAGAGCATGACGAGTTTGACCAATAACGTTAAGAACAGAAGTTTCAAGTTCTCGTAGGCCATCAGACACCACTTGTCTGATCGGATTTTCGTCGGAAAAGGTAGATCCGGTACCGGTGGCACGTACTCCGGCGGTACACGCGATGATCAGAACTGCAATGACTGACACCATCGAGAAGGCCGCCATTTTTAACTTTTGAGTAAGAGTGAGTGAGAAGCAGAGGGAATAGAATGGTTTGTTTTTATAAGGAAGATGATACAACCTGGTGGTTCGTTTGGTTAAATCTGGACGTTGGTGTGTCCACGTGGACGGTTTGGATTGCACAGGGTTTTATTGGCTTGTTCGTTGGACAGTTGGTTTTATGTGATTGGTGAAATGTCAATAACAAGTGTTCGATCAAATCAAACTTCATAAAATACGGGAAGATATTTTCAAATTACTAATTAGAGTTGTTAAAAATAAAAACATTTTTAAAATGCGGAGTATAATTAATTTAAGAGTAAATTGCATTTTTAGTCTCTAACGTTTTAATATCATTAACATATTTAGTCTTATTTTAACCGTTTAGGTTTTTGTAATTTTTATTAATAAAAATGATCTCGGACACTAATCTCATACAACTTTTTGTTAAGTCCCTCCCACGTGAAAGATAAAAGTCATTTGTATCACTTTTTTTATATGTGACTGAATAAAAATGTTTACTTACATGTTAACCTAGATAAAAAAAATAGGAGAAGTTACATTTTTACTCCTTACGTGTGGGGAGCATGTGGAAGAATTGACGGAAAGTTATACGAAGTTATTGTTCGGGACTATTTTTTTTAAATAAAAATTACAATGACTTAATATGTTAAGATAAAAATAGATTTGTTAAAAATGTCAAAAACATGTGGACTAAAACCAAAGTTTACTTCTAATTTAATATGGAATAACTTTTTTTTATCTTCTCCTTTAATTATGCTTATCATTATGGATTCTTGTACCATTTTTTATCATAAAATTACAATTATGTGTGTGTTTTTTGACTTTTTCTTTTTCCTATCAAATACCTTCAAGGGGAAATCCCAAATTCCTAACTAAAAAATAAAAATCAAACCATACGTAATATATTCTATTCATATAGTTATTACCGACTAACAACACGGCAAGTCATTTTTTGTTTGGTTTATCACTATTTATAATTTTGGATTAACTACTTATTATTATTATGACATCCTGATTTTTGAAAATCATATTTAATATTATTGTTATGTTTTAATGTTGGTAGTAATATATATGCTCACGAAAAAACATATAGATAAAAATACAAAGACTTATTGTCGATTGATGATAATATAACGAAACCTGACATTTGGATAGGTATAAAACTAGTTTTAGTTGTTGGAAGAAATAAGACTATGAATATGCTGTTAGTGTATATTTTATAGGTTGAGAGATTTAAAATAATTGTATTAGTTTGATGCGGAAACAAAAGCAGGGTTGGTTTTGTTAGTTAATGATATTCAATTAAATGAGGGTCAAAGGGCCTCGGGTTATTTTTTATTTCTTTCACATATGCGGTCAGTATTGTCATGTGTGGTTAAATTAATCGGTCATGTTTGATAAAATAAAGAGTTAAGTGTAATTTACACTCCCGTGGTTTACACCTAAAAGCACTTTGCAACTCCGTTCGAAAACTTAGACTATTTGCAACCCTATGCTTTCTAACGTGGGTCTTTTGCACCCTTCCGGTAAGTTGACCGTGAGTTAACCGTTAGTTTAAGGGGCAAAAATGACTTTTTGTCATCATCTTCATGAACACCTCCACCTACATCCATTTCCATCATCCTCACTCCATTGTTATCAACATTCAACACAATTTGCAAATCATCCTCACTGCCACTATAACCCTATTCATCCTCCGTAATCTTCAATTAATTGGCAGAAAGTTTTACGTAAATAAATCTGAACTTTTTGTGATTTCCAATAATGGATTTGTTGGGGATAGTATACAAATCCAAAAAACATAAAACTTAAAAGAAATTGAGAATAATTAAAAGCTGATTAATGTTTTCAGTGTTTACGTTGCAACGATTGCTTCATTATTAGGTTATCAACTATGGTGTTTTATTTATAATGGGTTTTAATAAAGGAATAGAGGAAGGGCATTATGGTACTTTCACCTTTAAACTAATGGTCAATTTAACATAGGGGTGCAATTGTGCAAATGACCCATTTTAGAAAACATAGAGTTGCAAATGGTCTAAATTTTCAGACGAGGTTGTAAAATGTTTTTAGGTGTAAACCACATGAGTGAAAATTGCACTTAACTCTAAAATAAATCATAAAATAGTGACAATAATACTCTCTTTGTCATTCCAAAAGTTATATAAGAATAAGCCTTGCAACACTTGTAGAACATATGGAAGTGACAAAAATGATTTTAAATTTACTAATTTTAAGATTTTATTTTAAACTATGATTTGTAAAGTTTTTTTTTGAAATGCATATATGTATCCACATTATACGTGCAAAAATACACACATTTTGTTTTTAATAAAAAACCGAGTAGAGAGGTAATAAAATTCAAGAAATAATGACACTATAGTAACAAATCATTTTCTTTTTACTCTACCATAGGTATACAGCTCATATGGTTCTCACTAGTTCTTTCCAAATATATGGTTCTCATTTGAAGGTAAACACTATACACACACATATGTTATTGTTTATTAATTTCATATATACCCTTACAAAGTTGCATAATATCATATTTACTCAAAATATAAGTTTTCAATGCATAATGTACAACGCTCTTTAAGCATGATTTAGGTAAATATGATCTTATGCAACTTTATACGTGTATATCCCTTGTTTTGTTCCAATGGCAAGATGAGCAACGGGTGGGAGATAGTGTTGCGTTCAAACATGTAGAAAAATTACCATCAGTCTTCACCCCAAAGCAATCTTCACATTGTTTTCCCGAGTTCATTTAAGAAGGGAAGGGGAGGAAGTTGAAGGAAAGAAAAAAAATAGTTGTGTTCCAGAGTTTTTTTAATGAAAGAAAGTGAAAGGAAAGTAAAAAAGTTGTGTTACCGAGTTCACTCAAGTAGGGAAGAGAATAGAAAGAAAGGGAAAACAAAGGTAAAAATCAATCATTCCAAATCGGAAAGAAGTGGAGAGAATGAAAGAGAAAGAAAGGGAAAAAAAGATTAAAAGAAGAGAAATGAAAAGAAAGGAAATGAATTTGTTTCCTTTCTCTTCTCTTATATCGTTAAGTAAACTCAGAACACGGCGTCAATACCGGAGACTATAATAGTTACACTGTCTTCAAATACGTTATCATACGATTTTTAGAGTTCAGACTTTAGAAACTTGTCACCGTCTAGTTTAATTGACACACAACTCTTAATATTTGCTAGATTATTAATCTGATTTTCTGTACTTAATTGCAACATTTTACATTGTTATTTCATTCAAAAGAAGTTAATTTTAGAACTTTGGCACAAAACAAACAAATCTGACGAAGTTGTTAATTTTGTTACGGTTTAAGATGTAAACTTTTATTATAGTTATCATAGGTTCTCTTAAATATTACTAGTTATTTAGCTACGCTAAGATTAATTAGTTTATATTCTTATTTTTTTCACTTTAAGCGTCTAGCAATTAACGTAACAAAAATGACAAGACAAGCATCCTGACGATTTAATTGTTACCACAAAAAAAATCTCACGTTATTTTCGTGGTTTGAACTTTAATTAAGAAGTGTAACGTCATGGATGTCATTGTGGAGAAACTTATTTTTTTCCCAAAACGGCAACGTTTTAGAGAAGAAAAAAAACGATGGGCATTATTATTATATAGTGTAGAGATAATGTATCACTTTATTTTAATCCTACTATCTCCCCTCTTATGATCTTATCTTCTAGAATATGCATTCACATGGCCAATAATTTATTAACTTTTAGTCCAAATAAAATATCTTATATCGCTTTCTAACTCAAAACAATTTCATACTCAGACGCTATTGTCAATCGGTACGTAGATAAATAAAATTTTGGTATCACTTGTATAAATCAAGATATTAGTTAAAATCTCAAAAAACAATTAAGTAGAATGTATCTAAATGTGAAATTGCTATAATCATACATGTATAGTCATGTATGAGTCTTTTTCCCTCTTTTAGTATAGAAACTTACCCGGGCTATAGTTTTTGTTAGAGTAATGTGATTTGTTTTGATGAGCATATAATATAACTAAATAAGGCCATAAGTGGTATGGCAACCTTTTGTTGTATTAGCATATGATAAAAATGTCGTGTTCTCTTTATTACAAAATACAAAATATTGTTAGTTTATTTGATTTTGATGTCGGGTGGTGTTATCTTTTAGACTTTAGATTGTTCTTGCAAATGATCTATTAGTTTTTTAAAAAGCTTATAACTATTTTTCAAAAGCCATAAAAACATGATTTTTTATGATTTAATGTCTTTTCAAAAAAGTTAATAAGTCTTTTTCAAATTCAATCTCAAACACCCTTTTAGCACACGAATAAAATAATAATTCGACGTAATGGGTGAACCTTGAAATCCATGACGGGCTCTGGAAAAATTTGCGTAGTCAGAAAAATTTGTTGCTTAGTTGTATGTCTAAAGAAATTGAATTTTTGGTCTGTGATGGGCTAGTTCAAATGGGGTAATGTAATTTATCTAATAATTTAATGTTTTATGGGCTATTTTTTAGGAGGAGGGGTATTTATTCTATAATAGAAAGTTTAGGCGGGAATTTGAATTGAAAGTTTCGTTATACATGAGTTGATAGAGTCAAATTTCTGAAATATAAAATATTTACAAATGGTTAAATTACATAATGATTATAATTTCTTTATAAATATTACTCCTTGTGTAACACATGAATATCTTCTATCTATTCTAATAATTGAATAACTCGTCCACTTGTCATGATCTTAGATATGCCACATAGGAAAAATCTTATGTGGCAAATTATCATTTAATTTAACATACGGATCTTATTCGGGTCAAATACTACATGCACATCGATTTTTAAATAATTAAATTATCTTCTTTTATATATCTATCTACATAGTTTAAATTTTAAAATATTCTCTTATCCATATTAATTGGTGGATTATATAGTAATTATAATAATTGTGGGATTCAAATTTTATATTACATTTATATTACACGTGTTTTTTATTAGAAATATAATTTAATATCATATTTTTTTACCTAAACACGTGTGTTACACGAGACGCTAATCTAATTATACATAATTAAAAATATAAAAGATATCAATTTCAACTATCTACCTATTCTAATAATTGAGTAACGCATACACATGTCAACATTCTAGCTACTCCACATAGGATTTTGCTTAGGTGTCATCCTCTAATTTAATTTGATGGATGATTTCAAGACGGGTCATGGTATGCTCCATATTTGAAATAACCCGATATGTACAAATAAAAAATTCACAATTTATCATCAATTATCTCATAATATGATATGTTCAAATAAAAATTTACCGATTATCATAATCTATCTCCTAACCCGATATGTTCAAGTTAAAATTTTACCAATTATCATGAATTATCTCCTAACCCAATATACTCAAATTAAAATTTTACCACTTATCATGAATTATCTTCTAACCCGATATATTCAAATAAAAAATTTACCAATTATTATATAACTAGTTTTACACCTGTGTGTTACACGGGTGAGGATATAGAAAACAGATAAAATTAACCAACTTTTATTTTTGTTTTTTAATTAAGTTATTCAAACTTTGTTTATTTTAATTAGATAACTTCACTTTAAAAACGTGTTTCAATCTTAGGTAATTAACTTGTATAATAGATAAACATTAACTTCCAGAAGGACAACTTAAAGAACAATGTTTCTATTTCCCACCACCAACCGTCAAGCCTTCTAACATTCAATTTAAATAAAATATAATAAATATTTTAAAAAAATTTAAAAATTCAGAAAAAAATTGCAAAGTTTTTCATAAATTTGTAAAAAAAAGTCTAAAAAGTGTCATTTTATTTAGAAATTGCAAAAAATTTAAAAACTTGTGAAATTTTTATAAGAAAATGATGGCAGAATAAACGGGTCCCAAAAAATTTGATTGCAGAAAAAACATATAAAAAAACTGTCAAATATAGTTGATAGCAGAAAAGAAAAACACAAAACGTGTCGAGCGTACGAGTCATATGTTTGCTCATATGTACCAGATCGAGCGTACGGGTCGGAGTGCATGGGTCTGAGTCGTAAATTCCGATACAGTTATTTGTTTAAGTTGTTTATTTTCCGTTTTAAAGTTATTTCAAGGATGTAAATAAAGTAATTTGAAACTTTAGAAGAGAAAATTTAAAGTTATGGGTGATTTAGTGTTATTGATTTCATTCCATACATAGCTTAAAATAAAATATTTTTAGTTTTGGCGGGAAAAATGCTTCAACACCCTCTCCATTGAATGACATGTGTCCTCCAAAACCCTCTTTTATTAGAAGGTATAGATTTCGTTTATTTTAGCATATGATTTTTTATAGAAAAATATTTGTAAATATCCAAACCGATTTAATAGGGGATATGTTAAAAATAAATTTAGTATCTACATTTAGATAAAAACATATAATACCGAAATCTCGTGTAGTACACGGGTACTAATCTAGTTTATAATAAGAATACTCAATTGTCATTTCAAACAATAATTTAATTGTTAACTCGCCTTTTGACTTCGTAGTAAGCTTCGATTGTTGCGATTGTATCCGTTCCTCTATGGCGACATACAACAATTTAGCGAAGCAAGGTTACCTTCTGTTGCCGGTTTTCTTTGACACGAGCTCTTGCTTGACAGTCCTCCACAAGCATTGGTCGAGCACCTCTCCACTCACTTTCTCTTGACATCAACGTGTTAACTGTTAAGTTAATAGTGGCGGATCCTGAACGTTTGTAGAACGGGGCTGAAAATCATAGGACCCATAATTTGTATTTTACACGAGGACAAGATTAATATATATATATATATATATATACAAATTTAAGGTGTCAGGATAAAACCAGTACTTATGTTGAAAAAACGCGAAGGGGGTGGCGCCCATCCCGACCCCCATAAGGATGCGCAAATGGTTAAGTATATTTATTAGAGTATGTATTGTATGATTGAGGATTTTCTAAAAAGGCTTAAAACTCTAAGAAGTGTAGGAAGCATTCACAAACAAACACGTGTCCATGAGGGGGAAAAAACACGGAGGGGCGTTATCGTCATTTTACGCGTTGACGCTAAATGAGATCTGTTCTTCTGAATCATGGTGTTTTTAACACTACGTTATCGTCATCTTATGGTGTTTTTTTGACGTTTATTAATTTTGAATCCATAATCATTCATCTATGGCGAATACTGAAAGCGATGATGTTTCTGCTTGTGTTTGACGTTTTCGTTTACTAATTACGAACCTCCAATCAATGTTCTGTTCTTCTGAATCATTGTGTTTTTAACATTCTGAGTCATGGTGTTTTTAGTGATCAGTTCAAATGTTAAAAACGCCATGATCAGAAGACATAGATCCCATTTGATAGTGCTAAGAAACACCATGAGAAAAGTTAGAAACGCCATGAAAAGTTGTGTGAAAATAAAACACCAAACATGTCAACTGTTTTTACTGTGATTAGTTCAAGCGTAAAAAACACCATGATTCAGAAGACACGGATCTAAGAAACACCATGGCGTTAGAATTGTGGTGTTAAAAACGCACAATGACAAATATACCCCCAAATCCATCTCGCGCGTAACCAAAACATCATAATATTTACAAAACTGCCACCGCGTTCATCTGGACCGTAAACACCATAATCCGACGCCCCAGATTCCTTCTTAGCCTTTTTAGAGTTTTGGTCCTTTGTAGAAAATCCCCCCCTGTATTGTATTAGTGAGTATACCCAGACAAATAGTCATTTAAAAAAAAACTTGGAAGTTTCGTTATGGCATGCAACTTTTGACACACATTTGTTAACACACTGTGACACATAATTATCATGTTGTGTTGGACATTAGCATGTTTCGTGTTATTAATAGATTAACACGTTAATAATTATGTCTTAATATGTTAAATACCTTTTAACACACATGTTTAAACCTATTTATGTTTTATACTCTTTAAATTTATTATTATATATATACTATGTATATATATTTATGTATTATGATCTCCCAAATCTCAACCCCAACTTCACGTATTCAATACACCTTTTTTATGACAAAACCCTAGTTTGTTGCTCCGGTCTTCATGTTCCCAAATCTCCAGTTCACATCTCTTTGGCCTCTTCGAGCACTTCCAATGGACTCTGGTGTCCTAATTACGAATTTATGGACTTTTGTAGTTTTGTTTGTCAATGATTATGATGTTAAGTATTATGTATTATTTAAGCCTTTTATGGACTTTATGCAAATTTGATTTACTATAAAAGGGATTTATTATGTCTTAACATGTCTTGTCATGTAACACGTTTCATTAAGATGTTCATGTTTGAAAAAAATGACGTAATTAGTTATCGTGTTGAGTTCGTGTCTTGTCACGTATTATATGACACGTATGCCGCTCCAGAAAGGTAAAATAAAAGTCTTATTTTTTTTTCGTGTAGTATATGACATGAAGTAAAAAAATTCATCTTAAAGGCCAACGTTTTCTAATTTGGGTGATATGCAAGCGAAAGTTTTTATAATCTCATCTAAATCAAATGCTGTATCACAATGGGCTATGGCTTTTGCAATGCAAGTGCCACCCTTACTCGTTTTCATAACCTTACCCAATGGGCTATATGATGGTCCGTGTTAACATAGGTTTTAAAAATACCCATTTCTAAAAGAAGTTCTCACCACAATGAGACCATACATCATTGTTGTCACTTCCAAGTTCCAAGCCGGCAAGCCGTGTATATTCGTTATTAAAGCCAAAGTATACATATTGGTTAACTACATGTCTACATTTAACATCCGTGTGTTACACACGAGTTATATAAAAATATTTTTAAAAAATTATAATTATTATATTTAAAAATTTATAAATATATTTGTAAATTATCATTAATCACAAAATTTTCTCTACATCAACTCTCCTACTAAATTTTTCATCAACTCTCCTACTAAATTTTCCCTCTAAAGATTCCTTTTACAAAACAAAGTATGTTTCCCCCTCAAAAAATTACCCCATAAAACCTTGATTTATTATATAGATCCTTATTAAGCATTTAGGCCGTTGATGGTAATGTCATGTAATATTCATAATTCATCTATAATTTTTATGGTTCAACTAGTGTATAAGTGCGTTCATCTTTACTACATCAAACACAAACTTAGTGTATTCATTTTTACAAGATTAAACGTACGCTTAAAATTAATTACATTCCACGCAAAGTTACCCTCTCATATTATCTTTGCATTGCATGTATTTTCATGAGTTAAAGATTTATACTTAAAAGTTTTTTATTGACATTACTTAAATGACAGACGAGAACTATAAGTCATCTTACGATTTTAGACATACCAGTTAGGAATACAATGTTCGATCATCCATTTAGCACTTATCAGCTGGTTGGTATAATTAAATAAAATACTAGGCATCGCGAGTAGGGGTGAGCATGAAACCGAAAAAACCGATCCGAAACCGAAAAAACCGAAAACCCAAAAAACCGAACCCAAATAGAAACCGTGGGTTTTGGGTTTAATTTATAAAAAAACCGAACTTTTGGGTTGGGTTTGGGTTTTGTTAAAAAACCGATCCGTAAAAACCGAACCGACCCAATAATGTTTATGTATATGCTAAATTTCATATATGTAAGACCCATGACATATGTTATGTAAAAGCCTATATATTGTAATACATTATTATATGATCATATTACATTTTATCTATGATTTATTGGTGGTTTTTTGTCGAAGCAAAATGACATTCAAAATTTTGTTTATGGTTATTGTTTCCTGAGTAAATTTTCTTTTGAAATGTGGTTGATTTTTAATGTTTAAACTTATGGAAACATAAATTAAACTTTAGTATTATAACATGTTTTCTTAAATCATTAAGAGTTATGTTTATAACTTGTATTTAGTACTAAAAAACAATAAATTTAAAGTCAAATTGAAAAAACCGAAAAAACCGAACCCAAACCCAAACCCAGTCCGCAAACCCAAAACCCAAAACCGAAAAACCCAAAACCCATGAGTTTTAAAAACACAAAAACCGACTTTTTGGGTTTGGGTTCGGATTAAGTCAAAAACCGACCCAAACCGACCCATGCACACCCCTACATAGCGTCAATACAATTTAAATAAGTCTATTATTACTTATTAGTCAAATATTGATGAATAGTGAACATGTTCCAAACTTGAGTTCTATTATTATATTTTATAACATAACTACTTACAACTTTCGTCATGTTATCATTAAAATTAACTTTTGTCATGTACAACCATTCATGACATCAGATTGACACGAGTAGAACTAGGGAGGCTAGCTTAAAAAAATAAAATCATTTCGCTTAAACTGACATTGGGCTAGAAGGCTACAAGTCAAGCACCATGGCTTCTCTTGACAACGATGTTACCAAGGTATTAGTTGGTTTATTTTTTTTTGAACGGCGGAGATTTTATTGAAAAAAAGAACTAGCCGGAGGCTAGAGATACATGAAAAGAAAATTACAAGCTATTTATGACATTAAAAGTAGACCAATTATTCCACTCAAGCCAAACCATATTTGCTCTATATTTAACCCAATAAAAGCTCAAGATCTTGATATCTTCCATGATCCTAGTAACCGACGGACTAGTGTTTCTAAAAATGCATTCATTCCGGGCCTTCCAGATACACCATAGAGTGGCCTTTAAAATCGAGTCAATAAGCTTTTGGTGAGACGAACCATCCTTTAGCCCCTACATTGAGGAATTCAGGACATCATTCAATGTGTTTGGAATTGTGATAGGCAGCCGAACCCACTGACCCACAATGGCCCATATCATTTTGGTCATGGAACAAAGAGCAAAAAGATGTTCAGTGGTTTCAACAAAGTGGCTACAAAGGGGACAACTCATGATTGGGATGTTCATTCCTCTAAAGTTAAGAGCCTGACGAGTAGGAAGACGATTAAGAAGAACCCTCCAATGGAGAAAATTAACTTTAATGGGAAGCCAGTTGTTATCTTCAAAAATGCCCGCATAATTAGAGAACATCCCTTTTTCAATCTTTTTGCGCAAGGAGCTCGAAGTGAACGAGTAGTCGTTATTGTAGTCCCATCTCCAATCATCCGAGCCATGAGAAATAACCATTGTGCTGAGCAGCATCATGCACATGTTCCATTGATTTTTTTCAACATCAGAACTTGGATTTCTTCTACACGGGATGTTCCAAACAATAGATCCATTGATCCAATTATAACATTCTTCAATGGTGAGGTAGGTGGACCTTGAAAGCTTTGCAATAGTAGGAAATTGGTCTCCAAGTGGGGCATCCAATCCATATATCATTCCAGAACTGCAGCTTGTCTCCTTTACCTAGAGCCCCACGAATTCCACTACAAAGATCAATAGAGAGAGTTAGTAGATCCTTGTTAATAGATATGATATTTTTCCACGTACCTGATGGATGGCTTAAGGGGGAGAGGAAAAAACATCCTGTTGTTTTGATGCAAGGCAATGATAGTTGGTTTATGTCTTCGTTGTTGGAAGGAGAGGGTCGACAAGAGTAGTTGCGACAAATAGAGGTGGTTTTTTGCCATGTTTGTGTTTGGTGTGTAGAAAAACATAAGAGCGTGATTGGAGGGTATTGGTCCGATTTATAGGGTGGTCTTTCAGACGAGCGTCACTATTGATAGTTTTTCTAGAATGGGAGGCGATGTCATAAAAATTGTGCTTGACCCAAATGTTTTATCATATAAAATGAGTTTTTTTATGAACGACAAACTATCATACTCCTAAATTAAACTCCAATATTTACAATTGCCCAGATTAGAACCTGAGACCTTCCTCAAATGGTGCTCCTAAAGGCAAAGCCTCTTCTATTAGACCACTAACCCCAATGGTAAAATGAGTTTTTTTTAATAGAAGAATGAAGATAATTATATAGTTAAAGACTCGTAACGATCTAAATTGCCTTAAAAAGAACCTTAGGGTGGTGGGAGTGGGTTATTGTGAACCCCCACTACCCTCACAATCTACCAATCACAAACCTATATCTCACAACTACCCTCACACTACCCTCACATCAAAAATATGGTGGGTGTCATGTACCCTCTCAATACCCTCACAACCCACCAATCACAACACTCCACCCCACACCTTATTTTATAAAACATAAAAAAAATCATGAAAAGTGGTGTTTGGCACAAAAAACGAGGTAAACCCTCAACGGGTACCACAACCCGTTTTCAACTACCCGCACCCCTACCCGCATGGGTGTCGGCAGTGTTGCCGTACGGGTAGAGGTGTACCCGCAGTGGTACCCGTGTCCACACCCTCCACCCTTAGAAGAATGAAGATAATTTACAAGTTTGACTGTTTACTTTTGAACTTTTAACAAATAGTCGCACTGACATCACAGTGTCGACATGCGTCAAACACTCTGATCGGCTAGAAAATACTCATCCCCAAATTGACGTTAACCTAAAAACCAACCTAAAATCATGGCTTCTCTCGATACCGATGTGACCATGGTACCGGCCGGAGACGGTTCAGCCGGAGACGGTTCAGCCGGAGCCGGACCTTCTTCTTCCACCGCATCCACTTCTTCTTCAACCAAAAAACCAAAACGGTTCGAGATCAAAAAATGGAACGCAGTTGCTCTTTGGGCTTGGGGTACGTAAAAGCGAATCACGTTACTTTTTAATTCGTGTTTCATGATTATAATTGTTTCTTAATTTGATCCTCGATGCAGATATTGTTGTGGACAATTGCGCAATATGCAGGAACCATATCATGGATCTCTGTGAGTCTTATTTTTCATATTACTTTCATAATTTCGTTGATTTAGTCTATTGGATTTTGTGTTATGTAATATTTTTATTTATTTATATAGACGTAAGTGTGCTTGGTTATCTTAATCTAGAGAAAAAAAGGGGATATATGTAGGGCACTGTGTTAGATTTGGGATCAGTTTAGCTGATTCAGTTAGGTAAGATCATGTTTGAAATTTTGTATGAAAGTGATAATCAACTTATTGTGTTTATGTATAGTGAAGCTGGTTATGATAGATTAGTGATGTAACGAACAAATATGCAATTTTGGATAATCAGTTTAGGACTTCGGAGTAGCTGAAACAAAACAGATACTGAATATTTAAATAGTAACAGACACTGAATATTTAACTAGTAACGAGTCGTTAAATACTCGAAATCCAAATCCTATTGTCAGCAGCTTATTTTTGTAGCTTAGTATGTGATTTACTGAGTTTAACAGAAAACAGAACGAAAAAATATTTGGATAGATGAATTGTCTCATCTCTTGACTTGAAATATGCTTATTATGTAATGAAAGTACTTGTGGCTATTATATAGGCATACAAAGAATAAACGTAAAGCATGTTACTGAAATAAACTACTGTATCCACTATTCCCACTACGTCACTCACTACTTCTAACTAGTTAAACAATAATCCACTTATAAATGGAGATACAAGTGGGTATATCGTGGCACGTACCATATAATTACCAATGCCACATAATGACTTTCAAAACACAATACTAATTAGTAATCACCCCAATACCATAGCTGAGTGTGTATTAGCTTTTTGTTGGTAAAACAATGGACTTGAACATGTGACGTTTCCATTTGGCTATGATATTTGTCTTAAAAACCATAACTCTGTAACTGTATCAAACTGTGTATATTTGGTTATTAAATGCAAAGAAGTCGTTTTGATTTATAAAAATAAATTAATTTGGTCCTTTTATTTATGATTTTTGCCTGCTGCCTTAATTCCCCATGGATGAAGTTTTCTTGTATGAAATGGCTAAGGATCTTATCAAATATTGAAGAGAGAGATTAATTGCACCATGTAGTGTCTAGTTTAATTAGTTTTGCCCAACAACCGTAGGAGACTAGTCTTTGTTGATGTGTAATGGTTTCAGCTGAGCTGGCATGTCTGCCACATCATATTTTGGAGATGATACTTACTGTTATGTTAATTGGCAGGCATTGAATGCCAGGCTAATCAAGCCAGCGCTACCAGTGAGGAATGCACAGTTGCTTGGGGTACGCATACTCTCTTGGGACTGCAAACTTTTGTTGGTTACTTGGTTTAAATTAATATTTTCTTGTTATGTTTATTAATAGTAAGGTATTGCATCTTCTATATTTTATGATCGTATGCCCATGTTTTGTAACTCTTTAAGTATTGATCAAATCCCCTGCTTACTGTTTTTAACAAATATCTTGCATGACTGCTTGCTTTTGGTCATTCAGTAGCTAAGTGTGACTTCAATATGTGCGGAATCATTTCAGTACACGTAACAACCACCTAAACTTTATACACTTTGCTCTTGGCATTTGCATGCTACTTAAATTTAGGCAGTGCTTGGGGATGTTTTACATTTCCTATGTCATTTTCATAAAGAATGTAAATCAACAATACATGTGTATGACAGTTATTTATAATTTTATATGTTTCAAGTCAGTTGAATTGGTTTAGAATTTTCTGTGAGTGTTGGTTATAAGTTCATGAACCTGATGTTGGCAGCTTGGCATGTTTATGTTTTACATATTCATTAGATAAGCACACATCGACTATCTGACTTCTATGAGGTTGGGGTTACCAATCAAAGCATATACTTTTTTTTTCTATGGACACCGAAATTAGACTTTAAAAGCTTAGTCACGATGAAATGCATGGGCATATCATGCTTCGTATGAGCGTGTTTTCAGACTTGTTTTTTTACATTAGATTACAATATTTAGTTAACTTAGCAGAGTAGAAACTAGAAATTTGCTGAATAAGTTCGTATGTTTGAGTTAAAGTTTCATAATTGATGAATTTTGTATAGCTGGTATGTTTTGTTGAAAAAAGATTGTCATGACCTCATGTTCTGTTAGTTCTGTTGCGTTTCTTTGTTGCGTTTTTTCATTGTTTTGTCGACTATCATGAGAGTTTCAAGTAATAACAATCATAAACAATACGAGTGACAATTACCAAATTGAAACCACAAATACCAAAGTTTTAATTTTGATGATTGTCATTCGTATTCTTTATGGTTTTTGTTACTCGAATAACTCGTGATAGATGAAAAAATGGCAAAAACACAAAAAGGTATTTTAGTAGAAACACAAAAACAATCTTAGTAAAAACGCAAAAAAAATGAAGAAAAAAACTAATTAGTGAAACACAAAAACAAATATCTTAGAAAAAACGCAAGAACCTAGTAAAAACACATCATAAAAGTAGTTAAAATGACTAAATATGTAATTTTTAAAGTTTTAGTATAATGTAATGGTAAATAGTTATTATGTAAACTATTTTTAATAAAATAAATCAAAATGGGTAAATTTGCTAATTAAGGAGGTATGGAGTTGGAAATATGCAATTAAATAAGTGTTGAGGGGGAAATATGCCATTGTCCTTGTCAAAAACATGGCTGTGAATGTAAAGAGAATGTCAAAAAATATTATCAACCACCGTATGTGGTGTTCACTTAGAGGGATACTTGTTTTCAGTACCGACTCATCTGATTATAGTAGATCATACCAAAGGGGTAATATTCAGTGAAAACTTTTCACACATGCAAAATTGCAAATCATTTAAGTGAAATGCTGGATGCAAATAAGGTAAATATTCATTGAAAACTTTTCACACATGCAAATCATTTATTTGAAATACTGGTGCAAACACAATTGTAAAAGCATGTCAAAAAGTAGCAGTGGCCTCATGTTGACTGTTATTGATTATTTCAGACCCTACCTGTTTTGAAGCCAACTTTATCTTGTTGGTCCCATTCCCATCGCTCCTTAATGATACTGGATTGAATCTTTAACTATTTTGTTTTTGTTTTTGTTTATTAATGTATGTAGGAGTCTGCAACCATGCCTTTCACTTCCATTGCATTAGCAGGTGGCTGAAAACTCGTCAAGTCTGTCCATTGGGTATAGCAATCTCACTTTTACTTGCTCTCAAAATCTTGGTTACAAAAGGCACGCATCACTGCTGATGCAATGAAACGCGATTTCATGATGTGCCTGATGCACTATGTTGCGATCTGAGGTGATGCAGTTTGCAGTTGGCTGCCTCACATTTTAACAAAGTAGACCCATGATTGCAATGAGTCCAAGTTTTTTGAAGTAAACAATTTAAAATATTATCTATAAATGATTAATGATTTGAAGTATTTATTTTAATAATAAATACCTCGCATACTTACATCCGCTTTGGGTCAAAGCTCGAAGTTATGTTAGTCTACGTTTAAGATATTAACGCGTCTGAGTTGTTTTGGCAGATAACAGCGAATGGGAATTCCAAAAGTATGGTCACTAGAAGTTTATGCATTTGAAGGGATGGTTTTTATATTTGTTTATGTTTGATGCTAAAAGGATTTGGATTAAACAACTGAATTTGTTTGATGAATGTGGAGATATATTTCATAAACACATGGTTGGTGAAACTCCATTTTGTAATGGGTGGATAGATAGTTAGTGCTCCATTTCTCTTATCAAGATGCAGGTAGTGGTGGGGTTTGAGAGCACTTGCTAGCCTATGCCTACCACCTTCATTATTTATCCATCATGTATCCATTACACGACCAACCTTGATGCTACAACGAATCTTTTGGTTCTGTCTAAACTGAGCCAGGACCTAACTCACATCATCAAACATAAACATTGAGTTTACATCAATACACTTTAGGTGTCATATCCATTCGCTGTAGTCTAACGTCCTTGAACTTAACGTAGGTGCCATGTCACATCCTCATCCCCTTTCCCTCAATCTCACCTTAATTGAATGGTTTAATCCCTTTTAATGCCTTAACTAGCCACCTCATTAATGTCCATTAACGCTTGAGGGGGTGGTATTTCACGTCCATTAAAAAGCCAAATGGTATCTAACGCTTGTGTCGAGCACTCACTGTGTATTGCCTTAGTGCAGACCATAATGTAGGCTATAGTACATTTACCTTCTCTAGAAGTTTTCTTGAATTAGTTAATGTTTAGGATCGTACACGTTTGATTGATCGCATGATTAGTTGAAAACATAATTGATGATGGTGGAAAAAGTGAGACAAGGTACATGATGAAATGAATAAAGTTAGTTTTAGTGATTGATGACCACCAATACCAAAATCAAAGCTGAAAGTGGGTGTTGTGGTCCCTTTTATGTTCAAATAGATTACGACAAAAGTACCCATCCATAATTGCCATTTCCTCTAAAAATTTTCTACGTAAATTATTTTCTATAGTCGTTAGCGCAAATCTAAATTTAAAGTAGTGTTGTTATTTGTCGTATTCGTGACAGTATCATTTTTGTTGTTTGAGTTATTGGTCTTCAAAACACCGTGTTAAAAGATTTGATATTATGTTTTGGCCTATAGTCACGGGGATGTGTATGTATATAACTAAGTATATGTAGATATAGATAATAGAATAGATGTAGCAAGTAGGAACTGCGGGGATAGTGCCATCATTTGCGGTTACATATTGGCTGGGCTTGGGACCACCGTTATAAGCTATAACACGGCATACTAAATGCAATGTCTATTTCAATCAAATTTTTATACATGTAAAATATGCAAGATATTTTTTAAAAAAACAAGTGTGTTGATATTGACGTGATAAAGTACTTAGAGAGAATTGTATGAAGTTGTTGTGACTCCGTTTTAAATATCAAAACATAGAAGAGAAAAGAGGTTAGAACAATAGTTTAAAAATAAGCGTATTGAAAGTATAGGCGGGACGCTAGTTTTGGTACATGGTTTGAAGGACCAAAAATATAGGTAGCGTCATGTTGGAACGAGGTTCAAACTACTTTTGTTTTCATGTTTAAAAGTAAAAAAAATGCGAACATCCAATAATATAAGTTACGCACATGTTCCAATATAAAAAATGCAGAAGGACCATAGTATAATCTTCCCTATATCATTTAGCCTTTAGGATTTCTAGCAAACATGTTGACAAGCTAATTCTAACAATGATAGATCGATATCAATTGAAGTTATTGCAAGCTGGTTCAACTTTTTTCCAGGTTCACTAGTGAAATTACCCCTCCGTAACCTTATCTTGACCACTGAACCAAGAATAAAATCATAGGTTACGCCTTTTATTTTAAACGAACAAGAAGAACTTATAAACAAAAAACCAAAGAAACATTGATTACATTATAGAATTACAATAGAAACACCGATTACGTATTAAAAGTACAAAATACAAAAACATTGAATACAAATTATTACCAAAAGAACACTGTATGTATGTGATACATGTCACACACCCCGTTAAAGATTGGGGCGAACTTTGACTACGCAATGTAATGTCCCCACCTAAACGATGACACGACACCTCCACGATGAGATTATTGGAACTTTGGGTTAATAAATGCTCTTTCACTAACAGCCAAGATTGTTATGTTTACTCCACTTATAACAATTCGTGTATCTTTATTTAATTACTTAAATAAAATGATTTCCGGCCATGTGATTTACATGAGATATTTAATAAAGAAACTTTATTAAATGATAATGGATTTAAAGTCTCATTTGCTACATCATGTGGTTTTAGCCTTTTAGGCTGGGCGAGGTTTTTCTTACTATTGAGTTTTTTTTATGAAATTTTTAAGTAAGACATATTTATAGAGTCAGGGTCAGTATAAAATGTGGACATTTTAATTCAAAGTATTTAAGATTAACATTATTATAAATTTTATATGACGATAAGTAGCTTATTTGTTATTTGTTATTGTTTACAAATATCTCATTTTTCATAGAACGGTTATTTTTTTCTACACAATTGTAAAAAACGCATTTCAATGAAACGTTTTGTTCCACAACAAATAAATATTAATTAGTTTAAATCAACACAATTACATATTACTAGTTTAGATCAACGTACATACGTATGTGTATTAGACCATGTGTAATTATAACGTTGAAAATTAAGCATTATGCACATAACGCGTGGGAGGGATTTATAGCTCACAACGTCCTCAAAAACGGTTTGGGAGCGTTATAGGGCATTAAAACGTCTATTACATATGATCTTATGGAGTAATTTTACAAAGACAAGTAGTTAGAAAATTAATAGAGATGTCAAGTAAAATCTGAATCGTATGAAATGAATGCATTAAAATTTCTTCTATACAAAATGAAATGATTAAAGACGAGCATCATTGATCCCACTTTGTGTTTTGCTTGTGGGGCTTATCTTTCACAAATACATCATTATTTTCCATTAATAAGACCAGGTTTTAATTCATAGCCAGATTACGTACAACAATTTAACACGTACCGAACATTATTGTGTTTCAAATAGAAAATATGAAGCAAATACATCCACTCTTACGTAACAGTTAGGTTTTAGTTTTTAACCGTTCGGAACTGGCTTTTGATAACAAAAAAAGTCTTTACTTATGATTCGACTCACGATTCAATCTAAAAACAGTTAAAACCGGACCACGAACACCCTAACGAGAAACCACGATATGAACAAAAAGAACCAAATCCATGCAAGTTCAGTTTTATACAATCTACTAACAAACATATGAACAATTAATGACACTCTATTGAAAGGGAGCAAGAGGGTTGGGATAGGAAAAAACTTTTGATCTCTTCAACTCTCTACACACAACATCTAACATGGCCAAAAAATCTCTCACGGTCACAAAGATCCGAAGTGGATTCGCGTCATCTTTACTCATGTTTCCATGAAAGTATTCGGTTATCTCCTTAACAAGCTCTAACACTTTGCGTTCGTCTTCCTCCAACTCCTTTAGATGTTTTACCGCATGCGTGATAAAAGATTTCATAGACTCCCCAAATTTACAACTCTGTTCTTTCATCAACAACTCTTGATTCACCAATCTTTGCAATCTATCCATCCCTTGCGATAGATTAGAAACCGAGCTTGCGATGACATCAAAGTCTATGGTTGCAGTCTTCTTCACATTGCATAGCTCGGTACTTAAACCAGCTACAAGTTCCAAACCCATGTTTCTGTAACCCTCTTCTCTTTCTTGGGTGTTTCTTTGCTGACCCTTTTGATTGATCTTCCCTATAATGCTCTCTGACACTCGAATGCCTTCTGAACGCACGATTTCTTGGACTACAAAGTGGAGCAATGTCGTTTTTCCATCCGTCCCTTTCACATCAGCTAGCTTAAGCAAGGCGTCCAGCTTAAATGCTTTCGCACCTCCCCTTATTGTACCTACATTCATCCTGTTTCCTGTTTTCAACACCGCTTCTAGTAGTTTTAGGAACAACCGACTTGACTGCAGTTCTTTGCACGCCTCCTGACACAGGTTAACGTACACTTTGTTATAGCTAAATGGCGCCTCTATATGTACATGGTACATGTATGTGTATAATCAGCTCGAGTAAATGGTTTCTAGTTAGAAATTGCTGGATCATATTTAAGGGGGTTGATAAAAATATAGGAAATGAGATTGCACCTCTAGAACTGAGAATGTTTTACGGAGATGAGTCATTTCGTCTTCAAATGTTTCTCGGTAAAGCAATGCTTCAATTCTTGGAAACGCGTATGGTATTGCTAGGATCGTGGAAACGAATGTCTCGGCCGAACCCATGTTGCCTTTGTGCCCAGCTAGTTTAGCTTCTTCTTCTTTCGTTGGTTCCATCTTTATCAGTACTTCTAGTTGCTGTAAATTTAGTCCATTTCCTAATCAGACAAGAGACCAAGTGGCATTAATACATATTCAAACTTCCAAAAATCATAGGCCGAACCAGCAGAGGAAGATCCCAAGGTTCATTTGACACCCGGTCACCAATATACATAAAAGAAGCTCTGTAGTGATGGTGGGATGGATCTTTACCTTGTACTAGTGCACAACAAACTTGTTCCGCAGTGACGTTAAGAGCTTTTAACAGTATTGTTAAGTTCTGAAGTCTTTTGGGCTCGAGAACATGCTTACTAGGAGACGGGCTTTTGCTTTTCAATTCTTCATTAGAATTATGCAGATTATTATTATAGCTGAAAAGGGACTCAATCATTTCTTCATCAAACCTGTTTTGTTTTGTTTTTCAAGAATGAATGTGATACTTTGTGAATTATACTAACAAGTAATCAAACAATAAGGCCGGCTTACTCGAAAGAGCTGGATCTGAGCTTGTCCCAGACCATGGTACGGTCTGATGCAGCTCGTACTTTATCCCAATGCAGCGGTTTCAGTTTCGGTAGGGGAGATCCATCTTTACCCGTCTGTGTGGAATGACATGGTGGTGGTGGTGGCGGCGGCAGCAGCACGCTTCCTTTGGGAAACGGAGGTGGCAGTGGTGGTGGAGGAATAGAGGCTTGGTTTGATCCTAGAGGTTTCTTTTGTAAACTTATTCTTTTCAATGTTGGAGAATAAGATGTAGTATGACATGGTGGCGGTGGCGGAGGTGGTGGTGGTGGTGGTGGTGGTGGTAATTGTAATGTGTCACATGTGATTGAAACGTCGGATATTCTCGGATTAGAGGAATCGTGTGAGTTGCAAAAAGAATGGAACGATTCATCATCTGATGAACAATTTGATTCAATATTTATGACTTGTTCAGCAATTGGCGAACCGAAAAACACTTGCTCATCATCAAACTTCAATGAGTCAGTTGAAGCTACCTGCAGAGCAGTAGAGCAATCATTATTTACGGAATTTGACATCAATTCCAAATCTTTAAGTTCTTTCGAGTTTGAATCTTGTGTTGTGCAATTCTGATCTCCGTCATTCTTGATGCTACAAACGGGCGGTTGTTCTAACACAGTTCCTAAGGATTGGAGGTAAAAATTATTATGAATTGGATCAGCTGAAATTGATATTGATTTTATCACATTTTTAGAGGATGATTTATTCATCCTTTGTTTCCCAAACAACAAAAACAGACAAATGAGACATATCATCACTCCACCGACAGACACAAGAACTACTACTACAGTCAAAACCTTCCTCCTTCTTTTACTACTTCTTTCATCATTATCCTTAGTGGACACTGGAACCAATGGCAAATGGTGACGGTTCCGCCTATGGACATGATGAAGTGGAGCTGGAGATGGACAAGGCAATGGTGACGGTGCTGGTGATGGTGATGGTGATTGTGATTGTGAGAGATTGACGTATGGTTTGTTCGTGTATTGAAAGTGAATAAGAATTTTGTGGTAGTGTTGTGTTAATGGTGTAAGCTGGAGATTCGGGGCGGTGAATAGAATGAGGAGAAAGATAAGGATGATGATCCTAGAAAAAAAGTACATTTTAATGAATAGTTTGAAGGGAAGGGAAGTGAGATATGATAATGGTATGTATGAATTTAGGTTTGTGATGCAAATATAGCAATGGTTGTTTGTTTGGTTGTTTGGTGGTGGGGGTGAAAAATAATAGTCTTAAATGCTACTCCAAGGTATCTCTGTGCTTGGCAGTTGAATTACTTCATGCCTTGTTTTTATTTCTTTCTTTCTCTTAACTCTATTTCAATCACCCATACTGCAGGACTATAATGTATCCTACACACTAAATTTCAGTACCAGCTTACAAATGCCAATGCATGTAATATGAGCAATCAATTTACTAATAACTTGATCGAGTTGAGTTAGCAAATGAAAGCATATATAAACTTCAACCGAACTAACCTAATGCTTCTGGTTTGTTGCAAGAGCACGGGCCACCACCACCACAGCCGGAGATCCAACAAGAAAACACCTGCTCCGATACCGATGTTCACAGCCATTGGGTGAGCTCACGCGCCACCGAGGTTTATACTGTGGATAGAAGACGACGCCGTTGAAGAACAATCCCCTTCTCTTTCCAAATACCCGGAGATTAGAGAAGATGAAGGAAAACAAACATAAGCCAGAAATTAATATAAAAGGACTAATAATGATTAAAAAATTGTACGACACTGTAGATAATTTAGGAGACCCCTTTTGCTATGGTGTAAAAACATGTTTTTAGGTTATAGTGGGGTTGAGGTGGTTAACGGCTTAAGATCATGTGTAGTGGATAGAGCCTTTTAACGGGCTTTGTATGTCATGTGGTGAGCCACCTCATCAAGGGGTTTTTTGCTCAAGATTATGTAATGGAAAGAGCCACATGGAGCCCCTTCCAATCATTGAATAATAATCTATACCTTCTAATAAAAGAGGGTTTTTTATGCCACAAGGCATGCAATGAAGCCATTGTTGGCATCGTTTTCCCGCCAAAATATATTACATATTTAATCCTCATACTATTACACAATATACGACCATCACATAATATATTTACCTATTAGTTACAAAATAATTAGGGTTATTGGATTTTAATAATCCAAACTTTTGCTTATTGGCCAATATTAATCCGAACTTTAAATATTCCCTGTGACGATCCCAACTTGTAAACTATTTTCCCCTACCAATCCTTTTCTAACTCCGTTAGTTTGTTGCTGACGTGGCAAACGATTTGGGCCATTGTTGTATACTAAATTAAACAGGGGCCATTTTTGTAGTTTATTAAAAGTTTTGATACCAAATATATACAAATCAATTCATTCATCTTCCAATCTCCATCTCCATCCCTCCCTCTCCACCTCCACCATGGCAGTTCTCCACCTCCGACTCACGACTGCCTCCGCCTTCGTCTCCGCATCCAAGCTTCAAGAACCTCCACCATTGATGAACCAGAAGCCCGACTTCGTCTTCACCACCATCCGACGAGCACCACCATTATTGTCATCATCTTCTTCTTCCAAAAAATCCTTCTGCCTCTTCATCTTCGCTCAAGGTTTTCTGGCGACGAAGAAGGAGATGACATCAGATGGTTGTGACGATAATAGAGTTCACCACAGATGGTGGTAATTGCTCAATGAAATCTTACCCCTAAATCAAGTACAAAATTGGTATGCATATTTTAGTGATTAACAAGAACCTTTGAGGTGTGGTGGTAATTATGGTGGTGTTGGCCTGTGGCGGTGGAGTTGGTAGAAGACGATGGTGGTCACTGGTCGGCGATGTTGGTTGCCGGTTGTTGGTAGGAAACAGGGCCTAAGGTTATTTGAAGACTGTACATGTTTCTTTAAACTATATACAAAAGATACAAAAATGGTCCTTATTTAAAACTAGTGGTTTGTTTATATAAACTACAAAAATGACCCATATTTTGATTAATATACAAAAATGACCCAAATCGTTTGCAACGTCAGCAACAAACTAACGGAGTTAGAAAAGGATCAGCAGGGGAAAATAGTTTACAAGTTGGGACTGTCACAAGGAATTTTTGAAGTTCGGATTAATATTGGCCAATAAACAAAAGTTTGGATTATTTAAATCCAATAACCCAAATAATTACCATATTAGTATTATATTTCTCTATCAATTACAAAAATAAGTATCATATTCTTACAAAAGTAAAAATATCAATTACCAAAATATATATTAATAATATTCCAAAGCATTGATTTTGGTATTAAATTCTATTTAAACATTATTTTTGTCTACTACATTAGTTTACTAGATTAGTACTCGTGTATTACACGGATTTTAGTTTTATAGGTTTTAACTCAGTTTAGATATTAATTTTATTTTTAACATATCTCTTATTAAATCGATTTGGATATTTACAAATATATTCGATCATATAAAAAATCATATGTTACAGTAAAGGATATGATTTATAATAGTTGGTAAATTTTTATTTGAACATATCAGATTAGGAGATAATTCATGATAATTGTTAATTTTTTTATTTGAACATATCGAGTTAGGAGATAAATAATGATAATTAGTAAAACTTTAATTTGAACATATCGGGTTAGGATAGATCATAATAATTGTTAAGTTTTTTATTTGAACATATCAGGTTAGGAGATAATTCATGATAATTGGTACATATCGGGTTAAGATATAGATCATGATAATTGGTAAATTTTGTATTTGAACATATCGGGTTAGTAGATAATTGATGATTATTTGTGAATTTTTAATTTAAACATATCGGGTTATTTCCAATATGGAGCATACCATGACCCGTCTAAAAATTCTCCATCAAATTAATTTAGAACATGACACCTAAGCAAAATCCTATGTGAGTAGTTAAAATGGTAACATGTGGATGAGTTAGTCAATTATTAGAATAGGTAGATCGGTCTCTTATCTCTATACCAATGCTCATGGCTTGTATCAGTACAATTGTCGTCCATTTGTACGATTTTAATCAGTTTTTTATGCTTGTGAATCCGTAATTTGTCTTCTAATTTTTCTTATATAGATTTTGTTTTTGTTGGTATTAGAGAACGTACCGAAGATGGTAATGATTTATAGTGTAATGCTTACTCGTCATATGATTATTTGTTTATTATGCTCGATAATAATTAAATATTTTTAGTTATTCAACATTTCAACTCGTGTAACACACGGGGTATAATCTAGTCTATCTAATAAATCAAACTTTTAGGGGGTAATTTTTGGAGGGATTTTTTTTCTATAATAGGAAGTTTGGGAGGTAAAATTTAGATAAATTTTTCACCATGCAAGTTGATGGAGCCAACTCCTTAAATGTTATATATTTACAAATTGTTAAATATAATGGTTATAATTTTTTTATAAATATTACTCCCTCCGTCCCATTAGAAGTGTCCATTTTGCTTTTTTTAGTTGTCCCATTTAAAGTGTCAACTTTTAAAATTTATTGGTAAACTTCCAAATTTGCCCTTAATAACATAAAACAAACAATATGATGGACCCACAATAATATTTATTGTCAAGGGTATTATTGTCAAATGACAAGCAAAAATACCCATCATTTAATGTGCCTAAAACTTTGTGTTTTTCAAATTATGACACTTCTAATGGGACGGAGGGAGTACTATTTAACCCGTGTGTAACACACGGGTATTAAACCTAGTTACTTATATAAGGATTTACCAATGAAAATATACGCAGATCTTGGAGTCAACAAATAATGGGCGTTTTGTGGGCAACGCCCCAACCAAAAATCTAGTCCAAAGCGCCCCTATGTAATGGGAGAGGGGGCGCTTTGGGGCGCTTTCGGGCGTTTTAAAGAGGTAAAAACGTCCCACCACACATGGTCTAACAGTTGAACCAAATTCTATCTGACGGTTTAATCAAATTGACTAATCAATTTTCTCTGTTTATAATTACACAAAAGTACAACTTAAAACACAAAAATGATCTAAAAATACATAACTCTATAATTAAAAATTAATTTCTAACAAATTTTGTTGTGTAGAATGATACAAGCGTACATAATATCTCTAATTCTATCCTTTTATTTACAATCGACAAGGATGATGTATAAAATGTCAGTGTTGTTGAATGACACCAAAACGTCTCTCTATATCATTTCTTGATGACTCATGAACCTTCGTAAAATATGTTCTTTTTTCATCAATTGGATCTCTATATGTGGCTGCAAATATCGAATAATCCGGCTATAGCCCATCACCCAAATAATATCCATGCGGGTGGTAGTTCCTATTAGCATAAAATTCAGCAATCGATGTGCATGCTGATATGACATCCTCGATGATACTAGACTTTTATAAAATGTTAAGGTCATTGTTAGATCCAACGATACCAGAGTGGGCATGCCATGTCCAAAGATCATAATATCATATGATGCTGCCTTGAAGTTTGAGAGTTGGTACCTTTTGATGACCTAGGTGTGTTGACATAGCCATGCAGTTGGACAGTTAAACCGATGTCAGTGCATGCAATTTATGCTGCTAATCATACCGGGTAAACCGTGCACTTCATAAATATGTTACAAATTGTTCCACGTACGGTTTCTTAAAGTTATAACTTAAAATACGGATGCTAAAATATACAAGTAGGCAAATATTACAACAAATACTACGTTTAAGGAATAGGGAAAATGTCATAAAAACATAGTTAACTTTCTATTTTTTTCAAATTGAATAAGTTAACTTTTAAAGAGATGCTAAATCCTAAGTAATTAATTTACTTGTACAATATGTAAACATTTATTTTTAGGTGAATTTGGGACTTGTTTGAATGTTTTGGGTGAAATTTAGACCTGTTTGGCGGAGAGTTTTTTTGTCATCAACTAAATATTCTTAAAAATAACACTTTTTTTAATTTTTTTTACAATTTCTAAAATCTCATCACTTTTTTTAGAAGTTAATCAACCTTCGTGAATTCTTATTTTGTTTTATTTTAAATTGAATGTTTAAAATCATGTTTACTAATTATACAAGTTAACAAGTTAATTACACTAGATAGATCCTCTGGCTCACGCGTTACGTGAGCTTTAGGTTCGAAGGTAGAAATAGATGTTGATTCATATACGCTAATAATTCACGCGTGTCAAAAAACACATGTCACAAAACATACCACGTTTAAAAAAACAAAATGAATTCATGACACATGTCGCCACATACACAACATATACTGAAACCAGCACACCAAACACACATATGTTACTCAATTTTCAAACAAACGACATATATACAAAAAATCACTAAATCCCCCAACATACAAAAAACAATCCAACCACACATTGCCATGTATAAAACCATAAATTTACTATTCATTTACACTTGTTTTTCAATTTCAACAATATATAAAGAGGAATTGTTTTTCAATATAAAGAGGAATAAGCATTAAACTTTGAGTCTACCACACAGGAACCAAACTATCTTAGAAGTAGCTATGTTGGTATATGTTTAACTGTTTAAGTGTGAATAGAGTGAGTTGAAATCTTGAATAAGGAAATCAATGATTTGCAACGGGCAAAAAAGACATGCCTTGAATTGATAAAAGAGCCGTTACACTATCCACTGCGTCAGCATCTATGCGCTGGCCTTCCCTTTTCTTTTTCTTTTTCAATTTCCATATAATAATAATAATTCCCATCACACAACTAAAGTTGTTTTTTCCTCCCTAAAACACAAACGTAATTTATATTACAAAATGTACGCAATCGATCTGTTTGTCACAACTTACAATACTACTTAGCAAACAACACACAGTGCTTTCCTTTTCTTAATTCATAATTATTTGGTATATGTGCTAATGTGCATGAATAATTATGAAAACGATAACACATGCTTGCCAATATCTCAATTCATTTTAAAACAGAAGAAAGAAAAAACATTTAATGCAAATACATGTGATTGTTCAAATGGAAACAAAGAAAAAAAAATAAAAGGAAATGTTGGTGTATTGCTTTTTAAGAAGCAAACAAATATCTTGTGACTCTCTTCGACTTCTTCCCTCCCTCATTTTTATTCGTATAACTTGTCCTTATTTAATATAATATAATAAAAATATCATGGATTAATATTTTTTTGTATTTATTAATTGCTGTAATATAGGGAAGGAAAAGGAAGAATGCAAATCATCTTAGGATGAAGAAAGTGAAAGGTACTAAGCAAAAACCAGATAATTGTTTGGAATTGGAGTGGAAATACAAAAAGAATGGATGGAAATGTAACTAACAACAATATTATAGAGAACGGAGGCACCATTTCCTATCTTTGGCATCGACACGATGCCCACTTCATTCCTCCGTCTAGAGATGTAAATATCGTTTTTTTACAGTTATGATTCCATCCCGATAGTTTAGGTTCATGACGTGTTTTTTAACGGCTGTGGCTAGTTTGGTTCCGATTTAGAGTTAGTTCCAAATCAAGTAGTCAAAGTTTTGAGCCCAAAGCATGTTTTTTATGCATCACTACCTTCACCCTCATGTTGCATGTGTGTAGTATTAGTTCTAATACTACTAATAGAATTATGTCATCATAATATTTATTTATTTATTACAAACACTTTCATAAATTAACAAAATACTTGTCTGATGATTTTAAAAATTCATCAATATCTACAATTCTAGACAGATAAAGAAACATCTTACAACCAAAATATTTTTTTTAAATACAAAATTATTTTATTACCTAATAATAATAATCATCAAATCTTGTGTCCAAAATCCAAATCTCTACATTTACATTATCTATAAATAGAAAATGAAAACTTCAATCAAGCCGAAATAAACGTAGATTAAATTTTGAAATAATAAAACTCCCCAAATTTACAAAACACACTAAGGTGCTGTTTGTTTTTTCTTCAGAAAAATGTCTGCAGTCTGCGGACCACATCTGCAGACATCTGCAGAAGAAGAGGTGGACCAAACATCTGCAGACTATATAAAAAGACTGTTTGATTTTAACGTCTGCAGACTGTTAAAATAAACTAAAATTTAAATAAATATATTTTAGATTTTATAATCACAATTGTATCATGTATTACTTTTATAATAAAATATAACAAGACAAACACTTCTAATATATCCTACAGATCTTAACATTTGCCTGTTCCTTCTTTCATAAACATATTCCGTATATCTATCTCTTCTCTTCTTTCATAAACATATTCCTATTCTCATTTGATCTCAACACAAAACCGATTCAGATTTTCAATAACCTTTTGCAGATCCATCTTCATTTAATAAAAAACATTGGGTTTACAGCGATTTCGGTTTGATCGATTTGATTTTGTGCGTTTCCGTTCTCTTCCATTGCTCGATATGTGATTTTAATCATCTTATTCGCTTCGGTCTGTTGTGGTTTTGAGTGATGGATGCGATTGAAGAACTGGCTTAACTTGGAGACTCGATGCTCTGCTGAACGATGAAGGTGCGGCGGTTGGAGAGGGAGGCAGAGGTGCGACGGCGACTGGAGGAGTGGAAGGTGGAGGTGCGACAGGGTGGAGGAGGTGGTGGTGTGGCTGGAGGAAGGGAGGGTGGAGGCCTGGTTTGCTGTTGTTGCTTGCTTTTAGAAGAAGAAGAGAGAATAGAAGAGAAGAGAAGAGGTGAAAAGACATAGGTTTATGTCTGCACCAAAAAGAGGACGGAAAGACGTTTTTTAATGAAATGTCTTCTAAAAAACAAACAGTCTGCAGACATAAACGTCTGCGCGTGGTCTTCTCCGTGCAGACATAAGAGGTCAAGAAGACCTTTTTTAAAAAAACAAACACCCCCTAACACTCGCTTATAAAACCAACAACACCGTTCCATTCTATTCCATTCGTCTTCTTCGCCCCTCTGACAGTGGGCAGTACAAAACAAACCATTTCCATTTCCATCTTCTTTTCAACAATGCTCTGGTTATTTTTCATACTATCATCATTAATCTTCCATTCGCCATGTCTCGCAACAACAACCAAAAAAACCTACATCGTCCAAATGAACCACCACCAAAAACCCTCATCATACCTAACTCATCACGATTGGTACGTTGACAGACTCCAATCTGTTGCTTCCACTGATTCAATCCTTTATTCTTACACTACCGCTTACCATGGTTTCTCCGCTTCCTTAGATCTGGACCAGGTTGCAGCCCTTCGTAGTTCAGATTCGGTTCTTGGTGTTTACGAAGACACTGTGTATCAACTTCACACTACTCGTACACCCGAGTTTTTAGGGATTGAGAATGAATTGGGTTTGTGGTCTGGTCACACACCGCAGCAACTCAATGCTGCTGCCAATGATGTGATAATTGGAGTTTTAGACACGGGTGTTTGGCCTGAGTCTAGAAGCTTCGATGATTCGTCCATGCCTCCTGTTCCCACTCGCTGGAAAGGCGAGTGTGAACAGGGGGAAGATTTTGCACCGACGGTTTGTAACAAGAAACTGATCGGTGCAAGGAAGTTTTCCAAAGGGTTTCGAATGGCCGCCGGGGCGATATCGAAAGAGAAGGATTCGCCTCGTGATCAAGATGGTCACGGGACGCATACTTCCACCACGGCGGCCGGTGGTCAAGTGGGGAACGCTAGTCTATTTGGGTACGCTACTGGTACGGCGCGTGGGATGGCAATGCACGCGCGTGTCGCCACTTATAAAGTTTGTTGGAAAACCGGTTGTTTCGGGTCCGATATCCTCGCCGGAATGGATACAGCAATTGCCGATGGTGTTGATGTGTTGTCTATGTCACTTGGTGGTGGTTCTGCGCCTTACTACCGTGATACAATCGCGATCGGTGCGTTTAAAGCGATGGAAATGGGTGTTTTTGTATCGTGTTCAGCCGGAAATAGTGGTCCGGCGAAAAGCTCACTTGCAAACGTCGCTCCGTGGATAATGACAGTCGGTGCTGGAACACTAGATCGTGATTTTCCGGCGTTTGCAGTTTTAGGAAACGGGAAACGTGTTGCCGGTGTTTCGTTATACAGTGGGAAAGGAATGGGTGATAAACCGGCGGAGTTGGTTTATTTCGCCGGAAAAGGGAGCAACAGTTCTTCGTCTAATTTATGTTTATCAGGTTCACTTCAACCGGAACTTGTACGTGGTAAAGTGGTTTTTTGCGACAGAGGTGTAAACCCACGTGTTGAGAAAGGTCAGGTGGTGAAAGACGCCGGAGGAATTGGGATGATATTGGGAAACACGGCGGAGAGCGGTGAAGAATTGGTGGCCGATAGTCATATGATACCGGCGGTGGCGGTTGGGAGAAAAACTGGTGATGAAATTAGGGAGTATTTGAAAACTGATCACAAGCCTAGTGCATTGTTGAGTTTTGGTGGGACGGTTTTGGGCGTTAAACCGTCGCCAGTGGTGGCAGCTTTTAGTTCTCGAGGACCTAATATGGTGACGCCGGAGATATTGAAGCCGGATGTGATCGGTCCCGGAGTTAATATTCTGGCTGGATGGTCGGAGGGAATTGGACCCACTGGGTTGGAGAGTGATACCCGGAAAACTGGTTTCAATATCATGTCAGGTAAACTCAATTTTCAATGGTAACAATTGTTTATTAGATTTGGTCTTTTGAAGATGACTTAAAACCATAAAATATATGTTATCATCTTGGGTATATGCACAATTGCACATGTTATGTTGTAGTGCATGTGTAAAGATACTTATATGATGTTATTGTTGTAATAGTGTTGGTATGATCGTGACTGAATATTAATTTTTGATGGTTTCAGGTACATCGATGTCGTGCCCGCATATTAGTGGGTTGGCGGCTTTGTTGAAAGCGGCACATCCAGGGTGGAGTCCGAGTGCGATTAAGTCGGCTCTCATGACTACTGCGTACACAGTTGATAACACTAGATCACCTTTACGTGATGCGGCAGGGGGTGTGTTTTCAACCCCATGGGCTCATGGTTCGGGTCATGTTGATCCACACAAGGCCATATCTCCTGGTCTTGTGTATGATATTTCAACGGAAGAGTATGTTGCGTTCGTTTGTTCTCTGGGGTACACTATCAAGCAAGTGCAGGCTGTGGTAAACCGTCCGAATATGACGACTTGTAGCAAAAGACTAGGGGACCCGGGACGATTGAACTACCCGTCGTTTTCGGTCGTGTTTGGGAAGTCGAGAGTAGTGAGATACACCCGTCAGCTCACGAATGTGGGGCCTGCTGGGTCGGCTTATGATGTGGAAGCTGTAGCACCAGAAGGAATTCAAGTCAGTGTGAAACCAAAACACCTTGTTTTCAAGAATGTGGGTGATAAGATGAGGTACACTGTTACATTCGTGTCCCAACGAGGTAGAAGCGGGGAGGCATTCGGGTCTATAACTTGGAAGAATGCTGAGAATCAAGTTAGGAGTCCGGTTGCTTTCGGGTGGGAACGGTTTGTTTAGTTTTATAAATATGGCTTCTGCTAGCTTTGTTGCACATAGAAACCACAAAACCAATTATGGTATCTAGTGCTTGAAAACCAACTAATGTAATAGACATAGGCGTTATATGATGCCTGATCGCGTGCAATCAAGAATTTTGATTCAAGAACAAACTTGTCATTGTGTATTTTTATTTCATAGCTAGGTAGGTACATTAGCAATCACAGCAACAAGAATAGCAGCAATTGTTTTCTAAGCTACAGCGGCAACGGCAACCACAGGTGGAACATGTTGGCCATGAGCATTTGGTTGGCCAACAACAACATTTGCTGCACCTGCACTGCCGACAACTGCTGCAATCCGGAATGCAATCCGAGCAGCAACTAGAATTACAGTTACAAGTGCAACAAAATAAGCATGGTTTTAAACATGCAGCTTTTAAACAGGCAGTAATATGGCAGCTTGGAGGCTTGATAGCACACACGCACTTTGGTAACGAGCATGAACAACAGTCAGGTAAAGAGCAACAATGTGGCATTTTAAGCGAACATCCATCGCAGCAGTAATAACAACAGCAGACACATGACAAGTTGTTGACACAAGAACTTCCACTGCAAAAAATGTATAAATATAATAAAAATTTATAGCACAGTTGAGACTCATTCTCAAGCATATATAGGAAACGCGTATCATACCATAATAGCCACTTCCAGAAAGCACAGGATTTACGTGTTTTCCTGCACCTGGTTTTGGTTCAAATCAAAACGAAATAAACAGAGAGGTTGATTGATTAATTACATGGGAGGGGGTAGATAAATGGGGCTTACACAGTGATCAATGGTTCAGGGATTGTTCCCACATAATCAGCAACCCTGTAAATCAACCAGGTTGATGAAACAGTCAGTAAGTAGATGGGTTCAACTTGGTTCGATAGTAAATATATACAAACAGAAGGATAAACTTACTCTTTGATGCAAGAAGAAGCAGGCTGTAACGTTTCAATCGATTTCAACTCTTCCTAAAATATACCAAACTTTAAGTAACAATATATATAATCTGACCTAATGGGTGAATTTGAACATAAGTTGGGTCATTTTGACTATGAGTTCAAATGATAGAAGAAATATAAAAAAGAAAAAAACCATCAGGAATGAAGCAACACTACAATAATTGTATATATTATAAACTTAGTTACATATATAGTTTAATTTGGTGACCCACCCACCAACCGGGTTGGAATATAGTGTCTTTTAATAGAAAAGAGGATTGACAATATGCATCTGTTATGTTATCAGGCTAACCAAAGCAATTGAGTAGTGTTCAGTTGGATCTATAATCAACTGACTTACTAGGCCTAAAATTGTTTAAACAATTTAGAACATGCAACTCTAATGAATCCTTAGCCATTTGAGAAATGACACATTTCTACACGCCTTCATTCATATTGCTAAAACTACTGCTTAATTTGCATCTTTACTGTTATCCTATCCATACAACAGCAAAATATATGCAACACTTAAATCACCCAAAAACCACACATTAATTTCAAATCTGTTTTCCTAAATATATAAAGGAGAGGAGGTTTAAACAAACACAGCCAAACAAGACTCAAACCCTCCTTCATTTCAAGCCTACAAACACAAAATTAAAAAAAAAAAATAAACACATACACACACATTGTAATTGCCAAATATAGCTACTCAAACAACTAAAACACCAAAGGCAAAGAAGAGCTTGATAATGATGATGTCAAGAAGAATAAAGAAAAACAAGATGATGCATGCAACAACAATTTCAGGTCTCAAAAACACCCAAATTTAGCAATCAAAGTAAAAAAACAGCAAACAGCAAACACAAGAGTAATTAAGTACATACACAAAATTCAAGAAAACAAACCTCAAGGAAACCAATTTCTCTTTCCAACATGACAACCTTTGCCAACTCTCTGCGTTTGCCGTATAACTCCGGCGGTGACTTGGGTCTCGGCGCCGGAGATCTTTCCGGCGAACCCATAACTTAAAAGTGACAACAACAACCCAGTCAGTTAGTCAGTGTGTGAAAGAAAATGTGTGTGAATAATGGAAGAAAAAAAGGGTAGGTATAGTTGTATAGAGAAGGAAATTGAAATGAAATGAAATTATTACTGTCTTTCTGGTGGTGACAGAGTGGGGATAACTACTGCACTGCTGCAGAGATGAGCCTTAGTACACTCACTCACTCAATAATGTTACTGCATTTAATATACAACAAGTATTTTTTTTTACTTAATATGAAACTTAACTGGAACCAAAATACCCAAATCAAACTCAGCTTAGCTTAAGCTTAAGGTTAAGGTTAAGGTTAAGGTTGGTTAGAAAGAAAAGAAGATGAAGTGAAGTGGTGTGGTGTGATGAAAGTGAAAATGGTGATCAACTTAAGGCAACTGCCACAGCCGCACGTGACTGCTTTGTAGGATACCTGCAAATGCTGCCACTGTTAATTTTAATTTCTTTTCTCTGTTGTTAGTACTCCATTATCATTATATTTTTATTTTTAATTTTAATATACATATATGTACATGTATACTAACTTAACTCTATACCACTTACATGCTAAAGTACACATGTTACTTATTACTCTTTACTATTGTATACAACTAGGTGATTTCTAGGATTGCCACCGCGTGACTAATTTGAGTGTCGGTAGGGCTGTAAACGAGACTTTGTTTATATTCGTTTGTTAAGTTAATTATTAGCGAACTAACGAACGGTTCACGAACACGGAATCAAACAAAAGTTTATGTTAGTGTTTGTTTTTGTTAAGAAATTTAAGATGTTCGTGTTTGTTTGTTGAATTTGTAAATGAACTCAAACAAACACAAATGAACACTAAACAACACAAACAGACATATATTAGCTTAAAAATATAAAAAACCAGTTTTAATACCAACAATAAATATAATCCATGCTAAAGTTTTTAGATAGTTGGCATAACAAATTAGCAATAGTCATCAAAAAAATAAACAAACGTTCACGAACACAAATGAACGAACATGGACCCTGTTCATGTTCGTTTGTTTATCTAAACGAATAAAATTTCTTGTTCGTGTTTGTTTGTTTAACAAACGAAAATAAACGAACTTACTGGCAAACGGTTTCCCGAACGTTTTGTTCGTTTACATCTCTAAATGTCGGTTCTATTAATGTATATAAGTGTTGGCGGAAAAAAAGAACATACACACAAATAATCACATGTGTCAATGAAACAAAAAATACAACAAATTTGAACGCACTCTGCGACGTGACTTTAGTCGGTTTTCTCGACACTATGTGGCATGACTTTGGTTGTTATTGACTCGCTTTATCACAAAATCATAACAGCGCGTACCGACACCGTGACCAATAATATCAATACCCACAAGCACATATTCACTCATAATTGATTCGATTTGTCATGTCACCTCAAAGTTAATGACCTATTGGAAAGCTGAAACTATAAAAACCAATGCTAAATTTTCTTATGGTGAAAGTGTGAAAACAAATTAACAAATAATAAAAACAGCAAAAAGTGTGGAACTTTTGGGAGAAAAGGACAAAAATTATAAAAGTTGGTGGTCAAAATTAGAAGAAAAAAACATTACTATTATAAATTGTTTCCGCAAAATATGTAGGGAAGTATATTAAATGAGCCATAATGCTATATAATTATGGTATAAGTTAGCGTATTTGATAGCCAGTGTTACGTCGTCTATCATGTTCTGAGGTCGTTTGATCATTTTATAAAATAAGCCAACAGTTGGATTAAATGATGGTAGTTTGATCATTTTATAACATCATTATCCAACAGAAAGTTGGATGATGTTAATTCATCAGACTGAAATGACAACAAAATTAAAAGTCATGTATGTATATGATAAAAAGTATAAAATCCGGAGATAAGTGTAAATCACTATTAACCTCATGGACTATTTTAACATATAAGGGTTCTTTGGTAAAATTTGAATTATTAAATGTTGAATGGTTAAAAGACCTGAATCATTAAGAAGTTATATCAATGAGAGGGGTGTTGATGTAAAAATGAAGATGAGAGTAACGCTGGTATATGCTCCATTCAGTTTTATTCAACATCTCTCAATTTCTTAACCATTCAACACTTAACTGAACTATTCAGAGGCTCTTTTTTATGAAACAAACGCTCTGAATGCTGAATCTGATTGATTAAGCACTGAACTGAACTATTAAAAGGTAAAACAAACAGCCTCATAGTCAACATTTTTAATAAGAACTACTCGTCCTATTAATATATAACATATTCACTTTGTAACCTCTTATGTATTAGCAGTGTATATAATTATTTTAATAAATTAACCTATCTTATCGAATTTAGACTATATGATCAGAGAGTAAAAAATAAGATTAATATAGCTATTAGGATAGTAAAATACTTATCAAAAGGCATCGGTTATTTAAACACCCTTGGTGTGTTATTTAAACACTCTTCTTTCTCTATCTCTTTACATATAAATAAAAATATCAAATAACCGTTAAAATGTTATCATTGAAATTGATGTTTCAGTGAAAACCATTTTACTTTTACAAGCATCATTTTAAGAAGGTGAGCATGGCGAGCATTTACATATTTAGATGTAGTTTTTTAGTATTCCTAAAAATAAAAATAACCATACAACAAAAGTTTCTTATTTAAAAAAGAATGATGTTGGAAGTGAAACATGAATAGTCAAATGATTAGTTATGATTTGAATTTCAAAATTGCATAAAGAAGTAAAAGGGTGAGATTGGAAAAGTGTCCAATATCACATGGGAGGTCTTTTTAGTTGCACAAACTTCTTTTATTACTTGTTCCTTTTACCTCTCACTTGTCTTTTAAGTTTTAACACTTTTTAAAATTTTCTTTTGCTATAATTTCTTTAAACATTAATACCTTATTTTAAAGAACCCTTTAAACTTTTATCTAAAAATCTCTACTCTTATCATGACAATAAAACTGAAAATAACAAAAAGTAACAATTGGATTGGGGGTATCTATTATTAACTGTGGATTTGTGATATATGCGAGTTAATTGTTAAGTGAGTATGAATTTCTACTTGGAGCATAAGTTACCGTAGAAGCACACTAGTTTTTAAACAAAAAAACTCAAACGCTATAATGGTATCACCCATCTCTCTATCACCGATAAGTAATCGTTCACAAGACGAACACTAGCCACGACACGATTCTCGTTTAAATCACACCTTGTAACCGGTTGCTGAGAACTCTCCACTTGGTGACATATGAACTTCATGCTAGTTTATCAACAAAAAGTTTCTCGCACTCGGATGAGTTGGAAGAAGAGGATGATAACAAATTATGGATGACAGTGGGCTGGTATTGGTAATCTTAGTCTCATACGCGACCCAAAACTCGTCAGGTATTTAACATACCCATTAGGTTATTTTATAATTATAAAAATATATAAATGAACTTCCTAACCGCCGTTTAAAATGGGATTTGACATATATATACCGGTTGTTATTGGAACCGGTTTAAAAGGATTTTTTGACCGGCTTTAATGACCTTATTTGTACTAGTGATCATTTTGTTAAAAATATCCGTTGTGATATCTTATATATTTTTTTTACTATTAGTATTATATTTAAAATATTAAGCGTTACATACATACAAATTTTATCATAAATAATATTATGCAAAAATTAAGTTTCCACATAATAAACTTACTAAGATATAGTGCTAGCAGACAACCATTAAAGGAAAATAAAACTAAAATATCAAAGTTATATGGTTTGCGTAAACAGTATGTGGTTTCGGGTAATCGAGCCAGATATCACCTAATCACATATCCGTCACTAACCCACGATTTTTTTAAAACTAGTCCCATACATGGTCCTATACCCGTCGAACTTCATGTATACCCGTCCTGAATGTTTAAGATTCATGTATGCCCGTCGAGCTAAGGTTTTTTTGCTATCGCTGTAACATTTAAATCCATTAATTTTTTTATAATTTACCGTAGTGAGAAATGTATTGAAGATTATAGAATAGAAATCGTGAAAAATGAGGTTAAATGAGTTTGTAATTGTAGTGTAAAATTAACTTTTAGTTGCTTCTAAAACCCATGATGTCTCACCATTGTGAGGCTGGTCACACACATTACACATAGTAAAAATAATATAAAACAAACGGTTCTCTCAAAAATCATGGAAGGAAAAATAATTATAAGTCTCAAGTCAACTGACAAGCATGAGTTTCTATAGCATATTAGCATATAGTTCTCACAAAGAGATGACATTGTTTCTACTCAACAAGAGCTTTGAGCAAAAATTACAACTTTGATTAGATTTACCAAACAAAAAATTGTTTTTGTCTACTAAGTAGAGCCGGGAGTGAAGTCTCTATAACCAACTTGGCATAAATTTTAAAAGTTATATTTGTTTTAAACGGTTAAACGGTCTCAACTTTCATCTTTTGGTTTCTACTGGTCTCAACTGTCGAATTGGCTGGTAACGGTCCTAACTTTTATCACTTTGGCAACCAATAGACCGTTGTTAATTTTTTTTCTAATTCAAGACCGTGTTTTATGGTTATTATTTGTAAAGAGAATACGAGTCGATTGATGTAAAGTTATCTCGAAACGACGCTTCGAACGACAAAACTTTTACATCCGATTGAATCACCGTTAGGTTTAAACACCCGACTGAAGTACCGTTTTGTCGTTCGGAGCGACGCTACGAGATAACTTTTACATCAATCAAAAGCCCTAAAATATCGGTTGTGAATTCAAAAAGCTTAATGGTATTACAAAAAATAACGACAGTCTATTGGTTGTCAAAATAATAAAAGTTGGAACCGTTATCAACTAGATAGCTAGTTGGGACATGTAAAAATCAAAATATGAAGTTAAAACTATTTGAAACCAATGTACCATTTTAAAAATACTTTAAGAGAATCTTAATTACAATTTTTTCATTTCTTAATATTTTTAGGAGAATCTTACAATCTAAGAGTTTTTCAGTTTTAATATTTTTGCTGTAAATTTTATGGACGTTGCTGTAAAAAAATTATATACATTCGTACCGTCATGTATTTCACTGGAATTGATTTATTTTCTTGTTTTTTATTATTTAATTTTCTTTTCCTTTTAATGGTATGCGGTTGTGTGCATGCAAATTTATATCTTCATTGGTATTGACAATTTTGGCTTTACTTGAAAAGGAATAATTAATTAATTAATTAATTAATTATAATAAGTTGGTTTATATAAAGTCGAGTTTATCCAAGGAAGAGTATAATTAAGAATCTTTCACCATCGTTTTTCCCTACGAATAATTTTTGGTTTGGAGGTGTCACATTCTTATTGAATCAACCAATTCAAGTTATAAACTTTGAAACCAGGACGACTTTGATGATGGATCGCTTTCATCTATCAACCCTACATTCAATAATACAACCAAAATAACCCAAAGCCAAAACGCTATAAATAAAGAGTAAATACCCATTTGTAGCATAAGAGGTTCGATTTTAATCATTTGTATTTTTATATTTTTAAAATCTTATATTCACCGTTACCTTTCCATTTTGTCCTCATATACATAAAAAAATTGCTCTATTATATTTTTTAGTAAACTAGTTTTTAATCTATTTACTTAACAAACCTATTGGCCGGGTAAAAAGATTGCTTTATATGATTATATTTTGTTAATGCCCGGGAGGTGTTTTCCAGCTCGTACAAAACATCAAAATCTCCGGATTGTCTCTAGTAAACGTATGTCATCTCTCCACTAATTGAACACCTCTAACTTAAATTTAGACATAGGAAAGAGAATGTTTGTTGTTTCACATTCATCCACTTTAGTTAGAAATGAGATATTATTGAATACGTATACTTGTTTGTTTAATTTCAATTTCACACTAAAAGGTTGTTTGGTAAAATTTGAATCATTAAGTGCTAAATGGTTAAGTGGTCTGAATCATTAATTAAGATGTTCTATAAATGAGAGAGATGGAGGGTAGAACTTCAGATGAAAGTAAAGTTGATATATGTTTCATTTAGTTTAATTCAGCATCTTTCTATCTCTTAACCATTCAGCACTTAACTGAACCATTCAGACTTAACTGAACCATTCAGAGGCTCTTTTTTTATGAAACAAACACTCTGAATGCTGAATGATTAAGCATTGAATTGAACCATTAAAAGATGAAACAAACGACCCCTAAATCTTTGGTTGATTTTGCTCTGTTATTGGTTTGAGGTTCAAAGTTAGAGTAAACTCGAGTGAATGAAAAACTCAGGAAAAAGTTGTGGAAGTAGAACTGAGAAGAAAGTTATATATCCAAACGAAAGAGAGGTTATTAAAGCCAAAAGATCGAATTAAATACTTTTAGCCATATATCGTCAATAAAACCGAATATATTAACGTATTACGTATGACTCTTAAATTACAAAACTTTGATTGGAACTAATTAACCACTCCATTGGCGGGTTGTAAAACAGGATTACCCGTAAAGATTTTTGCTACCAATGTTTCATTCGCTCGACCGATTTTAACTTCACTTCTTAATTTCTTCATATTTCATTCTCCAACTCGATCTATTTCTATCTTACTCACAAACATTTAATTTATTGTATTTTTAACAATTTTTTATAATATAGTGATAGATATAAAGTTGGTGAATCAGTGTCGTTTTTATGTGAGGAAAGAAAATATTTCTTGTACAAACTTAATTCGGTCCTTATTTCTTGTACAACTTTAGTCCTTATTTCTTTACAACTTCAGTCCTATTATCGGTGAAAGAATTGATTGCTATTCATGAGTTTTGGTCTTGGAGGGGGGAAAGGCGTGGATTAATTTTGCATTTCATTTTTCTTTCTACTAGTAGGTACCCGCGCGATGCAGCGGGGGCGTTATTGTTGGATGTATTTAGTTTCTGGGTGTTTTGTTAATTTCGTTAAGTTTTTTACTAAAATGTATTATGGTTGTTTTGCTGAAACAGTTTAAGCTAGTAGATATCATCATAATGGTGGACTTAGATAGTGGGCATAACACATATCATATAACTAATCATTCAATATGAAAATTGTCAAGCTTTCATGAAACAATTGTTTATAGTATGGACCTAGGTGATGAAGCTTAACATATGTAAAGTAATTAATAATTGAAGATGAAAACCGGAGACGATAATATTCAAATAACCATGAGTTAAATATTAAAAATTTGTATTACTTTATAATATAGATTAAGAAAATAATTACCAACCTTTATTTTTAGAAACAACCATAATACACTTTAGTATGGATATAGTATAAAATTAAAAAATAGGTTTTAGGCTTTTTAAAAGTGTAGGCCTAGTTTAAATGTAAAAAAATTGGTTATGGGTCGTGTTGTTATCCATTAGAATTAAAATACCTCTTTTTGAGGGTTATAACGTTACTACAAAAGTTAGGGTTTGCTATCTATGATGTAATATATTTATCTATATATTTATATGTATTATTTTAGTTGCTGGATGCATAACGACGAAGTTTGGTTGTTACTAAAATATAAAGCGTTAAAGAGTTCAATAAAAGTAAAAGACACGAATCAAATATGACGTAATGATAAAAAGAAAAACACAAACGCATTTGGATTGATCTGTTAATATAATTGGGCTAATATTGTTAATAAATGGGTTGATAAGGTGAGGTTAAGAAATGAGTTCACTTAAAAACACTAAATTTGTGTCCAACCCTAAAACACAGTGTATATATAAAAGCAGTCTCTTCCTGTCCAAACCCTAAAACACGCTGCATATCTTCATCCGCCTCTATCTTCTCGAACATAAACCCTAGCTGTAACCCTAGATCGATGCAACAATTCCTGTAATCACAATCCATCCGCCTTCGTTTCTATCTTCTAACACAAACATCTATTCTAACAAATTTCTATTTTCTCTCTTTGAACACAAACCCTAGACCTATTAACTCCTGCGATGTTTGGACCGCTTGATCGTTTTGCGACTTAAAGTACAGATAAAACTTTGATGTGTTATGATTCTTATGTATTGTGGAAGTATATTGATGTGCGATTTTGGTTTATTGTTAAATTTTATGTTTCCTGCTCTTTTTAAAACGATACAGTGTTGATTATTGATGGTTGTTAGTTTGTTTTGTCTATATGCTATGTTGCTTGTTGCTCTTTTTAAAACGATATGCTATGTTGCTATATTGATGTGCGATTTTGGTTTATTGTTAAATTTGGGTCTGTTGCTTGTTGCTTGTTAGTTTGATCTGACATCTATATGCTATGTTGCTTGTAGTTAAAGGTGAAAATTTAATTTTCCTTTTTGAACATAGATGCTGACATCTATATGCTATGTTGCTTGTAGGTTTTATGAAGGTGTTGTTGCTGAATTTTATCCTGATAAAAAGAAGCACAAGGTCATTAAACTGTTTGTTATGTCACAAAACATCATTTATTACAGTTTTTAAGAAAGTTTTAATCAGTTTAAAGTTATGCAGATCTCATATGTGGACGGAGATGAAGAAACTTTGAATTTGAAACACAAAGATGGGAAATTTTGGCAGAATTTTCCGTGCAGGATAATGAGGTTAGTAAATAACCAGTCACTTAATCAAGTACTTGATTGAAGGTTTTAATTTTTTTGTTTACTTGGTTTTGAATCTTGAATTTTTATGTACATTTGCAATTTATGTCAATTTAGGTGTTGTTTACTTGATCGAGAGTTTCACACGATGAAGATTTGATAAGGGGTTTGGGAATCAGGTAAAAAACTATTCATCTTTACTCTATATTGTCACACCCCGACCGATGGCGGAATCATCGAGGCGGACGCAAGTGGATAGATTGCTCGTAGCTCATGGTGCTAAAATGATTAAAATATATGTTATCATTCTTTTCATAATTCCAAATAACAAGTTTACATTGTTTCAAACATAAATAAACAAATAAAACTCAGTTAAAGCTCATTTAAACTAGGTCCAAGATCCTACATGTGAAGGCATCTCAAAATCCTCCTAAGCTGCATATCCTGAAATCATGTGAAAATAGTATTTGTTCAGCTAACGAATTAGCTGGTGAGTAAACATAGGTTTGTATATATACATATATAGATAATGATTAAAAGATTTGAAATGATTAAAATGAATTCAATGCTCATGTTATGTAAAAGCTATAAATGCAGGGTGTAGCACACAAGGTAAACATATAGCACATTCAGACCTTACGACTAGCATCCACTTAATCACACAGACTAAGTGACGTTGATAAAAATGAATAAATGAAAAATAGGTTAATCATCCTTGGATAAAATATCGGATAATTAAACTAGATGTAGTTACGATCACCCTCGGATAACATATCAGGTGATTTAGTTAAAATGTGGTTACAATCACCCTCGGATAAAGTATTAGGTGATTATGTTAAAATGAAATAGATAAACGGTTACAATTACCCTCGGATAACATATCAGGTAACCAAACCAAATAATTGAAAAGCGGTTACAATCACCCTTGGTTAAAGTATCGGGCAATCAAACCAAATGAATGAAAACAAGCTACAACCACCATCGGTTAAAGTATCAGGTGATTATATAAAATGAACAAAATGATAAATATGATTTAATAGGTAACATGATTTCACCCCAAAGTATAAAACGTAAAAAGGGGCTATGAATACTCACGTGATAATTCTTGATCGACTGAAAATGAATAAAAACTTGAAAAACGTCACCGGATATTCCTTAAGGATCACCTAAAGGATTTTATCCTATGTTAGAACGATAGCTGAAAACTAACTTGAAGTCTAGGGTTCAAATTTGGAATGTGGGTTTAAGTAATTAGTTGCCATAATTTGAAAATATCTAATATGTAACCATAATATATATATATATATATATATGTATTTAACTTTGATTTAAAATGAAATATTGTAATTAAATAGTATATGGATCTTATCCTTTTGTGAAAAGGATTAGAAATAATGATTCGTTAAATGACACGACCATTTTTGATAAAAATGGCTAATTAACTTATAAAAATATAATTACCATAGTTTCAGATAAATAACCATGATTAAAATAAATCTAGTATTTAGTACAAAACCCGTAAGTAGACTAAAAATCTAAACGTCTCAAAACTTCCCGTTCAAGAATTTTAATCGTTTAATCTACAAATTATATATATATTATTTATATACTTTTGTACAAAAAAAATATATATATATATCTTTTTTTTTCTTGTAAAACTTTTATAAATAGTTTAAATGTCAAAATAATCATATTTATAGAAGGTTAATAAAAGAAACAAAATTGTAAAATTTAAAAAAATCAAACAAAACAGTCGGAGAACCGACTCGAACCCGGGACCTTTGTGTAGTTTTAAAACAAACAAACCACCCGACCACATGATACTTTGTTAACTTTATTTGAAACGAAATTGTTTTTAACCTTCTGTTTCTTAAACCCACTTCAACATATATAAACCCTAGATATGAAATCGTACCAATTGAACCCAAAATCGTCTCTGTAACTGAAATTAGTTATAACCTTGATGATCAGAACACGATAACGATCAAATAGATGTATTAAAGTACCTGAGTTGATTAAGGATTGAAGAAAATGGAAGAAAAATGAAGAACACTGATTCGGATCAATTTGGAACTGCAATTGTTTATGATAATGAAATTAAACACACAGATATACTTAATGATAGATGAGGAACAAAAACCCTATGAATTTGAGACCTGAAATAGACCGGAAGTGTACCGTCGACTATTGAGCAGAAACGTGAAGAACACGAGATCAATTCGCCTGTGTGTGTGTGTTAAAATTGAAACTGAAGTTGCAGATAGATGTTGCGAAGTCGAATGAGTGTTTGTGGATGATATATAGCGACTGAAATGGGTTCAATGGATTGAATTGAATCCGACTTTGTTTCGGATAAAATTAAGCCCAATTTGACTGATTCGTTACTTTATTCACTGATTAAACGCGTCGAATTCATCTAAATCGGTTACAGGAGTATTGTAGATGAAGTTAAATTGATTTTAACGATTGATATTGTTGAATTGCAGTTGGATTCGGCCGAGATAAATGGGTTTTGATCTAGAATGTGATAGGAACATGTTAATCGGACTTTTAGGCTGGATTTGGGTTCGAAACCCTTAGATAATGATAAGGAACGGTTTGATCGAGTCAAAATGCGATGATTTTGGTCGTTTTGGGCTTTACCGGAGTCGCCGGAGCTTGCCGGAGAGGCTCACCGGATTTGCGGGGGGTTGGGTTGGTTTTAATTTAATTTTTCAGTTTGCACCCTTAAGTTTTGAGTTGTTGTTGATTTTTGTTGAAAGGTTTAGATGTTTTAATTTGTGTTTTATTAATTACACATACAACCCCTTAACTTTAAATAACCAACTAACTAACAATTATAAACATTTATATAAATTGTTTCTTGTTAATTTAGGTACATTTTATAAAAATTCATTTTATAACATTTATTTGGTAATTAAATGATTAATATAAAGATATTATAATAACGTAAACCTTTATTATAATAAACTATAAGATTACAATATTATTCGGCGGTTCGGTTTACATAAAGAAAGAAAAAGAAAACAACGAACCGGGACGGATGTCACAGTCTCCCCTCCTTTAGAAAATTTCGTCCCGAAATTTGATTAACGTTAGTTTCGGTATATGATTATGATAGGATTTAGTGAGGTAGTTTGCTAAGGACTAAGTTTTAAATTATTAAGCGTAGTTCATAGTTTGGTTGGTACTCAAGATCTATGGAACGTGATTCGAGTTAAAAAAATAACTTGAGTAAACATGGTAACTAAAGTGAATAAGAGCGAGCTGACGCGATGAATAGCTAACGTGAATAAAAGAGATTAATAAGTTGAATGAATGGACCGAGTGAATGGATAAAACAAATGAATAAACGAGTAAACATGGTTAAATAAAAAAAATATGAGTAAAACGGGTACAACTCCAAGCGTTGTCCACGATGATGCGCTTTCCATCATAGGTGTACTAACGTTATCTAGCTCCCTCGAGTTGAACAAGAATACGTCAACGTGAGCACTAGATGTTGAAAATGAATAATGATAAATGAAAGATGTAAAATAAAACCTTGTTAAGATCAAATTGCAATGAGTCAAGGTCCAGAAGTTACACAAACTTCACTGGACATGGGCAACCCTTCATTTGACGATGTGATAAGTACACTTATATATAGGATGTACCAGCGGCGTATCCACCATGCCCTTATCACACTACATTTGTCGCGTTGCCCAAAGCACACGACAAAACTTATTATGGCTCTCATGCACCGGCTTTTGTAATTTCGTGTGCACCCGTAACTACACTAGCCTTTGTATGGTCCACATAATAAATTCTGTCACACGCGGGTCTAGGGACACCAAACTTCTACATTCACATATAACAAGTAATGCACATGGATTCTGATTTCATGATTGAGAATTAAGTTCAGTAAAATTTAAGTTCACCAGAAGTTATGTACATGGTCGTGTTTGTTGGAAATCGTATTTATCGAAGACTGAGTTTGTTGATAGTTTCATTATGAGTCAATTTTCATATGCGAATTTGATGATGATTTTATGATTAAATTGATTATGTGAGAATTTGATAGCTATTGAACGAATTATATGAAGGTTAGATGATTAAATTAATTATATGTGATATAGATACGAAGTTTATGATCAAATGTATTAAATGAGAGGATGATTATGAGTTAAGGTATATATCGATAAATAGTAAAATTTTATAGTAATGATTAAAAAAAAATATGTTTATAATTGATAATAGAGTTTGTGAATAATTGAAAAGTTGGGATGCTGAAATCATGTTGAAATATTCCGAGTGTAAACGTTTAGTTCGCAAACCGCACGAATACGTTGACTTATCAAAGTAGTAAGTTCCTTAACTTTATTGAAGACGTGACTACCTATAAGTGGACACTCACCCCGAGGGTTCCCAGGTAAGGTAACAGATCCATCGGATGATTTGGATTTATACGAATACCTTTCCTAGACAGAACACCCGAGATACAGGCACCCACCCTTCCGGTATTGGACATGTTCAGTTACGAAACTTAGACTTTGACGAGATTTGAAAGTCATAATTAAAAATATTGAATTTGGAAGTTGTTGAAGAGATTTTTGAAAATCATGATTAAAGTTTTAATTAAATTTTGGGAATCGATTAGGAAATCGATTTAGATTAGGCATAAGCCTTAATGTTTTGAAGTTCATATGATTTATATTGAGAGTTGTATTAGTGTAATGAGGGGTAAACAAAAGGCATATAAAGCATAACATGTATGTAAACCAGTAAACATGTAAGCAACTAGTAAGAACTAACATGTAGTGACATGATATGACTAATGTTTGGGTGCTTAGTTATAGACTAGGTCATTCCATTTCTAATAACCTAATTCCCTATAACCATGGCTCTGATACCAATCTGTCACACCCCGACCGATGGCGGAATCATCGAGGCGGACGCAAGTGGATAGATTGCTCGTAGCTCATGGTGCTAAAATGATTAAAATATATGTTATCATTCTTTTCATAATTCCAAATAACAAGTTTACATTGTTTCAAACATAAATAAACAAATAAAACTCAGTTAAAGCTCATTTAAACTAGGTCCAAGATCCTACATGTGAAGGCATCTCAAAATCCTCCTAAGCTGCATATCCTGAAATCATGTGAAAATAGTATTTGTTCAGCTAACGAATTAGCTGGTGAGTAAACATAGGTTTGTATATATACATATATAGATAATGATTAAAAGATTTGAAATGATTAAAATGAATTCAATGCTCATGTTATGTAAAAGCTATAAATGCAGGGTGTAGCACACAAGGTAAACATATAGCACATTCAGACCTTACGACTAGCATCCACTTAATCACACAGACTAAGTGACGTTGATAAAAATGAATAAATGAAAAATAGGTTAATCATCCTTGGATAAAATATCGGATAATTAAACTAGATGTAGTTACGATCACCCTCGGATAACATATCAGGTGATTTAGTTAAAATGTGGTTACAATCACCCTCGGATAAAGTATTAGGTGATTATGTTAAAATGAAATAGATAAACGGTTACAATTACCCTCGGATAACATATCAGGTAACCAAACCAAATAATTGAAAAGCGGTTACAATCACCCTTGGTTAAAGTATCGGGCAATCAAACCAAATGAATGAAAACAAGCTACAACCACCATCGGTTAAAGTATCAGGTGATTATATAAAATGAACAAAATGATAAATATGATTTAATAGGTAACATGATTTCACCCCAAAGTATAAAACGTAAAAAGGGGCTATGAATACTCACGTGATAATTCTTGATCGACTGAAAATGAATAAAAACTTGAAAAACGTCACCGGATATTCCTTAAGGATCACCTAAAGGATTTTATCCTATGTTAGAACGATAGCTGAAAACTAACTTGAAGTCTAGGGTTCAAATTTGGAATGTGGGTTTAAGTAATTAGTTGCCATAATTTGAAAATATCTAATATGTAACCATAATATATATATATATATATATGTATTTAACTTTGATTTAAAATGAAATATTGTAATTAAATAGTATATGGATCTTATCCTTTTGTGAAAAGGATTAGAAATAATGATTCGTTAAATGACACGACCATTTTTGATAAAAATGGCTAATTAACTTATAAAAATATAATTACCATAGTTTCAGATAAATAACCATGATTAAAATAAATCTAGTATTTAGTACAAAACCCGTAAGTAGACTAAAAATCTAAACGTCTCAAAACTTCCCGTTCAAGAATTTTAATCGTTTAATCTACAAATTATATATATATTATTTATATACTTTTGTACAAAAAAAATATATATATATATCTTTTTTTTTCTTGTAAAACTTTTATAAATAGTTTAAATGTCAAAATAATCATATTTATAGAAGGTTAATAAAAGAAACAAAATTGTAAAATTTAAAAAAATCAAACAAAACAGTCGGAGAACCGACTCGAACCCGGGACCTTTGTGTAGTTTTAAAACAAACAAACCACCCGACCACATGATACTTTGTTAACTTTATTTGAAACGAAATTGTTTTTAACCTTCTGTTTCTTAAACCCACTTCAACATATATAAACCCTAGATATGAAATCGTACCAATTGAACCCAAAATCGTCTCTGTAACTGAAATTAGTTATAACCTTGATGATCAGAACACGATAACGATCAAATAGATGTATTAAAGTACCTGAGTTGATTAAGGATTGAAGAAAATGGAAGAAAAATGAAGAACACTGATTCGGATCAATTTGGAACTGCAATTGTTTATGATAATGAAATTAAACACACAGATATACTTAATGATAGATGAGGAACAAAAACCCTATGAATTTGAGACCTGAAATAGACCGGAAGTGTACCGTCGACTATTGAGCAGAAACGTGAAGAACACGAGATCAATTCGCCTGTGTGTGTGTGTTAAAATTGAAACTGAAGTTGCAGATAGATGTTGCGAAGTCGAATGAGTGTTTGTGGATGATATATAGCGACTGAAATGGGTTCAATGGATTGAATTGAATCCGACTTTGTTTCGGATAAAATTAAGCCCAATTTGACTGATTCGTTACTTTATTCACTGATTAAACGCGTCGAATTCATCTAAATCGGTTACAGGAGTATTGTAGATGAAGTTAAATTGATTTTAACGATTGATATTGTTGAATTGCAGTTGGATTCGGCCGAGATAAATGGGTTTTGATCTAGAATGTGATAGGAACATGTTAATCGGACTTTTAGGCTGGATTTGGGTTCGAAACCCTTAGATAATGATAAGGAACGGTTTGATCGAGTCAAAATGCGATGATTTTGGTCGTTTTGGGCTTTACCGGAGTCGCCGGAGCTTGCCGGAGAGGCTCACCGGATTTGCGGGGGGTTGGGTTGGTTTTAATTTAATTTTTCAGTTTGCACCCTTAAGTTTTGAGTTGTTGTTGATTTTTGTTGAAAGGTTTAGATGTTTTAATTTGTGTTTTATTAATTACACATACAACCCCTTAACTTTAAATAACCAACTAACTAACAATTATAAACATTTATATAAATTGTTTCTTGTTAATTTAGGTACATTTTATAAAAATTCATTTTATAACATTTATTTGGTAATTAAATGATTAATATAAAGATATTATAATAACGTAAACCTTTATTATAATAAACTATAAGATTACAATATTATTCGGCGGTTCGGTTTACATAAAGAAAGAAAAAGAAAACAACGAACCGGGACGGATGTCACATATATAAACGAAATCAGATTCTTTGTTGATTCATGACATGTGTTCCTCATTACGTATGTCATTTTAGGTGTTGTTTACTTTATCATATATTAACGATTTAAGATTCTTAGTTTGATCTCTGATATGATTTCTTACAGTTTGGTAATATTTTGTATTTGAGAAATCATACTTATCTATAATAACCATATATGAAACCATTGGATAAGAAAATTTGTTTTAAATAATTAAATTTGAAATGTTTTATTGAATGATGTTGCATTTGCAGGTTGTTGTTAGTTCAATGAGAATGATATTTCAACCATTTTTAAAAGGTAAATATTGTTCATATTATTGTGGTTGTTATGCATTTGGTATATATAAAGTTATGCAAATATTAATTAATATGTTTTATGTGTTGTGCATGTTTTGTGTGGCCTTGATTCAACATTCCGGATGTGTTCAAGTCCAAAATATGGTGCTACTTCAAAGATTAAGTGTAAGAAAATATCAATTTAATAATGCTTTTTCCCATTTATATATCAGTAACTAAGTCTTGTATCAAAACACTTCTAACTATTTTGGGTTATAACAAGTTTTAAAGTTTTTTAACTCATCTTTAATAACAAATTTAAAAACAACAAAGAAATTAGCATAGTTAATGACTGATTTATACTTTATATTGTATTTTAGAAGCTTATGCTTATTAAGTTGTGTGTTTGTTGTTTTGAATAAGTCTTAAGAATGATCTTTTATTGTTCTAATATTTTCATATATTTGTGTAGACCTACATCAGTTAGTAACCAAGTTATGTAATGTTCTAGGACCATTAACCAGTGAGTTTTTGATTGGAGATGGGAGTCAACTGCCCACTGGAGAGAATTTATATGAGATGAGAGTCGGTATATTGTTATGATGGATATTGAAAATATCACTGTAAGTACTCTAAACACTTCGACTGGTAGCAAGTACCTTCATCAGTGAGTTTCCGAATGGATTCGGGAATCAACTGCCCACTGATGTTAAAACTTGGACTATAGGCGAGGTTCTTTTAGCTATTATACTTCATTCTTAACTTTCATTTTGTTTGTTTTACATGAAGCTTAACTATTTGTCTTAAATACATTATTTTTGTTTTACATGAACCTTGTTTTTATGGTATTTTTGTAATTGAAATCAATCATACGAAGTGTCTAACTTCCTAGGTGTGCTTGTCCAACCTTCAGTAGAGAGGTTTTAGAATCTGGCCTTTTGCAACTTTTATCTCTTTTTTCATAGACCGTCCTTTGTTCTTCAAATATTCTGTCCTGAAATGTTTGCCCCTTTATGTAAAATATTATTAAAACAGATATATATATAAATAGAGAATAGTTAAATATATGCTTACCTCTTCACCACATTCTCTTTCAAGATCAGACTTGTATGGACTGAACATTAAACCATGGTAAATAATTTCAACACTACTGTCAGAATCAACCTATAAAACAAACACATTTAAATTTGATTAGTGTAAATTTTAAAGCTATTATTTGTAATATATTCGAATAAAAAGACATCAAAATTGTTAAAATTTATCTTATGAACCTGTAAAGCATCATTTTTTTGTTGTATTCGTATCCCATATATCATCGTGGTTTTCTATTTTCAAACCATCAGGAACAACTTTCTGCATAAATAAGATTGTTATCAAGAACATAGAAATACAAAATATAAAATTTTGTTAGAAATTGAAAATGAAAAGACTTGAACTTTCGAACCTTTGAGTCAGTTGTTTGTTTCAGATCTTCATAAACAGTTTCCTGTTTAAATAAGAAAGTTATTAATAACATATATGTAAAACATATTAAACATTGGAATGAAAATGAGGTTCCAATAAGACAGATGAACCTTTGATCCAGATATTTTTGGTGTGTTAGAGTTACAAGAACCATGAGGTAATTCTGATTTCATATCATCACAAACAACCTGCATATCTAATAGCATTATCAATAGAAAAATGTATTAACAAACTATAAACATAGAGAACATTAAGTTTCCTAAATTGACAGAAGAATGTAACCTGGATTAGATTGATCTTCTGCGAGGTGGTTTCCATTTTTGTTTGAATCGACCACGACTTTGGGTGCTCGATATGAATTTAGTCACGCGGGTTAGGGGGTTCCAGAGAATCAGTTTGTGGGTGCTACGAAAAGAAAGACATACAAGCCCGTCAAAGCTTGTTAGGACGCGAACACCAGACGAAGAAACATTTGATGATAGAGGAATTTGGGTCTTTGAAAAAGAATCTGATTGTTCAAAAGTAACGGGAAAGACAGACGACTCGTAAATACCGATAGATAAAAACATTTGATTATAGGATGTGGACATGCGACGACAATGCATTAGACGAAATTTTTGAGCAGCTACCAAAGGCAACCATTGCTTAGACACGATCTTACATCGGCCGATACATTTTGCGGAAAGCCTTATTAGTATTTCTGTAGATAGTATGTCGGCAGGAACATCATCGATTGAAGTAGTACGACGACCGTTGACATTCATACATATTATTTTAGTTGATGGAGGCATAACGAAGATATAACTGGAAATAAAATATGAATGAGGGTTATAAAATAAAAAAATGTGTATTTTTTATAATTAGCAACCTTTATTTTTAAAAACAAACATAACACACTTTAATTAATCTATACAATCTATAATATTAGGTTCCTATAAAAGAAAAAAAAACCCAGAAATGGATTACGCTGAAAATATGAATGAGGGTTATAAAATAAAAAATGTGTATTTTTTTAATAGAAACCTTTATTTATAAAAACAAACATAAAAAATGTGTATTTTTTTAATAGAAACCTTTTTTAATAGAAATGGATTACGCTGAAAATATCGTTATAAAATTTAAAAATGCGTATTTTTTATGTTGAACATAATAATAGTTATAAAATAAAAAAATGGAGTTTTTTTTCCAAATAGGTGTTAATAGAAAAATTATTGACCAAAGTGGGTGGTTTGAAAAATATTTATCAATATGATTGTTTTTTATCAACATAATGTTTCTCACTCTTAATATTATTGGTTTAACAATAACTCATTATTAATTATTAGAAGATTAAGTACGGAGTAAAATATCTATACTATATTAAAAAAAAAGTTATTGTATGTCTCTTTCGTTAAAAAAATTTATTTATATTTCTATTAAAGAAATTGATTATTCATATTATGTGTTTGCATTAGTAAAGACACTTTTAAAAAATATGTCTTTTGAAAAACGTACATTTACAAAACAATTCTTAAAAAGACGTTAAGAAAATAACCAAACGCTTTTTGAAAAGGAAGTTTAAAAACTCCGAAAGGCAACATAGAGGGAGTTTTTAAAAATTGACGGTATTTTTAAAGGCCGGTTTCATAAAAGTCGTTTATATGTATTTAACAAGTTTCTAAGTAATATAAAACACTTAGTAAAAAAACAACTTTAAGATGTTTGCAAATGAGTTATACGATTTTTTAAAAAAATTTATTAATTAAACCTAATGACCGAACATATCTTTTTATTTAATCTTGAAGTAAGGGTCACTTAGAAGTAAACTTTTTATATTTTTAATCTAATAATGTTAGAAGTGAAAAAAGAAACTTTATCAAAAAAACACCCACTTCGATAAATATTTCTCAAAACACCTATTTTGGTAAATAAGTTTTCCACCAACACTCATTTGGTAAAAAACTCAAAAAAATGGGTTTTGGGCTTCTTAAAAGTGTTGGGCTAATTTAAATGTAATAATTTGAGTTATGGGTCGGCTATACGCTAGGATTAAATAAACGAGATTGAGGGTTGGACGCATAACGACGAAGTTCGGTTATAACTGGAATATAAAGCGGTAATGAGTTCAATAAAAGTAAATGAAACGTATCAAATATGACGTAATGATAAAAAAACACAACACATTGAGCTGATCTGTTAATATAATTTGCTTTATAGGATGAGTTTAAACAAAATTAATTTGAAGAATCAAATATGTACTAATGACATGAATAATCATCTTATTGTCTTTTAAACGGACCAACCATGTTTGTTTTAAAGTAAATATATGTAACTTAAAATGTGAAAAAATATTTTTAATACTGGTATAATGTTAATATTAAAAATTTGTATTAATTTATCATACAGATTAAGAAAATAATTAGCAAGCTTTATTTTTAAAAAACAACAATAATACACTTTAGTATAGATATAGTATAAAATTAAAAAAATGGGTTTTAGGCTTTTTAGAAGTGTTGGCCTAGTTTAAATGTTAAAAAATGTGTTATGGGTCGTGTTGTTATCCATTAGAATTAAAATACCTTTTTTGAGGGTTATAACGTTATTATAAAAGTTAGGGTTGTTATATATGATGTAATATATTTATCTATATATTTATATGTATTATTTTTAGTTGATGGATGCATAACGATGAAGTTCGGTTGTTACTGAAATATAAAACGGTAAAGAGTTCAATAAAAATAAAAGGCACGAATCAAATATGACGTAATGATAAAAAGAAAAACACAAACGCATTGGGATTGATCCGTTAATATATTTGGGCTAATTGTTAATTAATGGGTTGATAAGGTGAGGTTAAGACATGGGTTTACTTAAAAACACTAACTTGTCTCAAACCCTAAATCACGGTGTATATATAAAAGCTCTCTTTCTTTCAAAACCCTAAACATCCGCCTCTATCGCCTCTATCCAGATCTCGAACACACTTTCAAAACCCTAAAACACAACACACTGCATCCGCCTCTATCATCTCGAACACAACTCTAGATGCAAACCCCAAATCGATGCATATATTCCTGTAATCACAATCCATCCGCCTTCGTTTTCTATCTACGAACACAAATCCTAGACCTATTAACTACTGCGATGTCTGGACCGCTTGATCGATTTGCGACTTAAAGTACAGGTAAAGATTTGCTGTATTATGATTCTTATGTATTGTGGAAGTGGGATTTGGGTATATTGATGTGCGGTTTGGGTTTATTGTTAAATTTTGTGTTTCCTGCTCTTTTTTAAACGATACATGGTTGATTATTGATGGTTGTTACTTTGTGATTGCTTATCTGTACACACTTGTCCGTGATTCTGTGATGCGTGTGAAAGTATTTGCTTGTTGCTTTTTGCTTGGTGGGTACTTTCTTAAGTAGTTAAGTCGTGTATTAATTGCACATTCTGAGTTTTTGACAGTATTGTACATTGTTTGGGTTTTTGACAGAAAATTAATGAGAATGTGTGTAGTTTGGATAATATGCCATAATTAAAGCTTGGTTGTATATAGTCAGAACACGAGCACCTAATCTTAAATTAAAACTGAATGTAATAAAAGTCAGTTGCTATTTAGAGATTTGAGAAACACAGTTTATTTTTTTTGTGGTGTTATTTCTTAATGTGTTCAAGGCAATCATGGGTTTAGTAGTTGTTAAGTTATGCTATAATTTGGGTTAATGTATAGATGTGTTGAAGTAATTACAATTTTTTGTTAAAATTTTTGTGTTCTAGAAGTAGTCAAATTTATGTAAATACACACAGATTTGTCAAGTTCTATTGTTGTTAGTTGTTAAGTCTCAACATACCAGTTATTTACTAAATTTGAAAGATTTTGACCTTGTTAAATATTAACTGTCAATTTGTGTTCTTTCAATTAGTTAATTTTTTGATTGGATTTGTAGATGCAGCTATGTTATGGACTTGTGAAAGAACACATTCAAAAACTTTTGATTACTGTTGAAAAAAACATCTAAACTTTTGATTTTACAATGTTTTTAGTTAACTCATTTATTGAATCAGTTTATCTGCAAGTAGATAACTCAGTCTTGAGTTATATAAAAATTATATTGAACAAAAGTTTTTGACTTTCAATTTTACATGATGTAATTGAAGGTTGGGTTGACTCAATCTGCATCTTGTTAGTTAGATTATGTGAAATTTTTGAAGGTGTGCTTGTTTGTTTTATATACCATGGCATTATGAATAGAACAAATGATTGATTGATTTTACATAATGACTATTTGTGCCTTTTTTGCAGATTTACTTGTAGTGGATTCAACTATGGTCTAGGGTTGCATAATGTTGGTTCACAACAGAGTTTAAATATTTCAAGGGGGTTTTCTATTGAGGTAATAATTCAATTTAAAGATGTTCATACTTGAATTTGGGGAATTGTTTTCAAATTTTAAGGTCACTGTAGATATCTGATATAAAGTTATGAATAAAACTTTAATTGCTTTATGTAATCTCTAAACTTTTACCTTATATGAAGCGTATGTAATCAACCTAGCTATAACTAAATCAGTTAAATGCCACTTTACAGTTTTTTGAATTTGAGAAATCATACTTATAACTAACCATCTTTTTTGAACCATATCATGCAATCTTTTGATTATCAAGTACTTTTGAAAAATTTGTTCCAGACAATTAAATTTGAAATGTTTTTAGTGTTTGTGTTAAATACTATAAGTGTTGTACTTACATGTTGTTGTTAGTTCAATGAGAATAATACTTCAACTTTGTTCAAAAGGTAAAGCTTGTTCATATCATTGTGCTTGTTATGCATTTGGTTAATTAATCTTGTATTATGTGTTGTGCATGTTTTGTTTGGCCCTGATTCAACATACCTGCTGTGTTCAAGTTGAAATTATGGTGCTACTTCAAAGATTGCGCGTAAGTAAATAACCATTTACTAAATCAGTCAAATGTTACTTTATATTTTTTTTCAGATTGTTTTATGTACTTACACAAAACTCATGACGAACTTTCAGATGTGTGTTATGGTTTGTTATAGAGATTTGGTTTGGTTTTTAAGTGATTTTGATTAAATTGAGCAAAAGTTTTTGATTTAATTGGTTAAAAGTGTTATTAAAGCTTTAAATTGATAACATGATTCATGTGTTTTGGAAAACAAGGTCTGGTTTAATATTATAGATTTTGTCTTAAGTGTGATTGGTATTTAATAGTTGTAACCAAATTGTAATTAACCATTATCTAAATCAGTTAAATGTTACTTTACAGTCTTTAGAAAGTAATTGTCCTGTAATTTTTTGTATTTGAGAAATCATATCTATAACTAACCATCTTTTTTGAACCATATCATGCAACCTTTTGATTCTTAAGTACTTTGGAAAAATTTGTTCCAAACAATTAAATTTGAAATGTTTTATTGAATTATTATTTTAAACAGATTGTTTTATGTGTTGTTTTAAGAATAAAACCAGCATTAATCTAGTGTTTGTGTTAAATACTATAAGTGTTGTACTTACATGTTGTTGTTAGTTCAATGAGAATAATACTTCAACTTTGTTCAAAAGGTAAAGCTTGTTCATATCATTGTGCTTGTTATGCATTTGGTTAATTAATCTTGTATTATGTGTTGTGCATGTTTTGTTTGGCCCTGATTCAACATACCTGCTGTGTTCAAGTTGAAATTATGGTGCTACTTCAAAGATTGCGCGTAAGTAAATAACCATTTACTAAATCAGTCAAATGTTACTTTAGGTTTTTTACAAAGTAATTTGTTATCCTTACTTGTAGTATTTTTAATATTGTAGGGACTTTTAAGAGTTTAAGGTGTTATATTGGCATATCTTGGCTTGACATTTTCTCGTAATTAAGTGTTATCCAATGTAAGTGTTCTAACCTACCTTGAATCGTAGCAAGTACCTCATCGAAGAGTTTCTGTGATGACAGGAATCAACTGCCCTTCGGTTGACACTTGGACTATGGTCTGGGATCTTCACACATGTTATCAACTTTTATATGCTTATTTGTTTACGGTTTATATTTGATCTGTGTATTTTTTATTTAAAATAATAAATAAAGTTTTAACTGATGTTGTATATAAGATTTGTTATTCATGTTGTGTTTTCATATAATAGATGTCCAAATTTGAATGTTGAGGTATGTTCAAGTATAAAATCTAAAACCAGTTAACTATTTTAATATTAGTGAATGCTAATTTATTTTGAAAAACAAAGTATGTGTTAAAAGAATTTTATAGATTTTGTCTTAAGAATACAAGTTTAAAACCTAAGTTTTACTTTCATTATTAAAAGAGTTTTATAAAATAAATCAGTTTAAACCAACTGCAACCAAAGTGTTAAGAATACAAGTTACAACATTTAAGAGATTAAAAAAATAAATCATTTTAAACCTCAAATCACCAAACTGTTAAGAACATACTTACAAGTTTAAACATAAAAAAATATTAAATCAGTTAACTATTTTGATGTTTAATATTTTAATTTTTCTACACTAACATTTTTTGATAATGTTTCTGTGTTTCTTAATATGATTAGTGTTTTTTAGTGAAAAAAATTAAAATGAGAAAAAGTTAATGCATAGTATAGATGATTCATGTGTTTAGAGTTATAAAGTTTGTTTTTATACGTGAATTATTTAGTATATGCTAGATGTTATTGCCTTTTAGTATAGATATATTGTATGTTTCAGTCTTCATATGAATTGATTGTTGTTTTAGTATAATAGAAAAAGATAACACTAACTGTAATAGTTGATTAAGTGTATTGGTTTTAGTTTGTTTTATTTGGCTATGGTTTTTGTTATAACATATGTAAAAAGTGTAATGTTTTAATGAGAACATTAAAACATTTAAATAAGTTTGAATGTTTTCATCTATTAATATATGATATTTACTACCTTTGTTTTTTAAAAAGGCAAACTGCTATTAATATATGATATTTATTACTTTTGTTTTTGTAGTGACGTAATGTAATTAACAATTGATATTTACATACAGCAGATTGCAAACATGACATGAAATTGAAAATAAAACATTTTAAGGATCGAAATACATGAACAAATAAATGACAAAACATTAACAGAACTTGTTTACATACCTGTTTGAAAAGCTGAAATGGAAATGAGATCAACAAAACTACATGTTTAAGAAGCACAAACATGTTAAGAATAATACGTAAAAAATATATAATATTAAGTAGTATGTTAGTGTTTTTAATCTTAACTGTTATTTTAGAAAATTAACACTTTTTATTATATGGTTTAGGAAATGGTTAGTTTTGTTTAATGTAAATCAGAAATGATCCTTAAACATGGGTTGATTCAATATTACATACGTATCAATTTGATTTAAAACAAGAAGTTATAACAAAACATGATTAAACACCTTTGTAAAAATCTGAACTGAAAATGAGGTAGATAAACTGCATGTTTAGGAGACGCATGAAGATTTAGAACAATACATAAACATGTATAAATGTTTACTATATATCATAGATAGAAAACATTGAATGGTAAAACTCACCTCTGAAGCTTGCTAATTAGAGGTAGAAGTGAAATGTGAATATGTGGTTTGTGTTTCATAGTATTTATATTACATTTCTGTTAGGGTTTTAATTTTTTATATAATAAGAGATAAGCATCAATTATATTTAAACTTTATCACTAAAAAATGGAACAAACCTTGGAGTATTTTCAGGAGAGTCTAGATTTTTGATTGTATGTCGATTTTAGCTACTTATTTTTATATACTTATCAATTAAATATATAATTATCTTTATTATAAAAACTTGTGATTAAAACTTTCTGATTCATACTTTCTGTATCCGGCTTAAACTTTTTATTTTTTGTTCTTTTAAGCTTCTAATACGGTTATGGTTTTAGATGACAACATTAACAGAACGTGATTACATACCTGTTTGAAAAGCAGAAATGGAAAATGAGATCAACAAAACTGCATGTTTAAGAAGCACAAACATGTTAAGAACAATATGTAAAAAATATATAATATTAAGTAGTATGTTAGTGTTTTTAGTCTTAACTGTTATTTTAGAAAATTAACACTTTTTATTATATGGTTTAGAAACTAATTACGTATCAGTTTGATTTAAAACATGAAGTTATAACAAAACATGATTAAATACCTGGGTAAAAATCTGAACTGAATATGAGATAGATAAACTGCATGTTTAGGATACACATGAAGATTTAGAACAATACATAAACGTGTATAAATGTTTACTATATATCATAGCTAGAAAAAATTGAATTGTCAAACTCACCTCTGAAGCTTGCGTATTGGAGGTAGAAGTGAAATGTGAAAATGTGGTTTGTGTTTCATAGTATTTATAGTACATTTCTGTTAGGGTTTTAATTTTTTTATATAAGAGATAAATATCAATTATAGTTAAAACTTTATCAATAAAAAATGGAACAAACCTTGGAGTATTTTCAGGAGAGCCTGGATTTTTGATTGTATGTTGATTTTAGATAGATAATTATTTTTATTATAAAAACTTGTGATTAAAACTTTCTGATTCATACTTTCTTTATCCAACCAAAATTTTTTTATTTTTTATTCTTAGGTTGCTAATAAATCTTTCTATATACTTATCACTTAAATGTAATATATTGTTATGGTTTGTACAAAATAAATATCGTTCTTAAATATATAACTATTTTTTATTTTCTGATTCATATTTTTATTATAAATCTTTTAATGTAATATTGTTATGGTTTGTACGAAATAAATATTGTTTGAGTTCAATTCTTAATGTTTTATTAGAGTTCCATTTTTTTAGAATTTTAATTGTTTTATTAAATTGTTCATGAAACTATTAGTTTTTTTTGTTCATGTGAGGCAGAACTTTATTAAATATAGTATAGATATTATATATGGATAACACATATTCGAACACATAACACTCTATACTAACAGTTCAGTTTTTCATTATTAAACATAAATAAAACTTTATTCAAACATCTTCGTTATAACAAAGATGATAAATTCAAAACAAAAACATTTTCATAATTAATAGCATAATTAAATTCAAACTAAATGAGGCCTGTTTCTTTTTTGAATCGTAACTCGAGCTATCTTAGCTGGGCTTTCCTTCCCTTTTATTGAATTTCCAGAATTTTTAAAAAGGTTTTTTTCTTCCTCATCTGAACCATCTAGCTCAATGACTTCAGCCCAATTCCACTCTGATTCAAGCCTCTTGACTCTTTTTGCTCTGTTTTCAAAAACCTTTCTTTCTTCTTCAAAGATGCGATCCTGAAATGTTTTTTTATGTTAAACTTTTATAATGCACCTATAAAAATATAAATTAGTTAAGTTTATTCTTACTTCTTCAGCCCATTCACGTTCAAGATCTGACTTGTAAGGACTGAACATTAAACCATGATAAATGATCTCAACACTACTATCAGAATCAGCCTACACAGAAACAAACATAAATATTAAACAATGTACATATGAAAACTAAATAGAATTAAATGCTTGAAGACAGGTATATATGAAAAGTGTTTGTGAACTTGATATTATGAACCTTTGAAGCACCAAATTTTGTTGTGTTAAAATCAAATGAAGCATCTTCTTTTTCTATTTTCAAATCATCATGAGCAACTTCCCGCAAAAATAAAAGTGTTATTAAGAACATATTCGAACAAACTACAAATATTTGACTGAAAATGAAGATGACAAACTTGAACTTATTAACCTTTGAATCATCACTTGTTTTATGCAAATCAATAGAACAATGTTTTTCTGTTTTCAGATCATCATTAGCACTTTCCTGCTTAAATAAGAATATTAATAAAATCAGTTATGCAAAAATTATAAACATTTGACCGATTGAAAATCTAACACAGATATAACCTTTATAGCAAAGACTAATCGTGTGTTAAGGTCACAAGAAACATGTTTTTCTGATTTCATATCATCATAAAGTTCCTGCATTATTAATCTCTTTCGAATAATCATTTTTTGTAATATGCAAATCAAAAGAATCGTATTCTTTTTTTGTTTTCATATCATCATAAATAGTTTTCTGCTTAAATAAGACTATTATTAACATATTATATGAAAAAATTATAAGCATTTGACTGAAAATGAAAAACCACTAACAGATTGAACTTTTGAAGCAAAGAATTTTAGTGTGTTAAGATCACAAGAACCATGAAACAATTCGGATTTTAAATCAACATAAACGGATTGAATATATAAAACAATTATCAATAAGAAAATTTATGAATAACATAAATAGATGATGCATAATGTAACCTGGATTTGTTTGATATTCTTTGAAGTAGCTTCCATGGCTAATATAAATCAAGAATGTAAATAAAACAAACCCTTGTTAGTATATTTATACAGTGATTGACCTAGGGTTTTTTTAAACTTTAAAAACTTTGATTTCCCGCTTACCTTAAATTACGAAATAGTTTGTTAAAATCCAGATTTAGTGGATTTAACATCCCAGATTTAGGGGATTTAACATTTCAGATTTTTAAACCAGATTTTCATAAACCTAGGTAAACATTATGTTACATTAGTATATCCTGATTTTTTTAATATTCACTTGATAAAAAGTTACCATAAGTTGTTTTCTTTGTCTGAAATGAAAATTGCTTAATTACATTAACATCCGTTGGTGTATATTACATTAACTTTATGGTAATTTGAATTGTGTTAGACTGCTTAATTATGTACTATTGTTGTGGGTTGCTGATTGTAATATTGTTGTGGGTTGTATATAGTTAGATTTTTTATTGATCAGCCAAAGCACGAGTCAAGCATCAAATAACTATTGAAGTGAAGATTCTAAAGCGCGGCTTGACTTTATGGTAATTTGAGTTGTTTATGTTTTATTGCATTAACATGATCATATATATACATGATATGATTTGAAAAACTCACCTAAAATACTCAAATGGTATAGCTGGCAACTCTGTAGGCCGGCAGAATCACGATTTGTACAGCAGAAGCAAGTGTCGAGCAGCAGCTGGAGTTGAAGAATGTCATACGAATTTTAAGGTAATTGGAAGTGATGGTATAGTTCTATTCATATCTAAATTATTGTTTTGGGTTGCTGTATGTAAACATTTACATAATTCCAGCATGCGATTTTAAATTTAACGTAGCTTGTTTATCATTTTAAATTTATAGCATTCATTTTAGATTTATGGCTTTCATTTTGAACTTGTCGAGCAACAGATTTGTCTAGCAGCAGAATGTAGTTGGGAACAATCAACAACCCAAAGCAATCCATTCTGCACCAGCTGCAAATACATGTAATAACTCAATTATTTTCGACTTTTTAAGTATTTTAGGTTGTTAATTGTTTGAGCTTTTGATTGTAAAGTTGTGTTGCACCACATTTGTTACAGATCAAACGGTATTTATACGAACCCGGACACGCCGGTTGTCGAGCTTCATATTCACGACTTGAGCACCAGCTGCAAAAAAACATGTAATCACTCCTATTTTTTCGACTTTTGAACTGTAGGTGATTTTAGCTAGCTACTATGTTTTTTTTTCTATAATCTGGACTGTATTTGAACTGTACTAAACTGGACTGTATTTGGACTGTATTGGTACGTTAGACTGGAATGTAGTTGTTTTTTTATAAAAAAACAACTGATAACTGCAGTTTTGGACTGTAATAAATTGGACTGTATTTGGACTGTATTTGTATGTTAGACTGGAATGTAGTTGTTTTTTATAAAACTGGACTGCAAAAATTTTAGCAGAATTGTTTTTAAATCTAACATTCAGAAATGGGGTATTGGTACGTTAGACTGGAATGTAGTTGTTTTTTTATAAAAAAACAACTGATAACTGCAGTTTTGGACTGTAATAAATTGGACTGTATTTGGACTGTATTTGTATGTTAGACTGGAATGTAGTTGTTTTTTATAAAACTGGACTGCAAAAATTTTAGCAGAATTGTTTTTAAATCTAACATTCAGAAATGGGGTATAAATTTAATATATATTTCGTAAATTAGGGTTTAGATTGTAATTAGTTAGGGTTTATAGTGTAATTAATTAAGAGGGTTAAAAAGAAATTTGTGTTTAAAAGACCAAACAGCCCTTATTTTTCTTGTACTTTATGCAGTTGAGTTAGTAAATTGTTCTTATTTTTAAGGTATCTTAAATTGCCCTTCTAATTGGCTTTATATATAGTATAGATATACTTCGGTGCATTTGAATCACTAGAAATGATCGGGTGTTTTTAGGTAAGCGGATTCTTACGGAAAGCATTTTTAATGTCATTAAGTTGATTCTTTCTTTGGATAAAAAATAGAGGGAAAATGGTTTTATGATCTTGTGCCTGGTGGTTTAATTTTTATTTTAATTTTTTATAATGCCTTTCTTACGAACATTTCTGCTAGAGATTATAGAATTCGCTAATCATTAAAAAAATAAAAGATTTCATTTATGATGATGGATGCATGTATGAAAAGGGTTAATTTTAATAACTATCAAAATGTTGTTATCGAATGAAATTGGATTCAGCATATTGCTTTTAAAGACAATTATACACAGCTAACAAGATCATGTGTAGTGATATGTTTTTCGCATAAAAAAATGCTCTTATAACGTCCCACGGCACCCCACCCCACCCTAGGCACTTTCAATCAAAGTTTAGTCCAAGGTTAATCGTACACGACGCCCCAACCCACCACTATCTCTAAATATTACCGACCAATTAAATCTCTTTATTCATTATTCAAACAATTATTACATTATCCAAAACACCACATTTTTCATTACATCATTTTTGCCAAAGAGCCCCTAGCTAGATGAGGTGGATCATGACACATGACAAACAAAGCCCTCAACGGGCTCTATTCACTACACATGATCTAAGGTATTTATGAACGATAAAAAATACTATTTACAAGTGTTTTTTTGTTTGCAGCAGGATGGTCATATTCTTGAACATTTTCTTGCAATATTGGCTGTTACTTTTAAACTTCGAACCCTATTAATTATAATGTATCATTGTTGTAACTTGATTACAAATTAAAACTAACCGGATTTCACGCAAACCTAACAAACCTATTATATATTCGACCGTCCAAGAACTCAAGAAACCCGAACCAAATAAATAACTAGACTACCGAATACCGATTAAACAACCCACGTAACATACCCCTATAATGTATCTTCATCACGTAACGTGAATATACAAAAATATAAAATAATACATTCATCAAAACTAGTTAATTATAGCGTAGACGCATGATAGTTGAGTTGTCATGAATATAGGTTTAGTCTAATTATACGATCCAACCACATGGATATGATGCTTACTCAATCTTAGGCTAGCTGCCCAATTTCAATGGGTCGGCTAACCCTATTCTCTCTATACATTTATTATATATATTAAGCTTCAATTCCACGTAGGCATCTTATTTTTTTTGGAAGGCCCACGTAGGCATCTTATAATAAGTAATTTAATATCAATATTTTTATATATTCGAGTTTTGGTCATTCAAACTATTATTCCTTTTATCCCACGTTTAGTTTGTAATATAGTCAACACTTGCCAAACATCAATCAATACATATATATTATATATATGTATGCATCCCGCCCTTCTTCATCTTGTATATAGTTATATATATACGTGTATGTTGTTACATAGTACGTACCTAAAGAATTAAAATCAAGAACAAATATAAAATGGGTACCAAAGTTAAAGAAATGCCCGTAGTAAGCAAGATGTTCTGTTCATCAACTCAGGTGGTTTTAGGCGTTAGAACACGCCCCCATGTTGTTGGCGGTGGTGGCTTTGTGGTCACTGATTTGCATAGCCATGCACTCGTGTTCAGAGTGGATGGTTGCGGTGTTCTTGGAAAAAAAGACCAAATTACCCTCACAGACGCTTACCAAACCCCTTTGCTTCTCATCCGTCGTAAGGTACGTAACTATCATATGTGTGTGTATATGTAAAATGTATGTATCATATAATTTATCATTTAGGGTTTTTCAATTGATGACTTGTTATTTATTTATGTGTTTAGGGAGGTATAGTTGAAGCATTAAGTTTTCATAAACAATGGGGAGGTTATACTCCGGATTATGTAGGATCTCAAAAGTTGGTTTTTACATTGAAAGATCCAAAAGCGTGTTATGCGACTAGTGGTCCGGTTAGGGTTTCAATCGAGCAAACGATTGAAAATGTCTACTGCAAGAGCTTTCAGATAAAGGGTGACTTCCAAGATAAAGAATGTAGCATTGTTGACTTTGCAGGCAATGTAATAGCTCAGGTATGTACATACACGATAATCAAATATCAATGTCCATCTTAATAAACATTATTCATACATTTTTCATTGAAACCAATTGACAAAAGTGATTGAATATTTGAATACATGTATATGATAGGTTGGTGTGAGTAAGGAGATGAAGGAAACAAAGGATTTATATCATGTGGTGGTGAAACCAGGGATTGATCAAGCTTTTGTGGTTGGTGTGATTGCGATCCTTGATTATATTCATAGTGGATCTACAAGATGTTAAGTAATTAATAATTCATCTTATTGGTTAATTAAATAAAGAAATTAATGAAGTAGAAGAATTGTGAAGATTTCATGATTGCTTGGATGCAAGAAAATGGAAAGAATTTTAATTGGTGTTTGAGGATGCGAATTTTATTAGATTGCGTAAGGGTGAAGTAAAGAATTTGGAAAATGGTGTTGCTTAAGAATTGTAATGTTTGAAATTAGTTGGATTCATTGTATATAGAGTTTGAAACTTAACTTTTGTGTATATCCACGTGTCGAATGTAAATTGTTATCATCCTGCTACTTTATTTAATGACACGTGTTCGTGAAGATTTGTGAATAAATATTGATGTCACGTGTCATATTACTAGGAAGTTTATTACTCAAATATTAGGTACGATGCGTGTTAGTTTTTTAAACAACAAATATATCTGATATACATCATTTCATTTTAAGAGGTTTAACAAAGTAACTTCAATAAAAGACTCTCACTATGAATTAGTCTTACATTACCTTATTAGTCCTTGCATTATTTGTTATAGTACATATTGTACATGGTAAATTATATTATGTTTTATTTAAGAAAAATATATTATTACAACACATTATCTCTTTGGTTTTTAACATATTGGTTCTTTAAAAACACGCTCAAATTTGTATATATAATATTAAATAAAATGAAATGAAATGATATTAGCTCTCTTGATCACTCTTTAGTCTTTTAATTCTCTAGTAATATATCTAACATTGTGTTCCTAAGTTTCATTAAAAAAGAGAAAATTATTTGAAAGAACAATTTTTAGTTATGTTCTCGAATTTCATTAAACGAGAGAAAGAGAGAGAAAAAAAGGGAAATAAAGGTGTTTTTGGCTTAAAATTCATCCTTTCAATTGAAAGAAAATGAAGAGAAGAGAAACACTTTCTTTCTTTCCTTAACTTAACGTACTATGAAACACAACGTAAGTATTGTCTTTGTCAACCTTATGCTGCTATAGTACAATCACATGATGTTACTAACCATCCTTTTAAATGGAACTCACAGTGTAAGCACCATACCAACACCAACTAACTAATGTTACAAACTTACACCTTAGTAGCGGTGGAGATTATCAATAAGCTAGATTCACCTCTCTATCCACTACAACTAATAAGTTCAAGTCATTGTTTTTATTAAAAAAACTCAGTTTTTATGTCTAAATGTTTGATAAATCCCCGCGACTAATCGTCAATAGACCTCTTGACGCTCCACTAGTTCCGGCACTCTAGTTCAGGTAGCCAAACTACGTGCATCCCACAATTTTTTGATGCAACATATCCCATGCATTCATTCAAGGCCGGCTCTTGTGAGTCTGGCTGTTTGGGCCGTTCTTTAAGCCCACATCAGCCAATTTGGAAGCCCATGAAACTATTTGTTAAAATTCTAATTTTGTTTAAATGATATGTAACGTCCTTAAACAAATAAAAGGTATATAGATTTCTACATGTCTTAACTATCATCTTTTGTTATCTATTAGTCCCAACTATTAAACTGAGTGGTAACGGTACAAACATTTTTCACTTTGGCAACTAACAATCTACCGTTAATTTTTTTAATGCCGTCAAGTTTTTTTTAAATACAAGACGAATGTTTAGGTTTTTGACCAGAAAGAGAATACAAGACTATTGATTAAAAGTTACCATGAATTGTGCTCTGAATGACGAAACGATGCTTTAGTCAAGTGTTTAAACCTAACGGTGCTTCAATCGAAAGTACAATTTTTATCGTTCGGAGCGCCGTTTCGAGATAACTTTTACTTTAATCGACTCCTATTATCCTTTCAATCAAAATACCTAAAACATTGGTTTTGAATTTAAAAAAAAAACTTAACAGCGTTAACAAAAATTAACGGCAGTTTGTTGGTTGTCAAAATAATAAAAATTAGGACCGTTACTGTCCACTTTGATAGTTGATACTGATAGAAAGCAAATGTAATATTTGAATTTTTTGTTTGTCATGCTAGATTTTGTCAAAATATTAAAGAGAGAATATCGAAATCAACATATAAAAAAGTCAAGGAGCGAATTTTTGTATGTTAAAGTCTTTATACTCGTGTAAATAGTTAGTTTTTTAAAAAGAAAGTGACACTCGAAATCTGTATAAAAGAAAACGTACTATTTTGAACAACTCGAGAGCAAACTACCATGATTTAATAACATTAGATGCATTTTAGGCAAGTTTAGTGACTACAATATAGAAAAAATAGTTTAATGAGTATTTTTTACAAGTTAACTTACCATAACTACATTTAAATGTTTTTTTAACATAAAAATATGTTGGTTTTTAGTGATCAACCCAATATTAAATTAAATAAAAGACAAATAAAGTAAATATTAACATTAATTAACTATTTGTATAGTATAATATTACAAGGAAAATTCGAGATGTTATAAACGCTATACAGGGTGTAAAACACTTCACTACACATTATCTAATAAGCGCTCTTCTTCTAGCCGCTTGAAGCTCGCTTAACACGTGAACAAGCATATTAATAGGGTTGTAGGGTGTGCCTAAATTTCTAGGATAGGCCTAATTTTCAAACCAACTACATTATTTTAGGGTGTTTTATTGCGGCCCAAGTTCATTAACAAAAAAATAAAGGCTTTATACACTTTTTCCACTTTATTGATTCAATTTGAGTCATGTATTTCTATTTCCAAAGTCCTTTTGGCCTAAATCTCGAGGATTTTTTGCTGGGAAATCCTTTGGCATATGCATGTTTTTGGTTATGATTCAAAACACGATCACGCCACTTCAATATCAATTGTTATTATTATTACTGCAACCATTTCTTCATGTCCCTAAATCAAACTAGCTACAAATTATCGTTCGTGGCGATTATTGGTCCTTTTAGCCGTTAAACCTTATGAGTTGTCTGATTCACATAATGTATTATAGTTAAATTAGAATTAATGGATTCTTTTGAAAATTCATAATGTTTTTAATTGAAAATTTATATACTTTTTACTATGTAAGGTTGGTGGTGGTGGAACCGGCCAACCACCACCGACCACGTGTCACAATGCCATCGGTCCAACTTTCGTTTTTTTTGTTGTTGTTTTATTATCTTTTTCACAGAAACCGTGCTAGGGTAAAAACAATTATCTTAAATCCAAAAAAAACATGCTGGCTTTGATCAACTGGCAAAGTGATGGACTAAGTAGCCATTGAGTCTCAAGTTCGAGTCTCCCAACTGGCTTGAATTTTTTGTTTTATTCCTTTATTTTAAAGACTTTTCTCAACTTTGACATGTTTAACACTTTAACCCCCAACTATACTTTAACATATTTTTACCATATTTTTACTTATCATTTTACATTTAAGTTTCAATTTGTGACACACTATGTTTTTACACCGTAACGTGCGAGACACAAAACTTTTGTTATGAACGCAAGTGATGAACTCACATACGAAAAATCCGGCCACCCCATCGCGCAACCCGGTCTTATATCTAGTTTGTTAATGATATTGGAATGCATCTTACTAAGAGGAAAAAAGTTACTCTGTTATAATTTTCAAATATCAAACATATATTCATATGAAAATATCTTTATAAAACTACCAGTTATAAAACAAAGATTCATACTCACAATTATCCCTTAACATAGGGGATTTAAAAATGCTATGTTTCTTTTTACATACATATTACATAGTGTACATATTACTGTTTGACAAAAGTGCTTCTAATATGTTTCTTTTTACATACATACATAGGTGATAGGTGAGGTGTTTTTAACTAGTTTAATTGCACTTCAACTCTAAAAAGAGAAATAGTTGATGGACCACAGGCTCTAGATGACATGCATGTTTCAACATAACCCAAGAGACACTACAAAGATTAACACTCCAACAAACATATGCCAGTTTATGATTGGGTATGGAATGTGATTGGCTAATTAGTTTAAATGATGTGATTAGTACCAATAGATCGAATAGATTAGAGTGAAAATTAGAGTTGAGATGTGTGATTAGTTCACTGTTTTGATGGGGATTGGGAGATCTACATTTATTGGAAAGTGTAAAAGGTATTTAATTAGAAGTGAGTGGGGTTGAGGTGGATGTTCATGGAACGTGGTGTGATTGACACAGGTGTTGGTCTGACATTGTACGATGAACATTAATCCCAATGTTGTCAGGTCAGCAATCAACCAAGTTGCAGGAAGAAGTATCCAGTCGAGATGAATGTTAATGGACAACATCACGTGCCTATCCATTCCTTGTCTTGTGATTTGTTAACTATTCATATTTATTGAACTATCAAGTATCAATAGATAATATATAATATCAAAGAGATGTTTATGGTTTAGCGATACCCGAATATGTCTCACATGGTGGGAAAAGTCTAAATTTAGAAATATGAATAAAGAGTGTGTGAGTTTGCAGTTTTAAAAGTCTTTTTAGAACATCTTCGAGATAAAAGATATAGTCTAGACCTGGCAATCTTAACCCGTTATGACCCGACCCATTCTAACTCGTTTTTAAACTGACTTGTTCTGACCCGCACCCATTTTGACTCGGCATCCCCACCCGACCCAACCCGCCCGTTTTGCCAGGTATATGGTCGCTCTTGGTGATGGTAGTGTTTGTTAGTTCGTCGTAAGTAATAAAAAAAGATATTTATATATTTTCTCTTTTACATAAGGTTAGCTATTGATAATTCATTTTAGTACATTGCAGGTGTTAGTTAAAGAAAGAGAAAAGGGCTTAGTATATAGCTGTTAGAAGTGATTACATATGGGATGGTTGGGTAAGTAAGGAACAATAAATCCCATGCTATATATGGGTTAGAAAAAAGATGGATGTATTATTTTGGATAATTGGATTGTAGTTGCTTGTCTTTGTAGGCCAAGTGGTGTGCCCATTCTCTTCTTTACATTTCTAGATAAAGTAAAGGACGCGTCACGTTGTAAATTGTATAGTTAGTTAGAAAGGCGGGGGCACATACATGATTTTGTCGATGGTATATTCGGTTATCACTATCCTGAGTAAGATCAAATCCGCAACGAATGTACTAGAACAAGCAAACTAACAAGCACATGTATCTAGTAATATCACACTCATAAAATAATGTCTTGGAACGTAACATAATGGGAAATCATACTTCTATATCAATAAATAAAGATAGTATATATTACTACTTCCAACGAGACACCTGACATGTACAAGAATAAACAACAAAGTTTTTTTTAAAACGAGTCTCTTATAAACCACCTATACCTGCACTTTACATAATCTGAACCCTTAACCTCTTGAGTAAAATAAAGAATAAAACGCGTTACCACTAGAATATCCTCTAGGGGTAGTCACCTAGAACACTTGATCAGATTCTTTTTGTTTGATTGTGTTACATGCATGCACCAAGTCTCATGAAGATAGTGTGTGACCAGAAGCATACTAAAAGAGTAGTTGAAAATGTGGGTGTAAATAAAGTGAGATGATTATTTTGATTTTTAATTTCTAAAAAAGGAAGTTTATGGGAACTTGAGTACACAATGGGACTTGTAGCTAGCCCCACCACTCCACCAGTATATAAACACCCTCAAGCTTCATAGTATAGTTGTGGAGGTTCAATTGGATCAACCTACATCTAACTTGGCAAGAATGAAGGTATGTATATACTTCATATTTTAGGTACTTATATTCATATATGTATATGGTTTGAAGTAAAAGTTTGATCATGTGTTTGTCTTCAGATATTTAGTTGGATGCAAAACAAGCTAAATGGAAAGCAAGTTGCGAAAAAGGGCAATAGAAACAGTAAGCATTGTGAATTTACTTGTGATTTTCAAGTAATACATATGACAGTTGCAGATTTTATATATACTTGTCCGGCATACATAAAGAAAATGAAAAACTAGAACAAAAATGAGTAAACGACACACCATTTAACGAGCCAATTTGGGCGGTGGACCATGAGTGTTAAAACAGAATCCCATATGGCAAGTAAACCTGTCGTTTACAGATAAACTAACCATTTATTTGTTTACGCCATTTTATTGCTATTGCTACTACTGCATGTTTGCTATGAAGAATTACATTTCAAAGTTCAAACGCTATACTGAGTTTTGATTAACAGATCATACGAGTCAAGCTGCTTCAAAAGAAGAATTTAGTGATTGGCCTCAATCGTTACTGTCGATTGGGACATTTGGAATTACTACTTTGAGATCAGATCCAGAAGAAAACCATCCACAGACACCAATACCTGAACAAGTCCAAGAAGAACTAATCTCTTATTTAGACTCAGAAGAAGAAGAAGAAGAAGAAGACGACATAGATCCAGTTTCAAAAAATAGGCACGCGCAACATCTACAATGTAACATGTCTGGCACGCTCTCTAGAGGGAAAGACAAAAAAAGTACTGTCGTAAAAAAGAAGTCGCTTACTTTTCTTCTTAAGAAGATCTTCACATCCAGAAATCGGTTCAATCGTGTTTCCCTTGCAAGAGATTCATTACTAGACCCGACCTTTGACAAGTCAAGAATGGAGAAGGTATGCTACATGTCACTCTTTTTTGTATACACATGCACCATCATCGTTATGAGATCAAGGTTTTTTCTTTTCTTCTAAATATATGTTACACACGTTTGTTTGCAGATATTAAGGGCTATTCTGAACAAGAAAATACATCCCCAAACTTGTACTGCAAAACCGATGCCAAACAAGTATTTGGTGACCAAAGACACGTCCTTGGACGAGGAGGACGATGATGATGATAACGAAGGAAGCACGTGGGTTAAGACTGATTCTGAATGTAACTACCCTTAATTTCCCTACTTTTAAATTCCAAGGGTGGTCCTTAATTATAATATGTTGATGTTGTGCGTGCAGATATCGTTCTAGAGATTTGATGGCCAGTAATATTAATTGGAATGTACAAACTGGATCTAAGATTGAATTGTTTGAAGTAAACTAATACAAGGATGTTGTTTCGTGAACCGGAAATTTTCATGTTACTTTCACCGACAATTAATAGTTGGTTTTTTTTTGTAACAGGAAAATTTAATGGAATTTTTATCCTTGAAGAATATGTTATGACAGATGAATTTGTTAAAATTGGCATGATAAATAAATAAGTATACTCCATAACAAAATCACATCAACTAACTTTAAATCTGTATAGATAATACATGAACATAATAAGATTACATTAAATACTTCAGGGTTATGAGGTTACCTAAACAGCAAAATAAATGCAAGATATGTTAATAACTATTAACCTGGATGCTTAGAGCTTGAGGCCACTTTAATATGTGTGGAGCTTGCATTTGTAAACAAACTTTAATGCTTTGCAATGCTAAGGGGATGTTAGGGTGGCACAATAAAACAGTCACAGTCATATAACAGAACAAAAATGCACTCAAATAATTTGTAAAACATGGATACATATACCTCTACTAGCGCGCCTTCTATCGCGTAAAATTGGCTGCTATAGTCCATCCAAGTTTCCAACCTGAGCTGCAAAGATTAAAAAAAAAGAAGAAAAAAACTAACAGATTTGCCAGCAATATGTCAAGTAAACAAGTATCAATGTATCGTGTATCGTCATATATGGATAGATAGATTATATATGCAGCTGTTTGACATGACTGGGTGTAAACAGAAACAGGGCAGCATTAGTTTTAGCTACACTTAACAAGCTCATGCTGCTTGTTGAGAGTAAGAGTATGCAATTGAAGCTTGATATAACTGAAATCAACAAACGTACCAAGTCATGTGGAGTGATGCGTTCAACACTGTAGCTTGTTATTATTCGTAATTAGCCCTCAGTGTGGTTGTTAACACTATCAGAAGTATCATGAGGGTTTTAATAGGGAAAACAACATGGTTCGGATGAGAGATAACGAAACGATACATTTCGCTCTTAATCATGTGTTGCAAAGAACGAGCAGGAAACTTATTATTTTCATCCCACATTGGGTGAGTGAAGAAACAGACAAGGGGTGAGTTGAGTATAAAATAAAGGGTCTTGGAATTGAAAAAGCATACCTTTCTCGGCCTTTTGGCTAAGATCAAGTGTAGTATCTGTTCTTATCAGTTTAATATCTGATATGTGGGTCATCGACCCACTCGATATTAATCTTATTTTTTATGGGGGAAGAACCAATCATAGTAGCTTGCTGCTGTGGCTCTTCATGTGTCGCTTTGGTCTTACACTATCACCATTGCCTGGCGCACTCCTCCAATTATGCAGTCTAAAAGTTTTTGGTTATGTTGCATTCACTATACATACACACAGTACAATTAGATCTTGCATGTTAAACTTTGATTATTGTTGTAGTGAATAAAGACTGCTGCACTTCACTTGATGCAACTGAGTTGTGTGTATTATGATTTTAGCTGAAACCAGTTACACCTCATTAACCATGCCTTCTTCAATTTGCTGTGTTTAGCAGGTAGTGACCAGAAAATCACCGGTTTGTTGGTGGGCTGGAAATGCCCGGTTTATCAATTTATTAGATCTTATAATGTTTCTAGTTGAACGTATGTAAACTTATTATCAAATCTTGTATTATAAACTCAGTTTACATCGAGTGAACAATATTTGCTTATCTTACTAAATTGCGTATATATTCGTCCTAAATTACGTTTGTTTGATGGTTTTACACTTTTATAGATGATTACATATATGTAGTTATTGAATATACTTTTTTTATAAATGATCACGTAGATGTATTCCATATATACATGTAAATATCTTGTTCGTCTTGATAGCGAATGAAAAAGTGTTTCATAGCTCTTGTCGATCACTAATATGCTGAGCGGTTGTGCATCTTGCTCCTTTATTTTGATTGAAATTCTTCTTATAAGTGACAACTGAGCGGTTGTTTTTTCTGAAAATACTGTTAAAAAAGTAACTAATGAGTCATACAAGAGAGGGTTGGGTAAATCTATGAATTTTATTCATCTTAGATGGTAAGTATGATATGTTCATTGCTGAATGTTTTCAGTTACAATTTCATAAATGTACTTTGGCTACCTATTCTATGACCGAGCAGAAGAAGAGAGGATTTAATGAAAGGCAAAACTTATTGTGTGTCATGTTCGATATCTTTTCTAACAGTGTAGTGTTTGATCTTCAGGTATTAGGTTCCAGCCATGGTACCCCGAGTAGGTTGTGATTGGGCCAATTTCTTAGTCATGTAATGTACCCCCGAGTAGGTTGTGATTGGCCTTTGCAAGCTTCTCTTTGCTCATGAGGATTGTAATGTTGTGTAAACTTTATAAAGTTAATTTTCAATGCGTTATCCAAATGAATACACAACTGCCATGTAAAATGGTGAAATCATGTAGCAAAATATCTAAATACAAAAATATATGATTTTTTTGATTGAGGACCAGATAATAATATTTGGCCAATGATTAATTTTTCTTTAGTATGCAATTTAAAACAGCAGATCTAACAAGTACAATACAAATGTTAGTTTCATCCAGTAAAATGGCTAAGTGAAGCGGTATGTGTCTAAAAATATACTAGAATCCATCACTAAGGAGTTTTAACATATAGTTGTAACGCATTACATGAGTCGCACCTAAAATGAAAACAATATTCAAACAAAAAAAGTACTCGTCATTAAGTTTTCAATGAAGAAAAACTTGGTTGGTAATATATTATGAATGTAATCGAAATAAAAGTGCAATTGTTGGTTCATGAAATTTCGGTTATTTGACTCCTCGGCCATTAGTCAATATTTCGCAATGCTTTCTGTTATTTGATCACTGCAATTGACATTTGTTGTTGTGACCAATTGACCCATTGACAGGTTCACCATAAGCTGTCAAATTGCATACCCAACAAAGTAAAAAAAAACTTAGTACCGGGTCCTCATATTTCATTTCATAAGATTGAGTTAATGATTTAGAGGGAGTAAGTGTAGAAAGTGACAAACAAACAAGGAAACTTATTCTTGGCATCCCACATTGTCTTAGTAAACAAATAGACAAGGGGTGAGTTAATTGGGTTAAAAAGAAAAGGTATTGGAATGGGTAACGCATACCTTTCTCGGCCTTTTGGCTAACTTATTAATATTTTTAAACTAACTTATTAATATTTTTAATCAAATACTTGTTTGTTTGGGACTATTAATACCCGTAAAAAGACACAACATGAAATGAAATGAGAATCTTTATTCGATACGACATGTAGCTAGACGATGGGTATAGAATACCGATCGTCATGAATCAAATTACCCATAAGGCCATAATCATGTTTTCGATAGAGTATTACTGCAAATACTCGTTGGTAACCGGCTTCACCGACGGATTTCCGACATAGAGTCGCCCATAATAACACAATTACCTGTTTGGTTTTGTTTTGTTGGGAGTACTTTTTGTTTGATTGCATGATTTCCAAGCCTAGGTTAGGTTACATGCATAATTCAATATCTGAGTCAAACATTTCAATACCTACACTTCATTTGTCAAGTTCAAACTTTCTAATCTAAACAAAACAATACTATACTATGATTTATGCATTGCTGTGAAGTCAAGAGCTCTGATCACTACGTACATTTCTTCAGTTCCTTAAACGGTCCTCATCCCAAACTCGAACCTGTACCTGTACCTGTACCCGTACCCTAACCTTGCTCTTTGATCCATTTACATACACATATATATATATATATGCTGCATCCATCTATCAACCCATCAATTAAACACTTACCTCATCTATTCTTCTAATCGCGTCATTTAATTCGATGCGTTCATCCGGCTCACTTTCTGTACACTCGGCTCCGATATGTAGCAATTTTTCCATCTCCCTAATCGACTCTTCGGACGATGATGACGCTATCTCGGGATCAATTAGCTCTCTTTCTCTCTTCTCACCAAGAGCAGATTTGACCCATTGGACCACATCTGTTCCACCCTTTTGGTTATTATAATACTGTGACGGGTATTTGCCCGTAATAATCTCTAGTATAATGATGCCCATACAATACACGTCGCTTTTTTTGTTAACTTGTTGATTAAGTATGGCTTCTGGTGACTTGAAAGCAAACATGCACTGTACTGTAGGGGTGCTATTGAGCAAAGGATGGAAAGCGTAATCGCTAAGAAGTGGCTCGTAGTCTGACCCGATTAGCACATTGCTTGATTTGAGATTGCCGTGTGGTAAGGGATACAATGCGAATTCGGTGTGAAGGAACATCATTCCTCGCGCAACTCCTTTTATGATCTTTAACCGATTCGCCCAAGTTAGTTCAGCATGTGAAATCCCACGATCGCCTGTGTAATCACAATCATATATTAGCTAATGTTGACCAAAGCGTCTGTGGCCTAGCAGTATCAAGATGTTGGATAAGGTTTAGGGGCTGTTTGTTTCAGCCTCTTAATGGTTCAGTACTTAATGGTTCAGACTGTTTGTTTCGCGAGCAGATGTTTGAATGATTAAGACATTTGTCTCTGAATGGTTAAGCATTATAAATTATACAGAGTCTGAATGGTTAAGAGCTATTATCTGAATCGGTTAGGCATTTGTCTTAAATAGTTAAGCAATATAGTAGCTCTTAATAATTCAGACCTCTTATTAATTTAGCACTTAATGATCAGACCTCTTATTGATTTAGCACTTATCCATTCAGATGCTGCGAAACAGCTCATTAGTTTACAATGTATTATGGCACGTGAAGATTTAAAAAAAGTGAATTTGATGAGTTAGCTAGTTCTGTAAGTATCTAAAAGTTTAACAAATTAAATTTATCTGCCTATAAATCAAAATGTTTTATCTAGGTATGAAGGATTAATATAGTACCATGTAAAACATAGAGCAAACTGCCTTTGGGGACATATTCTGAAACCAAAAGCTTCTCTTCTTTCCTGTAATGATATGCCAACGGTGTCAATATATTTTGATGCTTCAATTTAGCTAGTTTTTTCATCTCAGCATCAAACACCTCCTTAGTCATCTGGTTCATTTCCCTCACCCTCTTCACCACCACAGACACTCCATTCCCTAACATCGCCTTATACGCGGATCCTAAACCTCCGTTTCCGAGCACCTCTGCTGCTGCCTTCATCAAATCTTGCAACCCGAACACTCCCCTTTCTTCATTCACCATCACCAAATCCCCCACCGATTTCCCACCCACGGCCCCACTCTTTTTAGGCCGCGAAGATGAATCTTTGTTGTCCTTATTAACTACATTACTATTACTGTTACTATTACTGTTACTATTGTTACTGCTATAAATGTTGTTGTTGTTGGAGTTATTATGATTATTATTGTTATGACTTGTGCTCTTTTTTGTTACAGTTGGGATATTCACCACAGCTTCATCAATACCACCCTTACCCAAAGGTCTATTATCTTCTTCTATCTGATTAGCTCTAGCCAAAATGATAAGAATCAACATAACAACAACTACAATCATAATAATCCATTTAACCCACGACTTCGATTCACTCGGCTGTTCAAATTCATGATGCTTCTTCGAATGCGGTTTGCATTCTTTAGAAATCTTTTCACCACAAAGATCTTCATTATTCTCAAACACTTTGGCGTCAAATTTCATCAAACTCTTGGGTATCTCCCCTTGCAGCTTATTATTCGACAAATCAAGCGTCGTTATAATATCCGCTTCAGGAAACTCAGGAATCTTCCCCGAAAACTCGTTGTATTCCAAATGTAGCTCTTTGAGATTGGGTAACTCCCCAACCGATTTCGGTATCTGTCCCGAAAAGTTATTATGTTGCAGCCATAGTTTTTTTAATGAGCCTAAAGTTTGAAAAAAATCTGAACGTATGACTCCGGAGAACCAATTGTTATCAGCGTAAAACGCTTTAATGGAGCGAAGACGGTTGATTTCAGGGATAGGACCAGCGAGAGAATTGTTTTGGATGCTAATGGCTTTCAATCCAGCAATAGCTTCCAATGCACCAATGTCGGGTTGACCTTCAAGATCCATGCTAGAAAGATTAATGGTTGCGATCATGCCATTTGAACAAATGATACCAACCCAGACATTGTTTGGGTCACATGGGTTTGATCCATCATCTTTCCAATTGAATAAAGCGTCTGATTTTGTTAATGATTTTTTGAATTGAAGAAGTGGGATTGTGGGTGGTTGTTGGGTGAGAAAAGGCGGGAAAAGGAGGAATAAGAGGAGGAGGTGGAAGAGGTGGTCAACGGCGGCCATGGTTGGTTAAGCCGCCGGGAGGTTGAAAGTTGGCCGGTCCGGCCGTTGATCGGAGAAAAAATGGGAATAGAAAGGGGATGAGTGGTGAAAAAGTGGATGTGGATGCATGGACATGGTGATTGGGATTGTGACGGTGATGATGGTGATAGAGATTGAGAATTGAAAAAAATAATAAAAATTTGTGAGGAATGAATGGTTGGTGGGTAGAAATGGGAAATGTTTATGAGCTCCTAATGTAGAGTGGATGTGATTGTATAGTGGTGGTGGTTATAATTTAACTCACAAAAATGTTACACCAAACATATTTTCGTTTATCTTTTAAATGGTGTCAAACAGTTCTTTTTATCGGTTTCAACTAACAACAAGTAACAAACTGACTTATAATTATTTAAACTTTTATTACTTTGACAACTGATCGTTGTTAAAAAAATTTAAATACATTTTTTTCGAATTCTAGATCAACGTTTTAGAGTTTTGATCAGAAGAAGAATACAGATCGGTTAATGTAAAAGTTACTTCGAAACGGTGCTCCAAACGAAAAAATAGTACTTCAATCAGATGTAAAACTTTTGCCGTTCGGAGTTGAAATTTGAGAACTTTAAATCAATTGACTCGTATTATTTTTCTTAGCAAAAACTCTAAAACATCGATATGAAATTTGAAAAAACTTAATTACCACCGTTAAAATAATAATTAGTGACGGTCTGTTAGTTGTAAAAGTGAAAAAAGTACGTTAAGACCATTATCCATCAATTCGTTATTAAGTTGTGATTCACGAAGACAAAAATGTTTGTTTGAGTCAAATAAATGCAAGTTATTTACGGTGTAGATTTAGAATTGCGTGTGAATTTGTGTAAGAAGAAAATCATAATTTTTGTTTTCTAATTTTACCAACTTTAAGTTATATATAACACCGGATCTTGAATATTGACGATAAGACTTATACTATTTCTAACTATTGAAACACCGAATTTTGTTGAGCATTGATCAACTACTCCACAATTTACTACAACAACATTCCTATAAATACACGTACATACTCGATCACACTTTTATGAATCAAACTAGCTAATTACTTAATGGCGTCTTCAATATTTACCGCTAATTTCCTATTTCTATCTGTGTTGTTATGCATATGTAATGCTACCAAAGTTCATCACGATGGTAGAGCCATTACCATCGATGGCCAACGTCGACTTCTTATATCTGGTGCCATTCATTACCCACGTAGCACGCCTGAGGTAATTAACTATAAGCTTAATTATGTACTTATAATGTAAATCAGTCTTGAGGATACAAGTAATGATTATATATATGGTTTTGGTCATCTAGATGTGGCCTGATTTGATTAAGAAAGCGAAAGATGGCGGCCTTGATGCCATTGAAACTTATGTGTTTTGGAACGCTCATGAGCCTTATCGTCGCCATTATGACTTTTCGGGGAATTTGGATATGATAAGATTTATAAAAGTTGTTCAAGAGCACGGTCTATATGTTTTTCTACGTATCGGACCTTATGTTTGCGCTGAATGGAACTACGGGTACACTCTTTTTTTTTTTTCTTTTATTCTTGATTATTTTTTCTAGATTAACTAATTAATACATGTACACCCTCAAATCCTACTTCTAAATATATGTCAGGGTAAATACGTCAGCCCATGAATCTGATCCTTTTAACACCCTGGTCGACCTGTTATTTAATTAGCGTATTTGATTAGTAATATTCTTAACTAATTTATCAACATGCATGCTCAAATGGTTACAGAGGATTCCCACTGTGGTTGCACAACATGCGTGGGATTGATATTCTTAGAACAACTAATAAGGTGTACATGGTAAGTAACCATATTAATTGTATGAAATGAAGCTAGGTAATTAATTAGTTGGTTTGTGCCTATTAATTATTTAAAGTAACATGTATGTATAATATTTTTGTGGTTTAGAAAGAGATGCAAAATTTTACTGCACTGATAGTTGACATGGTGAAGCAAGAGAAACTTTTTGCTTCTCAAGGAGGACCTATCATTCTTTCTCAGGTCATGCATTTTTCTTTCCTAAAACCAATTAATATATGTATTAAGAAGTGTAAGAACCGCATAATTATATATATATATATATATATATATATATATATATATGCATATGTATTAGTAAAACGTACGTACATACAGGTTGAGAACGAGTATGGGAATGTGATGACATCTTATGGAAAGGCCGGTAAAGCTTATGTTAAGTGGTGTGCAAAGATGGCCGATTCGCTTGATATTGGTGTACCATGGATCATGTGTCAACAGGCTGATGCTCCACAACCTATGGTATACATATATAACTGTTTGTTTGTTTTGTAATTAAACAATATATTTAATCTATTTTTCTAAAAATCTTCTGATTTGTTACACATCACCAGATAGATACATGCAATGGCTTTTATTGTGACGAGTATACTCCCAACAATGGCAATAGCCCAAAGATGTGGACTGAAAACTGGACCGGATGGTAACTTTTACATTAACTTAATTTTCTCATTTAATTTCCTATCATGTTATTTAATTAGCTAACATTAATTTTACATGACTAGTAAACTACAACAATATTGTTAGTGAAGATACTTGATATGATATATGTGAATTTTTCATAAATTATATAGGTTTAAGACATGGGGTGGCTCTGAACCTTATAGAAGAACTGAGGATCTTGCTTATGCTACTGCTAGATTTTTTCAGACCGGAGGCACTTTCAATAACTACTATATGGTATTTAATGAAATAACCTTAGCTTCTGTGAATTTAATACTCAATTTATAACTAGAACTAATGAATGTTTTATTTGTAGCCTTGAATCTTAACTAATTTATGTGTACGTGTGAGTAGTATCATGGTGGAACCAATTTTGGTAGAACTGCTGGTGGTCCATACATTGTAACCTCCTATGACTACGATGCGCCTCTTAATGAATACGGTACGCACGTACGTTCTTTTAGCTACTTGTATTTCACATGATGACACTGAGTACGTATGTGAAAGAATTAAAAGTAGTTGAATACCAAATTTTTTTTATATAATGAGAAAGATAGTCCATAAGCTAACCAAGTAACGATACTGATCGATAAAACGTTTATTCTTCAAGTTAGAGTAAAATAATGACTAGCGAACAAACTTAAACATATGCAGGCCTCTTTAATCAACCCAAATATGGACATCTCAAGGAGCTTCACGCCGTTCTCCATTCCATGGAGAAGCTTCTTACCAGTGGTGATGTTTCAAACATAGACATGGGGCATTCGATTACGGTACTATAAGTTTTCAAACAAAGACACCGATCGATTTATATATATTTTGACTGTTTTGTAACCAAATTAACCAACTAATTAATGGTGTGCACTTTTTATGGGAATAACCAGGTAACAGTTTATAAAACAGCCGATGCACGTGGTTGTTTCGTGAGTAATTCAAATATAACATCAGATGCTAAGGTCAGTTTTGAAGGAGCAGTGTATGACGTTCCTGCATGGTCTGTTAGCATACTTCCAGACTGTAAGAATGAAGCTTATAACTCAGCAAAGGTATGTTTAATTGGTTCATAATTAGTTTTACCTTCTTTCTCTTTACATTAAGGATGTTATAATATTGCGTCTATGTACTTTTCACAGTTGAATACAGAAACATGGGTGATGGAGAAAAAGGCGAAACATGCAGAAAATAAACCAAAATCGTTGAAATGGGTGTGGAGGCCTGAGAACATCGATGATATGGTTGTGAAAGGCAAGGGTGACAAAACTGTTTCTAAATTAATAGATCAAAAAGCTGCTAATGATGTTAGTGACTACCTATGGTACATGACAAGGTATATATACTTCAAAATGACCCTTTAATTAACAGACAATTAGTTAATTAATCCAATATGTGTATAAATTAATATATGATCGATCATTACAAATTACAGTGTAAAGATCAATGAGAATGACCCAATATGGAGTAATGATATGAGGCTGAAAGTTAACTGTACTGGTCAAGTTCTTCATGCATTCGTGAACGGGGACTATCTTGGTAAACAATATGCTACTGAGTATGGAACTAAACATTATGACTTTGAAAGGAAGGTTAAGTGGAAACCTGGGTTGAACCATATAACCCTGCTTAGCGCCACTCTTGGTTTTCAGGTAATATATATATATATAACTCCACCTACACACATGAATTTTTTACATGTTAATTGTGGTCTAGAGAAAACATAACAGTTTCTAAGAGGTTTTTGAAAGTGTTTTGGTTTGAAAGCGAACTCGATCTGAATAAATCTGCTGATAACGAATGCTGAAATCGCTTGCTACATGCATGTAATTAGTTTTTATTAGAGTTCACTAACTACACCTAACTCCCTAGAAACCAAAACTACACTTTCAAAAATCAAAACCATTATATATATTTATAAATCATTTTATTTGTGCATGTCACTAATGAGATACTATTGTTTGTTTATTGGGCATGCATATATATATATATACAGCATTACGGACCACAATTTGATGTGATCAATAATGGCGTGTCTGGTCCAGTTGAGATCATAGGAAAGAAAGGTAATCAAAAGGTGATTAAAGATCTGTCTTCAAACAAATGGTCTTACAAGGCTGGACTAAACAGCATCGATCGCTATAATAAGCTCCTTAACGTCAACTCCTCTGAATGGCGATCTAATAAACTTCCTACACAACGAAAAATGACTTGGTACAAGGTACTGATTCGATCATATGTTTGTTTATTTATTTTAGAAGTTAATGTCTATTTTCACTTCAGATGAGGTCTAACGTGTCTGTTTTGTTAATTTTCCCTTGTAATTTACTTATTTTAAATCTGGTGGATGTAGACGACATTCAAGGCACCATCAGGAACAGATCCCGTGTCGTTGGATATGGAAGGGCTAGGTAAAGGGCACGCATGGGTTAACGGGAAGAGCATTGGCAGATATTGGCCAAGCAACATTGCACATGACGTTAACTGCACGAAGAAAGCTTGTGACTATCGTGGTAAATATGACTACACACAATGTACACGGGACTGTAGCGTACCCTCTCAGAAATGGTATCATGTTCCACGATCCTTCTTGATTGATGGCAAGAACGAGCTGGTTTTGTTTGAAGAATTTGGAGGCAACCCGTCCTCGGTCAACTTCCAGACGGTGACAGTTGGAAGAACATGTGGAAGTGCTTATGAGAACAAGACGATGGAGATATCTTGCAGCCAAGGGAGAACCATCTCAGCCATCCGATTTGCTTCCTACGGAGACGTTCGAGGGACTTGTGGATCGTTTAAGAAGGGGACTTGCCATGAGAAAAAAGATGCATTGGCCATAATAAAAAAGGTAATCAATTGATAAATTTTGACTACATGAAGTAATTTTATAATAAGTGAGTTTTAATGGGTATGTTCTTTGATACTGATATATGCATGCAGAAATGCATTGGCAAGGAGAAATGTAGAGTTAAAGCAAATGAAATTGTGTTTGGATCCGTAAACTGTCAAGGCCACAGTAAGAGACTTGTTGCGGAAGCAGTTTGTTAGGGTGCATATACTGATCCAGTCCTCATCCATCCGTCCATCTATCGATGTGGAAAAACCGATCTGAATGAGCGTTTATGACGAATGTACACCATAAAACGATCGACGATTAGAATCCAGCTAGTGTGCTAATAGTTTGTTAATTATAGCACACATGATCGAGACACACTTTTTTTTTAATAAAGATAGTTAATAATTTACACTACTTCTCACCCTTTAGTTTTAATGGTTTCGTTCCAATGATGCCTATGGATGTAAATGATAAGTTGTACTGGAGGATGGTGGGTAAAAGCAAATAACGTCCAAGAATATCTAAGGTTAGCTATATTTAAGAACTTTAGATTTGAGACTTTTAAGAGAGAAGGGAGTGGTCGAGGACGAGGAGTGACGAGGAGCCAACGGGCATGCTCGTGGACGAGGAGTGAACCTCGCTGGGGAGCTCCATGAGAGAGTGGATGTGAGGGACGAGATGGAGGTGGGACGAGGAAGGTGACGAGCTCCATACCTGGTGGGACGAGGTGATGGCGAGAACCTTCCTCGTGGGCTGCTCGTGATCACCGCTCCTCCCTCCCTAATGAGTACTTTAACAAGGTTAACTATTTTGTGAAAATATTAACTTTAGATGGTAAACATGGATGATATTAATAAACTTTACATATAAATGGATATTACTAGAAAGAGTTATATATGGTGGGGGTTGAAGTCTGGTGGTAAAAGGATAGTATAGTAACTAAGAAGTTGTGGTTTCAAACCTCATGTAAGATAAAAAATTAAAGAGTTTTATGAATATAATGGCTTCATTAGGGTTCTAAATATGTGAATAAAAGAGTTTGGGAACTGTTTTGATGATGTTTTTCAGTAAATGAACCGGACCAGACTCGATCCGAATTAAACTGGACCGAAAAAGTTTCATGGGTCCATCATTGCCTCTAAAAGATCCAAATTACATTAAAAAAAACTAATTTCTTAGATAGTTTCGTTAGATAAGAATAAATCTGAAACTCTCTTTTGTTTGGTAAGAAAACTTCTATCAGTTATTGTTAAACTTGAAAGTAACAAAATTGCAGTTATAGAATAAAAACTTTTACTGAAAACTAACTTACTTTCATTCAATTGATTAAATTTTATTACAATGAACATTAAATAGGAAAGGTACGTAACTTAATAATAGAAGAAAACTAAAACCAATATACTAGGAACAAAACAATATATATATACTAGTGAGACTCTAACTCAAATACGTAATTAATTAAACTAATTAATTAATACTTGATAGACTTCTAAAAATAAACGAATTGTTATTAGTTAATTTTACTCCAAGTTACTCATGACAATTACCGAACCATCGTTAATGAAGTTTAGTATCGTCAAGTTTAATAGTTACAACTGCTTTTTAGAACTTCATTCTCGATTCTTTGAGAACTTTACTCCAAGGATTATTTCGACACTGCTAACCGAGTTCTTATGAAGATGAATAGCTAGTGTATTTTCTCTCGGGTCCGGAGCAATTAAGCATGTATTTTCTATCGAGTCCATAGGCGAGTTTTCTTGTACCGACTAACCACTCGGTATATATGGTTACCTAAGTTTTGTAATAATGTTTGAGTAATCACTAAGATAAATGTACGTGGTAGTAGAAAACAATGAGACAAGTTATATATAAGTACTTTTTCATGTCAGTGGGAAGCAAAATGATCGATAAACGTGATATATATAAATAGACGTACGTCTTTAAATTTATTTGTATGCATATACAAAACGTGTAGCATTAAAGTGATTGATAAAAAAACTTTGAGATTAGTCCCATCAATAAAACGTGGTCCATATCTCCACTCCAATAATTGAGCTATTACGCACATAAACATGTCAGCAAACTCCGGCAACTAAAACTTTTCCAGACTTGTCATCACCCTAGCTCCATCTACACGTACATATGCCTCCATCTCAATTCAATTCAATTAATCTAGTCAGCTATATATAAATAAAATCGAATAAATTTCGTTTGAATTTAAAAATTCCAAAGGGAGATCCCATCACATATCACGTCCTCCCCGTAATCATCGGTCACTAGACCCGTCCTAGGAAAATAATCATCAAACCCAGGATATATCCCGAAATCATGTACCCCAGTGTTGGCATCAACAACGATATTATTCATATAAGTTAAGTCGTCCATAACAGGAGATGTCCAAGTTTCACCCTGATCGGTTTGAATAGAGACGGACTCATCCGAAGAGGATGAGGAATTATCATCTATGATGACGCGGGTAGGAGTAGTGGTGGTGGATGGATGGTGGTTTGCGTAGTGAGCGGCAGCGGCTTGTATCTCTGAGTGCGGGAGGGATCTCCCGCCAGGAATGTGAGGGGGTTGTTGAGGGAAGTTGAAGTTGGCATTGTTACCACGGAGACAAAAGAGTGCGGCGTCAAAGGCTCTAGCGGCCTTTTCGGGGCTGTCGTATGAGCCTAACCAAATCCGGTCACGACAGTTGGGTAGCCTAATTTCGGACACCCATTTTCCCCATTTTCTTTTTCTAACACCTTTGTACTTGATATTACTATCAGTATTATTATTAACACGTAGATTAGTAGCAGGGGTTGTAATAGTAGTGGCATGTGAAGTAGAAGCAGCTAAAATAGAGGGCTTAACCATGATAATGTATTTTTGGATTGAATTGGAAGTGAAATTGGCGGCTCATGGGTATATATATATACGTGAAGTGTAGAGTGACTAGAAGGTCAACATGACGCGTTGACGGGCAAAGATAGTTGGTCTATTTTATGTTATCCACAAACGGGTGCTTACGCGGTGTGGAGACACATGAGTGGTTCACGTGTGTTATTTCACAACTCTCATGTGCTCCCAGCCAATTAATCTTCATTTTTTTTATATGAAAAACACCTTTTTATGTTTTTAGTGAAAAAGAAAACAAAAGAGATACAGAATTCTCTGTTTTAAAATACATTTTTTACTTTGGTCGCATTTTTTTGAGTATTATACAGAAATTGAGTCGCGTTTAAGGGAGGAGGGAGTGGTGGCGAGGAAAGGAGACGAGGAGGAAGGGAGGGTGCTCGTGGACGAGGGTGGCTTCTCGTTGTGGAGATAGGTGAAGGAGAAGAAGTGAGGCAACGAGGATGGGGCGAGGAGGAGAGGGAGACAAGGAGCACAAGAACCATCCCTTCTCCGGCGAGAAGGAGACGAGAAAGACGAGGAAGTGAGGAAACGAGATCCACTCCTTGCCCCCTAAGGTATATTGAGAAAAAAAACTATTAACCCTTTAGATTATGTTATTTTATTTATTTTTAACTCTTTTCAATTCTATGCTCACAAGATTCAACTCTTCAACCGAGCAACTTATTAAATAAATAAATAAATAAATAAAATACTTAAATTTAGACTAAAACATTTTCATTAACTTAATAAATAAAAAAATAAACTGCAAATAAAAAAAGTTACATAATTTGTAAAAAAATAACATCAAGTGTGTTCAAATTTATATAATTCGAATTTTGTTGCGCAAGATGATGATGAATGTGCTCCATAATATCGTATCGTAGCTTATGATTGCTATCTTCGTCATTGTTTTAATTCGTTGGGGGATGAACTATGTGTACGGTTGAGATCGTTTCTCTTCATCTCATATTATGCAATATGCAACAAGCGTACATCACATTCTTTATCTTCTCACATTTAAAAGTTTTAAAAGTTTATGTTGGTCGCTGAATAATACCTCATTTTGTTTTTAACAAACTATAAGTCTGCTCGAGTGCATGGACATCATGGTATTGAAGGGGTGGACCTACATGAACTTTAGAGGGGAATCAACTCGTCGGACGCTCTGGGTAACTTTAGAAGGGAATTAGAGGATGGAGTGAAAGCGTCACTCGCAAGGGAGAGAAATTGTAAAGACACGGAACAAAAGAAATACCGTCCAACCCTCCACTGCTTGTACATCATATATACAACGGCGGACCTACGTGAAGGGGAGGGAGAGCAGCCATGCCCTTGAAAAAAATTGCCCATGTTATTTGTTCCCTTTAAACTTTTATAACCCAAGAAAATAACAATATTAGAGAGAAGACGAAGAACTCATTATCATGATTGCTCTTATGGAGTCAAGGAGGTGTCAGGTGTTTAGGGAAAAAAATAAAAAAAAGGAAAGAGAAAGAAGATAAGATGGTGTGTGTAGTGATAAAGTGAAAAACTCTGCTATATTCTTTCAGCTTCTATTTATCATCAAAATGAAGGTAAATAAAGGTTTGAAAGAATGTTGTAAGAAATGTTATAGACAATTTTAACTTTAACAACACCCCAACGTGAAAAGGATGGTGTATTTAGTCTTTTTTTACTAAAATATTCCGTTACAAATGATCTAATAACGAGAATGTTTTAAAAAACGTAAAAGATAACAAAACTAAAAGGTTGTCAATTTGGTACCGCTCACGAGGGTTAATGACTAAATAAATAGTAATTTTTACCTTATTTATGACTTGATTTTCTTACAAAACGAGTATTCAAGATTCTTTTGTTACACTGTCTACGTATTTTGTTTTAATATTACCTCAATAATTTAGTTATAACTCTGCTCTTTTCACTTTTCTCTACCTCTCTTGTTAGAAACATACGATCCCAAATTCCCAACCCATTTTTTTTTTAATTTAGAGATGTCTATATAATATATTATAGACTATTCAAACCAACATCTTTTTTTATATTTCGATTGATAAATATTAGTTACAATATATTAGCTATTTTTTTTCTTATTATGACCCTTTGATTTAGCGGTTGTGGTTTTGCCACTAATGGACGTTGTCATGCGCTTCAATCTTTCTCGGTTACAATTTACAACCCGAATCTGACCCAACCTATTAACCTAATCAACACGATCTAGTTTAAAAAAAATATTATATAGCGACAAGCAAACCAAATGACCCTTAAAATTTTTTTGCCTCATATACAAAAACTTATGGGTCCACTACTGCGTCTGCGTTATATAATCTCAATCAAGAATCACAAAACTAGTAGAAACACATGTTATATTTTTTTTGTATATATGTCTTTTATATTTAATAGAGTGATTGCCATCTTCAATTTTAATTGAAAGTGATGAGATGATGAAACAAACGATGGACAAAACTTTTGTCACAAATGTGAACGCTAACGAGGGAAGTAATGATGACTCCGATGACTAATTCACCTCTTAGAAAATAGAAAGAGTGGCATCTCCATTTTAAATTTTTATTTTGCAACATTCATTTAACATTAAGTTTGGGACGTTTTATGTCCCTTATTATATGTTTATTTTTGTTTTATTTTTTAATTTAAACATCGGTGCGTAGTACCTCACAAGCTCTGATGAGAAAAACGTATCATTAGCTTTAGAGTTATGTAATCAATTGTTGTAACCTTCCTCCTATCTATATATGTTTTCTCTATTAGATGGGACCTGGTGTCGCGGATCTCAAAAGCATGTGGCCCATCGTTCGAGTGGAGAGACTGGACCGCTTTCACATTTTAATTAATGTATTGTACTTTAATGTTTGTTTTATATGTCTTGTATGTTTCTAGCTATTTGCTAGATGTTTCGTAGTTTATAATATTTTTCCTTTCAAAACAAAAAATTACGTTTGGGTTTTCTAAAAAATTAAGTTCCGGTTTTCTTGAGTAACATGTATGTTAAGTGATACTTTTTATAAATTTTAACACACTGTTATTTTCTAACTTTTTTTTGGGTGTTTTGATATGATTTTATTAAAAGCCAAGTTGTATCCAAAATATTCTGTTTTTTTTCTTGGAATGTCAAAAAATTCATTAACTGAAATACAGCTCGGTTTACATTTTACTTCATACAAAAACATAGACAAAAGAATACGAAATAACCGACATGTTTTCGAAATTTAAAATGTCATCTATTACATGTTATAGACTAGATTAAATAGTTTTTTAGGATATATCAAATTAATTAGTGATTAGATAAGGAATAAAGTAAAATAAATAAATAGGAAGGGGCAAACTCCATTTGTGTGAACTTTATAAAGAAACCTCTTACCTCAAATATATACATATTAGGTTAACACCCATGTGTTCACATGAGGTTGAACGATAAATATATATATATATATATAATTATATCAATATACTTGGTTAACACCAATTTGCATGTATGAAAATAATATTTGCCATTATTTAGTAATTTTGGATAAATATCAAATCTTTAGCCATTAAAATGAGGATGAATATGGTGATGACACGTGACGTAGTATGGTGAGATGGGTTAACGATTTATTAGAAGATAGATTCTTTCCACATACAATATGTAATTGTATAATTCCCGCCCGTTTATACTAATTGTCATTCTTTCATGTTAAATAGCAAGAACCCATATATAAAGGATTCGTTTTATCTTATTTCAAGACAGTTAAAATTGGTAAAAAATAATCTCAACTAACACCGATTGGTCGAAAATAATCCCAGCTCGGTTTATTCACTCTAGTAGTCTTTGGCCTACAGTGGTCCGTTGTTAAGTGCACTTAACGGCCGTTAATTTTTTTTTTATTTTTTTAAATTTCAAACCGATGTTTTAGGGATTTTGATCGGGAGAAGGATACGAGTCAACTGATGTAAACCTTACCTCCAATTGTTGCTCCAAATGATTTAATTCTAACATCTAATTGAAGCACTATTAGGGTTTAAACACCCGGTTGAAGACTGTTTTGTCATTTAGAACACCGGTTCGAGATAAGGTTTACATCAATTGACTTGTATCCTTTTCCCGATCAATATCCATAAGACGTTGCTTTGAAATTCGAAAAAATAAAAAAAAAAATTAACGGCCGTTAAGTGCACTTAACGTCGAACCACTTGATGCTAAAAAAGTTGGATTTGAGACCACTAGAGAGAATAAACTGAGTTAGAATTATTCTCAGCCAATAGATGTTAGTTGAGATTTTTTTAAGTCAATTTGCCTTCAAAATATGTTCCATAGATTAAGTACTTTCACGGAAAGTTTACACTTACTGTTTAAAAATTACTTCATATCTTATCAGATTATTGATTTCATGTATCTATTTCCACAAAATAACTTTTGATATGTGAATGTAGTGTAGAATCAATAAACAAATAGGTAGATCTCATTTATAGTCAAAATATAGGTAAGAATTGAGGGAGGTATATATTTGAGTGCTAGCCTTGTCTGCTAAAAATATAGTCTCGTTAAATCAAACCCTGAATAATAAATAATAAGTCAAATGAGTATAGTAAACATGCATTTGATAAACTTGATTCACATGTTTGGAGTTATGCATAAAATACTAATTATCACCAGTAATAAATTTCAAAGTCAAGCATGACGGTTTCTTTAATCCCAACAAATTATTTCATAACATAACCAATGGTTCCCTTGTGTTGATTATATTATGTGCAGTCAACACGGGGTACATACTTTTAGAAACTTCAAACTAAACTTAACTACTGTCCCCATATTCTTATTCCTTCTAATTCTTCTTAGGAGTTAGGTCCAGTGTATACATCAAGTTACTACTACTACTCTCAGTCAAGTCACTGTGCATATACGAGAAATAAGCAAACATTATATATGACTGACTATATAAGAAGGTATAATATATAACCATAACGAGTATGTAACTTGTGGGTATAGATAGCCAGATAGGAATCAGATATCAGAGACATTATAGAGATGGCGCTTGGTTGGGCACTCGAAAAAAAGTAGAAAGAGAGGAGACACTGGCCTTACGTACGTATTGGGGTGTATTTAGCATTACAAATATACAATAGGTTTAACCATATTTTTATAGGGATGCCAATCAAACGGGTATATATTACTTATCTTAGTTTGTAGGAAAAAAATACTTTTCGGTATTTTCAGTTATATTTATTTAATTTTCTTTAGCATTCTAAATTTTATTACTAGATTTATGTTTTTAGCAACCATGATAAATTAGGTAAACTAAATATGATCAATCACAAGCATACCAGGACCTAATTAATACATGACCTATTAGAACAAAAATTATTAGACAAGGGTCGATAAATGTATGCATATTTCGAACACTCAGGTCAAGTATCACTTAATACTCGTTTAATACATGTTAGAAGATTTAAATTTTTATCACATACTCTCAAATATGAATACTCATTCCATTACATGTCAGAATGTATGTTTGGCGTTTTGATGAAACTCACTCGTGTTGGACTTAATTCGCTTAGCCCGTTAAACAAGTTGGCCAAGTGGGCTTACCCAATTTTGGTGAGTTGGGCTAAATTCAATTATGTTATACTAATAGAAAAGGTCGGGTGTGATGACATTGACCAACCATCACTGATCATATGAGTAGTTACTCATTCATTGGTCCATTTAATTTTTGAATTGTTTTTTAAATGTTATTGGATATAAATATATTCAGCTTTGGCGAATATTAATTTCATCTTAACTATTGGTCATGACTCATGAGTAATCTCAACTTTCACTCCTTTTGCCACAAACACGCCTTTCATTACACGACATTGTTAACAATGAATAGCCATAACTTTCATTCTAAAGGAAGACTTATTGGTGGTCAATAAAATGAAAGTTATAATTATTCATAATCAATAGTTAAAGTAAAACTAGTATTGTTCAATAGGTGAAAGTTGAGATAATTTAAATTCACTAACTAATTTTTTTTTAATTTTGGACCTTTTTGTAATATATGATTTTGTTTGCTTTTAAACAACCAAGTTGCATGTAGAGGAATTGGTTAGTGCATGTTGTTTGTTAGCAGATGATGTGGGTTTTAGCCTACTCATTTGCATGTTTTTGTGGATTTTTTTAGTTTCTTATTTTCACATTTTATATTTTTATCTATTAACTAGACTTTAATGTGTTTATGGTTTTGACCTTCCTACTCCATTTTGACATATTTCTGACATTGACCATCTGGTTTTGATTTGGTTTTATTTTTGACATCTACGTTTATTATATATCCGTCTTTTAATATGTCTCGCATTACGAGTTAAACCTTAACGTGCGAGACATGAAACTTTTTTTATAAACGTGTGTGATAAGGACATAAACACCAGACCCAACCGCTGTAACGCGCGACCCGACACATAAATCTAGTTAAAGAAGTATAATGAAATCTTTCTAAAATTGTGGAAGTATAAAAAAGTTAGGATAGTTAGATTATATATATAAAAAAGGTATGATAATGTATTCATGAATTTTTAGTAATTTTATGATGAGTCGTCAGGTACTCAAGTTTTTTTAAATAAGATATATAAAATTGATACAAAGTGTTAAAAGAACACAATGGTACATAAAAAACATAATAAAAAGTTAAAATATTTATAATTTACAGGTAAACACTTTTTTGAAGGAAGACGACGGTATGAACAATCTCCGAAACACTTTTTTGAAATTCAATTTACATTGTAAGTTAATATTATTTTTACCTGTAATTTTGTTTGTACAATTATTTCATTGTCACAATTTTTAAAAAGAACATACTTTATATATAAATTTTTAGATTTTATTATACAATACAAAAGATTTATTAACAAATTAATTATTTGTATTATCATGTCCTAAACTTAAACTTAAACCATTTCATCCTACATTAATTCCTACCGACTACGAATCAATTAATGTTAGGTATGAAAACCATGCCATAACGGGGATAGAGACATCCTACCGTTTTTGGATATTAGTTATTATTTATTAACCATGCCAAAGGGTAAATAACATATAACTAATTAATAACATCACCATTTGCCATGTCGTTAAAAAAACTAACCACCAATATTTCCATATTATTTCAATTTAATGTATCTACACTTTAATGCATATGGATGATCTTTTATGCAATTTTTTTTACAATAACTCTTATTCATTAGCAGAAAAATAATAATACTAATAATACTGATCTTGTTGTACATCAAAATTAAAATGGTTCCACAACTGCACTACACTTCCATTTAACACCGTCAAATCCTGGTAGCGATACCACCCCATCTCCCTCGTCTTCATCTTTAACAACACTTCATAACCATCAATTTCATTTTCAACATCACACCTTGATATATTAATCCTCCTTTTGCTCCTGCTACATCTATCGTCCTCGATATTCATGTCAACGTCCCCATAATAAACCGTAAATTTACCACTTCTTGTTGTATCCAACGTACAAAATGTGGTCGGGGAGGTGAGAATAGGGACGCGCGCGCGGTTGGTTGTCGATGGGACCTGATCCTCCTGCAGGTCAGGGTCAGGCTCATCGAAGGTTTTTGGTGGAGGCGACGATGATGATGATGGTGTTGGTGGTGGATGAATAGAAGACTTGATTTTCCAAAAGCTAAGAGCTGCGGTTACAAAGGCTAACCAGGTCCATACGTTGAGAACCGTATGGGCCAAGTAAGTGAATGCAAGTGCCTCCATGGGAGAACTTATAAAGGCCATGCTCATTTAGATCTCTTAGAAGTGTTTTGTTTGGTTTGGTTTGGTTGAATAATTAAGTGGGTGTGATGATGCATATGTTATTATATTTGATTGGTGTGTGGGTGGTGTTTATGGAGAAATATAGCCGTCAGATTGGATGCAAATAGAGATGCTAAGAATCAAGATTTAGATGCCAATGGTAGATCCCTTTAAATATACCCGGATGCCACTCCACATATATGACTTACATTTTACATTTTATTTTATTTTATTTTTAGTGCTTCTACCTTGTTTTATAATTTACTTTTTTTCGTGTACATAAATGTTTTACATTCAATAATTAACTACGATCATGACACGGGCCAAGGGATCCGGCCATTTAAGACACCTGTCTTAAATGACGTTTGTTTGTAACTTCGTTACACATATTATGATTGTGACATTCAGACTTCTATATGTATCGTGTGTTGCAGCGACATCATCGTGTCATCACACTCGTAAATGATAGTATTGTCACGCACGTTGAACATGACATGAAGATAGTTATGCATAAATATAAAAGTTTTATGTATCGCATGTTGCAATGCAAAGTCATAAATGCAACTTAAAAAAGAAATTAAGTTATCTAGTTAGTATTTGCATTCAGGTTGAATGTACGGTACCACTATAAACTTAACCTTTTTGAGTTTTCTTTAAATAGTAAATCACAATCTTATTTATTTGTTTGTATTAATAGACAAGCTTAATGAATAGTAAAATAATGTGATGGTAAGTTTTTATTCGTTAATTTTTACGTGACATACTTTATTGATTAATTTTTTCCTTTAATTGTTGTTTGATTTTGGAAGTGACATATGTTTTTTTATTTTTCTTTTGGTTTTGGCATAAGTGGTTGTTTGGTTATCAATTTTAGTCCCTCTTAGTTAATGAGATGGAAAAATATGTTTTCATTTGTTGTATTAATTGGTATACACTTTTTTATTTACGTTTCAACCGACAACATAAAAGACTCGTAAGCAACGAATGCAATCATAAAATGGTTTGTACAATCATAATAGTCGAACCAAATCCTCACGCGTAACGCGCAAAAGCCTAAATATACCTATTTATATGTTTACGGTCACTAAATAAATAGCGAAGAGGATGGTGACAAAAGTGATAAAGAATGCTTGTAAACAACAAATATATATTGTTTTCTAACGAATAATATTATATGGAATAAAAAAGAAAATATCCAGATTCCCCATATCTATTTCTTGGTTGCAATAAATCTAAACCACAATTGCAACATAACTAGTGGGCATGGATTTTCATCGATCGGTTGCAACGTATATACATATGGCTCATCGAAATCAATGCCCCACAGCCCTACAGCCATATCTCAATATCTCACAAGTCATAACCCTACCATCATGCCTACACCACACACTACCAAATACAACATAATACATACACTAGAATTGTAACCCGTAAGTTGCGATTTTCTTTTTCGCCACTTCTTTTAAACCATAACTTTTATTTGTAACATACTCTAAAAGATAACTTTTAAATGTACATTAGTTAACATATGTTAGTAGGTCGGCTTGATTAAAGCTTATAGCAAGCCGATATCAAGCACCTCATGACTCACTCGTCTGCTAGTCATTTTAATTCATTTACGTCATTACTTTGAGCTAGTCTTCCCAACACTTTGTACTTAAAAGTTAACATGTTCAATGGATTTTTTTTCTCAATCATACGTTCGTTCCATCGAACACTTTATGTGCATCATGACACTTGAATATCTTATAGGTTTCCTTTATGTGGACCGAAAACAAAAATGAGAGCTTAATGTTAAGTATAAACGGAACATACGAAACAAAATAATTACTTGACTAAGTAGACGAGGTTGAATTGTACTTGTTCTGTCAAAAAGTAAAAACCTAAATAAAATAACTTTTTCTAAACATGTAAGTTACACTCTTTAATCCTACCCTTAAATGTACACCCTTATCCACAACTAGACTTGAACTCTCAGTCATTTTGAGACTACCAAATTACGAAGTAATTAGGTCTAACCAAAATATGAAAAAATACGAAATTCTAGTTGTATCCAAAAGCGAAAAAACCGACATGTAATCTTATTTGGATCGGTTTCTATTTGTAGCCTAGTTCATTGTTCAATATTATTATCGAACATACAAAACCTTGCTTATGCCGATAGCTTAACTGAATTTGTTTGAATTATGCTGGATAAATTGATTTTTTCGATTAATTCGTACCGTTTAACCATATTCTTAATTGAATTATCATTATCTACCCATGTATATAAAATAGAGTCACCTCTACTATTACCCGGTCTTGTGATATCCACAACCCAGAAATCCTCAGGCGACAATGCGGTTCAACATGTAATCCGAAATCAAGGGCATGAGATTCAAACTGCTATCTCAGCTCCACGGTCATGTTTACGCTTTGACCTTGGTCCGAACATCCGAATCACCACTATGGGCTACCCACTCCGGGTGAATTACCTAGTATAATAAGATTAGAATATGTATCTCTTATGAGAGCCCAAATCATTCCGGCCACAAAGCCACCCATTGAGTAAAATTCAAGATTTCAAGGAATGAAAATAAAAATTGGAAAACAAGTGGCTGGACCGTGAAGACATGGACTCCTGCAGAAACATTTGGGCTTAGTGATTATAACCGGGCTAGCGTTTTTTTATTTTATTATCCCAATTCTCAAATCTCGAGACTTAATATAGTCATTGAAATTTGAGATGATGTTATGTTAGTCAGGACCTGTAACGTTACACGAGGTACATCACCTGTTTATGTGGACCAACTTCAGTCTCTTCACAACTCATAACGCAACCATACATACATACATCCTGCACCGCCTCTTTCACACCACCATGACAATTCAAACTCAAACTCAAACTCACCTCCAACAATGAGCCTCAAACGCAATCCGGTGATCGGAACAAACCTCCGGCCACCACCTCAATTCTCCATCAGACCTACTTTACGTCGACCACGGCGGCGTAAACGAACCAAATATAATTATCCTTTAATTCACAGCAGCAGCAGCAGCAATCATAATTTAATTTCATCTTCATATCCATCAAATCACAATTTCTTCCATCTTTTTCTCTCTCAACTTGATTTACTTACTCCAGCCCTAGGTTTCACTACTGCTCTTGCTCTACTTCATAAATTCAACTCCACAAACCACCGAGAAATTGGAGAGTGGAGTTTATTCACATCTCCGACTCCGTTTAACCGGTTTATTAAGCTCAGGTGTGCGTCTCTTTTATTAGAGGATTCAAATGAGAAATTGGTGAAGGAGGATGAACATGTTGTTAGCTTTGATACTGGACGAATTCGACGGATTTATAACAATGATTATACTGATGGTCATGTGTTAGGGGAACAGGTTTTTTATCAGAGAATATGTGTTAATACTGATGATGGTGGAGTAGTGGCCTTGGATTGGCCTGCTAATTTGGAATTGACATTGGAACATGGTCTGGATACGACGGTTTTGATTGTTCCAGGGACTACTGATGGGAGTATGGATGAGGATGTGAGGTCGTTTGTTAGTGAATGCTTAACACACGGCTGTTTTCCGATCGTTATGAATCCTAGAGGCTGTGCTCGTTCGCCGCTCATTACACCACGGTAACCTCTGGTTTTCGCACTCGTTTGCCTACTTAAAACACCTAAACTGAACATGTTTAGTATAATGCTGTATAAGTTAAGTGATTTTGGCATATATCAGCCTTGATAGCAGTAGCTGCCTATAGGTCATGTATAGTCGCATGTGTCTCACATCTTTAAGTTGTTTACTTATCTTAATATGTTTTGCCACTTGTAAGTCTGTTTCAAAGTCTAAACCTTAGTAAATCCACACTTACCTTACTTGATTACTTTGATAACTGCAGTTGTTTGTAGTCACCCATGTGAGTTGGAAATGTTTTGTGATGTATCACCTCCCTATTGTCATAAGAAGTGGAACCTCAACCCCATTTGTGAATTTACTTACAAAGGAACTTTCAGCTGTAGTGATTAACCAAACGAGTACGTGATAGGCCCTATTGATCAGATATCTTTGATGATGTTATGTTTCGTCTCAAATCATTAATTTTGAAAGACTTTACTTCCTGGGAACTTATCATGTGTTTTTGTATGAGTTGATAGTATGACATTTTAACGAGATTATATGTGTAGGTTATTTACGGCTGCTGACAGCGATGATATCTGCACGGCTGTACAGTTCATCAACAGGGCCAGGCCTTGGACAACTTTCATGGGTGTTGGCTTTGGTTATGGTTCAAATATGCTGACGAAGTATCTAGCAGAAGTTGGAGAGGAAACACCTCTTACAGCTGCCGCTTGCCTAGACAATCCTTTTGATTTGAAAAAGGCTTCTAATCATCTTTATGTTGATCAGAATCTTACAAGCGGTTTGATTGATATGCTGCAATCCAACAAGGTTGTAAAACCTTTTTATATTATAAACTAGATTTAAAACCCATGTATACACACGGAATAAATCTAAAATACATAAATAAAAGGATAAAAATCGAAAATATAGAACACAATAAGCAAAACTTTAACAACCGGATTGATTGAACATGCTATCAAAATCGAATATTGGTTATACACCATATTGAATTTGAAATTAGAGTTTATTTATAAGAAACGAAACAATAAATAAAGCTTCAACAACAGGATTGATTGAAACCACAAACCTATTACCAAAAATATAGAGCACAATTGATTGGAAAGCATTGAGTGGGAGTTGTCGTAAATAGCGATGAAGTTTTGGAGCCCAATTTGACCGGTCAAAAATTTTTCCCTCTCAAATTTGCCCCTCAAAAACTCTGAAATATTATATAGATTTGCCTAAAATATGAAGTTTTTGTATTTCATTTTTGTTGATATCACAAAGTACAGGGGACATTCCACCATTCGAATTTTTTTCCTTCATGTTCTATATCTTCAACAACGGCTTCATAATGTCTTTTAATGCTTGCAGGAACTATTTATGGGTCGATCTAAAGGGTTTGACGTTGAAAAGGCTTTACAAGCAAAGTCACTTGAAGAATTTGAGGAAGCAGTATCTATGGTATCGTATGGATGTAATTCGATAGAAGAATTTTATGTCAGCTCCAGTACAAGAGATGTGGTTGGCAATGTAAAGATTCCACTTCTTTTTATTCAGGTAATAAGATAAAGTATGTTATCAGCCATAATTTATAACCTTTTGGAATTTTGGGGTCTAGCTCGACCATTATTCGTGCATGTTTCTTTCTTGATATTGATGCTGCACAAGTTTATGCAACATTTGTATAATGAGGCAATACCAAACTCTTATACCTCAGTCATGATTTCATTCTTTACATTGTCTTTTGAATGGTTGCTTTAATAAGCTTTACCATAGAAGTTGATGCTACCAGATAGATGCATCTACGCTGCTGTTGCTATTGCTAGTCATAATTACAAGGGAAAGAGCTTCGTTGTAGTATTATTGAATTGTGCTTAATTTATGCATGTCGCTTTGCAACTCTAATCGGGATTTTGGAATAGTGGAAAGTTTTCTATCTTTACCAAGGGCACAAGGACTCAAATGTGTCAATGTTTGGATTAAGTGTGGTTGTGAAGATAATATTTCTTAAAGATAATATAGATTACTATTGAACAACCCATGACCATCTTTTATCAGTCTATGAATCAATGATAAGCGTGTGATAGATTTTGACCTAGTCAAGAATTTGACTGATTCATATGTTAATGTTTGTAACAGAACAATGCAATGGCATCTTTTTCCACCCCACGCAGCTTAATAGCAGAAAATCCATTTACGAGCCTGCTTATCTGCACTCTTCAGTCAAATGACAAAAGCACTACTGGGACATCTGATGTATCATGGTGTCGGCATCTTGTTGTTGAGGTGATTACTAATAGACAACTCTATTCCCCGATTGCTTGATTAGCCTCCAATGTGTGTAGTACTCGCATAAATTTGTTATTGGTTGTAACACAGATAAGATGCATTTGGTTGCTACATATACTCTGTTAGGTTGGTACATGAGCAAGTAATAATTAATCTTATGTGCAGTGGCTTACAGCTGTTGAGCTAGGGCTTCTGAAGGGGCGTCATCCGCTTTTGGAGGACAGTGATGTAACCATCACTCCTTCAAAACAGGTGACATCTCATGGAAGTGGCATAAGCAATAATTTTCCAAAGTTTCTCCAGTTGGATGGGAATGGCTTACATTCTCGGGAAAAAATGTTGAAAAGAAGCGATGAATATGTTGATTCAAGTTTTGGTCGTGACATACAAATGTCTAAAGCCAAAGATAAAGATACAGCTAATGGAATGGTGACACAAACAAACCTTGTAGATTTGAAGGAAGGGGATGTGGATAGTGAAAGAGGGAAAGTGCTACAGGCTACAGAAGTCGTGATGAATATGCTTGATGTGACGATGCCTGAAGCTCTATCAGAAGAACAGAAGCTTAAGGTAATGCATTTGATGACTTGAATTTGCTCAGAATATTAATAAAATGGTTGTGTGGATTATGCTCCTTAAGATCCAGAAAATAGTTTGTGTATGAGCATGTCAGGGAGCGAGAAATATTAAGCATTTATTATCAAGGTAGGTACATCCAGCATTAGCAAGTTATCGATTTGAAGCTAATATGCACGTCATTGGTTTTTTATTAGGTACTGACTGCTGTTAGTCAAGGAGAGACCCTGATGAATGCTTTGCAAGATGCTGTGCCTGAAGATGTCCGTGGAAAGCTCACCAGCTCTGTTACAACAATCCTGGAAAACCAAAAGAAAAACTTAAATGGCCTCTCTCATGTTTCTGATGGTGCGTCAGCATTAAACAAAAAAATGCAAGAAAGATCTGTGGGGCTATCAAATGTAGAAAAAGAGAGAAATGCTTTGGAACATGATACTAATTTGACAGAAAAAGACACCAATAATCATCCTCGTAGTAAAAATGATGCTTCTGAACCCGCTGATGCTCACACTTTGGGAAATTCTGATGGCGGCAGTCAATTACAAACAACACGTCATCAAGATGGTGAAATTTCCACTTCAGGGACCACAAGCAACCGTGACCAAATGGGAAGCAATGACTCCAAAGAAAAAGATGCTCAGTTTCAGAACTCTGATTCGAGTGTAATGTCTGATATTTCTAGAAAAGTGGAAAGGCCCGAGGATCATATCATTGATCAGGCCAACTTGGGACTTGAAGGTGGATCAAATGTGGAGAAGGAGGACCAACACAAGGGTGTGTCAAAATACTCTACTGATTTATCAACTCTCCCACAGACTGAAAAAACTGCAGCATCTTCTATTGAGATGGCAAAAGAAGACGGTGAAAATCAGAAAACGGAAGACGGTAAAAATCAGAAAAAGGAAGACGCTGAAAATCAGAAAAAGGATGATGTTGAAAATCGGAAAAAGGAAGACGATGAAAATCAGAGAAAGGATGATGTTGAAAATCGAAAAATGGAAGATGGTGAAAATCAGAGAAAGGATGATGTTGAAAATCGAAAAATGGAAGACGGTGAAAATCGGAAAAAGGACGATGGTGAAAATCAGAAAAGGGAAGAATCGGGTCCACAGCCTGTTTCAAGTAGCAATTCTTCATCTTTTAGTGTTTCCCAGGCCTTAGATGCACTATCAGGGATGGATGATTCTACCCAATTAGCAGTTAACAGCGTGTTTAGTGTAATTGAAGATGTGATTACTCAGTTGGAAGGGAACAGAGACAATGGATCTGCAGCTGATGATAATAACAACACATCTACAGACTCTGAGAGAGAAGCTGCTGCTCAGCCACAGAATGGAGGTGATGGAAAACCTAGCATGACAACTGAGCTTAAAGAAGCGAGTCATCATCAGCAATCCATGTCAATTTCCACAGAGAAAAAAGATGAAGATAGCAAGAATGATGATGATGTCCGACACTCCATAACCAGAATTCCGTATAGAAGCTCTCTATATGATCACTATGTTCAAAGTCATCTCTATTCAAAGATGAAAAATGATAAGTTGCTTCAGTCAGATGCTGCAACTGCTTTATATCTTGACTACGTTCCAGAAGAAGGTCAATGGAAGCTCTTAGAGCGATCAAGAGAAGGTACAAATTATGTTGATGATGTCCCATCTCATGAGAGAATTCTGCCATCCAATGTTGAGTGTAATAATGACGTAGTCGAACCAACTTATGTAATATTAGAAGCTGAAGCTGATCGGGACCCAGTTGGAGAATATAAGGGAATTGACCAAACTAAAGAAACACTTGAAATTGGTGATGTTGCATCAGTACAGCTCTTGCAGTTTGTTAAAGAGAATATATTAAAATCTTTAGAAGTTGAGGTTTCCCGAAGAATACAAACAACAGACATGGCGGATATTGCACTCGTGCTGAAAAATGAACTAGAGAATGTTGCATATTCCATTTCATTGGCTGTAGTACATGACAATCATCATGTAATATCATGGGATGGTGAGAAATTGGTTGGACTTGGTAATCTGCAGGATGAACATTTAGTAGACGCCATCTCTTCAGCCGTTCAAGGCACGAGATATATGAAAGAAGTGGTTCCAGTTGGCATTGTTGTAGGCTCTAGCCTAGCTTCTCTGAGGAAAATTGGCAACATAAATACAGCAGATTCTTTAAGAGGCACTGAAGCCGTAACAGATCAAATCAGTGATCCTCAGGAAGGATATCATTTACAAGCAGATAGTATGGCTTCTGATGAAATTGCTCTTGATGAAGTCAACCAGGACAACTACAGCGAAGACAAGGAGAAACATGTGTCAAGAAGTCTTGGTGGTGACACTGTCATGGTTGGAGCAGTAACTGCTGCCTTAGGAGCATCTGCTTTATTGGTTCATCAACAAGTAAGGATTCATTTTCTGTTAACTTTAGGGTGACCTTCATACGTCATAGATCATTCATTTCTAACCAACAAATGTTCGTTTTGGTTTAACTTTAACATGAATTTTTATTACATATGCAATTTATTTAGAACTGGGATGGATGAAGGGTGATAGGGTTATATGTAAACACTAATTGTGAAATTGAACAAGAGAAGGGGTGGGGCAAATTAAGAACTTTACTGTGTGTTCAAACCAGTATTATTTATGTAACATGCTACTTAAACCTCATTTACATGGCAATAATTAGGTATTAACTCTTAGTTAGTCAAGTCTCCCTAGTTGCATCATGTGTGGCAGACAGGTGTTGATTTATGTCACCGGGAACTATTCTTTAAAGTTTAAACGATTCTCTTTCAATTTACATATCACACACCCAGTCATGCTCACGATCTATCTCTAGCATGCCAGTCGGCTGTCACAGCATCTTGGTCTATGTAATATCTTAAGAAACTCTTTTATCTCAATATTAGTTCTATTTGATGATTATACTACTCTGTCATTGTGCTATTTAAGAACAATGTTATCAAGCATTTCAAAAAAGATTGAATGATTATGCATATACTTTTTTTTCCCGTGTATGAATTATTTTCATGGATGCTGAACAAAGTGTATATTTTGCATGAAGAATTCATTTAGTGATGAACTTGAAAGTTCCACAAGCTCCTCTTTGTCACTCGATCAAAAAGAGAACCATCAGGAGCATGGAAAGCCTGAGGAGGAAATGTCCAAAAGTGGTGATAATCTAGTCACAAGTATTGCAGAGAAAGCCATGTTAGTTGCTGGTCCTGTAATGCCAACCAAGGAAGATGGTGGAGTGGATCAAGACAGGTTTGCATATGGACATTGCTCATATAGTCATTTATTCCACCCCCCCCCCCCCCCTCCTCCTTTCACCCTTCCGTAGGTAGCTGAATTTTTTTTTCTTGGCTAGGCTGGTTGCTATCCTGGCTGATTTGGGGCAAAAAGGTGGCATCTTGAAGTTGGTGGGTAAAGTTGCTTTACTTTGGGGTGGAATACGTGGTGCTATGAGTTTGACTGGAAAGCTCATCTCCTTTCTCCGCCTTGCTGAGCGGCCCCTGTTCCAGAGGTAAACAGTGACTGAGTATTGTTTTACTTCTATTTATGTACCCAGGATCTGCATTACTTTGTATTCAATTGCTAGCAAAAATGTGCCAGCATGAAAATCAATTGGTGCAAGTAAAGATGGTACTTTGAGTCCTTAGACATCTAGGTTTTCACCTCAGAACATGCTAAGTTCTGTATGTAATTTAAACTAAATCAGCCATGCTTTGGGTGCTATGGTAAGATAGAATTGAGATGATAGTACCATTAGTTAGACTAGAAAATGATAGTACCATGAGTTATCTTATATAGTTATCTTGAAGATTAAAGAAATGGTAAAACACGAGGCCTCTGACAATGCTACTCGCAATTCCACATGCAAACTCAGTTTTTTGTTCTTATGGAGATAGACATCCACCTGATGGTTTGATACAATTTTTGGTAATAATAAGTTATTTTATGTTCTCCCAAATTAATTGTATGATGCTCCTTCAACTGTATCATAAGTTAGTTCATATTAAGTTCATCAGCTGGAACATCACCTGCAATGAATACATACAGTACCATGTGATAATGGAAGTGAATAGATGTCTGAAAGTGTCTTGCATAGCATCATGTGAGAATGGAAGTCCCTGGGAAAATTTGCTTACTATCTTTTTGTTCTACTTTGTTTTCTTAGGATTTTGGGGTTTGTCTGTATGGTGATTGTATTGTGGACGCCAGTTGTCGTTCCTTTGCTTCCAACACTTGTACAGAACTGGGCAGCACATAACTCCTCAAAATTTGCGGAACTTGCTTGTATAATCGGTCTTTATAGCTCTATAATGATACTGGTTGTGCTATGGGGCAAAAGGATAAGGGGCTATGAAGACCCACTTGAGAGATATGGACTTGAGCTGACTTCGGCAAGACAGGTATTATTATTAATTTGTAAATCTAATCTTCATACTTATACTTCTTATCTTTCTTATAGAGTACTCTTAGATCTGCAGCATGTGATAACATGTTTTCATGTACCCTATGAAAAAGAGGGCTGGGGTGTTGTATCGCCATGGGTTTGAATTGGGTGTTGATGTAGACTCTGGACTGGGCACTGAGAGATGCATACCAGCTGTGCACCCAAGACAAACAAAAAATTGTTACATACTTGCTGGTGTGATTTGAGTGTCGGTGACTTGTTTTTGTGAGGGCTTAGTTCGCCTTGTCTTTTTTAAATTTTGATCTGGTTCATGATTCGGATTCGAAACCGAAAACGAAATACGTTGAATCTGGTTCTAAAACTGATCTAGTATGGTATTCACTAAACCGTTTTGAAACCGAACTGGTTTTGTGCACCCAGGTCCGAGGCTGCCTGTTATGAGACCTAGAAACATGTTATATTTACTCTCACTTTGTCACTGAATATGGGTTTGACATTTTTTTCTACTATATTTTTATAAAAACTTCAATATATTTTTTTATCTACGTTGTGCTTATGTGTTCATAGTCTCATAGCGCACATGACAGTTTGGCGATGAAGCATGTTGTTATTGCCTGTTGGCATGAATTTCCAGATAATGTTTTTTGGCTTGCCTCTTCTTTTAGAAGAATAACTATATGTACATACCCATATATAATATATTATCTGCTTTCCTGCTGCATAATTTGGTCCACATCAATATCAATTAGTTATTATTTGCAGTTGATGCTTCTAACTCCAGTTCTTCAATTTTATTGTTATAGTTTGGTCTTTGCATTCTTATTTTTTTAAATATTAGAAAATATTTTTTTGAATTTAATTGATACTTGGGTTAAGATTTCACGAATAGTTGTTGCACATTAATGTAATGAACTGGATGAAAGAACTAATATTGATTGGTTTTTTCATATACAGATCCAAAATTTTGCATTTGGCTTGATTGGAGGGGTGATGCTTGTTTTGTTGATACAATATACAAATGTGCTTCTTGGCTTTGTGTCCCTATCTTTGCCTACCATTCCATCTTCCTCAGATCCTGTTACCCTGCTTAAGTTGATTGGGAAAGTGCTTAGATTTGTTGGTCAAGGGCTTGTAACAGCAGTTGCTATTGCTCTCGTTGAAGAATTGCTCTTCAGGTCATGGTTGCCAGAAGAAATAGCAGTTGATTTTGGATACAATCAAGGAATAATCCTGTCAGGACTTGCATTCGCGTTATCTCAGTGGTAAGCATGTTTTTTTACTAATAATATGCAAAAAAAAAAAGTACACTTCATTTTGGATACATACTAGTATACAAACTATAAAATACATGATAAAATACAGTGATGTTTTTACCTGCTTATAAACTAGAAGTTTGTTATAACGAATAGGCCTATGTGGATTTGATATTTATGAGTTTGTGATAGTTGATATGTGTTGGATACAGGTCACTAAAGGCTATACCAGGACTTTGGCTATTATCAGTGGGGCTGGCAGGTGTTAGGCAGAGATGCCAAGGAAGGCTCTCCATTCCCATCGGGTTGCGTGCAGGGATTATAGCTTCTAGTTTTGTCTTAAAGGAAGGTGGCTTTTTGATATATCAACAACATAAAACCACTACTTATCCTTTATGGTTAAGTGGTGGTGGTGACCCATTCCAACCTTTTAACAACATAGTGGGTCTTGCTGTGGCTTTCTTATGGGCACTATTTTTCTATCCAAAAAATCCTCAAATTGCAGAAGAGCCCAACAAACTAAAAGAAAGCATCATGGAATAAAGAGTAATGCACAAATCAAACAAGTACAGTATGTGCCATTTTGTGTAAAGACCTGATTTTGTTTGGCAGACAGAAAAACAATGATCCACTTCCAAAGTCAGTCGGCTGGTCAAAGATGTTTGGTTTTCTGATGGGAATGCAGAAAACTACTTGCTCTTAGGTTTGATGGGCAGGAAAGTTTTGTTCTAGTGTATCATCTGTAAGGAAAAAAAACCCGTACATATACGTACATATATACACACACAGTTTTCTTATCTTGGACCGGCATTAGTGTAGTATACATAGATGGTAATTGGTAAGGCAATACTGTATTTGGCAATTTTCATTGACCTGCATGTTAATGCAGCAAGTATATTTACATGTAAAGAATGAACAGCTATTTACATTTAAATGTTACATTCCGTCATATTCGAACTTACTATCAGGAACCATGTTGCATAAGCTTTGAAGCTGTCTCTGTATTTCTGTACATGTTTAGCATAACACAGAAGGGTCAATAAACCTGTGCAGATGCAGTTTTACAGTCTTTTGCATAGAGACCACTGCATAGGGGCAAGTCTGTGGACTTTAGCCACTCATTTGCTCCATGTAAAAAGGACTGTATAGTGAAGTTGTCAACAGCTGTAGTGGAATTATTATGATAACCAGCCCATTGCACCCTGTTTCTAGTATCTGCACCAGGCCCAAAGTTCATAGATTCAATGTATTCAACAGTATCCAGGTTACTATACTTGTTCCATGCGCACCAACCTCGCGGGTCGATAATATCCCCAAGGTAACTCCTCATAACTATAGTCCTGGAATAATTCCTCCATGGTCTACCCAAAAATGTTGAGAAATTAGACCTTTCGGTAGCAGAAAAATCCGGTGCAGCCATTATGGTACAGTCCTGTAATGATATCCCTGTGTTCTGATTTGGATCTAATCTTCCTTGTGCAGTGATCACATTTTTCTGACCCGCTATTGGCTTGCGCACAAGTATTAAACATCTTTCAAAAATTGCAGCCGCATTTCCAAAGATGAAGTCAACCGTACCATGGATTGCACACTCACGATACAATTGGCTCAACGAGTGCGCATACAGTGTGTCCTGATGGGAGATGAACTGACAATGATAGAAAGCAGCATCTGATGTGACCCTTAAAGCAACTGCCTGATGCTTCTCTGGGCCTGATGTGTTGATGATTGTAAGATCTCTTGCCAAAAAGTTATTGCCAATCACAGCTGCACAATACACCACAATTATATGTATATTGTATAAAAATGTTTTATTTGATCAAACTGAAGCTATACATACATAATGTTGCAGAGGTGAAGGTTGTATAACCATCCACAAAGTTTCTGGAGCCAGTAATTATGGTTGAATTCATTCCTTCTCCAACCAACATGATGTTAATCTTCTGTCTGGGAATCACCACATTCTCATAGTAAACCCCAGCTTTGATTTGAACCACATACCGACCTGTGGTTCGATTAGGCGCCATTGCAACCGCAGCATTGATGGTAGTGAAATTCCCACTCCCATCCATGGCTACAACCACAGTGGGAGGTGGCGGTGTCTGCATCAATCTCCTGTCAGCAGCCGTCATCCACGAGGGTACATGATCACGAAAACCCACCACGGGCCCAGGGGAGAGCAACAGCGTGGTGGCGGTTGGACGACCAGCGGTTTCAATATAGCTAACAATAGCCAAACAGTTACTGATCATCCGCATGATGGGAGTTAAAGATTTTTGAAAGTAACGGGCAAGGCGGGTTGTTTGGGTGTGGGTGTGGGTAATATCATTAAAACCTTCAATGCAGGTGTTTTCGTTGGTCATAGCGGCGGAGAGTAGGTTCTTGATGATGGCATAGGGTGGTGAAATCAAGTCATTGTGAGAATTAGTATCAGGGTTTAAGGGTTTGATTGATTCTTGAAGTTCGTAGATGGTTTGATCAAGCAAATCAATGCAACTGTTAACCCAACTGGTTTCTTGAATCTTGACAGTTAAACCCGCCATTCTTGATCTTGATTTTGTAGCTCGATTGATGGTTTTGTTGATGGCGAATTGTAGAACTTGGCGGAGGTTAGTACGGTTGTTGTTGTGGTGATTGATTGGGATGGAGGAGAGGGTGTGGAAACAGAGAGATGGGTAGAGGGTGTTTCTGCATGTGTTTTTGATGAATGGGTGTGGTGGTTGTTGGACGGTGGGTGGTGGTGGTGGCGGTGGTGGATGATAGTGGTGGAATAACCAGGGGGAGAGGAAGAGGAGAAGTGCAACGGGGATGATGGTGATGAGAGCAAGTGAGGAAAATGAAAATGAGTATGGTGGTGATCTTGATGATGATTGCTTGATTGTGGAAGACTCCATTTTTTCCGGTGAAATGTAACACTCCGGTCGGTGGCTTTGTGTTTGACTGTATAAGAGATGAGATAAACAAGATGTTAATCTACTTTATATGCCGTTAAAAAATTTAATCCACCTTATGTAACTTGTTATCAATATTGTTAGGCCATCTATAATGGCTTTGTGATCTTTCGTATTTTTGTTTATTTTTTTAGAATTTTTTAACTTATCAAGTTTACTTGTGACCTTAATTGTTATGAGTAGTTACAAATTCATTTTAACTCACCACGAAATACTTTAAAGTCCGTCTACCTGGGTAAATTCATTGACGAAAGACCACCTATGCTCAAACACAAAACTTAAAAGGGAAAACATATAGCTTAAAAGAAAAAACACAATGATGACAACACATGTCTTTTTTGAAGGGTCTCAAAGTTTAAATTTAGATAATGGGGTAATTTAGGATTACTAGTGTAAAGTAAAATATAAATAACATTTAAATTGTTGTTTAGTGGCGGCTCTATTATTTTAAATTCTAAATGAGAGGTTCAATTTTTGTTTTAAAACTAGCATTCTACTCTTAAAAAAATAATAAACATAATAATAAAGATAAATGTCATGCTTTCAGTTGTGTTAAAAAATAATTTAAAATAAATAAATTTGATATTTTAGTTATTATTTAAATGTGCATGTGTGTGTTATAAATAGAGATTATGATTGGATTGGGTGTAGCTAATATAGATAATATATATAATTAAGAGGTTTTTAAGGATAAACACTCATAAACATGAAATTATCTTTTAGAGGTTATTGGACATTTGGACAGATTGAAAAAACGTAACACTGGATCAGTGAGCAACTGAGCACATGTACGAGACATACTTCAACCGTTAGACAAATGTCCAAGGACACCCACACCCTCCGTAATCCATTTACATATATAGAAAAAAGAGAACATGCTTTAATAATTTGTAACGTTGAATTTAAAATAAGGTATAAATTATTCATACAATATTACAATTTCAAAATATTTTTAATTATGCTCTACGAAATATATTTTATTTTATTTATTTACACTATATTGAAAATAAATAATTATTTTAACTAAAGATTTGAACATAAAACATTAGCAGAAAACTTAGGACCTAATTATAAAACTGTAATATAAAATTATAACAAGGGACAACCTTTTATTATTGAAATAAATAAATAAACTTCATTAGTGGAATAGTGGGTGTGTATAATATTTATTAGTGGGTATATTGTACATATATAAAAATTAAGGAAAACTATATTACAATTTCAAAGTGCTTTTATGTAATATGAAATTATAACTTATTTTATATATTTACACTCTTATAAAAACTAAACTAATTTGTTAAAGTAAGTGTTTTGATAATATAACATTAGTAAATAAGTTAGGACCAGATTATTCTCTTGACCAAAACACTTAAGTAAACTAATATAACACTTACTAATTAATTTTAACACTAATACTAAATGCCTTTGGTCAAGAGATTATATATTCATTAGTGTGTGCGAGTGTGTCAGTCCATTAGTGTGTGTGTGTGTGTGGAGAGAGAGAGAGAGAGACTAATGACAAAAATTGATCACACAATTTCAATTTGGGCCAATGAAAGGCAGGAGTGAATTACACAAATGGATGGCAATGAAAATTGAAATGGGAATGAGGGAGAAGAAACAAAAGCAAAAGCCAAAGCTTTAGCCTTTCAAAATGGTCTCTTCTCCCACTTTATTATACAGCAACTTTAAAACTTTTGTAACATATATATACTCATACAACCGGCACAACTCAACTCAACTCAACTCCACTCCTCCACTTGACCTTCTTCCCTCACTTAACTACTCATCAACAGCCAATGGAACTGATTCAGCCTGCGAAACACACCAAACTCACACAATTATTAATCAAATGCATGCAATTGTATGTAACAGTCTAGTTCAGTTTATAGTTCAGTTGCATACCAATTTGCGGTACTTGAGAGCATAAAACATTTCAAGATAACGACGGATCTCAAGCCTGTCAAGCTTCGACACATGCTTCCAGAATCCATAAACACCAGCAAGTGTTAGCAAACGATCCGAATAGATCTGCCATGTGTACCTACAATAAAAAACCCAACATTTAGTTGTCTATGTATGTAATACGCAACAAAATTATGTCATGAGTGGCTTGGAAATTACTTCTCCTGGATACGTTGCAGGCCACCCTTGGAAATAGACTCCCAATGAGCCGGGTCTTCTTTCGTCCTCTCAAAGAAATTGACAAGCAACTCGGTGACCTGGTCTCCGTGATACGGGTCAATGTGGAAGCCAGATTTTCCATGAACAATGATCTCAGCAGGGCCTCCGTGAAGGGTTGCAAAAGTGGGGAGACCACAGGTCATGGCTTCTACCACTGTCAACCCAAAAGCCTCATAAAAGGCTGGCTGAATGAATGCTCCCTTGGTGTCTGCAATCACACGATACAATTCCCCGTTCCTCACTCTGTTCATCTGTGAGGAAATCCACCTGAACTGACCGTTGAGCTTGTAGTTTTCGATCAGGTCGTACATCTTCTTCATCTGGGCTTGCTCTTCAAGATCTTTAGATTCCTTCCTTCTGTCACCACCAACCACAACAAGGTTCACCAGCTCACGAAGACGCTCGTTCTTGGCATACCACTCCACCAGTCCAGTTAAGTTCTTGACATTGTCCAGTCTCGCCATTGTAAACAGGATTGGCTTGCTCTTGTCTTTCAACACGCAGCTGTATGCATTATAGAATGTTAGCATGGTATGTGAATCAAAATATAAGTTATATAAGAAACAAAAAAGAATCAACTTACAGGTGCTCTTCGTTCTCGACAGAACTGAAGAGGAGTTCATCAATTTCAGGGTGGAGTGCTGTGAGCCTCTTTTCTTTCTCAGTGTAAGAGTAGTAGATCCCCATGTCGGCACCAGGTGAAACAATGTTGAACTTGGGGTCAAAAACATCAATCCCATGAACCACCCTGTACAACCCAGGCATTGTGAAGGCAGTATGACTCTCATATTGTCCAACTGTGTCCTTGCTGAAAACACATCAACCAACATTAGCCTTCTAAAGTCTAAACACATACAGGCTTTTTGAAACTCTTTTGGTTTTAATAGTTCACTACCCTGGCTATCAAATCTAAAAAAACTAGCTTTAAACCAAAACAACTTCAAACCCTTTAAAAAAACATCAAATTTTATCTAAAAATTCATTAGTATGTATACCTGCCAGCAATCTCTTGGAAGGTACTGGTGATGATGAAATCAGTATGGTTCATGGCAATAAGATCAGCTGTAAACTGAGAAGAGAAATGATACTTCTCCTCAAAGTTCTTCCAGTAGATATCAGAATCAGGGTACTTGGTTTTCTCAAGGGCATGAGCAATGGTACACTGCATTATCATTAATCCTAAACTTTAGCAACAAAACCTAGTTTAAAATCCAACTATCATCTTATTTATGAAGCTACAAACCTGAGTCACACCCAACTTGTGAGCTAGCAATGAGGCAACCAGGTTACCCTCACTGTAGTTTCCAATGATCAAATCAGGCTTTGCTTGTAGCTCTGCTGTAACCTCTTTGGCCACATCCTAATCAAATCCATCAATTAACAAAGACAGTAAATAAACAATGTATTGTACACAAAAATAAATAAATTTCTGTCAAACAGCTCTGCTATAAGAGAAATATTACTGGTTATATATGTTCGTGTAAACGTACCTCGGTGAAAGTCTCGATGTAGGGCCACACTTCAAATCGAGAGATCCATTTACGAAGAATACCCTTTTCGGTTCTAAAGGGGACTCGAAGAATATGAGAGTGTTCTGCTCCAAACACCTTCTCAAGACGCTGCCCGCAAGTGGTTCCAACAGCATCAGGAAGAAGCCTTGTCACCTGCTCAATCACAAATCATTGATTAACAAACAATATCATTTCAATACAACATTTTGATACTAATTAACCATACGTACAATGAGAATACGAGGAACAATATCAAGCCCTTGCTCCTTAATCCTCTTAAGCATCTCACGTTCCAAAGCAGGAACTTGATCCAAAATGTAAACAACCTGACCACCAGTATCGGGATATCCCAACACGTTTTCTTGCGCGAAGTAACCGTGTGGCGAAAGAATAACCACATTGAAAACCATAGGGATCCTTCCAAGGAATTTTTCCAGAGTGCAAGCATCAGGTGCTTCCAAAAGATCCAACAACATATGGATCATTTCCATCACACGCTCTGCTTTATCTCCCCAACCTCTCTCCAACCCAATCTCCTGAAACTTGTGCTCGAACTCAGAGTACGGTGTCGCCCCATCCAGGGTCGACAGGTACTCCGATGCCTTCCTCAGCACAGATTGGAGAGCATTCAAGTTTTGGATTCTATCATTCAGCATCATTGTCTGCACACATCATATAAATCAACATTTTACACATATTTTAAGGAGGGTGTGATGAGAGAACCTCAGAGCTCTCATCTCACCCTCCCAAAGCTGAAGGGTGGGTGTGATGAGAGATATTTTCTATCATCCCACCCTTCTAACCTCCTTCTAACCTAATAAGGTTATATAACTAACCCTCTCAAAGCTAAAGGGTGTGATGATAGATATTTTCTTTATCATCCCACCCTTCTAACCTAAAAAGGTTATATAACTAACCTTGCCCTTGCAGTGGTGAGTTCGGAGAAAATCAAGGAGAGGATGCATGCTATCCTTGTCATGAAACATTTTAGCAGAGAGATGCCTGTTAAGAAACTCGACACCGTTACCGATCGACTTAGTAAGAGTTGGCCTGGGGAAAGAAGCAGTAAACGGCTCAAAATCGAGTTCGAGCACAAAGTTTCCATTAGAACCACCATCAACAAGTTCTTCTTTGAAGTGAAGATACTCAGGAACACTCAATTCCTCAACCACCAGTGCGTTAACATTAACTCTTACATACTCCCAAACACCAGGTCGGAGACGAATCGCAAGTGCAACCCATGGAGACAACACAATTGCTTCCTGTAGGTTTTAATTAATTAGTTAGTTTTGGACTTTTGTGTCGATCATAGCCGTGAGAAAATAATCAATTTAACCGATCGGACCTGTGTGCATTTAAGAACTTCATAAAAAGCACCATCATGCAGCTTGCTTTGATCCTCTTTACAGATGGCTTCAAACTCAGACATTAGCTGGTGAGGTTTCAATATTCCTTTTCCATGGCTTTCGATCCTTCAAAAATCAACAAAACAGAGCCATAAATTAAGATTCATATTCCAATAAAAAAATCATATGTATGCATCATGTATGTATGTATGTATGTATACCTTGAAAGAACCATGAGGATTTCATTACGATGAGTTGCGAGGGTCGAATCAAGGCGCTCGCGAAGACTGTGAACACGAGTGAGTACACGTTCTGCCATGATCAATCAGACTAAACTTGCATATAAGATCAAATCAACTGCACGAAAATTAACGATTGCAGTAGAGTTAGATCGACTCAGAAACAAAATGAAGTCAATGATTTTGATGATTTTTTTTTATTTTATGGTGCAGTGTCAAGTAAAACCACCTAACATTATAATTTATTCATATGATCCTGATCAAGCTGTGAAAAGGCAACCTGAAGTTACGGAAAAGAGAATAGAAATAGAGAAGAACAACATGCATACCTTATTTCTTAGCTTGTTTTACACGAAACGAAAATAATGAAATGAGGTAAATGAATTGAGATGATGGGATGAGAAGAAGAGTTTGGGAAGGGGAGATTATATAGCCAATTTAGAAAGTGGACTACACGCGCCCTCCTGTTTCAACCCCTGCTTTTTTCTTCAAATTCAATTCGCTTTTTTCCTTTGTTTATGTATATCTTCAACCCACTTTCATGTGTATTTATTTAGATTTAGATATAGCAAACAAATTAATAAAATACTGCTTCATTTCAATTTAAGTGTCATCACATTTATTTACTAACATAAAGTTTAAAAAAACTGATTATTATATATTTTTAACTTATAAAATAACAATAATATCATTAAAGTATTTTGTTTTTTAGTCATAAAGTTAATTTTATGTTAAATAATTATGAGTAAAATTAAATATTTTACTTTTTATTTTTGAATAGACATTTAAAATGAGACAATAAAACATATAAAAATAGACATTTAAAATAAAACGGATGAAGTACAATACATTTCCCATTTAGATAACTGAATAAATTGAGTTTTTTAGTTAGGTCAAAAGGTTTCTTATATAAGATATGGGTTTTATTTTGAATGTGATTGGCACTCGGGTTCGACGTCTTGCTGAGTCTAGTGGTTTCACCATGGTGTTATCTAGTGGGTAAATTCAGGTTATGTTATGTTACCATTTAAAAAATTAATTACCTTTCATTATAAGATATAGGTGGGAGTGATCTCAACGGAAACACCACCCTGATCCTATGAGGCTAAAGTTATATTTTTTCACTATCACACTCAAACAACATCTCGTTCTTTTCTAATTTTATCCCTGAACCTATCAGACACACGTACTTAGTATTTTAAATATGTACTTCATTGTATTTTTTTTGTTGTATCGTTTTTAGTTGTTTTTTTAATTTATATAAATGAAATATTAAAGTTTAAAAAGTTAGAAAATAAAAATGAATTAAAATAAGTATGAGGTTGAATCCTTGTAAATCTAGATGTGGGTGATCTCCCTCTAATTGAAAATAATAATAACAATATGTTGTATCTCCCCCATCATTTTTACTTGTTTTACTTTTATTCACATTGAATAAATAAAATCATTTTTACGTTAAGGGTGCCAAAATTGATTCATTCGAAGAAAGGAAAAGATATATATTAACAAATCTAGAAGAGAAATTTTCTAGACTTATATTGTCCAAAACTATTGCCATTATTTTTCAAACCCCACGCTTTGAACATTAGTATAATATAATATGTTTAAAATAATTGCATATGAAAATATTTGATAAGAATCTCTAACTTATGAGCCGTACACTTGTCACTTGTTTTTCCATCAGAACTTAAAAATAATAAATACAAGAATAAATTATCATTACAAATTTTTTTTTTCTAGGACAAGTCACGTATCATCTTTTTAAATACATCAACAATAGTCTTTAGTTTCGCAAGTATCATTTATCGGTATAATAATACAATGTCTTTTAATATGTTTAGCTAACCAAACATTAGTAAATAATCAATATTTTCTAATGTAATATTAAATAGAGTATACTAAATCAATAATATCAAAAGTATACAAAATCATATCCTAGTATACATTTGTCAAGATTAAGATATTAAAAACAACTTAATACAACTTGCTGACGTTGGCATTTTCATATATAGGCTCACTTGTGCTTCTCTAATCAGTAACGGTTTTTATCGGACTATCAATATTTATTATATTCTCCCTTTCATAATTTTATGATCGTGAATGACCAGAATCAAAGTTAAGTTGGACTCGGCTAAGATTCCAAGTTAAAGTAGACATTTTGACTCGACTTATTTATCTTTATAAGTTGAAATGTTGAACTCAACCTTAGATCGGACAATATTCGAGCCAACATGGATCCTCAATTGGTTTCTTTGTATTTGTATAAATTAAAGTCTACTTTTTTTTTCTTATGATAAAGCTAGCTTTATTTTAAATGTTAATTTTGTTTTGATTATATCATGCACCTCCACATCATTATAAAAGGCCACTCTTTTTATAGGGGTCAATTTGTCATCACCATCAAAAACTTTTCAAACTAAGATTTATTACGCCTTATTAGTTATAGCAGAAAAGTCATATAAAATCAAGAGGATAAACATAGCATTGGAACTAAAACAAAAAACATCACTTTTTTAATGAATAACTTATAACTCACTCATTTTTAATCTAACTTTAAACATACACTAATTTAAAAATAAATGAATAAATAAAAGAAACCTTTTGTCTGTTAGAAAAGTATGATTTAAACCTATGGCAGGAAGGTGTTGTGGTTTTGTTAGCAGACTCAAAACAAAGACACCTGCTTTATTAAAATAAGTAAGTGGAAGAATTAATGAATAAACAAGTAAAAAGACCCCTTTAGTTCCCTATATTTTATATTTATATTTCATACAATATATGTCTCGAATAGAAACCACTTACCGGTGTTTTCCAATACAAGAGGAGACCCATGGTTGGTGTTTTCCACCGTTTTCTTTTCTTATATTAAAAAAACCACAAAAACAACTAATGCTAAATGCCTAAATGTGTATTAGTGTATAAGTTTTTATGACCCCGTTCTATGAGTTTTTACTTGTGGCATGCCTTTCAAATCATTACATCAACAAAAAAATATCTTCATGCTCATGGACTCATGGTAAAAGATTGTTTCATCCTATTTTATTTATATACTAATTCCTTTTAGGGGAAATGTCATAGAAACATAACCAAGTTTCAGTTTTATGTTAATTAGGTCACTCAAACATATTTTGTTTCAATTGGGTGCCTAACGATCAAAATCCAGTAATTGTTGGAGTTTGTTTGTGTCAAGAAATGAATTGCGGAGAGGATGTGTGGGTTGAAATATTTAATATATGTATTTATATTAAAAAACTAAAAATTATATGTTAATTTTATTAAAAAATAAAAAAAACAAACTTACAATTCACATCACCGCTTCACATAGCATCAATAAATATAAAAAATAATTCTTAACTAAAACGTAAAAAAAACATGTGAAAACAACATGTTAATACCTATAATTTGATTAAAATATGAAGGTGCGTGACCTAAGTAGAACAATCTTTAAACCTAAGTGACTTAATTAGAACAAAATTAAAACTTGGTTATGTTTTTACAAAGTTATACATTGATTTTAAGGAAAAACAATATAATAATTATTTTTGCTATTTGTTGTAATGTTGCCACTGAGCTTTTAGTCTAGTGGTTAACAGAGACGTGGAAGACTTTTCATTCTTAAAGGTCATAGGCTATAATCTAGACATTGACATATTGGTGTAAATAATTATAAGGGTGACGGGAGTCCACCTCATACTTTCTTCACTTTTCAGTTCACCCCACATTCATCCTAAATCTCATCTCAAATCACTAGGAGTTCACCCACACAACCCCAATCTTTTTTATTTTTTATTTGAAGTCTTGTAATGCAGAATGTACAAGCCCAAATTAATAGCACCCAAAAATTTAAATGTTCAGGGAGTGACTTGGAAAGGATACACCAAATATCAGCTCAAAACTTGGGACCGAGAGGAGATAGGGCGTTGTGCGTGTGCAAGGCCGACTCAAGGCCACACCCATCCCACACCTAGGGTTGTTATCAAGCCGAGCTAGGCTGGGCTCGAGCTCGATCTTAAAAGAGCCAGCTCGGCTCGGCTTGTTTTTCTTATCAAGCTGAAAAGTCGAGCTCGAGCTCGGCTCGTTAAATGCTCGAGCCAGGTCGAGTCCAATTAAGCCGGCTCGTTAAATTTTTTAATTTTTAGTAATAAAAACATAAAGAACTAACATACTTATATGTATTATTTATGTTTTTAATTTTTACTTATATGTATTATTTAAACTAAAATTTTAACATTTTAACTACCTCGATCTCACATATTTTTTAAACTCAATACACTTTGTGAAAACTAGTATATATATATATAAAAAGAATATTTCGAGCTGGCTCGCGAGCTCACGAGCCGAGCCAAGCCTACCGCGAGCTCGAATTAAACTAATTCGAGCCAAGCCGGCTCGTTAACAACCGAGCTTTTTTCAAATAAGCTTCGAGCAAGCCACGAGTTATACAAACACCCTTACTCACACCCTCCTCGTTCACTCTAAAGTAAAAAAATAAATGAAATTTGTTCCAGTGCTAATAGGCTTTTTGATAAGTTAAACGAGACTTCCATAGCATAAAAATTAGGCAACCATATCACATGGGTTGGCACCATGCTTTTCGGAAATAGTTTATGAAATCGATATATTACTTCCCTTGGTCATTAAAAGTTTTAATATTAGAGGTACAGATTTTCATAAAGAGCTATTTATCAATCCCATAAAACCTTCTAACTTTTTTTTAGGAAAATCATGATAACAATGGTAAACTTTTTTCAAGGGTATTATGTTTAAATTATATCAAAATTGGTTATAGCTCATTAGTATTTAGTAACACATATGTTACATACATTGGGTTTTGGGTTTAAATCTTGAGATGAGTAGGTTATGTTGTATTTATTCAAAAAAATCTAGGAGTTGTTATAAAAAAAAATATTTAAACGATGCCAATTTGCATTTAGACCTTTAAATATTTACATAAAAAGAGAGGTTTATATAGTTATTATTTGATACAAAGTGTGAGAAAAACATAATAATAAAAAAGACACAATAACACATTAAAAAAATTATAACTCACATATAAATCGAATTTCAAAAAGTGTTTCGGAGACCTTTTTTCCCACGTCATCTTCTTCAACGTTTTTATTGTGTCTTTTTTTACTTTAATTGTGTCTTTTATCGTGTCAGAAATTTACAAATGACACAATGAAAGTAAAAAATAAAACACAATGAAAACATCAATTTTTTTTATTTTTTTGTTTATTTTTTCATTATAGAGGACAACATGGTAAACAAAGACTCCGAAACACTTTTTTGAAATTCGGTTTGATTTGGGAGTGATGAATTTTTTAATCTTCCATTGTGTCTTTTTGTACCATTGTGTCATTATTACACTTTGTACTATTTTTACACTTTGTAAGATAACTCTACCCTTACATAAAAAAATACATTAAGAGTTTACTTTATTTGCAATACATATTTTAAAAAATAAGAATATTTGAATTTTAAAAACCTAAAGTACGATTTATTTGATTTAACTATTGATTGATAATACTTCGTAGTTCGTACTAACAATTTAGCAAATAATAATATCATCTTTTATTTTTATTACCAAATACAATTCTAATACTAGCATAATTATATATTTACACTCGTCTTCCACTTAATATAGGTTGTATATTTTCTTGTTTGGTTCACTAGCATCGTTACGTGTGAAAATCAAGCATAAATATTTAAAATTAAGCCTTTGAAATTGCATTAATAACAAAAGTACAAGTTAAATTATTATTGACCAAAGTGTTAATATAAATAATTATCAACCAATAAATTAAAATTTAAATTATTAAAATCTAAGTTTACAAACATAAACATAAAACATGTATACCCGTCATCGTTTGGGTAGGTCAAATAGGTGAGTGGAGAATAGGAAAATGGGAAATAATGAAAAAATAAAAAGAAGTTAGGACACTTGTAAGCCAAAACAGGTGTACAAGTATATACGAGGGGAGCCCACCAGTTCCAAAAACCATGTGCCATTAGTCCAAAACCACCAACGGTATTATAATGTACTCTATCTGGTTTGCATGGATACTGTATAATAATAACAAACATAAAATTATATAAATTTGGTATATATTAATTTTCAACACGTCCCAATCCAAGTCTTCAACACAACCTGAATGCTAAATGTTAAAGCTTGTGCTTGTGTCCACAATCTCACATGCAACATTTCCTCGTTTTCGGAGTACATTTACATGCAAATTGCAAGTATTTCAAAGCCAACCATGTGGATCCTCTGCATTTCGGCCATGCAACTCCACCAATTATAAATTAACTAGACCAGTCTTCGCGCGAAAACTCATTAAAACTCATGAACGTTTATGGTTTTGTAGTCTAGTGACATTAATAAAATTTTTTTAAAAAAATAGTGGGAGTTCATGAACTCGAGACTACTTGGATGGTATTATTATTGTAGAACAACCGTTTTTATTCCCAATACACTAGCAAGGAACTAGAACTGAAAAAACATTACAACTGGATTGAAAATTACACAAATTGGACCAAGAAGCTTGATCGTCCTTACCACGGTTTTTAATCCAAATAAAAGCAAACATTTTGATATCATTACCACCACATGTATAAGTTTTCAATTAAAAAAATTGTAATTCAATTCTTACAAACACATATATAGAGAAGTATGTTAAGACACTTGTGTATTATACATCTCCTCTTCTAATAAATCACTAACCCATTCTCCCACATTGCGCCACATGTCACCACCACATTCACTCTCAGCCGAGTCGCGGATCCACCTTTTTACCCGAGATCCTTTTCATTTAACCCGACTTTAATATGGATCCAATATAATGTTTACACAGTTCATACTTCCCTTTTCACTTCTCAAAACCCTAAATCGAAACCATTCTCTCTGGATCTATTCTTACTACGCCTCCATCATCATCATCGTTGATCTTCAAGTCTCCAAGTCTCCGTTGATCTTCAGCCTTCTCGATTTCTATCTGTTGTTTACATGTTGCATCAATCCAAGTCTCCGTTGATCTTCAAGTGTTGATCAAGGTAACGTTTTCTTAATCTGTTAATGGTTTTGATTTTGATTCCAAGGCTCAATCGATCCCGACTCACAGCTTTGTTTAACTCTTTCATGGTTTTTTTTCGCTTCAATGGATTATACATCTTCAGTCTCATGGTTTTTTTTCGTTTCAATGGATTATACATCTTCAGTCTTCGTCTTTGAACTAGACTTTTGATTCATTGTTTAACCTATTTGGGGCTTCAGTTTTCATTTTAATTGTAACAAGCAATTGCATATAGATTTGAGGCTTAATTTTTTCTCCGGGTATCGTTTCTTTGATGATGAAAATATGTAATTACTTTCAATATTTTATAGATTTTGATGGTATGATGGATATATTTTGATTTATCATGTGATATCAATTTAAACACACATTAGAAGATAATTTCTTAACTGACTTATACGTTTTGTTTTGCTTACATACAGACTCTTTTCAAAGATTGGTTGGTTGGACCTGCAAACTAAAGCTGCATTGAGGGATAATAGGTAGCAAAATATTAAATTTTTAGTGACCCGTTTGATTAGGTAGTTGTGAAAGGGGTATATAATTTGGAATGAATTTCACTTGCTGGGTTTTGAATTGATTTGTATGTATCATTGTATGTGTTTGTTTATGCTTTCTGATTGTTTATGAAAGTTCACATGACCATTTTGAATAGGAATTGATTGTTTGTTGGTTTTGCACATCTATTTTTATGCTTAATTTGATTATTCAAGAACATGTGTTCAATTTTGCGGTGTATATGATTGTTCTATAATTTAATATGGTGTTTATTGAATTTAATCATATATGAATGCCTTTATTTTCTTTTAATATGTTAGGGTTCTTGCTGCTTGAAGTTGAATGTGGAGTTTTGTTATTTAACTTTGCATGTTCTACTAACCCTTTGATTGTATTAGTCTGTTGTAAGAATTGGGATTGGTGGTATAGATGATTGGATTTGGTTAGAATGCTATACTCATGTGGTTTGTTGGTTGTGTTTTATATTAAGTCACTTACAGAAAAAAACCGTGGTCAAATGGGCAACTATTAACCTGAAATCCCTCATTGGAATATATAAATCATATGCCTCACGTCAAAATATACCTCTTGTACTCATGATATCTTGATGCAAATCAATAGCCACCTAAATTGCCATTTGGAATAAACTGCCAAAGGGGACTCTTTAATTATTTGAGGGATTTTTTTAAGCGTGCCAACATGCCATTTGTTAAATGTTGTAAAATCAAATTTGGTGTTAAGGACACATGCTTATGTTTATGGCAGACAACGGTGTAGACATGGCTAGATACAAAAAGGATGAGGTCTCAATTTCGCTATGCAACAATAAAATCAAGTAAAAATGTATTTTTAGTAAAACTTAACGAAGATTGATTTCGGATTGCTACTGTTTGTAAGTTACATATTTGTTAAAAAAATATGCAATGTGTATCGATTTAATCATATATGCAAGGAAAATTGTTTCATTTTTATTATATTTCTCATCTCAGCACATGTAGCTTTTATTGTTCAAGGAACCTATAACATAAAGAATTTCTTTTTCTCTAGAACTCGCCTCAAGGAAACACTTTCACAGGAAAGCTCAAGAGATGTGTCTTTTTCAGGTAATTGATTGAAGCTTTATAACATGTGAGTAATTATTTTAAATTTATGTTTGCTATCTGTAATTTGGATTAATGTTTCAATTTTAGGGTTCTAATGCTAGAATTATTATTGTTACATGGACATGGATTTGGTTCTGCTTATTTAGGAAAAGTTGAATCTTGACACTTTTTGTATATCGGGTTTTAAATCTTTAGGAGCTAGAACTAGGAGTAAATTGTATCAAAATCAGATATCTAGGTAAGCAAAGAATAAAAAATTTACAGTTATAATAGATTCAAACGAAACCCAAACAATCAAAAACTAGACTGATTAATTATGTTACATAGTTTTTTAGTTCTTTGAGTATTCGGTTCTATCAAATACATATGTTGACCAATCTATTTAATTTGATAAGAGCATTCATTGTTTCTTTTACTTTGGAACTATGTTGAAGTTAAGATCAAAATATGGATTCAAACATTAAACTAACCCTACATGCATATGTTAGTCAAATTTTTATTGTCGGGAGCATAGGCTGTGAAATTTTTTACTTTGTTTAGCTTGGAAGACAATATTTTTAATCTTAAAAGCAAAATTATTTTTAAAACAGTTGACTAAAACCATTTCCTTTTTTACAACCATTTCCTTTATAAATTAGACACAATTGCTTTTTTTCATCAATTCGTTTATAATATTAACTACACTCAAATCATTTCCCAAAATTGCATACACGTTTTCTTTATTCATAATTGATTCAATTACAACCTTTTAATTTCCAAAATTATATACATTCCCATTTTTATATAAACCATCACTACTTTTTCTACATATCTTATTCTGCATCTCATCCCTAATAGTCTTTAGTAATATGGTAATTGATGTTCATCTCGTCCCCATTTTTATATAAACCATAACAACTTTATCTTTATTGCACATCTCCTTCAAACCATACCACAACATCTCTCATTAGTGTTTACATGTAGCCAACTGTTGATGGATTTTAGATTTAAGTATTTAACAGGTTGCTTCATGAGAATGCCAATATCTATGTTTACAAAGAAAAACTTCCAAGATTAAATACAATTTTGTTGTATTGATTTTTAACATTCTTCCTGGTTTTTAAAGTTATTGTTTCATGTTGCTGATATAGCATGGACAGGATCATAATTTTCTTTTTCGTATAAACAAGTTATTGATTGACATTATTTGTTCACACTCCAAATTAATCTTTGTTTATATTTTAACTTATAAATGTTTATAAATTCATCACAGATATGCCTATTTATGATCTCTCTTACACTGGGTTTGTGCCCTGTTAGTTGAAAAATGTTAGGAATAAGGAAGTGCAATGCGCATAGGATCAAACCAAGGGAGCCTTCTAGATCATATCATGAGCTACCACAACGATTCTCCTAAGGGCATGGTAAAAGTTTCCCTTTATTTAACCTTAACAATCACTTTTGGCATACAAAACTGATATTTTAGGCTGAATATGCATATGGGTTTGCAAGAAATACAGGAAATTAATTATTAAAACAAAGAGTATGCCATGCATAAAACCCTTTAAAATTTGAGATCCATTGCACAAATGTGTATATATGTGTAAGCTTATTCATTAGTCTATTGGGAGCTTAGTTGCGGCAAAGTAAAAACGACCATATTACTTTTTTTTTTTCTATTTAGAGGTCTGTTTTTAATCGTGATATGAATGTCATGAGGCTTGAAATGAAAATCAATAAGGTTGCTATAGTATACATGAATTGAATTAATGGTAATGATGGTCTAATGCATTTAGATATTAGTTACTCTTTTAGGTGTTTAGTGTTTATAAATTTGAAGACAAAAACTATACTTACTCTTGGGAGGCCACAATTTTTTTCTATGTTTAAGCTGAAGATTTATTGTGAGTTGGATGTGTTTTGGCTTTTTGAGTTGTATGTGTTTGCTTTTTCTTCAAACAAGTGAAGTATTTCCTATTTTTTTACCTTTCTCGGTAAGTTCTATGGGTTTGGCTTACTACATCAAATGTTTACCAAGAAATATTTACAAGTTTGTAATTTACTCATGTAATTGTACATTTTAATTATTTGCTTTCATTTGAAAATTTAAGTGTTTAAATGATGTATGGTTATTTACTTATTTATACTAAAACCCGTGTAGTACACGGGTAATAACCTAGTGTTTAATAAAAATATTAAATTAAATGCTTGATGGTTAAGATAATAAATTTGAAATACTCATTTGTTATATAAGATATGATTGACTTAATAAAAACTAATTTATGAATCATAAACTGATTTAAAAATAATGAATTTGATTGCGGTGACTATGTGAAAACAATTTAACTTTCGAGATTTACTTGTTAACCCACATGCATGTTCATAATGACCTCTCAATCAATTCATGCATCTAATTTACAAACACGTGTTTAAAGTTTTGCTAGTCTCGTAGATATTTTTTTTAACAATAACAGTTTATAATTATTTACATCAAATATATGAATTTCTAGACTAAAATTAAGGACCTTCAAAAGAGGGAAAACCCCACACCTCCCTTGTAACCACTTAATTAAAACATTATTGATATAGCTAGTATGGTAGATGGATTCCAATCTTGTTTTCTTGTGTCTAGTTTTTTTACTAGCTATGTTTTTATTAATAAAATTATTGTTGCCATTACAAACTATGGCCTCTACAAAAGAAGTATTTTTATGTGTATTTTTATGTGAGTCTTTAAATGAAACGGTTAATTGACGAGTTATTGACTCCGACTAATTTGACCTGAAAGAAGTGTTTATGTGAGTCTCCGTTGCAATTGCATCTATGAGAAGCTCACTAGGATGTAGGATGTTTATAAGCGCTAACTACGAGGGCATATCAGAGCTTTAAATTCAATCATTACAATATACATCTTGACTGTAATGATGTTATCGTTATGTCGCCGTAATTTCTAAAAAAATAGTTATTGTCGAATATGAGTTCACAGCCATAGGATAACTTCATGTCGCATCAATATGAGTTATTTGACTTGTTTCCATTAATTCTACGCGGGTATTACATATTATAATTTATGAGCATTGTTAATTGGCACCTAGAATATTCTCTTATATATACTCTTATAAGCTATATATTTAAATTTCATTGCCTTGGAAATTAAAGGGATGTCGTCCGATGCATACAAAAAACTAACGACGTTACTTTGACTATAGAACCATGCATGTCTCGCAAAGAGTTGTCGTCTGATGGGTACTTGAAACTGACAAGGTTGCTTTGACTATAAAACCATGTACGTCATCAAAGCCTGTTATGACTCGGCCTGACCCTGTCACCCTACACCGCACGCTTCAAAAGGCAATACCCTCGTCGTAGTTGGCTTAACGAAATAAAAAAAATAAGAAATAATAAATTCAATATTCATTTAATGAATTCTTCATGTTGCAACACGTGAAGTAACTTTTTTAATAATAACAATGAATTTCATTGAAAAACTAGCAAAAAACTAGCACCAAAGTACAAGGAACAAAAGAAAAATAAATAAAATAGCAAAACGCGAAGAAGGAAAATACAACGCCAAAGACAAACTCTGTCATGTAGACCTTTAATACCCGAATGAGTATCTAGTCGCCATTTCTCCCTTTAATTCTACAGTAGTCTTCGAACCCTTGTGAGCCACCCATTGAAAAGATTGTATTTTTATTTCATCAAGCTCCCGAAATTCTAACTTAGAAAGCATATTCTTGTGTTGCATACCAATAAGCTCCTAGAATCAATGATGCCTAGCATAGAGCAGTGTTAACCCACCACGAGACTCATCTTCATCTTCAAATCTCACGAGCAAGCGGACAATGGAGGAAGAGATGGTCTCGATCTTACTACTCTAAAGAGCTAAGGGGACATAGATTGGTGGTCGCCTGAATCCTAAGCGACTTCTGCATACATCCCAAACGACTTACCTATTTAACATATCAACTGAAAAACCACTTAAAAGTCCTCGTGGTGTTAGTAAACCATTTGAAAATACAAAATAAAAAATAAACTTACCTTTAATTAGTGCCCAACTTGATCATTTTTACTTTCCAATCAACTTAACTATTTCGTTTATCTTATTTAACTGAACCAAAAACTAATTTAGCAATTCAAACTCACTTTTAGTTCAACCAAACTGAGAAACAAAGTTGTAACTCGGTTTTGTTTAAATATGTTTTGGTTTGGCTCAATTTTCAGTTTAGTACGTTTCAAACCAAACAATGAACGACCATATTTTTCTTCTCCCTAATTAACTTATTAGGTTTCTAATTAGTTAATTGATGACCCTTTTATAATTTTTGTCTTTACACAAGTCACAAGCCTTGATAAATGGTCGTTATCTATGTGGGAAAATGTTAGAGAAACATAATGTAGTTTTGATTTTTTGTCAATTAAGTCACTTAAATTTTTTTTGTTTTAATTAAGTCACTTAAACTTTTTTTTGTTTCAACTAGGTAACTTAACTTTAGGAATGTATTATAATCCTAAATAAATAAGTTGTACAACATGTAAAAATGATTTTCAATATTCAAATTATAATAAAAAAAAATAATATTTTTTTTGCCATTTTTTATAGTTTCTAAAAGTTTTCATTTTTAAAAATGTTTCACTTTTTTTAAAAAACTATTTCGCATATTTTGCTTCAATTGAATGACTAAACCTCCAAATCGAGCAATTGTTGGATTGTGTTTGTGTCAAGAAAGGAATTGAAGATATAATGTGGGGGTCGGAATATTTAATATATGTAATTATATTAAAAATTTTAAAAATATGTTAGTTATAATAAAAAATAAAAAAATAAACCTACAATTCACATTACCACTTCACATTAGCATCAAAAAATGTAAAAAATAATTCTTAACTGAAACGTAAAGAAAAACATGTGAAAACGACATGTTAAAACCTCTAATTTGAATATAATAGAAGGTGAGTGACCTAATTGAAACAATTTTTAAACTTGAGTGACTTTATTATAACAAAATTGAAACTTGGTTATGTTTTTACAAAGTTACCCCCATTAAAGTAAACTTATGTAATCTATCTAATAAATCAAACTTTTAGGGGGCAATTGTTGGAGAGTTTTTTTTTTCTATAATAGGAAGTTTGGGAGGTAAAATTTAGCTAAATTTTTCACCATGCAAGTTGATGGAGCCAACTCCTTAAATGTTATATATTTACAAATTGTTAAATATAATGGTTATACTTTCTTTATAAATATTACTCCCTCCGTCCCATTAGAAGCGTCCTAGTTTGAAAAACACAAAGTTTTAGGCACATTAAATGATGCGTATTTTGCTTGTCATTTGACAATAATACCCTTGACAATAAATATTATTGTGGGTCCATCATATTGTTTGTTTTATGTTATTAAGGGCAAATTAGGAAGTTTACCAATAAATTTTAAAAGTGGACACTTTAAATGTGACAACTAAAAAAGACAATATGGACACTTCTAATGAGACGTAGGGAGTACTATTTAACCCGTGTGTAACACACGGGTATTAAACCTAGTCTATCTAATAATTCTAAGTTTTAGGGGGCTACTTTTGGGGGAATTTTTTTTTATATTAGGAAATTTGGGTGGGAAATTGAATGGAATTTTAACCATGCATGCATAAGTTGATAGAGTAAAATTTCTTAAATATAAAATATTTACAAATTGTTAAACATAATGATTATAATTTCTTTACAAATATTATTATTTAACCCGTGTGTAACACACGGGTATTAAACCTAGTATCTATCTAATAAATCAAACTTTTAGGGGGCAATTTTTGGAGGGATTTTTTTTTTCTATAATAGGAAGTTTTGGAGGTAAAATTTAGCTAAATTTTTCACCATGCAAGTTGATGGAGCCAACTCCTTAAATGTTATATATTTACAAATTGTTAAATATAATGGTTATAATTTCTTTATAAATATTACTATTTAACCCGTGTGTAACACACGGGTATTAAACCTAGTCTATATAATAATTCAAAGTTTAGGAGAGGCAACTTTTGGGGGAATTTTTTATAAAAGGAAGTTTTAGAGGGAAGATATGAAATATCATGCATGAGTTGATAAAATAAAATATCTTTAAATATTAAATATTTACATTAAACAAAATGATTATGATTTTATAAATATTATTATTTAACATGCGTGTAACACACGGGTGTTAAACCTAGTAAATGAAATAAAACAAAGTTTAAGTGACTTAAATAGAACAAAACTTAAAAATGAGTTATCTAATTAAGACAAAAGAAAGTTTGAGTTCTTAATTGGAACAAAATTTAAAGATAAGTTACATAATCGAAACAAAACAAAGGTTGAGTTAACGAAATCAAAACTTCGTTATGTTTTTATAAAGTTACCCTTTAACTATGCATGACAAACATTCATTATTCGGATTATTTGCTAGAAATAAGCTTGGTATATATAGTTCTATTGCAAAATGCGAACCCTCATACATTATCTCAATTAAGTTGAGCTTATATATGGATTTAGATAAATAAATATTTGAACATCACTTTCATATTTTGTTGATTGATGATGAAATAAGTTCGGTGAGAAATATATATGATCCGATCCAACTTTTTTGGGTTTCATAAGTTGTTTGATAAAGAGGTGCCACTTTGTGTATTTTCCAGTTTTGTTTATTTTACTGGTTAAGGGAGAAGAAGGCGATGCAACAACCGATAATTGCATGATTAATTCTTTGATGTGAAGCAATAGGATCAATTATAAGTGGGATACGTGCATGCGAAATGTTACCAAGTATTTTTCATTTTTTTTAGGGTTTTATAACTCTTAAAATAAAGAATAAACCGTAGTTTTAATTTATCTCTTTTGACAAGTATAACAAATTTAGTTATACCTTAACATTGTTGGTTCATTTGATTTTTATTCTTAAAACAAATGATTCATGAGCCATAACTCTGTCTGTTTTTCTGTTAAACACTTCGCTTTGTTTTTTACTCCTCACGTGTGGGACATATGGCTGGGGAAGGTTTAAAGGAGAAGTAGACGAAACTAGAGTTCGAGACCATTTTTGTTAAGAATAAAAATCACATAGACCAAAATTATCAAGATAAGACTAAACATATTAAAAGTGTCAAAACTGCAATTTACTCCAAAGTAAATTAAAAACAAACTTAATTATAAGCCTAACACATATACTTCTTTTGTTTTTCATGGTTATTTATCTTAATCTGATTGTTATTGTTCTCTAAAATAGTATACTGATTATGATGTGTGAGAAACTAAGCGAAAAACAATATCGAAACATGATGAGGTATGCTAAACGCACCCCACCCGGCCACCCTCTTGAATTTTTAATAGATCCACCTTAATAAATCAAATCGGATTGATAGTATTTATCTTTAGTATGGAAAATATATAAAGGAACACAACAACCAGACACAAAAAGAAGGGGACATTTAGTACGATGCGATGTGATGATTGACTTTGTGTCACTTTCTAGCCCTTTCAAGCAATAGTTATAAATCCTGTGGTATATTCCACATAATGATAATAATAATAATAATAATAATAATAATAATTATAGATAATGTTAGTGTTGGGTAAGTATTAATTTAGAATATTGGTAACATTTTCTGGTTTAGAATAATAGGTTATGATTTTAAGCTTAATCAAAAATAAAAATGGTTAATTTTTTGGATTGGATAATTTTTTTTCACTCAAGATGAATTTTTTTGAGATAATCGAGTAAGTCACTAGTTCATAAGTGGTCTAAATTGGTCATTAGAATAAGTATTAATTTTTAATAGAGTTTAAATGCCACTAATTTAGGGAGGTTGGGGGTGGGGACGTCACCTAATTTTAATTCCTAAATCAGCGGTTACAAAATGATGCTTTTTTCATGCTTAAAAACTAAGCTTCCTTATCCAGATCTCCCTATACATATTATGTTTTTTTAAGAAAAAGAATTGTTGTTTTGAGTTTTGACGTTTTGTTAGACGTATATGTGCCCCACTATGCACCATATATCTTTTATGCTTCCAATAGCATGCCAAATAAACAAATTGTATATGTGTATGGATGCATTACTTTGCTTCTAGACAGAGAATTATTGACCCCAAAACTAAGTTATAAGTTTACTTAGATTTTTAATTCAAGTTTATGGGTGAAGTGTAAACATTAGTAGGTCTAAATAAACATTTTTGAATCGTTTTTTCTACTTTTGTACACGCTAACAACGTTATTTTTATAATTTTACACAGTCATGCGTGACCTAACCTACCTGATAATATGCGGTAATCAGAAGATCAAAGCTTTAAAAACCCGGTTGATGGAAATATAAAAGCCAATGTCGACTAATCAGTTAAAAGGCCATGTCAACAAGTCACTAAGAAGAGGCTGTGCAAAATAGTATAAATAAACTTGTTGAAGTGTATTAATTTTATTCATTTTAATAACTTGTATGAAGAAATATTCTCTCTACATTATAAAATCTTATAGCTTCTCTTCCAATTCTCTCTTTGATTCAATCATCACACAAGTTTAAGATTGTTAATTTATTCCATTATGGTAATCCTTCTTTGAACACCACCCTCCCCCCCCCCCCCTCTCTTTACTCATCACATAGTTACACGCAACAGTTGAGACGATGTTCACCCTCATGTCTTAATCAGGTAGATGTATCACCTCTCACTGATCACTTAGCCATCCACTCCCTCTTTGTGTAACCACCACACATGACACATGCAACAAGGTGGGAGTGGGACAATGTTCCCTCCTCTCCGTCTTGATCAGATGGCCATATCACGTCTCACTTACCAAGTCGCCCACTCCCTCCCATAAACGTCAAATCTTATTATTATTATTTAATGCGCATGCTGATGCGTGTAAATATATATATAAATTAATTACCTAAAAACACCTAGTTTTAATATTTATAAAACCAAGACGAACCGACTAAATCACACACAACCGGCAGTGGACCGGTCGAATGTAATATAGCTAAAGTAAGTCCGGGTGTCGACCCACAGACTCTATATATTACGTTAAATAACTAGAAAAGACTCAACGAAACTAAACACGACTTAAATAAAAGATTTATTTGAAAGGGGGGGTTTTGCTAAAAATAGAAAGTTACTAAAAATAGAAAGTTACGATTTAAAAACGGATTTAAAACAGATTAGAGAAAACAAACCACCTAGGCTAGGATCATCGTTAACTTTAATTATCGCTCACGTTGGACTAATGGTTATGGAACCGGGATCTAAAAATATTCATTTAAAGGTGACGCTAACTAAGACCCTCGACCCTTCTCGAGAAGACACCTAGAGTATCACAATTAAATTATTATCACACCGGTTACGGGATTAAATTTCCTCACGGTTATCTAATCAAATTATGCCTAATTGACCCACGCTAAAGATCTATCTCACGATACGACCCTTAAAGCCATTTAAACCCAATTATTTAATTTAACAAGCAAGATTAATAATTAACACTAAGTCGGAATTTTCACAAAAACCTAAACCTAGCAAATTGACTAATCAAGACTCGTTAACAACCTATCACCTCACGGATATCTAAGTTGGCTACACGTTATTACCGGTTTAATTAACACTATTAATCCTATGGTTGTACTGCAGTTAAACCATAATAATCACAACTCACGTTAATGACTAAATGAATCCTATTATGTGACATAGACGATCACCAAGAAAACATGGATTAATAATATCAAATCAACCAATTCAAACATATAAAACGCATCAAACAATTATAAGAGTTCAAACTTTAATTAAACATAAACCATAACCAAATCATTCCAACGCAAGTTCAAAACAAAGTTAACGAATCAACATAACGCCTAGGTAGTTTTAACGAGTCTAGCCAAGCATGTTCATAATGAAAAACACAAGTTTAAAAGTAATAAACATGATGAAAAGCAAGAAAAACGGAAGAACGATTAAACCCGAGAAGCCTAGGAAGTGATCCTTGAACCCGCACGAATCCGTTGTCTTCGTTTCGTCTTCTTGATGTCAAAACCCGCCTCCAATCTCTGAAAATCGCCTTCAATTCGTCCCCAATGTTGCATGAGAGGCTAGGGTTAAAGAATATGAGTTTATATAGCGAACCGGGCCAAAAATCGTCAAAACAATCTGTCGAAACGTCGTCACCGCGTCACGCGGTGACGAAAGGAGTTGTGGACGCGTGGTACACGTCACCACACCCCCACCAGGCCTTCACACGCCGCGTCACGCGGCCATGGTGGTGTGTGGTGGTCGCGTGGCGTGGTGACACCCCACCCGTGCTCGGTTTCGTTCGTTTCTTCGTTTACGCGTTCCGGTCCGCTCGTAACTCCGTTTCGCGCCCCGTTTTCGCCTACGGATTCGATTTTTCACGATCTATCCGTTTCTTTATCAACATGGGACCTACGAAACATAAAAACATCAGTTGTGTCAAAATTGCTATATAAACGTTACCGAAACGACACAAAATGCAATCAAACACAACTAGGGATTTATGTATAATTTATCCTTTATCAAACATCCCCACACTTAACCTTTTTCGTCCCTGAAAAAGCATGCACATAGAATCATAACTAATTAAAGCATTCAACATTTCGTTACAGTTTTCAAACAAGAACCGAATCTAGATAAACAACGGTGCGTTTACATAAACACCCTAACACTAGCTAATTAAGTTTCCCCTTATGTTTAATTTAAATTTAATTAGATCATTTGTCTACAAGGTCTCACACAGAGGAAAAATAAGTCAGCCCGATTAAGTGTTGCTTAACGAGGCACAGGATAAACCACAAAGGTTTTCCTACCAAAATAACCTAAAGAACTTGACTAAGCTAAGAACTAGTGCCATATTAGGGTGGATTTTGATGGATGAATTTTGTGGGTATAGACTGTTTATTCTTTTTTTTTTTTTTTTTTTTCATAAAACAAGATCACCTCACCCAGGGGTGTCGTATCCAAGTCGCTATCCCGGAGGTAGAGCACATGAGGTCTTGGATCACTTGCCTTATATTTTTAATTTTTTTTTTTTTTTTTTTGATTTGGCTACTTTGAGCTCTTTTATTTAGCAGCTACTTTGAGCGCTTTTCAGTACTATACCCGGTGGACATTTCATTTGCGGATGCGCCACTTCTTTCACAAGAAGTGTGTTATAATCCCAAAATGGCACTACCCCTTAACCTATTTAAGTTCTAAAGCCTAAAATGGTGCCTAATTTAATTTAGTTAAGGCCTTCCTATTCCTCCTAAGATGACAACCCACGAGATTCACGACAATTAACTTTCTATTACTACACTTAGGGAAACCATCTCAGCTAATTGGGTTACCAAAAGTTTATCCAAATTCATCTTTGTTTTAAAAACCACAACTCATTTGAAAGCCAAAATCAGTTTACTATCACTTTCTATTAAAGTGCACAACTTAAACAAAGACATTTTCAATTTTTTCAATTTTTTTTGGATTTTTTATGACACTATATGACTCAAAACAAACAAATAAACAAACTAGAAATGACTATTTCCCATCCCCACACTTAAGTTCTACATTGTCCTCAATGTAGAGATAGAAAACATCTAAAAAATAAAAAACAAAAATGCAAAAATTAAAAAGATAGAAGGTGAATTGGAAAAGACTTAGCTGGTAATTTGCAGAATGCGTATGCTCCTAGTCTTCATTCCAATCTTCGGCTCTGATCGTATAGCATTTCGGTCGCGATCGAGCTTCACCGACAATCCCGAGATCCATCTTCGTCTTCACAAATATAAACTCACCCGAATGGAGATTGAGTACGGGTGAGAATGATTTTAAACCTGCAAACACAAACAAAAGAATACCCAAGCATAACACTTGACTCGACAAAAATAAAATTAAAATAAAATAAAATAAAATAAAACAAAAACTGACTCGATAGAAGAAAATTAAACTAACTCTACAAACTAGTAAACTAATGAGAAACCTCCCCACACTTAAACTTAATCAGGAGGTTTCTCTTTGATCTGAACCCTATCCAATCCGTTTAATTCCTCCCGATCCACATAAATACATATAAATTTGAAAGTGGAATTGAAAACGATATTGAAAAACAAATTAAAAACTCGGAATGGGTCAGACCACCAATATTTAAACTTACCTGGAAAGAACCGGATACGTGGCATGTAACTTGATGACCGATCATGTTCAGATTTAGGTGGCTTCAAGTTACAAGCGTTTCTTTTCATTTCCCGGTCTTTCCTTTTCTTCCTTGCCTTCTCCCGTGATTGTGGTGTATTAGGTGAAGATCCATCCTCCAGTTTTACCACGGGCCAGCAGTGGTGTTCTTTCTCTACTAGCACCTTTTCTTCTCCTACACCTGGTGACTCTTTGACTTCCAATGTCGACTTACCTTCCAATAACGCCTCTAATAAGTCGAGATTTCCAGCCGGGTCAAAATATCCTTCATCTTCTAGAGCTGGTAAACCCACCAACTCGTCATCAAGTTCATTCTCCCCATATGGAACAAACTCCTTCCTGCATTCATCATGCCCGTCTTCAACATGTAGATCCTGCATCACATTAACCTCATCGAACAAGTGTGAAATATCAAACGAACATGGAGATTCAAATTCAACAACAGGTAAGGTAAATGTTTCAGGGATATCGGAACAAATTGAGATTTGGTCAGAACACTTACCTGTTTCGCAGAGATCAACTTCATCATGTACTTCTGTACCGGCATACTCCATCTCCTGGCTCTCATCATGAGTAGAGATATCCGATTCTTGAGCAGCTTCGTGTGTTGCCATCCTTAGATTAGCTAATTCGTTCGTAAGCCTCCCATTTTCTGCCAGATAATGAAGTTTCTCTGTCGCACTTAGTGACTTCCATCGAGTGTTCATGACCTCCTGCACCTTCATTAGTTCTCCTTTAATGCTTGAGCACTTGTTCATTTCTACTTTTTCTTCCTGACGAACTGGAGGTGGGACTGAAACGTCCATTGTCGTCTCCGGCTGTACTTGGAATTCCTGCAAAACCTCATCCTCACAAGACAAGTGTAAAATATCTTGTGGTTCAGAAATAATATTACAAGATTCAAAAGAGAATGTAGAAAATGAGTTATCATTACCTGATTTTTGCTGCAGCTGCTCATGTTGAAACTCCTCTTCATTTGACCTCCTCATGATATCCTTTAGAGCCTTATTAGTATCTTCCATCATCAACTGGCTCTGCAAGAAGTTATCATGTTCTACTAACGCTCTCTGAGTGGTGGCTTTATTAGCAACTAACTGGGTCAACAATTCTTCTATCCTACTCAAAGCACCATCACTACCCCTAGTAGAGTTGCTTTCAAAAAATTGACCACTATGATCTGAGTGTGGAAAATATGGGTCAATAGGATCCACCTGTGATGAATATGACTGCACATGCCCAAAAGAGTTAGCAAAATGAGGTGGTGCCGAGGACCTCGTATATTGTGGACATAGACAAGTAAAGTGAGGTCCTCCGCAAATTTCACACATATTTAAATAACAAGAAAGACTCGATGGGGAGGAAAAACAGAGAAAAATAAAACTAATCCTACGACTCAAATAAACAAACAAATAGCACGTGTATAACAGTTACGATTCAACAAAGTTAATTAACGCAATTACCAAGAGTCCCCGGCAACGGCGCCAAAAAACTTGATGCGTGTAAATATATATATAAATTAATTACCTAAAAACACCTAGTTTTAATATTTATAAAACCAAGACGAACCGACTAAATCACACACAACCGACAGTGGACCGGTCGAATGTAATATAGCTAAAGTAAGTCCGGGTGTCGACCCACAGACTCTATATATTACGTTAAATAACTAGAAAAGACTCAACGAAACTAAACACGACTTAAATAAAAGATTTATTTGAAAGGGGGGGTTTTGCTAAAAATAGAAAGTTACTAAAAATAGAAAGTTACGATTTAAAAACGGATTTAAAACAGATTAGAGAAAACAAACCACCTAGGCTAGGATCATCGTTAACTTTAATTATCGCTCACGTTGGACTAATGGTTATGGAACCAGGATCTAAAAATATTCATTTAAAGGTGACGCTAACTAAGACCCTCGACCCTTCTCGAGAAGACACCTAGAGTATCACAATTAAATTATTATCACACCGGTTACGGGATTAAATTTCCTCACGGTTATCTAATCAAATTATGCCTAATTGACCCACGCTAAAGATCTATCTCACGATACGACCCTTAAAGCCATTTAAACCCAATTATTTAATTTAACAAGCAAGATTAATAATTAACACTAAGTCGGAATTTTCACAAAAACCTAAACCTAGCAAATTGACTAATCAAGACTCGTTAACAACCTATCACCTCACGGATATCTAAGTTGGCTACACGTTATTACCGGTTTAATTAACACTATTAATCCTATGGTTGTACTGCAGTTAAACCATAATAATCACAACTCACGTTAATGACTAAATGAATCCTATTATGTGACATAGACGATCACCAAGAAAACATGGATTAATAATATCAAATCAACCAATTCAAACATATAAAACGCATCAAACAATTATAAGAGTTCAAACTTTAATTAAACATAAACCATAACCAAATCATTCCAACGCAAGTTCAAAACAAAGTTAACGAATCAACATAACGCCTAGGTAGTTTTAACGAGTCTAGCCAAGCATGTTCATAATGAAAAACACAAGTTTAAAAGTAATAAACATGATGAAAAGCAAGAAAAACGGAAGAACGATTAAACCCGAGAAGCCTAGGAAGTGATCCTTGAACCCGCACGAATCCGTTGTCTTCGTTTCGTCTTCTTGATGTCAAAACCCGCCTCCAATCTCTGAAAATCGCCTTCAATTCGTCCCCAATGTTGCATGAGAGGCTAGGGTTAAAGAATATGAGTTTATATAGCGAACCGGGCCAAAAATCGTCAAAACAATCTGTCGAAACGTCGTCACCGCGTCACGCGGTGACGAAAGGAGTTGTGGACGCGTGGTACACGTCACCACACCCCCACCAGGCCTTCACACGCCGCGTCACGCGGCCATGGTGGTGTGTGGTGGTCGCGTGGCGTGGTGACACCCCACCCGTGCTCGGTTTCGTTCGTTTCTTCGTTTACGCGTTCCGGTCCGCTCGTAACTCCGTTTCGCGCCCCGTTTTCGCCTACGGATTCGATTTTTCACGATCTATCCGTTTCTTTATCAACATGGGACCTACGAAACATAAAAACATCAGTTGTGTCAAAATTGCTATATAAACGTTACCGAAACGACACAAAATGCAATCAAACACAACTAGGGATTTATGTATAATTTATCCTTTATCACATGCGTTAATTAAATTGTCAAATATTCTCTTTAGTAAAATAAACAACTGAAATCATAAAAAGATTTAAATGAAATCCTTAACCATTATTCCATAAGTACTTTACTAGCCATAAAAGAGAAAGGACACAAAATGCTGTCGTTCAACTTAAAATAACCAAAAGCGACCTAATCACCAAGTCCCAATATCTATCAAAGTATGCTTTATAATTAGTGACCATAATGATTGGATGAATTTTACCTGTAAAAATCGTATCAGATACTTGTTGAGATGCTCTATATATATTCACTATCCAATGGACTAGCATGTTTTATTTCTATTATTAGATACACATATTTTATCATATTATATGGATAAAGTCATTCTTGAAGCTCCCTTTACCCCAAACCTATTCCTAAAATCCTCACAAAAGTTGATTTGAAATATCCAGTTCTTAACTGCATTTCTAACAGTAAACTTAATACTTCTAATAGTTTTAAGTTTTTAACACATTTAAAATATTATTTATTACACTTTTCAAAACTATACACTACATTAATATATACCATATCAATACCATTAAATGAATATCTATGATTGACCTTTTGGTCTAGTGAAATGGTGTGCTACTAACACTTGAGACCTTTATGGTCTTAGGTTCATATATAAATAAGGCAAATTGGCTAAAAATAATCCCAACTAACACCTATTGGCCGAGAATAATCCCAACTCAGTTTATTCCCTCCAGTGGTCCCAAATCCAACTTTTTTGGCCTCCAGTGGTCCGCCGTTAAGTGCACTTAATAGCCGTTAACTTTTTTTTGATTTTTTTCGAATTTCAAAACAAGGTTTTATGGAAATTGATCGGGAGGAGTATACGATTCAATTGATGTAAACCTTACTTCGAACTGGTGTTCCAAACGACAAAACGGTCTTCAATCGGGTGTTTAAAACCTAACGGTGCTTTAACCGGATATCAAAATTAAACCATTTGGAGCAACAATTGGAAGTAAGGTTTACATCAACAGACTCGTATTCTCCTCCCGATCAAAATCCCTAAAATATCGGTTTGAAATTCGAAAAAAATAGAAAAAAAGTTAACGGCCGTTAAGTGCACTTAACGGCGGACCACTGTAGGCCAAAAAAGTTGGATTTGGGACCACTGGAGGGAATAAACTGAGTTGGGATTATTTTCGGCCAATGGGTGTTAGTTGGGATTATTTTAGGCCAATTTGCCTATAAATAAATAGCATTTTTCTCACACTTTTGTCTTGAAATTGTAATATAGCATAAAGATAGATTTACATGGAAATAAAAGGTAAACGGGCAACAAGCTGCGTCGCTAACCCTTTTTGGATAGCAAAACCAAGTCATTTAAACACTACATTCATAGACCTCGGGGTCATAACAAAGCTATGCATAACCCGTTGGACTCGATTAAGTACCTCCACAGCCTCAGGTGCAAGAAAACCAAAGGTGTCAAACGCAAATGGAACTAATACGTGTTGGTTGTCAATGCATGCTTTCTCGTGTTTAGCCACTTTGCAAGAAGCAGCTTTTAAAACAGCTTGACCCACCCTGAAAACACTATTTCCCAGGCCCACTAGTGGGGAAACACATGTTAAGTCCACACATGCATGTTTACCTCCTGTCCATCCAAATATCAAAATATCAGCCGGTCTAAGTGTAGATCTACTTTCCGACGGGTCAGTCAAGAAATTCACCGGTGCTTCTTTCTTAACCGAAACCCCGGCTCGCCTGAATATGTCAAAAAGAACATCCCTCACTAAGTCATGTCGGTACTTAAACCCTGGAAGCTCTCTACAATGTACTGCATGCTTCCCGAATGAGTCCAAACACGCCTTGCGACAAATAGGACATATCTCATCATTTGAAAAAATGGGAACTATTAGGCGGTACTTAAGAATAGTTCGATACTCAATTGACGACATATGTTGGCCTAGCCCATCAATTGGGATAGCAAGAAGAAAGTCTTGAGCATGTGGTGCTTGTAGACACTCAAAAACGGCTTTTTGTCTTTGATGGTGTTTTTGAGTGAGTCAAACCAAAAACTTAAAATCAGTATAGACGATTGGTACTCCGTGTAAAAAAGACCGGCTCATGCATTAGAGATATTGTCAAAAAGGAGGAATCTATCTAATAAATCAAAGTTTTAGGGGGCCATTTTTGGGGGGAATTTTTTTGTTATATAATAGGAAACTTTGGAGGGAAATTAAGTGTTTTAACCATGCATGAGTTGATAAGCTAACTTAAATATTAATATTTATAAATCCATAAACATAATAATTATAATTTTCTTTAAAAATATTATAATTAACCCGTGTGTAACACACGGGTATTAGACCTAGTCTTCTAATATAATAAATAAGGTTTTGTTTTTTTTTTGCCAAATTGAGGGGAAACATATTTTTTAGTGGAAATTTTTTTTGAGCTAAATCTTTTGCATTTTAGAAACTAAAATAATTTTAGAAACAATGCAAAATCAATTTTTCTCCATTTTAGAAATAAATGATATTTTGGGTTGCAAAATCAATGTAGAAATGAATAACTTTTTTTTAAAACAACAAAATTGAATAACTGAACCTAAATGGATGATTTTGAATCTCAACAGTTTGTAAGATTGGATTGCATCTCATTCTCAATAATGATTTTTTCATTAACTAGATCATTTACTTTATGTCTAGACGGGTATAGGTGCACAAATCGGTTTTTTGAAGAACCGGTTCCGATTCTTGTTGACGGAAAAGAAACCGGTTCTTACAAGAACCGGTTCGGTTCTAGAACCGGTTTTTGGTGAAAAAACTAGAACCTATTAATCGGTTCCGGTTCCTGTAGAACCGGTTCCGGTTCCTGTAGAACCGGTTCCGGTTCCTATAGAACCGGTTCCGATTCCTAGAGAACCGGTTCAGGTTCTTAAAAAAATAGTTTTTTCCTATGATATATGCAAGAACGATAGACTGCTGCAAATTTTCACTCTCCATTGGGCTTTCATTTAGAGTCTATGGTCATAAATTTGTTATATTATTTTTGACTAAATAAGTAGTAACATTAAAAACTTTAAATATTACAAGATATATAGCTTTTAAAACATTAAATAAGTAGCAACACTAAGAACCGGTTCCGGTTCTTTTGGAACCTATAATTTGGAAAAAATAGTAGAACTTATTCAGAACCTACGGTTCGGTTCCGGTTTGGTTCTTGTAGAACCGGTTCTTCTAAAAACCGGTTTTCGGTTATTTCATCGGTTTTGGTTTCGGTTCCGGTTTTTTTGTGCACCTCTATAGACGGGTGTTAAACATTTAAACCTAGTAATATAAAAAAACATTAGAGAAAAGAGATGACCAAAAGAAAAAAAACTGTTTATTGGGCCTCAGCCCATTAAAAGATTAAAGTCCAACCCTAACTTGAAAAAACAAAATCTCCTACACTCATCGCCTCCTTCCCTGCAAAAACACACACACACACAGTGACACAGGTCCGATGGGAAGAGAGCAAACTCAATCTCAAATGTCATACACCGTCGAACAACTCGTAGCTGTTAATCCCTACAATCCTGACATACTTCCTGATCTTGAAAATTATGTCAACGAACAGGTATCCTCACTTTCTATCCTCTAATTCATGCTTAATTGTTATTCGATGTTGATTTTGAATGTACACAGTGTTCAGTTTTTGAATAACACTTTAGAAGTTAGGGTTAGTGCTTTACAAATAGATAACAAATCAACAATTTGTGAGCTAATTTTAACATCTTTGCTTTGTCTGTTATGGAGTTTGGCTTGGAAACCTAAGGTTAATGAATCAAATGAAAAGCATCAGAGACTTACGGATTTAACTTATTTACATATGAGGTTCTATATGTGACATGATCATCTTCCTTGCAAACACCAGCACATATGAAATTAAAGCTACTTCTGTGAAAATATTTAATGAAGGTGTGCTATGTTTTCATTGGTTTGAGTATTCTAATTGCCAAAATTTTGTATGCTGGATACATGTTTATTTACATTAGGAAATAGGTACGGCTCATTGGCTTATCTAGTTCAAGTATTAAAACAGATCTTCTTATCAAATATCTGAAACATGATATGAACTATGTGAGGGCAGTTACATTCTTGTAGCGTCAGGCGTGCTTTTTAAAACCATGCTAGCGTACTGTAGATATACCCAAATGCCATGTTGTTGACAACTTGGAAAATTGGTTTTAAGAAGCGTGGGTGGGAAGTTTCACTTTAGACATTTAAATGAGACATTTTTTTAGTTTAAGTAAACAGACTCTAAAACTTGGCATAATTAACATACTAGTTTTTGATTGATTACAATGGAAGGCTGTTTAAAGTTTGAAATAGTTTGCATGTTTTGGGCTTATGATGGTTTGTTGGACCTCTTCTGTGTAGGACATGATTGGAAGTTTAAACTTTTTGTATCTGTAGGTTGCTTTTCTTACTTCGTGTGATATGTTTTATGATCAGTTTGCTGTGGGATAGTAATGATCAATGTGCAAGGATTTAAATTGACGTTAATGATGGTTTTCAGAGTTGTACTTTTGCACATAGCTATACTAGTTCTTAGAGATTTTTTTTATTTTGGTTGGTTAATTTCAGGTTTCGTCGCAGACCTACAGTTTAGATGCAAATCTATGTCTTCTTCGCTTGTATCAGGTTATTATAAATTCTTGTTTTCATGGAGTCTTTTTGGTTTTTCTTTTTTTAATTTGGTGAATTGTGTTGATTTATTTTGGTATTGGTTTTATTATTTTGATGGCATTACACAGTTTGAGCCAGAAAGGATGAGCACTCAGATTGTTGCGCGAATTTTGATCAAGGTATGCTACTTTTTTATTGTGATCCAGCATGTTAAATCTAGCTTGTGCTTGAAACTTGACTGATTTTCGTGGAACATGAGTAGTGAAAGGGGATTCCGTGTTCTGTTTTTTACATACATCAAGGGAAATAGCACTTGAAGTTTCCCACACAGTATTTTTAATTGCATACCCCGCGATGGCTTTTGGGAGGGTTGTAGATGGGAAGTCCTTTTTTTATAAACATTTTTTTTAATTTTGGGACACATGTTATGGGAAGTAGCATCTGATGTATTTGGTACTCAGAGATGGCATTTGGGAAGCGTCTGCCTATATTTTTGTTTGAGATAAATCAAATAGTATATGCAGTGCACGGCCAGATGTGTCATGAATGAAGTTTCACAAATATTCTTTTCTCATGTTATGTATAGGCTCTTATGGCAATGCCTGCTCCGGATTTCAGCCTGTGTCTCTTTTTGATTCCAGAGAGAGTGGTACTTTTCAAATGCTCACTTTATAATTGTTATGTGTTTATTTGGCTAAATGTTAAGGCTGGTTTGTAAGTTTTCTTGTGTTTTTTTACAATTGTCAGCAAATGGATGAGCAGTTCAAAACTCTTATAGTTCTCTCCCACTATTTGGAGGTATGTCTTCAATACTTCTGCAGGTCTTTACTGCTGTCTTTGATTTGTCTTGGAATATGCTTTGAGACTGGACTGATTTTGGAGTAGATTATGTGTTTGTATGTGTATCTTGTACATTTGGCAAATGGGATTTTTATCGAAAACATGCTCTGACACACATCTAAACATAAAAGTTTGTGCACGAGAAGTGATTTTTTTAGTTGGTATTTAGAAAAGATTTTTTAGGGCATAAGTTTGTTGAACTCGTTTCCTTTCTATTTTGGCAATGGATTAAGATTTTTTAATTTTAGCTTTGTAATGACCTACTATTTGGTATGCAGACCGCCAAGTTTCGTCAGTTTTGGGATGAAGCAGCTAAAAATCACCATATTCTTGAAGTTGTGCCAGGTATCTAAGCCTTTTTATTTTTAAGGTTTTGCTACATTTACACACATATATCGTGGACATGTGTAAAATTCAGTCTGTTTTTATGCCACATGCAAGGGATAAGATTCAAGGGTTTTTTGTATTTAGTCATCTTCATCTTGTTTGTCTGAACATCAGTCTTTCTTTTTTTGAAGATAATTCATCCCGGGGTGGGGTTTTAATGATTTATTGTACATTAGATAACTACTTAACTTGATGTTTAGAAAACAGCGGACGTCCCTTGCATCTAAAGTTAATCTTTTAAGTTGTGGTAAACAGAATTTTGTGTTTCTTATTATTATTAGTGTACCCTATACATAATAAAGGTTGGAATTTTTAATGCCATGCTTATCTGTCTTTTAAAGGATATAAAATGGTTAAGCACTTTATCCGCAACCAGTTCTTTTTCTTTCTTTTTTTTAGGAAAACCTGCCCATCTAGATGCTGGATGAAATATTCTTGGTTAAGCAACACACAGCTATAGTTGGAATCAACTATAGTGTTTTTTTAAACTTCGAATTTTAACAACTTACCCATGTGTGCATTATTATAGTTTAGTCTTGGATCTCCTATCTTCACCTTTTTCTTTAGTTAAGTCTGGAGTTTGCAATTTGCATGCTTAAATGAAGGTTGTTTTTTCATTTGTTTGTATTTGACTCAGGATTTGAGCAAGCAATTCAACAATATGCAGTCCATGTCCTTTCTCTTACATACCAAAAGGTCCCAAGATCTGTTGTTGCTGAGGTATTTGTTCTAGTACCATCACTCTTGGTTTTTAATTAAATCCAAAGTTGTCTTTTATGCAAGTATTTGTAAAATGCGTTCAAAATAATATTTGTAAAAAGGATGTCTTTGTGCTATACTCAAGTTTTTTCTGCAAAAGAATTTGTATATCATAGTTTTTTTCTGGCTTTTTGCTCTTATATAAAGCAACCTTTTTTTTATGATTAACCAGGCCACTAGCATGTTAGTGTGAGTCAAGAGAATAGCAATGTCGCTTACTATGATGTGTCATGTTTTTATGTGTGTTTAATCGTATGTAGCTTTTTATTGCATTTTCCGTTTGGTGCTTGTACAACTTACTATGGAAGTAGGAAAAATAATCACTAGTCTCGAACCACAGTCTACAATAAACATAAAATCTTGTATTGGCACATTGAATGGTTGTGGGTAACTTGTTTTTCTGATATTTTTCGTATACTTTTGAGCTAGAGACTAACCACACAATATAACATGACAGGCAATTAATATTGAGGGCGTGTCTTTGGATAAGTTTATTGAGCAGCATGTAACAAATAGCGGTTGGATTGTCGAAGGCAAAGGTGAACTTGTTTCACTGCCTAAGAATGAGTTTAATCATCCTGAGCTGAGGAGGACAAATGGCGCCAAAAGCATTCCCTTGGATCGTATTGCTCGTATTTTCCCTGTCCTTGGTTGATTTACAACTTATTAATCTTTTGATGTTGCATTCAAATGTAATCTTCTGTCTTTTTGGGATTATGCTTGTATTCTTTTTGGGATTTGTCTTTTGGTTAGAATATATTGCTTTATGCAAAGAATGTTATTTGTCTTTAGCCTTGTATTGACGCCCAACTGCCCAAGCCAATGCTATTTAATGTTCCTTTGAACTTCATTTAAGGGTGTTTGAAATGTAAGCTTTAATATGTCTAGCTTAAAGGTAAAGTAAAAGGTGATTGAAAACATTTATTTTTTTTTAATAAATAAGCTCTGTGATTTCTCTATGTAAGTTTTATTTTAAAAAATGTTTTAACAAGTTTTTTAACAAATAATGAATTCTTTAATAGTTTGACAGAGCCCTAACGAACCTGTTAAGTTACTAACAGTAATGGTTGGTCTAATGTTTGGGTAGTTTGTTTTTACAACATGATATCTTTCTGAAAAGTTAAATAATAATTACATGAAAGATCCTAACAGTTCTTTTTAGGTTTTATTTTAAGATAGTAGGCAATTCTCTTTGTTAAAAATGCTAATGTGTATTTCTTTCTTTTAACTGAGAGCAAGTAGACTGCAAATAGAATGAATAAAACATATAAGCACAAACACTTGGAAGGTTCAAAATCGTAACCAAGTGCTGCTAAAATCCCACGCCCATTTGTGAGACTTATAATCAGTGAGTATTGTAGCACTGATTTCGATTAACACTCGGTCTCAGAAAAAGATCAAAACTCAGAACTTTATGATAACTGCTTTTACTGTTTTATAGACTAAAAAAAATTAAAAATCACAGTTTGATTTGTTCAAAAGAGAAGTTTTAACTGATTATTGGAGGGGTGCGCCAGGCAATGGTGATAGTGTAAGACCAAACGACACACGAAGAGCCCCAGCAGCAAGCTACTGTGATGGACTCTTCCCCCATAAAAAATAAGATTAATATCAAGTGGGTCGATGACCCACATATCAGATATTAAACTGATAAGAACAGATACTACACTTGATCTTAGCCAAAAGGCCGAGAAAGGTATGCTTTTTCAATTCCAAGACCCTTTATTTTATACTCAACTCACCCCTTGTCTGTTTCTTCACTCACCCAATGTGGGATGGAAAGAATAAGTTTCCTCTGCTTTCATTATTCAAATTTATGATACTCACCCTGTATTCATTTTTGCAAACAGAATTATTATTCCACTTCTTGCAAATGTATCATTGATCTGTACTAAACAAACCTCTTCGATTCAAATCACAGCCACTTTTTCCTGAATCCTGGTTAAATTCCCAGTGGTTTCAATCACAATCCTTCTGTAATGGTACTCAAGGCTAATTACAAAAAAGAACTAGCTCAAGTGATCATCGCATCTATCTACCACGTGGTACCTTTGTTCATTCCAATTATATCAATGTTCATTTGTTTACTCTTACTCTCTATTAACAGCATAAGAGAATACTCCACAGAGGGTTTATCATAGCTGTAATGATACACCCGACCCATTGCAAGGCATATTGATCAATACCATAAGCAACGCTGTACAAACAAGGGATGTTGTCATAGATTATGTTTGCCTTAGGGGAGGGTATATACTTATATGCTTATGTTATCTCCAACAAGAGATGATAAAATATATCATTTGGGCAGGTTGCGATGTGCAATCCTGAAAGATCTATTCCTGCTTCAGTTTTAAAAGGAGCAAAAGGCCTTGCTATATTATCCGTTACCAAATTGGAGACCACACTCCGCCCCGGCCTACTCACATACAAGTTTGGTACTGGTTTGTTAGTGGCTCGAAGGCAAGATGGTTCTTGGTCTGCACCTTCAGCTATAATTTCAGCTGGTCCAGGATGGGGTCCTCGGGTATAACTATTAAGTGCATCCATCGTCCTTATCAATAATGTTGTTGGATTTTAAGACCACTATGGTCACGTTGGTTATAGTTACAGTTGTTGCAAAGCTGATCTTCAATCCTCTTATTGGAAAACAAAAGTAATTTGATACAGGCAAATCATCCTAAGATGGTGGCTGCATGGACCTCAACCTTAATTCTACCACGTTATATATGTCATTTGCTAGTTGTAGTTGTCTTTTTCCTTGTCAATATAGTAATGTAGGATTGTAGATTTAGTGCATGTGTTAGAGTGAGGGGGGGGGGGGGCAGTTTTACAGCATACTGAACTTGGTTGAAACTGGGGGTGTATGCGCGTTGATATCAATTTTGTTATAAGAAAATAATTGTTTATATATGTGAAACTACATGGCTTCAATAATCTGCAATGATTTGAAATTTTAAACTGAATTTGCTAACTGAAGCTACTACTAATTATTTGTTGTGTGTAAAACGATAATTTAAGATTTTAGAGTCAGGCCTTCTCATGTCGCTAAATATTTTGGTTCAGGTGCATTTGTAGGAGTGTCCTTTGAAGGGAACATTGTTGCAACAAGAATGGGCGCAAATTTTCAGTTTTATGGCGACCCATGTCTGAGAACCAGTGATATACTTCTTGGGACCGTGTGCAGACCAAATGCTGCTCAACACATGTATGCTGCTCAACACATGTATGCTGCTCTGGATGACTTTTACTCTACAATACCTTTACTCTAGACATTTAGCACCTTCATGTTCAGATACTCCTGCACGTAGTTTAACTGAGTTCTTCAGTCAGTTAGACGACGACTAATGCTCTATGTGTACATATCATGCTGGAATAATTTTGGAACAACGGTTTCATGTGCAAGCTAGGGCATTAGTTATTACTGTTATTATTATGTGTTGTCTTATTTTCTGTTAATATTTGAGTCCTTTCTTTCTTTCCTTATTGTTTGCAGCTTGCTTGTATAAGTTTTCAAGTATAAATAAATGGTTTGATTTTTGTAATTTGTATGGGTTCTTGTTCTTGATTGTTGATAAACCCAAAAAAAGTTGTTAGTAGTAAGCAACTAGAGTGTTCCGGCGTAATATATGTTGTTTGAAACATTGAATTTTAACTAATAACATAATGTTTTATAAAAGTTAATATAACAAATTGCAAGATATTATATGAAACTTACCTGATTTTATGACTGATTTCATGATTTCAAAAGGTTTAAATTTGATTATAGTTACCTAATGGTCACCAACTCTGTCGAGGAACCATTGAGATCTTGGTTGTTTTGGACGACGAACGTGAACTTAAAAGTGTATATGACTGCTTTTAAACCTGATTTGTAAATAATTTTGAGACTGGTTTGGCATGAACTGGATAAGATTAACCCTGTTAGGGTAAAACTGGTTGAATCCGAAACAGCAACCAGTTGAGCCGTTTGTGTAACCATTCCAGTTCGGGGTGTTTGAACCGTTTTCAATATACCAGTATGGTGGATGTGTTACGAATCGGTTATTTATAGAAACAACCTTTGTTATTACGTATCGGTTATTTAACCATAGTACGGTGTGTATTTTGTCAAAGTATAAGAGCAACTGTTTTTTGAGAAATAACCATAGATACACACCTGCATGAATGACACAAACACCTGCGCAACGGAAAAAAGAAGCCGGCATCAACAAAAAATTGCCTTGCGTTTACATAGTCTGTTTTCTAGAAATATCCATTTAGATAAAACATTGCCTCCAATTTTTTAGACTGCAAATTGGAGGGGTGCGCCAGGCCTTAGTGGTAGTGTAAGACCAAGGCGACGCATGAAAAACCCCAGCAGCAAGCTACTGTGATGGGTTCTTCCCCCATAAAAAATAAGATTAATATCGAGTGAGTCGATGACTCACATATCAGATATTAAACTGATAAGAACAGATACTACACTTGATCTTAGCCAAAAGGCCGAGAAAGGTATGCTTATTTCATTCCAAGACCCTTTATTTTATACTAAACTCACCCCTTGTCTGTTTCTTCACTAAGCCAATGTGGGATGCATAGAATAAGTTCCTGTATATATCTATTTTATTCATTCAAAATCATAGCATTCTTTTACAAACATGCAGATTTTGAAATTACATATGGTTTCCAAGTATAGATAAAAACACACAACCATTACATGCATCTAAATTATTCACTTCAGCACGGATCCTACACTTCCTCATTATTCAAATCTACGATACTCAGTATTCATTCTTTGGAAACAGAATTACGAACCAAACCATCCAATCCTTGCAAATGTATCATCGATCTCTGCTAAACAAATCTCTCCGATTCTAATCACAAACACCTCTCCCTGAGTAAAACCGTACCCCAATGGTTTCAATCATGACCCTTCTGATATTAGAATCTCAAAAACAACCACGCTTAAGGCTCAAGTGATCACCGCGCCTCTCTGCCATGTGGTAAGTTTGTTCATTTCAGTTGGTTCATTTGTTTACTCTTACTCGATCTCCATCAGCAACATGAGGTTGTTAAGTGTGGTTTAAATTCATGTGGCCATGTTTCTGTTGGGAATTATAGAGCACGCAAACCATGTGTATCTATAATCTATCCATATATGAATATAAACTTAGCCTAGAATTGAATATGATAAATAACTAAATCCAAAGTCACCTATCTCTGATTTCAAGTTCCAACACTGCTCCTTATGTTCCTCATTTCTTCACTTTGCTCTTCCTACTCCACTTCTGTTTGTTCTTCTAAAAGACTTTTATACTTGCTAGGTGTTTACTAGCTAAATGAAACTTAAGCAGTTTGTACACCAAAAGGTGAATGGAACAAAATTTGTCTAAGTGTTTGTTCACGCCGGCACTTTGAAGTCAGTGGTTGGTTATCTGTCAACAAACATAAAACACAGGATTATGTCTAAGTAATTTTATTCATTGACCACAAGAGGTTAGTGATCACATATCTCTTGTACAGGTGCAAGTGTTTTATACACTTCAATCTATTCAAGTCAAATTCAAACATATTATTACCAAGTTTTCTTTACACTGACCATGAGTTGGTTAATGATCAATCATTTGTTACTATGTCTAAGTACTATATATAACAAAGTTGTCATTGACATTTGTACAATGTATGTATAGCGTGATGTGTTACTATGTCTAAGTACTTTTATTTAAACAATAAACACATGCAGTAGTTTTGAATAGCTAGTCAAATAATTTACTAGCGTGTTTTGTATATCAGAAAAAAAATGTGATTGTGTATTGAACATGTAATTTACTTTCAAAAAGCTAATAGCTAAGAAATGCAAATAAGCATTGTTGAGGGACCATTAAGGTCCATTTGATATGAACGTCGTATAAAGTTCATAGATGCATGTTCTGAAACCGGTCTTAAAACTTGTTTACTAAGAATTAAATAGTATTTTGTACAGTTTTCACTTATTTAAGTATGAATGTTTTAACACTAATTTGTATCTATTATTTGATTTACATGTAAACTATGCAAACTGTTATGTAAAATTTTGGTTTCTAACCTAAAAAAATCTTGGTAAATAATATATGTTTTTTATTTATTTTTATATGTATTATATATTCATATGCATTTATATGCCGTTTAACATACTTTTATTAATATATGAAACTTACTTTACTTTGATAATTATTTTAATATAACCGATCCGGTTCGACCTGAACTAGACCAAAAAAATCATCAACGATTTCCAAACGATCATTGAAAAAATTATGCTCCCTTAAAAAAGTTTCATAGATCTGTCATTGTTTAAAATTAGTTATACTAAAATCAACCCCGGTTAAACCTATGTTTCTAACCAACTTTTCATATTGGTTAACCTGTCAATCCCCTCACAAGGGCACAAGAAGTCGTGAACCATTCCAACCTAAATGGGTTTTACGATAAAAGCGGCTTACTGACTAAACTCGACCCCCCCGGATTAAAAATCCATATTTGGCTTTATCGAGTCTCTTACAACTAATCAAGGCAATCATGACCCGAAGAAGACAAAACGACGCCATTAGCGCATCCACTACCAAACACCGCCATCGTCATCATCTAAAACTCTGAAAGTGAATCACAATAGCAAACATTTTAGTTCCAATTGGTCTAGGGAAGAAGAGTGAAGCACGTCCGGTTTTTGTCGGATGTTTCAAGAGAGAGATGCTAGAGATGAGTAAACGAATAAGAAATTAGAGATAAAATAAGTTTTTTTGACAATATACATATTATAATTCTTAATATTATTTTAGATTGTTATTAAATATTTAAAAACCATTTGAAAAAACTCTTGATACGTTATAATCCGACCCCTTTTGACCGGACACATTCTGGCACAACCCATCCTAACTCGTTTTTCAAAAGACCCATTCTACCAGTTCCCAATCTGACCCAACTCGTTTTGATCCGGACACCAAACCCGATCCGACCCACTCTCTTTGTCAGGCCTACTTACAACACACGACTCAAAGGCCTCTTTGATATTTCACGCAATCGTTATCTCCAACGAAACCATCATCATCGTCGCCGAAAATTGGGGCAAAACCAGAAACTTTCGCAGACAAAAACCCTAACATAGACGATAGTAGACACAATTATTTTCCGTGAAGTGATTAAAGGTAACATCTGATCATCTCTGGATAGACGATCCTGCTTATTTTCCTACCAAATTAGGTCTTTGAAGTTAGTATATGAATCAAACCCTAGGTAATAATTGAATACATAGTTGAATTAATTGGCGATCGGTATGATCAATAAAAGCATACTTAAGGTTGATTATTATCCACTGGTTTTCATTACATGATTTATGAGTTGTTTCAAGATGAGGTTTTTATTTGCATATTTAAGGTTTTTGTTCTGTGTTTGCAAATCCAGAAAGACAGTATTTGAATCGAACATTCATGAGCATGTTATTGAGACAGCACAGTTCGTACCTTCCATGGTTACTTTAATATTTCTATTTAATCCAGACATCAAAGTTTGAGTTGTTGTTTGTATTGCAGTTTGATGGATGTGGTTTAATCATGGCTAATACAACTAAACAAAAAGCTGCATGTTCTTCACTTGCAAATGTGGACGTGGAGAACGAATACTTCGTTGATGATTATCCTGATTATGTGTGGACTGCTCCTGAAGAGTCAGCTATTTTTCATAAGGCTATAGGACATGACGGATATTATGATGATCGTGTCAACTCTGCTCAGCCTGAGGTAAACTTAAAAAATGTATTGAGTGGGATAATTGCAATTGCTACTGGTCGGAACAAAGATACAAGTGAAGAGACTACTGTTGCGGGTTCAAATGCTGCGTTTATTGGGCTTGGAAAGAATGGAGATGATTACTTGCATTCTTCTGTCCACATTCCTAGTGCACCACCACTTTATGAACCAAATGGATTTATGAACTATAGTGCGTACAAAGAAGTGTTGGAGGCTGAGCCGCCAGAGTGGCTTCAGGACAGCTCTACCAAAGCTTGTATGCAGTGCCATGCTTTGTTCACTGCCCTCACTCGTGGTAGACATCATTGTCGGTTCTGTGGAGGGATATTTTGTAGGGCTTGCTCAAAGGGAAGATGCTTGTTACCTGTTAAGTTCAGAGAGAGGAACCCACAGAGGGTGTGTGATACCTGTTATGACACACTTGACCCGTTGCAAGGTGTGTTGATCAATACCATCAGCAATGCTGTACAAGTCGCCAAGCATGATGTCATGGATTGGACTTGCACTAGGGGATGGTTAAATCTTCCGGTTGGTTTGTCTCTAGAACATGAAATATATAAGTCTGCTAATACGTTGAGGAATTACTGCCAGGTACACTTTTCTTAAAACTTTTTTTTTCCACACATGATGATTATGTTACATCTCCAACAAGGGATGATAATTCAATATCAACTGGGCAGGTTGCCAGGTTAAATCCTGAAAGGTCTATACCTGCAGCAGTTATAAAAGGAGCTAAAGGTCTTGCTATTTTAACTGTTGCTAAAGTGGGGATGCTACTCACATACAAGTTTGGTACTGGTTTGGTAGTGGCTCGAAGGGAAGATGGTTCGTGGTCTGCACCTTCTGCTATAGTTTCAGCTGGTCTAGGCTGGGGTCTTCAGGTATAACTATTAAGTGCATTGTTTTTATCAATGATGTTGCTGGATTTCAAGGTCACGTTTGGTTTTTTGACCTAATTTTATACCTATCCTGGTACGGGTAAGTCATTGTCATTATAGAAAACTCATTTTGGAGCCGGGGTTCGTGTTATCCCAAGTTCCCAACTCTTTTTGGACCCTATTCTATGAGTGGGATTTATATTGGATTACTGGGTATATGTATGTATGTCTTTTATTTTATTTGTTTCAAAACAATCTATATAAATAGATAGAAGTGGGATGTGTTTTATCGGTTCCAAGGAAAATCTATCTTGAATGTGGGCAATGTGGGTGTGCTGGAATGTGAAACAAGCAAGCACGTGATTATATTCTTTAATTGCTTAATTGTTTTATTGAACAAATTGATGGTCTGTAAACCGTCATAATTGGGATAGTGGGGAGTTAAATTAAATCGTTAATGGGATAGCAGGGGGTTGAATTAGGGGCTCGCAATGCAACTGATTTTCTGGAAAAAAAAGCTGTGAATTTTAGGCGTAACCGCCTACTTTTAAGGGTTCAGGTTTAATCTCAGTGACTTTAAACAGTCAGGATGCAATGTGAAGGTGGTTGAAATACCTTAGATCAGCGGTTCACTCACCACGGCTTAGTATATATAATCTGGTATTCAAATTTCATTTTAAAGTGAGATCACACAATTATTTTTCTTTTTGTTTTTGCAGGCTGGAGGCGAGCTTATGGACTTCATAATTGTGCTTCATGACTTTAAAGCTGTGAAGACGTTCTGTAGTCGCATGCATTTTTCTTTTGGAGCTGGTTGCAGTGCTGCAGCAGGGCCTGTTGGGAGAGTTTTGGAAGCTGATCTTCGTGCCGGTGATAGAGGCTCTGGCATGTGCTACACTTACAGTTGTAGCAAAGGTATTTATAATAGTTAGAATGCTCTTATTTTTTTGCTGCATATCAACCTCCTGTTTGTGTCATTTAACTGAAAACGCTAGATTGATTAGAGGCCTAATGTGGAAGAGCAACTCCAGCTTTTTTCTAAGCATTGCATCAATATGAAATTTATGTGACGAAGAGACCACTTGACTCACTCTATTCTCTTTTTCCATTTTCTTACAGATAAAAGGTGTTTTAGTTTGACAATAATAATTAACCTCCCCATGAATGCGTGAGCAAGTTTATATAACTTTTCTCTCCACTAAATCCTCTTACTAGAAAACAAAAATCATTTGATAAGGAATTAAACATAAGATGGCTGCATGGACTGCAATCGTCTGCCACATAATATATTAATATATATCATTTGGGATATTATGTTAGTTACAGTTGCCTATCTCCTGTCGTAGTAGGAATGTAGGATTATAGATTTAACGCCTGTTTAGAGAGGAAAGATGGATAATTTCTCAGCATATTGAACTTGGTTGAATACTTGAATTTGGTATTGTTATATGTGCATCTATATTGTGTCTTCTTCAAGAAAATAGTTGTTTCACTACGTGACTATGTGAGAACCGAGAACTACATTGCTTCAGTAATCTGCAGTGATATAAAGCGATTTGGCTGATTTAAGCTTACTACTAGTTTTTGGTTGTGTGTAAAAAGAAAATTGAGAACCAAGATGTCTCATGTCACTGGTTTCTTGGTTCAGGTGCATTTGTTGGAGTGTCATTGGAAGGGAACGTTGTTGCAACAAGGATGGACACAAATCTTCAGTTTTATGGCGATCCATATTTGACAACTGGTGATATACTTCTTGGGACCGTGGACAGACCAAAGGCCGCTGAACACATGTATGCTGCTCTGGATGACCTTTTCTCCAGACTCATCTCTTAGCAGCTTTTTGCTCAAGTGCTCCTGCACATGGTTGGAGTCTGCTGTTGAATCATCAGTCAGGCGACTAATGCTCTATATGTACATACATATTACACCTGTACAAAACTTGTTCTCTCAACTAAGTTTAAACATGCTTGAAAGTACTTTTTATAACTTGTGATTATATTATTATTTATTGAAGGAGAAAAATGTAGACGGTAGGATATGATTGGAAGGATCATGTTCCATAGTGAACGTGATTGTATTATTATTTAGAATGGATAACTGTAACTCTGTAAGTATGGGGCACCGTCAAAAGGGTCTGATTAACTATAGTCGTTAAAATTGTGTTTTTCTTAAGCATAAACGTAAGGAAAATATAAAATATATAAATTTATCGTTGAGTACTTCTTAGGCCGGGTATTTACTCCCATTTCATATTTCTATCCCCTATTCTCTACAAGAGATTTAGAGAAAGTTGAGTGTGATATTTAGTTTGAGCAGAATAATGTGGCATCACCATCTTAGGTGAAAGAAAAAGAAAACAAGCAAACACGACATCTTTGTTACATCTAAACCCCATCGTCGTAAGGGAAGGATGTCGAGTCTAGCCACTCTTGCCCGGTGATGAATTCTGATACTGTGAAATTAGAAGCTTCATAATAATCCATGACATGATAACCGGGCCATGTAACTCGTTCATCTACATTGGAACCAGGACCAACATTCGCATACTCACCATAATACAACGTATCCAAACCTTCATCTCCGGACCAATTGATCCATCCCTGGGGGTCAATCAAGTCACCAATGTAGGACTCGATGAAGACAGTGCGCGAGTATATCCTCCATGGCCTCCCAAGGTAGCTTTTGACAGTAGCTGAATTGTGCAGGTCCTCAGTAGCCAAAATGCTACAGTTTTGAAACGAAAACCCCGTTTCTTGATCGGGAGAGTCCCGGGACTGGGCGGATATGACAGTGTACTGGCCGGGCAATGGCTTTCTGGATATGATGTTGCAGTCCTGAAACACCGCAGCTGCATTGCCAAATATGTAATCTATGGTCCCATAAATGTCACATTCTCTGTAAAATTGCCTGAACGAGTGAACGTATAGCGTGTCTTGAAAACCATATATCGTACATCTGTAGACTGCTGCTAAGTCTGCATTAATACGAAGGGCTACCGCCTGTTGCTTCTCCGGTCCGGCTGTGTTATAAAACCCAATGTCGCGTGCCAAGAATCCCTCACCCGACACAGCTGTTCATCACCATCATTCAAAAACTAGTTAGCCAGCGTTAGTTTAAAAAACTTATTTTAGTGTAAAAGCGGGATTATTTTGTTACCAACAGTGGCGGATCTAAACGTAGTCCAACCGTCACCCATGCTTCTGTTACCACTAATTATAGTTCTATCACTTCCTTCACCAAGAAGAACAATGTTGGGTTTGTAAAAAGGTATCTCTATATTCTCTTCATAAAACCCTTGTTTAATGTAGATGATAACCCTGTCAACGCTATTGTTTGGAGCAAAGTTTATGGCATCAGTGATGGTGGTGAAGTTACCACTCCCATCACTGGCCACAGTTATCGTGTTGTCATCATCATCACCACCGCCATCATTGGTGACGGGGGTATTTCCCACCGAACCTAATGCATCAGAGAGAAGAGAAAGACAATTGCTGACAAGTTTGTACGTCGCGGTTATGGTGTCGACGAGAAGTGGTTTTAGAGGGCCAGATGCAGAATCTAGGCCCTCTAAACAAGTATTCTTGTTGGTGACCGCTGCTGCTAGAAACGCGCTAACATCCGCCACCTTCAACGTTTTGGAGGAAGAAGTTGCGGTGATTCGAGTGATGGACTTGTTCAAGGAGGCAATGGTTATTTGGTGTAGTTCATTGCAGTCTTGCATGGTTCCCTTTTTCTTCTCAATGATATTAGTGCCATCAGTATTAGATAACAAACTTAATAGTTTTACTGCTTCTGATGTGGCAACCTTGAGAGCTTGGAGGAGGATGTTATCAAAATCAACACTGATATTTACGGATATTGCGAGCTTTAGTGTGTCGAAACACACATCCGGGTAAGGTGTAGACTTGCAAACAGATTTTGTTAGAGACGCAGAGTCGTCAGGAGAAGAGAGAGTTTGAGTTGTTGCGGTTGCTAGTATTAGTATTAGTATTATTATTATTTGGAACCGGAACAGAAACCGGAACCGAGATGAGATCATTTGTGTGGAGAAAAACATTAATGTTATCTTTCTGTATATGGGTGGATCTTGTATGTTTATACTGAACAAAAACTGAATTTAAACTAGGATTCAGCAATGCAAAAGATAACAAATAAAAATAATTCAAAATTATCAAACCAAGACAAAATGTCACATGTCTTGCCTTTAACCATTCTTTGCATCAGTGTACTCATGTTAAATAACATTTTTATCTTTCTTCACGGGGAATAATGCACACTGACCGACAGCATATATATAAAGAATATGGTTGTTTGCATATTACTTTTTGGTGAATAAATAATAATAAAAGACATGTTATTTTCTGTGTTAAATTCTGGATATATTGTTTTTAAGTACAAACAAATGTTTGTTTTCGGGTTTCCAAATAGTAGTTAATGTAAACCAAAACTATGATATTTTGTGTTGACACGGTGATCTATATCATTAAATTAAGTGTCACATGGTAAAGAATGTGCTTTAGGTTATTTCAAGGTTTAAGAAAATCACATGTTCATTTTTAGAAGTGTTTCTTGTTTTAAGTTAGTTGAAGTGTCCTCCTTAACTCAAGACGCGTTTTCATAACAATCAAATCTATTCGTTTGGAACCGTTTTTAGGTTTTGATTTGGATTCAAAACCCGTTTGTTATATGGACCTGAGGTAGTACATACAAAACCGGTTTGTGAAATTTTTATCATTGAAACTGAACTGAACCGGTAGAAAAGCTAGCCAAAATACTCAGAACCAGGTTCAAATATGATTAAAAAAACCGATCAAAACCAGTCAACTAATCTAACCGAAGTGAACCGGTTTGAAACTAAAACTGGATTGAGTTGACCTTGTTAACTGGGACCGAACCAGATTTGTGTGCTAAACCGTTTTGTGCGAGTCTGGAGCAGTGGAGCGTTTCTCTGTTTCGGTTTTTGTAGCCCAAAATTTATTTCATGGCCCAATTTGATTTAATTGTTATTAAATTATTATAATCATCGAATGAGAATAAACGCATGATCTTCAAATGTCAATCTATCATACTCACACTCTTAAACAATAAGCTAACTTACTTCATATATTTTTTTGAACGGCCCACAAACACTCTAAATAGACTACTAGTGAAATTCACCTCATCAAGTGAAGTTCGCCAAACCGGTGAGGGGAAACCCTCTCCTTGGGCCGAAACCCATTTGACACCCGCCCCAAGGCACACCGGTGCAGATACATAGACCGTTGGAATCAAGATTCGAATTTGAGTCCCTTGGAACCCGGTCACCTACCATCATCCCAGATGTCACTGGCGCAAAGCCATGTTGGCTAACTCACTTCATATTTAGATTTGAATTGTAAACCTCTCGTTTAAGAGGCAAACATCTTTACTAAATGGCTAGTCTCACACTGACTATTCCTCCCTCCGTCCCATTAGAATAGTCTTAGTTTGAAAAACACAAAGTTTTAGGCACAATAAATGATTGATATTTTTATTTGTTATTTGACAATAGTACCCTTGACAATAAATATTATTGTAGGTCCATCATATTGTTTGTTTTATGCTATTAAGGGCAAATTTGGAAGTTTACCAATAAATTTTAAAAGTGGACACTTTAAGTGGGACAACTAAAAAAGACAATATGGACACTTCTAATGGGACGAAGGGAGTATTAATTTAGTTAATGGTAATTCTATAAAAATGTCTGATTTGATACTGTCACTATTACTAAAACCAACGCAAAACATAATACTCAAACTTGCAAGTTTTGTCGTATCGAATATGTTTACTTAAACTAAAATTGAACACGACACTAAGTGTAATAGTAAATCTTTGATTTTTATGGTAAAATTTGAGTGTGTGTTATGACAGGAAAATCACGTGTGTGGGGCATCAAAAACGCGTTAAAAGTCAATATATATAAGTGAAGTGATGGTTGTATCATCTTAAATATGTCCACTTGCTTTGGTCGCTTTTACGTCCTGTGGTGTGCCCTACATCAATTAAACCAACACATATAAGCTTCACTAAAATTTCAAATAAAGCTGTATAGATTGAGATTTGTTTTTGAATGGGCAAATATCATATCATGTTTTACGATAATGACAAATTGTCCACCGACCCAAGTCAATACCATATTATTTGTACTTGTAATGTCCCACCATGATATGCATATATGTTTTTGTGAGTAAATACGTCATTACTTCTAATGAATTGGTCTTGAACCGAAAATAAAATAAAATAAAAAAAGCTTGATATGTGTATTGATGAAGGGAAAATTTCCAATATAGTGACTAACCACATAGGTATGATCGTCGATCCTACTGCCGATCAATAAAAATCGAACATCCAAAAAAAAGTACAAAGTTCTTTTTTATTTTTAAAACATGTATTGACGCCTGACTCTACTATGTGGGCATCCAACTATACTTTACGAGTGTCAAAAACCAAGTGAATTATGTTTTAGATTGCCAAAAACCACCCTTGGACTTCTTATATATAGTATCAAACATATAGTCAATCAACAATAACAATATTACATCAATATGATCTACATTTAAGTAAAAAAAATTTAAAAAAAACCTTAACACAAACAAAAATAATTATATTTTTCGAATCATCAAACTCCCAATCCTGCTGTATACTTAACTCCAGTGGACGGCAACCACGAGTTTCCTAACAAGAACTGCCCCACGGTGAAGTTATTCGCCTGACTCGAGTCATTGATGGCGTGTAAACCAGGCCATTTTACGCGACCCCCTAAGCCTGCACCCGGACCATAGTTCATATACTCTGCATAATAAAGTGTATCAAGTGCAAAGTCACCATTCCATTCAAGCCACCCTTCAGGCCTAATGAACTGACTTATGTAAGACTGCATAATAATTGTCCGCGAATACAGCTTCCACGGCCGTCCAAGGTATGTTGGTATGCTAGAACTCGAGTTGACCAACAAGTCGGGCTCAACAGATATGTTTGAAAACTGAATTGAAAAGCCTGAAGGCTGAGACGGGTCCTTACGGCCCTGCGCTGTGATAGTGTTTTTTTGGTTAGGGAGGCCCTTTCGGGCTAGGATCTGGCAGTTTTGGAAGACTACAACTCCGTCTCCGAACATGAAATCAACTGTGCCTGTTATTAAACAGTCTCTGTAGAATTGGCGCATTGAGTGGGCGTATAACGTGTCTTGATAACCCGTGATGGCACAGCGGAAAATGACTGAAAGGTCAGAATCGGATCGGAATGCGACTGCTTGGTGCTTTTCGGGCCCTGCCGTGTTCTCAAATTTCATGTCACGAGCTATGAATCCCTTTCCCTTTACAGCTGTGTATTGTAAATTAAATATGCATCAAGATTAGTAATTAATTGATCATACTTTATATTAATCTGTCATGTTATTTTTTTCAATGAAATGCAGCACAATTTAGCAGGTGGTAAATTGTTATTCAGATATTATATGTTTAAGATTATTATTAGCAGCCTAAGCATCAACTGGTGTATTAATAGTTATCGTTAGTGATATGTCATACAATTATATGGCACATTATACGGGCGGCCTGTATAATATCATACAGGTCATATGATATGACATATAACATGGTACTATTAGGGTGGTGTTTGTATAACAACATGCTAGTATACATACCAAATGTAGCGGAACGATAAGTGGTCCAACCGTCGATGAAGTTATGGTTACCAGAAATTATAGTTTGATCGATGCCATCACCTATCATCATAATGTTGGTCTTCTTTTTACCAATCTCCACATACTCCTGGTAAACACCCTTCTTGACATAGATCACAAACCGGCGACTGTTATAATCCGGAACTTGAGAGATGGCATCCATCACCTTAGTAAAGTTACCACTACCATCTGCTGCCACTACAGCGTCCGCTCCTATGCTTCCGCCACTGGCTTGGAGCAGCCTCCGATCTTTTGCTTTTAGCCATTCAGGAAAAGCAGAAGCTGCGGAACTATCAACGCTCCGCAGCTTCCTCCTGCCAGGTGGCACCTCATGAACAAATGGTGCGGGAACTTGACGTACCATGCCAAGTATTTCCCGCACCAACGAGGTGACCTGGTTGAGGCTACCGCCTACCACCGTCTTTACAATACTGTTTGTACCCTCAAATCCATCCATGCAAGTGTCTTGATTACCCAGTGCCCCACCAAGCCATGTACTCAAGTCAGCACCAGTGTTACCAGTGGTGTTATACTTGCCTTTGCCTTAAAAAAATAAACAAAAGTAAAAAAACTATAAAATGATTCATATACTGCTAGTTAAACGAACAAACATACACGACACAAATCCCAGTAAAATATGTCTGAAAATGAAATGATCAGACGTGACAAACCTTACCTTTATCTCATAAGATAAAAATCCTGGTCGATCCCACTGGGGCCAAAAATTAGTGACTAAGTTTTAGTTTTGTTACGAGAAATGAAAAATGAAGGTGTACCGGTGGTGGGGTTTTGGGAAGCAGAAAGAGTCCATGTAAGTTCATCAGCAGATAGATCAAGCAGATCAAGGCAATCGGCAACCGCATTCGAAACTCTGAAATCGCCACCGAATGCACCTGAGAATTTAGAGACAATGGAGATCACGTCTCGGACCGTTTGAATGGTGGACGTAACGGAATCAACGAACACGGAACCGGGGACTTTTAAGCACTCGGCGTCAACAAAATCATTGTTGTTGTAAGTTGCAAATGATGGGGTTGTGTAAAGAAAAGTGGATAATAATAGTAGTAGTGTGATATGGGTGTTATGTTTAGTTGTTAAAAACCAAGGTGGAGAAGCCATGTATGTATGTTGTTAGATTTTGAATGAGGGTGTAATGAGTTTTGGTTATAGACAAGCTAGAGAGACCAAGTCACAATTTAATGAGTACGCAATGCAGTCATTGGTCCAAGGGGTCGGTGGGTAAAATTTAATAAAGTAGTTAATACGGTTTGGGAGACAGGTGAGATATTTAATATAAGGAACATGTTCAAGATATAAAAGTAGTCATCAATTCATTTACGTACCAAAGTGACATCAAACCAACTTATTAGTGTTATGATTAGAGGTTAAAATCTCGTAATAAAAAGATACGTGGAGCATTCACCGTAAATATTGTTTTCTATAAGTTATTTTATTTTATTTTGTATTCTTGTAAATAGTTTCTTATCTAAATTTTAGAGATTTATGATTAGTGATTCTTTAAATACAAAATTTACTATCCATTAATCTTTATAGTTTGGTGAGTGTTTATAAAAAAAGAAAGAAAAATAATAGTCGTGAGTGAAATAGAAATAGAGATGAAGAATTAATAATATATGTGATGTTAAACAAAATTAGAGACAGATCTAGAAAAATTTAGTTTTTAGTTAAATTATAAAGATAAAACTAGCCCACAGTGATGATTTGGGGCGTTCAACCTAATGCATGAGCTGATATGCGAGTGTGAGGCAAAGATAGTAATTCGAAAATATTTGAACCTCATTCCTTAATCTTGGGCCATTCAATGAGTCGCATTAGCGCGTTGGGGCGAGAATGTCGCCACATGTCGGGTAATGGGACCGAAACATCGTACCCCATTTAGTTAGTTGTAAGAAAAAACCGGTCAGGGAACGTGCTTTGTTCGTCGGTGTTAAGCTGTAGGTATACTTTTAACCCTACACCCTTTTTCTTTATTTCTGTTTTTTTAAAGTAGGTATGGGATCGAAATAAAAGTGTCAATCCGGCCAAGATTCTATTCTGCCCTCAATTATTGTGGCTTTTATCACATTTCTTTGGGCAACAGTCACTATCAATATTTCTTTTCTTGGTGGTATGCATGCAATGTGACGGTGCTTTTGGTCATGGCTTTAACAAGAAAAAGCTTATGGGGTTACTTTAGCATATCACATTGCATGTATAATGCTCCTTAATTCATGGGCATCAATTATTTTTCTTAGTCTAGGACCAGATTTCAACTATTTACTAGGTAGTGTAATATAACGTGTAGAAGATAAATTTAGCTAAATATATGTGACAACTTATAAATAGGTCATGATGAACAAATCCCAGCTAGAGTTGATGAACTCTTACCTAGACTAGTTAAACAAAGCAGAAAACACTCGGACTTAAAACAGGTATAATTTGGGCTAAGAGTGAAGTTATCACGTACAAAACCCACAAGTAGCTAATGGACAAAAGGTTTTGATTTGATCATGTGGCAAACGCCATAGACGATTTAGCTCAATTATTTTACTCAAAATTAAAAATCCATCTCTGTTTTCCTTAATCAATAATTTTCCTCAATTTTAGAACTTTTGAAAATATTCTTTTCTAATGTAAAACGCGTGAATCGAAGATATGATTTTCTTTTTCTTGAGAATTATTTTCATTTTTGTCCTTTTGCTTTGCTGTGCATGAATAGGACATGTAATTCTTTATGTTGGTAAAGAAAAAAAAGTCCTTAACCAAAATCTTATCTCTCGGCTTAATTTTCTAAACTAGTTATATATTATACTAGATTATGTCCCGTGTGTTACACGAGTTGTATAACTAAAAATATTTAATTATTTTTTAGTATAGTAAACAAAAAAATCATAAATCATTAGTATCTTGTGTACGTTATCTAACACTAACAAAGATTATAAGTCACTGAAGTTTCATTAGGTGTTCCAGTCCTATGTAATAGTTTTACGAATATTTGAATGATTTAGAATTGAGTTTGACAAATAAAACATGTATAAACTTTGGATACTATTTAGTAATTATTTTTATTCAGTTTGACTTAAACTTAATAATTTTAGAACCATGTTATTAAGTTGCAAATTTTTTTTCTTCACTATATATTAGATCCCAAGTTAAAATAATTGAAAAACACACTTTCACTTTTTAGTAATCGTAATTGATACATGTTTATTTGTCCTTCTCAATTTTTAAAAATTCGTAACATTCATAAAACTATTACATATGATTGGAACACTTAATAAAACTTCAGTAACTTTAAATACAAAAAAAAAGTTAAAAGTACTTAATTAAAACGATGAGTAACTTGGTTACATACTTACATTTATTCGACATGTGGCTTTGAAAATAAAAAAAGAAGTTAATAAAAATCTATAAATACTTTGTTGCCACATCGTAATTTCCTTATTTATTAGAGTGCTTGCATGGAAACTATATTTTATAAATCCTTGAAAAATTAATATGAATAAAGGAATGAATGTAGACGTAAATATGGGATCATACATTTTTTGGCGGGAATTAAATGTCAACAGTGGCTTCATTAAACGACATGTGAAAACCAAAACCCTCTTTTATTAGAAGGTATAGATAGATATAGATATTGTGTTCAGGGCTTCTAGAAAAGTCGCATTTAGATCTAGAGAGACATGTAATTGAGATGATATGCACGTGAAGAAAAAGATGAATTGATCACTCCACCCAAAATTATAAAAACAAATAATTTTAAGTATGTAAAATAATTATTTTTTGTTTTCGTTATGGGCATAAGATACCGGAAGATTTTATATTTTTCTTTCGAGATGAGCTACTCTCTAACCCTGGGTATAAAGAGCCGAACATGTATTTTATATTCTATTACTATCGGCGAGTGTAACCACCAAGAAATGTAATATTGACCATTAGATTGGGCTAAGATGAGACCCTAACCGTATAAACCCTTCACTTACACAACTTTCAGACAACTTTTGGGCGGTTTAGTTATTTTTGGTTTCCTCCCACGTCGCTAGCGTTATACCGTAGCTTGCTGCTGAAAAACGTATGTAATAGGCTAGCGCAGCTCGCTTCGTTCTTCAAGCTCCACCCCCTTACTCAACGTCTTCATCTATAAAGAAAGCCCTTTCTCTAGAAGAGAAGAAGGTAAGCTTTCAAGCCTATAAGTATCAATACTACGTCGTCGATTATCCCGCTACAACCTCCTCTGATACTTTAATATAGATACAACCATCATAATCCCTCGTTCATTGATGTTGTTTCTATGAAGCTCGCTCTAGGGCTACGAAAGACCACCTATGATGATGAATCTTGCACTCACTACCTCCCACTCATGAGTCGCCCAGAGGTCTTGATGTCCGTCACCACTCTGATTCTGTTGTCTTCCAGTCTCCGGATGTCCAAATGGAAGCCTTCAATATTCAGGCAGATAAAATCGAAAATGGCTAGGTAACAAAAGTAGGCTTCCATTTATTCTCGAAAAAATATATACCAAAATAGTCGAAATTATACAAACTCAGGGATTATTTTAAAATTCACAAATAGTAAATACAACGGGGGCATCACAACCTTACAATCCACTACCGGTTGTGCTCACGTCGCGATAATATTATGTCATGAATGCGCTTAGAGGTGCACAAAATAACCGGTTCAATAACCGAAACCGGTTATTAACCGATTGCGGAATAACTGGTTAGGATATTTTTTAACCGCAGGTTCGTAACCGATTAAGGATTTTTTATGAATAACTGGTTATTAACCGGTTTTTTTAAAACCAAATTTTAACCGATCCACAGGTTAACCGGGAAAAAACCCGAAAAAAAAAATAAAATATTAGAAAAACCGGTTAATTAACCAAACTAGTTAAAGTAAAATAACCGAAAATTTTGAAAAAAACCGGTTATTAACCGAACTGGTTAAAGCGAATAACCGATTTTCTCAATAACCGAAAATAACCTGTTAGGGTATTAAATAACCGGTTAACCGAAATTAACCGATTTGTGCATCTCTAAATGCGCTAGAAGCAATGCATTGTATCTCCGTCAAGTGCAGAACTAGAGTATGAAGTCACAGCACAGATCATTGAGCCTTTTTTTTTTTGTCTTTGGAACCTACTTGGTGAGATTAGGTAAAAAGATAAACACAGTCACCCCTCAATTTTTAAAATCAATCAAGTCCACAAGTCAAGAGATGACACTTAATCAAGCATATAAACATTGCATTTGTCAATGAAAGAAAAGATAGATCATAAGTTCAAACACATTTACAATGTTCCAAACCAGAATTGCAATATAAGGGTTCAATGTTCAACTTGTTAATGGAATGCTGCTTTCCTTTTGAATATTTGCATCAGAATGAACTTATCATAATACTTTGCTTTTGTATCTGCCTGACAAAGATCACCGCAGATCAATCACGTCAAACTTCAACTTGGGGTTAAGATAAACATCTGTACATTGTTTATAGATTGGACTGCCATCTGAAGGTGCATCGTGTGCATGGAAACCCCGATGAGGACAGTTTCTTATCACACCCATACCGCCAGGTGTAGTCAAACGAAATATGCCATGCTTTCTGTAAACATGATGGTAAATCAAAGAGTCAATACATATTCTACAATCAGATTATCCAGTTTGATAAAACAATCCAAACAACTACATATAAGCATTGTGTACTTGTATTGTAACAACTGATGTTTAGGAATACCTTGAGCCATCTCTCGGTGCCATGACGATTGCAATAGCCTCTGGCAACATAATCTGGAAAGTGAACAAGCAAAACCCACAGTATGAGAAAAGGGAGCTCTGCTGTGCAAAGTTGTCAAGCTAACCAAATAATACTAGCATTCTATGGTTGAACCAAATCACCAACATTGATTAAAGCGCCCAGTTTTGACCTGTACACACTTTTTTCAACTTTACTGGGCCTGCCGATCTCCTATTTTTAGAGCGGCCTGTTTTTCCCAGTACCCATTTTGTCAAAACCCATTCTGACCTGAACCAAGATGACCCCTATTAGAACGACATGTTCTGACCTGAAGCCATACCGATCCAAAACTGTTCCAACCTGCCCGTTTTGCCGATTCTAACGATGACTAGGTGTGTGCAAAAATTGGCACATAACATGACCTAAGCAAGCCCAGACCAGCAATCCGGTACAAGCTATATTCATTTCACTTTTCAAATCTAAAGTTTTCATCAAGACAAGCTCCGAGTTTGGAACGTTTACAACAATCAGTTCTTGGTTAGGTCCACTCCGGCCTTAGACCAAGTCCTAACAGCTTTTACCACATAGGAGATTAGCCTGGTGACTAAATTGGCAATATGATTCTACAAACTGGTATTGATGGCCAACTACAAATTGGTTATCACTGATGAGAAATTGATCATGAAAGCCAGACCTTAATGAATAAACACTGAACCTTGATAATTAAATACCTTAGAATGTAACACAAAATTATTACTCTTGACTTAATTTGGTGCAAACTGATAAAAGGGTGGTCACACTAAAGTCTATTTACCATGCTTCTTTATTTGGATGCCCCATAAAAACTGCTAACATTTTACCTTAGGGGAGTTATCCTATTTTCCTAAAACTATTAATCTGCAAAAAAGCAATTGGTATAGCTAAGTGGGCCCTATTTAGGTAAAACCAAGCCTAGAGACCTCCATAATCATCCTACAACCAACTTATGGTACTCATTTGAGTTATGTCAGTTCCTCTGTTTTGTTTGTATTGAAGGGTATTTAGACATTTGACAGTAGTCGAACATTTTCCTTAAAACTGTTTGTCAAATTTTAATGCAGCTACGAAAGTAAACAATTAGAAAACGCTAGAGGGAATGTCACCTGATATGCGTAGTGCGTATGAACATCAATAGATGACATGAAACAAGATTGTGTAGGGTGTGTCTGCAAAATATAAACAAACATCAGGATGTAGTAACATCAGGGCAATTTTCAGGATAACAAACATGATGCACCGAACTGACAAGAAACAGTGTAGTAATATCATGAACAAAGAATGTGCCTCTAGGTTTAGGACTTTGTTTTTGTTCAGTTTTTAGCTATTAGCTTTGGACAATTTATGTTTAGTATTTTTTTTTTCATGTATATAGGCAAGCTTGGTTTGTTTTCATACACTGGTTATTTTAGTATTTCCCTAGGAACTATTAGTACTTTGATGTTCAGTTGGGATATGATGTGACCTATAGTTCCATTATTGAGATAGGGGTGTTACACCTTTGACCTTTCCTAGAATTCGTGGCAGCTTGCAAAATCAAATAATATGTTCTACAAACTTCAAGTGTCAAGTTAACAACTATAAATATAACCAACTTTTTAAGAACTTCTAGAAAGCTAATAAAACAGAAATAAGATGCATCTATGCCTGGGCAAAAAATTTAACTTGGAGACAATTTTAAATTTCAATTAATATATGTCTCACATGTATCCATCCAAGAGGGAATAGAGATCGTTTGTCCTGCACTTCAAATATTTCCTCCTCATTGGTAGCCTGACACTGTACCAGAAAAATGTACATCACAAAAGAGCCTTAAATTCTTAATTGCCAGCTATTGCAATCAAGTTATGGCTAATAATGGATTGTTTTTAATCATAATCAATGCATAATTTAAAATATAAATAACTTCAAACGCAGAAAAAGAAATGTTAGATGTGGTACATGTTGCCTAACCGGCCTTACCCACCCATCTTTCTACCTCTTGATAGATCCCATAAAAAATAAGAGAATAAGTTGGTAACACTTTACCGAGTTTGCTGTTCCTTCTTGTTTAGGAATGATAAGTGTTGTAACATAGAATTTCCGATTTTTCTAACAAGTAATAAATAACAAGCAGTTAGACAAACATTGAAAAGGTAAATATGCATAGTGGATATTAACAACACGTACAAGTGATCCAGCAAGAATACCACATGTCTCCAAATCTTTGTCCGTATTTGACTTTGCCATTTTCATGAAGTGATCCATCACTTTTGAGGACTGCACAAGACACGTAGTTAGTGTTTTTGCCTTTGCTGGTACCAATTATACACATCATCATTAAACACAGCTGACCAAGTAAAAATGTATATTTGTAAACCTCAAGGTGGCATTTTAAACCCATAACTCATTTACTTTCAGGCTATGTTTCAAATGTCGACCAAACTGCCAAAGCATATTTTGAATGTATAAAAGCTAAATCTTAGTGTTCAAAAAGTAAGATTAATATAAACTCCATAGTCATAGTTGACAAGCTGTAGCGCCAAAACAAACTGGCCCATTGTGACGTGTACACAAATTAGTAGTTTTAAACCATTACCCAACCTGCTAATCCTGCCCATTTTGCCACATCTAGCAAAATCAGTTTCTTCCAATGAAGATTTGAAGGATAGAATATCTCACAATGTGCAACTCAAGGGGAGATTCAGAACAAACACCATCACTGGGATTTCCAGATCCAGGCCCTGTATCAGGTGATTTTGTGGGGATCAAATCTTGGACTTCAGCAAGAACAGGAGGTGGGGAAGGTTGTCTTATAATATCCAACTCAACAGGGGTTTCTATTTTTTCTTCAAAAGAGATCAAGGAATCAGGTTCATCAACGTGTGGTTTATTGTTTTTGTTTGGTAAAACAACTGATTCTAGACTTGATTTTTCATGTTCCAAGGTGATATTATTGTTTTTGTTTGGTAAAACAACTGATTCTAGACTTGATTTTTCATGTTCCAAGGTGATATTAGTTTTATCAGCTGAAACACCATCCTCTAAAGAAAGCAGCTTTTTCTCCCTTGCAAAATCAAAATACCAAAAAATATTTTAGTATGTCCAGAAAATCAAAACAAAAAATAACACCGAAGGACCAGTTTCACTTTAGTAAATGGCATCTCCAATATACAAAAGTAATAAGTTAACATTACTATAAAAGTGCAAAAGTCCATCTTTAAACAACACACTAAACATTACTCCGCTGACATATAATGAATAGCATAGAGCAAAATTACACCAAATTTCAAGTAACACTAATACACTATCCATTACGTGTGAGCTTAAAATGCTTCACTCTTAAGCCTTGCCCTTTCAATTATTGAATTTTAGTTAGACCCCTATCACTTATCGTATCTTGATTAATTGACATATCTCCTACTGTTTAACTACAAATTAAAAACTAACATACATAAGACATATTATTGCAAAATCTCACTCATACCTTTCAAGTAATTAATACGATCTAAATTTTTTGAATCTATATTAATGAATATTCTTATATGCTTGGTTTTAGAAGGCTGGGGTGATATTGCTAGCCTCGTGTATGTGAGGAGGCTGATATTTAGAAATAATTATAGATGATGTTAGCAGACTACTGTTGACAAGTAATATAATTTAACAGGCAACAGCTGATTAAAATACCAGTACAGCTATACAAATACTGAATATAAGTTAAAAAAAAACTTCAGCTAATATAATTTAACAATTTAACAGCTAACATTTCAACCACCAAATGTGATCAGAATTTTGACAGCCCTAAAGCTGATTTAAATGTTAAAACTAATCGAACTTAGCAGCTTAGCAGCTGATTCGTTAAGCAACACATAGCTACGTTCAAGATCAAATATAGGGAAAACTTAAGTATGCAATCAGATGGATTATAGCACAAGGAACATGAAAAGATCAACTGATATATTAAGTGACCACATAGGTAACAAAACAATCACTATTGCAAAGGAGGCAACATAAGATCTACTGTATGATAAAGCCACAGAACAAACTTATATATTAAAAGAGAAGTATTGCAATAACACGATTAAAAAGAAAAAAGAAGCCAGGTAGGGCTGGCGTGCCTTGTATACAAAGGGCTAGGTGACTGCCTCATGGGACTGCGCTGATTCATTTGTATGTATATTAAATATTACTAAAAGTACCTAATTACACTACACGTGATTCAAATTTTAAGTGTATACGTTGGAGACATCCTAATATATTTTATTGGGATAGGATTACAATAGCAATAGTGAAGCGAAGAACATATCTTAGTAAAGCAACTAACCTTGGAAATTCCACAGGTGTCAAATCTATATTCTTTGGATACCGAACCTGAGGTGCACACAATAATTTTAGCCTTCTTTCTATATTGAAAAATATAAAATATGAAGAAGAGAGTGAAGGGAAGATCATGATACCACCACATTATTGACTGGGGGTTGCCACTGCCCACGAAGTCCATTTGGGCCCAAAATAGAATGTCTTGAGAGTGTTTCTTCCTTTGCACGAGGAAAACTTAGAGATCTAGAGCACCAACAAACAAATGAAAAGTTTGTATGAGAATAACATGAAAAAATAAAAATTCAGTTAGTTAAGCCTAATGTCAAATAAATAAGACTTTGTTTTAAGCAGAATATTAAGCAGCTAAATTAGCTTCTAAGAGGTGACAACATTTTTCTAATAGAACAATCAACAATATCACATATATAAAAATAACAATATTCAGAAAGGAAGGCCTACCATTCATCTTAAAGTCCAATTAAAAGAACTAAGCAAAAATTTCATATAAACTTGACAACTATGTCCCCTCAAATTCCCTATATAATTGTCATAAATTGACTCGTGTACCCTTCATTTTCCATATGTAATTGCCTCATGATCAAAATCATATTGGACAGCATAAATTATATGGTCTTTTAATGATATTTAAAAGGTCTTCAAATGAAAATCTAATGTTTTACAATATAATGTGTGGACATGTGTGTATACAAAGCGAAAAACTGCAAGACAATTGACAATATATAATATTAAGCCACAATATCAACACTTACAATTGACTAGTTCGCTCTTCTAGAGGATTGGCGGTTGGGTGCATCTGAATGTGAGAACCTCGATACATGTTACCATGAGTATTAACTTGTGGTGCCTGCTAATTTTTAGATTCATAAAAAACTTTAAAGAAATACATTCGAAGAAAAAATAAAAGACCCATTGTACAAGATATAAATTTAATAGTGTTATATGCATTCCTAATCATATATACAATACTGCAGAAAAAACTAGTGGACTACAACTTATGCTTTCTGCAAGGTTTTACCATACGCCAGGCACATGCTTGTATTTTCAAAGACACTTCCATCCAACCATACCTTAACACAAAACATAATCTGAACCAATAGTTAAATCACAGATTGACATGAAAAGAGGCTCTAAACATGGTTTGTGAGCAAGCTTAAGAAAAATTCTTCCTTATGGTATGAGAATATGGGACAGTGAGCGACGGTTTGAAGGGAAGAAAAAGATATGGACGGTCCACGCTCGAGGGATATATAAAAAAACGGAACTAAGGAGATTGTAGACTGCATAAAAGGAAACTAAGGATGGTGTCGGCTACATAAAACGAGCAACCTAAGAATGGAACTAAGGAGGTTTTAGACTACATAAAAGTGTTTTAACAATTCTATGCTTTTATGTACAATTAGGCAAAACAAACTTATGGATTTTATCACTTATAAATTTTGACTTGATTAGAATGTGTACTCTATTGTCTATTTTCCATTTTGCATAAGTTACTATGATATGAACTATTATTACCTCTAAAAATTCAATACTAATCAGATGACTTTAAATGCTAATTATATTAAGGTTTTTTTATTATGTTTGGAGAGTAGTATTAATTTTCTGATTTCTATATCTATTATGTGTGTGTGTCTGTGTGTGTTGCAGTTTTTTCTTGGGCGCGCTTCCTTGTGCCTAGCGCCGCGCGGGTCCTTTGTGCCTTTAACTGTCTACGTGTGAAGTGTTCTTAACCTTTCTCCATATTTCAATTGACTTCACATCACTATCATACCCGTCTAACAACTAAGATATGCCTGGCATATTCTCAAAAAGAAAAATAATAATCACTTAATATTGTACGAGTATACAAGCATGATCATTGTTTCCACAAAAGTAAGTGTTGAATATTTTCGATTCTAACAAATAAAGTAACAGTGACTCAGTGAGTTATAAGTGCAATTAATCAGAATATTTGATATAACAGATGTATATGCGCAAGACTACACTACTTCATTAAAACCAGCTGCTTAATATGGAAAATCACCAGAAAACAAGAGAAAAGAATAATGTTATTCATACCTTATTGATGGTATAAGTATAATTGTTTGTCGATGTTTGCTGACTAACTATAGATCGCGCTGGTAATGATTTTGATGACTCCAACAGGTTCTTTTGAGGAGGATGACTCCACCCATTTGATTGATAAGCTTGTTTTGTAGATAACTCAGAAATCTTCTGTCCTACAACTGGCTTCAATGCCTCCAGCTCAGTTAAGGCACTCAATACTTTCTGAGATCATATTTTTAAAAAAAAATCAACGATGAAATTGCTGAAAACGGAATAAATGCTTCCTACTTGTCGGAGAACACCAACTGAAAGATTGTACCTTCTGGAGAGAAATCTTATCTCTCTGTGGAGACGCTCTAAAATCACGATGGTATGGTATTGTTTCCATAGCCAAACTAAAAAGGAAATACATGTTTTATTTTCAGATTCAGTGGAAAACCTTACCAATGTCGTATCGTATCCATATCAAAATTATATATTTTCCTACCTTGAAAATCTTAAGAGCATAATGTATAGATCGATAATATTCTTCTCTCCTCGGAAGATTGCAGCCTGCAGGAGGAGGCAACATTAGACCTTATAAGGGATCAGAGAAAGGATGACCCAACCATGTTGCAGAGTAAAAATATCTATGTTGACTCTGTTACTCTTTTCTTTAATTATCTATGCCAACTCTGTTAGACATGCTAATATATCACGTCTGTGTATTTGCATGCTACTGCTCAAGAGAAACAAGACATGAATTCACAGATAAAAATACATTCAGTATAAGCTAGTAGAGTGCTGGGTCAGGAAGCTAGCCTATAAGTATGCACGAACACAGCAAGTCCATGTGAAGTGGTTAATGCCCCTTAGGGGCATTTTGTGCCATGTCACCATAATGTATATAAACTCGAAATTGGTGTATTGGTTAATGCCCCCATAAAGCCCTTTCATCATTACTCTATATGTGTTTGCAAACAGCTGATTGGTTGAATACGGGGGAGTGTGAACAAAAGAGGTGTTTTATTTACAACGCCACATACGAAAAACCTAAACATAAGCCCACGTGTAATGGTGCGTGGGGTGTTATGTAGGGGCATAACGCCATTACACATGGTCTAAGCACCATGCCACCGATTAAGCAGAACATAACAAGTGCAGCTAACACGAAAAAGGAAATTTGAGTAATTAAACTAAACAGCATCGAACACATCCTTCAATTGTTCCAACGTCTAGGGCATAGAACTTATCTCTAACTTCAATACAATTTGAACATTCAATTGACACTAAATTGTCCATGTCCTTTAAAGTAGAGAATCTCTGACTACAATGATTTAAGATATTTCACATGAATGAATCAGAAAGTAATGGTTTCGATTACAATAGTCAAATTTAGGGGAAAAGTAAAAACCTGTCGGAGAATGTTATCGGCGATCCGGTAGTAGTAACGTAGAGAAATTCGATTATCAACAGTTATCTTCTGTGCATTAGCAGCTACATTGATAGCTCCGGAAGAAGACTTCATATTGTTAGTTAGGGTTTGAATTTCCTCTTTCTACTTCCGATCAACACCAAATTGCATCTCGTTAAAGGATCTGTAGAATCACACAAACAGAATTGTAATTGTGCGTATGAATTTGATCTTATGAACTCAATAACAATTTACCAGAGACGAGAATTAAACAAGCAAAAGTTAATTGATGTCGGCGGGATATTTCTGAGATACGAATCACAAGCTCAATTATAATTATCTTCACCAAAGTGATGATGAAAATTAGAGGTGTTTGTAGACTTACACAATCTGTATGCTCAAGAACAACGATGAACATTGAAGAAGACGAAATGATGATTTTGACTCTGAAGAATTTGTAATCAGGTTTTAAAGTTAAATAAATGTCAGCCTTGGTCCAAAACAGTGGCGCTTGGCCCGGGGGAAGGAAGGCATGGAGGTAATAAAAACTCGGGTTAACCAGCGACCTGAAACCTACTTGATATCTAAACCGTTATTTAGCGGTGATATAGAATCGGTTTGTAACCGATTCTGCTTGCTGGTTTGTACCCGTTAGGGTGTTTCAAGAGGTGTGACGGGTAAAAAAATATGTTTTTTAATTGGGTGAAAAGTGATTTATAGCAGGTAAAAAGATTTGAGATTTTTTCATAACAAAAAAGATGTTTGCTAATGGTTTAAAATGTAGCCATTTATAGTCGTTGGAATGTGTTTTCCTTACCATTTCGACCTGAGTATTGGTATAAATAGCTATTAGGTGTAGTGGTTCAATTACAACATATTTCTAGCTCTCAAAACGCACAAAAACGCTATAAGCTCTCAAGTTTCAAAAGGCTTGATGGCAAGATCAAGTGGTCAAAGTTTCGTTGGTGTTGATAGTTCATCATGTGAACCAAATGTGCTGAGGATACTACCACAATATGAAACAAAAAAGTTAAGTCAAAATTTGATTAAAGTGAAATATCATAATGTTCCATGTAGAGTTCGATGCAAGAATTGTTTTTTTTTTCTTAAATCCACGTCTAACTTCACTTTAAAAGCTCATTTGGGAAAAAAGGGTAAAAGAATAATCAAGCACAAATGTCAATTGAAGAAAACACTTCGAATTCAAGGTCGAGATAGTTCTTCATAGGATGGCAAACTTTATTTTTCATTAAGGGTTGCGTTTTTATAACTCGTGATTTAAAAGGTTGGCTTAACAAAAAATGCTATAACATTGTTTTAGACATGATTGTTTAAAAAGGATGGACCCTAAAAACAATCATTTGAAGGCTTTCAACTTCACTAATGATGTCGGCTTCTCATGGTTCAATAGATTCGAACCTTTGCATTACTATCACATCAAGTCAATCAGAAATGATGAAGCGTGCAATTGCATTTTTAACTATTTGGATATCGGTAAAAAAATATTTGGTATTTTAGATAGCCTTAATTCAAATTTAAATGTTACAAAAAGAATATATAATTTCGGCAGCTCTTGAAAAATTAAAATCATTTTGTAGAAAACATGTATTCACTCTATTCATTAAAGTGCTGTTTGTTTTTTCAGAAAAGGTCTGCATAGCTTTTAATGTCTGCGCCGCGCAGAATATATAATTCAATGTCTGCGTGTGGTCCGCGCGGCGCAGACATTGTCATCTGCAAACTGTTTGTTTTTTCGAAGAAGTTTCATTAAAAAAGGTCTGCGCAGACTGCGCGACCTCTTTCTGTGCAGACTTGGACCAACCACTTCTGAGATCTTCTAAGATCTGCTGATAAGAGTTAAACACCTTCACCTAGTATCACCACCCACTGTCCATCACCACCACCATCGTCTACCACACCACCACCACCGCCACCACCACCACTACCCACCATTGTCCACCACCACCCAACATTTTCCACCACAGCCACAACCACCCACCATTGTCCACCACAACCACCACCCACCATCGTCCACCACCACCACCCACTATTGTCTACCATCACCCACCGTCCCCCACCACTACCACCACCCACGGTCAACATATTAGTGATCGACAAGAGCTATGAAACACTTTTTCATTCACTATCATGACGAACAAGATATTTACATATATATGGAATACATCTACGTGATCATTTATAAAAAAATATATTCAATAACTACATATATGTAACCATCTATAAAAGTGTAAAACCATCAAACAAACGTAATTTAGGACGAAACCATCTATATATACGCAATTTGATAATAAGTTTACATACGTTCAACTAGAAACATTATAAGATCTGATAAATTGATAAACCGGGCATTTCCAGCCCACCAAACAAACCGCTGATTTTCTGGTCACTACCTGCTAAACACAGCAGATTATAGTTATCTTTGTATATGTACATGCACCTATTTGATGTAAATACATTGGTATAAATAGTAGTCATCTTTGTATTATTGTATATGGTCCATGCAGACTTCACCTTGCCAATACCTTGCCCACAGGAAAAAAGATATCATCCCAATCACGTAGCGCTGAAGCGCGTGGTGATATTACAAGTTCTTGAATTGGATGGGAACACCCCAAAGGATTTCAAGAAAACTATAATGCTGCCTAGACACATCGAATATGAGGAATGATAAGGTATTTATCAATACTTGGTATTTGATAAATGATCTTTATGCGAGCGAGTAAGGAGGAGTAGAAAGTAGAAACGATGATATAAGGGAACTATACTAAAAGATTACTTTTTGTTTAATACTTGCAATCTCCGTCCTGTTGCGCCGGAGAATCCTTCTAGTTAAAATCATTTTGTGGAAAACATGTATTCACTCCATTCATTAAAACCTTTTCTTGTCTACTATCTTTGAAACTTAGTATTTTTTTTTTCTAAATATCCACCAACACACAAAAGCTCTGCTAGCACATCCATCCAATGTGGGATGCAAATAGCCTTCCTGTATCCAACTAAATCAATGATGTTTTTTTCTATCTAAAAAGACTGAGACCCACCAATATCTTCACTTTGACAACACCCTATATGATCACAACTCGTCCAAAATCACTTCCAGCTCATGCAACCGTAGGCTGGAAAACATGGTCACAAATTATTATAAAAAGATCAACCGCAATGACAATCACTAAAAATCAGACCGTATGCCATGAGCTAACGACTTTAGAGCATTTTATTTTTAAACATGTATCAATTATGGTGATAGTCTATTAATTTTAACAGGCAAACCAGCAAACAGTAACCAAACTAAATAAACATATACTGATCATTGGTGGGGTGCACCAGGCAATGGTGATTGTGTAAGACCAAAGCGACACATGAAGAACCCCAGCAGCAAGCTACTGTGATGGGTTCTTCCCCCTTAAAAAATTAGATTAATATCGAGTGGATCGATGACCCACATATCAGATATTAAACTGATAAGAACAGATACTACACTTGATCTTAGCCAAAAGGCCGAGAAAGGTATGCTTTTTCCATTCCAAGACCCTTTCTTTTTAATCCAACTCACCCCTTGTCTGTTTGTTTACTAAGATAATGTGGGATGCAAAGAATAAGTTTCCTTGTTTGTTTGTTCACTTTAGTAAGACTCTACACTTACTCCCTCTAAACCATTAATTCAATCTTATGAAATGAAATATGAGGACCCAGCACTAAGTTTTTTTTTACTTTGTTGGGTATGCAATTTGAGAGCTTATGGTGAACCTGTCAATGGGTCAATTGGTCACAACAACGAATGTCAATTGCAGTGATCAAATAACAGAAAGCATTGCGAAATATTGACTAATGGCCGAGGAGTCAAATAACCGAAATTTCATTAACCAACAATTGCACTTTTATTTCGATTACATTCATATATTACTAACCAAGTTTTTCTTCATTGAAAACTTAATGGCGAGTACTTTTTTTTGTTTGAATATTGTTTGCATTTTAGGTGCGACTCATGTAATGCGTTACAACTATCTGCTAAAACTCCTTAGTGATGGATTCTAGTATATTTTTAGACACATACCGCCTTCACTTAGCCATTTTACTGGATGAAACTAACATTTGTATTGTACTTGTTAGATCTGCTGTTTTAAATTGCATACTAAAGAAAAATGAATCATTGGCCAAATATTATTATCTGGTCACATTACAATTACATTGATCAATCAAAAAAATCATATATTTTTGTATTTAGATATTTTGCTACATGATTTCACCATTTTACATGGCAGTTATGTATTCATTTGGATAACACATTGAAAATTAACTTTATAAAGTTTACACTACAGTTACAATCCTCATGAGCAAAGAGAAGCTTGCAAAGGCCAAAACACTACACTGTTAGAAAAGATATCTAACATGACACACAATAAGTTTTGCCTTCATTAAATCATCTCTTCTTCTGCTCGGTCATAGAATAGGTAGCCAAACTACATCTATGAAATTGTAACTGAAAACATTCAGCAATGAACATATCATACTTACCATCTAAGAGAACAAGATGAATAAAATTCATAGATTTCTCCAACCCTCTCTTGTATGACTCATTAGTTCCCTTTTTAACAGTATTTTCAGAAGAAAAAAAACAACCGCTCAGTTGTCACTTATAAGAAGAATTTCAATCAAAATAAAGGAGCAAGATGCACAACCGCTTAGCATATTAGTGATCGACAAGAGCTATGAAACACTTTTTCATTCATTTAAAAAAAATATATTCAATAACTACATATATGTAACCATCTATAAAAGTGTAAAACCATCAAACAAACGTAATTTAGGACGAAACCATCTATATATACGCAATTTAGTAAGATAAGCAAATATTGTTCACTCGATGTAAACTGAGTTTATAATACAAGATTTGATAATAGTTTACATATGTTCAACTAGAAACATTATAAGATCTGATTAATTGATAAATCGGACATTCCTAGCCCACCAAACAAACCGGTGATTTTCTGGTCACTACCTGCTAAACACAGCAAATTGAAGAAGGCATAGTTAATGAGGTGGAACTGGTTTCAACTAAAATGGGTTTCTTTATGGCAAAAATGGATAAAATAATAATATACAAGTCAGTTGCATCAAGTGAAGTGCAGCAGTCTTTACACTTAAACAATAATCAGGTTTAACATGCAAGATCTAATTGGACTGTGTGTATTTGTAGTGAATGCTACATAACAAAAAACTTTTAGACTGCATAATTGGAGGGGTGCGCCAGGCAATGGTGATAGTGTAAGACCAAAGCGACACATGAAGAGCCCCAGCAGCAAGCTACTGTTATAGGCTCTTCCCCCATAAAAAATAAGATTAATATCGAGTGGGTCGATGACCCACATATCAGATATTAAACTGATAAGAACAGATACTACACTTGATCTTAGCCAAAAGGCCGAGAAAGGTATGCTTCTAACATTCCCAGAACCGTTTTTTTATAACTAAACTCTCCCCTTATTTGTTTGTTTACTAACCAGATGTGGGATGCAATGAATAAAGTTACTGTACTTCTTTCATCCAAAATATATTGTTATGAAGTTCGAAAAGAATTGACATTTTTTATAAAAATAATATATTCTTACTGCAAGCTTTCAGAGTTTCAGTTACTAAAAAATATCTCCAAACTAACTTGGAGTACTTTGTTAAAAAAATGTCTTATCTTATTCATAGCAGATCATACAAGGAGAATAGATCAATGATTTATGTGAAATTTTTATTTTTAAATCAAAATATAATGTTCACAACCAAAAAGTTTACAACAGGGTGGCAGCCGGCAGGTAAATGGGCAATAAGCTGCGTCGCAACTCGCAACCCCCTTTTGAATAGTAAAACCTAGTCTTCTGAAAACAAAACCTTAGCCATTAGGAGTTGAAACATTGCTATGAATAATTTCACCGCATTGGCTAGGAAGTCAAACATATCAAAGGCCAGTGTAATAAAAACATGTTGATTGCCTAGGCAAACTTTCTTTGTATTTAGAAATGAAAGTGGGAAAATTTGGCTATGTTTTACTGGTGACAGATCATACATGAAGATGAGTGATTTAAAAATTGCTCAAAATATATACCCAATTACTCAAATGTTTACAAACCCTGGTTGCTTTATCTTAAAAGCCCCAAGATTACTTAGTATGTATATATAGATATGTATCCGGTATTTTTCGTCAGTAGGGGCAAAATAAGGTTCATTAAGACGGAAAAGTTAGGTCAATCCGACTCCAAACTGTTAACCCATTATAGTCTTGTTTTATAAGAAAACTAACAAGTTGTTTCATCAAAACAAATCTGTAATGAAATTAAAACTAATGTATATGATTATTGAAAACTAAGTAGTTATTGCAGACTAAAAGAAACTGTCGAAACAATGTACCAAACCGCTTACATCTCCTACAAAATGAGAGAAATCATATAACGGTATGCTAGCTAGTATCGACTTGATAACACTCATTCGTCCTCCTAATGGCAATGTTTTAGCTTTCCAAAAAATTCATCAGGCTTCAAGGCATCAACAACGGGTCTCCATGAGTTTATTCCGTTCATGTGGCCCCTTCCAACACACCCAAATGAGTAAAGGGAATGATACTGATTTACATTTGATCTTCTATGCCATAGACGCCCAGCAACCGCCACATAATGCCTGAAGCTATATCAAAACACCTAAGAAATCTTTTTAAGATTTGGACATTGTGATAAAAACTACTCTCCCACATATAGTTGCATCATCGCACGTGAAACAGGTTTGACAAAAAAGTCCCATCATTTGGCGTTTGGATCAACCAAAACATTTATCCCATTTGAATAGCTTGTTAACAACAATAAGAGCCTCTAAAGCAACAAGCAAATAACAACCAAAAAGAGACAGTATCTACGTACTAACTGTTGACGCAAATCACTGGTCAAAGTTTTGTTTGCTAATTGGAGGGGTGCGCCAGGCCTTAGTGGTAGTGTAAGACCAAGGCGACGCATGAAAAACCCCAGCAGCAAGCTACTGTGATGGGTTCTTCCCCCATAAAAAATAAGATTAATATCGAGTGAGTCGATGACTCACATATCAGATATTAAACTGATAAGAACAGATACTACACTTGATCTTAGCCAAAAGGCCGAGAAAGGTATGCTTTTTTCATTCCAAGACCCTTTGTTTTATACTAAACTCACCCCTTGTCTGTTTCTTCACTAAGCCAATGTGGGATGCATAGAATAAGTTCCTGTATATATCTATTTTATTCATTCAAAATCATAGCATTCTTTTACAAACATGCAGATTTTGAAATTACATATGGTTTCCAAGTATAGATAAAAACACACAACCATTACATGCATCTAAATTATTCACTTCAGCACGGATCCTACACTTCCTCAATCTTATGAACCTGGTTCATGAAAAAAATACAGGATTTGTAAGTTAACTTTCCACTTTTCTATATAACTCAAATCCAAATATTCACAAGTGAATGGCCTAAAGTTACCGCAGATACCGCTGAACAACAAAAAAAAAAAGAATGTTTTGATTTTAAAGTCGGTTGCTTTTGTATTGAGCTCACATAGTGGATATAAAGTCTTAATTAGTAAATAAAAGTTTAGCCAACGTACCATAGTTTTGCTTCACTTTAGTGAATCTATGAATAGCTTTCAGAATCAAACCATATTTCTTGTGCTTTAATGATCCCATGTGTCTGCATCATAGAAACGGGTCATAAATAAAAAATGTAGCCCCTGAATAAATCACATTGCATGGCAACTCTGATTTTGGTGCAGATTAGGTAATGATTGGTTGTTAAATGCTGTTTAAAAAGGAAAAAAGTATGCTTACACCATCTCTGTGTAACGAATTCTCCATGCTGGAAAACCAAGGTGACACCTCACTGGCCCGTAAAGTAACAAAAGATCGGGATCTGGCTCTACGTAACCTAATAGTAAACCAAGGACAAAAATTCGTTATATATTTATGTATACCTTATGCAGAAAAGAAACGGAAGGAAACAAACAACAAACCAAGGGTCTTTAATGCCTCAGTCAAGTGGGTTTCAGTAAAGAATGGTTTTTCTGAATCGTCGTCCACATAATACTTTTTGAATAGCAGGTTAGCTGCTCTAGCAACTGCTTCTTTTCCATCAGAGATGGAAACAAATTCAAAATCCATCCGTTTTTCACTGAGAAGTGGATCGGATACTAAATCACCCTGCATGAATCAGAAAGAGGAAGACAGTAAATAACCATGTTCAGAAAAGTAAACAACAAACATATATCATATATGTGCCATGTAAGGTCAGCCAAATGGGTTGGGTGGGTGGGGGGTAACAGGTCAAGACAAATAATTGTTCAGTTGATCTGCAAACACTTTTCCTCAGCTATAAATATAAATACTATTATAGTATTATATAATTATATAAATAGTTCATGTGCTAAAACAGTTATTAGTAAGTTATAATGTTAAAATAATTATCATTTTAAATAAGGCGATTTACAAGTTAGCTGCGTTTGGAAAAAACTTAGGACCATTCTTAGCCCATTGGATCAAATCTTTTTAAACAATTGGCCAATCAAATGCTGCAATTTTTACTGAACAAAGGGCTATGGGGTGTCAAAATCAGAAGTATAGCTCTTTCAGTAAATTTAACTTCGGCATAGTATAACAAAAAGATATTATAGAACATAATACATTGGGGGTCTCTGTAGAACCGAATCTCTTCATGAAGACTTCCTTTGACTTCTTCAACACTCCTGCATTAGTAAAAGAGAACGTGATTAACCGATATCATACTCATAAAAAAGTTAATCCAAAATATTAGCATCTCCCTTACCTTCCCGGTCATAAAGGCAAACCTTTTTCACACCTATAGCTGCAAGCCACTCTAAAAGTTCAACCACTTTTGACGTGTCACGGGCTTCATCACTTTCCACAACAATTCCAAGATATTTGACCCGATCTAAATTCAGATTTGTGTAGGTTTTCACATATCCATTTGTTATAAGGTAGTTTTCAATGTCAAGAAATATCTCCCGGACAATGTATATAACACGGAGTATCAAGTGAAGTACATTCCAGAGCAAGAAGAGCACAATGTTGGCACTCTGCACAAAAATGGATTCAAACGACAATCAATTAGGAAAAGCTTCAAAGACACAAATTTTGAAAAAATTTTACATTTGACACTTCAACGAGTGAGAAAAATGAAATATGATACCTGTGAAGTCCTCCGAGAAACCTTCTGTGTTTCGGCTATTAGATCCATAGCCTGCAAAAAGTAAACTAATTGAAGAATATGGACGCAACCATACACTTTAAAATGCAAATAACTACCCCTGCCCAATGAATTTGACTTTAATTTATCTAGAAATTAGTTAAAAATCAAAGATAGTTACTACATTATGTTAAATATGGCCCCATGTGGGAACTAAGGAAATGTATCATATGAAGAAAAGGTACCAAAATAATAAATGATAATTACAAAAAAAAAAACACATGTGGTATAGTGGTGCTGTGGTGATGATGGATTTAGTCCCTAAACTTCATTAGTTACTCTTTTAGTCACTACTTTTAAGTTCGGTTACGGGTTTGGTCCTGGCATGGATGACTAAATCTCATCACATTCTTTGAACATGATGACCAGTTTGGATAATTCAAAACAAAATCATCATCGTCATCTTCATTCAGTTCATCTTTAAACCCACTTAACTTTGGCTTATTCATTTCACATTGTGTATTTGTGTTATGTGTAACATCATATCACAAAATATTTTCGCAGAAATATATGCCTTACGAGTTCATATTAATACCTTTTACAGTTTTACCCATAAAAAATCTCACACTTAATTAAAACTCTAGCCCCCTTTTGCAATTTCATCAGCCATCACCTGTTTTTCATATACAACCCTAAATACTTCCAAATCTTATCATTTATTTACTTCTGACAAATAGCAACAAAACTTAATAATAATATTATCATCAAAAATAACGAAACTGGAATAGTGAATAACCATAAAAGCTTCTTGCATAACAAGCATGGATGAAGAAGTTGAAGATCAGTATCACACAGTTAAAATCAGTGGTAAAATTTCTTATATTGACTTTGATTTGAAGGTCAAACAAATACACTAATCATCGTAAAAAGTACCAAAAACAATACACTAATCAGTACGTACCGAGTCTTGTTTCTGATAGCTAAGGTTGGAAGATCCAATTTCTGGTCTATGTGATTGAAATTGATGGAATAGTTTAAGTTGAGATAAGGGGAGTGATGAGGTAAATTGATCGATGATCATCAATCACAAACGATTGCATCAACAAATCTAGCGATGGTCCCGCGAGTACAATGTTTGTTGCAAAGTCAAAAACATGTGTTTTTCTTTGGTAGCATGGCACGTGGTTCGATTACAAAATCTCCCACGACTTGTAAAATCGTTTGATGTATTGTTGAAAATTATGGAAATAATCAATTTTTTTTTTGTTTTACATTTGGGGTTGTTTTGTAGTTTTGGGAGATTTACAAAAGCTTGGATATCATTTGGTAGACTTTTAAGATCTTGGAGTTGGTTGATTTTAAAATGCATAAACCAACTTTTTAATTGTCTAAAGCTTTTAATAAAGATTTGAAAGTGTTAATACTCGCGCTTCAAATAACCTAGGTGTTTTGTTACAAATTTGTTAGGTCTTATAAACAAAAAGATTCATATATTGGCTTGTCTATTTGTAATAGTGCGCTGAAGTGTGTGAACTTTAACAGTAATCATTAAAAAAAATCTAATTTTATGCTAAGTATCTGCTTTATGCTAGCTAGCAATCGTTAGTGATGCATTCGCAGAGAAGCATGTCATTGATTATAAAGATAATGAAACATAAACCGATCAAAGGGCAATAAAAAATAACAATGCATAACTTCGCATTTTTGTCTAAATTTAAACCTAAAACATAAAAAAATCACAATATGAGGATCAAATAGAGTTTGGGATATGTTGTTATTACTTTAGAGGATATAATTATATGTGGTAAGTAAATCTTATAAGTAAAATGAAACTCTAATAAGAAGTCAATACTAAAGATGGATTAGGAGTCTAGTGATATGAATGTCAAATATGATTCATAAGGAATTTGTTTGCTTATTTTTGTGAACAAAAATTTAACTCGTTTCGAATGGATGTCATACATGATTTCTAAATTGACTCGTAAACAGAAAGGCATATGTATCAACCTTTGGGTTTTGAAGAATTTGCAAAACCGTTTATGATTACATACTTAAAAATGAAAAATGCCGAAAAAATATAACGAAGTTTGTCAATTGTGCTAGTTTAAGAAGTTGAATTTCTGTTTGGCCCGCTAAAGTCACGAAATTTTCATTATGTGTTATAGTCATATATAATAGTTTTACAAATGTTTAAATTTTTTTAAAATTAACTTAGGCAAATGAAACATGTATGGATCATGTTTACTAATAGGGTTATTAGATTTAATCACCTCCAACTATAGGTTACTGACCGCTGTCACCCTCAAGTATCACTTTGACCAATATAGCTCCCAATTAAACACTTTAGTGTCCATATCACCAAAAGTTAACCAATTCAAGTCACTTTTGGTTATTTTTTGGTTAACTTTTGGTGATACGGACACCGTATCACCAAAAATTAACCAATTCAAGTCACTTCTGGTAACTTTTGGTTAATTTTTTTATTAACTTTTAGTGATACTGACACCAAAGTGTTTAGTTGAAGTTATATTTGCCAAAGTGATACTTGAGGGTGACAGCGACCAATAACCAATAGTTGAAGGTGATTAAATCCAATAACCCTTACTAATAAGTAAAAGTTTTTTCTTCACAACTAACTCGAATAATGACATAGTAATAGTAAAAAACAACTTACCATGTCATACATGTCTTTATTCAGTGGGTTGTTTAAGGAGCGTGTTAGTTAACCGTCGTATAAAAGTGAGTAATATTATTCTTTAATTTTATTCTTATTAATATATTGATCGGAAAATCTTCGCATGTTATTATAGACAGATTCGAGATGGTCAATATCCAAATAGATAGACACGCTAAGTGGGTTAGGCTCCCAACATCGGCGGAGCCACATACGCCCAATTGGGGTCGGTCGATACCAATCTTTTTTAGGCGCATATAGTAAATTCACTTACCAAAAAACCGAACGGTCTAAATCTTTTTTATTACTGGTCCCATTGTTATCTATAAAACTATCTAAAAAATAGATGACACCATTACCCATTTAGTTTTTGTAATTGCAAAAAGTTAAAAAAATCAACTGCAAAGTTTATAAAAATAAAATACATAAATAAAATAGTTTTACTTGGTTAACTGGGAGTTTGAGTATTAATAAAAATAGGTTAATTGGCCGAAGTCGATTATTTATTAATTTACTAATCCTTTAACCTTTATCAATCCCCAATTAATACCAAAAAAATCCAACCCGGTCCCCGTTCTCATAAGCTATTTGGCAACGTGAAGGGGTGTATTTAATTTTGCAACAAAAATAGTGGAACACAAAAGAAACGTCTTAGATATTCATGAAAAAAATCCTGACGCTTTTACGACTCAATAAATAATGACATCTAACTATTTAGGTTGTTCGAACCCAATAACGGAAAAATTATAACACTAAAGGAAAAAAGTTTCTGACTCCGTCAATAACTCCAAAGAAATAACTAAAACGCACAAAGTGGAACAAAACTAAATTGATATTCATTTGGTGCAGAAGGGTCAGTTAAGAGTACGGACATGAGCAAAGCTTTTAAGGGGACGCGGTGCACCACATCATTTATTTTTGTTAATATTGTACCCTGTGTGTTACACAGGTTGAATAACTAAAAATATTTAATTGTTATCACGCATAATAAACCGAAAAAATCATAAATCACTACCCTTTTTTGTACGTTATCTAACACCATCAAAGAGTATAAATATTAAAATCCACATGAAAAAAAATTAGAAGACAAATTATTCATAAGCATAAAAATCTGATCAAAATTTTGCAAATGGATGACAACTTTTATTGTTACAAACCATGAGCTTTATTATGAAGCTAAAAGATCGACGACCTAATTACCTATATAAACAACAACAAATTGTCTTTAAAATACATTTAATGGTGTTAATTTTTTTTAATTCCAGACCAACGTTTTAGGTCTTTTGACCGGAAGGAGAAACAAGTCGATTGATGAAATAGTTACCTCGAAACGACGATTCAAACGAAGAAACGATGTTTCAATCGGGTGTTTAAAGATAACGATGATTAAATCGAATGTAAAAATTTAGCCAATCGGAGTGCCGTCTCACTTATATATATGTTATACGGGTGTTGTAGACTAATTAAGTCTTATTTGTTTTCATATGTTTTTTTCATAAGAAACAAATTAAGATATTGATTAAGATAACATCAAATTATATTATATTATATTATACTATATATATACTATATTAAATTATAAACTACATGAATAGTGTTTTGTGAATGTTGTAATGTGGTGCCTTGCTATTGGTTTTGTGTGGTGAGGTGGTGGTATGTGGTGCATGGCTATTAGTTTTATTTAGTGAGGTAGCAGTTATATTTAATTTTTAATTTTTTAGGATATTTTGTTTGATTAAATAACGTTTTGCAAGTAGATTTATCTCAGTGGTTTGAATGTTTCAGTTTATTTGTTTGACTTTATTGGAAGTTGATTGACATTTTTTTTTGTGGATTTGAGCCCGTGTATAGTTTTAACGGTAGTGATAAGAGTGATTTTTCAAACACTAATAAACAATGTATAAATGGTTCGCGCAACGCACGTGCCCCGTATAATCCTAGTTAACGTACATAAATATAAAAATATTAACTTAAAAACTTTTACTTAAAATCTGATAGATGTTAATCCATAACTTAATATTTGATAAATGCTGGTAAAAATATTCTGTCATAAAAAAGAGAAATTTATATTATTTTTTAACCAAATAAAAATGGATTTTAAGTTCAGATAGCTTAAAAAATAGTCCTTATCGGTAACCCGACCCGCATCATTCTTCACGGTGGCCGACGATGAAGTCGAGCAAAAGGATGTTGGCGATGGCGGCAGTTTTTGTGGAGCAAATAAATTAACGGCTACAAAAGAGGAGAGGTGTAATTAGCAGCAAACCGTTGAAAACGGATGAAATGGGGGAAACGTTATGGAGTTTCAACAATTGCAAATTTTGCATGCAAGCGCAATATCGTAGTAGCAAAACACACCGCAAAAAAACACACAAACAAACCTCTCAATTTCATGCAATCGATCTCCAAATCATCACAGCTTTTCATGATACGATTGATTGTTGATAATGGAGGCATTAACGGAGATGTGCGATTTGATATCAAAAAATCCAAATCAATATTCTGCTAAAATTGCTTGGATCTGCAAACGATGTCCTCCACCGGAGTCACTTCTCTCCGGTTCATCTCGTATTTCACGGTTTCAACTCAACGCTGTTCTCGCAACAGCCAGGTTCATCTCTCAATGCCCTAATTACGATGATCCAACCCCTAGAAAAACGGTTTTGGAGTTCATTCGATCAATTCCGTCGTCGTTTACAGAGTCGTTTTGGCCTAAATCGTTTGGAAACGCATCAATTGCTTCGTTTTATAATGAATTGTTAGGGTACGTTGTTAAAGCGATTGAACTGTATCAGGATTTTAGTACAGATGTTGCAGGCTTCATGGGAGGAATTGTATTTGCTGCTATTGATAACAATAGTTCCGATTTAGCTATTTCTAGGGCTTTTTTGGCTGCATTGTCTGAGAGTTGTCCGCAGATTATCCCTTCGGATGCGAATAAACTGGTTTCGCGGTTACTTGATACTTATTTGGGGAGCTGTTCAACTGCTTCATCTTCCTCAAACTCAAGTGGGAATATCAACATTGATGCTTTGGGTCCTCCTACTAATGGAGATAACAAGGGTGGTTCGAGTTTCAAAGAGGAATCTATGGAGGCTTTGGAGAAACAAGATATTGCATTCAAATTGATCGACCGCATTCTTGATAAAGTTCAGATTGATACAAGTTTGTTGGAACGAATTCGCCTGATCACGAAGGAACAGCTGCGGTTGATGACTTCTTTTCTCAGGGTATAACAAGTTAATTGTGAAAAATACAATTCAATATATTATATTACCTGCAAAGTGCAAATAAATAATTGTGAAATAAAAGAGAGTATATGAAGTTATATTATCTGGTGTTTTTTGGCAGATAAGAAAGCATGACTGGACAGAGCAGGGATCAGCACTGAAAGCTAAGATTAACATGAAGCTTTCTGTTTACAAGGCTGCTGCTAAATTAAAAATTAGAAGTCATGTGACCCCTGATTCAGATGGTAAGTTATCAAAGAAAGTGTTGCATGGGGCTCTTGCTTTGCTAGTAGAAGCAGCTGAAGCTTGTCTATACTCTGTGTGGCGTAGACTGAGAACATGTGAAGATCTTTTCAACTCATTGCTTGACGGCATCTCCAAAATTGCTTTTACCCGCGAAGGTCATCTACTTAGGGTTCTTCTTATTCGTTTCAAACAGCTTGTGCTACTTACATGTGCTCAGGTAACTATTATTTGGTTTATTGTTGTTTGCATCTTCGATCTTTCTTTGGTTTTGGTTTAGTATATTATATGTGCTATTATTCTTTGATTAGGCTGAAACTAGCGGAAATGGCCAGGGGGCTATGTTTGATAGTGTCTTAAAGACAAGCTGTGAAATAATTGACTATGGATGGACCAAAGACCGTACCCCAGTGGATACATTTATCATGGGACTGGCTGCAAGCATTCGTGAACACAATGATTATGAAGAACAGGTTGGTTGTTTTTTAAATACATGATGATCTCTTGGTTACGTTAATGATAGGGTGATGCATATATTAGAATTTACTTTCCCATTTTGTTGAAACAAATATGTAATATCCATTTTTGTTTATTATATCAGGATGCTGAAGAGAGGGCTGTTCCCGCTGGACAACTCAATGTCATCCGGTTGCTTGCAGAACTAAACGTACAAGTTAATAAAACTGAAGTGGTCGACACAATATTGCCTTTATTTATTGAAAATTTGGAGGAAGGCGATGCTAAAACACCTGGCTTGTTACGCCTCCGGGTATGACATTATCTCATGTATTTACTGTATTATAGGTTTCATATATTGACAACTCATTTCCTGGGTACTATTAATAATAGCTTTACTTAGTGGTTCTTTAATAATGAAACTTTCTGTCTCACTTTTAAGGCATAAACAATTTTGTTTGTTGGATTACTGCAGATTCTTGATGCTGTTTCTCGCATGGCAAGCTTAGGGTTTGAGAAATCGTATCGTGAAGTCATCGTGCTAATGATGAGGAGTTACTTGAGCAAACTTTCTAGCGTTGGATCTGCTGAAAACAATACTTTGCCAGAAGAAGCCAATTCGGAACGTGTTGAGGTATGTATCTTGGAATTGATCCTTTGTTTTCCCTTAAAATTTATAACAATCGTCACCTGTTAAAATATAAAGTTCATGTTTGACTCTTGCTAGTCAAATGTGACTCTTTTTTCTGGGGCTGAGGGAGTAACTTATCTAATTTGGTGGTTAAACTGTTTTACATCAATAATAAAGTTAAACCATTGAAACAAAAATAAACTCTTAGTAGAGTAATATTATTTTAAATAGATGCTCACTAGTTCAGTTAAATTCTAGACTCTTCCTGCAGGATTTGAATTGATAGCTAGAGGCCTTACAAATGCCAAACTGCGAGCCGACTACCGTCAGCGCCTATTATCATTATGCTCAGATGTAGGCTTGGCTGCTGAGTCCAAAAGTGGAAGGTATGAGTTGTTTTATTATATCATTATGAAGCTAGCATAAAACATTTTGCTTATATATATATGTATATTTTTGCCAATTTGCAGCTGTGGAGCAGATTTCCTGGGGCCTTTACTTCCAGCCGTGGCTGAAATATGTTCTGATTTTGACCCAACGGTGGATGTTGAACCTTCACTTCTGAAGTTATTTCGAAATCTATGGTTCTACATTGCTCTTTTTGGTTTAGCACCTCCAGTGCTAGAATCTCTGAAGTCAAATTCAACATCCGGTGGTGCGGGAAGTACAACTGCAGTTTCTATTCAAGCTGTTAATGGACCATACATGTGGAATCCTCATTGGTGTTCTGCTGTAAAGCGTATTTCTCAAGGGACCCCACCCCTGGTAAGCTGTCATCAATTGACATGGATAAATGTTGTCACTCAGTACTAAGTCGACCTAAAAATTATATTTAACCTTTTTACCATGGGACTATTTTGGTTAGGTTGTTAGTTCTGTAAAATGGCTTGAAGATGAGCTAGAACTTAATGCTCTTCATAATCCTGGTAGTCGTAGAGGAAGTGGAAATGAAAAAGCTGCTGCCAACCAAAGAGTTGCACTTTCTGCTGCTTTAGGAGGGCGTGTTGAGGTTTGGACTATGAGCACAATTTCAGGTATAGACCTTGGAGTTTAGTTTTTGTCGCTAGATATAATTATTTATTTTCTTTGTCTTGCTTGCAAGTATGAAGTATGTGTAAAAGATTGTCTAATTTGTTGCTCAAACTTTTCAGGAGTGAAGGCAACTTATCTTCTTGCTGTTGCTATTTTGGAAATAATAAGGTTCAGCAGCAATGGCGGGCTTCTAAATTGCAGTCCCTCTTCTACGGCTTCTAGGAGTGCCTTCAGTTGTGCTTTCGAGTATCTAAAAAGTCCAAATCTCGCGCCAGCTGTTTTTCAATGCTTAATGGCCGTTGTTTACCGTGCTTTTGAGACAGCAGTATCGTGGCTGGTAATTCTTTTAGTTTCTGGTCGTTGAGCATTACTGTTGATTACTCGTTGAGCATTAATGTCACCAAATTGCAATCAAGTTTCACCATTGTCACACTTGATCACCATGAGTCTTTGGGCCGGCATGGAGAACTCGGAACCAGACCCACAATCTAAATCAATATAATAAATACGCAGTAGATAACATATACTTCACATGTACAAGTTCTTAGAATTAGTAATTAATTATTATCCTGGAATTAAGCATCTGATATAGCTGGTTGTGTTCTAATACAAAGTAACTCTGTACTCTTCAAAATTTAAGCTCAAGTTGATAAACAGATTGTACTTAACAACTGTTATATTTTGTCCTTGCCATCTAAACTTTGAGTATTCATAATAATGGGTGCAGGAGGATCAAGTTTTTGAAACAGGGTATCCAATGGATGTTAGAGAGTCGACTCTTGCTGTCCATGCATGTTTTCTCATAAAGAGTTTGTCTCAGAGAGATGAACACGTTCGAGAAGTCTCTGTTAAACTCTTATCTCAACTTAGGGATAGATTTCCACAGGTATAAGACTTAGCTTTAATAGTAATAAATGAAATTACTTTAACTTGACAATTTCTTCTCTTTTTTCACTATTTGTGTAACATGTCTAGATCTTGTGGAATTCATCTTGTCTGGATTTTCTCCTGTTCTCTGTGAATAATGACCCTCCTTCAGCTATTGTTAGCGATCCTGCTTGGACATCTTCTGTTCGATCTTTATATCAAAAGATTGTGCGTGAGTGGATTATTATTTCACTTTCACATGCACCATGCACTAGCCAGGGCCTTCTTCAGGTAATTGCACCCAGAAAAATTCTTATTTCCAGTAGGAAAAACTGTTAATTTTTTTTGTTTTCTTCAGGAAAAACTTTGTAAAGCAAACATGTGGCAAAAGGCCCAGCCTACAACAGATGTTGTTTCACTTTTATCAGAAATACGGATTGGGCCAGGCAAAAGTGATTGCTGGAGTGGTACAAAAACAGCAAATATCCCTGCAGTTATGGCAGCAGCTGCTGCATCATCAGGGGGGAATCTTAAATTAACGGAGGCTTTTAATCTTGAAGTTCTTAGCACAGCTATTGTTAGTGCTACAGTAAAGTGTAACCATTCTGGAGAAATTGCTGGCATGACAAGATTGTATGAGAATATGGAGAAAGCAGATGATGATTTTGAAGCTGCACCATCTCCTGGACTGGGCTCTGGACCTGCCCCAAGTAGTTTTTCAAGATTGATATCTGGAGCTTTTCCTCAACCACCACAGCCCAAAAAAGAGTCTTTTGGTTCAATATTGCTTAACAAGTTTGTTCGCCTTCTTCAAAAGTTTGTTTTCAGTGCAGAGAAGGGTGGTGATGTGGATAAGTCTTCGTTCAGAGAAACTTGCTCTCAGGCAGCTGCACTGATTCTATCAACTCTGGTAAACATTCAAACAAATTCTGAAATCCAGTGTGATATCTAGAAGTGGTAAGATTGGTGGGTTTGGTGGTTTGAGTTATGGGTACAAAGTCGAAATGGGTTTGGGTTGAAACAGGCCATATTTAGTATAGTTGTATCGGTTGAAACAGGCTGGGACGGGCTGGGTTGACCTGCAAACAAATTTTTTACTGTTTTTTGCTCTCATATAGATAATAATTATTATGTTATTTATGACTTATGATTACAAAAACAGTATTGTAGCACTAATAATCTAAAGGTATATTGGTTTCCATTGGTCCCAACTATCACCTTTTGTCTTTTGTCGGTCCCAACTATTGAATTGGCTGTCAACGGTCCCAACTTTTATCACTTTGGAAACTTATGGTCCGTCGTTAAATTTTTTTTTAACGTCATTAAGTTTTTTTTCGAATTTAAGACCAATGTTTTAGACCTTTTGATCGGAAGGATAACACTACTCGAATGATGTAAAAGTTTGCTCGAAACGGCTCTCTGAACGATAAAATTTTTACATCCTATTGAAGCACTGTTTTGTTGTTCGGAGCAATCGACTTGTATTATTCTTCTGATCAAAAGGCTTAAAACATCGGTTTTGAATTAGGAAAAAATTAACGGCGTTAAAAAAAATTTAACGACGGACCGTTGGTTGCCAAAGTGATAAAAGTTGGGACCGTTGACAGCCAATTCAATAGTTAGGACCGGTAGAAGCCAAAAGGTGATAGTTGGGACCAGTGAAAACCAATATACCTAATCTAAACGATACTTGTTGCAACAACTACATGGACTTTCGTGGAATAAAACATGTAAGTCTTTGGACTTCATTTTACATGATCAGTTTTCTGAACTTATAAAACTTAATGGAAGGCTCTCGCTATAAAGTCTAGGGACTTAAGTACACAAAAGTTAAGTGCAAATATGTTATTTGTAAAAAGTCAAAAGGATCTTATTCAATCATGCAAAAAAAATGACTTAAAAAAATCTAGAGACTTTATATTAAGCTCTAAAAGCTAAGGGGTTAATAATGCAAAAATAAATTATAGGGACTTGTGTGTGAGCTTATTAAAAATTCCTAGTATTTTTTACAACTACCTTAATCTAAATTTGAGTAGAACAATTTAGGAGGTTCCATGCATTTAAAATAGATGACTTGCTCCTTTGAGATAAATCCCATCCAAACTGACCCATCATTTGCTGAAGAATTTATGGGATGAAAATTTTCAGGATTCAGATTCAAAAACGAATTTAGAGAGCTTTTCCCAACTTTTGCGTCTTCTTTGCTGGTGTCCTGCTTATATATCAACAATTGATGCAATGGAAACTGGTATATTCATCTGGACATGGTTAGTTTCAGCTGCACCTCAACTGGGCCCTGTAGTCCTTGCAGAGCTTGTTGATGCATGGTTATGGACCATTGACACGAAACGAGGTCTCTTTGCATCTGAAACGAGGTATTCAGGACCTGCTGCTAAGTTAAGGCCCCACCTTTCACCTGGCGAACCACAATCACCCCCCGAAAAGGATCCTGTTCAACAAATTCAAGCACATAAGCTATGGATTGGATTTTTCATTGATCGTTTTGAGGTAAAACTTCTTCTTCATGTAGCTTTCATGAAACCTTAATAAACTGCATGCAATATATATGTTTTTCTTATATGGTTCCACACTCATAATTGGAATCTTGTACAATATGAAGGAAAACTGGAAACAAACAGAGAAAATGTATATTGACCTTTTATTACATTGCAAGACACATTACATCTGATATGTTTTAGGAAAGTTTTAATATGTAGTTCGAATTGTGTGATCATCAATAACTGCCGTAATCAGTATGATAATATTTCATTTCACGGCTCATATTATTATGCTCTAAAACTATAATATGATTTACTATTGTAATTGCTATCTGTATGTGCTGTTTTGACAGGTTGTACAACATGATAGTGTAGTACAACTGTTGCTTCTTGGAAGGATGTTACAGGCGACTACAAAACTTCCTTGGAGATTTTCACGCCACCCAGCCGCTACTGGTACTTTTTTCACAGTCATGCTGTTTGGACTTAAATTCTGCTCATGCCAATATCGTGGGAGCTTACAAAAAGTTAGATTTGGACTTCAGCTACTGGAAGATGGGATCTATCGGTATTAAAATACTAAATTTAACTTTTTTTGATGAATTTGTTTTGCATATTATCCGATGATTTTGGCTTCTCTGGAATACTGCAGGGCCTCACTAGGCTGGTTTGCCCATGAACCTGAATGGTTTGAAACTAATCAGGGGAATTTTGCACACAGTGAAGCTCAGTCTGTGTCTTCATTTGTCCAGTTTCTCCAAAATCAGCCAAGCGATACAAGAAGTGGGGAAGATAGATATTCTTGGTTTCATATGGTAAGATAGTGATATTTTGCCTACAAAAATTGTTTTTGCTTTTAATAATAATCTACCAATCTTAGAAGGATCACCGTCATCCTGTTTGGGGACCATTGGAGAACTATGCTACTGATCGAGAGAAGAGGAAACAATTACTTTTAATGTTATGCCAGCATGAAGCTGACCGGCTTGAAGTTTGGGCACAACCTGTTAACACCAAGTAAATTCACGAACATCAATTTTCTTTAATGTTATGTTTTCCATTTTTGTTAATCTTTTACTACTTGTTCTCATCAACTGTAGAGAAAGCACGAATTCAAGGCTGAGAATTAGCTCAGAGAAATGGGTTGAGTATGCAAGAACTGCATTTGCTGTTGATCCTCGGATTGCTTTCTCTTTAGGATCTAGGTTTCCAACAAATCCTTATATAAAGGCAGAAGTTACACAGTTGGTTCAGGTCACCTATATTTGTTAATGTTTAGGATTTAATAAAACGTTTTCACTTTCTCTTATATTTACAATTTTGTTTCTGTTACAGTGGCATATCTTGGAGATCCGTAACATACCTGAAGCCTTACCATATTTTGTTACCCCTAAGGCAGTTGATGAAAATTCTCCCCTTTTGCAACAATTACCATATTGGGCTGCTTGTTCAATTACGCAAGCTCTAGAGTTTTTTACTCCAGCATATAAGGGTCACCCACGTGTTATGGCTTATATCTTAAGGGTATTGGATTCTTACCCTCCTTCCAAAGTAACCTTTTTCATGCCCCAACTCATTCAAGCTTTGAGGTACGATGATGAGGTGCGTATAGTTGACCAAAATGACCTTTGACTGCATGCATTGGCTCTTTGTTTCTTGTTTAACATGCAATTCTACATAAATGACTATTGCCTGAATATGCAGATGTTGGTTGAAGGGTACTTGCTTAGAGCTGCTCAAAGGAGTGACGTGTTTGCTCATATTCTTATCTGGCAGCTACAGGTCAGCATATTATTTATCTGAAAATGTATTTTAGTAAAAAAAAGTAATTTTTACTTTCCTGAGGTAATTGAAGTTTATTTAATATCAGGGCGAGACTTGTGCACCAGAGCAAAGTAAAGAAGCAATTTCTGCAAAGGTATTGCCTTTTATCCAATCTTTTACTTTGTGATTTTCAATATGTATATATGATTAGCTTTTTGCCCCCTTCAGACTCAAGCATTTCTAGCTCTGCTGCCAGTTGTTAGAGAACACATTATTGATGGTTTTAGTCAGGAGGCTCGTGACGTGTTTCGCAGAGAATTTGATTTCTTTGAAAAAGTTACATCTATATCAGGCGTTCTCTATCCACTTCCAAAAGAAGAAAGGAGAGATGGTATTAGGAGGTATCTTTCTGTTATTTTAATATAGAGTACACTTCATGGTCGTTACTATGCTAACTTTTTCATTAGTTTTATTATTAATATGGTACAGGGAGTTGGAAAAAATTCAGTTGGATGGAGATGACCTTTATCTACCTACAGCTCCTAATAAACTTGTCAAAGGTATTCAGGTAAATAGTGGAATTCCCTTGCAGTCAGCAGCAAAAGTCCCGATTATGATCACGTTTGATGTGGCGGATAAAGATGGAGACCCCAATGATATAAAACCCCAAGCTTGTATTTTTAAGGCAAGTATCACTACTCTCGTGGTTCCAAAGGGGCAATTTGACACCTATCTCAAATTCATGTTCATATCATGTAATGGTTTCTGAACCCAAAAAGTGACATGATTAAATTTCTGATGTTTAAAACCAATCATTGTCTATTGCTAGTCATTGTATTACAAATTTAGCAGTATCATTTTTATCAAAGTTTAACTAGAATCTCTAAATAATAAATACAATAAGAAGTTATAACAGATTTGTGTTCCATCATAGAACATGGGTAGGTTAAATGAGCTTGTTTATGCAGGTTGGAGACGACTGTAGGCAAGATGTACTTGCTTTACAAGTAATTTCACTTCTACGAGACATATTTGATGCGGTTGGACTCAATCTTTATTTATATCCTTACGGAGTGCTTCCAACTGATCCAGAAAGAGGAATAATTGAGGTCACCCATTTGTCATACATTGCCTCTATTTTAGCCTTTTTTTCATTAAGTTTCACACTTCATTTTGCTAATGCTATAGCCTATATGAGATGTATATCACAATGATCACTTGTATATAATTGTTTACTTTTTTTTTTGTTTTAGAATCTTAAAGAAATGTTGTACTTGTATGATGGCAGGTTGTGCCAAATACACGCAGCAGAAGCCAGATGGGTGAAACAACTGATGGTGGTCTCTATGAAATATTTCAACAGGATTTTGGCCCAGTTGGGTCACCAGATTTTGAAGCTGCTCGTGAGAATTTCATTGTAAGCAGTGCTGGTTATGCTGTTGCTAGCCTGTTGCTTCAGCCAAAAGACAGGCATAATGGAAATCTTTTATTTGACAAGTAAGCTCAAACAAGTTAAAAGTTTAATCTTTATTCCACCGTTGTATGATTTTGAATAATGAAGCAAGGGGTAACATGGAATTGATTGTGTGTGCAGTGAGGGGAGGCTTGTCCACATTGACTTTGGGTTCATTTTCGAGATATCACCTGGCGGTAACATGCGGTTTGAAAATGCTCACTTCAAGCTGAGTCATGAGATGACTCAGTTACTTGACCCATCTGGTGCCATGAAAAGTGACACATGGCACTTATTTGAAAGGTAACACATTACAAGGTCTTGACTTTACTAGTCAACAGCATGCTCTTTCAGAACACAATGTTGAAAATATGGTGCTCCATCTATCCCAAAATAAATGCATGTTTTTACTACGCTTTCTTACTTTCAAAGTGTTTGACCCATTTATAGTTTAGCTTTTTTTAATTAAAATTTGATAACCCAACTCAACTCATTCACTTGTAAAAATAATTTAGTCAAGATTTGTCACCTCTAGCATATTTATTAGTCAAATATCTTATCTATATATCTGACAAGGACTACAGAGATCTTATGAACTACAGTTTTTAATATTACTTATTGGTAATTATTACTTACTAGTGGCTATACAAAATAAATATTGATTAAAATTTATAACGTTACTTAAGAGGGGGTTGATCTTTTTCGCGTAAATAAAAGTTGTTTTTTGTTCTGTAACTGTACATCTTTTTTTTTTACACTAGCAACTTCTCTGGATTTATGATTAATGTGGTTGTTTATCAGTTTGTGTGTTAAGGGGTACCTTCTTGCTCGGCGGCATATGAACGGGATTGTGAACACAGTGTTAATGATGGTAGAAAGTGGATTGCCATGTTTTAGCAGGGGAGATCCAATTGGTAATTTAAGAAAGAGATTTCGACCGGAGATGAGTGAGAGAGAAGCAGCAAATCACATGATCCATGTATGTGCCGATGCCTATAACAAATGGACCACTGCTGGATATGATTTAATTCAGTATTTACAACAGGGTATTGAAAAATAAACCCTCCTGTTATTATTGTTACTCAAACGTAATCTTAGAACACATTTAATACTTGTTAGATCAGTTCTGTTGGTTGGTGAAGAAAGTGTATGTTACAAATTCAGTGATACTAAACTTATTTATTGGCTTAGTGGACTTCGCAAGTCCTTTGCCTTAGCGTATTTATGTCTAAGTGTCGTTTTATGACATTATGTGTTCATCACTTCATTGTTTCTTCTAGTTTTAGCAGCTTTTTATTCCTACGTGTTTAGTACTGTATGATGTTTGCGGTCTCTTAGAAAACAATTTGGTTTGCTTATATTCCACATTTTCCAGACTCTACCAATAGCTTTGTATCGACTGACTAAGTTATGAAACTATAGTTTATTTTGTATTATTGTTTAAGAATTAATTAATGCAATTAGAGTGGACTCAGTAACTTCTTTTGCTATAAAAATGCTTGATGAATTGGCTTTACTTGAATGTCAAATACGTAAATAATTTCTCATTGTTGCTGTGAAGTTTGTTGCGTGTAAATGTTTGTTTGGATATATATTTGTGAGGCTGTGACTTCACATCTTATAATGGTGTCAAATACATTGATCGGATGAGCATATCCTTCTGGAGCTAGCTAAAGTCATGAACCAATGCTTTAAGAAACATGATAATAATATATGACCCCGGATGGACCCAAGCCTGGATCTGTTGACACATCACATCGCTTTTTAAGTTTTTAGTTTTTCAACGTTAAAATTGAACTGCTTGGCTTGATCGTTTAGGTATTTTGCATTTTATAATATATATATATATATATATATATATATATATATATATATATATATATATATATATATATATATATATATATATATATATATATATATATATATATATATATATATATATATATATATATATATATATAGGGGACATGTATTTTGTAAACCAAGGCTTAAAGTGTTAACCATTAAACCATTTTACAACCATTGATCTTAGAGATCAATGGCTAAGATTGAATGTTGCATTTTAAGGTACAAATAAGGATTCCTTTTAGAATTTTTTAAAAATAAAAAGGGCAAATATGTCTTTTAACATTTTCAAGACTTTTTCAGAATATGTACTTTTTCAGAGTATGTACTTTCTTAAAGCATCTTTAATTCTCTCTCTTTCTTTTCTTTATGTCTTCCAATTAGTTTTTTTGTGTTTTTTCTTAATTTTGGTTTTTTTTGTTTTCTCTGTCTTAGTTTCTCTTTTAGATTCAAGTTATAACTGTACAAAAGTATAAAAATAGTGGTCGTAACCTGGTTATAGAATATACGAAGAAACACATGTGTCAAGCCATTGAACACGTGTTTTTCAACATGTTCTGAAGATAGAAACAAATATTTAATATAAAAGACTCGATATCCTTGTTAACAAGATGTGTATAAACTCATGTTACACATGTGTATATTAAAAAGGAAACCTAATAAAAAATGCAGTTTACATGCCCATGAATCATCATCGTCTTGTATGTTTACATACCCAGTAAAAAGTGTAATTTTTAAAACATATCTATGAAACACCGTCTTGTACCAAGATCTGGGTTTTGCATTGTCTTTGATTGTTCAACTAACAACTAACGTACATGTGTCATGCCATATAACACATGTGTTTTCAAAGGGAAAACAAGTGATAAGAAACTCTGTAAATATTTTATGGGTCATGCATAAAAAATTGTGGGAAAATAAGTTATCAAAAGATTTCATAGTACAAATCTATAATTTTGTCTAGTAGACAATAAAAATGTATGGTGTTTGGTACATTTACCAACACTCAAGGACAAGTACTATTGTACCATACCTGTCATAGTATAGTACACATCACCTTTTGTACCATAAGGTCATAAATAAAAAAATATTTTCCTTGTTTTTTGCATTTGACTAATTGTACCAACTACCAAGTGCATAACTAGTTGTACATTAACTGATGTTCAAATATACACATATAAATTGAAATAAAACAATTATAAATTTAGCATAAATAATTGTATAAAAATATAAAAATTTAACATTAAAAACACATGTGTCGTGATTAAGAACACATGTGTTTTCAAAGGACTAGAATTGTATAAAAAGACGTGTATATATAATCTATTATAAAAACCTGAGTAAAACTTAATTTACACATGTGTATATTAAAAAATAAACTTAAGTACAACTATTTATGTACTTGGTACAGGCACTTAAAAGAAAAAACTAAACTATCACATGTGTGTACTCAGTTACGCATGTGTATATTCCAAAACCAATTTAACTATAACTTTCTATGCACTTGGTACAACCTCTCAAAACCAAATATAAATAAGAGATTGAAGGAGCACATCGATACAAAATTTATTTTTTTTCTTATCTAGTTCAAATGTGTATATTCAAAAAAAGTTCTATGTACAACTATTTATGCACTTTGTACAACCATTCAAAAGCAAAAACAATACTAACACATGTGTATCTTTAAAAAAAAGTTTATATACAACTTTTTATATAATTAATATAACAACTCAAAAGAAAACAAGACTAACATATGTGTACAACTCAACTCAGTTACACATGTGTTTAAATGGATCTACAAAATAATAACGATGATAAAATAATTTTTACAAAAACCAACATAAGTTAAACAAAAAAACACTACAAATTACATCTTAGCCTATATTAAAAAAAGAATAAAATCTTGGAAGAAATTGAAAACTCACCTCTCATTTGAATTTTTTTTAGAACAAACTATCCTAAACACATTTGAAAACTCCATGGGTCAGAATGTTTATCATTCGTTCCACCTCGTCTTCGTCTCTCGCATCTATCAGATCGCATCCGACACTCGCATCCACCTTCTCCCCCTACAGATCTAGGTTTTGTAAACATAAATAACAGATCTGGGTTTTGCATCTTCAACTTAATGCCACAAGCTTTCTTCGCTTCAACTCATTTAATTCTCAGACTTGAATGTGAATATTGAGGTTATATATATGCATTTGAGTCACAGCATTTTGTGTTCACATAGATTGAAAGATGCATAAATTTTTGAACATTTGTGTTCATATGATTTTTAAAATTTTTGAACATTTGTGTCTTTAAATGAAGCAAAGATGTATATATATATATGTGTGTGTGTGAAAAAAATAGAGGGAATGAAATTGGTTTGAAATGAAAGAATGAAAAAAAATAGAGGGAATGAAAGATGTATATATATATACTTGTACAATGTGTATAACGATTTGTACAATGTGTATACATATGTGGGAATTTGTGAAAATATAAGTCAGTTCAATATCAAATCAACATTTTATTTAATTATTTTTATTAATAATGTAAAAGAAGGTGAAACATGTTAAATTACTTTGTTGCCCTTTAACAATATAATATTAATAAAAATAATGAGTGGCTAAGAATTGGTTTAATGGTTAACATTTTAATGCATGGTTTATATTTGACATCAATACTATATATATATATATATATATATATATATATATATATATATATATATATATATATATATATATATATATATATATATGCTTTTGCCTGTTATGCAAGTGATATGATATTTTTAAAACCTATAAACTAAAACAAAAAAACAGGAAATGTTGAAAAGTAATAGTGAGAAGCCAAGTTTGTTAACAAGGGAGTATTGGATGCATAGGGAGCCAGGGAGGGGGTGTTGACGGTCACAACTAAAACCGTGTCGCATATAACGAAAAACATGACATCTAACTGGGGTTAAAGCTGATTGTTCCAAACAGAGACGGACATAAGAACAAGGGAGGGGTAGCCCGGGCTACGACTCAAATTTTCGTGCGTAATGTAAGATTTGGTGTTTCTTTTTCCGGTTTTATTTTTAGACTACACATAAAAATTATAAGGAAACACCTGAACAATCAAAACAAGTTTTTATTGACAATTGTTTTTAAAAAGGATCAAGAAAATAATGTTATTGGTTAAAATGATGAAAGTATTTCTAATGAATGACAAGAAAATGATATAAAACTTTGAAATTACTAATGATATGTAAAAAATAATGTTTTGTATGAGTCTACGTAAAAGTAAATATGAGTGTATGGCAAATTTTTTTTGGGATACTCCTAATATTTTGGGCTAGCTTCGTCATTGATTCAAAATTAGTTGTTTCAATGTAACGTGCCAGCGTGTCATATATTATAAAGCATAATAAATTTTTAAATTTTAGTTTGAGACACATAGTTACAAAATGCTTTGAATGCAAAACATTTTGTGATGCACAAACTAAAAACCAAATTATAGATGTTGTTTACTTGTGTTAGTGTAGACCTTGCAATTTTTAAAGCTTTCGCTCTCCCTCTTTTGTGTGTTTGGTCCTAGTGTTTGGCAGGAGGCAACTTAAACATGTGGTAGACAATTTTCAATTACTTTTCTAGTTACAATCCAATATGTGTACGTTTGTATTTACATCACAATCTCTTCACAAATATTGGTCTCCTTTTTTACTTGAATTATAAAATAAAACATAAATTAAATTAAAAAAAGCTGAAAAATTAGTTTTAAGAAGATGATAACACAAGATGATCAAGAAGTTACGGTAACGGACTTTGGTGGACATTGTCACACATTTGGATTCAAATCATTACAAAAGTGAGAAGTTACGTTACAAATCAATATTTTTAAACTTGAGAAACTTGAATAGTTAAAATAAAAAATTCACATGAACGTACTAAAATAGCAATATTTAACTTTTTTTTTTTATTTTCAACGTGTCTGGAACTTAGAGCATTCACAATAGAGGAACCATCCCTATCTCTAAATTTATACTAAAAATCACTACATTTTCTCTTTCGTTCTATTTAAATAATAATACTTTTATACATTTATCATTACAGTTTCTCTCTCCTCCACTCACAACACTTTCAAAAAATATTAAAAAATTATAGGGGGTGAACAGTAGCTTTTCAAATATAGAGTTTCTCTCTCATCCACCATCAAATTTTCTTTCTCCTTCACTCACAACAACTCATAACAACCCCCTAAAATATAAAAACCTCACACACATATATTTGATTCTCCTATTGTGAATGCTCTTAAGAGGTTCCCTTTGAATTTTGAAAGCATCTTCACTCCACAAAAAGACAAACACATGCATGTCTAAAAATAGTGTTTCAATTCCTTGTCACAACCTGGGTCCAATTTCCTTCTAAAGTGAGGAGATCCCCACATGATCATTAGTTTCATAAAACATACCTAAATAAACATGCGCCACATGAATTTGTGGCTTTAATTTGTAACAAAATAATTTGTAAATTTCAAAGTACGTATGAATATGTGATCATGATTCATCACTAAACTTTAAAGATTGTTGTAATGTTAATGTAAATATATTAACAGAAATCTATTTATATCAATAAGTCAAAATTTATTTACACCCAAATATGTTAATGTTAAACTGAATGTGAATGTATGAATGAACCCACATTTTCTTGATTTAATTAATATAAGAGTATTGCATTAATATCATTAGTTATTGTAAAACACACATGTTAATGAGTTCTTCCCTAAAAGTAACATACGGAAATACCCTTCATAAACCCTATAATCACACACACACACACACATATATATTTCTAAGCCTAAACTTAACTTTAGGCTTTATTATTGCCTATCATTTCAGCCTCTTTCTCCCTATCCAATTGTGCCTGTCTTGACCTCCACCGAAAAAAAGTCCCAAACACTTGTTCCACCTCTTCAAGGTCCTTACCTTGTGTTTCCGGAAATAAAGTATAAAAGAACACACACCCAACCACCGCGACACCAGTAAACAAAAAGAACGCACCACTGATCGTAATTGCCTCATACAAGGAGATAAATGTCATTGAAATCACTCCACTCACCACCCTATTCACCGCCACCCCCATGCTACACCCTTGCGCCCGTAACCTTAACGGAAAGATCTCTGAGCTGTATACCCATGCAATCAGACCCATACCAATTGAGAAAAATCCCACAAAGGATAGGACTGAGGCAATGCAAAGAGCTATAGCCCATGTGATCTTGTGGTCAGAGTTGTCAATGATGTTCAGTGTGATACCGAGTGACATTAAAGATACGATCATGCCAGTTATGCTAGATAATAACAACGGTCTTCGGCCAATTTTGTCGAGGAAAAATGTGGCCACTAGAATCAAGGTTGTTTTTACGAATCCAACGGCTATAGTTGCAAGTAGTTGCGGGGTGTCCTTGACAATGCCTGCCTTTTCAAATATTCTTGGGCTATATAACACGACCGCGTCTATTCCACTTGCTTGTTGGAAGAAATGGATGCCAAGGCCTGCTATTAGAATGTGGCGGACAGTGGGTGTAGGATGTACCAACAGCTCCTTCCATACGTCCTCACCGTGACTATGTTTTGCCACCTGGACAATATCATCGTTACAGTCTTCGGGGATGCCAGCTGCCTTCTTGATGCCAGCCAGTCTCAACTTGGATTCGTCCAAGCTGTCAGATGTTTTATCTAGGACAATTTTTGCATCACCAAGTCTTCCTTGCATGATGAGCCAACGAGGTGACTCAGGCATGCCTAAAACACCCACTGCTAAGAAAACTGAAGGTATGGCTCCGATGCCTAACATGAAACGCCATCCTAAGTGAAGAGGAAGCTTTGAGAATGCATAATTTGAAACGTATCCCAACATGACTCCTACATAATTAAGAAAGTTAATTACATTATTACATCATGGTATACAAAATAACTATAAGTATAAAATTAATAGATTATTGTAAATTGAAGTAACTTTACTTAATATTTACTTAATAGCAAACAAATTTATGAAGTGTTTCAGTAAGTCACTTAAATTTTAAAATTTATAAAGTCAATAGACTTTCGTTAGGCATTCTAATCTTGTAAAATTTTCTTACAAATATTAAACTTTTACTTGAAATAAATAAAATTAAGTGAAACATACACGAGTCCTAATAGATTTTTGTGATTAATTTAAAACTTAAAACTACAAGGTAATATAGAAAACTCCTCTTTTTATTTAAATATCAGTAACTTTTCATACGTTTTTATTTTAAAAATGCATCGTAAATTGAAGAAATTTAATATTATAAATTATAATAGTATAGTATTAATTGTTATATTAAAAAAACTCGTCTTAAGTTATTTGGTATTTCATATACGTAGTAGCATGATAGTACATGCATCTATATAATAAATTAGAGTTTTTAGAGAGCAATTTTTTGGGGGGAAACATAATTTATTTATTAAAGGAAGGTTGAGAGGGAAATTGAGTAGGAGAATTAATAAAGACAAAATTTTCTGATTAATAATAATTTATAAAATTATTTATAAATTTTTAAATATAATAATTATAACTCTTTAAAAATATTTTCATTCAACCCGTGTGTAATAAACGGGTATTAAACCTAGTCTATTTAATAAATCAAGGTATTAAAAGAGTAAATTTTTAGGGAAAAATATTTGTACTATAATAAGAAATCTATCTAATAAATTAGAGTTTTAGGGGGCAATTTTTTAGGGGGAAAACATAATTTATTTTATAAAAGGAAGGTTGAGATGGAAAATTAAGTAGGAGAGTTAATAAAGACAAAATTTGGTGATTAATAATAGTTTACAAAATTATTTATAAATTTTTAAATATAATAGTTATAATTTTTTAAAAATATTTTTATTCAACCCGTGTGTAATACACGGATATTAAACCTAGTGCAATAATATGTATAGCATATATATATATGTAGTGTGTGTAATACTGAAAAGAAAAAAACGCGTTAATTGTTTTTATTATAAAGTATTTATATTTAAATTAAATATACAAATTTTTCTTTATTTGATAGTATACTTTATTTTAAATGATAACGCATGAAAAATATAAAAATGTTTAACAAGTTTTAGGTTTATATTTTATTTTTAGTATTTTCTCTTTACAATTTTGTTCTCCCGTTTACTTTTACTCTATTAACAAAGTATTTTTAAAGAATATATATTACGCATCCACGATACCTAAATAAAAAAATAATTCTTGAATAGCAAAAATAGATTCATTACCAGCGTTAATGAATACTTCAGGAAAGGATGTGAGGAACCCACGAGCAGATGCCGGTGCAACCTCAGCTCCGTACACCGGTGCTATCATAAGTGCATATCCTACTCCAATTCCGGCAACAAACCGACCAACCATAAGAAACGCGTAGTTAGTAGCAAACCCCATCAAGATTGCTCCAACGAAGAAAATAACTCCAGCCAAGACAATAGTGTACCGACGACCAATCCAGTCAGACGTTCTCCCGGCAATAGCTGAGCCAACTAGTGAGTATAAGTTTATAATACCTACCAGGATTTCGATTTGTGTGTTACTGCAGCCAAAATCTTTTTGGATGTATTTTTGCGCCCCACTCATCACACCAATATCTGCCACAATTTACAACTTTTATTATTTTTTATCGGTTGATTATTAGCTTTTTTAATAATATTTTTGGATCACTGATGGGTCATTGACCCACTCGATAATCTTCACTTTCTAACAACATTTTTAAACCTTAGGACTCTAGGCTAGCAACTTCTCGAAGGGAAAACATAAAATCACTCTTATGAGAAAACCCATTTTTAGTGAGAAAACTCATTTTTGTTAAGAAAACCACACAGTCTTGGGTACATGAATCTCAACTAGGGATGAGATCAGTACCGTACCGGTATCGAACCGGTGCCGATACTGAAAACATGGAAAAGTGGATACCGGTATGGTATAGGTACAAAACAAGTACTTTTAGGTAAATTTAAGGTATTGGTACTGAACCGGTACTGATACCGAAATACTAATACCGAATTTATAGAAAAATAGGTACCAATACCGGTACCGAATCTATCGATACGGTACCGATTCGGTACGGTACAGGTACGATACCAGTACCAGTTCGGTATTTGGGTACCAAACGCTCATCCCTAAAATTCTCAATTCATTTACTTGGAATGATGATAAGTGGCAGTTAATTATTGCCTACATATATACTACAAAATTTCAAGTCTGTAATTATTTAAACACCTATTTGAATTATTTATAAGATCGACACCATGTTCTTCTCGATCTATATCTCATGTTAAAAACACTAAAGGCCGGTGTGAAGATTATTACCAACGGCTCTTTATTTTACAAAAATTTACGCGGTAAATTGAAATTTGACTCAGTTAACTTTTATCATGGATAACTCTTCAAATATATGTGGGATAAATTAATCGGGGTCAATCTTTATATATTTTACATAGAAAACGAGTATGACAAACATTAATTTAAAACATTGTTAAGTACGTGCTGATGTATACCCAAAGAATCAAAATGTCGGAAGACAATATATATGTGTGGGATATTAAAAGATTTGTTATAACTTTAATTGAAAACAACCATAAACAAATAAGAACATGAAAGTATATTACCGTAACCAAGCAAGACAGAAGTCATGGAAGCAAGAATAGCACATGCGAAAGCGTACTTGTTTCTCTTTCGCGGCTTTGATAGATTGAAGTCACTTATGACTCCATTCGACTTACCAGAAACACCATTTTTGTCGAGTTTCCTGTCGGCCATGGTGCTGTTGTAGCGTCAAAACTGGGAGGTTTTTTAATTAATCCACATGAACTGATATAGCTTTTGGTTATTTGTTTTTTTTATGAGTTGTTGCAAGTTAAGATAGATCTTGAATGATATATATATATAGAGTGTGAAAATTGGAGTGCCTACAAATATTTGCCAGCACATAGTGGTCTCTCCTATCTAAACAATCAAATCATTACGGGTCTTTTATCTTGAATGGTCGGTTGAGCTCTTTGAACTAACAGTTCATTTTGCAGGATTTGAACTCTTAACCTTAAAAAAAACACTTTTTAGTACGTATCTCGCTAAACCAAAGACTCTTTGGTGTCAATTGAGCTAAATTAAATTATACCCAGGGACGGATGTATTTGAGAGGGTGGGGTAGCGGCCGCTACCCCTCAACTTTTCCGACGAAGTGTAAAACTAGTGTAAAATTTTAATTTTTCTCTCCGTTTTATGTATCGGTATACCTTTAAGTCCAAAAAATCAGTTTTTCGCTACCCCTGAACTTTTCTTCTAGATCCGTCACTGATTATACCCTCAACAAATTAATTAACTTTATACTCTGTTAGTCTGTTTTGAGTCCGAGTAAATCAACGTAGTCTAATTGAAATTGTATTTTCATTCTATTTGTCTACGACCTTAACCTTAGTAATAAAAAAACATTATTAATTAAACACAAAACTCATACAAATCCATCATGGTTAAATTACTTAGAAAAGTACATACTGCCATTTTCTTCAATTAATTTAGAAAAGAAATACAAAAAAAACTCTAGTTTATAGGATGAATGATTTTTCTTCGTTTTTCATATCAAAACAACCTTTGTAAATCGAAACCTTAATTTAACTATTTATCGGCTAATAATTGGGAATATGTTTTACCTTTTTAAAGGAAAATGTTAATTAAAATGCATCCAATGTTAAGGGTGTTACTATATACACCTCCTTTTCAATTGTTATTACTTATTACACCCCCTGCCTAAAGTTTTAAAAAAATACAATGTCAACATTTTTTTTTCAAAATTATACTTTTCTCTTATATTAAGATTCCATTTCTTATAATGTTGGATTAAGATATTGTAATTAGTTGGTGAGTATCGACTATGAGTGTCAATACTAACAAAACAAAAAAGAAGCGAAATAAATCGTATCTGTAACCGAAAAAATGAACTGAATTGCAAATTTGATTTTTGGTCCGGTTACTAACAGTATCCAAATTGTGAATTTGGATTTTGGTAACAAAAAACATGATTTATTTGGTACGGTTATCTTAATAAACCGTATAATTATTGGTTTCATCGTATAACCGGATCGAATAATTATACTAAAGTGGATTATTACGGTTTGGTTAGGCAAAAAAAAACTCCATAACCAAATAAACATACTAAAGCGGTTTAATTCGGTTAGGTAAGGCAAAAAAAATGATTTCGCTACCGAATAAAAAGATTTTACAACCAAGTGAATCGGATCGCACAAAAAGTTAACCGCACCTTTAAATACCGACATAAAACATATTTTTTATATACGCATATTAATAATTTCATTTAGGAACATAATTTTTTAAGAAATAAAGACAATAAAAGTTTTGGGGCATATTTTGACAAGTTTTAAAAGGTTTTTTTAAGAGAGGGTGTAACAAGTAAGAAAAGGGGTGTGTATAAATACATCTAATGTTAAATGTGGGCAATGTTTGTCATACACATACAATTGCCAGAATAAGCCTAGCTCTTATTCATCATCAACAACATTTGTAATAAATCTAAGTATGGAAACAAATACAATAAAAATGTGAACATGCGCCACATGAATATGTGGCTTTAATTAATTTGTAAGAAAATAACTTGTAAAATTCGCACTATGAATTAATATGTGATAAATTTTTATTTTGAACGGCATTAATATTGATTCGGTAAACCATTTTAGTTGATTTGGGAGAAGGTTGCTTCCGTTAACTTTGAGAGTGTGAATTGTAATCTTATACGGATTAAACATATAAAAGGTTGTATTGAAAATGATTTTTATGCCCCTCACGTGGGGATCACGTACCTGATTTAACAACGAAAACTAGCAGAGTTAGCCCTAAAGACAAGATATGTAATGCTTCTTAATTGTATGGTACTAAATCTAATAAATTTAGAAAGAAAGACGGCATTTAAAAAAGTTATAAACTTAAAGGATGAAATCTATAACTTAGTTTTTAAAATAGGGTTATTGGATTTAATCACCTTCAACTATTGGTTATTGGCCGCTGTCACCCTCAAGTATCACTTTGGCCAATATAACCCCCAACTAAACACTTTGGTGTCTGTATCACCAAACTTTAACAAAAAATTAACCAAAAGTAACTTGAATTGGTTAACTTTTGGTGATACGGTGTCCGTAACACCAAAAGCTAACCAAAAAATAATCAAAAGTTAACCAAAAGTGACTTGAATTGGTTGACTTTTGGTGATACAGACACTAAAGTGTTTAGTTGGGAGTTATATTGGCCAAAGTGATACTTGAGGGTGACAACGGCTAATAACCTATAATTGAAGGTGATTAAATCCAATAACCCTTTAAAATAAGTATACTACATGCATATCATCATTTATTGTAAAACACAAATTCTTCCCTAAAAGTAAGACGGAAATACCCTTCATAAACAATAATTACATATATATTCCTAAATCAAAACGTAACTTTAGGCTTTATTATCGGCTACCATTTTAGCCTCTTTCTCTCTATCCAATTCTGCCTGTCTTGACCTCCACCGAAAAAATGTCCCAAACACTTGCTCCACCTCTTCAAGGTTCTTACCTTGTGTTTCCGGAAACAAAGTATAAAAGAACACACACCCGATCACCGCGAGACTAGTAAACAAAAAGAATGCACCACTGATGGTAATTGCCTCATACAAGGAGATAAATGTCATTGAAATCACTCCACTCACTGACCTATTCATCGCCACCCCCATGCTACACCCTTGTGCCCGCAACCTTAGCGGAAAGATCTCTGAGCTATATACCCATGGGATCGGACCCATCCCAATTGAGAAAAATCCTACGAAGGATAGGATAGCGGTGATGCAGAGAACTATAGCCCATGTGACCTTATGGTCAGAGTTGTCAATTACGGTCAGTGCGATACCGAGTGACATTAAAGATACGATCATGCCAGTTATGCTAGATAATAACAACGGTCTTCGGCCAATTTTATCGAGGAGAAACGTGGCCACTAGAATAAAGGTTGTTTTCACGAATCCAACAGCTATAGTAGCAAGTAGTTGTGGGGTGTCCTTGGTAATGCCTGCTTTTTCAAATATTCTCGGGCTGTATAATACGACAGCGTCTATTCCGCTCGCTTGTTGGAAGAAATGGATGCCGAGGGCCGCCAGTAAGATGTGGCGGACACTAGGTGTAGGATGCACCAACAACTCCTTCCATACATCCTCACCATGGCTACGTTTTGCAACTTGGACAATATCATCATTACAGTTTTCAGGGATGCCAGCTGCTTTCTTAATGTCAGCAAGGCGCAACTTGGATTCCTCCAAGCTGTCGGAGGTTTTATCAAGGACAATTTTGGCATCAGCGAGTCTTCCTTGCATGATGAGCCAACGGGGTGACTCGGGCATGGCTAGGACACCGAGAGTTAAGAATACAGAAGGTATGGCTCCGATTCCTAACATTAAACGCCATCCTAAGTGAAGCGGAAACTTTGAGAAGGCATAATTAGACACATACCCGAACATGATTCCTACATTTTTACATCAAAATGTAAGTAAAAACTTCATTATAAGTATAAAACATGATACCTTTAATAACATATAAATTCATTCTTGAATTTCCAAAATAGATTCCTACCAGCGTTAATGAATACTTCAGGGAAGGATGTGAGGAACCCACGAGCAGACGCCGGAGCAACCTCAGCTCCGTACACTGGCGCTATCATAATTGCATATCCTACTCCGATTCCGGCGACGAATCGCCCAACCATAAGAAACGCATAGTTAGTAGCGAACCCCATCAAGATTGCTCCAACGAAGAAAATAACTCCGGCCACGACAATAGTGTACCGACGGCCAATCCAGTCGGACGTTCTCCCGGCGAGAGCTGAGCCGATGAGTGAGTACAAGTTTATAATACCCACCAGGATTTCGATTTGAGTGTTACTAGAGCCAAAATCTTTTTGGATGTATTTTTGTGCCCCACTCATCACACCAATATCTGCCACAATTTATAATCTTTATTATTTTTTATCAGTTGATTTTTGGCTTTTTAAAGCCGCTTTTTAATCACTATAAGTCATTGACCCATTCGATTTTCCACTTCTTAAATACGGAACTTTATGGCTCTTTTGGTTCGCACGTCCCCGAAGGGAAACTCGTACATCATATCGTTTCCATTAGTTTCGAACCTAAGACCACCGTAGGAAACCTATCGGTGATTAAGAAAACACTCTAGCCTAATATGAAACCCTTATTCTTTACAGGTGAGACTTGAATTCGAAATCTTCGCATTTAGTGAAGTTTTGGATATTTTACTTTAATTATTTGAACCAAAGAGTATTGACGTCTATATAATATTATGTTGATGTAATCTGAACACGTTTTCGAATTTTAAGAAACTTCATCTCTATTTCTCTATAAGAGAGTAAAAGAGAGTTGGATAAACCAAGGATGTCCTTTTAACAAACCTTTTGTTACCAAAGTAATAATGTATTGTCATAAACTTATTAAATAACTAGGTTTAACATCCATATCTTACACACATATTAAATACAAATATTTTTAAAAAATTCTAATTATTATATTTAAAAATTTATAAATATTTTTCTAAATTATAATTAATCATAAAATTTTGTCTCCTTCAATTTTCCTACTAAATTTTTCACTCTAAAAATTTCTTTTATAAAAAAAAGTATGTTTTCTACTAAAAAATTGCCCACTAAACTTTATTTTTAGATAGATGTATATAGAGTTAAGTGTAAAATGCACCCCTGTGGTTTACATCTAATAGCACTCTGCAACCCTGCTTCATTATTTAAACTATTTGCAACCCTATGCTATCTAAAATGAGTCATTTGCATCCCTCGGTTAGTTTGACTGTTAGTTGAGCATCCAAAAAATGGTTAAATTACCTAATCACCCCCATTTACTTAACACATTATTACAAATAAAACAGCAGCTTAATATTTAAACTCATTGCACTTAACTCCAATTCCGTTGTGGATGTATGTATATTTGATACTACTGCTCAATCATCAATCTTTTGCAAACCAATCGAATCAAGTGTAGCTTAAGATTCAATAAAATTTGTCTTAATCCAAGACATACTACACTAGTAATAATTCAGTTAAAAGATCGACTCAAATATGACAAACTGAACTTCTATACTTTAGAGTAAAGAGCATGTATATATCGACTATTATTATAATTATGATGTGAAATGAATTTATTAACAAGCATCCTCATTCTCTCTTCTGTGTCATGAGATAGCATAAAAACATAGATATTAACTCATTCTGATTTAGCAACTGCAAGAATCGCTTTTCATATGCATATTTTATTTAATAACCTAGGGTTTCAAAGGGTTTATATCTTTTTTGATAAAAAAGTCTATTTTACCCTTTCAAATAACGGTCAACTAACAGTCAAACTAACCAAGGGGTGCAAATAACCCATTTTAGAAAGCTTAGGTTGCAAAGGGTTTAAATATTCAAGCGGGGTTGCAAAGCGTTATTAGATGTAAACCACAGGGGTGCATTTTGCACTTAACTCATGTATATATTGTTACGTACCAAATTTACAACACGTATTGTCATGAAGTTTAAAGTAGTCGTAAATCGTAATGGAAAGATGTTATACAACACGTAATTGCTTACACGTCCTAAGTTTCTTTTCATGCTAAAACACTAATGGTGTGAGATTATTAGCAACTTAACGGTTCTATATTTTACAAATATTTACGGTAAATTTTGATTAATAACTTATATCAGGATAACTTTTAAATATATTTACGTAGAAACGAGTATGACAAACATAAACATTATTAAAGTACGTGTTTATATGTACCACCCAAAGAGGTAAATTAAGTGTTGGAAGACAACATACGTGGGGTATTAAACGATTTATTATAACTTAAAAAAAACATAAATAAGAACATGAAAGTAGATTAATTACCGTAACCAAGCAAAACACAAGTCATGGAAGCCAGAATGGTACATGCGAAAGCATAGGTGTTCCTTTTTCGTGGTTTTGGTTGATCGACGTTTGTAATGAGTCCAATCGACTGTTTGAAAACATCATTTTCTTTGTGTTTCCGGTCGGCCATGGTAGTGTTGTGACGTTGAAAGAGGGAGGAAGAAGGTTTTTTAGTTAATAAACACGAATGTATACAACTTTGGTTATTTGTTTCTTGATGGGTTGTTATAAGTTAGTTAAGATAGATATTGAATGGTATATATAGAGTGAAAATTGGAGTGGCTACAAATATTGGCCAGGACATAGTAGACTTCCTAATCCAAAAACTTAAATCGTCAACGGGTCTTCGTCATGCCCGGTTGAGCTAAAAATTTTGAATTAACAACTCTTATACATATAGAGTGGGGTTCATATACAAAGTTATTTTTGGTACAAAACAAATGTCACGGGCTAAAATCAACGAAAAAACAAATGACATTCAACTTTAAATAAGCATAACGAAACAATTGTTCACAACACCATCACATTGAAACACATCTAATCTGGTGTTGGAAATAATTATGACGGACCGACGTCTCTCTCTGTAGAATCCCATAACAAAAAAACCACCATACATTATTCGCCACTATCTGCCATCCACCGCTACCAATCATCATCGATTGAAGAAACAAATAAGACAACCGGAAGCAGTAGAACTACAATAGTCGAATGAGTCAGCAAGAAAGATAAACAAAAATTGGCATGTCTTGTTCCAAGAATCCAAGGACATGCAACCACAATACTACTTGTTACTCAAACTCAACTTACTTACAAAAGAATCATTCTACTGGTGGTCAAATGCAAAACCTACAAAAACTATAGTGGACAAAATGCAAAACATATAACAACATTACCATAAACTCAATTTATCCACAAAGTGTTATTTTACTTTGGTGGCCAAAATACAAAAGTTACAAAATTATACCGTGGCCAAAATGCAAAACAAAAACTAAACTATTCATAAAGTTTTTCTTTAATTGTAAACTAGGATTATACGGCGCTCACGCGTTGCGCGAGCCATTTGTACATTGTTTGTTAGTGGCCTATATTAAAAAATTGACGTCATCACAACCGTTAAAACCATAGACATGTTACAATCAAACGAAAAAACTAACCTCATTCACTTCAAAACAAAGCCAAATAAAACCAAAACATAAAAACCATAAAGACATCTATTTGTCAAAATGTTATTTCATCAAACAAAACAAACTAAATAACATAGGCCCACAAAAGTTGTAAATAAACAAACATCTTTAATTAATAAACTAACACAATTAACAAAAAATTAATACAACCAACCAATACAAATAACACACATCAACCAAAAAACACAATTTTAAAAAATTAATGACAAAACACTATTCATACGCTTTTACTTTCAATATAGGTTAATAAATTGTAATTATATTAATATTATATAATTAACCCCTCCATTTATTTCTTTATCAAGTGGGCTGCTCAAAGCCCAAATTCTAATTTTTGTTTTTATCTCTACGGCTACTGGATCAAAAAATCCAAAGCTGAGTGATAGACTTCCGTACGTAATTTTTTTTAATTAGCAATCTTAAAATATATAATTAATCGACTCCGATATTTCAGAAACCAAAATCAAATTGATCTGCTCTTCTTTTCTAATGGTAGTTATAATCTACTAATTAAAAAGCACATATTATTTCCTTATAACAAAATGTTATATACATACAACTATATGTTTACATTAGTTTAGAGCCCGCGCTACGCTCGGGTTTGTTTTTTAGTATAAAATACTATATTATATTTAATTTAAAGAGGTTTAAATACTCGGTTTTATGGTGTAGTATTTTAAAAATAATATCATATAAAACATTTATGTATGTTTAAAAAATATTGAGTTATTTAATTGCAGGGGCGGACGTATGTGTAGCCTAGGGGTAGCCCGGGCTACGACTGAAATTTCGTGGCGAAGTGTAAAAAATATATATATTCTCCGGTTTTATGTATAAGGATACCCTAAACAATTAAAAGGATACCCCTAAATCTTTGATTTTAAGCTATGAAAGAACAAATGAGATAAATCTATTAGGTATTATTATAATTTTGTGGTGTTATTTTTATTACTGCATGAACGTCTGGAAATATTTTTTTTCCAGGCTACCCCTGAATTTTCAGGCTGGCTCCGCCACTGTTTAATTGTAGATTATTAACAATTTTATCCTTAAGTTTCATATTATACCCTATCAAATATAAGATGACTCATTCACACTCTTAGTAAGAAAGTGTTTAAAATGTAAATAATATTAAGTTTCTAAAAATTCTCCTAAATATTAGGGAACCAAAATGTAATTAAAGTTATTATAATATATTATTATTATAATATGTATAAATTATTATTATTATTATAGATATACACATATTTCAAATATAGAAATATTATTATAAGAAAAACACTCTTATAATGCCAACTAAGTCAATATCACCTCTAATGATGCCAACTAAGCAAAATCTATTTTCCTATATTATATAAAGATATTACTTTTGAATTGAATACATAATCAAATGAGTTTCTTAATTGCACTCACACTAATTAAGTTTCTTATAATAATAAAAAGAATCATTAGTTATATTATTTTCTACTACTATTGTTATTGTTATAATTAGAACTACTATATAATATAATATATAGTTGTTATTAACTTGTAATTATTGTTGTTGTTTGGCCTTAACTAACAAAAGAAAATGTATAAGTGCCTAAAAAACTAGTTGTTAATTAATTTGATACCTTTTATGTAATATAACCTAAAACATAGCATGCATAGCAATTAACATGATTACCAATGTGGTATCCGAATATCACGTGTACGTTGGATATCAACAACTAAAAAAAAGCTACACATCATATCTCACATAATTAAGTTTTATATCATTTTGTGAAATTTAGGTTAGAGACAACGCGATTGTAAGACAATATACTCCCAAAAGGTGAAAGGCCGGGGAAGAGTGCGTCCTTAGCCGCATGCGGGCTTGATTGGTGTAGTTTGGAGAGTAACGACCACCACACATGCGATTAAGGTGAATGAGTCAATATATAATTGGAGTTTGTTAACTTGATGTTCTTTTAGATTAACTATATTAGTGAGATAAAAGAACTAATTTCATACAATCTTTACTTTTTATTTATTTATTTATTTATTATCTTTTGTCTTCGCTTTTAAACCAAGTGGTCACATGCAATTTTGATAACCTTCACAGTCACATTTATTATCATATTTTTAAGTGTCTTTCACTTTCCTTGTGGAATAATTGTGAGGTTACCGTTGAGTGTATCTCTATTGATCACAATGAAGACAAACACATATACATACATAAAAACTAGGGGTGTCAATCGTGTCGGGTTGGCGGGTTAACGGGTTGAAGGACCACGGGTTGACGGGTTGAATTATGCAACCCTAACCTGACCCATATTCCTATTCGTGTCAAAAATGTCAACCCTAACCCGGATAACATAAGTTCGGGTCAACCCAAATATGACCCGTTTAACCCATTTTATCAAATGAACCTAATAAATTTGCGAGTTATAAGTGAGTTGTTGTGTAAGTCGGTTAATAGAAACATGTTTAATATGTGATTTTGCGTATAATAAATAGGTATATTGGGTTTTATTTAAAAAAAATATTATAAGTAACCATATATTTACTTCAAATCTTATTCAAAACAAATTTATTCATAATAAACAAAAACAATAATAAATACTTAACTTTGAAAATGTGAAGGTAAAAACTTAAGTAGTCAGTGGCGGATCCTGAACATTTTCAACACGGGGGCGAGCCGCGAGCTCAATATATATATAACACATTTAATTATTTTTCACGGGGGCGAAATCAAAATATATATATAAATTTAAGGTATTGGGGTAAAAAACGGTACTTCGGGACAACAAACGCGCAGGGGCCGGCGCCCCGGTTTGTCTATATGAGGGTTCGCCCTTGTAAGTAGTAATGAATTTTTTAATTATGAGTACAAATACTAAAGATAAAAGTAACTTAACACTCATTTTTAGAAAAGAAAAAAATAGATGAACTAATTTTGAAACCTAACATGACCGGTATTTTTAAACGGGTTATATTTGCCAACCCAAAACTTGATTACTTTCGTGTCATATTCGGGTCATATTTCGTGTCGTGTCGAGAATTGACACCCCTAATAAAAACAGTATTTCCTTGTCACAACTTGGGTCCAATTAATATTTTTTTTTCTAAAGTGAGGGGATCCCCACATGATCACTAATTTCATAATACATACCTGCCTAAATAAACATGTGCCACATGAACTTGTGGCATTAGTTTGAAATGAAATGAAATGAAATAGACCGATCGATCAAGTTTGGGTTAAAGATAGAAAATGGGGACACTGTTGATATCCTCCACACTCACACTCACACCCACACCCACCAATTTACGACGGTCTCTAGTCACTTCGCCTCCGCCTCCTCCGGTGTTGTTTGCAAGAAAACCACTAGTCTCCTTCAAGTCTAAACCATGGGTTTCTACCACCACCTCATTTGCCTCTCGCCGCCGGAGCAGCAGCAGAGATGATGATGATGATGATGATGATGATGCGTGGAGGCGGAAGGTCCTTCAGTTTCTATTGTGGGCCGCTGAGGGAGTTTATATCATTTGGCTCTTCTTGCTCCCCTATGCCCCTGTAACCATTCTCTTTCTCTTTTTCTTTCTTTGATTAACTATAACTATAACTATAATTATAATTGATTGATAGGGTGATCCAGTTTGGGCTATTTCTCCAGATACAATCAATTCCCTTATTGCCCTTTCTCTTAATTTCTTCTTCATTCTACCACTTATCAATTCAGGTATCTCTCCTCTTTAAACATATATCACTTCACTTTAAACATTTCATTTTTTTTTTAATTTCATTTTCTTGGCAGAGTAGTTGGAATTAATAACGTAATTCATGCTCCTGTGCTTCACCCTGTAAGATAAATAACACACAATTGTATCCTAATTATTAGTATTATATTCTATAATAAAATAACATCAACTTATCCTTCATCAGATGTCTGAAGGATTGTTTAATTTTGTTATCGGATGGACCTTTATGTTTGCTCCTTTATTATTCACTGATCGAAATAGAGACAGATATAAGGGATCACTTGATGTCTTGTGGGGCTTTCAGATGTTCCTTACCAACAGTAACATCCTTCCAATTACCCAAACTAATTCATTACATTCATTTACTCAACTAACTAACTAACTAACTAACATTTCATTATTTCTTATTGTTGATGCAGCATTCTTAATACCTTACATGGCTATTCGGTTAAATAATAAGCCGCCACACACCGATGAAAACAAAAAATATAAATATAAATATTCCCAACTTGGGTGTGTTATGGTCAATGGTGCACCTGTGGTTGGACTCATTGGTGGGGCTGTTTGTGTTATATCCATAGTTTGGGGGCTCTTTGGGAGATCAGACGGGAATTTTGGGGGTGTAGCGGATAGATGGGACTTCTTGGTGACTTATCTTGGATCAGAAAGGCTTGCATATGCATTCATATGGGATATATGTCTCTACATACTTTTTCAGCCATGGTTGATTGGAGATAACCTTCATAATATTACTACTAACCAAAGGGAGCTCATCAACTACCTCAGATTTGTACCTGTTCTCGGCTTACTTGCTTATCTCCTTTCTTTGGATGACGACGTCTCCTCATGATCCTTCACATCATTTTCTTATCAATGCACCATTTCATTTTGTGCTTCTACTTAATTGTAATAATATAAGAACCCTCCCTGCCTGATGTTAATACAAAATATCATGACTACAACTAGCTAGGTACAATAGGAAGGAATCATTGACACACTATATATGCTACACCAAAACACCACACTGTTACTTGTTTAAACCTCAACTTCAATTTCAATGCATTTGTGATTCTCTCCTAGTAGCTTCATTGACTTTGTAATTTATATATATAATGATATAAATTATTAACATTTCTTTGTCTTGTTAGATTATGTTATAAGAAGACATAACAAACCAAAAAAGAATAATGAAAGAAGCTGCTGCAGAGCAGGAGGACACTAGTGTTTTTAACATGTACTCCAGTTTTTATGATTCAAAATGTCATGGATGTACTCTTTATGATTCAAAAATCACTACAAATTCATTCCTTAATAATGCATGCCAAACCTATTATCCGGAGCAATAGTCAAAACCATACATCGCTCAAGATTTGTCAATCAAAGCCTAAAGAGCTGAGGCAGTTGGGTTGGTAGCTTATCGCAATTTACAACATCATATCAAACTCAAACTAAGCATGTAAATTCCTCCACTAGTAGGCAGTAGCTTCTAATCTAAACTAACCAAGTTATACAACTCAATTTTCAACCTAAATCCCCAGTTAAAATCACCTTCCTTACATTTTTAAGTTTCAGTCCCTGGGGCGTGCTAACCACAACGAACTCAGCGCACGAAGACGTGACATGTAATCACTTATGACAAGAAGTGCCCTTGCAGCTTGCCTTGTTGTCAATATCCGTTGCAATTGCTGCAACGTTTGCTGCCTCAGTAGATCAGCCTGTCAACACACAAAACTCACTCTTTATGGTTAATACTTACTTTCTTTATATGTTTACATGAGAGGCCTGCCTATTTTATACCTGGTGAAGGAAGTTTTCGAGTGTGGTAAGCTTGCCCATGGCTATAGCCATCTGACCCATGTAATCAGCTACATTACCCGAGCTAGTGAACCCCACAGAGAGTGTGTCAACAAGAGATTGTTGCAATGCTTCCATCCCTTGAGACAAAGCATCTTCCGCTTGTTGTGAAGATTGTTGCAAATTACATATCCCCATCAACTGTTGATCAGTCAAAGGCTCCAAATGGTTCCCGAGTATCTAAAAACACAAACACGTCATCAATGGTAGATGTTAAGGAATCATTGGTCATAGTGTTGGCCAAACCTTGAGAAGCTCAGAAGAGCGAAAACCGCCAATCCACATGAAACAACGTTCGGCTGGTGACTTCCACATGCCAGAAAGCATGTGAAATACATCGGATTTTGCGGCTAGGCTTTTAAGACGGAATATTTCGTCATAATGCGACATAACCGCTTCAACTACAAGACGAAGGTCGTTATCAGGAACATGATTGTTTAGTGCTGAGCGTACATCATTAATTAGCCTTTGATGGTCATCTAACCATCTTGCATAATCCATGTCGAATGCCAAAGCTCCTGTTAGGAACATCTCATATATAACACAACACACAAAGATAGTTTAAATAGCTAGAAAACGTGGGAGTATTATATACCATTTGTACCACCTAAATTAGTCTGATCTCCAGAAACACCACTAGTAACAAACATACCCTACATTAAAAATTAATTTTGATATTGATAATTTTGAAAAGAAATAGAAATAGAAATAGAAATAGAAATATATGTGAGTGGAAGCGTGAGAACCTGGTGGCGTGCGTGTTTAAGCTCCTGCTCAAGCTGTGTGAGCTTGAGTCGACTATTTTCCAGCTGCTGAACGTATGCCTGCATCAATGGGATTTTAGCAAAATGCAAATCATAGGATAGGATAGGATACAACAAACTGAAATAATATGAAAGCAAGCAGTAATACTTTCTTCCTTAATCGACTTTTACGAGCAGCTTCTCGATTCTGAGCCAGCCTTCGAAGCACCTGATTCACATCATAATCATATCATAATATAATATAATATAATAATAGTATAAAGTTAATAATAATTTGTATGGATTAAAAGGGGAAACCTTCTGGTCTCCAATATTAATTCCTCCCATTGATCCTTGTGTTGAATCTACTACTACAACTTGAGCAGCTTCATTGTTAAACTAAAAAGAAAAACATATATATATATATATTAATAGAGAGAATTATGGATGTTTAGAAGTGGATGAAATAGAGAGATCGAGACCTGATTTTGATTTTGATTTTTATGATCATCATCGGTTGAAGCGTCAGTTTGATATGCTGCTGCTGCTGGAATGGCAGAGTCTCCCCAATTCTCAAAATGGCCTCCATTACCCATCATCTCCTTCTGTTTATGGTGTTGCTGTTGCCTCGTATCTATACCTGGCCCAATGCTCTAACAAAACCAACCAACAACATTGAGTTTTTGAATGGACATGTTTTGTTTAAATAATATCATACAAATTACCATGTGATGTGGGCGAGGAGGAAAGTGTAAGTTATTAGAAAAAACAGCTGCTGCATTGTATAAGGAACCTAACAACCCCCAGAACAAATTTGAACTTAGATACAACAAACAAACAAACAAACAAAACTAGTATTTAAATGTGTAGAGAGAAAAAGGATACTTGTGCTTTCATCATCATCATCATCATCTTCCTGTTGATGAAAGGGTTGAAGATCTGCAAAAGGCGCATCGTTTCTTCCAATTTCATCTGCTCTGTTTTTGTCATCCACAGCAAACATTAAACAAAAACAAAAACAAAAAAAAAGAAGCAAAATATGTTAGATACCTAGTAAGGGGGTAGAATGGAGAATAAAACAAGTCTTGGGGTGAGCTTTGCATTTGGGCTTCTTCAATGGCGGAAGGAAGGAATAAGAATAATAATCCGTCTCATTGGTTTGGTGATAACTATCTATCTATCTATCAAAGAGAGAGAGAGAGAAAGAGAGAGAGAGAGAAGAGATTTTATTTTTGTCATTATTGCGTTCTGACCTGACGTCTTTGTGTGAAGTTAAGTTTGAGCATTTTAGTCTCCCGATACGGCATCAGTCCAGTCCAGTCCACCCTTATACGCTTCTTCTTCTTCCCCCACGCGCGTCTAAACACTTCTTCATTCATTTATATCTTCTATATAATAACAACAAACAACAACTTCAATCAACCATCAACCATCTTTTCCTTTTCAGTTTTCACTTTTAAACTTACTAATAATACTCCCTCCGTCTCATTAGAATAGTCTTACTTTGAAAAACACAAAGTTTTAGGCACAATAAATGATTGGTATTTTTGTTTGTTATTTGACAATAATACCCTTGACAATAAATATTATTGTGGGTCCATCATATTGTTTGTTTTATGTTATTAAGGGCAAATTTGGAAGTTTATTAGTAAATTTTAAAAGTGGACACTTTAAGTGGGACAATTAAAAAAAGAAATATGAACACTTTTAATGGGACGGAGGGAGTAATAATTTTAAACCATATTTCCACATTTGCTTTTTTATAACTCAAATATCTAAGATTTAAATCATTAACTTTTACTAATTATTGTTTTGACTTCTAAATATTAAAATTTTTAAATTTTTTTAATATATGACTTCTTTTGGCTTACGCTCTTACATAAGAGACATAAATTTTTTTATCTATGCATATGACTTTTATCAGATATGTGACATCTGACCACATAACTCGACAACTACATCATGCAGTCCACACCTAAAATCGAAAATTAAGGCGCTTAGGTTAAAGTTGTTGAGGAGGTTATAGTTTTCTGAATTTTAAACTTGTTGTGTTGTTCTTATGTGAAATTATAATTGTTACTTGATGCAAAAGAGGTTTTGAATTTGACTACTTATATGACATACTATAGGCTCATATATCGATCCTTCTTTTGAATGGGCATGCTAATGTATTATTGTAATTTGATTGAATGATGTGAATGGACTTTTTTGTTCATCTATTATCATTTTAAACTACTGTGTTGTGTACATTTTAGTCATAAGATGGATTTTGAATTCGTTCAACTGTAATAGATTTATATATGGTTTATACGTTTAGGATGTTTTTTCTTGATTTGTTTGCATTATTTTAACTTATTTTAATGAATTTTTACTGGTATTTGTGTTGTAGTTTTATTTGTGTTCATAATGAGCAATTGAAATGGACAAAGTAACTTAAAATTGTGCCAAACGATCATTTAACGATTTCCCTTACAAAGTTTAAAGTATTTTAACTTTTAGAGTGTTGACATTTTTTTATGTTATTACTATAGAAAATGTTTGTACCAACAACTACTACTTGGTGTGATTCTATTGAAGAATTCAGAAGGTTGTTGTAATATGTCAAGTGTGATGCTGGTGAGGTTTCTTCTCATAAATTTGTGTTAGCCTTTAATCTTTGTATTTAGTTTCTTACATAAACATTGGTAAACATATTGTTTGTGTACATTATTTTAGAACACTAAGATCAATTTCATGAATAATCTATAGAGTTTATTCTTATCCATCTTTGTGTCACATATAATCATCTTACTTAGATGTTTGCAACTGCGACTCCTTTTTTCAAAATACTTTAGGTAGTTTCGTTATTTTCAAATTGTCTGTTGTTTTTTGATGCTATTGAGGCATAACTGAACTTACTACATAACATTATTGTGATTTCCGATTGATTTTTACATGTATAGGTGTTATCAAATGCGTTGGTGTTAAAAAATGAATGGTGGACTTTCTAGGTTGAAATTAGGAAGAACTGGTGGCTATTTTCTCTGGTGCGTGATCTGTTCAACAATTTGGTGTAAATCTTCTTTGGTAAGTGATTTCTTCTACCAATCTAGATAAAATTTGAATTTTTTTTAACAAAATCGGACACTGACATAAATTAGGCGTCTTTTCTATATGTTAATTGTGATTTTCACAAGAGAAAAAGCATATGGTTTAGGTTTCTATTTTGTTGGCACAAAGTTGTTTATGCAGGATCTAAAATCTTTATGCATGATGACAGAATAATATGATTTTGTATTTGATTTTGACTTGGTCTAACTAAAGATCCCTTTAATCTTGATTTTCCATAACCTCTTGAATATGTGTCATAACTAAAGAATACGATTTAGGTCTCACAACCAATTTAGAAGGTCCAATTATTTGCCCTGTTATACATAGGAAGCAAGGGAACTTTAACGAAGTTGCGGCTGTTAATGAGTAAGTAACCTTTTGTTCTCAGCATTACCAATTATTTGCCCTGTTATACATAGGAAGCAAGGGAACTTTAACGAAGTTGCGCCTGTTAATGAGTAAGTAACCTTTTGTTCCAACCACTAAGTGTGTAGAACAAGTTGAAAATACTCATTTTATATGTGGTAGATGGCCACAATGATTTATATTGTGTTTTGGGCATAGATAATTCTGACTGAATGAAATAGTTAAAGAAGAATTTATAATATTAAGGCACCTATCCATGTCTATCATCAATTTTCATGCAATTTCATTGTACTATCATTTGTATAATTTAAACATATATATATATGTGACATCTGCCTCAAACCCGAACCCGAATGCCCGACTCGAACCCGAAGTCATCTAGTTTCATTCTATTCGCATTCGTATTTTTCTCTCTTTAAATATAACGCTTCGTTATTAAATATATATATAATAGATATCTCGAGCTTTACGTTATTTCTCGTTTTTAATATTAACGACCGAGTTATTATCCAACATTTACAAAGTAACTACTATTTACAATAATTAAATCCCAAAAATGTATATATATATATATATATATATTGTATTGTTACAAAAATAGTTTTATAAATATTATTAAGGGTAAAAACTATTAAATCTCAAAATAGTTTTTCAACGTCAAATATAACGTAAAGATCTAAAAACGTCATTTATATAAACGCTACGAGTTATCTCGGTTAAGTTAGTTAGTTGATATAATATATAAATTAACTTTGGGTCTAAAATGTCAAGTTTCAAACTCAAATTAAAGTTATAAACCTAAAGCAATAATAAATCAATCTGCAAGGGCTGGAAGTGAAATTAACCAAACCAAACTCCCACCCCCCGTGTGAAACCCGTAATTCCGGCTGCCAAGGCTCCGGTGACTTGGCCGGACTTCAGCTATTTCCGGCGATACTCCGGCCACCCCAAAACATATTTTTTTTGATGCGTTTGACTCGTTTACATCGTGTACAATGTTCCCTAGTGTGTATCGAACCCGTAGCCACCCTCTAATCATCGAATAAACAAACAAATTCATGTTACAATCGGTTACAAATAAATCGTTCATAACCCAAATAATTAACTCATCGAATTAACGCGTAATAACTGAATTTGTGAGAAACTAATCGTTAGGGGAATGAATTCGAGTGTAATAGCATATTCAATTCCATCTTAATCGCTGTGAAATCGTCGAATCAATGCAAGCTTATCAAAACTGAAACCGAAACCATTCTCACAATTTCAAATCAAATTGCAATCGCCTAACGAAATCAAAACACTCTGCACTGCACGTTTTACCTTTCTGGCTAAAGAAATTTACTCTAGATCATCAACAATTCATAAATTGATTCACTTCTGGTTCAAACCTGCAACACCAAAATCCAGTGTCAAATCGAGCTTTATATCTGCAATTGGCAATTTGGTTTCAAACATCTAATCATCAATAATGAAGCTGGAAGTTTAATTGCATTTTAACAGTTTCAAACTAATAATCCAAACTCAAATCTGCGTGCGTCAGTCCTTTTATCTTCGTGATCAAATTCGTCTTCAATTCAGTAAGTTCTTTATGTTAAAGTTCTTCTTATCATGTTTAGATCAAAAGCCCTACGATTGATTGTTGGGTTGTTATCAAATTCGTTGTCAATTTTGTGATTTTGTGTTCTAGGGTTTATGTATCAATTTGGGGTTTTCTGATTTAAGTGTAAAACATTTAAAAACCGATTTTCTTAACAAAAATTGAATCTGGTTGATTGGTTGGTATGTGGTTGTCTAAAGCAAAGGTCCCAGGTTCGAAACTTGCACACAACCTATATTTTTACCCTTTTATTTAAACATATTACTAACCATTTTCGTCATTATCTTAAACCTAATGCAAATACTAAACCATATATATTACAAAATATTAAAATCTTATAAAATATTGCCAAAACCATGATTTTACAAATTTAGTTTATATTTATTACAAATATACTTTAAAAACACTATAAAAATGTGTATAAATACTTATAAATAATAGATTATACAAAAAAGGGTTTTGGTATGAAATTTTATATATTTTAAAATTATATAAACGTTTCAAAGCATTTCCAATAAACGTAACATGTTTTGACATTATATAAATTGTTAATATATATATATATATATTATTTGAAATGATGTCGTTTATCATGTATTGCAAAGTATTTTGAAACCCTAATCCCCAAATTGGAGTTTGAAACCCTAATCCCCAAATTGGAGTTTGAAACCCTAATCCCTAAATTGGAGTTTGAAACCCTAATTTCCAAATTTGAATTTGAAACCCTAATTCCCAAATTCAAAACCCTAGAATCTCTAGTTTTGATTCTTGTTGCTATGCTATTTATTTCGTTTCTAAATTAGGCTTTCCCAACTAATTAGGTGATTCTAGTATTTGGGAAATCCTCGGTTCAATTTAATCCATTTGCTATTTGTTTCGAGCTCGAGTTTCAAGGTGAGTAAACTCACTCCCCTTTTTACTATTACGTTTTGGGGCTGAAATATGTTTCTAGTTACTATCCAATGTTTTCAATTTTCTATTTGTTTTCCAAAAGAGATCATAAAATATGTTAATCTAGTTCGCGGCTTGATGCAATCTTATGTGGTAGTTTAAAGTAGTATATTACTTGTGATTTCCACCGGTACAATGTTAGCGCTAATGGTCTGACAAACCCACCTACACTTTACAACACCGATAGGGGATTTAAACCCGGCGATTCTATGGTTGATTCTATGTTACTAGTTACCACATGTGATGCTTGTTGCTACGTTGCTATGTCCCTTAGATGCTTAAACATTGTTGATAACTTACATATCGAGACGGTTAAATGACGGTTAAACGATGGTTATCAATAAATGTAACATGAGTGGTTCCTCATGACTTGTTGCTAAAGGTAACCCTGAGGGGTCTATGATTCTTGTTTCTATGTGTTCTATGGTCAAAGGTTGAGTAATATGATGAAATAACTATACATGTAAGATTGCGCAGCATATTATGATGATCTCGGATTTCTATACTATTATTTATCAACTGTGGTTTACTCACTAGCTTTAATTAGCTAACTTTATTTTCACATATTTCAGGTGATGCTTTGATATTGTTTTGCTGCTTTTGCCAAGACATAGGATTGCCTTGGACCTAGAATAATAAAAAGACAATTGCAATTACTATTTCGGTTTATTACTTTTGTCGTTTATATTTAAGACTCATGTTCCAAACTTATGATATCATTATTAGACTTTAATAAATAAATACCATGTGCTTTGTTTACTATGGATATCCAATTCCAATGACGGCCCGGTGTTTTCCGCCGCCGGGCGGGGTGTCACAATATATGCTTCCATCATGTTGCAATCATGAGATCTGTCTACTTTTTAGTAAGCTTACATTTTCTTCTCCTTTTCACAGGCTTATGCACAGTATGGTGCTGGTTAAAACTACTATGGTTCAGGTCGCACGAAGAAGCACAAGAATGCAACACCAAACAAGAAAGTTTAAACCCAACGTAAAGTGTGAAAACTCTTTTTCATGAAAATAGGTCATGTTTTCAACACTTTTGGACATGGAAACTCGGTTGAAAACAATGGTGCAGCCATGGCTTCAAGCTTTTAAACCCAACTTAAAGTGTCAAAACTCTTTCGTAATGCAAATAGATCATGGTTTCAACACTTTTGTACAGGCAAGTAGGCAACTATGGACCAAAACAATGGTAAATAAAATCAAAACTTTTGTACAGCCATATGTCACGACCCGTCTAAACACAAATCATTTTCTCGAAATCCGGAAGTTTCCGGACACATCTAGGCGCATCAAGGGCTGCCCGGAAGACTCTGGATCAGCCTACAACTTTCGGGACGGACACAACACATTTAAGAGGTCTTAAATCAGCCCCTAGAAGCCATGGAAGCTACCGGAAAGGGCTGGAAAACGCTACACCAATGTGGATATCAAGTGCAGCCCCGGAACGTTCTAGAATGCTCAAGAATAGGGCTGCAACATGGCTAGAAATTAGGCCCTTCAAGGACCTACGAAAATCACACAAGGAACTTTCTAGATCAGCCCTAGAATGATCTTGATGTGCCCATGATGGCTGGATATTTTGAAGGAATGATCTAGATATAAGATCTAGATATTTCACCTAGAAATATCTAGATACTAATATGTAGAGAATATGTCTAGAGTAGTCTAGATGGAGAACCATCTAGACCATCACCATGTAGTATAAATAGGTGTAGTTAGACACATTTGTAGATCATCAATACTTGCACCACACTTCCAAACACCACACTCACTTACAAGCTCTTGTCTTGTACATTGTAAAGCATACTTGTAATCTTCTCTTGTGGCAATACAACATATATTTGGTTTACTTGCAACTTCCGCTCGTGTTGTCAAGAGTCGTTACTTTTGTCGGGTCAAAGGCTGAACTTAGAAGGATTCTAAGTGCCGCACGTGAGTCAGAAAGATAACTCCGTGACACATAGCTTCAGGCCTTTTGTAAATCCATATATGCAACTTGGAGTAAAACTATTCTAAATCCGTATATGTCGCATCTAATGCTACCAAAACTCACTGTTTGATACATTGTATAAATATGGCTCGCGCATAGCGCGAGCCTTGAATAATACTAGTTAAATAAAAATATTTTTAAAAAATTATAACCATTATATTTAAAAATTTGTAAATATTTTTGTAAATTAAAGTGTGAAAACTCTTTTTCATGCAAATAGGTCATGCTTTCAACACTTTTGGACATGGAAACTAGGTTGAAAACAATGGTGCAGCCATGGCTTCAAGCTTTTAAACCCAACTTAAAGTGTCAAAACTCTTTCGTAATGCAAATAGATCATGGTTTCAGCACTTTTGTACAGGCAAGTAGGCAACTATGGACCAAAACAATGGTAAATAAAATCAAAACTTTTATACAGCCATGGCTTCAGGCCTTTTGTAAATCCATATATGCAACTTGGAGTAAAACTATTCTAAATCCGTATATGTCGCATCCAATGCTACCAAAACTCACTGTTTGATACATTGTATAAATATGGCTCGCGCATTGCGCGAGCCTTGAATAATACTAGTTAAATAAAATAATTTTAAAAAATTATAACCATTATATATAAAAATTTGTAAATATTTTTGTAAATTATAATTAATCACAAAATTTTGTTTCATTCAACTTTCCTACTAAATTTTTCACTCTAAAAATTTCTTTTATAAAAAAAATATGTTTTCCCCTAAAAAAATTGCCCTCTAAACCTTATTTTTAGATAGATGTATATATTGTTACATACCAAATTTACAACACGTATTGTCATGAAGTTTAAAGTAGTCGTAAATCGTAATGGAAAGATGTTATACAACACGTAATTGCTTGCACGTCCTAAGTTTCTTTTCATGCTAAAAACACTAATGGTGTGAGATTATTAGCAACTTAACGCGCGGTTCTATATTTTACAAATATTTACGGTAAATTAAATTTTGATTCAATAATTTTTAAATATATTTATGTAGCAACGAGTATGATAAACATTATTAAAGTACGTGTTTATGTACGTACCACCCAAAGATGTAAATTAAGTGTTGGAAGACAACATTTATACGTGGGGTATTAAAAGATTTATTATAACTTTAAAAACAAACATAAATAGGAACATGAAAGTAGATTACCGTAACCAAGCAAAACACAAGTCATGGAAGGCAGAATGGCACATGTGAAAGCATAGGTGTTTCTTTTTCGTTGCTTTGGTTGATCGACGAATGTAATGAGTCCATTCGACTTACTGAAAACATCATTTTCTTTGCAATCTTTTACACAAAGATCCAATACAACCAAAACTCAATCTCATTCAAAACTTGTAAAACGAAAACTCACCCTAACAGAAACTGAGAAACCTTGATGACCGGAATTGATTTATCATCGCCATCGAGATTAACCACCAACAAATCTGAGATAAATGACGACACAGATCAGCAACCCCTGCCACCATCCATCGGCAGTACAATCGGTAGTAGAGGCGACGAGAGTGGCACCACAATCGGTGATGCAAACGGTCGATTTCATGCAAAAGCAAGTGACAAGTTTCATTACATCCATCTATTTTTATCTCTATGTAAATTCTAGAAGTGGAGACACGTGTTTCATAACAAAGGCCAGGGTTAGATGCATAAATTTACAATATTGTCTCTAACTATTGTTCATTGAGTTTTGTTTTCAATATATATATATATAGTAGTAGAATAGAATAGAATATCTACCTATTCTAATAATTGAGTAACACATCCACATGTCATCATTTTAACTACTCCACATAGGATTTTGCTTAGGTGTCATGTTCTAATTAATTTGATGGAGAATTTTTAGACGGGTCATGGTATACTCCATATTCGAAATAACCCGATATGTTTAAATTAAAAATTCAAAAATTATCATCAATTATCTCCTAACCCGATATGTTCAAATACAAAATTTACCAATTATCATGATCTATATATTAACCCAATATGTACCAAGTATCATGAATTATCTCAAAACCTGATATGTTCAAATAAAAAACTTATCAATTATTATGATTTATCCTAACCCGATATGTTCAAATTAAAGTTTTACCAATTATCATTAATTATCTCATAACTCGATATGTTCAAATAAAAAACTTTACAATTATCATGAATTATCTCCTAACCCGATATGTTCCAATAAAAATTTACCAACTATTATAAATCATATCCTTTATTGTAACATATGATTTTTTATATGAATATATTTGTAAATATCTAAATCGATTTAATAAGAAATATGTTAAAAATAAATTTGATATGTAAATTGAGTTAAAACCTATAAAACTAAAATCCGTGTAGTACACGGGTACTAATCTAGTAATAGAATGTAATGTAATAATAATAATGTAATAATTTTTCTTTATTTGTAATTGTAATTATATTAATGTTATACAATTAAGCCCTCCATTTATTTCTTTATCAAGTGGGCTGCTCAAAGCCCAAATTCTAATTTTTGTTTTTATCTCTACGACTACTGGATCAAAAAGTCCAAAGCTGAGTGATAGACTTCCCGCTTCCGTACGTAAATTTTTTTAATTAACAATCTTAAAATATATAATTAATCGACTCCGATATTTCAGAAACCAAAATCAAATTGATCTGCTCTTCTTTTCTAATGGTAGTTATAATCTACTAATTAAAAACCACATATTATTTCCTTGAATTAGGTTCAAATACAAAGTCTAAATTTCCTAGAAAGTCTAAGAAGGAATTTAGACCATTAGATCTAGTATTAAATGAAGATCAATGGCTCATAAACACAAGGTGGCATAATTGTAAATAATTAGAACTTTAAATGGTAGGCCAAGGGTATATTAGTCTTGTCTCATTTTCAAATTCCACCCTCTTTTTTAAACGTCCATAACTTTTACATACGACAATATTTTTTAATAAAAATTACACCAAAAAAACGAGCGTTTTTTTATCTTCAAAACGCATATAATATTGATATATAAAAAACGAAATTTTTTTTGAAGTTTCAGCTCATTGTGTTATATTCGTTAGGTCATTGTGTTATATTTTTCAGCTCATTGTGTTATATTAGTCAAGACATTGTGTTATATTTTTCAGATTGTGTTATATCCGTCAGGTCATTGTGTTATATCCGTAGGTCATTGTGTTATATTCGTCAGGTCATTGTGTTATATTTTCATCAGGTCGTTGTGTTATATTTTCATCAGGTCGTTGTGTTATATTTTCATCAGATCGTTGTGTTAAATTTTCATCAGGTCGTTGTGTTATATTTTCATCAGGTCGTTGTGTTATATTTTCATTATATTTTCATCAGGTCGTTGTGTTATATTTTCATCAGGTCGTTGTGTTATATTTTCATCAGGTCGTTGTGTTAAATTTTCATCAGGTCGTTGTGTTATATTTTCATCAGGTCGTTGTGTTATATTTTCGTCAGGTCGTTGTGTTATATTTTCATCAGGTCTTTGTGTTATATTTTCATCAGGTCGTTGTGTTATATTTTCATCAGGTCGTTGTGTTAAATTTTCATCAGGTCGTTGTGTTATATTTTCATCAGGTCGTTGTGTTATATTTTCATCAGGTCGTTGTGTTATATTTTCGTCAGGTTGTGTTATATTTCATCTGGTCATTGTGTTATATTTTCATCAGGTCATTGTGTTATTCAGATCATTGTGTTATTTCATTAGGTTATTGTGTTATAACACAATGACATGAATAAATAACACAATGACTTGACAAATAACACAATGAGCTGAAAAACGTGAATTTTTTTTTGTTTTTTATATATGAATATTATACGCGTTTTAAAGATAAGAAAATGCTCGTTTTTATGGTGCAATTTTAAAAAAAAAATAATATCGTATGTAAAAGTTATGGACGTTTAAAAAAATGGGGTGAAACTTAAAATATATAGACATTACCATCTTTACCCTTCCTTCTAATTTTAAGGGAGTGCCACATGTCATCATCTCATGGCTTCTTAGACTTTCTAGGAAAATTGGACTTTGTAGTATAACTCCACTCTTATTTCCTTATAACAAAATGTTATATACATACAACTATATGTTTACATATTACTTTTGAATTGAATACATAATCAAATGAGTTTCTTAATTGCACTCACACTAATTAAGTTTCTTAGGGTGAGGGGAGTCCACCCCTCACCACCCCACACCACCCCACACTTTTTACTTCATCCCACGTTCACCCCACATTCACCCCAAATCACCCGGTATCCACCCCACATCATTTTTTAATTAAAAAAAAATCTGTTCCAAGCATTTAAGGGTGGGCCCCCACATATAAACGGTAATATTGCTCGGGGAGTTCACCCCAAATTGCACCCCAATTTTCGGGGCCAAGGGGGGGTGGGGTGGATAATAATAAACAGAATCATTAGTTATATTATTTTCTACTACTATTGTTATTGTTATAATTAGAACTACTATAATATAATATATAGTTGTTATTAACTTGTAATTATTGTTGTTGTTTGGCCTTAACTAACAAATGAAAATGTATAAGTGCCTAAAAAACTAGTTGTTAATTAGTTTGATACCTTTTATGTAATATAACCTAAAAATAGCATGCATAGCAATTAACATGATTGTATGCGGTATCCGAATATCACGTGTACGTTGGATATCAACAACTAAAAAAAAGCTACTCATCATATCTCACATAATTAAGTTTCATATCATTTTATGAAATTTAGGTTAGAGACAACGCGATTGTAAGACGATATACTCCCAAAAGGTGAAAGGCCGGGGAAGAGTGTGTCCTTAGCCGCATGCGGGCTTGATTGGTGTAGTTTGGAGCGTAACGACCACCACACATGCGATTAAGGTGAATGAGTCATATAATTGGAGTCTGTTAACTTGAAGTTCTTTTAGATTAAGTATATTATTAGTGAGATAAAAGAACTAATTTCATACAATCTTTACTTTTTATTTATTTATTTATTTATTTATTTATTTATTTATTTATTTATTATCTTTTGTCTTCGCTTCTAAACCAAGTGGTCACATGCAATTTTGATAACCTTCACAGTCACATTAATTATCATATTTTTAAGTGTCTTTCACTTTCCTTGTGGAATAATTGTGAGGTTACCGTTGAGTGTATCTCTATTGATCACAATGAAGACAAACACATGTACATGCATAAAAACAGTATTTCCTTGTCACAACTTGGGTCCAATATTTTTTTTCTAAAGTAAGGGAATCCCCACATGATCACTAATTTCATAATACATATGCCTAAATAAACATGTGCCACATGAACTTGTGGCATTAATTAGTTTGCAAGAAAATAATTCGTAAATCTTATTAATTAGTACTTTTATGAATATGTGATAATGATTCATCACTAGAGAGTGTCGTAATGTTAATGTTTAGCTGAATATATGTTTGAGTAGTTTGTTTCAAGTAGAGAAACTATCTTTTTACGTAAAAATTACAGGTCTCAGAAAAAGACCAGTATGTTTAACATAAGGATTTATTATATATATTCTTTTACGTGAGATGACTTCATTAATCAATGATGTAACACTCTAATGCCATTGGCGGATGGTATTTGTAATGGTTAATGTTCATTAGGTGTATTTTATTTCATGTGAGCAATGACTGAGTAATTTATTATACTAAAAAATGATGTAATGGTTAATGTTTTTATAATGCTCCTTTAATCATTATTCAATCATTTTTTCTAGTTCTAACTAATTCATTTCATAGAAAAATACATGAACGATAAAATTTATCATAAAAAATAAAACATCACGGCAATATATTTTTCGTTGATGCATTTGACTAGAGCGGGGTGGAGATTACGCTGCGGTCCCGGCTCCTTCGGGATTGGTTTACCCAAAAACTCCGCATTCGTTTTCTTTGATGTATTTGTTTCTTTCCGACTTTGGTTACAGCTTTCAACCTTTGATTCATTTCCAAACACCGTTCATTGTAGTCACCCGAAGATGATGATGATGATGTGGATTTCTTGCCTTTGCTCTTTGCCGAATCCCTACAGGTTGGTCATACTGGTTGTTGCGGTTCCTGAAACTCTTCTTTTGTCTCGTTCAAGTCAATACGTTGTTGTTAGGGATCAGAACGCTGACTTGTGGGTTTGATGGAGGAAGATTTTTTTTCCTTCTTGACCCCGGCTGGTAGTAGGGTTGATCGATCATAATGTGCCATTTGAAGGACTTTCTCAAAAAATTCCATATATAACAATGTATGGAAACGGCCTTTTTATGTCTCGTAATTTTCCAGAGCCCATGTTTGAATGTCAACATTGTTTTGCTCGCTATCCCAACCATCTGAAATATTGACGTTGGAAACAAATAGTAGTATTTATGCATATATAATTAACTTAATAAGATGTAATTTTAAAAATAAGTTAAACCACCAAATGCAAACAGTGAACACAAGTTTAAGGTTTTTTTTACGTAATTTTCATCGAGTTTTACACAGACTAAAGACTAAATGTGCAAACTCTGTCGTAGAGAAAAGCTTAGTCCATGATGTTTGATTTTTGAGACTAACTTTCATTTGTTTTTGGCTATAGTCTCTTTAAAGGTTATATGTACGCTAACACAATTGTATTTTATCTGATCTTATTAGTACATATATTGTTAAAAAGATCCCATAAACTTCTCAAAAGCAGGCCGGATGGGAGACACGACAATAGAAAAAGACACATATAGGATATTACCATTCTTGATTGAAATTAAAAGTATTACATTAACATCGTCATTTCTTGTAAAAACACAAATAATCACTTAAAAGTAATAGACGCAATACCCTTCATATAGCTTGTAATTACATACATAATTCTAAACCTAAACTTAACTTTGAGACTTACTATTGACTAACATTTCCGCCTCTTTCTTTCTATCTAATTCCGCTTGTCTTGACCTCCATCTAAAAAATGTCCCAAACACTTGCTCCACCTCTTCAAGGTTCATACCTTGTGTTTCCGGGTACAAGGTATAAAAGAACATACATGCTACTGCCGCCACAGCGGCGAACAAAAAGAACGCACCACCGATCGTAATTTTCTCGTAAAGGGTAAGAAATGTCATTGAAATCACCCCACTTGTAACCCTGTTCACCACCACCCCCATGCTGCATCCTTGGGCTCGTAGTCGTAACGGAAAGATTTCCGAGCTGTACACCCATGTGATTGGGCCCATCCCGATTGAAAAGAATGCTACGTAGGATAGGATTGTGGCAATGCATAGAGCTATAGCCCATGTGATTTTGTGGTCAGAGTTGTCAATGATGGTCAGTGCGATACCGAGTGACATTAGAGATACAATCATGCCTGCTATGCTAGATAATAATAGCGGTCGTCGACCTATTTTGTCGAGGAGAAACGTTGCCACAAGAATAAACGTGGTTTTCACAAAACCAACAGCTATGGTTGCAAGTAGTTGTGGGGTGTCCTTGACGATCCCTGCCTTCTCAAATATTCTAGGACTATATAACACGACTGCGTCTATTCCACTCGCTTGTTGAAAGAAATGGATGCCTAAGGCTGCCATCAGGATATGACGGACCGTCGGTGTAGGATGGATTAACAACTCCTTCCATATGCCCTCACCATGGCTATGTTTAGTCACTTGAACAAATTCATCGTTACAGTCTTCGGGGATGCCAGCAGCTTTCTTGATGTCAGCTAGTCGCAACTTGGATTCTTCCAAGCTATCAGATGTTTTATCAAGTACGATTTTAGCATCACCGAGTCTACCTTGCATGACGAGCCAACGAGGTGACTCCGGCATGCCTAAGACTCCCACCGCTAAGATTATCGAAGGGATGGCTCCAATTCCTAACATAAAACGCCATCCTAAGTGAAGCGGAAGCTTTGAGAAGGCATAATTTGACACATACCCGAACATGATTCCTATAGATAAAAATACAAGTTTTACATTAAAATGGACAAAAATAATTACAAATACAAAACAATTAAAAGGAAATCTATCTAATAAATTAGAGTTTTTAGGGGGTAATTTTTGGGGGGAAAATCATAATTTGTTTTATAAAAGGAAGGTTGAGAGGGAAAATTGAGTAAAAGAGTTAATAAAGACAAAATTTTATAATTAATAATAATTTACAAAATTGTTTATAAATTTTTAAATATAATAGTTATAATTTTTAAAAAATATTTTTATTCAACCCGTGTATTACACACGGGTGTTAAACCTAGTTATCTATAAATGCAAAAACAAATTAAGTCCAACCAGCATTAATGAAGACTTCAGGAAACGAGGTGAGAAACCCGCGTGCAGACGCTGGCGAGACCTCAGCAGTGTACACCGGTGCTATCATAAGTGCATATCCTACACCTACTCCAGCAACAAATCGACCAACCATGAGAAACGCGTAGTTAGTAGCGAACCCCATTAAGATTGCTCCAATGAAGAAAATGGCCCCGGCAAAAACAATAGTGTACCGACGACCAATCCAGTCCGATGTTCTCCCGGCAGCAGCTGAACCGACCAACGAGTATAAGTTCAGAATACCAACCAAGATCTCGATTTGACCATCAGTGCAACCAAAATCTCTTTGAATGTATTTTTGCGCTCCACTCATCACACCAATATCTGTCATAGTTTTGAACAAAACTATTTATATTGATCAAATAAAACACACCACATCTCACTAATGATGTTTGAACCCGAGACCCAGTGTCAAAACACCAGTGTGTACCAATGAGCTACCACCACACTAACATATGTCACAATTAATTTTTTGAACAGCAACAATTGTATTTATTACATCAAATAAATTACTTTCCGCCTCGTTTGTGAGGTTAGAACCTATGATCGATCTAGTGTTCAAAACATAAGTGTTACCATTAAACCGCAAACGCTATTGATTAAAAAAATATTTTAGCAGTTGTATTATTGCATGTATAATATAAAACATATTAGTACCATCGTATTTTTCAAAACACGAGTTGTAAACAAAAATATTTTAAAAGCCCATAAGACTATTGTCGTTCCTCAATTAATGATTTCCATGAAATTATTTAAAAATATAAAATTTTACAACTCCTAACTTTCTTTGGTGTGAGAATATTTCTTTTATTTTACACATATTTATTATATAGTAAACTAAATATAGTAACAAGCCCAAAATGTTAGAGGTGACTTGTCCCGTCCCTTTTTTTACTTAGATACATCCGTCCATGACACTGATGATGTACCTTCCAAACAAAGCACGGGTGTACAATAACTATTGTATATTTTTTAATACATTAAAGTTTAAAAGATATGATCTGTTATTATAACTTTAAAAACAGACACAAATTAATAAAAACGTGTTAGGAAAGTATAGAGTACCGTAGCCAAGCAAGATAGAAGTCATGGAAGCTAAGATGGCACAAGCGAAAGCATACTTGTTTCTCTTTGGTGCCTTTGGTGGATTGAAGTCGGCGATGAGGTCATTGGAGATGCCTGAAACACCATTATCTTCGTGTTTCCGGTCGGTCATGGTGGGAGAAGAGGAGGGTTTTTGTAGATGAGTGATATAATAAATAAAATATATTGGGTGGTTATTTGATCATTTGGTTGTTATGATTTGTTTGGAGTTAAGATAGATGTTGAATGGCATATATAGAGTGTGGAAATTGGAGTAGCTCCAAATTATTGGCCAGCACATACGGGCCTACCCGACTCAATAAGTCAAATAGTCAACGAGTCTTCATCTTGGACAATTATAACACCGTCAATAAAATAATAATAAGGCTAAATATAATTAACTCATGTGCACGTGATTACTGATTGATTGGGGTTTGGTTGTAATCTATCTAATAAATCAAATTTTTAGGGGGTAATTTTTGGAGGGATTTTTTTTTTTATAATAGGAAGTTTGGGAGGTAAAATTTAGCTAAATTTTTTTACCATGTAAGTTGATGGAGCCAACTCCTTAAATGTTATATATTTACAAATTATTAAATATAATGGTTATAATTTCTTTATAAATATTACTATTTAACCCGTGTGTAACACACGGGTATTAAAGCTAGTTAATAATATGTATGATTTGCAGATTTAAATTAAATTAAAAATCATATCATCGTCGATGTTAACAGTCAGATTGTAGAGAATATAATACATAAATTCAAGTAAAAATCTTGAACGTTAAAATGGGAAACATTGTACTGACAAGTTTGGACTGAAATGTATAATAAAAATAAAGGAGGATAAAGTTATCTTAACCAGGTAACCCAACATAGTAAGAAACATTCAGATCTTGAAAATTGAGGAAATTAACTTGAAATACGAGTTGCCAATGCTTGAAAAATTATCATGCAGAGCAAGGAGAGTGGTACTGGTGGTTGCGGTGGACGAAGATGTACAACAACTATAGTGTTACAATGCTCCAAACAACGATCATCTTGATTAACTGAAATTCAAAAATCCGATTGAAACAACGTTTCATCATTTGAAGCCAGGGGCGTACCCACTAAGAGTGGGTGGGGGCGCCCGCTCCCCCTGCGATTTTTTTTAATGTTTTTATATTTTAAATTCTTGATCGACCCCCGTAAAATTTAACTCTCGACCCCCTGTCCAGTCTTAAAAACCCAGATAGATGCTAATCCACAGCCCATATGAGACACATAATATTTAACCATGTATTGGGTTAAATTATAGTTAGAAGGATAGAAATATATATTTATTTATATTGTCATGTATAGTCAAGCATTGAGGTATTATAACCTTAAGTGTTTCACTATTGCACAAAACCATCAACATAGTTGATGATTAGGATGGTCAGGAGTACAAGAATATAAATGCATAAATAAATTAACTACTTTAGCGAAGTAATCAAGTGAGAAGCGAGTAATGGTGGAAAGTTTAGTTGTAAACCAATGTTATCAACATCATCATTTTTATACCATAACACAAGTTCTCCAACATAGTCTTGTTTGAAAACATTGTTTGGTTTCATTCACTTCTTATTTGTATATTAACTAATGGCTTAAGAAATATGTAAAATGGAGACATATGAGCTTTAAGAAACAAAATAAAGAATTTATTTTATAAGGTTTAAGAAAAACAATCCTAACTTAAACTTCAAAATGGTGATTTACCAAACCTTTTGGTAAATATATGGTAAATTCTTAGAGGATGTTTCAAGTATTTTGAAAGAAAATAATGTCAAAAAATGAAAGAAAAATATGAAAGAAAAAAAAAACTCACAAGTTGCTATTGAAAATTTGTTGCAAAAATATGGAGTTCTTAGCTAGATTGAGAGAGTTTGCAAAAGAGTTTAGAGTGATAAAAGTGAATAGAGAGATTTTAATTAATATTTATAGATAAAAATTAGGGGTTTTAACATTAAAGAAGTTAGTTAAGTGGAGGAAAATTAAAAAATTTTTATTTTAAATATAAGTGGAGGGAAAAGAAAAAAATTCAATTTTAACCCCTCAAATTTAGTTTTTTGTTATTTTTTAATTTGACCCGACCCTTTTCAACCCGAACCGAGTCGAACTGGATTAAAAAAATGTTATATATCGATATTTAAATGATTCCTATCAAATTTTTGACCCCCATGAAAAAAATTTCTAGATACGCCACTGTTTGAAGCACCATTACAAAGTAAGTTCTACAACAATGACCCATATACTTCTTCTGATCACAACCATTAAAACTTTAGTTTGAAATTTGGATAGAATTTAACGAAGTCGGAGTTAAGTTTTTTTAACATGGACACTCAACCAATTGGTTGTGGGTTCAAGTCCCAATAAGACAAAAAAGAGGGTTTCTAGGTTGGTCAAATGGTTTCTCATCAAATGTGAGTTTCCCCATGATTGAAAAATAGAGACAATCGTTTGGATAATGACCCGAGAGTGATCAATTTTTCCGTTGGGAAAGAATAACCTTTCTGGCACCATCCCTGAAAAATTAGGACGTTTGAGTAGTTTAGTAAAACTGAACTTTACTAGTAATAAGAATTGATCTAATTCAATACCAATAAATTTTAAAAACTTAAAAGAACAGTCTCATTTAGATTTGAGTTCTAATAAACTCAGTGGTAAGCTTCCTTCATCTTTCGTAAAAAAAAATTAAAAACCAAATTTTCTATTATTAGTTATAGAGTTGTAAACAAAGCTAAAAAAACTTTATTAACATTAAAGTACTCCGTATTAAACAATAACACCATCTTACCTCGGAGAGACAACACTTGTTATATATAGTTTATGGAAAAAGCCCATATATCTAGTTATATTTAATTACAACTAGTCACTTAATGCCACTTTTTTTATATAATAAAACATCACCATATAATACAAAACATACGTATGTCATATTGTTATCTTTTTCTGCCAAAGTTAAACTTTGTCTTTTGATACCCTGTACCAAACTACGAATGAAAGACGTACCTCTTCTTATTGAAACTTTTTTTATCTTTTTGTTTGAACGAAAATTTAAATCCCTCACGATCCATTTGTCCACGAAATCATCTTCATTCTTCTATTAAAAGAAAATTCATCTTACGTAACTCAAAACCTCTTTATTTTATAAAGTTTTAGATAGGTTAATAATTCTAAAATCGTTACTTATATATACATAACATAAGAGAAAGTGGGTGGATTATTAATTATTTGTATGGATCCAAATTAACAATGTATTGGTCAACAAAGATAGGCTAGCGCAACCACACATATTATGCGACGCGTCACGGGTGGATCGATAACTGATATTGACACATGAGATAAATTATATATGAATATGCTTTGAAAATTTATTTTCTATCGATAGGTTATCACAACCAAAGAAATTGAATATGTATTACAACTAAAAACGTCACGATAGTATATTGGATATATGATATAGTAAGTTGTAATTGTTTTTCTTTAGCATCTTCCTAATAGCGTATAGCAAAACAGCGCCCAATACACCGGGAACTCCCATCATATGATATGGGTTCAGTGTCCAATTATAAGATCTTTGAAAAAAAGAGGATAAATCTAAATATAGCTGCTACACCAAAACTAGGCGCAGAGAAACAACCATACTGACTTAGTGGATAAATTAGGAATACAGAAACAAAAACGGCAATTGGACCAGAGAATGCGATTGCATTATAAGGTCGCAATTAAACAGATCAAGCAAGTTCGAATTAACGTAACATTAAAACTATTAGTCCGAAAGCGCAACGGAAAGCAACAAAAGTCCACATATCGCTTAATTGACACCAACGAGTAAAATCTCCCTATGCCTTCAGAACCTGAGTAAAATCTCCTTATGCCTTCAAGACCCCATAGTTATAACAAAGAATGTGCTAAACTATTAGCTGGAGTAGAAACTGTGCCAGTTAAAAAACTGGAGTAAGAACTCACCAATTCATGGGTATACCATGAACTTACAAAGATTGTACCCATCAACCAACCCTTACGGCAAGATTCAACAAAATAGACACAAGAGCTTCAAAATTGTATACAATTCTAAAAGAGAATGTCGGTTAGACCTTCTTTTTTAGACCCAAATTACAAAAATGACATTAATTTACATTTTGTTAGTTATTTACAGTTTTGAATCCAAACTTTGATATATTTATGACTTTAACCCCTCGATTTTTCAACTTTGACCCCATACTAAAATTTGAAATATTTACAACTTTCATCTTCGACACTTTTCTACCTCCGTATCTCTAACGTGCCGTACGGGTTGAAGTCGAAAACTTTGCTAACGCATGTTAGCATGTAAAAAACTATGTCGCCGCAACGCATGACTCATGTCAGGAAACTTATGTCGTAACGCGTGCTAAAGGTCAAAATCTTAATGTCACTAGCGTAACGTGTCATAAAATCAACGAGACCCGGCTGCCGCATCGTGTGGCTCGGATATAAATCTAGTTTACTTTAAAAGAGAAATATATATGTGTTGTGGATATTGGTTAGGATTTAGGTCATACAAGCCGGCTCGCTTAAAGAGTATAAGTCAACTACGTATTGAAACAACCGCAACCACTACAATATTCAATACATAATTATTGAAAAACGGATAGTAATATAGTATTATTGACAAATTATAACTCCTTTTAAAAATAAAGATTCTTCCAACAATAATTACATGTACCTATTTTTCTTTCTTTCAAAGACAAACTCACTCACTCTATGATTAAACAAAAAGTAAATCTTTTCACTTATTTAAATGAACAAAGTTATATTTTTTTAGAACGGCGGTTGGTGCAACGGTCAATGACCGAAGCACTCAGAGGTGCAAGGATCGATATCGAAATCCCGCCTCTAACACCGATAAGTGTTATTGATGTCAAAATTATGATAACTAAATAACTCCGCAATGATTATAATTATATCCACTACAGGTCCAAGTGAGCTTTTCAAATGTACTAGAAGCTGCTTAATTAATGATGGACTCTTTTTACCCGTAAAACTTGTACAAAATGTTATGTTAGTGCATGCTCATGTTTATGGAAGGTAACGAAGGAGATATTAAGTTTAGGTTTAATTGTCTATATAATTGATATATTAAAAAAAACAATAGGCTTAAATATTAGTTCAATACTTTTTGTGATTTTTAAAATTTTAAATATTGACTAAAAATAAAAATGATTCATTCCGACGACAAAAAGGTTACATAATTAAAAGAAGTGAGATCCGAGACGACATTTATAACATTTCCTTAAGGGTTAACAAGATCATCGACAACAAAATCTTGAAATTAATTAAAGATTCGAAACTATTATCCGTCTTTGAACATTTTTCAAGCTTTTAGAATCTGTATAACGAACAAATTTTTTCTTTATTTAATTAGCGAAGTATATATGAAAACTGGATAGTCATTTAGGCGGATTTAACTATTAGTTAAGTGTTGCTTAATTATGCAGATGTCCCAAAGTCCAAATCTAATTAAGTAGGTTTGATATTCTTTGAAGTATCCAAAAAATCATGAAAGTAAGTATTCAATTGTTATGTTATCCATCGATCTATTTTTGTGTTAAGAGTGCAAGTTTGGTTTTTCTGGTTTGTTAGTGATAGAAAGAATAGTCAAATTAATAATAAAAGAACTAGCTGTTTCCATAACGATCACTACTTTAACACAACCTCAAACACTTGTGCAAAACCACAAAATCAAAAAGAGAAATTTATGTCCCATATATCTATTCATGTGTTTTAAAGTTAAGACCATGGTTAGCATATATGCTAACTGTTTTATTATCATATTATATTTATCAAAATCGAAGAATTACAAATCTAAAACCCTAAACGAGAACAGAAACAATCAAGCGTCACAACTCACAAACACGATTGTGTTGAACAAACACATATCAACAAAGTTATGATCTATTGAAACACGATAGAGCAAATAATTGAATGTGTGTTGAAGAGTAGATGATAGAATGTTGCTTGTGTAAGAATGAAAGAAGATGATTGCGGCTGCTTACTTCTCTTCGTATTTATAAACCCGCAACATTATTATCTCTCTACAAATTAACAGGTAAAGAAATCTTAACCCCAAGTCAAACAAAACATTTTTAATCCAAATGAGTTGGCATGTTACAACACACATGGCCCTATATTCAGCCTTCGCGGAATAGCGAGAAATAGTTTGTTGTGTCCTACTTTTCGTAGATGGGACAGTTACTATAGTACTATTAGTAATTAGTAATACACAATTACTATATTGGGCCTTTACGTCTTCGTTTATAGAGTATCTTCCATCGATCTTTCTCTTTAATTTTTACTTAATTGTTTGATCTTTTAGTATTTTTTTGTTAATGTTTTAATAAATATTTATACTGCATTTTGTTTACAGTAGAATTACATATACACTCTTATAAATAAATTATACGTGCTCTAATTAAAGTACCAAATTTGTACATTTCATTAAAATCAACTTATGAAATAACCGTTTTAGTCATAATTTTATATTATTTTTCAGTTTCATATTTACCTATCTGGCTATCTATAGTTCTATACCATTTCTTTCTTTATTTTATTTTTCATTTTTAATTCTTCAATTAGGTGTTATTCAAGAGTTAGCTTCCCTTCTTTAACCTCTTACAAACTTAGAGCAAGTTTAAATACAAAGTCGTCTTAGTATGCGAAATCTAGAAAATAATTACAGAAGTGTATTTTACACTTACGTAATTATTTAACGCCAAAATGAAATTCTTATGCAAGATGAAATAATCACGCAATAATCTGAGCCGCCCATTCAAATGATCAACGACTTGAAATACTTTACACACAAAGAGTGATTTGTATATCAACTATAACAACCCACCCAGGCATCCCTACAAACTTAATTTACATACTATATGATAACAAAATATGTGAATATATTATATACATTGTTTAAGGTTAAACCCTTTAAAATAAATTATGGTAAATGTTTTATTGAAGTCCATTGGGGCCATGCCCATACAAATGATACAATTGCTGTTGTAAACTATGGCCCAAAACTCACAATGCCTTCGGCAAAGTTTGGTTTATGAAATCTAACAAACTTAACACCAAGAATTTGGTATCTAACAACTCCAAAGTAGTGTGTTTGGAACAAGAACCATCACATTGACAAACATGTTTTCAAGTTCATCATTCAAGAGCGAAGTTCCATGTCGAAAGAGTAAGCAATGGCGTTCCTTTCCACCCGACCACCAAGCACTTTTCGTCATTCTCAAGTGTGCAATCACTTGCACACGAAAATCGTTGCAACACGAGGTTAGCCTGATACACACATGATTCACTTAACTCAATCTCCACCATCCCAAACCTTGCAAAAAATAACCTCCACGTGTTTATATTTACACTCCTACTAAACCGCTCGTCTCCTTCATCTGCCACAATGTTTGTCATCCCGTCAGCAAAATGCACACCTTCAACTACCGCTCTATGAGCATCATCACGGCTCATACACGCTTCCAAGGCATCAAAAAAAGCACCATAAAAGAATAATGTCTCTGTAAACCGGTTCACAAAAGAGGTTGAATTATGATTGGCTTCAACCTCAGACACAACGATAACCAAAGGGTTGATCATTCGGATCGCTCTCATCAACTTCTCCAAACCTTGGGGCCTCAAAATCATGGTTCTAAGTATTATATGACAATAGACCGCAACCGCTTCACCCTCTTCAACCTCAAATTGTTCTTGTTTTACCTCGGTTATGTCAGATAACACAAGTATTTTAAACAAGAAGGGCAAACTCAATGTTTTTGCAAAACACTCTAATCTTTTTCCGGTTTCCTCCACCTTTTGGACATCTGAGGATGTTGCGATGGCGGTGAGTTTTAGAAGTTCGATTTCTGATTGACGTTCGGCCAATGCTTGTATCATAGCGGTCCACTGTACACCGCTTCGGATGTGGATGTCAATCAAGTGGACCTTTTTTGATGTCCCGATTTGATCAATGATCGCTTGTATGCCACATAATTGCAAAACTGGATTGAATGGAAGAGCTTGGTGAATTGCCAAGAATGTTGGATTTGTTCCCAATGCATTAGGATTTTCGTTCTTCACACCATCCTTCAAGTATATACAGGCCAGCCATAAATCTCCTAACTACTTTGACCTCAAAATTCATCAAACTAAATTTTTTTTTATACTTTTTCATTTTTTAACCGTATTTCTACAAAGTTTTTGTGTTTTTCTCAACTCTATAAAAAGAGAAACGATAAATATTACCTTTATACTATTTTTTTTTTTATATTTTAACTTTTCAAGATATAGGAAACGAATCTTTTATTTTATCGTGAGTGATGTATACATTCTTCCGTTTAACACTACGCATTTGTCTGTTTTCAACTTTTATTCATTTTAATCAAGTGATGGAGCTATAAATAGTCCAGGGTATCCCGAGCTACCCTCAATTTTCGTTATAAAGTATAATTTTCATCGGTTTAAGTATCATGTTATCATTTTTTAAAGGTTTTAAATATCGGGATACCCCTAAAATTTTTTTGATACCCTTGAGAGGAGATTTTCTCACAGAATATTCCTGATATTTGGTTCTACATCCGCCACTTACTTTAATTACAACTTTTACAGTTTTATATCTTTACCAAACTGGTTATTGATCCGGAGCCATTTATCTTTTAGTTCGGTGGTAAAAAAAGGAGAGATAATGTGTCTTTTAAAAAAAGACATGAGACTTCAATAGAGACAATAATATATTAATTTGATGATAATATATTAATTTGATGATAGTAACTATTAGTTCGTAGTTAAAAAACTATTAATCTACGATAAAAAAACTCACGAGTTTTTTCGGCTTTACTGGAACGGGTCTTCCGGTTTCTTTTCCGATTCTTGTTTGCAAAGCATCACATAAATAAAACACCAACCGTTCAACCGGAGTACCACTGTCGTTCGCAACCCAGCCACACCGCGTCAAGAACTTTCCCGCGATTTCAAACTGTTTCCGACCAACTCTTTCAGCAGCAGTCAAAAGCTGAAAAACAAGCTCCACTTCTCTTATCTCATCAATCGATAACCTCGTAAACGCAGACGAGCCATACGGGTGCGTAAACATTGTGTACCCAGTCGTTTTCTGTGTCGAAAAATTAATAAACTTCTCAGCTGCCAGTTTAATAATTTCCACAGTAGACAATGTTACAGCACAATCCGGCTCTGTTTCTTCAGTAGCCTCGTCTCTTAAAAACTTTAACTTGCTTCTGTACCTGGTTAAAAGCTCCAGAGATGACCCAGTTGTTGGCTCCGAAAACGCAGCTGATGTTGATTTGGTTTTTGAAATTAAATTAATTGATTGGTTATGGAAGTGATTGTTGTAATGGTTGATGGTGTGATCTACGTCTTCCAAGGGTGGGAGATGTTCTCCAATGGTATCGAAATCGGGAGGCGGAAAAGGGTGTTGATCGTCATAGTCTGTGAAGGGGTTAAAATCTGGGAATTGTGTGTGATCAATGTAGAAGCTTGGGCACATTTTGAATGGAAAATTGATGAAGATGAGAAATGGGTTATAAAGAAATGGTGAAAGGGGATGAAGACGATGCTAGATGGCGGCGAAGATTAAATACGGAGGAAGTACAGTAGCGATCCAGCTTATGTTATTTGTTTGTTACCATGAATTTAATTAACACAACTGTAAGAGACTAACAATGCAACTACCTGTCAAATGGTGGTAAGAGTGAGTACCAAACGGAGAGGGACACGAAGCGCCAATGCTCTTCCCTCATGTTAGCAAATAGTGTGCGATTTGTCTTTTCTTCTTCAGTTATTGTCTTCATAGACGGTCGGGGTGGCCACTGATGGATCTAGGAATTTTTTATTAGTGAGTTACTATATTTAAGTGTTTTGATTTTTAAAAAAAATTCGGGTCAGTCAACAATTTAGATTGATAGGGATGAGCTTTTGGTACTAAGTATCGGTACCGTCTCGATTAAACATAATCGGTATTGGTACCGGTACCCACTTTTTCTAAAATTTGGTACCGGTGTTAGGCGGTACCGGTACTTCACCGCTTAGTAAAACGTTGGTACCGGTTACATAAAAAATAGTTTTTTTTTAATATATTTTAAGTAATTTGTGATATTATAATTATTGTGTATTAGATATTCAATGTTATAAATTGTTTTCTCTACAACTTTAAGTAATTTTATAATGTTTTTAGATTATTAACTTTTAATCTAATGAATTTGTTATAATTTTTAATAATTTATACCATATTTTATTTGTTTTTTATATTCAAGTATATTATATTATAGTTATATTAAAAAGTATAAAAGTAAACCGAAAAAAACGAATAAATTTTATTAAAAAAGATAAATATGAAACCGGTACCAACGTGGTACTCGTACTGAAATACCGGTACCGTTCCGCTAAATTCGATACCGGTACTAGGCGGTACCGGTACCGATACGATCCCGATCTCATCCTTACATATTGGGTTTGTAGGTTACGCTAATCACATAATAATAATAATAATATTAATAATAATAATAATAATAATAATAATAATAACAATAATGTGATACAATAAGTCAATATTACAGTTTGAAAATTAGAATGAAATGAGAAAAGTTTCACGATTTAAACACTATAAGACTAAAAATTTATTAAAAAAATAAATTCTAATGAAATGTCTGCATTACGGTTGTGACCTTTGTAGAATAACTTTATTTAATTCCAACTCACTTAGAGAAATTCATTAATTGAATCCACTATTAATTATTTATATGGGTTCATTTTAAAATTTTCTATAAATTCACTCTAATATTTTTTATACAACTTTTTTAATTATTTATGAGTTCATTAAGGTTGTCACATTCCATTCTGGTAAAACCGTCGTCAAATCAACCCCCTCATCGGGCCTCATGATCTAGAATAGAATATTCTTCATCTAATTTCTCATCGAAATGGGAACTTTTGGCCGATTGGAATAACAATCACATCACATATGTCAAGAGAAGATTCACATCACATATGTCTAGAGAAGTCGAGTTTTATTCAAATTACTCTGAATTTTTTGGGCTGGCTTTGCCACTGACTCTTAACTCTGAGACAAGTAATAATAAAAGTGTGGTTATCAAAAAAGCTACATTTTACACGTTAAAATAAAATAACCAGTCAACTGGTTACAATATATAGATGTACTTGCATGAAATTGAGGAAAAAAAGGACATAAACTTAACCAAACAATTAAACTACAACACAGATCACATGCATGAAATTGAGGAAAAAGGGGACAAAATGCATACATCTTGAAAGTTCCGGTTGAGTGTCATCTATACATTGTTCTTAAACTCAAACAAACCAAACCTAGGAAAAAAAACCAACCCAAACAAACACTTACACATAGATGTACGTACTATGACAATGGAATAACAAGTAAAAGTACATTGGTAACACTGTAACAACATACATATATCATGGCTCTAATTGAAAATCATGTTTTCTTCGTAACTTTGTGACCGAACTTCCACGTCGAAAGAGAAAGCAATGGAGTTCCCTTCCACCCAACCACTAAACAATTAGCTTTATTCTCAAGCATGCAAGAACTTACACATGAATATTGTTGCAGTACAAGGCTAGCCTGATACACGCATGAATCACTTAGCGCAATCCCCACCATCCCAAACCTCGCAAAAAATAGCCTCCACGTATTCATATGTACACTTCTACAAACCCGCTCATCCCCCTCTTCTGCCAATATGTTTTTCATCCCATCACCGAAATGGACACCTTCCAGTATGACTCTATGACAGTCATCTGGGCTCATAGACGCTTCCAAGCAATCGAAAAGGGCACCGTAGTAGAATAATGTTTCGGTAAACCTGTTCACGAACGAGGTCGAATTATGGTTAGCTTCAACCTCACCCACAACAACCACCAAAGGATTTATCTTTTGGATTGCTCTCATCAATTTCTCCAAACTACGGGGCCTTGAGACCATTGTTCGTAGTATTATATAACAATATACAGCAATGGCTTCACCCTCTTGAACCTCAAATTGTTCTTTTTTGACCTCGGAGATATCTGATAACACAAGCGTTTTAAACAAAAAGGGCAAATTATATATTTTGGCGAAACTCTCAAGTTGTTTTCCAGTTTTCTCTACATTTAGGATATCTGAGGATGTTGCAAAGGCGGTTAGCTTTAAAAGTGTGATTTTTGGTTCTCGATCGGCCAATGCTTGCATCAAAGCAGTCCATTGTACACCACTACGAATGTGGATGTCAATCAAGTGGATCTTGGTTGATGTCCCTATTTGATCAACGATTGCTTGTATGCCACACAGTTGCAAAACTTGACTAAATGGAAGTGCCTGATGAAATGCCAAGAATGTTGGATTTGTTCCAATTGCCATGGGATTTTTGTTTTTTAAAAACTACGTCAAGATTAAAAAAATGTAATTAGCCCATTGCATACAAACATTTTAAATGGACACTTTGCAAACTTGAGGGAACTTTTATTTTTATGTTTGTTTAATGTATATATCACTACCACTTACCACTCTCACTACCACCAACTCCAGTCATCACCACCAACTCCGACAACTTTTCAGTGACTCCGGTCACCACCACCATCTCCGCTGAAATTCCAGCGACTCTGATCGTAATTGGTGGTGATGACCGTAGTCGCCGGAAATTCACCAGATATGGTGGTGATGACCGGAGTCGCCGGAGCTGATGGTGGTAACCGGAGTTGGTGGTGGTGAGGGTGGTGGGTGGTAGTGGTGACATATATATATATATATATTAAACAAAAATAAAGTTTTCCCCTCAAGTTTGCAAAGTGACACTTTTAACCCAGACACTAATTGAGTGGCAGCGGCCAATATCCCAAATTTGGGAGTGATAATTTTAGTTGGGAGTGTCAGCGACCAATACCCCATAATTGAAAGTATTAAAATCCAATAACCCATAAATTAATCTAGATTTTAGGAGGCAATATATTTTTAGGGAAATTGAGTAGGAGAGATGATGTGACAAAATTTTATGATTAACAGTAATTTACAAAAATGTTAATTTTTTTAATATAAATGTTAATAATTTTTAAATATATTTATTTAACCCGTATATAACACACGAGTATTAAACCTAATTACCTATATATTAATACACGCAACATCTTAAATAGTAGTGTTTTTTTTCACACTTTGTTCATACGCTTTTTTAAGGGAAATTGGATTTTATTAATCCCAACTTTCACCTATTGGCCATTATTAATCCCAACTTTACTATTGGCCATTATTAATCCCAACTTTCACTTAAGTGGCCACCATTGAGCCTTCCGTTAACTTTCACTAACTCCGTTAAAAACTGATGACGTTGCATCCACGTGTTAGATGACGTGGCAGCTGCCATTTATTTATATATGTGAAAAAAAATAAAAAAAAATTGCATGTCAGCTACCACGTCATCTAACACGTGGATGCAACGTCATCAGTTTTTAACGGAGTTAGTGAAAGTTAACGGAAGGCTCAATGGTGGCCACTTAAGTGAAAGTTGGGATTAATAATGGCCAATAGTAAAGTTGGGATTAATAATGGTCAATACATAAAAGTTGGGATTAATAAAATCAAATTTCCCCTATTTTAACATGAGTTCTTTTAGTTTCAATTCTTTTAATATAGTATAGTAGCTAACTTTAACTTTAAGGTATAGTAACAAGCTTATAATCAATTATAATTGAATATCATTGTGGTGAGTATTGGTATTATCACGTCGCTTTCTAGATTGGTAATAAAAGCCTCAAAACATAGTTTGATATTCCTTAAAAACTTAACTGTCTTATGTGTTTTTTAACGTGAACTCTCTAGGCCTCTATTAAAAAAATTAGAATGTTGAAACCTCTAAATTTTTTCAGTTGGAACCTCTACCGGCTGCAAGTAAGTCAAAATTCGTATTTTAAAATCCGGTTTCCTTATTTCATATAGAAACATCTTATATACTAGATTAGCGTCTCGTATAACACACGAGTTTGAGTAAAAAAAATATGATATTAAATTATATTTTTAATAAAAAAATACGTGTAATATAAATGTAATCTAAAATTTCAATCCCAAAATGATTATAATTACTATCTAATCCACCGGTTAATATAGATAAGAGAATATTTTAAAATTTATAGTATGTAAATAGATATATAAAAGAAGATAATTTAATTATTTAAAACACGGTGTGCGGGTAATATTTGACCCGAATAAAATCCATACGCTATATTAAATGAGAATTTGCCACATAAGATTTTTCCTATGTAGCATATCTAAGATCATAACAAGTGAAGGAGTCATTTAATTATTAGAATAGGTAGATTATATCGTTTTTTTATATTATATTTTTTTTTCGTATGTATATACGGGTTTTAAACCTCGTTACATATAAAAAAAAAAAGGGAAAACTCACAAAGTTTTCTAGTTTCGTAGGAGCAGGCATCCCTGTTTCGTTGGCAATTCTTGTTTGCAATGCATCACATAAATAAAACACTAATCGTTCCACCGGAGACCCACCGTCGTTCGCCACCCACAGACACTGCATGAGGTATTTGGTAGCGTTTTCAAACCGTTTCTGTTCAATTTCATCAGCCGCGTTCAACAGCTGAAAAACAAGCTCCATTTCTCTCATATCTTCCATCGTTAACATCATCATACTCCCCGACGATCCGTACTCATCCTGTCTCTCCATCGAAAACTTTATAAACTTCTCCGCTGCCAATTTAACAATTTCCACCGTCGACAGTTTCCCGCCAACAGATGTTGACTCAAAATAGGCTGATTTAGAGTTTAAATTTGTAAGTGATTGGTCGAATATAGATGTGTAAAGAGGGTTTTGGAGGGAAAATGGGTGTAGGTGAAACGGGTATTGTGATGCCGATGGAGGGATCAGTTGTTCATCGGCAGCAAGGGTTAAAATTTCCAGTGGCGTAAAAGGGTTGTGATCGCCGAAAACGAAGCTTGAGGACATTTTTAATGTGAATGTAGATCGAATTGATGAAGATGAAAAGTGATGATCGGAATTATAAAGAATTGGTGAAATGGGATGAAGACGATGCCGGGTGGCGGCAGATATATATTTTTTCACCACCAAATGATTCCTAATTAGCATAGACGGTTTTAGTTGTTTGATTTGGGTTATTGTTTAATTACGAGGATGCTTATATTTTTAAATACTAGTGTGCTTATTATTTTTCATAGTCTGATTTCATATGATTTTATATCCGTAACTGAATATGCGTGGCCTGAAAACTACAAGCTGAAAACATATAACTGTCAACTGATGATCGGTGAGTGGTGGTCATTATAGTGAGGAAAGTGAAAAAGGATTTTGTGAAAAGTGTTTTAAGAAGATGGTCCATAGCTTCTTTTTTAAAATGAAATAAACATGGTTTAGATTTTGTTTAAAAAAACAGTCTTCAAAGAAAACGTCTGCATATCCGCAAACATTAGCTCCCTTAAAAGTTGAAAAGGAATAATTCAGATAAGGCAACAAGAAGATATAGAAAAAAAAAAAGTTATGACTCAGAGCATTCACATTTAAGTAATTAAATGTCTGTGAGTGAAGTTTTTATATTTTAAGGGGTTGTTGTGGGTTGTAATGAGTTGTTGTGAGTGAGAGCATTTACAGTAGAGGAATCATTCTTATCTCTAAATTTACACTAAAAATCACTATATTTACTCTTTCCTTCTATTTAAATAATAATATTTTTATACATTTATCATTACAGTTTCTCACTTCTCTACTCACAACACTTTCAAATAATATTAAAAAATTAGAGGGGTGAACAATAGCTTTTCAAATATAGAGTTTATCTTTTATTTACCATCAAATTTTATCTCTCTTTCACTCACAACAACTCATAACCACTCACACTCACCCCTAAAATATAAAAACTCCACTCACATACATTTGATTATTCCATTGTGAATGCTCTGAATGAGAGAAAATTTGATGATGAAGGAGAGATAAACTCTATATTTGAAAAGTCACTGTTCACCCCCTATAATTTTTGATTGATTTTAAAAAGTAGTTGTGAGTGAAAGACAAAGAAACTGTAACGATAAAGGTAAAAGAAATTATTATTTAATTAGAATAAAAAAGAAATATTGTTTTTAATATAATTATAGGAATAAAGATAATGTCTCAACTGTAAATGCTCTCATTTGTAAAAATCTTACTGTTAACACAGGGAAATATGTGTAAAATGAACCAAATGGAGATGATCCCACCTTTTCACGCTCATATTCGATTTTCTCAATATATAACTTATCCCAATTAACGGTTTTGAGCACAATTCCACATATACAAGTTGTTCCAATCAAAAGTAATCAAACAAGAAATTAATGCAACATTCTCTTTTATTTCATTACCCTATATTATTTAATAAAAACATATCAAACCATGCAACATCCTTTTTATTACTCACTAGTCATAGTTACACGTAGTGATAATTTAATTTGAAAAGTTTTCTTTTCTTAACACTATATTGCAAATTACATGCTTTTACATTTACTTTCTTTAGGATGTAATTTACTTAAACGTTTACAACTAAATGTAACATGGTTATATTCAGGTGCAAATTAAATACCCCATACATTTAGTCTTTTTACATATATACTATATGATAACCAATTACGTACAATATAGGATTAGTTTTTCTACGTACTATGATAACAAAATAAGACATGTCTCTAACAAAATAAGCTTGTTTTTACGTTCTATCGATCATCCGCAAACGAACTTCCACGTCGAAAGAGAATGCAACGGGGTTCCTTTCCACCCGACCATCAAACAATTCCCGTTATTCTCAAGTGTGCAAGAACTTGCACATGAAAATTGTTGAAACACGAGTTTAGCCTCATACACGCACAAATCACTTAGCTCAGTCTCCATCATCCCAAACCTTGCGAAAAAATGCCTCCACGTAGTCATACCCACACTCCTACTAACTCGCTCTTCCCCCTCGGCAGCCACAATGTTTTGCATCCCATCAGCAAAATGGACACCTTCTAGAACCGCTCTATGAGCATCATCTCGACTCATACACGCTTCCAAGCAATCAAAAAGTGCACCATAATAGAATAATGTCTCAGTAAACCGGTTCACAAAAGAGGTCGAGTTATGGTTCGCTTCAACCTCACCTACAACAACAACCAACGGGTTTATCTTTTGAATTACTCTCATTAAATTCTCCAAACTACGGGGCCGTGAGAGTAACGTTCTTAGTATTAGCTGGCAATAGACAGCGACGACTTCACTGTCTTGAACCTCAAATTGTTCTTCTCTGACCTCAGTGATGTCTGATAACACGAGTATTTTAAAAAAGAAGGGCAATTTTAATGTTTTCGCAAAACTCTCTAATCGTTTTCCAGTTTTCCCCACATTTTGAAGATCTGAAGATGTGGCAAAGGCGGTTAGCTTTAGATATGTGATCATTCTTGGTTGTCGTTTGGCCAATGTTTGCATCATAGCGGTCCATTGTACTCCACTTCGAATATGGACGTCGATCAAGTGGATCTTGGTTGATGTCCCTATTTGATCAATGATTGCTTGTATGCCGCAAAAATGCAAAACTTGGCTAAATGGAAGTGCTTGATGACATGCCAAAAATGTTGGATTTGTTCCCATTGCCATTGAATTTTCGTTCTTTACTCCCTGTTACGTTTCATATTGCATATTATTATTATTGTATTTTACGTACGTTAATATATGCAAGTAAAATTAATATAATATATATGTAACTCACAAGTTTTTCTAGTTTTGTAGGAGCATGTATCCCTGTTTCTTTCTCAATTCTTTTATGCAGAGCTTCACATAAATAATACACCAACCGTTCCACCGGCGTGCCACCGTCGTTGGCCACCCACCCGCATCGTGTGAGGTATTTGGTAGCGTTTTCATACTGTTTCCGGCCAACTTCATCTGCCGCGTTCAACAGCTGATAAACAAGCTCCTTCTCTCTCATTTCTTGCATCGTTAACCTCATCATAAACACCGACGATGACATCAACATTCTCTGTGTTGAAAACTTTATAAACTCCTCTGCTGCCAGTTTAATTATTTCCTCAGTTGACAAATATCTGATCCCCAGCATTTGGTTGTCGAAAGTGGACATTTTGAATGATAGGAATTGATGAAGATGAGAAATGGGTGGCCGGGTTATTATAAAGAAATGGTTGAAGGGGATGAAAACGATACCAGATGACGGCGAAGAATAAATACCAAGTTTCAAAGAAATGGCGGAAGGTGATGAAGACGATGCCAGGTGGCGGCGGAGATTAGTGACAGCGGAGTATACAAAATCATTCCAATTTTTTTTTTCTTTTTTTCAACAGTAAATGTGTGTTTCCTAATTAGTGTAGCCGTTTTAGCCTTTATACCCATGGTTTTCTTTTGGAACATTTTGTCTACCGGTATTCGCGACTCCACCAATTTGGCTTTAAAAGAAAGGGTGGGTTAAGCCTCTATTACGGCGGTCTTAAAATTACCATTGTTAAACGCTTATTAGATGGGGACAGACACCAAGCTTTAAACTCGGTCATTAAAACCCATTTGAATACGACGTACGGATATTTAAAAAAATTAATACAATTGTAATTGTAATAGATACCATATATATCTTTTAAGTAATAATTAAACACCGAACCACGTGGTCCAATCTGCATCCAGCTAACACTGGGGTCAAGGACCCGTTTGGAGTTTTAATGTTCAAATCTAACCAGAGTGAGGAATTTCGTTGTTCTAAAAATTAAGTTGATGTTAGTCTTAATTTGATATTTGTGTTTATATAGTACTTGGACTGCTTTTAACGTCATTTATTTGGAAATTCTCATATAATAGACTTGTTATATTATTAGTTATTATAATTAAGTCGATGTCAGATTAGACTGTATTTAATTATTAAATTTCTTTATATAATTTAGGCATGTAACAACTAACTTACCCAACTCTAGCTAGTATATTTAGTTAGCTTTGTCTTGAAGTTATAAAATGTGATCTTTTAACGTTCAAAATTATGCCCCTACATAATGCCGCATAATCCATAATGCCTCAGTAACGTCTCTAACAGTTATATTTTATAAACCTTTTTGTGTGTTTAATTGAAGTATAACGCCTATACCCTCGCCCATCAAATCACATGAAACCCATGCATCCTTCCACTTCTCTCATAGTATTTCTGTTGATAATGATTAAGGGGCTTGCATAATGACTATTGCCTTGTCATCATACACATTACGGATAATGTCATTTGCGGCATTAACTATTACAGATAGTCTTGAATTAAGAACATAATTAAGCAATTAAACATTAAATTAATATCAAACTCATCCAAACAAATAACAAGAGTTATACACCTCCGCTAGTTCGCCACCACCACCGTCACGTCGAAGCCAACAATAAACAAGACACAAAACTCCAACATAAACGACACATAATAAAGACAAGCATAGGACAATAATATTCATTTAGCAATGAAAACTCGCTTGTGGTAACTTGCATTTTGCGGGCAGCTCCATGGCATGATTCGGGTCGATGTCATAAAAACTCAACATGCTTGAGCCCTTTAGCTTGCAAAAACAAGGCATGTCAACGTTAGTCAGGGCTGCACAACAATCAGGGGTCGGAGATGGAAGAGGATCCACATTTTTTGCCACTGCAGGCTGGCAAGTCTTTAGAGCGTCGGTGGTTACACCACATATGAGAAAACAATTTGTAGTCATGGGTCGTGTCACAAGAGTCGTCGCGACTAGAACAATGGCCACAGTGGCTAACTTTGTGTAGGACTCCATTGAAGATTCTCACTTGTATTGTTTGTGTTGTGTACTTGTGTTTGTGTTGGTATGTTTTTTTTTTTGGTGTAACCGTGGTTGGTTTATATATATAGAGAGAAAATCCATGTGTGGATAATGTGGTGTGAGTTGTGACTATGAGATCCTCTTACCCTACATTTTTAAATTTTACCTTATTTATTTAATCCAATGGGTCGGGTTTTCTAAAAACTCTAAACGATTTATATTTTTATTTATAACTGAAAATATAGATTTGTAGATGTGCGCACTTATGATATTAAGTTTTTAACTAGGGGTAAGCATGATTCGGTATTTACCGAAAAATACCGGCTATCGGACTTATTTTTACTGATTATCGTAACGAAAGCTTATATGGTTATAGGTATCCATTACTTGTTTTGTACAAATTTCGGGATCAGTATCGGTATAAACCTCCAAATAATGACCCCAAAAATCTCGAACTGAAATAACATTATCTTTGCCTAAAATTGATATATCATATACAATAATATAGTCGAACATAAAAAAAATGAGATTAACATAATTATAGGGCCATAATAAATCATAATGCAACTACAATTAATTACCGCTAAGGCTCCAAACATTTACGATTACATAAACTATATAATCTAATCACCAAATAAACCCTACATAATCACCAATTTTCGGTGTTCTTAGAATACCGGTTATCGATCGAGAAATACCGATTATTACGGAAATCCCTATTTGAAACCTTAGGTACGGTAATCGGTAGGAATTTCCAGTCAAAATCGGTTGTCGAGATCGGTATCGATAGTTGATAATATGGTCGTGAATAGCAATTTGCTCTCCCCTAATTTTAACAACATTATAAGAATCAAAAGCTTGTATTAAGAATTAGGTTCAAATACAAAGTCTAAATTTTCTAAAAAGTCTAAGAAGGAATTTGGACTATTAGATCTAATATTAAATGAAGATCAATGGCTTATAAACACAAGGTGCCATAATGGTAAATAGTTAGAACTTTAAATGGTAGGCCAATGGTATATTAGTCTTGTCTCATTTTCAAATTCCACCCTTTTTTTTAAACGTCCATAACTTTTACATACGACAATACTTTTTAATAAAAATTACACCAAAAAAATGTGACAACCCTAAAAATTAATGCTTTAAATTTTATATTATTCATTATTATGTGACGTATAGTTATTTATGTTTTCAATCGACAAGAAATCAAAAATCAATTGCAGTCGTAGTATATAAGGTTATGCATTAAACTTAAAACAGAGACTAATAAGTTTTGTAAAACTTAAAAACACGATTAAAACGATAGCCTTAGTTTTAACCCAAATCATTTATATAAATTTATAAGATCATATTATTTAAGCCTAACCAATACTAGACTCCTCAACAATAATCCTTTAACAAACCCATCCACTGAAAACACTAGCTAGCATCATACATAATTTAAGAGTTGATAAAAAGTTATCTAAAATAATCCACTTCTATTATGTTATCTAGCTAAAATCTAACAATTTAGTTGTTTTATTCGGATGAGGATGATAGGCCGGTTATAGCTACCCACATGCCAATCTATTACATCAATAAGGCTCACCACTTAACACCCAACCTTATGACTCATCCATATAAACATCCTAATCCACCAAGCATCATATCCTTTCCTAACTATAAATTCTGGTTATTCCAAAACTAAACATACACATTTCTTTGCTATCTCTCTTCCTCGTATCCTCACCATCATAGCCACTTAAAGATGTGAGAAACAAGTTGTTAAGAAGTTTAAAGGATCGGAAGGTAATTTATCTACAAACCTTTCAAATGTTATTTTAACAAAACTATACAAATAGTGTTATATTAACTTGGGATATGTCTAAAACTTTTGTAGTTTAGGATTAATATATATAGAATGAACACACACACACATATATATATACACGACAGGCCATGTATATGTTGATCAAATTAAAATTTTATTGGAGTTAATATTTTAGTTCATATTCGCTCGGTTAATATCAAAAATTCGTTATAATTATGACGTAAAATTTGGGAGATATGGGAAGGAACCATAAAGATTTATTATAATATAAAAATGCTATAAATATATTCTATACGTTTTGGAGATTGTTTGATATCAATATTGAGTGGAGTTATACTACAAAGTCCAATTATCCTAGAAAGTCTAAGAAGCCATGAGATAATGACATGTGGCATTCCCTTAAAATTAGAAGGAAGGGTAAAGATGTTAATGTCTCTATATTTTAAGTTTCACCCCATTTTTTTAAACGTCCATAACTTTTACATACGATATTATTTTTTTAAAAAAATTGCACCATAAAAACGAGCATTTTCTTATCTTTAAAACGCGTATAATATTCATATATAAAAAAACAAAAAAAAAATTCACGTTTTTCAGCTCATTGTGTTATTTGTAAGTCATTGTGTTATTTATTCATGTCATTGTGTTATAACACAATAACCTACTGAAATAACACAATGATCTGAAATAACACAACGACCTGATGAAAAATATAACACAACGACCTGATGAAAATATAACACAACGACCTGATGAAAATATAACACAACGACCTGATGAAAATATAACACAACGACCTGATGAAAATATAACACATGCGACCTGATGAAAATATAACACAACGACCTGATGAAAAATATAACACAACGACCTGATGAAAATATAACACAATTACCTGATGAAAATATAACACAACGACCTGATGAAAAGTATAACACAACGACTTGATGAAAAGTATAACACAACGACCTGATGAAAATATAACACAACGACCTGATGAAAATATAACACAACGACCTGATGAAAATATAACACAACGACCTGATGAAAATATAACACAACGACCTGATGAAAATATAACACAACGACCTGATGAAAAATATAACACAACGACCTGATGAAAATATAACACAACGACCTGATGACAATATAACACAACGACCTGACGAATATAACACAATGACCTGACAAATATAACACAATGATCTGACGGATATAACACAATCTGAAAAATATAACACAATGTCTTGACTAATATAACACAATGAGCTGAAAAATATAACACAATGACCTAACAAATATAACACAATGAGCTGAAACTTCAAAAAAAAATTCATTTTTTTATATATCAATATTATATGCGTTTTGAAGATAAAAAAACACTCGTTTTTTTGGTGTAATTTTTATTAAAAAGTATTGTCGTATGTAAAAGTTATGGACGTTTAAAAAAGAGGGTGGAATTTGAAAATGAGACAAGACTAATATACCCTTGGCCTACCATTTAAAGTTCTAATTAATTACCATTATGCCACCTTGTGTTTATGAGCCATTGATCTTCATTTAATATTAGATCTAATGGTCTAAATTCCTTCTTAGACTTTCTAGGAATTTTAGACTTTGTAGTTGAACCTAATTCAAGTCTCCAATATTAATTTATAGGTCTATTTCTATACTTTTATATTACAATTAAGAATTGACATTTTGTATTAATAAAACTACTAAAACCAAATTTTATTAGATAATTAAACTCTCTGGTTATCATTAAAGTATTTCTAAATCTTTACAAGAACAATAAAAACGATGCATATATATGCATGTGTATTTTGACACCTAATGAAGCAATCCTAGTTAACACCTATATAAAGAAATAATTCATAGCTTAACAACAACAATAATAAAAGAATATAGTCATATTCTAACAAAACTACTCAAACGACAAAAATATTGCTCTATTATTATAAACTAATGATCAGGTGTGACACATAGGATTATATGGACGAGCATCTATACATATAGCAAGCTCTTATCATTTATATATATGGATACTTAACACAAATCAGGTGAGTACGTAGCCCTCTTTATTTAATGTTTTGGGTGAAAAGCATACTCGTTATATTTGACTTTATGATACGTGAGATTCGTAGCCCTCTTTTTTTAATGTTTTGGGTGGAAAGCATACTCGTTTTATTAAACTTTATGATGCTTTATTATTTAAGACATTGTTTTTTTACCCAACTGTCCGTTTTTACACAACCATTAATTCTGGATGAACCGACGGATCGTATGGGTAGTACTACTTGGGTAATCCCCCACGCACAGTGCCCTTGTAAAGGAAACCAACTCTGAGACCCGTTAGGTTTTGAGACCTACGTGGTCGTTGCGTGCATATTATCGCGCATGTGCATACATTTGTGACAGTTATTGGGTGTTAATATTCGGGAACTCAATTCATATTAGATGGAGATTGGGTGACCGGGTACAGGTTTGGTTGTGGACTTATTTAATTTGCATCATACTTGATTAAACTCACACATATTTTTAAACCTGCGAACTCACCAACTTTATAGCTGACTCTTTTAGTATGCTTTTCAGATGCAGTTTTTGATACGTTAGAAGTAATAATCAGAATAGAGCTTGCTATTGTGTTGACGGTACATTCTAGAAGACTTGAGTGGAACCTAGAAGTCGTAGACATTGAACGCTACAAGAGAAGCTATATCCAACATCTAAGTTCTATTTTCGGGATAAATATTTATGTAAATCCCATTATTTAGTCAAACAAATGCATGTATTGGATTAAATCCTTAATGAATAATAATGTTTCCGCTGCTTTGATTATTAAATACCATTCGTTACGTCTAGCCCCCTGGCCCCGGGTGTGACAAAAAACGAGCGTTTTTTTATCTTCAAAACGCATATAATATTGATATATAAAAAACGAAATTTTTTTTTGAATTTTCAGCTCATTGTGTTATATTCGTTAGGTCATTGTGTTATATTTTTCAACTCATTGTGTTATATTAGTCAAGACATTGTGTTATATTTTTCAGATTGTGTTATATCCGTCAGGTCATTGTGTTATATTCGTCAGGTCATTGTGTTATATTTTCATCAGGTCGTTGTGTTATATTTTCATCAGGTCGTTGTGTTAAATTTTCATCAGGTCGTTGTGTTATATTTTCATCAGGTCGTTGTGTTATATTTTCATCAGGTCGTTGTGTTATATTTTCATCAGGTCGTTGCGTTAAATTTTCATCATGTCGTTGTGTTATATTTTCATCAGGTCGTTGTGTTATATTTTCATCAGGTCGTTGTGTTATATTTTCATCAGGTCATTGTGTTATATTTTCATCAGGTAATTGTGTTATATTTTCATCAGGTCGTTGTGTTATATTTTCATTAGGTCATTGTGTTAAATTTTCATCAGGTCGTTGTGTTATATTTTCATCAGGTCGTTGTGTTATATTTTCGTCAGGTCGTTGTGTTATATTTCATCAGGTCATTGTGTTATATTTTCATCAGGTAATTGTGTTATATTTTCATCAGGTCATTGTGTTATTTCAGATCATTGTGTTATTTCATTAGGTTATTGTGTTATAACATAATGACATGAATAAATAACACAATGACTTGACAAATAACACAACAAGCTAAAAAACGTGAATTTTTTTTTTTTATATATGAATATTATACGCGTTTTAAAGATAAGAAAATGCTCGTTTTTATGGTGCAATTTTTTTAAAAAAATAATATCGTATGTAAATGTTATGGACGTTTAAAAAAATGGGGTGAAACTTAAAATATAGAGAGACATTACCATCTTTACCCTTCCTTCTAATTTTAAGGGAGTGCCACATGTCATCATCTCATGGCTTCTTAGACTTTCTAGGAAAATTAGACTTTGTAGTATAACTCCACTCCTTGTATTAAAGCACGGGTTATTCACATACCCTAAACGTGCTATGCATACATTAAAATTGACGGAATAACGTAAACTATTAACAATAAATATAAACCCAATTATGTATTATGTTAAGTTTGGACTAAACTTTTAGTGCCACCAACATCATAAACGAAAATTACAATTTACTCTTTATTATACTATAATAACAACTAATAATTTGCATATATTTTGAAATTTAGAATTTCATCTTAAAAATATCAAAATTGTCAAACAATAGAAAAGCTAATACAAAGAGCTTATATATTAAAGAAAATGGTAATTTATATAAATATAAATTAAAAGTATATTAATTGTTTGGTTTGCTGTGATACTTGGACGTTTTTCATCACGGGTTGGTTTAGGATTATGAATTTATGATATGATACACTCATCTTTAATTTTATATTTTGTACACAATATCAATTCTTTATATTTTTTACTATATATGTTCCCGTGACTCGATCGTAATTTCTCCTTTGTCTCATTTACAAGTTGCAAAAAGAAATGTGTGGTGTTCAACATAGATCCCAACTTTGTGGCTTTTATTGAGGCAGGGTAGCAATCAAATAATGACAAATTATTTAACCAATATGTTGATTTGGGTAAGAAATTTACATAGGGGTTTATTTGGGTCCTTAAATTTGAATGATACAAAACAAGACAGATCGCTCTTATAAAACACTAAAACTTGATAACTTAAAAACGCATATCCTCAAACTACATCACATAAAAACAGGTTACTGTTATAAACTTATAAAGCTTGTTAACTTAAAAGTTAAACAAATTTAAACAGAATAACAGATTAGCACCAACGACCACGTATGACGCCACCCTCTATGGTTTTAATGGTTGCTAGTATTTACCCTCCATCAACATCACCACCCACAGCCCCCAACACTAACCATCACTACTAGCAATCATTAAAACCATAGAGGCTAAATACTTTTGGCAATTTTGTTTAAACAGAACATTTTTGTGAGAACTAGTCTTGACTCGAATCAAATTGAATTTATTTATTTTTAATACAACTCATTTCATCTTGGACCGGGTTGACCTGCCCCTCCTCATAGAACCTTATGATGTTATGTAACCTCAAGTTTTAAGTATCAACAACAAACCACTTCAGTAGCACATTAATACATTTTACCCAAAATTTATACGTATAGGAGACTAGGAAACCACTAAAACTTTAAATATTTTTTAAACGGTGTGCTCTTATCAGTTAAACCTACTCCTAAACCTATATTATTTCTTTACAATAAGACTTGAACAACCACTTGAGAAGAAAACCATACTAAAATCTTGTTATCATTAGGTTATCACATGTAAACTGCCATTTTTGTTCTAATATAGGAGCATCTTTTTCCAGAGTCAAAATGTCCAAAGTTTCAAAAGTTATGTAATAATGATTGTTTAAACATAATTCATTTCTGACTCAACTACATTACTAACAAAAATATACAGACATGGTGTTCATCATGGAGGAGATGCCCATATTTTTATTTTCCAACAACATACAGGTCGAGCAATTTGTTGGCTTAATACATAATACAGGTTTTTAAAAGGTGAAAATGGGCGATGGTCGGATATTAAAATGGGTAGCAAGTGCTAGATAACTACAGACCAAGGTTATGTATGCTTTGAACCAGAATGATGAGACAAAAGTTAACAACATGCACATGGAGGTCAAGATAATTACCCAGAAGGCGTTGACCAAGCAAGGTATTGTGGGGAGATCTCCTTCTGTTCCTTGGTGAGGGAAACAACCATTTGACTGAAAATCCGAGAGCAATTTGTCTTTTTTGGTGAATGTGTCGATTAACCAAGAACCGACCATTTCTTCAGATGTTGGGATATCGTTCACAATAACACGCCGAACATGGATATGAACTTCAGATGGGGCCACCCCAAATGCGTTATCTAAGAAAGTTGGGCAACGGTTTTTGTAGCCAATGGTTATATCATAAACTGCAATGTGTCATATACAATGGATATTAGTTAAAAGGGAAAAAACATTCTTACTGAGAGTGTCAAAGCATCAAACACACAACAAATAGAATTTTTTTTAAGAAAGAAAAAGAAAAATCAATAGGAAAGATTGGTACCTGCATCCAAGCAGCCTCTTAGTTCCTCCAAGCAGGCAGCAAAACCTTTTGCTTTTGGGAGTAAGACATTATGTAAGACAGGTAGCCCATGTTCAGAAGCAAATTTCTGGCTACGAATGCACTTCTGTTCACTGCACCACAACAAAAGTTATAAAATGGATATTAAATACGAAAGAAAAAACAGAAACCAATAACCATTATTTTACATGATTTTTTTTCGTAGTTCATTTTAATTTATGAGGTCGATTCTTAATGTTTTATCTCTAAGGTCAAACAAGTGAAAAGACATACTTTAAGGCATAAAACCTCACATTTACACACTAAACAAACAAACTTACACACTAAACAAACAAACATACCCAGCAAAATCCCACTTGATAGTAGGGTGGGGGCAGGAGAGTTGAAATGAGGGCAAAAAAAGAGTGCTCCTAGAGAGACCCCTACCTCATACTTAACACACTAAATGTTTGTAAAAATATTGACAATGGGAACAAAAAGTGCTCAGGTCAACCCAACTAAAATTGATAAATTTTTTAAAAAATGACCAATTTTTAAATGTTACCCAACCCGCTCATTTTGCCACCTCTAGACCTGTAGGAGAAAGTATAACATAACCATTACGTGAAGTCAGTGCCCTCGGGGAAAATAGCAAGCCAAAGAGGATCGTGATAATTTTTGAAAGTTGAAAGCATCCGGCGCATTGGTGCTTCATCTCTCTCCCATTTTCTCTCTACTGAAATAAACTCCAAAATCTGAAAAGCCCAGCCAAACACAGGCAGCTTCATTAAACTACTCTTAAGAACATATTTAATATACCCTAAACGCCCCTTCCGCATAGCAAGATCCCATAAGTACATCCAATCAACCTCAGTTCTGTGATTTGCTATTATCAACACCCTCTCATCTGCTGCAGGAACAGTTTCTCCAGAGAAAATTACTTTTGTTTTGTTTATTTTCTCAAATAAAAGAGGCCACAAAGCCAGCCAGCTGCCAAAGAAAAAAGCCGTTGCCTTTCTGCTGTAATGTATGCTAAAAGGTCTAAAGATAACAGCTGTGATAAAACCACAGTAGACTAAAATCACGAATGCTGTTGAAAGCAACACTAGTAAACAAAACATGCCCCTGAAGAACCTCAACGGAGTTAGAACACGGGTTTCTGGAACATGACTGTTAACTTCCATCTTTTTTTCACAATGTCCAGAAAGGACTTTGTTTCACCATAAAGTACAGTAATTAAAATATGCAAAAGGAACTCTTTGGCTCCACAGAAAACTTGGGCATGGATGATCTGTTCCTGCCAGAAAAGAGTGGATAAAGAACCTTAACATGAGTTGGATATATCGTTACTTTGTACAAGCATCAAACACATAGTAAACAAAGTAACAAACAACTGAAGACGAGGAAATATGTGGGTTAGCAATTTGCATACTGTCATTTACTGGAGGTGGTGAAATAGGCAGTTTGTCTAACAGAAAATAAAATATAAACCAACATCGACCTGTTTAAATTAAAGTTAAAAAAAACTCAACGCCAAAAGTTATCATTCTCTCATGAAATACAGTGACATAATCACGTAAAAGACAAAGAACTGTAAACAGAACAACAAAAATTTCACCCTAACTAAAATATGGATTGCTTTCTTACAGATTTGAGGCTTCAAGCTTTATATCCATCAATACAAAATGTCTATATGATTTAGAGGAATTGAGGATCAAGTGATATAAGAAGAGTGAGTTTTTGAAAAATGCTCTACATGACATAAAGGTTTCCATTTATTCCTTCTGTTTGAAGAAGTGCAGAATAAAATTTTACTTTTTAACAAGCACTCTAAATGACAGAATCTATAAAGCGTTTCATAGACAGATAAAAAAAATTATTTAATGTGTTATTCCATTATAGCGCCTTAATTTAGAACCTTCATGCCAATTTCTAGCAATATAATGTAAGCAAACTTCATGAAAAATATCCACAAAATTTTTCCAACTTAATCATATGTTTCTTTTAGAGAAATAATAAAACATGCATAATGCAAGCAAATAATGCCAACAATTACAGAAACTAAAGAACACTTTTTCCAAAAGAACATCTTCAAATTTAAACCTTCAATGCCTAGCTATACATACAAAGGAAAAACAGTAGGCAATTGGTTAACCAAAAATTACATATACCTTAACTAAAAAATTTATAGACAGGAAAGGGAGCAGGTAGTGTTGTCTACTTTTTAAAGGATACGTAACCATTAAAGACTAAATTATTAGTTTCCAGACTATTTAAAGTGGAGTATGTATGTATGTAATTTTATTAATTGCATGTCCCAAAAATATACTTAGTTTGGATGCTCTTGAGCTAAACATGGCACGATGTATGATCAAGTTGGCTAATAAACTAGAAGTTACAAGATATATGCATCCAAACATCACTCAACTCAACATGACAGTCTGACGTCGTGTTATGTTGCATTAGGTGCCAGAGTCACAGTATGTCATTGATTAATAGACACACTGAAGAAACTTGTATGCCCATTCACACCAAAAAGGCTTCACTGATGGACCACTAAACCAGTTAGTGCATATTGTATTCAATATTATACATGCTTGGTCGTGTCTAATTAAACCTTTTAGTACATGTAGTTGGTAAACGCTAGCAAGGTTTTATTAAGGACTCAGTTGCATTATTATTGCATTATTAGTACATTTGTTATTTTACCTGCTGTTCTGTACTTGACAATTACACAATGCATGTATTGTAGTGTTTGTTATACTTGAGTTGCCAAATTGTTGAATTTTTTGTTACTCAGTTTGCAAGGTATTAAACTATGAAATTAGTGTACTAAAGAACCATACATTGCCCCTATAACTGCTCAACACTCACAACCACCATTAGTGTACTAAAGGTAACTGCTACTTACTGATGTTCTCATTGGGGAATTTTATCAAACAGCTGGTGTTCATGAAAAAAAACAAAGGTACATTGTCAATTTTGCAAAACAAAATGTGCATAGAGTAATTAATATCAAGTGTCATAACATGGACACATCTACATACTCCATATCCATATCCATATCCAAATCAAACAAACTAAAAAATGTATTAGCAAATCTCTGTGACAAGAGGAAATAAATAAATATATAAAATGATTCAATAGACATGCAAGTTGAATATTAAATAAAAATGTAGTTCGTGAAGCTACAAAAGCGAGGAAGATGAAGCATAAAATGAAATGCACAATCTCCAACGCGACTAATCGTAAAAGGCAATGAGAATCGCTAACCGTGTTATAATCAAAGATGAGAGGATGAGGATGAGGATGATTGTTAGGTTGTGTGTTGATGGTTGATTTTTAGGGTTGAAAAAGCGTGAATGGCGGACAATGTACAGTGATTCTTACCCAAAATCATCAAGCTTAGCTTTAAGAGAGAGAGATATATAATTATATGATATGTATGATACCTGGATTCTCTACCGTCTTCGTTTATTATTTTTTTAATTATTTTTATTAGCATTGAGGAAAACGAGAAAGGGTAAAAAGTAACGTCTTCTTCATATATTTATTTTAAACAATCTCAAATATTACAATTTAATCTCAACATTAACAGTTTTGGTCTCAACTTAATAGTTTTTGGTTCCTGTATTTTTATTTTCTAACATAAATAATACCGAACGTTAACTTTATTCAATTTTTCGTTTCACATACGGAGAAAAATGTCATTTATCTCACTCTTTTTGACATGTGGCTGAATAAAAATGTTAACCTACATGATGACTTAGATAAAAGAGGGATAAATAACATTTTTACCCCTCAGCTGCGGGCGCGGCGCGTATGATAGACTTAACAGAAAATTGGATGAAACTAGTGTTCAAGACCATTTCTGTCAGAAAATAAAAACACAGGAATCAAAACTGTTAAGTTAAAACCAAAATTGTTAATGTTATCAAAATACAAAGACCAAAACCGCAGTTTACTCTAATCACAATATTACATCATTTCTAAGCTACAAAAGGTGTTAAAGTCTACAACTAAATATAACTACTTACCTAGGTCAAAAACCCATCTACTTACAACTTTGAAAGAACACAAGTGAGATGTTGTTGCTTATGATCGATGTTTATTGACCGCTTGGAACTTAACACATATATAGCTTATTTATACAAGCTTCTATGACGACAATTCTTTCATATTTAGGTTTGGGCTTAATTGTCGTGGGTTTCTAACATACACAACTTTGTACATGTGAACTTTGTTGAAATTTGATGGAGCTATGAGACCATCTCCATAAGAGATTCATGGTGTAAAATTTTTGGGCCGCAAGTTCTTCCTAAAGAACTTGAAAAAACATGTTATCTTGTCAAGTGGGCGGGTTGGGCTTTTAATTAAAAAATTACTATTTGTATATAAATTTAAGGTGTAGATGTTGATGTGGAAAAGTTTTTTTTGATGTTTTTGGTTTTCATGTTGGGGAGGTATTTAGAGATTTGGAATAACGTGTGTTTTAATGATGTGATGGTGGATCAAACATGTTTTTTTTTTTATGTTTTAGAGTTTCTATTGGTGATGGTCTGATGTTATACATGATCATATGTAATATAGCTTGTTTGATTCACCATCTTATTTCTTTAAAGGCAAATTGGCTAAAAATAATCCCAACTAACACCTATTGGCCGAGAATAACCCCAACTCAGTTTATTCCCTCCAGTGGTCCCAAATCCAACTTTTTTGGCCTCCAGTGGTCCGCCGTTAAGTGCACTTAACGACCGTTAACTTTTTTTTGATTTTTTTCGAATTTCAAAACAAGGTTTTATGGAAATTGATCGGGAGGAGTATACGATTCAATTGATGTAAACCTTACTTCGAACTGGTGTTCCAAACGACAAAACGGTCTTCAATCGGGTGTTTAAAACCTAACGGTGCTTTAACCGGATATCAAAATTAAACCATTTGGAGCAACAATTGGAAGTAAGGTTTACATCAACAGACTCGTATTCTCCTCCCGATCAAAATCCCTAAAATATCGGTTTGAAATTCGAAAAAAATAGAAAAAAAGTTAACGGCCGTTAAGTGCACTTAACGGCGGACCACTGTAGGTCAAAAAAGTTGGATTTGGGACCACTGGAGGGAATAAACTGAGTTGAGATTATTTTCGGCCAATGAGTGTTAGTTGGGATTATTTTCGGTCAATTTGCCTTCTTTAAATGGTGTCATGTCTAAACAAGGCACAGATTTAGAGTTTACTTTTTCAAAGTTTCATCCATACATAATGAATAATGTTTGAGTTATCTTTCATGGGTATATTGTTTCTATTTTCTCTTCTTTGTATACACTATCAACCCAACCTTACTAATTATCTTCTTAGTTCTTATTGGAAAACAATGTGAAATGAACGGTACAAACATAGCAATCATTTACTCCATCACGTACAAGTGGTTTATGCATTGTAGGTTGTGTGTAGTCTAAAGTTATTTTTAGTTATATCTACGTGGAACTGTTGTCATCCGTATCGTGCTATAGTGTTCAACGTAACCGAATCCCTGACTTAATTTCTAGCCGACCAGACTGCCATGACGTCACAAAAGAACATCGTCTTGACGAGATCCGACGGAGAAATCTTTGTTCTTGAAGAGGAGCGGTCGATCCGGTAAACCTAAATCTAATTTGTGTATACATGTAAACTAATATGTGCATGTTGTTTGATGTACATGTGCACGCGCTAGCTGCAATTATATGTATATACAACTACATATAATTACAAGATGTTTCATTGACGCAACGTGCGATGTAAAAACAGCAGTTTTTCTTAATTTCTATATATAGGCTTATGTTGACAAGCATGTGAATGTAACACGCTAGTTTGGCCATTCCACCATCATGAGAAAACCCATTTTATATTTTTGTTTGGGACTTGAACCCAAGATCTAATACTCAAAACACAAAAGTGTTACCACTAGACCACCAACCCGTAAACATCTGGTTACCGTTTTAGTTTTCTTTAAACTAATACTTTCTTTTAGAAAATAAAAAAATATCTACTTTTGCTTCAAACAAACAAAGTGATTATAGATATATTCCAAAGTGGCATAACTTTATAATTTTGCTGATTTGTTTTAATTAATGATCTTACTAGTGGTAAGATTTTGAAATTTACAGGTTTATACTACTTTAGCCATCAGTTAATATTACTTTCATAGCAATACCTATTCTAAAATAGTAAAATGAAGCCCATTTGACACCGGATCAATGTTGAATTTGTGACAATGACAACACGATATACTTGTTTACCCATTATCATCAGTGTAAAACAATGAAGATCAAAGATCCTTTCTTTATTATAAAACAACTAGAATATGGCCATAAGCCATTCATCTAAAACATGCATTCATTAAAACTAGAGAGGGGATGTGTGGTTGATTTTCTACCCAAACGTCGTTGTTCTGTAGAAGAGGTGACACCAAGTGAAAACATAAATAATAAAGAGAATAATCTTGAGAAATTTTGATATAAATTCAGTGATTAATATATCCGTTACATCAAATCCTCTTTTATAGGGTAAGTGCGAATATGACAAGTTTCAATAAATTAAAAAAAAATGACTTCATAGTTATGAATTTGACTTTTTAACAAACACGTCAAATCACAATATTCTCACGTTCTTACATAATAAGTGGAAATAAACTAAAACTCATAAATTAAGGGAAGCTGATGAATAAAAAAACAACGCTACGTGGTTAACAATTTGAATAAACCGCCTATGACCGTTTGCCACATGATTCAATCGTCCAAATGTCTCCGTCTATTACTTATTAACCATGTAACTCAAGACATAGCTAGAGTGATGCTCATTTTAAGTTGACTTTTTTCTAGCATGTTTGTCTGTATCCAACTAGTTAAGTATGAGACCGCTAACTTTTTGCGAGTAGATGTATTAACCTTACAACAAAATGCTGCCGATTTGAATCATGATGAGCTTCTTCTCACAATGCAGATGAATCAAAGTTTATAAAAACCACATTCTTTCTTTAAATTTTATAGGTATATTGGTTTCACTGGTCCTAACTATTACTTTTTGTCTCCTACCGGTCCTAACTTTTATCACTTTGGTAACCACTGGTCCCGTTGTTAAATTTTTTTAACGCCGTTAAGTTTTTTCCAAATTGAAGACCGATGTTTTAGACCTTTTGATCGAAAGGTTAATACGTGTCGATTGATGTAAAAGTTTTCTCGAAAAAGCTCTCTGAACGATAAAAATTTTACATCCGATTGAAGCACCGTTAGGTTTAAACACCCGATTGAAGCACTATTTCGTTGTTCGGAGCGCCGTTTTGAGGTAACTTTTCCATCAATCGACTTATATTATCGTTCCAATCAAAGGCTTATAACTTCGGTATTGAATTTGGAAAAAACTTAACGGCGTTAAAAAAATTTAACGACGGGACCAGTGGTTACCAAGGTGATAAAAGTTGGGACCATTGACAACCAATTCAATAATTGAGACCGGTAGAAGACAACATGTGATAGTTGGGACCAATGAAAACTAATATACCAATTTTATAAAACCTAAAAGCCTTGATGCTATTGGGTTGGTTGTCTTTTGTTAACTTTATTTTCTTGGGAGGTGGTATAAAAAGTTTAGAGAGCTTTTTTTTTGTGTTCTCCAGCCCAGAAAAATGGGACCTTTGTGCACCAATATCTCATCAAGAACCTAGTGGAGAACTTTAACTTGGACTTAGACAATAGGTAGATTAGCTAAACAGTTTTACTAGCTTCTTTTCAATTCTTTTTGCTTTGCATTTGACTTTCAACTTTCTCCCCTTTTGAGGCTCCTTTTGTTCTACATAGCAAAGAGCATACATGCTCCAAAAACCTTATACTAATTCTCTCTACCAATGTTTCCACTCAGAATATTGTTCATGTAAACAAAAAGTCAAAATACAAATTTTAAGGATTCATTACTAGTTAAATTCTTTCGGGTTTTTTAACTAATTGTGGAATGTATAAGTGCTTGTTTATATGAGTAAAAGTGAATTAATATCGATCTTCGTTTTATTAAAGGATTAGTTATTTGAAGTTGGAAGTGGAAGGGTGACCGGTTTGACACATAAAAGTCAAACATTTAGATTTTGCCTGATATGAAAGTAGTAACATTACTTGTGTACGTACCCTTTCAGGGGAATTTGAGAATGATTTTACCGCGATTGGCTTCACAAGATGTTTGTTTGGTAGTATCAACCAACATTTCTTATCAAATTATTTTGGTCAGCTTATATTCATGTATTTAGACTAGATAAATGTCGTTTAAGATTTTCTATAACATGTCAGAATACACTCAATACGTGTGCTTTGTCCTCATCATCAGGGTTTGCTTCATAATGCGGTCAAATAATTTCTATTTACATTCTTGAAAATAAAATATCAAAAGGAAGAAATTGTAAAGCTAGTGATAAGAAGAAGTGTATTTTCAAGCATTATATGCCAAATGCTACATAGTGAATGTTTTCCATGAATGTGTCAATGTATGGACGTGAATTACTCCTTTTGATGCAAAAAAATTAAAGCCAACACTTTGCAAAAGGCGCATACACAAAGGTAACATCACTTTCGAAGACTAGTGTCCGGTCAAATATATTTACGTTGTTTAAGTTTGACCAAAACAAATATATTCACCAAACATATTTCTCAAATCACCATTAACTTTCTTTATAAAAATATTAGAGTTTAATTACATTAAATGATTACATCTAATCAAAATATACCATGTGCGTCAACCTTTGCGACCACCACCACCGACACGTAATATATAAAATTTGCAACGAATATAATACGTTTCAGGCTACCAAGTAACTAAGTTTTATGTAAACGGTTCACGTATCCGTTGGTCATGGAGTTTCCTTACATTGCAAAATTTTGTAACATTTAATTGAAAAAACAAAATATTTGCAAAACTTAAAATGGCTATTCATTAAATTTTCCTTATTAAAATTAAAAAATATGATCGTGGGATCATTTATTTAATATCGTTGAAAATGGAAAATGGAGGTAAATAACAGATGCATGAACTTCGATAGTTACATAAAATGATGTTCGTTCATACTCTTGTGATTCAAATTCAACCATCGATTTCAGACAAAACCCATTTGCTTTATTGACAAAAATAATCAAATATGGTTTACAGGGGTTTCTCTGTTTCTTGATGAACTCATGAACCCTAAATTTATGATCATTGTTGTTATACTTGACATCGTAATTTTAGGATTATGTGGTGCTTTGTGCACGTAATGATGATGCATTAAAGTGGGTCCTTTTTCAAATCTCTTATTTCTTGTGAAGCAAACATGGAATCATTTGCTTCAAAACACAAGTGCTGTAATAAAAGGTTATTCTCCACACGTGTTTTGTTGTGCACACCAACTGTTCGACGATTTTCCTCTGTGAGCTTTTCGACGGTTCAATTAGATTGAATCTGTTTTGTTTTTGAAAATTGACAGTGATCACATAATATATGAGCATATGAACAAAATTTTCACATCTCCTCAGCATATGAAAATGGTGAGTGTTATTCAATTATTATGATATTTAGTATTTCAGTCTATGTATTGTAATTCTTGATTTTAGCACTAGATTGTTAATGAATCAGGTTAACAGTTGCAACGAAACCGAAGGATTTCAGTTCAAAAGCACGAGAGACTCGCTAAACAAAGAGGTACAAAAGCTTGAGTTTTCATTTTATTATTTAACATTCAAATTTCAATCATAAATTCATAATCAAGTTTGGTTTTTTTTCACAGATTTTACAACTTCAAAAGCAACTCGAAGATCAGTTCATCATACGCAGAGAATTGGAGAAAGCAACAGCTGATGAAACTATAATACATCATCCTTACAATGAAGATTCACTCCCAAAGGTTAAAAAACCCCTCATGCCTTTTAGCCTTTATGTTTATCAAGATTTTAAATATTTAAAACTTGTTTTTTTTCATGCTAACCAGCCTGTTAAAGATCTGATTAAGGAGATATCAATACTAGAATTTGAAGTTAAGCATTTGGAAAACTATCTCCTCTCGCTTTATCGTAAAGCATTTCAAGAATATGTTAATCCAGTATCAAAGTTCCAAGAATATGTTAATCCAGTATCAAAGGAACCGTTTGAAGATTGTACTGTTCATCGAAGCCACTCTTCACTTTCATCAAGAACGAATCTTCCTGAAAAAGTTGTTCTTGAAGCTCTTGATTCATATCACTCATTGCCATTAGCAATGCTAGAGGTAACTTAACCAAAACACTGAATAATCAATCTTTAAAGCTTTTAATCTCGAGTTTAATGTCACAAACTTTGATTTATTTATTTTTATATATTTATCATTTTTTGATGTTTAACCAGCGTGCTACGGATGATCTATCAAACATAAGTCTATCTGAGCATCGTGATATATGTCTGTCTGCAAATCGGCTTTCTGAGGAGATGGTTAAATGCATTTGCACTATATACTGTCAAGTTTCTGACCCACCTTTGTTGAGTCATGGTTTCCTTTCATCGGTTGGTGATTCTTCACCACGAGGCGAGTTTGTTATGTGGAGCCCACAATGCGAAGACGAAACAGCATGGGGGGATAATGATTTTGAACCATTAAGGGAGTTCAGTGAATCTTGGTTAAGTGCAGTTGAGGTGCAAGGTATATGCATAAATGATCATAGATCAAGTAATGTTGAACATAAAGAACGAAACTATAAGTGAGTATTAGACACATTTTGAGTTTATGGTGTTGACCCATGTCTTTTTAAAATCATAATCATGTAAAACACAATCTTTTTGCAGGTCTCTTGTTTCTCAGTTAGAACAGGTTGATCCTAGAACATTGAAACATGAGGAGAAGCTAGCCTTTTGGATTAATGTTCATAACGCGCTCATGATGCATGTAATATTCACATAGATGGTGAATTTTGTGATCAAATTGTTGACCTGCAGAAACTTTATTTATTATGATGTTTGTGTTGTAGGCATTTTTGGTTTATGGAACTCCACGGGGTGCTTTGAAGAGGATCACTTTAGCCTTGAAGGTAAACACGCAGATCCAGCATATAAACATAGGGCAAAAAGCTGAAAAATAATAACTTTTACGTACGTTTCAGGCTTCTTATAACATTGGTGGTCACAATATTAGTGTTGGTGACATTCAAAGAACTATACTAGGATGCAAGTTGCCTCGTCCTGGACAAGTAAGCGTTATCAGCTCTCAAAGATTTAAGCATTTGTATTAGATTTGTATTAGAGGTGTCAATTTCGTCCAATTTACTTCTAAAACAGTCAATTCAGGTTATGTTTTATCTCTAAAACGGTCTTGAAGTTTGGAACAGAATATTATTAAAATTATGAAATAGTATAGGTTTTGTAATTATATTTCCACTGTAAGTAAGCAAAAGATTAGTAAAAAGTGTTTATGGGCCCGACCCTACCTACTTCCATCATTAAAAAACTAATTATTTTGACCTGTTACCCAACCTGCCGTGTCTTGACACATCTGGATTATATGGTTCTCAATGAAGCTAATAACATTCGTATGTTTGTAGTGGCTTCAATCTTTGCTATTTCCAAAGGTTAGATGCAAGTCAAGAGATGCAAGAAAAGAGTATGCAATAGAAAATGAGCATCCTCTTTTGTATTTCGCGCTTTGTTGTGGAAGTCATTCCGATCCCATGGTACATAAGATTGAATCTTGATGTCTTTACTGATCATTAGTATCGTGTTTTCTTCACGATTTATGTTACTTTCAGGTGCGAATCTACACGCCAAAGAGCGTCTTTCAGGAGCTTGAAGTGGCTAAGGAAGAGTACATTCATACAAACATTAAAATACCAAAAGGGCAAAAGTTATATCTACCAAAACTTGTGGAAATGTACATGAAAGATTCGAGTTTGTGTATGAACGGGTTGCTGGATATGATTGAGCATTATGTACCCGAGTTTTATATAAAGAGCTTCAGGTTCATTCGAACACGGAAAACTGTGAAGAAGATTGAATGGGTCCCACATAACTTCGATTTTCGTTACCTGATTCCGTCAGAATTTGTTTGATTGTTTGAGATTTATATATGGGAGATGCATCTTTAGATCTAATGATTTGGAGTTGTTTATGTTTGTCTTGCATATGTAAATGTCAGTAACAAGGTACCAAACATGAAGCTTGCATAATTAATTTGTATATGTGAATATGATCATATTTTGCACAAACGACTTAAGAAGCTTTTAAGATGCTAAGGTGGTGTTTTTTCTTCTTTCACTATCAGTGGCTAGGTTGAATTATGTGTTCAAAGTCCAAATCTATGAACTTAGGGACTTGTTTGGCCATTTTTAAAATCTGTTACATGCATAAAAGAGGATTTGCTCGTACTCTTGTCACAATAGTTTTGTAATTAAGTATCTACTTTATACACTTCATAATTTCATATCATCTTTTTTATTTCACACAAGAACTATTTTGAATATACTATTTTGTTACTTTTGTAACATTTTGATGTAGATGGATGACTAATAAAGTAATGACCAAATGTGTGCAATATATAATGCAAATAAAACAAAACAAAAGTTACGAGACTCATGAGTAAAATGTAACACAAAAATTTAACATGTCACGATGATTTAATATATAAGCTAACCATGTGTTTGCTTCTTACACAAATGTAGGACAAGTTAAATGAAAGAAATGTTTTTGGATTTGTTTGTTGATTTTAAAATTTCATTTAAAGGTCTAACTAAACACGTCTCTTCATCATTCATTGCTTAACATTTAAACATATTAACTATTCAGCACTTAACTATTCAGACTTTATAACAATTCAAACATTTTAACAATTCAACAATTTATTTAGAAATTATCAAACACCCCTTAAAAGAATACATATGTCCTTTAAATTTTATTTTTGTTGAAACATAAATAAAATGTTTGATTTTTTGTTTTTATATAGATTGGTGTAAACAACAAAATGAGAAGAATGTAGTGTCTATATCTCACCAGGCCAGAAAAGAAAAGAAAAGAAAAGCCCTAAGTTGATGCAAAACCGAACCCTATCAACAACAATTGGTATTGGTAGATGATGGATGACGAAGGTATCGCCTTGGTACTTGCTCGAGCCTCTGAGCTTCGGTCCAAGATCACCAATTGCATTCACAATGCATCTTCAACACAAGATGATGACGAACAAGAACAAGTTCAATCCGACAGCCTTTTAAACATTCGCGATTCACTCCAGGCTCTTGAAGCTCAACTATCTTCTCTACAGGTCTCTTCCTCTTCACTACACTTTAATTCCAATTGTTTCTCTTACCAACCCTAGTTATGCATCCAAAGTACGGATTCACATTGATTTGTGACCTGAAACTGAGTTGTGTTATGAAATTGTTGCAAATTGAATGTCAATTTGGCTTTTTTTAGTTCATGACATGAAGTATGTTTGATAGTGATAATTTTTTTACCAAAAAATGTGATTTTTTTTACTTTGCATACATACTCCATTTCATGTGCATATTTTATTTAGGGCAGAGGAATGAATTGATTGCTTTATGTTATTAATTTTTTTACTGTGATGATTAGAGGTTCAATTTTGTGCACATTATTGCCAATTTTAGTCAAAATACTGGTTTTTGTGTTGCTAGGGATGATGTTTGGGTGTTATCTCTTACTGGTGGGTAGAATAGGATAGCTATTGTTGGTCTTGCACAAACATTATGCGTGAAGCCGATGGAATTTGGATTACAATTCTATAACACAACAATGTGTAGCATGAACTTGGATTTAAGATTGAACTTAGTTATAATTCCTGGACCTTAGGGTTTGTGTAAAACTCATTCTAAATACTGGTTTTTGATTTCGTATCGATTCTGATGATTTGGACTTTGTTGTAGGCATTACAACAACAGCAATGGTATGAGAAGGAAACATCTCTTGCGGAAATTGACTATAGTCGGAAAAAGTTGCTGCAAAAGCTTAAAGAGTATAAAGGTGATGAGTTGGAGGTCATACAAGAAGCTACTGCTTTTGCCAGTTCAGCAGTTGAAATGGATAACAATGATCTTCTTCTTCCTCCTTACCCACCCCGTCCTACCTCGCATATCTCTTTAGCAACCAAAATACCTCAAAACGACTCCGGTGAACCAAATGGTAAAGTCCATCAACCAAAGCCCAAAAGCCCATTAAAAGGATTGAGACAAATTATTGGGGCAGCTGCAAAAACAGTTTTTACCGTTGTTGGTGTCATAGCTGTCATGCATTTGTCTGGTTTTGAACCAAGGCTCAATATAAGAGGGAATGATTTCAAGGTTTTGGGTATGGCTCAAGAACAAGGGAATGAAGAAAAGACGGAAAAGATGATCGAATGTCCACCTGGCAAGGTTCTGGTTGTTGAGAATGGTGTAACTCGATGCCTTGTGAAAGAACGAGTTGAAATTCCATTCAAATCTGTTGCTACAATTCCTGATGTAAATTATGGGTGTGGGTAAGTTATCTTTTCATCTAATCGCTTGTATATCCAGTTTCTTGTGGAAACATTGCTAGTAAATCTTCAACAAGGACATCCATTTTGATGATAAGGTACAATCTGATATCTATTTAATCTTCTTTTTTGATGGGAATTGAATTTACAAGAATTTAATTACACAATAAGATCACCATTTCATAATCTAGTTCTAGTGTTCTTGATTAAAACATGAGAAATGTGTATCTATTTTGACATTAGAGCACCAACAACACCGGCGATTAAAGTAGTAGGATCACCAAGAATTGCTGATATCACAAACTGAACAGCTAAACCTGCTATCTTACAACATTTCTTTATTTTTCCTTTTCGTTTTGGACCCTTTTTATGATAACTTTGTAATGTGCCCTTCAAGCTAGGAATTTTCGTCTCTAGTTTCCAGTTTTGCCCATACATATCGATACTGTAATCACCATTCTCCCTTATAAAGACCCCGTGATAATATATATCATGCCAACTCTCTGCCAACATCTCTTTTGCACACGCCACGTGTAAGTTGTACTTCTTGCATGTTGATCGATAGCTCCAGCTGCGTCCTTTTTTACCACATTTGTGGCAGGCTGACCCTACTTTTCTGCACAAGTACAATTTGACCTCGCCATCATCCAACATGGTTGGGAGCTTAGCACAACAAGGGTGCAAGTCGAACCCGCACGCCTTACAGTGGTAGACGAATCCATATATATCTTTCTGGCACGCGTTGCAGTAGCGGGGTGCTGAGCCAGGTGGGGTTGTTAGGAATTGGAACGTGCACTTGGTGTAGAACGGGTGGGAGATGGAAGGAGATGGTAGAGCGCAGTGGACATGCAAGTCGTGGTTACATTCGGTGCACTTGTAATGGGACCCAATCCCGGGTTCGTTACACCCATCACATTTGAATGGGCTTTGTGTGTAGTCGTATGAGAGCCGATGTTCGGGGTGACTGAAATGAGAAATTTCATTGTATTTCATGGTTATAAGTTTTTTGAAAAGTGGGTAAGAAGAAAATATAGACTTTTGAAGGTTGTGTGTTACATTTATAAAGGTAAAAAGCGTTGGGATTGAATGTGTTTCTTTTAAGGGATAACAAGTAGTACTCTTGTTGCTAAAGAAGATCAAAAAGATTATAACTTATCAAGGAAGGTTTTGATTAATCATGCAGAAAATATTGTCTTTCCTTGTTGACTACTTTATTAAGTAGTATGTTTCCTATTATTTTGGAAGGTTGCTTGTGGAAGAAGCAAACATACGGTAATTGTTTGTAATCAATGGGGGAACTATGACATTTTAACTTCTACATATACATTCACTTTAACTATTTTGCTTATGAAAGCTTTAGGGATGAGTTGGGGTATGAAATTGATAATGTAAAGGGAAAACATGATGCTTAAGAAAATGAGGTAGCTTGGCTTGTATTGTATGAATTCAGAGTTGGCAAAGTGTGAAGCAAAACATCACTTTCATTTTCTTTAACTTAGAGACTTGTAGAATTATGGGATATGCCCATTGCCATCTCTTGTATTCGTCTATTGATTCATACCCTAAACTCCGAAAGCAATTAGAGAGCCTTGATTAAAGATGGTTTTAATGTTTAAATATACTAGTCGGCAATCATCAGCCATCCAATAACTTTACCCTTTTTAAAGGATAAGACAATTTAGGTTTAGTGATATGTCTCTTCATAGCCTAGATATGTTCATATATCAGACGGACGGGATTTCAACCGTCAATCGTTAGTTACATTCAACGTAGTGATTGATGTTAAAAAAATATTAATTTGGTAATTGTTATCCATTCTTAGATGAATGAGTTGATTTGGGTTTCTTTTGTTAGTTGAATAAGTTGATTTGAGCCAATGTGAGATCAACCTATTTGATAAAGACTCATACTTCTTAGATTAGAAGTCTTGGGTTAAATCCAAGCATGGTAGATTAATATGAAGCAATTAAGAGTAAGATAGATTGTCAATAAAACTGTCAATGTGAGTAACTCATAAACTTCAATGAACACAATGAATAATTCATTAAAAATGTCGGTGTGTGTGTGTTTATGTATGTTCATTAAAAGTAAACGAACAGTTCACGATCATAAACGAACACAATCGAACAAAAAATACACACGAACAAAAATAAACGAACTTCATCAATGAACACAAACAAGTAGCTCAAATGTAGGAAGGCAAAGCCTTCCAGTAGGAAGATGTTCATTGCTGGGACAGGTTCAAATTGAATGAAGGGAGGAGAAATTTAATAGTACTCTTTTCTTAGGAATCATCACAGGCTAGGGCTTTCGAATCAAAGCATGGGAATCTGCAAACTAAGAGGGGGCATTAGATCGTTGATGGAAGAGCCATGTCAGTAAACTTCTGTTGAGTCTTCTATAGATTATGGATTTGACTAGACTCCTAGCAATTTCTATTGGGACTTCTATGGATTATGGATTCGACTAGAGGGACTCCTAGCAGCAAGCTATGGTGATTATAGAAGTACCTTCCAATGAGAAGTAGATTTTTTGAAAGAACTATTGAGAATCGAACAATTCATATACATAGCAGTTCCATAAAAATGACAATTAAAAAGGTGATTTATTTTTCTTTTGTCACTATTTCTTGGATTTGATCACCTGCTTTTCAAAAAAGCTAAAAGATGTGGACATATGTATATATAGCGTGAGTGCATATATGTATTTATAAAAAAAACTATAAATCGTGTTTTGTATAAATAAATCTTAAAATTAATAAGATTGTAAGCATTTTGATCAATTTATATAATAAAAGTATAACATTTAAAGCGGATCTTAACTAGGTTCTTCCAAAAAAAGAGTTCTCAATGAAAGGTGTGCCGGTGATTACTTAGATTATAGTATACTAGGTTATAGACCCGTGTTTAACACGGGATTAAGTTAGAATAAAGTTTAAATAGTTATTTACCTTTGAATAAAGTCTAAATAAAACCTAGTTTCAAAAAGCTATATAAATGTGAAACATTAAGGAGAGCAAGACACCTCATCATTGGGTTAATAATATTATGCCAACTAAGCATTTATAGGGTAGACATGCTAAGAGTTTAACACTTGGCAAAAAGAGGTTTGCTTTATTATATTTTATAGATTAGTATGTTGCTCTTGGTTAATAAATGTGAAAGTTAAGGGCTGTTTGGCAATGCTGAATAATTAAGAGGTCTGAATGGTTAAGGTGTCTGAAAGGTTAAGTTTGTTTGGACATCTGAATGAAATTTCTAAAAAATTTGTGTCATTCACTTTGTCCCACATTGGAGTGGAGACACAAACATTGTTAGTTTATATATGCAAGCATTCATGACATGTTAAGTTCTTGTGTCATTTCTTACTCTAGCACCTACCCGCGCGGAGGGGGTGGAAATTTGGTTCGAATTCTTTGACATAATTCGACGCCCGCGTGATCTGCGGACACGAATGCATATCTAAAAACATGGGTCCGAACAAGGAGAGTTTTTGTTCATTCAGAGAAGTACAAGGCCAGATAGGGTTTGAGGCTCAAATATAGGGCTCCTAATTTTCAAAAGTATCTTTGTTTTTGGGCTTGATGTGAGCTTAGGCCTGGTTATGCTCGATTGTTTGCTCCATTAAGTCTAAGATTTTGATTTAGTTTAAGTTTTTTTGGGTAACTTTGTAGAAACATAATTAAGTTTTAATTTTATTCTAATTAAGTCACTTAAATTTAAAAATTGTTTATTTAGGTCACTCACCTTTATATTTTATTCAAATTAGAGTTTTTAACGTGTTGTTTTCGCATGTTTTTTTTACGTTTCAGTTAGGAATTATTTTTTACATTTTATAATGTTAATGTGAAGCGGTGATGTGAACTGTATGTTTATTTTTTTATTTTTTAATATAATTAACATATTTTTAAATATTTTAATATAATTACATAAATTAAAAATTCTGACCCCCACATCTTCTCCTTAATTCCTTTCTTCTTGACACAAACAATATCCAACAATTGCTCGATTTGGCGGTTTAGTTACCTAATTTGAACAAAATATGTTTGAGTGACTTAATTAGAACAAAGTTAAAAGTTGGTTATGTTTCTATGACATTTTCCTTTTTGGTTTTTACCTGAATTATAACTTCAGTTTTTTTTCCCTTAATAAGTATTGTTCTTTTTTTACTTTAGTTAAAATTACTAGTTTAGTTTTTTTAAGAGATCAAGTATTTTTATTTTTAGGTATAATAAAATGAACATGTAATCTTTAGCTTATCATCATAATGAACATTCATAGTTATAAGAAAAGGGCCCTAAATTTAGTATCATATTTAGGCTCTCAAAAAGCTTAAGTGGCTCTGCATAAATTTAGTATCAGATTTAGGCCCTCGAAAAGCTTAATTCGGCCTTGCATATAGACTTTAAGGTTACTTCTAAATCTACATTGATTGTGAAAACCCAGACCCCAAGGCCCAACTTATATAAGTGGATGATTAAATTATGGGTGAGTTTATATATATTAAAAGCCATTTGAATCTAAAAAGTTATAGAAATAACATCAAACGAACTTCAATGGACCTCATTCCAACGGCGTTAAAATTGTCTTGTCAAGCATTTCAAACCATCACCCCGCCCATCCAAAAACCCAACCCCCACACATAAAAAAGAGCATCACCCAAAAAACCTAACCCCACAAAAAACCCTAAACCCTAAGGCGAAACCTCAATGTTAAAACTAAACTCTAAAAGCTAACATCATAAAGTTAAACAATACGGTTCCAACTCCTGCTAGAATTAGGTCAACCAAAATTCGTTTAACCGTCTTCTTACGGATTTATAGATTCGATTCAAAACGAGTCTTCTTACGACTTTATAGATTTAAAAAACGTTGTATAGAAAAATGACCCTGAATCTATATGTTTACATGCATGTAGTTGAATCCGGATAATATTTTTCTAGTATTTTCCCTATCCTTGATATATATTATCGGTGGTCTACGTGTGCCATACAATTGAATGCACCGGCAAAGGTTTGACTTTTAGGTGCTCAAATATCACCCATTAAAGTTATTTATTTTTGTAAAATAACTTCTTTAAGTCAGCATTGATCAATAAATAACTTTCGTTAATCTATATTCTGTTTTAAAAGGTGTGGGTCTTTTAGGATAAAATAAGTAATAAATTTATATAAACATGCTCAAACAACGAACAAATACACCAATAATTTGATGGGGAAAGTGAATATGAGGCTGTCACACATACAAGCTTACATGCGAAACTCACCAAAACTACGTAGTTTTATTAAAATTTACATCAAAACTACGTAGTTTTACTCAGTTTTGATTAATTACATTAAACCATGTTTACTGAATTCGATCAGCTATAGTTGGAATCGCATCTTTTTTTTGCTTTCATCATTACCATGAGTTCTCATTAAGCTTATGTCATCACATCTTTTTCCTTCCATCATTTTATAATCTTGATTTTGAAATAAAAATCCAGAATTTATGATATATGATAACATACAGTTGATACCTCGATGAATAAAATACTATTATTTAAACATGACAATCATTTACAAACCATTAAATAATAATATTAAGAAGACTACAAAATTCATTAGTGTAAACGACAGTGAAGATTTGTCGGTTGGGTTCACCGATTCATTTGTTAAATAAGAAATGGAATTCTAGTGGTAAAAATCAAGAGGAATTTTAATAAAATTTGTAGTTTTAGTGAGTTTCGCATGTAAGCTTGTATGTGTGACAGCCTCATATTCACTTTCCCCTAATTTGATATATAAAAAATGTTAATTAAGTTTAAATTCATGTAATAATAATGTTTGGTCCTAAAAGGGTTTTCATTCTCAACCTTGCATTTATGCATTTATGTAATAAATGTGATTCAACCACCCAAAATAATTGTATGATCGACAAACTTTTATTTCACGTTCACTATCCATCTTGTTTTTAAGCTTTTTGATAACAAGATGTTATTATTATTTAATTAAAAGAAGACATAAATCAACATAAGTCAATGGCATTAGTGCATAATTACCATTTCTAAAATATTAGACCATTTGTTGGGTCAAACAAATATGAATTGTTTTAAGACAAATTGACCTAAAATAATCACAATTAATATCTATTGGTTGAGAATAATCTCAACTTAATTTATTTTCCTCCAGTGGTCTAAAATCCATTCTTTTTCCTCCAATGGTCCACCGTTAAGTGCATTTAACGGCCGAGAATTTTTTCGATTTTTTTTAATTTCAAACCGATATTTTATGGGGCCAGTGAAAGAAATAAACTGAGTTAGAAATATTCTCGACTAATAGGTGTTAGTTGGGATTATTTTAAGCCAATTTGCCTAGTTTTAAGTATTATTTAAACCCACCCAAGAGTAAATATACATTTAATCTTTATATAATATAGCAAAACCAAAAAAACTTATGTGGCATAATTTTAAAGCTTTTGGCTTACGTGGCATCATTTGAGAGTTTATCTCATAATAATGATTTTTTTATTTAAAATATATATATAAAATATATTATAATAAAACTAATTACATTTTTGGTCCCTTAATATTTTGGAGAATTCTGAAAAATTTAAAAGTATTTATACTTTTAACCCTCTACTACAAGGGGTGTACATGAGTCGGTTTATATTTGATAGGGTGTGAAAATGAAACTTATGGATAAAATTAATAATAATATACAATTAAAGACCTCAGTGTTTTATAAATATACATAACTTTTTTATATGGATTTAAAAAAAAATAAACTACACCATAAAACTGAGCATTTTGTTCTCTTTAATTTGAGTATAATATTGCTATACTAAAAATTTAATTTTTAAAAATATATTTCGTGTTTCGGTTTACCACGGTTTTGCTTCAAAACTTATTGGAACGTTCATGAATATCCTTAAAAGCATCACTTGAATGTTGTGTCCGAGCGTAGCGCGGGCACTAAACTAGTTAACACAATATATAGAAATTAAAGTTGGTAGAAATAAACAGTTAAGAGGCTCTCATAAAAGCTATGCCGTATAATGTAGATGAGCCACCACCCTCCTCCTTTAATTTCTTCTTTCTTTCTCTTTATTAACTAGCTACTCACTCACTTACTCATTCATCGATCTCTCGCCGGAAACAATGGCTCTTTACACCGTCAAAGTGGAAGATTCAAGGGCGGCAACCGGAGAAATGCCGTCAGCAGGACCGGTTTACCGATGCATTTATGCCAAGGATGCTCTCATGGAGTTGCCTCCCGGTTACAACTCTCCCTGGGACTTTTTCAGGTTATTTTTTAGTTGTAAACATTTTTATTAAATAAAGATTCAAGTTTCGTACATCGAAAAAGAACAAAAATCGTCAGCTCACACATTTTTTCTTATAGAAAAACTAATACTTTGATAGTGGTAAAATAACCTTTGTTGACAAAAGCTAAATCATAGGGATGGGATAATAAAGTGGTTGCTGATTGGGATAAATGGAGCTTTCAACCCCGGCCTTAATGCCATTTTAGTTTATAGTTTGGTGTTTTTCTTTCTTTGGTTTTTTTCTTGTTCTTTCCGTTCCTTTTTCTTGTTCTTTTTGTTTCTTTTTCTTGCTTTGTTCTTGTTATATTTTTGCTAGTTTTTCAATGAAATTTATTGTTGCTGTTTAAAAAAAACAAAAGCAACACATGTGCACAAGTAAGAAGCACCGAAGGATCTATGAATTTTTTTTAAAATATTTTTTTATATAAGAAATGTCTCTTGCATTATTTAACTTGTATCAAACGTTAAAACATTGATAAATGGTAATAAAAACATTTATTTGTTTAGATGTGTAAATCATGATAAATGTTTTTAAATTGTCAGTTTGTCAGTTGTCACTATTTTTTATGGTCAAAACTAAAAAGTTCATCAAGTTAATGAGCGACAAGTAAATGAGTTAGTAACGAAAGATAGTATACTCGATCAATTAAATGTTGACAAATTTATGGTTATATGGATTGGACATGTATACTCCGTTTCAAAAATGTTTTATCATATATGTTTATTATTTTTTTAGAAATTTTCTTAATTATTTCTTCATTAAATCTGTCATTATGTTTAGATCTATTTATTTTCGTCTTAACGACTGGACTCATACATAAATGTTTTTTTTCTATCAAAATGTATTGAGATATATCTATATTAGAAAGAATTTTTTTTATTATACCAAATATGTCAAAATTTGAAATCAATAAATAAATCAAGTTAGGTTTTTAATCATATAATTTGTTTAAACTTTTATCATTTTGATCTTAGTTTTTGAACAAGAAAATAATTTATGTTGGGATATGCCTAAATATTAAAGATTCATTTATTGATTAAATCATTCTTTTTGTTATAAAACTTGACTTAATTATTATATACGACTTGAATTAAATATGTGTTTAATTATAAGCTTTATTATAAACTGTTCTAGGTTATAGGTCGATTGTAATTAATCACTTCACTAAACAATCATTCATTATTAATATTAGTAGGTGAGATATGTTTGGTCATCTTTGCTTCGTTTTAGTCTTTTAGATATACCCCATAAAGTTTTCCATTTCGAATGCATGATTAAGTTGAGGGTTGAAAAATTCTTCTATATATTGAAAGTTGAAAGTGTTTTAATTTTAAGCACCAAGGTTTTAAGTTGCAAACCTATATTTGTCACCACCTTAATTTGTTAGGTGACCCCACCTAGTAACATATATTTTGAATACAACTTGACATTAGCCTTCGACAATGAAAGAAAGTATGTGTAGATGATATCATGAATTTAAGTTGTGTCACATTAAAAAGATTTGCAGTCACGTATTTATATAATACAATTTGTCGATCATGTAGCTATCATTATATATATTACTATTAAGTTTGTCACAAAGTCCCTAATTAATGTACATAACCACAAATGTTATGTACACTACTACACTAGGGTTGGTATGAGTCCTAAAACCAATTAAATATCCCTTTCACTTGTTCGAGAGATCAGATCATATGAGATACATATAAGTTATTAATAAGACAATATTAAAAGGTGTTTAAAAAACAATAATAATAATAATAATAATAATAATAATAATAATAAAACAAATTGAAAAATTGATTATTCAACTGTTTTTTATCACCGATTTTGATAGTTTGTTTGCGATTACATATGTACGTATATTGAATTAACCATACCCTGAACCAACACAAAATGCAACCTCAATCTTCTTATGATTTTATATGCCGAAAATATTTTGTTATAAATAAAGTATGAAGTGTTGTTTGTTCTCCTCTAGATATAAAAACAGAGATTCGTTAAAAAAGAAACAATAATTATAAGTTAAGGCTTGCGGCACTGTTGGTTCGTTGTTGCACCACCACAAGGAAATTCTATCCTGATATAAATAAAATAAAATAAAACAAAACTATTAGTTAGAGTTTATAGGGTTGTTGATGGTGCGGTAAATTTGACTTGCTTCTTTGCGTCTAACCGTTAATAAGGCGTTAACTATACCGAATTGAAAAAAATGCCCAATCAATCTGAATTCAACTGTTGAAACCTATTTACTAAGTTTATTGGCGTGGTTGCCTGATTGAACCAGAAAATGTTTGGATAACCGAACCAAATAAACGGAATTTTATTTTAAGTAACTACTAAGCAAACTGAATTCATAATACGAATACGCGTATCTAATCAAATACTCATTCATTGATATACATTGGGGCAGTGAGTCTGTAAAAAGAAACCCAAAGAACCCTGCGCTTGGTCGTCGTGAAATCATCGATGGAAAGGTACGCAAATCATATCCTCTCGATCTATGAATGTATGTATGCTGATGTACCTACCTACGGTTTCAATTTCTTAATTACAGGCTGCTGCTGCTTATTCATGGATATCATATCAAGATGCCTTTAATTTTGCTCTTAAAGTTTCTTCCTCCATTCGAACCCGATCTCTCACTCCTGTGCGTACTTTATATCTATATAATTATGCGTTTCTACTTGGTTAATATCCATCAGCTTAATTAATCTCACTACTGTTTTGCATTTAGGGAGATCGCTGCGGTATATATGGACCTAACTCTCCTGAATGGATCATTTCTATGGAGGTATCATTATCCATAACTATATATGTTTCATTGCTGAATAGTTTGAACAATGACACTCGTAACTTTCACTTTTGTTGCCAAGCCAATCTCGGTAGAATAATCATATTAGATTTAGGCTTGATTTCATTTTCATTCATAATTTTGAGAAATCGAGTGAAAATCAAGTGTAAATGTATGATCATCGTGCGTGCTTGTCATTGGTGGTGAAAGTGAAAGTTATTAGTGTCGTTGATCAAACTGCCAGTAGGACTCAAACTTTCATAGTTTCATAGTGTACGTGTATTTCATTGGAAGCTAAAAACTGTTATTGTTTGGCTCATCTTTTCTCAGGCTTGTAACAGCAATGGCATAACTTATGTTCCCCTATATGATACGCTTGGTACACTAGTTCTTGTTATTTATAAAACTTGAGTCGGTTCTGTTTGTATTTAATTAATGATTAACGTGATTTAATGGTCCTTGCTGCAGGTGCTAATGCAGTTGAATACATTATCAACCATGCAGAAATCTCTTTAGTTTTTGTTCAAGATAAAAAAATACCTGCTGTATGTTATACACTGTTTATCTTCTTTAGCCAAATGTTCATCACTTGGTTGATTGATTATGTATTCTTCTTGCAGATCTTATCGTGTGTTCCAAATTGCTCATCAAATCTAAAAAGTAAGACGCACTTTAACGAAATTGACACGTCAATCTTTTTAGATTTTTTGTTTTTTAAAAGTAACTAAGGTTCATCTCTTTCTTCTTGAAGCTATTGTCAGCTTTGGGAATGTATCTGAATCACAAAGGAAAGAAGCCATGGAACATGGCGTCGATTGCTTTTCATGGGAAGAATTTGTCTCGATGGTACATATTTCTGTTTAGAATTTTAAATTGCGGCAATCACTCAACTACTCATCACATTGTTCTTATCTTTTTCAGGGAAGTTTGGAAGATGAACTGCCTGCAAAACATAAAACAGACATATGCACAATAATGTATACAAGTGGCACAACCGGAGAACCAAAGGGTGTCATACTAAGTAATGCTGCTTTCATGTCTGAAGTATTGTCCACACATCAGCTACTTCTAGAGACGGACAAACCGGTAAAGTTCCAAATCCAATTATCCATCTTTATGCAGATAGTTGTTTTTTTCATTTGTTGGTATAAGCAAAGTTATCTCTTTTGCAGGGCACAGAAGAAGATGTTTACTTCTCTTATCTTCCACTAGCACATATATTTGATCAGATAATCGTGACATATTGCATCTACAGTGGTTCTTCAATAGGATTTTGGCAAGCGGTAAGATATATCCATTTGTATAACATACCTTTTTTAAAATCTATCTGTGTCACACCTTAACAAGTCCCATTTTGTTCCATTGCATCTCAACTTGCAGGATATTAGATATCTAATTGAGGATCTTCTTGTATTAAAGCCAACCATATTTTGTGGTGTTCCAAGAGTTTATGATCGCATCTACACAGGTAAGAAACATATTTTCAAATTGCAGGATTCAATATTTTCATGATAATACAAGCTTATGATTTGTGCTCACTTTATAGGTATAATGGCTAAGATTTTAGCTGGAGGTACTGTAAGGAAGGCGTTATTCGATTTTGCATACAACTAGTATGTACCACACATCCTTGTCATTCGGTTATCTTTCTCTTTATGTTATAACTAACTAAAAGTCTGTTAACAGTAAATTGAGGAACCTTGAAAAGGGAATACTACAAGAAAAATCAGCCCCTCTTTTGGACAAGCTAGTATTTGACAAGGTTAACATTAGTCTTGTGTTAGTATGATAATCTATGATCCTGTGAATATTAGTTTATTGTTTATGATTTATTATTCCAGATTAAACAAGGATTTGGAGGACGAGTTCGTCTTATGTTATCTGGAGCTGCACCTTTGCCAAAACACGTGGAAGAATTTTTGAGAGTGACATGTTGTACTGTCCTCTCACAAGGATATGGTAATACCTGTAACCCATGGTAAGTTATATTGATACAAATTTCTCTTGAAACTTATCGTTGTTTTTTTTTTGTCTAAATTATAAATGCCAGGTCTTACAGAAAGCTGTGGTGGATGTTTTACATCCATAGCAAATGTGTACTCTATGATAGGAACTGTTGGTGTACCTATGCCAACCATTGAGGCAAGACTAGAATCGGTGCCAGAGATGGGATATGATGCACTCAACAGCGTGCCGCGTGGTGAAATTTGTCTGAGGGGGAACACACTATTTTCAGGGTACCATAAACGAGAGGATCTTACTAATGATGTCCTAGTCAATGGCTGGTTCCATACAGGTAAACATCTTGAAAGTAACAAATGTCAATGCTTTGTTGACATTATTTATGTTTTTGGTAACCAATGAGACCAGTTAATCGCACCAGGGGGTTAACTGGTGGTTAGATTCGAACCTTAGACCTCCACTAGAGGACCATGCCATTCTTTGAAGGTTTACAAGCTGTTTAAATTTCCATTTATGGCAGGTGATATCGGGGAATGGCAGCCGGATGGAACAATGAAAATAATTGACAGGAAAAAGAATATATTCAAGTTGTCACAAGGGGAATATGTCGCGGTTGAAAACATTGAAAGCACATATTCACGGTGCCCTTTGGTGACAGCGGTATGAAAACATCTCTAATGCAAATTAAAATTAACGTACCAAACAGTATCAAGTTCTATAACAGCTTGTGATCTACAGATTTGGGTATATGGCAATAGTTTTGAATCTTTTCTCGTGGCGGTTGTGGTCCCTGATAGAATGGCAATTGAAGAATGGGCAGCAAAGAATAATGAATCAGGAGACTACGAATCATTGTGCAAGAACTCAAATGTCAGGAAATATGTTCTTGATGAGCTTAATTCTGAAGCTAAGAATAATAAAGTATGTATAACTCTAAATTTCTTCTTTACGCATACTTATTTCATCATCGTTAGTTTCTGTCTGACCTGGATGACAAATCTGTTACAGCTTCGTGGATTTGAGATGCTGAAAGCAGTTCATCTGGATCCTGTTCCATTCGACTTTGAGAGGGATTTGATAACCCCAACTTTTAAACTCAAGAGGCAGCAGCTGCTAAAACACTATAAGGTATCTCTAATTCATTAAATAATCAAATTCTCTTTAAAAAAAGTTGTAATTTTTAAATCTCTTTTTTTGGTATATTTTCTGCAGGATTGCATTGATAAACTGTATGCTGAAGCAAAGGCATCCAAGAAGTGAACATGAAACCATTTTACAAATGTGTTTCATGTTCGCTATTTATATACAGTAAATTCTTAGTTTAGTTTGGAACTTGGGTATCATGCTCTATAATTTGCTACATATAGTGTATTATGGTTTGTTATCATGTGTTATTGAACTTGTGTTTCATATAGTTAGAAGTATAATGTATAATTAACATTCCTGTCTTGCTTACGCTGGCGCTGATAAGCCAGATGGGACTGAAAAGGCCAAAAGGGTGTCAAAATATGCTAGTTAGGTGGGTTGAGTGACGGTCAGTTGAGTTGAGTTGGGCTGGGTTGACCTACATGAACTTATGTATCAAAGAGTTTATTAACTTTCAACATTACTGGATCATGGAATTAAGTCAATTAACCATATATATTCCCCTATATATGGCCACTTATATCTTCTCTTGGAATGAGTAATGTGAAAAGACCTTTTGTTTTAAGCAGTGTCATTAAACCGGCCGGTCCAACATGTCTGACCAGTAAAATTAAAATACCGGTTCAGTATCTGGTCCAGTTTTTAAAACATTGGTTTTAAGCTGATGAATACGGCCGGTCCAACATGTCTGACCAGTAAAATTAAAATACCGGTTCAGTATCTGGTCCAGTTTTTAAAACATTGGTTTTAAGCTGATGAATAGGGCCATAGACTCTACCTGACTACCTTTACAACTAATCGAGGGATGAGCATCCATATCCCATTCTTAACTACAGCATTGCATTAATATTTCATAATTTTGTGTGTGTGGAGCCTGCAAGGCTTGGGTAAGGCATTAGAGAGCGGATCAATGTGGTGTATGAAGGTTAAACTCATGAATTGTTTGGTAATATCATGTTTGCCTCGTGCGAACATTGATGGTACACTCATAGTGTATTAGTCACAAATAAGAGACTCAAGAAGATGACTGGAATGAAGTGAAATATCAAAGGAGTTTAGAAACTCACGTTAGGTTGACTGTGTGTGGCAAAAGAAAAATTGAAGCAAATGGAAGTGAAGACTTACAAAAGTATAACATGATGGGAAATGAAAATCTTCTTTGCATATGTTTTTAGCTCTAAGATCACAAGTGATTCAAATTAAGTCAAAATGATAATCAAGTCAACATCTTCTGAGATCAAAGTCGTGAATATGTTAAAATTAGGTGTGATCAAAGTCGATATGCTTTTGAGCCTTCATTGTGGCATCAGCTGTTGCTTTTAAGTAGATAGACTTTTAAGTACATTTTATGAGTTTAGTATTTTAAAAAAAAGAATATAGACTTGATCTTTATTGTTAACAAACTGTAACTTGTTTTGAGTTTTTTTAACTAACAACATTTAAAAAGCCATTAAATATATTTCAAGAGAGGTGATATATCAATCTTTCACCAATTTTTTGATGATTGATCAACCCAAAGTCACCATAATAGATTAGATATGAGTAAATGATCTCACTTGAAAATTGGGTGAGATAAAGGCAAATAGTTATACAAAAATAGGCCCAATTAAAAATTTGGTTGAGTTAGAGTCATTAGTCTATAACCAAAATCGCCGGTTACGTACAATTATTCTAGATATCTACTTTTATCATGAGTATGTCATAATTTAAAAGGAGGTGTTAGAAAATAACCTTTAGATTGTGTGCCATTTGGAGCAATGGAAGAAAATGGAACAGAACATGGTGTCATATATATGTGATTCTGACAGCACAAGGATTGATTAGGCAATATCTTTCCTAATTTTTCATCATGTGTCAAAGATATGAAGCCATCCTTATAGTACATCAAGTGCTCAAGGGTAGCGAGCTCCACGAGCACACCATTCTTGTCAAACGAGGCGGCATTTCCTTGTTGAAGAGATGAAGAGGTCAAAAGACGTGGAAGTTTTGAAGATGATTTGACAATATCTCATTGGTTCGAGTGAAAAATAATAGGTTCCACCCTTAGGCTGTTCCCATCAGGAGGTTTTCAGTCAATCGGATCAATTGTATATATACCTTGCAAACTCCCCTTAATGTATATATATACTTAACTAAAAAGTTTAATTGCATATATACCCAATTTGATTAAATGACAAGATTTATAAATAACAGAACGCAAAAAAAAATTTAAAAACATTTGAAAAATCTATAAAGAACGAGTAAAAATGTAATAATAAACTAAATTACAATTAAATATTTGATTAGGTATACGTGTCATTAATAAAAAGTTAGTTTTGTTGGGTAGATAGAAAAATTACATTTTTAATATAATGAATAGATTGGGCGGGTTAGGTTGTGAATTAATATATAGAAGTAGTCTAAATATATATATCTTCCATTGTCCTAATAGCATTTGTATACTACATTATACCCCGTGTGTTACACGAATTAAATAACTAAAAATATTTAATTATTATCGAGCATAATAAACAAGAAATCATAGACGAGTAAGCATTACACTATAAATCATTACTATCTTGGGTACGTTCTCTAACACCAACAAAAACAAAACCCATATAAGAAAACTTGGAAGACAAATTACGGATTCACAAGCATAAAAACCCGATTAAAATCGTACAAATGGATGACAACTTGTACTGATACAAGCCATGAGCTTTGGTATAGAGATAAGAGACCGATAAACTAATATAGTAGACAAAAATCAATGTTTTGGAATATCATTGATATATATTTTGGTAACTGATATTTTTACTTTTGTAATAATATGGTACTTATTTTTAGAATTGATAGAGAAATATAATACTAATATGGTAATTATTTTGTAACTAATAGGTAAATATTTTATATGATGGTCGTATGTTGTGTAATAGTAAGAGTATTAAATCTACCTATTCTAATAATTGAGTAACACATCTACATGTCACAATTTTAACCACTCCACATAGGATTTTGCTTAGGTGTCATGTTCTAAATTAATTTGATGGAGAATTTTTAGACGGGTCATGGTATGCTCCATATTCGAAATAACCCGATATGTTTAAATTAATAATTCATAAATTATCATCAATTATCTCCTAACCCGATATGTTCAAATATAAAATTTACCAATTATCATGATCTATATCTTAACCCGATATGTACCAAGTACCATAAATTATCTCATAACCTGACATGTTCGAATAAAAAACTTATCAATTATTATGATTTATCATAACCCGATATGTTCAAATTAAAGTTTTACCAATTATCATTAATTATCTCATAACTTGATATGTTCAAATAAAAAAAATTAACAATTATCATGAATTATCTCCTAACCCGATAGGTTCCAATAAAAATTTACCAACTATTATAAATCATATCGTTTATTGTAAAATATGATTTTTTATATGAATATATTTGTAAATATCCAAATCGATTTAATAAGAGATATGTTAAAAATAAGTTTGATATGTAAATTGAGTTAACACCTATAAAACTAAAGTACGTGTAGTACACGGGTACTAATCTAGTATGTAATATATTGTTGGTGGGAAATTGATGCCAACAATGACTCCATTGCATATCATGTTGCATCAAAATCCTCTTTTATTATAAGGTATAAATATAGATTAATTCAACAAAACATGCACTACATTATATATAAAGCAATTAAACTTGCAAAAACCGGTGAAGATGATAATGACGACAATTACATGATCCGAATGAATTGTTTGTACTTAGGATTAATAAAAATACTAGGTTTAATATGCATGTATACACATGGGTTGATATAAAAGTACAACATAAAAAAGAAACTTGTCACCGACAACCCAACCAAAGCCATAGAAATCCTAGCTAACCAATAAACTAGAAAGGCAGAAAATCCGTATGTTGTCGTTCTCAAAAAAGAGCAACCTCATTATCATCTAACAGAAATCTCATATATATATATATATATATATATATAAAAACAATTACCGACTTACGTAGCTTCATTAACATTACAAACGACCCTAGCTAACATTAACCTGCTGTCCGTACGTGCTTGGGGGGCTAAAGTTGCTTCTTACAAATATAGGAGTTGATTAAGTCCATTGTCATTTATTGACATATATCACATGCAAGCCCGGGTTTACACGCATACTTGATGATGATCAAGTCTAGATGCATCATGTTTGCCTTAATTTTGAGATACATGCATGTATACAGGCCGGAGATTAAGTCCAAGTACGCGCGTGTAGATGTTTTAAATTCCACTTGTACCGGGTACGTTGCTTCTTAGGAATTGCAACCTAGCTAGCTAGCGATCAATGTATATATAATACGTACGTAAGTCTTTAATAAGTTTTTTCTTTTATGTAATTAAGTTTCAAATATGTACGTAGTTGAATGGTTAATTAAACACTTATGTACGTAGAAGCTTGAATCTTACACGTGGCCGGGTATTGTTGAAGGAGGGAGGTTGTCTGTAAAAACAAAATCCTAGCTTGGATATATAATTAAGGACGGTCGTGAAAATTAAATCACAACATCGATCCTCACTTCCAATTCAGAACGTACAAAATAATTATATATTAATATTAGAAAATTTGGACTTTAACGATGAATAATAATCACTCATACACATATATATTAATTTCATAAACATGATTATATATGAGAGAAATAGAAAAGCCAACAACTCTAAAATTATCTTGGGTGCCCATATAGTACAATACAATTTCTTTAGCAAAATCAAATGTAAATCAATTTCAAATCTATTATTATTATTATTATTATTATTTATATACTTTTAAAATGCTAAATCAATTTCAATCAATTTGGTTTGGATTCGAACTCCAAAGTTAGAGGTGTTCAAATCAAATTACTCGAACTTCGGATAATCCAGGCTTTTGGATAGTGAATTTCAACATCCGGATCCAACATTTTGGATTATCCGAAACTTCCGATCAGATTGGATTCGGATGTTGAGTTGGATTATCTGAATTAAAAAAAAAACGTCCACTTCGTGCTTCGTCTTTGACACAACCTCATTTTCTAAAACAAGCTCACAATCAGAATTGTTTTCGTCATGAATTTCCATTGAAGCAAAATATAATATCTACATTATCCAACTAACACATAATCAAAATTCAAAACCGCATAATTTCTAAGCACGGTGTGTGTTTTGTCAACTGTGACTTTATGAAACATTAATTAAGATTTCAAACAAGACGTTGTTTCGTTTTTTCCTTGTTTGAAGATGTTTGAGTTTCTTTATGTTAGATTGATTCAAATCACACACAAGAAATTGATTGAGGAAGATGAGAACAAACCTGAATCGATAAGTGGAGAACACCGTTCGACACTCGATAGTGACGAGGGGATAAAAGAACGAAGGGGCAGAGGAGAACAAACCCTAAGACTAGTTGTAATGGTTAAAGACCCAATGGACATTTTATGTACGTCATGGATGTCATGTCACATGTGTCAATATGAGATAAAAAGGGTGTAATGGTTAAAGCACTATAATGCCCCTTCATTATTATCCAATAATTGTTTAAATAGGTAAACATATTTTAATTGTGTGGAAAAGAGTGTGGGCACCAGCGTTTTAATTAAAACGCCAAAAACTTTTTTTTGCTACATAACGCTTCAATCTACATAATACTGTAGGGGGTGTTATTAGGCCAAAAATTAAGGCTTTAACGCCCATTATATATAGTCTAATTTGATGCGAATATATATATGAAACTGATGAACACTTGTTTATTTCTTCAAGCCCTTTTTTATAAACATTAGATTTTATATTACATTCAATATGTGTTTATTTATTACTATTTTTTTTAAATTCAGATATCAAATATTCGAATTATCTTTACTTTTTTATAAGCCACAACCGAATCCAAAATTTCGAATAAAATAAATTAGTTTTTCTAAATCCTTAGGTCGTGATGTTGCATTAACGTTAGCATCACATGTTAAAGTGTCGTTCGTTAATATAAAGTTATATTACAAACTACATTGCCATAACACATGTGAGAGTGTGGGACTAACGTTACGCTAAATTTTTTGATGGTCTAAACTAATTTGTAACTTTTACCTCATAGTTTACTTTGAAATGTTTACGACTTTGACCACCCGACTTTGACTTTGTTATCATTTTAATCTAGCTAGGTTGTGATATATCTCCGTCTTTTAATATATGATATATTACAACTTTACACCGTAACGTGTTTTACATGAATTTATATCAACACATGTGAAAAAGTCACATACACTAGACCCGGTTATCGCATTATACTGTCTAACCTTATAACAAGTTGTTATTATTTAAGTGAGATTCTCATGACAACTTAAATAAAAACTAAAATCCTTATTGTAAATTGCCCAATAAATTATATATAGTTCAAAATTATCATAGTTCAGTTTCAAATAAAATACTTTTAAGAATACACAAAAGAGCAGTATAAACATTTATATTTGAGATTGTCATTACATATAATATATATATACTCCCCTCGTCCCAATAGAAGTGTCCTAGTTTGAAAAACACAAAGTTTTAGGCACATTAAATGATGTGTATTTTTGCTTGTCATTTGACAATAATACCCTTGATAATAAATATTATTGTGGGTCCATCATATTGTTTGTTTTATGTTATTAAGGGCAAATTTGAAAGTTTACCAATAAATTTTAAAAGTAGACACTTTTAATGGGACAACTAAAAAAGACAATATGGACACTTATAATGGGACGGAGGAAGTATATATGAGAGAGTGTAAACACCACCAATTCTATTAAAAAAATGAAATGATCAACAGGAATAATAATACAAACACCAAGATATATATAAAACATTTTCACACAAAATAAATAAAAAAAGATGCAATGCATGAAAGTAAAAAATATAACATACAAGATACAACAATTAATTATCATATCATGTAGCCTTTGTAAGCGAAGTAATGGTGACTGAAGCACCAAGTGCAACTTGCCCATTCTCAGCCGTAAACGTATCATACCTGAGAAAAAGCTCCACCAGCATCAACCTGCAACACAACACCACCAGATCCTTCGCCGGACATTGTTTATTATCCGCCACCGGACTTTCACTCTCTCTACCATTCGACCAGTAAACATACTTTATCTTCTTCTCTCCATCTCCAACAAACCTATCACCCACAAACTTAACGTTTCCGGATCCTCAAACACCTTCGGATCCTTCGTAGCAAACGGTTGATATCCGAATATCGTTTCGCCTTTTTTTATCTCAAACGCAGCGTCATGACTCTCGATTATTATATCCTCCCTTGCAGTGGCGTATTGAAACGGAACTGGTGGCTCGATCCGCAGTGCTTCGTACACTGCGGATTTGGTTAACGGCATTTTCTCCAATGCAGAGAAAGTGACGTCACCTTCTTCGTTTACAACCGATCTGATCTCTTCAGCGAGACGACGGTGTAAACCTTCACCGGCGGATCCGATCCATTTGATTAACGACGGAAACAACACTTTCATTCCGCCAAATGCGTTAAACGCAGCGAGAAACACGAGATTATGACATGCTTCTTCACGTTTGATTCCGTATTTCTCGGCTTCGTTAAGTAATGAAGATGCGTTATCGTAAACTGCATTGTAGAGCTTTTTGTATCCAGATCTGATTACGAAAAACGGTAAACGAACTGTGTGAATGATATCGTCGATGAAATTAGGAACGAATTTGAGTCCTGCTGTTCCTAACGGAGCTAGCTGAAGAGCTAACCACGTGTTAATCGTTTCCGGACCTTTTGATTTGAGTTTCGTTTCCGATGGATCTGTTCCAGTAACTAACTTGAACACAAAATCAAACGCCATGTTATCACTATTCGTGTTGAAATCAGCTGATTTCTTCTCCGAGATCTCGTTTTCCAGATTTTTAAACATCTCAGACAATCCGGTACGAAGATACGGAATGAATTTGTTGTGTGAAGAAGCAAGGAACGAGAGAAACAACGATTTCAAATCATGATGATTCGATTCAACGGTGTCGAGAAACGCACAAACGCGATAACCACCGAAGAAGGAGAGTGAAGGCATGTAAGTACCGTCTAGAATGTTCTTCTTCTCTACTTTTTTATTGTCGAATAGAATAGTGAAGCTTTTTGAATCGAGAACTGCAACTACTTGAGGATTTGAAGAGATGAATGGTCCTGGTGGCATGTTAGTACGAAAAACGGTTGAATTGTATTTTTGGATACGTGTTCTGAAGAAGTCGTCTTTGCCTTGATTGTAAAAATAGTCGTAACGATCCTTGATCGGACCGAAAAACGGTACGCCATAGCTACCAGGTATTTCACGCAGGGAGAGCTTAGATGATGATGCAGGTTGATCATCGAAAGAAGAAGAAACAACCATTGTTTGTTATTGTTATTGTTATAATTAATTTGGTTTTTGGAGTTATAATGGATTATCATGAATCGCGGGATTATATATATATAGCTAGCTAGCAAGGTGGCAACTACAGTACGTATTGTTTATTTTAATTATTTGACTCTTCAACGTTCTTGGAGATGTGGATTAATTTTCTTTTAATTTAATATTTGGGCTTTTTTATGTTTTTTGATCTTCTATACGAGTTTTTAAGAGTTAATCTCTAAGTTGTGTGGGATTTGATTTAAAAGATAATTATTGTTAATAGATTATTTATGTATCTGGTGAGTTATATTAGACTAGAGATTGATATATGTATTTGATTATTTATAAATAGTGTTTATTTGGTAAGTAGAGATTTTATATGATTTACTTTTATAAGGTAAGTGTAATTAGGTTAATTACTTGATTATTAAGGTTATTAGGTTCTAAATAGAGTTTTATAAGGTATGTATTTGGCGTCGGATAACGTTTCAAAGATAAAAGAGTTTTAAGTGTGTTAATCACCTTAATTTTAGTTGTGGTAAGTAAGAAATCGAATCCAGAAGGAGCTAGTGGATGATGCTTAATTACAATTGATTCATTCTCATGAACATAATATAAAACTGAAATTGGTTTGATTGATTCTTAAACTAAAGAGTAATTTAATGCAATATAAAAACAATGATCACAACCAAGCTTATAGAACATTGGTCTTGAATTCGAAAAAAGCTTAACGGCGTTAAAAAAATTTAACGACGGACCGTTGGTTTTCAAAGTGATAAAAGTTGGAACCGTTGACAGTCAATTCAATAATTAGGACCGGTAGAAGCCAAAATGTAATAGTTGAAACCAGTAGAAACCAATATAATTAGTTTTTATTGTATTTTCTTTTTTGTGTTTGTAAATATCGGGCTCTAGTTTTTTTTACAGACATTCGATTAGAAAAAAGCTCAGGACTAGCAATGGGCTCTAGCTCTACCTCTTGATGTTTAATAAAAATTTCCCGCCATTCAAAAAATGTTTAATAAACATTAATCGGTCAAAAAATGAAACCTAGTGATTAAAATGAAGTTTAATTTAAAAAGAACAAAAAAGTTGGAGCCGAAGCCACATATATCAATATGAAGGATCGTTTGCGGAGCAGTTGGTAGTAGTTTCAGTTGACTAATATTTTATTAATTACTTTACTATATGATATATTCTCAATAAACAATTAGATAATTAAGAAAGTATATATCAAATTGCTAGCTAAGAGAACCTCTTTGGTGGATAAATTAAGGTTAATGATCTAGTCAGCTTTGATGTTATAAAACATAAGTTTATCATACATACATGCATGTGCACAAAATGCGTTTGGACAATCTAGAGCCAAAATTAAGAAGTTAATTAATCCTAAACTACACTAAAGTGAATCAATCTGTATCAACCATACATACCTCTTGTGGTAGCTAGGGTATAGTAGTTATAAAACTGAATTGTGTGTTTGGTTTTTGGTTCGGCACGGGGTGCTTTGCAATTTAGTTTCTCGTTGAAACCGAAACAGGGACGGCTCAACTTATTTAATTAAATATAGATGATATCTATTCTAAATATATATCTATAAACAGTTTCTACGTTAATGAATAAAAAACGTAAGTTTAAAAGAAATTCACTAATTAACAAATTAAACATAATCCTATTTCTCACGTTAATTAAAGTGGTATATTAATTAAAGACTTTAAAAGGGTAATCAAGTTTAAAGCGGTCTTGTTAAAGTTGGTGGAAATTAATTCTGTTACTAATTTATTATTCTTTTTAAACGTAAAGCTAATGTCATTTTATATTTCATGTTTTTCAAAACAAACTTCAATAAACTGAATTTGGTGTGAAAAATAACAAAAGTTGCAATATATTTCTGGGTGAAATTAACATGAATTTTGGGCATATCCATATAGCTAACAAAGACATCCAAAGATACAAAGTTGAGAGCTAACATGAATTGTGGGGATATATGCCATCGTATATATATATATTTGATGATATAAATATTTAAACGTGTATCTTTATGTATCTTTTTTTAAATTAATGAAAATGATTTTCTTCCTCACAAGTTGGATATCTTTGAAGATGTTAATCTTGATTTGATTTAATAAATAGTTTTATTTATTTGAGATTATAATTATTTAATTGAGTTAGTATTAGATTACAATTGAGTTTGATTGTATATCTAGGTTTATAGGTTTTATAGTTGGATTATGATTACTATTTGTTTAGTATAAATAGAGGTTAGATGAGTCTTTGTAAGAGTCCCGGTTTATTTATCTAATACAAGAGTCGAACAGTTCGTTCAGTTTGTGTGTTTGTGTTTGTGATTTTGGGCCTGATTTCCAACAATCTTATATTCGATCTAGATAAATATTCTAGACAAATGGGAACGTAATATATTTATGAGAAAATATTAGACTCGATATAATTTACAAACGCGCAAAATTAAGTTTTGAAATAAAAAATGCAAGCATGAAATTTGTCCTCATATATTTAGATCTTCAATATCAATCTATACAATAAATCAAGGTTTTAAAAGGTCATTTTCTAAAGTGAAAAAAATAATTTGTTTTATAAAAGAAAATTTTAAGGGAAAAATTAAATAGGAGAGTTAATGAAGCTAAAACTTTGTGATTAAACGTATTTTTACAAAAATATTTATAAATTTCTAAATATAATAGTTATAATTTTTTTTAATATTTTTATTTAACCCGTGTGTAGTACACGGGTGTTAAACCTAGTATAATCATAAATTGAGATATAAATCTTTCAATGAGATATATATAGGTATTTAGAAAAACGATAACAAAATTTTATACCCATTTCCTCAATATTCTTATATATTGAGAACTAGTTTAGTGTCCGCACTTAGGGCTGGCATATCGTGTCAGACACGACACGATAAGACACGAACACGATAAGGTCAAACACGAACACGATAAGGTCAAACACGAACACGACACGATAACTTATCGTGTCATTTTTTCCAAACACGAACACGAACACGATAAAAAGCAGGTTACACGATATGACACGATAAAACCCCATTTTTAAAAAAATTAAAATTTTCAAAAAAATTTATAAGTTTTAAATAATAAATATGACTTAATATGATAATTCTTAAGACCCAAAACAACAAAATTACATAAAAATAGTATTTAACCAATATAATACTTGATAAACGAATATGAAAAAAAATTAAAAGTCTATTAAAGTCCATCTCCACCTCCATTCTCCACTAACATTTCATATAAATAAATATTAACAGGTGACCTATCGTGTTAACAGATCTTTAACCTGTTAAGACACGATAATTAACGTGTCTTTATCGTGTTAACCTGTTAATGACACGGCACCTGTTAAGGTCAAACACGAAACCTGTTAATTCCGTGTCGTTTCGTGTCGTGTTATCGTGTCCGTGTCAGAAATTGCCAGCCCTATCCGCACTATGCTCGGGAAAATAATACCCATATGATTTTAAACGATATTCATGGGGCATGGAAGGTTTCAATCAATTTTTAGACAAAACCGTTATAAAACCGAAACACAATATTTATTTAAAAACTGTTTTTTTATATAGCAATATTATACTCAAATTAAAGAAAATTAAATGCTCAGTTTTATAGTGTAATTTTAAAAAAATTAATAATATCGTATAAAAAGTTATGGATGGTTAAAAAATAATAAGGTATTTAATTATTTCGTATTATTAATTTATTCTTAAGTTTCATTTATATACCTTATTAAATATAAACCGATCCGTTCACACCCTAGTAAAAAGGGTTGAAAATGTAACTATTTTAAGTTTTTCTAATTTCTCCTAAATATTAGGGGTTCAAAATGTATTTCGTTTTTATTATAATATATTATTATAGATTACGTATACATATCTTAATTATAAAATTATTATTATGAGAGAATCTCTCAAATAATGCCAAGTAAGCAAAACAACTCTAAATAGTTGACACATAAGTAAAAATCATTTTTCTATATTATATAGAAGATTCGAGATCGATATACCCATTTCTACTTTTACGTACAATCTTCTTCATTATATCCATTTTAGTATAGCATATGAAAACAATCACTATATCCACTTTAGTATAGCACTAGTTTAGTGCCCGTGCTACGCTCGGGAACATAACACACAAACGGTGATTTTAAAAATATTAATGGGACACAGATGATTACAGTCAATTTTGAGAGAAAACATTGGTAAACCGTAAGACAAAATTTTATTAATAAAAATACTATTTTAGTATAGTAATATTATACTCAATTTAAAAAGATTTAAATCCTCAACTTTATGGTGTATTTTTTTATAAATAATGTCGTGTAAAAAAATCGTGTCTCTTTAAAAAATTGAGTTATTTAATTGTAGATTATTATAAACTTTATACATAAGTTTCATTTTTATACCCTCTTAAATATAAGATGACTCATTCACACCGCTAATAGAAGAGGGTTTAAAATGTAAATAATATTAAATTTCTAAAAACTCTCCTAAATATTAGGGAATCAAAATGTAATTAAGGCTATTATAATATATTATTATTATAGATATATACATATGTCAAATATAAAAATATTATTGTGAGATAAACTCTCCTATAATGCCACATAAGCGAAAACCACCTCTAATGATGACAACTAAGCAAAATAGATTTTGCTATATTATATAAGGATATGAAAACAATCATTATATCCATTTTAGTATAGCATATGAAAACAAAATAAATAACAGCTAGCAAAAACAAGTGAATAACGAAAATGTTGAATTATATATGACTTTGTAGGCATGCATGTAGTATGTAGGTACAAAGCATGGGCGGATCTAGATAATGGAGCACGGTGTCGGCCGACACCGGCCAATCTTTTTTGGTTAGTAGTGTAACCTATTATACCGAAAGTTCAATAGACAGTACCAATCTTATTTTATGACTGACACCATTGTTGTCAATAACAACTCATAAACTAAAAGGAAAAGAATAAATGAGTGCAAGTGAGATCAAGTTGTTGAACCCATTTTAATTAAGACCGGCGGCAATGGAAGTTCAGGGTGTTTTGGGTTATATATGTTGCTATTTGCTAAGGAAGATGAAGTTTATATTACCCCTTTTACTTCAAGCAAAGTTACAAAACTATCATTTTAGTTTTATTTAATTTAAAGGAGCCAACAACTTTTACATTTCATACTAACATTAATTCAACCATAAACCTTTTACTTGTATATTACCACACAAATAAATACGAGTAACGTATATGCGTTGTTATTGGTTTATACTAGCTTATGCTTTCCTATTTTTGGTTACAATGTTTTTAGTTTTTTTATTTTTGATTTATTGTTATGTTTATTAATTTATATATTGTTTAGCTTTCTATGACAATATCTTTTGTTTAGCGACCTGATTCATCCTGACTTTTAACTGACCTGGAAATTTATTACATATACCTATCTAAGTTAGGTATATCTAAGTTGTTACTTGTTAGAATCCACAAATCAAAAAAATTCTAATAGGAAAAATTTTCTAAGTTCGTCACTGGTACAAAATATGTATATACATATGTATGTTTGTATATATGCATGTGTACTACACGTATATTAATTGGATGTATGCATTTTGTATGCACGAATCTATGTATGTATGTATGTACGTGTTAATTTGTAGGTAATATATGTAGGGTATTATTATTGTATTGATAGTAATATAGCTTTAATAATCTATATAATATTTCAAGGTTTTAGGGGACAATTTTTTATGGGAAAATATTTGATTATAATAGGAAATTTGGGAGGAAAATTGTGTGGAGTTTATCACCATGCATAAGTTGATGAAACCATATACTTAAATATTAAAATTTTATAAATACTTAAACATAATGGTTATAATTTATTATAAATATTATTATTTAACCCGTGTGTACACACGGACATTAAACCTAGTCTATCTAATAATTCTAACTTTTAGGGGGCTACTTTTGGGGGGATTTTTTTTTATATTAGGAAATTTGAGTGAAAAATTGAATGGAATTTTAACCATGCATGCATAAGTTGTTAGAGTAAAATTTCTTAAATATAAAATATTTATAAATTGTTAAACATAATGATTATAATTTCTTTACAAATATTATTATTTAACCCGTGTGTAACACACGGGTATTAAACCTAGTAACAATATATATTCAACTTAACCCTTAAAGATGTTGATCTTTTTGCAACCTTCAACAAAAGTTACATATACCAAATACATATATATCTATGTTTGAAGATTTAGATCACTAATTACGCCATCCAATTTGAACATAAAAAACGTATAGATTGTCTAGCGTGATCGGCGTTGTACATACTTTAATGACCTGGATGCATATATATAGTAATTAAATTAACCTTTTATATATTTTGCTTAAGAAAATGATCACGACAATAAGCAGCCCATTAATTAAATAAATAATTCACTAAAATCATTTTCATTTCTATAATATTCCTCAATTATACATATATAATACAGATCATTCATTAACTTATTATATTATTGGAAGATACCTGTCTTGCTGTCTCAACCCACCACTCAAAATTAATGTGGGGGTCATATGAGTTTTTTATTTAGTTATCATCAGTTTGTTTATTATAATAATAACATTATTAATATATAAAAGTTACGTTTTTTGCTTGACTTATGCTATATAGCTCTTAATCAAAATAAATTAAGATACACCTAAGTAAAGAATTAATTTATACAACTTTTGATATAATATTGATATTCATGTGTAGATGAGGAAACGGAGATCAAACGCGAGCGAAAGGATATGATTATGAATATTACAAATAAGAAGAGTACGTGTACAGAGAAACAATAAACGAAAAATAGTAAAATCGATAACTCGAGATGCATGAGAGATCTTCAACTATATATAATGATGGCAAGAGTACGTACAACAGGCAAGAGACGTGGCAGGAACTTAACACGTACGAGGATATAATTACTTAATTATAATAAAATCAATGTGTGTGGTTAATTATATATAACGTATAACTTAAGACTAAGAATGTTGAGTGCCTAGCTAATTACACTCAACACGAATTCATGAGTCATCTAATATATTAATCTAGTGATCTAAATCTCTAAACATGTAAATTTCTCATTCACACGCGTTTCAATATGCGCCGTCAAGTTACCATACATATTATTTTACTATCTATTATAATATAATACCTCTTTATTGTTATGTATTTATAAGTGTTTATTATTTTTGTTATGTTATTTATCTAATAAATTAATATTTTAAAAGATTTTTTTAAGAAAAAGATCACTTGTTTTAAAACTATGTAGGAGAGTTAATACAGCCAAAACTTTATAATTAATGATATTAATATAAAAGGATTTAAAAATCTTTAAGTATAATGTTTGTGTAGCGCACACGGATATTAAACTTAGTAAACTATAATATAATGTTTTAACTATAATTGTAACCTTCAATTCATTTATTTTATGTTTCTACATATATATTCATTTTTTTTTATTTTTTTTTTGAACAGCAACACCGGAAAACCCCCTGGTTAGACCACCCGAAGGCAACCACCTCATTACGAGCTACCCCACAGGGGCCCCCGTTGCACCCCCCACCTAAGGAGGAAACCCACCCGGATAAAATGGGAAAACATCTCCCGCCAAGGATAGAACCCTTGACCTTGTAGAACCTTAAAGACTTGCGTCTTACCGTTGGGCCACCACCCCCAACGGCACATATATATTCATGAACAGTAAAAATTATAAGTAGAGAAATCAATCTTTAGCGGATAACCAAACCAGTATAGCTAGGAAAAGCAACGTAACTGTTGAAATATATTATTTCTTTTATGGTTCATTTATTTTTGTGAGTATAATTAAGTGAATTAACTTAACTAAACTAAACTAAACAGGACCGACATGAAAACCAGCTTTATATATATTTTTTATCTTTTAAATTATATATACGTTATATATAGCTAGCTAGCTAGCTAGGTCAGAAATATTGGATGTAGCTTGAATCCATATAACATATATGTTCAAATTAATCCAGACTGTTAACCAACGTAGACACAATAATATTCCTTAATTATGACCCGATTAACCAAACTACATACATACTTATAAAAATCTGTATATCTCAATCACCCATCAATATTCATTAATTAATTAAATATATCATGATCGAAGTCATGACAAACGTGTAATCTGTATCAATTTAAAATTTCTAGTTTCACAGTTTAGAAACGTTTGAAAGTCTAACATTGTTTTTGTATTTTAAATTAATTAATTAGTGTCTTCAAAAGCTGGATTAGAACACCATATATATTTTATATTTATATTGGTAGAATTAATGCTTACGAAAAGGGTTTGTCTACATTTACGTGCTTAAATTGTGAAACAAACGCCCCAAATCTGATTTTAATTTCTCCTCTCTCTATATATATAAAACTAAGTTAGACCCCGTAGGTACTTACGGGGTTGATCGGTAAAAAGTATTTATATTATTTTATAATGAAAATATTAGTAATAGCAAAACATCATATAAAATATGCTAGATATAAAAAAAAGATGAGGATGAATATGATAGTGACAAGTAACATTATGCAAAGGCAAGAGTTAGCAAATTATTAAAAGAGGAGATAATCATCAGTTGAATTCAATATTGAAACTGCTGATGATCATTTAATTGGAAGGGTAATTGTATTTTATTCCAATATATCTTGTGTTTATCCTAAATTAGAATTTTACATGAAACAGGTTTTTCTGGCTCATTAGACAATCATGCATGGGCATATGTTAATTTTCAACCCAAGACAATTGTTGCTCACAAAGTTGATAATTAAATATTTTGAATCACAAAAAATGAAATAGGAACAAATTATTATTATCTTAGGTTTTAATATTACTAGAATGATAAATGGGGGGAAAGGTTGATTTGAAATCTAGATGCAACGAGTTGGTATCAAAGCATTAGTATATGATGATTTAACTATTTAACTTGGATAGGAAGGCTTACGCTAGCTTAAATGGTAATTAACAATTGCACATAGTCAATGTCATTATATATAATAACTTAAAACCTATGATCGGTGACTGTTTTTTTTTTTACTTTTAAACCTTAGCCTTAAAACCCCGGTCTTTTGATACTTGATAACTTCAAGTCTCATTTTCTCCAACTATTCAATTGACCATTCAACTTTGTAAACTTTTAAGTTTAACCATAAAAACTTTCAACTAAAACATTCAACTTGACATATCATAATATCACCATCATAGCACGTGCAACAAATCACAAATTCATCGTGTCACGCGTGAACACCACACTTTAATGTCACCAACGTAATATTTGAAACAGTGTCACAACATACCACATTACCCACTGGTGGGACTAATGTCACCCGCCTAAAACATATAACGAAATCATAAACACACGTCGCATTAGAAATTAGAAGTACACTAATGTTACTAATTGAGGAGACATGGTAACATTCAAGTTCAAATTTGATGCACACACTAGTCTCTTAGAGTGGGTTATTTAAATATAAATTGTCTTGCACACACATCCGCTACCATTTCATTTGTTCTTCAAAACTTATGGTAGAATGAGGTCTAGGGGGTGCTCATTATTCGAATACCATTCGAATTATTCGAAATTCGATTCGAATCGAATTCGATTAAGGCCATTCGAAATCCACTTTCAGTCATTCGCATTCGATTCGAATAATTTTGTCGAATGTGGATCGAATACGAATATGATTTTCTGTATTCTCATTCGATTCGCCCAATTCGAATAAGAAATTTATATATTTTTTAATATATATTTTTAATATATCTAATTAATTATCTATATAAGGATATGATTTAATGGGCTTGAAGTAAGTTAAAAATACCCAAACCCAACCCATTACTCAGTCTTAATTGTTGTTTCTGTATATGAACATGATTTGATACTTTGGCAGCTGTTTAATTGTTGTTTCTATAGGTTTTAAACTCGTCTATAATCTTTTTTTGTATTTGATTATGCACTTTTAGACTTTTGTTAACATGTTTTAGACTTGTCGATGTGCTAGTATTTTGCATATTGTTTGGGTGATGTTGTAGACTTATGTTATGTTGGTGCTACATTTGTATTGTTACTTGATGTGTTTGTTTATTTATATTTTTTTAAAGCGAATACATTCGAATCTATTCGAATTCGATTCGAATTCGAATAACTTAATCGAATCGAATACATAGATTTTTATTCGAATGTGGATCGAATACGAATACAGTTTTTAAAAGTCTCAATTCGACCAATTCGATTCGCCCAATTCGCATTCGATTCGATTCGAATGAACACCACCCCTAGGTCTAGTTGGTTGGTTCATTAACTATACAATATGGCTTATAAACCCGTACATGACATCCAATGGCTAAGAAACATCTTAATACAAATATACGATGATCAACATGTATTGGTTACTTTACTTTTAATTACAATCAACAAGCTTATTATAATTGACATAAACCAAAACTGGCAAGATTAATGCATAGAACTTAACCAAAAAAAGTGGAACACTTAAAATGCTCAATTTAAGGTGTCTTTAAACTACCTCGATTTTTTTAATAGGCTTGTGATATATGGAAGTTTCTTTTAGATGTAAATATCCTAAAAAAGATTTTGAAGGTGTATGGAAGTTTCTTTTAGATGTAATGACCGCTGCATATTAACTATAAAACAAGTTGGCATCTTTATCATATAGTATAATACGCATACACAATTGGACTCTTAAAGCTTGGTCTTTGACGTGTTCTGTTCCTATTTGGCAGCCTATCACCTGTTTATGTATTGCATTTTGTAGGTCCCGTTTCATTCTTATCGTTCAAGACTAAACTATGGGACCAAGTGTCTGCTAATCACGACTCATAATCAAGACTAAATTACGGGACCGAATGACCGATCAGATCAAAAAGTTACATTACTATAACAAAAATACAACTTTTGACTAAAAGAGAGACATATCTGGAGGTGGCCCGTAAACACTTTGCCATGAAAACGGAATCACCCATCCACCTTCACTCCCTGAAAAAAAAATGCAACGATTGTAAAAATAGAAACAAAAATTAGGATTCAACATATAATGTCCAAATGAAAAAACTTTAAGCTCACCTTTAAAGGTATCTGGGGTTAACCCTGCAAGATTGCATGCGGCCTCTGCTAAATGAAATGCATCAGGAATGTTGTCCCCTTCAGAGCAATAACATAACAAGCATGTGACCTTCAAGCCTTTTGCCTGAACAATTTGTCAAAACATGTATTTGTCAGTCAAATACGATTGGAAGTCACTTTCTTGCATTGATAATATTGATTACGGATGTTATTTTTTTATTACCTTGAAACAAGAAAACATTGCAGCAAAAGGTAGACTTGGATAATAATCTTCTTCTCCTAGATCATCTTCAAAAGGGGAAGTATCATCTTGAGTGACATTACCTTCGGCTAAAGTACTGAGATATTTCCATAGTTTCTGATTAGGATCATATTCCTTCATTTTTTTCCACCCTAACTTTTCACATTTTTCATCTGATCCATCCACATTTGTATTAGAGAGGTAATAAATCTGCAAACCACTGTGACATTTACCTCAAGAGTCAGTGAACAGTGAAAAAATGAAATCACAATACATCAGTAAGTTGTTACATGGTAAAAGAGGAAAAAAGATTATCTGGTGAAATAAACCTCGACATATCAACTGTCTGCCATCGGCCAAAGTCTAAGCTAGAGAGGATTATGATGTGTTTCTTTCCAGAAGCAACAGCAAAATCAGCAAGATTTTTGGCAAACTCAATCATCATTCCCTGTTTATAGCCAGTCACAAATTAAATAACTAAAAAAGCCAAAATCATTATACAACAAACTCTTGTTTCTCGCCTCTTGCCTGGGTTTCTAGGAGTATAACCACCATGATTAAATTGGTGGTTACACATAACCTTGGCTTTAAAAAGTGTGAGGCGCTCCGAGACGATCATGTCCCAGAAGCAAAGGGGCAACGAAAAGGTACAAGCTTCATGTATGGAGACACCCGTCATTCATAAATACTTATTCATTAATCATGGGTTGTATTTTGTACCATTTTAATTCTAAAAATCATAATATAGTATTATAGCAATAATAAAAAAACTTACTTCAAAAATAACTAGCAAATTTTGTTAAAGCTAATTTATTAATTTAGCTCTATGTCCAACATAAGACAGCAAATTAGTGCAACCAAAAGACTATTTGTTTCTATTTCTTATGTTCTTTGTATAGATCACTAATTCTTGTACAAGGCAAGAGATATCTAATATGTGGCACACACTTCTCTCACTCTCTCTTTTACTTATCTTTCAGTTTCTCCCTCCCTTTAGCTATTTTTTTAACTAAAAATCCCTTTAGCCATTTCAATCGTTCTCTCTTTTTCTTTCTTCTTTTATTTATCTATCATCTTGCTAGTGCGCAAATGGAAAAAATGCCATAAAGTTTAAGCATGTTTAAACTTTAAAGACATAAAGATGTATACAACATGTCTATTTTTCAACAGCAATAGTGAAAAACAGAATATAATCCAAGGACTAAAAGTGCTATGCTTACCTTAACAACTGGTGATCTTTGTTGGATAAGGGTCAATGCACTAGAAGGTGACTCGTAAGCTGCAAAGTGCACGAAACAGGTAAAACTTACGCTACACACAAAATAGTAATCACAGACAAACTTCCATGACAAAAATGATGCAATCAAATTCATGTATATAAAATAGGCACTTGAGACTGCACAAATCTTAATGAAATATGCAGCTTCCTATGTTCTATGCTAATGCAACACTACTTCCAATTTACAATCAGAGGGATAAACAGACAATACTATGTTTTTTTATGGAAAACAAACCCTTATCTCAGACAGAACAATTTTAGAGCATAGTCTATTTGTGGCATGAACAGCAAATAACATATCGTTCCCAATGTCGCATATAAATGCACATGTTTAATCTTGGCATGGTGCCACTCCAACATTACTATTTTCCTAGTCTAAGTGATGGATATTTTGATAAAAATAAAACATTTTTATAGTGGCCAATCACTATTTCCAAGAACAAAATGGCGAAAACATACACTCTTACAATAACACTCCATCAAATATCTAGCACAAAATATGTAAAAATGGTGTAAAAAGTAAAAACACTAATTCTAAAGCACAACCTTCAAGAGGAAGTGCAAGGTCGCCTTGAGGAGTAGGAGTATAAGCATCATTTCCTACACACGGAACAACGTTCGGATCATCAAGGTAACCAACTCGCTCCGCTTTGGTCGAAGCTACCAAAAGATCCACAGCCAATTGCCCCACGTTCCCGATCGATAACGCCGGCTAAATAAACCAATTCACCACCGTAACAATTAGCATCATCAACTCACATAACATCTAATTCAACAATTTTGTCAATTACATAGTAAACCCTAGGAGAGAAATGAAGAGAACGAACCAGGATTAAAGTTGAGCATTCATCGTAGAGGTGTTTGCCTGCTTCAAGGTTAAATTCCATCACTGATTTGTGTAGATGAGTAACCAGTGGTTCGTTTGTATAATGGAAGTGGGATCTTGCAGAACAAGTAAGCTTCAAAGTGAGGATGATGAGTTGATGATGATGAGTCGGTGTGTATTGGGTTATGGGTCAAAGTTCAAACCGGCTCAGATCCTTGGCCCAATATTTGTCTATAGAAAGATTTAAGGTTTAAGAGTGTGAATGGTTTGGGCTGAAGGCTATAAAGGCCCATAAAGTCAATCTTGATGGCTTTAATACTTGTACTTGAATGAATTAATATACTTGTTACGTAATTGGACACGTATATTTGATCAAAATACAATAAATGAAGAATATTTCTCATATTATTAGTCAAAATCAAAACTTCTTTCACAAAAACTGTGGAAAAGTATGTTTTCAGAAAAGGTATCATCTTTTTTAATTTTCAAACTCAAATATCACTTTGTTTGTTATCCAGCGTTAGAATAATTATTCGATTTCTAGAGGAGGTTGGGGTTTTAGTCGTGCATTAAACTATATAAAGGATAATTAAGCAGATTAGATGAGTATATTAAAGACTGGTTTTTCAAGGTGATAGTCATCACAAACAAGTTTAACTGACGTTCAGTGGAAGGAGGTGACGTTTGTGTGGTTTTGGCAGTTTGGTGGGTCGTTAACATGAAGGTTCACAAGCCTTGATAAATTGTTAGACACATGTAATAGTTACAAGTTATAAATACTAAATGTATGTAACAAGGCTAGTGTGGGACTAACTCACTTCATAAATGCTATTGTCTTTTAAATTATACGAAATGGAGTATATTTGACATAAGAAAAAATGTAACGAGGGGGCAACTTTTATTAAAAATGAATGATTATATGCTTTGTTTTTTGATTGACAATTTAGATCATTTACGGGTGATTCACCTAGTCGATCATCTTCATTATCCTATTGGAAAAAAACTCACTTAAGAAAAAAGAAACTCTCTAGTCCAACCTGGAAAATACGATTTAAACCCACCCAACACCTACCATTTTTTATCATCTTACAACTTCATATGGTTTTGTATATATCTATACTAATATAAAAGTAAATCTTTATCACATGTCATTATTTAAAGAATGACACATTATTGCTAATTTGCTATATGTAATGTGCTTAGGTGTTAATCTCACATTCATTTAATAATCATCTCACATTCACTATGAATAAGGAAAATCACATGTCATTTGATATTCAAACTCATGACCAGGGGCGAGAGGCATGTACATGCTAGGGGTAGCCCGGGCTACGGCTGAAATTTTGTTGCGAAGTGTAAAAATATATATATTCTCTTTTTTTATGTATAAGGACACCCCTAAACAATTAAAAAGATACCCCTGAATTTTTGATTTTAAGCTATGAAAGAATAAACGAGATAAATCTATTAGGTATTTTCATAATTTTGTGGTGTTATTTTATTACTGTATAAACGTCTGGGAATTTTTTTTTCAAGCTACCCCTGAATTTTCGGGCTGATTCCGCCACTGCTCATGACCCATCTATAACATGCGCAAGTTTTAACCGAATAACAACCACGCCTAAGTTTTTTTTTGTTAATTATTCGAAATAAATAATATGTCCCCATCATATTTTTGGTTTTCTATTTTCCTTTTTTTATTTTAATCATAATTTTTAAATATTATCTCTTTTATTGCATATCATTTACATTCTTACATAACTTTGATTTCTTTACATTATACGAGAACAATAAGTACAGATTATAATTCTAATACACCACTTGAACAAAAAAAACTAGTCAATTTGACCGTTAAATAATTGTCATGCTATTAAACACAAAGATGTCAACCAAAATATCAACTCCCTTTGACTATTCCACATCAACACCACAAAATTTCAAACCAAGTGTATACACGCCGGTTCAAGTTCAACCCATCGTCGCCCAGAACCTTCCACAAATCCCCTCATATATCATCTTTCCGACCAATCTCCATCTCCAACCCCTTCAATCATGACGAAAAACAACACCAATACGCCATTGTTTCCGGCCAACAACCGGCGAACAAAGCTCAAAGACCTTTTCCACACCTCCGAACCCACCATTTCACTCACCTCCGATCAACAACACCAAGACACTACCACCACTTCACATCCCCGCCACAGCAACGTCTCCATATCTCCAAACTCATCTCCTGTTAGTTACCACCTCATGTCACCATTCACCCAAATGTCGCCATTATCAAAATCACCATGGAACTTTTCAATCTTAAACTCTCCCGTCGGTCACTCTTCGACGACACGATTGATCGGATCTTTAATACGTGAAGAAGGACACGTCTATTCATTAGCTTCATCAGGAAATTTATTATACACCGGTTCCGACTCAAGAAACATTCGTGTCTGGAAAAACTTTACCGAATTTTCCGGGTTTAAATCCACCAGCGGATTAGTAAAAGCCATCGTCGTCTCCGACGAGAAAATCTTTTCCGGTCACCAAGACGGTAAAATACGTGTCTGGAAATATTCAACTTCAAAAAAAACTCATAAACGCATCGGTAGCTTACCCACTACACGTGATTTCATCATCACCTCCATGAACCCAAACAACTACGTTCAAATCCGACGTCACCGGAATATTCCATGGATAAAGCATTACGACGTCGTATCATGTTTAAGCATAGATGAAAAACACCACTTGTTATACTCCGGTTCATGGGATAAAACATTTAAGGTTTGGCGGCTTTCAGATTCGAAATGTTTAGAATCAGTCAACGCGCATGATGACGCGGTTAATTCAGTAATTGCAGCATTTGACGGTTTTGTTTTCTCCGGTTCAGCTGATGGAACAATGAAGGTGTGGAGGAGGGAATTGGTGGGGAAAGAAACGAAGCATATGATGGTTTATGTGTTGTTGAATCAAGAAGCTGCTGTTACGTCAGTGGTGGTTAATGATGGTGTTGTGTATGCTGGTTGTTCAGATGGGTTGTTGAATTTTTGGGAATGGAGGAAGTATACGATGGTTTATGGTGGTGTGATTAGAGGGCATAAACAAGCAGTGCTTTGTTTGGCTGTTGCTGGTAAGTTGGTGTTGAGTGGATCAGCTGATAAGAGTATTTGTGTCTGGAGAAGAGAGGCTGGTGGTTTTCATTCTTGTTTGTCGGTTTTGACCGGACATAATGGTCCGGTGAAGTGTTTGGCGGTTCAGAAGAATGATGGTGATGATGGTGAGTGGGTGGTGTATAGTGGTAGTTTGGATAAGTCGGTGAAGTTGTGGCGGCTGACAGAATAGACGTGAAGTGACGCGCCGCCGTGGGAGGTGGGGTTGAGGCGTGTGGAAATTGTGGTTGTGGATTGGTGCATACCGGAAAAAATGGGAGTGTGGGGCCGTATGGATGAAGAGGACAAGTTAATGAAGTTATTATTTGGAATTAAAGGTGGGTGTGAAACGGGAACTGGATTGTGTAGAATTGTAGATGATGTATATAGGTAGTGGATAAGAATTATTTGTTGGAATATTTTGTAAAACACAAATATTAATTTGTGAAAAATACAAAATAATAATTTATTGGTGTTTCAACTTTTTATTCAATGTGGGTAATTTATTACTTGAGATGTTTCATCTCATTATTCATCTTTAATTGGATGTTTCAACTCATGTTTATGGACATTGAATATAATGTTTGAACTCTTTTTGTCCTATAAATACCAAGGTGAACCTTGGTTGAAGACACACCAAACTACACCAATAACTTCATCAACTCTAAAAGATCTCTCATTCTTTCTCTTTATATAATTTCTAACAAATCTTTGATCATGTTCATGCTCTTTTTAAGGTATAATTTGGGTTGTGAGTCAATCCCGGCAGTACATACTGCTTCGGCTGTTGTACCCTGGGAAACAAACGAGTTCTCTTGGGAGACTCGGAATTTGTTTTAAGGGACCCGTGTTGAACACGAATCCTCAGCCATGTTTTTGCTTCTGTTTCTACTCATTTCTTGTATCTTGTTTTATTTCGGTTGTAATCATAATGTAATTTACTTGTATTCTTTTATTTCTTTGTATTGTAATTGAATTAATAAAGAATTTTTAGTTTTTTGTACGAACGGTTCCTACAATCTTAAAACAAATTTTTTAAATCACCGTTCGTATTTAAAAAAATATATATATATAGTCATTGTTCGTCTCTCAAAGTTGGACTTAGAGAACTTACACTTGACTTTTTTCTAGAACCGGTTTTCATTTACAAAGAAAATGGTTCATTTTTTTTTTACCATTCGTAGGTTTTGATTTAGTGTAATTTTTGCTTATGTTTAAAAGCTTTTGTAGTTTTCATAAAACTTGTATCAACTACTTTGGGAAGTTTAAATTCTTATGAGTTTCCTTTGCATTCAAAAGTGAGTTTCATTACAACCATTTTGTTGAATGGTTCAATGTGTTAAAGCAAAAAGGTTGAAAATCCAATTTTGTTTTAAATCAAAGTTTTCGAAACCTTATGTGGTTTCAAGATTAAAACTTTGAATTAACCGTTTGTCGGTTTCAAGATTAGTTTTCATATACGTCTTAAGAATGGTTATGCTTATGTACGCATCTTATGAAAACCGGTATTTCTTATTTGCGAGTAAGAAATCTTTCTTATGTGAAACTTGTGTTTTAACATGTGTGTTAAAACCTAAGGTTATTCTAATTAAGTATTAGAAGAGATTCTTTATAATATAATCAATTTTGTATTGATTTAGTATTAATCTTTTAAATTTAAAACCGTTTTTTAAACAAATAATGAAATCATTATTCACTCGAAAACGTTGACAAACATGATCATTAATTATGCGTGATTTACAAATGATTATTTTATAAAACAAAAAAAAAATTGCCTTTAAAACATTTGTGCAAACGTTCTGTTGGAACCTTTCATATTCTTAGAACGTTTGATGTAGACTTTTTGTTGACCAATGTGCGTGTTAAAACACATTTACTTATCTAGCATGTGTGTTAGATATGACCTAAATTTTATGGTCTAAAAGAGTTTTATGTAGGCTTTTATTCTTAACATGTGTGTTAATGATGAATTTAAATAAGAGTGTTTTATGTAAACATCTTATCTCTAACGTGTGCGTTAGAAGTTATATATTCAATAAAACTATTTACAATTTTGGGTATTGATTTCCGTAATCAAAACATAAAATTAAAAAGTTTATTTCGAAACTGCTAAGTGCATGTTTTGGCAAAACTAAGATTTGGTTTAGAATGAAATAAACAAAAGTTTCACATAAAGTGTTAATATAGTTTGTTACTCTTGTGGAAAGTTACACGTCATAAAGCAATAATAGATTCAAGTTGACCATTTGATGAAAAGATAAATCTTTGTTGCTATGAACATATATGATTGTTCAAATACTAATACTTGTGAACAATTTACTATATAAACAACATGATGTTTTATATCAATTTTGTGATTGTTCAAAGTGGGAGTACCACTATGGGAGATCAATTAATGATTGTTCAAAGCCCATATGAGTCAAGGATGAAACCTTTTGAGAAAAAGAAAAAAAAAATTTATGATCCTAGATTGAATGATGATATATGTATGTTTGTGTAACTTACATATTAGACTTTCTAAAATATTGAGATTTTGGGATGTTGAACAACTCTCATTGTCTGTTTAAACTATGAAATGAATGTTGTGAACGAATATTAGGATATTCCTTAAAAGCTGTGAACGAATATTAGGATGCATCTTCTGTTCACATGCTAGAGTATTGTAGTCTAAAGCATGCTAGACTAGTACTTGTTAATTATAGGGCTATGAGGAGACTACTAATGTGAAACATTCAACTCATATACAACATAAAATTAAAGTTGTGTATAAGACAATGTGAGTGACGGTTGTCCTTAAATCTAAGGAAAGTCATATAGCTTATAGAGAGCTCATTTAATCTAGATGGTAACTTAAAATTATTTTAAGTTTAAGATGGTTGATAACAACCTATAACAAGGCATGTGTTGCTTTAGTCGGTAAACAAGTATTGACGACATCATTGATACAAAGACGTTGATCTTGTTCAAATCATGGATGTCTAATACTATATTTAAACATATTCTATCGAAGTGCAACAAATGTGGGGGGAGGCCATTTGAGAAATGGTATTTGAGAAGTTTTCTCAAACCCGTATCAAAAGAGAACCTTTTGTTGAGCCAAATATAATGCAACTATGTGACCGAATCTACAAGCTAGACTCGAAGGTCAATTGGTTAGATTTAACATCTAATTACTAATGGCATGGATATGCTAGGCTCGAAATGCATTTTAAAGACAAAAATGTACCTCAGTTCAAGTTGATACTCGGGGTTATAGTCTTAAAAAATGACAAAAGGCAAGATTAACTTGTTAATAACACATCATAACAACTCATCTCAACTACAATTATCTATATTAACTCGACGGAGTCATAGATAATGGTTTTGGATCCAACAACATGAGAGACGGAGTTGTGGAATGAGACTAAAGCCCATGAAAGATGGTATATGAAGGAAAACCTAACTTAGTTGACTGGAGATCCCAAGATCTAAGTTCAATAGGACAACCTACTCATATATCTAAGGGTGGTCACTGTGGGGGCATAGTTAATATATCAGTCGATATATAAGCTAATATGTATAAATGTTTATATATGTCCTCCTAAATTATAAAGGGAGCTTAAATACTTCCTAGTCCATTCCTATAACAACAGTGACACATTGTGAGGCTAAGCATATCGTATGGTTAATGATTTGTGTAATCATAGTAACCTTAATGCTTTTAATGATTTTTAGATAAATCACCTATGTGAAAGAGAAGTGGGGTCGCTTCGAATGAAATTGTGGGGTGCGCAATTCCTAGAGCTTTCGCAGAACCAGGCTAGTGTTCCAAGACCATAACGGACACGACAATGAGGGTTTGACCGAACCAGGGAGAGTGTTGTGTGAAGTGTATTGTCGTCTCCATAAATGGTGGTTGGTTCAAGGACATCACGTCTACCGAACCACTAGGAGACTAAGTATGCATCACAACGGAAGGTTCAAAGGTAACACCTACCTATCCGGCAGTACTCAACCGCTAAATTATATCTAAGAAACTTGTATGTAACGATCAATCTGGATTGTTGGAATAATATGTGAAAATGAGTTTTCACATGAGAAAATATGTTTTCATTTGAGAAAATGAGATTTTGTCTTTTTCCCATGTGGGGGATTGTTGGAATATTTTGTAAAACACAAATATTAATTTGTGAAAAATACAAAATAATAATTTATTGGTGTTTCAACTTTTTATTCAATGTGGGTAATTTATTACTTGAGATGTTTCATCTCATTATTCATCTTTAATTGGATGTTTCAACTCATGTTTATGGACATTGAATATAATGTTTGAACTCTTTTTGTCCTATAAATACCAAGGTGAACCTTGGTTGAAGACACACCAAACTACACCAATAACTTCATCAACTCTAAAAGATCTCTCATTCTTTCTCTTTATATAATTTCTAACAAATCTTTGATCATGTTCATGCTCTTTTTAAGGTATAATTTGGGTTGTGAGTCAATCCCGGCAGTACATACTGCTTCGGCTGTTGTACCCTGGGAAACAAACGAGTTCTCTTGGGAGACTCGGAATTTGTTTTAAGGGACCCGTGTTGAACACGAATCCTCAGCCATGTTTTTGCTTCTGTTTCTACTCATTTCTTGTATCTTGTTTTATTTCGGTTGTAATCATAATGTAATTTACTTGTATTCTTTTATTTCTTTGTATTGTAATTGAATTAATAAAGAATTTTTAGTTTTTTGTACGAACGGTTCCTACATTATTTGGGTTAGAGCTTAAAAGACATGAGTTATATTTAATTAACATAACATGTGTAAAAAGTAAAAACTAAAAACATGTCATATTTTAGTCATTAACACAAACAAAATTTCATGTGTATGATGAGCCTTAACGTATATTGATTTGTTGGTTTTGATAATTAGGAATGGTAAGGGTGTTTGGTTTTTGAACTTAGTTTGAAAACCTTCAATTTGAATTTAGTTCGAAAATCTTCAAGCGCATTCAGCTTGGAGTTATATTGATTTTATTTTTAATACGCATAGAATATTTCATATTAAACTAAGTTTGAAAATTTCAAAATTCATACATCTAACCCAAATCAAGCATCTAATGATTCGAAATCAATACAAAGTTTAATATCAAAACGAAATTTGTGATTTTCGTTCGGTTTAGAAATATTATGCATATTAGAATTAAAAACAATTCTAATAGAGAAAATCAGTGGCTTTTGACATTAAATTCTCTTCTCACCCTTCAACTTTTATAGCTGTCATTTTTATATTAAATCCAATGAAAGTAAAATCCTTAGAACATCATTTTTTCCAAGTGTTTGATATTAATGCTCAATAATCAAACAAAAGTACACAAAAAAAACGTAACTCACGTATCAAAATTCCTAGTCCCACAATCAATCATCAAACAAATGCACAATTTTTTTCAATCAATAGCAACATTACATACATGGATTTTAAGAAAGAAACCAAAATCCATGGAGATTGATGAAATTGAATAAACAAGAAGATGATGGGAGTGGAAATTGATGAAATTGCATAAGTGTAAGTGTGTAATGACGGGAGGGGGTTGGAGGAGGAGGGGATCTGTTCTAGTGTTTGGGGTGGGGGTGGAAGGGGATCTGTTATAAGTGTTTAAAGAAGGGGTTTAGATCTGTAGCAAAAGATAACAAACATATTGTTTTAATAAAAGGTCTTTCAAAAAAACAAATACCATGTAGACCTTAAGTTTGCGACGCAAACGAAAAAGGACATGAATACGTTTTCTGAAAAAACTAACACCACGTAAGTCACCTCCACCACACAATTATGGTGCGAGGTGGTTGGATGACGAATGGTGTCATGGGTTTGAGGGTTTAAATTGAATGAAACTGGTTTAGTAATTTTTAAATAAAATAACTTATTCAATTTACATAATAAATCTGGAAGTATAGATTTGTATAGATGGTTAACTTGTTAACAAATGACGAATGGTGGTTCGATTCAACCAAAACTTATTCTTTTGTTAACTTGTTAATGAACATTTTGAATAATTTTAGTAGATTTATTATTTTGAAGAATTATGTATATTTAAACCACTAATTTACAAATGTGTTTTGATTGAATTATGATGTATTAGACTTGTTTGGTTTTTCCAGTAATGTTCGTTTATGTTTGTTTATTTTTGCACGTTTTTGTTCATGAATTGTTTGCTTAGCTTTTTAACAAACAAACATGACGAACACGAACATTTCCGTTTTCTTAATGAACGAATATGAACATGAAAGTCGTGTTCGATTATGTGTTTGTGTTTGGTTAAAATTAAACGAACAAACACGAACATGTCAAATATTCATGTTTGTGCGGTTCGTTTCAGGCCTAAGAGGGATGGATGTTGGATGGTGACCCCCTAAATATGATAGATCATTGTAGTTTCCTTATAAATAAATATAAAGAACCGAGATGGGAGGTGAGCGTCGGATGCATAATAAATTAGATATTGTTTTACGTTTTTTTTTGCGATTTAAAGAATACAGATAAATGTAAAGATATTTGTGAGATATATGCGTTGATGTAAATTCTCTAAAAAACTTATTTCCCTAGCTATTAAATGAGAGGGTCGATTGCACGCTCTCATCCAGTCATTAAGTGACTTTCAACTATTGGCACATTTAATCCTTATACGTTGAGCTTCAAATTCTTGCAACTTCAGTCTCCCTACTTGATATGTTTACAACTTTAGTTCTCTTACTTTGGCTTTTCAAGTTTACCGCTTTGGTCGTTCAACTTCACATATTTTCAACTTTCACAATTGACTTTGACCTAATTACTATTTTGACTCATAACTTTAAGTGTTTAAACTTTAAACATAAAAACTTCTTTATCAATAAGTGTGCCTAAACAAAAAACTTCTTTATAACAGTCATAGACGTGAGATCTTGTCGCCTTTGCCACCACAATAAACAACATGCGTCGTAGTAAAAAACGTGAAAACTAAGACTCGACCGCCATATCGTACGACCCGATTACATAACTAGTTTAGTCCTAAATTGCAATTGTGTTATAGGATTAAAATACATGACAAAACAAAATTGTTGAAGAAAATCTTGAACTCAAAAGATAACGAAACCGATGAAACAAGCCAGCCAGCCAGCCAAGCCGATATTTTTTGTAATTATAGTCTGCACTAACAATTACAGCTCCCTCTCACGTTCCAATTATCCAACCTTTGACACCGATTTCATCTCCCAGTATCACGTTCTTGATTCTTCACCCCAAAACTAACAACAACATAATCCACTTCCACATGTTGTTTTGATCCTAACTTTCATTCGTTTTGTCGATTAATAATTAGGGTTTAGAGTTATGAAATCGATGGAGACGTTAAAGGATCTGATCGAAGAAATAAAGCTTCGTACTGTTTGGTGGGCTCTTTGTATCTTCGCTGTTTCTTACTTCTTAGCTCGTAAGTTCCCATCCATTTTCATAACTTATTTTTTGCCCCTTTTCAGTTGTTATCATTTCACTTTGTTAAATTCAACTCATTGTGTTGTACACTTAAGTTAATCAGATTTTAGGTCAAATCTTGAAAGTTAAATGTGAAAAAGAAAACATCAAACATATCAAGAACTTGTGAATTTTGTTAATTATTGTGTTGTGTTGTTACTTGTTACAGACACTAGTAAATCAATGTGGATGAATGTCCCAATTGCAATACTTTTGGTATCGGGATCACGAATTTTGTTAAACGAAGTTGAATTTCGATGGAAGATCAAGAAATCACAGCCACAAACATATTTATCACACTTAGAAAAGAAGCAATTATCCGTGAATGATTCGCGGCTTTCGACTTTGCCTCCACCGCCTAAATGGAAGAGAAAAGTTGATTCTCCGGTAGTCGAGGCTGCAATGGAGGATTTTGTTAACAAGCTTTTGCAAGACTTTGTTGCGGATTTATGGTATACGGATATTACACCGGATAAGGAGGGACCTGAGCTTATACGGGCAATCGTTATGGACGCTCTTGCTGAAATATCTGCAAGAGTTAAGAATATAAACCTTGTTGACTTGTTAACGAGGTGAGTATGTCTAGAACTTGCTCTTAGTTGGTCTTTTAGGGGTGTTTGGATGTGCATTATAACCGTCTTTTATCGTTTGAAGTTAATTTGAGGGATATTAGGATAAATAGTGTCTGCTTCTGATTATCTGATTTTTTAGGGATTGAATTATCAGTCTCTTATATGCATGGATTTTGCTGTGTATGTTTGTATCTGAGTGTATAAAGTTAGTAAGTTAAATATCCACCCTTTATTTTAACTTGATTTAGGTTATGCTTACTCTCATTTTATAAATTATAAGACAAATCTTCTTTCTTTTATCTTTCACAAAACTTCTCCTTTTTAGTCATTTTATTTATAAATTACCTTCAAATAACATTATAGGATTATTGCAACTTCAAAATAGCACATCCGAAGTCCAAACAAACACCCACCCTGTCGAAAACTTGCAAGAACTGTGAATCTTTTTGTTCCAAAATAATATATATTTTTTTTGTCTCAGAGATGTGGTTGATCTAGTGGGGGTCCACCTAGAGCTCTTTAGAAAAAACCAATCAGCGATTGGCGTTGAAGTGATGGTAACATTATCTTCTGAAGAAAGAGACGAAAGATTAAAGCACCATCTCATTGCTTCTAACGAGCTTCACCCCGCTCTATTATCTCCCGAGAGTGAGTACAAGGTGTGAGTGTAGTGTTTTAACTAAAAAATCATAATTAGATATTTTACAATCTTTATTACATGAATATCTAACACTAGTTATTATTTTATAGTTTCTTAAACGAATTATGGGGGCGGTCGTTGCTATAGTATTAAAACCACGAGAATCCCAATCTGCTTTAGTTAGATGCATTGCTCGTGAGCTTTTAACATGTTTGGTTATGGAACCTGTGATGAGATTTGCAAGCCCTGCGTACATTAACGAGTTGCTTGAGCTTATATTTCTTACCGATGCTAACGAGGGATGCAAAGAGCAAGGTGAAGGGCAATCTGGCAGTTCTAATGGCCAGAAACAGGAACAATCTGTTAGTACTACTACAAACAAAACCGATCATTCTTTCAGTCAAAACCATGCTGTGGCACAAGAACTTGTGTTAGTTGGGCCCCATAAGATCATTCAGGAAGAAACAAAGCATTTACCGGCAGCTGACTGGGCTCGGGTTCTTGAAGCAGCAACTCAAAGAAGAACAGAAGTTCTTCAGCCTGAAAATCTTGAAAATATGTGGACTAAAGGACGAAATTATAAAAAGAAAGCTCAGAAAAATGCTGAGAAAAATGCTGCTCGGGGATCAAAAAGTGGTATTAATAAAGATACCGGAAATGAAATGTTACCTAAAAAGCTCGAGACTTCAACCAGTATTGGTAGGACTTTGGGACAGATCCCACCAAAACCTCACATTGATGGTCAACTAGATGGTCAACGAAGAGACCAATATTTTGATAGTGGTCAAAGTAACATGCTGACTTATGATGCGCGAGTTGAAGAGAGTTCGGTTGTTAATAGTGGAAGTAAAACTAACCTTAGAAAATCAAATAGTACTTCTGATTTGATCAAGGAACCTATGATTGAAAGTGCTTATGCAGAGCAAGTTAGTGGGTCCATAATCTCAGAGTTTTATAGTGCGGATGTTGGAAAACATGATACACATAATATAAACACTATTTCTGATAAAGTATTACGGATTGAAGGATATAGTCCAAAGCTTAAGTGTCGGGTAAGACCTTGTCTCAATCGTGCATGTTTTATTATTTCGTCTCATTACGCAATTGTTTATTGCTTCTGTTATTATTTTTTACAGGTTCTAGGAGCATATTTTGAGAAACTTGGGTCGAAATCTTTTGCGGTCTATTCGATTGCAGTCACAGATGCTGAAAACAGTACTTGGTTTGTAAAAAGAAGGTTTTGTTCTTGAATTCCTTCTCAAGTGGCGTATGTTTATATGTAGACCTGGCTTTATTTATATTATTGATATTTTTTAAGCAGATACCGAAACTTTGAGAGATTGCATCGTCAACTTAAGGACATCCCAAATTATACGTTACATTTGCCTCCAAAAAGGATATTTTCTTCAAATACAGAAGACGCTTTTGTTCATCAACGTTGCATTCAGCTTGATAAATATTTGCAAGTATGTTTCCATCACTCTTTAGAATTTTCAAATATATATTTAAATAGGGACATGGTCTTTTTAGAACCAGCTTTAATTTGAGCACTGCGAGAATCGCATAAAGCAGTCGTACGTAGTCGGTAGTGCATTATATGGTTCTTGCAGTTCTCAACGTATTTTTGGTTCTAAAAGGAACACCTCTCTATGTATATATAATAATTTTATATATTAAACGAATTTTGTTCTTTACAGGATCTTTTGTCTATAGCTAATGTCGCGGAACAACATGAAGTTTGGGACTTTTTGAGTATTTCTTCAAAGGTGCCTTTTTTTTTTCTTTCTATTCTGTTGCCACCATTTATGATATATTATTTGCCATAACCTAATTTTTTTTATCATTGTCGTAGAATTATTCTTTTGGGAAATCTTCCTCCGTGATGAGAACACTAGCAGGTGTGTCCTTCAATCAGTTTATAATCTTTCGATAAATTATTTTCCCTGTGATCATCTGATTATTTAGAGACCAATTATACTTTTGATATAACAGTCAATGTGGATGATGCGGTGGACGATATCGTGCGTCAATTCAAAGGCGTTTCAGATGGTTTAATGAGGAAGGTTGTGGGCCCTACATTCACTTACGAACCGGTGTCTTCAACCGCAAGCAGAAGTTTAACATGGAAACCAGATGAACTTAGTAATTCCTTCACAAGGCAGGCTACCTCAGAGTCTGCTAATAGTCTTTCTGATAACGAGATGGGTTCCGGTTCAAAAGCTAACGGGTGGCATTCGGATAATGAGTTAAATTCAAAAGGATTTCCACCTAGGGTTGTTAAACATGATGAGCTTTTGAGAAGCTTAGATTTTGAAAAAAGAGGTAGTTCAGGGGTGCGGTCTGAGATACTTACTCTTGCTGCTAATTTTCCGTCTACTTCAGATCGCATGGAAGACCCGCTTGGCATGCCAGCTGAGGTTTTTTTTTCTTCCTATCTAATCGCTCTTCGTGAAGTTTATTTTGAAGCATTGATTACATTACTTCAATGAATAAGATTAAGCGGTGGCAAAATTGTGATTAATAGTGTTGAAGGGAAAAAAAGGAATCGCCACCATTGTTGAATATATTGAGGGCAAATCTAGTTCCGCCATTTTTTTAAAAACGTTAATGATTTTATATATATATTTTTAAATTATACCGTAAGATAGATACTTTTATTATCTTTAATTTGAATATAGTATTGTTGCCATAGTTAAAAACGATTCTTTTATGATGATGCATAGTTATGTATGTGATATTTTGCTGTTTTGTATCTATCGTTTTTGTTTTTTCATCTAAATATGTTACGTTTTTGTATTTTGCTGCAGTGGGCACCACCTAATGTCAGTGTCCCCTTGCTAAATTTGGTTGACAAGATATTTCAGCTGAATCGAAGAGGGTGGTTAAGGTTAGTTGGCCTTTTCTTTTTCCAGACGTGTGTATCTACTTCTGTCATCATTCTGTGTTGATGATTAATAACCATTGTATTCGCAGACGACAAGTGTTTTGGATATCAAAGCAAATTTTGCAGTTAATGATGGAAGATGCTATTGATGACTGGCTCTTAAGGCAAATACATTGGCTCAGGAGAGATGACATTGTGGCTCATGGTATACGTTGGATACAAGATGTAAGTTGCTAGTAAAAGGATCATATCCCCCTAAACTCTATATATGCATTTATATATCCAACAATTGTTTTGGATCGCGCTTGTAACAATTCGTGAGCCCTCATTTGCTTTCCCGCTTCTCTTTCTTCACCTAATAAATAAGTTGTTTCCCACTTCTATTTCTTAATGTCTAACACAAACTATTTAATGTTTAATTTAATATTTTCTTTTATTCATTCCGTGTAATACATTACATGGGTTTCTAGCCTAGTGATTAATAAACAGGTTCTTGTATCAGGTGTTGTGGCCCGAAGGCGTATTTTTTACAAGAGTAAATGCTCAAAACCAAAACGGTTCCCAACCTGATCAAGATTCTCCACCAGCTAAAAGTCATTCATCTGGCAGTAAAGCAAACAAACAAGGGTTGTTCGAGGAGCAACTCGAGGCTGCTCGAAGGGCTAGCGATGTCAAAAAGATGATCTTTAGTGAGCATTTACCCATTTCCCTTTTATAACTTAACATTTTATTATTAAAATGTCTAAAAAAATACCATTTATGTGTTTTTAGACGGAGCACCCTCCACGTTAGTCAGCTTGATCGGTCATAACCAATACAAGCGTTGTGCGAAAGACGTATACTATTTTCTACAGGTAAATATAAATTATGCCATTTTGATTGACAAATGTCTAAAATACCCTTTCCTCACTACGCTCATAATCTTTAATACTTTTGCAGTCTGATGTATGCTTGAAACAACTTGCGTTCGGATTAGTTGAACTAGTAATCATAACCGTCTTCCCTGAGCTGCATGATATTGTTACAGATATTCATGAAAAGAAGCAAACCCCTCAAGTATAGTTTCCATGATTCTTCATTTCCACAAAACTTTTAACGCCTTTGGCTTGTAAGTTCGTGTTCTTTTGATTCGATTCCCAAACTTTGGTGTTTGTTTGGCATCGGTTTTTGTGGTGGATTTTAGATGTTCAAGTAGCCTCTGTAATCACGTTCAAAATGTACAAAAAGTGTGGTGTTAGATTGTGCATAGCTTGTAAGATACAAATGATAACGTTTGAATATACCAATACCATCTTGGCTATAGTCTTGTAATTATGTTTGCTGCTTTAACAGCTATTTTAGCCGCGTATCCACTGGTATTTTAGTAAGGAAGCTAGTTCATCAAGATCATGAAAATAGTTTGAGGTCACATTGCATATGTTATCAAAGTCAACCCACAAGTTTAGTGATGTTTCAACTAGATCAATCTGCATGAACTGATCTCCTTCCAAGCAAATAGGACTAAGACGTCGGCTTTAGGGGACTTTAGTTCCCTTGCTTCAGATGGACGCTACCTTGTTCGACCTCAACACTAATGACACTTTATCTAGGTTGAGAACAATGGGATCAAAATCGATGACAACCCAAAAGAGTGTGAAGAATTGCCTCATTCGACGTGAACACCAAAATCAATTAAAGGCATTAGTAACGGCAAAGAATGTGATGATGGACGACAAGTTCGTGGATGATAACCATGTGATGATGGACGACAAGTTTAATGGTAACATGGATGATAACCGGTTTAACCAACACATGATTGATCCTTCATGGATCGAAGAGATTAACTATTCAGTGTATATTGATCACACACTTGTTAATTTGAAAAAAAAAAATGTCTAGAATTTAGCCATAAGATTTTGTGTGGTGGTGAGATATTTTGGGATGAAGAAGATTAGATTCACCATACAACAACATGTAATGCAACATCATCCTCCCAATTATAACATCCTTGTTTATGGAACTTCTTCTATACCAAACCAAACCAAACCTTTAGCTAGCTAGGCTAAATGTTGTTTTCCTAAACCCTTTTTCAAGATGCAAACCTTAGGTTTCTTGTTTTACATTGGCCTGCTTTTTATCTTCTATACATCCCCATTTTCAACTGCCTCAACCAAGATTCAGTATCCGGTTAGCCGTCGTGGGCTAACCACAATGAGAAAACCGGACATGGACCCAGACCCAAACCGTCTTCTTGATGATATAAAAGTTGAAGTTGATCCAAGTTTGAAGTTTGAGAGTCCTAGGATTAAGAAGGCTTATTTTGCTTTACAAGAATGGAAAAAAGTCCTCATTTCGGATCCGCTAAACATGACCGTAAACTGGGTTGGCCCGGATGTTTGTTCTTACTTTGGGGTGATTTGTGTCCCAGCTCTTGATGACGAGCGTGTTACGACCGTTGCTGGTATTGACCTTAACTTTGGAGACATTTCGGGACAACTTGTTCCTCATCTTGGTTTGTTAACAGATCTTGGCATTTTACATCTCCATTCCAATAGAATGTGTGGAGTTATCCCAAAAACTTTTTCCAACCTTCAACTCTTGTATGAACTCGATCTCAGCGATAACCGTTTTTCCGGGGTCTTTCCAAGTCTTGTGTTAAGCTTGTCATCTTTGAGATTTCTTGATATTAGATTTAATGAGTTTGAAGGTCCATTGCCACCTGAACTCTTTGAAATGGATCTTGATGCTATTATAGTTAACAATAATCGCTTATCTTCCCACATACCAAAAAACATAGGCAATTCACCTGCTTCTATACTTGTTTTATCAAATAACAAGTTTAGCGGCTGCATACCTAGAAGCATTGGACGCATGCAATATTTAGAACAAGTTTCCTTTTCCAACAATCGTCTCACCGGTTGCCTACCGGAGGAGCTAGCGCTTCCAAAGTTCTTGGTTGCTTTTGATGTCAGTAAGAACTACTTTATGGGTCCTCTTCCTAAAAGTTTGGAGAGATCAAAGACGATTGAGAGGTTTGATTGTTCGCACAACCAATTGACGGGAAAGGTGCATGACAATGTCTGCAGTTTGCCTGAACTTTGGAATATGACGATCCATAATAATTTTTTCAATGAGATTGGTGGTGAATGTGAAAAGCTTTTTAATGATGAGAAGCTTATTTTAGGAGATAGTGACAATTGCTTCTCTAAGAAACCAAACCAAAGATCCCCAAAAGATTGTTTACCAGTGTTGAGCCATCCGGTTGATTGCAAGACTATAGGTTGTCAACCTCGAGATCCTATGATCATTGCACTTATGAAAAGGAAAACAACACCACCACTACCAACGCTTCATTCGCCCTCACCACCAACAAAGCCTACCCTTGTTCCACATCCACCAAAGGTTACTCCCCCTTCTCCACCTAAACCACCCCCAGCGGCATCACAAACACCAGCTCGAATGTTCAAAAATCTTTCACCCAAGATTGGTTCACAACATTCATCGCCACCATCACCATTGGTGTTCCAAGGACATTAGATGTAAAAAAAACCAATTAGAACACTTCCCTTTATGTTTGTAGAGAAATTTTGGTAGAAAACAACCCTTTTGTAGACTAACTTGTATTATATTGGATACTAATTAAAAATATTCATAGTTCATTCATATTTTTGGCTATAATGCTTTACAGCTGGTAATGAGCTTGAAACTTGGCTTAACTTATCATCCAATTGACATGAACGTACACACTTAATCTTGAGAATTAGTACTAATTTATTGATAAAAGATTTAATCAAGAGCTGATTGAATCATCTTAACTACACTTCCCATGGTAGGGCGTTGCTTGGGATCAGATAAAAGGCACATTTCCCCAATCGTGATCATAGTCGAAACATTATCTGTGACACCAACCATTCGCTTATCAGCAACCCCTCTAGGCCCTTCTCGCTTTCGCTTCTCTGCTACATACTGGCCTAAATTAGTGACTGAAGGTTTCTTCCCGGTAATAAGTTCCAACATTAAAATCCCAAAACTGTATACATCTGATGACTGAGTGAAAGATTTGTAGATCCTTCTTGTTTGTGTTAATTCGGGGGCCATTCGGCCACAGTTTCTTCTAATGATTGTGGAAGGGGAGATGAGGTATGGTGTTTCATAGCTAGAAAGACGAGGGGAAAAGTCGGTTTGTATAAGGAAGTTTGAAGACTTGATCACCCCGCAGACGAGAGGTTCGCCTGTTTCAGTTACTCGACTATGAATCGAAGCTACTGCTTTTGCTGATCCTAGTGCTATTTGTTGTCTGACTTTCCAGTTTAATGGTGTAAATTGAACGCCTTCGCTACCTGCATCCTTGAAATTGATCCAGAATTAGGACGTGTGTTGAAAAATCTGGGAATTGTTGTATGACTGAGAGTTGGCTTGGTGACTTACCATGCAAAAGCTCTTCCAAACTGCCTAAACACAAATACTCATGAATAACAAAAGCCTCCTCACCATACCAAAAACCAAATAGCATTGGCAACAGCCAGCAGTCATCACGAACGCCACCAAAAAACCTGACCCAGTACTCAAAATCACTCACACAAGCAACCCTTTTACAGATCTTTCTTATCGTGATCATCGACCCACAATCAAGAACAACCTTGTAAAGCGTCCCTAACGAGCCCTCTCCAAGCCTGTTTTTAGGCAGCTGAACAAGTTCAGACGAGTCAAATCTTGTAACGGTTTCAGTATTGTGAAAGATGATTCTTGTGGGCAGTGTGATCTTAACCTCTAATGAAATAGGGGTTTGGTTGGTGATTCGGGTGTTGGTGGATTTAGCAACTTTGGTTGAAATGCAGGTTATAGCTTTGTATAAGCCACAGAGGATGAACATTATGAGGACTATGAGTAACTGCCATAAATTGTGCATTGTTTTGTGACTGAAACACCTTGATGGTATTGGTTGGAATTTTATTATTAGTTGATGATGATCAAGTCATAGGTGTTTTCATCTGAATCTTTGGAATCATCCTCCACACAGCTTGCAAATTGAATCTTTAATACTTTATTGTGTCCTAATTAGATTCATTGTTTGTATAAACTAGAATATGTGTTTACATAAACTAAAATCAGTTCAATTTTAATTAAGGAGCTATTCTATCTAAGTAACTCGTTGCTTGAAGCTCCTTTTCGAAAAAAAATAAAAACTCACAAAAGAACGGCTTGTTTACATACCAATTACCAAGTCAACTTAGCTTCAATCGTTTATAAACCAAGCACGATCAAATTATTTTATTTATAAGTTATTATATACGTATATACAGTTGTATAGAGTGGATAGCATACTCATCATTTCATAATAGAACTTGTCATAATTTTAACTAACACCTAATAGTAGTTTCTTCCCAATTGTATATACGAAATATAGATATATTCAAATAGCTTGGCTTTTCGTTTGAAAAAAAATCTTGAAAAAGACTCACTCGAACTAAGCTTGTTAACAAACCCAAGCGAAAGTTTCATAATCAAAGGTTCGAAGTTCACAATCATGTAATAGTTTTACAAATGTTCGAATTTTTTACAATTGAGTTGGACAAATGAAAGATTTATGAATTATAACTATTAAAAAGTGAAACTTTTTATTCAATTAGTTTAATAACAAATTTCTAAATTTATTGACTTTAATTCAATTTGAATAGCCGTTGGGGGTGGTGGCCCAACGGTAAGACGCAAGTCTTTAAGGTTCCACAAGGTCAAGGGTTCTATCCTTGGCGGGGGAGGTTTTCCCATTTTATCCGGGTGGGTTTCCTCCTTAGGTGGGGGGTGCAACGGGGGGGCCCCTGTGGGGTAGCTCGTAATGGGGTGGTTGCCTTCGGGTGGTCTAACCAGGGGGTTTTCCGGTGTTGCTGTTCAAAAAAAAAAAAAAAAAAAAAAAAAATTTCAATTTGAATAAAAATAATCACTAAATAGTATTCGAAGTTTATACATGTTTTATTTGTCCAACTCAATTTTGAAAAATTCAAATAACCGTAAACTATCACATATGATTAAAACACTAAATGAAACTTTAGTGACTTTAGAAAAACAAAAAAAGTTTCAGGTGTTTAATTGAAACAGTTGGTAAACTTAGTTACATTTTTACAAAGTTACCCATGTATATAACTATATATGCACACGAATATACAATTTGTTTTATTGTTACGATGAATATTGAACTATTAAATATTATAAATAATTAATTTTAAGTATTATTATTTTTTGAAGTATTTGAAAGTATTCTAATATTTTTAAAATAGATAAATGACTGTTATTTTCAAATACTTCAAATACAATTAATAATTTAAATATATATATTTAATATCAACATAATTATAACAAAATATCATATACATGTGCATATATAAATTTTATAAAATAAATTAAAAATATTCAAGTCGTACCAAATCGAGCTGACCTTCGCTCGCTTATAAACCGAACCGAGTTGAGCGACTCGTTTACAATTGAGCGGAAAAACAAGCAAGAATTTTCCAAGCAATTTTCAAACGAGCGACTAACGATTTGGAGATCACTACCCAACATATTGCTAACCGTGTCAGGCCGGTTGGTTCGTAGCAAACCGAGTTCGATGTAAGTATCAAAACAAAACATGCGATGAAAACGACGACGTAAGTAAGCGGTCGATAGACGAGTAGTATAGCACAAGTTACCTTCAAGATCCAAAGTGCCTTTCATTTGATTTGATCTGAGATCCAACAAACACGCGATTCACCATAAACCATACATTGCTTTTGCACATCCCTAAATCACAAACCTTCTAAAAATGGAACCAAACGCCACTCATAAATCTTCTTCCAACGATGACATACAATCACTCAAACAAAAATCAACGGCGGATCAGCCAAAAGAGGAAAACAACTCCGGCGCCGGTGGCGGCGGCGGATGGGGCTGGGGTTTCTCTCCGTTATCTGTTCTTTCAGATCTTCAAAAAGCCGCTGAAGAGATCTCTCGTAATGTAATGCTCTTTCGATTTGGAGTGAATATTTATTAGGTTAACTTTGTTATCAATTGCATTGTCCATTAATTTGTTGTTTATCGAGTAATCATGTTGATTATAGCAGAATGAAATTAAGTTTTTACTCACACTAACTCAATGTTCGAGATCTAGGGTTTCGTTTTGGTATTCAGTCTTAATTGCTGGAAATAAATAGATTCACAGTGAATTAGATAGGGATTTGTTTAGTTGACATCTAAATCAAATGTTGAAGATGAAGAACAAACATGTTTGACATACAAACTGGTGTATCATTTCTGAAGCTGCAATTTAACCAGTTTGTAGGTTTTTGTTGCTAATGTTTCATGAGACTATAATTGATGATTCTAGTAGATGAATAATGCATTTGATGGAATTGACTTTGCAATGGCTTTAAGTTTATTTTTTTATCATTGTTTTGTGTTTATAGGCTGCTGAGGTTGCTAAGACAGCTGCAAATAGCATCTCTGACTTGCAAAAGGATTTTGAAGATTCAGAATCTTCTAAGGAGAATCGTTCAGAAGCTTCTGATAAAGATGAAGAAAGTGAAAACGAAGATGATAAGAAGCGGAAGGCTGCTCTCGAAAGACTTGAGAAAGCTAGTGAGGATACATTCCTTGGCCAGGCAAGTTCTTAATATTAGTTTTTATCAAATATCAGTACTTTTTCATGAAATTTAGCTATAAAGTCGATATTGTTTGGGTACAGGGTATAAAGGCTATTGACACTTCTGTGGAGAATTTTGCTTCTGGAGCTTGGCAAGCATTGGGTAATGCATGGAAAGGGGGTTCCACTTTTGTTCAGAAGTAAGTCGGCATTGGCGTAGTTTTTATTTCTTTGCTTACATTGTGTTTCTTGATCTAGACTGTGTTCGTTTGCTGTTAGCAATTACTATTAGACAGTATTATTATAGCATTCTGCTATTATGGTTATATCATTTTATTAGGATTTTTAATATAACAGTTTTATTGTTATAGGCCATTGTGACTGTATTAAGTAACAATATTTCTATCAATTTACCCTCTGAGGCTTATCACATATATGAAAGATTGAAACTTGAAAGTTCCAAATGTATATCTTAATCAGTGGTGGTAATTTCAATCCGTTAACTTAGATTTGCTTTATCAGGCTAGAGAATTCTATACAGCAAGGTGGTTTACCTGCAGCAGGCTCTGTCTTAGAGGTTACCAAGGCTCTTTCTTGTTTTTATGCCTTCAAGTTAAAATTATTATTATTTATTTATTTGTGTGGATCGATTCAATAGACTGGAAGAGCTTTTACTGCTAAGGGCATTGAAGTGCTTGAATATGTTGGAAAAGAAACAGTGGATCTTTTAATCACAGAATCAGGCATGGAAGTTGATAAATATACTGGAGAAAGTGGAAATGAAACAGAGGATCAGTTGTTGGAAGAGGTCACTTTTGACAGATGCTTTTACATCTATGGAGGTCCAGAGCAGCTGGAGGTATGATATTTCTTTTATAGAATTGACCACTTTAAAATGTATTTTTATCATTATTGTGAACTGAAGCATACATCATAATATTGACGTCTAGGAACTTGAAGCATTATCAAACCATTATGCGCTGCTATTTAATCGAAGAAAAGCAAAGCTGTCAACCGAAGAAAAATCTGCATATGATGTAAAGCTTAAAGAGGTCCAGCAAATGCTGATTTTAGACAGTGTAACTGATGGAAACAAAGCAGACGCAGAGAAGGGAAAGAATGTACCTGATAGCACTCATGATGAGATCAAGAGTTTCCACAGTTCAAGTGTGAGCAAGGCTGCAGAGATGGCTGCAGGGTAATATGGTCTTTTAATCTTGATGAAATCTATCTTTTATCATGTTAAAGTAATCACCTATTAACAGTTTCAAAATATATTTTGCAGCTTTGCAAATGCATTAGTGGGACTGTCTCCAAGTGACATTGTTCAAAGAACTGGCGGCAGACTAGATTCTCTTCACTCTGAGGGCATTCATGTATGAAATTACGAGTTTACTTTTTTTTAGTATATATCACATCAAAGTCACGAAAAGTTAATATATTTTTATTATCCGCATGCAGAGACTTTCAGAGATGTGCTGCATTGCACTCTCTGAACTTCTGAACCTTGGGAAATCAGTTATACACAATGCAAACAAAGCTGAAGCCGACGATGATGATATTGTAAATATTGAATGGCCCGAGGATTCTATTGAAAAAGCTAAAACAATGAGGATGAAAACACAATCAATGACTGGATGTCTCGAGGCCGTTGCCATCAGTTTTGTGACAGGTGTGTAATTAGCATTTTAAGATTTGCAAATATGGACACTTCGGTTGTTACAGTTTCAAATGGGACTCTTTCAATATGGCGTGATTTTGATTATCCTAATCTTAATGGACTATACAGGCATATCAGATGTAGCAGAAGCTTATGCAGCAGCAATTAAATCTGCTACTGCTGCATCCCCTGAAATTGTACCAGAAAAGTCAATCCTAGATAAAGTCAACTCATTTTCCGAGGATCTACATGTTAATCGGACTACTGCTGCGGGTAAAATCCAGGATGGCTTACATTTCTTGGCATATCTCATTCTATCTACTTCAATGCCTGCTGTTTAGGTATACCTGACTTACAGATTATTAAAGATGCTTGTGTTGTATATACTTGTTGCTTTTAGTTTGGGAAGTTTGGGATTGCAATCTGGTTAATGATCTACACATGAATCTGTACTTCTGTCAGTAACCATAAGAAGGCGATACCTTTTTAAATCGTACTTCCCATTTGATTTGTAATCCGTATACAATTTCAAATGTTGAACTGTTTGTTACTAGTTGCTTGCAGTTTTTGTTCATATTTTATGTGGTGTCACTTGAAACACAAATGAAGTCTACTTGATATACTTGAAGAGAAGCATCCTTTTGCTTTTACCATACTACTAGTGAATGATCACCCTTGGTTGTTTCGTGACCATGGTCATGCTAGTGAGGAGGGTTTTGAAATGAAATTGTGGGGGAAGTTAATAATTGATAGGGGCTGGATGATACCACTAGTTTTTGCTAGGGGTTTGATGGCAACAATTTTCCAGGTCGTCAAGCCCTTGTTTTGGGGGCTTGATGATAACAAATAAGCCTAATGCCTTAAAAAAACACATGTAGCCTAATATCTAGTTAAACAAAACCCCATCATTAATTATAACAACTGTTTTTATTTTCGAGGACCTGTTTTCTTGACCCGCTAGTTTTTTTAGATGGAACGAGTGGTTAAATTAATTTCAATTTTAACATTTGCTTTTGTTGTTAATGGCGATAATTTATATTTGATTTCGCTTACAAGGAAGATGCTTTTGCTCATTTTAGTCATAATCTAAACTTATAAGCGAAATCTAGTGGAAGTATCTATTACGATTATTGAAGGGAAAGTATATTTTGACAACTGATGTGAATTATAAATGAGAATAAGACATCTGAAATCATTAAAATATAATTCCATCACTTCTACTATGTTAAAAAAATAAGAATATTTTCATATATATATTTTTTAACCAAACACTCATAATCACATCGCCTTTGGTTTTGTCATCTCATGTATAAGACGAACGATGAAAATGATATGAAACAGAAACAACCAAAAGTCACATGCATTTCACACACAAACTCATCCAGATTCATTAACTGAGCAACATTCAACAGTAGCAGTACGTATATCTTCACACCCTTTTAAACTCAACACCACCAATCTCAACACGTACATGATCCATATTCACCATGGGAGAAGTTGATCCAACCTTCATCCAAGACATAGAGCACAGACCCAAACTCGAGATAATCGAAGCTCAAGGTATACCCCAAATAGATCTCTCCCCATTAACCAACTCATCTCCAGCAATACGAGACCAGCTGGTTGGCGAGGTACGTGATGCATGCCGAAACTGGGGATTTTTCCAAGTGATCAACCACGGAGTCCCGTTGGAGAGCCGAGAAAAGCTCATGTCCGCAGCCAAGAGGTTTTTCGATCAGCCCGTGGACGACAAAAGGAAAGTTAGGAGAGATGAAGCAAATCCTCAAGGTTATTATGACACGGAGCATACCAAAAACGTTAGGGATTGGAAAGAAGTGTTTGACATATCTGTGGCGGTTCCGACCAAGATGTATGCTTCTCATGAGGCCGATGATGACCGGCTCACGGAGTATAGAAACCGCTGGCCTAAACATCCTCCAGAGTTAAGGTATTTTAGGGATTTGACATAACTTGTCACCATATGCCTAGCTGGTACACTTATAACTTCTAGATCGTTCTCACCGGAACCAATAAACCAGTCTTTAGAATTTTTATAGCATAAGATGACTCAGGGCCGGTCCGTAGTATTTTGGTAATTCACTGTAACAAGTAATAATCTTGTAATTAAGTTTTTGTAGATAAGTTGTTTTTATAACTAAGTTGTTTTTATCATTTAACAAAACTCGATCTAGGGCTGCATGTGAAGAATATATAAAAGATGTGCAACAACTAGCATACAAGCTACTGGAACTCATCTCACTGAGCTTGAACCTTCCTGCAAAACGACTCGAGCCCTTTTTCTCAAATGGCCAAACCAGTTTCATGCGGCTAAACCATTACCCGCCTTGCCCCGCTCCCGACCTAGCCCTCGGTGTTGGACGCCACAAGGACGCCATTGCCATGACCATCTTAGCTCAAGACGACGTAGGTGGTCTTGAAGTTAAACGGAAAACCGATGGCGAGTGGATCTTTGTCAAACCTACACCCAACTCCTTCATTATCAATGTTGGTGACATTATTCAGGTAGCTTTAAGATCCTACTATATATATGTTTAGATCATGATTTCTTATACTAGTTTGACTTGAAAACTTGTTACTGTTATATTGTTATAGGTATGGAGCAACGATCGGTACGAGAGTGTAGAGCATAGGGTAATATTGAATTCGACAAAAGAAAGGTTTTCGATCCCTTTTTTCTTGAGCCCGTCATATAAAACCGTGGTGGAGCCGCTAGCAGAGTTGATAGACGAGCATAACCCTGCGCGATACACGGGCTACAGTTGGGGCAAGTTCTTTGCAACCAGGAAACGAAGTAATTTTAAGAAACTTAATGTTGAGAACATACAAATTTACCATTTTAAGATAACAGATGAGCTCAAAGCTGATGATGGCATTGTCAAACAGGTTGAGAACCTTGTTGTTTAGATAAAAAGGTACGCGGTTGTTTGTTTAATTGTACCTTGTAAGATGTCCTGTGTAGAAAAAGATTGTGTTTTAGATAACTTGTTAAGTATATATTCAAATTCGAATACCTGGTCAGTCGTACCAGCAAACTAAACCAGATGTTTTTATATGTGTGTATTTGCAGCAGGATCTTTAGTAAAGACACATTCTCAACAAAACATTATTCACTGAATTACATCTTAAAAATCAATGTTGGCAAAAGAAACTTTAACATGTTAAATTATTACAAAAGACATTGAAATTGAGCACTCCTGGATTGTGTTTACTTAAGCAGCTATGTTCTAATGTATACTAGAGCTAAAACCGGCAAAATATGAGCATCAAACCTTAAGGTATACCCGTTAGAATCGGCTTCCCTCTTCCCATTGTAAAACCTCTTGTCCCATCTGGCATTCTCGGGCCTTTAGGACTCTTATTCGTTGGTGACCCGTCCAAATGGGTTGAGCTGCTCGTATGTGCTGACGGGCTAAGAAGCCCACAGGTGACATGGGTCGGGGTGCGTGACTTTGCTTTACCACTACCACGAGCCCATCCTCTCTTTGAGTTCTCAATCTGCCAAATTTAGTAATTTGAGTAGTAAGTTTTCGCAACAATTCACAAATTCTTAGCGTTTGAAAAGGGTGCACTCACGTTGTCGGTAACGGGTTCTGAAGTTGCACTATTGGGCTGAGAAGACTCCTCGGACCCGTCAAAGTCATCATCGTCATCAACAAGGCCATCAAAGTCCGACTTCCTAGTCTTTAGAACAGACTTTGGCTGGATGTTTAGAAGTGTCAATTATAACAATTTTTAGAGATGACATGCTTAATGATTTGACTGCAAACCATGTTTAAAAAGTACACAAAAGTTACATACCGTGCGTCGAATCAGTGGCCTAACACGAAATCCTTTTCTCCAGTTTCTTTCATCATTTAATTTTTCAACCTGAAATCAAATCGTTCTGGATGACGTCACTTGATATTCAAGAAGATGGACATATTCAAAAACAAGGAAATTTTACCGCTTTCTCAGCTATTTCTGCAGTTTCATACTCCACGAGAGCATGTAACTTCAAAACAAAACAATAAAAGCATAAAACACAACATAAAACAATGTCAACTCACAAATCAAAGAACAAAACATCAAGTTCATACCTTATTACTAAAAACATAATCCCCTTTGGAATGTGAAGAATTCGGCTCTTGGGGTTGAGGATGACATATACGAATGGCTTTAACACTGGTTAACCGTTATTCACATAGTTAATCAGTTCAAGTTGCCAAAAATGTAAAAAAGATTGAAACTTTACCTTCCAACCACACTAAAGATCTTCTCAAGATTTTGATGAGAATGGTCTTCAGGAAGATTCTCACCAACAACAGTGCGGGACTGCGTTAAAAATTCAATGGATCAAACTACAGTTATGAGAAAGGTTAATAAGATACGTAAAGTTCAACAAATTTGGAATTTTTATATACGAAATGAGAAAGTATGCTGTTTTTTTTATAGTATTAACGTTCTTACAACAAGCAAACAACCAACAAGTACCTGCAATTCTTCTTTATCTTTCTCTGTGAAAGGGTGTTTACGCCTAACTTTTTTCCCATCATTGCTTACAACCTACATATGATCAAATTACGCATATTTAGACCAAGAACACAAAAAAGTAAGTTCTTGAAAAGCTAGCGGGTCAAACAACGAACCAACTTTGAAGAGGAACGTAAAGCTTGGGCGAGCAGATTATTATTAGTAATGCAGGACTTGATTTTCTTCATAGATGCAATAACAGATATAGGAACTGTAACAAAATATTTGCAAATATATCAAATCAAACTCATCTCAAAATTTAAAAATAAAAACAATTAATACTGTGAATTGTAAACATCAAATGTTGTAATATTTTGACCATATCCTTCAGGATCCTTGCTAATATGTTTCACCAAAGACTCATTTGCAAGCAGGCTCAAACCACTGAACTGATATTCAACCTGCGCGTTTATCACAAACAAAAACCGAATCATACATTCACGAATTCTCATAATTCAAAGCCAAAATCAATCAAGCACAAATCAAATAAATCAAACTCACTCAAACGAAAAGAAGCAAAAGGGACCTGTTTGATGAGTTTCTGTTGAAGATCATGAGTGAGGACATTCTTGGAACAGCTGGTGAGCATAACGTTAGGATTTGTAAAGATATGCATTTGCTGATCTTGATCACTAGCACTTGCATAAATCCAATCACCTGATCCACTTCCATCATTCGCAGCCGTACCCAGATAACTAAAATACGGGTAGAAGTAACCCGAAACAGGAGATTGGGTACGTGAACTGGGCACGAATTCGGGTGCTTGTGCATTGAATTTAAAAGATGTCTGATTTGAAACCATTTCCCTCTTTTCATCTCTTTTTGTTGTCTCCTTATCATGTTCTTCTGGGTGTGCTTGTGCCATTGTTTGTTTGGGTTTTTTTATGAATTTTTAAGGATATGTTTTTGGGAAGTGAAAAACTAATCTAATGAATCAATCACTTGTTATTATGAGATAATGAATGTTGTTTGTTTGTTTGTTTGTATGTTGTTTGTTGTTGGAAATGGTGAGAAGAAATGTAAGGAGGGTGAAATTGTGGTGGAGCAAAGATGTCGCCATGGATTTGTGAAAATGTAAGTTAATTGACACACAAACATACGATCCACATTTGGTGCCGATTAAGGGATTTTGTTATGCATGAAAAGAATTTGTCCGCAAAACATCCACCACCGATAACATTTGTTGACGGGTTATTAAAATTTAAAAATTACCGTTAAAAAAAAGTATAGTCACGCATGCCTTATCATTTATGGTTTATGGTTTGAACACTTGATAAGTGTATAAGGAGAAACTTTACAAGCATGATATCTTATTAAAAGCTTGTAACTTGTTTATTTTTATTTGAAGGACTATTTGTAGCATAGAGTTTGTAGTTCACTTGTACCTAAAGTGTTTATAAAATGACATATGTTGAAATGCCCTTGCCAAAGGGTTTCAAGATGTTGAAACACGTTACTAAGTATGATTTTCATTGTCTCAACAATACAATAAGTGAAATTGTGTATGTATATAAAGTGTTCAAACTGACTAGAATATACGTGTTTAATTCGAATAAACATAATTAGCAAAAATAAATAAAAATTACAAAAAGCACGAAATTGTGTATGTATATAAAATATTTTTTTATTTTTTTTAATAATAAATTATTTACATGGGATTATTCTCATCGGTTCAATATACGTATATTAAGATTCAAAATACGTTTCAAATGAGTACCAGATTCAAATGAACTTAAATTTGAATTCATTATTTGGGTGTGGTTCGGTTTAAATTTCAGGTTATTCAAGTTAGTCCTAATAATATATACCCGTAGTTTCGATTTGACTTTTAAGAGCAAAATATTCAATGCTAATTTTATTTTATAAGATAATTTAAAAAGAGTGACATCATTTTAATGAGTCTGGCATAAATAAAAACTCCATAATCATCTCATCGGGTTTGACTTAACTCAACAGATACAAAATAAGAAATTGGTTATTATACAAACAACTATTTGTATGTAAAGTGATTTTGGTCATTTATCTGGTTGCGTGATAATTTTTATACATGGATGAAATGGTTATAGAGATGAAATTTTCATGTAAAAGATATTGTTGATTAACAATTTTAAATCTCAATTATAATTTACGTGATAATTATATCACTCAATTTGTACCAGTAATTATATATTTTTACATTTTTTATAAAAACATTAGTTTGTATTTTAAACTTTCTTTACAAAATAAACAAAACATTGAAATATTATTTAAGCTGTTGGCAGGCAGCAAAGATATTTTATTTATTGAGGGTTGAATTTAACGACTTCAAAGATTCATCAAATCTTTGAACAATACTCTTTTCATTTTTAAGGCAGAGATTCGGCGATTAGGACGTGGAGATAAGATTGTTTGTTTATTTATAAATGTATTTTAACCATATTTTTTTTTTTGGCTAACCACCTAATACTAGAAGGTACCATTTTATTAGTTTTTAAAACAAATAACAGACTCTTTGTTAAAATCTGAATCATTAAGTGTTAAATCATTAAGAGGTCTGAACCATCATGTAGTTGTTTTTTCATTACTCGTCGGACATCAAGGATTTTGAATAACTTGTCAGATATCACCTAATACAAGCCTTTACCAGAACCCGTGAATTATGTTATTAATCTCAAACTTAGTGTCACGCCCAAATATTGGTCCTAGATGTCTCAGGTTCGAGTTTCTTCGTCTCATCCTAATTTATTTGCATCTCAAAGAAAAACCAAAAGTAGCCTTGAGTTGAGATAATTTATTAGCCATGCATGCCTTGCCAATGTAATCATCAAATTATAAAGGAACCTTTTTATGATCCCAAAGGAAAGAAGTGGATGCATGATAAAGTAAATGTAAATCCAAAGGGAAGAAAACAAAAAGATTCAAGATTTGATAAAGATGCTATGAAGGGAATAATATATAGGCTTAATTAAAATACTTAATAAATACCTCAATGATCATGTTCCTCATCTCAAATACATGAAGCCACTTGGAAAAAGAATCCAAGAAAATTGTAACAACTCAAATTTGTTAATTTGAAACTCAAAAAAGGAAACTAATCCTGCAAAATTTCATCATTCTTTCTTTATGTATAACTTATTTTCTTCACCTTTATATATAATCTTACCTATATATACTACTAATTAACAAATTATTTTCCAATTACCTCAAAATTTATACTCCTTTCCAGCAGTAGTTCTCAGATTTTGAGTCTTCTCCATCATCCATACTGTCACCGCCAGTGGTGGACGTTCCACCAGTGACGGTGCCAATAATGAGCGGGCCATCAGGAGAACCCGACTGACAAATTCCATGCTTCGAGGAATCAACATGCTCATCTTGTGTCGGCATCCCCAATCCACCGCCCAAAATACAACCAGATTGATTCGCAGACAAGGTATTAGCAGATGGGAGTTTTCGTGTATGAAGTCTGTATTTCTACACCAAAGAAATGATATATGTTAAAGATTCAACTAGTTAGCCTTTATTTGGACAATTTTAGATTAAGATATGTTAAAAAAGTTGAGAGCTTTATGTGACTAAAGCATTTTAAAGGTTAAAACTCACTTGCAGATGGCTTTTCACTTCATCATTGGTGAGACCATCTACTTGCATAAGCTCTCTAATTTGCTTAGGGGTAGCAGCTGCAAATGATTCAAACCATTCATGGTCTAGAAAAATAATCATACACAGTTTCTACTTGTTAAACCAAAGATCATATGTCTTAAATATGCATAAATATAGATCATGACACTAGTTATAACAGACAGGTCTAAGGATCCTACCCACAAACTATTTACTACAAAATCACAAAATTCAGTTAATATGCAACAAGATATTAACTTTCAAGGGCTAACCTTGTGAACCTCCAAGTTGTTGCAGGGCGTTGACAAATCGTCTATGCAACCCAGTGGACCAACATCTTCTTTGTTTCCTAGATGTCTGTTGCTGATGTAGCTGACCCTGAACAACACCACTTCCTTTATTTGATTGATCAATTGGTGAAGAAGGAACCAATTTGCCATCAGGACTAGTTTTGGTAAGTAAAATGCCACCCGTAATCGAATTATTAGTTCCAGGAGTAACAAGAGAGAGCCCAGAAATTGGTATAAAAGCTCTATCAAGGTTAAACGAATCATTGTTCGTTACATCGTCTTGTTCAACAGCTCTCTACAGGAACATTAAACATACAAATTAACAAACATTAGCTTGCTTGCTTCTAAAAGAGTGTATGATAATATGCTACAAGATCATGTACACTATACACCTTTTTACCTTTTTGATTGTTTGATCTGTTGAATTAAGTTTCAGATTTGGAACTTGATTACTGTTTGGATCATCATCATCATTATCATTAGCATGCCAAAGCTGTGTAGACCTCAACCAATTCTTCTTATCACCACCCCCTTTTTCTTTCATCATCATTTCCACTTTAACATCTTCATCACCACTCTTTTTAATTGGTATAAATTCTTCAAGTACAGGTTCACTTTTTAATGATTTCTTAAACACCATTGATTCATCTTTCAACGCAACAATCACTGAAAAAAAACAACAGTTAAACACACCATTTTCAATACCGCTAAGAAACAAATCGTCGAACACTTGGTGTGCAAACAAAACCCATTTGTAAATACATAAAAGCAGTGAATAAAAACAAAGAAAAAAGTCTGTAAACTGCAACATAGAAACGAACCATCGTTAATTAAGAGCATGCAAAGAGGAAGTTCACGTTTAAAGGCGTCGATTTTGTGCATTTCGGTTTCTAATCGGGTAACAAAATCATCAAGTTTGAGTATCTTTTCATGTATGGTGCCGATTGTGGAAAGTTGTAGTAGAAATTGAGTGATTGTTTTGGGGATGAAGGTGGGTTTGATGTTTAAAGTTAGGTGAGGAGGCTGATTTAAGCTCCCCATGTTGATCAATGTGATGATGAAAATGGAGACGATGGGATTGTATAGTGAGTGGTAATTTATTATGTCATGTGAAGATAAATTTTATTTGTGAAGAAATAAAACAAGAATATAGAAAGAGAGATGAAAGATTCTCGTAATGGTTCAACGGTTCAACCCGGTTCCTATTCATAGACTTGATTCCTTGTGTTTAATCGAACCGGTTGTTTTATCGGTCTCAATGGCGTAGGCATGTGAAGACCAAAGGGGGTCTAGGCCCTCCCATTTTTTCCGTCATAAACGTTAATTTTTTTAATCGGTAGTTAATTTTTGTTATATATATAAGATTTGGCCCCCTTGAAAATATTATATATACTAAATTTGACCCTTTTGATTGTTAAAATTTTCAACTTAAATTTAATGGGCTTTTTTTGTTTAATTATTCGATATAATAAACAACAAGACTAAACTCATAATGTAAAAGTCCACAACTTGAGTTTATTTTTCAATTTAACCAGTCAACCCACAATCCCATTCAAAAATTCAATCTGGTGTTTTACTTTTGCTCACTCTGAATTTGTTGCCTTCCATAAGACCACCGTACATTCGCTCTATCCACCAACACCAAATTGTATCTAATCTTGCCTCCACCACCAAGTAGGTTTTAGTTCAATTAGAGTTTTATTTCTTTCAATTGTAGATATTCAGTTTTCTGATTGAGTTGTAATTCTTCTTTCAGGTACTCTGTACTTGCATTTTTTTGCATTATTATAAATATTTTAAGTTTTTTTTGTTAAGCTACCTAGTTTTATTTTTGTGTAAAAAAGGTTTACTATTTGACCCGACCCGGACCGAATCGCCTACCTGAATATATAACCCGAAACATAACGTTAGGAGAAAAATTTATAGGTCTCGTAAGTCCGGCCCCCCTTATATAAAATTGCTGGCTTCGCCACTGATCGGTCTGTTAGGTTGATAAACAGACTCTATCGGATTTTATAATCGAATGACATATTAAAATTAGGTTGAAAGATACGAGGTATTAAGCCTTATTCAGGTTTCATTAGATATAAAACAGTTTAAATTTGAAAAGAGTCATCTGAATCAAATTTAACGATTGAATTCGTTGATCTCAAGATGTTTTACTTTATTTAATATTTGAATCTTAGAAGGTATTATTTCTAAAAAAATTTCGCTCTATTTATTTATTATTAGTTAGACTTTTAAAACTAAAATTACTAATTTAACCATTATATTATATAGGAAATTACCACAATAGCCCTTTGAATTAACAACTGACTAACATATGTTATTTTCAAGTACTCAAATTGCGAAAATCAGAAATGTTAGATACTCGACTGGCTAAAATTAAAATGTAGATATGCATAGTAAAAGTTAAAGGATAGCTCAAGTACTCAAATTGCACTTTATTCTATAAGAATATCATATTATGAAACCACCAGAAAAAATGTACAATATTCGTTTATATAAAGCTTGATAGCCGTTAGATTCAATGGGAGTAGGGATGAGCTTTTGGTACCGAGTACCGGTACCGTAGCGACAGAACAAAACGCGGCACCGGTACTTTACTGGTTAGCACCTTATGGTACCGCTTACGTAAAAAAAAATTTAAAATATATTTTAAATAAATTCTGGGATGTTATGAATGTTGCATTTTAAACGTTTAATGTTATAAATTGTTTTCTTTATAACTTTGAGTCACTTTTTAATATTTTTTAAATTATCAACTTTCAAATCGAATAAACTTGATATAATTTTTAATTAATTTATACAACTATCATATATTTTTCTTATATTCAAGTATGTTATATTATAATTATATTAAAAAGAAAAAAATTAAATCAAAATAAACGAATATATTATATAAAAAAAGTTAAAACACGAAACGGATACCAACGTGATATTAATACCGAAAAACCAGTACCAATACCGATATCACCCCGCTAATTTTAGTACCGATACTAAACAATACTGGTTTCGATACGATACCGGTGCGGTCTCTATCTCATTACTAGTGGGGGAGAAATGAAATGAAATAGTTTTTTTTACATATGAAAATAAAATAGTTAGTAAAAAGAAAGAAGAGAAAAAGAATCTGTCGTTGAAACGATTTCATTGCTGAGATTCGTTTGAAGCTTCTCGTACCCATTGGTTTTGTCGGGCATGAGAATCTTCCTTTATTTCCAATTATACCCCCCTCATTTTATTTTATTTTCCCTTCCCTTTTTCGTTTTAAATGATTTTTGAAAGAAAACAAAAGAATAACTTTATTTTTTAAAGTTTCTTTTTTTTTTTTTTTTTTTTTTTTTTTTTGAACGGCATTTTTTAAAGTTTCTTAGGGTGCCAACTGCCCAAGATTAAATATACTTTCAAACAAGTCTAAAATTATGAAAAATTTAAGCAAATTGCCAAAATGCATTACCTTCCTATAAATGCATATCTCCATACACATATCGCTTCTTGCAGGGATAGAGCTATAAAAAACCCAGGGGTATCCCGGGATATCACTCAATTTTCATTATGAAGTGTAATTTTCACCAGTTTAAGTATCAAGATACCTATTTTTTCTTATTGTTTTAACTATCGGGATACCCCTGAAAAATAATTATGATACCCTTAAACGAAATTTTTTTATAGAATACTTCTGATATTTAGTTTGGATCCGCTACTTTGTACTAAACATAATCTTTTTTTATTTGATATGATAAGTGCCTATCTACATTATTATGTGTACCTACCGTATGTAGACACATCTAATCACTTGTGACATAAAATGTTACAAACTTCTTATCTAATGGACGTCGAAGTTAATTAGTGAAGATTAAGGACCGTAAATAAATTTCACACATATATAGAGAAATTTCATACATGTATAAAGGACGTATTTTGTTATATTTTTTTTATGTTAAATATGTTACTTTTGTAATTTAAAATATGAATTATTTGTTTTCACGAGTGAATAATGAAAATTGGTGGGAGCATAAGATTCTTTGATCGTAAAAGAAAATGGGGCATACATACAGTGTTCCCACCACACATTGGTCTACTCAATTAATTCAACCAAATTTGGCATTTACGACCATATAATTATCAACTGAAAATAACATGTATAATTAGCTTACAAAATAAACTCTTATGTTTATGTTTATACTATTCTGTAACTAAAATGGTTTTGTAACGATTCTAACTCAACTTTTAGGACCAAGATCCTTACCCTTCACCAACCACCATTATGTTTAAATATTATAATGTGCAGATTGTGAATTTATTTTTGAAAATCTAAGAATTATTGTCAGGAAATATAGGAGCATATGAGAGTGATAACAACCCTGCCACACTAACTATGAGAACTAACATAGGGGGCTTAGAGGGGTGTGCAGCATGTGCGACCGCACAGGGTACTCGTTTGACGGGGGCACTAAATTTTTTTTATAAAACTTATATTTAGTCAATAGTCATGTAACAATAAGGAAAGATTTAAAGCCCACACCACACCTAAAGGCTAAAGTTCAATACAACTAATTAACTAAACATCTAAAAGTCCACACAATCAAATGGATTATGGATTAATGAAGGCTGGAAGCCCACTGCTATAAAAAACGTAATTAACTAATTTGAATACTTTGATTTTCTTATGTTTATGTATCAAACTTTTGTTTTTTGGTTAAAAATTTAGTTTATATAATTTTTAACGTTGGTGCTTCGGGTTGAGGGGGCGGAGGGCCTTTTTTTCTTGTCTCGCACAGGGCACTCAAATCCTCAGAACCGGCCAGATTGTGAATTTATTTTTGAAAATCTAAGAATTATTGTCAGGAAATATAGGAGCATATAAGAGTGATAACAACCCTGCCACACTAACTATGAGAACTAACCTATAACTAACATCATATATCAAAACTATAATACTGATATGTAAACATCATTAGATGGTTTAGTGATAAACATCTTCTAAGAAGCCAAAGTTTACCTTCCATAAATAAATATATTGGATGGATGATCAAGTTAGTTATGGAAAAGAAAAGTATATCATGTGTCTAACATATGATATGCCAAGAGCATGACACATGGATCTCAATAATGTAGTACAGATACACGGAGCTGGGACAAAAAGCTTGCAGATAACTTTGAGGAGGTAATTTACTCTTCACATCAACATTTATTTTGTTCACAAAAGTTTGTCATTACATGTTGGTGATCTGGTAACACTCTTGTGTTTTGAGCATCAGGTCTTAAGTTTGAATCTTACAATCAACAGGTTGTGTATTTATCCTAGAAAATCTAGAAGTTGTAAAAAACACGTTGGTGATGGTGATTATAACCTTTAATAGTATGAAAGAAGATATTATGCGTTTTTAATAACAATTCTTAAATTTTCTATGATAAATAAATCACAACTTGTCAATTGGTCTATAGCAGAGTGGCATATAGGCAATGATGAGATCGAACTGGCCAGGTCATGAGTTCAAATTTAAGAGCCGAAGAGGCTTTATCATAGTGTGGCCTGAGGCCTTAGTGTGGGTTTTATCACCAGCAAATGAAGGTGCTAACTAGGCCCAACATGACCTGCGTTCAAAGTGTGGGGAAACTTTAGCTAATGATGAACGTATTACATGAGTTGCTAGTTATTCGTGCAAATATAAAAAATAAACTGCAATCTACAATCATGCCAAAATATTTAAACTCTTTAAGTATGTGACACACCATTAAATCACCAAAATGTCTCCTTATGACAAAACAAGGTTTTATGCAGAGTAAATTAAAAAAATAGTTTCTAGGTAGTTAACTAAAATGTTATTAAACTATAAACGTGAGATTTTTGCGTCTAAACTCAACATCATATTCGTTCTACCCGTATTATTTTTACTCTATTATCAACATGTCTTATTATTCAGACACACCATATTATAATTAGAGTTAAATGTCATTTTAGTCCCTGAGGTTTTCCTGTTTTCGTCATTTTCATCCATTTAAGAAAATCTTGCCTACACTACTCTATTGTTTTCGTTTTTTTGTCATTTTATCCACTTGCTTAACTCCATTAGCCTACACCATTAATCAAGTTCATGTGCACATTTTAGGGGGGCAAATTGGTCTTTGTTTCTTGAAATCCACCCAACAACCCTCCTACCCCTTAAACATCACAAACAGATTCGTAGACTAAAGAAAAAAAAGGAAGAGAGCAACTAATGAAGGGGTCATTGTAATCAAGAGTTTTGAGTGAGTTTATTAATACAAGTTTGGGTGTTAGCCAAATAGTTGTTCGATCCAATTCACCACTTGAGAACCAACAAGATTCGTATAACAAATAAACATACTCAGTATCTCACTCGTGAAACTAGGTTTGAGGTTGTAAAAAATTTTGATTTCACTGGTGATTAAAGATCGAAAATCTTTGTAGAAATCGACAGAACCGAAGACAGGAAAATCACCATTGGAAGTTTCGACAGAATCAAAAATCTTTGCACATGAGTTTGGTTAACGGTGTAGGCTAACGGAGTTAAGCAAGTAGATGAAAATGACAAAAAATGAAAACAATAGAATAGTGTAGGAAAGATTTTTTTAAATAGATGAAAATGGCAAAAACTGAAAAACAGCTAAGACTAAAATGACAGTTAGCTCTTATAATTAGGTTGACCATCATGTACACCATATTATTTAGACACACCTATACGAGGTATAGTAACAATTATACAACGGGAAAGTTAAAACTCAGGAGGCTACAGAGAGCTGTACACCTTGTATAGCTTTATATGATATATGTAGACGTATATAAAACGTATAAATTTTAAGAGGTAAGAGGAGACAAAACAATCCTCGTCAATCTAGTCATGTAGCATGTGAATGAAATGGATGATATGGTGTCATACTGTATGACCTCCTCACCCGGGTATCTTTTGTCCCATGCATTCTCCTTTTCATTTGATAATAAGAAGCTACTTTCAATATTTATTAATTTAATACATATATGTTATAAACTAAGATGTTCTTTTTATATAGCATGAACAAAACCCATTATTTTTTTTTTTGAAAAGCAGAATTTTATAACCACCATAAATAAAACCACCTCACCCAAAAAGAAGAATAAGATGGCAGCAGTCTAACAATTGAACACAAACATACAGCAAAAACAACAAACAACGCAACCTTACAATCCGAAACTACACCATTTCTCCCAGTCTAGATCTTGAATTTTTGATCTATTTTTAAAACCCATTATTATTGATTAACATTTCGGAAACTACGGCTATGGGTCAATCACATTGATCTGGCTCAAGAACAAGACCCCATTGACCATACGTTATTTTATTACAAGTCCTTATATATAAAGAGTCTTATACGTTATTTATTTTCTATTTACTGTGTTATCTATAGCTTTTTATTATTTACAATATTGTTACTGTCCCAATTTTATTTATTGAACTTTATTCTATATTGTATAGTTAGGAGTTATCGACAAATTCCTGTACGGCAGAATAAAATGCATTTTTCTTTGAAAATGGACGTGCATGCGTACATACAATGAATCATTCGGATTAGAATGTGTTTTATCACTTTCAGAAAAACAATTGATTTGATTTGTAAGCCATTTTTAACTTTATAAATAACTTGAGATTGATTTTAGGCATTTTATATACTCCCTCCGTCTCATTTTAAATGTTTAAATTTTCTTTTTTGGTTGTCCTAATTTAAATGTCTATTTCAAAAATAAAAATATCATTTCCAATTTTACCCCTAATTATCTATCTAATAAATCAAACTTTTAGGGAGCAATTTTTGAAGAGATTTTTTTTCTATAATATGAAGTTTGGGAGGTAAAATTTAGCTAAATTTTTCACCATGCAAGTTGATGGAGCCAACTCCTTAAATGTTATATATTTACAAATTGTTAAATATAATGGTTATAATTTCTTTATAAATGTTACTATTTAACCCGTGTGTAACACACGGGTATTAAACCTAGTTTAACATAAAATATACTTTATGACTAAAAGACAAAATACTTTAATGGTATTTTTGTCATTTTATAGGTTAAAATAATATAATAATCCATTTTTTCTTAATCTTTGTGTTGTGTTGCGGGTTCCATAACACTTAAATTTGGACGGATGGAGTATTATTTCTATCATGTTATGAAATAAAATAGTTGATGCAGTTTTAAATTACCCTCGTGGGTGACAAAGGTGTTGTTACTACATGCACTCCCATTTCATCATTAAGATTTAAAAATAAGATAATATTTATAAAAGAAGTTTCATACAAGGCACATCACGTAATGAAAGTTTCTTGATTTTATTGAAGTAAAAAGTCTTTAACTAAGTTGAACGAAACTGCAGTTTAGAAATTTGAATCCTATTGCATAGGCTTTGTTAATGGCAGTTTAGAAATTTGAATCACTCACAAAGTAGTTTAGAAATTTGAATCACTCACAAACTACTGTCCAGCACAACTATCCTTTTTTAATGATATATTGGTTTTCACCGGTTCCAACTATCACATTTTGTCTTCTATCGGTCCCAACTATTGAATTACACGTCAACGGTCCCAACTTTTATCACTTTGGTAACCACTGGTCCATCGTTATTTTTTTTAACACCGTTAAGTTTTTTTCAAATTTAAGACCGATGTTTTAGGCCTTTTGATCGGAAGGATAATACGAGTCGATAGATGTAAAAGTTTTCTTGAAAAGGCTTTCTGAACGATAAATTTTTTACATCCGATTGAAGCACAGTTAGGTTTAAACACCCGATTGAATCACTATTTCGTTGTTCGGAGTGCCGTTTCGAGGTAAATTTTCCATCAATCGACTTGTATTATCCTTCCGATCAAAAGGCCTAAAACATTGGTCTTAAATTTGAAAAAAACTTAACGGCGTTAAAAAAATTTTAACAACGGGTCAGTGGTTACCAAAGTAATAAAAGTTGGGACCGTTGACAACCAATTCAATAGTTGGGACCAATAGATGACAAAAGGTGATAGTTGGGACCAGTAAAAACCAATATACCTTTTTTAATTTGTAAATTTTCTAGGATAAATATATCATAACATACTCACTGCAGGATTTGAACCAATGACTTAATACCCCGTTAACAATGAGTCACCAACTCTACTAATCAACACAATCATCTTCATTCCTTAATTTAGAACGAAACTCATCTTAGGTAATAAAACTCTATAACCCAACTTAAAAATCTCATTCTTTGATCTCATGTGAGTTAAACTCAAATTTTTTATATGTTATGAAAAAACCTTACCTCCGGTCATGTGAGTTAACCTCTAAGTCACACTAACCACACTTGAGTTAAAAGATTATTAAAAAGCAAAATACCAAAAAAAAAAAGATAAAAAAGTTAGGTCAGAAAGAAAGTTTATTGAAGTGTGTCGGGCGGGGGATTCGGTTCGCCACATATCAACGGTTGTGGTTTCGCTTCTTTTGGTGGGTCCATTTTCCAATTAAAACCCAATGTCTAAATCATCCATTATCTTTTCACTTTTTATATACCCTCTCACTCACCCAACATTATCAGGCTATGTCTATGTATGTAGATTCATAATTCATGTCCCATGTAACAACTGATATCAAACTTAAAGAAGTATATATACTTAGAGACAATGAATTAACCATTCTAAAAGGATTTACATGCTTAAAGAGGATATAAGGCAACCCTAGAGCATTAACATACTTCTCTACACAATACTTTGATTGTGCTTTGGGTCTTAGCGTTATAATTAACAAGGGACTCTCTCAAAACTGACTCTATGATATACAACCATACTTCCTAATCAAGTTACAAAATAATTCAGCGTTCTAATTCCCCAAGATGCAAGATGTGGTTTACTTATCGTAAAACTTGCTCAAGGAATTTGGGAAGGATTAAAAGACGGTGCGGCCGCTCCTTTATGAAGGGTCAACCATTAAGGAGTTGCTAAACTTTACTTCCACGTTAAATGGCAAAACAGACTACAACGACCTGCGTCGCCTTTATCGCATTATGGTTTATTTGGAAAGGTAGAAATGATCTGGGGTTCAATGCAGCTCTGGCTACTTGTTTCCATTTGGATCCAAATAGGGGTGAATTCCATATGTTAGATTGGAAATATGGTGTGATTTCGATGTAAGATTATTGTTCATATAGTCTCTCGTTCTAGGGAGTCCTATTCAGGAAAAACAAATCATGCTAAACTACATCCGGATCGCCTTGTCTCCAATAAAACTGGACCACCAGATTGTGCAGGCTGCTAACATGCTTAAAAAGAGGGGGGAAAAACTTTAAAAGAAAGAAAACTACTGCAATAAGAAAGTGACTAAAGCAGGGACACTTTATTATACATGCTTTCAGAAATAATGAACCTTATTAATCAAGACTCAGAAATCATGAACCCTTTTAATCAAGACGCAGAATGGGAAATCAGTGACCATGCTTTGACTGGAAAGACGGAACGCCCAAAAATGGTCTCTTGACTATTATGCTAATAGACTACTCCCACACCCAGAATTTTTAGTTCTTTAACCTTTCATTATATACTGTGTAGCAATATACTGAGACTCTGTTTCTTGGGGCATCAATGTGTGTGCGTGACATATATTAGGAGTAAAGCTTAATCACTGATGACTTTGTCTATAATTTTTAACAAAAAGTAGAATACACCAACGAGTGACTGGTTAGTATTCTTAAAAGATATATACACTTTTGGAAGAAAATGAAAAAAAACAGCTTACCTTATCAAGAAACCGTTTGGCTATTCTTTTTCTTTGATGAAATGAGCTGTCAAAAGCTTTGAAACCGTGAAGCCAACAAACGAGTCGACTTTAAACAGTTCTTTTAACTTATCGTCACATAGAATCCTTCGTTTGTCAGATGGATCCTGTGAAGAAATAACAGCAAAAAGAACATATAAAACTTGATGAAAAATATAGCTGTAACCAGGTAGGGAAACACATATTTTAATCACAGGTAGGGAAACACATATTTTAATCACAGTTTCAAGTCATTGTGGTTTACTTCTAGCATTTAACAATAATGTAACCAAGATTCGCACTAAAAACATAACAGAACTGTAAATATAATCAGATACCTGAAGGTCATGTTGCTTGATATATTCCCACATTCGCTTCACAACTTCTGAACGAGATAGTTCATTTTCACCCGTACCAAAGAAGTGTGCCAGCTCATCTGATATCGGAAGCGGAGAAACGAATCCTGAACCTTTTGGTTTTTGTTTTTTTTCCTTTTGTTTCGGGTCATCTGGAGAAACGAATCCTGAACCCTTTGTTTTTTGTTTTTTTTCTTTTTGTTTCGGTTCATCTGAGAAGACAGTATACAAAGGTTAGTAATACTTAAACAACATTTATCAATTTTTTGCTAGTAGTATCAAATATCTAACATACCTTCTTTGACTCTTTTATTCTGTTTCTTCTTATCTGAAGGCTTGACTGTAGCTGCGTTTTCAGAAGTAAGTATCATCACATATTTGTTACAGAGATTATGTTTTATTGATACGACTATATTGATCTTTATATGCTATCAACCGAAACGGTTATATACATATAACATAGAGGTGTACAAGGTTAATACCAACTTCCTCTTCTATTGGCCATATATGTTTGGTAAGAGCTTTATTCATTTGGAACATATCAATGGACTTGACACGAAAAACTTCCTGTAGCATTTCATCACAAAGAATTTTCCGTTTGTTCTTTGGATTTTGCAAATCATTCTCTTTGATATAAGCCCATATCTTTTTCACAACCTGAACAACCAAACAAGAAGAATCTCAAACTAAAACTGTAAATAAAAGCATACTATTATAGGGGAATTTATAAACTATATTGTACTGTACTTCAGTTCGGGCCATTTCAGGCTCTCCAATAAACTTTTGAAGTTGGGGTGAAAGTGCACATGGTTTGCTAAAGCCTCCTCCGCCCCTTTTCTTTGTGTTTGCAGCTGTCTTCTTGCATTTGCTTCATAATTCATAGCACAGTTAAACTATATTAAGAACATTAAACAGGAACATATAGATATTAACTGCAGTCGGTTAATTAAGATAGAAAGAATATCAAACAGATAATCAGAAAAACAAAGGTAATGAGGATTGCAGATCTTCACAAAGAGTAATATTATCATGATGTTACCTAGATTTAATCTAAGAAAGTCCGTCTAATCTTAGTTTTGATTTAGTACAAACATTGGTATATCAATTATTTGTGTACGAGTAACTTCCATTATGACCTTTATCACTTTTCATATCAAGGAATCATTCATGCTCTAGTAATTCCTAGTAATGTGAGTTCTATAACTTTTACAGCTATCCATTCCGATCACGCTTTGTGACCAGAGGTGACAAACTGACAACCAAGTAAAGCAACTACTAGACATTATAGTTTCTTAGAGCATGTGTATTTCTTACCCCGTTAATCTAGAATATAAGTTGAACATATGCCATAGTTTATAGAGGCATGCTATAAAGATACACGATAACTACAACCTTCCATCTAATTTGATTATAATCTTATTTCATTATGCTCAAATCATGAATGTTTATCATTAATAGAATTAACTTATTTGGAAAACTACATTGTAGCAGTCTCTATATAACTAATATAAGTATATAACCGAATCATTATCCCAAAATAACACATTCATTCGTTCTTTTTTTTCACATTTTTAATCTTCTCATGATCAAGAGGAACAAGTAAAATAAAATTTGACATGGTGAGTTTCACAATTTGTCAATTTCACATTCCAAAACAGAACAAGTAAAATAAAATTCAAATCAAATCAAATGTAAGCAACTACAAAATTTAATCCTAACTATCAACAATAATACATTGAACAAAACACACTCACCTGTTTATCTTCTTCTCATCGGCATCACTTTCATCCTCTTCTGGATCATCTTCATCTTCATCTTCCTGAGAGACACTTCCACCAGTATCACTCTCTTCCACCTTAGCATTTTCCGTTTCTTCGCCTCCTCCGTCGTGATAACCATCGGCGTAATGCGATTGAAGATACAAATCGATTTGTTGTCGTATATAGGGTTTTTTATCGGACAAATCGACGCCTAATTCGTGCTCGAGTCTACGGCGGACGGTGGCGCCGGTGGCGGAGTCGAGGTCGGATGTTCGTAGGACGTCGTGTAGGCGTTGTAGCAGCTCTGAATCCGTCAACATTTTGGAACCAGATTGGAAATGGTGCAGTGCGGGGGAATGAGGGTTTGTGAATTGGCATGCACAGATGAACAAGTAAGTGATGGTTGGATCCTGTTTGTTCAAGTTAAGGGTTGGGTTGGGTTATGTGTGGAGCTAGGTTAGGTTAATTAACCCGGTCAACTCGATCGGGTTTCGGGTTAATAAGGGTCGGGGTTAGTTGGGTTTAAAAAAAACTCACCTGAAACTTTACCCTATTAAGGTTAAGGTTAGTCGGGTTTCGGATTAACAGAGTCGAGTTATCGGGTTAAGGTTTAAAATTCAACATAATATTATGTGATTGGTAAATTTATTATCAACATACGAATGTATATGTAAATATATGTATAATAACTTAAAAATAGTGTGTTACTCGTAATTTAGAAAGTGTTCGTTGTCGAAAAATGTAAAAACTGACATTATTTTGTAAAACAAATGGTTGTAAACTTGATTACGTATGGAGAAAGTAACCACTAACCAATATAACTCAAAATGATATATAGACAATTGTCGTTCATTAAACCCAATAATATAGGTATAAGTTCCACAACAAGATAACCAAAAAATAATGAAAATGAGTAGCAAAAAAGATTCAACCGAAAAAACTATTAGTTAAAATATGACATGGATATACCCCTAATCTTTATGCATTCTCCAACACTCAATAATATGGCTTATAATATGGAGGTATAGGTTCGAGTCTTACTTGAAGTGTTACTTAGGTGGGGTAAGAATTTTACCACAGTGAGCCGGGTCATTAGCGATTTAGCGTTGTTTGGCCGCTTAAAACAAATCTTAACTTTTACTTCTGTTATCAAAAACAATCCCGGTAACACGATTTTACGCCCTCACATATCTATGTTTAATTTTCATTTGATTGCGCCTGTATGTTTTCCCATTTCGTTCACAATCATTACCGTGAGCGGAAATCATGTGAGGATTATGCTAATGAGATCGATTGTCATCGGTCATAAAAGTGAAAATTCAGATTATTATTGGTTAAAGTATTAGTGTGGATTATTCTTCGTCAATGTGTCAATTTACAATTTGAATTATTAAAAGAATCTAAAAATAGCTTGCTTAAATATAAAATTAATAGCATTTTAACATTTTTAAAGAATGATTAACTATATAATATGTTACATAAAAAATCTATAACAAAACTTTTGTCACGTATAAGATGTAGACATTGGTCTTCCGATTCAATGGTATGAAGATGATGGATGAATGCTCAGATCCTTGAAGTCTCAAGTTTTAATCCCGACTTAAAAGAGTTTTTCACAGTGGTGGGTTTCTCCTTGATATTGTTTCTGAGTGCACCGTTAAAAGAAAAATGAAGTTGTGAAGTCTTTAAAAAAAAAATAGTAAATTATAGTTTTAGTCCATGTATTTTGACACATTTAACGCTTCATTCTAATTTAAAATTTTGGATTCTTGTGTTTTTTATTCTTAACACGAATTGTCTGAGCCATAACTTCGTTCACATTTCCATTAACCTTTCCCCACATTCCCCACACGTGAGGGGCTAAAAAGAAAATTCCCTTCGTTTTTTTGAAGTAAGTTGCAAGTATTGGTCCATGTATTTTGATGTCTTTAACAGTTTCACCATAACATTTTTGGTCCATGTGATTTTTGCTCTTAACACCAATGACCCAGATTCCAGAGTCATAATAACTCATAACTCAGTCAACATTTCCGTTAACCCCCCCTCACGTGAGGGACGAAAAAGACATGCCCCTTCGTATTTTTTACCAACAATCAAATAAGAACATTCCAACCTTAGATCGGTTTTTACAAACCCAATTTCAAATCTTTTGTTTCTACTTATGCTCCACGATTTCAAGAACAAGTTGGCCTCAAGAAGTTCGAGTTCGGGCTCATGATTGTTTATTTCTTCCTTCAATCGTGATCTAGAAGGTATTTCTTTGTCAAATTGGAGGCTCGTAATTCGTGATCTAGAAGACAATAATACCCCAATTTTCTATTATCGTGGGTTATTTAAGGAATTAAACTAGGGGTATTATTGTTTTTTACATAAACTAAATAGAAAAATAGATGTTTGTTAGTAGTGTGGACTGAAACAAGAGTTAGTCATAAACTACTAACTAACAGAGTAGAAAACGAATTATTGAAGTAAAACCGCAATTTTGAACAAATCCAAAGAACCATAATAGTAATTAACTAATAATGGTAATGGATGTAAAGGATGACAAGGTTGGTTAGCATAGTTTGGTTGATTTGACTTCTTATGCATACTATCACTATGATATGATCCAGAGAACCATAATATAGTATTTAGATGGTAGAGAGTATGTTGGTTAGCATGATAAACTCACCCATATTTAACTTCCAGTGTAGCAAATACCAAGTATAGTTGTAACCCTGTTTACTCCAGAAACAGGTACTTAAAATCACTATGATATGATCCTTGGATGTTCTTCCATCAAATTAAACACCCTATTTAACTTCCTCGTGCTCGTTAATTACTGCAGTTAGCTAGCTGCATGGATTATAGGCAAAGATCCTAGGATCTTCCTCAAATCAACAAAATCCTAGTTCTCATGCATTTACCAAAGGTACTAGGTTCTCTAAAGTAAATTGTATCCGATGCTAACTCAAGGGGCGAAAAATCCAAGTAGACACGCTATGTCTTTCAGATCTCTTTCATAATAATAATCAACATTCCTTAACCCTCTATTTATAAACTACTTAATTGAAATGGCAAAACCAGACTTCATTACATATTTAGCTAATTTGGGCCTAACACATGTTCACGGTGCACGTGCTTCATAACAAGTAATAGATTTTAACATTTAAGCATGATTGATCGTGAAATATATACCAATTTTAGCATTAAATATGCACAAAATGAAATCCTATAAATAAGGTCATAAGATTTCGGATGCTGGTGAAGCGCTAAAAGATATACCATCAAGATAATCCAAAAGAAAGTGGGTGTATGTCCGCCCTGACTCAAATGTGCAGCACTAGCAACCTAGCATCAGTCCATATTCTACCTGCATCCAAATAATGAAATGAAACAAAGTTTGCAATTACACAAAGAATGAATGGTCCAACAATTTCATGCATAAAAGAACAAAAGCAACCATGAAGCCAGAAATGCATGTGAAATTTACGAAATGTTGTTCAGCAGTTCACACATAAACATACCTTAGTCTCATTGCATCAAGAAAGGGTGCATAATTGAGTTAATATGGTGTTTGTCAAACCGTGCAGCAACCACATATATATTTTGAAACAAATCCTATGATGCAGCATCTTCACTATAATCAAAGTCATTTCTGTCAAAGTCAATAGCTTCGGATTCTTCCTTTAGATCAGAGGATAAGTGTTCCGGCTTTAAACGACCTTTTAAATCACCTAAAATGTACGGATCCACCAATTTCCAAAACCATATTGAATTGCTTCCAAGTAAACCTATCCAAAAGAATCCCCCCTTGTGTTTGACTTTACAAGTCAAAGACTTTTTCTGTAAGGCTTTTACAATTCGGCTAACACCATCTTCACTTCCTTTAACCTTCAACAAAATATCTCCAGAAGATGTTTTATACCCCCCATACATGTACCAATATGCAAGAACTCGAGGTGACAACCACCGATGAATCAATTTTGGAATCACCGGTTGACCTTTTGGCCAAAACTGGTCAGCATAAAACCCGAAATAAGAGTGTGAGATCGTAGTAAGTCGGTCATCCTTTTCATTACACAAATCCAACCACTCATTATACTCATTGCATATGCATCTCTTTAAAACCTTATGTGCACCAGAGTTCTCATTAAACTTGAAAACAAGCATATGATTCTTTCTTTCTTCATCCGATTCAATCTTTAAACCACCTAACAGTAAACCCACAAGAGCTTCTCTTTGTTCTTTACTGAGCTTTAGGGTTACCGGGTTCTTAACAAGTTCTTCATTTGAACTCAAAACCCGTTCAAGATTTTCAATCAAATCAGGATCAATATGATATTTTTTCTCCTTCATTAAAGCATATATCTTTTCCGCTTTAACATACTCTCTACCATCTAAATACCCTCTTAAAATAGTGTTACAAGATTTGGAATCAACGCCAACATCCTCAAGATTCTGCATTTGGCGTAATATCTCCTCAGCCTTTTCAAGATTACCAATATGCACCAGTGATTTGAGATATATGTTGTAAATGGTACGATTGGGACGACATTTTTCAAGCGATTGAAAAAAAGCATGCTCCAATTTATCATGCTTATCTGTTGTAAAATACATGTCCATTAAATTAATAAAAGATGGCATTAATGGCTTCTTACCACTTTCAACAAAATCTTTCATAACAGACTCTGCAAGTTCTGCAGCTTGAGCTTTACACAACACTTCTATAACTTTATGAAATCCTGAAGTGCTGGCTGAACCGAACTGTTCTTGGAGACTTTTAAACACCTCAAATGATTTCATATATTCTCCAATTTTTGCATATACTTCCATTTTATAAACATAAGCTTGAGAAGGAATGTTCTGATTTAAATTAACAAGCTTTTTCCATGTTTTTTCGGCTTCTTCTACGTCCCCTTCTTTTGAGCAAGCTCTCAAAACAGATACAAGCACTTCTTTATTCTCTTCAATTCCACATAACTGCATTTCATCTCTTAAAGAAGCCATTCTTTCTTTATCTATCTTATCTTGATAGCTATGAAGCCAAATCAGACCACTGTAAATATCCTTATGAATCTTGAATCCAGACGTTACCATTTGATCAAATATGAATTCTGCTTGACTGAGAAATCGCTTTGAGGCGTCTTCACGTGCAGTCAGAATTGCTTTGAAAAGAGAATTGTGGAGGTTAAGGCGGGGACTATAACCACCTAATTGAATCATACGATTGTAAATAACACACGCTTCATCTAAACAGACCCGGTTTGATGAACTAAGGTAGGAGATTATCAGGATATGAAATGTGTAATCTGTAGGGATTAATCCATGATTAATTATGTCATCAAATACCTCCCTGCATTTCAAGTACTTTCGCTCCTTGCCCATTAAATCTGCTAGCTTGGTTGCAAGAGAGAAATCAAAACGAAACCAATGTTGTTGCATCATCCATTTGTACACCTAAATCAACCAACCAAATGCATCACATTCAACTCAAGATGGTTCAACCAACTATAAGTTAATAACCCACAAACAACATGGTAAAACGAACAGAAAAAACTGCGTAATTACGCAACAGCAAGTTAATACCCCATAAACAACATGCTAAAAATAACAACAAATTTGCACAATTAAGCAACTTGAAGTCAATAATCCATAAACAACATGATAAAAACAACACAAAATTTGCACAACTGACCAACTGGAAATTAATAATTCATAAACAACATGATAAAAACACGATAAAAACAGCACAAAATTTGCACAATTAAGCAAGTGGAAGATAATAATAATCCGTGAACAACAAGGTTAAAACAACACAAAATTTTCACAATCTATCAATGCCATCAATGAAAAGAAGAAACTTTACCCTAAATCCAGTTTCATTCTCTCGAATCCGCAAACAATGCACAACAACATAAGTGATATCATCTTGATTAACCCACTTCCGCTGCGCATTCAGTATCCTAATAAGCGTAGCAGGCTTATGCGACGGAAGCTCTTTACACAACCACGCTAGCTTCGACCTCCTCCACTGTTCCGGCAACTCCTCCAATTCCTTAACATCAACAGTCGGAGAAGCCTTCAAACTCTTCGAATCATCAACACTCGACCCAAAACACGCATCAAAGTTAAACGACTCATTATCTTTCTCAAAATCCCAGTGTTCATCTTCGCCTGCCAACTGTTCGACGATATTACTGACTGAATTTTGGCTGCCGGAACGAGTATGAAAGAGGGGTAACCGAGTGGTTTTTGTTTGGGGTTGGTGGGTTGTGATGAAGAGGGAGAGTGTACGGTGGGTGGCGAGACGACGGTGGTGGATGGGGATGGAGGTGGAGAGAGAACGGAGAAATGATAGTGCTGTGCGCATGGGTGTTAAGTAGGGTTTAATAGGAGGTGGGAATGAAGATAGAAGGAAGATGAATGGTGATTGGTGTTTGGAATTGGAATTGGAACTGGTGTTGTTCAGTTGCATATTCTTGATGGTTTGTTTGGGGGTTCCTGCAAAGGTGAAGATGATGATGAAGTGGATATAGGTGTGAAGGGTGAAGCAAGATGGGCTCAAAAAATGTTAACAAGAGGTTTATGCCGTGGTCAAGGGGTTTCTTTTGAGAGGGTAACAATTTGATCGTGTGTAGCGGTAAAAAGAAGATCGGTAGTATTTTTTCTTTGCTTCATCTTTGCCTCAAAATCAGTCAGAGTAAATAAAGGGTTGAAAGCGTTATGTAGGAAGCGTCATGGCTAAATTTAACTTCAACAATGTCTTGAGGGTGTGAAGTTTTTTTTTGTTAAAAAAACAATACACATGGTCTTAGTAATTACATATAAGATATTCATAAAACTATACATGTTTGGTTTCTCCGGTATATATTATGTACAATGTATATAATGACTTAAACGGTTAATCGATCTCTCGAAGATTGGACACTCATTGCAACCTATTATAATTGTACAACGGTTAATTAAGCTTTGTAAAAAAACCAGGTTTTTCTAGTATTATAATTAAGTCACTTAACGTTTTTTGTACCTCTAATATCATTTAACTTTCAACAGGTGTTTCAATTATATGTAACTTTTTTTGTTTGAAATAACGTTGAAGAATGAAACACATATAAATTTAACGGCCAGACTTATATTTAGCAGTTTTGAAACTTTATTATTAAGCTCCAAATTGTTTTTCTTCAGCATTAATTCTTAATTCAAGTTAAACCGAAAAAAACACTTGCTAATAATCAATATTAATATATGTTTCATTTCGCTGATTTAATTTTTAAAAAATTAAACATTTAGAAATATTATATATTATTCAAATAAATTGTGAAAGTTGAGTAAGTGATTGTTTTCAAATATTATGAAAAATTTAATAGTTCTAAACGATTCAACATCAATAAGAACATTTTAGAGCCAAGTTTATTACGTTTTAATGTGTTTTATAATTACATCCTGTAACTAAATAAAAGATTTTACTCTGAATGATCATGTTAGAATGTAAACAAACATAAGTTACCTTCAAGAGAAAGAAATATATTAAAATCTTTTGACTAACTTTTAGCAGAAAATTAGCTAACTTATACGGAGTAAAAGGTAAAAGGTTGAAAACTACCGGACGACATGTAAAATTATCTCAACGGATACACATTGTAACACCCCAACCCGGCTAGGGCTGACGTGTCACTTAACAGTAATCAGAATCAAACACAATTCCATTAATCGACATAAAACATTACATTTATTCGATAATAATTTTGCAAAACGTCATTACATAAAAAAATAATAATTTCTTTTATGAAAACTCTTGGTCTTTCCCGAGCCCTCGATCAAGTCTTTCCGGATGAACCTGTAACCTAACGTACATAAAGGACAATATGCACGCCTGAGTAAAATTGGCTTTTACTCAGTGGAACAAAACTATACAATAATAAAAATCTTATTTATAACTATCAGTCAATATATATATACGTACACATTCAATAATTCATATTCACTAGACACCGTTAGGTGCATTCACATTCACTTGGTCAATTCGTCACATTCACTAGACACCATTCGGTGCATCACATAATCACATTCACTTGGTCAATTCGTCACGTTCACTAGACACCATTCGGTGCATCACATATCTAAATATATATATAATAAGTACACTTTGTTCACGTAAGCAATTAAAAACAAACTTGAATTTCCGACTACGAGGTAATGGGAAACCCAAATCCGTACACATAAGCTAACAAATGTCGGACAATAAATAATAGTATAGAATGTTCATACCTTAAAACGTAGATCTATAATCCCCTACCATCTTTTGGGAAGATTATGATAGTGTGTGGTATAGTGATAGGATCTTTTGTTTGGATCTTTAAAAATATGTTAGCAAATTTTAATTTATACACATAAATACCAATTCTTATATTGATCAAAAGTATTGAAGGATCGAATGAAACTACCATTAGATATACATGAGTAGATTTACACATATATTTATTTATTATTGTATATATCGCTTTGTATAATTTAATAAATTAAACATGTCATGATTTTCTAGATCTTAATTTTAATATATATACTATTAATTAACTATTTATATTGAACTTTTTTTTTTGAACATAGATGACATTTATCTTCAACAAAAAAAATGATTTGCACATCAAGTAACTTTTAAATTTTGAACCATCCAAAATCAAATAACTTAATTAACTCATAAATCCAATCCTAAATATTAAATGATATTTTAAATAATAAAATTTTAGGTTATTACAATCATACCCCCTTAAAAAATTTCGTCCTCGAAATTACTAACCATCTTCTTATTAATGGAGTATTGTAACGATAGGGCAGAAGCTAAACGGTTCTTATAATTTTCTATAATAAGGCATCTAACGAGATATCTATTTACTATAACAATGTCTACCCATAACCCATAGGTTTTATTTTGTAAATGGTTTTCAACAGAAAAGAGCCTGAGCTCTGATACCATGTTGTAACACCCCAACCCGGCTAGGGCTGACGTGTCACTTAACAGTAATCAGAATCAAACACAATTCCATTAATCGACATAAAACATTACATTTATTCGATAATAATTTTGCAAAACGTCATTACATAAAAAAATAATAATTTCTTTTATGAAAACTCTTGGTCTTTCCCGAGCCCTCGATCAAGTCTTTCCGGATGAACCTGTAACCTAACGTACATAAAGGACAATATGCACGCCTGAGTAAAATTGGCTTTTACTCAGTGGAACAAAACTATACAATAATAAAAATCTTATTTATAACTATCAGTCAATATATATATACGTACACATTCAATAATTCATATTCACTAGACACCGTTAGGTGCATTCACATTCACTTGGTCAATTCGTCACATTCACTAGACACCATTCGGTGCATCACATAATCACATTCACTTGGTCAATTCGTCACGTTCACTAGACACCATTCGGTGCATCACATATCTAAATATATATATAATAAGTACACTTTGTTCACGTAAGCAATTAAAAACAAACTTGAATTTCCGACTACGAGGTAATGGGAAACCCAAATCCGTACACATAAGCTAACAAATGTCGGACAATAAATAATAGTATAGAATGTTCATACCTTAAAACGTAGATCTATAATCCCCTACCATCTTTTGGGAAGATTATGATAGTGTGTGGTATAGTGATAGGATCTTTTGTTTGGATCTTTAAAAATATGTTAGCAAATTTTAATTTATACACATAAATACCAATTCTTATATTGATCAAAAGTATTGAAGGATCGAATGAAACTACCATTAGATATACATGAGTAGATTTACACATATATTTATTTATTATTGTATATATCGCTTTGTATAATTTAATAAATTAAACATGTCATGATTTTCTAGATCTTAATTTTAATATATATACTATTAATTAACTATTTATATTGAACTTTTTTTTTTGAACATAGATGACATTTATCTTCAACAAAAAAAATGATTTGCACATCAAGTAACTTTTAAATTTTGAACCATCCAAAATCAAATAACTTAATTAACTCATAAATCCAATCCTAAATATTAAATGATATTTTAAATAATAAAATTTTAGGTTATTACACACATACCCCTCGAATTTTTTACCACTTACCAATGTTCAGTTTGAAAACTATGTTTATTTTCCCCAAAATGAAAATCCTTAAACCCTACCGGAAAAACCTACATTTTTCCACCGTCGCCTCCGTGCCACCACCACCGCCGGCACCTGACGTCAATCTCGTCGGAAAAGCCATATCCATCCTCAAACGCCACCACATACACAACCTGGATTCATTATCGTCCCAATTCACCCCCCAATCAGCTTCATACTTACTCCACCATACTCAATTCGACAAAACCCTAACCCTATCATTCATCAATTGGGCTCGCAAACGCCCATTCTTCGATTTACAATGCAGCTGTTTATCGATTCACATTCTCACCAGATTCAAGCTCTATAAAACAGCCCAATCAATCGCAGAAGATGTAGCAATCAACACTCGTAACGATGAAAATGGAGAGTTGGTCTTCAAATTGATCAAGGATACATACTCTGATTGCAATTCGAGCTCTGCTGTTATCGATTTGTTGGTAAAATCATATTCTAACTTGAAGTTGGTTAAAAGAGGGTTGAATACAATCCATTTAGCTTTATCTCATGGTTTTATGCCTGGTGTGTTGTCGTATAACTCTGTTCTTGATGCGATTATTCGGTCTAATGAGTCTATTAAGTTAGCTGAAGAAATGTATATGCATATGATCAAAACTAGTGTTTCACCTAATGTGTTTACTTATAATATATTAATCCGTGGGTTTTGCGCGGTTAGGGAGTTGGAAAGGGGTTTGGAGTTCTTTGACGAAATGCAAAAGAACGGTTGCTTGCCTAATGTCGTCACGTATAATACGTTAATTGATGCTTATTGCAAATTAAGGAGGCTTGATGATGCATTCAAGGTGTTCAAGACAATGTCTAAGAGGGATTTAGAGCCAAATGTGATTTCTTATAATGTTATACTTAACGGGTTGGGTCGAGAAGGGAGGATGAAAGAAACAGGTGAAGTTCTTGAAGAGATGAAACGGAAGAGAGTTGTTCCTGATGAAGTGACTTATAATACACTCGTGAACGGGTATTGTAAAGAAGGTAATTTTCATCAAGCTCTTGTTTTGCATGATGAAATGACTAGCAATGGGTTGTCACCAAATGTTATTACTTACACTTCTTTGATTAATAGCATGTGCAAAGCTCGAAATTTGCATCGTGCTATGGGATTTTTAGAACAAATGCGCGTGAGGAAGTTATTTCCCAATGCCAGGACATATACAACATTGATTGACGGCTTTTCCCAGCAGGGATTCATGGAAGAAGCTTATAAGTTGTTGGATGAAATGAAAAAGAACGGGTTTTCTCCCTCTATTGTGACTTACAACGCTTTGATTCATGGGCACACTATAGATGGGAGAATAGAAGATGCGTTAGGAGTTTTTGATCAGATTAATAAATCCGGATTAACCCCAGACGTTGTAAGTTATAGTACAATCATCACTGGATTTTGTCGAAATCAAGAACTAGACAAGGCCTTTGAAATGAAACGAAAAATGGTAAAAAGCGGAGTTCAACCCGATGCTGTTACCTATTCAGCACTAATTAAAGGTCTTTGTAATCAGAGGAAACTAACTGAAGCTTGTGATGTTTTTCAAGAAATGTTAAGAATAGGTTTACCACCGGATGAATGCACATACACTGCTTTAATTAACGCTTACTGTGTAGAAGGGGATACAAAAACCGCTCTACATTTGCATGATGAAATGCTTAGTAAAGGCTTGCTACCTGATGTTGTCACCTACAGTGTGTTGATTAACGGACTTAGTAAGCAAGCACGGACCCATGAAGCAAAGCAGATTCTTTTCAAGCTGTATTATGACAATGCTGTCCCAGATGATGTCACTTACAATACTTTAATAGAGAATTGCAGCGACATGGAGTTGAAAAGTGTGGTTGCTCTTATAAAAGGGTTCTGTATGAAAGGTTTGATGAATGAAGCAGATAAGGTGTTTGATAAAATGCTTCAGAGAAAACAAGCACCCAATGAAGCTGTTTATAATGTTCTTATTCATGGGCATTGTAAAGGTGGGAACTTGAGAAAGTCTTTTAAGTTTTATAAGCAGATGGTAAGGCATGGATTTATTCCTCATACCGCCACAATTATTGCTTTAGTAAAAGAACTTATAAAAGGAGAGATGACCGCGGAAGCAAGTGAAGTTATAGAAAATGTGTTAAGAAGTTGCAAGGTTACCGACGCTGAGCTGGCAAAAGCGCTTGTTGAGATAAACCATAAGCAAGGAAACATGGATGCAGTATTCAAGATTCTTTCTGAAATGGCTAAGGATGGGCTTCTTCCAAACAGTGGGAGAACTGCTTATGCTCAGTTATCATGATCAAGGTGTGATCTTTTGATGCATTTATGGGCTTCCTGCTTGCTTATGTGTGTAAATATTACCTGTAATGCATTTTAATGCTATAACATACAAATTGTTGACTATATACCCATTCGCATACCTGTAGTTTACCACTTCTGTATCCGTTTTAGCTTTCTTGGTCACTTTCATCAGGTATTTCATATTGATCTATGTTCAACAATCTACTCAAGTCCAGGCAGTATCTACTTGTGCTCAAGCAATAATACTACTATCAAAGCCAGCTTGATTTGATAGTTCCAAGACGAGCCAAAACCTGAGCTCGAATTAGGCTGCCTCCAATCTATAGTAATTAAAGACTCAAGGCGCTTAAATTAGCTTAAATTGGGCATTGTTTTAGGCTGGTTTAGATTCTTTTAAATTACATTAGGTCAGTTTGAGACAAGTTTACATTTTTGCAGATAGAGGCACAGTTTTTCCAAACCTTGCTCCATATAAGACGGTTATTATATATATTGCATCACTTGGCTGTCTAGGCATGCGCCTTTGACTCCTGTGTTGTAACTCAAAGTCTCAAACTGGCTTGTGGCTCTACTAGTGGCTTGTCTTGGCATACTTTGGTACAGGCTTTAAAAAAAGCAGATTTAAAAGATAAAAATCATCTTCAACAAATTCAGAAGACAATCCAACATTCAAATTGAGTTAGCTTTAACTACAGATTACATAACAACCAGTCTACATACAATATTACACAAACTAGTTATTACCAAAAGGCTCAATTCTCCTAAAACAAACCTACACCAATAAAACTAAATTAAACACAATAACAATGTTACTACATACCAACCCACTTTCATCTCAAAGAAAGCCTCTGATAAATATCATCAGCCAACACCTGCCTCAAACTTTCACCAAAATAATAATGAGATTTCTCACTCTCCAAAACCCTCGGAACGGCCCCGCTCTCCTCCGGCTCATTCCAAACCTCCGGCTCCGGCTCTCTAGCAATCTGGCATAAATTATGCAACACACAACAAGCCACAATCGTCTGCGGCGCATGATTCAACCCAACATTCATATCCTGCAAAATGCTCCACCTCCCTTTCAACAACCCAATAGCTTCCTCCACCACTTTCCTCCCTTTCATCAACCCTTCATCAAACGCGTTCTGCGCAGGATTTCCCATCCTATTCCACGAAAAAGGAGTCAATAAAAACGACAGCAACGGATAACACCAATCCCCAACAATGTACGGTCTAACCGGATGCCCTTTCACATTCACAACTTTCTCCCACACAATATCCCCAGATATCAACCTGTTGTAAAGCAAACTATCACGAAAATGCGTGGCGTCATCAACCCCACCCGGAGCCTTCACACACACATCCCAAAAGATCTTCTTATGATCCGCAACAACCTGAAGCTGAACAGATCGAAAACCGTAGGCGTTCATATACAAATTAGGGTTTGGTAAATTTGGGGGAAGTTTATGAATACGAACATGAGTGTTATCAATCGCACCACATATGTTCGGAAGCGAGGTGATTTCTGCAAAGGAGTTAGTTGTTTCATGTAAACGGCGGCGACCGGCGGGGATTTTGATAAACTCCGGGTAAAGTTTAGTGGACAACAATCGAGTAACCATGTTAGTGATTTTGGAAACGAGATAAGGTTCAAGCGAGTAACGTTTGGCAACAGTTTTGGCAGATAAACCGAGAGATAAACGAGATAACACCATAGCAACAGCGTAATCAGAAGGAAGAGATAAGTTGGATTGAGCGATGTAGGGTTTCAATTTCTCAACAACGGTGGTGAATACAGGGTATGAGAGGCCGTACAACGATCGCCATTGAGCATCGCGTAATGGAGCTTCCATGGCCCAGATGCGTTCAGTGGAGAGTGCTCGGAATGCGGAGACGGAGTATTGGGAAGTGGTGGTGGGGGATGGCGGTGGTGATGATTGGGGTTTGTTGCGGGTGGTGGAGATGTAGGAGAGGACGGAGGCGATGGTGAAGAAGAGGAGAGGGGCGGCGGAGGTGGAGGTGAGGAGGGAGGAGGGGGTGGCGGAGGTGGTGGTGGTTGAATCGGAGAGGAGAGAGGTGGTGGGATCGAGATGGTTTTGGAGGTGGAGGAGGTTTGAGAGCATAATTAGGAATGATTGATCCATGGTTTGGTTGTGGATCGGATTTGTGATTGTGAAACCCTAATTGAGTTTTCAGGGAGGAGGAAGACGATGATGGTTCATTGACGATGGTATTTGTATAAAGAAAAATGGTGAAAGTGTAAAATTTGTCCTTGTAGTTTTCATGGCTTGCTTTTGTGGCCCAGTTAATTTATCTTCTTTTAAACCAGAGCTGCATGGTTGACTTGACGACCAAGTTTTTTTTAGAATCAAGTTCGGGTTAGTCAACAAGAGGTAAAGAACTAGGTAAGGTCGTTTTTTTCTATGAGGAACTGAACTGATGTGTATCTGACGCTTTGAATACACCGAGTCAGGTCTAAAACCGTTTTCTTTTGCAACTCTATTTTAAAACATAATAAAGCTTGTGAAAATCATTAAAAAAAAAAAACGAGTCTCTATTATCGTTTTTTTAATGGGAGTGTTAAATTTCTCGAGAAATAAACTATTCATGTCTCATTTTTTTGGCAATGTTCTTTTCTTTTGATCTATGTTAAAATAATATCGTAGCAATGTAGTGTTTTCATTTAAACAAGTTTACTACATGTTAGACTTATCAGTTATCATTATCCTCTTTTTTTATACAATGATTATAACTAGTAAGCGATTGTAAATATTTGTGAGTAAAGAATAAATAAAATTCAAGAAAATATTGAAGTCAATTTGCATATTTAAGAAATACATTGTTTATCTGTATAACTTTTTAATAATGACTGAAAATGGTTGTAACTATAATAGAAAAAAAGTAATATTATTGGATTGAAAATGAGTATGGGTATGAAAGAGTAGTTAGTGAAGGTTCTTACTTAAGCAAAGTATGCTTGTAGGTTATGGCTTCTTGAATGGTTTTTTTAAAAATGCACCTTTCGAATTTTGTTTCACTTGAGATGTATCCTGATAAGGTGAAAACCATTCAGAAGATGTCGTTCCCACGCACTAACTGAGGAAGAAGTTTATGGATTACGAGAATAGACATTCAACACTTGAACGGACGTGCTGCGTATTTGCTTGGGCTGCTCTGACAGTTAATGGTTTATCACACAACTTGACTCATCACACCCATGGGTGCACTGAAATACATATTCAAGAAAGCCTATCAATGAATAGTTTTTTTGAAAAATATACATGAAACTACATTTCTTTGCACCATGAAATTCCAAAATAACATCAGTATTAAAATATTAATAATAATATTACAATCTTACATCCACACAAACATAACTACATGGCTACATACATGGGTGTTATGTATTATTTAATCCACTCATAACAACCGTGACATGACTTCCAACCTTTTCAACCACATTTACTCGATCACAATCTCTGATAAATAAACCTTCCTGATGAGCCCACCTGCAAAATATTTTGCTCCGCAACATTTGTTACTAATAAATTTTTTGCAGCATCCACTCACATACCTCTTTTTCAAACCATTCCTCCTGCAACAAATTTTCATCTCTTTCCCTAACTCCTCTCCTGTCACATACTCCTTCACCCGATCACGACAATGGTTGTCATCTTTTTTCGCGTTCACAATGGCATGACAATGTGGCTTATCCTGGTCAAACGAATCCCGCAAACCCTGTGACTCCACATCTTTCCTTACATTACAGCATTTGGTTTTTTGTACTAGTTGCTTTGCCTTATGTTGTGGTTGGACCTCATGTATTTCGTCATCGTCATATTTACTGCAACACCCTTGTTTCTCTTTCCCTTTTCCTGATTGAACCACATGTTTTACATCATTAGCACAACAGTCACCTTTTGCTTCTGGTATGCAATTGGTGGCGTCTGTGGGATCATCACGACCACAGCAACCATCAGTATCATCCCTTTTGGGTATGCGGTGATCATCATCACGAGCACAGCAACAGTCGTCTTCTTTGGTTTCTTGCACCAGATGCTTAAGCTCTTGTACATTATCGTCCTGGCCACAACAACCACCATTCTTTAGAACCTTAGTACCCGACGAGCATTGTGCATGATTAAGTGAAGAACCCGAATGTGTTTCCACGCTCCTCATGACAGTTGTACCATGTAACAAGAGCATGCTATTGAAAATCACTAACAAGCATGTCCCCACATCCGCAAGAACCGCAGCCCAAACTAGAGGGTGACCCGCAATAGCTAATGCGATTATAGCAGCCTTGGTAGTAATGGAAAAACATATATTTTCAAATATTTTTCTGCGGGTTTTTCTCGCCAGCCTCACAACAACTGGGATTTTTCGGATATCATTTGACATTAGGATTATGTGACCGGTTTCATTTGCTAAAGCTGACCCAGAAACACCCATTGAGATCCCGATATCTGCTGTGGCTAAAGCAGGTGCATCGTTTAGCCCATCACCAACCATTGCTGTTTTGAATTCTTTTTGCATTTCCTTAATAAGTTTAGCTTTATCTTGAGGTAAAAGTTCTGCATGAACCACCTCTAATGCCCCTCCTAACTGCAAATATGTTAAAGAGCAAATATAACATGGGCAGAAGACATTTGACCCATTTAACTCACAATGAACCGATTTATTTACAAATAAATGGGATGAGATCGATAGCACGTCTATTTTTTAAAACAAGAAGTTTGGTGGTCACCTGATTTTGTGCATGATTAGCTGCAGCTTGACAATCTCCTGTAAGCATGGCTGTTCTGATCCCCAATGATTTAAGCTCTTCGAGTGCTTCCTTAACCCCAATTCGACAAGAATCCGAGAAACTAAAGATTCCAGCAAGTGTAGACTCCACAAATATGTAACCAGTCGATTTCCCTTCAATATTTTCACTTCCCTTCTTTGCAGCTACTAATAGTTCAGTAAACAAGTTAGAAAACATAATGAGGCATCATCGGTCCAAAATTAGGTGTTACGAACTTTTTTTTACCTTGTGAACACCCTGCTCTACTGGCAATCTTTTGGTTACCAATATAAATATCTTTTCCATCAATCTTCCCATAAATTCCTTCTCCTGGAAATTCTTTGAAGTCCTCCACATTGTTTGGTTGTGGTTCGACTGAGTGATCACGTGCATAATCTATAAGTGTTGCAGCCATTGGGTGACTAGACTTGCTCTCTAGGCTCGAAACCCTTCAAAAAGAACTAGAAACAATCATTCCAATGTAACAAAAAGATTGGGTGCCAGGATACCTTTTAGAAGTGATATTAGACAAGATAAAACTTCAGAAGAAAGTGTTTTTTGTACCCATTTTTAATTACCCGTTTGACCATTACCGACTATATGTTTACAACTGGTACAAGGGAAACAAAAGAGTCAGTTTATACCAGTATAGCAATTTGTGATTGTCAATGAGTGGATGGAAGTTAGAGACAGAAAACTCTCCTTTAGTGATTGTCCCGGTTTTGTCAAAACAAATGAACTTAACCGCTGAAAGTGTCTCCAGGTATTGTGCCCCTTTAACTAGAAGTCCAAATGTAGCTGCTTTTGACATGGCACAAAAATGCTGCAACGGGTGTAGACAAGATAAGCGCGCATGGACATGCACTTACCAAAACCACCAATGCCAAGTGATACCAATTTTCAACATCATGAACGTGTAAAGCAGCGGGTATTCCAGCCAAGCATGCGGCTACTAAACACACAACTGCAAAACCCAAGTCACATCAATAATATAAGGTTTTTCAGAGGTGTAGAAATAGGATGATATTTTATAGAAGCAAATTTTACCTGGGGTGTAATACTTGGCGATTTTGTCTACGTATCTTTGAGTATTTGATTTATTGTTTTGAGCTTCTTCAACAAGCTTGGCCATCTTTGCTACTACACAATCATCAGCTAGCGCGGTAGTTTTAACAGTAATATAACCTGAAAAATACTATAGTCAAACTCAAATCCGGGATACGATTTGACTTTTGATGTAAATTGTAAAAGATAGATGGATTAAACAAGGTTTTGATACCATTCAAATTGATTGTGCCTGCCCAAACAATGGAATCTACTTGTTTAGACACCGGAAACGATTCACCAGTTAAAGCTTTCTCATCAACCTCACAGTTCCCTTCCACGACTATTCCGTCAATCGGGATCATGGTCCCAGCCTTAACTGCAAGTCTTGTGTTGACCATCACTTCCTTAGTGTCGACTTCTTCACCAGTATCAGCTAATACAGCATTTTGGGGAGCTATGCTCATCAACGACGACATCACAGCAGTGGCCTATTCCAACATTATTAGACATCTTTAATTAATTCACACTAAGTTAGTGGTGTGTATCTGTGTGTGTTTGAGGTTGCAAGGATACCTTGTGACTCGCCCTTGTCTCGAGCCATTCTGATACAGTCAACAAAAACACAATTGTCCCGGCTTCCCAATAATCCTTAAGAAAAATAGATCCTCCAACTGCACATATTTATACACGAACTGATTGCAAATTCAATGGCATTTGATCATCTCTATATATCACCTTATTAATTAGTTTTATCATATTTAATGTTATAATTGTTAGTAAACTTAATTAATACTTAGTGCTATGTATTATTCATATGATGTACCTGCAATGAGCATGAGTATGTTGATGTCGATTCTGAGGTTCCGTAGGGATGCAATAGCTTTTAGAATCAGCGGTATGCTGCCGACAGCAACAGATCCAAGAGCCAACCATTTAAATGGCACATAGATATACTTGAGAAATGATAGCAAAAGTAAGACACCACACACCACTGCATAAGGGCTTGGCCACTTATTTCGGTAGCTGTGATTTCCTCCTTTCATTCTCACATTTGCTTCTAATCGTGCTTGATTTAGCGCCTTAACTAATCAATCCAAACAACCAACCATGCAAATATATAATATATATATAAAGTCTAGGGAAGACAACATGGCACTTCATTACAAAGTGTTTGGTTTCTTTTCATATAACTTTAAAGGAGAAAAAAGGCAACATACAATTATAATTATTATTATTAAGGTAAAAAAGAATGTAAAATTAAACACAAAAGAGATAAAATGAATATTAAAGTGAGGAAGAGTTGGTTAACCAATTTGAGATTGAGAGATGAGGACGATGTCATGAAGAACGATTACAGTTCTGGTGGGAACGATGACAGTGACACGATGAACGCCTTCAAGTGGTTCGAGGATCTTCTCGATCAATAATACCTCTGATGAGCAACATAAACCCAAAACCTCAAAATAGCTTTTCTCTAAATCATTTTTCTTCATCTCTACTCAAGTATGAGACTTTATCTATCTATCTATCTATTTATATAACAACCATCTTCCAATAAATAATTTTTTTTAATTATTTATAACAAAAAGTCAACTATCATAATATAGTCTATTTAGTGGTTAAGAGGTCAATCTCACTCATGTTTGTTAATTAGAGTATATGTCATGGGTTTGTAAGGAAATAAACAATCACTTATATTTTAACGGCCGTAGTCTATAATAAATAAATTATAGTCACGTAAGAAAGAAGTAACATGTCCACTATTAAAACGAAGATGATCCATTCGAAATTAAAACGAAGCAATTAAGATTCATTCAAAATTAAAATTCCAATCGAAAATGTCAATTGTCCTTGAGGTAGTCAACATTATCGCTGCTTCTCAACTGGAAATTAATCCATAGAATCTGAAAAATGCACTATATGAATCGGTGTACTTATAAATGTTTCATGCTACCATGTAATTCTCCATAAAAGGAAATGTAGAGGCTAATAACTCGTTTAGCCAAATTAAATTAATTCTTAACAAAAATCGTCCGATCCTTTACTCCGGTTCGACCGGTAAGGAGACCGGTTTGATATCCGGTCCGGTTCTGAAAACATTGTATGGAAGTCACTTTAAACTTTAAGAAATAGATCGGTTTGTGAACAAAAGGGGTTTATAAATAGTCAAAGGGCTATATATGCAACATGACATTGTTTATGGGGGTTTAATGTTCGTGCTAGAAAATAGAAGATCAAAATCTAGGGTTCTTTTCGATCAAAATCGAGCCCTAAATTGCTACTATCGTGATCAAATCCACGCAAATTGTGCAGAAAATCGTGTGCTTTTGAATTTCAAAGTTCGTATACCGACATCTCCAATAGCAGATTCATTTCGCAACAATGACTGAGGTACCATATTCGTCTCCTGACACTGATTCTAATCAATTCTATGTTAATTGTCATTGATAATCATAGGATAATTAACTAATTAACTAAAAAGGATTCATATTTGTTTAATTGAGTTGGAATTATGTATGATGCAATGTAATGTTCAAACCACAAATCTGTGGGTGGAATGATTGGATTCAGTAAAGATCATATGATGATATAGACAGAAAATTTAGTTGGAATTAATTCAAATGCAGTGAAATATTTCTTGATTATTTATGTTAAGTAAGGCTTCATACTCGATGGGCACCAATATTTTTGAAACTAACACATGTTTATACCATTTGCATTTGATACGTTTGGTTTTCTTGCACCTGAGGCTGTGGAGCTACTTAGTCGGGTCCGAAAGTACTTAGTCGAGTCCAACGGGTCATGCATAGTAATGTTATGACCCCAGGATCTATGAATCTAGCTTTTTAAAAGGCTTAGTTTTGCTGTCCAAAAAGGGCTTGCAGCACAACTTGTTCTCCGTTTGCCTTATATTTCATTGTTAAAAAAAGTTGGATTCATCACATCAAACTACCTGGTTTTGGTATACATACCTATATTTATTTCTATATACTTGATGATCTGCCTAATGTCCACATTTGTTTTCTTTTTTTATCTTGTTATATATTTGATTATGGAGGTTCTGATATACTCTGTGTTTATGCCCAATGGTTCCTTGTTACACCTTTTGGAGTGCAGTGGTTTATAATTTGTACATGTAAACTTTGGTATCTTTTAACATCTCATTGACATTTTGTTTTTTTTATTGCTTTTCAGTATTGGGTCAGCCAAGGAAAAAAATGGTGCGATTTATGCAAAATTTTCATAACAAATAGTACTTCCAGCATTAGAAATCATGAGCTTGGTCAACGCCACAAAGATAATGTTACCAAGAGGATTGCTGACATGCGAGATGCGAAAGTGGCAAAAGAGAAAGAGAAGCAGAAAACTGCCCGTGTTCTCTCACAAATTGAAGAGGTGAATATAATATTTTATTTCCCTTCTTATATTGTTTCAGATTATTGCCAAGTATTAAGTATAAGCTCTCTATCAAGGAACATTACATTGGCTATCTTCATTTCACACCACACAACTAGCTGTTTTTTGGATGATAATCCATGATGAATGTTGTGTTTATCTTGAATAAGTGCCTGTATTATTGCACCACACCCTCCCTTAAACTTATAGTGTACTAAATACATTATGTCAATATTCTGATATATTTCGTTTGTATACATTGTTGGCAGAAAGCAAGTCGTAGTTATCAAATGGACATATCAACTTTTCAAAAGGCCAGGGATTCTAATACAAGTTCTTTAGGTGCTCCAACAAGCAGTGAAGGGACAGGTGATGGCTCTACAATAGGATGCTATTAAAAATAAAAAATAAAATTAGTAATTTAAAGAAAAGTAGTATATATGTTAAAAGAACTTGATGATAACATTCTAATTTTCATATGTTTTAACTTTTGCAGAATGGGAGCATGACACATCAACAGGCTATTACTACAATAAAAGTAACGGTTGTTACTATGATCCAAACTCTGGCTTCTACTATACCGATGCTCTAGGTACGCTCCAAACCATATTATCTGTATCACCAAACCCAAAGTCATAGAGGTGGCAAAATGGGTGGATTTCGTAACGTGCCAAAATAGGTAGTTTAATAGTATTGGTCGAAAGGGGCGCAGGCGTGCCAACCTTTAACCCATTTGACCTTTTAGAGATGAACTATAACTATGTAACCCAAGTTGACCTAAATCAACCTTTCTTGAACTTTTAATATTTGCTGATTCTTTAGATTGCAACAGGTAAATGGGTGACACAGGAAGAGGCTTTTGCTGCTGCAGCTAAGCATTCTTCCGGGCCCATACAAAAGAAACCCATGTTTGCTACCCCATCATTGACTTCAAAGAGTGCAAATGACTCTAAACCTCAACGTTCAACTGTAAACCCCACACGATCTGTTAACAAACCATCATCTCTTGCTATAAACAAGAGAAAACGAACAGATAACAAACCAAAAGTTGTATCTGAAGAGGAAGCAGCTGCACTCAAAGCAAGGGAGGCTGCAAGGAAGAGAGTTGAGGAGAGAGAAAAATCATCGCTTGGTCTTTATAAACATTGGTACGTACTGTTTTAGCGCAAAATTATGGGTATTTACTACACACAAGGGAAAGTTTCACCTAAACAAGTAATAGGATGTTTCTGTAAAGTCACTCAACTTTTATTAGGTGTTCCAATCTTGTATACTTGCTTTTATAAATTCTAGATTAAGGGTATTTACTACAAGGGAAATTTTCCTAAGTTAACATAAGTTTTATGTCAAGTTGGAAAAAAAAACCCAATATTCTTATAAGTTTTATCTTCTACATACAAAAGTAACATAACATTTATAAAAAGGTTATATGAGATTGAAATGGTTAATGAAAGTTGAGTGACTCTAGAGAAAAAAAATGCCAGACTTTAATAGGCCTCTTGGGAAACTTTGTTCTATTGTGTGAACTTAACACCAATTTAAATATAATAGAGGGTGTTGACCAAAAACACTTTTTGTTTAGATACTTATATATAATTCGTTTCAGAAAGTTCATAATTTCTGAGAAAATGATTTATGAGGTTTTACACACTGAATATACTCTTTGGGAGACTTTGACTCATCTAACCTATTTTCTTTTAACCTGATTTTTTAGTTTGTCCCATTTGGGGTATAATATTCCCAATTCAACCTTGACCCGTGGTATTTATATGCTGGTTTTTCTTAATACAGAAGTTGATGATTTGGAAATCGGGTGATTCCGGAAACAAAGAGATTGCAGGTGGTTCTGTAAGCTGTAATGTTTTGAATCTAGAAACAACAGATTTGTAAAATGGATTCACTTCAGTGATTCACATAGTTTTGGTTTTTTGTACAATAGTATATTTATTTTAATGGTCTTGTTAAAGAGACCCATAATTGACAGATGATATGCATTTTGCAGTAACTGACTGAGTTCTAGGGGGACCTGGGTTTGGTGGTTTTTGTCCAATTAGTTGACTGTTTAGTGTTATTTGGTCATATAAATCGGCCACTGACCACACACTTTAAAATTCCCCCGGACCCCTACGTCCAACCATGTTTTCTCCCTGTTGTCGACTACTAGTATATTCTATTCTATGTTATTACTTTTTATGCATCACGTGCTATGTGATTATGTAGTTTTATAAAAAAATTAAATCTGAAATGGCCTATGTATACAAGTTTACCTACTACACAATTAAATGTCTAAATGTGAATGTGATTTTTTCACCTTATTAATAGCAAATAAGTAAAGGGGAAAATAAATACAAGTAAGAAAGTAAAAGCAAGTACAATAATGCACATAATTAGTGTGGGCCTTCTTAACAAGGCCTTTTCAATTAAGTACGCTCTTTTAGACCCAATTTAGAAAAGTAATGAAATCGAATGGATCGTAGTTAAAGTTTGTACGAAGAAGTTTTCATATATATCCCTACAAATTTTAAGAAATCTATATATACCTTTCAATAAAAAAGGATTTTAGCAGACATGTGTCATTCATTAAAAAGGAAGTTGAAACATTTCCTACTAAAAACTAAAACTCTTTTTTTATAAGCTTTGTATGAAAAGAAATCAATATCATTAAATCACTCATAATTTTCTCTTCTAAAAATTCAACCTAACTTATTTACATCTTAAAATTACTGTGAAAACGGAAACAAACAACTTAAACAAAGAACAAATTGCAATTTACGATCTAGACCCATGCATGCAGTATACTCGACATGGTACATATGAGTGTCACCGTGAATTTTGCTGGATATTTATCATCGTGATTATTTGCATGTTTGTTTTTTCTTATTTTTTTTAAATTAATTAGTAGGATTTATATGACACAGTTTAAAAGCGGCGATATCAAATTTGGTACTAATAGTATATTTGTATTTTAAATCTGTTTGCTTAAGGCTCAAATCAGAGTTTGAATGCAATTTGTGTTTATATTCATACTAGTTTAGTGCCCGCGCTACGCTCGGGAACACAACTCAAGTGATGGTTTTAAGGATGTTCGAGAATGTTCCATTTAGTTTTGAGACAAAACCGTGATAAAACAGAACACATGTTATATTTTTAAAAATTTGATTTTTAGTATAGCAATATTATACTCAAATTAAAGATAATAAAGTGCATAGTTTATGGTGTAGTTTAATTTTTTTAAATCATATAAAAATGTTATGTATATTTATAAAACACTGAGGTCTTTAGTTGTATGTTATTATTAATTTTATCCATAAGTTTCATTTTTAAACCCTATCAAATATAAACCGACTCACGTACACCCCTTGTAGTAAAGGGTTAAAAATATAAATATTCTTAAATTTTTCAGAATTCTCCAAAATATTAGGGGACCAAAAATATAATTAGTTTTATTATAATAAATTTTATATACATATTTTAAATAAAAAATCATTATTGTAAGATAATCTCTCAAATAATGCCAAATAAGCTAAAAGCTATGAAAAATGCCACATAAGATTTTTTGTTTTGGTATATTATATAAGGATATATTTAATGTAATGTGTAGTTTATTTTCAAATGTTAATTTTTCATTAAGTTTTAGAATATGTTGTGTTTTTTTATGTTTCCATTGTGTAACATATATATCAATTTCAACGTATTTTATATAAATGATTCAGAATATGAACATTTTATCCCGAACTAATTATTAAATTCACAATTTTGTTATTTGAAGTATCTACCTAGCATTTTATGAACAAAAGAAATTATGTTACAGGTATATTGAAGCTATAACCTTTATTTTTCAGAAGTTTGTAGTTATATATACTATAAATGAACTCTTAATAAACAAAAATAAATGAAAAAAACCTTAAAAAAACATTTTGAAGGACATATATGATGTTTTATAAGTTAATATGAATATATATGAAATTTCATAAATTTGTAGGACATATATATATATATATATATATATATATATGATATCTCATAAGTCTGACACACATATATTATCATACTAGATTACTAACCCGTAAAATACACGGAATCATATATAAAAATGATGGAATTAAATACATATACTAATTTATTAAATACTAATTTATTTACAAAAAATAATGTCAAATATCATATATATTTAAACCAAAATTTTAAATTCTATATGGATAATATTTCTTATAGATTCCTACATATAATATCATATATATCCAAACTAAATTTATATTTTATACGGATAATATTTCATATATATCTTTAAAAATAATCAAACAACACATATATCCAAACCAATTTTAAAGTAAATAGATAAATACATGAAAAGATAAATTTAATGATTTGAAAATATATGCGGGTAGTATTTGACCCGAATAAGATCCATGAGCTAAATTAAAGGAGAGTTCGCCACATAGGATTTTTCCTTTGTGGCACATCTAAAATGATAACATCTTGATAAGTTACTCAATTATTAGAATACTAGATTAATTCCCGTGTACTACACGAGATTTCGGTTTTATATGTTTTATCTAAATTTAGGTATTAAATTTATTTTTAAAATATTCTCTATTAAATCGGTTTGGATACTTACAAATATTTTCCTATAAAAAATCATATGTTAAAATAAAGGAAATCTACCTATTCTAATAATTGAGTAACTCATCCACATGTCATCATTTTAACTACTCCACATAGGATTTTGCTTATGTGTCATGTTCTAAATTAATTTGATGGAGAATTTTTAGATGGGTCATGGTATGCTCCATATTCGAAATAACCCGATATGTTTAAATTAAAAATTCATAAATTATTATCAATTAATTTACCAATTAATTATCATGATCTATATTTTAACCGTACCAATTATCATGAATTATCTCCTAACCCGATATGTTCAAATAAAAAACTTATCAATTATTATGATCTATCATAACCTGATATGTTCAAATTAAAGTTTTATCAATTATCATTAATTATCTCATAACTCGATATGTTCAAATAAAAAAATTAACAATTATCATGAATTATCTCCTAACTTGATATGTTCAAATAAAAATTTACCAGCTATTATAAATCATATCCTTTATTGTAACATATGATTTTTTATATGAATATATTTGTAAATATCCAAATCGATTTAATAAGAGATATGTTAAAAATAAATTTGATATCTATATTGAGTTAAAACCTATAAAACTAAAATCCGTGTAGTACACGGGCACTAATCTAGTTATCTATAATAATTGTAAATTTTTTATTTGAATATATAGGGTTAGAAGATAATTCATGATAAGTGGTAAATTTTTAATTTGAACATATTGGGTTAGGATATCATTCATGATAATTGATAATTTTTTAAATTGAACATATCGGGTTAGGAGATGGATTATGATAATCGGTAAATTTTTATTTGAACATATCATATTAGGAGATAATTGATGATAATTTGTTAATTTTTTATTTGTACATATCGGGTTATTTCGAATATGAAGCATATCATGACCTGCCTTGAAATCATACATCAAATTAATCTAGAGGATGACACCTAAGCAAAATGCTATGTGGAGTAGTTAGAATGTTGACATGTGGATGAGTTACTCAATTATTAGAATATGTATAAGTAAATATATGAAACTAAATATATATTTAATATAAAATTTGAATTTCACAATGATTATAATTACCGATGTACTTAATCGGATAATATGAATGATAGAATATTTTAAAATTTAAATTAGAGATAAATATTATTAGCACTTATATGATTAGTTATAAATTAAGTACACATATATATATAAAGATAAATATCATTAGCACTTCTATGATTAGTTATAAACTAAGTAGATAATTATATAAAAAGATAAATTTAGTTATTTAGATGCAGGTAATATTTGACCCGAATAAAATCCGTGAATATTATAGTCTTAATAAAAGGAGAGTTTGCCATGTAGGATTTTTCCTATATGACATATCCTTATATAATATAGCAAAACAAAAAAATCTCATGTGGTATCTTTTCATAGCTTTTAGCTTATGTGGCATTATTTGAAAGATTATCTCATAATAATGATTTTTTATTTAAAATATGTATATAAAATTTATTATAATAAAACTAATTACATTTTTTGTCCCCTAATATTTTGGAGAATTCTGAAAAATTTAAGAGTATTTATATTTTTAACCCTTTACTACAAGGGGTGTACGTGAGTCGGTTTATATTTGATAAGGTTTAAAAATGAAACTTATGGATAAAGTTAATAAGAACATATAATTAAAAACCTCAGTGTTTTATAAATATACATAACATTTTTATATGATTTTAAAAAAATAAATAAACTACACCATAAAACTAAGCACTTTATTCTCTTTAATTTGAGTATAATATTGCTATACTAAAAATCTAATTTTTAAAAATATAGCACTTTATTCTCTTTAATTTAAGTATAATATTGCTATACTAAAAATCTAATTTTTAAAAATATATCATGTGTTCCGTTTTACCACGGTTTTGTCTCAAAACTGAATGGAACATTCATAAACATCCTTAAAAGCATCACTTGAATTGTGTTCCCGAGCGTAGCACAGACACTAAACTAGTGTAAAATGTTGACAAATAAATAAGTTACTCAATTATTATAATTTAAAGTAAAACTCATAGATTAATCTTAAAATAATGCAACTAACGTTTAGACTTTAGAAACCTTTACAAAAACATTTGTGTCTATAGTAGCAATCTTACACGCACGTGTATTCTTTTATCAGTTTTATTATTGTACAATACTAATAACTTGGACTAACGTATAAGAAAAGAATATCATATGCAATTTTAGATGTTCATTAGGATACATATTACATTATTTTTATAGTATTCTATAACTTTTTTTCGTGTGTATTTGTTATGTCTGTTTATCTCTTAGATGAAGTAACACGATTGAACAAACATGAAGAAGGAAAGCGCGTGTTAATTTAAGTATTTGTGTTAGACATTTGCTTGTTCTGTTAAGCTCAAAGGTTATACATAATAATAAATGATTATAGGTCGTTACCACGGGTACATATTGTATAAGCTTACAAGGTTATATGTCTTTTTATTTTTTTGGTATATTGGTTTTAAACAATTTCAACTTTCACATTTCAGTGACTAGAGTTTCTAATTATCAAATTGGCTAGTTTTATCATTTTAACAACTAACAGGCTATCATTAATTTTTTTTTAAATTTACGACTGATGTTTTAGAACTTTGATCAGAGGGAAAATACGAGTTTTTACTCTTTCGTGTAACTCTAGCATCATATCTCGATAGTCGTTTATTAATAAAATCTTTGACCATTTAAGAAAAAGCTATTGTTCGATCTTACAGTATTAACCCGATCCTGGTCTGTGGATCCAAAAGTCAATACTCAATACACAAGCGTAACCAACATTACTAAAAAAACTAAAAAAGGTAAGTTATTTTTCAATAAGGAGACCTATCGCTGGGGTTGTAATTATATTGTATCAAAGTTTGTATATTGCAAAAGTTCTTTTTCTATTAAAAAATATGTAAAAGATATGCAAAAAGCTATGGACATGGAGGATCGATGGTTTTGTAACCCTTTATATATTATCTTTGATATTGACTCTTATAATTTCATGGTCCCATCTGTAATAGTGTTTTTCTTTCTTTCCTTTTAGTTTTTTTTTACTTATTTATCCTATAAAAAATCTAATATATACTAATAAAAATGTATAATTATTGCTACATATCACTATGTGGTTAAACTTTTAATTTATTTTCCGTGTTAAAACTACATTAGTTTTTTAATTAGATGAAATTTCTAATACTTTAATTAGTCCAACTCAATCTTAAATTTTGAAAATACTTTAATTAGTGTGGAGTAGACAATATATTGACTAAGCAAATTAATAAAAATTAGGACGTCGGTGATAATGACCGAAAGTAAAGCCGTAGTGAAGTGAATAGTCGTAAAGATATATGAGATGAGGTTGACGCGTGAGGGCCCTTTACACCCATGAAATAATATCGATGATCAAATGTAAATATGATTGAATAGAAGAGGGTATACACGAAATATCATATCATATATATTTATTACCAAAAGGTTTTCAATATCAAGCATGGTGAGTGTATGTTTTTCTCTCAAACATTCAAGATTTAAATGATAAGTAAATTTAAGGTTTAAAGTTGTATCACAAACAAAAACGTAGATTTAAAAGTATGATTAGAGAGTTATAAGTTAGCACGTAGAAGACCTCTTATTATGGAGGAGACGCAAAACCAATATACTTTTTTTTAATACCTAATCATCATAATATATTAAACATCAAATATATTAAATATACTTTTAAATGTTATTAAAGACATCTTTCAATCATTTTTTGTCTTTTAACTTATAAACTATGAAGTATACGCGTAAAGGACCACTTATTGCATGCGGAGGAGAGAAAACCATGAAAGATATTAAACATGGAAATGTTGTCGCGTACTCGTGAATTGAATATAAGAAAAAAATGAAAGCCGGATGTTGTTGATAATATTAGAAACTTTATATAAATAAACAAACTTGTTTTAAACCCATGTGTTGTGGGGAGACTATTAGATAATATTTGAAACTTTAAATATAACAACACAGAAACCGTTAATAAATCACATCATAGCGGTGATAAAAATAAGTACATCGCAGTTGAAACGTTAAACTAGTTAAAAATATTAACGTTGATAAAATTAGCACGTACCAGTTTGGATTTTACACCAATGATATTTTTAAAGCTATAAGAAAGAGTTTGTAAAAAATCAAAACATTGATTTGAGTTTCGACGTCTTGTATGTTTATGCATCAATCACTCGTACATTATGACATACAATTATGTTTTGAACGAAACTTGTACAGAGATGTAGATAAAAATAAGCATGTTGCAACAATTGATTAATGATGTTACGGGATTTAATTGAATACTAAATTATAAAGTTTTGATGAGAATAAAAAAATATAACTTAATTTTGTTTGATAAAAATATAACTTTTTAGTACCAGATAGTTCACAAATAGTTCGATTATTTGTTATATTAAGCTCTACATATATATATAACACTTGAAGACAAAGACATGGAAGATACATTTGACTGGTAAATTAATGGACCGGTCCCCCCAAACGATGCTTAAACATTGATCATACAATAAAATACAGCCCAAAGCTAACGAATGTGGGTCGTTGGTAACTTAGCCTGCTGTTTACTCACAACGAGAGTGTTGTTTTCTTATTGAATGTTCACACAAACACAACTTGATCTAATCTTAAAAGCCAACGGGTTAGTGGCCCATTGATCGATAACGTAATTGTATTCGAAGCACTAAATCAGGGGTTCTAATCCTGCTGATCATAGATTGTGGTGTATTTATAATTTTAAAATAGTTATAACCGAATGAACCATCCAAATGGAAACAAGTTAGCTAATGATTTGATTTGACATAAAACCATCCAAACTTAAGGAAATCTTCTTTAGAGTTTATTTTGTATTTGTTTTTCGATTATTTAACGATTTGACTGATGGTTTAAAACTTCAACCTAACAACGTAAACCAAATCAACAAATAACTATTTTATTTTTGATGTAAAGTATTGTCATAAATACTTTACATTATTTTTTTTATGTAAACTATTATCATAATACCATTTTTAAAATATGAAAACACAATAAACGTCTTAAGAAATCCATTTATCCCGTAAATCTGCTAACCCATCTCATTCTACCAACCCACTCAATCCACCTAGTTTGCTTTGTGGTTTTCATAAACATAATTATTAGTCTTAATCTAGAATTTTAGTTAAAACTAACAACGATTATGACATATCTTAAGTCTCATCTATAAAACTTAAGTATCGTAACATAGAGCACAAATGTCATGCTTCCTTAGAAATTCACATCTTATAGATACAAAATGACTAAAAATGAAAACAGAAACATCATTTCTTGAAATAAAAACCCAATTAAAATTATGTGTTTTCCACTAGCAATTCAATTATACAAATTTATTATTTTACAAATCTTTACCTTTGAATTTCATTATCCAATAGCCATAAATTACACATTGTACAAACACAATTATCATCATCACAACCAGATCCATATTACAAATTTAGAAACTTTCACTTCACTTGCTATGCATTTGATAATTGATGAACAAATCATCATCATCATCATCAACAAGAGCTTCATTGTTTCAGAACAGAATTGATCCCTCTAGAGATCTCATGAACACTTCCTCCATTCTGATGAAACCTCAAACAATTCATCAAACTTGATTTACACTGCATGTTGTTCTTCTTCTTTTTCACCTCCTCTGTCACCGTTAAACCTGAATCATCCTCCGGCACCGAACAACCACCGTCATCAACGCTTCTGAAGCTAAACGACGACTGGTTCTTCTTCCTCGTCGTCGCACTTCCTTCAGACACACTTCTAAACAGTAACAAACTCTTCAAATTCCACTTATTATACCACGTAGATGTTTGAGATAATTGATCCTTTTTCCGGTTGTTTAAAATATCAACAACTCGAAACGGAGATAACGATCGAGCTGAAACTTTATGTCGGTTGTTGTTAATTGATCGTTCACGTTCACGTCCACGTAACAAATCGTTTTCATCAAATGCCGTTTGCTCACCACATGTTTGTTTTAATGCCTCAGAGAACGGATCAAACGTAACAAACTCTTTTTTCTTACTCCGTGGAGATAAATCAGATAACGTTTGTTTAAACCCTAGCTTTTTAGGCGATTTTGGTGAATCATTTGAATGATGCAAACGTGGTGGCGGTTTCAACGGCTTTATCTTACCACCGTCGAAAAGCTCATCGGCTGCAGAGATTGAGTGACGTTCGAGGTAGCCGAATGCGAAATCGGTGTCGGTATCTGCGTATTGTGAGGTGAAATCGAGGGAGTTTTGTTTGGGGATGCCTGGTTTTTGTTCCCAGGTGAAGGGGATGGTGGATTGAGGACTTGAAGGTGCGGTGGCGTAAGGGGTGGTAGAGGTGGAGGTGGTGTCGTAGGTGAAGTCGATGGCCGGAGACGGTGGAAGCAACTGTACCTCCATGAATGAAGAAGATGATAATGATGATGATTGTTTGCAGGTTTCTACATTTATCAAGTAAATATGTAGATTGAAGAAGAAAGAAAGAAAGTGGGTGGAAAAAAGTGGACCTCAAATGTGCAAGTGTGAAATGTAGACTATTATTTGTGTCTATATGTGTTTTTTTATATTGGTTTTAAACTCCCTCATATGTCATCTTTGGTCGAAATAAGTCGGTTTTAACTAATGAATTAACTGGTAGTTGTTTTAATTTTTATTACTTTGAAAACTAACAAACAGTTATTAAAAAAATATAGCGACGTTAACTTGTTTTTAAATTTCAAAATGATGTTTTTATGATTTTTGTTGGAAGCCCTAAACTGTCAGTTTGAAATTTGAAAAAAACTTAATACTGTTATTTAATTTTTATTGGCAGTCTGTTGTCTGATAAAGTGATAAAAGTTAGAACTAGCAGTCTAGTAGATACCAAAAGACTATAGTTGAAACTATTTAAAATCAATATACATATGTTTTTTTAACCTCAGTTTAGATTATTGATGGGTCACCGAACAATCGATCATTTTCATTTTTATCATGAGAAAACACTTTGGCTCAGCCTGAAAACTCTATTTTTTTTTGCATAAAGGGCATGTTTCTAAATTTTTTTATTTATTGAAGTCTTGCGTACTTTACTTTAATCATTTGTGTTAATGTTTATTGGCTACGTTTAATTTTATTAGTATTGTAATTATTGTAGTAAGCAATAAGGAAAGTACATAAATTGTTAAATAAGTTAGTATACAAGTTTTCTATGTTCGGAACATATTTAAATAGCACGATTTCGGTTAAGATACGTTATTAAATCACACGATTATAACATGTGAAGTGTGAACTTTGAAGTTTTCTGATTTTGTTATTTTATTCTTCACACGATTTAGGATCTTTAAATTTTGGTGATACAGACACTAAAGTGTTTAGTTGGGAGTTATATTGGCCAAACTGATACTTGAGGATAACAGCGGCCAATAACCAATAGTTGAAGGTGATTAAATCCAATAACCCTATTTTTTGTTGGTATTAGAACTCTTATATCAACTCTATAACAAGATCAAACACAAGTAAACAAGGAACTCTCTGATTTTTATTAATTGAAAGATGATTTCTAGTGCATACACATGAATAATAAAAGCCTATTTATAGAACAAGATAGGCTAACAACTACTGAACGAAAATTACTCAACCTAAGCTAAAGACTAGGACTTCACACATAACAGTTGAAGACTTATTCAAATAACATAAACAACTTGAACTTAAACCCACGTGCATGACTTTGAGAGATCCCTGAAAATACTCAACTTTGAATCATTCTTCATCACCTTCCCTTGATTCAAACTCCATAACACCTAGCTCATGTCTGAAATACACAAACTTCTCTCTTGATAGTGATTTTGTTAAAACATCAGCCACTTGACAATGAGTGCTGCAAAACTCCAATGCAATTTGATTCTTCCCAATCATTTCCCTGATAAAATGATATTTAATATCAATATGCCTTGTTCTACCATCTGTAATTGGATTCTTAGCCAAATTAATGGCTGACTTATTATCACAATAGATCACTGTAGGCTTAGCTTGGTTAAAACCAAGATCTTCTAATATCCTTCTCAACCAAAGTGCCTGACATGTAGCACCTGTGGCTGATATGTATTCTGCTTCCGTGCTTGAGAGAGCCACTGTTGTTTGTTTCTTAGATCTCCATGAGACTGCACCAGTCCCTAGAGAAAACACATATGCTGAGAGACTTTTCCTATCATCCATACAACTTGCCCAATCACTGTCACTGTACCCCACTAGTTTGATTTCTTGACTTTTCTTGTACCAAATTCCAAAATGAGTAGTACTTGCCACATATTTCAATATCCTTCTAGCAGCTCCCATATGAATCTTTGATGGACTCTGTAGAAACCTTGATACAAGACTCACAGCATAGGTCAAATCTGGCCTAGAGTGAGTCAAGTACAACAGTCCACCAACTAGGCTTCTATATTGTTCTTCATTTGCTTTATCTGCACCATCATTCATTTGAAGTTTCTCATTATAGTTCATAGGTGTAAGTTCTTCTTTGCTGTTGTGTACTCCAAATTTTTCTACCAATGTCTTTGCATACTTCTCTTGACTCAACCATATACCATTTCTGGTTTGTGTTACTTCCAGTCCTAAAAAGAACTTTAACTTACCCACATCAGTCATCTCAAAAGTTTCCTTCATTCCCTGCTTAAACTCATCAATCATTTTGGAACATGAAGAAGTACAAATAATGTCATCTACATATAGACACACATAGATAACATTACCTGTATGACCTTTTTTAACATATAAAGAAGGCTCATTTAAGCTTCTTTGATAACCTTTTTTAAGAAAGTAACCATCTATCTTGTCATTCCAAGCTCTTGGGGCCTGCTTTAATCCATACAAGGCCTTATTTAACTTATAAACCATATCAGATTTACCTTCAATCACAAACCCTTCAGGCTGAGCAACATAAATGTCTTCAGTTAACTCCCCATTGAGAAATGCAGATTTTACATCTAACTGATGAATGTCCCAACCCAATTGAGCAGATACAGCCAAAATGACTCTGATGGTTTCAAATCTTGCCACTGGAGCAAATGTTTCTTGATAATCAATACCATGTTGTTGGGAGTAGCCTTTTGCAACAAGTCTTGCTTTATGCCTCACTCCTTTTCCATCTGCACTTGGTTTAGTTTTGAACAACCATTTCACACCAACTAGATTTTTACCTGGGGGCAAATCCACCAGCTCCCACGTGTCATTTCTTTCAATAGCTTGTAATTCAGCTAGCATAGCCTCCTTCCATTCTTTAGTTTGAGCTGCTTGATCATAAGAGATTGGATCTGTAATAGTAAGAGCAAACTGACAAGTAGATGTTTCTTCTTCATTGCCTGATGAGTCACCAAAATAGTAATCTTTGAGCCAAGAGGGAGGTTTAATAGTTCTTTTAGAGGGGCCCGGCTGATTATTATGAATTTGGGAATTAATGGGTGATGGTGAGGTCTCATGTGAGCTGTCATTGTCAAGTGATGGGTTAGTGTGTATAGTTTGAGGACTAGGCATAGGGGTTGACTGATTTGAAGAGGTAGGTAACTCATGAGGGTTGGTATTTGACTGGAAAATAAAGGGGTCAATAAACACATATTCTTTAGTTGGTTCCTCTTTATCACAATTCCAAACCCATTTAGCATCTTCAAAAAACTCTACATCCTTTTTTGTTGTTATTGTTTTTGTTTCAGGATTGTACAGCCTATACCCATAACTCTGAGATGAATATCCAATAAAGATATTTTTCTCAGATTTATTGTCTAGTTTTCTTCTAGTTTGACTAGGAACCATCCCATAGGCAATGCATCCAAATATTTTAAATCTAGACACAGTGGGTTTCATACCTGACCAAGCTTCTAGTGGGGTCTGGTCAACGAGGGCTTTAGTAGGGGATCTGTTTATGATAAATACTGCAGTGGAGACAGCTTCAGCCCAGAGAAAGTTTGGCAGCTCTTTATCTTTTAGCATGCTTCTGACTAAGTTCATAACAGTGCGATTTTTCCTCTCTACTACCCCATTGTGTTGAGGTGTATAGGGTATAGTAAGTTCCCTTTTAATTCCTGTTGCTTCACAAAAATTGTTAAATTCTTGTGAACAAAATTCCCCACCCCTATCAGACCTCAACACTTTAATCTGCCTGCCACTTCCTTTTTCTACCATAGCTTTAAACACTTTAAATTTCTCAAATGTTTCACTTTTGTTAGCTATAAAGTACACCCAGCACATACGTGTAAGATCATCTATGAAAAGCAAGTAGTAAAGACTTTTACCTAGGCTTGGAGCCTGCATAGGTCCACATAGGTCTGCATGAATCAGCTCTAGCTTGTCTTTTGCTCTCCATGAGGTAGACTGAAATGGCTTTTTTGTTTGTTTTCCAAGTACACAAGCTTCACAACTAATAGTTGATTTGATTTTTGGTAGCCCCCACACCATCCTTTTTTCATGTAGTTGTTTAAGACCTCCAAAATATAAGTGACCATACCTACAATGCCATTTAAGAGCTTCTGCCTCTTCTTTTGTTGCTCTTGGGTCTTGTACGGTGAGTAAGCTAGTAGCATCAAACACAAACATATTGTTGGTGGCAACCAGAATCTCCATCAAGATTCTTCCGGTTTGCTTATGTTTGATAATGCACTTGCCATCATCAAACAATAGATTGTACCCTTTTTTCATTAGTTGCCCTACACTGAGTAAGTTATATTCAAGTTTTGGAGCATAATATACCTGATCCAGCAGCTTGAATTCATTATCACCAGTTCTTATTCTGACAGTACCTTTTCCTTCTACTGCCAACTTCTTCTTGTCACCAAGTCTTACTTCAATTTTAAAGGATTCATCTAAGGACATGAAGCTGTTTTTAGACCCTGTCATATGGTTTGAGCAGCCTGAGTCAATAAACCACAAGTGATTAGGTTTATTGGCTTGAGAGTGGTTGGCCATTAGTATGAGTTGTTCTTTAGCCATCATTTCTTGTGTTGCTGAAACTGCCATAAGTAGGTGTTGTTCCTCTTCATCATTCATTTCCCCATCATCATCATTTTCAGCAACATTCACTTGTCCCTCATCATTATACCAACAGTCCTTTTTTAAATGACCAAACTTTTTACAACAATAGCATTGAGGGACTTTACTATTGTTGAATGAGTTTCTGCCACGACCCCTACCTCTTAGATTGGATCTGCCTCTGCCTCTGCCTCTTCCAAAGTTGTTTTGTTCTTGAACCACTTGTAGAGCCTGTTCATCTGGTCTTTCAACAGCTCTAGCATTTTTAATAGCAGCCAATCTGCTATTAATTCGTTCTTCTTGTGACTGAAGTAACCCCATTAGTTTAACCGGAGTAACTTCAGACAAGTCATACACCACCTCTATGGATGGGATCACATAGTCGAATTTAGGAGACAAGCTCCTTAGAACCTTCTCCACTATTTTTTGATCCAACAGTTCTTCTCCATAGGATCTTTGTTGTCCTACATTATCCATAACTTTGGAAAAGTAGTCTCCAATATTCTCATCGTCCTTCATGGACATATTTTCAAAGGCACGTCTCAGCCCTTGAAGTTTTATTGATTGGACCTGTGAATCACCTTGATATTCTATTCGTAGGATGTCCCAAGTATCCTTAGCCGAATCAGCCGCTGCTATTCTTGAGAACAAACTATCATGAATGCCTTGTTGGATGATAGTCATAGCTTGTGCATCCTTTTTCTTCACTTCTCGTTGTTCTTGTGGGCCATCAGCAGTTGCAGTGATACCTAAATACACCACATCCCATAACTCTCTTGACCTCAGAATTGTTTTCATACGAAGACTCCAATGCTCATAGCCTTCTCCTTTGAATACAGGTACGTAAGATGCAGAGGGGTTGCCATGGTTTGAAGATTCAGCCATTGTAACGGATAACTTGATTGAGTGCAATAGATAATACGCAAGCTCTGATACCAGAATGTTGGTATTAGAACTCTTATATCAACTCTATAACAAGATCAAACACAAGTAAACAAGGAACTCTCTGATTTTTATTAATTGAAAGATGATTTCTAGTGCATACACATGAATAATAAAAGCCTATTTATAGAACAAGATAGGCTAACAACTACTGAACGAAAATTACTCAACCTAAGCTAAAGACTAGGACTTCACACATAACAGTTGAAGACTTATTCAAATAACATAAACAACTTGAACTTAAACCCACGTGCATGACTTTGAGAGATCCCTGAAAATACTCAACTTTGAATCATTCTTCATCATTTTTAACTTAAAGACTTATGTACTAATAAGGCATGTCAAATTAAAAATCATTTAACAGGATGTTAATAGTACCCAAATTGTATTTCAACTTACTCTGTCCTAGTTGTAATTGATTTTGGACGTTACTCTCCTGAATGTATAAGGAATGGAATATATCAATGACATGCTTTCATAGTTTCATATATGGCATTATGGCAATGGAAGTGATCAGTTATAGAATTTTATAACTTTTTGGCTTAATAATGTGATGGACTGATTGGATACTTTATGTAGACATATAAAAAGATATATGTTCGTATAATTACAATTTATAGACATGAAATTAAAAGTAAATGGATTTTCACTTTTTTTTTTCATGGGAAATATGAAGTCATGCTCTAATAACATGTCAAGATCTTTTTTAGGTACTATAAAAGATAAAACTCATGATGTAAGTGTTACATTAGACGTATATCAGACTTGACTTTATTGAAATTTTAAGAAAGAATTTGGAATTATTTTATGATATATGAGTTTGAGTTGTATCATTGGATTCAATTAGGTGTCATTAGCACTCTTTGAAAACACGATCCACAAGACATGGTTACAACTGCTTTTGAAATAGCTTTACACCTTTACTCATGAATGTACTAATTCTCCTTTGTGATTATGACCCGGACTCATGCTTTCATTCACTTTTTTACTACTTTTGTTTCTTTTTTACTTTATAAATCTAAGATAACATTACATCTTTGGCTGATTAGTTATTAATATATGTATATCATTAGTTTTCCTATTAAAACTAGATATAATATTGGGTCATGCGATGCGACAGTCGGGTCTGGTATATATAATTGATAAGTTGTGGGCTCCGATCCATCTCGGGTCGGGCCTGGATAATTAGAAGACCTAAAGGAAGTTAGAGACCGGCCGGCCCTAATCCTAATGAAGCCCAGTTTACTAATCTATATTTGGTAAAGGGTGTTAACCCTAATTATCTAGCTCTATAAATATATCTCTTGTACTTGTAAAGAATTATCACTCAATAATAAGAAAACCCTAGTTACCCGAAAGTGGACGTAGGTCATACACCGTGACCGAACCACTATAAATCGCGTGTCTCGTTATTGTTTTGATCGTTGTTTGTGTTTCGTGTGTGATCTAATCCTAACAACTGGTATCAGAGCTTAGGCTCTCGATCAGACACACGAAACCGTCGTCAAAGTTCAGCCGTCGTTTACAGCCACCGCCACCGCAGTATAACCCCGTCGCCGCCGCCGTCGCTCTAAGCAGAATAGTCGCCGTTATTGCCGCTTTTATTCGACGGCAAGAAATTGAGTTCAATCGTTGGCCGTTTTTCGGTAAGAACAAGTCGGACTCTGGCCTTTGGACATTGTTGCCGTTGTTCGAAGTTTGTGCCACGGCTTGGGTGTTTTTTTGTGTGGTACGTTGGTTTTGCTTTTCAATTATAAAGTCAACGTTTTTTGGTTAATTGGTAGTGTCATCAATTAAAAAAAAAAAAAAGTGTTCTTTAATTGGAAGAGTAAAGGTGCTGGGTTGATTCGTAGTGACTGGCCTTTTTTAATTAAAGGTTAAGATAGCTTATTATTGTTATTATTTGAACTATTGATTATTTACTAATAATAATCAAAGATTTTGTTCGAATAATGGCCGATGACGAGAAAGTTAGAATCGACAAGTTTGATGGAAAAGATTTTGGTTTTTGGAAGATGCAAATAGAGGATTTGCTGTGCCAAAAAGATTTAATGTCAGCCTTGGAAGAAACTAAACCAGAAGGTACGACAGATAAAGACTGGAAGACCCTAGACAGGAAAGCCATGGCTGTTATCAGACTCTCACTAGCAAAGAACGTAGCATTCAATATTGTGAAAGAGACTACTACTTTTGGTCTAATGAAAGCCTTATCCAACATGTACGAGAAGCCATCTGCATCTAATAAGGTATTTCTGATTAGACAGCTAGTTAACACCAGATTGAAAGAAGGTGCGTCCGTTACCTCTCATGTTAATGATTTCAATACCATTATTTCTCGTTTGCTTTCTGTTGATATCAAGTTTGATGATGAATTGCAAGCATTACTTTTGTTATCCTCGTTACCGGAAAGTTGGTCAGGGACAGTCACTGCAGTTAGTAGTTCTTGTGGGACTACTAAGCTTACTTTTGAAGGGGTCCGTGATTTGATTCTGGGGGAAGACATAAGGAGAAAGAATTCTGGTGAGTCATCTAGTTCATTACTGAGTACTGAAAGGAGAGGTAGAAGGAAAGAAAGAGGTAACAGTAGGGGCCGGTCAAAGTCTAGAAATAGAAGTCAGTCAAAGCCGAGAAAAGATATCCAGTGTTGGAACTGCAAAGAAAATGGTCACTTCAGAAGTCAATGCCCTAAACCATCAACTTCAAAAGAAAAGAAGGAAGTTAATGCGGCTACAGATGATTCAGATGATGCTCTTATCTGCTGTGTTGAAAATTCTACAGAGTCATGGATTATGGATTCGGGGGCATCTTTTCATGCTACTTCTAGCACGAAGACGATGAGGAATCTACGAACAGGTAACTTTGGTAAAGTTCGTTTGGCTAATAATCATACTCTTGATATTACAGGGATGGGAGATATAGATTTGAAGACTCCATTAGGCACCTCGTGGACCTTGAAGAACGTTCGGGTCATCCCTAGCCTTAGAAAGAAGTTAATCTCTATAGGGCAATTAGATGACCAGGGCTATGACGTTAAATTCGGTGGAGGACAATGGAAGGTCGTGAAAGGGAATTATGTAGTCGCAAGAGGTAAAAAGAGGGGCACTTTATACATGGTTGAAGTTCCGGAGAATGGGGTAAACGCAGTTACTAGTGGTCCGAGTCAATCTAGTTTGTGGCACCAACGACTCGGCCACATGAGTGAAAAAGGTATGAAAATGCTTGTTTCCAGTGGAAAGCTTCCAGAATTAAAGAAGGTAGAATCTGAGTTCTGTGAACCGTGTGTATTCGGGAAAAAGAAGAAAGTATCTTTTGTGAAGACAGGAAAGACACCGAAAGCTCAGAAACTAGAGCTCATTCACACAGATGTTTACGGACCTACCTCAGTCTCTTCAGTGGGAGGATCTCACTACTATGTCACCTTCATAGATGATTCGACACGCAAGGTATGGGTTTACTTTCTTAAAAATAAATCTGACGTTTTTTATACTTTTAAGAAATGGAAAACTGCTGTTGAATTGGAAACTGATTTGAAGGTGAAATGCTTGAAGTCGGATAACGGAGGTGAATACGTCAGCAAAGAATTTCGGGATTATTGTGCAGAGAACGGTATTCGAATGATTTATACGGTCCCAGGCACTCCTCAACAAAACGGAGTGGCCGAACGTATGAACAGAACTTTGAATGAAAGAGCCAGAAGTATGAGAATCAATTCAGGGCTTCCAAAGATGTTCTGGGCAGAGGCAGTGAGTACTGCAGCTTATTTAATCAATCGTGGACCTTCTGTTCCGTTGGACTTCAAGATACCAGAAGAAGAGTGGAAAGGGAAAGCAGTTAAATATGGGCATTTGAAAGTATTCGGGTGCAGTGCCTATGATCTAGTGAAAGATGGTGACAAGCTTGATGCTAAAGCCAGGAAATACACTTTCATTGGATATGGGTCAGAAAGTATGGGCTACAGACTTTGGGATTTTGAGAACCGAAAGGTAGTTCGAAGCAAGCATGCTACATTTAATGAGGCAGAGTTATACAAAGACAGAAACACTACAAACTCAGAGGTTCAGAAAGAGCAGGTTGAATTTGAAGTTGATGCTCAGAGTCAAACAACAGAGCCAGTTACTGAACCAGAAATTGAAACTGAAGAAAATACAGTTCCTGAGTTTGATGATGGTAATACAGGTGGAGATGAAGAGCCAGTGGGAGCTTCTGACAGTGGGAGTTCAGATTCTGAAGAAGAACAGTCACCACAGTCCCCTGACCAGACTCAAAATCAGGTCAGGAGATCCACCAGAGTTACTAAGCCGCCAGCCAGATATGATTCCTATGTTAATTATCTTCTTTTAACTGAGAATGGCGAACCAGAAAGTTATTCTGAAGCTGTTAAGTTGAAAGATTCGCTCCAGTGGGAGCATGCCATGAAAGATGAAATGAACTCTTTGATGAAGAATAATACATGGGAATTAATCAAGCTTCCGCCAGGTAAAAGAGTTTTACAAAACAAATGGACCTACAGAATCAAGGAAGATCATAAAGGATGTAAACGGTATAAAGCTCGTTTAGTGGCCAAGGGTTTCCAGCAAAAGAAGGGGGTTGATTATAATGAAATTTTCTCTCCGGTAGTGAAGATGACCACAATCAGATTGATCTTGAGTATTGTAGCAGCAGAGGGTTTGCATCTAGAGCAGCTAGATGTCAAAACAGCGTTTCTACATGGTAACCTTGATGAGGAGATCTATATGGCACAACCTGAGGGGTTTCAGGTTGCTGGGAAAGAAAACTTAGTCTGCAAATTAAAGAGGAGCTTATATGGTCTTAAGCAAGCACCCAGACAATGGTACTTGAAGTTTGATGACTTTATGGTGAGAACTGGGTACAAGAGATGCGAGACAGATCATTGTTGCTACCAGAAGAGGTTTAAAGGTTCCTACATCATCTTACTTCTATATGTAGATGATATGTTAATTGCAGGTTCTGATATGGAAGAAATTCGCAAGTTGAAGAAACAGTTATCTGATGAGTTTGAGATGAAGGATCTTGGTCCCGCCAAACAGATACTTGGTATGAGTATTAGCAGAAAGAAAGATGGCTCCATAACACTATCCCAGGAGAAATACATTGGGAAGGTGTTAGAAAGATTCAAGATGAATGATGAGAAGATGAAACCGAGAAACACACCTTTGGGAAATCACTTTAAGCTTTCTAAAGATCAGTCTCCTAAATCTGAAGATGAAAGAGCAGAAATGGCTAAAGTTCCTTATGCATCTGCTGTCGGGAGTCTCATGTACGCAATGGTTTGCACGAGACCTGACATTGCTCATGCGGTTGGGGTTGTTAGTCGCTTTATGTCAGATCCGGGAAGAGAACACTGGGAAGCAGTAAAGTGGTTACTCAGATATTTGAAGGGTACTTCTAGACTTGGGTTATGTTTCAGGGGAAAGGATACTATTCTCAGGGGCTATTGTGATGCTGATTTGGGTGGTTGTACTGAGACTTGTAAAAGCACTACAGGGTATGTTTTCACAGTGGGTGGAACGTCAGTTAGTTGGATGTCCAGACTTCAGAAAAGTGTTGCTTTATCAACTACAGAAGCAGAGTATATGGCTATAACTGAAGCTAGTAAGGAGCTAGTGTGGTTGAAGAACTTTCTTGAAGAGTTGGGAAGGAAACAAACTGAGTTCCCTTTATTTTGTGACAATGAGAGTGCGGTGAAACTAGCGAAGAATCCAGTCTTTCATAAGAAGACGAAGCACATTAAGATGAGATATCACTTTGTCAGAGATCTGATCAGGGATGGTACGTTCAGTCTAAAGAATATCTCAGGTGCAAAGAATCCAGCAGATATGTTTACCAAATATGTGACGCTGGATAAGCTGAAGCTTTGTGTAGCTTCAGCTGGCCTTCAGGAATAATGTTGAGAAGGCAGGGTAACTAGGAGGAGCAAAAAACCAGATGGGTTTTATTTACAGAAGTACAAGATGATGCAGGTGAAGACATTTAACGCATCTAGGTGGGAGCAGGTTTAAATGTTTAACGCATTCAAGTAGTGGTTAGAGAAGATGTCTCGAAGCCCAAGTGGGAGATTGATAAGTTGTGGGCTCCGATCCATCTCGGGTCGGGCCTGGATAATTAGAAGACCTAAAGGAAGTTAGAGACCGGCCGGCCCTAATCCTAATGAAGCCCAGTTTACTAATCTATATTTGGTAAAGGGTGTTAACCCTAATTATCTAGCTCTATAAATATATCTCTTGTACTTGTAAAGAATTATCACTCAATAATAAGAAAACCCTAGTTACCCGAAAGTGGACGTAGGTCATACACCGTGACCGAACCACTATAAATCGCGTGTCTCGTTATTGTTTTGATCGTTGTTTGTGTTTCGTGTGTGATCTAATCCTAACAATAATTTTATCACACACGTTGATAGAAAAATGTTTATGTCTCACATGCTCCAGTACAATGTCGTAATGTGTGACATACTAAAAGACGGATATATATTAAATATTAGAGGTCAAAATGATAACCAAACTAAAGCTAAGGGGGTCAAAGTTATAAATTGACTAAGTCGTTAGAAGTCAAAATAAGAATAACTCAAAGCTGTTAAAGTCGTAAATATCTCAAAGTTAAGTTAAAGGGTGAAACTATTATGACAAATTATAAGGGTCAAAGTGGATAATTAGCAAGATCAATAGTCGACCCTTCCACTTGACAATAGGTTCACTCACTGCATCAACATCATATTGTCGTATTCAAAATAACATTAACATTTATGATTTAACACATAAAAACTATATTTCTAAGCATTTAGTTTATCCAAATTCCAATGGCCCAATTGCGTCAAACAAACCAACCACAATCGCACTTCAACTAGATTTAACCGGCCCGTTTAACAGCTGGTTTGAGCTACAATGATTTTCTATTTTAGCCCAATTGAATGTCTTTTTATTCATATGCACTTTGTTCCGTTGTTGTGTGTTATCGTATGGATGGCAATGGACCTGGTTTGAGTCGGGTAGCATAAATCATAACGCTATACTTAACTAGGTTTAAAACCCGTGTATACACACGGAATAAATCTAAAATATATAAATGAAAAAGATAAAAATCGAAAATATAGAACACAATAAATAAAGCTTCAACAACCGGATTGATTGAACATGTTATCAAAAACGAATACTGGTTATACACGATATTAAATTTGAAATTAGAGTTTATTTATAAGAAACGAAACAATAAATAAAGCTTCAACAAATGGATTGATTGAAACCACAAACGTATTACCAAAAATATAAAGCACAAATGATTGGAAATCATTGACTGGGAGTTGCCAATAGCGATGAAATTTTAGAGCCCAATTTGACTAGTCAAAAAAAATTTTCCCGTTCAAATTTACCCTCCAAAAACTCTGAAATATTAGATAGATTAGAAAAGTTTGTCAAAATAAATAAAATGATTGACTATCGTCATTCTCATTTTTTATTATTTTCATATCTCTCATCTAGTCCTCTTCTATTCATTTCTTTCTCTTTCTACTTTCTTCCAATTTAAGATTATGGAATTGAACCCTAAACTCACCCCATTTCTCTTCTCTTGTCCCACTTTTGTAAAAAAAAATCTCTACAAAATTTGTTTTCCTTCATATTCTCTTCTTTCTTTTGTTAAGTGAATTACGGAACAAAGTGTTAGTTCTTATTTGTAAGGGGGTCTATTAGAGATGCACAAAATAATCGGTTTAATAATCGAAACCATAACTGATTACTAACCGATTGAGGAATAATTGGTAAGGGTATTTTTTAACTATAGGTTTGTAACTGATTAGGGATTTTCTATGAATAACTTGTTTTTTTAAACCGAATTTTAACCGATCCACTAGTTAACCGGGAAAAAACCCGAATTTTTTTTATAAAAAACCGGTTAATTAACCGAAAATAACTTATTATTAACCGAATCGGTTAAAATAAAATAACCAAAAATTTTGAAAAAAAAGGGTTATTAACCGAACTGGTTAAAGCGAATAATCGATTTGCTCAATAACAAAAAATAACCGGTTTACCGAAATAAACCGATTTGTGCACCTCTAGGGTCTATAGTCTATACACACACCTCCCCTTAAAAAAATCTTTTAAAACTTGTCAAATTTTCTGTTTAAGATTTTATTGCTCTTTTTCGTAAAAAAAATTAAGTTTCTCGATGAAATTAACAATACGCATACATCAAAAGTGTTTGATGTGGTGTTCAATGGTTCAGTTAACAATTAATTTGTTTGGTTCTGTTTATTTGGTTATGAAGTTTTTTTAGCTTAACGAACCGAATTCAACCGCGTTTGTAGGTTTATTGTTCGGTTATGACATTTTTTGGCGGAACTGAACCAAATTCAATTGTTTTAGTAGGTTCATTCGGTTCGGTTATCCGATTAAACCGATTACCATACGGTTTATTATGATAAACGAATCGAATAAACCATGTTTTGTGTAACCGAATTCACAGCTCGGATACGGTTAGTAACTGAACCGAAAATTAAATTTACAATTCCGTTCGGTTTTTCAGTTACCGATACGTTTTTTTGGGTCATATGAACATCCCTAACCGATATCCACCAGCTAAACGAAATAGTTTAATAAATATTATAAGGAATAGAATCCTTTTAAAATAAAATTACATTTTTTAAAATAAAATGTTCGAAATTGTATGTTGTCAAAATTTTAGGGAGGAGCTATGACAAATAAAAAAAAAGTAAGGATAGACTGCATGCAACTTCTCTTGCAATTAACTTTGGTTTTGGATTTTTGAGTTTTTGGTAGGGGTGTAAACTGAGTCGAGCCCGAGCTCGTCTAGGCTTGATTCGTTTGATGATTTATTATTTTAATTTTAAATATTTATATTTAATTTTATATATTTTTTTAATTTTTTATATTTAATTTTATATAAACTTTTAATTATATACATTTTATACATAACAAAATACATATTATATATTTTTAATCATAATTTATACATATTTTAACTAATAATAATATATATTTATAAAATAAATAAAAAAACATATAAATGAAAAGCTCGATAAGGCTCGCGAGCCGGCTCGAGCTCGAGCTCGAAAAAGCTCGGCTCGTTCGAGTTTTTTTATCGATCCGATCTCGAGTAGCTCGCGAGTAGCTCGGCTCATTTACACCCCTAGTTTTTGGGATACGGGTCGATGTAGCAAACAAAAAGAAATATATTCAAATTTACTATAGTTACGTGAGCCACCTAGACTGGGACGAATGTAAAACTACTTTTTCGAATTAGGTTCAAATACAAAGTCTAAATTTCCTAGAAAGTCTAAGAAGGAATTTGGACCATTAGATCTAATATTAAATGAAGATCAATGGCTTATAAACACAAGGTGACATAATGGTAAATAGTTAGAATTTTAAATGGTAGGCCAAGAGTATATTAGTCTTGTCTCATTTTCAAATTCCACCCTCTTTTTTAAACGTCCATAACTTTTACATACGACAATACTTTTTAATAAAAATTACACAAAAAAACGAGCGTTTTTTTATCTTCAAAACGCATATAATATTGATATATAAAAAACAATTTTTTTTTTGAAGTTTCAGCTCATTGTGTTATATTCGTTAGGTAATTGTGTTATATTTTTCAGCTCATTGTTATATTAGTCAAGACATTGTGTTATATTTTTCAGATTGTGTAATATCCGTCAGGTAATTGTGTTATATTCGTCAGGTCATTGTGTTATATTTTCATCAGGTCGTTGTGTTATATTTTCATCAGGTCGTTGTGTTATATTTTCATCAGGTCGTTGTGTTATATTTTCGTCAGGTCGTTGTGTTATATTTTCGTTAGGTCGTTGTGTTATATTTTCGTCAGGTCGTTGTGTTATATTTTCGTCAGGTCGTTGTGTTATATTTTCATCAGGTCGTTGTGTTATATTTTCGTCAGGTCGTTGTGTTATATTTTCGTTAGGTCGTTGTGTTATATTTTCGTCAGGTCGTTGTGTTATATTTTCGTCAGGTCGTTGTGTTATATTTTCATCAGGTCGTTGTGTTATATTTTCGTCAGGTCGTTGTGTTATATTTTCGTCAGGTCGTTGTGTTATATTTTCGTCAAGTCGTTATGTTATATTTTCATGGGGTAATTGTGTTATATTTTCATCAGGTCGTTGTGTTATATTTTCATCAGATCGTTGTTTTATATTTTCATCAGGTCGTTGTGTTATATTTTCGTCAGGTCGTTGTGTTATATTTCATCAGGTCATTGTGTTATATTTTCATCAGGTCATTGTGTTATTTCAGATCATTGTGTTATTTCATTAGGTTATTGTGTTATAACACAATGACATGAATAAATAACACAATGACTTGACAAATAACACAATGAGCTGAAAAACGTGAATTTTTTTTGTTTTTTATATATGAATATTATACGCGTTTTAAAGATAAGAAAATGTTCGTTTTTATGGTGCATTTTTTTTTAAAAATAATATCGTATGTAAAAGCTATGGACGTTTAAAAAAATGGGGTGAAACTTAAAATATAGAAACATTACCATGTTTACCCTTCCTTCTAATTTTAAGGGAGTGCCACATGTCATCATCTCATGGCTTCTTAGACTTTCTAGGAAAATTGGACTTTGTAGTATAACTCCACTCCTACTTTTTCAGCTGGTTGGTAATAATTGTGGGTTCATATTACGTTATGTCAATTGGGGATATGAAGTTAATTCTAATTAACATAAACAAAATCAAGAATTTAAAGAAACCTTGAGTAGTAAATTATCTAGACTTGTATATTTTTTTTGGGTAGGTTTTATGTTTATTGCTTGTCCCGTGAAACTTTTTTGTTTCAAACTTTCAATATTATAACCGCAATCGTTCTTTATGATCCGTGTAACAAACACAAACATACTATTTAAAAAGTGCAACGTTCATTATTCGGAAACTTTTGGATGTGGTATTTGCTTAAGTTAATGAAAAAAAAATACATTCTTATTTATATATTGTCGTATCATTGTGGAGTATAAGGTTTATTAATGTTTAATGCAAACGTTACCATGAATCGGATGTTCAGCTATATTAGGCATTTTGGATGAGAAAACAAATCATGCATCAGGAGACATAGAGACCAGATTGAGAGTCTAGTATATTGTAACTTTTTTGTTGACAGATACATGAACTAAATTTAACGCCACATCAAGAGACGGTATGTGAGTGCGAAACTAGAAGCACGCTACATAGCAACCGGGGGCTTTCCGGCTAAAAAAGATGAGAAAAGTGCAAGAGCACGGTCAGGTTGATAGCTTGGTACAAAGTGTCCAGCTCCTCTAACAGTTACGAACGTTAACTTTTCATATTCAACGACATATCCACCGACCTAATCATAGACAAAACAATAGATTATGAGCATTTAAATGCTTTAAATACAATACCATTACTATTTTTAGTTTAAAATTTTAGTTTCTCACCTCCCCATCCAAATTCCATGGACGCCATGGTGACTTGATTGTTGTATTAAGCTTCTTTATTGCGTATTTGGTTGTTGTTACTGGCACGCTACTATCAACATCTCCGCTGCATATCACATGTATTTAATGCAAAATGCTAGGTATACTAACTTTTTTTTTGTTTCCTAACAAATAATAATATACGCCTCATCTTTTACATGACACCTTATTTAAATACTTATTTTCATGTCATGTTCGTGTGTAATATCTTTACACAATAAAATACAGACATCAATACGAAATTGTATTTGTATGAAAGTTACCTATAAATCCAAAAGCGAATGCCACTCCCCATGAGTCGTTGGATGGTTGGTAACATAGTAAACGGTTGATCAGTCCATTTATAAAATATGTCGTCACTATAAACAAAACAAACAAAATCAATCATACAGCCCCATTTCGATCTCGAAACGAGTTTTAAAACATGGCATGAACACGAGATCGATGCGGTCTTACTTGCAATCTTGCCAGGGTCCCGGAAGGCCTGTGAGATTTGCGTGAAGTGCGTTTTGGACTTGAGGGATGTTCAAGTAACTAAAGATATAGTCTTCACTGCATGGATCAAACCCATCAAGCCCTGTTGTCTACAAAAGCTTTATTCGTTCAACTAGGTTTAACACCCGTGTGTTACACACGGGTTAAATAATAAAAGTTATAAAGAAAATCGTTATGTTTAAAGATTTGTAATTTGTAAATATTTAATATTTAATAATATTCCTCCACCAACTCATGCATGACACTTAATATTTTCCCTCTCAAACTTCTTATTATAGATTAAAAAATTCCCCTTAAAAGTTGCCCCTTAAAACCTTAATTTATTAGGTAGATTCACTAATAAAATATTGAGTATCATTTTTATTTGGTATTAATTAGTTGATTATGAAAACATATATATACCATAAATTAAGGTTGTACCTTAGAAGACGTTCCATTCAAACATAACGGAGCATAAATGTCATAAGAAAAGATGTTTGACACAAGTTTATTCTCTTCGTTAATATAAGCGTTACATGTTTCCGATACACTCGATTGCCACGAAAAATCGCAATGCTTCACGATTCCATCGTGTATTTCATCGGAAACAATCGAACGATACCACCAGAAATCATGGCTTCCCTTAGATTGAGTTTCATCATCAATATATGCATTTCCAATCTAAAAAAACACACCACAACTTTATAAATTATGATCATAAAGGTACACACAACTTGTTAATAAAAAAATAAACTTACCGCGATCCCTTTGAGATTGATAGCGGCATTGCTTTCGTTCTCGTTGCTTTTAAGGATCAACTGCGCGAGTTGAGGTATGTAATGACCGGCGTAGCTTTCTCCAGTGATGTAAAAATCTCTGGTTTTGTACTCGGGGAACCTTTCGAACCAGTTGATTAAAAATGTGTATGAATCTTTAGCAGTTTGTGTATCTCCGGTTTTATAGTCGGATGATTTGTTTGAGTATGAAAATCCGACACCAGCCGGTGATTCCAAAAATAGCATATTAGCCACTGCAAGTAAATAATTTTTGCATTAATATGGTAACATTAAATTTTGATCTATACAATTAAAATGTGAAACATAACAGGAAGTAGTTTACCTTTATTCCAACTATATTTGTTTGCTGATAAAGTTTTACCATCTTTGTTGACTCGAAACGGTCCAAGTTCCATCATGGCTCCGCCTCCTAATGAAGAGCATCCGGGTCCTATGATAATTTTACCGGTTAACAATGACTAGTGAAGAGAGCCAAAGTATAAAAGTGTAACGATTTTTATACCTCCGTTAAGCCATAACACAAGAGGTGTTTGGGAAGATTCGTTTGTTGACTGCACAAAATAGTAGAACAAAGCTCTACCATGATCTGAGTCAACTGTTACATAACCCGAATACTGATCAAACTTGGGCATTTTTGGCTGTCCGGGTAGACTTGATATCTTATCAGCCACTTTCAACCCATCTTGTGGGCTTATATGAGCAACAAAATCTTCGGATGTCAGGTCTTGAACGTCGTACGTTTGTTTGAGATAACGAAGCTTTTGGAATTTGGAAATGAGGTCTTGTTGGCTTCTAACACATTGAACCAAGATCAAGAGAACAAGTTGAATTGAAAACACTAAAGCCATCTTCATGGTCATTTGAAATGTTTAGACCTTGACTAAAAACACTAGTAATTGGTTGTTATTTAAATATGACTTGATTTGTGTCAAAGAATCGGATATTGGTGCAATATTTGGTGATAATCGTCATATTTGATTACGATCATACAAAAGATATTACATATTCTTTTGTTTCCATCTATATATTTGACGATATCATTATAATTAATGGATTTATATTTATTTATTTAACAATTTGAAGATGTGAATAGTTTCGTATTGCAAGTGTTATGTGTCTTAAAATGATTTAAAAGTAGCTTTAACGTACACCTACAAGATAAAAGTACGGGTGATAACTACGTCGAGTTAGTAGGTTCACATGACACATTGAAATTTATGATTCCGAACACAATCTATATACATGTTAAATGAATTAGTTGATTGTAATCAGGTTGTAAATAGATTAGTCGTAATAAAATTGTATACAAATTTACCAAGTTGTAAACATGTTGGTGTAATGTGCTTACCCATTATATTTTAAGTTTTCATGTATCATATTTTATTTTTTTTCTTTTTTTTTCAATATCATATCATATCACATGTCATGGAATAACATTATATTACAACATAATGTAACGTATCATATTGTATCATATTATATCGTATCATTTATAATTAATACGTTTTGAACAAAGAAATTTATTGTATACAAACGGATTCTAAATCATCGACATAAATGCTGGATCATGGATTCGAACTATACATCAATTGAACCAATTAAGTCACCATCAAGCCAACACAAGACGGGCAATCTTTTATATTTGTTACAAAGCGTAACATTAATCAGAATAACATATAAAAGTACTAAATAAAAATTAAGACGTTAGAGTTAAAATAATATTAGTCTAGCTTAAAGGCTAAAGCTACGTCACACCACACTAGATAACTTGTAGATGTATCCCGTGATGCGAAATGATTTACTAAATTTCAATTCGTTAGTCTTGCCCAAACCAGGAGTGTACGTGCATGATTTGCTTATCTCTATTGCTTCAATCTAAGCCCTTCCTCTATAAGATGTAGAGAATACACTCATGACGAGATTTCTCACAAAGCACATATGTCTATCTTAATCCTTCTACCGCTCCCTCTTTGTAGCTTCCACAATTTAATTCTCATACCTATTATGTATGCGAGTTTAGACTTTAGAAGGAAAAAAACTTTAAGTCGTTATATAATTTTGCATAATTACTTGTCATCATTAGAGGGGTTTTGTTTACTTGACATCACTTGAGAGTTTGCCTCATAATAATACTTTTATATTTGAAATATGTATATATTTATAATAACTTTAATTACATTTTGATCTCATAATATTTAGTAGAGTCTTTAAAAATTCAAAAGTACTTACATTTTAAAACATCTCTGATAAGGTATAAAAATAAAATTTATAGATAAAGTTGGTAATAACATACAATTAAACAGCTCAATATCTTTTAAGCATACATTATGACATCATTTAAAAAATTACACAATAAAACCGAGCATTTAAATTTCCTTAAACTGAGTATAAATTGCTATAAAAATGTAAATACTCTTAAATTTTTTAAATAAAATCTTGTGTTCTTTAAATATTTAAGAGTATTTACATTTTAAACACTCTCCTATGAGGGGTGTGCATGAGTCAACTTATATTTGATATGGTATAAAAATGAAATTGAGGATAAAACTGATAATAAACTACAATTAAATAACTCAATATTTTTTAAACATACATATATTTTTTTTATACGACATTACTTAAAAAACTACACCACAAAACCGAGAATTTAAATATCTTTAAATTGAGTATAACATTGCTACACTAAAAAACAATTTTTTTAAAATAAAATATTATGTTTCGATTTTATCATCGTTATATCTCAAAACTGATTAGAATCATCTGTGTCATATGAATATTCTTAAAGTCACATTCTATACGTTATATTTTAAAACATATCATAGCCACTAAACTAGTTACTTTATTAAAACACCTGAAAAACTCGATTAACATCTTAAAACTTATTATGTTCATCATAAAACCTAAACACCAACAAAAATACAACAATAGGATGATATTTTCATATTTTGATTTCTTAAGCCAAACGGACTTCATCCAAACCATAAAAAAAACAAATAAAAAACAAAAATAAAAAACCTTGCTACGTTTTCTCCAAGCCACCACACATGATATGAGCTACACCAACACCAATCTCCCCTCTGCAATCACCTCGCAGTTTTCCTCACCTCCATTGATACCAATGGAACGAGCTGTTCTTCTTCGCTCCATCTCTTCACGTACATCATACGCTTGTATTCGAACCTTCTCGTCTCATTCTCACCGTCTTTCCTCCAACCGCCACCGTCTTATCCCCAATTTCCACCGTCGTTCGCCTTATCGCCACCAATTCCGTCACATCTCCACCGTTCTACCGTCACGCATCCACTTCAGTACTCGCTTCTCACATATAACACCTAGAGCCATCGCAACTTCTTCTCCGCAGTTCTCTCCCGGTACGTCTGTTGTTAATTCATGTTTTCCCTCGTTCTAGTTACAAAGAGCTAGAGTTATAGCTTATAAACACTTATGTATTGGAAACTCGATGTAGAGTTTGTTTATTGTTACTAATCTTATACTGGCGTTAGTCAAGCTTTTTATGTTAATTGCTTTGAAGATAAGATGTATTTTGAAAATTTCAGTTTCATTTAAATGCTCTATTAGTTGAAATTTATGGTGGTTGGATTAGGAAATGAGGTTTTAGGTTTCTATTTATAGTTGCGGAGGGAGTATGATGTTAAAATTTGCTGGATTAGGTTGTTGTTATAGTTGCTGTTGAACTGTTCATGTGAAACTAGGGTTTATTGCTTGGTTGCAGATGCTATTGGTTCTCATGAAGATGTTGCTGAGAAGCTTGGATTTGAGAAGGTATCCGAGCAGTTTATTGCGGAGTGTAAGTCGACTGCTATTTTATATAGACATAAGAAGACTGGCTGTGAAGTAATGTCTGTGTTGAATGACGATGAGAATAAGGTCTTTGGTGTGGTTTTCAGAACTCCCCCGTAAGTTTATTATTCAGAATCGAAAACTGGTGTCTATTTATCTATCCATGTGTTTATGCATCGTTAATTGAAGCAACTGGATAGTTCATAATCTGTTAGACCATTAGTGATTATGTGTTCTGTATTTATTTATTATACAAAATTTGATTACATATATGTGTGGAAGCAAAGCATTTCACTCTTTTCTATTGGTGATAAAATAAGGATTTGGTTTGCGGGGATAGTAGCTTTCGTGTTGTTGGGACGGTTGGAAAGAACGTGATCGCATAGGAACTTCATCAAACATATCTTGTACTATCAGTCTATGATAGTTCTAATTGATAATATGCTGTGACATATATGGAGTTGTATCAGATTTAAGAGCTTCAACATAAAGCAACCATGCAAATATCTCACCTCTTCTTTAACTATAGTACATTACCCTGTTTTAGCAAATAATTAGTATATATGTTGCTTAGTAAACTTGGGGACATTGCACTACCAATAAATGGGATTCTTTCTATAACATATAGTCTGGAAAACTATACTCTAACTATACAATGTTGGAATGTTTATTTTAATACACACACGGGTACTAATATGCTTACAGTATTACGAATGTTATACTAATTGTCACTTCATCCCACTGCAGGAAGGATTCAACAGGAATTCCTCACATATTGGAACACAGTGTCCTTTGTGGTTCAAGAAAGTACCCTCTGAAAGAACCATTTGTTGAACTACTGAAGGGGAGTCTGCATACTTTTCTTAATGCATTCACATATCCTGATAGGACATGCTATCCTGTTGCATCTACAAACACAAAGGTTAAAAATATCGTGACCAGTTATCATGGAAAGACATGCTTATGAATTTTTTTATTTCTTAGATCTAGTTTCCTAATGTATTTATTTATTTATAATGTAGGATTTCTATAATTTGGTTGATGTATACCTGGATGCTGTTTTCTTTCCCAAATGTGTGGAGGACATTCAGACTTTCCAACAAGAGGGTTGGCATTATGAGCTGAACGATCCTTCAGAAGAAATAACTTATAAAGGTCAATATGAGTTTTCCTTTACTAGATTAGCAAGTCTTGTAATGTACAGATTTTGCATGTTTCCTACCATATAGTTGTAGTGCTATGTTCTTAGCATTGAATTAATTTGTATGTGACTATCTTGAGCATGTTAATCCATATTTGCGGTCTTAATATTTTATAATGATACTTTCAGGTGTTGTATTCAATGAGATGAAAGGCGTGTACTCCCAGCCTGATAATATATTAGGCCGGACATCTCAGCAGGTAAATTCAATCATTAATGGAAATGGAAGCCATATTCTCTGTTACAGGACTGAGTTAAATCTCATAAACACACACCCTTTTTACCCTATTTCGTATTATAACTGCACCAGTTTTGTTTCTTGGATAGGATGTAGGCATTTATATGCTGTGGTCCAGTAAGGTAAAAGATAAAATCAATGACCACTAACACGCTATCCTTACAATTTGCCTCGTGTATCTCCAATTCTGTTCGTCTTTTGCTTTTCATTTCTATGTTCTATAAGGGAAGGCATAAGATTAAAATACAGACAAGTTTTTCGTGAATGACGGGGTTTCACTCAAGATAAAGTATATGTTCAGAAATTGGATGTTCAACGATTCACAAAAGTTTTTGTGTAAATGTTGTGATTTCTGATGTGTGGTTTATAATAGTTAACCGGTTATACTTGCATAATTACTTTTACTATTGAACGTGTCTTCGTGTTAGTAGCTAGATTCACACTCTCAGGGATAATGTATAAATAGGCCACCTGGGTTTTTAAAAGATTACTTATATGAGTTACAGGAACATTCTTTGTGCAAAACAAATTAGAATTCATGTATTAACTTTATTGAGATTTTTCGACCCAACCTATGCAAAGCCTGGTAGCTTTGGTAAGTCAATGTTCTTGTCTATAAGACTTTTTGCTACTGAAGTCTTGATCTGTCCACAGTCTGGTCTATAAAACTCTCTGCTACCTGAATGTGTTGTTGTCAAACCTTATTACTTATGTTTCCTCTCTAAGCAGTTCTATTGTTTAAAACACTTACATCTCAAACATTATGGTTGATGCCACATTGCCATTTATGCAGGCTGTTTTTCCGGACAATGCTTATGGTGTTGACAGTGGAGGTGATCCCCAAGTTATACCCAAACTCACTTTTGAAGAGTTCAAGGTTTATTTCCATCCTTGGTGGCTTGGTGCTTTATGTTAACTACCTTATTCTTTTTATGAAGGGCTCTTTTTCTAACATCCTGTTGTTGATAGTACGCCTGTTAATTACCATCATTTTGAGTACTTCCTTTTCACTAAGATATAAAATGCACAGGATTTTCATCGCAAGTATTACCATCCAAGCAATGCAAGAATATGGTTCTATGGAGATGATGATGCAAATGAGCGCCTGCGAATCTTAAGTGGTACAACTTATTTGCTTAGGAATTAATTCATGTGGAAATGAAACTATGGATCCTTATTTTGGCTTACTAATAACAACTCTTTCTTCAAACAGAATATCTGGATATGTTTGATGCAAGTCCAGCTTGCAATGAGTCAAAGATTGAAACACAAAAACTATTTTCAAAACCAGTTAGAGTTGTTGAGAAATATCCAGCTGCTGAAGGTGGTGATTTGAAGAAAAACCACATGGTATGCCTTAATTGGTTGCTTTCTGACAAGCCTTTGGATTCAGAAACTGAGCTTGCACTTGGATTTCTTGATCATTTATTGTTGGGAACTCCTGCATCTCCATTAAGGAAAATTTTGCTTGAAAGTGGTTTGGGAGATGCCATTGTTGGTGGTGGAATGGAAGATGAGCTTCTTCAGCCTCAATTTAGCATTGGATTAAAGGGTGTTTCTGAGGAAAACATTCAAAAAGTTGAGACCTTGGTCATGAACACACTTGAAAATCTGGCAAAGGAAGGTTTCAACATGGAGGCTGTGGAAGCTTCCATGAACACAATTGAGTTTTCTCTTAGAGAAAATAACACAGGATCTTTTCCTCGTGGCCTTGCCTTGATGCTTCGTGCTGTTGTAAGTTGAGCTTCACCATGAGTACTTTCTGTTTATAGAATTCAAGTCTTATCTGCAACTTTTTTTTGTTTACAGGGGAAGTGGATTTATGATATGGATCCGTTTGAACCATTGAAATACCAAGAACCTCTAGCAGCTCTGAAAGCTAGAATTGAAAAGGAAGGATCAAAAGCAGTGTTTGCTCCATTGATAGAGAAATATATTTTAAATAATCCTCACCGTGTAACGATTGAAATGCAGGTACTGTTTTTTTGGTATTTTAATGAGCATTATTTTTAAAAGTATTGAATTATAATTTTCTATGTACTATTCAACAGCCTGATCCAGAGAAAGCTTCTCAAGATGAAGCAGTAGAGAGAGAAAATTTGGAGAAACTTAAAAGAAGTATGACCGAGGAAGATCTTGCTGAGTTGGCACGTATGACACATGAGCTAAAACTGAAGCAAGAAACTCCTGACCCACCAGAAGCTTTGAAAGCTGTTCCAAGCCTCTCACTGCAAGACATTCCCAAAAAACCCACTCAAATACCCATTGAGGTAATTCTCTTGTGATTTATATTTTAAGAGGGAACTAATTCCATAAATGGCAACCAACTTTGGTCCCGTTTCTCTTTTTTCCCCAGACAGAACTTTCAACAAATTAATAGAAAACCCTTAAACTCATTTTTAGGGCCATTCATGTGCTCATGTAGGTTACTCGTTCAAAATTGATGACATAGTAGTAACTTTGACCCAAAGTCATATTTCTTTTGACATGGTACCTGGAAGCAGGTTAACATAAAAGATTACCATAACTTGAAATTTTGACATTTGGATGGTTGTTTCTGTTAAAGAGTTGGTATCCTGTTATGCAATTTTTCCTGTCAAGAACAGTTGTATATCAACACCTTATGACTTGAAGATTTTAAGAAGCTAAACTTTTTGACAATTTTAGGTTGGAGATATCAACGGAGTAAAAATCTTGCAGCATGATCTGTTCACTAACGATGTCCTTTACACTGAAATTGTATTTGATATGAGTTCACTGAAGCAAGAACTTCTTCCTCTGGTTCCACTTTTTTGGTAAGATGGTGAATGGTTCTTAAATTAACTTTGCTCTAACCATTATCATTTAATCAACACTGATAGCTGTTACTTAAAGATAGTCCCTGGGTGCAGCCTCATCTGTTGACTAAAACTTAAAAGTATTTGGCCCAAACTCAGTAGTCTCCTTTCCAGCTGCCATGGTTTGGTGTCTTCCATCAATTACCTTGGTTGAACTTTTTTGCCATCTACTTCTTCGTCCTAACAGTAGACATAAAAATTTGTGTTTAATTAGTAATATCTCTAGCGTTGCTCTTAATATGCAATTATGCATTGTGAACTATAAGCACAATCAATACCAGTAATCTCTGAAATATCTGGGATGTGAGCTCACTTTCATGAATATGTGCGTTTGACAAAAAAAACTACTAGTTATGGCTTGAACTTTATGGTTTTACTACAAATTCAGCCCTGACCCTAACACTGTAGATTTCTGATGTTAAGTTTATCATGTGCCGTTCCTGTGAAGTTTTAGTGTGAAGGGTAATCGGGTATTATCATTGTTTATTTTAAGTTGTTTCTTCAAGACCATGTCCATCTTCATCACTCCCCATCAACTACCATTACCCATTAATTGCTGCCGTCACCAGACACCACTTCAAAAAGTCCTAAAACTATAAAAAAAAGGAAGGAAACTCAGAAGATATTTTAAACCCAAAACCAATCATAATATGTGTTTTTTTAACAGTAACATTGTTTCCTCTACGAGATTTATTTGTCGTCTTCATCCTCCACTTATCTGCTACCACCTCCATAAACCCTTACCACTACAGTCTACAACCCCGCTAAGTGTCCTGGAAATGGAAGCCACTATGAACTGATGCCTGGAAATGGACCCAATTTAAACTTGTCTTCTGGAAAAAAACAAAACAAAATCAGGGCCTGTTTATTTGTAGCTAGTCCTTTCCCTCGTCGTATGAGGATCCCCTTACACAAAAATTAGCATAGTGATTGTAAGTTCATGCTCATAGGTATACCCATCTTTTCCTCCTTTTTTTTTTTTCCTATATCAAGGGTATTGCTGGATATATAGCATGACATCACAATCCTAGTTTTGTGCACACACACATTGTCTTGGGGAAGTTTTCGTTGTTCACCATGGTGGTGAATTGTCTTTTTGTTACCTAGGAACTTTGTTAGTTCTCCTTTTCTTCACACAAAACACAATGAGGATGATTTTAGGCAATAATATTTAGAAGAGGTATTTACTTTGTGTCAAGTTAAGTGATTGCTATCCACAAAAATAGAAATGACAGAGGCATCAGCCAAAGAAGGAAAACAGTACACTTAGATGGTCATATAATAAAACATAGGACATATCGATATATGTCTTTTTATTTTTCCTCTTTTCCAAATTCTAATAAGGTTGTGCATATGCTCATGCTAACAACATATTCGTCAACAGTCAATCATTGCTGGAGATGGGCACAAAAGACCTAGACTTTGTGCAGCTAAATCAGTTAATTGGAAGGAAGACCGGTGGCATATCCGTTTTCCCTTTCACTTCTTCAAAGCGAGGGTCAGACACTCCTATCAGTCATATTATTGTTCGTGGCAAAGCCATGTCATCACGCACTGAAGATCTTTTTAACCTGGTATATGCATCATTCTATCCATGTGTTAAGAATATGATATTGACTGTATCTAAATTCATAGTTTCATAGTGTGCATTCTTTTTTTTGATAATTAAATTCTATTAAACAAGCTTATAACTCTATTTTAGGTCAACTGTATTCTCCAAGATGTCCAGTTTGCAGATCAAAAACGCTTCAAGCAGTTTGTCTCTCAAAGCAAAGCTAGAATGGAGGTAATACTGTAATAGTTGAAGTCTGGATATTTTGATTATCACAACAGCTATTCCAAGAATGTGGTGTAATATTGTTAGATGTTATCTATGTAGAACCGATTAAGGGGCAGTGGTCATGGTGTTGCAGCTGCAAGGATGGACGCAAAGTTGAACAGTGCAGGGTGGATCAGTGAACAAATGGGTGGTATCAGGTAGGAATTTAATGTTTTATGAGTTCTTTTGTGCATCCATATGTTTATCTGATTTGCTTAATTAAAATCTGTCCATAAATGAAGTAATTGTTACTCTGAGAAGTCACATTGACTAGAAAACTACAGGCACGAAACAAATTAAATCATCGGTGAAGAGGGCATATTTGTTCCTCTTTAAATTAGCTAGACGAGGAATGGGTCAAAAGGGTTGAAAGCCACCCAAGTCATAATTCATGCAACCTCCTAGTCTGTTATTTAGTTCTATTCTAATTTATATATGAAAACTAAAGAGTGGACCAAGACTGGTGTTGACCTGTTACCCCATCTGTTTGACCTTCTCATCTTGCCACCTCTAGCTTTTCTCTTAAATGAGGCCTTCCTGTTTCGGTATGGGTGTCTTTTTGGAGGCATTTGAGTCAAATCTATTATATATCTTTTGTATATTATCATATTATGATCTTGTTTTACAGCTGTGAATTTTCCATGGAATTAATATTCAATACACTTGCAGCTACCTAGAGTTTTTGAAAAATCTCGAAGAGAAGGTTGAGCAAGACTGGAGTGGAATTTCCGCGTCACTTGAAGAGATCCGCAAAACCCTTCTCTCAAAGAAAGGTTGCCTTGTGAATCTCACCTCTGATGGGAAAAACCTTAAAAACTCTGAAAAAATTGTTGGCAAGTTTCTTGATCTGCTTCCAAGTACTTCTCTCGTTACACCCGCTTCTTGGAATGCACGAATTCCGCCAATAAATGAAGCTATCGTGATACCTACTCAGGTTATTTTGTACTTCCGTATGTTCTTTAATCATTGATTCTTTACTTTTTTTTCATTATTAATTATTTATCATGATTACAGGTAAATTATGTTGGAAAAGCTGCAAATCTGTATGACATTGGTTATCAACTTAAGGGGAGTGCATATGTTATATCTAAACACATAAGTAATACTTGGTTGTGGGACCGTGTCCGAGTTAGTGGCGGGGCTTATGGAGGCTTCTGTGATTTTGACACACATTCTGGTAAATTAGGAAGTAAATTCTGTTATGTGGATGCATTGTTTTCAACTTTTTTAACCATTTTTTATCAACAGGAGTATTTTCATTCTTATCTTATCGGGATCCCAATTTGCTGAAGACACTAGATATTTATGATGGAACTGGTGATTTCCTACGTCAAATGGAGATGGATAATGATACTCTTACGAAAGCAATTATTGGGACAATTGGTGACGTAGATTCATACCAATTACCTGATGCTAAAGGATATAGTAGGTATGTAATCAGTTTTTGTGTATTTATATTAGTAATTATCTTGTCAAATATGATTTAATAAAACTAAATTATTACAATAATAATCCTATTTTTGAATAAATTATCTTTTACAGCTTACTACGATACTTGCTAGAAATTACAGAAGAAGAAAGACAAATAAGACGCGAGGAGATTCTTTCAACGAGGTACACTGAAAATTATTTTTTCCTAAACTTTAGGTAGTTGCATGTTGTGGACCATACCATACTCATGTGTAACCTTTTTTTTTTTGAAAAGCTTAAATGACTTCAAGGAATTTGCAAATGCAATTGATGCTATCAAAGATAAAGGTGTGGTGGTAGCTGTTGCATGCCCCGATGACGTCGAGGCTGCAAACAAGGAACGCTCCGACTTCTTTCATGTCAAGAAAGTCCTTTAAGGAGAAACGAACAGCTGGTATCATTTTCCGATATGAATTATAATTTTTAAATTAGATTAACATAAACATGTCATATTTGCATTATTTAATTTTGATTTTTAGTCAGTTGAATATAAAAACCGATTAAAATTCAGAAGGAAGGAACATGACAAATCCTTTAGTTATGGGTAGCCTTTAAGTAGGTGGTGTGGGGAAGGTGATAATGAACAAACATGAGGCAAACTTAGCTATCCAATTATACCTGTTTTCCAATTCCTAAATAGGGTCAACACAAGCAGTCCCCTTGTTTCTGATTGGCTAATCTCAACTGCATTTGTACTTTCTGGTCCAGCCCTTATCTTGTTATTATACCTTCTTTTCCATTGCTAGTTTATAAGTTACCTGTATATCTTATTGCAGAACTGAATGCCCACAAGTACATTTACGCATTAAGTCTGCTACATCACTTTCCATCTGCATCTTGTGATTGTACTGTACAAGTACATAAAAGCTTATAGTGACAAATTTTAAAATTATTTTAATCTGACACTGCTGAACAACAAATATACCAGGACGCCTTTTAATTTTAGCAAGGAAAATACCCATTTAACAGTTACACCAATGATTACACAAAACTATAACTCAATTCAAATATGTACCATGACCATTGGCTGATATGTGTGATCTTAATTTGCTATGTCACGTGCTGTCATTCTAGTGGATGATGTGGGTATTCATATAACAATTTAAGTGATTATTTATTGAAAAATAAAACTCAGTCAAAATCACCATGCATATGATTTTCCTTTAAATAAGTTATTTCGTGTTAAGTATAATCTTGGTTTTGAACAAGACATGATTCTTGTGCTGTTCTATCTTCGTTCATTGATGGCTTGCGTATATGATTTGAGAACTGAATTACAAGTACAATTGCAGTTGTGAGTTACTTTGTTCTTAATGTTTCTACATTACTATTATCTGCATTTATTAGTCGTACAAGTTAGGAAAATTTGTTTAGCAGTGAATGATAGGGGTGGGGGGTTGCCCTTGATTTTAGGAGTAGTGTTATAATAATCAGTGAAAAGTAAAACAAAAGGAGGGTAGTTTGGTGTTTTAAAAAGTGTTATAATTAAGTTTAAAAGTCATCATCATGTTCAACCCCACCATTGTTGCGAGGAATCCAATGCACTTATAACTCATGTAGTCCCCTTTTACTTTATTCTGTAGATATATATATATATTTATTTATCTAATAAATCAAGGGGAAAATTTTTTTAATTCATGCTAGGAAGTTTATGAGAAAAAATATTAAGTATCATGCAATGGGTTGATGGAACAATATCATTAAATATTAAACATTTACAAATTGTAAATCTTTAAACATATTATAATTTCTTTATAAATATTATTATTTAACCTGTAATACACGAGTGTTAAACCTAGTATGTATATATATATATATATATATATATATATATATATATATATAGAGGAGAGTTATCCTACATAGTGTTGGAAATCTAAGAAGGCTAAGAAGGATTTATGACCTTTAGATCTCTTTTTTAATGGTTGAGATCAATTTGTAGGAAAAGAAATTGGTGGAAGGGTACATTAGTCATAGCCACTTTTGTTGACTTTCTCTCTCCACATGCAAAGCACATGCCAATTCCCCCACTTTTTTTAAAACTTTCATAACTTTTGGATACGATATTATTTTTTTAAAAAAATTACACCAAAAAAACAAGCGTTTTGATATCTTTAAAACGCGTATAATATTGATATATAAAAAATAAAAAAAAATTTCGGCACTTAATTGTCTAGTCCTTGTGTAATATCATGTGATTGTGTTTTATTATAACTAGTGAAATATCACTTTTATCGGTTCATTCTTAAGTCATTATATAATATCATCTTATTATAAATATTTGTTGTGTCATAGTATGTGTTTAGAAATTATCACCGTGTCACAAATTGTTAATATGTGTTTGAGAAATGTTCAAAGACAACGTCATTTTTTGTTACAAAGTGTGAGAATGACACAATGGTAAACAAAGACACAATGACACTTTTAAAAAAATTATAACTCACAATATAAATCAAATTTGAAAAAAGTGGTTCGGAGACCTTGTTCCCCATGTATTCCTCTTTCAGAAAATAAATAAACGAAAAATTAAAAAAAATTAAAAAAATTACCGTTTTTTTTATTTTTTAAATTAGACACAATGAAAAAAGACACAATGAGAAAATAGTAGTTTTTTAAGTTTTGTTTATTTATTATTTAAGGAGGATGATGTGAGAGCAAGATCTTTGAAATACTTTTTGTGTTATTGTGTAATTATTATTAGATCATTGTGTAATACTTGTCAAATAAGATTACACAATGACCCGATGTATGACACAACAACCTTACGGATGACACAATCACACAATGACCTGATGAAAGACACAATGACCTGACGGAAGACACAATGACCTGACGTTAGACACAATGAGCTGAAAAATTGTGAAAAAAAAAGTTCGTTTTTTATATATCAATATTATACGCGTTTTAAAGAGAAAAAAATTCTCGTTTTTATGGTGTAATTTGTTTAAAAAAATAATGTCGTATGTAAAAGTTATAAACGTTTTAAAAAAGTGGGGGAATTGACATGTGACTTGCATGTGGAGAGAGAATATTTAAAAAAGTGGGCATGACTAAAATACCCCCTCTTCTAATTTTCCTAGATGCCACATGTCAATCTCTTATTGCTTCTTAGCCTTCTTAGATTTATAACACTATGTAGGTGAACCTCACTCTATATATATATATATATATATATATATATATATATATATATATATATATATATATATATATATGTGTGTGTGTGTGTGTGTGTGTGTGGTAATCATGCACATCCACATGCAAGATTCCCTTCAACAAACTTCCCCACTTCCATTTGCACAACATATTTTTTAAACGTATCATCTTCGGATTTGAACTAGGGAACTTTAAACTATTAGGCAAGAGTTCCTATCAAATATGTCTGTCTTTTGCATGTTGGCAGCGAGCTACACAAAACACTGGCTCCGTATGGCTCCGTATGTGTAATAAGATATGAGATCGGATATCAAAATAATTAAAGCACGAATTGCTTCTTTTGTCTACAAGAGATTTGTAATCTATTTTTGTGTTAATACTAGGGGTGTAAACGAGTCGAGCCGAGCCCGAGCCTGACCCTAATCGAGCTTGGCTCGTTAAAATATCCTGAAGCTCGAGCTCGGTTCGAGCTATGATTTTGAGATCGAGCTCGGCTCGTTAAAGTAATAAAAAGCTCGATAAAAGCTCGACAAGGCTCGATTTTGTATAACAAAAACAAGAAATTGAGCAATCAAATGTTCTATTGCCTACGATGGACGTTCAGTTTTTAAACAAAACAACGAGAACAAAAACTTTTAAATAATTAAAACCAATTTATTAAAGAGATAAATGAATATATGAAGTATGAAACTAAAAAATTACAAACAAAGCCGAATCAATTAGTGAATAATGAGGATGAGTTGATGACGGAAAGGACGACAATCGAATGACCATATGGCATGTTGAAATTTGACGGCTGCGACAAACATGGTTGAAAATATATTAATTGAATCTTGAAAGTGGACATTTTGAAAAGAGGAAAAACATGAACGGGATAGTTTGGGGAGTTAGTGATGACATGAAAATATATTAATTGTTAAATATATGAAAAATAAAGTAAAATATTAGTGGGCTCGATAAGGCTCGTTAAGGCTCGCGAGCTTTGGTTAAAAGGCTCGAGCTCGAGCTCGATTATTAAACGAGTCATATTTCAGGCTCGAGCTCGGGCTCGAGCTCGTTTAGGCTCGGTTCGTTCGAGCTTTTTAACGAGTCGATCTCGAGTAGCTTGCGAGCCGGCTTGAATCATTTACACCCCTAGTTAATACGATTTAAATTGTAAGAAGTATCACTAATTAACTATTACACTGAGGTTTGTAAGGATGAAATCCTAGAATGTAAGTATGACAATTATCAAGCAAAAGTAACTCGTGTGGTGTAAATAAATGAGCTAGCAACTTATATATAGGCACCAATGATCCTTAGCTTATGCGATTTAGGTGAAGTACCTAAGGCGTCATTAGCTAAAATGGAGACGTATTTAAGTCTCACCTCGGCCATGGTGGGGTTTTCGGTTGGACTAGTGGGTTTTGAGTGATAGACTTTCTTCTTGACTGTGCTTCTAGGCAATATTTTAAAAGTCGGTTTTTTAATCATACCGGATTGGGCTTAGAAATGGTTCAATCGGGTTATACCGGACGGTAGAGGTGCACAAAAAAACTGGAACCGGAACCGATCAAATAACCGAAAACCGGTTCTTAGAAGAACCGGTTCTTGTAGAACCGAACCGGAACCCAACCGAACCATAGGTTCTGAATAGGTTCTACTATTTTTTACAAATTATAGGTTCCAAAAGAACCGGAACCGGTTCCTAAAAAAACCGGTTCTTGGAAAAACCGGTTCTGAAAAAACCGGTATGTTTTAGTGTTGTTACTTATTTAATGTTTTAAAAGCTATATATCTTGTAATATTTAAAGTTTTTAATGTTACTACTTATTTAGTTAAAAATAATATAACAAATTTATGACGATAAACTCTAAATGAAAGCCCAATAAAGAGTGAAGATTTGCAGCAGCCTAACGTTTCGGCCCATGTCATTGAAAAAAAACCGTTTTTTTTAAGAACCTGAACCGATTTTTTAGGAACCGGTTCTTTGAGAACCGGAACCGGTTCTTTAGGAACCGGAACCGGTTACTAGGTTCTAGTTTTTTCAACAAAAACCGGTTCTAAAACCGAACCGGTTCTTGTAAGAACCGGTTCCTTTATCGACAACAAGAACCGGAACCGGTTCTTCAAAATAACCGATTTGTGCACCTCTACCGGACGGTTTAATCGGAATGATTTTACAGTTCTTTAAAACTAAAACGTTTATTCAACGAAAATTAAAAAAATACATGATTCAATAATAAAAATAATCTAAAAGTTAACCATGATAAAGAATAATTCAAAAAAAATTTAAAACTACTTGATTTCCAAACAAAGCTTTTGAAATAAAACGGATCAACTAGTTTATTTCATGTATAATACTTACACGTCCGATGTTTGGAGAAAAATATAACTTCTATTGAGAAATTTTTATGGGAATAACTCATAAATTAGTCGAGTCTAAACTAAAAACAGCAAATACGATATTGGATGCCCAAATTAATCGATAGTTGGTCACGTACCAAAGAAACGATGTGATAGGTGACCGATGAACGAGACTATTCTTGCAAATACTATGCATTTTTTTATATAAAAATGGATAAATGTAAACCGATTTAACCGGAACATTTCGGTTGTATGATATACATGCCGGTTTTTAACACATCTTTTAGGTGAGTTAGACATAAAACGTAAAAATTAGTTCCAAACCTTAATCCAAAAAGTTGCATTATCTTTGCAAAAGTATAAAGTCAATCTTGTGTAAAGAAATTTGTGGAATGTTTGTTAGATTTTAATTATTAAAATCACATTGTTGAATGAACATATTAAAACCTTGAAGAGCATATAGGATCGAACACATCATCCAACCGTTATTGAAAAAAGAAAGAAGAACATACTACACTCATTTGAGTTATGTATTACCAAAAAATGGTATTAATATTAATAATAAAATAAAACAAGAAATTTCGTAACTTTGTCAGAGAAGAACTAGTAGAAAGTTAAAGGACGAACAAAATGAAAGCAGAAGCAGATAAAGAGATGATTGTAAAGTTACTATTTAGTATTTTAGATCAAGTAATGGCCGGAACCGGATATGCTAACAAAGAAAGATATGCTAAAAGAGAGTTTTTATCTTGTAACAAAATCTAGGTTGATGGTTCTCAATGAATCCGGATTTTTTTATATCTAAAAGCCATTTTCTACCTCTTTGTTCAATGTTTGACGTTAAAACTCGTTTCTTTTTAGATGAATTATTTTCAGAAAGATATATCATCAATCATGTGGTAGCGAAAAGCCGAAAACGATAAACAGACACGTTGATTCATGGGTCAAAATGAGTGATTTAAAACAAGTTGTTATTCTCTGTATAAAGTTTATATTTTCTTTTTGGTGAACTAACATGGACCATAAGTGAAGGGGACGAATCTTGTAATCAAAAGGTGCTTGAAAACACTAAGCCTTTATGTAAAGAGAATGGTCTAGGTCCACTCTATCAACCCTCCAAAAAACACACTTTCTATTGTGTGTACACACACTATAGACAAGACTGTATATAACAATTGGTCTTATATAAAATGTTAATGTTTTAAAAATAGGTATTGATTTCAATTGTTAAAAATATTAATTAATTTTTGACTAACTTATCTTAACCGGGTCATCAACCAATCCCACGAGGCCACGATCAATATGAGATATGCAAATAGGATGGGTTTTAAACTAAAACTAGGATTATGGGAGAAAAAATGTCATTCAACTTCAAACAAACATAATTAAGTAGTTGTACACATCACTATCACAATGAAACATATCTAATATAGTGTTGGCATTGGCGGATTGTCGTCTCTCACTATAGAATCTCATAACAAAAGAACACCAACATACACCATTAATCGTCCATTGAAGAAACAAAGAACACGATCGAGGAGACGGCTAGAAAAGACGCCGAAAGCGGCATAACGATAATAGTCGAACAAGACGGCAACCTTGGTCCAAGAATCCACGGATTATAAAACAACCACAATACTAAAGCAACCACGCTTCCGTCACATAAGGGTCCATAAACCAAGTCAGTCAACCACATACTCCGTATTAACCGGGGCCGCGTATTGCATCTAATTTGACAGAACGCTCACAAAGAAAAACCCATAGAGGTCGGTGTATCAACTGTTAACAACGATTGAACCCTGGCTCATGAGTAAAACTTGTCTGTCTCACAAGCATTAACTGGGATTGACTAGCACTGCTAAAAAATGAGGCTTGTGTGAGTTTAACTTTGGACCTTAGGTACACTAAGTAACAACTTTATAACTCCACCTGAAATCCTTTATTTTTTAAAAGTATATACAATCCAAAACTTACTAGTTCATATGTATTTTTCGGGGCATTTACATATATCATCTTCTTAAGTTCTTTTATTACATATTTAATTACTCAACTCAAAAATCAATTACATATTTCTCTTTCCTAAAACATACATATTACATATTTACCCATTTCATTAAAATTTATTAATTCAATTACTATTTACTTTAATGAACTAATTAAATGATTATTTACATATATCCTCCTCTTAAGAGTATCATTTATATATTTCCCTCAATTTCAATCAAAATCGTATTAGGCTGCTATGTTTAATAATCGTTTATATAATTTTTTTAGCGGCTTTACAATTAAATTGTTTATTAAAGTTCGTCAAGAATCCAGTTTTGTTATTTGATATAACAATAGCAGTTTTTGTACTAATCTCATTTACATATATTTATTTATGGAAATTGATAGAAAGGGTAATTGTGTCAAATTTTTAATGAAAGTGAAAAAATGTAATAAAAACTAGAGAATTTACATATTTCCCCTTAATAAGCCCGTCAATTACATATTTACCCAAGCCTAAATTTTAATTACGCATATCCTCTTTGACATAATAAATTACTCATTTATCTATTTCTTTTCACAAACTATAAGAAAATATAAAAATATATTTATCAAGATCATTAAGGATAAAATAGTATATCAAAAGGCTATTTTAAAGAAATAAGGTAAATATGTAAAATATATGGTTTAGGAATGTAAAATATGTAATCGAATTTATAGAGTGTGTAAATATGTAATAAATAATCTTATGACGCAGATATATGTAAATACCGCTAAAAACTAAGGATTGAGAATATATGTAATTAAGAAAATTAGGAAAGGAAATGTATAAAAATTCTTATTTTGTAAAATAAATATTTTAGAAGAGAGAAACAATTATTATAGTTAAGGACATTTTGTGTTTAAACCCCAATCACAAGGCATTTTGGTGAGTGGGTTGTTCATATGTCGTGATAGGAAGTACTAGGGACTGTTTGTAATCGAACAAAAGACTAATGGTCCTATCAAGACTCTTTTTTGAAATTTGGATTAAAATCAACTTGCAAAACTCTATGTAGACTTTAAGCAACAAACACATCATACAGATGTAGACATTAGCTAGTCATCATATTTCAATCATTGTCGTTTAGCACTACTTATATTTGTTTATATGGTTAATATATATGTTTACTCATTTTAATTTGTTTATTATAATGTGTGTGACAAGGTGAAGATGAACTCGTTCTCGTGGTTGAAGCATAGGGGAAATCTTAGAGATTTAATGTGGCATAAGTGGTGTAGTTTTTCTTTTTCTAATTTTCCGTTGTAAGAGCGTGGTGTTTGTTTGTTTTTGTGTTGGGGTCCTAGCGTCTTACTAGTGGCCTCTTTTGTTAATAAAATCTCAGTCGTTAAAAAAAATTTGCTTATTATAATCATTTATGACAATGCACTGAATGTAATATTATAATAATTTTGTGACTAGATTGAATTTAACAACGCAAATAAAATATACAAGTATTACTGGTTGAATGTTGTAGTTTAAATTTTAAAATTCCGCACACTTGTTATCATTAAATGATGAAGCCAGAACCGAAAGTAGGCGCTCAAACCCTTAGTTGCAACCTTTCCAGTGCTATGCTTTACCGGTTAAACTATTTTCGCCTGCTACGATACTACTGATCGAGCTATGGACGCGAGCTGAACGACTGGTAGTGGTGTAGGGTTGCCCGTTTCAATCAAACTTGTGTCGCTACACTATTGGTGCGAGCTGTAAGGAGACTTAAGCGTCAAATTGAGGCGTCTCTATCTTTTAAGTTAAGTCTTTTTCCAAGACACTTCCTCTTATTCTTTTTACGATAATTTCAAGTCCAAACTAAAAGTTTCAGCAGTATGCTTAAAGCTAGTCTATTTAATTTGTCTTTAAACCCGAGTTTTTTTAAAACCAAAAATTTATTTCTTGCACATGGTCAAAGTTATATCCAAAGATATGGGATGTTCTTTTAGTAGTTTTTTTAGACCAATGAAGGTTTTAGACTTTTAGTTAGATCAAAGTTTACATCTTATTCTAGTTTTGTTCTTTCTAGCTTAATAAAAATAAATCACTACCAATAAATTTCATTTCATTTCGTACATAAACTTTATTTATTTAAAATTTCCCATTTCTAAATATTATAAACGTTAAACAAAAATAATATATTAATTTATGTAAAAAAAAAAGTTAAAAAAACTGAACATGCTGATTTTTATAGTAGCAGAATTTTCGAAACGAATAACAAACTCAACAATTATCCACCGTTGGATTTATATATCTTTCAGTTTTCATCCTCTCTCCTGAACGGGCTACAACTCTTGGTCCCTAGAGAGAGATGAATATCAACGGATGCAAAACCATTCATCACATTTCACTCATGGACGGAGAAAAATCTCACGGCGGCATACGCCGGAGCAGAGATACTGAAGCTACAAGCTCCGGTGACACTAAGAGAAGAAAATTTGATCACGAAAATGTTGTTGTTCAGCTGGAAAATAGAGTCGAAGTTAATTCGATGAATGATGTTGTTTCTGTTACAGAATCCGGTGATCATGTTTCGTCTTCGTCTTGTTTTCAGAATGATTTGAGCTTAGATCTGAAGGTGAAATTCAAATTTCTACAAATATGTTTCGTGTGGATGCTTTATGTAAACTCGAGAGTACTGAATTGACTGTGTAATTGTAGGTGGAGCTTCGTTCCGAAACGGAAACCTTCATGTCCGGCAATGGCGGTTTCAGGTTAATTATGAATCTCTCTTAAATTTGGCTTTAATTAGCTTATTGAGTTATTGATCTCGCTCGATTTGAATTTCGAGTAATTAACTTCTTCCGTTTCTGAAACTGAAAAAGTGAAATATGAAGAAACGATTCTTAATTACTTAATTTTGTCCGTACTGCTTCATATTTTCTATATAAAATCCTTCGATCTTCATCTGTTCATAATCGTCTCTACAAAATTCTAATATCATGTTTTTGTGATCTGCAGCAGAGAAACGAGTGCATCAAGTGAGATTTGTTTAGATTCAGACGAAATGGAGTCATCGTCAACACTGAAAACGAAGCCAGCATCACCGGCGGCAGCTATTTCCTGTCGTAAACAGCCGCCGGTAGCACATAATCCTTCACCGGCGGAGATCGATGAGTTTTTCACCGCCATTGAAAAGAAAGAACAAAAACGATTCGCTGACAAGTAAGTAGCTTAAACTGCATGTACTGTACAAGCTAACTAACAAGTAACAACACTAAATCACTAATCATGTTGTTGATATGATTTGATCAGATACAATTACGATATCGTGAATGACGTACCAATGGAAGGTAGGTATCAGTGGACTCGATTGAAGCCATAATCATCAGATGAAGGAGATGAACGTACACAAATTAAGCAGGTTAATAATAATTATTGCAATTTACAAGCATTTGATCAATTCCTTAATTGCTGTCACAAATTTCAAATTTCAGTTTAATTTGGTTTTGACAGTTAAGAAAGGAATCATGTTTATGTTATGTATAGGCACATCAATTTCTAACTATGTGTTAAAAGAGGTTTTCAGTTCTTGATTTGTGACCTATACCACAATTTTAGAAGCTTCTGCAATGCAATGCAATGCAACTATCACTGTTTAAGAATTGATCATCACTCTTCATCTCTGGCCTGCCTGCATTACTGGTACATCACAGTGTCAGTAATTTTGGTGGGGTATGTGTATTCTTCTTCTTTCCATATGCTAAGCTAAACATAGGGATTTGAACCCACAATATTCAATGCTGTGTCAGAAAATACTAAAAAGTTTTTTTAAGATTAATATTATTTGATATTATTTGTCCTTTTTGTATCAAACTCTTTGTTTCATATTCATTACTACTGATTAATCCAAAACATTTCACCTCATTATGGCATGGATGTCAGGATCCATTATTCTTGTCTGCAGTTTTTGATCAATTAATCAAGATCTAGTATATTCATGGCTAGGCATTTTGTGGATTATCCCTAAACTCACATAAATACACTACAGGTTTCTTGTTAAAAAAATTTTCATTAATCCTTCTGTTATGAAGTCAACATTTAACCACTAGCATGCCGTGTTAGAGACAATTTGCCACAACTATCATTATAGTTAGAATAGCTCTAGTTGGAGAAATTAACACTTTGTCTCTGTCGCACACGCTCCTACCTCTCTCCTCCCTCTCACAATCAACCAATCCTTCTTTGTTGACTGTTCCCCCTTTTAGGAAAACTGCTCCTTCCTTTAGGCGACGTCTTTCTTCTATTTCAGCTTAGAAACGTTTGTGTTTCTTGAAATAGTTATAAGATCTTCTATGTTGGACTAAATATATTATCTTTTTCATGAGTGAAAATCTTTTAACGCACATGTTATGATTATCTTTTATATTCGTTGCATTACCTCCAGTAATATTACTTTGATGCTAACTTTGGATAAAGTTTAGCTACTTTGATGCTAACTAGTGAAAATCTTCTATCGTAATTCATAAATGTTACCATGTGTATTATATATTGTCGGTTAAAGAGTCATTGTACTGTGTACGAACTGTTTAAATTGATATTTATTTTAAATAACTATGACTACTTGGTAAAACACAATTGATCAAATGTTAAGCCTCATGATTTTCAACACATTTTGCATAATTAAACATCATGGTGTCTGGAGACCAAAAGCAATATTATGATAATTTGATCCATCCGGCCATTTGAGTTTGGTGTATATGGAAAGTGATAGTATATGATTATTCCATTCTGGGAAGGTAGGGTCCATGCTTTGAACCGTTGGATCTAGATCTTAATCATACATCGGGCATGTTGTTCTTGTACTCATTTTTTTTTCTACCCTCAAAAGTTGAATCAGAACAATTTATATTTGTTCAAAGATGTATGCGTGCAAAAGGAGTTGGTCACTTTGGTGTGATCAACGGATAAAGGGGCCTTTTTTTGTAATTTTGGGATCACACGTTTCTGCGTTTCTAATTTGTTTTCTCTTTTTCATAAAAGTAGAAATGCCCTTGTGGAAGTCTCCAAAGTTTTTATTATTATTTTCATTTTTTATATTCTAAGGTTGACTTCGATATAAAATAAGAACACGCTAATTATAATTTTATACCCAAGAAAAAAGATGGTGCACAAGTTGTAAACATGTAGTACGTACACTAATTAATATGCGCTTCAAAGACAAATGTATTGTAATGAAGATCAAATAACATTTGTATGGCCAAATTATAATCAGACTAAAGCATTAAACCGTCAAATTATGAGAAGTAATTAATAGTGAATTGTTGTTTGAATCACAAACCGACAAGTTTGACAAATTTGCTTTGGTTTGATAATAAAACTCGGTTGGTGTAACTCCACCATATCTATCCAAGATATCTAGAAACTCTTGTTGTACGTGAAAGCCACTCATTTTCTTAGGATTCTTTTCTCGATCATATCTTAATTAAAAGCAAATAAATGTTTACACGTCAGTGAGAAGTCTTGAATTGTATATTAACTTTAAGTATACAAGATTTGTTCACGTATGATGTGATGTGCTTGTGACTTTGTTACACATGTTATTATAATAGTATTAACATGTATATATATTATATATATCACTCATGACGCTACGTGTTTATGATACTGTTATATGTGTTACACGAGTACATGCATTGAGTACACGTGTTACACCGATGAAGTTAACGTGTGATGTTCTCGCGTGACGCGACACGATTGTGACCTCATTTCACGCATTATTTTTTTGATATTAACATAGTTAGACATAAATAAGAAAGATCCTTGTGCATCAAATGGTGTATAAACTCATAAAATGAAATGAGAAACAATTTAAAAGGGAAAATGAAAACATGAGAAAACCTCACATATGAAAAAGAGAAGAAAAAAAGACTAGACCCACGGCTCGAACCCAAATCGAAATCTAGGTTAATGGCAATGCACTTTGAAATATATATCGAAAAACATAAATTTCGTTTGGAGTTCAAGTATTAAGATTAACACTTTGCTTAAAAAAATGCAATATAGAGATTAATATCGAAAAACATAATTGTTTTTTGTTTATATAAAGAAAAGTTGTAAAAGGGAAAGGGGGACAAAGGGAAGGAGTGTATGCACGTGGTGTGTGGTGTCTTTAAGATCGTAATGCTTTGGATCTGATGCCATATTTTTATACCTGCAACAAAGTCTAGATCGAGAATGTCCCTATATATATACTTTATTTAATTTATATTTCTATTAACAAGGTTATCGAGCATTTATTTGAGTGGTTGGGTTTTGGGAAAAACATGATTTCTTATGTGCCCAAATTCAAATCTCTAATTCTACTAATATGTTCACAATTTAAATTTTTAAAATTTCACCATATCCTATATATGTCTTTGCTTTTTATGTTTCATTTATGTATTACGTTCAATTATAATACTTATTCATAATGTGTTGTAAGAACTTATATATAATACCTTTCATTACTTTGATTTGAACATATGTAAATTTCACAAGATATACCATTATTCTTTGTGAAGTATATCTTCTTTGTTTCAGTTACTAATATTGAATGGATTTTTTTGGAATAAGAATGATCAAATTCACGTTTTAATAACTTAACCAATTTTGTTATTTGGAATAATAATTAATAAGCATTTTATACGTTATTTATAGCAAAATTATAGATATTTTGAGTAGAAATATTATTGAAATAATTTCAATTATATTCTTGATGAAATTGAACAAAATTAAAAGACCAAAAGAATTGCTATATTAGACAACAAAGCAACGGGATATATTGTTGAATCCATCGTGACCCCATCATGTTGCTTAGAACTAGGACAATTAAGACAATGAAGACAAGTGAGTAATAGTATTAAAACGTTGAATGTTGTATAAAAAGAAAATTTTTAGAGATTTCTAAATTATTTTAAACGTTTATATCTAATTTAATTGTCTTCATATTTTAACAAATCGTTTTTTCATGTAACATGTAACTTTCTTTCACATAATAGGGTTTTTTAACTTTGGTTTTGTATTTTTTTTATGACTTTACCCGTAAAGTACACGGGGACGAAGCTAGTATGACTAATACAACGTCATTTTTAAATAATTTAAATAATTAAGCATTTCAAGTAAAATGAAAGACATTTTTTGTAATTGATGTCTTTTTAATTCTTTTTGTTTCTTCACCTCTCATTAACAAAATTGGATTTGTATATTTGGCTCGAAATTAAAATATATAATCGAATGAACAGGATAAGAAAATATGTGGTTATGACTTGGTAACATAAAGGTTACTAAAAGGGAATTAAGATCTAGTGATAAAAAGTTCAATAGGAAATTAATAAATTTTTAGTACTTAATTATTAGAGAGAAAAAATTCACAATATGCACGTTTAGTTAAATTTTAATGTTCTTAAAGTCGACAGACAAACTGGTAGTAATTTGTTTCTCTTCTATTCAAGAGATGAAGTTTGAATCCTATAAAAGTATTTAAAGGTGGGTATAGGTGGTTAACCAACATATCAAACAGATCGTGTTTGGGTTAACTCAACAATTAATCATGTCTGGGTTGAGCAATTCACAAAAACAAATTGTGTCATTCAACCCAAAACCTTTTTTGTCGAGTTTCGGGTCCAATAGAAAACTGTCACCCCTTTAGTTAACCGACCATGCAAAAAAATTTTATATGTATCATGACTTTTCGACCAATCCATAAATTTTTGAAGTTACATAGAAAATATCAGTCTATACATTATGCATTTGATAATCAAAGTAAAAAAAAGACCGAGTATAGAATTTGATCAAGTATCATTTCTGTTGAAATATATGGTTATTTCAATTCAATGTCGAACACATCATTTAAATAAACAATTCCTAATTTTGTTTATATTTGTTTTAGGATGGATTTGCAAGTGGACTCAATGAGACTTGGGCTGAAGTTATAAATGGGCTGGAGTTGATTATTATTTAACTGGGCTTATTTGACCGTTACAATACTTGTATATATGTAGCGTCCTTTATCTAATCTCAAAAATGACTTCATCTTCTTCAATGTAGTCTAGGGTTTTACCCTTGCACCAAATCATTTAGTCGCCTGCGTTCTAAGTTGTCTTCACATTTTATCTTCTATGCATCCCGACTTCTCTATGGTGAAGGGTTGAGTTCTAAACTTGTAAAGGTTGTTGTCCATTGTTGGTATGAATCATCTTAAGGGTTTCGTTTATCATTGTTTCTAGATGTGAGTCTTTTGTAGTCTTAACTACTTGTAATTTAATCATGTTGGTCAAGTTATAGTTCAGAAGTTAATCACAGATTTACAATTGAATCCGTAAGTTGTTTAAGTTCTCGTGTTCAGTTTCTCTTATACATGTTTGACAATTTCTTCTAAGTAGTTATTGGACGGTGCCTTAGTTTTACATGCATGGTCTAGGACCTCAAAAAACCTCATTGTAGATCTTATTTTCACTTGTTACAACAACTATTGTCATTATTTACGTGACTCGATCTTACCCGTAACAAATTAAAATCCAGACGTCAAGTCAAGACACAACGGAGCACCGGCAAAAAACCGAGCATGGTGGAAGAAAAACCTACTCGATCTTCTAAATATAATATTTTCTCAAACATAAAACAATAAAATGATGTCTCTTTATTGAAAAGCACGGTTTAAACTTTAAATACACATGAAAACATTCAACAAACCGTTTGACATATAAAAAACATAAAATAATCTTTATCTAGTTTATGGGAAGTCGAAGTTAAAAATTTTATAAAAGTTTTGCGCAAAGCGGTGTGAATTTACAGCTACAATGTTAAAGAATGAAGCCATGTTCATATAGAGTCATCTTATATAACAAAGTCTAATTTTCGTAGAAAGTCTAAGAAGTCATGAGATGATGACATGTGACACTTCCTTAAAATTAGAAGGAAGGGTAAAGATGGTAATGTCTCTATATTTTAAGTTTCACCTCATTTTTTTAAATGTCCATAACTTTTACATACGATATTATTTTTATAAAAAAATTACAGCATAAAAACGAGCATTTTCTTATCTTTAAAACGCGTATAATATTCATATATAAAAAACAAAAAAAAATCACGTTTTTCAGCTCATTTTGTTATTTGTCAAGTCATTGTGTTATTTATCCAGGTCATTGTGTTATTTATTCAGGTCATTGTGTTATAACACAATAACCTAATGAAATAACACAATGACCTGATGAAAATATAACACAACGGCCTGATGAAAATATAACACAACGGTCTGATGAAAATATAACACAACGGCCTGATGAAAATATAACACAACGGCCTGATGAAAATATAACACAACGGCCCGATGAAAATATAACACAACGACCTGATGAAATTATAACACAACGACCTGATTAAATTATAACGCAACGACCTGATGAAAATATAACACAACGACCTGATGAAATTATAACACAACGACCTGATGAAATTATAACACAACGACCTGATGAAAATATAACACAACGACCTGATGAAAATATAACACAACGACCTGATGAAAATATAACACAATGACCTGACAAATATAACACAATCTGAAAAATATAACATAATGTCTTGACTAATATAACACAATGAGCTGAAAAATATAACACAATAACCTAACGAAAATAACACAATGAGCTGAAACTTAAAAAAAAATTTATATATCAATATTATATGCGTTTTGAAGATAAAAAACGTTTGTTTTTTTGGTGTAATTTTTATTAAAAAATATTGCCGTATGTAAAAGTTATGGACGTTTAAAAAAGAGGGTGGAATTTGAAAGTGAGACAAGATTAATAAACCCTTGGCCTACCATTTAAAGTTTTAACTATTTACCATTACGCCACCTTGTGCTTATGAGCCATTGATATTCATTTAATATTAAATCTAATGGTTTAAATTCATTTTTAGACTTTTTAGAAAAAAAATTTAGACTTTATAGTTAAACATAATTCTGTTCATATATGTATTAAAACGTATCATATAAAAGTCATTGAAGAAACAAAAATTCAAATCCCATTGTTTATACGTCTTAAATATAAATGTGCCTTTAAAATAAAACCTTTGTAGAATATAAAATTTGTAAATTGAGGCTTTGTATGTGATGTTCGCAATCCACATGGGTTTGGTTTGTGCTTTTGATTGCGGGTTACCGGGCCCATCCCTACTATGCCCCTTTTAAACATTAAACGTTCCTTATAACTAGAGGTGCACAAATCGGTTTTTTTGAAGAACCGGTTCTGGTTCTTGTTGTCGATAAAGGAACCGGTTCTTATAAGAACCGGTTCGGTTCTAGAACCGGTTTTTGATGAAAAAACTAGAACCTAGCAACCGGTTCCGGTTCCTAAAGAACCGGTTCCGGTTCTTAAAGAACCGGTTCCGGTTCCTAAAAAACCGGTTCAGGTTCTTAAAAAAAACGGTTTTTTTCAACGACATGGGCCAAAACGTTAGGTTGTTGTAGGGGTGTCAATTCTAGACACGACACGAAACACGACCCGAACACGACACGAAAGTAATCAGGTTTTGGGTTGGCAAACATAACCCGTTTAAAAATACGGGTCATGTTAGGGTTGACCCGTATAAAAACGGGTCGTTTTCGGGTTGAAACATTTAAAAAACGGGTTGACCCGCCAACCCGTTTAGGTTTCAAAATTAGTTCATCTATTTTTTCTTTTGTAAATATGAGTGTTAAGTTACTTTTATCTTTAATATTATTAGTCACCATAAAGAAAATTCATTACACAATATATTTATTAGTTACTTTTAAAAGCTAAATATTTATTATTGTTTTTGTATATTATAAATAAATTTGATTTGAATAATGTCTTTCATGATTTTAAGTAAATATACGGTTACTTATGATATTTTTTTAATTAAAACCCAATATACCTAGTTGTTATATGCAAAATCACATATTAAAAATGTTACTCTTAACCGACTTATACAACAACTCACTTACAACTCGTAAATTTATTAGGTTAATTTTGATAAATAGGTTAAACGGGTCATATTCGGGTTGACCCGAATTTATGTTATCCGGGTTAGGGTTGACATTTTTAACACGAATAGGAATATGGGTCGGGTTAGGGTTGCATAATTCAACCCGTCAACCCGCCAACCCGCGGTCCTTCAACCCGCTAATCCGCCAACCCGACACGATTGACACCCCTAGGTTGTTGCAAATCTTCACTCTTCATTGGGCTTTCATTTAGAGTTTATCGTCATAAATTTGTTATATTATTTTTAACTAAATAAGTAATAACATTAAAATCTTTAAATATTACAAGATATATAGGTTTTAAAACATTAAATAAGTAACAACACTAAAACATACCGGTTTTTTCAGGAACCGGTTCTTTCAAGAACCGGTTTTTCCAATAACCGGTTTTTTTAGGAACCGGTTCCGGTTCTTTTGGAACCTATAATTTGTAAAAAATAGTAGAACCTATTCAGAACCTACGGTTCGGTTCGGTTCGACAAGAACCGGTTCTCTTAAGAACCGGTTTTGGTTATTTGATCGGTTCCGGTTCCGGTTTTTTTGTGCACCTCTACTTATAACTACGATGCTTGTTTATATGGACAATGAACAAATTACATTTTTCGTTATTTATGTTTATCAAAATCTATAGAACTCGTCTTTAAACGTTGGTATTTATAGTAAATGTACACCATGTTAAATTAAGTTTGCATGTTTTGTTACTTTTACTGACGGGTGTTTACTTTTAACGTTAAATGGTGACATGAGTCCCTCATGAGAGGGCACAATAGTACTTTTATGCCTAAAAACCTAAAACTAATAATTATAATAAAACAAAAAAAAGTATAAACAATATACTCACTCACTTTAATACTGTTTATTTATATATTAATTAAGGAAAGGAGATAGAGAAAGAAACATAAATGGTCTTGTAGTGTTTAAAATAATATTGTACCCTCACGTGAAAGACACATATCATAATATAACGTTAAAAATAAACAGTTGTTAGTAGAAATGATGAAATTTGCAAATGTTTTTAAACATAAAGGACATTTACTATAAATACCTAAGTTTAAGGACGAGTTCTGTATTTTCTGATAAACATAAAAAACGAAAATTTAATTTGCAAATATTTTACCCTCACGTGAAGGACATTTTGCTATGTACTCTTTTCCCTAAGATAGTCGAGTGGATTATTTACTTTTATGGTAGTCGTATTATAATAACTAGGTTTAATACCCGTGTGTTACACACGGGTTAAATAATAATATTTGTAAAGAAATTATAATCATTATGTTTAATAATTTGTAAATATTTTATATTTAATAAATTTTACTCTATCAACTTATGCATGCATGGTTAAATTCTATTCAATTTCCCACCTAAATTTCCTAATATAAAAAAAATCCTCCCAAAAATAGCCCCTAAAACTTAGAGTTATTAGATAGACTAGGTTTAACACCCGTGTGTTACACACGGGTTAAATAATAATATTTATAAAGAAATTAGAATTATTATGTTTAAAAATTTGTAATTTGTAAATATTTAATATTTAAGAAGCTTTATCAATTCATTGCATGAAACTTAATATTTTCCCTCTTAAACTTCCTATTATGGATTAAAAAAATTTCCCTCCAAAAATTGCCCCATAAAAGTTTGATTTATTAGATAGACTATGTTTAATACCCGTGTGTTACACACGGGTTAGATAACAACATTTATAAAGAAATTATAACCATTATACTTAATGATTTGTGAATATTTAGTATTTAAAAATTTAGTTCCATCAACTCATGCATGGTGGTAAATAATTTTCCTTAATTTCCCTCCTAAACTTCCTATTATAGTTAAAAAAAATTCCCCCAAAAATTTCCCCTCTAAACCTTAATTTATTAGATAGATAACTCATATTGTGTAGTTTTATGATTTTTTATTTTGTTTTAACTAACGTTTTATTTTTATTTTTTATTTTAATATTTCTTTGTTTCTATACATGGTTTTTTCTTTTCATTTAGCCTTTTCAAACAAAAATGAGATTATCTATTTAACTAACATTTGAGACATATAAACATTATTATAAATATTGGTTTTCAGTTTTATAAATTTTTTTTTCAGAACTTGATAGTTTCAATATCAAACACAAACAAAACGGCAATCAAATAATGCTTATTCCCTAATGGTTTCAACAAGACAAAAAAATGTTAATCACCTTTCAAGTACTCTCATCATGTATCTAAATTTTGTGATATCACTACCTTGATCTACCCACACTACTCTTCACCATAAAACTAACTAAACGTTAAATAAAATTAAATTGATGGAAAATTCATCTTTTCTGATATAGTGCTCAAACTATCAAACATGTGTCACGTACTCTCAAGTCATTCTCTAAGTAGTAGCAATAGTATTACCGCATGGACAATGTGCAACCCACCCCCTACCACACCTAGTCTTTGTTAGCCTAAGCTTCTTGTTAGTTTATCAAAAGAGAAAATTTTCAAATACAGGTTGTATTTTCGATAAAAATCGTGAAAAATAAGGAAGCGAACTCAGGCTGACATCATATTTCATCGGCGTTGGAAACATATAGTCGTACTTCAAGATCTTAAGTTCCGAAGTTATAGTGTTTAGTTTTAATTCTTACAGATTAAATTAAAGGTGAGAAAACGGTTTTGTAACTTTTACGGTTTTTTGAAAACCAGTTCTAATATTATTAAAATAATACCCCGTATCAATTAGAGTTCATTTGACGTGAGTTTGCAATTTGGATAGGAATTAGAATCTTAAAGGAGATTGATTGAAGAATATCCCACTTGGTGGTTTGGTCTCCTGCTAAACCTTACCTGGCTTTTTGTCTTCTTGTTTATTTAACATCAAAAATCACCACACCACAATTTGTCAATTTCAAGTTTTGAACAAACAACGCGCCTTCACCTTTTTTGTTTTATTCAAATGCTTTTATCTTGTTTGTTTTTTAACATTTATTTATTTATTTATTTATATTTCAACTTACACATGAAGCAAACCATCTGTTTAGACAAAAAGACTCATCATCACCCGCAGGAACCTAAATCCGATGATAAACAGGTCACAAATCGCTTCTATTTTGCTTTAATTTTTATAAACTGATGCTGTGTTTAGGCTTTGTATATTTTAATTCATTGTTTATGTTATCGAATCTCAGTTTGTTTTTACAATTATGGATACTACTCTTTGGATCTTAACTCTGTTTGCAACATTGGGATGAACTTCAATTTTTATAGTTTTATGATTTTTTAAACCCTAATTTGATTGTATGCTTTGTTTAGGGTTCCTATTTATGAATCAATGGTTAAATTCAATCACTTTGTTTTTTTTACGTATTAAGTTATTATACTCAAATGGTGCACGTTTTGAATAAAAATATATTAAGATATGTATTTAACTAGATTAGCACCCGTGTGGCCGTGTATGACATGAGATTTTGATTTTATAAGTTTTAATTAAATTTAGGTATCAAATTTATTTTTAACATTTTCATAATTAAATCGGTTTGTATATTTACAAATATTTTATTAGCATAAATAAAGGAGATGATCTATAATAATTGGTAAATTTTTTTTTGAGCATATCGGGTTAGGTTATAATTCATGATAATTGGTAAAATTTTATTTAAACATATCGGGTTAGGAGTTAATTTATGGTAATTGGTGAATTTTTTATTTCAACATATCGGGTTATTTCGAATATGAAGCATAGTAAGCATACCATGACCCCAGGGCCAGCCCTGAGGATTTGGGTGCCCTGTGCGAGACGAGAAAAAAAGGCCCCCCGCCCCCTCAACCCGAAACACCAACGCAGTAAATTATATAAACTAAATTTTTAACCATAAAACAAATGTTTGATAAATAAACATAAGAAAATCAAAGTATTCAAATTAGTGAATTACGTTTTTGGCAGCTGTGGGCTTCCAGCTTTCATTAATCCATAATCCATTTGATTGTGTGGGCTTTTAAATGTTTAGGGGCTGTTTGTTTCACCTTTTAATAGTTCAGTTCAGTGCTTAATCATTCAGATTCAGCAATCAGAGCGTTTATTTCATAAAAAATAGCATCTGAATGGTTCAGTAAGTGCTGAATGCTTGGTTTTAAAAAGCGCGCATTAAGCGCGCTTAAGCGCAAAGCGCAACTAAGCGCAATCCTCTGCGCTTCGCTTACCCAAAGCGCGCTTTTTTCTGAAAAGCGTACGCTTTTCACGCTTTTCCGCTTTACCGCTTTCTCGCTTTTGGAAAATAAGCAGTTTTTCAACTATTATCTGGGCTTGTTAAAATTTTAACATGTTAATGGGCATACAAAGCCCATAAAAGATCCCGATATAGCTGTTGGTGGCAAAAGTTAGCAAGATTTTACCCTAAATTGTCAAATTGAAGGTAGTTTACACTTTACAAAGCCAAGAAGGAAGACTTAAACTTTGGGATTTTACCTTAAACCTTAGTTGTTATATATATTATTGATTTATTTGTAATATAATTAGATTATATATAATATATATAATTTATATATTATTTTTAAACATGTGCGCTTCGCGTATGAAAAGCGCACCGCTTTTTCGCTTTGCGCTTTGATTTTGGACCTTGTCGCTTTTGTGCGTTTAACGCTTTTTAAAACCAAGGCTGAATGGTTAAGAGATTGAAAGATGCTGAATGGAACTGAATGGAACATATATCAAACTTACCATCACTTGAAGTTTTACATCAATATCTCTCCCATAGATAGAGCCTTTTAATGGTTCAGACCTCTTAACCATTCAGCATTTAATGATTCAGATGTTGCCAAACAGCCCCTAAAGTTAATTAGTTGTAGTAGGCTTTAGTCTTTAAGTGTAGGCTTTAAATCTTTGTTTATTTGTTACATAACTATTGACTAAATATAAGTTTTATAAAAAAAATTTATATAATAAACTTTTTTTTTAAATTTAGTGCCCCCGTCAAACGAGTGCCCTGTGCGGTCGCACATGCCGCACACCCTCTAAGCCCCCTCTGCATGACCCGCCTTCAAGTCCTCCATCAAATTAAGTTAGAGCATGACACCTAAGCAAAATCCTATGTAGAGTAGTTAAAATGTTGAAATGTGGATAAGTTACTCAATTATTAGAATAGGTAGATTATCTCTTTTATTTTAGCATATGATTTTTGCTAGGAAAATATTTGTAAATATCAAAACCGATTTAGTTAAAATCTATTAAACCAAAATCCCGTGTAGTACACGAGTACTAATCTAGTTAAAATATATATGTAAATGTTTGTGTACTTTTCGTATGAAATAACTTGGTCGTAAATTGTATAGTTTTTCGACTTTAAATTCAATAGAACGTAACAAAATTCAAAGCTACTATTATAATGATAAAATTGTAGGAGTTCTGTGTATTAAATTTACTATTATGATGATGAAATTGTAGGAAGTTTAAGATCCCTAAAAATTGTTTAAAATAAGTAATAAAAATCAAAGTCGAATTTTAAATTCAAACTTTATGATATTAAAGGAAATGAACTTTAATAAATAAGAGTAAATTTCGGTTTTCGTCCCTGTGGTTTGGGCTTTGTAACGGTTTTCATCCAAAACTTAAAAAATGCTCAATATAACCAAAATTTTAGTTTAATCGAGGATTAATGTGAGAGTGACATATAGGATAAAGTGATGTGGTAATTCTGTGTCATGCTTGGGAGAATGACATGTGACAAAAAGTTAATGTTATATTAGTGTCGGAGATAGTTGCATAACTTGCTAGGCGCTGCCAACTCGGTTGATCTTGGATTTGCGAGTACTCGGCCATAATCCGGCGGTACTCCGGGATGACTTGCCAAGTACATGGCCTATGAGGGGTTACTCGGCAACTTGGTCGACCAGGGACTCATGGAGTTACATGTACTTGTTGAGTAATCGACGCCTAGATGCAATATTTGAAGAGTCAATCATGATATGTGTGGGATTGTTTTTAAAGATGATTATTGTTATTAGTTTGTTATTTATTTGGTTACGTATTAGGCTAGGATTGAGTTTATTTATTTATTGGATTATTTTATAGTGCTTGATTTGGTTTCCTAATTTGAGGTTAACTGAGTTTGTTATTTATAGTGCTTGATTTAGTTTAGTATAAATACAGGGTTTAGCAGTCCTTGCATATTTGTGGTTGTGTTGATAATAATATTTTTGAAGTTGAAACAAGTCGTCTCCTAAATTTTCGTGTTTTATTGTGTTGATATATTGGTTTTGGGCCAACAATTTTTACAACCATGATTATACTTATGGATGCATGATTACTATCGTTTGGATCTTAAGTCTGTTTGCAACATTAGGACGAACTTGAATTTGATTGTTTTGTGCAGATTATGTCGGATAAGCACCAAAAATCTTCAGGGTTAGTGACATTATAAGTTTTGATCATTCAATTCTTTCTCTAGAATTGTTAGTTATTTTGTGCATGTTAATATAGCAAAGGAAAACGAACAAGGGTGTGCGATATTTACAATAATGCAGAAGATCAGTATATGTGTTTGGAGAGAGCAGGGATGCTACTAGAACGTTTAGATACCGAGTTACCAAAATTTGCCAAGTGTATGCTCGCGTCTAACGTTCTCTATAGTTTTTGGCTGGTAAGCATGGAGTACTTAAACCATAGTTATTAGAGGTGGTGAAACGGTCCAGCTGGGTAATAATGGTTAATCTTGTTTGGGTTGATACAAAACACTCAACGATATTTCAACAAATTCATTTTCTAGTTGTGACATTAATTAAGTTTTTATGGATAGTTTCTTCCAAAGGAATTTTGCATCAATCACTTGCCAGAATATGACACTACGGTTATTCTCGTGGATGAGTTTGGAAAGGAGTTTGAGACAAAGTATTTGAAAGCGAGGTGTGGTCTAAGTGGCGGTTGGCGGGGATTTTCAGCTGCTCAAAAATTATTACAGGGTGACATTTTGTTTTTTCATCTAATTGGAAGCTGCAAGCTTCAGGTAATTATATGGGTGTTTCATGTTTGGATGTGTGCTTTGATTGTGATTATGTGATATTAATTATGAGCTGCATATGTTGCAGGTGCATATAGTAAGAAGATATAGCTTAGAAGCTGTTGAAGCAGCTATTTGTCTAATGGGAATGCACCCTCGTGTTAAAAAAACACGCGCATTGACCTCTGGTAACTAACTTTATAAACACTTTTGGTTTTCCCTTCTTGATTTTGCCATTAACCTTCATGACTTGTTAATTTTAGATAAACCGAAGCATGAAAAAATAAAGAAACGCAAGAGTGCAAAGAAAAGCCCACAAAAGCGTATAGCGGGATCACCAAATTGGCGTCTCATCGAAGTGGATACTGATGAAGACGAGTAGCTACATGTTCAACTCTAATGTTAAGGTATTTAATGCATGTTTTACGTTTACTGTTTGACTATAGGTGACAGTTCTGACCCGGGTACCTATAACTTGGCTAATATGATCTACTTGTAGGGTTGACAAGCAATGAGTCAAAACTGAGCAGCGTGGTTGCTCCGCACCAAATTCGTACTATCAAAACAGAATCTACTGTGGGTCGACTGCCCGAAGGATATATACTATATAATCCTACTTGAGAAATTTTGCAAGCTGGAATAGAAATTCTTTTATTTTTTAAACAGACAAGTAGAACTAAATAGAAAGAAAAAGAGAAGTGTGGATTTTGAAAGTGTAGTAGCTTGTGCAATATATTTCTTAAGGTTTAAACAGGAACGTTTGTTTATTTAATTGATGGTTGGGGATCCCCCCCTCTTAAGTGTGTTGTTATTGGGATTTGCTTCCTTGTGTTGAGCTTCATGATCATTCATTAACCTTAGCAAACCATAAATAAAACTAGATATTTTACATAATGAGTATACATCTTACATCTTACAATATGAACATAACGTTCATATGGTTCGTATGGCGGTTGATGTTTGATTGATTGCACGTAAGCCGCACGAACAAGACTCATAGGAAAGAGCAACATAGCTCAAGAAATATTGGGAAATAGTGTGTCTAGTAAAGGAGAGGGAAAATACAAAAGAGAGAAACATGCATTCTTATTATTTTGGATTTAAGCTAAAAAGATGAAGCAGACAATACTATCATGATTATGGATACAAGACTATATTTAGTGTCCTTGTGCACATCGGGAGTAATGGGGAAGGGCGATGGTGGTGTTAACAAGTTATTGTTAATGCAACGATGTGAAGCACGACGCACCAACGTCTATACACATCGACCTTTTAGTTATCATAGTTTTGGTGATGTTTAGTGCAGTGGAGTGTAGATTGGTGTGACGTTGTAAGAGCACCGAAAGGTCGTTAAAGAAAATTGTAATGAAACCATGTGTCGTTCAGTTGGACTCGTTATTGAATTTATGTTAATATATATTTTTATATTTATTACTCAGTATGAAACCTTGAGCCTCTAGGATAACACATACTTGAAGGGAATGTAGCATATTAGCCTGTCTCCATGAGTTCCAACTACAGATCACATTCAAGAGAAACATCATCTTAAGTAATGAAAAAAACTCATATTCTAATTAAATAATTATTTTTTATACCTTTACGGCTTTAACATTAAAATTTTCTTTTTTATCCGCTAACAACCACTTGAAAAAGTTAAAATATTATATGGGTGAATAATAATTTTAAAACAAAGAGCTTATTATTCCTCCGCTATCAAAAGTGCCCAGTAGAGGTGTAAAAATCGGGTTTTGGGTGTAACCCGAACCGAGATTTAACTCAAGCTTTGGTCAACAAAATCCAAATCGGGTTTTTGACCAAACCGTTTCAGATCGGGTTTGGTTACAAAGGGTATAAAATATGGTTTTTGAACCTGGGTTGGATTAAAAAACGGTAAAAAAGGAAAAAAAAGGTGATTTTACACTGGGTTGGACCGAATCAGGTTTAAATTGGGTTTAACAAAACGCGGATACAAACCGGGTTCTAAATGGTATATAAAAACCGGTCTTAAACCGGCAAGTTTTTTAAAAGTTGAATCCGGGTTCTATGATACCGGGTTGAAACCGCTTCGGGTCTGGGACAGGTTGGGAAACCGGGTTTTTTACGCCTTTACTCGCAACTCGCAAGTCACAACATACAAGTGAGAGCCCAACAAGAAGCCTGCAAGCTTAATGGGTTGGGATGATTGGCAGACTAATTATTATAATTATTATATTTTGTTGATGATGTTTGTCAACGATTTGAAATTCAAACCTGGCGCTCAAGCATAAGCAACATCTTTGTTCATAGCTCAATCACAACACTCTGCAAACTCAACAACAATGGTGGCACCAAACTATGAAGATTGTCGACAAAAAAGAGTAGAAGAAAACAAGAAAAGATTGCAAGAATTGAAGCTAACTGTTTTAGCTCAATCTCTTCGAACCATTTCAACCCCTAAACCCTCTCCGGTAAGAGGAACGTATGTATAGACTTACAGTAATAAAGTTGTAGGCCAGGGTCTCCCAACAAACTCTTGAGATAAAGTAATAAGTTGTGAGTGAGGCATTTTTGTTTTGCAGATGAAGAAGGTCAATCGGACGCCTCGAAAGCCAGTGGATATGTCGGTTGTTAGAAGGTCTAATCGTGTTGCTGATAAGCCACCTGCTAGTTACAAAGAGGTACTGATTTTTCTCTATTCTGCTTAATACTTTGATTTGATAAATCTCTAAGATACAATAATAAATACATTAGTTTTGTATTAAAAATATAACAAATGTTTCATGATACATATGCCCAGCTTGCCTATTCTATAATGAACAAAATATCAAAAGGCTGGTTCAGTTTACATGGTTGTTGGTTTGAATTGTATATGTGTCCCTTGTTTGTAGTGATAATAGATTTAACATGTACTTGAATGAATGTAATGACAGGTCCCGATTGAGCCTTTGGGAACCCGTAGGAGGTAAACCATCTTGTCCTTCAATCATTTAAAAAAATCTGAATTGACTTGTGATTGTGATTTGTGTTCATGATGATATATACCAGTTATGGCAAAAGTGTAAGGGATTTATCAAATCGAGTATACGCCTCTTTTGAGGATAGAGAGTATGCTTCGGGGAGAGCTGATGAACTACACTCCACTTTGCAATCTGATTTCCCAAGCTTTGTAAAGCCAATGCTTCAGTCGCATGTTTCAGGTGGATTTTGGCTGGTGAGATCAAAACCGATTATACCAACACTGGGTAACGGGTCAAACTGGGTTTCGACATAAATAAGTATGTGTCAAAAAATACTGTTTTAGAAAAGTTCAGTCAAAACAGGTTTTGACCAAAATAACTCGAGTGAAAGTAAGTTGTTTTAGAAAGAATAATATCAAAATTTAAAACAGACTCGCTTGCTATAATTGAGTTGAGCCAAGTTGACATGCTGTATGATTTGAGTCGACCGAAGTGAACCCATATGGGTCATGATTGCACCCCACTATGAGCATGAGCTAATATATATTAACAAGGAGTGTTGAAATTGGCAAATGTGCAGGGTCTTCCTGTTCATTTCTGCAAGAGCTACCTTCCTAAACGCGATGAAATAATGACACTGGTTGATGAAGACGAGGCGGAATGGCAAACCAAGTACCTCCCTAGGAAAACAGGACTTAGTGGTGGATGGAAAGGATTTGCTGAAGATCATAAACTAGCTGATGGTGATGCACTAGTTTTCCAACTCATCAAACCCACAGCTTTCAAGGTTATATATATTCTTCTTCATTCTTGATCTCTTTCAATTTTCATCTACTTTTTTTTTTAAATTAATGAAACATGATACATTTTAATTTAGGTTTACATTATAAGAGTGAATCAAGCTGAAGATAGTGAGGAGGCTTGAGAAGCAACACCAGGTAAATTTCAATAACTAGTAGGAATTGAAACAACTGAAACATAAATCCTAAATCTTTTGCATATATAAACTGATCATTGAACTGTTAAAGCCAGTTAGCAAATCGGCTGTTTGAGATTGTTGGGTTGTCGGTTTAATGGTCCTGCCAACAGTTTGAAACTTGAACTAGTTGTGTAGGATTTTTTTTATTGTTTATTTAGAAACTATATTCAAAAACCATCTTAATCAATATTTGAGTATAGTTTAACTTTATTGAACAAAAATATAAAATAACAGATTTAAACTGCCAAACCACAAAAACTGAACCAAATGCCGGTATCCAACCTGGCCTGTTTGGTTTGTCGTTTCTCAAATCTCAAAACCGTAGTTACCAGTTTGACCTAAATTTTCATCAAAACCAGCCAAAGTGGACAGAGAGCAATCCCCTACTTAAGAGTTTATAACCATTGTTCTTCTGCATGATTCTTTCAGCTGGTGTGTAGTTCACTTGACCCATATTGGCATAAGCACGTTCATCTTCCTGATTGTTTGGAAATTTCGTTCACTAACTGCAAGTACTCATGAAGCTAAAACCTGCCATATTGGAAGAAACAGAAAAAAAGTATATCACCTCCAGCAACTCTAAGTTTAAGTGGCCATTTGTTAGATCATTGATCAATGGTCACACTTTTGTTAAATTATATGTAATATTCTTACTGAAAGTTAATCTTTTATTTAGCAAAAAATATTGGTTATGATTAATCCGAACAGTATCCATTATCCAGGTTAACATTAATGATGTAACGTGGTAGCATATGGAGATGGTTTTTGGTGAAATGTAAAGACGGATCTAGAACTTTTTTCATGCTCATTGAAATTTTTAGCCTTGTATTTTTTATCAAGAAGGATTATTTTTGGGTCGGGTTGTTGGAATTTTTATACAGAATTGATTTGGGTCATCAAACATATTTTACCAGATTGATGAAAATTGTCATACCACAATCGGAGTCGTTAAAGTTCTAGTAGCATCAATGCGTTCTAGATGTTAAGCAGGAGAGAGGTATCTCGTTTATATGTCAAAACCTGAATACCGGATTAAACACTACACAAATATACTTGAAACATGAATATTCACTACACATTGTTTATTTGGTTTGGAATCTAAGTTGAATTTTCATTTCTAAAACCCCGAGGAACTTGAAAATCAGTTAAACAAACCGAATGATGCCCTAGACAAGGTGTAGGCACTGTTTTTAACTTTTTACATATTATCATAAAAAAAATTGTATAATCTATAACTATATGTTTAGAGATTTTTACATATGGGGAAAGTGAGTACGATGCTGTTACGCGTGTAAGTTACACGCGAAACCCTTCAAAATTATGTAGTTTTGACTTAAGCAAACCTAAAAATAATTTAAATCCTTCAATCCTCAACTTTCTTGTTCACGTCGAATCCATGAAAATAAGAATTTTGATAAAGAATCACAAAAAATTAACTTTGATTTAAGTTGTACCAATTAAAATCTCTTCTAATTCTATGAAAAATGAAATGTGGCTGACTTGAATATCGTAAAAGTTTCTTTCAGTTTTTTGGTTGTTGAATCAACGTCTTCATTGCGGATTCACCAAAACAACAACGAATGTGATATCCATATTAAAATCGTTTATTTAACTGGGGGTTAATTTGTTCTCTCAATTTAATTCACCTACTCACCTCGATCGTTTAATTCACCTACTTTTATCAAAATTGTTATATTGATGGATTTGGCACGAACAAATTGAAGGATTAAGATTATTTTTTAGGTTTGTTTAAGTCAAAACTACGTAGTTTTGAAGGGTTTCACGTATAACTTGCACGCGTAACAGCACCGTACTCACTTTCCCCTTTACATATTTACCATATTCTTAGAATCAATTGATATTTACTAAATTTATTAAAAAACTACACACTTATTTTTTATATACTTTTTCTTCTTAAAATCAATTACAACTCAACACTATTATTACATCAAAACCCTAAAATAAAAATCCTCCCGTTCATGTTTCCTCTTCCCGTCGAACTCCCATCGGCAACCATCACCCTCTTCGTCGTTTTCAGATTCTGATGTTGTCGCTTCCACCTCTTCAACCGGAAGCCACATGCAACAATTTTACAAATCCAAACTTAATAGTTTCTAACTTGTCTTGAATTCAAATCAATACTTCCACTGAGATAATGAGTTTGTAAAAATATTTATAGTGTTTGTTACGGAATTTACAAACATGATTTTAACTACAAAAATGTCAAATTATCACGCCATAACACACGTGAAACTTTGCTTGTTATAATAAAAATTTGAGAAATCTTTCTTTCTTGAACTGCAATAATTTATTAAAGAGACAGAGGTCACTAGCAAAAGGCTAGGACCCATTAAATAAACTCCCGTTACAAAGAGAACATGTTAAAGGAAAAAAAAATATTGAGATTCTAAAATAAAGTTTTTAGTTTTTTTTTAATTTTCCTTAAAGGAGATGTGAAACAAAGTGCAGGGACCGTTTTGTAGTTGATGAAAATATAATCAATCTCTGCCGCTTCTCGGTTTGCAACCGTCACCGATCTCACCTGCTTTATCTTCTTTACATCTTCATCTTCATCTTCAAGGGTGCCCTAATCACCTCATAAACTTTCAGCAGCCATTCTTCCCACCCTCCATCTCAGATCGGTCCTGCTGACCCCGTCGTCCACCTTCTCGTCGTCATTGACCACCTACTGCCGTCGTCGACCACCTGCTACCGTCGTCGTCCACCTGCTGCCGTCGTTCTCCTTCTCGTCGCCGTCGACCTAATCCCCTCGTCGTCCTCCTACAGGTATGTAATCAATTTATCTTTTCATTCTTCTTCGTTTTCAGCCATGGTTATGGTGTTATGAAGCTGTATGATTATATGAAATTGATTGAATTGAATTTCTTTTCTTGGATTTGTATATGAAGCTGCAAGTTTTTGGTTTTTTTCCTATGTTGAAAGCTGCAATTTGTTATATATATATATACATGATGGTTATATATTGAAAGCTGCAAGTTTTCCCTCTTCCTTTAAATATTAATTGTTGCAATTTGTTGTATATATATACGATGATGATGAGGATGATTATAAATGGGTAATTGCTAGATTTGTGTTCTTGGATTTGTATATGAAGCTGCAAGTTTTTGGTTTTTTTCCTATGTTGAAAGCTGCAATTTGTTATATATATATATATACTTGTTGTATATATATACGATGATGATGATGATGAGGATGATTATAAATGGGTAATTGTAGCTCGACATGGAAGTGCAGCGGACCGTGAATTCATGAGTCAACTTCGAGATCAAATTGCACAAGAATTAATGCAAAACAATGTACTTTGAGTTTATTTCACTATGTTTTGTTTTTTTAAACTTGGTTGTATTATTATACTTTTTATGTAACTTGAATGTGTTAAATGGCTTTTATCTAGTCAGATAAGTTTGACAGCTACATATTTTCAGTTTATACAGACAATATCAAGTTTATAAAAACAAACAGTCTTATATTTTCAGATTGCAGAGCTTCAGACCACATCTTCAGTTGCAGACATAAAATCAGATGAAATCAGACTGCAGACATTTTTTGTCTGCAAAAACAAACAACACCTAAGTGTATCTTATTATTTCACAACTATTATAAACTATCAAAACCCTAGATTTATTGTCAATTTTTCAAAACATTTTATACATGGTACGTGCATAGTCATTGAAGCTAATGGTTTATGCTCTTAATTTTTCTTTCTATTTACTATGCCCTAATAGTTGACGCACATGAATTACAAGTCATTAGATGGATTAGGTTCAAACAGTCCAGTTTTAGTTACATATGATATGATTTGTTGCATAAAGGTTTCAAGGAGATAGACTCATAATCACTTTTTACTCTTGTTTGAGTACCAGACTTTGTATAAACACCAGGTTTCAACTATATATTTGTGCCAGGGTAGATTAGATCACCAGATCGAAGTGTTCAGTTCTTCTGTTTGTTTGAAGAAAGGGCCACCAAGTCGAAAGCTTTATTTTCTTCTGTTTATTGTTGAAGGTACACTATCTCAGCCCTAGTTTTTTTTACTCACTAGTGTTATCCTGTTGATGAGGTAATGATTTTATCTATTAATTTATTTGGTTGCTTGATTATTTAGTTATGGATTGTCTGATCACATGTGTCTGCGAGTCACAATGCACAACTTAACCGACCTGTTTACCATCTGCAAACACTATTTATATCCTCACATTTTATTGAGTTGTAAGCAATTAATGAACTTGTAAATGTATATGGTGATTTTTTTATAAATTTCTAGGATAAGTGGTTCATGGTTGTTCTTTTGTAAACTATTAAATTGATTTAGATACTTTTTAGTTGCTATAAGCCTATAATTGTTATTTTTTCCGTTTAATACTTTTGTTTTTAGTCTGTTTTCTGTGGCTCTATGCATGAGCTACTTGTATGGCAAACTTGTAAACTAACAATGCACAACTTGTAAACTTAGTACCTCTGTTGCCTAGGATTTATACATAGATATTTAGTCCCCTTTGAAAAGTTGAGGCGTCATAACTTCTAACACATCCAAACTAAAAATTGAAATTAGCATGTTACTCAAGGCTAGTAATATATTATATGTCAATTTTCAGATGGATTTTGATTTGGATGTTCTGTTGTCAACTGATGCTGCAAATGCTGGTATATAAATATGTTATCTCTCCTTTCTTTCTCACTCTATCTATAATTTGATACACCATCTTGGCTTATTGATGTGTCAATGTTGGTTATTGTTGATTTTTCTGTTGCAGAAAAACCCCGTGCAAAGTTTCAACCCAAAGGAAAACCTAAGCCCAAACCCAAACCTAGTGCCCGACCTGAATCAAAATCCACACAAACATCTTCAGCACAGTTAGTTGAGGTTGCTGCCACTACAGAGGAACATACCGGAAATAATGCCAATCAAATTATTGGAAATGTTCTTAATAGTTTGCAGTCCTATGAAAAATCACAGAGAGAGGTGGGTAAAATCTAATGTCTAAGTTTCCGCTTTATGCTTTTTATTATCACATTTGGCTAATTTTCTCTAGGGGTGAACACAGAATGCTGAATCAGTTCATTCAATGGATTCACCGAATGACTCCCTTCCTGAATCTACAACAACAGGTCGGTTAAGGGTGTAGTGTGTAACATTCATTATTATTGTTATTATGTTAAATACAGTGAAACAAACACAGTAATGTTTTATCTTTCTTATCATTCTATATGAAGCACAGTTCTTTTTTAAAATTTGTGACTGGTCCCTTGGACATAGCAAACTGAAACACTGGTTATATTTGAACACTTATCCCTGGATGCGAATTATGATTCAGTGAACTTGCCACCATGCTCGGAGACACCAACTGTTGATGTTTCCTTGGATGGGATACTAGAGGCGGGACCCACAGAACCAGAATTGATCAATAAAATTGATGCTTCCGAAAACTTGGAAAGTATTACAGCGCTAGATCCTTTAACAGGCGAGGGAGCTGCTATATTAAATAATAATGGAGATTTTCAGATTGGAAGTTTATCACCAGGATCAAAGGTGAATACACGAGTTCTTTTTTTTGCATTTACGTAAAAGCATTATGTTGTTAAACTGTGCTACAAACCAATAACTTTTGGAATGTATTCAAATTCAGGAAGCAGGAAACTCCCTTTTCTGGGAACCTCAGTCAATAACTGGCTCTGGTGAGTCATTATGTTACATTCATGTTGAAATTTTGTACTTTTACTTATGAACTGGCTGTTGCTGGTTCTGGTTCTGGTTATGTGTTATCTCTAATGGTTAAAATAGAAAATGAAAAATAGTATGAATGGAATCACATCAAAGGGGTCAAAAGTCATTTAAAGGGTATTTATAATGCCTAAAACTTCCTAAGTCATTTTCTAAAAACATAAGTTATTATTGAAGTAACATTATTTTTGTAAACATATTTGAACAATTATTAATTTGAAGTTTAAACTTCACTAGCCAAAAGGATTACAGGTCGATCTGTTTCCTCTTGATATTCTAAAAAAGTTACTTGATTTGATGAGAATTTGTTTTAACCAGTTTCTTGAACCCACTCATCGTGTCCAAGTTTCGCATTCTATTGTTTAAATGCTTGTTTTATATAAATTTCAATATAGGAACAAGGGCTGGCAAATTCAAGCCCAAGCCCAAGGCACAAAGCCGTAAAATTGAACAGATTGCTAACAACCCCGATCAGGACGTAGGGCCCATTCAACACGGGGAAAATATTCATGAAGTACCCTCTCAATCTGACCTCATGGAAAACGAGCCCGCTTCTTCATTTACACCTGATGAACTTCTTGGCACATCATCTATCAGAGTCACTGATACAGCTCCAACAGAGACAATCTCTGATTACCATGTGAATGAAGAACCAATCAATATGTCTGAAATTTCTCAAGTGGATTCAGTGAATGAAACTGGTAGATCTTCACAGAGAGTAAAAAGGGTAACAAGTAAAGCACTTCAACTTATAGACGAAGCTGAGAATGAGGGTATTGATGATAACGATAATAATGATGATTATGTACCGGAAAATGAAGCTTTAACTGAAAAAAAGGAAAGAAAGTCAAAACGAAAGTCAAAGAAATCTCTTAATGAGAACAAAAACCCCGTAAGGAAGCGTAAAAAGGGCAAAGAGGTAGGAGATGAATTAATTGAAGCACCCAAAAAGAAATTTTCACACAGCACTAAACGAAAAAGTAGACAAGGTACGTTTAGCTTTGAATATTTTTTTTATCTACAACTATGATTAGTATTAATTCTATCCTATTATAGTTAACCCAGAATTGCTCAAAATCCCCGAGGAAGAGTTTGAGATGCAAATGCATAATTTCCCCTTGAAGGATTTAATCAGACTGAGAGAGCATAAGGAAAAGATCGAGGTGTGTATCGTTTGTTTTGGTGGAATTTAAGTTTCCTAGTATAACATCTTGTCTCTCATACCAATCAATACTGGCTGTTTTGTTTACAAAGAGCTTGAGCTCATATAAATATAATGACTCATTTAACAAACGAACGCGAGCACAAGGTTCATATATTGAGCTTGCGCCCGAGATTTATAAAACGGGCCTTTTTATTTATATATATTCTCATTTAATCTAATAAATATATATGTTTTATATAATAGTTATATATAAAATCATGATAAAAGTAATTAAATAGTATGTATCTTGTTACATATATAAAGTATAATGTTAAATATGTATAAAATTAAATATGTATATCTTGTTAGTTAAAAAAACATATAAATTAAATAATTGAATAACAAATGAGTTGAGCACTTGAGTTTGAAAATTTTCTCACGAGCCAAGCTCAACATTGAAACAAAGTTCCAAATGAACCGAGCTCGACTAGGCTGGTTTACACTTCTACATGATAACCTTCTAATGGATGGAACATAGGATTTATCTACTGTGTCACACTATCAGTGGCCTTTATTCTTTCTTTGTCTTTGCAGAAAAAGGAAGCATCTTTATTAAGAACAGACACAACAGATCAAAGGTACTGAAGCTTTGCATGATTAATTTAAGATATGGTATCTATCGCGTTTTCAAATACTAATCTTATAGTTTTGTAGTGATTGTGCAGAAAATGCTACCTACTACAATTATAGAACTCACATGAAAATAACACCAAGAATGAAATGGACAAAAGTAGATACAGAGCTATTCTTCGAGGTAACACTGTTGGTATATGTGTAATTTATTTCTATAATAACCGTATCACAATTTTTTTAACCAGTTATTAATTTCATTTTATAAATTTTAGGCTATTCAACAATTTGGGACAGATCTATCAATAATAAAAGAATGTTTTCCTGGTCGGACTCGCGAGCAGATACGATCAAAGTTTAAAAAAGAATATAAACAAAACCGTTTAAGGATTGAAAGCGCTCTAAACACGCGTGCCAAAGGTAACATCTACATATCATTTTATCAGCTCATGTGTTTTACATTCAAAACTCATTATCTTTTGAAACTTATATGGTATATTGACTTGTAACCCATACTGTTGTAGGGAGTTCTTAATATAGGCGTACATTATTTAATAAAAAGGATTTGAACTGGAAAAACGAAACGAAGAACTATTTTTTGTTGATAAGAAATATAATGGGTTTTTTTACATTTTTTTATATAATATATTTTGCCAAACTTTATTATTTTGCGACTTTCAGGTCTTTCTCATTTTGAATTTGTAATTGAGCGGTTAAAGCAAGCTCAGGCAGAAGACTCTGAGAATGATGACCCGGCTAGTTTAACAGGCGAAGAAGATGAGGAGGCGGCTACTGACATCAATGTAAGGGGCTTTGGTAAACATTGTGTATATTTTGTTTATTATTATAATAATGATAATAATACTAAAATGCATAAGTTTTTTTTATGGTTATCACAGAAGAGTGGTGATTCAGGGTTACAAAAGGAAGTTAAAGATTTGGAACCTGATGTTTCTGCCGGTGCTGGTGCTGGTGCTGAGAGTCCAATCAAATCTGATGACATTGAAGAAGATGACACTTGGAGTCATTATAAAAGTGAAATATAAAAATTATTTAGAACAAACCACATTAGAAAATTCTTTCTTCTTTTAGCTTGACCTGACTTGCTACACATTTTGTGTTATTTGGTCAATGTTCTCGGACTGAACTGGAATCTGGCTAAAGAACTGGTTCAGTTGAGTGTATTTGAACCGTCATTTAAACCTATTGTCATGTTTGATAACTGGCCCCGTTATGAAAACATGGTATTTGTTTAACAACATGCATATTTACTTTTCCGTTGTTATTTTTTTGGAATTTCAAGTTATGTGTTTTGTAATAGGTAACTCAAAGTATCGAATTCATTTATCCGTGTACACTAACTTTTTCATGGTCTAAAATGGGTGGAAATATCTGTGAGGTACCTGTTTGGACAAAAATGTTGCAAAGGGAACTGAAACATAATGGTTCAATAGATTGCTTCTAGAATTTTCAAAGTAATCTAAGAGAACAATATCCAAAAAGCACGAACCACAATATATAATTAGTGTTATATATGTGTTGAGATCTGAACTAGATCCAGTTTTTATTGCCCCGTTTTATATAAAATGTCCTACTTGTATAGACCAATGACATCAAGGTGTTGAAATGATGTGTTTGATAAGGGTTTAAGTCTTATTGTTAGCAAATAGTGACAGTGAGGTCTTGTTTGTTTTTCAGACAAAAATTGTTAGTAGTCTGATTTCATTTGATTTTATGTCTATAACTGAATATGCGACTAAAGATTTGAAAAGTTGAAAATATAAGACTTCGTTTTATGAACTGGATATCGTCTGCATAAACTGAAAATATATAACTGTCAACTGTTGGTGTCACACCCCCAATTTCCACTAACGGAGTTCTACCGTTCAGGGCGTGACATGCCAGGATCTCATTGCCATTAGTTACGTTGAACGACCTCTATATGATTTTAAAACCAACATTTATTAAAACCAAGTTTAAAAATAAGTTTCAGTGCGGAAGCATAATTTAAAAATCCAACATTCAATGCGTAAACAATGCGTCCAAAACCATAATTAAATAAAATATAAAAATAATTTTAAATGCACTATGACTCAACCAATGCATGCTCCTAATCCGTGCACAGTACCTGAGAAAGACATGCTAAAATGTGTCAACACTAGGTTGGTGAGTTCACAGGTTTAGATAAATAAAAATACAACAACAGCCGATAATGTAAAATACAATTATATCGTTGGGTAGCTAACCCAGTTTCTTATTATTTAAGCGTTTCGATACCGAGCTGACTGAGATTTATATGCGCCTCGACACCATTGCTACAACAATGGACCAACAACATAGGACAATTCACACCTACCCGGCTCCCAGCCGAGGGTGGGGTTTGTCAAACCCAGTAGTACTACCCGAACTTCCTCGCTATACCTCGTATATTAACGGCTCGAAGATTTAGTGAGGACTTGACAACTTGTTACGTTTACGCTTAATAATCAAGAGATATAATGTAAATACAGTTATCAAAATTAGTTTCGTGCATGCTTTCTCCCCCAACAGGAAAATAGAAAAAGGGGCCGTGAAACTCACCTTAGGTTGCGCAGCTACAAATAATTAGCAAAGGCAAAAAGCCTAGGTAGTCTCACCACCTAATCATGATCACAAAATTATTTACAAACGAATTTTAATGGAAGCTTGTACGATTTCTCGACTCCGTTTCGGTTTCGTACCCAAACCCACTTATTAAGAGATCAGTTATAAATTAGATTTTGTCACAAGCCTCGACCAAAATGTTTAGACTTATCACCATCAAAATTCAGCCAAATACAACCCATACTCACATATATAATCGACACAAAATGCACATATAATTGTGTATATTATTACCATGCGAGCTAACAACTACTCATATAAAATAGATATCAACATTTGTTATAAATATCTTATCTAATTTGTACATGCACTTGTATTCCCATGAGTGTTTCTTAAGCATCTAGATACAAATCATACTACATGTAAATATATTTATACATTGTATGCGCACATATACACCAACTTATACATTTTTATGTGTCATCCGTAATAAACAAGTACACCAACTTATACATATTTATATGTCATCACAAATACACACATACATACTATCTCATACATTATATAACACACATTCCTCACATGCATGCCCAACTCCTTTTGATTCGTTTAAATTAACACACACAAGCTTATACACACAGCCTATATATTGAATATATATACATATACAACCTACATCTAAATCCAACATCATCTTCTCCATCACATATATATAGTAGCACAAACACACAAAACAACATACACATTCATCATAAGCATACACACTAATTTAACGTGTTCACATGTATCTATATTTTGTTAACATTTACAAACAAGCGATGTCAATATCTATATATGTACATACTACTACTGCATATTATCCCTATACATACACACTACTCCTTATATTCTGATACATACACACATACGCATACCATATATATATATATATACAAATCTATTAACCAATTCAGTTTTGAAGCCGAACCATCACCGAAACCGAAACCGGAACCGTAACGAACCGAAACTATAACACTAGTTATCGAAACTTACCGGAAAGCTTAATCGGTATTTCTCCGGTGATCGTAGAGTTCACTGGAGGTCGTCGGTGGTGGTAATCGTGTTCAACAGCGGCGGCGGCGGTGGTGGAAAGACCGTAATGGTAGTGAAAACGGTGCGTGACAGTCGAACAGGTGGTTGCGGTGGTGCTCGTGGGAAGTGGTGTAGATGGTGGGTGGTGTTCAAAGGTGGTGAACAGCGGCGTTTAGCGGTGGCAATCGAAAACGGCGGTGCTAGGGTTTTCAACGTGGAAGATGACGGGTGGGGGGCGTTGGGTTTCAATATATGTAGATTTCAAATTTGCAGACTGGTCCCTATAGTTTTAACTTAATTTAACTTGTTTTCAAAGTTACATATTTTAAATTTCATGAATTACTAACTGAACCTCGTACTTTTTACGACTTAATATTTTATGAAATTATCCTGTTTATTCTTCGGTATGTTTTCAAGTCATGCGGATTAGTAATTTCCCAAATTATCAATGTTTAAACGCTGTTCGTTGTGTGATCCAATAATTGTTCGAATTACCATTTTTGTAATACATATTCATTTAGTTATTTTGTTTAATTAATACTTTTAATTAATTACTATGGAAATGTAATAGATAGGATTTCAAGTTGAAAAAGACTAACGAAACTTGGTTAAGATGGGTTAAAGACGTTAACTTGAAATTGTCGGGTGTCACATCATCCCCTTGTTGAGAGAATTTTCGTCCCGAAAATTGGGTAAGATTTGTAACCATTTGGGGTTACAATGAAGAATAGAAAAGAAAACTTTGGGTTGTCGCATCATCCCCTTGTTGAAAGAAATTTCGTCCCGAAATTTTATTAACGGCAGATCACTTCGGTTTCGTTCAAAGAAACTAATACTTGATGTTAGTTGTTTTAATTTGGTTATCACGAGTTGACTAATCGGAATGCTTAGGTTCTAGCAGAGTTTTGATTTTATTTAGTAATTTGTAAGGTTTATAGGACATAAAATTTCTATCAGTTTAAGTGTTGAGTGGTTGAGATGGTGGAGTGTTGGAAATTACAAGTTTCTTACTCGGAGTGTGAGAGGGAGTTGCTAATGACGAGATATCTTATACGTATAAATAATATGTCTAGTTATTACGAATCATTGTGTGCGTAAGTGTAACTAATGTAGTTCGTACGATTGTAGTTTAGGATTGACTTTTTACCATTGTTATTTAAAGATGGACTTTTGTTGTATATAAATCTGAGTGGACATTTTGATTTATTTATTGTGATTTGTGTATAACCCACACGACGGGCTTTTGCCAGGATCCTCATGTATCTATAAATTCACCATTACGTTGCGCACCCGTAATCGTCAATTTACATCACATGACCATCCTAACTTGCTTCCCATTGCATGGTTTACCTATATGTTTTGTCTTTCTTATTGTTTAGTACATATCTACGGTAGTTTATTCCATTTTAAGTATATGACGTGTCTAAGGAAAGTAGGATATGCTTATATTCATAAATATACACTACATGTGAAAGATACAACATATGCTTAATTAGTGTGATGTACTTATAGAGAAAACATATCTCTAACATACTATGTGTTCTTGATAAGTATTTAAAAAAAATATAATGTTATAAACACAATGTGGGCATTCAGTAAGCAAGTAGGTAACGTATTTATTACACCTAATAGTTTCACACAACTAGTAATATGTTATAGCATATAATAACTCTCATATCAAGTAGCATGTTATGCCGTTCAAAAAAAAAATTAAAATAAAAAAAATAGCATGTTATAGCACATAATGGGTCATGTGATATGTGATAAAGTGTAATAGGTCATACAACAGTCAAATCAGGACCTCGTAGTAAATATGTTTCAGTCGATAATCTAGTTCATTTGTTCTTATACCCCTAGTCATTAGGCGCCGGTCCTTACCGGTTGGTTGTTGTATGGGGCAAATGACTATAAAAGTGTGTTCATTAGGCTCTGCTCTACACTGGCTTGTTGCAATCATGATATGAGTTATAACTTCTAATCCAATGAAATATGTATCTTAGACGGTTTCAAAACAGTTTTGAGTTTCCAACAACATAATGAATCAACAGTATTGTGATCAAGCATACATTATGTATACTCCAGCAATTAAGGTGTAAAGCAACTGATGTGCTTACTTAGTTCAAGTCTCACTAACAGAGAAGATTCTTCTAGAGTTCTATAAAGTTTTACTTAATCAAACTTAACTACACAAGCTACCAAATCGAGTCACGTCGATAGTCCTACTATGCTAATATATGTTTGTATGTTATCACTAAGTGAGTGAATAAATGAAAGACTAATTCTATGTATATCATTATAGTAAAAAAATATTTTTGACCCAAATATGAAAAAATATTAGCAATGCAATTTATCTAAATGAGTGTGAATTACATCAATACATGTGTAACTAATGCAATGTGCAGTTATAGTCTAGAATGCAATGCAATGCAAACCTAGTTCGCTATAACTAAGGGCTCTGATACCAATCTGTCACACCCCCAATTTCCACTAACGGAGTTCTACCGTTCAGGGCGTGACATGCCAGGATCTCATTGCCATTAGTTACGTTGAACGACCTCTATATGATTTTAAAACCAACATTTATTAAAACCAAGTTTAAAAATAAGTTTCAGTGCGGAAGCATAATTTAAAAATCCAACATTCAATGCGTAAACAATGCGTCCAAAACCATAATTAAATAAAATATAAAAATAATTTTAAATGCACTATGACTCAACCAATGCATGCTCCTAATCCGTGCACAGTACCTGAGAAAGACATGCTAAAATGTGTCAACACTAGGTTGGTGAGTTCACAGGTTTAGATAAATAAAAATACAACAACAGCCGATAATGTAAAATACAATTATATCGTTGGGTAGCTAACCCAGTTTCTTATTATTTAAGCGTTTCGATACCGAGCTGACTGAGATTTATATGCGCCTCGACACCATTGCTACAACAATGGACCAACAACATAGGACAATTCACACCTACCCGGCTCCCAGCCGAGGGTGGGGTTTGTCAAACCCAGTAGTACTACCCGAACTTCCTCGCTATACCTCGTATATTAACGGCTCGAAGATTTAGTGAGGACTTGACAACTTGTTACGTTTACGCTTAATAATCAAGAGATATAATGTAAATACAGTTATCAAAATTAGTTTCGTGCATGCTTTCTCCCCCAACAGGAAAATAGAAAAAGGGGCCGTGAAACTCACCTTAGGTTGCGCAGCTACAAATAATTAGCAAAGGCAAAAAGCCTAGGTAGTCTCACCACCTAATCATGATCACAAAATTATTTACAAACGAATTTTAATGGAAGCTTGTACGATTTCTCGACTCCGTTTCGGTTTCGTACCCAAACCCACTTATTAAGAGATCAGTTATAAATTAGATTTTGTCACAAGCCTCGACCAAAATGTTTAGACTTATCACCATCAAAATTCAGCCAAATACAACCCATACTCACATATATAATCGACACAAAATGCACATATAATTGTGTATATTATTACCATGCGAGCTAACAACTACTCATATAAAATAGATATCAACATTTGTTATAAATATCTTATCTAATTTGTACATGCACTTGTATTCCCATGAGTGTTTCTTAAGCATCTAGATACAAATCATACTACATGTAAATATATTTATACATTGTATGCGCACATATACACCAACTTATACATTTTTATGTGTCATCCGTAATAAACAAGTACACCAACTTATACATATTTATATGTCATCACAAATACACACATACATACTATCTCATACATTATATAACACACATTCCTCACATGCATGCCCAACTCCTTTTGATTCGTTTAAATTAACACACACAAGCTTATACACACAGCCTATATATTGAATATATATACATATACAACCTACATCTAAATCCAACATCATCTTCTCCATCACATATATATAGTAGCACAAACACACAAAACAACATACACATTCATCATAAGCATACACACTAATTTAACGTGTTCACATGTATCTATATTTTGTTAACATTTACAAACAAGCGATGTCAATATCTATATATGTACATACTACTACTGCATATTATCCCTATACATACACACTACTCCTTATATTCTGATACATACACACATACGCATACCATATATATATATATATACAAATCTATTAACCAATTCAGTTTTGAAGCCGAACCATCACCGAAACCGAAACCGGAACCGTAACGAACCGAAACTATAACACTAGTTATCGAAACTTACCGGAAAGCTTAATCGGTATTTCTCCGGTGATCGTAGAGTTCACTGGAGGTCGTCGGTGGTGGTAATCGTGTTCAACAGCGGCGGCGGCGGTGGTGGAAAGACCGTAATGGTAGTGAAAACGGTGCGTGACAGTCGAACAGGTGGTTGCGGTGGTGCTCGTGGGAAGTGGTGTAGATGGTGGGTGGTGTTCAAAGGTGGTGAACAGCGGCGTTTAGCGGTGGCAATCGAAAACGGCGGTGCTAGGGTTTTCAACGTGGAAGATGACGGGTGGGGGGCGTTGGGTTTCAATATATGTAGATTTCAAATTTGCAGACTGGTCCCTATAGTTTTAACTTAATTTAACTTGTTTTCAAAGTTACATATTTTAAATTTCATGAATTACTAACTGAACCTCGTACTTTTTACGACTTAATATTTTATGAAATTATCCTGTTTATTCTTCGGTATGTTTTCAAGTCATGCGGATTAGTAATTTCCCAAATTATCAATGTTTAAACGCTGTTCGTTGTGTGATCCAATAATTGTTCGAATTACCATTTTTGTAATACATATTCATTTAGTTATTTTGTTTAATTAATACTTTTAATTAATTACTATGGAAATGTAATAGATAGGATTTCAAGTTGAAAAAGACTAACGAAACTTGGTTAAGATGGGTTAAAGACGTTAACTTGAAATTGTCGGGTGTCACAGTTGGGCGGTGAACGGTGGTGGCTGGCGGTGGTGGTGGTGGCCGACGAGTGGTAACGTAGGTGGTGGTGGTGATGGTGGCCGACGAGTGGTAATGTGCGTAGGTGGTGGTGGTGGCGATGATGCTAGGGAAAGTTAAAAGGGTTTTTGTGAGGATCTTTTAAGAAGGGGGCTCACAACTTACTTTTTAATATAAAAAAGATCGAGTTAAAATCTGTTTAAAAAAACAATCTTCAAGGGCAATGTCTAGATATCTGCAGATATCAGCTTCCTTGATGATGTTTGAAAAAAAAATAAACACTCATGTGTGTTTGTGTTAGCCATTTTAAAAACAAGTACATTATCCCGTCATTAACATATTTTATATTTTTGGTTTTAAAGTAATTGTTACACACTTACACATAAAGTATAAATTATAAAGAACTCATCTCCGTGCATGCTAAACACATAAAACACAGTTTACAAGTAAACACAATAAATATATGTTTTAGTTCATGTATAGTGGTAAGCTCCAAATAGCCTTATTTTGTCTCCACCTTAACATTAATTAGTAGCAAATTCTTTTCAATTGGCGCTTTGTAAAAAACGTTAAGTACGATTTCAACATAAAAAACACCCAAGAAAATGGTTCTGGAGCGTTTTGGGCTGGGTAAAACATCTTACAGATATTATCCGGTATAATTGTGACACATATATAATGTATAAATTTATAAGTATGTGCATATGTCTTCTAATTACCATGCATGCAATGCAACCAAATATTAGGATACAAAATCCAAGGACTGAAATTCTTTCAACTGCAAATATTTGTACAGATCCAATACACTAACAGTTAAATGACTTCTCTACACACATTAACTTCTTAATTAATTAAATTCATAATACTTCTCAGGAATACTAATTACTTAGCTTGAAAAATACCCCCCAAAAAAAACTAATATTAAAATCCTTCTGCTTCAGCTCCTTGATTTCTCCTTGGTTAAGTCACTTATATCGATTGCTTCCTGCCAAAAAAAAAGTTTTATTAAACATTGATCATGAGGATTTTTTTTATTTTTTTTACTTGCAGTACTGTTAAGTAAATACATTTAACTATATAATGGTATGCAAAAGAAATGCAGAAATTATTTAATAATAGTGTTGAGTTGAACAAAAAAGACAAGCAGTGGCGAAGCTCAATATATGTATAAAAAATCAACCACCGACCAACAAAACAACACTTCGGACGGAAAAAACTGGGGAGGCCCGGACCCTCCTTGGTCCCTATTAGGCTTCGCCCATGAAGACAAGTATTATACTATATACAATACGTATAACACAATAAATTGGTGGCATTACACTATATATATCATGTTTGGTTTTAATTTGTCAGAATTAAAGAAACATAAATGTATGAGAATCATTGCATGTGGTTGAAAATTTATCTAAAAATTTACAAGAAAACAACTTTTGTACTAGCTATGCTTCAAGTCATAAAACCAAGATTGTTCTCTATATGCTAGAAAATTGGTCGGAAACTCATACGAAAATGTTGTTTCCAACCGGTTTAAAAAAAAAGATCATAAAATTTTGGTTGGAAATTTTTTTTCTAACAAATTATTTAATATGATTGATAATATATGTTAGAAAAGAAATGCATGATAATTAACAAACCTGTGAAATTGGGAGTGTAAAAAGCAGGAGTTATCTTTGCTTCATCAATAGTTTCCAACCCTCCAATATTCTTTCGTTGACTTTTACCATTTTGACTTTTTTTGAGTCCAAACTTCTCTTTCCACCACCCTGTTGAGTTCTTATTATAACCATTAAACAACACATGATCATCATTATCATCATCATCATCATGAGCTGCAAGAAGCTCATCTCTAAGTGTGACCACCTTCTCCTTCAATGGTGGAAGTTTAGCAGCTTTGAAGTAGACTCCATCTGCAGAATTTGAAGAAAACGTTGGAACCGAAAACTCGAAATCAGACGACACAGGAGCTTCAGTGTAAGCCATGTTGATTTCATGCTGATTTGAATCAACAATGAAATCATTTGAGAAAGAAATTCTTGGGCCCATGAAACTGCTTGATTGTGATTCATTCTTAACTTGCATGTTTAAGCATGCCATTGGATATCTGCTCAAAACTTATGTTTTAAGTGGTTTGGAGGTTGTGTGGCTAGATACCCCCTACCTACTATTTATACACAAATTTATCCTCTTTATTTTTTTATATTAATTTTGTTTTATGTAATATAATATTCAAATAAAAAAATGCTTATATAATTAAATAAAGAAACCCCAACATTATATACGAAGGAAGGTCGATATTAGTACAAGGCGTCTACCGATAAAAAATGATACAATACCAAGGAGATTGCGGTGTAATTTGTTGCTTGTTTACATGTCACCTTATTATAAATTCCAATGAATTATTTAAATGAATGACTACTTTTAAGTAAAAAAGTACCAAAGGTGAGTGATTTGTCTCATAATATGTATGATAACAAATGTGTGGTTTCATTATATATCAAATGCCTCTTCATTATAAGGCGTCAACCAAAACTTCTAATTAAATTCAAATTACTCTAACTAATTCTAAATAGGAGATAATCTTACCAAGTATAACTTCTACTAACAAGCAATTTTTAACATCTTAATTATAAGCACCTATTATGGGACATATTGTGGTTTGAAATCGCTCATTGCACTACACCTCTTAAGTGTAACAGTCTTAACTCTTATCGTTGCGTCAATACTCTTTACTAAAACAGTTATATAAATCCAAATCGTTTTTCTTCATTCAATACTATCCATACCACCAAATAAGAATTAATTAACACCTTCAAAGTATAAATACACCACGACATGGTAAGCATTTTTGTGCTTTATACACACAAAAAAATATATTAATCTCATTGTTGTAGTTTTTGTTGTTTGTTGTCAAATGAAGTTGTATATTTCGAAGAAATTAATCTCCTGTAAGAATTGGTGCTTTCATATATATGGTTACTTAATTGGTTAGAGCCTTAGAGGATATGTCTTGTGTTATACATTGTCTAAATTTTAATACTGTATGATGTTTTTCTAAAAGTAAAAAAGGAAAAATGAAAAATAATATATAATTTTTTTTAAAGTTTTATATCCGGCCTGTTGGTAGAATATGACACAAAGAAACAACATGGGAACCAATTCATCATCAATAGTAGTCTAACACCTTTTCTAGATAAAAGAATATATATGGACCTATAGATACACGCTCAATATATATATATATTTCCATCAAATGCAAACGTCCAAAACATAATTTTGGATGCCAAAAACATATAAGAATAAATAAAAAAATTTAGTAGATCTTATAGCTAGGCATGCATTGCTATTTATTTATATATAAATTTAAAAGGATTGCAATTTACACATGACTTATATTTTTCTCATATAAAAATATAACAGAATTATTTCAAAGATTTTCATGAGACGACCCTGCTCATATGAGTTCACGTACAACAATATTCTATTTCTTTTTTTCTCCATGATAATCTCCCATCTTCTTTGTATCTCTATCACGGAACATGTTCGTAGACGTCGGTGTTCACGGACGACAAAACGCTCTATCTCCATTTAATTTGTAGTCCATCCTTATTAATTCATGTACGTATTCAACACGTTGGCTATATATGGATTAACGTACGTACGTACGTACGTACAAGGAGGCTAGCTATCACATTAGAGATGCTCGATCAAATCAACCTACGTAAAACTTATTTCAGTAGAAACAACGAGCTATACTAGAAAACTTGTTGCATTTATTAATTCGTGTTTTTGAAATTAACCATGTATGACAATTCAAGTACGTAGCATATATATATATATATATATTAAGAAAAATCTTCATATAATATAGCAAAACCAAAAAAGCTCATGTGGTATCATTTTAAAGCTTCTGGCTTATGTGGCATTATTTGAGAGTTTATCTCATAATAATAATTTTTTTTATTTAAAATATGTATATAAAATATTTTATAATAAAACTAATTACATTTTTGGTCCCCTAATATTTTGAAGAATTCTGACAAATTTAAAAGTATTTATACTTTTAACCCTCTACTACAAGGGGTGTACATGAGTCGGTTTATATTTGATAGGGTGTGAAAATTAAACTTATTGATAAAATTAATAATAATATAGAATTAAAGATCTCAGTGCTTTATAAATATACGTAACTTTTTTATATGGATTTAAAAAAAAAATAAACTACACCATAAAACTGAGTATTTTATTCTCTTTAATTTGAGTATAATATTGCTATACTAAAAATTTAATTTTTAAAATATATTTCGTGTTCCGGTTTACCACGGTTTTGTTTCAAAACTTATTGGAACGTTCCTGAATATCCTTAAAAGCATCACTTGAATGTTGTGTTCCCGAGCGTAGCGCGGGCACTAAACTAGTAAATTAATAACGAAAATTCAAAGAAGGATCGCATATATATTGTAGCTTTTTAAACCATCAACAATCACTACTATTAAAAAAACTTAAATTAATTACCTCAAGTTTATTAAAAAAACAGTTAATAACGTTACATAAAAATGAATGGTTTTTCTGTGATGACCATTTGACATCTGAAAAGACAAAACTGAAACAAAGGTTAAGTAGATCTTGTTAGCATTAAACCGGTCATTAAAAAAATACACACACACACACATATATATATATATATATATTACATGGTAATTTAACAATTGATTAAGAGATCATATATGTTACACAAACTGTACTTAAGAACACGGGTTGAAACGAGTGGACAATCATACGTTGAAAAGGCAGCCTGCAATTCAAGCCGATCCCGACCAGTTTTATATACATTATCTATTAAATAAATAAGTACAAATATTATAAGAAACTAATCGAATATATAAATCCGGCCACCGTCGTTAAACAAATCTACTTGAACCAATCTATCGAATCGTTAATGACTTATCGTTGTTTACGACAAGTCTATGTACGTTGAATTGCATCTCCTCTCTATCTCTATACTAATAAAACAGTAATTTTTTATCACATGTCATTCTCTTAAGCATAACACAACACTGTCACATCACTTTATCATATGTTTCCAGTGACGCAACCTTTAAAGGGCCTGCATAGGTCGCTGCCCCATGCGCTTTTTCGTCGTCAGTGATAATTTTTACCACGATGTTTGTAATGTTTTATGTGCTAAAACATTAATGTTTATGTGTTTTTATATGATTAATCACTTGGAATAGTTTAACTATGTTGGAATATGTTTTTGTAGGTTAACAAGTGATTTGGGGGTCTTGGTGCCAAGTTTCAAGTTAAAAGGGCCAAAAATGAAGAAAAACAAGAAAATGACTCTTGTCATTTTAGTAGGCTAAGAGACTGAGGACGGATTTTGGAGTTACAACACAAAATTTAGGTCAAAGGTACTTAAGATCATCTCTTAATTAGCCTCCAACATCAAGGATGAATTGGGGACGATTTTGGACAATCTATATATCAAAGTTCAAGATTCCAATCATCATTCGATCACCAATCATGTCTTCTTACATCCAATCTAAAAATATCTAATCACAAGCATGAGCGACTAGTTTGTTAGTAGTTGTTTCCAGGTGAAAGATGCTTATATATAGATACATGTTTGGTTTGTGTGCTTATATTTGTTCTCTATCAATAGTTTTAAGATTAATGTTGTGATTCATTGATTTTTACAATTACTATTAAACTAATTGACTAGTTTTCAGTTTTCAACATTTTCGATGTCTACTCATAAAAATTAGGTTTGATAGTTGTTTGATAATTAATTGATCATCGTATAGAAATTATATTTTCATGATCAAAACCTATGTGGATGAGTTTGACATTGTCTTTGAATTTCGGGAATGACTACCTTTTTAACTATATAGTGTGCACATGTATCATTGAGGCTATTCGGCGTCATTAAAAAAATTGTTTGGCATATTAACTCAAACCTAATCCTTCTGTTTTCCACATATCCTTAATTCAAACCCTTAATCACTCCAACTTTTTTTCTTGTGACCATTTGAGATTATGAATAGACAAAACTAATATCAATGCATTTTGCATATTTCCAAATGTTAAATCTTGAATTGAATAAAACAGTGAAATGAGCTGTAGAAGATGCCCCCCACCCCACCTCTTTGAAGTTTGACCACACAATTAGTGGGTCAAAGGTCAAACCAAATCTTCATCACTCACTTTGTCACCTACCCATTTCTTTCTATTTTTACATCTTTAAAGTTTAAATCCAGTTTTTACACACAAAAAGTAAGCATAAAAATCAATAATGCATGCATGCTCATAACCTTATTTGCACACACTTTTACTGTGTGAAAAAAGCCAGCTTTGGTCAGGGGAAAAAGGATAATAAAACATACACATCAAATCTTTCAACAAAAGATTGAAAGATTTGGTATCTTGACAACAAACCCTTATTTTTTTTGTTTGTTTGCTTGTTTAAAACAAAAGCAGCTAAAAGACATAATTAGTGCAGAAACATGTAGAGCAGAACCCACAGTCATTACTTTGAATTCACATCCAATTAGTCAAAGAAACAAAACATTCAATAAGACAATAATATCATGTCATCTTACACATGATGTTGTACCACCAACATATTAAATGCATTTTGAGTTACATTCTACACATGATGAACATCTAACACTAATACACAAACAACTATTTGCGAAGGTTAGAATAGTCTCCAATGACTTTGTGGCGACTAAAGCCATCGCATATTGATTTATAAGAATAACACGTACAAGAGCTTTGTTGTTATTAGCTTATCTCTTTTCGCCATGGTTTTATTTCAGCTCATGCTCATAACCTTTTTACAACAGATAGAGCTACCTCTTTTGTAGTAGTGAAACTATACATGGCATCGATCTAGGATTGCCATATTAACTAAGAATACGAACGTTTTGTAACAAAATTAAACTCAAAATGTAGCATCCGGCCTCTCTTACCATTAATATCGCTCGTTTCCCCCCGTTGGGTTGCCCATCCAATAATTCATAGCTTTGTTTTTTGTTGCCTTAGTGGAGAATTTCCACGAGGTTAACTATCCTGGTACGTACTACGTACAATCACCTAAGCATGATTAACTATGAAGCTTTCATCTCCTCCACAACAAACGAATCCAAAACTCGTTGATGATATTTATGGTGGACAGTCCTTATGAACAAAAAATATTTCGCCCAATGTGAGATTTGTCTATGATGTTACAATTGCTCACGTTAATATTATATATATATATAGTTATACATAAACTCATTTTCAAGTGAGCGTTAGTGTTATGATCAAAGATGTTAATAAAACGCGAAAACTATCTAACGAACAAACATACACATTAAAATTAATGTGGTTGAATAAAACACAAAAACAAAAAGTTATGTAATAATTGGAAGTATCATAAATATATAGTAAGTTAACTAGATTGGCATTGAGTTTGTAACAACATGTGGTCTAATAGAAATGATTCATTGTTTGTCCTTTAAGCAGTAACAAGTACTGATCCTCACATGGTTAATTTATCCACTTTTCTGTAGGGATTTTGAATAAAATGTCTACAAGTGGCTGATGCCCACACCCCCACCCCCACCCCCACCTCCACCTACACACTCATTCATGGATCTTGTGTAGAAAATAAAGTTTGGTCTAAAAGGCATTTGTTCCTTTAGTGGTCTGCTCAACAGTGTACAAGTTTTGTTTTATTGGTGTTAGTTTAAAGAAGATGTTTTTATATAATTTAATTTAGCGTTTGTACACACATGGAGAGGCACGTTTAGCTATGTCAGATCAGGATATAACAGTGTGGTTCATTGCATGTTCCTTTATATATAGTACGTTGTCAAACAAATATACAAATAAATATTCGGTGATAAAATTAATATATATGTATATGTCACCCATGTTCGAGGGGGTTTCCTTAGATCGAGCACATACAGGCAAAAAGAGTAGCTAGCTAGCTCAAAGATCTAAACCTAGCTACTCATTATTTATTTTACTATAACATTACATTCTAATGTATTAATTAAGACAAAAAAAAAACACGCTAGAGTATGTTCTAAGTATCTAGTTGTAGACAACCATGACTCGGGCATAAATTAAGTAGGTTTTCACAATTAACATATATTGAATTAATTACTAGCGCGCTTGTAATAGTATACTAATACGTCATTGTAACGTTACTAGATAGTATTAATATGGCTAACAAGGGGCTGGTTAGATATTTTATTTATTGTGTGTTGTTACGTTTGTGATTCAGTTAATTGCCAACCGGTGACCTGAGAGTTGCTTCCATGGGCGGTTCAAGCGACCATGAACGTCTAGCTAGTCGACATTACTTACTTTTTGTTTCGTGTCTTGAACGTTTGGAGAAGTTTTGTCAACTTTTTGTAGCTTAACTAGCTAGTTTCAACTTTCAACGCATATTGAACCATCTTAACAAGTTATATTAAGCTTGGTTTGGCGCTTTCACTTCACCAACATCAAAACGGGTTAGTAACTTTTGTACTAATAAAGTTAAACAATATGGTTTCTCTTTGGTTTTGTCCTAAACTCCTTTTAAACTTGTTTTGTCTTGAATGAAAGATTACATTTAAACATTTAATCAAAGATGTAAGTTACTTTCAAGATTCATTTGAATTTCAAAAACTATTTTTGGTTAGTTTCAAGTGTGTAATTAAAATTTGTATGATTTTTGTAAAATATATTTTGAGTTATATATAAAAATCTTGTAATGTTAAGGTTTAAACTCTCTTTATTCACAACATATCCATTTTTTCATATTTCTGATCCATTTCTTCAAACAAATCTTTTGTATCTTCTAACTCTTTTAACTTAGAATAGTTTATTTAAAGTTTAAGATGACTAATCTAGTGTTTTATTTAAGGACATGTCTATGTGACATATAGTCATCATTTGTGAACTAGTAAGTAGTAACAAATACATGTTACATTTACTCGATGTTTAAAATATCGATTCAAACCGGCATGTTATTCTGGTTAAGCCGCTTAATGGTGGTATCCCCAATATAACATAGCACGTTTAGCTAGCGCACTGGTTTACATATTAAACCACCTAAAAATCCGGTTCAACCTGTTTATACCAGTGAATGGTTTTTGCTTAACCCGTTTAGACTTTAGCTTTGAGGTTTATTTAACCCGTTAATCAATGTTTTGAGCCGATCATGCATTCAGTATTAATTTTTAACTCATCCATTAAACTAAAATTTCTTATTTTATGTTGCATGAAACATACATAGTTATGTATTAGTTAATGACGATGACGTTGATAGTGAGTTTCGTCCATTAAGCGATCATGAACTTAATAAATTTAACATTTCAATGTCATAAACCTATTATACACTTTGTTAAAAATATCTTGTTAGAAAATTGATTTTTAATTATGAAGTTATGTACTTTTGAAGTGTAGGCTTTACATTTTTATGAAAGTATGTCAACCGGGTTTAACCTATTAAACATTTTTTAGATCAAATTGGTATATTATATATAAAAACTGGTTTTTAAAACATTACATTTACGTAGTCATTATCAACACCAAAGGATTTAATCAAAGTTTAATATTTTTTTTCCGACACCTATCAAATCAATTTAGTAAAGACCATCAAATGCATTCTCTTTCTTAGGAAGCCATCTATTCTTAAGAATAGTGGTTCTATCCTCTCTTTTTTCTGATTACCGGTTATTAGAGGATAATAAGTAGTTTAAACGCTCTTTTCAGCCTCTGATTTGACTAGTTAGGTACTATTAACTATCAGCATGTAATTAGAGAGACATTTTTTAAAAAAATTCTTAAATCTTTATAGGTCATGTAAATTGTAATTTAGTTGTATTATGTCATAATGAGTTAGAAACTTAGAATACGTGTCTTAACGAGACCTATTGGGTTTGAAGAGTAATGCTAGATCTTTTTGTAGCACAATGGGACTTAATATGTCATATAGTTATATAAACCGTAGTTATCATCTAGCTTTATGAAAAACAGGAAAGTGGTTTAACTAAAAAAAAATTAAAAGACACACGTGATATTTTTAAAAGTGAAACAAGAATATGACATGAGATCTTATTTGATGATATGGTTGTCCATATGGTTTTTAACGTGCCAAATACTTAGTTTTTAAATTTTTACCTTATTCATTTTCATTTTTCAATAGTACATTACCTTATTCGACAAAATTACATAGATTTCTTAAATAAATATTTGGATTATATTTTGTACGCTTCCCCACTATAAATCATAAGTTCATAACTCGTAAAGATTGAATCATATATGTAATTTTTTTTAGACATCACCGCTGCTTAGATGCGAATATTAGACAGTTATTTTGTATCATTAATTCTATAATATTATAAAGGGATATTGGATTTTAAAAATCCGACCTTAAAAAATTCTATTTGTCAATCGCAGCTAACTTATTTTCTACAATTATCTCCCGTTAAGTTTTTTTCAAGTTTCAGACCAATGTCGTAGAGCCTTTGATCGGTAGAAGGATACGAGTCTATTGATGTAAAACTTACCTTCAACCGATGCTTCAAATGATCAAACGCGGGAAACAACTACACTAACTTTTTGTAAAATTCTCTTCAGTTGTTTTTTATATATAACCATTTAGTCGCTAGTGTCCGATATATTTTATATGTATAATAAAAAACTAGTCAATAGTTGAAAAATCTATATCCAACTATTCAACTAATCTTTTATAATGTTAAAAGAGTAATTTTTTTATGTTACGAGCTGCTATAACACCTCTTGCGTAACGATCGATACAACATATAATCTAGTTAAATTAATTGAAATCCTAAGATTGGCAATGTCCATGTTCTACTTGGATATTTTTCACAAGATTGCATCGGAATATCGATTAAACTAAATTATCCTACCAAAGGATAGTCTTTTTAACAAATTTTTATATATCTCACTTGAAAGTTTCAGCGGGTTGAATGATAGGAAACGAAACAAAATTTCTTTTAATGTAAGTATTCTTTAGCTTTTTAACTTTTTTATTCAAATAACCGGGACATCATAGTTTTCAGGCCATGTCACAAAATAAAAAAAAAACATTATCGTTAAAAAAAATGTTCCTAAAAAACACAAACCACTCTTGGTGCTTTGTGGTGTTCTCTCATGTGAGGGATCGATCCCCACCTCATCCGTTTACAACTCCGGATGAAAACGTCTCACGGCTCCCGCAATCAATTATTGAAGGTAAGTATGGCTTTTTGGTTGACACTGACTAACTGTTAAACCAAAATGTCGTTGAAAAAAAGCGCCAAAATAGAAAATTTTCTAAATTTGCTATAGTTGAGCCGTGGGCTATGAAGGCCGAAGGGTGACATTTTGAAAATGGGCAAAGGCTCAATCCTCAGGTTTTTTAAAGGAGAATAAAGCTTTGAACAATTGGGCTTTATAAATTTAATTTGGGCTTAAGCCTTTAAAATCTGATTTGTTTATAACTACTAACTAGAGTACTACACGTCTACGTGACTGCGACTATGTTAAATATTTACAAACCGGGTTTTTTCGAGGAACCAATTCTGTGTAGGAATCAAGTAAAGGGGATCGGGTCTGGGTACACCCAGGATACGAACCGGTTCTGGGTACATGCGTGGAGGATATGTCTTCCTCTTTATCTTTAACGTCTTTGTAGTGAATCGTTTGCGAGTTCTTAATCAGATATTCCAGAGAATAATCTCTCTTTAATCTCTTCTTCGTGTATTTTTACTTCCGGTTCAACTTCATCTTCTAAGGCCGTTTGGCCTTGTATATGATCCAGTGATCCAATGTGTCCAAGTGATACTTTAGAGAAATGCGCATTTCCACCGTCTCTGTAGAAAATCTGTCCTCCTTAATGAAAATACTCTGCCACAAACAGAAAAGGCAGATTTCGAAGCTACCATAGAAGCTTGAGAGATTAGTAAATCACGGGTCATGACAGAAAGAATTAGATATTTCGTTTTCATTTCTTTCCACCAATCCAATATATCAAACAACTATTAGGAAACAATTAGATGGGTAATAAACCCTCGACAATTTTATACTTGAAGTTTTATAAACGCCAAGAAAATCAACAATATTATCTATATTATACCAACCTTGTTCCTTAGATTCCTCTACTTATAACCGGCCGACGAAAGACTATTATGAAAATGTATTAAATTATCTTGTTTTCTTACGCACTCTAGAACATAGTAAACGTCAAGTTCCAACATATACGTTCATTCCAATTCAAGCCTAAATATAATGAATTCGTATCCATAGAAAATTGTTTATAATCTTGAAAAACGTTTCTTTTGCTTTTAAAAAGGGATTGCAACAATAGTTCAAACTTAAAGTCATAGGTAGAACGTATATTGTGCCACGTCTAGCCCGTCTTGCACTACTAAATTAATAATATGTATAACACATCGTATATGAAAAATAATCACGAGTTTTTATGCCTATTTTTATGCTTTAGCGACATCGTCACAATGTGTCGCTAACGATATTAATATCATCATGCGTTTGTACGGCTATAAGGTCAAAAATGTAATCTTAATATGTGTAATGAAGTTACAGTTAAACATATATATCGTGTGTGTTCGTGTCTATAAAATGTATTCTCGTGAAATTAAACGAGTATATATTTCTTGGCATCGATTTGTATATGTATATAATATATTGATTAATTAACTCATGAATAATTGGATAACTATAAGCCGGAATAAAAACAAATTAGATTATTCATGAATAATTGAAACAAATTAAATCAAACACCGGCCTTTTCTTTAATTTAGTTAGTAGGCATGTGCATGGCTCGATCAGTTTGTTTGTTTGTTTCACTATATAAACAAAAGTTACAGTAATTGGAAGTTAATAAACCAAATGGACACAAAAATTAACCTTAACTGAAATTAATTTACATCAAAACCAAACATGAGAAACACAATTCAAAACATATATATATATATCCACATACAGTTGAGACATACTGAACATATATATATGTTACAAACACAACTTAATTTCCGGCCTGGGATTTAATTTATATATATAGTGACCAAGCTAGCTAAGCATGATCACACCCATGCATCCAATTCAATCTGAAAAATGGGATCAGACGGTCCTGCATTGTTCATCAACCCGACCGCCATTTGAACCAACGATTCATTTGTCATGACTAATGCACTTTCATCCTCATCAGCCTCCAAGACTACATGGTAATCGCCATCCTCATTGGAATTAATCATGACCTGCTGAGACGAGTCGCCCAATGCTTCTGGTGAAAGTGTTTTGGAGTCGACGAGATTCGAGCTTGAAAATTCGCTTATTGCATTTGTAGATGTAGATGTTTTGTTATGTCGTTGTAGATTTCTCTTGTGCTCCTCATAGGCAGCCATCTCTGCTACAAACCGCTCCGTGTCTTTTTTACTCGCCTCCATATATGGCTTAAAGTTTATAAAATTAAGGCCATTAATTGATCGAGTGAAAATGTACCACCATATATAAGATCGAACAAATTAGTTTATAAAGGGCGTCATTCAAATCACATTCGATAAAGGGCGTCATGATATAATTACTATTTGTCTTCGTTATGTCAATTATCTCAACACATTCACAAGTATTGAATGAAAGTTGATGGTGCATATATGTGTAGAATATTAATTATGTCATTTTTGTTTTTATGTTTATTTATAGGTTAACTAAAATGGCTTTGAAATGTTACATTTATTAAATAGCCTTTTTATTCTTTTACGTACTTTTCAAGTAAAACATGATAGTTAAGTTTTTCAAATTTCAGATATCATCATTGTTACATGTTTAGTTATACATGAATTTCGATATAAATTTATTATTAAGAGTTGAGTCATAACGTGGGACAATCAAACATATATGTGATACGGAGTATATTAAGTTAAACGAGTTTGAAGTTAGAGCAGAATTGAAGTAAATTTTGGTTGTCCTGATTTAAATATTATTCTAAATACAAAAGTATAATTTTCATATATACCTCTAATTATTTAACATAAAAATTACTTTATAATTAAAAAATATAAAAAACTTTAAACATATATTATTGCTATTATATAGGTTAAAAATATATAATAATCTATTTTTTCTTAAATTGTGTATTGTGTGCATGTCCTATAACATTTAAATTAGAATGACACTTAAATTAGGACGAAAAGAGTATATTAAGTTAAACGAGTTTGAAGTTAGAGCAGAATTGAAGTAATAGGTGCATGCATATATATATGTACCTTTTTATCGCTTTTAGAGAGGCGTTTCCATGCTTCGATCATGCCTCTAAGTCGAGCAGACGAGGGATCTTTGTTGTTAAGCTTTAGCCTTTCCGTTTCCATCTTGATAAACATTTGATAACAGTTTCGTGACCCAAGTGGCACGTTCCTCTTTTTTCTAACTTCACCTCGCCTCATCTCTTCTAATAATACACGTACCTCGATCTTAGCTAGCTAGCTAGCTTAATTTGAGTTAATTAATTAGTTTTAACTTTAATTAATTAAAAAGCTATAGCTAGTGTACGCATGCATGTACGTTACACATCCATGCACCGTTAATCATGTTGTTAATTAGGACTTGCTTACATCCCATCCTCCGTGTTATAACCGTGATTTACGTACGGGTACGGTTGTTGTACTTTGACACCTTGTTTGCGTTAAAAAAAAGTATATGTACCTCGATCACTGGCCGGTTCGTCATCTTTGTTATTATATATTTGCCGTAAAAACGAGTTGTCGCCGGAAAATTTAGACCTCGTCTGAAATCACCATTATTGAGTGTGAAAGGGTGGGTTTTCGAAGAAATGATTAGAGCTAGCCTAGAGGATTTGATGATATTGGTTTTTATAGCCTAGCTTAGATAATTTATTTGTGACGTGTATGATGGTTGGTGACGTGGCTTGCCGGAGAACGAGGACGTGGACATATATCGTTTGATCTTATCTTCTGTGTATATATTAATTTGATACTTTCGCAATTATCCTTTGTCTTTGGATAATATACATATTAACCCTTTCTTTTACTAAAGTGATTTATGTGTCATTAAACAATGATAAACATATACTTAATTCTCCTATATATTGAAAGATGGTGGGATTGAATAGTAAGTTTAGTGTGTTTTTAATTTGGCCACCATGGTTTTGGATTATATATATGTTGAAGTTTCTAGAAAAATTTTCAAGTAAAAGCCATGTGAGCTTTGGATCCGATTCAAGCAAAGGATAAAGTTGGCCAACTTTATTAATAAGTTTGAGCTGGATTCTAAGGGTGTTTATCAAGTTGGATTAAACACATCTGATCTAATCTATTGAGCAATACTAGTTAGTTTTATTTATTTGTAAATTTGTAATACCTCATCAGTCCCGCCTCTTTGTGTCACATTTTGTACGAATAAAACTACTTTTGTATGTATACCCTTGATGCAAGATTGCAAGTCTATTTAATTAGGTTATCTCATAAAAACTAAAACTGTTATTAAAAATTGAGATCATATTAATGGGGGTGTATTTTAGTCCTAATCATTTATGTTATTCTCTCTCTACATGGAAGTTATGTATCAATTCCCCAAGTATTTTGTTTCATAACTTTATATTTTGAAAAACCAAACAATCTAAAAGATGTGTTTAAAACAGATTGTTTAAAAAAACAAGGGTTAAGGAATTAAAATTTTAAAAAATAAATATTATATATACATGTGCGTACCAATGTTTGAGGGTGGGGGTATGCTTCTCCTCCTGTGAATTTTTTAATAGTTTTTATATGTTAAATTATCGATCGAAACCCTTAAAATTTAACCATCAACCCTCCGTCCAGTCTTGAAAACTCAACTTTAATGTCCAGTCTATAGCCCATAGGAGACATATAATATTTAACCATGAATTGGGTTAAATTATTGTTAAAAGATTGAGGTACTATAACATCAAGTGTTTCACCATTGCACAAACCATCAACATATTGATAATTCGGATGGTTATGAGTAGAAGAAAGAAAATACATAAAAAAAATTAACTACTTTTGCTAAGTAATCAAGTGAAAAGTGAGAAATTGTGGAAAGTTTAGTTGTAGAACCAAAGTTTTAAACATTATTATTTTTATACCATAACACAAGTCCTCTACGGCTCTAACATAGTCTTGTTTGGAAACATGGTTTGGTTTCATTCACTTCTTATTTGAAGACATGTGATGTTTAAGAAAAAAATAAAGGATTCTCTTTATAAGGTTTAAAAAATAATTGTAACTCGAACATCAAAATTGTGATTTACCAAACTTTATTTACATTGTAAATATACGATAAATTACTAGAATGATGTTTCAAGTATTTAGGAAGAAAATAATGTCAAAAAATAAAAGAAAAAAGAAAAAAATGAAAGAAAGAATATAAAAAGTCATAAGTTGTTGTAAAATTTGTTTAAAAAATGGATTTCTTATATAGATTGAGAAAAAAGTTTGAGAAAAATTTAGAGTGATGAAAGTGATTAGAGAAATTTAGGTTCGTATTTATATATAAAAATTAAGGTTTGTCATTAAAGAAGTTAGTTAACTGGAATGAAGTTGAAAATTTTTAATATTGAATATAAGTGGATGCGAAAAAAAAAATTTCAATTTTGATCATTCAAACTTATTTTATTGATTTTTTATGTTTAAGCATGGTTTTGGGTACCTTAACATATAAACCATGAAACACTTGTAAAATCATTTTCTGAAAAATATAAGTCTTGATAAGTTGCCCGGTTTTGCATTAAAATATGTATTAGCAATTGGTTAAGCGTTGTACAAGCATATAATCAACAAGAATGATATATAAAGAGTGTTTCCAGTATAATCAAGTTTTGACGTTACAAATAATGAATAAAGAGTACGACTATATTTGAAGTGAAAATATATGAAAAATACAGGACGTTACATTTTTCATTATGTTTTTTCTTATGTGAATCGTAATGTAATGATATTTGACGTATTTTGAAAAAAAAGTTTATATATCAATAATCAAAGGATTCTTACCAAATTTCAGACCCTCATGAAAAAAGTTCTAGGTACATCATTATTATATACACAAACACACATGCTGATAATATAAGAAAGTTAGATAAGAAACAAAAAAATACATTGGCATGAAGCACGTGTTGGAGTGTAGGTGTTAATAATAATTTTAAAACATTATATAAGAAACGTCTCTCTTAATGATGGTGGTGATTGTCCAATGGTTTGTACACCAACAAAGAAACACACAATATGCAAAAACAACTCTTTGTGTTAGCGTTCTTTCGTAGCATATGTGTGATTTTACAATCAAGATCCACTTTAATCAAATGGTGGTGGTGGTTCCTATTGGATGGGTATTGCTTATGAAAAAAGGTGATCTCCTGATTGGAGTTGGACGGCTACCCCGGATGGTATCTTTCCTGTTAGTTCAGTTAGGAGCTTGCCTTATGCAAGGCCTACCCCCCCCCCCTCCCTTTTGTCTCATTCATTTTAGTCTGGAGCAAGTTTGTCCCTAGCAAGCTTAATATTTTAGCATGGCGTTCGGAAATGAATCGGCTTCCAACCAGACATGCTCTTACGAGAAGGAATATCCCCATTCCTTGGGTTATGTGCCCTTTATGCAATGAAGTACCTGAACATCGGATTATCTCTTCACAAGATGTTACTTTGCCTCTATGCTTTGGAATTAAGTTAGCAACCGATGTAAGTTACCTCCTATCTATGCTTTTACTGTTAAAGACCTCTTGTTTTTGTGGAAATCAGTTCGTACTGATAAGAAAAGTAGTTGGTTCATGCTATTATTCTTGCGGGGCTCTAATGCATATGGAAGCGGAATAATGCCGTGTTTTCAAGCCAGAAACCTTCTATCCATATGTTGTTTGAAGACATAAAAAGTTAAGGATTCCTTTGGATTACTCATCGAAGCACGACTATCAAGTTGGATTGGGAAGATTGGTTAAGGTTTAAATGTTAATTTCTTGATTGTTGTTGTTTCTTTCTGTTGTTGTCTGCTGTTTTTTCCTTATTGTATGCTCTGTTTGCTGGCTCCTTTTGAAGTGTCTATTTATAAAAGTATGTCTTTAAAAAAAAGATCCACTTTCAATGAACTGGAAAATTCACTATACTTTCTAAATTTATAATTGTGTTTTTGTTTACATGGGTCTTCGACACTAACAAATCGAGAAGAACCAATACCTTAAGGGTTATTGGATTTTAATAATCCGAACTTTTGTATATTGGCCGATATTAATCCCAACTTCAAAAATTGTCTGTGTCAATCCCAACTTGTAACTTATTTTCCTACAATGATCCTCCGTTAAAGTTAACTTAACACCGTTAAACTTTTTTCGAATTTTTTACCGAGGCTTTAGGGCTTTTGATCGGGAGGACGATACGAGTCTAATCATGTAAAACTTAACTTGAGTCGATGCTCCAAACGAAGAAATTTTAACATGCGATTTAATCATCGTTAGGTTTATAGACCCGATTGAAGGTCGTTTGGTTATTTGGAGGGTCGGCTCAAGGTAATTTTTACATGAATAGACTCCTATCGTCCTCCCGATCAATAGCCCTAAAGCCTCGGTCAAAAATTCGAAAAAAAATTTAACGGTGTTAAGTTAATCTTAACGGAGGATCATTGTTGGAAAATAAGTTACAAGTTGGGATTGACACAAACAATTTTTAAAGTTGGAATTAATATCGGCCAATATACAAAAGTTCGGATTATTAAAATCCAATAACCCAATACCTTAAGGAACTAGTGAATTTCCTCAATAATATTGTGCTAACTTTTTCAAGAGAATTGCAACTTAAAAGCTCAGACGATTTATGATCATCCAACAATTCGAACATGTGAAACCCAAAATAGGCCCATGTAATTATGATCTTGCTTTGTGTAAAAATGCATTTGTTCCAAATAAAACGAGTAATTCACCATGTTCAATTCATCGATGTCAACAAGAACAATAAGCATCCTTTTCATGTGCAAAAGCAAAACCTTATTGATTTTACACACACTCAAAAGCGCTACATAATGTTGGTTTTCAGCCTGAAATATAGAGTAAACTGCAGTTTTAATCCATGTATTTTGATATCATTAACAGTTTCAGTCTCACCTTAACAGTTTTGGTCCTTGTGTTTTAATCTGAAATATATATATATATATATATAAAACAAACAATCAGTACTTATTTAATTATCACATAATGTGGAAATTTTTTAAAAACTTAGTTACTTTAGTTATAAGGTTATTGGGCTGTTTGTTTTATTTTTTAATGGTTCGGTTCAATTTAGCATTTAAAGTGTTTGTTTCGTAAAGAATAGTACTTCTAAATAATTTAGTTAAGTGTTATATGGAGACGCAGAACGACTAAACGAAACATATAATATGTTGCACAGAGCAAGCGTGATTTTTAGAACAAAGAGGGAGGGAGATTGATTGTTGGTGAACTGCAGATGCTAAATCGAATCTAAAATGGATTCAACAGGTAAATCAGTTCTATTTCCCCCCTCATTTCGATTGTATTTTTATTTCTGCAAACTGTAAATGAGGTTTTGTTTCTACAACTTTGACATAATAGCTACACGACGCAGAATTAGGACGCATATTTATGGTAAGTTTAATCAATAATCATTAGGTTAACATTGATTTCATGTTCTACTACATACAATGATCTCGTTATTTTAAATGACTGATCGCATGAATATTTTGATTACACTCTTGATTTGTAAGTTCATCTGTGTTTGGTTTCACTTGTAGCTCAACAATAGGCCGGTTTGAACATCTAAGTTAAAACGTGATTGTTTTGTTTAAGAACATGTTATCAACGAGTCGGATACAACGATAGGTGCTTAGTTGCTCTATAAATCCTAATTCGCTATATTCGTTACGAAGCCACCTAGCTAGCTAGCTAATATTATTTGCTACTTAGTCTTTTGCTGTGTCAGTATTGAAACAAATTGCATTTTTTTTATTTCTTTTGATATGGAGGTTAATAAATAAGTTTCATAATTATGAATGATCTATCCAGACAGTCCTTGTTCTGTTAGGTGTGTCTGAATTATTAGAACTTTCCGGTTTTGTCTAGACGCGCATGAAGAATCAAGAATGCTCTATTTGTGGTCCTTCGAGGGAGTCGAGGTTAAGCACGAAACACTATTTCTTTATCTTGATAAGACATTTTACCTTGAATATGTGGTTAGTTCACATGGTTAGAAAAATTCTTGAAAGCTAGGGGGGTCCTCGACAAGTGACTAACGTGGTTGATTAATGCAATCTTTTACTGGCCTTATATGACCAAGGACTAACCTCCATTTCAGGCAGGAAATTATTTTCAACTTAATTTTTTGATGCCTTTGTCAACACGGACAGATAATCTGTGTAGCTGTTAATGACTATCGTATAATCATTGTCTAGTATCGTATGGTCAGTGTTATATACTTGTTAATCGCAACCATATGAATGTGATTGATTGTCAGTGTATTTTAGATAAAAGTAGGCTGATTAGACTGCTAAACTTGACAGCATGTAAAGTGTTTCAGATTTCAAAGTTTGATACGTAGATGTTTGGACATCAATTTACATATTTCTTTCCACTTAAGAGATTTGTTGATCAGGGGAGCATTATACGATGTCACTATAAGTGCTTTAGCATGAAAGCCACAGTAGGGACCCTCATTGATAACATTATATGCACCTGCTAATGACCTTGACCTTTGAACATGCTGACAAATTTCAGTTATTGTTAAATGGTACTGTAACTACTGTTGATGGGGTTCAATACTTTAATGATTTTGAAAAGATGCCCCTGATATTATTTCTTGTAATATTTTTAACAAGCTTTTTTATATTTTCTCAAATGTTTTTTTTTCTTCCCTCATTGTAGTTCACTCACAAATAAAGTTTTACAAAATGGTAACCACCACTTATTATCTTTATCAATGAGAGAGATAGTAGCTATGAGTAGAGGGGATGCACATTATTATTTTTTTGTAAATGCATAGGAATTTTGGTCATAGCATTGGTGTAATGTTTGGATGTAACTTTCTGAAGTCATTTTGTGCTTTGCATACCCATTACACAGTTTTGCCCATTTCTTCCCTGGATCTAGTTGATGACCTACAGGGGGGGGGGGGGGGGGGTAAGGGCAATGAATTGAAGTGGGTAGATAATAATGTGGATCAGGTTGGGTTGTCCTGCTGACACTTCTGTTTGTTTTAAACTTCATAAATATTAGATAATCACAGATCCGGTTTTCCTGAGCAAAATAGCGTACTGTGAGCAGTTAATTATGTCATGAGCGAATCCTTGCTCTTCGTGGGATCTAAACAGTATTACGTTAATCCTGGGTATAGTAAATTCATGTGAGAAGCTAAAAGTTAATGTTTACGCCCTCCATGCTTTTTGAACAATCCAGATATAAAGACTGGTCTATAGTCTTGATACAATGCACTATTCTTTGTAATGGAGCCAGAATTCTAATTTAATCTAGTCTAAAGCTAATGGAATATTGAACATGATATATAACTTCAGGATCACTCACATAGTCACATGCATATGTGTAATTTGGTTGTTCATCTAAAAGGACCGATGAGGAGTCTTTGGTTAAGATATTAAGCAAATAGTTATCTTCATAATAGGAGCTTTATTTATTGTTGCATACATATATGGCCCATGATGGCAGATTGATAATAAATTACAATGCAACTTTTAAGTGACGACATGGATATAATACAAATGGGATATACATTAATGATTTGGTAGCTGTAGCTGTAAGCTAGACCCTGGAAAAAAATACATAGGGCATGCAGTACGCACTGGTAACTCGTAACTGTCAAAATTCTTTCTTAAACCTAGCTCTGAGCCCATGCTCTGGAACTGGGAACGGACTATACTGTATTAAGTCTGATGGACCCACTAATTCCCACCTGTTGTCCAAAATCACCAAAAAAAATAATATCAGCATTGTCTAATCATGACCTCTATCTCTGTATAAAAAAACTCATGTTAATTTTTGATTATTGGATTGTTTACATGCTAACATCATACCTATACTTTGTAAGCATATGGTGGAGTAGAACAAGCATCTCAAGCTTTGCAAGTTCATTTCCTGGACAAGCATGTATTCCATAGCCAAACGGCATGTATGTGTTAGGTTTTGGAGGATTCTGACAAGCAAAATGATGATGAATTAATCAACAAAAAACTCTTTAAAGTCAATTTAAACTTTTTTATGATTTAGATATGAACTTTGGCAGGCATTGCATTGCATTGCATTGCATACCTCAAATCTGAAGGGATCAAATTGTTCAGGGTGTGCAAAGAATTCTGGATTATGGTGAATGTTCCTGAACAACGGCATCACTTTCCATCCTTTTGGGATTAGGTATCCTGATTATCAATTTACATCATTAGTCACTTAAAATCACTTGGTATTTGAGTTTAAGCTACAAAACATCTACGTTGTTTTACCATCATATTCAATGTCAACTGCTGCTTCCCTGAAAGTAAAAGATATAATACTTGCCTTCCTCAGGCTCTCTAATATTACCTGAAATCAACGTGCATATGTTTAATGTTTAAGTTTAAAAGATGATGTACCAAATGATTATAATTAAATTTCTTTTCGTAACATACTTTATATGTTAGTGGCATTTTTCTTGTCATTGACCAGGTCAAAGACTGGTTCTCTCCATAATCAGATTCACAAAGTGCCTTCTGCTCTCCCTGCCATCAGCAGCAGCAATTCTTCAGTATGCCGCTATAAAACAGATTCACAGGCACGTGGGCCCGCTTATAAATTTACATATATTGCAGAAAAGGTAAATTGTTAAACCATAATCACAGCTATAATTACTTTTAGGATATTACCTTAACAACATCTAGAAGTTTAGGATCATCATTAAGATATTTCAGTATCCATGTCAGGACACTAGCTGTTGTATCTTGAGCTGCAAACAATACCCCAATGATGTTATCTGCTATTTGTTCTTCACTTAAAGCGTTTCCTTTTTCATCCCTGAAGTTCAACAAATGACCCAAGAGATTGTTTGTTAACAGTTTTTTCTCCTTTCTTTCTTTCACAATCTCACCAAGAATCTGATTAAGTCTTCTCCTTGCCTTCACATATAAGCATATCAATGAAAAAGTTTAATTACAAGATTAGGGTATAAATACATTAAAAATTAATAGAAATTTAATCTTATTACCATTAAAGATTTATGGTATGCAGTTCCAGGTAGCTTTGTTGGGAAACAATTGTAACCTTTTTCTAAGATGCTATAGTTCTCCTTCAGCTTGTCTGTATATGTCTTGTTTAACTGCCCGAAGATAGACAAAATGCCTACCTCAAAAGCATACTGTAGAAAATTGATAAATATTAGTATTGTTCAACGAAAGCTAAACTCGTTGGTAAAAAATATTGAAGACGTACCTTCTTCATCTCATGGAAGGTGTTAATGACTTGACCATTGGCCCATGATTCCAAACTAAACAAGGCTATTTTTTCAATATCAGGAGTTAGTTTCTGTGTTACTTCTGGAGAAAATGAGCTTTGAACTAGTTTCCTCACGCAAGTGTGGTAATTTCCGGTGTGAAAAAACAGGGCTGATGGCCCAATCAAATTCTCTTTCGATTTCGGGTAGGTAGGTTTAAACAACTGAGGTTGAGCCCCTAGTACAAACCGAGCAGCCTCAGGGCTTGCTAGCATAACACAAGGGTATCCAAGTATTTGAGTTTTGAATATATCTCCATATCTGATCATGATACAAAATAATGATATTATTAGTTTTATATTTTATGCATGTGAACAACTCATTTGCCTAACCTCTATTGCATGGCTTTATATACAAACCTTTTCAGTTTTGAAGCAAAAAATACATTTGGATCTTGTGTGTACATTTGGAGAGTTTCTCCAATGCAAGGCCATCCCATTGAACCCGGGGGAAGCTTAGCTCGATTTTTATGCCTTCTCTTTTCTTTTTTGAAAAAATAATACGAGAAAAGAGAAGACAAAAAGATTGTTAAATAAAAAATAGTTGCGAATAGCTTCATGAGTGTTTTGTTTGATTCAGCTAAGATTAGTTGAATCTTGTACAGGGTGTTTGCTGGAGAGGATCCTTTAATGTGAGGGCAAAAGGGTCATGGGGTTTATATAGAGACACATCAACCAGAATATATGGTTCATTAATTATCACCCCAAGAGGTAAATTCTAGGTATATCTTTACGTATTTTTCACTCATTTCCAAATCCTCAATGTTATGACTGTTTTCAAAATGTATATATACGTTATAAAAATCTATACGTACCCAGTGGCCAGTAGTAAGATCAACTACCGTTTCGTACATGGACTTTTTTTTTGGTTTTTTACCTCACATTTATTCCAATAATGTATTTTTATAACTTGATGTAGCCATCAACTTTTCTGTGATAACCCAGATAATTATTGAAGTTGATGGTACTTTATTTGACCATCATATGTTTAAACGATACTATCTCGTGACGAATAGATTTGTTATTCTGTAATCATGTTGAAATAAGAGTTTTCAGTGGTGAGTCAGTAACCTTTTTCTCTTTAACATGTTGATCTCGGTGTTAAACATCATGATCTATTGACATAATGGAAAGTGAAGTATTCAGGAAAATGAATATCATTTTATAATTTGTATTGCTATAATTGATCGATTCAGGTACTAGAAATTAGTATGGTGTGTCTTTATTTATGAATTAAAGCCTCAACTCAGGTTAGTGATTCTAACTATAGGGGTGTTAGTGATGTAGGATTGGCAGGTTAGTGGGTTGACGGGTTTTGGGTTGGTGGGTTGAATCGTTGAAATCAACCCAAACCTGACCATGACCCGTTTAACCCATTTACTTAAACAAATTAAATGATCCAACTGATTGGTGGGCTATAAATGAGTTGTAATCAAGCCGTAAACATGTTTGACAAGCTGTAATAAATGGGTTAAACGGGTCATAAACAAGTTGACAAGTCGAGCTGTTTTATGAAACATGTTTAACATGTCAACCCGAGCACGACCTGTTTTATTAATGGGCTAAATATAACAACCCATTTTTCTCGTGTAAGGAATTGCCACCCTATTTTAAGCCAATTTCTGTACAATTTTAGATTTTGCTCATATAATTATTTAAATAACAACAAAAACCTCCATCAATTTGGTTACACAACTTTTGGAAGAACCCAGATTCAGGAGAAAACAGAACCTAGTGAAGTTCCTTTAAGGACAAAAAATAATATAACATGCTAATTATACCAAAACAGAACCTTTTCATGTTATGCCAGCTTAAAGTACATAACACATACCCTTATCTTCCCCCATTAATAGTTCTTTATTATTGATCTGGTGATCTTCTTTCGGCATGTAAAATGACCTGACAATCTAAAGTAGCCTCAATTAAGCGAAACATAAACTTTTGGAAACAAATACATGGAATACAACAGCAAATATGAATTTGTGTGGTTTGAAGCTAAATGCACAAAGTGCATGATACTCAGTAGGCCCCTCAAAGAATAATTGTGGCAAAGTTTTATGCATGAGTTCTTGATATTTCTCCCAAGGATTTCATAAACATCATCTAGATCTAGAAGGGGCTCATAAATGCGTTGAGAGCTACATTTTATAGTCTCCTGATGCATCTCTGAGCCCCTTCAATGATGTCAATTTTTAAGAATTTGACAAAAAAGATTGTGACCTGAAACCAACTCATTAGAGTCATGATCAATCTTAGTTAAATTCTAGGATTCACTAGAAGGTTGTATGCGACTATGCATATATGCCGACACCAAATCAGTTTGGTAAATAAACCGACCCGTTTTACTCGATCACATGCTCTTCAGCCTGCCCTTTTGTGATATCAGTATCAGTCAGTATGACACATGATGAATATGAGTCATAGTGCCATATTATTCAGGTTGAGTTAGGACCAGTTTAGCATTTACTTTCCACCACAAAATTGCAGGACCTTTTTGTATCTGGGAATGATGGTCACTTGTCACACCATGGATGGTTATGATAGATTTCAAATTAAAACTACCCATTGAAAGTTGTACCTTTTTTATATAACCTCCTTAAATCAACATTTGTCACAATCTTTATGAAGGTGTGTTTAACGGGTCATGTTCACGGGTTGATGAATCAAACCCGGCACGGACCTGAAAATTGAGTCACAGACTTGAACCGAACATGGTTTGCTTTATCGCGGTGACAGACGATTAAACCCGAATATTTTCTTGATGCATAAAAAACAAATGTTCGTGCTTAAAGTACCAACACTAGCACCCATCCATTAACTTTAACATAAAATACTCAACTAAATTAAGTTTCGTTGTAGAATATCCCTTAAAAGATATAGAAATAAACGAGTCAAACAATAAGCTAGTCATGTTGTTCCAATACCGATACTCATCATGTTGGCTTGGTACCAACCTGTTTAGCTAAACATGTTCGTTAATATTGGGTGTCATGATACATATCACATGAAGGTTGATATTAAGATGTTATCACTAACAATATGATCTTGATTTTTGAAGATCATAAGTATCTAGAAGACTATCGTATATTTGTTTTGGTTGTATTTGTGTCAGGGTTCAAATGTCGGTTTTCTTCAAGATTTGGCACTTTATCTTGGTACCGAACCTTATCCTTGATGAATGGGTAGGCATACCTTCAAACACAATAGGTTTTTTTTTACTATTTCACGGAAGTTAATTAAAGTCATAGGTTTTATTTTTGTTTTCTATAAAAAATCACTCAATTTTCATTGTGTGTTTCAATTATGTAATTTTTTTTCCAATTCACATGTATGAATCTTTTTGCTATTTTATTTGGTTATTTTTTCTGTAATACTGACTTAAATTAATATTCTGAAACATGATTATCATTGGTCATTTTTTTTCTTAAGCGATTACAACGTACTTTTAAGATATGGTTCATGTGTTTATATCATTAATAGGCTTATGTCATGTTTGTTTTTGTCTCTTTTCTCTGAATAGAGCAAAACGTCTGACCGAGTCAGACGTAATCAGACGTAGGCTGTTTGTTTTTTTTTCTGGCATTAAAAGGTTCAGCGTCTTAATAACATCTGAACCAGTAAGAGCTTTTAGTGGGTCTGAAAACCTCTTAACCCAAAAAAAACATATGTTTGTCTCCGGCCTCCATTAACTTCTAACCCGGAGACTAGGCTCCATCTCCGACGACTAGAGGTTCGTCTCTAGCCTCCACCTCTTAATGATTTAGATTTCAGACATTTGAACCACCTCTTAACATTCAGATGTGGTATTCAGATTCAGATTTAAATCTCTTAAAAAACAAACGGGGCCTTAGTTTCATCTTAACAGTTTCAGTCCTTGTAATTTTTATTTCTAACAGAAATGGTCATGAACATATGGTTTTATTTCTTAGGATTATGCATGTGTTAGACGCGAGGTTTCGATCTCGGTCATTGCACCTCTGAGTGCTTCGGTCATAGGCCGTAATGTCAAACATCGTTCTAGAAAAAAGATGCTAGCACAGTAGCACATACGAATTATTTAATATGTTTATACTTTTTAAATAGGATTATTGCTTTTAAATAATCCCAAATTTCAGCTATTAACTTTTAAGTCATAAACGAGCATTTCGCTAGAATAAAAGTTTGGATTATTCATGGTCAATAGTGTGGATAATTGAAAGGATTGTTAGTGGGCAATAGAATGAAAGTTGAGATTATTCATGGCCAATAATTAAATTAAGATTAATATTGATCAATAGATTAAAGTTGAGATTATTTAAATTCAATAACCCTTTTAAAAAAAATAATGATTTTTATATTAATAATATATTTTCTTATATTAAAAAAATTAGTTATTGTTTTTTCTATTATATTATCATGAATCCTAAAATATTTATAAGCATTCCACCAACACCCCCACCGACCAGCCCATGTGTTTTAATGCTGATGGCAATAACCCAACCACCACCACGACCATAATCCCGTTGTCGACCACAATTAAATGAACAACAAATTGGTGTGTCTAAACAAACACCAAATGTCGATCTAGAATAAGATTTATTCCTGCCAATAGTCTTACAGCAGTTAGCGGTTTGTGGTTAAGGGTTCTAGTTTCATTGTAGACAGATGACGTATATTTAAGGGTGCATTTATTAACTTAAAAATGCAAGAAATTCCATTTATTTTTAGCGGAAAAATTATAAGTGTGTGATGACTGAAGGAAGAGCAAGAATTAGATCGGTTTCCAAGCCACATTTTGTGTAGCAGCTAGCTAGCGTATGGAGTGTGCACTAAATTTCCATCGTAAGTAATTTTTTACAGTCTACACATCGTTTCAATTCAAGCATCTTCTAGCTCAAAAATGATAAGCGTAGGGAGTGGGTTCGTGTTGGGGCCAACAACTTATGCAAGCAACCCAACGGGAACACCACCAGCCTCATTTTGGGTCCAGTGAAAGATTGGGTTTGCGGGCTCACCAGTGGTATCCACAAGCTCTTTACCATTTAGCATTATTGAATTATTTTTATTTTTACTATTTTCTTTTTAGTGTGCGGTTGACAGAGGAAATCGAAACTAACACACATCGCTGGATGCCTTCATATATGACATGTATAGAGTTATACGTGTCACATAGATAGGTTTAGTCAAACTTTAACACGTTTGACCATGACATCAACAAATAACCCTATATGAGTCATATAGCACAATGCGTGTCGTACGTATATCATTCTAGTCAATGACAGACTGCGATTAGTGTCAGACATGTCGTTCAACTAATTCTATACGACTCGTATAAGGTCACGCGTGCCATATAGCTAGGTTGCCAAATTAAAGTCATGAAAAGGAGCTAGGGTGGTCATATACGTGTACGATGGGTGCTATACGATACGCATAGTGTTATACACGACACGTATATATAGCTTTGTAAATTGAATTCATGATATGATCCATTCATTCAAACAATTAACCTGATGTACGTACGTGCCGTAAGATTCGTTAAAAACGTTTTATATAACGAGCGTTAGATTAAAAAACAACTTCAAAGTTTTTAGATTTAAATTCATTAATCGTATTCGTTAGTGATGTGATTCGGGGACATCAACCTGCATATATATATGGTGAAGGAAATTGATAGGTTTACGGAGAAAACCTACAAACTCCCGAATGATAGACCCGTTGAGTGGGTTAGGCTCCAAGAAAACAAGATGAAATAGAGACAACTTTTTAATTCAATTTTTCTATTCTTTAAATGAAAGCCATATGCATGCTTAAATACAACTTGAAAATAAACATAGACATTAACAACTACATGAACATAAACGTGGGAATGGAAATGCATAATGGGTTAGTGGACTAAAGAAACTAAACAATGCATGCACTAATGAAGTACGTGGGTAACTTGTGTTAACGGGTCCGGTTGTGGTTCATGGATCGTATCAGAAATCGTATTTTTGTTCTCGAGCCGATCGATCTCAACCGGCCACCATACTCATATAAACACGTACAAAAGGTTCAATTCGCTAATGTCATGGCCGGGCCAGCATCGATCGGGATGAGGTTCAACATCATTAGGAAGATCGAGGTACCGCCGCTGTAGGATCAGCCACAACCATGCACCTCCTCCACATGTTTACCGAGTTGTTAGGCTGCCAGTAGCCACACAGACCTTGCTTGAGAGGCTTGGTCTGGAGTCCCAACAACACACTCGTTGGATCGACCGTATTGAGGCCGGACCTGTTGATCATGTGGTTGGTATAACACGAAGTCGGTCGATCGCGTGTGCCGATATAGAGGCTCCACCTCTACCAACTTCGTGACGGTATCCGGACCAGGATCCCCGGCCTTTTGCATGGTTATGGTTTTGTATTGTATATATGTTGAGTTGTGTTTTTTTTGCTTGTTTAGTACAAAATCATATTTTATATTATTAGTTTCGTTTATTTGTATGTCTTATTTTTATGGGTTATTGGATTTAATCACCTCTAACTATTGGTTATTGGCCGCTGTCACCCTCAAGTATCACTTTGGCCAATATAACTCCCAACTAAACACTTTGGTGTCCGTATCACCAAGTCAACCAATTCAAGTCACTTTTGGTCAACTTTTGGTTATTTTTTGGTTAAATTTTTGTGTTACGGACACCGTATCATCAAAAGTTAACTAATTTAAGTCACTTTTGATTAACTTTTGATTCATTTTTTGTTAACTTTTGGTGATACAGACACCAAAGTGTTTAGTTGGGAGTTATATTGGCCAAAGTGATACTTGAAGGTGACAGCGGCCAATAACCAATAGTTAAAGGTGATTAAATCCAATAACCCTATTTTTATCTATGTTGTTTTGTTAGTTATGTTTAGTATGACCATTTCCTTTCGAATTATTAAGAAACGTAGCTATTTTATGAAGAAAAATTATATCTCTCGTATCTTATAAAAAAAGGTTTAAATACTTAAAAGTTTATTTATAAACCTATGCGTGTCGTATGTTGTCATACGACACCTATATGTGTCCTATACGTGTCATATAGACCTAAACGACATGTATAAGCACCCACCGGACAAAAACTGATGTTGTCATGTTCTGGTTTCAAGGTTGAAGAGTATACAACACATATAAGGTCACGCATGTTGCATGTGTAGCTTTTAGGGGTATTGAATTGAAATAGTGGAGTGTTTAATAAGATCACCCTTTTGGATTTCGCTAGATCTTAATGGTAAAAGATAATCATTTAAAGTGTTTGTTGTACTAACGTACTATATTCTTTTTTTAAATATTTTTTCATGCTAGTACTGGGTTCGTGAATGTGGTTCTACAATGTTTAAATTTTGTAAAAAAACCTAAGACATCAAAATCTATAAATATAAGGTAACATAGTGGTAAATAATTGAAAATTTAAATGATAGGCTAAAGGTATATTAGTTTTTGGCTTTTTGCCCTCTTTTCAAATTATATTTTCTTTTTTAAACGTCCATAACTTTTACATACAACCTTATTTTATAATAAAAATTACGTTAAAAAATAAGTGTTTTTATCTTCAAAACGCATATAGTATTTATGTATAAAAACGAACCTTTTTTCACTGTTCAGCTGATTGTGTTATTTCATCAAATCATTGTGTTATTTCATCCGGTTATTGTTTTATATTATAACTGGTTTTCGAATACAAACTAAAACATACATAATATCAAAATATGTCAAATCTTATAAGTTGTTTTCATTATTGGCATAACTATATGTCATAACATAACATCACAAATCTATTACTTGTTTTTAGTGGTTTTATTTGTGCAATCCTCATCAGGTCACTATGTAATACTCGTCAGTTCAGAAGATTATACAGTAAGCTGACGAAATAACACAATGAACTGTAAAACGTGGATTGTTTTTTATATATCAATATTATAAGCGTTTTAAAGATATATATAAATGCTCATTTTTATGGTGTAATTAATTTTTCTAAAATATAACGTCGCATGTAAAAGTTCTGGGCGTTTAAAAAAATGATGAAACTTAAAATATAAAAACATTACCAATATTATCATTACTTTTAATTTTAAAAAAGTTGTCACGTGTCATATTCGTCGCATGACTTTACTTGGAATGATTTTTAAACATTATATAAAACTCATACTTTCTAGTATAATTTTACTTACTAAGTCCGTTATATATAGTTTTTGAATTATGAATGTTGACTGTTGAGTTAATAAAGAAATTTCTTATTAATTGTCCTATGTTAATGAAAAGATTTTCTTGTTTACTTTATATATATTTTAGAATTTTAGTTTGTAACGTTTTCACTTTTGATCCTTTGACCCACTTTTGAATTTTTGATCTTATAAGATTTTTACTTTTCATCTTAGGTTTTAGTCACATAAGTTTATGGTTTTTTTCTATTTGAGCTTCCGAGCCTTATAAAATTACGGTATTTTGGTTTCGTTTGCTTTTCTTTAACATCATTTTATGACTCTCTTTGTCTTTTGACTTTGTGAGGTTCTCTCTTGAAACTATTGCCATAAAACCTCACAAATAAGCAAATAGCCATCAAAGCTTTCTCCAATGTCGCATCTGTTACCCGTCATCATATCATATCATATATCTATTCGCGCCTATCTATTTTTTTCACAAATACATTTTACTTCAACATCATCCTTCACGCAATCACCAACTAAATACAAATAAAAAAAAAACAAAATAAAATAGTTAAGTGGGGTTTTTAATCAAGTGGTAAAACGTATTTGAAACCGAATAACCAAACAACAAGACATCTAGAACCAGAACTAGAACATGATTACATCCGGCGGGCTACATTTAGTTATTGTTTCATTTTTGGATTTTGGTTGGGTGATGACCGTCCTTACGAACATGACATCTACTGATTGAGGTTTAAAGGGAGTGACATATGTCGGGGGGGGTGCAACGTGCGCGAGAATTCACGTGGTCGTGCGGAGGGGACCATAGAGCTAGGCCGGTCGGCGTGAGTATAGGAGATGAAGGAATTGTGTTGTCATATCAGGCTATTAGGCACCATAAAATGGCATTGTACAACAAGCATTATCATGCATTGGGGACCCTTGTTTTCATGACTCGTCTATTTCAACGTCTCCAGCTTCTTGTTAATTGGATAATCTTGTTACAATTCCAACGTCTATTTCATTTATTTATTATGTAAAAAAGTAGTTTGAAGTATAGAAGTCTAACAAGGATTATCAACGGTTGACTCACATTATCACATACCATTATTTACAAACAATCTTTCTAGTATAAAGTTTTCCTCACACAACACTAGAACCTATAACTTTTTTGTTTATTATTGTCGCGTAAGATAATCATCCTCAAAAGCCAGTGTGGAACCTTTGCTAGCCCAAAGACTGACCACTCTGTCACGCTTATTTATATTAATTGTTGCTTTTGTCATATGCCATAAGGAGCCGTCATGACTATCGATCATTAGGGTTGGTGATCAAGTGGAAAAAGTTTTTTTATCCTCTAGAAACAGTGAAACACTACTTGAGAGAGATTTCAGGTTTAAACCCGAACAGTTATAAATATATGAAGTTCTAATTAAAATTAGGATAATTTATTCTTTAAAAATAAGAAAAGACTTTCAACAAATGTTACGCAAAACTAGAAACATCATTTAATTATTACGAATATGATATTCTAACTAGATTTACTTTTCAATGAAGTCATCCGGACATTGTTTTTGTACTTGTTTTTCTCCTTTTACAACGACAAGCGGGCAAAAATTGTTTTAATTTTACACACAAAAAAATTGCTAAGTAAAAACAAAAAAAAACAAACACACACCCGGTGGGGATCGAACCCACAATCGCCTGATTAGAAGTCAGACGCCTTATCCATTAGGCCACGGGTGCTACTTGTGTCTCTTGTCAAACCTTTCCTAATATAACCTCAATAATTCTATTTTCACCTTGGTTTCTTATACTGTTTATGAAAACAATACTTTCTATTTTTACCTTTACTAAAACTTAACTTTATAATAAAGTAATGAAATTGGTTTGTTGTCTTTTAAATTTAGTCATAATTAAATTTTTATTTTTATTTCGTGGATTTATTCTTTTGCCAAAATTTTTGCCAAAATTATAAGAATAATAGTCTAATTGATATGTCATAGTTAGGTTACATTCCTAAATCCTAACCTCATGCGCGTGTGAAACTCAACACTACCTTGTGAGGGCGTGGAGACCATTTTTTTAAGAACGGCGGTCGGTGCAATGATCAATGACCGATGCATTTAAAGGTGCAAGGATCGAGATCGAAACCTCGTCTCCAACACCAATAGGTGTTTTTCGTTTGTATTGGGGCTCCCCCATTACTACGAACGCAACGGAGACTCACCACAACCCTCCTTATGGGCCAAGTTGATTGGAGTTGAAACTCGTCAGCCAACCGTTCCACGAAAAAAACGAGCAAAAACATTTAACCATGCCTCGTAAAACCCTTAAGCTCAGACACGAAGCCGAGTGGTAGCCCGGGACGAGCTTCATTGTCAATATCCACCAAAAGTGAACTAGTAGAGATTGAACTTGGGTCTGCTATGAAAAACCCAAGTCATCTTACCACTAGACCACAGGTAGGGAATAGGACATAGAGACCATAGAAGAGCCACTTGCTCTATAGTATTGTCACATTAGATAAAACACAAAAAAAAACCGCAGCAGAATCACTAAACACACGCCGTGGTCTTCCGTCCCGTCATATTCCTAATAACTTATCCAATGACAACAAATTAACCGCAAATGCACCTTTCTTTTATCAAATCTCAGGGACATGGTCTAATCATGGTAACTTGGTACACCTCATGCTCTCGAGAAAAGAAAGAGCGATAAGGAAAAATGTTAAATCACGACATGTGCCGAATGCTAGCCCCGCAACAACACGTCAGGCATTGCCTTAGTTTTCAATATGTATTAACCCACCATCTAGACACAGACATTACAGGCACCAAAGGGCCTTTGCCCCTAGTGGTACCCAGGTGTTTGAAATAAGATGCCCCTCTCCAAAAAGTTAACCAGGATTACATTAGAACTTCAACATCGTATGGAAATATAAGTGACAATGGCATGATTACAGCAGTGGCTTATCTATAAACAGTCAATGCTCCTCGGGTTTGCAAATAAATGTTCTCTGCAGATTAACTTCGGTTTCTTAGAGCTGCGGCCAAGAAGGCAGTGTAAAATGGCTGGGGGTTCACTGGATACAGACTGATACATCTTCCTCACAATGATATGATTATCTAGCATCATCAGCTCCAACAATTTTCTACAGCTCTGCAAAAAAATATGTCCAGATTTTAGGATTAATGCAACGTAAAAAAGTGAAAAACATAACCTAAAATTACCATGCTAGTCCATTTTCTAATGAAAGGGCTTGACATGTCATCTTTATTACCAGCTATATCGCTTGTGATTTATCAAATTACACAACTAACCCAGATCTTACATCATTGAGCATAATAACTAGAACTAACTACCAACCTTGTGGTTATGAAGGCAACGCTTATATTAGATTGGCCAAAGGGGTGACTCAAGCAGGTTGGGAGACAGGTCAAAAAGAGTACTTCTTTTGTATGGTTTGAAACATGACATGCTGGCCAAAACACTTTTTGCACGAATTTTCAGACTCTATATAAATAGCTAAATGTATCAAATATGACTATCGATATTATACTAGTGAGTAAAAATCTATCCTTTTGAATAAGATGATTTAAGAGGATATATGTAATAAAAATACGCTTGTAACCTTTCAATATTTGACACGCTTCCTTCGAAACTAGAGTTCTTTTTATCATTTGACCAATTAGAGATAACACATAACCCCAATTGATTCATTCATAAACAAACGGGTTGAAATTGCCACCTCTATTTTAAAATACCAGTTTATTTTCAATCAAAAAGCCTGTGTTTGAATTTCAAGTGACAACTATTGTTTATCCAGCATCAACAATATTATACACTTTCAGTTTCCAGTATCATACCTGAGGATTTAGTACATTCATCTGTCTTAAAATGCTCTCCTGAAACAGCAATATAACAAGTTAAGCTGTGGGGACTCAAATCAGATTCATAAACCTTTGAAAAAAAATCAAGTCTTGTTGCAAAATGTAAGAAGGAAACACAAACATATCATAACAACAAAAAAAATTATTTCAGACAGATATATGTCTATTAAATGTATCTATGTCAATATGTACCAAAATACCGAATACGGATGCAAAGAAATAATATATAAAGGATTGTGGAAAAAAACTCATTTGCACAACAGCTGAGTATGTACACAAGTCCCCAAGAGTTTACTTTTGCGTGATTAAATCCCTTAACTTATAAAACAAAAACAATATAGGTCCCTACAATTTATTATTTAACAAAAAGGACCGTTTAGCATAACAAAATACTTCAGCTTTTGAAAAATAACAAAAAAGTCCTTTGTTTATATGATTATGTTCCTAAGCATTAAAAAAGGACACTTCCATTATATATTAAAAATCTACGCATATGATATGAAAAGGAAGTCCAAGGGCTTGTGTAACAAATCAACAAATGTATGTAGAGTTCTTTCACCAATTTCCCTATATTATAAAGTAGATACAAAAAATAGGGATAATGTATGAGAGGCTACCCAAGTATTCAAGTTTTTTCACTAATAAGGTCACCCATATTATTGGTTATGTTCCTAAACATTATTATGATTTTTATTACTATCTTTACCTTGCACAGAGTAAAGGTCAAGAAAATATTACATGGTGTAAGTAGGTCGATTTCGAATCCAATATGTGGATAGTGTAGAAATCAAAAAGGCAGAATACACATCACCTCTACTAGGGAAACTCGGGCCCACCCAAGCATGTATATTATATTATTATTTCATTTGTACCAATTTTCCAAAAACAATGTCAGATGATGAAAATGCCTTGAAATTTTGAAACAATTACTTGTGTATTCTGGTGCAGGGAGCAGGTATATTGCTAGTCATAAATCTTAATATTCAAGAAATTGCTTCCAAATATGCAAATCGTTTGTAATTATCAATCTCTATCAATATGTATTTATATCATAGTTCAATAAGTAAGAAAGTACCAATACCTCCAATATCCCAGGACTTTGCATCACGATACCAAGAACTCGACGTGTAAGTCCCTTGTAAACTATCTTGTTGATGGTACCATCTCCATTTACCCAAGGCAATATTGGCTTATAAGAACCGGATGCATCATCCATCCTAAATTCACACTTTTCCTCATGTGCGCCCTTCCTTGGAGACATTAAGGTTTCGAATTCACCATTTTTCTGAGCTTCACTCATAGGTTGAAGAACCTCTTCCGGCTGGTTTAGGATTGTTACTCTATGTTGCACCTCTTTAGTACTTGCATGCACCTCAGCAAGACCTGTGGAAGTTTCTTCCATTAAACTTGTGTGTTTATCTTCATGGTTCTCTTGCTGCAACTTTAGTGGCTCGCCTTCATTACTAACGCTTTCTGGCTCCTTCAGGTGAAGATCATTTTGGTGGGACGCCCTTGAGGTCAACATGTACTTTGACCGGTACAGAGAATCAACGACATGAACAGAATCGAAAGCATTAACCTGTACTCAAGAACCAATGGAATTCATCGTACCTAAATATCTGTATCATACACAATAAGTTCTATAACTATAAAGCAAACCTTTAAAGCATGCCCAAATGTCTCGAGCACCTCCACAATAACTTCTGGCATCTTTTCCCCTGATAGTATGCGTAATATTATTAGATTCATACGCATGCAATACAGATGTAGAGATGTGGTGGCTTGGGCCCATTTACTTATTAATGGGTTGATTTGGGTTGTGTTTATCTCAAACAAGTCAAACAAGAATATACAGGTAATAGAGGAACAGAAGATTGATCATTGAAAGTAGCCAACGTCCATTTTTAATGCATACGACCTGCTAAATATTTTATTTACATATTTAGATTATAATTTGAGAGACATTTTTTTGTCATCCACTCATTAGCAATTTACAATAAAAGAAAATGTAAAATATAACCCAGCCAGTTTTGAATCGTACTAGAAAATGACTGGTTACCCGATTCACCCATCTTCCCACCTCTACAAGACAACTAATGAATGAATTGCATACCCTGCACATCAATGATATGGGAGATTCCTTCCATGCTTAAGCCTTGGTCACCAGATTTTTGGATGGCTGTATAAACAGTTTTAAACAGATTGGGAGATAGTCCTTGTACAGAAGATACCAGATGTCTTGCATAGCAAGTCATTGCTTCCCATGTTGACTCAGATGCGCCAATTGACTTTGAGACACCTTCCATATGTCCAGATGAATTGGACTCTAAAGTGGAACCAGATAATTTGATTTCATCACCACTGGAAATTAAACTACGGCTTACAGATAACTGAATACCTGGGAAACCTTTTTCTTTACGGGTAAATATTTCAGTGTCTAATAATTTCGGCTTTTTAGTTATTTCAACACTGAAAATTTCATTGCCATCACATTTACGTTTCTTTAAATCCTCTATTTCTCCAATACCTTCATGAGGCAAACATGGGGACATTGATATTTCTCCTGCACACATCAGTACACAAAGTTGCAGGACATCTCCACACTGCAGGTCAGCAGATAGACCTACTCCAGTGTCTAATAAATCATTTTCTCTCTCATGAAGCCACCTGGACATTTGAACAACTCTTTTTCCAGTATTAACAGGAAATGGAGATGAAGAAATATTATGTAAGAACTGCTGAGAGAGTACAAAGTGACTAATGTCATTACCCTTCACCTGCCAACAGAAAACAATTGAAAAAGACAAATAGGTGTCAGGTTTTTGAAGATATAAAGGACTTTGATATTGAAGATACCAGGGTTTTGTATTTTATTTTAAACAAAGGGTTTGAACATTCTGATTTTGAAAAAAAGAACTTAGGGATTGATACTTTTGGGTTGCCAAATGTTTTGGAAATGAATTGAGTTTCTTGATTTCAAATCCAAACTTTTGGATTTCAAAATACTGTTCTTCATGTTCAAGAACATGATAAAGAAGGTGAGCGTTGAAGATGGGGAAAAGAGACGAAAATACTCTTCATTTTAAAACATGTAAATAGGGCATGACTCACCCTAATCCCAAACAACTAAATCTCACGAAAAAAAAAAGTGAACACAAAGTCATAAATGGTCAAACAAATAGCACAATCAAATGCACAAACTAAGGAAAAAAGTCACCAAAGAGTAACCAAGATTTCATCAAGGTTCTACTTGTGAACTCGAGTTTCATATTGTTCCATTGCTATGAAAAATTTCATAAGGTTAGACCCAGACACTAAAAGTAACGAAGTTCCATCACCATTTTCTTTTAATGTGTTTACTAGAAACTGGTTGGCTTAGATTTAACTTGCACATGTGGCCTAGTCTTAAGAAGAAGAAAATCATCATATAGTAACCAGGTTACATAAATGTTTCATTTAAGTCACTCAACTTAACCATTATGAAAATTCTAAAACAATTAGGAATTTCTAAAACAGTGGAACAACTATGAAAGTTGGTTAATATTATTTTAGTTACTTCACCAAATAAACCACATCGATAGAATTGTTATTTACTCTAAAAAATAAAAAGAAGTCTTGTTACCATAAAGTTTTTGTCTCTGAGGTAGTTAAAGGCAGTAAAAAGATCATGTTCTGAATATCGGCGCAATGTTTCAGCTAGAAAACTTGGGACATCGGGAGCTTTTGCAGTGCTAAGAAATATAAGCTTGAAAAGCTCTATTGCATTAGAAACTGCTAATGACTTATATGCATGTGAACCAAAGTCGTTCGCTTTATCCATAAACATACTGTATCTTTTAGAACGACCACTCCTTGATCTTCGAGTGGATGCTTGTCTTTTTGCACCATCCTTCTTTGATTCACTGGTAGGTGTAGATGATGATCCAAAGTTGTTTTCATCCAATGCCTAAAAGCATGAGCCAAAAAAAGAAAGAAAGAATGTTTATGATACGCAAAAATGATATATGCAATATGCCTAGTTGTATGATATGTAAGATGGGAAAATTGTAAGGAAAGGTCAAATGTGTTATAAGATTATGGACTTCGTTTTCAACTTAGTTCCACTACTTTCCAAAAACTTTTATGTAAGATAATCTAATAATAAGTTAACCTTGTTTTCATGCATCTTATCAAAATATAAAAGTCAATCTGGCCAAATTTACTGACGCGGAAAATTCCTATGTCATCATTTTGGCCAAGAAACTGGATCTGGGTCAGATTGCCTAAAATCAAACCTTGAAAGTTGATTGCCTTAACTCAGAATTCTTGAACCTATGCTACCTTTTTATAGGCGAAAACCAAGGTAGTTGCCTAATATAGAAACCAAATAAAGTAGGAATTGTGCTATGCAAGAAAACACTGAATAATGATAAGGGAGTAGGCTAATCTTACAAGTTGTTCACCACCAACATCCGACTGACCACACTTGGATATATAATGAGCACCTTTAGTAGCCTCCAACTTAGCAACCTGTTTGTATTTTAAAACCTCATCGAGAACCATCTGTATATCTTTGTTATCAAAATCATCCCATTTTTCTTCGCTATTGAAATCATTTGCATGTTCAATAAGATCACGATCCTTAATGACCACTCTACAATTATCACCAGGTGATTTGTTCTTGGAAGCATCTAGATGTATAGCATATCTCTCACTAAGCATGTTACAGAGTCTCATTAAAGCTTTTCTGAACTGCTTGTTTTTGTTGAGAATCGCCATTCTTCTTCTGCATGTATCAGGAGGTCCTGGTAGACTTGGAAGTGAGGCCCATACTACACGGTGGAATTTTGCTCCCAGAGCAACACGGTGTTTTACAAATTCAATCACCAATAGCCTGGAAAAATCATGAATAAAAACTATAAAGTGGCCATTTGGGTATGGGCATGCTATGAGACTTCCGTAACGTAGGGGCTACGTTATGAAGAAAACAAAAATATAAGGTTTCATTACTAGTTTAAAACTTATACCTTTCAACCAAACACCCTCTATAATTCCTACTCCCACTCCATCGTCCCTAACCCACACACCCCCAACACTTCCTGTGGCATATACATAAACACCTTATGCACAGCATATTGATCTAGTTATGCATAGAAGCAAGGAGAGTGTTGTTTTCACTAAAATTTATACCTTTAGACCAAACACCCTCTATGATTCCTATTCCCACTACCTCGTTCCGATCCCCTAACCCAAACACACCCTAGGGCTCCCTGTTACATGTACATAAACATCTTATGCACAACATATTGATCCAGTTACGCAAGAAGCAAGGAGGGTGTTATTTTCTTATACAAGAAACTTTAAAGTAGATATGGCAATTTGGTGGGCTGGGTAGCATGTCAAAACGGTAGATGTGTGGCCGGGTCAGAAAACGTTTACGGTTTACCACATTTTGTACTAAAAAGCTAGATTGTTTACAAATAGGGTCATGTATGATTGCAAAAATATATATTATGTCAACAATAATCTTCTTTGAATAAAATGATTCAGGATGTTTTAGCATTAAAAATATAATTTGCACAAACTACCAACTTGTTCAAACCATTGGACCTGCTTAGTGCTTCCTTTTAAGCTAATTTTTATTGGTTCTTTTGCATATAATACCAACAAACTTTCACTTTTCTCAATTTTTTGCTTATTAGATCATGGATTATTGCCCCGTTTGGATCATTATCAGATATATTAACGATGACCCAAATTAGACAACTTTTATATCAAGTTCAGAAAATGCCACAAACGATATAAAAGTCTGCATGATGATCCAAATGAGACAAAAAAAAACCATCTTTTTATAGCTAAGTGTACAACAAAAAAGTACAATTCCTAAAACAGGCCAAAAGTTGTAATGTTGTAATTTATGCAAAAAAAACATTTTTTTTATTTACTCGTTTGACTCATTGGTGAAAAACATGACCCAAATTGGCCCATTTATGATAAACGGACCCACCTTTATTTTAAACACACTGAAGCAGTCTTGTTATCTTATATTTCTAGAAGTATAAGTAGATAAAGTTTAAAGGTGAATTACAGAAATCACCCCAAGACTAAAAGGCCAACCTGCAATTTCAGTCCCATAATAACTTAACTTACACCATGGAGTCTAACTTAGATTATATGTTAAGTTAATAAATCAAGAAAAGCACCATGTTCTTACAATCTTACCTATCTTTTTTGTCTGTCCATGTAAACCGTTTCTGGCGTGAAGACTGTAGCTTTGACAAGGCACAATCATTTATAGTAGAATAAGAATGACCACTTTCATCTTGATTCAGTACCAGACCACCATCTACAATGTCTCTTCCGCCATCAGTTTCATTGATCAACATATCTGCTTCATCAATTTCATTGATCAATCTTTTTAAAGAATCTTGTTCTATTGTCGCAGCATTTGCACATCTGGCTTGCTTCAATTTGCCTGACTCTTCATCCAGTAAATTTTCCTCACTTGCTGGTGATTTTCGTTTGGAAGACTTCCTTCTTTTAGAGGAGCATGATGCATTTGTAAGTGCTAAGAACTCATGCTCTTTGGCACTTGCTGCTAACTTTAATTTACTCTTTTGTCGTATATCATAGAATACACGGAGCACCTGCAAAGGGAGCAATAATCAGTTTACAAAAAGGAATACATTTTCATCATATGAGTAACAAATAGGAACAAACATTTAATTAGAGTTGGCAAAACGGGTGCATAACAGGCCAAAATGGATAAATTTTGTATGGGCTGAAGTGTGCCGGATTGGTTGGGTTGACTGGAAAAGCTCCTTGTCCAAAACTTTTTAACTCTCTTATGAATAGCTAGTGACAAATATGATTATTAAAATTATTTTAGTTCAATAATAATCTAACTTCCAAAATTCAAATTATTAAAGAGGTTTTATAAGCTATTCTTTTAATTTTAACCTTGTTAAAACTAAAATATACCCCAAATCAACCAAATAATAAAAAAGCAGGTCAAATTGCGACCTTATGAAGTTAACAAAACTCATACCACAAATCAAGTCCTGCTTTTACTAGATACCAAGAGAAAGCAAACCTGCTCCAAGGTCAAATTAAGATTCTCTGCGATCTTCTCACACTTTTTGTAGGGTATCTTTTTATACGGGTCTTCATTTTTCAAAAGTTTTAATAGCTCAGCCCGCTGATGAACTGTCATAACTCTGGCTGAGGCCCATGAACGCAAACGAAATACCTGATGAAACCAAGTTTAAGAATATAAAAGGGAAAATAGCTATATAATGAAAAACATAGCAAACGATGATGAGTGCATTGCTAGATCATCAAAATATATACACACGAAAAAGTGGAAATCATTCAATAAAAACAATAAGGGTGTGTTTGATTAAGAATGGGCAAAGACGGAATGGAATGATCCGTTGTGTTCCATTGCCATGTTTATTTAGCAAGGGGAGCCAAAAGAATCATTCAAATATATTGTTTGATACATTTTTTTTATTTAGTTTTTTTACCATTTTCAATTCTGAGTATTATCGAGCATGGCATTTCGAAAAAAGATAAACATATTTTTTATTCTTATATTCTAATTAATAAATACTTAGTTTTGCAAAATACTAAATTATTGCTAAAACAAAGACAACATATATAAATCGTTAAAAAATATTATTAATTGTTCATTTAAATGTTGTGCTTCTTAGATACACATCCATAAATCATGCACCTAAAAAGTAAAAACCATCTAGCTAATTTGTACATATTAGGGAAGATGAGTGAGAAACAATTAGAATTTTCGTTTTTAAATTTTTTTAAGATTTGAAAAATGAATGGTTCATTTTTGTTTGCGCAATAATTTGTGGCATGGGTGTGTGCGCGTATGACTTGTAAGTTGCGTAATATCATTAAAGTAGTATTTGCAAAAAGAGTATACGTTATACATATACATGATTAAGAAACCTCAAATATATAAATATGTATGTATATATATGTATTAGTAATTCTAAAAGTATAAATATATTTAAAACTAAAGTTTCTCGAGATACTAATACTGTTATACTTTTCTTTATTAGATTAACTTCTAAACTTCTATCCCCTTCCTCGAAGGAATGAAAATCCTTAAAATGGAAGGAATCACGTTCCTTATAGAATATCTCCATTTCATTCCTAAGTTAATAATAAACATGTACTTTTCCATTCCTGCAAACCAAACACTAAGAAAAATTACAATACCTCATGCACCGTAGATCCAGGGAATGCATGCAAAGCAGCTTTTGGATCAGAAGCGGCGTAGCAATACTCCAAGGTATTCCAATATTCATCGACACTCATCTTGCTCACAAGAGTAAAATCGTGTCTGATATGAGGACGGAGATCAAAAGAATTGACACCTGTGTATGGCAAAACCATTCCCACAGGTTCCTCAATGTAAGGCTTAAATTCTAGTGAATGTTTAAGAGTAGTATGTGGGCCCACAGGAATGTCACCACCAATCAGTCGTAACAGCTGTCAAAAGAATAAAAGAACTAATCAGTGATGTAAATAAACATTTTGCGTAAAATGAAGAAAATTCTAAAAATTCTAAAATTTCAGGAGAACCCAAACATTTGAATCATTTTCAAAATCGCACACTTCGACCCATTACCCAGCCGGCCAGCCCCCACCTAACCTGCCATTTTTTCATCTCTATTAAGAATCCAAATTAAACTTGCCCATCTAATTTTCAGAGTAATCAATACCTTGAGACGTCTTAAAATATCAATAAGATATGAAAGACGTCCAGTTGCTCGAGTATCCATGAGACGTCTATACTCATGCACAGGAAGATCAGAAAGGCATAACCCATTCCTGCATTTGTCAACCAAACCCTCTAGTTGTAACGTGGACCCTCCAACCTGCAAAAACAACTCAAGTGGCATAGCCTTAATGGCTATATCTATTTCAAACAATTTGCAGCTACTATGTGGGTTCTTCTGTTCATATCCATCTTTTATAGCCTCATCCCAACCGGGTAACCTAGTGAGATAACCCCATAGAAACACATGAAGCAGCTTTGCACGAACCATTTTTGCCAATATAAAACCATTGTTTTTTCTTGCTTCAAATGCCTCAGATTGACCATCAATTCTCAAACTTGTATTTATCCTCTCTACATCATTTAAAATGGGGATTGCTTTGTTGCATTTACTGAGCTTATGCTTGAAGAAAGATTGTGTGCGTATTTGTTTTTCAAACAATCTTAGTCTGTCATGAACCCGATCAGATAGGTCTTCTGCTTCATATACAGAGGGGTGTAAAATTACATCAACTGTGCGTTTTCGGCCAATATTAGTGACAGAAGGGACTGCAAAAGAAATGCATTTACAGTGTCCATCTTTTTGAATCTTGTTTAAACTGCGTTCTAGAGTCTTCCTGTCCATTGTAGTGTTCTGCTTCTTTTCAAGGTTCTCAATACTCTCCAGCAGCCTATGCAACTCAGGTTTTATAAGGACCTTTTCTTCCTGCAAAAATGGAACATTACAAAATTAATGCCATACATACAGAACTACAAACTTTAGAACGTTTACTACTGCATTGTAAATCAAGAAATCAACAGGTATGGGATTGAAATGCCTTTACGTTGGGTTTGTGGAGTCAAACCCATTCTTGCTTTTGGGCTTTGAGGGATCGCTTAATGAAGCTTAGAAGACCGGTTGTTGGGCCTGATGGATATTGAAGACAAAGGGTGGCAGGGGCCGGCCCTTTACCCTTTTATTTGAGGCCATTCTGTTTTCTTGATGACTAAGTTAGAAACCCAAATTGTATTCTCTATTTAAACAGTTCTTGCACTTGTAATTCTTCACGAGTGTGAGAGACAGCAATAATAGATCCTGATTGCAGCCCGTGAACATAGGTTACACGCCCACATAAATCCTTGTGTGCTCATATTTTATTATTCTGCAGTTAGATTGTGCGTGTCTGTGTGTGCTACCCATGGGCCATGGGCTCAAGCTAGCTTTCTAATTTCTTTCCAACAAATTGAGGGTTCCCTCACCCTCTATTGTAATCTACAACATTCCGTAATTTCAATCCAATCTCTTTTACAAACGCTGTTCCTCTATACTCCACCACTAGGGATGAGCATTTTGGTACCCGAATACCATTCCGGTACCGTACCAATAGATTCAGTACCGCTATCGGTAACCATTTTTCAATGCCGGTACCGATACCTTATATTTGGTAACAAGTACCCGTACCGTACCGGCACCGATTTCATCCCTATTCACTACTACCAAGTCCCTACCTTAAAAAACGACTATACTAACTAGGAAGTGAAAGTGTGTAAATACCCTTTAAAAATGATCTCCGGTGTATGTGCTTAAAAGAGCATTTTTCACCATTTCACGCCCATGTATACATCAAGCATTTACAACTTTTTTTAATATAAACTACTTTATATATACATTGTAATGTAATCCAACTAAATTGATTAAATACATACATATATTTACTAAATTGTTTTATTTCACTGAAAAGATAACCAATGATATTTTAAGATCAAATGAACTATTAATAAATTTAAATCAATTACATTTTGGCACATTTATCACAGAGGTTGTTCAATACATAAGCAATTGTAAGTAGTGAACCGCAAGAACTACATAAGCACGTATATAAAATAAAAAAAGTTAAACCAATTAATTGTTATGTGTTCAGCACACCCCTATACATAATCTTTGTCTATGTATATACTGACCTGTAGTTTTTCAAGTATTCGCTGCTCCCTTAGTGAGTTAACTGAATTCAAGCCAATACATGGATAGGTTTTATACGAGCGGCGTCTTCGAGTTGCGGGTGAACCAGATGAAGATATCTCTAAAGAAACAGGATTGGATGAGGGCTTTACAGTTACATCTTGAAGTTCTGTGTTGGAAACTGTATCATTTGCCTCAGATTGCATATCGTGTGAATCAAGGAGTGTGTCATTAACTGATGAAATTGGATCAATGCTCGGCTCTTCACTGAATTCAGCATCCACGTTGAAGGCCTGATCATTTGTACCTTGGATAGTGTGAGTCAGCATCAGCTGTCCAGCTTGTGCATGGGTTGGTGCTGTCTCAGCCATGGTATGTTTTGATTTACCAGGTGAAGTATTAGAAACTCCAGCATTATAGTTCCCACGAGTCCAAACTCGGTAGACTACACCTCTTTTAAGGCTTTCTGAATCTAGATCCATCTGGAATTTATCCACCATATCGAGAATACGAGAATAGTATCGTTTATTGTTAATGCCAAGCCTTTTATATACCTGCTTACAGCAACGAATAAACAGAAAATAGAAAAATTATCGCCACCGAAAAAATCACATTATCAATATATATACACTTAGCTTAGAAGGTTTTGGCTATCACTAAACCTCTTCAGAAAAATTTCAAGTTGGAGGAAGGCTATCCTTACTACAAATACGAGTACCTTAGAGTATGGAGATATAACTAAAAAATAAATAAACAAGCCACCACAACTTGTGTTATTTAACAAATAAAATAATTTATGCTCTGGAAAGGAAAAAAAAGAGGGGAAATGAAAGGAAGACAGAAAAAAAATATAGAAAAAGATTTTGCAAAAAGCAATAGTAACTTGCTATAGCCAACAAAAATGACGCACCTCGTTCATAGTCAACCCTTTGGAACCTTCTGCATCAATCATATCATAAATTTGTTGCTCAATAGGAAGCTCAAGAAGCTGCTCGGTGATCTGGCCTCTTTTCACCGGTTGAAGTTGCGGTTCTGTATCGAGATCATCATCTCCACCTCCATGACTTTTGGGCATAAAAGATTCAGGAGAAAAACTTTTTAGCAGCCGTAAGCAGCTAACTTTCTGAAACAAAAAAAATATATATAAGAGGAAAATAAATAAAATCAGTAACATACAACTGAAAAATATGGCATTATTCATTTGACCAATGAAGTCAAGTCAAACTACCTTATTGTTCACTGTAGCAAAAAACTCCTCGACTACACCAGCATCTTTCAGCTTGTGCAAGATCTAAAGCCATTTGACCAGTGAAGTTAAGTCAGCGAGAATGAACTTAATCTGAAAGGCAAATGTAGGGTTATGACTATAAAACACTAGCTTACGTTTCTCCAAGCTCTATGTCCCTGTTTATTGCGATAACCTAAATCCTTTTTGATATCTGACACCACAAGAACCTTCAAATGTAGTAAAAATGAGTAACAATTAGCACCTGAATAAGTATGAAGGCAAAGTAAAACACTATCAACTGAAATAACGAAAGTAACCTTGCCATCGGCTTTTGCTAGTCTATCACAAATATCTCTAAAAGCAGGTACAAAGTTGTTTACGCGTTCTTCAAAAACTCCGTCTCCTGAAGCATCTTCTGTCTCTCCACTATCCTCTTTGGTAATTTCAAGTCTTTGAAAGTGACCCAGATGCTTTGAATAGCGGTACAAATGTAGCATATTGGTGTTCACTATTGAACCATTTTTATACTCTTCATTGCCAGCCTCTTTCTTCCTTATTATTGTTGATTGCCTCACTATTAGCCCACGGGTTTCAAGGTTCTTCAGTATATAATAAAAGTTATTGTTTGGTATGCCAATTTCCTTGGCAAGTTCATTTTGAGTGATTCCATCTGTTCTGTAACAGTACAAATACGGCAACATTAATAATAATCCTTATGCATACTTCTCAAATTCTAAACTTAATCACCATGCCCACTTTCTTAAAAGTTCAATAAAGCTTGTTATAATTCAAAAAAGTTTTGAACAACAATTCCTGTTACCAGGAAAATAATCACCAAACCTACACATTAAACTATTAAACAAATTCACAAACCAGACAAAATTTGCACAAACAGATATTCACTGTAGTAACAATTTCATACTAATAACGATCATATCTTACGCACAAACCTTGCAAAGGCAAGACGATCAAGGACAAGACGTTGACGATCAGGAACACCAGCAGCCGAAGCTTTAATGTCATAAATTCCAACGAAGCTATCAAACAGATGCTGCGACGCGACAATATTCAAGTCCATAGCTTCTGAATCATCAACTGATTGAATGTTAGGGTTTCCAGCATCATACACAACGCCGTTGCATTCGAATCGAATACTAGGAATATTGAGAAGATTCGACCATAAGGCCTTTTTAACGTCATTGCAGAGTTGGAGACCATTAGAGGAGATATGAGAGTCGATTTTGGACCAAAGGACACGAAGTTTTAGTCCGTTGACTCCTTGTGAACATATTTCTTCAAGTGCTCCGTATACAATCGGATCCATTGATGATCGGATGATGACGGAGCATGCAACCGTTGGTAGTTAACGGTGGATAATCGTTGGCCAAATCTTCTTCCGCGCGGAATTGGGGATTTTGCAGGGGGGGTTGAAGTGAGATGTAGGTTTAGGGTTCGAATCTGGGAGTAGAATTAAATTGTTAGGTGTATATTCTAGTTTACTAAATAGTTGATTGAATTTTCCATGTGGTTTTGATTAGGAATAATAATTGTTTAAAGAATTACACGTATGATTCAATTGTTTCTAGCTCGTAACAAGTTTGGTTCACAGATTATATAAACACTAGAGCATTTTAAGTGGTTATTAGATGGGTTCATTGTAGGATCAGACCCGCTAGACACTCTCACAGTGGGTGAATATTAGGGTGTTGTCATCAAGTCACACCAAAAATGTGACCAGATATTTTTACGTTAAGGAATGGGGCCCACTTATAACGATCGGATTTGGGTTTTAAAAATTTTAAAAAACTAGATTTTAAATACTAAAACTCACTCTTATTTTATCCTAACTTAATCACAAAAAAACACAACCACAAAACTCTATATACTTGCTCTTGCAAATGAAATCATCAAGAAAAACATCTCGAACCCTAGGCGCCTGTGGCACCCAAAACCCGTCAACCCGATGCGGTTTTAACAATGTGGTCAAGACAGTTATCCTAACCGTGGTGGCTCATCTCAACCCAACCAACCCCAACTCGTCTTTTCTCAACTCATCACCAATGAATCCGGGATTTAGAATTCATGTTAAGGAAACTCTGTTGGTTAGAAAACAAAAAATCGGCACACGTTGAGGTTTTGAATTTTAGTTTTTTTTGTCCTTTTTACTAGTTTTTTAAAACTTTTTTTAGTTGTTTTTTTATTTATTTGTTGTGATGTGTGTTTTATTAATGAAATATTAAAAGTTTAAAAACTAAAAACTAAAAAATTGAGGTGAGTTAAGGAGTTAGCGTCTAGTGGTGTAGTGAAAAGTTAGTGGTGGATTTGAGGGTTTTTTTGTAAAGTATGAAATGCCCATATATATAATACCTTTTAAAAATAAACTAATTACAAAAACTAACATGGTTTAGGGTAAGCTACACTTTTGGCCCTTAACATTTAGCTTTTTCAATTATTTCAGTTAAAGAATAAATCTCTTGACACGTTAGCCTTTAACGTTTGAATTTAGTAACCATTTAAAACATTGACACAAATCCAATTCTGTTATTAATGAAATATTAAAAGTTTAAAAAATGAAAACTAAAAAATTGAGGTGAGTTAAGGAGTTAGCGTCTAGTGGTGTAGTGAAAAGTTAGTGGTGGATTTGAGGTTTTTTTTGTAAAGTATGAAATGCCCATATATAATACCTTTTAAAAATAAACTAATTACAAAAACTAACATGGTTTAGGGTAAGCTACACTTTTGGCCCTTAACATTTAGCTTTTTCAATTATTTCAGTTAAAGAATAAATCTCTTGACATGTTAGCCTTTAACGTTCGAATTTAGTAACCATTTAAAACATCGACACAAATCCAATTCTGTTATATTTTTCAGTTAAGTTTAAGACATTTTGGTATTCTTTTATTATATTTAAAGGATTGTTTGTAAAAATACGAAAAATAATAACAATAATAAAATTCTAACAACATGAAACCCAATAATTATACCTAGCAATTATTAAACCTTGAACAACAAACATAAAAACCTTAGATCTTTGCAGTTTGGATCGACAATGACACCGTCTGACAAATCTTATGAAGATTATAACAACTCTGGTGTCTATAAAGATAGGATTTTGAGTTTGATTTACGATCGTTAATTTCATCATTGTCATCTTGATATCTACAATGCTATTGTCTTCTGCTTAAACAATATGTAAAAAATATAGATCGTCGTTTAGATTAAATTACATCGAATACACAACAAACGGAGTTGAAAAGAAATCACTACATGATAAGTTTAATTTTTTTTCTCTTTTGACAAGATTACATTTTTAAAAACAAAATTAAACAGAAAAAAGGGAGGTGAAAAGGTTGTTATGCGTGGCGCGTGACTGAATCGTCTCTTACTCTCTCCACTGCCTTAAGCCCTGAACAAACATTCAAACTAATTCGTTACAGAGATACATACATACACTTTTACATCTATCTCTAATCTCTCATTTCATCTCAATCCTAGAAGCCATTAATGGAGGTAAAACTCTCTCTCTATGTCTCTTATATTTTGTTTCGTTTTAATCTTCAAAGAACTGAAACATGCACTTGAATGCTTGCAGATAATCAAATTCTCGTTGAATATGATCTTCGCAACTCTCTTCGCTGCAACTTTTCTGTTCGCATGTTCTTCAGCACTCAAGGTCAGTTTCCGAACTAACGATCAACGAATGTGATCGCATTCACCTGTAATATACATCGGAGATCTGTTTGTGGCTGGCTAAGTTGATCGGATTTGTTTTTATTTGAACCTAACAGGAAGGAGAAACTTGCGTCAACGATAGGAGCTGTGACTCTGGATTACAATGTGGAACTTGCACAGAAAACGTAACTGTTACTCCTCGATGTGTTCGAATTCGGCCTCATGATCCTGTTCGTAAGGTATATTATGTGTTAATGATTATTAGTGAAATCGAGAGTATAGAAGTGTTTATAGATGTGTATGTGGTTCGATTGTGAATCGTTTTAGGTGAGAGGATTGCCGTTCAATCGGTACTCGTGGTTGACGACTCACAATTCGTTCGCTAGAGTGGGGCATAAGTCAGTTACAGGTGCTGTTCTTCTAGCTCCGATGAACCAGCAGGATTCTGTTACCGTTCAACTCGAAGTATGCTTTTCGTCTCTCTCTAACACACTCACAAACACCTATTCAGAAATATAAAATTTCTAGTGGCAGCGGTAAACTGATATCGTTTAGCTGATTGCTTTTTGATCACGCATGATTGATTACTGTTCTGAACGATCAACTGTCTTTTGATTGGAAACTTAGCAATCATATGATTTTGTACTTAGAAACTGGTATAATTTGAATATCTCTCAGTAGCCACTAAAATTGAACACGTGGCCTGAATTACCTTAGAGAGGAATCAATGCCAATTTAGAACTGAGAATTTGTTTGATCTCAAAGCAGCTGTATCTTTTTTCCAGCAGAAGCTTTGACTGCTACAGAAATCTGTATTAGCAAAATACTAGTCTACAAGGGAGAGAATCTTTAAGTTTGATGGAGTTTAGATTAGTATGTAATTAACAATAAAATTGGAATACAATGGAGAGTGGAAATATTTCTTCTTAAGGCATTTAGAACACTACAAAACTGACAGTGTCTCAAGTGGACCTACATTTCTCAAGTTGAATACAATGGAGAGTGGAAATATTGCTTCTTAACTGTGGTCAAAAGTACTATTTCTTATAAAAAAAATTGAACATTGCAATGAGACTTGAATCTAGAAATTCATTGTTTGTTGAAGCTAAGAGGATATATTTAATGTAAGTATCTCCAAGGGTTTTAACTTTGAAAATGAGAAATCCTTAAGCCAAAGCTTTCTGCAAATTTCAAGTAATTTCACTTTCTGATAGGCTTGGGTTAATTCAACCGCTACGTCCTTTTCCTGAAACACGTTGCTGAATTAACTTTAATCCAATTCACATTAGGTTCTTCTATCTACATTGAAATTCCGTATGTCAGAATGCTAATTATTACACGGAGTAGGCTCAGATTTACTTCTACAAATTTGTATCTACAAACTTGATCTGTATATATAGCAGTCTGATTTTTATATACGCATTATTCATCTAACTATTTGTACCTTCACGTATGGTTAAGTTAAGACCTTAAAACGATTTTCTTACTAATTCTCCAGAATGGTGTGAGAGGTCTGATGCTCGACATGTATGACTTCGAGGATGATATTTGGTTATGTCACTCCTTTCATGGGAGGTGCTTCAACTACACAGCTTTCGTAAGTGTTTCTGTTTCTAATCTCAAGATGTAATTTTTTATATCCCTGATAACTGCTTGAGCTGATGTAACTGAGTTGTGAATACATTTTTTATTTACCAGCAACCTGCTATCAATGTTCTGAAAGAAGTTCAAGCTTTTCTGGAAGCAAATCCTACAGAAGTCATCACCATAATCATTGAAGACTATGTTACCACACAAAGTGGTCTAACCAGGATCTTTAAAGCTGCTGGGCTGGGCAAGTTTTGGTTTCCAGTATCTCGAATGCCAAACAACGGCAGTAACTGGCCCACAGTTGACTCCATGGTCGAGGACAACCAGCGGTTGGTAGTATTTACTACTAAATCTTCTAAAGAAGCTTCAGAAGGTATTGCATACGTATGGAGATACTTGGTTGAAAATCAATGTGAGTTTTAATCTCATACTGTAGTCAAAATCATTCAATTGGAAGGCTGTATGTTTCTTAATAAACTCTGAAAATTACAGACGGATCTGATGGAATGAAAAACGGTTCTTGCCCCAACCGTGCTGAGTCAGCTGTTATGAACACTAAATCAAGATCACTAGTCCTGTTGAACCACTTCCCTGACACCCCAGATCTAACCGAAGCTTGCAAGTACAATTCTGCTCCATTGATGACCATGATGAACACTTGCTATGATGCTGCTGGTAAACGATGGCCTAATTTCATATCCGTTGACTTTTACAAGGTATTTTCCATAATCTTAAATTACAATCTTTGTTGAGCACGGAAGAAACTAAACTCATTCACATGCGCTATGTAACTTATTAGAGGAGTAATGGTGAAGGTCCACCTGCTGCTGTAGATTTTGCCAATGGGCAGCTAGTTTGCGGTTGCAACAACATTGACTCATGCAGGGTATGCTTTCATACTCATTACGAAGCCGGCTAAACAACAAAGAAAGAAAACATATGACGAAATTATATTCTTGATTTTATTTGCAGCCAAAGATGACATTTGGAGACTGCAGCCCCTTAGAGCACAGTCCTGCACCAGCCCCGAGTATTGAAGCATCTACATCAACAACAGCAACAGCAGCAGCAGGAAGAGGATTCAAGAAAAGCTTTGCCAATTCAGATAGTCAACGGCTTCTATTTGGATGGTTGACGGAGACAGGTTTGGTCATCTTTTCTTTCATAATAAGTAGATCTATCACAATGTAGTTTAGCGAGATCATACATAAATTTGGCTTCAGTAAACTCAGTCTAAAACATTAGATTCACAAAGAAGATTGGTGTTAAAAAAGCTGGTAGTTTGATATATGATCCAATGGCAGATTTGTTGAGGAATTATGATGCTTCTACCTACTACTGATTCTCTTAAAGCCTTTATATAACGTACATCACCAATAAGTAAATATAATAAGCTGGGATCCCTTGCAGGCATGTTCAATGAATTGATACAAATCGAATCTGTTTTTAAAGTTATTCTTGTTATTTGAATCAGCATCCTCAAATTAGAATTTTTTGATAGTGAACTTGAATTGGAACCAAGTTGGAGCTAGAAAACTATTCTAATTATGATTGAACTGGCGTCCTCGGATTTTGGACTAAATATATCTGAGTATGGCCAAAAGGTAAATGGTTATTCGAGTTATTTTCTTTCTAAGCTTGTCAAAAGGTATTGGTGAATGGTAACTAAGTTAAGTCACGCTGAGTCATGTCAACCTATTTACATTTTCGAGTTGACCAATTGCATTATGAGTTAGCCAGTTGCATCTCACATCAACCAGTTGAGTAGTCGACCTATTTGCATTTTCGAGTTGACCAATTTCATAATGAGTTAACCAGTTCTATCTCGCACCAACCGGTTGCAATTGCACGGACCAACTCCAAGTTGTTGAGTAACACTTGTCATTACGTAAAAATGTAAAATGTTAGTTTCTTTCTCTTATTATGCAGCTTCATTTTCTACTTTAGCTAGAAAATGAACCTATTCACAAAAGATTAAACACATAAGTGGCTGCGGACTCGCGAGTTCATTTCCAGCATTACCGCTAATGTTCTGGATGTTTTATCTTCAGTAATGATTGTGAATTTGGTTTTAAGGGATATGTAATAAATTAAATAACGGTTGAACCTTATTATTTTAACGTCGTTTTGACTCCATGGTAAGTCTTTAACCACCAATATCCCAGAAGAAAACTCAAAAGGGAAAACCTTTTGACCATCAGGCTAGAAGCCCAATGATGATAGTTAAATCTTATACGTTTATTTATTGGTTTGAATTTTTTACATTTACGTAAATATGTATTTACATTCTTGTACAAACAATGTTCTATTTCTTTCACACAAAATAAATATACTTATCGTATTAAAAACAATTTTCTTACTATTTGTTAGTTTTTTTTATTTTAACATGCTTTAGTGCAACACTTTCACCTCATTTGTAAGTGTCTGTAAGTTCTTTGAACGGCAAAATGTTTGTATTTAATTTGTTGAAAAGAGGATAATTCATTTTATTTGTTGCCCAATTGGTAATCCTCCTAAAATCTATAATAAAAGAAAATGTTTATTGTCTAAGCGTCGATCTCTCATTTAATCTAACCCCTTGTCACCCCCTCACTATATTATATCTACATGTCATTCTTTATGCCCTTAACTATCCACATGGTTGCCTATTAAAAGACCAAAATAAGTGTTGACCCATTACTTAAACGTGCGGATCCTTTAGATCCATGAATCACAATTTAGATCCTATTTATTCTTATAATCAGGCTATAAATCTTAATTTCTCAAAACACGCACTGGTCTTATTTTGCTTGATCTCATCTTCGTCCTTCTATTTCATACAAGATCAGGATCAAAGCTTCCTTGGTTCATATATTCATATAATACTCTTATCATCTTCGTCGGAGTAGAATATTCTTGGACTTTAGACGTTCTATTATTCTTTAATCGTTTGCTATAAGTTATATCGATGGCAAGTTTGAGTTTTTTCTTTCTAGCGACCGTATATCTTTAATCATTCCAAGATCGATTGTTGGACTTTAGATATTCTATTTTTCTTTTGAAACGATTGTATATCTTGGAACGAGACATAAGAGCAAGAAGATAAAATCACAAATCGTTTTTTCATCGATGGTACAGTTTCGTTTTCTGAACTAGGGATTTTGGTCAAGTTCTTGATGATATTTGATCAAAACTATGTGAGGCTGTTGATTATCCGATTATCCGTTCAATTTGAATGCTACATGTGCAAATCTAGTAACACTATCGTTTCATATATCATTTTCAAATAAACTTTGATACTGTTGGCTAAACTCGATTGTTGCCCTAATTAACAAAAACGTGTTAATTTGAAAAGTCCGGACTGGTTTGTTGAGAAGAACAATTTGTTGACTACTAACAGTGTTATTTGAGCAACAAACATAATTTTCTTGATGAGATTAATTATTTGAATCAAATCCAGAATCTTCATTGGGTACAAAAGAGATCGGCAGGGGAATGCAAAAATATCCGTATCCAAAATATCCAAAAAATTTGATATCCGGATTTTTGAATACTTAGGATTGGGCCAGTGATATTGAAAATTTTGGGAATTATATCAATTACTGTAATTTTTATAAAATAAGAAAAAAATAGTTTTTTAAAGGCAACCCTAATATGAGAGATGACAACCTACCCCCAATTTGTTTGTCTTTCCCACCCCCACCACACACCTCCGTTGAATCACACCATCGGCCGACGACCACCGTTCGGTCTATGATCGTGATCCTAATCAATTAAATGAGCAATCGATTACATGCAATTGTTCCTAGTCATCAATATATGTTTTACTTGTTGCTTCGTTAAAATGCACTCCACATGTCTGATGAAATGTCTCAACTGTTGACGACACCTGCAACTTCCTTCAATGGTAGATCCTTATTATTATTATTATGTTTAATCACTTCTTCATTTGCTTTCATGGAGTTTATTTTCAAATCATTCAACCTTCAAGCAACCACATTATAATACTTCACACGTAAAGACGTGTAAGTTTAATCTTCAAGTTTCTTGGTATCATTTTCAGTTTAAAGTCTATTTGTATACTATCTTATATGCAAATTTGCTATGATTATATACTTGTAACTAACAAGTAACAAATAACTGAAATAACTCTGTAGCTTTGCTGGCCAAGTTAGTTTATTAAGTTCAAACAGGCCGCTCTGTTCAGCCAAATGATTTGTAACACTAGCAAGTTTGTTGTGAGTTAAGATGACAAAGCTAGAACTATACAAGTTTGTTTTGGTAGTGTTAAATCACACAAACAGTGAAGCAGATGGACCAAAAAATTTTCTAAAAATGGAAATACAAAGCAGTTGAATTAGGATATGAAAATTTCTTGTCAATATTCTTCTTTTATCTCGTTTTATTTACTCTTAGATACAGGCTTTGACAGTGTTATAGTTATACTTTTAGGCGGTTCTTGACAAAATGCTCCGAATTCTTACCAGTCGTACAAAAGCAAGTTTCAGAAATGTTATTTGCGCACGAATGTGCTTCTCAAGTGAAACAGACAAAGAGGTACTTGATCCATCAGATCAAATATGCAAAATTCTAATGTCTTGCCCGAAACTCGGGGTTGCAACCGCACTTGAACAAAGTGGATTAAGGCCTTCACCTGAAGCAGTAGAAGAAGTCCTCAGAAGATTCCGGAATGCAGGTATGCTCGCATACGAATTTTTTGAATGGGCCGGAAAACAACATTACTACCAGCACAGTGTCCGTGCTTACCATGCAGTGATCGAATCTTTAGCCAAAATAAGACAGTATGAGATTATGTGGGATCTTATTAACGCCATGAGGACCAAAAACTTACTCAATATCGAGACTTTCTGTATAATCATGAGAAAATACGCCCGGGCCCAGAAAGTTGAAGAGGCAATCTACACCTTCAATGTCATGGAAAAATACAACGTATCTCCAAATTTAGCAGCTTTTAATGGTCTGTTAAGTGCTTTATGCAAATCCAAAAATATAAGAAAAGCCCAGGAGATTTTCGACACCATGAAAGATAGATTTATTCCTGATCAGAAAACATATAGCATACTAATCGAAGGTTGGGGACGAGAGCCCAATTTGCCAAAAGCAAGGGAAATTTACAGGGAAATGGTTAATGACAATTGTCAACCCGATATTGTGACGTATGGGATCATGGTTGATATTCTGTGTAAAGCAGGGAGGGTAGATGAAGCTATTGATATTATTAAAGAAATGCAATGCAACAATTGTCAACCAACATCTTTCATATACAGCATTTTGGTTCATACATATGGAATAGAAAACCGGATACACGATGCTGTTGATACATTTCTTGAAATGGAAAGAAATGGTGTCAACGCTGATGTGGCAGTTTACAATGCATTGATTAGTGCATTTTGTAAAGTAAACAAGCTAACAAACGCGTATAGGGTTTTAAACGAGATGGAATGCAAAAGGGTGAAGCCAAATTCTAGAACTTGCAACATTCTTTTGAATTATTTGATAGAACGTAAAGAAACCAACGAGGCGTTTAAGGTGTTTAGAAGTATGATAAAGATTTGTGACCCAGATGCCGACACGTATACCATAATGATAAAGATGTTTAGTGAGAGTGGTGATATTGAAATGGCTTTTAAAGTCTGGAAATTTATGAAAAGAAAACAGTTTGTTCCCAGCTTGCATACTTTTTCTGTTCTTATTAATGGGTTGTGTGAAAATGAGGATGCTTCTCAAGCTTGTATGCTCATGGAAGAAATGATTGAAAAAGGAATTAGACCACCAAGGTTGACTTTTGCGAGGCTGAGGAAGTTGCTTAAAGACCAAAAACGTGATGATGTCCTTGATTTTTTACAACAGAAGCTTGATTTACTGGTAAAAGAGCCACTGTGTGATTGACGCGCGCTCGTGATTCACTTTCATCCCAAGCAGGTAAATTAAAAGAAAATAGTTTAAAAGAAAGCATGTCAAACCGGTTGAATTGCTTGAAAGTTAGATTGTTACTGGAACAATAACTCTTTTGTTATCAATACTCTTACAGTCAAATTCAACTCCACACCACTTAAACCATACTTTAAACTGGCATGTTGTGCCAAAGCCTTGTTGATCACTCATTTTGTCATCCCTTAATTGTTAAAGAGTGTTTATTGATTTTACATCAAATGATTTTGTAAACAGTACTGATGTAACACATTTCTTAATTGTCACCTCTTAATTTAATTTTCATTGCTTTATGTTGTAATCTAAACATCTTCCATCTTGTAATCAATACTCTATAATTTAATATAAACATTATTCTAACCCAGTCTCATATAGAACACGGGTATTTAATCTAATCTAATACTAATACTATTCATACTATAATGGTTTACTAAGTTTTCTTAATTCTGCAACTGCCATAATCATTTTAGTTACCTTACTTTACTTTGAAACATTTGGACTAGGTTTGTGTAAACATTTAAAATGATAACTTTTTTTAAGTGATAGGTACAACTAGAAAAATGGTATACTATAAAACTAATTTAAACTAGCTTTTTCAGTAACATAATTCAAGATGTCCAAACTATTATATAATTCTCCTTTTATTTATTTATTTATTTAAATTTAAAGTTCATTGAAATGAACAGTAACATAAATGTACATATGGTTTGCGTTGATGTGCAACAGGTTTATGCATGTGTGTTTCAAAGTGCTTTAAAGCATCAAACACAGAGAAAGAAATAGGAATGGATGAGGCAGAGAGGAGGACGATGGGCCAACGGCGATTAGGTGGAGGTGGACGCATAGGTGGTTGATTAAACGAATTGAAGTTCTCTCTCCTTTTTCATTGGTTGGTCAGGTGTAAGAGTTAATGATGATTGATGGCTGTGGGTGGCTGGAGGCTTGGTTGGAAGGTCTTGATGATGATCGATGGCGGTGGGTGGATGGAGGTGTGTTCGAACAGTTAAACGATTCCATGTTACAGTTGTTTAGTTTTTTTAGTTTCATGATTCTAGCTAACAATCAAGATCATATATAATGTTGAAATTAGGAGTATGAATTAGGTAAATGTTGAAGCATTAATCAGGATCATAATTTTAGCTAGGTCACATTTTGTAATTAGTTGCAAGGTTCTTAGCACCATAAAAAAAATAGATTAGAAGCATATCAACCTTTTGTGTTTGGGCTTAAGTGTTTACATATAAAAATTTCCATCTTTCAACTAAATACATATTAGAAGCATATCAACCTTTTGTGTTTGAGGCCTAAGTGTTACGTATAAAAACTTCATCTCGCAACAAGATACGTGATAATAATCACAGGTGATCGAACAAATTGCGGCCGCAATGCGCGGCAGGAAGAAAACTAGTATACTTTAAACACCTTTTAACCCGTTTAGCTTGCTTTACTCATAAAGTACTCTAGAGTTAACCTAGATAACTGTGATAGACCATTGGGGTTGATGGTTTAGTAGGAGATGTTTTGTCTATAGAAGCATCAATTTGGAGAGATCTTAGGTTCAAAGATAAAAATATACATATTTGGGTGTAATCTAAGAGCATGTTAGTTTGCCATTTCAAAAAAAAGAAAATAACTTTAATAGAAATACAAACCAGTTACACAAATGGTCCATGGGTTTTGGGAGGCTTGTGCTTTAAATTATGTAAAGCTTAACTTCTAGGTTTTTGTGTTTGTTTAAACAGAAAATATACTTCTACCCTGTGATTTGAATGTGTATTCTCGCAATTAAAAGATGGAGATTTTACCAGCAAAATACACACAGGTTAAATAAGAATAATTTTTAACACTAATTATGACCGATTTAAATATTTTTAGTTATAATATTAAACACATTACGTCAAAATAAACATAATAATTGTTAATATATGAATAATGTTATAAATAAAACAAAAAATATTATTTATAAGTATCTAAAGTCTTCTTTAAATACAATATCTAGTGTTTTACTCTTAAGTCGATCATCATTATCTGAGTTTTCACTCTTCATTCTTCGTAATGTAACATATTAACATATAGTTGACCATGCGTGAAAATTGATTATCTAAAATACAAACCAACCTCGTATAGAAACACGATTATAAAAATAAAATGGCACCTTGAGAAGCACAAGTGGGTGAGTCTTGAGTGGCTGTGGAATGATGGTCTCAATCATAGGAAATGGTTTAGGTTAGGGGAGGAACAAGGTGTTTTACTTATTGAACATTCAAAGATGTTAGAAAGTTACATACTTAGTCCTACCGACGTAAAAAGACCGAAATGTCTTTAAGTTTAACATAACTTAATCTAAGTTAGTCTTATTTTCTATTGGTGATACGAAGTTCAAAGCATGAACCTCTAATTCGTTAAATTTTAAAATCATTTTTAGATTCGTTATTTTACCCAAACTCGAAGGACCATTTGTGTAATTAACTCTAGAAATATAAATGATAATGCATAGAGAAACAACATAGGATAACGCATCCTATTGCAAAGTGAAAAAAAGAAACTAAAAGTATAGAGTTTTTTAAGGTTTTTTTTTTCTCTTTTTAGTGCTCTAAGATTGACATTTACTTATCGAGAGGTTCAAATCGGTAATAACTAATAAGTGAATTTATGAGTAAATGGTTAAAAAAGTTATACTAGTGCCTTTTTTAACTACCGGTAAATTAGCATAGTTTTAAAAAAGCATACCCAACATGGGAGTGGCAATTTAACATGGTTCTTTATTACGGAGTAAAAGAAATTAAGCCCATTTTTATAGCTAATTAAACAACCCGATTGACCAAATAATCAATCTTTTTTATTTTATTAATAAAATTATACTTTTTAATAAAGTTTTTATTTTATTCTGCAATACACTAAATTTATAATGCTACTAGTGACATTTAATAGCTTTATTATAATATTTAAAAGGGAAATAAGTTGCAGAAATAAAGATTCTTATTATGTAATGGCCACTGATAGTGGAAGCTAATGTGGTTGTGGTCAAAGACCTTTTGCATACACCACACCACACCACCTAGCTAATGGTTGTTTCTTTTTCCGGCATTAGCATTTACAATACTAAAAATTTATACTTTGCACTTGTTTATTCTATATAATTTATTCCATACATAGAATCTAATCATATAATTTACTTACAACAAAAGACATAATCATGTGAAAACCAACCTTTATTATTATTTAAATATGTATTCTTATAACCTTAGGAAGATGAAAGTGCATATGTGTGGTATGAAGTTGTTTTAAGTAACATGTGCAAGGTTGATTACAATGCTTGTTTAGGAAAAAAAAAACGTTGACAACTACTAAGCCCTTGTTTATGTATAATAAATAAGATCTAGATTAGGGCACTGGGTGTCTGGGTGTGCTTGCGAGTAGGAGCACGGGTTTGCGGCAATACCACCGTCGGTGTTTCGGTTAGCGCATGTGGGTACGTGCTACTACGGACCTACATCTTGTTTTAGAACGGTGGTTGGTACAACAGCCTATGACCAAAGTACTCAGGGAGTCAATGGTGCAAGAATCGAGATCGAAACACCGTCTCTAACACCAATAGATGTTTTTCGTCGGCATTGGGGTTCCCCCATTACTGTGTACACAGTGGAGGCTCACCACAACCCTTCTTACGGACCAAGTTGATCGGAGTCGAAAACTCGTCAATCAACTAATCCAGGGAAAACCAGGCAGGAACCTTTAACCATGCCACGTACAACCCTTAGGCTTAGACACGAAGCCGGGTGGTAGCCTGTGAGGAGCTTCATTGCCAATTATCTACCAAAAGTAACACTAGTGGAAATTAAACTTAAATCTTCTATGAAGAACCCAAGTCATTTTTCCACTAAGACACAAATGCAGATTAAGTACCCACACCTCTTACTTGTGTTTTTCATCTTGATTTCAATCTTTGATATTTAATGTGATGGTGAGGATAGACGAGGGGACGTCGCAACCAAAATATTAAGATGAAGGTACTCGATGCTAATGCTATATAAACACTCCCTCCTTCCAATTGTTAGATCATAGTCGAGGCAAAGTCAATATTGACCATGATCATAATGGAACAAAATCGCCACCATTACAACGCAGCCTGTCAAATTTAACCTTGTAAATTTCATGAGGGCCGAACTTAATTTTTCTTAACTTGAGGAACTAATTACTATGTTTCATACAAAAGGTTCAGAACCATTTTTAACATATCAAATAAAAAAAAGTTGGTTCCGGATAGTTTTAGGTTTTTTAACGGCAATTTAGACCACTCATGTGTCATTGGTTCACATAAGTAAACGATTATCTTCATTCCCTCATTAGGAGGAGACCCGTCTTATGTGAGAAAACTTTTGACTCAACCTGAAAACACTATTTTTCTTTCACAGTAGAATTTTTAAAACCTTCACATTTTATAAAGCGTGAAATACCTATAAACCACTTAAATTAAAGATCATCAGCTGATACTTCTAGATGACCATGTTTTCCAGTAAAACCAAATCATTAGTGATTACTGATTAGATTCCAATAAAAAGCAAAAAAGTTATTATTCCAAACTGTAATGCCGGAGAAAGTAACACAAACACAAACACCAATTTGTTGTATACAAAAAGCCTTGATCATGCCCACACTAGCTTTAGTTTACACTATCATTGGCAAAAGCACATGTGATCAGTAATTTCTTTTCAGTTGAAAACTGAAAACATACTTTATATATTCTAGAATATAAATAAATGTTACATATTTCTATTTCGAATTTTCTAAAATAACTCTCTACTTTAATCATCAGTCTCTAAAGTGGCCTTTGACAATTTTTTTCTAAAATGTTTTTTTTTACCTTTTTACCATCTTATTTAAACTAATATAAAATTTAACAAATCAATATAAAAACATGTATATTTAGACAAATTTAAAACTTTAATTTAAAATAGAGGTTACTAGCTATTCACGTATTGTCTTTATATCCCTTATAATTTGGAGGGGTTTGTAAAAGAAGCAGGTTCAAACTATATTACCTTTATACAAAGTGTGCCATATCATCGTACTTATATGCATCATGGACTCATGGTTGCTACACCACCTTTTAACCAACCATCTCCAATTTTTTTAATGGCATTTAGAGCTACCTTCGATACCTAAGTGAACTTCATTAAAATGTCATGTCAGTTATCTAAATTGATTGACGCTCCATGCTTAAAGCGAAATTCCTTTGAATCAAAATAAAAAACATGAGACCCTACAATGGCAAAGTCAGTAATCTTTTCTTATGTGGTTGGATTTTTTGTTCGCATGGATTCCAACAACCTAGATAGCCAGATGTCACTATTTTCCGGGTCGGTCAAATATCAAGTCGGGTTGGAATGTGAAATAAAGGCCATTCTCGTTAAAAAAAACATACGATAAATAAAAAAAAGCAGTAAAGAGTAACAAAAAACCTATTTCGGGTCGATGCGGATTGAGGAACAAGTTGAGTTTTTGGGTAGTAATTGGGGAATGAGTTATGGCCAATGGATTAATGGCTAATATCGTAACGTGCTAAGACCAACTATACCATTTTATTAATAGCTAAACTCACAATTAACCAAGTAAAATATGCTATTTAATTTTTTACAAAACTTTGGTATTATAATGTCAAAAGCTTTCATACTTTTTTTTAACTAAATGATCAAAGTAGCCGCTACCCGAATTCGCGCAAGTGTCCAAACCCCCCAAACTGACATGATGAGATTTTATTAGATAACAATAGGGTTGATATTTAAAAAAGACTGAAGCCGTTCGTTTTTTCAGTATATAAATTACTTTATGTGCCTAGAAAAGACCAGTATTGGCCGACCCCAATCGGCCCTATATGGCTCCGTCCTTGAGACCCTAAAATATGAAGCTCTTAGGGCGAACGGAGTGGCAACGAGGTTGAGAACGAGGACTGACCTCGCCGGAACCTCGCCGGAGGAGGAGTCGTCCTCGTCTCCTCCTCCTCGTCTTCACCTCGCCCCCTCACACAATCACCTCCCCAACGAGATCTCAACCTCGCCAACGACCTCTTCTTCTCACTCCTCGTCTCCTTCCTCGTCCAACCACTCCCCTCGCCCTTACAGTTTACCTTCATGTTACGGGGATCAAAATCAAGTATCTGTGAAGACGGTTTATTGAAACACAGTTAACCATCAAGAAGTGAAAAACATTTTAAATTGTTATTTGATATTAGGGGTGTACACGGTTCGGTTTCAAACCGCGAAACCGCCCAAACCGCTCATCGGTTTGGTTTCACGGTCGGTTTATGTTTATACCAAAAACCGTTCGAAAAAAACCGGACCGGACCGTTATGAACGGTTTGGTTTACGGTTTATACCAAAAACCGTTTGTAAAAAACCGGACCGGACCGTACGCGCACGTGTGTGTGTATATATATATTAGATCTCATATGAGTTCTTGCAGGTAAATTATTAAAACATGTATTAGTTTGTTGGTGATAAAATAGGTCATACTAGAATATCGATCATATATATAATATCATTATATCTATCATTATATATATATATATATAAATAATACTCCGTATAATATTAGTATATATCGTTATATTGTTATAACACACGTAATCTTGTAATATTCATATATATAATCAATTTTTAATACCGGTACTTTTGAAAGTTTATTAGATTTTGACAAAATTTTGGGATGTTTTTTAGAGCTTTTAATCTTGGACTATAAATCTCAAACCGCGAAACCAAACCGGACCAAACCGCTCGTATGGTTCGGTTTAGGTTTGGTTTTTTACTTTAAACGGTTCGGTTTTGGTTTTTAATGATAAAAAACCGCAAGTAACGGTTTGGTTACGGTTTTATCCAAAAACCGTAAAAACCGGACCGTGTACACCCCTATTTGATATACTAGTTTCTTACAAACGAGGGAGGGAGGGATTGATTTATTTTAGTGGGGAGTGATTATTGTAAAGAAAGAAACAAAAAAAATACACATGCAGGGCATCTGTGCAAGTCCAATGGGTTGCCGGTTGACCACCGACAAGCTCGGTCTTCTCTACATTAGATGTGGCAGGTCACTTGTTCCCCACCACACGCGTGCTTAAACGACACCCTACGCTTCACTCGTTTTCTAATTTCCAAATCCATGCACTATTTCTATATTATTTTTCTCACATCCCCCCACGGTCCCTCCGTCTATTTTAACCAAACTACTGAACTAACGAGATGTTTGTTTTAATTTTTAATGATTTAATTCAGTGCAATATTTTCAGACTCGGTTTGGTTCGGTTGGTCAAACCGGGATTCGGAGACGACACCGAACCGGTCCATATATGTTCGTTTTTACACAAAGACTCGGCCGGTTCGAACCGGTCGACCGGTTGAACCGGGATTCGGCCGGTTGAACCGCTTGGATCGGATCGAAAAATTGATTTTTTTTCTTTATTTTAAGTTGGTTGTGACTTTAAAATTACATCATCTTTGTTTAAACTCATAGTATAAAACTTAAATGTTTGCTTAAAATGATTAATGTGTTTGTTTTATGGTTTTAGAACTTAAAACACTTGTGTTTGAGAGTCTAACTTATATTTGAAATTCGAATACTTTGAAAAATATATATTTATTATTTATATTGTTTAAAACCGATCCAACCGGTTTAACCGGTCCGACCGGTCCAACCAGTAATACGTCCAATTCATTGCCCAATCCGATCCTGAAAACATTGATTCATTGCTTAAATTCAGAGCGTTTGTTTCATAAAAAAGTCTAAATGGTTTATTTAAGTGCTGAATGATTAACAGATTGAAAGATGCTGAATGGAACTGAATTGAGGATATATCAAATTTACCATCACCTGAAGTTCTACCTTAATATCATTCTTATTAATAAAGCCTCTTAATGGTTCAGACCTATTAACCATTCAGCACTTAATGATTCAAATTTTGCAAACAACCCCTTAGTCCCTCTCTCTCATTAAAAATGTCCACATATTTCATCTTTTATTTGTCACATTTTAAGTGTTAATTTCTAAAATTTATTGATCAATTTTTTCAAATTTACTCTTAAAAACACAAAACTAATATAATCAAACAATATTATGGATCCACATAATGTTTATTGTCAGGAGGTATTATTAACAAATGATAACAAAAAAAAACAATCATTTAATATGTCTAAAACTTTGTGTTTTTTAAACCAAAACACTTTAATGAGAGGGAGAAGTATTATATACTTCATTCCACACCACACATAATTTATTCATTGCAATCCTAATTAATCAATCATACTTTGATAAGTTCACGAGTAAATTACATTTTTTGGCCTTTATAATAGGTTAATATTTTAGTTTTAGACATTTTGTTTACATTTATACATTAAATGAACTTTAGTTAAATTAAAGGGTCCTTTTTTTGCCTTTAACTTATTGATCGTTAAGTTTTTCAGTTAGTTTCTCTCATGTACAATACACATGAGAGCATTTTAATCATTTTACTCTTAAAGAACAAAACTTGTAATACTTATTATTATTACTATTATTAGGGTAAATTACAAAATTCGTCATTTAACTTACACTAAAATTGCACCCTTTGTCCTATAACTTCAATAATTACATGGTTGTCCTTTCTTCAAGAATCGTTTCAAATCATATCCTTACACTAACAAATGTTAAATTTTTCGGTTAGTTTTATGCATGTGCATTTCACATGATGTCGTTTTCAACCTCTTTAACCCTTAATATTACTCCCTCCGTCCCATTATAAGTGTCCATATTGCCTTTTTTAGTTGTCGCATTTAAAGTGTCCACTTTTAAAATTTATTGGTAAACTTCCAAATTTGCCCTTAATTACATAAAACAAACAATATGATGGACCCCCAATAATATTTATTATCAAGGGTATTATTGTCAAATGACAAGCAAAAATACCCATCATTTAATGTGTCTAAAACTTTGTGTTTTTCAAACTAGGACACTTCTAATGGGACGGAGGGAGTATTATATAAAATAGCCATTAAACGTCGATACCCTTACATCACGTATAATTTTTTTTTTCATACAACCCGTTTGGTTATATATATATATATATATATTTTTTTAAAGATAAGAGAGATAATATATTAAACATCAAAGAATTTACAAAAAGTGGCAGGTAAACGGGCAACAAGTTGTGCCGCCACCCCCTTTTGAACATCAAAGAATTTATATGGTTCTTGTTTAACGGCTATGAGTTGTGATCATTTTGGTTTCGTTTCTCTTGGCATATTTTCACTCCCATATGGAATGTGGTCAAATGAGGACTTAAGTAATGACCCAACTCCACTTCTGAACATACATAAATATGTTTATATTCATTCTGTTGTCAATTGAGGACTAACACTACTCCACTAGTACTAAGCAACACATGACCTTGCTGTAATATTAACTTACTATATTGTCAATCATGAACATTATTATATTAACCCTGATGCAGTATATAAAAATTGCTACAAAAACACTTGTTCGACCATTGATAAATAGAGAGAGAAAAATACAAAGGAGAAAGAGTGAGGTTTTACAATCAGAAGGTGGGGTGAGGATCTACAATCAGAATGTGAAACGATTTGTATAAAAAAATACGTAAGTGATATAAGGGTAAATTTACGGGTTAATTTTATACAAGAGTTATATTAAGAGTAAAGAGAACAAAAAGACATCATGTGAGATGCACATGCAAAGACGTGATTTGAAACGATTTTTGAAAAAAAAAGGATGTGATTTGAAAGTTGAAACGATTGTTGAAAAAAACAACCAAGTAATTATTAAAATTAAAGGACAAAGGGGGTAATTTGGGTATAAGTTAAAGGATGAAATTCGTAATTTACTCTTTTTTTATTTATCATTTCCTTATAAGTATGTGAATTCGGTTAGGTCACGACTCACAACTACAAACTATGGTAGTTGAATAACACAATAGGGAAGAATAAGGACTAGACCGCAAATTATTAGTAATTCTCAAATGTAACCGAAAGGCATCAAAGCCCAGCAAGCATGTAGGTCCCACACAACTATATGAACAGACTAGCACCTTTGACCACACCCCACCCCATTGAACCAGCTCATATTTCCTTTTCTTTTTTCTATTAATGATTTACAACTATCCCAAGAAGTTAGATAGATAAACTCTTTCACATATTAATTTTAACATTTTAGGTTTTAACTTATTAAATCACGCATAATTGCATAAACAACATAAATAAATAAAAAAACTCACTACTATATATAATCATAACTCAACCTAAGATCCTATTATATATATATATATATAGATAAAACTTGAATGTTTAAAAGTATATCTTAAATAATAATTTTGACCTCTAGGCCTTAAATCACTTAAAACTTTGTGTAAATAGTTTATGTCCATTGAGAATATTTTTTGTCATGTTAACAATGATTAATTAAGATATATTATACTAAAAAGTTATATGAGGGACACTTAAATGAAAACACCTCTTAACTTGAGTACAAAAAGTACAACTTTAACGAATCATAAAGGGAGTCAAACTATTGAATTTTTTGTATTATAAATTAACCAAAATGCTTATAATTCAACTAATTTTAACATCTATTTAAAAAAAATATGATTCGTAATGTCGTTTGTTAGAATGCATATATGCACCCACAATGTGTGTTTGTGTACAAGTAATGTGGGTGCATATATGCATTTTAACAAACGACTTCACAAATCATATATTTTTTAAACAGATGTTAAAATTAGGTTAATTATAAGCATTTTGGTCAATTTATATTATAAAAAATTCAACAGTTAAAACGGTTCCTAAGTTGTTTTCAAGTTAAAAGTGTTCTCATTTGAATGGATCCCAAAGTTATATAATGGTTAATGTCTTATAATCATTAGATAACTATTAATCAATTAATAAAATCGATTAGATGAGACCTTAGGACATCAGCGTTACGCATAATGATATATGATATATGAGACGTTATGGACTATTTTATTTTTTTGGGGAAATACAAACAACACAAATCCTCACAACAAATAAATAAAAACAGTCGCTGTTCTAGTAAACCCAAACCCAACTCTGGCTAACCTTTAATTTAACTGACACACGTGTGTAGTTTGAAAGTAGTGGTACCTGCTCACATAAAAAGGGGCCACACATCTTCAATTCAACAAAAACAAATTCAAACATACCAATACTCAATTGTGCATATAAACACACACACAGAACTGAACTTTTTCAAACCAAATTGAGTCAAAAAGAAAGAAAACATGCCTGCAACGTTACCAGCGTTAGACGTGAGAGTTCAGATCCCGTATCATTTCCGATGTCCGGTTTCTCTGGAACTTATGACGGATCCGGTGATTGTAGTCACCGGACAAACATATGATCGTTCAAGCATCGAGTCATGGATCGCCACCGGAAATACAACCTGTCCTGTCACTCGTCTTCCTCTCGCCGATTTCACGCTTATTCCAAATCACACACTTCGCCGGTTAATCCAGAACTGGTGCGTTGCCAACAGATCTTATGGTGTAGAACGAATTCCTACACCTAAGCAACCTGCTGATCCGGTTATTGTTCAATCGTTGCTTAAACAAGTGTCAACGGTGGCTAATTCACGGCAAGTTAGGGTTTCCGCTGTTCGAAGGATACGAGGACTCGCTCGTGACTCGGAGAAAAACCGATTGGTTATTACATCGAGTAAAGGTTGTGAGATTTTGCTTGATGTTCTGTTTTCAGAAACGAATCGTAATAATTCATGTGAGTTGATTCATGAATTGCTTGCGGTGCTAGCGATTCTTCCGCTTTCAGAAACGGAATGTGTTCTAGTGTCTTCTGTTCCAGATCGAATTTCGTATTTGATTTTACTTTTATCGAATTCGTCTATTGACGTTCGAGTTAACACCGCTGCGTTGATTGAAAACGTTATCGCCGGTACAAGTTCGTCTGAACTCCGAGCTGAAATCAGTAGTCACGATGAGATATTCGACGGCGTAATCGGAATCCTCGATTATCCGTTATCGTATCCGAGAGCTTTGAAAGTCGGAATCAAAGCGTTGTTCGCTCTTTGCATCGTGAAACAACACCGTCACAAAGCGGTAGAAGCAGGTGCGGTTGAGGCTTTAATCGACAGGTTACCGGATTTTGAAAAATGCGACGCTGAAAGAGCGTTGGCGACGGTGGAGCTGTTATGTCGAATTCCGTCAGGATGCGCGGCGTTTGCGTCTCACGCGCTTACAGTTCCGCTTCTGGTGAAAGTTATTTTGAAGATATCGGATCGAGCGACGGAGTATGCTGCCGGAGCGTTACTGTCGCTCTGCTCCGCCGTTGAACGGTTACAAGTTGAGGCCGTGACTGCCGGAGTTTTGACGCAGTTGTTGTTGCTTGTACAAAGTGATTGTACGGAACGGGGGAAACGAAAAGCACAAATGCTGTTGAAACTTCTCCGGAGTTCGTGGCCGGAAAAATCTGTTATCAATTCCGATTATGTTGCGTGCAGCGACGTCGTTCCGTTTTGATTTTTTTCCTTTTATTTTTCTTTAATTTTGTTTTGAATTACTTTATTTTATGACGATTTTGGTCCACTTTTTTTATTCTTTCTACTTTATAGGAAAAGAAAAAGGTAAATTGAAAAATTGCGTTACATTGAAGGTTCTAGAAGGTGTATAGGGGGATACATAGAGGGAGAGTCGTGTATGTAAAATTGTAGAAGTTGAAAATGAAGTAATCGAAAAAGAAACAATTGTTATGATTTATTTTTGGGTGATTACATGTAACACATTTCAGGTAATTATGCATGTTATATCATATATTTTTTTAGCTGATAATTTGACTACTAATGGTCTGTCGGTAATTTCTTTAATGTCGTTAGTTTTTTTTTATTCAAGACCGGTATTTTAGGTATTTTAATTGGATGAATAATACGTTTTGATTGATCTAAAAATTGGCTTCAAATTGCTCCTTGTTTAAAACTATTACCGGAAATAAGATATAACTTATTTCCACTTGCAACATGCTCTCCCCATAACCTCACCACGATGAGGGCATTAAACATATAACTTGATTAATTCTAATCACACTATAAGGGATATTTTTAATTTTTTTTATAAGAATTTGATAACCTATATTTAAACTTATTTGAGTATTGAAATATTTATGACAACGTAATTTGTCATTGCGTCGGGATAGTTTTATCCGGCTTTGATATTAGTTTTATTGAAAGATGGATCGGTTTTAATATTATACGTTTTTTTTAATTTTATTTTGGTGTTACTTAGCATTTAAGTTTTATAAAAGCACAATTTTATAGCTAACCAACTCTATGTATATGTTTCCACAATTTTTATGTTCAGATCTCGTCGTATTCTAACTACATTCTATTTTATGACGATTGTTGCATTTATAGATCTCCTATAGATTTTTTGTAATATTAAAAATCTGTTTCACTACTAACTCTGTAATTTTTTTTACATTAATTATCAACATATAATCAATACTTTTTACTTTTAATAACCATAATTATATATATCACATGTGTAATCATGGATTCTAACTAATCTAATAATTTATAAAACAAATACTCACTTATTAAACAATCACATCTTTCACTTGTTTATAAAACCAAGTGACACCTCAATTAAAGGGAGACTATGTTTATTTTAGAAAAAGTTAAAAAGTAAAAGTTGAAATTTTCTAAATTGTTTTTTGCTCACATGTGTTTTGTTTATCAATAATATTAAATAAATTGCTTTTATATTTTTTATATAATATAAAACATGAGATCCGTGTGTGTAATTGTGTATCACATTCCTTCTTTATTAATTATCCAAAATGTAAATTGATAAACATCCACCTCAAATAAATTTTTACCGTCTCTTTAACATTTACCAAATAAATATATAATAATGATTTTATTTATTTATATTTATGTTTTCATCCTACAAAACTTGTGAGTCGTTATAAAGTGAAAGTCGGTGTACCGAAAGTGGAAAAGAAGAGTGTGGAAGATGTTGAATGACATGAGAAGTTAACCACCTTTGACCAAAATAGTGTCCAATATTCATTCATGACAGTGGGTGAGTGATAAGGAAGCAAAACCAAGCATGCCCATTACAAAAGATAGATAGAAAGGTATATGTGTGAGTGGTGGAATAATAATGTGGCCACATAGAATTTTACATAATATCCCATACCCATGAGATCATATGTTTTCTTTTAACATATTTTTAGATTTTTTATGCTCTGTTAAATATACTAACCCACTGATATTGATATTAATGTTATCAAGGCTATTTTAATTTAATTAAAGTTTGCTTTAACTTTTAAGCAACTAGAATTTCAGATAGAATAAGCTGCAGTTTTGGTTTATGTGTTTTGATATTATTAACAGTTTCAGTCGTACCTTAACAGTTTTGGTCCATGTGTTTTTATATTTTCTGACAGAAATGGTCCCGAACACTAACTCCATCTAAATTTCTGTTAAGTCTCTCACACGCGTCCCGCATCTGAGGGTAAAATTGTCATTTCTCTCCCTTTTTTATCTAGGCCATCATGTAGGTAACATTTTTATTCAGTCGTATGTCAAAAAAAGTGTGAGAAACGACAATTTTACTCCGCATTTAAAGGAAAGTTAACGGAAAATTTGATGGAGTTAGTGTTTGCGACCATTTATGTTAGAAAATAAAAACACAAGGACCAAAACTGTTAAGGTGAGACTAGAGCTATTAATAATATCAAAACACATAGACCAAAATTATAGTTTACTCTTTAAGATATTTTCAAAATTCCCCTTTTAATTGATAAAGCAATGGATTTTTATGAAATTCTATAGTGAATTTTTTTATTTTAAATTTTTACCACAATATTTTTATTAGTTTACACTTTTAGCCCATCTAAAGAATTGTTATTTGCACCTTTTAATTGATAAAGCAATGGATTTTTATGAAATTCTATAGTGAACTTTTTTGTTTTAAACTTTTGCCACAATATTTTTCTTAGTTTACACTTTTAGCCCATCTAAAGAATTGTTATTTGCACAATCAAAGGAAATTGGTAATATTGTTTGGGATGGAACACGGAGAAGAGAAGAGATAAAACAAAATCCGATGGGGGAGTGGTTCGACGATGGTGGTGGTTCGGTCGGGTAGATCAGATGGTTGTAGGCGGCGACGTTAGTTTGTGTTGATGCGGTGTCGTGGGTAGACGACGTCAACGGATGTGCAACTCGAATGGTATCTATTGAAAAATAATATAAGCAGTCTGTATTTTCTGCATTTTAGATAACAGTTGATTTGACTGTCGGGGTTTATGTTTAACAAATGCGAAACCGGACATGAAGAGTTAAATAGAAACATAAAAGGTTCTCGCAACGTGCGAGCCAACGACTTTAATACGAAAATGTTCTAGTTATATTTTTAAATTTATTTTTCTAGGAATAACATGACTTATGTAGCCAAAATGGATTGTCGATTCTTGTATCACACTCGTTTCTCATATCGATCTCTTTTCCCTTTCTATCAACCTCGTTTCAAGTTGTTTAATTTACTTTTCATTGAACATGTTTTGACTAATCATCGTTTTAAATGTTTTCTTCATTTCCATATCTAAACTTTTCATGTGTTCACTCTCATGCCCTAGCCCCTATGTTGTTACCCAAATTCATTTGATAAATTATCATGTGTGTGTATTTTGATGTATTTGGGAGTTTGTTGTGTCATATTGTATGGTTCACTAATGATTATTGTGTCAAATCATATTGTGTGTAACTACTTGATGCAAACGCAAACTGTTAATGTGTAATTTAGGAGGTCACGTGTCATAATGTGTGGTTCAAAATGACATAAATATTACACAACTAGTAAAGATGTAATGGTAAGACACATAATGGTCGAAGACTACATAGATCATTTACAATCTTCATCAAGTCATTGTGTTATCCAGATCAGTGCAGAAGATTACAAAAGACTTGATGCCGCTAGCAGATGAGATTGGACCTATATAGACTAGGAAACACAGGAAAAGACAGTCTTGGGGGTCCCCAAAACAGAGTGAGAACTAGCCCTTTGAGGAGCTCTCTATTACCATATGCAGAGGGAAACCGGGTTCAATAGCCGGATAGAGTAAGAAAACAACTAAATAGAAATGAGTACTTGCTACGAGTAAAGAGTTTCAAGAAAAAATATCCTTAATGCGACTGCGGGAAGGTTGTTACTGCTACATTTCGCTGGGGAAGAAAGAAGGAATTGAGAAATTACACAATAAGCTAAAAAAACGTATTTTTTTTTAAATCAACACTATATACATTCTTTAATTTTAAAAAATGTTCGTTCTTATGGTGTAATTTTTTTAAAAAAAATAATGTTGCCTATAAAAGTTATGAGCATTTAAAAACATGTATTTTGAAAAGCAAGAACATTACCAATATTACATTCCATTCTATATGTAAGGATCGAAGTGTAGCATGTCATTCCTAAACGTCTTCTTACACTTTTTAGATTAATTAGTCTTTCTATTGGAATCTAACCCTAGATTTAATACATTTTATTAGATGTATAAAACGAATGAATTTCCCACCATACGTCCTTATAACTTACGTATTTGGCCATATATAATGTTATTAAAGTGTGTTAGGAGTTTAGAATTATGTTTAAAGTTGGAAAATTGGTCTATATTTAAGTACGAAGTTGGAATTAATACTTAGATATAGACCAATTTTCTATCTTTATACATAATTCTAAACTCCTAACACACTTTATAACATTACATATGGCCAAAGAGGTAAGTTATTAGGTGGTGTGGGAAAACTCACTCGCTATACACATCAAATAAAGTGTAATAGATGTAGAAAACGAACTTTCCACCATCTCTCCTCATAACATCCTTCTACATCCTTCTTTGGCCACTGGAAATGTTACAAAAGTATGTTGAGAATTTAGAACTTTGTTTAAAGATGAAACTGTCTTTTCTCCGGCCTCGTACTTGAATATAGATAGTATTTAAGTATGAGGCTGAAGAAAAGAGAGTTCCATCTTAAAACATAACTCTAAATTCTCAACGCCCTTTTATAACGTTACATATGACCAAAGAAGTAAGTTATAAAAAGAGGTTAGAATACTCGCTTATTTTATACAGCATAACGCTTATTAAATGAAATTCTTCAAGCCAATTAAAAAGGAAGTTGCAAGCTACAAATTGTTCAAAGATGAGAAATTGGTCTATAAATAGTTATAAGGTCAGAGAAAAGAAAGATGTTGATATCTTTTGAATTTAATGTTGCGCAAGATACACACATAAACTCATTAATTAAAGTTTTTTTCACTAAAAAATGATAATTTGAATAATTTATATATAATGAGCGGGTAATTTGCACGAGTCAATTATATTGAAGTATATATATTTAAGCCTTAAAGTACCTATATTAATCATATTAAGAGTTTGTAAGTTCAAAAGACCACAAAACTTTGAGATTTCAAATTTAGTTTGTTCATTTAAGTTATGTATATTAGATAAAACAATCAAAGGTCATTTGTTTAGAGTTTATAAATCTTTTGTTTTCCTAATTGAATTGATTGTAGGTCACGTGAAAGAATGTGATTGCAATTGGTATTTGATGACTTAATTGTTAAAAACATATAATCATATATACATACAAGAATTGAGATCATATTTTTAGGGCCACTAAATTGAAACTCACGAAGCAATTCACGTTAAACATTTTTTTAGAACGGTAAACTATCCTACTTCTAAATTAAACTTCAATATTTACACTTGCTCAGGTTTGAACCTAAGACCTCCCCCAAATAATGCTCTTAGAGGCAAAGCCTCTCTCATTAGGCCACCAACCCATATAATACATTAAACCATTTAACTAAAGCAACCAAAACAATAAACTGCTGGAGAAAATGGGCTTAAGGCCCAATTTAAAATTTACGGCTACCAATTGAAAAAGGGAGAGTTCGACAATTTTGTGGTTACAGTCAAACTGGTTTTAATATGTCAGGTTAGTTTTCAAACAATTATTCTTGAGTGTAGGTGTAGTGATTATTAATATTTTACTACGGTTTTTAATAATTTTTTAGTGTTTTTCAATCTATAAGTTTATGTTTTATTTGTGAATTAGTGGTTTTTATATTTGTTTAGACTTTAGAGATCTGTTTGTCTTTCACTAACACGATAAACTATTAACTAATAACAATGCTATCAACTACATTATTTGCAACTTGTGTTTTTAAGCAAAACCATCAGATTCGGCATTGATTTGGTCCCGACTATCTCAATGAATGTAGTTGGTGTATCATATGATTTAACTACCCGCTAGCGTGCTTTAATACGAGATCTTAAACTAACTATGTCTATGTAGTTACTAATGTGTTAAACCCTAGTTACATATCTTTTCCAATATCTGAAATACGGGTGTGATCGTCTTTTAGTTTCCAATATCCACTACATTAGTTTTTAAACACTCACACAAAACATTAGTAAAATGTGTGCGTGAAGAAGAAAGCTTGAATGGTTCAGCAGGTTCACCTCTATGCTCAACTTGTTACCCCCATTATCTGCAGTGTATACCCGCCTATATACTAAACCCTTACTCCTCATTCCCATGGCGCCAGTGGCGGAGCTAGCCCGATATATCAGGGGTATCCTCCGAAAAAAAGTTTGCCTACACTTATTAAATTTTTTACATACACTCATACAAAAAGTTTTTTTTCGTACACTCATACAAAACTTTATTTTTCTGCATACCATTAGTAATATCTGGAGTTTTATCAATATTTTCTTGAAAACTATTAACAATATTTGGACAATTTTAAGCAACATCATCATATTCTTGACATTTTAAAAAAAATTGCCATTTATATGTTTTGATTGTTCAGGGTATCCCTTTAAGTGTTCAGGTGTATCCTAAACATAAAACGGGAAACATTAAATTTTACGTTACGTACGAAAAGTTGAGCCATAGCCCGGGCTACGGCTCAACTCTTTATATGTCCGCCACTTCATGGCGCCCCCCATCACCCTAAGGACACATACATCAAACCGGTGTTTGTGATAAAATTAAGGAAACAAGTTATGTTTGTTCAAGTAAGAAAAAAATAAGCATAACACAAATATCCTGAAGCAGAAAACATTCAAAGCATAACATACTATAAGTCACTAAATAGTATACCAATAAGGGATTATGCAGGTGAGCCTTGTATAATATATGATCTTATTCCAAGACCACCATGGATCTCACATCCATTAAGTAGCTACTTAATTGTGCAATGCAAGCAACTGCGCAATCTGTTCCACTGCCTCCTCACACATCTCCTCATTTGTAAACCCGTTCGCCAGCTCAGGACGAACATCGTGCTAGTTATTGACATACAAAGAACAAAATCTCGAGTTAAAATCATACAATAGTATACAACATATAAAAGTATCACATTCAAAATTTTGCTTAATTAACACTCATGATAAAAGTTAAAGTAGCTAGGGGCAAATCCAGGCTTCCGCATGTGCGGGGTCCTGAGGATGTCAGTCTGTCAGACCAATATGTGTCTGATGTACACATCCTTATTACATACCCTGCATATATTAATTTGAAAGAGTCATTTTTAACGACTTGATTTGTGACCAGAAAGTCACAATGTCACGTGACAACAACCTTATAAGGAAAGTACGTTAAGAATAGCGTTATAAGATATGGAGATTTACTTACACGAACACGAATCATATACATGCTCTTAGCACGATCAGAAGAAATTTCAATGTAAAGAACATCCAGGTTATGGTTCTCCAAAATATAGCAAATTGTAGAGAAAAGTTCCGGAATCTTTTCTGAACAGATATTGATAAAAGCATTAGCACCACACACACTTAAGGTAACATTTGGCGATGCCAATGTTTTGAACCCATATGAACTTTGATCGGAGATGGTGTCTACGTTCATTGTTGGTTCGCCGTTGTTAATCAACAAATCGGGTGCCTGGGTGTTGTTGTCATGACTTTGAGATGCACCATGAAGCTGCCTATCTTGCTTTTGTTTTTCAAGTCCATGGAGGGTTTCTTCCAGTGACTTGATAGTGCTTATAGCCTCTTCCAGTATTTTGATTTTATGACCCTTATAAGCATACATATAGAAAATAATAATCTATCAGAATTGCTTGTACACATATTTTATGAAAAAAACATTTGAAGTAATTAACACGTTTTCTTTCACAAGGCTTCTAATTACGTACTGAGCTAATTAACACGTAAAAAAACACTACAAAACCAATTAAAATGTACATCATGTCAGGTTTGTGAAGGCCAGTTATTTTGGGTCTGTGCTGGGCCTTTATTTTTTTTATTGTATTATTTATAAAATCTTATGTTTTATTTCTATTCTAGTTTAAATTTTACGTGTTACAAGGATATAGTAATGATAAATATGAAAAACTTAAGTCATTTATAAAATGTTGTTTGATCGTTTGTTACACGGTGGAATCATTAATATAAATAATTTCAAAATTTCCACGAAACTTATATTTGAAAGAAAATTAAACATTACATGAAATAAATATTTGCTAAAGTAGAAAAAACATTTAATTTGTATGTTAATCTTTTATTTTAATATTAGTTATTTACACATGGCTCTTTTTTTGTACTCTATAAAGTGGTAAACATTACCATGCGTGAAAACATATTCTTTATAATACAACAAACTCGTAAAAATATAATGGAACTTAGGTATAGTTACGATAATTAATATAAAAAAATTGATTTCGATATTAATTAATAATAGTTGAATAACATATCGCTAAAGCAGTAGTAATATTTGAAAATAAAAAGGAGTTTAATAGAAATCTTTAAATCCTCTGTTGACACTTCGTAATTTTAGTTAAAGTTATTTATTGGAGCGAATGTGGTAAGTGTAGTTACTATTTCAAATACAACACAACTCGTAAAAATATGATGAAATTTAGTTATAATTACAATAAGGGTAACTTTGTAGCAATGTAACGAGCTTTGTCAACTGTTCCAATTAAATATCTGAAACTTTTTTTGTTTCTCTAAAACCACTAAAGTAATTTCATTAAGTGTTCTAATTCTATTTAATAATTTTATGTATGTTTGAATTTTTTAAAATTGAATTAGACAAATGAAACATGTATAAACTTTAGATATTATTTAGTGATTATTTGTATTCAATTTGACTTAAACTTAATAATTTTAGAACCTTATTATTAAGTTGTAAATCTTTTTTCTTCCTTATTTGTTCCCGATTCAAAATGATTGAAAAAAAAACCTTCACTTTTTAATGATAAAAATTCATACATGTTTCATTTATCAAACTCAATTATAAAAAATTCAAAAATATGTAAAGTTATTACATAGAATTTGAACAGTTAATGAAACTTTAGTGACTTTATAGAAACAAAAAAATTTGAGGCACTTAATTAAATAATAAGTAAACTTCATTAAATTTCTATGACATATGACTTTGAAAATAAAAAAGAAGTTAATATAATATAAAAATACTTTGTTGTCACATCATAATTTTAATTAAAAGTTATTTATTAGAGCAAAGCCCGTAAGTGTAGTAAGTTTATTTGTCGGTGAATTATGAAAAATATTTTTGGAAATCTTTTAATCAATTAATTAGGAAATGAATTTGAAAATTCCTTATTTATTATAGCATATGCATGAAAACTATATTTTATAGATAACTAGGTTTAATACCCGTGTGTTGCACACGGGTTAAATAACAACATTTATAAAGAAATTATAAACATTATGCTTAATGATTTGTGAATATTTAGTATTTAAAGATTTAGTTTCATCAACTCATGCATGAAGGTGAAAATTTTTTCTTAACGTCCCTCCTAAACTTCATATTATAAAACAATGAATTTTCCCCCAAAAAATTACCCCCAAAAACCTTGATTTATTATATAAATAAAAAAAATAAATATGAATAAAGCAATGAATGTAGACATAAATAGGAGATCATACATTTTTTTTTGCGGAAATTGAATACTAACCAATGGCTCCATTGAATACCATGTGAAATTAAAATCATCTTTTAGTAAAATGTATAGATGTCCTTCTTTGATGATTCTGTTTTTTCTAACTTATTTTTGTTATTTGTTTAGGGTTTAAGTTTAGGTTTCAGTTGACTCAAGTTATATTCTACAAATGAAAAAAATGGTACAAAGTGTGTTGGATTTTACAATGGTAAAAAGAGACACAATAACGAGTTGATAATCATAATGTAAATTGAATTTAAAAAAGTGCTCGGATACCTTTTTCCTCCGCTGTCCACCTTAAAACCCGAAAAATAATAAAATAATGTTTCATTGTGTCTTTTATAAAGTTTTGACACAATGAATAAAAAACACATAATAAAAACATTAAGTTTTTATTATATTTTTGTTATTTTTCGTTTAATTTTTTAAGACGGGAAGATGGGGGAACAAGTCTTTGATTAACTTTTTTAAATTCAATTTACATTGTGATTTATAATTTTTTTATCTGTCATTGTGTCTTTTTTATATTATTGTGTCATTCTCACGATTTATACCAAAAACATACTTTGTATGTGAACCTTTTCTCTTTTCTTATTTTAACATTACAAACTTGCCCGCTAAATCAATATTTATGACTGTAAGTAAAGAAAATCTCCCCCGATCAAGTAGCATAGGGTACTTTTTTTTAACGACAATTAACTCTATCCTTATACACTTCTTCAAATTAAATTACATCAAATATTATAATGCCAATAATAGAAGTCATAAGCGTATGACCTCAAATTAATTTAGTTTTACGTCTAAAGAATCTCGTAGTGATACGTTTTCGAAACTTTCTGTGTGATGATGATCCTTTATTCTCCTTCTTATTGAAAAAGCAAAGGAAATTAACAGTAATTTTAAGGTTATTTTAGGGTTTTTACAATTGTCCAGTTTAATAAAATGACATCCACTTGCGAGCTGATCAGTTTTTATATCATGTTTTTATATCAAAAGTTAATTTTATTTTTGCCGTTAAAAAAAGTTGATTTTATTTCTTTATGTTTTTTGTATTCCATGAATAAAATTATTGTTTGGGTTCAAGAACAAAGATATATATATTAAAAAAAGTTAGACATATATTTATGTCAAAATTAAAATTATATACTCTTAGTTAATTTAGGATAAAGTCACAAGAAAATTGCCAATAATTTTTTTGTATGTTTCAAGGAATTAGCAAATTAATATCAGCCGCAGTCCGCAACTCTTAATCATAATTTTCAATTAATTTTTCCGTGCTAAATCTAAATTAATAAAAATAATAAAAAAATCTTAAGAATGATAGATCGAGAGTATGAATTAGCAAATTAATTAATTCAGGTGTATGTTTGTCTATATACCTTGGTTGAGATTTGAGGAAGCATGGCTAGAAGATCGGCATATAGTTTTGTTTCTGTGCTTCTTCTTTTTCTCTCAGCCGATACTCGTGTTTCAGGTTGACAGTATCTTTTTCTCTTCTTTTCATCACCCAGCTCATTTCCGACGTCGATCGCTTTTCCCTTACATTTCTGTTCAACACCAGCTTCATGTTGACGTATGTTTGGATCAATGATCGACTTAGTACCTCCTCTAATCGTTTCTTCATGAAAGTTTTCATTCGATGCGAGCAATGGACGACGACTTCCCTCACCGCTTACTTCTTTGTCCATGTCGATTGTTGCACAAGTTTTGTATGTAGGAGAGCATAAATTTTTCTAAAAGATATATGTAAAACTAGTGTATATGCATGTAAGTATCAAGTTAGAGAAATGAGAGCTGTAGGTATCTTCCGGATTTTTAGCTGCATAGTACATAAAGGTATTACTTTTTTTTAATAACAATTTCTAAATTCTTTTAAATAAATACATCACAACCTACACCTTGTAGAAATTTAAACCGCCGTTGGCCTTTTAGTTGTTGGATGCGCGCGCTATTTAAGCATGCAATATCTCTTAAATAAATTGTAGCTCGTAACTGGCTTCCTAATCGAGTTGTTAAGAATTTGATCTAATACGCTTTAGCCTACTTTGACTAGATATATGTGAGTATGTGACGTACTCACACACACACATCTTTATATAATATAGCAAAACCAAAAAAACTTATATGGCATAATTTTAAAGCTTTTGGCTTATGTGGCATCATTTGAGAGTTTATCTCATAATAATGATTTTTTATTTAAAATATATATATATATATAATATATATTATAATAAAACTAATTACATTTTTGGTCCCCTAATATTTTGGAGAATTCTGAAAAATTTAAAAGTATTTATACTTTTAACCCTCTAATACAAGGGGTGTACATGAGTCGGTTTATATTTGATAGGGTGTGAAAATGAAACTTATGGATAAAATTAATAATAATATACAATTAAAGACCTCAGTGTTTTATAAATATACTTAACTTTTTTATATGGATTTAAAAAAAAAATAAACTACACCATAAAACTGAGTATTTTATTCTCTTTAATTTGAGTATAACATTGTTATACTAAAAATTTAATTTTTAAAAATATATTTCGTGTTTCGGTTTACCACGGTTTTGTTTCAAAACTTATTGGAACGTTCATGAATATCCTTAAAAGCATCACTTAAATGTTGTGTCCCAAGCGTAGCGCGGGCACTAAACTAGTATATATATATATATATATATATATATATATATATATATATATATATATATATATATATATATATATATATATACGTACACACACTTACCCGTTGTAGGTACATTGCTTGAATAATGCATATATAACAAGACTAAAACTAAATCATCGAGTCATAAATTACTTGAGTTAAACACGAGCAAAATATAAGTCATATTCGTATAGATAATTAGTCGAGTCACCTCAACTTAGTTATCTTGTTATTACTCGCTATAACAATTATTAATAGCTTACTCTTTTAGTGTTGTGTTAAAGAAATATTAAGAAACAATTATTTAGTTTATGCATGTTATTAACCCACATTCGATCACTCTATATGGAAAAAAATATTGTGAACAAGTTTCATCAATTTACACGAATTAAGATACATGTTAGTGCAATTGTACTATACAATCTTGTAATACATATGAGAAAAATAAAAAAAAAATAAGACCAAAAGACACCAAGTTCCACGCTTACTAGCAACTAATTTTACAAAATGCAATAAAAATTATCTAACCAAAATTTGAAAGTTAAACAAGGATGAGTTGTCACATAGGTGTTTTCTTATGGCCCATGGTTTAGTAATTAGTATGTACGTATGCGATACGAAATAGTCAAACTCAAATACTCTCTCTCACTAAAATTAGTCATCTCTCTCTAATATTAGTTCCACTAAAAGTTGCTTTATTTTTAATGTGTTACAACCTTTATTAGTTTATTACTCATCTCATGAAAATATTCCATTTAGTGTGTGTAATGTGTTGCAACCTTCATTCAGATTAATGTTTCAAATATATATACTTGCAGGTGACCTTTTAATATTGAGTTACTATATTTAAATTTAATACCTATGTGTTACATACGGGTTAAATATATAATAATATTTATAAAGAAATTATAATCATTATGTTTAATCATTTGTAGATATTTTATATTTAATAAATTTTACTCTATCAACTCATGTATGCATGGATAAAATTTCATTCAATTTCTCATCCAAACTTCTTATTATAAAACAAATATTCCCCTGAAAAACAGCCCCCTAAAACATCTAAATTATTAGATAGATGAATAGGCACTAAAATTGCATATCTTAATTACAATTAAATCTATACATATTAATAAAAGATGGTTTTTCGTGCCACGTGTCATGCGTTAAGACATGTTGTGGATGTTTTTCCCGTCCAAATTTTTCTACATTATTTTTTGTAAGAATTCGACACTACAGATATTCTGATTTGTATGGTTTAGGACCTATACAAAATTTTATTTATAAATAAAAAGAGAATCACAAGACAATCTGATTTTAAATAGTTTTTTTGTAAAATTATGATCGGGTTAGACTTTTACTCCTCTTAGTGATTGTTATATATTCTATCATAACTTAAAGTTTTAATTATATATAGTTTTAATCATATGTTATAAAAAACATTATTATTAGTATCGAATCCCTTAAAAATGTATAATCTCATACATGCGTCTACAATATGTCTACAATATGTTTGCTGTTTCATCGTGTTTTTTCTGCTCTATGGTTGTATATATACAAGTATTAAAATAGGATATATCAGCTGGATTTTGAAATTTGGAGCTATAATGCTATATAAGCATGCTTTAAGTTTAAAGTGTTTGAGAGAACTTGTGTAAAAACAAGACATGGTGTGAAATATATTAGACAAATACGGAAAACACACAAACATAGCCTACAAGGAAGTTTTTACTAATTTGCATTTTTTATAAACTATTCACTATACTTTTTTTTTACTTTTGAAAACCAAACTGCATTTCTTACGTTGTTTGCTGTTTACAATATTTGTTACTGAACTTGAATGATAATACTATATGAGTTTTTTTTAGTTCCATGTTAACAGCTCAATTTTTTACTAATTTAATATTATAATAAGCCACCTTTGTAACACACGTGTAATAATCTAGTTTACAACTAAACAAGTGTTTTATATAGTAATTAATAAATAATGAACTGCAACATCGGATATTTGGAGAGAAGATATAAAAATTTATGGAAATCAAGATTTACAAAGTCGGCAATATTTAGCTTGTGAGTGAGGTGTCATACATATGAACGGGGAGAAAGAAACAAACACATGGGATGAAACGTGAGAAATGTGAAAAGAAATGAGAGAAAAGAGAGAAAATATATGGCATGCCATCGTTATATCTTCACAAATTTTTAGTTTTAAATTTATAATTATGATGACGAATGTTTAGAAATTATTCGTTAAATCATTCGGTTTTTAATGTACTGTATAACTTTTTTTAAGGTTGTTTAAAATATGTAATAAAAAACGTAGAAATTCAAACTTTATGATATTAAAGAAACTGAATTACAATACATAATTTTAGCAAAATTACTTCAATAACTAACCAACTTTTTTATTTTAACTGAGAGGATTAATGTGGGAGTGACGGATAGAATGACATTAATTGAGAGAAGAACACGTGGTAAAATGTTAGTTTTATTAGTACGAGGAGATAAGACGTTTAAAATAATTTTGTTTTCAAAAGTAGGATCTCTCCAAAGAACGCGCTGTGACGGTTGTTATTGTTGTTGGTAGAATTGAATGGTAGGCATAGAAGGCAACCAAATCGGTTTGTCGGGATCCATTTTTCTAAGTGTCGGAAAATGTATATATTTTGAAGTAGGTTGAACGCGTGTCGTTTGCTTATTAAAGGTGTGTAATAAATGAATACGAGGATGGAGATGCTAAAAGTTAATTTTTGTCTTAAGCTTCAACGGTTTTTCAACGTTCAAAATTTGTAAAACTTCGTTTGTTTTAATAACCTTTTTTACACTTTTGAAATTTATCACATAGATGAGCCACACGACTTGTGGACCCTGTCATAGGAGCGTGGTGTTTCACGCTTTCATGATGCCACATCTTCACATGTAGCCTCCACGACACCATACCCACCGGTCTTATGGATGCTTAAACTTTGCTACATGCTTTTTACGAAATTAAACTTAAAAAGTTATTACTAATAAATGAGTGAATTCATGAATAGTCACTATTCATATTTGGTATTCATCATCCGTTCCACTACTCTATCATATATCATATTTTCAGTAGTAGTGGATCGGAGGATGATGTCATTTTCATGCATATAAATTTTTCCTTTGGATCAAATATATATAATATCTAAGTCTTTAAATTATCCAATGGGTTTTACCCATAAATATAATCACCAAATCTTTATATAAACATACCATTATTACCTTTATCTTTTCTTAAAAAGGAAAAAAAAAACTTTCAAACATAGAAGCACAGAAACTGAAATATGAACCCCATAATTTGTCAAGTAGAAAGTCCAGTCATCTTGCAAATGGGGCATAAATTCTTCTGTGTTAGCCACTGCTTAATGCAACATGTGTGAAATTCATGTCCACAATCCAAAGTCCCAATATCATCCCCATTAGCATATTCTTCCTGCAATACAATAACATAACAGTAACACCAAAATCATAATCCAACTTCTGAACCATTTAGCTTCTGAACTACAAAACCGAACAGGTCACAGATACTGGTTCACTGGTTAGACTTGTATCAAAAAGAGATGACATCTTAAACAGCTTAAAAATTAAAAATATAAAAACATACAAAATTTTAAGTAAACATTAATCATTCAAATATAATAAAGGATATGGCCCAAAATGAGCGGTCCACAGGTACCAAACCAGTGGCGTGGTGGTCCAAGTTGAACCGAGTAACCAACCAATCCAGTTAGTACTATAGGGTGCTAATTTTCACAGTGGTTGGAGATGAAGCTGACCTGGCAAATGCAGCATGGCTCAAAATTCTGGATGGCTATAGCCATGAAAGAGAAGTATTTTCTTTGTTTCAATGATTTTAATATGCCTTCCTCAGTCAACCCAGTTTTGACATCCCCTATGCGTTCTTCCAGTGCTAACAGTTCCTGATAACGATACATAGTTTGCAAGAATAGCAATAGGCAAATAAATTAAACAAATTAAGAGATAATTAGTTTCAAAAAGTTAGGCGTGAAGTTAACCTCATAAGACATGTTATCAACATCTAGTCTCATATCTTGGTGCCTATCATGCAGGTCGGCAATCCCGTTTATTATTGGATCAACAAGCATGTGATCCTGATATATATCAATTATCAACCACAGTCAGGTATTTCCATAAACATAGATTATTCAAGGCTGATTAGTAAAATACAAAACATTGTTATTTACTTGACCAAAATAAGAAAAAAGCAAGAGACTGGAGAAAATTAAACATTAGGTGAGATTTGATTGTTGGATTCGAGTTGAATTGGGTATTTTTTAGCATATACAACAGTTTTCTTAAGATCCAATTCCGCCGAGTATTAAATTAAATAATAATAATTCAAGAATCCAAAATTCTCGAGTAATATTCTTTTATATAAAAAACAAGTTAATATCCAGAAGCTATGACTGTAGAATTGATCCCAAACTAATCTTCCTTGGAAGGATATCTAATGATCAATCTTAACTCATAAGCAATAAAAATAAATTGAATAAGCTTCTGGAAACAACACATAAAATAAATACAAAGGTGAAAATAACAGGGGGTCAAAGAAGAAAACACCAGACCTCGACATTAAAGTTTGCACCTCTTAATACATTCAAAATCTCGCGCATCTGTAACAGAGATATCAACCATTTAATGACTCGCCACAATACAATAGATCATAAATTTAGACGTGTAACAAAGAAAATGTAACGGATATTTACAAGACCTAAAGCTAATAAGATTAATACTTTTGCAAATTTAAAGACATACATGACCCTAGGATTGGACGCATCATTGGCCAATATTATTTACAAATTAGCAAAATTATCATACTAGATAAGGAAGCAGCATCATTGCCAATAAAGTTTTATTTTAAATTTAAGCCATTACCAGTGATTATCTAGCATACTGCATACTAACACGTCTTAATATATGTGCATTGTGAAAACTTTTACGGAGTGACAGTCTGAGTTATCTTTTGCAGAATTTGGCAATTATACCTAGATAAGACATCGTTACAGATGTAGTTCAAATATCCTAATTTGTAGTAAAGTAATTTTGTTATTTTTTTGCATAACTAGGTAGTAAGAACACAAACCTCAGAGACCAGCCTTTGCCTTCCCTCAATGTCAACACGAAGAGCCTGCCATCCATCATCAGGTACTTCCAACCTTAATAAAGGTTGATGATGACGTGGCTGATTCATACTGCCAAGCACATGTTCGTCTGAAGAAGAGCGAGATGGAAAATTACGAACATGACCTCTATGACCTCCAGACTCGGTGTCTAAGTATGGGAACAGAGTCCAAGGAGGCACGTCATTCGATAGTTGCTGATCATATGTTGTGGAGTTAAGATTAGGTATCATAACACTGTCGTTCCTTGAACTAGATTGACCATTAACTCCATTAATGTTTGACCTTCCAGTGGCTAAGCTCCGGTTATCTTGATTAGATCCCAAACTTGATGAACTTCCATTTCTTGAATTTGCATTACCAATAAATGGAAAAGGAAGTAGGTTTCTGGGCATGCCAGGAACATGCATTGAAGGCGGTTGTTGAGTTAACCGTTGACTTGAACTGGTTGACCTTTGGTCAATATATCTACGTGACCTCTCAAGGTTTGTCGGTTCTTGAGAACGGACAATTGATGATGACTGACCATGACTATTACCAAAAGAACTGCCGGTCCAACGTTCATTGGGAGTCCCAGAAGAACTAGCTTCCATGTGAGCCCTGCTGGGCCCACCATCATTGCTACTGTTACCTCTATATTCAAGGTTCAAATCCACATCTACAGGAACATTGGTAGAACCAGAATTCGGAAGAATCAATGAGCCAACAACTCTTGGATGATCAAACTGACGCTCTCCAAATCTGGAATCTTGAGTCCCAAATGAAGTGGATTGGTTATTACTATTAGCTACATGGTTTTGCATATTTGGTCTAGAGCTTGATTCGCCGGCATCCCAGCTACTAAAACTTTGAGACTTATTTCTCTCACCAGAAATATCATTACCTAATAAACGCCTTTCTGTAGGAGATAATCTGCTATTGCATTCATCAGATCCAGTCATATCTAAACCGTTAAAATTGGGACCTTGATTAAGATCAACATTCTCAGGAAAGATATCAAAGATATTCCTTTGTCGTTGCATCACGAACAGTTAAGATTTACGACACAATTATAATCAGTATTTCCAACGATTCACCAGATACACTTCCCCCAGTTCTTCACTTATATCCCAGATGCAGAAATACCACCAAGACTAAGAGCCAATAGAAATTGTTCCTGAGAATATATACCAATGTGTTTAGCTAGAGTAACGCATAGGTAAACAACATGACAAATGTATAGTATACACCATATACGCACGTGCATCTTATCAACCATTTACTTTTTATTATAACACGTGTAATATTCTACGGTATTAAGGGAAAAGAATAAACCGTATCTACCACGTCTTGCTTTTTAAAGTAAGTAAAGATAATATCAATCTAATATTTTGTGAACTTTTATCTCCCCTGTCCTCTTGTCAAAAATCTTGTAGTTCTGTTCTCATGTACAAGGATTCAGGGATATAACCAAAGACGCACAACAAGAGAGTATTTCATTAAAACAAACACTAAAGCGCACATTTTTCATAACAAATGCAAAGAGCTACATAAGAAAAGTAGAATCAAAGGTGAATTCTACGTTGGCCACAAAACATAAACAACTGTCTTATAGTTCTAGAACACCAGAATTAGAGCAGCTAAACAAATTGTTAGTTTTAATTACTTATATGCTAACTGTGCTGGTAAAACATGAAGTGGAACTGCAATACAATCAACTCACACAGATCATAAATTACCACAACTCAAATCAATTAAACTTAACAAATTAAAATCACCAAACAACAGGAGCTACAATTTATCTTTGGATGCCAAACACTTCTAAATTCTAATCATCCAAAATCAACACAACTATTAGTTCATACAAAATACAACTTTACACAGTAAATTTACAATAAAAAAGCTGTAGGTATGAGTTCAAAAAGATCAATGAAGCTATCATGGCTTTTTTACTGTTTTCAATCAACCATAAACAGATACACATAGCAAAAACTCAGATCTCCTCTTCTGACTACCAACAAGTAACACGCAAATCAAAATTTTGTGACTGCACATAAACTAGTACCAAAATGAAACAAATATCTACGTTGCAATAGTACTGAAAGTTGTGAAAAGTGAATCGGAAATTGTACCGATGACGATGATTAGAGTCGACGGAAGGCGATTCAGTTGGATGATCGATGACGTCACAGCGGAGGTTGCAGATGAGATTGTGTTGTGGTTTCGTCGTCGGTGACGGAGGAAGAAGATGAGTGATGGATGAATCAAGTGTTGCGTTAAGGGATTTTGATTGATGTAAAAGTGATTTTCGCATTTGCGTTTATCATGAGTTCGAATGACCTAAGCTATATGTCAAAAAAATCAAAAACTTTGTTTTTTCTGCAAGAAAATACATGTAGTCTGCGTTTGCGGATCACATTTGTAGACATCTGTAAAGAAAGGACTAAATATTTGTAGTCTGCAACAAGAAGGACTAATAATTTCTATAGTATTACACAAGTTTTTTCTTCTATGCACGACTATAGACTCGTGTAACACATAAATTGATATAAACATAAGTGTTATAACCCGTATAACACATGCATAGGTTAATATCGTATTAGCAAAACTTACGTGCATTCAAAATTAAGAGATTTTATGTAAAATAGTTATTTAATTTTAGGGATAGATTTCATGTACAAGTGTTTCAAGGTAGTTTTGATATGCCAGAATCTCTTAATTTGAGAAAATATATGAAAGGGTAAATTACATTTCTTGTACACGAATTTTTTAAAATCTAATCATCTTACACCTAAACTTTAAATAATCAAATCATAGGCATGAAACCGATATGTAAGCCCTTCCGTTGAAATTGGTTAAAACCGAACCAAACCGATCCTTCTTTCCCCTAAAAATCAAATACCGATTTTGACTATTTTTACTCAAACTAAATCGGTCGAAGCCGATCCGGTTTCAAAAAAAAGATCGAAGTGTGTACCTTTATTAGTCTACTATATTAAACTCCGTGTGTTACACGGGTATGGAGTCAATTAAGGAAACAATTGATATGAATAAAAAGATTACAAAGTATATTGTTTAAAATATATTTTTTCTCCTTGAATATAATTCAGGGAAGTAGGGAACAATTGATATGAATAAAAGATTACAAAGTATATTGTTTAAAATTTTTTTCTTCTTGAATACAATTAAGGGAACAATTGATATGAATAAAAAAATTACAAAGCATATCGTTGAAAGTATAATTTTTTCTCCTTAGAACTTTTAACGGGAAATAAAAGCCACAAAACACAAGTATCTCAAATAAATGACATGTGACCTCAAAAATCTTATTTTATTAACATGTATAGATATACATACATATTACTTACGTTACTTTCTAAACAAAGCCATTGTTGGGCCGAAAACTAGAACCCATTATCTCTTTATCTTTAAAGAGACCGAAGTGTCAAGTGTGTACCTCTATAGCGGCCCACGAAAATATGTAATCAATCTTAACTAGTCATCCACTCATGACTCATCAGTCATCCGGTCATCCCCATCAAAGTTTTGATACATACACATGAACTGATATGTGATACATACGTAGTTTGTTAATATATTTCATAATTCTAATTTCTATAGATTGTGAGTTTTATTAATTTATGTAGCAAACTTCATAAAAATAGTCTCTCTGTCTATGCTCTTTTTTTTGTTCACTATAATTATGAAAACATAATCTATTTAAATGAGTCACGAGTATATATATATATATATTACACACGCATTTGTGGACTAAACTTTTAATAAATTGAGTATTTTATTTATGCATTTGAGATACAAATATACGACTTAATGATACTCACTTTGTCTCATTTTAAGTGTTATGAGACTCACAACATAATGTTTAAGAAAAAGTTGATTATTATATATTTTCAACCTATAAAATGACAATAATGTTATTAAATTCTTTTGTGTTTTAGTTATAAAGTAGTTTTTATGTTAAATAAATAGGGGTAAATCTAAAAATTATAGTTTTATTTTGGAATGAATATTTAAATTGAAAAAACAAAAAAAAAAAAGATGAACATATAAAATATGACAGGGTGAATATATTTTTTTTTGGGTACTATAATGATTGTGCCAAAACCTGCTCTCCACGGTCCACACACACAAAAATTATGTTAGATGGAACCAATTAATTTTGACCAATCCCTATTACTATCTGTCTTTTTTTAACATGATTGTGACAATCATCTAGCTTAGATACTATATATAATGATAGTAACATGATAATGTAATATGTTCATCACTTACTAGTAACTATGATATTTGTGTTTTCAAAATCAATAATTAATAGTATTTTTAGGGGTAGCACAATACTAAATTTATAATTTTAAAAAGAAAAATGAAATCTCTCAAATCAAATATCACGTAAAGCTTAATATATCTCTAGAAACTATGGCGTCTAGTAAGTTCTAATCAGCTATTTCAATATTCCATTCTATGAACGTACACATAGAAATCTAGAAGATCAAATATAAAAAAATATGTCATAGTATTAGAACCATAGTTAAGTTATAGTTGTTTGTGCTGTGTGATCACTGGATGATACCGGCACCGGTATGGTACCAAAAATATTTATAAAATAATATTTACAAAAAACTCATTTTATTTTGATGATCAAATTATAAAATCTAAAAACTATTGTGACTAGAATACAAAACTTTCTCTCTGTTGATCTTTCCAATGTTTCATCACAAGCAACAGATACAATTTTACAAAAGCTACTGGACTTTAGCCCAACGTTAATGCCATGAAGATTCAACTTAGGGAATAGTCCGAGCGTAAAGGTTTTGCATAGTACGGTTAAAAGTTGACGAGTCTTCGATTCTGACTAATATGACTATAAAAGGAATGGTTGTGGTGAGTCTCTATCATAGTCACATAAATCGCTCAATCACCCACGAATTGCGTATTGGTACGTTTCGTACCAAATCGGAATTCGCTTCCGTACCGATCGCTATCCAAATCGCGATCCCAAAATTTTGGTTCGGTGATCTAATTGAGCACGAATTCATGGTTCATAAACTCTGGTTCGTCGTTTTTGTTAACCCTAAAATCACGATTGCAATCGATTGGCGTGCTTGAATCTGAAATTGTTGTGCCAGAAACTTATTTAAGCTTCTAATTGGACCAACCAAAGTTGCTCTGACGGTGAATTCACTTGATTTTAAAGCTCCGGCGACAACTCCGATGCCGGTGAAGTCATCGGACTGGAATGACGGGAGGGTAATGGTAGGGTTTGTGACTTGGTGGTGTTTTAGGTTTAACTTTGACAATTTTAGCATTTAACCCCTTTATATTTGTTTGTTTACAATTTACTCCTTGTATCCCTAAACTATTAAATAAAAGGTGTGAAATCAAGGTTATTTTAATATATATATTACTAGTTTAGTGCCCGCGCTACGCTCGGGACACAACATTCAAGTGATGCTTTTAAGGATATTTATGAACGTTCCAATAAGTTTTGAAACAAAACCGTGGTAAACCGAAACACGAAATATATTTTTAAAAATTAAATTTTTAGTATAGCAATATTATACTCAAATTAAAAAGAATAAAATGCTCAGTTTTATGATGTAGTTTATTTTTTTTAAATCCATATAAAAAAAGTAATGTATATTTATAAAACACTGAGGTCTTTAATTGTATATTATTATTAATTTTATCCATAAGTTTCATTTTCACACCCTATCAAATATAAACCGACTCATGTACACCACTTGTAGTAGAGGGTTAAAAGTATAAATACTTTTAAATTTTTCAAAATTCTCCAAAATATTAGGGGACCAAAAATGTAATTAGTTTTATTATAATATATTTTATATATATATTTTAAATAAAAAAATCATTATTATGAGATAAACTCTCAAATAATGCCACATAAGCCAAAAGCTTTAAAATTATGCCACATAAGCTTTTTTGGTTTTGCTATATTATATAAAGATACTAGGTTTAGTGCCCGTGTTTTACACACGGGTTAAATAATAATATTTATAAAAAATTATAACTATTATGTTAAGAAAATTATAAATATTTAATATTAAAAAAATTGGCCCCACCAACTTATATATGCATGGTGAAAAAATTGCACTAAATTTCCCTCTTAAATTTCCTATTATAGAACAAAAAAAATTTCCCCCCAAAAAATAATATCACTAAAACCTTGAAATATTATATAGACTAGGTTTAACACCCGTGTGTTACACACGAGTTAAATAATAATATTTATACAGAAATCATTATTATGCTTAAAATTTTGTAATTTGTAAATCTTTATATAATATAGCAAAACCAAAAAAGCTTATGTGACATAATTTTAAAGCTTTTGGCTTATGTGGCATCATTTGAGAGTTTATCTCATAATAATGATTTTTTTATTTAAAATATATATATAATATATTATAATAAAACTAATTACATGTTTGGTCCCCTAATATTTTGGAGAATTCTGAAAAATTTAAAAGTATTTATACTTTTAACCCTCTACTACAAGGGGTGTACATGAGTCGGTTTATATTTGATAGGGTCTGAAAATGAAACTTATGGATAAAATTTATAATAATATACAATTAAAGACTTCAGTATTTTATAAATATACATAACTTTTTATATGGATTTTAAAAAAAATAAACTACACCATAAAACTGAGCATTTTATTCTCTTTAATTTGAGTATAATATTGCTATACTAAAAATTTAATTTTTAAAAATATATTTCGTGTTTCGGTTTACCACGGTTTTGCTTCAAAACTTATTGGAACGTTCATGAATATTCTTAAAAGCATCACTTGATAGTTGAATGTTATGTCCCGAGCGTAGCGCGGGCACTAAACTAGTATTTAATATTTAATAATATTACTCCACCAACTCATGCATGACACCTAATATTTCCCTCTTAAATTTCCTATTATAAATTAAAAAATTCCCCCAAAAAATTGCCCCTAAAAACTCTAATTTATTAGATAGATATATGTAAAGTATAATTATTTTATTTAATATATTAGTCATAAGTTGGGCAAATCGAACCGAACTACATGGTACACCGTACCGGTTCGTACCGAAATGAACCTACCCCTCTCCGTACCGAATACGTTACCTCTAACGAATTACGTACCCGAACCGTGTTTTCGTACCGGAGCGTACCACGACTTATCTGACTATGGTCTCCATTACAAGGAGCCTCGAAAGCGTCAATCTTAATCATACAATGGTTTTCTTTCCTGTCAACTGTCGTTATTAACAAGCAACGGATAAAAACCAAATGGCTTTTCAAGATTATGTTAAGAGATTAACAGAGCAAAACAAGCACACTAAGTTTCTTTGGGTTAGCACATAATACATCAACTTGTGTTATGGACTTAAGATCTGGGTAATTAACCAACAGTTTTGGCGATATGGATCATGGATGCAACACTTCATCTCTGGCTCCTTAGTTTAACTAAAAATTTAGTACATTTTTTTAGTATATTTTTCGCTCATTCGATCTCCGTTACTTTAAAAGCTTAGTTAAGTTGAAACATAAAATTTAGTACATTTTCAAGTAAAATTTTCTGATAAACCAGAGTTTTTATCCAAACTAGTGTAGTTTGAAAAATTATTTACCAAATAGGTGTAGTTATAAAAGTATTTATTAAAATGGGTATTTTATGCTTTTAATTGTAATTAATAACATTTTCTCACTCCTAAACTTATTGAATGACATTAAAACAAAAATACTTCTTAATATAATCTATATTCTAAATTTATTAAATAATTATTTATCAGTTTATTTTTGTTTTTGAAAATATAATGAAATTGTTCTAAAAACTTACTAAAATCTAGATAAAGTTGTTTTGGAATAAACCCTTTATATCATAAATTAATATTAAATTTTCATTTGTAAATGAGTAGAAGTGAGAGTTATTTGACTTTTTTCCCAAAAGAGTGTAGTTTAAAAAATTATTTACCAATATAGTGTAGTTTGAAAACTATTTACTAAAATAGTGTAGTTTTTAGTTTTTGTGATTCTCACTCTTATTCTTATTGGATACTTTACAAAAAGTTATTTAAATGCTTTAGTTTCTTGCATACAAGATTTCTTTTAGTTTTCGAAAAGCATTTTAAGTAGATTTTTTTATTAGTTTATAATTAATGTTTTTCAACTTAAAAGAAAATGCAAAACGATTTCTTCAATTAAAAGTTTGACAACAAAGTCTAATTTAACATACATTGTGCTTGAATTTTTTAAATGACGGTTGGCGTAACGGTAACATCGTTACACTTAAAATGTACAATGTAATAACCGAGTTTGAAGCCTCAGTATGTCCCCGTATTAGGCGTTTATAAACGACCGAATGAGACTCCCAAAAGCTACAATCATAACGAAAACTCACTCGAGGCCTCATTTCAACCAAATTGATCGGAGTCAAAGACAATTAGTAAATATAAAAATTTCACACCAATAAACCCAATTAGAACTCATAAACCATAATAATTCCTAGTTCCTTATCTTTTTATTAATATTTCTTAATCTTAACATAATATATATATATATATATAGATTTGTTGGACCATATTACATGCACATGATCGATTGACTTAAAAAAATCATTTTTTTACAATTTCTCTTTAAAAGAGATTAAAAAACTTGCTAGAAACTAAAGAAAAACAAATAAAAACTTTTCAAAAATATTAAAGTAATGCTTGTCCAAGAATTAAAAGCATTTAAGAAGCATTTGTAAAGTATCCAATGACAATAAGAGTGAAAAACAAAAAAATTTAAACAATTACACCATTTTGGTAAATACTTTATAAACTACACTATATTGGTAAATATTTTTTCAAAATACACTCTTTTGGGAAAAAAGTCGAGTTATTTTACGATGCTATCAAAACATATATAAAATGTTACGTTGCAACGGATCGATATGAATCTCATAAGACGCTATATCGTTTTCAAAGCAAATGTTAAGGAACAGTAGAATAGCATTTTAAAAAAAAATATTGAAACGTAATATATAAAAAAACATAAAACTTAGCTAAACGGGTTTGCGAGTTGGACCGAAAACTAACTTACATGGTTGCACACTTCACAACCTAATATATTTAATATATTGTGAAAGTTGAATGTTTATATTGTTTTATAAAGGTATATTGGTTTTCACTGGTCCCAACTATCACATGTTGTCTTCTACCGGTCCCAACTATTGAATTGGTTGTCAACGGTCCCAACTTTTATCACTTTGGTAACCACTGGTCCCGTCGTTAAATTTTTTTAACGCCGTTAAGTTTTTCTCCAAATCAATACCGATGTTATAAGCATTTTGATCGGAACGATAATATAAGTCGATTGATGAAAAAGTTACCTCGAAACGGCGCTCCGAACAACAAAATAGTGCTTCGATCGGGTGTTTAAACCTAACGGTGCATAAATCAAATGTAAAAATTTTATCGTTCAGAGAGCCTTTTCGAGAAAACTTTTACATCAATCGACAAGTATTATCCTTCCGATCAAAAGGTCTAAAACATCGGTCTTGAATTTGGAAAAAACTTAACGGCGTTAAAAAAATTTAACGACGGGACCAGTGGTTACCAAAGTGATAAAAGTTGGGACCGTTAACAACCAATTTAATAGTTGGGACCAGTGGAAGACAAAAGTTAATAGTTGGAACCAGTAAAAACCAATATACTTTTTATAAATGACTATTTTCATACATATATTTGATTACACAAAGCATGTGTGTATATTTTGCTTAGTGTACGCATGCGTGTAAATTTTGCTTATTATCTCTATTAATGGTTTAAAGTTAATCTATAATGTTAGGAGTGAGAAAATATAATACATTAAGTAAAACATAAAAAACATAAAAAAACATCCATTTTGATAAATATTTTTATAACTACACCTATTTGGTAAATAAGTTTTTAAACTATATTAAATTGGAAAAAAAACTCGATAAACCCAATAACTTAAATCAACGTAAGTACTAATAAATACAACAATTAATGTCTATTTTTACGGAGTATTATTTAATGAAAATCGGTCTAAGAACAATTCAACATTTGAATATCGGCTGTTAATGATTCTTAAATTTTTTTTGTCAACGATCCCAACTTTTACATTGTTTCGCTCATTGTACCTCCGTTAAGTTTTATCTGAATTTCAAAGTAATGCTTCTTGGTTTTTTAACGTAACAAGGGTACGAGTCGATATATGTAAAACTTATCTCGTAATGGTGGTCCAAACGACGATCGGCTTGGATAATATGAAATTTAAACAACACCCGATTGAAGTATCGTTTCATCCTTTGAAGCACCATTAATTTGACATAAGTTTTTTATTAGTTGACTTGTATTCTCTTTCCTATTAAAAACTCTAAAACATCATTTTAAAATTTGAATAAAACTTAATGAAGTTAAGTTTTTATAACAAAGGTCTAATGAGAAAAAAGTAGTATAAAAGTTGTGATCGATGAAAATAATTTTCAATGTTAGAATTATTACCCGTAAGTAGGCAAAAAGTTGCAACTTCCAATGTGGTGTAGTGGTAAGAGGCTTGGATTCCCCAAAAGAGACCCAAGTTCTAGTCCCACTACCACCACTTTGGAAGGGGCAAATGGGGGCAATGAAGGGAGACTTGTGGCCAACATAAGTTCGATCTCTGAGCCAAACGGGTTTTACCGCTAGCTTGTTGTCGTGCCTACGGGCGGACGGGCTAGTGGGTTTCCCCCGAATTGGAGTTGGTTTAATAGGTGGGCTTCGGCTACCCAGCGCTGTCTGTGTTCGCAGAGCGTTTGAGGTCGCCTTTTGCCATTGGGTTACCCCGGGTAGCCGGGCTTTATTCGTTTCGCTGTCCAAAAAAAAAAAGTAGGCAAAAAGTTGGAGATATATAAACCCAAATTCTCTTATCTTATTTTATTGATGTAAAATCCTATTTTCTATAATTTTAAGCAAGTTTGTTATATAGTGTTCAATAACTTAAAATCAACGTAAGTACTAATAAATAATTGTCTTTTGTTATTATTTTATAAAAAAGTGATTTAAATAGTTTCGGCTTTCGACTATTGGACGTTGCTGATTGTTAAAAAATCATGTCACTGATCTCAACTCTTATGCTATTTCTCTCATTGGATGTTCGTTAAGTACTATTTGAATTTCAATGTAATGTTTATTAGATGTTGATCAGAACAAGAATATGAGTCAATTGATGCAAAATAATCTCGTAATGATGGTCCAAACAACAATCAGCTTGAATAATATGAAGTTTAAACACACAATTGAAGTTCGTCCTTTGGAGTATCATTTTGAGGTTACTTTACATCAATTGACTTGTATTTTTTTTATATAAAAAACTCTGAAACATTAGTTTAAAATTCAGATAAAACTTGGCTGTGTTAAGTTTTTTAACAGAGGTTTAGTGAAAAAACAATATAAAAGTTGTGATTAATTACGACAATTCTCATTGTTAGAATTATTAGTTATAAAGCTTGGGATATATAAATCCATATTCTATTATCTTAACTTTTGATGTAAAGTCCTATTTTCTTTAATTCAATAATTAATGACATTTATTGTAAATATAAATGTCGTAGTAAAATTCAATAAAAATATAACTAACTAGCTTAATACCCGTGGGTACCCACGAGATGAAATGATAAAATGTAAATATTATTTTATAGTATTGAAAAAATGATTAACCTATAATTCTTATAAATTATGTAAATAAGAAAACATAGTTGAACAATTATATGGTAACTTGAAAACAATAATAAATGATGATAATAGCAACATTTAAAAATAGAATGATGACATGAAAATGTGATGATGAATATGATGGTGACAAGTGGCATTGTATGAAGCCAAGGCTTAGCAAATTATTAGAAGAAGAGATGATTTAAATATCATAATACCATATTTAGGCAGGAGACAAAAAGTATTTAACAATAAGAAAAAAAGTTCATATACAAAATTATTTTTAGTACAAATTGTGAAATGATACAATAAAAAAAAACACTTTGACACATTAAAAAATTATAACTCAAAATATAAATCAAATTTCAAAAAAGTTATTTGGAGGTCTTGTTTTTCACGTAGTCCTCGTTCATAAAAACATAAAAGAATTTTTTTTTTAAATCAAAGTTTTCATTGTGCATTTTTTACTTTCATTGTGTCTTTTGTTGTGTTAAAAATTTATAAAAGACACAATATAAGTAAAAAATAAATTAAAGACACAGTGAAAACACTGATTATTGTAATTAATTTAATTTTCGTTTATTTTTTGTAAAAGATTATGACGTGAGGAACAAGGTCTCCGAAACACCTTTTTGAAATTCGATTTAATTTGTGACTTATGAATTTTTTTAATCATCCATATTGTGTCATTTTATACCATTACGTTTTTCTCACACATTATATCGTTTTTACACTTTATAAAATAACTACACCTAGCAGTAAAACTACAAAAATATAAATATTGTTTCCTTAAACGGATTAAAATTTACAAGGTTCTAATTCACCATCATAATTTCATAACTACGATAACGATAAAAATTGATAATTAACCGAAAAACTCAATAATTGAAGCTCATTTTATACTAGAACAATCTAATTAGTTATTTCATCAATGATTAGTTAAAGAAATAAGAGAAAAGTTGGTAATGTTAATCCAACTTTTTGGTGTATCGATGGTGCTCACCAACTCTTATCTTTTACAAAATGAACTTTAAATAATTATATACATATTGATTATTTGTGGTTCTTGATGTGGTTTACCAACTCCTTATTGACCCCATGTTGTCACGGTTTGTGTGGGCAACAACTAAAGTCAAAACCTCCGATCGAGCTACCTTCCTATTTCGATTTATTAATCATTATTATCAATCTCTTTTACGTCTTGCATTTTCTTCGTGTCATAAAAACACTCATATAAAGATAAGGATGTGTAAACTTTCTCTTAACCTATTTGATAAAATAATTTAATAGCTCACTTATAGTATAACTGTATGAATGAACATCAATTATTGAAAAATTGAGTTCTTTTAATTATTATTGACTTATTGTCATCTTTAATGTAGTTTATATAAAACAACGGTTAGTGTGTAGACATATGACAGATTTTTTCAGTGGTGTAAAAGCCGATATTGAAACCCTGCATTTGTTTTTCGTCGGTATTAGGCTCTTCTCTATTGTGAACGCAGTGGAAGCTCACTAAAACTCTCCTTATAAGCCAAATCTTAAAAAGTAACATGATACATATAAAATTATGGATATTAAAAAATAAAAATAGTTTGGATAAGTGATAATTAATAACAAATTTATTGTCGTCACCCTTTGTGTTGAACCCTTGTTTATATATAGAAAATTAGCAACTAAAAATATCAAACATTACTTGACAGCACATAAGTTTCCAACAATAACGAATTGATGGGGTACCACACAGTGGGGTCTAACATGAACTCACCAACCCCCGACCGGCCGGTTCAGTTCCACATCACCGGTTTGAACCGGACATTCACATCCATATATACCCCTCTATGTTGCCTTGAAAACTCAGGAATTAATTAATTAGTAGCTCAACAACTTTCTCTTAACATTCAAACCGAAAACAAACAAGCAAAAAATGGCAATCAACGGAGACGTAAAAACCGAGTCGACCAACGTGGCGACGAAGAACGAATCAACCAACGGAGAGACGAAAACCGAGTCTACCAACGGAGAGCAAGTGAGCCGACACCAAGAGGTTGGTCACAAGAGTCTTTTGCAAAGTGATGCTTTATACCAGGTATGCTTTAAAGTTTGTAACGAGTTTAAGACATAATGCGATTTTGTGGTTATGATAGAAAAGAACCGGCCGGTTTAAGATTTTAATTATTCCCGGTTTGCAGTATATTCTTGAAACGAGTGTGTACCCGAGGGAGCCTGAACCCATGAAGGAGCTTCGAGAGGTCACGGCAAAACATCCATGGTAAGACTTGTTGTTATCGATCAAACCTTTGTTTGTCTGACGGATTAAAATAAAGTTTGATTGACCTAATTTAGTAATTCGTTATTAACAAGTATTGAACGAGAGATATGAAGGATCGTATATGCTTGTGAATATCATATCATGATCAATGTAAAATATTGATCATAAAAGAATTAATGGAGATCATATTATTACTATACAGGTTGTAAGAAAATTACAACTTTACAAGCAAGTTTGAAAGCAATTCTAAAATTTAATATATGAAGAAATGATTTATTTAATGTTTAATTTGATAGCGAATTCAAGAACAATATCTTATAGAGCATATTTGCAAGTTCCTTTTCTTTATTCTTTTCTTGTAAAAAGCTATTTGATTCGTCTCTATTATGTTATTACGTAAAACACATGGTTTAAAAACTATCGATTTATTGTCATGGGACCTGACTATAAAATAATAATAATGCTTTTAATATAAAATTAATATCATTATTTGTGACAAATAATTAGAGGTAAAAGTGAAAATTACACTTATATTTTTAAAAATGAACATTAAAATTATGACAACTAAAAAATGAAAATTTTTCATTAACATTTAAAATGAAACGAACTGAGTACTTTTTTATAATATTGTTACGCATAAACCATATATATAGTTCTTTAACTAATATGTATGTATTTATTGTATCATATAAATTCAGGAATTTGATGACTACATCAGCCGATGAGGGACAATTTTTAAATATGCTATTGAAATTAGTGAATGCTAAGAACACAATGGAGATTGGTGTGTTTACTGGTTATTCTCTTCTAGCCACCGCCCTTGCTCTTCCTGACGATGGAAAGGTATGGCAAATTAGTTACCATGTTTATTCAACATAATCATAGTGTTTTAAGTCATTTGTCTTTGACTTGAATCAATAAGTATAAGTAATTTCAATTCGAAGCTTTCTATTTATAACATTACTATTATTATAGATTTTGGCGATGGATATAAATAGAGAAAACTATGAAATCGGACTCCCCATCATAAAGAAGGCCGGAGTCGCCCACAAAATCGACTTTAGAGAAGGGCCCGCCTTGCCGGTCCTTGATCAAATGATTTCCGACGTAAGATAAAAGCGGTCACTATTTTTCCTAATAAGGTTTTTGATATATTCTTTTATCCAATATTGGTTTCTAATATGTCCATGAATATTCAGGAAAAATATCACGGGTCATTTGATTTTATATTTGTGGATGCTGATAAAGACAACTATCTTAACTACCACAAACGGTTGATTGATTTAGTCAAGATAGGTGGATTGATTGGTTACGATAACACCCTGTGGAATGGCTCTGTCGTGGCTCCACCAGACGCGCCAATGAGAAAGTATGTCCGATATTACAGAGATTTCGTGTTAGAACTAAACAAAGCTTTAGCAGCAGATCCAAGAATAGAAATATGTATGCTTCCTGTTGGTGACGGGATTACCCTATGTCGTCGGATAAAATGAGTTTACATGTGATCTAAATGTGTAACCCACCAAACTGAGTGGAATATATATTATGGGTTGCCCCGGTATAAAGAAGTGGGAATGTTTTTTTTTCGTCTTTTCTTTTTCTTTATTATTATGTTTTGTTGGAGAATATTTTATATAATGAATTACTACATGGCCTATTGTTTATGCTATTAATTTATTATCCCGTAATTGACCTTTCGATTTGTTTCATATCATTCGTACGGAGATATTGACCCAACAACGCCGTTTACTATGCAAAATGGTGCCCGTATTGTTTTCTTTTCGAGGTCACGCTTACAAATATCCGTTAGGGTGCACAAGGTGTACCTCTTCACTTTCTAATTTTTTTAATTACCGACCAATATAATATTACCATCTCACCAAGCAAATTTAAATATCTTTAACTAGATAAGAGGCATTATAAAAATGACATCTTCATTTATTCATTATTATTTATTCATTATTATAATAATTGATGGATAGATCCCACAAACTCAATATTTCTCTTGAAATTGTTCTTCCTCTCAAGTTCTCAAACGAGCATAGGACCTCGTTTAGCCACCTCCACGAACAAGGCCCGATGTCATGTGTGCTCGAGAGCCCGCCCACATCGTTTTCCATCTCATGGCTACACACTCCTTCATGTATCCATAGGCCCTGTTTGTTTTTGCCTCTTTTCTCTGAATAGAGGAAAACGTCTGATTCGGTCAGACGTAATCAGACGTGAGACTGTTTGTTTTTTTTTTCTGGCATTAAGAGGTTTAGCGTCTTAATAGCATCTGAACCAGTAAGAGCTTTTAGTGGGTCCGAAAACCTCTTAACAAAAAAAACATACGTTTGTCTCCGGCCTCCATTAACTTCTTACCGGAGACTAGGCTCCATCTCCGACGACTAGAGGTTCGTCTCTAGCCTCCACCTCTTAATGATTCAGATTTCAGACATTTGAACCATCTTTTAACATTCAGATATGGTATTCAGATTCAGACTTAAATCTCTTAAAAACAACAAACGGGGCCTTAGTGTGAACTTTTTTTTTAAAATAAAAATCTATTATTTGTAAACTCAAAAAGCTAGTCCATAAACTGCTAATAATAGAATCTAATAAATCAAAGTTTACATCAAGCAAGTGGTCTTAAAAAAATATGTAACAAACGATAAGAAGCAATTCAAAGCAAAAATACTAGAGGAGAAACAACTTACCTCTACACCAGCCCTCCAAATGTTTATTAGTATGAAACTTCTCAATGTGTCTTTTCACTTAATAAACGCAAATCTGATCTTTATTTTCTCTCGGGCTAGAACTTTCTTTAATTCTATCCTTTAGAAAGCTGCGAAAGGCCCGGCCCTAAACATCCCTTTTTATCGAATGAAAGACCCTCGCCCCGCTTCCTATCGATATGGCGGATGCGAGGCGAAATCAAAGTCATCAAATGCTCTTGACTAGCTAGCAGGTTGGCTAAAGCGAACTGACCGCAACTCAATGAGATACCAAGACCACCCACAAACCATTGAATAGTGACATATTTTCACCTCTAAACTTTGTTAATGACATATATTTCTAACCAAAATATATAATTGTATATTTTCTCTTATAAACCTTCTTAATTATAAATTTATCCAATTTGAATTTACTTTATTAAAAATAGTAGTTTATGCAACTTAATTTATTATTAAATTTTTACTTGTTCTCTGTGGATTTTCTAAATGTTTTTTAATTTTTTTTACGTGGTTATAAATCTTATCATATAACCAAATTAGGTATATATGCAATTAAACATCTTAATTATGTATATGCATGTTAAAGGTGTTGATAAATATTATAAATCATCATACTTAAAGTTTTGAAGAAAAAGAAAAGATGTGCGGACAAGTTAAAAGATGTGCGGACAAGTTAAAAGATGTGCGGACAGTTTTATGTTAGAGATGTGCGGACAGAACTGCCATCCGCACATCAATTTAACTTTATGTTATTTTGTTTTCAATAGACTTGTATTTTCTTTTGTGTAGTATAAATAGGTGTTTGTATGCTTGTATTCAGAGACTTTGAACGAGACTTCTCTTTACACCTTTTTGTACACACAGTTAACAGATTAATACAATTTTGCATTTAAAAGTACTTTCTCTGTTAAATCATTGTGTGTTTGTAGATTATAAGCATGTTTGTTGAATAGATTAACAGATCAACACGCTCGCTGTGACCTGGATCCACAAAAGGTAATATATCTCCTATTAAAAGGGGCTTATAAAGGTGTATATATATGTAATTGAACGTTTCTCTTAGTATATACTATCATAAAAAAGTAGTTGAGAAATATTATCGTTTTTAGCCAAATAATTAAAGAAATGTGATGATGGTGGAAGTCTTTACGTATAAAATGACTATTATACCCTCGTGTGAGAGAAATGATATGATATAACTAAGTTCCTTAACTACAGTTAGTTAAAACGACAAAAATATATAAAAAACTAAAAATAAATACCTAATAAATAGTTGTACGGTAATACTACTATTCATTTTAATTCGGTTTTAAATATAGAGTGGAGTTATACTATAAAGTCCAATTTTCCTAGAAAGTCTAAGAAGCCATGAGATGATGACATGTGGCACTCCCTTAAAATTAGAAGGAAGGGTAAAGATGGTAATGCCTCTATATTTTAAGTTTCACCCCATTTTTTTAAACGTCCATAACTTTTACATAAGATATTATTTTTTAAAAAAAATTGCACCATAAAAACGAGCTTTTTTTATCTTTAAAACGCGTATAATATTCATATATAAAAAACAAAAAAAAATTCACGTTTTTCAGCTCATTGTGTTATTTGTCAAGTCATTGTGTTATTTATTCATGTCATTGTGTTATAACACAATAACCTAATGAAATAACACAATGATCTGAAATAACACAACGACCTGATGAAAATATAACACAACGACCTGATGAAAATATAACACAACGACCTGATGAAAAATATAACACAAGACCTGATGAAAATATAACACAATGACCTGATGACAATATAACACAACGACCTGACGAATATAACACAATGACCTGACGAATATAACACAATGATCTGACGGATATAACACAATCTGAAAAATATAACACAATGTCTTAACTAATATAACACAATGAGTTGAAAAATATAACACAATGAGCTGAAAAATATAACACAATGAGCTGAAAAATATAACACAATTACCTAACAAATATAACACAATGAGCTGAAACTTCAAAAAAAAATTCATTTTTTATATATCAATATTATATGCGTTTTGAAGATAAAAAAACGCTCGTTTTTTGGTGTAGTTTTTATTAAAAAGTATTGTCGTATGTAAAAGTTATGGACGTTTAAAAAAGATGGTGAAATTTGAAAATGAGACAACACTAATATATCCTTCGCCTACCATTTAAAGTTCTAACTAATTACCATTATGACACCTTGTGTTTATGAACCATTGATTTTCATTTAATATTAGATCTAATGGTCTAAATTCCTTCTTAAACTTTCTAGGAATTTTAGACTTTATAGTTGAACTTAATTCTTTAAAATATATGTATATATGTATATATAGTTTTTATATTAGTTTGTTAAATAATCCTATTTGTACCGCTGCCATGTAATTTATAGTTAATTTAATATTTATTTTTATTTGAATTAAGATTGTCCCTAGCTCCCACCATAACTTGAAAATGTATGACTTATTTAAAGCCTTGTTGTACTTGAGTACAGCTTTTGTTCTGTTCGAGTAAATGTGAAATGCAAAAAAGAGGTACGAGAAAATAACTATGCAAAGAAGCTGTAGTTGTGTAGTACGTCCATGAGACACGTGTCCTTTTAACACATTAATTATCGTTCCATTAATTCTATACCAAACCATTGAATAATCGTTTTTCAAAATTGGTTAAAGAAGTATTCTTTTTTTTTAAAAAAAAAAAAATATCCAAAATTTACAAGGGTTATATTTCTTTTACACTTGCTTTAACCGGTTAGGTAATTTTTTTTAAATGTCTTCTTTCAACTTTTTTACTTTATAAAGTCTATTATAGAAACCTAAGTTCTTTTTAGAGTAAATTGTTAAAATAATTGAATTGATACAAACCTAAATGATGAAATTGACAAATTTCTATAAATCTAGATACCAAAATAAAAAAAATATCTAAGAATTAAAATAGTCGAGTCGATACAAACCTAATGATTGCTTTCACAATTTACTCTTCTTTTTACAACACAAAAGAAAGATATCTTTGCATTATATTCTAGTTCCACTACCTAGGTGTGGTTCAAACAAAAACTCAATTGTTATTGCTAGAACTCATTAAAGGAATGTTTGGTAAATCTGAATCATTAAGTGTTGAATGGTTAAGAGGTCTGAACCATTGCTCAATCAATGAGATGAATATTTAGATAGAACTTCAGGTGATGGTAAGTTTGGTATATGCTCAATTCAGTTCCATTCAGCATTCTTTAATCTCTTTACCATTCAGCACTTAACTGAACCATTTAAAGGCTCTTTTTTATGAAACAAACGTTCTAAATGCTGAATCTGAATGATTAAGCACTAAACTGAACCATTAAGAGGTGAAACAAACAGCCCTTAAGATTAATTAAAATCATTATGTTTTTAAAATAACATTATTACACATAAATGGTGTTGTGTTCTTTATGAGTAAATTTACAAGTCTAAGGGGCTGTTTGGTAGCCTCTTAATGGCCTCTGAATGAAATTACCTCTGAATCGGTCAGAGGCTTGGTAGTGTTTGGTTGCACCTCTGAACGGGATGACCTCTGAATCGGTCAGAGGCTTCCCCTCTGAACCATTCAGAGTTGATGGGTTGCTGAATCGTTCAGAGATAGGTGAAGCTGTGACCGATGGAGACGCAAGACTAAAGTAGCAAAGCTGGCGATGAGCTCTGAAATCCGGTAGAAGAGAACGAAGAAGCCTCAAATCGGCGGCAGAAGAGAACGAAGAAGAAGATGATATGGGCTTTATAAAAATGTTGGAAATGGGTTGGGCTTTATTTACATTTACACACATTCAAATAAAAAAACTACCCTAGCACGGACCCGGGTTTTCGAAGTTGCATTTGTGTCCGCAGGTCGCATTGTGGCAAGGAATTCGAACCAAATTTGCACCTCTACACGCGGGTAGGTGCTACAGTAAAATGTAACATAAGAACTTAATAGTGAATTAAGATTTGCATATATAAAGGCAACTATGGTTTGTCTCCACTCCTATGTGGGACAAGTGAAAAAATTTAGAATCTCATTCAGATGTCCAACCAAACAACTCCTCTTAATCATTCAACACTTAACCATTCAGACCTCTTAACCATTCAGCACTTAACCAACCAAACAACCCCTAAGTATCTCACAACGGTGTATTTTTTAACTTAAAAAATTAAATCGGTGGAAGTGTAAAAAACTTACACATACACCTATAAATTTACACATATATATATAAAATAACATAATGTTGTATATGTGTAATAATGTTATTAAATAAATATAATTTTCTTATAAAAGAGTTCAGGTTTCTACAATTTAAGATATATATATATATATATATATATATATATATATATATATATATATATAATATAGGTTTAGGTTCATTTGAGAAGACCTAAAAATTGCAAGAAGAAAAAGAAATTAACCAACCAATCAAAACTTTTCTTTTTAAATTGTATTTAATATTTCTACAATGGCATAATAGTCATTTGAATACTTACATTAATTTTTTTTACTTTCAGTCAACAACTTTATTTTTGGAATGTAAAGTCATCTATAAATGTTATAAATGTGTTTAAGTTATATCCATACTTACAATTTTTTTAATTCAATAATTAAAATACTACTAATATGTACATTTGTTTGAACTGCAACCATATCATGTGGTTTTCTTATTTCAAAATATAATGCACTGTGCGTATGTAATTATATAAATCCTATAAATGTAGGGGGATTATATATATATATATATATATATACACGTAGGATAAAATTCACAATGTGTAGGGAAATATATGTATATTCGCTTATATGTTATTTATATATGTAGGTAGATTATATACTGAGATATGAAAAATATTACTTTGTGTAGGACTATGCTATACCATGCGTAGGTGCTTGTGGATGTCCTAAAAATATGTATATATATCAAGAGAAAACATAGTTGTATGTAAGACAATATTGTATCATGTGTAGGTGCTTATGTAAATCTTTGTGTGTATCTTACATATGTACGTAAATTATATACTAAGATATGAAAAATATTAGTGTGTAGGACTATGTTATACCATGTGTAGGTGCTTGTGTATGTTCTAGATATGTAAGAACCATTTAATATATATGTAGTGAAAACATCGTTGAGTGTAGGACAATAACGTATCACATGTAGGTGCTTATCTACATCTTAAATATATAAGTATATTTGATATTTTTTAAGAAAAATGTTAGTATACATGTAACACGGTACTACATATCAAGGCTTCATTAGAATAGTTATTTTAAAGAAGTTGTTTTTTATATGAGTAAATGTAATTAAGGAAGTGTGTTAATTATTTGCCAAAATGTCTCTTGTGCATTTAATTCATGCACCTACTTTCGGTCAAACCTTTAATTAGTAAATAAGATTAAGTCCAAACTACCCTCATATGGATTCCAACATGCAAGAGTATTTAAAACATTTACAAAAATATCACTATAAATTATATCCATTGATCATATGTAATGAAAGGTTGAGATTAATTCTTTTTCTTCTTGCAATATTTGTATTTCTCAAAAGAACCCTCCCCATATAATATATATATATATATATATATAGATTGGGGATTTTCTAAAAAGGCTCAAAACTCTAAGAAGTGTAGGAAGCAATCAACAATAAGCACGTAGCCATGAGAGAAAAAAAACACGGAGGGGCATCTTCGTCAATTATACGCGCGATGTTCAGTTATGGTGTTTTTTTTACGTTTATTAATTACGAACATCCAATCATGTATGGCGTGTTTTCGACGTTTTTCGTTTTTAATTTTGAATCCATAATCATTCATCTATGGCGATTACTGAAAGCGATGGCGTTTTTGTTTGTTTTTGACGTTTTCGTTTACTAATTACGAACGTCCGATCAATGTTTAGTTCTTCTGAATCATTGTGTTTTTAACATTCTGAATCATGATGTTTTTAGTGATCAGTTTGAATGTAAAAAACACCATGATTCAGAAGACACAGATTTAAGAAACACCATGAGAAAGTTAGAATGTGTGAGAAATAAAACACCAAAACGTCAACTGTTTATACTGTGATCAGTTCAATTGTAAAAAACACCATGATTTCAAAATGTAAAAAACACCATGGCGTTCGAATTTTGTGTTAAAAACGCACAGATCTAAGAAACACAATGGCGTTAGAATTATGGTGTTAAAACGCACAATGACAAATATACCCCAAAATCCATCTCGCACATAACCAAAACATCATATTATTTACAAAACTGCCACCGCGTTCATCTTGACCGTAAACACCATAATCCGACGCCCCAGATTCCTTCTTAGCCTTTTTAGAGTTTTGGCCCTTTGTAGAAAATCCCTCATATATATATATATATATATATATATATATATATATATATATATATATATATATATATATATATGATGTATTGTGAAGATTTTTTTTGGCCGGCATGTTTCATAATGAAAATGTAATTTGATAACTATACGCCTCCCAAAAAAGTGTTTATTGGGGGTGTTTAATTTAGCAATTTTATCGTATATAATGCCTGTAAGTTCGTTAGTTCTTAAACGATGAAGAGGGTTTCAATTATTATTCCTCTTCATTTAAATCACCTAAACTGAAGATGAAACATTATGTATACTTTCTGAGCTCATAGGATCCAACTCTAGTAACTTCAATTAATCAAGAGGGTTGGTGGGTGTATTTATTAGCATGTTTCTCTTATCATAAACACAAATAACCAAACAACATAATAAAACTGAAACGCAAGAAAGAGCTAGCTAGCAAGCTAGTAAAATGAGCCATGAGTTAGAAGAGCCATTGACGCCCGCCGGCCGGTTGTTTATTCAACCGGAGACCAACATCTCCGTCATCTGCTGCTTAGGCACACATCAACCCCTTCGAATCAATGACATAAAATCCGTTATCGCGGACTCCATGTTGGCAAAACACCCTCGATTATCCAGTATCTTGGTCGTTGATAAAAACGGCCAAGAATGCTGGAGAAAAATCGAGATTGACATGGACCGACACATCATCTTCCACAATGACCCCTTTGAGGGTGCGAAAGATGACCAAGATGCAGCCAATATCCTAATGGCTGATCTTGCTGTGTCAGTACCATTTGAAATGGACAAGCCTTTGTGGGAAATCCATCTGTTGATTCCCCACAAATGTGCTGTCATTCGAGCGCATCATGCGCTAGGTGATGGAGTCTCAATGCTATCATTCTTTTTGTCAATGTGTCGAAAGGCTGATGATCCTGAAAAAATGCCCACCATGAGTCCAGTTATTGATCCCCGAACCAACGGCTTGAAGAAAGCCGTTAGAGGGATGTTGTGGAGGTTGTTAAAGGTGGTATGGTTTACAGTGGTGTTTGTTGTTGATTTTATAGGTAGGGTTTTTTGGGTTCGGGATGAGACGACGATGGTGAGTGGCGGAGCTGGGGTGGAGCTTTGGCCTAGGAAATTGGTTACGGCAAGATTTTTAATTGACGACATGAAGATAGTAAAGAAGTACATCCCTAATACAGTAAGTTTGTCAGCTTAAACATACTTAGTTTAGATTTGTTCGTTTATCTTTTTTTTTCCTCCTGAAAATCAAATCACCACAACCGTATACAACAACCATTTGAAATGAACAAATCTAAACCTAAAACTAGATCTCTTTAAAACTAGATCTTTTCATTTAGTAACTATGATGAACGCAATAGTAACAAGATACTTTATAATTATAGTACGTTAGTGTACAACTCTGGGTTCTGCTTGTAACATCATACTTAGATAGTGAATTTAATGCCGTTCAAAAAACAAAGGTAGTGAATTTAATAATATTAATAGGACACGAAGGATTTTAAGTAGTTTTAAAATAAAATAGTTAACAAAACTATTTTGTCGTATTGTAATAATACAAATATAAGTAAAAACTAACGTCGGTGATATTTTTTCCCTTTCTTTTCAAAATTTATGATATTTTCTTTCTTTTTCGCTTTGTATTTTACTAAATTTTCTTTTCTTGTTTTTCGAGTTTGACATAGATTGCTATCTTTTTTTCTTTTGGCTTTTCTAGATTAATCGTACAATTTTACATTGTTGTCAATATTAATCTTATGACTTTATACAATAACGTCTAAGACATTATACATTTTTTTATCTATACTTAAAGACATTAATGCCATGAACATAACATGTGCATGTGACAAAATAAAATACAAGTAATGTCACGTGGAGCACCACATGTTAATATCATCGTTATAAAACGTGACATTTGCACAACTTCCCTCGGCATAGATTTAAATACCAGTTATTATTAATTATTGACTGTTACTTTAATATTAAGTAGTATATAACGTACTTTAACTTTTTATTTATTTTTACTTAGAGAAGCCACACATTACAACTGTATATTTTAGGCTAAACAAGACATGTGGTCATGTGGAGAAGAAAACTAGGAAAGTGTTCTAACACATGACAATATGACATAAGGTAGATTGGAAATTGGTATAATTTATGAGTAGATGTTGTGGGAGTCGTTTTTATTAAATAAAACTTCGATATTAAAATCTAATAATATATATTATTTAAAATTACATAACAAAGGGTTTTTTATGTATACATTTTCGAAAGGCACATAAACAAAGGGTTCTTTTACAAAACTTTTGTTCGTCTCTCTAAGTTTTTAATTTTTTCATATATATTTATGATTTTAACCATTTATTTTGACTTAATTATTATTATTTTAATCTCTGATGACTTAACGTTTATAACGTTGACCCTTTATTCTAATTTGACATGTTTACGACTTTTATCCTCCGTTGGTTATCATTTTGACATGTAAGTTTAGATTTTCTCTGTCTTTTAATATGTACTGATTTACGACTTTACATCGTAATATACGAGACATGAGTTTTTTTTATCAATGCATGTGAAGAAGTCACATACGTGAAACCCGACCGCATGACCTAGCACTACAACACGCGGACAGGTCTTAAATATAGTATAAGAAGAAAGTTTAAATTAAAACAACAAAAAAAATAAATAAAAACATGAAATGTATAAATACGTATTATTAGTTTGGAACAATTAACAAAAATAAGCTCATGCCTGATGATTAAATTTATGCATCTAACATTGTTGTTATGAGCTCGAATTTCAAATGTCACATAATATTACTTTCTGGAATAAAGAGTTAATATTTTAATAAAAGATCGAGAGAATGTGGGATTTACCTTTAAGTGGATCTTATGTATAATAATGTGTAATGCTTGAAAATATGTGATAAAAATTTAATTTTATATTAATGCGGGATTTGCTGTTGTTTATACGTTGTGGTTCCTTCCCTTGTTTGGGGGTTATTTGCTGAAATATAATCTGCTTTTCAAAAAAATATAAGTGAGCGTAGATTAGTTTATGGGTAGCTGCATTGTGTTGAAAGAGAAAATATGGTTACTGAATTTAAACAATTATAATTATTGGTCATTGACTGTTATTATTCTTAAATATTATTTTAATTAATATAAATCCTAACTAAACACTTTGATGTTTATATCATTAAAAGTTAACCACTAACGTAGTTATTTTTTTGCCGATGTACCGATTTGGCACGTCACCGTCACCGTGCCACATATTAAAAAAGATAGGACACGTCACCGTGCCACATCAGTAAAAACATAACGGCTTTAGTGGTTTGGCTAACTTTAGGTGATATGGAGACCAAAGTGTTTAGTAGAAAGTTTTATTGGCCAAAGTAATAGTTGGGAGTGACAATAGCCAATGACCAATAATTAAAGGTGTTTAAATCCAATAACTCGAGAAAATAAAATGTTTTAGTATTAAAACAAAGTTAGTAATTTGGGTTTTGTATTGTTGTTTATACGTATAATGTGATTTTCAGACGATAAATGATGTTCTATTCGGCATAATTTCGTACGGATTGTCAAAATACATGGACAATCGATCATCAAAACGTAAGCTTCTTCAACTTTAGTCTTCACATGCTGTAGAGACGATATAACCATCTAACAATTTGTTAATAATCAATCAAATTTAAACTTTGTCTTGTAGCTTTACGTGAAGGTTTGCGAATGACCGGAATCGCCATGGTCAATCTACGACCTCAACAAGGATACCAGGTCATCAATTTTAATCTCTCTTAAGGACATATAGTTTATTTTGAATTGAAAATGTTTCGTCTCTTATAAAACTTGTGTAACTACTGGTTGGACCGGTTTTTAAAACCAAATGACATCATAAATAATTTTACATAATTAATTTGTTTTTAAGTTGAATTTAAAACTTAAAAGTTTGTTTTAAGTAACATGGCCTGAAAGTAATTAATCGGGTCGGTTATGTGATTTGCTCTTGTCGAGTATGTGTTTCCTTAAAATCTAACCTAGCTAGCTTTTTAATAGGATTTGGAAGAGTTGATGAGGGATCCAAGGGCAGGGTGGGGAAATAAATTTGGTTTTTTGGTGTTACCCGCATACTACCACAAAAGCGGGTCGGATCCATTGGAGTATTTGAAGAGGGCAAAGTCCATGATTGACCAGAAAAAGTCTTCTTTAGAGAGTTTTTTCTCCTACACATTTGCCTGCTTCGTCATGTCCATCTTGGGTGCAAAGGTACGTGATAACTCTTTTTGGCTTTTACTTTGTACCTTAATTTTACAAAATCCGTGGCTACTAATTTGAGCGGCTTGGGTAAGGCGTAACAACGGACTCTATAACCGAATTTTTAGCTCTCTAAAATGATACTTGTCACTTTGAGTTCATGTGATATTTCATTAAATTATACGTTCAATTCCAAATGTAACAAACAACAATAAACAATCGATCAAATGCAAAGCAACCTTATTTCATTTTGATTTGGTTTTGGTTTTAATCTAACTAACCATTTTATTTAATTTTCAGTATGCAAGTCTATTAAATTACAGGATCCTATGCAACACGACGTTTACAATTTCAAACATTGTTGGTCCAAAGGAGAAACTTACGTTTGCAGGTCATCCCGTCGACTACATGAAAACAACATCATCAAGTTTACCACATGTACGTAACGTACTGCATATTCTTACAACTTTGAAGCTATAAGTTATATATTTCTAGATTTTTTCTAGAATAAATTACAAGAAGCTAAACTATATATATATTTAAAACGTGTGTCTTACTCTATTCACCAGTCGAATCATAACTTTTTAGTCAGGTTACAACTCGACTATGGTATTTCAAAACATATATTTTTTTTAAATATGTCAAGTGTTGGGAGGTTCGCGCCCCCTTGATTGACCCCTTCTTGTTCCGCCCACAAACATTCTAATGATTTGTGTAAATGTCCTCTTTTGATCATTTATTATACAGGCAATTACAATGCACATGGTGAGCTATGCAGGAACGGCATACATGCAAATCCTAGTGGCCAAGGATCTTGTACATGACCCTGAAGTTTTAGCCAAGTGCTTGGAAGACGCGTTGCTCGAGATGAAAGAAGCTGCGTTGCCCAACATCAAAACAAAGTGAGAACTAAACCGGGTAAGACCTTCAAAGCAAAACTGGATCGACTAGTTATGAATATATATTTATTGAATTACTTTTAAAGTTATTTAGTATGTCTGCTCTCTAGCAGGGGCTATTTAAGCATATGTGAACAACAGTGTATCTCTGAGTTTGTTTATTCACTTTTTAAATTTTACGGACACGTGTCAGCTTGTTTATTTTATAAAAAAAAATATTTTCTTTATTTTTCATATATTCATATATATAAATTAAAAAATAATAACTTTGTTTATGTTTACCTTTAACTTATTGATCAAACAATCATCTTTTGTATTTTTAAACTGATGTGTAGAAAATATAGTGATCATATGCAGATAATATGTAATGATTTTGGTTTTTAATTTGTATAAACTAAATTGTAGGCTGTAATTTAAACGAGTCAACGAGCAAGCCACGAGCCAAGCTGGCCTTGGTTATCTCTCGCCTCGTATACAAACCGAGCCAATACGGGTAGTCTCATTTAAAAACAAACCGTTTTTTATTGAAATCAGGTTTACATCGGGCTGGGGTTGGAAACCAGTTTTGTTTCTTGCACCTCCAGTACAACCTGTGATGAATAACTCGGTTAGGTGATAAAAACCGGTTTTGATATTTCCATCAGAAACCGGTTTGAAAAAACCCGGTCCAGCCCGCTTTTTTACAATTAGAAACCGTAATAACATGGTTTTTTTACTCAACCCGACTCTACGGTGTTTTTCTTTTTGACCAAAATCGTGTTGTACACCTAGCCGTGCACAAAAAAAACCGGTTCCGGAACCGACCTGGTGTATCCGAACCGGAACCAGTTGTATCCGAACCGTAGGGTACACATGGGTTCTGGTTCTAGGGCTGTTCACGAGCCGAACCGAACCGAGCGAGGGCTTGCTCGTTGCTTGGCTCGTTTACAAATCGAACCGAGCCGAGCGGCTCATTTACAAATCGAGCCAAATTCGAACCGAACGTAAATGAGCCAAAATCGAACCGAGTATTTTTCGAGCGAGCGCCGAGCGAATTTATGAGGATTACTTTTTGTAATTTTTTTCTTAAAATTAGTTTATAAGGAACAAGTTTAAAGTTGAATATGATGTACATAAATACAAATTTATAGCTTTAAGAAAAACTAGTATTAACTTGCAATTTTTTCTAGATTTTAAAGTTGATGTTTATATAATGTATATAAAACGATTAATAAAAGAGATAAATGACTATTATTTTCAAATATTTCAAATATAACTAATAATTTTGAAAATATATATTTAATATCAACATAATTATAACAACATATTAGCTACTTATGCATATATAATTATATAAAAAATAAATTAAAAATATTCGAGCCGAACCGAACCGAACGGACCTTTGCTCGTTGCTTGGCTCGTTTACAAACCGAACCGAGCGGAGCGGCTCGTTTACAATCGAGCGAAAAAACGAGCGAGCATTTTCCGAGCAGTTTCCGAGCGAGCGACGAGCGGGCGGCGAGCGGCGAGCGATTTGAACAGCCCTATCTGGTTCCTCCAAGAAAGTGGAACCGTATCCGGAACCGGTTCCACCTCAACCCGGCCAAAACCCGGACCCGACCCTACCAGGAACCGAAAAAACCCGGTTAAACAGGTCAAAACCCGGTCAAATACCTGATCATATCCGGAACCGGAACCCACCCTACCCGGTTCTTGACTTTGTTAACCAAAACCGGACGTCCGGACCCGGTTTCGAAACCAATTTCTAAAAAAACCCAGTTTGTGGATGGCTATGGTACACCTCTAGGTTGTACAGTCTGAAACCCAAAACAAACTGAAACGACCCATTTATTATGTTTATTAGTTGGGCTCATCACGGAATATAATAGAAGTTCTGAAACCAAAAGGCCCAAAGGATGTTCTTTTTACCTGGATCTTTTATAGAATTTTTTAAAACGGTGGTTTGTATAACGGCCTATGATCGAAACACTCAGAGGTGTAAGGATCGAGATTGAAATCCCGCCTCTAATACCAATAATCGTACCAAATTATTTGAATTTGGAGTTTTTGAAACTTATTCGAATTAGAGCAGGATTAAAGATTTGGGGAATAGGAGTCTACTCATTAAGGGATGAGAAGTGAAAACTGAAAAAAAACTAAAGAAGAAATCGGATTATGAAAATGGAAATATAAAATATTTAGAATAAAATATTTAAATATAAAATAAATTAGTATAAGTATATAAAAAATCATTTATATGAAATATAAAATGGTATAATGTATGCATAGATTTTTATTTGTGAAGTTATATCTATATTTTTTATTAGAATTTCGAATCGAAATAAAAATAAAAAAATAAAAATTCAAATAAAAAATTCAAATCAAATCCTAACATGAAAATTCAAATAAAGTTTCGTAAAGTATTTTTGTGTACTTATAGTTGAAAATCACGATTGGATAACCTGGGAAGAAGAGGGGTGACAAAATTCGTAACGTCACTTCGTCTTAAACATCTAAAAGTACATCTCGTCACATTAACTAAAAAGCGAATAACAAAAAACAAAACCCAAAGCTAGCATTTCAAATTTCGGTTTTAAACATATTTTAATTAAACCTAAAGAAAACTCAAACAACAAAAGTAACCGAAGCCCATATTTGTGGCTCCACCCCGTATTTGTGGCTCACCCACGTCTCGAACCATGACCCAAACCCATGAACTGACTCATAAACTGTGACCCTACTAACGACCTGAACCATGAACTAAACCAATATATGACTTATAAATTGGCCCTTGTCTAACCATGACCCACCCCATGGTCTAACCCATGACCCGACCCACGAAAGACCCATGAACCAAACCATGATTTGATTATGATTCGACTCAATACCTGACATGTGTCTCGAACCATGACCCGAATAAGAACCCAACCCATAAACTAACCCATTACCCAACTCATGCATCGACATGACTTGACTCATCTACGTACCCATGTGTCATGGCTCGATTTATAGTCCGACCCATGCCCCCGACTTATACCCATGACAAGGTTCTTTTGTCTCTTGTATTGAATTGTGTTTAAACTATCTATATTTTCTTACGTACCTACTAAACAACACAAAATAATGATTAATGTTTTTACAGTATAATCAAACAAGACAATGGAATGGTAATGATGCATTTCATTTTTTGTCCATTCCTCTATTTATTCATGTTTACATTTATTCCATTACATCATACAAAATAGACCATGAGTTATTAAAAATAATATGTTTTAATTAAGGAAGGATCAAGTGGCTTTGTTTGTACCACATAAGCATGTTACGTCGATTAAAAAAGCCACGCGAATAAAAACGGAGTTACAAAACAAGTTAAGTGTTCGGTTGAGAGTGGTGTTAATGAATGTGTTAGTGAAAATGACAACAATAAATACCCCATAATAAAAGATGAAATAATACAACATGAAGCCTTTTATCGAGGACGTATAGATAGATCGGACATTATTGAACCAGCTGCTTTAACAGTGAGTTTCGTATTCGCTTATTTAAGGGTCTCAGAACCTGACCACCAACACAACACCAACTTCAATTCCCTTAATTAAAATGAGTACCCAATCAAACGAACCACTTACACCCGCTGGCCGCTTATTCGTACAACCCGCAACCGAACAAATCATCAACTGTGCTCTCGGAATCGACCGCCCCGTCGATATCGAAACCGTCCGGTCCGTCGTCTCTGATTCTCTACTTGTCAAGCTCCCTAGATTCACCAGCATTCTTGTCACGGACAAACACGGAATTGAACAATGGAAACGAGTCGAACTAGAACTCGACCGCCACATCATCTTAGTCCATGATGTAGACAACAGCAACAACAACAACAACGACGAAGATGTTGTCAATGACTACTTAGCTAACTTAACCGTCTCATGTCCATTGAGTAACAATAAACCGTTATGGGAGATACATGTTTTACCGGCACACAAGTGCGTGGTGATGCGTTTTCATCACGCGCTTGGCGACGGTGTTTCGTTGCTTTCGTTGATGTTGACATTGTGTAGGAAGGTTAGTGATGGTGAGAAGATGGTGATGATTGAACCTGTGGCTTCGGGTGCAAGGAAGTGTAGAGAGGGTGTGGGATTAAGGTTGTGGAAAATGTTGAAGATGTTGTGGTTTACGGTGATTTATATGGTTGAGTTTTGTATGAGGTGTTTATGGTTACGAGATAAAGAGATGCTAATAAGTGGCGGAGAAGGGGTGGAGATGTGGCCGAGGAAGCTGGTGACAGCGAAATTTAGTCTCGATGATATGAAAACGGTCAAGCGTGCCGTTGTCAACGCGGTTAGCTTCGATTCTCATACACTCATCTACTCTTACTTTATTACTTTAGAGTACAAAATTTTTTTTCTATAATAATCACAAGATATATGAAACTAATATCATCTAACATTATTCTTATGAAATAATATGTTTGAACTATATTACTTATATAAATAATAAACAATAAATTTATCACAGTGAGCTCGTTTGGGATTCATTTGGAAAATGAGCTCGTTTCTAAAAAAAAACTAATAAGTTATATTCAAACACAATTTAAACACCTACTATATGTTATCATATCCTTTTCAAACACAATTTATCACAGTGAGTTTGTATATTTTAAAGTGGTCGAAGAATGTAAGCGATAAGAAATAAAATTTTATTATTCATCTCCATTAGTTTTTTTAAAGTGATTGTTAGTGGTTGGGAGAGAAAAAATAATGCTAAAACTAAAAAAATATATTTTTAAAATGAAAAGAGAAAAAAAAAATAATTATGTGTTTCAAAGGCCTTTGTTCCAATGGTATTAATTATGTGTTTCATGTTGCTGGTTGATCATCATCGCATTAAATTACATGTTTTACTTGTGTAAGGTTGTCTATCGGATGTACATGATCCATTGATCCAACTGGTCTTCGTCTGAGCTATTCAATGTGGACCAACCTAACAAGTTACTATTTTACAAGACCTTTACAGATTGTCCTTTCACGGATGACATTATCACAAAACATCCTTTCAAGAACGTACCATAACTTACATAAACATCACTCATACCTCTAAACTATACTCCACTCCTAAGTATATATTTCAGGAGTAACGAACATCCTAAAACTCGAGAACACGTAACATTTAGCGGAGTAGAAATATCATTTACAATTATATTCAGACGTCAGTGGGGTTAGTGGTACATTGGTAACGTAATTTGTGTTGGAAGCACTAGGTCTATCGTGCAGGCGTGGTTTATTTTTATGTAAAAATCATTGTTAGTTCTTAAAAAAGAGTAAACTGCAGTTTTGGTCCCTGTGTTTTGATATCATTAACAGTTTCAGTCCCACTTTAACAGCTTTTGTCCATGTGTTTTTGTTTTCTAACAGAAATGGTCCCCAAACACTAACTCCATCCAATTTTCCGTTAAGTCTTCCTTACATACGGAGAAAAAATGTCATTTCTCATACTCTTCTTGACATGCGACTGAATAAAAATGTTAAACCTACATGATGACCTAGATAAAAGAGGGGAAAAATAAAATTTTTACCCCTCCGATGTGAGGCGCGTGAGAGACTTAACGAAAAAATGGATGAGGTTAGTGTTCGGGACCATTTCTGTTAGTAAAATAAAACACAGGAATCAAAACTGTTAAAATAAAACTAAAATTGTTAATGGTATCAAAATACAGGGATTAAAATGGCAGTTTTTACCTTAAAAGATACAAAATAAAAAATTATATTCGGACCCCACGTCACAAAAATCATAACTACTCAAACATATTTTGTGTTCCTTACAACAATAGATATGATATGATCATCAATTATTGATTTGATAGGTAGATACACAAAATAAAATTGGCATTTAATACTATCAAATACTCCGTATATTTCGTTTTCTTGCAACACCTTAATTTTATTTAATTTAAAAACTTGTTTTGATATGGCCGTGTCCTAAAGGCTAAAGCTAGGCTACTTTTAATATCAATAGGATGCGATACACATCTCTATTTAATTTAAGTATCTAACTTCGAATCAAACAAACTAAACTAGAATGAAAACACAAAGTAAAAACATACATTTTTTTAGCTTTTTTTCACTTATTTAATTGCTTCATATAGATGTTTGCAGTTTGCTAACTTTAAAAGTGTGTTTCCACTCTAGACTTAAGAAATGAACGAAACATGCATTTCGATGTGTGCAAAAGGAATAAAGTGGCATGAGTATATCTAAACAAGTGGAAATTAGTTGTTATTATATCTCAAAATATAAAAAATATTGAGAATATGTTACATATTAAAAGTATATATGGATGGTTGTATATTTGGAGGAGGAGAATGCAAGTTTGGGAAACTAATATCCCCCCACATTCATGATGTTGTTGTATGCTTTGCTTTCTTAAACAACTCAATGGTCCCTCATTATACAATCATACAATAAAAATTCTATTTTTGGTGTCTTTTCACTTTTTACACAAATGTACCATTTATTTGTTTCCTATCATTTTTATGAAACTTATTTTCTTTTGCTTTGACCATTATAGTTCAAAAGACAAATGACTTACCAACGTACCATAACTTAGTAACATTTAATATTACTTATTATAAGACTCTCTCCCACACATGAGAATGATGCTTGTTTGCATGTGCTTATGTATATGTTTTTTTACTTTTTGTATATGCATATTAAGTAATTTCTAGTTTTTTTTCTGTTGAACGGCCAATATATAAATAAAATCCGACCAGCAAGGAGCTAGCAACCAACTCAAGATACAAACACATGGGAAGAGTTCCCTAAAAGAAAAAACTAAGAAAACACTACACAACAAATTTGACCCAACTTGTCCACTTAAGATTTTTAAAACTCCCTCTGGATTTTATCCACAATCAACACTGACCCATTTGTGGTCTATCACCAACCAAAAAAAATTAGGGGTCAATAGATCATTTACCCACGTATGGGTCAGTTTGACTCTTGACATCTATGGATTTATGGTCTATCGCGTGGTAAATGAATGCCTTAAAACACAAAAAATATTGCATTATGAAAGCTTTTAAATCCTTCTATAATCAATATATACTTAGTTTTTTTAATAGGATCTAAACCACGTCGTATGGAAAAGATCGAGGTAATTAAAAAATAGTCCATTTTTATTTAATTCCTTGACAATCTTTATTAACGATTATTCAAATTTGCAGACAATCAACGACGTCCTTTTTGGAGTAATATCATATGGGCTATCCAGATATTTGGAAAATCATTCAACAAAACGTAATTAATCAATAAACTAACTCTCCATTTTATAAGTTTTTTAAAACTAGCTATTTTCAAATTTTATTATTGCCAACAAGATTTAAGTTTACCATCTCTTACATGCAGCTCTTCGAGAAGGCCTTCAAATCACCGGTGCAGCAATGGTTAATCTCCGAAAATCGTCAGGACTCCAGGTTTATTACTTACGATTATCCATCAATTCATTTTCACAAACACATTTTTCACTATCAGTAATAACCTAGAAACTCGTCCGTTTGTGGTTTTTTATCACTGGAGTCGATTTTTTGGTAGCATTCTAACTCGACCAACAAATGAGAACTAAGACGAATGATAATAATGTGATCAGGAGATCACAGAATTAATGAAGAAAAATTCAGGATCAAGGTGGGGAAACAAGTTTGGTATGATGCTATTGCCAATATTCTACCATGGAACTAGTGGCTCTGATCCTCTTCAGTTTTTGAAGAGAGCAAAGGTCATGATTGATAATAAAAAGCTTTCTTTAGAGGCCTTTCTTTCCTACAAACTCAGCTACTTTGTAATGAAATATTTTGGTCCAAAGGCAAGTTTTCTTCTTCGCGTTTTGTGGTTTATGATACATGATGCATTACATTCAGGGCTGACAGTTTCGGTTTGCAGTTTACTAGCTTGCTTAATTACAGGATAGTTTGTAACACTACTTTCACGATTTCAAATCTCGTTGGCCCGAAAGAAGAGTTCATGATTGCAGGTGTTCCGGTTACATACATCAGAGCAACGGGTTCAAGCTTAGCACATGTAAGAGTTAATGAAGTCACTATGTGTATTTATTAAAATTTCCTAAGAGCTTAAAAACAAAAATTATGGATGATGATGTGTATTATGCAGGCAATTACTATGCATATGGTGAGTTATGCAGGAAAGGCTGAGATGCAAATTCTAGTGGCTGAAGATATCATACCTCACCCAGAAATACTAGCAAAATGTTTTCAAGATGCTCTACTTGAAATGAAACAAGCAGCATTAGCAGCCACATTACCCCAAAAGTAAGATATGAGATATTAGCTAGGAATTTTCTGGTAGAACGTAATGTTACTTCCGGATATCAGACAAATTTATGTTGTATGTCAAGAAAACATGTGTTTGCTATATAACGGAATGAAATGATGCTAACGATGAGTACTATCACCAAAACCATATTCAGTTAGACGTATATAGAGAGATTGTAATGTCTGTGAAAACTGATTCAAAATGAAAGTCACCAAATGCACACCTACTTTCTTGTTTCCTTAACCTATTAATGTGTTGTAAGAATTTATATAGGTGTAATTTATATTTGACTCGGCCACATAACCAAAGATTAAGCTACAAAACCGAATCCCATATATTCATAGGCATCACATGAATCCTATAAATGATATACATGGATAGTATGTTCTTGTGCTTTCAACAAGTTAGCATGCAATTGAATTTGTTCTATGAGTACTTAACTAGCACTCACCATAAACTTAATTAACAAGTTACCTTGCTATTCAATTTGTTCTATGAGTACTTAACTAGCACTCATCATAATTGACATGTTTTTTACGATCACTACTTTAAGCTTAGTACAACTGTTAAGCTAATTTTTTTTTATCTTGGTATGCTCAAATAAACTACAGCCTTGACAACAAAGTTCATAAAATGGCAATACTTGCACAATTACTTTGTATATTATCACAAAAGTAATTTCTCGGATGCTTTATAAAGTATCTCACAGACCCAATGTCTTCCATCTTGATGTCGGAGTTAGGTTCATTTCCAATTACTTCTTTTGGTTGGTATTATTTGAAGTATAGTTCCGGGTATGGAATAAACTAATTAACATATTGAAGTGTCACTTCAAGCTTAAGTTGACACCTTGGTAGATCAACAGAACTAAAAAGGCTACAACTTGATCCCTTTAAAATCTAAATATAGAGATGAATCAGAACTAGGTCAGAGAACATATGTTTACAACTTGATCCTTCTAAACTCTAAAAATGGAGATGAATCAGAACTAGCTCACAGAACACATGCTTACCTTTGAAAAAAACATATACAAATACTTCGAAAAATTACCATGTCTATGTGAAGCACATGGAAAAAAACATGTCGCAAAAGAATGTTGGACTCGAAAGGGGGCTTGACGAGTAAAGGTCAACGATGCTGATACAATTGCATACTTAGGGAACGAGTAAAGGTCACAAAATTGCATATTTCCCCAACTCATGCTTTAAGAGCATTATACAATGTGCATAAAAAAACTTGTATTTTAATTAAATATGTGATTGACCCAAAATTCTTTAATCTAAAAAGATTTGACACATTTTTTGTGTGAGAACTAGGTGAAAAGTAACATTTGTATAGAAATGAATCAAATTAGATTAGTTTGAATCTTTGCCTTAGAATGTGTATATTCGAGTATATTGTCATAAGCATTTGACTCGAATGGTTTAACAGATTTGATTGTATTTAACCGGCAACTTAGATAAGGAAATGTCTAAATACCAACCTTAAAATTTTGTTAATGAGAAAACTAAGAAGTGATTGTTTCTCGGGCCTCAGGGCAAGTTTCAATTATGATAGTTTCAACTTTCAAGGAGTCTTTGCTCCAAGTCCAAAATTCGGGTCTAAAACCAATCTTCAAAATAACAATAACATAGTAGCACACGACATAACTTAGGTTTCAAACACACCATAACAGTATAAGAAAGTTTAACAAATCTTCAAAATCTCATAATCCAACTGAACCAAAACCAGCAAAATCTAGGTAAAACATCTGACTAAGCACGCACCTTGATCAGTTTAGAGTTTAAGAAACAATGCCATCATTCAAGGACAATGCAGCAAGTTGGTCAGCTGGGCTACCCTGCTGCTGAGCCACACTCTTGAGCACTTCCATCGCCTCTGCAACCTTCGCCTTTAATGCTTCTGGTGACTCCAGAAGGTGAAGAACCTCTGTCTGATCCATCTCCAAAAGCATTCCAGTTACCTTCGCTGCTGACTCGGCTTCGAGCTGTTCCACTAGAGGGTACAGATTCTCACCCAACATCTAAAATATTTACACATCACACATCCGATTCATAATAATATCAAAGATTGTTTCATTTTTAAGAAACTAGGATGAATAGCTTACAGTTCTTTGCTCTGATGGAGAAGCATTTGCAAGTGCAGAAGCTAAAGCACCAATTGGAATTGGCTGTGAAGGGATTCCACCAGCATCACGCAACTGCATCGGATTTCCAACATCATATGGAGTAGAACCCATTGACATGTCACCAACGTTACGACCAGGTGGGTAACGATACATTCGTCCACGTGGCATCATCTATTATTTTCAAATGCGTAGTTATTTAGGGTTTCTGCTTTTATCACTTAATAAAACATAGTAGAAGATGGGTACTACAAACCTGCTGCTGCATAAGGGGAACTGGCTGTTGCTGATTCTGCTGTCCAGGAACACCAACACGTCTTCCACCTGGACGCTGTCCCTGTTGACCTGGGGGAACCATTGGCATGTAAAAGCTTGGCATTGGGCCTCCACCAGGCCTCATACCTGGAACAAGTTGCTGCTGATACCCAAAACCAGGCTATACAGGTATTACACAACAAAAGTTAATAGATAAGAAGCGTCAAGTATATATCCAATAAACTTTTCAAAATCTATTTTAAAAGTGATACAAAATGGCATTGAGATTTACTTGGGGAGGAATGAAGGTAGGTTGAGCTTGACCATAAAACATTTGTTGACCCAGACCAGGACCACCGGGAGGGAACATTGGCATGCGAGGAGCTCCAGCAGGTGCCATTGCAATAGGACGCATTTGTGAAAACTGTGCCTACAAGGATAAAAATAATAAAGATCATTTTGCTTCTTTTCTGCATCTGTTAATAGCTTTAAATATCCTTGTGACTCTGTAAAACACCCTGGTAAACAAAAATAAAAAGAACAAAACCATTAGCCAACCTGCAAGCGAGCCTTTCTATCTTCTTTGCGTTGTGCAAGTGCTACGTAAAGTGGCTTACTAGCAACCATCTTGCCATTCATCTCCGAAAGCTACAAAAGAAAAACACATAAACCATTTGAACATGAAAAACTAAAGCAAATGTGATCATAGCAACAAGAAAATGACAGCTTACAGCTCTAGAAGCTTCCTCAGAAGTTGAAAATGCAACAAACCCTGATCCCTTGCTAGCTCCATTAGGATCTCGCATGACCTGTGCATGAAAAATAAATATAAAAATGGGTTCACGGTTCATGAGATTCATTATGCATATGTTTCAGATGTTTTTTCAATTAACAAACCTTGCATGAAGTTATAGTACCAAAAGGTGAAAACAACTCCCTGAGTTTTTCATCAGAAACAGTATCATCTAGATTCTTGATATACAGGTTTAGCCCCTGTGATTTGTCTACCGCCTCTTTCATAGTTTGCTCAAATTTTTGTTTTAGCTCCTGCTCCCTTTCATTCTTTTTTTGAGCTTTACCCACATACCATTCTTTTTCATCAAACTTCTGTCCGTTAAGACCTTCTACAGCTTTTGCAGCATCATCAGCATTCTCGAAGTTAACAAATCCAAAACATTTCGAGTTTCCATCTGCATCCCTCATTACAACAGCACTAGTGATTGTTCCATATTCACTAAAAGCCTTTCTTAAATCATCATCAGTCGTTGATTCAGAAAGGTTTTTAACAAAGACATTGGTAAACCTTGTCTTGTCAACAGCCATGTCTCTGTCTTGCTTGCGTAAGAAGGGACCCACATACACTTGCTTGTCATTCAGAAGCATGCCATTAAGTTTCTCAATAGCTTGCTGTGCAGATTCCTCACTGTCATACTGCACAAATCCATAGCCTTTTGACTGACCGGTTAAATCTGTGGCTATCTTGCAAGAGAGAATATTCCCAAATGTCGAAAAGGTGTCATGTAGTGCTTTCTGATCAATTGCTTTGTCCAAGTTCTGTATCATCAGAGAAAAAAAGGGTAAGTTTGATTAGTAAATTCGTAAGTAAACCAATAAATCAACACTCAAAAAACTATTAATGTTTACAGTACCTTGATGAATATATTTCCAGAACCACTTTTGCGCACACTAGGATCACGATGAGAATACATAATCCTGATTGCCTTCCCATTGAGAGGTGTGAAGTTCAGCACCTCGATAGCTCTAGCAGCTGTTGTTAGCATAACAAAACGAGTAAGAAACGTCTAATAACTCAACAACAAAAAGGTATTCAAAATTCAATATGTCATGCTACTTAGAATGCGTCTAAACAAATTAGTAAAAAGCATGAAACAACTTTTAACAATTATACAACAATTTAGTAACTAAAAATCTAAAAGATTATGGCATGCAAGATAAGAAAATGCAGTCACTTAACCAACCTGATGCAATTAAAACAAACTATTTAAATTGCTTGACTCATCAAACAAACTCCTTGTTCCATAACTTATAGCTTGAACAACTACATCAAAACTTAAATACACTAACATAATACAGCATAATCATTTGCATACAATATGGCCATAAGTTATCTACACAATCTCTAACAAGGTCAACGACAGCTTATTTGCAAAATCAGCAATCAACTACTATGAAATCAAATCATATAAAAATAAAAAGCTAAACACATTAGAGTATAATTGTATAAACAACAAGCAAACTCACCATCTTGAGGATTGACATAGTTGACATAACCATAACCAAGAGAGCGACGAGTAGACAAATCCCTACACACTCTCACCGAAACCACTTGACCTATCTGGTTAAACAGCTCATAAAGCTGCCCATCGGTGACGCTAAACTCCAAATCTCCGACGTACAACGACGTCGGAACAAACTGCTGAGCGCCACCAGCACCACCGTTCACCGACTGAGATTGAGGAACTTGCGCCGCCATGACAAAACCCTAGCAGATATTTGTATTTTCCGGATTTTTTGAATTTTTTTTTGGTTTTGAAACTTCCCTCTCCCCTTGTTATTGATAAAATCAGATCTTGATAGATATGTAGAAAGGAAACTAGATGAAAATTGAAGGTGTGAAACCCTAGAAATTTTTTAGGTTTTTGATTTGGTTTTTGATTTGGTTTTTGGTGGATAGAGAGAGAGAGGGAAGGATAATAGATAGGGATAGAGTAGTCGGAGGACCGACCGGATAACGCCGCTAGGTTACGGAGGGAAGAGAGAATGAGGCAAACAGAGAGAGTGATGATGAAGAAGAGGATGATGTGAGTGATTTCTAGGGCATTTAATGTGGGTATGAAGTGAGGGGTTGTTTGTACAAATTTGGAACTATGAGGACCGGAAGGAACATCATCTATTTTATCATCTTACACACACTCACATAGATCAAGACTACACGAAACCTTACCCGGTTCCCGACTTTATTGATCAAGACTAAGTCGAGCACTCGAGCGCACGACTAAAAAAAACTCATTAGATTACCGACTCCAAGCATGAGCTTCACATATCGATCCTGATATGGCTAGCAAGCCTAAATGAGCTTCACTATCAAACTTAATTTCCTACCCAAAACTGATTCTTTATATATACACGCATACACTAAATATATGTTTACATAACTAGTTCACTATATGTAAATTTGTGATAAACAATGATAAATCATATGTATTTAAATATATACATATGAAACTGGCGTTAGCAGTATTGTATAGTTGTAATTGCATATGGTACTTATTTGTTTGCTTAAGGTACATCATTTTAAGCATACGGTACCTTTGATGTATTTGTTACTCTTTGTTAAACATAGGGCACGACTTGTGAAGTTTTTTGTTAACTCCTTACATGACACGTTTTTTGAAAGATGTCTTTCTTTTTAGTTCTTTCATTCATATCATACATGCCTCTTCTCCACTTTAATTTATTTTCATTGTTAGCACTGAACTCTTTTTCTGTCTGGTTTTCTCGAGAGAGAATAACACATGTATTAACCATTTTACTCTCACTAGAATAGAAACTACACCGACGGTCGCCTAACCATCGTTGTCGGTTGTTCCACCAACGTTGGCGGCTGCTTCACCACCGTTGGCAACTCCCCTTCATGGATTGTTTCAGTTAGCGTGGGTTGTCCTGCATGTTTTGTTTGTTTTTCAAGGGATAGCGACGACGATGGATGTGATGACGGGCAAGATCCGCCCTTCTCTTCTTTAGATTCGGCTGTTAATGAAAATGTGTATATAGATGTTGGTTTTTGGGGTGTTTAACCAAAAAAAACTTGTTTATGATATGAGGCTATGATGATTTGATACCACAGAAAAACAATGTAGATGGCGTGGCGGGTATGGATGGCGGGTTTAGACCTTGCAACTCACCTAGCAACCAAAATATTTTATGTTTTGTGAGCCTATATATTTTTTAATCTCATTAATTTTGTTTGGTTGCATCTTGTCTTCGTTTCCTGTTTTGATGATGAACTTTGATGGGTTTTAAGTTTTAACTATCTGTTTTGCTAATAACACATTATTTGTATTTGTTTTGGTTAGGTGTTTGGTTACCGGGTTGTAAATATTTAAATGTACTATGTAAAACCAATATAATCCGTCATTACAAAAAAAATATCACGCTTCTCCTCAACGAAGCATGGGTACCATGACTAATTATGTTATATATAAAACGTATAATTATAAATGCATATATATAATTGTTATATAATAATATACATATATAATAAATGAGACTAGCTCGAGCATAAAATTGATTCAAATTTAAATGAGTGTGAACCTAAAATGGTCGACACCAACTCAATAGTAATATTGATGGTTTGTCAGTGAGCAGGAAAATCAAGTAAATGAACTAACTGTTTGCTGTTAGCTTAATGATAGAGTCGTCAAACGAAGAATACAAGTGAATTTTTAGCAACAATATTTTGAGTAGTTTGATTCACCAAAGTTCTATGTTGAGGATGACATCGGGCAACAGTTTTGGTTTCTTGTTTCCTTGTGTTATTACTATTTAAGTATTCTTGAAAACTGTATGCATCTTGTAACTAACAATCTGTGTTTGCTAGCCAATGAAATTGTATTGTGAATATACGAGAGAAAAAAACTTTTTTTTTTGTTTCTAAATAAAGTTGCTATAGTATATGCACTTACCGTGGCGTCATTGCTTCCTCTCTTTGCAATTCTCCGACATTGATATGCTTTCCTAGTGATATAGTATCTTCTGCTATTTAGGGTGATATTATCTTTCATCTTTAATCGTAAACCATTGTTTTATTAAGTCTTTCTTATATCCTAAATTCCGCATACCTTTTTTCCCTCCGCCCCTCTTAGCCAAGTCAAGAAACTCCTATAGGTTATAACCCTCCATCTAAGTTGGTCTTTTCTACACTTGTTTACCTGTGTTGGTTTAGGGTACGGCCAGTTCACTGGGAGGATCGTCCTCCCAATTCGTAGTTTTTTCTAGAAGTAAATAAAAAAATAGTCTTATTCTCATTCTTATTAGGCTATTATCCTTTTAATGTGGTGTTTTATTACAAAGTAAAATAGCATAACTACCATTCATCTTCGTCAAAACCCTTTCATCCTCATCTCTATTGATCTCAAACTTTTGTTCATCGGCGTTGCTTTTATTCAATCATCATCGCTTAGTTAAGAGATTCTACGATAGCTTCAAAATTTCTCTGTTCTATTATTGGTACGGTAATATCTTCAAGAAAAACAAAGCTCACCCATGTCGTGCAAGAACCCGCTTATGAAAAGGTTAAGACGACCTAAAGTGCAAACAACTAATTCACCTCGTTCAATTACGTACAAAAACATGTTTTCAACCGGATCCGGTCCCATTCCATTCCAAACAGGGATCCTTGTTGGGTCAAGCCCCAAATTAACACACAAGCTCACGTATAACAAAAATGTTACTACTGAATTTACATTCTAATCTAGTAATTTGTTAATAAAATCTAACATTAATTAACCTATATTGAAAGTAAAAGTGTATGAGTAGTCTTTTGTTATTAGTTTTTTACAATTATGTTTTTTGTTTAATGTATGTTATTTGTATTGGTTAGTTGTATTAATTGTTTGTTACTTGTGTTTGTTATTTTTATTAAAGATGTTTGCTTATTTAAAATTTTGGTGAGGCCTGTGTTATTTACTTTGTTTTGTTTAATGAAATAACATTTTGACAAATAAATATGTCTCTATGGTTTGAATGTTTCGGTTTATTTGTTTGGCTTTGTTTGAAATGAACGGCTTTTGTTTTTTCGTTAATTTTAGCATGTGTATGGTTTTAACGATTGTGATGATGGAATTTTTTAATCTGGGTCACTGATTGGTTCATTTTAGATGAACCTTATTTCATGTTAATAGTCAATTAGTTGCGTTGATATGACTAGAAAATTTATTACATTATGTCGTTTTTATATTTTTTAGGTTACAAAAAGAATGTCAAAATGATGCATGTATAGCAAGTTGAACCAAACCGAGCAAAAAAAGTTCCATAAAAAATAAATGAGTTGAAGTGCTAATTTAATTAGTGAACACCGAAAATGAATTGAAGCAAAAATCAAACCAATGTTTGTAAGTGTATCAAAAAGAAGAGATAGTTTGTCAAAATCTTAGACTTTGTTGGAGTTGGGATACAACACTTATTGGGATTAATCAACCAAAAACATCACATGGGCTAAGATGTTTAACTGGGCTGGATGTTATTATTTATGGGCTGGACTAGTCAAAGAAGAAAAAAAATACGAGTATAAGAGGTGTGAGGTAGCCGTGCACAAACCGAGTTTTTTTAAGAACCGGTTCCGGATAGGAATCAGGTCCGGTTTAGGTCAACAAAGTCAAGAACCGGGTAGGGTCGGGTTCGGTTCCGGATATGATCGGGTATTTGACCGAGTTTTTTGGTTCCGGGTAGGGTCGGGTCCGGGTTTGACTGGGTTGAGGTAGAACCGGTTCCGGCGGTTCTGGTTCGATTTCGGGTACGGTTCCACTTTCTTGGAGGAACCGGAACCCATGTGTACCCTACGATTCAAATACGACCGGTTCCGTTTCAGGTACACCGGGTTGGTTCCGGAACCGGTTTTTTTTTTGCACGGCTAGTGTGAGGGGGGAGACATCATCAAGCATCAAAACTCATTCTCACCTACCATTTTTTATCCATTTAGTACATCATTCAAATCACACACAAAATTAAGTTGGGATTAAACTTGATCAATAGGTGTTAGTTGGGATTAAACTTGATCAATAGGTGTTAGTTGAGATTATATTAAACCAATTCACCAATAATAAAACATGAGATCTCTAAAAACAATAATCCTCATGGCCCGTACTCGACTGATCAAGATTAACTCCTACAATACTAAATATTCACATTATTAACTTCGAAAATCAAATTCAGTCTGATTTGGTTAAGCATCAGATTCGTTTATATATAACCGATCCAGTAGGATCTAAAATTACGTTTAGCAACTCTTAATTAGATAATGAAACATACTAGGAAATTGTATAAATCTAATCAAACTCATATGTCTTTTTTGATATGACTATGTATGTAGGGTGAATTATTAACTGACGTCAAGATCGACTAATAAATATACACGGATGGATAACAACTTTAACGACTTTTGTAATGAGATGGGTTAGATAAACCAAAATAATCATGAAACTAGCTAGATGTAATCATATACTGGTGAACATTAATGATAATTAATCTAACTAGTTCTTAGTTAATTTACTTGATCATCTTCATGATTTAAGTTTGTTATATGGCATTGGTGTACGTTACACAAAATGGTCCACAACCTCCAACAGTTACAATAATTTTAGTGCCACCGCCACTGTATCCTAAAAAGTAAAAACTGAGAGAACTGTATCCTAGCACTAGTTAAATGTGTGATAATCAAACAATTAGATATATATAATAATCGGAGAGAGATCATGGAGCTCGAAATAATTGATTTTTTAAAATAATAATCTGTCTTTTGGGAAATAACAAAAAGGTTAGGGGCTGTTTGTTTCACCTATTAATGGTTCAGTTCAGTGCTTAATCATTCAGATTCAGCACTCAGAGCGTTTGTTTCGTAAAAAAAGAGCCTCTGAATGGTTCAGTTAAGTGCTGAATGGTTAAGAGATTGAAAGATGCTGAATGAAACTGAATGGAGCATATACCAAACTTAACATCACCTGAAGTTTTACCCCAATATGGCAATATCCCCTCCATTGATAGAGCCTCTTAATGGTTCAGACCTCTTAACCATTCAGCACTTAATGATTCAGATTTTGCCAAACAGCCCCTTAGTAGATCATCTTTTGGTGAAGTGACTCAAAAAGTTTGTCTTCAAGAATGAAAAATCATATATGTACCTACCTAGCTACAACACTTGGAAAGATCATCGATGATTTTCGTTGTGTTTTTTTAATCGAGGGAAAACAAACTCTATCTTTCATATTAAAGTTCCTATATACTTGTGGAAACAACACGTCAAACTCATACCAAATGATTCTTTTGTATAGAAGGTTCACAACAATTCGTGAAACAACATGACAGTTTAAAAGGTTATAACTTTTATTTTTCGAACATTTGCATGTAAATCAGTAGAAACAGAATTAAGCTACTATACTAAACTTACGTGTGAGTAGTAGTGCTGATGATTATTTATTACCAAACATCCATTTTCCTATTATAAATCAAATACGCACTCATGCAAATGCCATAATTAGCGGTCACGTTTGTGAAGAAAAAAACATGTGATTTCATTTTCAACCAGGGTCACTTTTTTTGTCATCAAATTAAACCAACGACTATTTTAGTCCAAAAACGCCTACTCCTTTTCCTTCAAAACACCTCTTCATATTTGGTTTCTCTTCCTTGTACAGAAACAAACCATGTCAACATGTCATGTTGTGTTGGTACCTTTCATGGCATACGGCCATATGATTCCCATGGCGGACTTGGCGGTCCTCTTCGCCTCACGTGGACTACAAACCACTATCATCACCACCTCATCCTCGGCTCACCGCCTCACCAAATCAATCCAAAAAACTGCTAATTACTCGTACCCAATCTCGCTTCATATTGTGAAGTTCAATGCAGGGGAAGCCGGTTTACCTCCGGGAATAGATAACCCTGATCACGCTATGTCTAATGAACACCTATCTAGATTATTCGAAGCAATTTCAACGCTTCAAGAGCCCATTGAGCAGTTTGTTGAACAATCGCAACCGGACTGCATTGTTGCGGACATGTTCTTTCCATGGACTGTTGATATCGCAGCTAGATTTAACATTCCGCGAATCGCGTTTAATGGGACCGGATTCTTCCCGCAGTGTGTTGCTCATGAGGTGATGAGACTTAACGGACCTACGGTTTCGTCTGATTCGGAACCGTTTGTCGTCCCTAATCTTCCTCATGAGATCAAGTTAACTAGAAAACAGTTGCCTAAAATTGAGTCAGAGGAATTTAAAGTCTTTTTGAAGGTGATTATGCAAGCGGTAGAAGCGGAAGCAAAGAGTTATGGAGTTATTGTTAACAGTTTTTACGAGCTCGAGCCGGAGTATGCTCACCATTATCGCGAGGTTATGAAGAGGAAAGCGTGGCACGTGGGACCCGTTTCGTTATGTGGCAAGAGTATTGACGATAAGCTCGAAAGAGGGAAGAAATCATCGATCAATGAAGATGCGTGTTTGAAATGGTTGGGATCGAAGCCGCATGGTTCAGTTATTTACGTAAGTTTTGGGTCCATTGTGAAAGTTACAAGCTCCCAGATTTACGAGATCGCTATGGCACTAGAAGCCTGCGATGTAAGCTTCGTTTGGGTGATCAAGAAAGATCAAGAAACGTCGGTTCTAGATGGATTCGAGGCAAGGATGCAAGCGAAAGGGAAAGGGTTGATAATAAAGGGATGGGCGCCACAAGTGTTGATTCTTGATCATGAGTCGGTTGGCGGATTTGTGACACACTGCGGGTGGAACTCGGTGTTAGAAGGTGTTTCTAGTGGAGTGGCGATGGTGGCTTGGCCAGTTATGGCTGAGCAGTTTTATAATGCGAAGCTAGTGACCGATGTTTTACAAATTGGAGTTTCGATTGGTGATGTGGAGTGGAGTGCGGAGTCGACATGTGAAGGCGTGAAGCGGGATGCGATCGAGAGAGCCGTGGCGAAGGTGATGGGTGTCGAAGAGGGTGGAGAGATGAGGAAGCGAGCCAAAGAATTAAAGGAAAAAGCAAGCACAGCGGTTATACATGGTGGTTCATCGCATTCGGATTTGACTACTTTTATACAAAACATTAAAGGTTTTAAATCAAAATAACAAGAAAAAGAAACACACGTTTTACTTGTCTTTTATAATCTTATAAGGCATAATAGTATTTGATTAAAGTATATATATTATAGTGTCATATTATCAGTGCTAATTTCACACATCAATCAACCGAAGAATTTTTTTCAACCACAAAAAAGTTGTATTTTTCATTTGCAATATCTTCCATGAATAAAAAATCACATTAATCACTTCAAACTCTCCCACTAAAACTAAAAGTGTAGTCAACTTACAAACATATAAACATATATAAGCACAAGTCGACTATAAAATCTACCTCTAATTTTCATCTTGATCGAATTGAAACTAATAATTTATTAGTGTACATGATAGTAAGTCATTGTCGTTCAACGCATTGTGGAAGCAATTATTATGTGCTAATATATAACACCGGCCAGTAAATGGATTCATATTTACGATTATAGCAAGAATTGAGGATGTTTATTCGACCAAAATTTCCCATGGAGGATGGGATGTATAAAAAAGTTTAACTTAATTACGGTGGACTGAATTTAGATGAAGGAATTTTAGGAAAAGTATAAGGTAACTAGTTTTAGTGTTAATTTAGACAAAACAACGTAGTTTTAGATGGTTTCGCATGATTTCACTTTCCTCTTGTATAAGTTTCTATCTTTCTACTAATGTAACTTCCGGTTGAGTCGAACACCAAAAGTTACATTTTTATTTAAGAGAAATTCCAAGATATTTAAAGTTAAATATATTCATCGTAACATGCTCGCTATAGGAATTAAACCGTTCATCTGGTGCTTCAAACACAATAGTGTCATACAAATCGCATTGACAACAGAAGTTACATAGGATGGAGGATTGAAAAGTAAGTGGGTTAGGTTCATTGGATGCAATGGTAATTTGGCTTTGGCTGGATTCTATTTAATTTAGGCTTTATTTTCACCCACAAAAGTCTCAATCTTTCAATTTGTTTGATAAATACGCCTGAGCTTCAAAATTTTGAATATGTGGTGATTTGACCTGATCAACATTAAAATCGACGATGTAGGAGCTGACGTATTTGTCAAAGCTGAAAATGAGTCTCAACTCTCAACTGTACCCTTGCAAGATTATTTTGACCCATTGATTTTAATTATGCAACCAATCATCATTAGAAGTTGAATGATCTCGAATCGGAGAGAAGAGTGTATTTATTTAGTACATCAAATTTATTTATAAACTTCCTAAGATGTGACGTCGGTTGGTTTCCGACCAACCACCGTTTGCCACGTGGCGTGTTATAATTGTCTGCTTTTAGTTTTAGTTTTTTTCATTTTTTTTTTTCAAAATCCTGACTTTTTTTTCTAGATAAATACATATTCTTTTGACCTTCTACAACAAACGTGTTGGTGGATCATTTGGTTTGGTCCATTTGGATGTGTTTTCTTGCTATTTGTCTTAGGTTTGAAACTCACTAGCTACATTTTTTCGAACTTTTTTAATTGTTTTTTTCTTTGCTTTTCATATTTTTTTGTTTTTGGTTATCAACTAAACTTTAATATGTTTATCGCTTTGGCTCCTACTATATTTTGACATAGTTCCGTCACTGACTTTTCGGTTTTGACTTCGTTTTCATTGATATTTATGTTTGGTATATTTTCATCTTTTAATATGTCCGACAAAGACGATAAACTTTTTTTTATCAACGCATATGACGATGATATCTCCTCGAGAACCGACCGCCTCATCGCGCGACCCTGTCTTATATCTAGTTACATACACTTATACAAGTACCACAAGAATATAACAATGTAAAAATCTATTATTTTATAGGAGGATCAAGATGGGTATAAAACCAGTTAACTTCTTAAAAGCAACATAATTAATATATATATATATATATACACAAAAATAAGTTTATATTTCTTATATTAGTAATTGAGGGGGTCGGTGGTTAAATCCAACCGTCCACTTCTACTTTCACATATTGACAAGTTTAACTCTTAATTTGACATGTTTTCAACTTTTAGTTAATTATTATTTTGACTCATAAGTTTAAATGCATACACTTTAGAGAAAAAAATTTCGTTATCAGACGTGTGGCTATGTCACAAACGTGACATGTTGAAGTCGAAACATAACAGCTAATTAAGACCTGACTACGGCATCGTGTGACCCGATAACATCACTGGTTTATATAGTATATATGAAATATGAATACATGTAGTTAGCATTAAACAAACTAACATTCAATTATTTGGTCGGTTAAACAAAGTAACGTATACTCGTATAGGTCCAAACACATCAACATTAATCCAAGACATACACACTGAAATGTCACAATGAGCGGGTAATATGTGGTTTCATTTTCCACCATTTGGTTTGTTTCATGATATATGGGCCTCGTGTTTTTGTCTACAAGTTAAACCTACGAATATTGGTCGACAAGCCCTGCTACTATACATTTCCTTCTATAAAAACGTGTTCATCTTTAGTTTCTCACACAATAACACAAACAATGATAACATGTCATGTTGTGTTGTTACCTTTCATGGCTTACGGCCACATGATTCCCATGGCGGATATGGCGGTCCTTTTCGCTTCTCGCGGCCTCCAAACCACCATCGTCACTACCCCATCCTCCGCTCATCAGTTCACCAAACCGATACAAAAAACCGTTGATTACACCCACCCAATCACACTTCATATCATTGATTTCAAAGCCGGTTCATCACTGGTAACCGATAACAAGGATCAAACCGTGGCTAATGAATACCTAACCAAATTTATGGAAGCGATTTCAACGCTTCAAGAGCCATTTGAGCAGTTCATTGAACAATACCAACCGGATTGCATTGTTAGCGACATGTTCTTTCCTTGGACTGTTGATATCGCAGCTAAATTTAACATCCCTCGAATCTTGTTCAATGGGACAGGATTCTTCGCACAATGTGCTTTCGAAGCGATTAGGGTTTACGGCCCTACGGTTTCATCTGATACAGAACCGTTTGTTGTCCCTCATCTTCCTCATGAGATCAAGTTAACTAAAAAACAGTTACCTCAATTCGAGGGGGAGGAATTTAAAGTGTTCTTGAAGGTGCTTATGCAAGCAGCAGAAGCGGAAGCAAAGAGTTATGGAGTTATTATTAACAGCTTTTACGAGCTCGAGCCTGAGTATGTTCGCCATTATCGTGAGGTTGTGAAGCGAAAAGCCTGGCACGTAGGGCCTGTTTCGTTATGTAGCAAGAGTACAGAAGATAAGCTGGAAAGAGGGAAGAAATCGTCGATCGATGAGGACGTATGTTTGAAATGGTTGGAATCGAAGCCGCATGGTTCGGTTATTTATGTGAGTTTTGGGACCATTGTGAAAGTTACAAGCTCCCAAATGTACGAGATCGCAATGGCGCTAGAAGCGTGCGATGTAAACTTTGTTTGGGTGGTCAAGAACGATCAAGAAACATCGATGCCAGAAGGATTCGAGGCGAGGGTGGAAGCGAAAGGCAAAGGGTTGATAATAAAGGGATGGGCGCCACAAGTGTTGATTCTTGATCATGAGTCAGTTGGTGGATTTGTGACACACTGTGGGTGGAACTCAGTGTTGGAAGGTGTTTCTGGTGGGGTGGCGATGGTGGCGTGGCCCGTCATGGCTGAGCAGTTTTATAATGCGAAGCTAGTGACAGACGTTCTACAAATCGGAGTTTCGATTGGTGATGTGGAGTGGAGTGCGGCGTCGACATGTGATGGTGTGAAGCGGGAGGTGATCGAGAGTGCGGTGGCGAGGGTGATGGGTGTGGAAGAAGGTGAAGACATGAGAATAAGAGCTAGAGAACTGAAGGAGAAAGCAAACACGGCTATTGAAAAAGGCGGATCATCGTATTCGGATTTGACTGCTTTTATAGAAAACATAACAACATTTAAATCCGGGTAACTGCGGAAAAAAATAAGAACGATCTCATTCATCTTAGTAAACTTTTAAAATTAATAAATGATAATTAGTTATAAACTTCAACACGAAAATTAATCGTTCTTATCGTTCTCTAATGAGATATAAAATTTTGAAAATGACCCATTTTTTTTAGTTTGATTAGCGCCTCTCAAAATATTGAGACAGTCGTGATTTATTAGAGATGAATGTAATAACCGGCTTCAGATAGTGCACCGGCTTTGGTTTTGATCAGCAAGTTAAAGAAGCTTGTACGGTTGGGTCCGGTTTTGGGTTCGTGGATTTTTTGCGGATTCGGACTAGGTTTTGATAGGCTGTAGGTGGAATTTCTAGGTCCGGTTCCATTTCTCTAAAGAACAGGGAAAGTGGGAATGGTATACACCTGATGGTTTGAATAAGGTTGGTTTCTGTTCCAGGTCCATCGGTCAAGTTTGGAACTAACGTTTTTCTCACCTGTGGCTGTATATAAAACTAATTGGTGGGCTTAACAAATTTTTCATCAACTGACATCAATAGGTAGAGGTGCAAACCGATCCAATAATCAAAAACCGGTTCTTAAAAGAACCGAACTGTAGGTTCTAAATATGTTATATTATTTTTTGTAAATTTTAGGTTTTAAAAGAACCGGAACCGATTCCTACAAAAAACCGGTATGTTTTAGTGTTGTTACTTATTTAATGTTTTAAGAGCTATGTATCTTTTATATTTGACGTTTTTTTAATGTTACTACTTATTTAATCTAAACTAATATGAAAAATTTATGATCATAGACTCTAAATTAAAGCTCAATGGAGATGAAGATAGCACAGTCCATCGTTTTTACCAATCTCATAGAAAAAAAAGGGTTTTTTAAAAATCAGAACCGGTTCTACAAAAACTTGAACCGACTATATAGATTCTAGTTTTAACACTAAAAAACAGTTTTAGAACTGAAAGGTTTTTTTTACCGCCAACAAAAATTGAAACCGATTTAAAAAAACCGATTTGTGTACATCTGTCAACAAGTGAACTAAAATTATTTGGGCATTATGTCACGACCCGCCTAAACACAAATCATTTTTCTCGGAATCCGGAAGGTTCCGGACACATCTAGAGGCATCAAGGGCTGCCCGGAAGACTCCGGATCAGCCTACAACTTTCGAGATGGACAATGCATGTTTAAGGGGTCTTAAATCAGCCCCTAAGAGCCAAGGAACCTGCCGGAAAGGGCTGGAAAACCCTACATCAATGTGGACATCAAGTGCAGCCCCGGAACGTTCTAGAATGCGCAAGAATGGGGCTGCAACATGGCTGAAAGTTGGGAGCTAGAAGGGACCACGAAAATCAGGTCTTGAACCATCTAGACACCTCTTGAATAAACCATAAAAATCAGCCAAATCAAGATATAAAGGATGGAAGGATCTAGAGCCAAGATCTAGATATTTCTCTTAGATATATCAAAGATACATATGTAGGATATTTGGTAGGAAGGATCTAGATCAAGAATGATCTAGATCTCTAGCAACTAGTATAAATAGATGTAGTAGGGCTCATTTGTAGATCATCAACACTTGCACCACACTTCCAAACACCACACATACACAAGCTATTGTCTTGTACATTGTAAAGTATACTTGTAATCTTCTCTTGTAGCAATACAATATATATTTGGTTTACTTGCAACTTCCGCTCGTGTTGTCAAAGAATCGTTACTATTGTCGGGTCAAAGGCTGAACTTAGAAGGATTCTAAGTGCCGCACGTGAGTCAGAAAGATAACTCCGTGACAAGTGGTATCAGAGCCAACGATTCAAGGAGATGGCGACCGATGCAAGCAAACTAAGTGCTACCGAAGAGAACCGTGGACGAGGAGACACTCGTAAAACAAAGAAGGAACGTGATTTATCCAAGGACAAAACCCTGGAAAAGCGTCTTGGTGATTTGGAAACAGGGCTTGTCGGCATGGGGACTCAAGTTGACATGTGTATCCAACGGTTGGATGCTTTGGAAGCAGATTTCACAGACCTTCGAATAGGGTTGAAGGCTGCTGTTGAACTGCTACGAGAAGAAATGAAGGTGTTGATCACAGACTCAATCAAGGATGCAATCAGGGATGCTGACACCAAGCTACGAAAGGATATAGATGAGCTGTCTAGGGACATGCATCGTAGCTTGCTTGGGCTGGAGTCCCGTGTCAACGATTGCAGCAAAGCCATTGTTACGACTGGGGGTAATGTCGTAAACATTGGACCAAGAGTGGAGATTCCCAAACCATCACCGTTCGTCGGGAAACGGGAAGCACGAGCAGTTGATGATTTTATTTGGGAAATGGAGCAATACTTGGCGGGAGTCCAAGTACTTGATGACGCTACCAAGGTGAAGACAGCCACAATGTATCTGAAGGACACGGCTGCATTATGGTGGAGGCGTCGGAGCATGGACATAGAGCGAGGTATGTGCACCATCAAAACTTGGGCTGAATTTGTTCAAGAGCTTAAAAAACAATTTTATCCGGTAAACGCTGAACACGAAGCAAGGAGCAGGCTTCGTAAACTAAAGCAAACCGGGACCATCAAGGACTATGTTAAAGAATTTACTACACTTATCCTTGAGATCCCGGACTTATCGGATAAAGACTCCCTCTTCTACTTCCTCGATGGCCTACAGCCATGGGCTAAGATTGAACTGGAGCGCCGAAGTGTTCAAGATCTTGCTTCAGCCATTGCGATTGCTGAAAGCCTGATCGATCACAAGGAAAAACGACCCTATAAGCCCATGGTTGAGGAGGATGATGAAGAGAATGGTGGGGGAGACAAGCCCAATCATGTTCGAAAGGTGGAAACAAGGAAACCCCCAAGACATGATAATGATCGGGCTACACGGGGATGTTTTATTTGTGATGGACCGCACAACGCTCGATATTGCCCTAAGAAACAAAGTCTTCAAGCCATGGTGGCTCGAAGCAATGATGATGCATCCCAAGAAGACGAAGAGGCTCGTCTAGGGGCAATGCAACTTCAGGTGCTGAATGCTTTAACGGTGCAGAAGGGGAAGCCGTTAAAAGTGACTAAATCATGCTCAAGTGTAAAGAGCAACATTACGAACTCGGAGACACGGGGACTTCGATTCGTAAACATAGAAATCAATGGGAGGCTTGCGAAGGCATTGGTGGACACCGGAGCAAGTCACAATTTAATTACCAGGGACGAGGCCAAGCGGCTTGGCCTAAGGATTAGCACGGTGGACGGGGAACTAAAAGCCGCTAACGGTAATGCCAAACCAATCGAGGGGATGTCATGGAATGTCAAGACTAAGATTGGGACATGGCAAGGAAAGATCGATTTCTCAGTCGTGCCTCTGGACGACTACAAAGTTGTGCTCGGGATGGAGTTCTTTCGGAGATCAAATGCCATTCCAGTAACATATCTTAACACATTGTACATCATCAAGGGTGATGAAGTACACTCTGCACCGATGGAGTCAAGGCATCGAGGCAGAACACTATCTGTCATGCAACTGAGGAGGACAAGCCGAGGGTTAGGCAAGCATGACGAGGGCGTCATGGGTTTAGGTGGGGGAGAATGTCACGACCCGCCTAAACACAAATCATTTTTCTCGGAATCCGGAAGGTTCCGGACACATCTAGAGGCATCAAGGGCTGCCCGGAAGACTCCGGATCAGCCTACAACTTTCGAGATGGACAATGCATGTTTAAGGGGTCTTAAATCAGCCCCTAAGAGCCAAGGAACCTGCCGGAAAGGGCTGGAAAACCCTACATCAATGTGGACATCAAGTGCAGCCCCGGAACGTTCTAGAATGCGCAAGAATGGGGCTGCAACATGGCTGAAAGTTGGGAGCTAGAAGGGACCACGAAAATCAGGTCTTGAACCATCTAGACACCTCTTGAATAAACCATAAAAATCAGCCAAATCAAGATATAAAGGATGGAAGGATCTAGAGCCAAGATCTAGATATTTCTCTTAGATATATCAAAGATACATATGTAGGATATTTGGTAGGAAGGATCTAGATCAAGAATGATCTAGATCTCTAGCAACTAGTATAAATAGATGTAGTAGGGCTCATTTGTAGATCATCAACACTTGCACCACACTTCCAAACACCACACATACACAAGCTATTGTCTTGTACATTGTAAAGTATACTTGTAATCTTCTCTTGTAGCAATACAATATATATTTGGTTTACTTGCAACTTCCGCTCGTGTTGTCAAAGAATCGTTACTATTGTCGGGTCAAAGGCTGAACTTAGAAGGATTCTAAGTGCCGCACGTGAGTCAGAAAGATAACTCCGTGACAATTAGCTAATATCACTGGGCTGACTTAATGGGCTATTATAAAAGAAAACAACAAAGAAAAACAAACGATAAAAAAAAAAGTAAGGGACGTCCGCGACTCAGAATTTTGATTTTCGTTTTTTAAATTTTGGTTCATGAACTAAAATCTAGTCTATACTTTCATCACCGTACTCTGCACCATAAGATCGGAACGTTTTGATTTTGACGTCAGATTTAGTTGATGTCAAAATGGCTCGATGTTTACCATTTAAATTGAATACTGATCTTTAATGTTAGTTGTTAGTGATCATAATTCATAAATTACCATTTTGATGAAATTGTCTTTTAATCTACAACTTAACATATGATTTTAGTAGTCATTAGTAAAAGTTTTATTTCACATAATTAAAATAAATATGAAGTTTTTTTAAGTCGTAGATGTTCGATGCGTTTAAAAAAACAACCCACCGTCAACTCTGGGAAAATCTCCACCACCACCAAAACCTCATCCACCGTCTTCAATTCTCCGGCGGTTAGCATATTGTTCTTGAGCTTCAAGGTTTCTAATTTGGTCAAGTTTTGTATTGATGACTAGATTGGAACGTTGAAGCGGACGTTGTTGCTCAAATCAAGTGTCGTTAGGTTTCCAATTGCAGCCAGAATTTGACCGGAGAACATATTATCCGACAAATCCAGTGATTAATTCTTTCCCAACAAAGCTCGATCTCGTAGCATTCTTAAATTTCCCGTTAAAAAATTCTCATTCTGAATCTTTCCATTGTATATGATCTTAAAAAAAGATTTTATTTTAAATTATTGTAATTTTTTTTATGTTGGTGGGCGCATTTGTATCACACTAGTCTACCCAATAATTTTCGTCAATATTCTGTCTTAATTAATGTTGGTGTTACTGTTATGCATGCAACTTTTTTTAAAAGTTTGTGCCATGCATGCAATATTTTTTTTAGTGTTAATGGACGTATATATATCGCAATAAATTTGAATCGATAACTTTTACATGCAATAAGAGTGTTGGTGGTTTTTTTTTTTAAAACAAAAAAAAAATTGTTTTTTTAACATTGTTCCGTGCCTTTTCTTTTGTTCATGAACCGCTTAGCCAACGGACTATTTATGTGTAATGTTATTTGTTGAAGGATCATGGTTTTTTTTTGACACGAGTGATTTGACATTTTCTCTCTTCTTTCTTTCTCTCCTTACAAAATCATTCGAGTTTTTCTTCTCTCTACGTGGTTGAAACTCGAATGTAAGTTTGTAGACTAATTTCTTTCCTTGTTGCACTTTTATGTTAACAATATTCTTGATTAATCAATCTATATATCTTGTTTTCAATTGAATGAAGTTTCTTGTTTGATTTTAGATTCGGCAAGAATTTATGGATTTGGATGTGGTCAGAGTTGTTGGTGGGGTTGGGCGAACTCTCTCACGATTCCGGTGCCTACAGTTTATGTTTGATATGAAAGTGAAATTGCTGCTAAACTAAGTAACGTTTAAGAAAGATTTTAGATTTGTAACTAAAAAGGGTGTATATTTTATATTAACAAACTAAATTTAAATCTGTTAATTGCTTTTAATTAATTAGTAAGAAAAAACAGTAAGGTGCCTGAAAAATGTTACCGTAACAATTTTTTTCAAGTAAAGCGTATTTATATATAGACAGAAAGTAAAGTTTAGAACACAAATTTAAGTTTTTGACTTGAATCCGTTAAGTTTGTTAGAGATAACGGTTAGATTTAACGGTATTGGTTAGTCTTTATTATTGGTTCATAAACTCTCCTAGGCTGGAGCGGTATATGTTAAAAAAAAGTAAAAAAAATGTCCCTGACATAAGTACAAGTGTTGCTACAATGATTGGTAAGTTTTTTTTTAAAACCACTACACTTCGGAGCTGTTCTATCACTTTTCAAGTTAATTTGTTGACTTACCTACCTTTTTTTTTAACGGCGACTTTCAATTTTTGCAACCATTTGGTCGCATCCCCCGAAATGAGGAACCCACCACCCCACTCCGGTCAATATGTTGTCTTAACCGAGCCCACTTGACATCGGAAAAAAAAGGGGTTTTTCCTGGAAAATCTCACAGACAGGGAGGTTAGAACCCTGGACCACCACTGTAAAACCAGGTGTCCTCAACCAGCTAGGCTGGAATCATTAGACGTTGACTTACCTACCTGATTTCTTTTCTAAAACTAGACTTTAGACCGGATCGTGCGTTACAGCGATCGGGTCATAAAGTCGGGTCTTACGTATGTTATTTCGTCACATGTGTTGATAAAAAAGTCTGATGTCTCGTATGTCACGTCGTAATATGTCACATATTAAAAAACGATTGAATATCAAAAGTTAGGGGTTAAAACAATAACCATGTCAAATTCAGAATGTTGAAATCGTACTATATGTCCAAGTAGAGTAAAATATCAAAGTAAAAAACTTATCAGATGCTAAAATGACAAATAGTAAAAGTCGAATATTAAAACCAAAATACGTCAAAAGTCATGATTTAAAACCGTAAATACATAATGCGGCAACACGTGATTGGCCGCACCGACCTATATAATAGTAAGTTTATAAATATGCCACTTCTAAAACAAATTCTATATTTATGTGTGGCATAAAATATCCCAAACCATTTGTATTAGACTTGTCGGTTATCAAACTTTTTTTAACAACAAACTTATTATATTCCTAAACACATAAAAAAAATTTGTTGGATTTAAAGTTATGGCGTCCAATCCAGGATACAATGCATGTGACCCTTTAGTTAAGACGGTAACTAATGAGTGGAAAACGTGAATCATACTCTTGTTTGCATGAGTAGACAAAAGAAATTTGCAAAGCAAAAGCTAATGATATTATGTTCCTCTTTTAGCATTCCAAATATTTCTTTTGTAGATATGTTAATTAACAACAATGAGTTTTTTAACACATGTATAAGATCATTATGTGTAGTGGTAAGATCATTATGTGTAGTGGGGCGTTTTTTGAACCTTTTATCTATCAAAAACACCAAAGCACTCTCTTTTCATCAAAAAATGCTCATTTCCCACTCCTGTAGTGTTTTTAGGGCAAAATCTTTCTAGGCATTGTGTACAAAACGTCGTATTTCTTAACTGTTGTACAAAGCTGATGTGAAGCTGTAATGATGACACTTTGAGACTCACCACTACACATAGTCTATCATCCAAGATAATATCAAATGAAAGAAAACCAAAGGGAAAAACTTGGTAGACAACCCAAAATAACACATACACATAGCCTTCATAGCGCTTTAAAGTACCCCAATTAAGCTATAAAAATGAGGTTCTTTTCTAAAAAGATAATATTAGTCTTTTTTTATTTTATTTCGGGCTTAGGATCGATAAATCGATAAAAAGAAACTAAAATGTTTATGTTTATTTGTTCATGTAAATATATATGTTCATGTTCATCAAAATTGTTATCAAACGTTTTAGTATTTGTACTTGTAAATATGAACATTGATGTAGAAATGAGCCTTTATATATGTAGACCAGAGAGGAATCTAGAACATCAAATCGTGAATGAAAAAGAAAAAGTGTTAGGAAAATGATCAACTATATGAAATCACGTACCATATAAAATTTCATATTCACAGTAAGGTGCTATTTGTTTAAGCCTTTTAATGGTTTAAATGTTTGAATGGTTCAACACTTAATGGTTCAGACTGTTTGTTTCGCGAGCAGATGTCTGAATGGTTTAGACAATTGTCTCTGAATAGTTAAGCATTATACAAAGTATGAACGGTTAAGAGCTATTATCTCAACTGGTCAGCCATTTGTCTTTAAATAGTTAAACATTATACTAGCTATAAATGGTTCAAACCTCTTACTATTTCAACACTTAATGATTCAGATATTTTATTAGTTCAGCAATTATCCTTTCAGATGCTGTCAAATAACCCTTCAATAATATAAGGCTGAATCAATTGCATTACTTTTTAAGGTAATAGACATGAACTTGACGTACATCATACATGAGATTAATTATCATCCCTTGAGGTTTTAGAAACACCCTTAATGGGTCGAGAACCCACTTTTCCCATTCCAACTTTATTCCCTTTTTGGACCAGGTATGGGACACGATTTTGTAAGTGGGTATGAGACTAACTACCAATAATTAGCCCATTGTCATCATTAAAAGTGACACTTCGTTGTTACATATGTAATGTAACTAAAACACAAATGCGTTGCGTCATGCGCAGAGACCAAATTTTAATGTCATTAACGTAATACGTGTAAAGAAGTCACAAGCGCAACAAGTCGTATGTTAGTACCACACTTTAATGTCATGTGTAACAAATAGAAAACGTCACGTATAATAAAGTCACATACACCACACATCATAAGTAAGCATCATACGTTAATATTAATAAAGTAACATGCGAGTATGATATAACTAGTTTGTGAAAGACACGTGGTCTCATTTTCTACCATTTGATTGCTTTTTTTGGTGGGTCTCGTCTTTTTTACCACTAAGTTGTATGAACGAATATTTGGTTACATTATTTTCTTGATTTTCATAATTTGATTCACTAACCACACCTCTGCTTTAACATATATATATTTGGCCAACAAACATTCTCTCCTTCTAGTTCAAGCCTCTATAAAGTATAAACACTTGTTCAATTTTATTTTCTTCATGGCTAATTGTCATGTTGTCTTGTTACCTTTCACAGCTTACGGCCACATGATTCCGATGGCGGACATGGCGGTCCTTTTCGCCTCTCGCGGCCTTCAAACCACCATCGTCACCACCTCATCCTCCGCTTATCGCTTCACCAAATCGATCCAGAAAACCATCGATTTCGCTCACCCAATCGCTCTTCATTTCATCGAATACAAAGCTGGAGAAGCCGGTTTACCGCCTGGAATCGACAACCCCGATCAAGTTCCGTCTAGTGAACTCCTATCCATACTCTTGGAAGCTATTTCAACGCTTCAAGAGCCATTTGAGCAGTTTGTTGAACAATGTAAACCGGATTGCATTGTTGCGGACATGTTCTTTCCATGGACTGTTGATATCGCGGCTAAATTTAACATCCCCCGAATCGCATTCACTGGGACTGGCTTCTTGTCGCAGTGTGTTTCTCATGCGATGAGACTTTACGGGCCTACTTTTTCGGCTGATTCGGAGACGTTTTTAGTCCCTAATCTTCCTCATGAAATCAAGTTAAGTAGAAAACAATTGCCTCAACTAGAGGCTGAGGAGTTTAAAGTGGTGTTGAAGGTGATAACACAAGCTGCAGAAGCAGAAGCAAAGAGTTACGGAGTTATATTCAACAGTTTTTACGAGCTCGAGCCTGAGTATGTTCGTTATTATCGTGAGGTTATGAAGAGAAGAGCATGGCATGTTGGGCCTGTTTCGTTATGTTGCAAGAGCAGTGAAGATAAGCTCGAAAGAGGGAGAAAATCCGCGATCGATGAACAAGAGTGTTTGAAATGGTTGGAATCGAAGCCATGTGGTTCGGTTGTTTATGTAAGTTTTGGGTCCATTGTGAAAGTTTCAAGCTCTCAACTTTACGAGATCGCTATGGCGTTAGAAGCCTGTGATGTAAACTTTGTTTGGAAGATCAAGAACGATCAAGAAACGTCGGTTCTAGATGGATTCGAGGCAAGGATGCAAGCGAAAGGGAAAGGGTTGATAATAAAGGGATGGGCGCCACAAGTGTTGATTCTTGATCATGAGTCGGTTGGTGGATTTGTGACACACTGTGGGTGGAACTCAGTGTTGGAAGGTGTTTCTGGTGGGGTGGCGATGGTGGTGTGGCCGGTCATGGCCGAGCAGTTTTATAATGCAAAACTGGTGACAGATGTTTTAAAAACCGGAGTTTCGATTGGTGATGTGGAGTGGAAACCGGAGCCTGAGCCGACGTGTGAAGGTGTGAAGCGAGAGGCGATCGAGAAAGCGGTGTCTAGGGTGATGGGTGTGGGAGAAGGTGAAGACATGAGAACGAGAGCCGGAGAACTAAAACAAAAAGCAAGAACGGCTATTGAAGAGGGTGGATCATCATATTCGGATTTGACTACTTTTATAGAAAACATTAAAGCATTTAAATCTGAGTAAAAAAAAATAAGCATCACTTCCATGTTTTTTTCCTTGAAACAATAACGTACTATCTTAATATAGTTTTTAGTTTAAATTCATAACATCTACATCGTGTAAAACTAAAACTCTAATGTTTAGATGTAACACAAGGCATATTGTGACGTCTCGTCTGAATAAGTGGATGACTTGATTTTTCAGATAATAATCATCAGTTATTAAATATCTCATTCAATAATATTTCACTTTGTTCATTTCATTGTCATATGCTAAAGTTCATTAGTCGTGGCAGTACTGTTGGATCCATGCAGAATGGAAATGTGGAAAATCTAGATCAATTTACTATTTTCAGTTTCAAGTTGATGCACAAGCACCATCATTCAAATTAACGGTGCTAGGTTTGGGTCAAATCGGCTTCAAAACCTAAGCAACTCTATTCCGTTAAATGTGAAAGGAGTTGTGGAGAAGATTATGGTACATTCTTATTTGTGGCTTAAATATAGGGTGAACAGGTTGAATGTTATATGACATAGGTGGTTTGATAGTCCTTTGTTGTAATGGGTGTCCCGATTGTTTTTTTGGTTCTACCGTCTTACTAGTGGCTTTTCGTTCCTAAATAAAATCGGGGTTAAAAAAAATATTGCCCCTTGTATAACTGTTATTATTTAGCACCCAAAGTTCACATATGAAATCGCATAGTGGGGCATGTTGAGGTATGAACGTATCTAGGGTATAAAAACATATATTTGAACCTGAATTATCATCGCCATTCAAAAAATAAAATTGTTAGGCTAGAAATAAGGGTTTTTTACCTTTTTAGAACTAACTACCAACCAGAGAAAGCGAGAAGGTGTTTAGATTGTAGTGTTATTCAAAGGTGGAGTAATAAATCAAACTTTTTGTTAGACTAGCTATCATAATATTACGTACAATGTATTCATTGTCTAATATTTTTATTTTTCGTTAAGTAATAAAGTTATTAAATGTTTTATTTGGTTGTGATTAAGGGCGTGCAAACCTCGGTTCAGTTCTACACCACTGAAACTGATGATGACCGATATTTAAAAAATCCACAACCATAACCGATAACTGAAAATCGGTTACGTTACTTAAGTTAAAATCCTGGTTTTTGGTTTATACTTAACACTAGGTTTAATACCCGTGTGTTACACACGGGTTAAATAGTAATATTTATAAAGAAATTATAACCATTATATTTAGCAATTTGTAAATATATAACATTTAAGGAGTTGGCTTCATCAACTTGCATGGTGAAAAATTTAGCTAAATTTTACCTCCCAAACTTTCTATTATAAAAAAAAAATCCCTCCAAAAATTGCCCCCTAAAAGTTTGATTTATTAAATAAATAGTGAGCCAACCAACCTTTTTGAACTGTTAAGGTTTTTGGACCTATGGGCCAAAAGTCCAAGATCCAAAACTTATATATGTATGTAAACATTGTGTTTGAATCACAATTATAGTTTGAAAGATCAAAACTGTTTTTTAAGGTAATTGCATATAGTAGTAGCATGGATCTTAACAGTTTCAATTATTAGTTTTTGATCGCTATCGGTCCCTACTTTTAAAATGTATGCTAATAGTTGGGACTGTTAAGTGTTAAGGTCCAATGCTCCTTGCATCTATCTATCATATCTCTAGCTTTTCCTTGTACAAACATTGTATTTGAATCACAAATATAGTGGGCGATAACTTAACTGGAAGAACGAAATTATTGATGAAGCAGGAGATCTTCATATGCAAAGGTTGGATTTGGTTTGAAAGTTGAATGGTGTACAAATAAAAGGGGAAGATAATTCAAAGCTATGAGTCTCATATGGATAAAAAAAATATCAATATATAAATGATGTAATTTTAAGAGTAAATTACATTTTTTGCCTTTATAATAAGTTAAATTACGGATTGTGGCCTTTATTTTAAATTTTTACATTAGTTGTCCTTTATATAAATTTTTGTCACGGTTTTGGGCCTTTTGGCTAACGCCCATCCAATTCCACCGTTAACTTTTGTCACGTGAGAAGGGAATGAGGGTATTATTGTCATTTTATATCTATCTAATATTTCAAAGTTTTAAGAGGCAATTTTTAGGGGGAAAATATTTGATTTATAATAGGAATTTTGGGAGGGAAATTGTGTGGAGTTAATCACCATGCATAAGTTGATGGAACCATATACTTAAATATAAAAATTTTATAAATACTTAAACATAATCTATCTAATATTTCAAGGTTTTAGAGGTCAATTTTTAGGGGGAAAATATTTGATTTATAATGGTTATAAATTTATTATCAATATTATTATTTAACCCGTGTGTACACACGGACATTAAACCTAGTATATATATAAAGCACACACAAACACTTGTCTTGTTCTCTATACTCTTTCTCACACACACATTATTTCTCACCTCTGCAACACCATGACCATCACAACCCACCTCCACAACCCATCATCTTCTTAAATCTACGGCGACCACCACCACCACTACCACCGTCGCATATATGAGAATCAAAAGTCAGCGCCTTCATTTGTCTTCATCTTCTTCCTACCAGGATGCTGATTGGGATCTTCATGCGGTGGTTAGAGGTTGTTGCTCAGTCGTATTAGTGTTCGTACTTTTCATTCGGGACTCGCCGGAGTATTAGTGTTTGTACTTTTCATTGTTGTTGCGACTGCGTACAGAAGATGATGATTCTCATCGGACTTACTAACACCCATACCCAGTTCCGGCTCCGTGAATGCTCCGATGACGTCACTTTTCCGGCAACGTTACTTCCGTTTTCTTCATGTGTTGCTGTTGATTTGCTTCTCTTGAAAACAAGATTTTGGTTGTGATGATCATTGTTCATAAAGTTGTTGTTATAGTTACCGTTTTCTTTCTTTTTCTTCTTCATATAGTATGGACCCATTAGAATGATAATGATGTTGCTGATGATATTGAAGGTCATTAGATGTGTTATTGATTTGGGTATTTGTCAAATGTGGTGTCATAACATTTGAAAACATCAATTGTTGTGGTGCTGGTGGTGTCAGATCTAAAAGATGATGATGAAGAAGATGAAGGGAAAGCAGCCATGGGAAAAGAAATGGTGGTTTGGTGCAGGGGTTGAAGAGGAAGAAGAAATGATATTTACTCAAATAATAATAATAATAATCATTCAGTTTAAAATGACTAAAATGCCCTCCTGTGTATTGCACATGAGGGGAGTTAACTAGAAATGTTAACGACAGTTAAGTTAAAGGCCAAAAACCGTGACAAAAATTTATATAAAGGCCAACCAGTGCAAAAATTTAAAATAAAGACCACGATCCGTAATTTAGTTTATTATACAGGCCAAAAAATGTAATTTACTCTAATTTTAATGTTAGTAAGTTGTATTTGAGTGTACGTTTTGGATCTAGCTAGGCGCCTGTTCCATTTAATTCACATTTCCTGGTTGTTAAATAACGTACGCTGCCATTAAAATGTCTAATAAAAGTTGATATATAAATAAATAAATAACTAATGATCTCTTAATCTAACATACGGTTAAAATTGAGATGAAAGAAGGTTTTAATAATATGAATAACTTATACCAAAACCAATCTTAGGAGAAGGTTCTCTTTTAAATACAGTCCAAAGTTCAAAATAATTGCACATGATAACATGACATTCATCGGACAAGCAAGGTTGCCAACTTGCCATCCAAATAAACAGATATTTTTCTCTATATTTAATATTTTATCAAGCTAAACTTGGCTTTACATTAGACACAAAAATAAAAGATATTTCCTATATATTATTTGTACTTATTCATGGAAACACTTTTTAATAACTATATATATATCTTAAAAAATAATAGTGATAATAATAACTACCTTTTGAGTTATACATTATTTAAAATATATATTACCTGTATATTGATCCCACCCATTTTTAATAACCATACATCTTAAACAATAATGGTGATAATAATAACAACCTTATATAAGTTTCAGCTCCTGTCAATGTCACTATTTAGTAAGAGAAAAAGTTTAGCCCCACTTTCACCCCCATTTTAATATACAAAATTCTAAATTTTCATTGACTTGACTATTAGCAACATGAACACCAAGCGAGGAGGAGGAAGATTTATTGTCTTTACTATTTATTATCTTTTTAATTGTTGTAAATTTGTAATCGAAAGTTGATGATTTTAAATAGTAACCATAGGGTTAATTTCGTAATTTTATGTGTGTATTTACATTGTAAATTTTCAATCGTTTTTTTATTGTTACTATGATAATAATGAAGTTACTCATTTGAATTTTTAAAATAATACTAATAATGTTATTACGTAGGAAGGTAACGTGTAACAAATACGCAAGAGTTTACTACACATTTACTACACTAAGTTTTTTTTGTGTAAATGCGACGTAGGAAATTGCTACACTTTTGCGACAAAAAACAATTACAAATTATAAAATACTTTTGTGGTGAGAATGCGTAGTTAACCACTACACATGTGTGACAAATATGATCATTCTGTCGTAAATGTGTAGTAAATCACTACTCATTTGCTACCCATTTTCTATATATCTATGTTCTTTTTCATTTTCCAATGTGTAAACATATTATTTTACATTTCATCTTTCATACTACTCTATTATACACGATTTACTTTTGTTTCATAAATTTATACATGCTAAATATTTACGTACCCACATGCACACCATCACAATCCATTATGAAGAATAACATTCACTAATTATAAAAGAACTAGGCTTAATGCCCGTGTATACACACGGGTTAAATAATAATATTTATAATAAATTTATAACCATTATTTTTATATAAAATTTTAATATTTAAGTATATGGTTCCATCAACTTATGCATTGTGATTAACTCCACACAATTCCCATCCTAAAATTCATATTATAAATCAAATATTTTCCCCCCAAAAGTTGCCTCCTAAAACCTTAAAATATTATATAGATTAACTTCAATAATTTAACACCTATATAAATTAAGTTGTTCAATAATTAATAATTAGGGGTCTTTAATGGTTCGGTATATTCATTATTGAATTTTTTTTTGAGATTAACCGTTAGATGAACCAAATTGAAAATTTGCCTAACCGAACCGAATTCTACCGTTAAGTCGTTTATTTGGTTCGGTTATTCAAGTAAACCAATTATTATTTGGATAACCAAGTAAAAAAAACATAGTTTGTATAACCAAAAGCCGGATTCACCACTTGGATATGGTTAATAATGAAACCAAAAACTGATTTCACAATTCATTTTGGTTATTTTTTAATCAAGATATACTTTGATTTAGGTTTTTTTTCTTCAGTTTTTGATTTTTTTAACACCCCTACAAGACAACATAAAAAACCTTTTGTTGAGATAGCATCACTATGCTTCGCTAGTTCGCCCGAAAACTAATACTGACCAAGACCATCTCCCGATCGCCCCTTGTGTAGTTGTGCTTTTAGATCCGATACATTTGACCACATTTCATCTTTACATATAGAGCATAGGTTGTGATGTATTTAACGTCAAAAATTTAAGAGTACTATTAAAAAAATATTTTAAACGTCTTCATTAAAAAAAAACAATTTAAATCTTCCATGAATTCTTAATGGTATCAATATCTACGTGACTAGGTCACAATGACTTTGATCCGGGATTTATGTTGTAGTTCAAAGATCATGTTGAAAATATTAACCCACCAGGTTTAATATCCGTGTGTTACACACGGATTAAATAGTAATATTTATAAAGAAATTATAACCATTATATTTAACAATTTGTAAATATATAACATTTAAGGAGTTGGCTCCATCAACTTGCATGGTGAAAAATTTAGCTAAATTTTACCTCCCAAACTTCCTATTATAGAAAAAAAAATCCCTCCAAAAATTACCCCCTAAAAGTTTGATTTATTAGATAGACTAGGTTTAATACCCGTGTGTTACACACGGGTTAAATAGTAATATTTATAAAGAAATTATAACCATTATATTTAACAATTTGTAAATATATAACATTTAAGGAGTTGGCTCCATCAACTTGCATGGTGAAAAATTTAGTTAAATTTTACCTCCCAAACTTCCTATTATAGAAAAAAAAATCCCTCCAAAAATTGCCCCCTAAAAGTTTGATTTATTAGATAGATTAATGGTATCAATATCTACGTGACTAGGTCACAATGACTTTGATCCGGGATTTATATATGTTGTAGTTCAAAGATCATGTTGAAAATATTAACCCACTAGGTTTAATACCCGTGTGTTACACACGGGTTAAATAGTAATATTTATAAAGAAATTATAACCATTATATTTAACAATTTGTAAATATATAACATTTAAGGAGTTGGCTCAATCAACTTGCATTGTGAAAAATTTAGCTAAATTTTACCTCTCAAACTTCCTATTATAAAAAAAAAATCTCTCCAAAAACTGCCCCCTAAAAGTTTGATTTATTAGATAGATACATGTATATTGAGGAACAAGACGAGATCTATTAAGAGAATGATTTATATGTGTGTATTTACCAATAAAGACAAGCATCTAACATATACATTTAATACCTTATAATACAAGCTTATACATATTATACAGTATGATGAAATGTTAAACAGCACAACTCATTATCACATTAACACTTATGCAGCTGTATCATCAGACAACAAAAATAGAAAAATAAAACTCAGCATCCATGATTGTCATTTTTGTAATTTTTTTTCTCATATTGTTATATTTTAAGAAAATATAAGCCATAAAATCAATACTATTAATGTCTTTAATTAGACTACTACATTATAACAAATTTATTTAAAGTAATTACAAAAACACCTAAACTAAATTCAACAATATATTTTTTTAATTAAATGTAACCGATCAAATACAAATCTACACTTAACCAGTAATAGATGTGCCACATCTAGTAATTCATGTCACAACCAAAAAAAATACTACCCCAATTATCTCACTAAATACATTATATTCAACTTTTTCAGAAAAAAATACATGCAAGATATTTACGATGTACCAGAAACATTTCTAAATACACCAGTCCCCATATACAGTACATGAACAAGGCCAATTATTTTCACCGACAAAACACAAAGAAAAACATTATATTTTCACTTTGACCACTTTACATCTGATTAAAGTCACCTAAACGCAACTCAATGCGGCGAAAGAGCACCATAACTTCCTCTTCCGGGAGCCAGAGCCGGCCCCGGAGCCAGCACTGGGGCCGACGCTAACGCTGGAGTCGGTGCCGTCCATTCAACATTGGACGATACCAACTCAGTAGCAGAACCCCCTGGTCTACAAGGCACTATATTGAGAGATTTTTCATCTGGACAAGTATGAGATTTCGAGAAGAAGTTAGCACAATCCTTTGGCTCTCTTTGATCCTTTAGATCAATAATGCAGTTCATCTTCACATCAAGAACCTTTCGCTCGATCAGTTTTCGACACTTCGGACCAACTTGTGTAAAATAGTTAAACGAAAGCGTAAAATTCTTCAGACTCGGTATACTACAAACTGCTTCAGGCACCACACCGTAAAACTTATTACCGGCCAAGTTTAAAAGCTCCATTTTCTTTAAACACTGAAACGAATGCGGAATTGGTCCCGTTAACTGGTTAAATCCCACGTCAAACACTGTAGCCTTTTTCAATTTCCCGATTTCAAACGGTAAACAGCCCGATAACATGTTGTTCAAGAAAAGAACTTCAAGTAACGTATCGGCAGCGTTACCGATACTTGGAGGGATCCCGCCGATGAATTTGTTGTTAGCAAATGTTAAGTAAAGCGCGGTTGTTGAGCCGAGGTTATCGGGTAGTTTTTGGATGAAGTTATTGTTGTTGATGAAGAGTAAATCAAGGTCCAGAAAAAAAACCTGCGGAGGAACAACTCCGGCGAATGTGTTGAACCTGATTAATTAGTGCATAATGTAGTTAGGTAAATTAACATAAAATGTAAATATGAGATTAGTATATAATGGTTAATTAATAAGACTAATTAATCACGTACCTGAGGTCGAGGAATTGTAGTTTTGTGGCTTGGAGGACTTGTAATGGGAAGTTTCCGGCGAATTTGTTGTTACTGAGATCGAGTTCGAAGAAGTAACGGAGTTTGTTGATGGCGGTGGGGATAGTTCCGGTGAAGTTGTTGGAGTTTGCATGGAAGTAGACGATGTCCGGTAAGCCGGTGATGAAGTCGGTTAAGGTTAGGTTGGGGCCACCGAAGTTGTAGTTGTTGAACTTTACGCCGGAGAGGGCTATTTGCTTGAAATCTGGCACCGTGTCGCAGTTGAAGCCTTTGTATGCGCAAACGTCTTTCCCGTTCCATGTATCTGTTATTTTGAAGGGATCGGATGTTATTTTCTTTTTAAACGCTTGAATTACTGGGAAGACTAGTGCTATTCGTGGGCTCACAAAACCACCAAATGATGGTGATGGTGGTCGTGGTGGCTTTTTTGGTGGTGATTTTTTTGGTGGTGATTTTTTTGGTGGTTGTGGTGACGGGGGTGGGCGTGGTGGTGGTGATGGTGATGGTGGGGGTGGTGATGGTGATGGTACTGAAGGTGGTGGTAGTGGGGGTGATGGTGGTATGGATGGTGGAGGGCATGGAGGGGGAGGAGGAGGGGGGCAATCTTCGGATTCTGGCGGTGGGGATGGTGGATCAGCATCTCCGCCGCCGATGATTATCTCGAGAGCTTCTCTATGGGTGATGAGTTCGGCATTGATGGTAAAGAAATGGGTGATGGTGATGAAGAGGATGAGGAAGAGTGTAATGTGGCTGCCCATTTGTTGGTGGAAGATATATGATTAAGGAGTTTTTGAAGATATCAAAATAATGAGGATTGATGTTGGGTGTTTAAGATGTAAAGTTGGTGGAGTGTTTAATATATATATATATAAATTCCAGGGGTTTAAAAAGAGATATTTTGGTGCATGATTATAAAGAGTGGTGGGGTGCATCTTCAATTCATCTGCGTTTACTATATATTCTTAAAAAGTCACACTCCCTTGAAAAAAACATATCACATCTTAATTCTATCATCTACCCGGCCTCAAGTAATGATACGATTCTCCTCAACTACCTTACTACCCCTTGAATCCAAGCCGCACTGGTGGTGAACATGTACGTTGTACCCAAAGCTAACCACAAAGCCGTTGAGGCCTGAGGGTAGCCTTGAAACACCTCCTCTATGTTAAAGTATGTATCTAGGAGGTCCTTCAGCGATAAAACTAAAGAATACGATAGTACTCTCTTTTGAAAAATTAAATAGATTTTAATTAAAAATATCAACTATTTTTATTAAAACTAGTAGCCTAGTACTCTCTTTCTATATGTTCGAGATAGAAAGAGTGTCTTGATTAACTAAAAGTCTAAAAGAGATGTCTATTTGAAAATAAATCGGTTATGCATATTAAAAAACCGACATGTTATATACTTTTTTGAATGCTAATGCCTGTCACTCAAGAAATCTACTTAGGTAATAACTTAATGTAATTTTTTACCACCAGCAACACAATAAATTAAATATATGTATAATATTATAGAATATTACATGTAATGCTTTTAGCTAGTTACAAATATGACATCATTCATATATACGTATCGTACGTAATGGTTAACATTCAAATAAGATTGAAAGTGTGAGAGATAATGATACACAATTACACATAACACACTTTTAGTAAAATACTTGAAAATAACTATGAAACAAAAAATGTGTGAACTTAGAATTGAACGTGGATAATATTTATATATATATTTTTTTACCAATTCTATTACTTTTCGGAATTGAAAACACTTTGTGAAGTCACAAATCACAATAATGTTGTTATGCATAAATCTCACCAATATATACAGCTCATAATCATTGATATATACTCTGTTTTCGTTAAATACCTTTTGAGTGTACGGTCATTAAGAAACATAAACCTATGTAGGTTAATTAATATGTATTAGTTTATTAATGAAGAAATTAGTTTGAGTTTTTTTTATTATGCACAATTCAATGTGTATATGAGAAACTTAATTAACATTCAAAAATGTAACCAGTGATTGCAAAGTTTTTATTTTCTTATCATAACATTAATTTTGTAACAATATATATAGCGTTATGTGCGCAATTATATATGTGTGTGAGAGAGAACACAATAATGTATGTATTTTATTTCTAACGGAGAGAGCCACAAGTTGTGTGATATAGATAAGAAAATTTGGTTCCACTCCGAAAAGTTTTGCAATTTGCATTATTTCACATGTGCAACGATTTGACGGCCATTGGTGGGTATCTTTGTTTTAAGGCAATTGGTTTTTGTCCTTCTGTAACTTCCAAGTACAATAAATTGAAATTTACAAAAATATAAGGTAGATAATTGTAACATTACCGGTTACTGGTATATCAAGAGAAACTTTGTTTTTAAAAGCATAGTTTTATGAAGATACGAGGTTCTCTGAATATAAGTATACGAAATTTCATTTATAAGTATGGAGTATAAAATTGTGTGCGGTTTTAAAAATAGATAGTAGATAACTATCGGCTGGTCTTTAGTTTCTTTTTACCTTTTTAGGATATGGACTTCATTAAGACCTTTTTTCATTTTCTTCAAAAACACTAGACGGACAAAATACATAAAGCCAAAATCACATTCATAATATACTTGTCTTCATCTCAATCACTTACAAAACTATTTTATATTTTACACCATCAAGGTCTTTATCTTCCTTTATTGAACTGGAATTTTTTGAGTCTTTTGAGTTATGATTCTCTAAAATATTGAGATTGTCTACAAATGATAAATACATATGTAATATTCCGTTAAATTATACACATGAATATTGAGATTCTACATTGGATGATCTAAAACAAATGAAAGAATAAAATTCGTGTATCACGTTATTTGAATTATTCAAGTGAATTTTACTAACACACTTGTAAATCTCTAATATAATAAAAAAATTTAATTTTGCTTATTTGAAAAGATTTGAGTGATTTTACTTGTGGCATTATTTGAAATCCTCTCACAACAACAATAACAACAACAACAATAATAATAATAAAATAATAATAATAATAATAATAATAATCGATTAATTTAATAAAAATAATTACATTTTGGTTCCGATTACTTATTAAAATTTTAAAAAATTTAAAAATAGTTACATTTTCAACTCTCTTAATAGGGGTGCATGAGTCGGTTTATATTTAAGATATAAAAATAATATTTAATATTTTTTAATTAAATCTAAATAAATTCAAAATTAAAATATGTATATAAATATATATATATATAGTAATATATTATAAAAATTTTAAATACATTTAAGTCCTCTAACATTTAGAAAACTCTTGAAAATTTTAAAATTATTTAAATTTTTCAATCATCGCCAACTATGCTGTGTATGAGTCGGTTTTTATTCGATTGAATATACAAATAAAACTTAGAGATAAATCTACTCTCAAATACTTCAGTATTTTCTGAAAACACATAACTTTTTATACGACATTGTTTTTTTAAACATATACCATAAAACCAAGTATAAGACCGCTATACCAAAAATTAACTTTTTAAAAATAAATATCGTGTTTTGATTTTACTATGATTTTGTCTCAAAACTAATTGGAACCATCTGTATCTCATGAATATCTTTAAAATTATCACATAAGTTCTGTGTTCTCGAGCGTAACACGAACACTAAAATAATATGATATATTTTATATTAATGGAGAGATGTTATTTTACGAGAATATATTTATAATTGTCCCTGAAAAGTATGTCTTTAATAGTTTGAATTTGATCTTTAATTTGGGACACTTAATAAAACAAGGCCTTTAAGTGATGGATGATGGGCCCGAATATTGTTTCCACTAGGCCTTAGCATGTGCACCATTCATATTCTTTCTGATTGGCTATGAGTTAATGTCATTTAAAGTTTAACTTATTAGATCGTTTAAATCTGTATTACTGGTAAAAGATTTGGATTCTTTAAAAGAGACCTAAGTTTTATTTCCACTAGCATTACTTTGAAAGGCACAAATGAATGCAATAAAAGGAGACTTGTGGCAACACAAGTTCGATCTCTGAGCCAATCGGGTTTTACCGTTAGCTTGTTGTCGTGCCTATAGGCGGACGGGTTAGTGGGTTTCCCTCAAATTGGAGTAAGGTTTTAATATGTGAGCTTTGGCTACCTAACGCTGTTTGTGTTCGCAACGCATTTAAAGTCGCCTTTTGTCATTAGGTTGCCCCCGGGTTACCGGGCTTTAAACGTTTCGCTGTAAAAAAAAGAAGATCGATATTAACAGAAAGTCAACATCTACACATTAATTACTCATCTACGTCAAAAATAAAAATATATCAAAACTATTTACTTCTATGTTATCTACGTCAAAAATAAAAATATATCAAAACTATTTACTTCTATGTTTCTAAGGTTTTACAATTAATTAATTATAAGTCAGTTATTTGTTATTTGAATGGTAACTTTTAATGTGATGTAGTGGTAAAAAACTTGTAATCTCAAAAAAAGATCCAAGTTCTATTCTCACTAGTATCATTTTGGAAGGGGCAAATGAGGGCAATTAAGGAGACTTTTGGCAACACAAGTTCGATCTCTGAGCCCAACGTGTTTTACCGCTAGCTTATTGTCGTGCCTACGGGCGGACGGGTTAGTGGGTTTCTCCCAAATTGGAGTCGTTATAGGTGGGCTTCGGCTACCTAGCGTTGTCTGTGTTCGCAGAGCGTTTGGGGTCGTCTTTCGTCATTGGGTTACCACGGGTAGCCGAGCTTTATTCGTTTTGCTGTAAAAAAAATTGTTATTTGAACAAAGTGTAATTTGAAAACTTAAGTTATACTTTAAGTTGCAATGTGAGTATCTACATTTTAATATTAGTCATTTGATTTGAGTACATAATCTTTTTGATTTAGTAATTTGAGTATCTGAGACTAATAGTTATTAATCAACTATTAACCCGGAAGGCAATTGTGTCATTTCTTATCTAACTTTAGGGTTAAACATTAGTTTTAGTTTTAAAATTCTCACTAACAATATACTGATGGAGCGAAGTTTTTAAACCATATATATATATATATATATATATATATATATATATATATATATATATATATATATATATATATATATATGTTTCACGTGCTTCAAACATCAGGAAGTTGATTTTGTTCGAAGCTTCTGTCTGTTTTCGAAGCATGTGGAACATAGATTTAGGGTTTAAAAAACGTCATTGCATTTGTTTATTGTTAGTAAGATTTTTAAATCTAAAATACTATTTTAACCTAACATTAGATAGGAAATGACCATAATAGCCCTCTAACTTAACAGTTAACTACTAACAACTATTAGTCCAAGGTACTTAAATTGCGAAAATAAAAAATGTTAGGTACTCAATTGGCTAAAATTAAAATGTGAATACTTATATTGCAAGCTGAATATAACTCAGTTACTTAACTTGTACTTTATTCTTGTTATTTTGATTTTCTGGTTTCCTGAATATACTACTTTATAAACATCTCCATCGGATACATAACACATCTTTAAATGGATACCTTTAGGCTTGCATATAGAACAAGCATGCGCATGGGCAAATAGATTAAACATACGCATTGATGAAACTATCAAACCGTCTAAGAGGGTGTTTGGGATTACTTATTTAACCCAAAAAGACTGTTCGTAAAAAGTGTTTATTGACTTATGACTTTTCAAAATGAGTTTTAAAAAAAATGTTCGGGTTAGCTTTTGTGTTGGACAAGTCAATAAGTTGTGGTTTTAAAAAGTGTTTGGTTTAGCTTTTTTCGTGTAATAAGTATATTGTAAGGGTACACATTGGTAACTTTATATTCAAAAAGTAAGTTTTTATGGCTTTTCAAAAACAACTTTCAAACAATTGAAAAAGCCAAAATGAGAAGTGTTTTTGATATTGTTAAACACTTTTTTAAGTTATTGGCTTCTTGGGAAATCCAATAAGTTGAAAAGCTTTTTCAAACTAAATCATAAACACCCTTTAAAGACTAGGAAACATAGCGGTCTATGGAATCGAGGAAACTCTATTGGCTTAGGTAGTTTAAGACCTTTATGGCTCAAGGTTGCTTTAAGGATCTTGAAATTAAGATATGGGATTATAATTACAATTGTAAGGGCCATACCGACTATTATGACAGAATTAGACAAAATTACAAGAATGGCCCATGTGCTCAGGCCTAATTTCACTTTCGGCCTCTAACTCACAGAAATTACAAAGATAAACCAATACTTTGCACTTTTGTTTCACATTTGGCCCCTGATTTGGATTCTCGTTAGTTTTGAATGTTAAGTCAGCCCTTGTGACTTTCACGTGAGGGTATATTACCCTCACGTGAGTGTCATGTGGACGGACTTAACATTCAAAACTAACAGAAATCTATGTCAGGGGCCAAATGTGAAATAAAAATGTAAAGTACTCGCCTATCCTTGTAATTTTTGAAAGTTAAGGGTCAAAAGTGAAATTAGACCTAAGCACATGGGTCATCCATGTAATTTTGTCACAGAATCAAGCCAATGTCTGATTAAGGACTAAGGTTTTAAATTGTCCTTCCTTCAATATCTTTTTTTAGTCCTTCATCCAAACATCTATCACACAACTTGAACCCCTTTCCTCGTTCTTGATATTGCTCGTGAACAGGGAAAAATAAACGAACCCCTCAAACCACACCGTTATAAATAGTTTGATCAAAGATGTTCATTCTAACCGGTTGATTTTATTTTTTGCCAAAACTAAAGCCAGGCCGAGGTTTTCCGACCAAAGTTTGTTACACAAACTCAGAGTTTTCAAGATCTTAGAAATAAACAAGCTAAATCCTCATTACCTTGACCGGTGTTTAGTAAGGTTTGATAAATAATATATATGCAGGTGATTTTAGTGTCAACAATGTTATTTTGGTTTAGTTTGGTTTACTTATTTTTAAAGAGAATAATCCAACACAATTATAAAATAAGAAGTGGATCAGTACACACGTATTCAAAGGAAAAGTTTTATTACATATTTTATGAGACAGAGCCATCGTAATAACTGATCAATAACAACCAGTGTCTAGTGATAACTGGTCGGTAATTAGCTACCTACAACGTACAACTTGAGGCAATTAGCAGTAATACAGTCGATCATTAGTAGTAAAGAAGTTCGTGGTAATGGTTTTCCAACATATATATAAACAAGAAAATCCTTTGGTTTATGCAAATAACAATTCTTTATATGGGCTAAAAGTGTAAACTAATAAAACTATTGTGGCAAAAATCTAAAATAAAAAAGTTAACTATAGAATTTCAAGAAAATCCTTTGGTTTATCAATTAAAAGGGGAATAGAAGTTTCGTCGACGTAGCTGAATAACAAACAACAACTATATATACAGTCCCTGAAACTTACTATTTCATAAAGGATTGTGGCTTTCTACAAACGTTTGTGTTGGTTCATCATAAAACATTGTCTTCGGTTCAATTTAATACGCATTTTTTGGGTAAAATTTCTAAACATGTTTATTCTTGTTTTTCTTTATTAGTTCTCATCAAATATCCCTTAAAAGATGTATGTAAATTGAATCCGATCGAAAAAGGATATTATTGGGAATGAAAGGGCAATCGGTGGCTCTAAGAAAAAGCAATAAGAGTACAATCTCTCTTTATCTTGGGGTTCAATATGTGCCATAAAAGAGAAACACAAATTAATCTCTTAACTTAAAATACAAACTTTTTACTAACATCTATGCATGTTACAAGTTCAGACAAAATCCATAAAGAAGGGTCGCATTTTTTTTATAATATATCTTTTTTCAGTGATGTCACTGTTTTTTAAATACTCAAAATTCATATAAATGTACATAAAAGTTTCCAGGTCGGTTCGATAGTTCGGATCGAATAAGGCTCATCACATATAATAACGTGATACGATAAGTCAATAATTAAAATAAAAACATTGTAATTTGAAACTAACAAAACTGTTTGGAAAGATTCCATGGAATATCTTTCAAATCTATTTTCTAAAGTTTCTTGAAGATGATATTTCGTAAGGGGACGAATGGACAATGTATTTTTTTTTTACTATTTCCGGGTTATAAATTGATTATATTTATTTGCTTTACGGGCTATTTATGTAATGGTTAAAAAGTTGTTTAGTGTGAATTTTACTTAAATATTTTTCTAAACACAAAAAATATCACTGACTTTTATATATTATGAACTTTAATAAACTTGGTAAAATAGATTGGTGAAAAATAAAATAATCTAATAATATAAAACTGTGAAATAAGCTCTAAAAATAAATAAACTCGAATGTCATAAGAAAATATAGATTTTGCTCAACATTAATGTTGAAAAGTAAAAGTAAACTAAAAGTTTCTATACACCACAAAATAAAAAAATGACTTAAAAGTTACCCTGTGGCCCTATATATTGTATTGATCCTTGCTAAGATTTTATGTAATGATTCATGTTTTTTAGGGGTATTTTCTGTTATGTGGACGATAACTAGACAATGTACATTATATCATAAAGTAGCGTAATTGATAATGCCCTATATTTATGGATCAATACAATATATAGGGCCACAGGGTAACTTTTAAGTCATTTTTTTATTTTGTGGTGTATGGAAACTTTTAGTTTACTTTTACTTTTCAACATTAATGTTGAGCAAAATCTATATTTTCTTATGACATTCTAGTTTATTTATTTTTAGAGCTTATTTCACAGTTTTATATTATTAGATTATTTTATTTTTCACCAATCTATTTTACCAAGTTTATTAAAGTTCATAATTAATCATTTGGATGGTTTGCAATGATTGGATAATGTTGAATTGAATGGATGAGATTGGTTGGTCAAAAGTGGGCAAGGCCGTTATTAGCAAAATGCCTGAATTTTTTTTCAAACATAACGCCCCCACGTAGTGGGACGCGAGGCGTTATAGGGGCGTTATTTGCCCACAGAATGCCCATTACACACAGTCTAACTAGCTAGATGCCTAGATCTATATGCCGATAAAAAAACCTAGTTAGATCTATATATTACATAATATCCTTCTAACCGAATAATTGCCGTTCAAAAAAAAAAATAATACTTCACATAAACCATGTACAACTTTTTCGTTCGATTTGATAATAAACAAGGTTTAAATTTGCCCACAATGAGGATATTTTCGTTAATTTGGAATTTCATTAACCTTACTTGTTTTTATTTTTAAATAATTTTGTGATTTTACTAATTTTGTAATATTTATAAAGAGGAGATAGATAAAACTGATATCATGTAGATAGAGCAAATATAAATTCAAACGAAATTATTCTTTTAGCTTTAAAATCATAGAAAGTAAAATGAAAAAAAAAGAAAAGAATTATAAGTCGTAACCATGGCATTGACTTTTAGATTGTATTCGTCGTCTAAAAAGACAAAAACCCGTACAATAAAACTATTGCCAGTTTGCCATCAGTTTGAGAGCCATGATGTGATGTTTGATATTTTGTGTCACTTGCAATAATAAAGTATTACAGAGTATAATTTATTTTATTAGCGATTTTTAACAACTTAATTAACACTAACAAGGAAAAGTAAATTGTATTTTTGGGGGGTTTACTATAATAGTTTAAATTATGGATATTAGATTTTTTCTTTAAGTAATTACACTAACTGACTTAAAGACAATTTTCGCATAAAAGTAAAAATTGTCTTTATTATATATTAAATAAAATAAAATATTATAGATTTGGTTTCTTGAATATTTACTTGTAACAAATAGTTGTTTAATTTGACTTTTTCAAGTAAATGAACAAGAAACAAAATCTGTAATATTTGTGGTTATTTAAAGTTTATTGGATTTTAACACTCTTAATTATGAGGTATTGATCGTTACTACTCCTAACTAACACTTTCAGTGTCATCACTTTTAACTTAACACTTCGATCGATGTGTCACCCTGTTTTTATGCCACATAAGCATGCCACATAGGATAATAACGCCATATGAACAAAAGTGGAATGACACATTGACACGACAAGTGAAATATTAAGTTGAGAGTGGTGACAGTAAATGTGTTAATTGGGAGTGACAACGACTAATACCTCATAGTTGTGAGTATTATAATCCAATAACCCTTTATTTAATAATAATAATGTTGGAAGAATGGTTCTTTAAGATTAAATGATTAAAATGCCCTCGTGTGCATTGCAAATAAAATAACTTAATTGAAAAACTTAATGGTTGTTAGATTGAAGTTAAAGAACCAGTTGAAGTTAAAGAACCAATACTTTATTTTCATGATAAGCCATTAGGTGCTTTATTTTTTTGAAAAGATCATTATCCGTAATTTAAGCTATTATAAAGCTGAAAAATGCACTTTATTCTATTAGGTAATTGCCTAATAGTTGATATTTTATTCTTAATGACTTTTCATAAATCTATAATCTTCGCATTTGATATGTTCTTTTTGAAAACCTTATTTTGTTTTCTGCTTCGATCAACGTTGCCAGAATCAATTTACGATAGCCGATCATTAATCCATCCCACCGGTGACGTTAATATCCTTCCGTCACGTTTTCGATCTTCTATGTTTCTAATCAACACGTAACAGGTTTGAGCCAGTTTCCGTGCCATTACTTCTCTCACTTTACAACTTGTGTCTTTCTTGGGCTGATCAATAATGAAACCAAGTCTTGATCTCAGCCATCGTTTTGAAACATGGAAATTATAAAATTTCATTTTAAGATGGTTAACCTTGGCTAGTTGTTTTGACCAAAAATAGTTGTTTGGTTTGACTAGTTTTAGTCTAACTTGTGTGTTTTCTTTAGAATATGATTTCTATCATTTTTAAGACTTTTGTTACTGAAAAAGGAGTATTTTTATGTGTTTATAAGATATGGGAATCATAGTATTCATTGTATGTGAAAATGAACATGTAGTGTACGTGTAGTGGGTTTTCGGGTATTTTCTCGTTACCTCGTTAATGAGAGTGAGTGAGGGTGCACTTGGGATGTTGTGAGGGATTAAAATAATTATTACACTTGAATTAGATTTCTCACTTTCAAGGTCTAAACCGAAAACTAAAAGTTGACAACCTAGACTAATTCCCGAATCTAGAGTATATTTCTAAGTATCTGGATCAATGGAATCAACAAATATATTATCAAACCAACCAATTCAAACAAACAAACTTACACAAGCTGATTTATGACTGTTTGAATCAACCTCGATTTGAATCGTATGCCAGTCTACCCTCTTATAGATGTAGGCGGCATTATCTAAAAATGGAAAAATAATAATAAAAGGTAAAAAGAAGTAGAACTAAAATATAAACAAAAGAAGGATATATATATATATATATATATATTTTCCATGACGTTTTTCGAGCAGAATCCGGAGAATCATAGATTGGCGGGATTGTAGATATGTTTGTCCATTTAAACTCATGCCTTATTCCTTTCAACAAGAGATCTGCAGCTTCATTTATCATGTTTTCGTTTGATTAAAGAAGCTCAGGCAACCCGGTCCCCATAGACATCTTGGTAAAAGAACTTGTCCTATCATCAGGGTTTATAGAGCAATATGATTGAATTTGCTTGAATTTCTTTAGATCAAATCTTGAATATTGATCAATCCATGAACCTCTTTTGACTTTATGCAATTTTTTGCATTTTTGGGAACGAACGGCGTTTGGTTAGACATTAGATGAAAGGGACGTCCGAACGGCGTGACGTCTAGTATTGATACGAGTCATTTGATAAAAGGATCATTGCACTTCAATCGTTGATGATCATAAGTCGAATTGAACCTAGAAATAACCCTTGTGTGGTAGACATATACTTTGGAGTTTAAGGCCCTGTTTGTTTTTACCTCATTTCTCTGAATAGAGGAAAACATCTGATTCAGTCAGACGTAATCAAAAGTGAGGCTGTTTGTTTTTTTTCTGGCATTAAGAGGTCCAGCGTCTTAATAGCATCTGAACCAGTAAGAGCTTTTAGTGGGTCTGAAAACCTCTTAACAAAAAAAAACATACGTTTGTCTCCGGCCTCCATTAACTTCTAACCCGAAGACTAGGCTCCATCTCCGACGACTAGAGGTTCGTCTCTAGCCTCCACCTCTTAATGATTCAGATTTCAGACATTTGAACCACCTCTTAACATTCAGATGTGGTATTCAGATTCAGACTTAAATCTCTTAAAAAAAACAAACGGGGCCTAACTAATAAAGAGAGTTGTAAGTTTCGTTATTCTAAAATATAATGGCGACTTAAAAAGAAACAAATAACTTGATAGGATTAGAGTTATATGAGAGTAAGCTTTACAGAATTACGAACGGGCCTCGGAAAAGATCTAGGGGGTTTTAATTCATCCCATTCTTTCGAAGGGTCATAAAATATTTGAGGGAAGTATCGAGGACCGAAATTACGGTTCGATTCGGTGCATAGCCTCATACTCAGTTTTTAGAGCAGTCGGTGTACCTACCCCTCGGGCCATTCTAGCAAAATTACGAACGGGCCACGAAAAACTGAATAATAGACATATAGTAGTTGGAGTTTAACCCATAAAGAGTGCTGTCAGTTACGTTATTGAAAAATATGATAGAGACTTAAAATAAAAAAATAAGCACAACTTCATAAAAATTAAAATATAGGGTGTCTAAAAAGTGATTGTTATATTCTGGTCCAAATTATAGTGATTTAAATTGAAACGGGTATGAAACTTAGGTCGACACGTAGAAAATAATGAGCTCGTCCTAAAGGCATTATTGTAATTTTATGAAATGCCATATTTTAAAAGTTATAAGAGAAAAACATGATTTGAGCTAAATTAATTATAATAATAAAATAATACTAATAACAATAGTTATTAACCTTAAGTAACGTTTTCAATTACTTTATAAATGTAAGAGCGAGTGCATCTCATGCCACACGTAGTGATCAAGCCTTCATCCACCCCACAAGCGGCATTGTGGAAATAACCAACATGTTTCACACAATGGAATGGATGTGCACGTCGCATATTTTTAATGCAATTGAATGTTTGGTACACTTGTGAGTTTGTGATCAATAGTTTAATTAATGGTTATAGCATTTTGTTTGAGAAACTTGTATGTCATTCACTAGCCAAGCTAACTAGTAATCAACATTCACGTCGTTTTCCTACATGGTTATAAGTTGTACTTCTAAACGAAACCACTAGGTCCGGCATTGGTATGGATCCGGCCAACACAATGAAAATTGAAATATATATATATATGGGGGCATCTTCAATTGAGAACTCATTTTTAGGAAAGAACTGAGTGAGAACCGATTTAACTGTTATATTTTTTATTATCCAAATTGACAAAAATGCTTGTAAATTTACCAATTATAAGATGTATTTATAAAAAAAAATGATTTGCATCATTTTTTGTAGTCATATGACAAAACTTAACAGAATTTTTAACACCGTTAGTATTAAAGGACCATTAATACAACAAATTTAAAGACAAAGGATGTTAATTATGACTTTTGTATTTACCTAAAAAGCGTTAAAAATCGGATTTTTATATAGGTATATTGGTTTTCATTGGTCCTAACTATCACCTTTTGTCTTCTATCGGTCCCAACTACTAAATTGGCTGTTAACGGTCCCAACTTTTATCACTTTGGTAACCACTGATCCGTTGTTAATTTTTTTTTTAACGCCATTAAGTTTTTTTCAAATTTAAGACCGATGTTTTAGCCCCATCAAAGTCGAATATCCAAGTGCCAACAGAATAACACGTTTTTAAAGAGGAAGTGTACTCGGCTACTGATCCAAAGTACGAACAATTTGATTGCGAACGAATCCAACTAGTAAATTATTCAAGCCTTGAAACTGTAACCAAAATAATCTTCAAACGCCAAGCCCATGAAAAAAGATGATGCTATTGGGACAAATGCACAATAAAACGTATTAGGCCCTTTGCTGTTTAATTCACTGTGACATGACTTATGGACCATTTAAGGCTAAATGGGTTACTGGGCTATTGTAAGATGGTGGGTTGTTGAAACTTGAAAGTAGAGGTGCACAAAAAAACCGGAACCGATTAAAAACCTAGAACCGGTTCTTAGAACCGAACCGAAACTGAACCAAACCGTAGGTTCTGAATAGGTTCTACTATTTTTTCCAAACCATAGGTTCTAAAAGAACCGGAACCGGTTCCTAAAAAACGGTTCTTGGAAAAACCGGTTCTTGAAAAAGCCGGTATGTTTTAGTGTTGTTACTTATTTAATGTTTTAAAAGCTATATATCTTGTAATATTTAAAGTTTTTAATGTTACTACTTATTTAGTTAAAAATAATATAACAAATTTATGACCATAGACCATAAATGAAAGCCCAATGAAGGGTGAAGATTTGCAGCAGCCTAACGTTCCGACGCATGTCATTGGAAAAAACCGTTTTGTTTAAGAATCTAAACCGGCTTTTTAAGAACCGAAACCGGTTGCTAGGTTCTAGTTTTTTCACCAAAAACAGTTCCTTTACCGTCAACAAGAACCGGAACCGGTTTTAAAAAAAAAACCTATTTGTGCACCTCTAGTTGAAAGGGTGTTTGTAGTCCGCTGAATTGTTCTTGTCGAGACGATTTAAATACCAACTTTCAACATTACTTCAAGTCTTCAACTGTGGTTTTTGGTATGAACATACCGGCTACTACCGTGTCGGCGTCTGCGTGTGTTTGATTAATGGTTTATTAAGGTATGATATTTTTATAGGGGTGTGCGCGGTGCGGTTAGGTTCGGTTTTTACCCTTAACCGCAACCACAACCGCAATATGCGGTTAGTGGTTTTCATAAACCGTTCGGTGATCGGTTTTTTCGGTTTGTGGGTTTCGGTTTATTCGCGGTTTCGGTGCGGTTACGGTGCGGTGCGGTTATTTATTTATTTTGTTTTACTAACCGAAGTTTGAAAGAGTAAACAATAAATATATTGATAGATACGACATAAATTCGTTAGTGGGATAAAATGCATTACATCAATAGTAAACCACGATGTGTTACGTTCATAAAGAAACAAAGTTCATTAAAGTAAAAAAAAAGACAACCAATAAAGTTCAAAAGATTGTTTTGTAGTCTTCATCAGAAAGATCCACTGCACTTTTGCCTGTAAATAACTAAATATAAACAAAACCACACCACTTTAGTTCAATAAATAAAATCCACAATCTACATGCCATATTTATACTTATATTAAAACGAAGTACTTAGGTAAAGCTATATTATAATTAAAGAGTTAATTATAGTTCGGTGCGGTTCGGTTATTTCGGTGGTTAGAAAAAGGAATAACCAAACCGCAACCGCAAATGTCGGTTTCGGTTAATTTCGGTTCGGTTAATAGCGCTTACCTTTTCGGTTTGGTTATTTCGGTTCGGTTTAATCGGTTAGTTCGGTTTCGATTCGGTTAATTCGGTTTTTTGCACACCCCTATATTTTTATGGGCTTAACTGTTTAACCGAATTAAATTAGAAATATGCCTAGTTGAACTGTTTAAACTAGTTTAGTCGGTTTAATTATCTTATAAAACCAATTAGTATTTGCTTTATTCCGTTAACTGAACCGAATTATCAAGATTTTCTCAAACCAATTAGTATTTGGTTCGGTTTTTATTCAGTTAAGGATACGATTCGTTTTTGTTTATTTTTAGTTTTTTACACCCCACCAGACACCGTATAAACCATATAGGAAAAATAAAAGAAAAAGACTATTTCAGAAAATATATTTAAAATAATCTATTTTTATAAATGTGTTTTTGACCAATACTTTTTCAAAGTTCGATAGTTATTTCCTTCCCTTTTCTTTTCATTTCCTTGTCTCATAAACTTTTTCAAAAGTTTTGTTTATCACCTTTAGTTTTCGTTTTTCTGCATTCACAACACATGTAATCACTATTTTTTTTATTTTTTAAAGCAAGATCGCTAAACACGAGAAAGCCTGTCTGAATAATCAACATGTTTTTTATTCCATTAGCATTTGATACGTTTGGCTTCCTAGCCACTGAGGCAGTGAACTTTTTGACCAGGGTTCAACGAGTTATTCATAGCAATGTTTCGACACCTAAGGGCCAAGATTTTGTCTTCAGTAGGCTAGGTTTTGCTATTCAAAAAGGGGTGGCGGCACAACTTATTGCTCGTTTATCTGCCATTTTGTTGTAAATTTTTTAATGTTTAATATATCTCTTAAAACAAAAAAAAATCTTTATTATAATTACCATAGTCGTTATTATAATTTATAACAACTCATGAAATCATATGAAGAGAGTCAAATAGGAAACGGTCTCTATCTTTTTTTTATGCCGGTAATAGAAGTTCAAAAGCAAATTGATAAAAAAAACTTTTTTTAATTTATAAAGTTTTAAGATAAATATATCTCAATCTACCTACTATGCGCTCATCTATTATTAAGTTAGGCAATTGCCTAACGCCTCAATATTTTAAAGGCCCTAAAATCATAAGCCTAACTTACTTCAATTTTTATTTAAATTTAAGTACTCATAGTTAAAATCCCACGCCAACCGGCATTCTATTTCAGATTTGTATTTCTTTTATAAATTTATTTATTTTTTCTTTAACAACATTTTATAAAGTTATTTAGTTTTATTTTTTATAATTGCACTCATGTTAAATATAAATCAAAGTCATGAATATAAAACAAATGAAAAAGGGCCTAAAATTTTTGTTCGTCTTATGACCTCAAATTTAAGTGTTACGAGTTCAGGATAAATGAGAACATTAAATTAAATATTGCGAACTGCAGGCTTTTTTTGACGGCCTCAGTGTGCGGCTCCCCCACGCAAATTCCAAGTTGCGTTTTCTTTAGTCATAACTCATATACGAAACCGTGTTCATTGTAGGTCAAACACAAATCATATTTTGTAAACAAAATCGGCCTCTATATAATCTTCAATCTCAATTTATCATCCTTTTATGGCGACTCACGGCATCCAAGGAAATCTTCTCGAAGTTACTGGTATTTTTTTTGTCTTCAATTGCATGTGTGTGTTCCTAGGGTTTATATGAAACAGTTCATGATTTGACTGAAAGGATCATATAGATCTGTGTGTTTGTTTACTTTTAAGATCTAATTTCAGTTGTTTGCATTTTTCAGTTGTTAGCTGTAATAAATTGAAAGATACGGAATGGATTTCGAGGCAAGATCCATACGTTTGTGTTGAATACGGTAGTAATAGATCGCGAACTCGTACCTGTACAGGTTATTTATCACCCTGTTCCTTTTGGCTTTTGTAATTTTTCGATTGATGCTTGTAGAACTGTGTTTTGATTTGAGTTGTTGGAACTGTATAGATGGAGGTAAGAACCCTACGTTTCAAGAGAAATTTGTGTACACACTAATTGAAGGATTAAGAGAGTTGAATGTTAATGTATGGAACAGTAATACAATCAAACATGATGATTTCATCGGCAGCGGAAAGTAATTGCTTGTTTTCGGTTATTCTTTATAGTCGTGTTTATTTTAATTTGAGTGATGTTTTCATGGATGATTATGATGGTGACAGGGTACAATTGGCAAAGGCTCTCTCACAAGGATTTGATGATAGCACTTGGCCTTTGCAGAGTAAAACCGGCAGGTTTGTGTTTTATTGTACTTTTCTTATTTTCCGTTGATGAATGGCGATTTGATCATGCTTTGAATAACCAGAAACAAAGCAATTAAGCTCTGTATAGTCAACGCGTTGACAGTTTGTTGTTTAGCATGCGTGGAAAGTGTGATCTTTGATGGTTATAGCGTTTAAGTCTTTACATTCTATAGTCATTTAACGACAATTAGTGTTTTCTGCTAGCCAGGATATCGATCACCTCTCTTTTGAGCAAAATGTGTATACTAATTGATTAATGGTATTCACTAGTGAACATCTTTCAAAATGCACCAAGGGCAATTCAAAGAGCCCCAACCCAATTTGATATAATACTAAGCTTGAGATAATATTTACTCACTCCCAAATCAAGAAAGCGTTCAACACTTGAGCGGTATAAATGCAATTATTATAGGGAGTTGTCTTTATAACACAGTTTTTCTTATGCAGGCATGCTGGAGAGGTTCGCTTGATTATACATTATACCAGTGCCAATGTAAGTTTCATTCGTGCATTGTTTTTTACACTGTCATAAGATATCTGGTATTCTGGTATCATGTAGTGGTGGTAAAATAGGCAAGTGAGAGGTGGGCGGGTAACCTGCCGATTCGAGTTGGGTTGACTGAGATAACACTCTGTTCTAAACGTTCAGTTTTTTTTTAAAGAAAAGTAGTTAGTCTCAAATATGGTTACATAGATTTATTGCATTTAAACTTAATCATAAATGTGCAGAAACCAGCAGGCAGTCATGGTCTAGCACCTCAACCCTATGGTGCACCCCAGACCTCACACTATACGGCACCACCGCAACATTTGTCATATCCACCACCAACTTCTGCCGCCCCATACCCACCACCTGGTGGCTACCCCACACCATCTCCCTACCCGTCATACCCACCTAATTCAGGTGGTTATCCACCGTCTCCATACCCACCTCAGGCAGCTCCTTATGGTCAACCATATCCACCTAACCCGGCTTATCCTCCTCCACCGCATGGATCCCATTATCCTCCTCCTGGTAAGTCTTTATCTACCTATTTTTGTTATACTCTCTCCCAAAGATGACAATTTTGACCTGTCTTAAATTTATGAGTTTTGACCCGGTACCTAACCACTCATTTGCTCAAGATACTAAGTATGCAATATTAAAATTTGATCAGGCCCTCAATACCCCGGACCATATCCTCCGCCATATTGAAGTAGCGCTCATATCTCCGTTAAACAAGTATCCCCCATGAAACAAGGTGTGTTATCAGTTATGTTTGGAAAGTGTAAATTTCTAAGTGTTCTAGACTATAGAGATTTGCTAGTTGTGTAACGAATCCCTTTTAGTGTTAATATCCTTTCCTATGTTTGGTGTGAAATTTCTTATATTTGGTTTTGAAAATTTTTGTTAGTATTCTTTCATTGATTCTATTGTTGTATGTAAATTCAGTGTCATTCATGTTTCAGATCATCAGATTTTGCTTCTACAGAAATAAACAAAAAGATTTATTTGTTAACTAAGTCACTGACATTTAGTGCATTTAGAGCTGTTATTTTTATTTTGTGAATGAGATATGTACATTTTAAAAAGTGGTTAGAAATGGTTGTGTAGAGGAGGGAAATGTTTATATGTATGTATTAGTTTTTAATATTCTTTTAAAAGTGGATGAGAGAAAATTATGATAAAAGTATAAAAATGTAGGTCTGACAATTTTGCACACGGACACGAATACATGACACGAACTTATAAAATCTTAACTGGTAACAGATAAACCCTTAACATGTAACATGTATTAAACATGTAGACATGAATCTACCTGTTAATTTTTTTTTGCATTAAACATGTATTTGTCTTATTACCTGTTAATACATGTTAATACATGTTAGTACCTGGTATAATTTATTTAAAATAAAAAATATAATATAATAATCATTTACCCTAATTCCCTGTATAATAATTTGTAAACCCTAATTCCCTTAAGTCTTATCTTGTCTTATATGTATACCTGTTATAAACAGATACATGTATGAGAAAACGGTACACGATAAGTTCTCATGTTGTGTAGAAGTAATATATTTTGTGTTCGTTTCTTAACAGGTATATGTATACACGATATGCCAGTCTTATAAAAATGTTTGTTTGATTAAAATGAGAGAAAAATGATTTTTAGTGTAATTTTGAAGATATAGATATGAAACTAACTATGAATACTCTGATATAAGTGATATAAGGTTAGTTTTTAAGTATAAAACTGGAATTAAGAGTGATTTGTTTTAAACAAATATTTTGTTCTATCATTTTAAATTCTATATATATTTATGCTTAATCTGAATAATATTGCAAAATTTATTTTATATCAATATAGTAGGCAAATCGGAAAAGGCGCAATAAGCGACATCACTAACCATTTTTGGATACTTAAACCTAAAACCTAATCGTTTAAACACTACGCTTATAAATTTTGAGGTCATAAAACACTAGCATATCCTGTCATCAAACAGTTTGATTGGGTAACATTGTAGTGGACTTATGATCGGATGTGGTTACGGCAAAAGTTGGTGGGCACCATACGTTGTATTGGTTTCACAACCGCTTAATAAGGCTCGAGAAAGCTCACATATAGGACTGGATCTGGATGGGTCTTTAAGTTGGGTGGTAGTTGAACTTGATAATAGACGTTGCCAACTTGAGTGATTATCAAGAATGGCATCTCATAGGTTTTTTTCGGTCTCGCTTCACTTTCTTTGCTCTCAAAGTTCATGCCATGTTGATTTGTTCGTGTCATTCCTTTTTGGTTTTGTAAGTAGCTTGACTGTTCATGTCGTAAGATGCGGATAAGGTGATGTGTATCGAACTGTATTTAATAATTTTTAAAGATACTTAAGCTTTAAATTTATAAATAGAGTATTGGTATGCCGACACTTTATAACTCAAAGGTAAGTGCTCATATCACATTTAACATCCTGACACGCAATGCTCTAAATTTTCCCAAGAGTTTTTTTTAATGTATTTTAAGGAATAACAAGAATGTGAGAAGAGATCACTTGGGTCCTTTCATGACACAATTGACTCAACAAATGGATTATCAAAAGATCACTAAAATCAAATTCCATATTGTATTGGTATTGGTACTTAGTATTTCGGATTTTTGTGTTGGTATGTTACTGAAAAGTATCGTTTTCATACCAAGTATATTTTATTTATTTATCATTTTCGTACCAAGATTACATAGGTTTTTAAGATTACATAGGTTTTTCTATTCAATTTTGACGCATTTCGTTATAATGTTTTGGTATTTTGAATTTATAAATTAGTATTTTGAGATAACATGTTTGAAAGAATGAATCTAAAGCAATTTTAGGATTGTTTTTAGCTTTAAAAGAAAAGGAATAACAAAAAGGGTACAAAAATAATGAATTACCGGTAACAGGTACCAATACCAATATCATCCCTGACGTTATAAGACTTTATGTAATGGTTAATGTCCCTAGTGGGTATTTTACGTCATGTAGACGGTGACTAGGCAATTGACATTATACTAAAAAATGGCGTAGTGGGATAATGCCTCTTAATTATGACTAAGAGAGAGAAGTGAGAGAAATGAGGAGGAGAGAGAGGGGCGCATGCGTTTTAATAAACACGCCCACGCCCATAACTTTCTCATAACGCCCCTGTGTAATAGTGTGCGAGGCGTTATATGCTTTGCTTCACACTCGTTAAGGGCAGTCTAATATAAATATAGTTTGAAGAAGCGTGACATTTGGTCTCATCAAAAGTCTTTCGTCTTCCTTTTGTTTTGTGTTTTTGAGAAGTAGTCTTAATTAATTTCCATCTTCTTGGAAAGATACAAGTCAGAGAGATAAATTAGAGAAGTAATGGATCGATAATTGCTTTACAACAACAATCACCGGCCACTTTATCATAATTGCATCACATATATATCCATGGCCATTTCTTCACCTTCATCTGCATCTTTCTACTATGAACATCAACATCATCCATTGAGTCAAGACATTAATGATGATGAACAACTTGTGTCTCTCTTCACCAAAGAGCAATTACAAACACTACTTACTTGTACATTTGATGATCCCTCAGCTCGCAAACAAGCTGTTGAATGGATCCTTAAAGTCAAATCCCACTTTGGATTCACACATCTCACTGCCATTGTTGCCATTAATTATGTTGATAGGTTTGTTTCAAGTTTTTGCTTTCAAGAGCCATGCCCATGGATGATGCAACTTCTTGCTGTCACTTGTCTCTCACTTGCTGCTAAACTTGAACAAACACAAGTTCCATCCCTCCTAGATCTTCAAGTATGTTTAATTCTACCCGCCCCACCCCATGCGCGCATATATCTATAAAAGCTTAATTTTACTTTAATTTAATTAGACGTGTATAGCTACACCTCCGGTTTTAATGCTAACTTTGGACTGACTGCAGGTAACTACGCTTCAATAAAAATACAAACCAAACCAGTTTAATTTATGGTTTGTGTTTGGTTTTTCACTTTTAAAGAAAAATATAAGATAAAATCAATGATAATAAATTAATAACTTTATTCGTTTCTATATTTTTAATTTATAAAATAAAATAAATCTTACTAAATACTCCGTAATAAACTATCACGTACTTATTTGGCATTGCATTTTTAAATAAATATATAAAAAACTAAAATAAAAACTTAAACGAAAAATCTACCTATTCTAATAATTAAGTAACTCATCCACATGTCATCATTTTAACTACTCCACATAGGATTTTGCTTAGGTGTCATGTTTTAATTAATTTTATGGAGAATTTTTAGACGGGTCATGGTATGTTCCATATTCGAAATAACCCGATATGTTTAAATTAAAAATTCACAAATTATCATCAATTATATCCTAACCCAATATATATATTCAAATATAAAATTTACCAATTATCATGATGTATATATTTTAACCCGATATGTTCAAATTAAAAATTTACCAATTATCATAAATTATCTCCTAACCCGATATGTTCAAATAAAAAACTTATCAATTATTATGATCTATCCTAACCCAATATGTTCAAATTAATTTTTTACCAATTATCATTAATTATCTCCTAACTCGATATTTTCAAATAAAAAAAATTAAAAATTATCAATAATTATTTTCTAACCCGATATGTTCAAATAAAAATTTACCAACTATTATAAATCATATCCTTTATTTTAACATATGTTTTTTGATATGAATATATTTCTAAATATTCAAATCGATTTAATAAAGGATATGTTAAAAATAAATTTGTCATCTAAATTTAGTTAAAACCTATAAAACTAAAATTCGTGTAGTACACGGGTACTAATCTAGTATTCAAATAAATACATAGTGTAACTATAAATAGTTTTACCGTGTGTTGGATTCGTTGAACTCATAACATATTTTTGTAACCTAAATTAAAATAATAAAATATTAAACTAGCTAACAGGTTCCAAGTTTCATATATGCTTTAAAATTAACTATTTTTTTTCAACTACTCGTTTATATATTAAAAGTTAGTTACATAAATATAAACTGGCCGGATTAGCAGTTCATATATTAAAATTTTGGTTTTAATGGTTCGTTGGTTAATTTCTTAGGTTCATGAACACCCTTAATTATAAATAATAACATCATCATCAAACTGGATTAGCTTTTGTAGTGTTGATTTGCTACTCAAGTGCTATAGTACTGCACTGATGGATTGTACTATATGTTCTGTTGGACTTGCAGCAGGTGGATGACACAAACTACTTGTTTCACCCCAAAAACATACAAAAAATGGAACTTTTAGTTATGACAACATTGAACTGGAACATGAATCCAATCACACCCATCTCGTTTCTTGTTCATATCATAACAAGACTAGGATTAAACACTCATCTTCATCGCGATTTCGTCGACAAATGTGAAGATCTCATTCTATTCCTGGTCTCAGGTAATAAATAATCTTTATTTAAGTTCCACTCATTTTGACAAAAAAAAAACATCAAAACTGATCAAATTTTTGGTTTTGTTTTGATTCAAGATTCAAGATTTGTGGGTTATAAGCCATCTGTTGTGGCTACTGCTGCAATGCTTCATGTGTTAGATCAGCAGGTTGACTTTTTCAACCATGTTGACTATCAGAAACAGCTTCTGGAAGCATTCAAAACCACAAAGGTTTGTCTATTTTCTTGTCCTTTGTACAAGTACTCACACGTACATGTTTTATGATCTTTTATTTTAGCTAGTGTTTGAATTTACTGGATTTGTACAACTCTTTCTGCATACCCCTACAATTAATATTTGTGTATATGAATTGAAATCATGTCTTTGACCATGCTACTGCATACTACGTACAACATTTGATAAATCATTTGTTGTTCGAGTGATGCCGTACTTTTACACACGCCTAAGATAATATTAACGCGGTTAAGCACGTATAACAAATATGGAATTGTGACCGCTTGATTGTGAAGATCAAAACATAGATTGAAGACACGATCTTGTACTTACGAAGTTATATATAATCATTAATTAAATATCTATAAAAGTTTTGTTATTATTATTATTATATTTTTCTAAGAAAATAGTCACATTAAATAATTCATATATGATACATGTTGGTAAAAAAAATAATAATTCATATTAGCTTGGTGGAAGAAAATGTAGCACTATCACTTGAGAGCATTGATTAAAGATACAAGAAACTCTATGGGGTTTGGAGAAAATTGTACGTGTACTTCATGCATATACGAGTTGTACGTTGGACATATTAATTATAAGTTATAAGATAATTAAATTGTACGTACATATCGTGTTGCGCAGGAGAAAGTAAAAGAGTGCAATAAAATGATCGTGGAGGTGTCACATTCAAGTTCCTTTAACCTGAAAAAACGAAAGTTTGAAGAGAATGAAATCATCTCATCATCAGCACCGTCATCGTCATCATATCGTTCCTCGTCCGAGCACCATCATGGTCAACCTCTGGTCAAGAAACCGGCGATAACTATACCATAAAAGTTTAGTGGTTTTGGTTTGATAAGTTGCAAAAGCGTATCGATCTTGATGTGTCACTATCCCTTTATATGTATTTGTTGTGGTTGAGAGATAGCATTTGCAGGTTATTTATGAGATAAATTTTGTTAAATTCATGTGTTTGTGGGAGTCATGATATTGAATTATTGGTCGATTAGTTATATATGTATGAGCGATCAAACTAGCTATACAAATTTTCAGCTCAGTCACTAATCTTGAAATGTATTGTACGTTATCTAGTATTTCATCCGGACCTCATAAATACTTTTACTTATGAAGTTAGGATTTTATTTTCTTTACAAGAAATATTTTGTTTTTTACTTCGATATATTAATTAGATTAGAAGAAACGACAATTTACGATATATTTTGTTTTTTACTTTATATGTTTATTACTCTATTTTTAATTTGTGAGACTAAAAATAAAATAAAATTATTATAGTGACAGAAAAAGGGAAGGAAAAGGAGAATCACATATTCACATAGAGTGCTCCTATTCGGACACCTGACTGCTTAGTCAGACACCCTAAATACGACTCGTATTACCTAATACGAGTCGTATTGCTGGAGGTGTCAGACGAGTGATATCTGTCAAGATTCCTAACATACATATACGACTCGTATCAACAGATACGAGTCGTATAAAGCAAACAATACGACTCGTTATAAGAGTAATACGAATCGTATTACTGCTTGTCAGGAATCTTGACAGAAATTGTCGAGGCTATCCGGACACCCTACATACGACTCGTATAAAGTGTTAATACGAGTCGTTTATGTCGTAATACAAGTCGTTATTCGTTTGATACGAGTCGTATCACTGACCTTTCAGCAATACGACTCGTGTTTGTCAATACGAGTCGTATTGACAAATGATTAGGTGTCTGGATAGCTTGTCAGAGTGTCAGACTAGACACCCCCTTCACATATTACATATGTATGATAATTAATTACTTGTATCTATCTAATAAATCAAACTTTTAGGGGGTAATTTTTGGAGGGATTTTTTTTTCTATAATAGGAAGTTTGGGAGGTAAAATTTAGCTAATTTTTTTACCATGCAAGTTGATGGAGCCAACTCCTTAAATGTTACTCCCTCCGTCCCATTAGAAGTGTCCATATTGCTTTTTTTAGTTGTCCCACTTACAGTGTCAACTTGTAAAATTTATTAGTAAACTTTCAAATTTACCCTTAATAACATAAAACAAACAATATGATGGACGCACAATACTATTTATTGTCAAGGGTATTATTGTCAAATAACAAACAAAAATACCAATCATTTATTGTGCCTAAAACTTTGTGTTTTTCAAACTAAGACTCTTCTAATGGGACGGAGGGAGTATAACTTATATATTTACAAATTGTTAATTATAATGGTTATACTTTCTTTATAAATATTACTCCCTCCGTCCCATTAGAAGTGTCATAGTTTGAAAAACACAAAGTTTTAGGCACATTAAATGATGGGTATTTTTGCTTGTCATTTGACAATAATACCCTTGACAATAAATATTATTGTGGGTCCATCATATTGTTTGTTTTATGTTATTAAGAGCAAATTTGGAAGTTTACCAATAAATTTTAAAAGTGGACACTTTAAGTGGACAACTAAAAAAGGCAATATGGACACTTTTAATGGGACGGAGGGAGTACTATTTAACCCGTGTGTAACACACGGGTATTAAACCTAGTATGTATTAAAACTAAAGAAAGACAATATGTGGAGTGCAGCAAGGCCAAACTACTTTTTTTACCAGCTAATCTCATGATAATGTTTCTTTTGACTTTTGCTAATCTGGTCAATATATTATCTTCATGTTCTAAAAGGCATTAAAAAGATTCAACTTTTTATTTTTAGCATTTTTTTCTATTAATTATTTGTTTAAATATTGAGGGTATCTTCATTCATAAATAAGTTACAAAAATTGTTTTCTCGGTCCATTAGTTTCAATCTTGTTTAAGTTAACTCCAATTCACCAACCCTTAATTTTTTTTGTTAACTTGTTGAGGAAAAACAAATGGAGTGAAACAACACGTATAACTTTATTAAACAAGATTAAAATTAATGTAGTAAAAAAGCAAGGTTTAAATTGATTAAAAATGTTATTTTTGTCAAATTACATCCGATTAAAACCGTCTTTAACTCTCTATATATATATTAAAAAATTACACTAGACTTAATAACTAGCGAGACATGTGGACTAGTTAAGTGACATATTAATTTGTCAACTTGTCATGGGTGCAAATCGACAAATCAAGATAACTTATTGTTCATGAACTAGTTTAGTGCCCGTGCTATGCTCGGGAACACAACATTCAAGTGATGCTTTTAAGGATATTCATGAACGTTCCAATAAGTTTTGAAAGAAAACCGTGGTAAACCGAAACACGAAATATATTTTTAAAAATTAAATTTTTAATATAACAATATTATACTCAAATTAAAGAGAATAAAATGCTCAGTTTTATGCTGTAGTTTATTTTTTTTTTTAAATCCATATAAAAAAGTTATGTATATTTATAAAACACTGAGGTATTTAATTGTATATTATTATTAATTTTATCCATAAGTTTTATTTTCACACCCTATCAAATATAAACTGACTCATGTACACCCCTTGTAGTAGAGGGTTAAAAGTATAAATACTTTTAAATTTTTCAGAATTCTCCAAAATATTAGGGAACTAAAAATGTAATTAGTTTTATTATAATATATTTTATATACATATTTTAAATAAAAAAATCATTATTATGAGATAAACTCTCAAATGATGCCACATAAGCCAGAAGCTTTAAAATGATGCCACATAAGCTTTTTTGGTTTTGCTATATTATATAAAGATATGTGCGTCACTTCGACGTCAAACGAAAAAAGAGTCCTTATAGTGTCTTGAGTTGTATTTGTAAAGTTAGATTGTTATTTTACTTTACTAGAATTCATTAATATTTTCTCTCTTTTGGCTAAATATCTAGATAGTCCAAGGGAGTGTTCATGCGTGGTTCGTTTTGAAACCGAAAAACCACTCAAACCTGTGAATGATTTGGCTTTATCGTTGGTTTTTTTCTTTATCTTTGTTCGGTCGGTTTCAAAATTTTCAAACTGTAGCGAACGGTTTGGCTTTCAATTTTTACCAAAAGCTGGTGTATAAAATCAAACCGGACAGTATGTTTCCAATACATTTTTTTATATTTTATATATTTATGTACATCAAAATTGATTACATTTGTAGTATATTATCCTTACCTATTAATTATGCTAGGAGTTTAGGACCAATTTAATTGGATATGAATTAGAAGAAGCCCATGTGAATTAATTTAGCTTGTATTTTAACATTGAAAGTATTTTAAACCACTTGTAATTTTAAACCATTGAAAGTATCTTTGTCAATTTGATAGCTTCACCTTTATGTTTCAATAGCCTACCTAGTTTTATTATATACTAGGTTTAATACCCGTGTGTTACACACGGGTTAATTAATAATATTTATAAAAAAATTATAACCAATATGTTTAACAATTTGTTAATATTTAAGGATTTGACTACATCAACTTATGCATGATAAAAATTCCATTAATTTTCCCTCATAAATTTCCTATTATAAATTTTCCCCCCATAATATTGCCTCCCCTAAAAACTTTAATTTATTAGATAGATTTCAATCTTTTATTTTTGACTGCTAGTTTAAATACCCAAATAGGTCCGAAAAGCCCAAACCGTGAAACTAAACCGAAGCCAAACCCCTACTAATGGCTTGGTTTGGTACGGCTTCAAAATTAAACGGTTCGGCTTCGATTTTCATTATCCAAAAACCATTATAAACAATTTTCTTGGTTTGACATAAAAACCATCAAATTTGAGGTCATAAAAAATCTTTAAAAGAGTCACTAAGTTTTCCATCTTTAAATGAATTGAAATTAAGATTTATAATCCGAAAATGTTACAATCAAATCATTGCAGAAACCGAAGCAGATATATGAGATCTGAAAAATTGACCACCAAAACCACATAAACCACCCCAAAGGACCCCTCAAACCCATCACCTCACTGTGCAAGTGTCAGATTTGCTTTGCTGTGAAAAATTGAACATACATACACACCTTGTGACACAAATAATTGTGCATTACTTCACTTGCATCTCCATATTACTTGTTTCTACCAACTTCACTTCACTTCCAATGTGGTCCTCTCCTCTCTTTTTATAAATGCATTTCAAAACAAAAAGTTTTATAAACTGCGACTAAAATTGTGTCACAAACTCACAAACACTTAACACACAAAATAGTTTGTTTATAAAAAAACATATTATATATGATCGGAAACTCAAGTATATGTAGGAGGGTAAAGGGTAGCTAGGAAATGAATGAACATACTATTTATCTATGATCACAATATAGTGTCATTAAGTGTAACATTCCAATCTCTTCCGTTATGTTAAACATAACGTATTCATGACCTACTTTAAATTAGGGTGGTCCCTAAAAATTAGAACAATTTAGCTACGAGCTTGAAATTTTTAAATTCAAATGGTCCAATGTGATGTCTAAGAATCTAAAGTCAACCGTTTAAATTCAAACCGTTCATAATTAATACTAGTTTTGTTAACATGTGAAACATTTGAATTGTGATCATTTTCTTTTTCTCACAAGGGACATATAAATTTGTTTTTCATTCCTGTGGATATTTCTCAGAAGGTCACCCATACTTAAACACATTTAAATGTGACTCGTCATTTTTCAGTTCCAGTTAATGCACCAAAAGAGAACATCAAAATAAAATATTCCTTATGTCTTTGTATATGATAATGTGAATGGACGATGTGTTTATATTTAGGTGCAACCACCTTTTAGGGTTCATCCGTGAAAGGTTTGTGACTCATTACGTTAATCAAAATTGAAGCGACTCTGGTACTATTTGTAACATTTACTTCTCATATTAACGCTAGAATGTTTTTCTTAATTTGGTTGTTTCTTAAGTAGTTAAAAGTTTCAAAATATACACCCATGGTTACTATCATTGCCCCCTTAAAAAATGTAGCTTTTATAGTACATCAATGTATATTTATGTTACATTTCAGTGACATACATAATCCACGAGTGAATTTAATAAAAATAAATGGTTCTTGTTTACTAGATTTTTTTTATCAAAGTGTCGTACCATGTAAATATGTAATCTCCATATCCAAATGATCCAGCCCAGTTTTGGTTTTGGCCCAAACAAGCGTATTTGAACTAGTTTGAAAATGGGCTCAAATGTGGTTCAGCCCGTCTTTAAGCCAGGTTCATTTAGAGTAGGGGTTAATAAATGTTAATTGTTGACTTATTATTCTAAAACTCAAATCCAAACAACCTATTTGTTGCTACTCTTTTGTTAATCAACGATTTAATACTAAATAAATACAGTATATGATCTTGAATATGAGCTATTGTTAATAGAATTAAGGGTTAATTGTGAGTTTGTGATCTACGTTTTGAGAAGTGGGTTGAATTAAGAATATACTTGCTTAAGGGTGAGTCTACAAAAACTATACAACTGATTATTTCGTGTCATTTGACCAAATTCAACATCATTGCTTATCAAAGCTTAAAAAACTGCCATTAGTTGTACTCTTTAAGTCCATTCAAGAGGTAATGGGCCTGGGCTGATGACAATATGAAGAAGATGGAAGAGGACCCGATAAAAAAACATGAATTATGAATATTTAAACATATGAATTAAGTTTAGTTTTTATTTCGTATTTTACATATAAATTCTGTGTATATTATAAAATAAACTTACTCTTTGGTCATAACGATTATTTTATTCTAAAAGTTTAAAAATAATTTTTTTAGTTCAGTAGTTTTGTTTTTTAATTATTTTTATCTGGTTACTGACACCAATCGTTAATCTTATTCTGTTAAATGAATCTAAACAAAGTATACTGCCCATGATATAACAAACACTACACATTCACCACATTCCCTCTCTCTTCTCGTATTTTTCTTTTTGCTACCCTAAACCACTGTCAAATGAAACTACCCCGCCACGCTATAGCTTGGTCGTCAATGCCTTATGAACCGCGGCATCTTGCTCTCACCATACACCACCACCGCTTCTAATTCTCTCACAATTGCAACATTAGAATCATCAACAAAGTTTCCTTGCTGCTGAATGAGATGATACACCATCAAACACCTCCCTTCGATTTAAAGCTTATGTTTGGAGTTTTTGTTAGTAAAATTTTCCAGCTTGGCTTGAGGGTTTCTATCCAAGGAAAGCTTCGATTGTGTTCCCGCAATCTTCTTCCCCCTTTAAATGGTGACGGGTGAACCCCCTATGATGATTGATAATGTTAGCGAGTTGTCTTAATAAAATAGATTTTAACAAAACTCAATTGACTAAAACGATCTATATCTATACTTATACATTTTAATAAAAATGATTTTAGATGTCACGTGGTATTCAATGAAGTCATTGATAACATTCAATTGCCGTCAGTTTTTTCAACCTAAAAATTAACACGAGGATCTCACATGTCCCGATCCATTTATTTTAAAACCCAAGATTTGACCCGTAGTATATAATGCCTTTCTTTTTCTTGCACACGTCCGTTTCTCCTTTTACTTTGAATTTCCCAAACCCTAAACATCTTTCGTCAAAATTAAGCATGTTCGATTGTTATCTTCTCGTTTTCTTCATAAATCAGTATTAGTAATCTTCTCGATCAACATATTTAGAAATCATCTTCAATTTTGCAATTCGTTTTCAATCATCCCAACAAAATATTTTAGAAATGTTCTATTTGTATATAATAATAATAATAATAATAATAATAATAATAATAATAATAATAATAATAATAATAATAATAATAATAATAATAATAATAATAATAATTTTACTCATGATAAATTATTATAATTATATTAATTTTATTGTGTAAATGTTGGTTCCAATCTAGTAATTTATAATAATTCACTACAATACAATTTATGTTGATTCCAACATGGGTCTAGACATCTCCCATTTTTTTCTCAACTCCTTTGATTTCTTTTGTCATATACTCTTCACGTCACTAGCCATTTCGTATCTTCCACGTCCAACTCGATACATTACAAGCGAGTTTTTTTAAAATACTTCATCAAATAACACTGGTTGATGGAGATTATATAATATGCAAGGAGATACCATCATAAATCGCCACAAACTATATTTTTCCTTACAAATCTTCTAATATAACAAATCCGGGTTTTTGTTGTGAAATTGAGGTGGAAACGATTGTTTTTTGTCAGAAAAATTGAAGGAAAACGATTTGAATGAGAAAACTGGGAAATGATTTGAGGGGAAAAATCAATTGATCACGCTCATAGACCATGTGTATTTGGACGTTTTTGTGCTTTTTAACACCCAAAAACGCCCATAAGCACCCATTATCGTCAAAAAAATGCCCCTTCTCACCCTTGGGGCGTTTTTTAGGACAAAATCTTGCTACGCGTTGTTGTGTACAAAACGCCTAATTTTATTAATTGTTGTGCAAAGTTGATGTGGAGCTACAATATGGGCTCTTTGGGGCTCACCACTATACAAGTTCTTATCAATACGATTTGGGGGAGAACTTTCCGTTATTATTGGTCCTTAATTCAATTAGATTTCATTCAAAGATCAGATCATCAAGACTAATATAACCTAAATCATGTATGTATACACGAGTTTTAAACCTAGTTATCAATAAGTTTTAGTTTAAATATATAAAATTTTTTTAACAAAGTTAAACTATATCTTAGTCTTTAAATTTATCGAAAATTATAATGACTTTTACAATTGTCTAAATCAAATTTTTATAATCAAACAAATTGTTGTCTCTTACACTAACCACTCAAGTTACCATGTATATTTCAATTCACAACTTTAAAAAAAAATAACTCGTTTTTCTATTGAAGATATCCTTTGAAAATAAGTTTTAAATCATTTTTACGTATATTAAAAGTAATGTTAACTATGTATTAGTTACAAAAAAATATTATTAAATATAAACTTTCTTTTAGCAAACTTAACATGTGGAGAGCATTGAGGTAGTCCTATTGATAGCAAAGAGGTTCAACAACTTTTTGTAACAAATCCCAACTCCACACACCGCTCATTGTTGGAGGTTAACTATGCATTAAATATTCAAAAAATCACTTTGCTATTTTTATAAATGTAGTTGGCAAATTTCATAAAAAACTAATATATTTTTTCCTTTTTTTATATAGTTGGCAAATTTCATAAAAAAAAAACTAGTATATTTTTTCTTTTTTTTTTTCTTTCATAAAAGTCCTTTAATTATTTATTTCACATAAAAACAAACATATTTTTTGTTTTATCAAACAAACGTCTCGAAAAAACTTTTTTGAACATCAAAGTTCGTCACATATTAAATTCGAAAAAAATTATGATAACTAAAAAAATTGATACGAGAAGGTATGTTTCAGCTTATGATACGCTTGAAAACTCGTAGGTTTTTACTACATTAATAAAAAAGATTTATTAAGAAAATCAAACCAAAATGATTAAAGTGAAATAAACTATATTTTATATTTAAGAGAATAAACCCAAGAATATTAATTTGGTGTATATGATCGAAAGTTCGAAACGAATTCAGATGGGTTGTGATTCGGTTTTGAAGTAGTTAAATTACTTTCGTTTGGTTTAATTTTTTGTTTAACTTAGAAAAATTCCAAACCAAATAAACCAATAAACATATGGACACCTCTATCAGTTTCAAGTTGATAGGTATTTTGTCATAATTTTGTTTAGATTCAAGTTGAACGGGTGAATGTAATTTAATGTTAAAAAAATTGCTAAGTGATTTTTGTGAGACAAAACAAAAAGTATAATGGTTTTTATGTAAAAAAAAGTTAGGGACTTTTATCATAAAAATGAGAAAGTATTTTAGTTTTAATGATATTTACCTATTTAGCTTATATAGTTTCATTTGTAAATATTTAATTATATATATATACAATTACCAGATAGTCTAGAAAATCAAAATAAAAACAATAATAATATATATCAGTTCTATACTCTAGTAGTTAAAATCAAATTCAATAAATATCTTCTTAAAAACCTGCCTCCTCGCATGGATTACTCACACATTATTCATATTTGTTGCTAGTGTATCGTTAATCGACTATAAAGCCATGTATATGCGCGTTTGGTCTCATATTTGTCAGCTACCTGTTACTTATTACTCGTTAGGCATACGATATATCAGCTTATAACATATGATTCCAACCATAAATGAATTTGATCAAATTAACAATCACTATCGTTCTCTTGTCACACCAGGTGCCACAAAAACTAACGAGAATGTTATAAATCAAACACCGACTCGTTACGCTTAAGAAAATATATATTGTGCATCCGTATCTAAGTGGCAATGCTAGTGCTAGTATCAAAACCTCACCAATAAAATCAACCCATTCCTTTCCCCCTCTACTAAATAAATACAATCATTCTCTCCAATCAATCTTTCATCATCATCATCGATCATGATGCCCATCTCCACCACCCTCCTCCTCCTCCTCCTACTATCCACCATTATCACCGCCACCACCACCACCACACTCTCCTCCGACATCACCGCCCTCAAATCCATAAAATCCGGCATCTACCCCACCACCATCCCTCCATACTCATGTCTCGCCTCTTGGAACTTCACCTCCGACCCTTGCTCCACCCCTCACCGAACCTACTTCCTCTGCGCCCTCTCCTGCTCCGCCAACCGAGTCACCCAACTCACCTTCGACCACGCCGGTTACGCCGGCACTCTCTCCCCACTCATCTCCCAACTCACCCAACTCGTCACCATCGATCTCTCCGACAACAAACTCTCCGGCCCAATCCCCTCTTCCATCTTCACTCTCCCATTTCTCCAAACCCTCAATCTCCGATCCAATTCTTTCTCCGGCACCGTTCCACCCACCATAACTAACCTAAAAATGATTGAAACCCTAGACATTTCTCATAACTCACTCTTTGGACCATTACCCGACATTTCAACTTCACAAACCTTAACTCGACTTGATCTCAGTTTCAACAGCTTCACCGGATCAATCCCTAAGCTCCCACTAAACTTACTCGAACTCGCTATCAAATCAAATCATCTCTCCGGGGAGCTACCGGAAACATCTTTTAACAATTTGACTCAGCTAGAAGTTGTCGAACTCAGTAATAACTCGTTCACCGGAACAATACCTGGATGGTTTTTTCTCCAACCGTTGGTTCAACAAGTTAATCTCGCCGGAAACAGATTTACAAGTATCGAGATTTTAAAACCGGTTAAAGCTGGTTTCAGTTCTAATCTTATTGCTGTTGATGTTGGATATAATGAGATAGTTGGGGATTTGTCGGTGAACTTTACATTGTATAAAACATTGTCTTCGTTGTCACTTCGGTATAATAAGATACAAGGGCCGATACCGGAGGAGTACGGTGAAACGGCGTCGTTGAGGAGGTTGTTTCTTGACGGAAATTATTTGAACGGAATGCCGCCGGAGGGGTTGTTTTCCGGTAAGTCGTCGGTTTCCGGGAGCTTAGGGGATAATTGTTTGAAGAAATGCCCGGCGTCGTCGGAGTTGTGTTTAAAATCGCAAAAACCGTCGGCGACCTGCCGGCGAGTGTATGGGGGAAAGTCAAACTAAAGTCATAGTGTCAGTCCATGTTTTGCGTTTGTGTTTTTATATCATTTTTATTATATTATTATTTATATATTACTTTTTAGGCTAGAGTTTAGTAATAAAATTGATATTTGTATCACATGAAACTATTTTAATGTATTCATGGTAAAGTTATTTAAGTTTTGTTGAAAGTGTTTGATGGTTTATGTTTTATAGAAAGATATAAAGTTGATATATTTTTTTTAATGAAACATGTATTATTTGTTGATTTGAATAGAATCTTGTTTAAGAACATTTATTTATTTGTTTATTTATGTGAAGGTCACATGACCACTTTTGTTGGTTGGTGTACAAATCGTGAGTTGCTATTATCTTATTTTTAGTGTAACACGTAAGTAGGGTTTACTACGTAATTGAAAAAATGAATTAAAAAACATTTGCAAAAATTAATAAACAAATATTATATACAATCCAAGCTCAGTTTTGTGTGAATCTTCGTGGAAGAAGAAGAAGCGGTTCACCAGCCACTACATCTGTGGATCCCACCAAATCATTCAACTTGGTGGCAACTCGCTCTTTGATCAGTGATTCACCAGATCCATGAAGAATCTAAAAAAAAGATGATTTTTGATCAGTTTTGAAATATCTGATCATATAAGGGACTGCACCTCCACAGATGCTATCAAAAATTCTTTTTTTCACTCTCCACTGCTACTTTGGACTGAAAAGTGATCAATCCTAACACCCATTATTTCCGAGTGAGTATTACACCAAGTCAGTGAATAAACCGAAACGAAAGATGAGACCTTTCCGAGTTCATGACGGATAGCCCGCTAGGGACTGCTTGGCTTGTTAGCGAGAAAGCGCATAAAAGATATTGGATTAATCGGCAAATGCATTTACATATCATCCAAATTTTGCATATCTAATGTTTTGTATAGAATTAGTGCGTAGGACTTTTCAACCTTCATGAACTTGTTGACGTGGAAAATCCTCGTTTCACACCTCGTTTGGCTTTCTCGTGTATGTTTGTGCTGGGGGGTTGGTTGAGGGGTGTAGTGACTATAGTCAAAGGTTTTCAAGGGCAACTGGGAGTAGACCTGGGTCCAATGTATATTATTTCTAACTCTGTCCACAACTTTACAAACCTGTTGAAATCGTGGTCATTGTTTGTACTAGTGAAAATTAGTTATAGGTCATCCCATGAGATCAATGAAACCCTAAACATCCGATGCCAAATTGTGCAGTGATGCGTTGTTGGTACTAAACTCATCAGATTAATAAAATTTATTATTAATATAGAATACAACAAACAAAGAACCATATGATGCACAAAATTACAAATAAAAGTAAATCACACAAATATACGATGCCAAATGTTTCACAACAGCGGAGAGAGTTTTTAGTGGTGGGTTGCAGTGATGCGTTGTTGGTACCAAACTCATCAGATGAAGAAAGTTGAAATGCGATGGAGGGTTTACGTAAGGTGTCAATCATCAACAATGAAATTAATAGCCTAATCTATTTTTGAAATAATTCACCAATATTTCAAAGTTTATTTAAAACATATGTTGCCAAATTCACTTAAGAAAAAATAATAAAGAGAAGTGAAAGGAAGACTAATAATTAAATGTTTTATATTTTTTAAATAAGTGAAAGGAAATAAAAAAATATTTATAGGCGATGATGGTAGTCTTAACAATCAGAGGATAATATGAAATTTGAATCATAGTGATCCCTAGAGTTTTTCTTTTCATCTTAAACAAAATATTAAAAAACTCCTTAATTTTAGCTTTAAGATCAACATAAGTTTGTGGCAAAATATTAAGAGGCTCTAAACACTTGTCACGTCAGCAAAATGGCTTTAAAAATTTGCCACTTAAGCAAAATAGGTTTTACTATATTAGATTAGAGATTAGAGATGAGTTTTGTTTTATTTTTAAACAACATAGATAAAATTGTGCAGTTGAAAATTAAATATCAAATAGGTTGAAAGTGGACCAATTCGTGAGTTTTATGTACATGCTTATTTAACATCACCGTAATAAGAACATATGAATCATTAACTATTTATAAAATAACAAAGAATTCAATAAATGTTGTCAGGTTACATGTCCGTCCCATACCAAAATTATCCATATTAATCGTAACATGTTTATTGTATCACCTATATATAATTCTCCTATTTTCATTTTGGTGATGATATTAAAAAATGAATTATGCAATTATGGCTGTATGGGAAACAAAGTATACCCTGATTGGTCAAAGACTCAAAAATGGGCTTTTGAGATATTATAAATCAAACTATCAAAGGCGAAATGGACATACAGGGATGGAAGAGGAATTGATAATGTTAGATGTAGCAACAGCCAACATGGCATGTGAGTTTGATACTTAGATTGACCGGTAATGTAAAAGTGAATGGGGTGGCCACAAGGTGGGTGTGTCTCTAATTGGCGCAAGACGGTTCACTATCCCACCATATTAGCGCCCTGGGTTTTGGGATAAAATTAAGGGGCTGTTTGTGTTGCTTTTTAATGGTTCAGTTCAGTGTTTAATCATTCAGATTCAGTATTCAGAGCGTTTGTTTTCATAAAAAAAAACCTCTGAATTGATCAGTTAAGTGCTGAATGGTTAAGAGATTGAAAGATGATGAATGGAACTGAATGAAGCATATACCAAACTTATCATCACCTGAAGTTCTATCTTAATATCACTCTTATTGATAGAGCCTCTTAATGGTTCAGACCTCTTAACCATTTAGCACTTAATGATTCAGATTTTTTAATGCTATTAATCATTAGAATTATCTAATTTCATAACACAACATCTCAACATCATTAGAAAAATAAATATTATTAATCATACACAAGAAGCATGGATAAATTCAACAAAATGGAACATTTATTTTCATTATCCATCGGCGATCGATAAGCAAATCTTAATAACAACTCATAACATAAATTGAATAGAACAACACCTACCTAACCAGTAGATACAATAACAAGATCGGTAATAAGTTCTTTAGAAATAGTGCAAAGAAATTTGTTTGGACACAAAATTTAGTTCTTCAGAAACACCTGCCCTAAGCCCCCAACCAACACAAAGGAGAACCTAAAATCAAGCTTTAGTCGATGAGGATGGTGTTACACCCCAAAAGTCGCAGCATAACAAAACGTATAGGATAGATAACGGAAGTTGGTTACCAATAATTATTAAGCAAACAACCATATTAGTTATAAAATGGATACGATGCATTACGCCAAAAGTAGTAATTATTAACGATCTCAAGTTTTGTCACTTTCAAAGGACGTTTGCGTTCCTAGCTAAGCATATCCCCCAAAGAGTGATAAAAAAGATGGCATAAAGTAATTTTTTATTGACAAAAGGGTTGAACGGTTAATTTTAGAGTGCCCTCTACGGGTTGTGTTTATAATCTTTAAATAAATCTATAGCCAGCCAATGCGTTTCCAAGAAACCACAACTCAAGTGCATATTTCATTTGAAGACTGACAAACATAAACCCACCAGAATAAAAATACAAATTTCAAATTATTCCACTCTAGCAAAACAACAATCTCACCAAAACTGGGCTCTAAACCAATCCAGTTACAAATCTAGGAAAACAAACTCCTCAATAGCTGGGATCTCACCAATCCTCTTGAGGACCGACTTGCTTGGTTGCTCATCCACACCAATCGCCATAATCGCTTGCTTTCTTGGTGCAGTCCTTCCAACGCTCATGAAGCTCACATTCACGTTCTCTTCACCAAGTATGCTACCAACAGTCCCAATCATTCCCGGCTGGTCAACTTGCCTGCAAAGAATAATATTGCCTTCTAGACTCACATCCACTTCAAATGCACCTACTTTCGTCAAATGTGGAATCCCATCTTTGACCTTGCCTTCCACTGTCACCTCCCCGGACTCGGATATTGCACTCGCAAACCTTGACTCCACATTTGCGATTTGGACCTGGATTGACTCGAGAGGTCTTTCAGGTGATCCATCTAGGAGCACTCGCTCTTCACTAATGCGGACACCTCGTTGTTTGGCAGTGAAATCTGCATTAACCAAGTTGACAAAAACGCTAGAAATGGGCTCGATTAGACCTTTTGTCACCATGGCCCGGAGTAGTCTTGTGTCTAGATCATCGGGTGCTCTGGCTGAAGCATATGTCACCTTAACCGATTTCACACCACTTCCACCAGCTACCAGTTGAACCGCCAACCGCCCAAGTTTTTCAGCAAGTGTTACATAAGGCTTCAATTCTGTAAGAACCTGTTAAAAAATAAAATCAGGTTGGACTTTAAAAAAAAACTATTTACTGAATTGTAAACAAGTAGCAATAATCTTAGTACCTCAGCAGGAACCATGGGGGCATTGACTGCAGTGGAAGCAAGTTCACCTTTTAAGGCTCCAACAACAGCTTCTGCAATTTCAATGGCTACTCCTTCCTGCAAAAATTTAGGATGGTATGGTGGTGATTTACAAAATATTTTAATCTAAAAGAGATTTTCACTCGATTCGGAAAGTATGCTGGTAATACAAATTCAAGAAAACACGAAAGATAACACACTGAGAATAATAAAATTATATTCGAACAAACTTCAAATTGTTTTTAATTGCTAAACAAACCTGCGCTTCCATGGTACTGGCACCAAGATGAGGAGTAACAGTTACATTTTCATGTTGAATCAGCTTGCTATCCTTTGGTGGTGGCTCGACAGTGAAAACATCAAGTGCAGCCTGCAAGCAAGTGCGATATAATAAGAAATTGCAAAACAAACATGAAAATATAAGATATAATCTACCTGTGCTACAATGCCTGCATCAAGTGCCCTGACTAACGCATCTTCATCGATCACTCCACCACGAGCAACATTGACTATTCTAACTCCTTTTTTCATCTTTGCAAAGTTTTCATCATTCAAGATCTTCGATGTGGCTGGAGTGAGAGGCATGTGAAGTGAGAGGAAGTCAGCAGTTGAGAGGGCTTCATCAAAACTAACTAAATCAACTCCTATAGCATGAGCACGGTCAGCTGGTGCATAAGGGTCATGTGCAATAACATGCATACCGAGCCCCTTAGCCCGCCTGGCTACCTCTGTTCCAACCTTTCCAAAACCCATCACTGCAAGAGTCTTGCCAACAAGTGACACACCCACATATTTGTTCCTCTGCCATTTCCCTGAATTGGATACACACATTAAGATAAAGCATCTTAGATTAACATTATCATGCCCATTTCTTCCCCCTTTTTAAAAGTTTTTATCTCCATTTCAAGAACCTATTCCCATATATTAACATCATGTAAATTGAACACATTAATTGAAATTAAACATTTGAATGAAAACAAAAGCTAACCTTTGTCAACACATTAGAATATGCAAAAAGTGACAACTTTTCTTAAAAATGCAAAAAAAAAAACTTAGGAAAAATTATAGATCTATATCAACAACCGTACTTCAGTCAACCTCAAAACATTCTATATCACAACTAACCAAACCCTAAAACCTAGATCCAAGTAAACAGCCAATAACACATGCACCCCAACTGTTCGACGAAATGCTAAACAGAACCTTTCAAGCAAAAGACACATAAATAACAGTAACAATATCTAATCGAGTACAAACCAGCTTTAATGGACGCATCAGCCTGAGCAACATTTCTGGCCATAGCAGTAAGAAGCGCGATCCCATGTTCAGCAGCAGCAACAGTATTAGCAGTCGGCGCATTAACAACTAAACAACCATGTTCTGTGGCAGCTCCCAGATCCACGTTATCAATACCAACACCAGCCCTTCCAACAACCTTCAATCGACCACCTGACGATTCAAACACCTCTCGGCTCACTTTAGTCCCACTCCGAACAATCAACGCATCACAAAGCGAGATCTTAGTGCAAAGCTCTTCAGGGGATAAGTTATATGAACAATCAACGTTTGCAAAGTCTTTTAACAGATCAAGTCCGGCGGATCCTAGTTTTTCAGCCACGAGGACGGTGGGTTTTGCGTCCATGGATACGACAACAAACACAGGAGACGCACGGCGGCGTTGGTGACGTGGAAGAGAGACTGATACTGGAAGCTTCCATTTTAGGGAAGATAGAGAATTGAGTTTGATCGCTGATCCAGATGAAAGGATGGTTGATGAAGATGAAGCTGCCATTGTTATGGACTTATGTTGGGGTTTTGCGGGTTTTGCTAATGTGCGCCGTTACAAAGAGGGCTGAATGCTAGTATTTATAGGGAGTTGTTTGTATGATGAATTGTTGAATGTGGGTTTACGCACGCTCCGGCGCGTGTAGGTGGTGTTTACTGTGTGGTAGGTGAGTGTGAGTTCACGCGCTAGATACGGTTGTAGTGAACAGCATCATGCTCGGATCTAACTATGGGTCCCATTGAGGGTTGGTGAAGGTTTTTAATTAGTTACTAAGTTACCCCTTTTAGTTTTAACTTGCCGTAAACCACCCCTTTTAGTTCTGCTGTTTTACCGTTGTATCCTACTTTGTACGTCAAAATTAAAATGAAGGTCAAACTACTACTTCAAAAGTTCAAAGTGTGTCTATATGAGTGTCTTAATAGTTATACACACCAAAAATGCCTTTTTGATGAAAATATTTTTACAAACTCTATACGTACCATGAAAAAAGGAAGATAGAGCGAACTTTAAAACGGGTTATTCTATTTTGTTGTTGTAGTAATAAGATTTTAAAATACAGATTTATAATAAGGGATATAATTCTCTTTATTTAATACTATAACTTACTGTGTTTCGTCTTTTGTCTTTAAGCTCAAAGTTTGAACAAAGTGAAGCATGTCGTCTATGACTTTATACTAGAAAACTCACATATATGAGGGAACAACGTCTGTTACATTTGCCTTTAGGGGATTGAAAGTGATATGAAATAAACGTGGCAACAAAACGTATGGTTAAAGTTAAAAAAAAACTAAATCTTTTTTAAAGTTATTTGAAATTGATTTATCCATTTTTATGCATTTATGTGTGATTGTGATAAAAGTTTACACAAAGGAACTCCAATACCACCTTTATTGCTTGTTTATATTGAATTTGTTTTGTTCAACTATAGCGTGAATTAGAAAAAACTTTTATTTTCTTTTAAAAATGATGATATAATCATTTATATCTTTTCAGCTTTGGTCTGAATATGTTATGCGGCTTATGCCCCATGATTTGAAAACTTTTAATATAGTTATTTTGTGGTGTTCACTATATTCGAATCCATCTTGTCCTGATATTTATTAATACAAATTGTATCCCTTTCACAGTTAAATTTAAAAAACTAGGAAGAATCCAATCAGAATTTTGCTTACCTAAACAAACATGTATAAGTTAGTCAGAAGTGTATATAGATGCTATATTTATTTTTAAAACATTGTAAAACCATCTTGAACCTTTAGTTAGGCTAGGTTGTATACACAAATGCCCTTAGGCGTTAAATCCTAAATAGCCCGTTAACTCCCAGCACACCGCAAAGAGGGGGTGGGGTGGAAAAGGACCGCCTTAACGTATAACAAACTTGTCTCTCACTCACAATGCTTGTATATATATGTATACATTTGGGGTTAAGGAGCCTTAAACAATTTTCTTTGTGTAAGGTGGAGTGAAAGTGGTCAAAAGTGATAATTTGACGCCTACGTATAGTCAAGGGGCATCAGTGGGCACCAGACCACACCACCTAGCTTTAGAGAGGTTCTCGTTCATACTCTATACTCACATATGAAACTATGACACCAATGATCCTTAGCTCAAATGGCTAAGATGAGGTACCCAAGACCCAAAAAATAGGGGAGGTCTTGGGTTCAAGTTCCACCTAGAACAAAAAAAATAATAAATATGAGAGGTTCTAAGTTGGACCAGGAGGTTCTCTTACCAAATGTGAGTTTCCTTCTGCGGGAGTTGGGGGTGCGGTCCTAGCTGCAAAACGTATAGATAGCCCGATTATGATAACTATCCTCCGAAGCAGGGTCGTATATTTACCGTTAAAAAAAACAATGATGACAAACAAAGATAATTAGGTGCATAAATGAAAATGATATTGAGATTGAGTTAATTGTCAAAATGGTCATGAGGTTTACTTGTTTTTGTCAAAAATTACACTTTTAACAATTTTTTGTTTAAATAGTCTCTACATGCCAAAACTTGTTGCTAAATTAGTCATCGGTACTAACACCGCTAAAATTCTGTTAGTTGTCTGTGAAATGACTAAAATGCCCTTAGAGACTATTTTGACAAGTAACACGTTAAAAAAAACTCCACCACCAACACAACACCTCCACGTACTGTCATTATTTCCTCTCCACCACCACCGTCTACCACTACCTTCAACACCTTTCGCCACCACCACTGCCGAAGGAACCTGGTTGTTGTTTATCATCTACCACCATCAACGACTAGTTAGATGTGAATGCCATGACAACCGTCATTCACGAAGCGTTATTACGTACTGTTCTTGGTTATCAACATTATTATTGACTTATTGTGAATATTATGATTCTTCTTTTGATTAGCACAAACCAAATCACGAAATAAACTGCATTCGCTATCTGCAATAATATATATATATAGACACATAGTGAAAGGACTTGAAATACATGGGTGGGCATCAGATATGAAATCTAGTGTCGTTTTGTTGTTGAAATTGAAGATGTGATGCAGTTAGAGAGGCACCACCACCAATGCTTCACCCTATCCAAAAGCAGTTGAAACCTCCGGCCACCACCAACACCCACCATATCGGTCATCTCCTTCGTCACTTCATACCAACATCACTTGACATCGTTTGCTTTTAAGGATGTTTGAATATAAATGCTCCGGTGGAGTTTTTCGATGGAACTGAATCAACGACGACGTCAACTACATTGAAGATGAAGAAATGTTGGTGGTGGCCGGTGGAGGTTTGGTTATATTTTTAAATGATTTAATTGTCAAAATGGCCTTTGAGTGCATTTTAGTCATTTCACACTTAACTAACGGAATTTTTTAACGTCGTTAGTTTATGGGACTGGATTAGCAACATGTTTGAAGGAGTATGGACCATTCAAACAAAAAATCTAAAAATATAAATTTTGACAAAATCATTGAAACCTAAGCGACCATTTTGTCAATTAACTCTTTGAGATTTTACGTACCCAAGGGAAATTACTATCTTAAATTTATTATTGGTGGGTGGGTGAAAGTTGTTTGACCCTGAAGTTCATGGTAGGTGGCGGCATTATTATTCATTGCTAAATTTGACCCCTCTTTCGTATTTCACTTGTTTTTTTCGATTCTTACTTCAAACTACTTTTTCTCCTACCAGTTGATGAATGACAATGACAATGGTTTGTAAAGATACAGTTGCGTTTTGATTCCTACAATTTTGCTGTTAAATGCTTTATTAATACTTGCTTATCATTTCATGTGACATTGTAATTTCCACACAAGTTTACTTATATATGTGATTTAAATTGCATATGTTCGTAGATCATGCACTAATACATCGATCTCCCTGAAAGGCTGAAACCACAACCAAGTGTGGTTTGTTTCGTTACATATTTTCAATTTTTTGTTCTAAATGTTTCATTAGGAATCAAGATATTCAGAGGAGCATTAAATTTAAAATTAATATTTTTGCATTTTTATTATTATTATTATTATTATAATATTTTTTTAACGATGTTTGTGCATTTAAGATGCAGAAAGAGAACACAGAATAACATTAACTACTTTATTTAGGAGTTAAGGAATGAACATGGACTGAAAATTACATCATGTTCATGTTTGAGAAAAGAGGAAAAAAAGTGAATGTACGGTGAGTGTTTCTTAACGGTAACTTTCCTAAGGAAAAATTATAGAAAAGGAAAGTAGTAACGAATATTTTACTAACATGTATATGCTATCAGCCTATCATCGTTGATCCACAAAAGTTTTGGTGCCAGGAATGTGTATAGATTATTTAAGGAAAATAACTTTAGATGCAAAAGAAATAAGCGACATCACACTATGAAAAACTTCAAACACCATGTAACATTATAACATTTTGTCATCATATTATAAACACTAAACCATATAGCGAACAACATCAATCGACTATTCGGATCCCAAACAGGATAGGGCTAAATATTCTTAAGCTTAGGAAAAAACATAACACGACGGAGAAGCACCACCATAGTTAATAAATATAATTTTGTATATCATACAAATTTATGACACACATCACACACTCATAATCAATCAGAAGATGGAAAATTAGTCATCCAAAATGTGCTAGATATGCATCTGCCAACATATGTCCAAGTTGAACCTGTGCAGCCGTTGTCAAATGCATGTTATCTTCTTTCAACTCCAATCCCTTTGCATCCACACACACCACATTTGGTAAATCGATCGATTTCTGTGCTTCTCTCACAATCTCCATGTATTCATTCCCAGATGCAATCGCAACCTAATCATATCCCCAAAACATCTATTAACACCTTCGATCTAACCTAAGGAACTAAGTTGTTAATACTAGCAAAACCATTCTAATGAATAAGATCGGTAATTGACCTGAATAATTGGCAGTGAAGGTAACCCAAGATCTGAACGTATGTTATGGATCAAATTCTCCATCTTCGATTTATACACTTGAGCATCGTGTTTCGTTGCCGAATCACTTTCTCCTTGGTACCAAAGCAACGCTTTAATCTCTCCACCGTTACTCACGGCTGATTTGGATCTTCTCACCATATCGTTATAAAGTTTTTCTCCTTTGGCCCATTGTTTAATTGCGGTGCCACCAACGGCGCAAGGTACCAGATCTATAACTCCGTTGATGTAATCTTTGACGGCGTTTGCGAATGACATACCGGGGCCGACACCGCAGACTTTGGTTGAGTCAATGTCGGAGTGAAGTGGATCTTGGGCGGTTTCGTAGATTAGGTTAGCGTTGAGGCGGTGGATAGTGGAGGGATCGGGTTTGCAGTCGTTGGGGACAATACGATCCCATTTCTTGTTGTAAACGCCACCGCGACCGGCCATGTTGCTTTGGCCGGATAAGATGAAGATCTGCTTTTTGGTGGTGGTGGTGGTTGTTGTCGTCGGTTGTTCATTGTTCTGGGTTGAGCTGGAAATGCCCATAGTGTGTGGTTTGGTAAGGTTCTGATTTGATAAGGGTTTTTTTATTGATGTTTTGTGATCCAAGAAGGTTTTGGGAGGTTAGGGTCAGGACCCATGGTGGACCAGTTGGTTCTTAGTTCTTACTTGTTTTTTTCATTTTTAAATTATGTTTGCAACAACCCACAATACTCGTATTAACTTTGTAGATATTTTTTTTAACGACAAACTTCGTTAAAACAAAGCCAAAGTCTCACTTTGCAAAACACTAAGGAGAGGTGGCAACAAAGCAAACAAGACACCTATAGTATCAACTTTGTAGATAACTAGATATTAAGGAGGAAATTTATTACTATACAAAATCTATTAAGTCAGGATTATAACTAAAGCAATAAAGATCTTAAACTTTTTCTCATGACCGTTTGTGGTTGAACTAGAATATTGATTGTTGTTAATTGTTATATTTAGGGGTTGTTTGGCAAGATCTGAATTATTAAGTGCTGAATCGTTAGCAGGTCTGAATCATTAAGAGGCTCTATTAATGGAAGAAATATTAAGGTAGAACTTCAGGTGATGATAAGTTTGGTAGAAGCTCCATTCAGCATATTTTAATTTCTTAATCATTTAGCACTTAACTAAACCATTCAAATGCTCTTTTTTTTATGAATCAAACGCTCTAAATGCTAAATCTAAATGATTAAGGACTAAACTAAACCAAAACAATAAATTAAAATGTGAAATAAACAGCCCCTTAATTAGGTTTTGACCGTTAGGTGCCAACTAGTCGTCAATAGCGACTAATCAAGATTTTATTGAAATGGTACTTTAACTCTTAACTTGGAGGACAAAATGGAAAAACAAAATCGAAACTAAACTTGTTTGTTTTATCCAATATTTACTATGAGATGCTTATAGGTAGAGGTGCAAAAACAAAAAAACCGGAATCGGAACCGATCCAATAAACAAAGAACCAGTTTTACAAGAACCGAACTGAACTGTAGGTTCTATCAAATTTTAGGTTCCAAAAGAACCAGAACCGGTTCTTGGAAAATCTGGTTATTGAAAGAACCGGTACGTTTTAGTGTTATTACTTATTTAATTAATGTTTTAAGAGCTACATATCTTGTAATATTTCTACATATTTAGTCTAAAAAAATATAACAAGTTTATGACCATATGCTCGAAATGAAAACCTAATTATAAAGAGTGAAGATTTACAGCAGTCCAGCATTCCTGCTCATCTCATAGAAAAAAATTGATTTTTAAAGAATCAGAACCGGTTTTATGGGAACTGAAACCGGTTCGTAAGAACCGGAACCGGTTACATATGTTCTAGAACCGAATCAATTCTTGTAAGAACCGATTTTTTTACAGCCAACAAAAACCGGATTCAATTCTTAAAAAAATCGATTTTGTGCACCTCTACTTATAGGGGTGGCTCAACATCAAGGACTAAGGAGCCGAAACCAAATTGTAAAAAATTAAAAACAGCCAAAACACACTAAAAGAGTAAAAGCAACCAAAATCAAATTTTGCACCAAATACATAGTAACCAAGAGTCCAAGAGAAGCCCAAATGGAGGCCCAAGATTTCACTTCTCTCTGAGTTTATAGTTGGCTGGCCGTGAGTGCTTACTAGTTACTATTGTTTTGGCATGTGGGTTTCTTAAATGCTTTTGTTCATGAGCTTCAGTTAGTTGTTATAGCTATATAGAGCTTTCTAAAGTGTTGGTTGTTAGCTTGTTTTGATGAATGTGATTCAAACATTTAGCAAATGAAAGAAAAAAATGATTTGAGAAAGTTGTAAAGAGAAATTAGAGGAAGTCATTAAACTTGAAATTGATTAAACTAAGAAGTTTGTATAAAAACTTATAAGATCGCTCATCATAAAACAAGTGTGATTGCTTTGGTTTTTACACGCTATTAGAATGTCTTGACTCTTCGGTGTAGTTATGATGATGCCATTAAACTTGATAAATCATGGTCATCTTAGGTGGCACCCCTGTCGCACCTTGAACATTGCTCGCTGGGTGTCATAGAGCGTGTGATGGTATCTTGTGATTGCTACAATGGCGCAAGTCTAGACTTTAGGTTTTTTAAATCTTTTTTAAGCAACCACAACCCTACATATCATCATCTCTATTTTAATTAAACCTGACATTCATGCAATCACCATTGTACCCCCTTAAAGTGTCGGCAATATATTTTGATATTGAATTCCACTTTAGGTGGATAACAAATATGCTAGCTTCAAAAACCAAAGACAAAAGAGCATATCACGTATAGCTCATATAAGTTTGATTGTTTTGACACGGATATAAGTTTGATTGTTTTGACACGGTTATTTATACTTAAATATAAGAGTGTATCAATCTTTATAATGAGATACCATCCAAATTGCTTATGCAAATTAATGATAACTTTCACACCATTAAGCCAAATGCCCTTTAGATCATGAAAAAATTATTAACTTAATAATATTTCAAACGAAATTGATCTGATAAATATCCAAAGTTCAAAACGCCATAACAATAAAACTAATTTAATATACGGTTGTGGTATATGATGCTTAACATTAAGTCCAAATAAATAAAGTCTAAGAATATACCTACAAAGAAACGTCAATCAGTAAGACAAACAATAAAGTGGAAAAGCTAAAAGTAAATCAAATAAGTATTAAATTTTACTTATTACTTAAGGAACTTTTTTGAACGGCTATTACTTAAGGAATACACCCTACTTTTTTTTATTAATCAAAATGTCAAAAAACATACAATACTTTTGGAATCAACTATCAACATTCATCAATCATTCTTTGGATCTTCATTTTGTTACAAATCTTCAAGTCAAAAGATCCAAAGTTATGCCCTTTAACCCCTTTTCATGCCATTTGTTGCTTTTTGGGCTTTTGTGTTGCATAATTCATCATTGAAAAGATGAGGATGGTATCTTTTCAAGTATTTGCAATGCCTCTTTCATGGAAGGTCTCTTTTGTGGGTTCAATGATGCACAACTAAACCCGAGCTTAAAACATGCAAGTGTCGCATCACGTCTTCCATCAATGTCTGTCCTAATAGACATGTCAGCTAGCCTTAAAATCGACTTCTCATCTTCAATAGATGACGAGTCAGCATACCATTGTCCTAACTCTCTTTCAGAGAATACCTTTCCAGATATGAGCTCAAGTAACACAATCCCAAAAGAGTAAACGTCCCACTTCGGGTTGGGTTTGAGGCTTTTCATCGACTCAGGGGCATGATACGGTGATGTGCACCCTAGTAGCCCTGAAGCTGGAGCCATATAAGGGCTACTATTAGCCGAGTGATGATAATCATTATGAATCATCAATTCTTCACGTGATGATATTGATCGTTTGCTACCAAAATGTCGGTGTGATCCCTTTGTTTTGTAGCTGTGTTTACCCGATATGAGCCATTCTAAACCGAAATCACTGATAACCGGATCCATTTCTGAAGTCAAGAGGATGTTGCTTGGTTTTATGTTGCCATGTACATGTTTCTTCTCATGAATATAAGCTAACCCCATTGCAACCCCTTTTGCTATCTTGAGCCGAACCTCAAATGGTATGTTGCATGGAGATGAACCAACCTTCCCTAAAATTTGACAAAACATAACCCTTAGAAAACATTAAAACATGCTAATTGTTAACTTTTGCTTTGTCTTCGTGCTTGTGGAATTTTGTAATCTTGAATTTTGAATATAACAATCAACAAATTCAAGAATATTATTTTGTATATATAAAAACATTCCCCATGTGCACAGATTTAGTACTTAGTTCAAAAAATGCTTGTTTATTAATTTGGAATAATAAAAACAATATGAAATAAGAGCAAAAATTAATGTGAAAAATACTAATCTTATGGATTAATAGAACAAAAAGATATAATATTATAGGCATGAATGTCTATGAACACATCTATATATAATTTTCTTTTCACATCGTAGTCATATATGTATTTTACGTCCAAATATGTCAGTCTTACATGTTATATGTTATTTAATTAAGTTGTTTGTCATCTAGATGTTAAATAAATATTTAACGACCGAATATAAATATTAAAGTAAAATAATCATTACAGATGTGAAATAAAGATAAAAACATTTTTGTTTCCTATCGAGGGATGCTTCAAATTTTTTTAAATTAAATATCGTAAAACAAATAAATAGTTTTTTTTGTGTTTTAACATGATTATAAAACAATGAGTTTGACTTAGATTTGGCTGAGTAAAACCAATGACAAATGTAGCATATTTGTCCAGCTTAACAATTTCCCCTAAAAACGTATATTCTGAAACCTATGACAAATTTAGCATATTTGCCCAGTTTAACAATATTTTTCTACAAAAAACCTAAATACATTTCCAAAGTTAAAAACCAGAGCAGGTTAGCTAAAACCAACAATACATGCTAAAATACGCTTAAATAAAAAAGCGATGAAAAAAAATGCTTACTATAACCAACTCCGGCCAAGCTTCCATTGTCGACATAATCATAAATCACAAGCTTTTCATCTCCACTCCAGTAAAACCCTCGTATCCTCAACAAATTCGGGTGTCGGACCTTACTAATCATCCTCACAATGTTCTCAAACTCCTTCATCTTCTCCACACCACTCTCTCCGATCCTCCGAACAGCAAACGCCATCCCTCCGCCACCCAACACCGCCTTGTATACGATACTTGATCCACTTGAACCCAACACGTACGCTGAAGCTTTCAACAATGTCTCCATTTCGAGCTCAGTTTCACCATCAACCATCATTAGACACTTCTGTTTCTCTTCTGTGTTCATCTCCATCACTTGATTAGTTGTTTCGTTATCGTCATCTGACACGGTTGTTTCCGATGACTCGTCTCCATTGACACCATGTAAACATGAGCATGTTGTGGATTGAGCTTTGGTGATTGTAATGTCGTTTGTGATCTTTGTTTGTTGGTTTTTAGTTGCTGCATTTTGACTTTGACTTTCTTTCATTTTCTTCTTTCGTGTGTTGTATGCGTAGAGGAAAAGAACCGCCAGAAGAGCAATTCCGGCTAAATCTCCCGCCACAATGGCTGCGATTTTTGCCGGTTTGATTTTATCGCCGCCGTGAGATTCCGGTGGTTCGTCGGCGGTTGACGACGATGGATCAATATCTCTTGGAATAGCGGCGATAGCAGCGGTAGCAGAGCCGTTTGATGTTACGTTAGGTGGGGTTGACAATGATGAAGATATCGTGCACATTTTGTTAAGTGGTTTGCCGCATAAATCTAAGTTTCCGGCGAAAAACTCTGTTTTCTGTCGGGATAAAGATAACACCTGCGGGATTTGTCCCGTTAAGTTATTGAATGAGATATCGATGCTTGCATTTGCCGGTATTTTTTCAGCAAACTCAGGTGTCACCGATCCCGAAAGCTTGTTGTTTGAAAGATTCAAGTAAAGTAATTTGTTTCCACCGAAATCAATCGGCAAAGTCTCGTTGAATAAGTTGAAACTCAGATCTAAATACTCAACGTAATCAAACCCACCGGGGATACGACCGGATAAATAGTTTTTCTTTAACGAAACAGAAGTCAAGTTTGTTAACGACGCAAGACTTTTTGGTAAAGTTCCGGCGAATGCATTATCGGAAAGATTGAGTGATTTTAGACTTTGTAGTTTGATAACTTCCGGGAGGTCGCCGGAGATGACGTTAGAGGATAACGAAAGTGATTGAAGCTCAGAAGAGTTGAAAATGGAAGATGGTAAGGTTCCGTTTAAGGAATTATTTGATAGATCAAGAAAACGGAGATGTGGAATTGTTCCAAGTTCGTGAGGAACAGAGCCGAGGAGGCGAGAACCGGGAAGAACCAAACCGGTGACGGAGAAAGAGTCCGGTTGACATGTGACGCCGGTCCAAGAACAAGGAGTGAGATCATCATAGTTCCAGTTGTCAAGAACTGAAAGTGGGTCGGAGAGAATAGAGTATTTGAAAGAGAGAAGAAGGATACCGTCGGAGTTGAGAGCAGAGGTTGAAGAAGAAATAGAGAGAAGAAAAGGTATGAAGAAGAAGAAGAAGATCATGGTTGATGGTTGATTGAGAAGTGTGTAATGGGCCGGGGGTATTTAGAAGGTGTTGAAAAGGGGAAGGTGAAGTGAAACAAGTGTCACCATTGTTGATTGTTCCGGTGAACAGAAAGTGAAGGGGAGTAGGAGCAGAGAGAGAATAAGTGGGTTTAGTGTTGCAGAGAGAGATGTATGGAAGGAATTTAAGAATAAATATACATATACATTACTAGGTTGTGCCCGCGTTACGCTCGGGGCATAACACTCATGTAATGATTTTAAGAATATTCATGGACATGAACGGTGTTTTGAGATAAAACTGTGGTAAAGATGAAGCACAAAATTTATTTAAAATCTTGTTATTTGGTATAACAATATTATAATTAAATTAAAGAGAATTAGACGTTCGGTTTTATGGTGTAATTTTTGTTAAACCAATGCCGTATAATAAGTTGTGTATATTTAAAAAATAATTATGTATTTAATTGTATGGTATTGATAAATTTATCTCTAAATTTTATTTTTATGCCCTAATAAATATAACCTTGCCCAAACACATCCTTAGTAGGAGAAGGTTAAAAATGTAAATATTCTTAATTTTTTATATACTTTGCTAAATATTAGGGAATTAAATGAAAATTAATATTATTATAATAAATTATTACAGATAGATATATAATTTTAAATATAATAATATTATTAATTTTGAGAGAATCTCTCAAATAATGCCAACTAAGCAAATGGATCTCAAATGATGCCAAGTAAGCAAATATGATTTTGCTATATTATATAGAAGATACTTCAACTTGAATTACTCCATTCAACTTCAAAACCCCATGCTATATCTATATGTTTTTATCATTATTTTTTTCTATACATCATTTTTCTCTGTCTTTTGAGATTATATATTTAAATACTATTTTATGTATGCAATATATATGCATAACAATTTTACGTAAAAAGTAAACTGTAGTTTTGATCTCTGTGTTTTGATATTATTAACAGTTTTAGTTCTAGTTTAATAGTTTTGGTCCCTGTGTTTTTATTTTTTAACAGAAATGGTCCTGAACACTAACTCCATCCAATTTTTCGTTAAGTCTCTCACACGCGCCCCGCATCTAAGGAATAAAAATGTCATTTCTCCCCCTCTTTTAACTAGGTCGTCATGTAGGTTAACATTTTTATTCATTCGCATGTCAAAAAGAGTAGGAGAAATGACACTTTTTACTCCGTATGTGAGGGAGACTTAACGGAAAATTGGATGGAGTTAGTGTTTGGGACCATTTCTGTTAGAAAATAAAAAACGGGGACCAAAACTGTTAAGATGAGACTGAAACTGTTAATGATATCAAAACATAGGGACCAAAACTGCAGTTTACTCTTACGTAAAATATATATATATAGGGTATATATATATATATATATATATATATATATATATATATATATATAGGAGAGTTATCCTACATAGTGTTGGAAATCTAAGAAGGCTAAGAAGGATTTATGACCTTTAGATCTCTTTTTTAATGGTTGAGATCAATTTGTAGGAAAAGAAATTGGTGGAAGGGTACATTAGTCATAGCCACTTTTGTTGACTTTCTCTCTCCACATGCAAGGCACATGCCAATTCCCCCACTTTTTTTAAAACTTTCATAACTTTTGGATACGATATTATTTTTTTAAAAAAATTACACCAAAAAAACAAGCGTTTTGTTATCTTTAAAACGCGTATAATATTGATATATAAAAAATAAATAAAAAATTCGGCACTTGTCTAGTCCTTGTGTAATATCATGTGATTGTGTTTTATTATAACTAGTGAAATATCACTTTTATCGGTTCATTCTTAAGTCATTATATAATATCATCTTATTATAAATATTTGTTGTGTCATATTATGTGTTTAGAATTTATCACCGTGTCACAAATTGTTAATATGTGTTTGAGAAATGTTCAAAGACAACTTCATTTTTTGTTACAAAGTGTGAGAATGACACAATGGTAAACAAAGACAAAATGACACTTTTAAAAAAATTATAACTCACAATATAAATCAAATTTGAAAAAAGTGGTTCGGAGACCTTGTTCCCCATGTATTCCTCTTTCAGAAAATAAATAAACGAAAAATTAAAAAAATTAAAAAAATTACCGTTTTTTTTATTTTTTAAATTAGACACAATGAAAAAAGACACAATGAGAAAATAGTAGTTTTTTTAAGTTTTGTTTATTTATTTTTTAAGGAGGATGATGTGAGAGCAAGATCTTTGAAATACTTTTTGTGTTATTATGTAATTATTATTAGATCATTGTGTAATACTTGTCAAATAAGATTACACAATGACCCGATGAATGACACAACAACCTTACGGATGACACAATCACACAATGACCTGATGAAAGACACAATGACCTGACGGAAGACACAATGACCTGACGTTAGACACAATGAGCTGAAAAATTGTGAAAAAAAATTTTGTTTTTTATGTATCAATATTATACGCGTTTTAAAGAGAAAAAAATTCTCGTTTTTATGGTGTAATTTGTTTAAAAAAATAATGTCGTATGTAAAAGTTATAAACGTTTTTAAAAAGTGGGGGAATTGACATGTGACTTGCATGTGGAGAGAGAATATTTACAAAAGTGGGCATGACTAAAATACCCCCTCTCCTAATTTTCCTAGATGCCACATGTCAATCTCTTATTGCTTCTTAGCCTTCTTAGATTTATAACACTATGTAGGTAAACCTCACTCTATATATATATATATATATATATATATATATAGGGAATGTATAAAAAGAAAACTCAATGTTATTAAGAAAACTCATGAAACCCAATGAGTGGACCACATTATGCCACACCTCCTTTTTCCTACAATTTTGTCTTTACCCTTAAAGGGTATATTGGTCCTTTCACCCACACACTCTTTTTCTTCCTGACATTACATTGGTTCTCTCCCCTTATAATTTCACAATTTGAAATCATCTCTCACTATACCAAACAATTTCAAATCATCTCTCTCACTCTTCATTCTTCAAGAACTCATGTCTCTCCCTCTTGAATCAAATACAACGTAAATTCTTGAATCATCTTTTTTATATTCTTTTCTTCCGTTATCATAGTACGGTCCAATCTGATCGCTCAACCATTTCTAATTCAAGTTATCTGAAGCAGCCATTTTCTCCACCAGATCCATCCTTAAAGATCTTGAAAATCAAAGTAGAAAATGAACAAGATGATGGCGATGAACTTGATATTAACAAAGAAACGAGTGAGTTCGGTGTGATTTTGAAGTTAGTTGGTAACATCGGAGAACGACCACCAGATCTGACAATGGTCATCTTCACCGGCTCTTCACCTTTGTCGTCCATTCCCATCTACAAGCCAACGCTGCTGACCGAAATGTTGTTCGCAACTAATCCTGTGGTAACAGGGAGCATAAACGAGGTTAGATTGCAAGTCACAAATTTTCAATATCGATTCAACATATTCTTTCAATTTGTGCATCTAACTCATCGATGTTATCAAGTTGCATTTATATATTCTCATTAAATTGTTATTTTAACAAAATCACGTTACGTTCACGTTTAATTTGTATATTTTAGTATGATTTGTGCATATTAATGAGTATTAGTGATTGTTTCTATATATATGAGCGTTTTGACCAGTTGTTTGTCTATTTTATGTTAACAATTTACCTCAAATTTGGTCATATTTAATGGATTAGCAGTTAACAAAATTATTGGGTGCCTAAATATTTAATACAATAAAAGTTAGCCTTTTGGTTTATCTTTTTGTCGGGAAGATAAAAAATCATTCGGTTATAGATATAGAAATAATTTTATTAAAAATATTGATTGCCCTGAATAAAAGTTAACCTTTTGGTGGTTTTAGTTCGCCGACGACTTGCCGTGTTGGCCGGACTTTGTGTCTGAAAACGTGATACTAAAGATGCTCTTATATTAATTTAAGGTAAATACACTCTGGTACGTATACTCTTATATTATTTTAGTTTTCAACAGGTTGTTCAAATTTCAGTTAAATATGTAACAATATGTAATTTATGTAATTTTTCTTTATTATTTTTTTAAATTTTAGTTAAATATGTAACAATATGTAACTTGCTTTTGTGTATTCAAATATATATACGATGTAACATATGTAACTTTAACTTTTTTAGATCCAAATATCTAACACGATGCAATAAAATATGTAACATACGTAACTTCTCGGATTGACACTTTATCCATCTAGTTTTCTTTTTTATAGGTAAAGAAACTTTTGTATCAAAGATGAAGAGATTATCAAGAAACGAAGCATGTATGAAGCATGATTGAAACTATGTAACACTATGTATGAACTAACATGTATTTTTTTTTATCAATTTTAACAAAATATGTAACACGATGTAACAAACGTAATCCTTCAGTTTTGTTTTTTAAAATATATGTAACACGATGTAACGAACGTAATCCATGGAGTTTTGTTTTTATATAATATGTAACACGATGTAACAAACGTAATCGGTAATCCTTCAGTTTTTAATAAAATATGTATCACGTTGTAACATATGTAACATGATGTAGCAAACGTAACATGTCTGGAGTGACACGTAGTCCATTCATTTTTGTTAATATGTAACAAGATGTAACAAACCTATCAACTAGTGTAACAATGTGTAACAAAGCTATCAGCTAGTGTAAACGAAATAATAAAAGTTGGAGAGAGAAATTATATACTTTTACTTAAATATGTAACTTGTATTTTTTTTAAATTCAAATATGTGACACATATGTAACATGATGTAACATATGTAATTTTGCTTTATTGGTTTTTTCAATTCACCTAAATATGTAACAATATGTAATATTTTTTATATTTGTTTTTTTTAAATCCAAATATGTAACACGATATAACATATGTAACTTGTTTTCATTAAAATAAATAACACGATGTGACATATGTAACATGATTTTTTTACTCTTACTTTTTTATATGTAACTTATGTAACATGTTCTTTTTTTGTAGGTTAATTAATTTTTGTGTCAAAGACGAAGAGATTATCAAGAACCGAAGCATGTTGAAGCATGATTGAAACTATGTAGCATATGTAACTCTATGTATGAACTGACATGTATTTTTTTTTATCAATTTTTAATAAAATATGTAACACATGTAACATGTCTGGAGTGACAAGTAATCCATTCGGTTTTTTTTAAATACATGTATCAATTGAGTTTTGTTTTTATAAAATATGTAACACGGTGTAACAAACGTAATCCATTCAGTTTTGTTTTTAAAAAAATATGTAACATGATGTAACAAACGTACCAGCTAATGTCACAACGTACTATCTAACTGTGTAACATTAGTTTTGTTTTAAAAAAATACGTTACATTATTTAACGACGGACCGTTGGTTGCCAAAGTGATAATGTTGGGACCGTTGACAACCAATTCAATAGTTCAGACCGGTAGAAACCAAAAGATGATAGTTGGAACCGGTAGAAACCAATATACCTCAAATTTAATGTTTTTATAATGTTACACATTGTTACATATCATGCGCTCTGTTTTTGTTTGTCCTAGTAGTGGTCCATCCAACTTTTTTAGTATTTATAATGTTACACAATGTGTATCTCGATTTGCATCTCCATTCGGTAAACATGTATAAAGTTGTTACATGTTTTGATAACCAATTGAATTTTTGTCTCACAATGTAATTAAATTTGTTACGCCATGTTATATTTTTGTTAAGCTGTTTCAACCCTTCATATGTTTTAGCTTTAAAACTTATTACACTTTGTTACATTTTTATCAACCCTCATATGTGTTAGCTTTTAACAACTTGTTACACTTAGTTACGTTTTTTAAACACTACAAGTTTGACATTTGTTGTCGTTTTTTGGGTTTTAACATGATATTTTGTTCCCTTTATGGGAGTCGATAATTACAAGAATTGTGTTACTTTTGGAGCAGGTCTTCTCTTTAACGAGACTATCGAATCATACACATGGTTGTTGGAGTGTTTTATTACTGCTCATGAAAAACATTTGCTGGTGTTAACCGACCAAGACTCTACAATGAGGCAAGCCATTTTAGAAGTATTTCCAGACTCTCGCCGCCAGCTGTGTATGTGACATTCAATGAGGCAAGCGATTTTAGAAGCTAACCGTCAAGGTCTTTTTTTGCTGCTTTTTTTTTTTGTCTCAAACCCCGCTCTTGATAAAAAGCTAGTGTAACATATTTTCTTAGTACACGTAACATTATGTAACAAATGTTACTTCTTGTTATTATACATTTGACATATGTTAAACTTTTTTTTATCCTTGTTTGTCAGTCCAGACATGTTACTTTTTTATCCTTGTGGTTATAAAATATATAACATGATGTAACAAACGTAATCCATTCAGTTTTGTTTGTTCAAAAAATACGTAACATGATGTAACAAATATACTAGCTAGTGTAAAGTATTGTGAGAGAAATTATATTAATAAAATATCTAACACGATGTATCATATGTAAGATTACGTCTGAACTGATATATAACTTTTTCACTTTTTAATAAAATATGTAACACGATAAAACATATCTAACAATACGTCTCGAACTGACATGTAATTTTTTAAGTTTTTTAATAAAATATGTAACACTGTGTAACGTATGTAACATGTATCTATCCTCTTCTTCCCTGCATTCAACGACCCAAAACGCATCACTTTATCATTATGAACTTGTAACCAAACGGGCTCATATTGTAATTTATTAGAATAAAATGGTATTGAGAAGTTTATGTATTTTTTACTTTTTAAAACTATGGTATTTTCAAAACTTAACTCGGGCCTCACATATAAATAAATATAATTTAGTTTTTTTTTCTAAAACACAAAAAGGATTTTTCACAGTTTTATTTTTTAAAACTAGGATGGGCCTTAGATTTGAAACAAAGTTTTAATATCCTAGAAGAAGCCAAACAAAGCTTGGATTTCCGATACAGAGCCAAACTAATGTTAGATTTGAAACAAAGTTTTAATAGTCAAACCTCAAAATGATATACTCTCCTTTAACAATAAACTGATTCAGCAAATAAATCACTCAGTTTTGTTTTTAAAAAAATATGTAACATAATGTAATAAACGTAATCTATGCAGTTCTGTTTTAAAAAAAGTATATAACTCGATGTAACAAACGTAATCCATGGAGTTTTGTTTTTATATAATATGTAACATGATGTAACGAACATAATCCATTCAACATATTTAAAAAAATATATGTAAGCTATTATGAAATAAACACGATATTACAACGTATCAGTTTGTTTTCACTAGTCCCATATGGTTACGTAGTGTTACATAACGTTACACTATGTTACATAAATCATAAACTAGAATATACAACCTCAATGTTAAACTTATTAACTTTGTATACCAAATATCAAATTAACAAATTATAGGGACTATGTATGTAAACTTGGTAAAATAAACCCAACCCTAATCCTCTTATCCCCATCTTCTTCTTCCTCTCCTCCTATTCAAGCACACATCGACAACACACAAAGCACCTCCTCTCTTTCTCTCGTCCCTTTGATCATCAAGAAAACAAACGGAAAAAATACTCCCCCCTTGCGATTACGATCTACATATGTCTTCCTTTCGTCTTCATCTCATCTTCATCTCGTCCTCGTCTTCTTCATCACAGATGACGCACGCACAAGGCAGCGGAGAGAGCTGCTCTGCTCCTTTCCTCCTGTCTCCGCCGCAACCTGATTTGGTACTGATGATTCTGAAACAACCGGATTTAGTACTGAAACCACCGGATTTGGTACTGATAATTCTCGCCATTGTCACCACTCATCATCGTCTTCAGCATCATCATTGTTGGAGATCTGGATTTCGTTATTGCAAATCTGGTGTCGTTTTTGTGGATCGAACCAACATCGTTTGCTTGATTTTAAGATCTGAATTCATATCATAAGGAAACTGATCTGGTGTCGTGGTTGTGGATCGAACCATCATCATCGTTGATGATCGGAACAAAATTAAAAAAAAAAAAAGGAAACTGATGAGTCTTTAGAGAGAAAAACAACCAGCAGATTTTTTTTGGAGATATAATTTTTGACGTTTGATTCAATGTAAAGTTAAAAGATGAGTTGTTTGTGTGACAACCCGTAAATTCAGTTTAACGTCGTTAACCATCTTATTCGTTTATCTCGTCAAGTCTTTGTAAAGTTGGGGTTAAAATTATAAATTAAACAAACTAAACTACTAAATCTAAACAACCTAACATTGTCTAAGGGCCTAAGTGTAAAATTTCAAATTATATAAACCAACCCCCCATACCTATACCCGTCTTCAACATTCATCTCGGCGCACACATCCAAAACCCTAGTTCGGTTGCACACCATACCAGCCGCTGCATAGCTCCATCATCATCGTATCGTTTCGGTTTCACCCGGGCATCAAAGAAGATTAGCCTTGTCCTACCGTTACGCGTCGTTACTGCTATTCGGAGTACCGAACGAGTCCGGCGAACCTGCAAACTCTGCTGTTCCGATCATCTTCATCGTCTCCACTGTTCTCTCGTGTTGCCGGTGAGCAACCTGAAGTCCGAAACAGCAGCTGCAAAACCGCGTATCCGGTCATCTTCTTCGTGCTTTCCGGTGGGTTTCGCGCCATCATCAACGCCGTTGTTCTTTTCCCTGTTTCCGATCACCTCCGTCGCTATTTTCCGGTGAGTTTCGCGACCCGTAAACTTTTATGCGCGAATATGTACAGGTTGTATGTCGATCATGTATATTACTGTGTATAAGCAAATATATATATTTGTATGTATATGTATGATCATTGTTGTATGTGTAAGTATATATGCACGTATATCTGTGTATGTTTGGCATGTATGTATATGTATGAAACAGATTTAGTAGCAGCCGTATTATATAATGTGTGTATATATATCTTCCATGGTGTATATGTATGTAAGAATTTATGTGTGATGAATATGTGTTCGTAAGTATGTATAGCAGCGAAACAACGGCAAAATATATGAAAAATATGTATGTTGTGTTATGATATTATGATATGGGTGAAAATATGACAGTACATGTATGTTTGTACAAATAAAAATAGAAACAACAACAGTCATATATATAAATATGTATCCTGCCATGGAAGCTGCATGTATGCATGGTCATGTATGAAAATTGGATGGTATGTGTGTGTGAACATATGTATATAGAATCCGTAGGTTTAGTATATTTGTATATGCATACATGTTTGTGAAACTGCAATGTGATGATAGGTATGTATATAAATAAATCTGGTAATAGTGGGTGTGTCAACATGTTAGGCATAGGAGTGAGCATGTTTAGAAAAATGGCAACTTGTGTAAGTAGTGTATGTTAATTTGTATTGTATGCATTGATGTGTTGCTAAACGCATTGAAAGTATTGATATTATGAAATTTAAGCGAAAGCTAATATGTATGGATGCGAGAGTCATGATAAACGTATGGGTGAATAATGTTCATGATCCTACGATGCTGACGCGTCATGATAAATAATGTGTATTATACTATATGTATATGTGGACTTATGTGAAGTGATGCATTAGCATGAGCGTGCATACGTATTTGTTTACTTTATTTTTCTATAAACGTAAGTTGTAGTTATTAATTGGAGGAAAACTTAAAAAGCAGGTCGTAGGGCGATCTAGGTTCTTGTGTGCATTTTTGCGGTTTAAATTGCTGTGCGCTTCAAAGGTGAGTTCTTTGCCCCTTTTTAAACTCTTTTTAGGGGAGGAAACATACAAGGTATTTTACAATAGCCTACGGGCAGATTTTTGGTAAAAGTATAAATGCCTACGGGCAGGTTTTGGTAAAAGTATAAGAGCCTACGGGCATGTTTTGGTAAATGTATAATTGCCTACGGGCAGGATTTTATTACGGTAAATTTTATTGGGGCTTATAGTGCTTTACACGAATTGGAACCACATTCAAGTCCTTATAAAAGTTCGAGGTTGATTAATATATGATAGCGGGGAAATTTGAGTAGTACTACCGGGTTGCGACGGCACCCCACCCTTGACTGGGCGTCATGTGGTGCAGATTGTCCTTAATGGTTATGGGTCATCCTGGTTAGATGACGACAAGGCAAAAGTAACGTTTAGCTTTCATCTCGACGTGTTGACAAGCAATAAGCATTCGGTCTTGCAAACCGCCTAATAAAATGAAATATATATTATTTTTGGTTTATCTGTATTATGAACGGTATCTTTTATTTACAAGCAAATCTCATTGAACTCACCAACATTATGTGTTGACCGTTTTAGTATGTTTTCTCAGGTAGCTAAGGAGTTGAGCACGTAGGACATGCATGCATTGGGTCGTCTTTTGGATTATTTTAAAAATTAAATTTAATATCTACTTTATTTTGTTGATTTGGTTTATTGTTTTGGGCGCGGGATTTTGCGCATCAGATTTATTTATGCTTCCGCTAAAAGTTGGTTTTAACCTTTAAACTCTGAACTTTTGGTTATTTACAAAGTTATATATTTTATAAACGTTGAGTCAAAGTTCGTGTAACTAATGGCTTGCGATCCTGGTATGTCACACGCCTAACGGATACCCCGTTTGTGGAAAATTGAGGGTGTGACAGTTTGTGTTATAAAAAGTGTATTTGATGGGATGATAAATGTTTGTCAGACATGTACATAGAAGGAAGTGAACAAATTTTGCCTATTATACCCTTTCTGTACCGATAATGATTAAAATAATTCATCAAAGTTATCTTTAAATCTCAGCCTTAGATTGAAAACAATCAATGGTTCAAAGAGAGTTTTGTGGGTTTTCTTAATATAACAGGGTTTTCATTCTAGCCACCCTCTATATATATATATAGAAATAATCAGGAGTTGTTCTAAGAATCATCAAAAAATATGCATGGGTCTTTATGTGTCAAGTAGCAGCACTTTAAATACAATGAATTAACACCTAACTAATTTAGTTGGACTATAATATAAAATTTAACTAAAGTTAACTTTAATACGTACACAAACTTATTACAAAAGTGAACAAACCACAAAACCAAATTAAACCGGCAAACTACATCTATTATTATATAACCCTAACTTAAATTATATCAAATATCAATCATATCAAGGATAAAACTCATGATCTCCTATTTTAAAAGTAATATCTTTACCAAGTGGGCTAGTCTAACGTTAACAAAGTTTAATTGATTGTGAAAACTGAAGATAAGGTTCTTGAAATATATATTGAACGTATGAAAATTATTTAAAGGAGGCATATATTAATGGGGAAGGTTACCGTACAAAATGGATTTTGCCTAAGAAGCGTGAGAAGTGATATTTAGACACATCAAAACCGGGTCAAACGAACTCCGATTGAACTCATTCTTGCGGCGTTAGAACCGTGTCGTCAAACCCCCGCCCCCACCACCCAAAAAACCTAAAACCCCCCACCCCCACCCCCCAAAAACCTAAATCACCCGACCCGCACCTTCTAAAAACCTAAAAATCACCCACCCTCCACCCAAAAAACCTAAAACCCCCCACCCCTACCCCCCAAAAACCTAAACCCCACCCACCCCCTAAAAACCTAAACCCCTCACCCCATCCATATAAAAGCCTAAAATCTAAAAACTAAACCCTAAAAGCTAAATCCCAATGCTAAACACTAAGGCTAAACCTTAAGGTAAAAACTAAATTTTAAAGCTAAACCCTAAAAGTTAAACCCTAGAAGCTAAGATGATAAAGCTCGACGAGACGGTTCCAACGCCGCTTGAATGAGCTCAAACGGAGTTCGTTTGACCCAGTTTTGATATGATTTAAGTCACTTCTCACACTTTTTAGGCAAAATCAATTTTGTATTTGATCTTTCCTCTATATTAATAGAATACTATTTTCTCACTATATTTGGGTATGGAACGAAGATACTATTAAGTATACATATTTTCAGATCATGCATCTTAGCATAAATAATTAAATATACAAAAATACAAAGTATATATATTGTAATTAAAGGGGAGATATATATACATGAAAATATAATACACTTTGGCATAAGTGATTACCATAATTACAAGTATAACTAGCGTCGTGGTTACCTTTTAGTTAAAAACTAATTTAACATCAAAGCGCATGTTCTTTTAAAAGCCTATTTTGAGTTACATATGGGATCAAGTAGACGATATAACTGAGCGTTACATATTAACGAATGTATACAGTATACTATATAAAAGAATTGGTAGATTTGGTGATTTAAGATGATATTTTTGGCCAACACATCTTACTATCTTAGTATCTAACAAAGTGAAGTGTATGTAATTTTTTTTGTGTAAATGATTCTTAATTCAAGTGTTAGAGATGAAGTATTCAAAACTTCATTAAAGTTGAGAGATTTTAGTTTAAGTCCTACCCCTGATAAAATAGGCTGAGGTTTTAAGTATGAAGTTGATGTATGATCTTTTCTTTTAGAACATGTCAACTTACTTAGAGTCTCAAGATTATATACTCAAAGAATGAAGATGATTATATGGGTCACTTGTTCATAAATAATAAAATGCAATAAAATAATATAAATATAAATTTTGACGTAGAAAATAGTGTAGGGTGTGAAAACCATGTGATAATATTTTGTTAGAGTGAGTGAGGGAGGGTTGTTATTGAATATGAATATATGGATGGAATCTCTATATTTTTGCTACAAGACATGGTCGATAAGTTGGAACCCCACCGCCTCCTCTGCAAACATACCTAAAAGCCAAAAAGATACGGAGTAAACAAATTAGAATTGTGTGTTTATAAATAGGTACATAATTACACCAAATCTTGCAAATTACCACCCCTTTTGAAAAGTCAAAAGATTGATTGAATATATGGCCACATTCACCATTCACATTTCAAGAGTTGCTTTAACAACTATTGCATTGATATTGGTGTTACTTTGGAGTACTAGATTATGAATTTAAATTTATTCCGGACAAATACTGAAGTATTTATTTTAAAAATATCAGAGTTACTGTTATAAAAATACAATTTTTTAATGAAATTATCAAAATATTGTGTTTTAGGGTTGTGTCATTTGTATTGTCGTTAAGTTCTATATTATGTGATCGTGTAATATTGTTTATTTTAGGCACATATAGTTGCTCGTTATCATATAAAAGCCATCATTTTTACATTTATAACTTTTGAAGGTTTATGATTGATGGAATGTTATAATTGATAAGTTGTGAGGATACTTAAAGAAGAGTGTGAAATATTTCAATGTCTCAACCCTTACTAATATTATTTGATTCGTTTAATTTCAATTTTACATTTATAACTTTTGAATTGCTTTTTATCAAGCTCGGATGTATGCATTAAAAAGGTGATAAAATAATAATTCTAACTTTTTTCTAATCAATCATAATGATCCTTGGTCAATTACTTAATATATTCTTCTAATTATATTTAATACTCGTGTAGTCGTGTGTTACGTACATATTAAATCATAATATTTATTTAAAAAATTTATATCTATTATATTTATTAATATTTATAAATATTTAATATTTAAGAATTTATAAATATTATACTAATCACAATGAAGAAAATTACCACTTAATTTCTTTCTTAAACTTTTATTTTTATAACAACAATGTGTTATATTATATAATATTTCTTATTCAGCTGGCTATAGCGTTTATGTACAACATATATATATTTAATAATATGTAAATATATTTGAGACAATTTGTCTTGTACGCATAACCACAAGATAACATATGTCAACTTTGACCATATATATTCGTTTGACCAATGTCTCAAACTTCATAGAATAATCAAGCACTCAACGTTCTACAAAGAATATAAAATTATATATCAACAGAAATTGAATTGCTTATATATAGTAATTGTAACCCATGGGTTTAAAGTAATTAAACAGAAAAAAAAACCCTCGTTGGTCTAGGATAAACAAAATGATAGAAACATACTAAAGCTTTATAAATGACGCATGTAAAACAGTAAAACCTGCAATATTTTTTAGCTTTTACAAATGAAATATTATAACACTACCTAATCAAATAGTTTTGCTGCTAAATAGGATAAGAAATCTTAATTTATTTGAAGGAATGAGAAAAGAATATGAATAAAGAGATTCATTAGAAAAAACTTAATTATGTAGAAAGCTTAATATGGCATGCCATAGTTCTTTTAGAATACTAATATTATTGATAATGTTTTGCTATTTTAAATTGGGAAAATGTCATAGAAACATAACCAACTTTCGATTTTGTTCCAATTAAGTCACTCAAACTTTGTTTTGTTTTAATTAGGTAACTTATCTTTAACTTTTGTTCTAATTAAGTCACTTAAACTTTGTTTTGTTTCAATTTAGTAACTTATCTTTATGTTTTGTTTCAATTAAGTAACTTGACTTTAGAAATATGTTTTAATCATAAATAATTAACTTGTATAACATGTACAATTTGATTTTTAACACACAAATTATAATTGAAAAAACATTTTTTTGCCATTTTCTAAATTTTTTTGGAATTTGTATAAATTTCCGTTTATTAAAAATGTTTCATAATTTAAAAAAATTAATATTCACATATATATGATTGAAATATTAAAGTAAATTTAAGTTATTTAATTAAAACAAAACAAAGTTTGAGTGACTTAATTGAAACAAAACTTAAAGATAAGTTACCTAATTGAAACAAAACAAAGTTTGAATGACTTAATTAGAACAAAACTTAAAGATAAGTTACCTAATTGGAACAAAACAAAGTTTGAGTGACTTAATTGGAACAAAATCGAAACTTGGTTATGTTTCTATAAAGTTACCCCTTTTAAATTTTATTATTTTTTAAAAGTTTATAACTTTTAAATACGACATTATTTAAAAAATAAGCATTAAAACACTATAATACTGATATAAAAAACTCACTTTTTAACTTATTGTGCATCCGTTAGGTAATTGTGTAATCTTTTCGAACTGACGAAAATTACACATGACATGATGAATATTATACAATGACACAATGTATACAAGAGTAAAACATGCAGTTGTGTTTTACATTTATATAACAAAATAACAAAATGACATGAAAATATTACATCAAATAGATCCATTGTGTTTTTATTTTGAAAATGCGTATAATATTGATATAAAAAAAAAAAAAATTTTTAACTCATTGTGTAATTTGTCAGGTCATTGTGTAATCTTTTCAAACCGACAAAAATTACACAGTAACCTGATAAAAATAATGCAATAATAGTGATGAACTTCCTAACAAAATAGATTTATTATGTTTTTACAAATTATCTTACACAATATATTCTTTTGTGTTTGTACATTAGAGTCAAACATCTCAAATGAACAACATACCTAAATCATGAATGCACCACTAACCCTGCAAAATACATCATCAAGGGTAGAAACAAGCAGGAGTCATCGGCAATTAAATTGTCAACTTGCACTTACGTACACGGAAGGTAATACCAATACATAAACAAACAAATACACAATATTCAAACATAACAAGTAACACAAAACATTCAACGGGAATTGACACAAACACCTTGAAGAAGCATAAGGACACAATACGTACAAGGCATGGAAAAATAAAATTAGCTATACATACAGCCTTACAAAATCATCAAATATATCCTATATATGTTTTTTAAGACTACCAACCATCAAACATAACATATACGACATTCGAAATTAAGCAGCTAATATAATCTTTTGTACATGCACTAGACATATATACGTACTAGAAACCGGTAGATGCATAGCCACTTAGCTATATATATATATCTTGTTGGAAAATTCTTTATATAAACTTTTTTTTATCCTATATATATATCTACTGTTTTGTGACGTTTTAGTAAGGTATAGGTAGCGACAGTCAGTGAGTGATCAGATTCTGTTTTTGGTAATAATGATTGTACCGATTTTTGAAAGAAAACAACTAACTGTACCTCACGAGTTGATAGTGATCGATACATGTCCTTAATTTTACTAACATTTGGGGTAATATAAATAAAATTTCAACTAAATTGTTTAGGATGTTAATAAACCTACATATATCTACATAACAAAAGGAAAAACTTACATACTTTACTTATTTGATCAATGACTCATGTTTAATTATAAAATTTTCTACTTCATACATAGAAATTTGTATGTTTATGACTATGTGTATAAAAGTCATCAAGCTTAACTCTTCATTTGTTTTTATTTTAATAATTAGTTATATAATATAGGCGGTTGGCGTAGTGGTTAGATCGTTACATTCAAGATGTGCAATACAATGATCGAGTTCGGGGCATTGCCCTGCCCCCGTAATGTGCACTTATAAGTGGCCTAGTGACTAGCTAGTGAGACTACTCCAAAGCTGCAATTGCAACAAAGGTTCACCGTAATCCTTCGTTCGGGGCAAGTTAGTCAGAGTTAATTAAAGACTCGTCAACAAGCTGTTCCAGCTGGGAGAAAACCATGGCATGGGAACACGAGTTACACATGTGTAATTGAACCTTAATTATTCATTTTATTATAGGGTTCTTGTAGTATTTAGATGTTTATATAAAAAAATTAAATAAATAAAATACATTATGGATAGACGTAAATTTGCATATAGAAATTCACAAGTTCTAACTGAATATTGTAGTTATTACGGTTCTTGGCATGTTATACGTGAAATTTACGTTTATAAGTTTGATTGATTTGGTTATAAATAATGATAAATCATAATCACAATCAACTTTCTAGTAAGCCTGAAAGAAATATAAGGTTAATAGAATGTAACATAAATATTTAAATAAATAAAAAACTTTAGTATTTAGTGTATTTTTGTTTGGAGGAATAGGGCCAAAAGGGTTGCTACCAAAGTAGGGAGCCAAAATGTAATGTGAGAGTGGGCAAAATCATATGAAATTGGTACATAAAAAAAAAGCCTGAATTTTTCCATTCATTCAATGATTTATTTATTATTCAATTCCCCGTGATACCTAAAAGTTTACATGTACTCACACACATGTGATTATGACACTTCCAAACTCTTTACTAGACTAAATGATATGGTGTTGAAACTTTGAGATCCGGAAACTTAACAACTTGTTGATATCGATATGGCGTTAATTTTGATTATGTCTTGAAGAAATTTGGAGGTTAGAATTTGATGTTAAAGAAACTAATTATGACCTTTAATGGAAGCTCTTTGTGAGGTGTTTTTTCTATCTACATTTATACATCGTGATTATTTGTTTTGTTTTCAAACTAGACATCTTGCATATTCTTTTCTTGTTTCTGTTTTTTAGCATTATATTTTATAAGCATGCACGTACACTATTACCACTTGAGTCGGTTGGTTTTGTGTGATTGTTAAACTGGGTAGTTGGGTTTGTCCGTTGGACCGGATATGCTTGTTGAACTAGACAATTGGAGCAGGGGAGCTTATAGCTATGGATTTGGAAAAGAAGAAGACGGGATGCGACGAGGAACGAAGGTTTTCGCTTGACTTTGCCTTTGGAAACGAAAGGAGCATTGTATGTGTTGAGAGAGTAGATGAATTGGACAATTGGTTATTTGGTTAGCTTGAATTGACTCCATATAAGCTAGTTGTAAAGTAAAGTGGCTAGCTGTAAATACTTTTTCTATTTTGGTTTCTTATCCTTTTTAGATTTTGTTTTTTTTACTTTTGACTGTTAGTTTTCTTTTAATGAGCATGTAAAGCCACTAGTTCAACTACCAGTTTGGTTTTTATAGCATCGTAAAGAGTCCTTTTTATTTTATTTTTAGTTTTTCTTTAACGACAACTTTCAAAAAAACACGTCAAAACTATCAAACTAGCATGACACTAGCAGGTAGCATCTAGCGACAAAGACAACAAACCAACTACAAAATAAAATATCTCCGATTATTTCAATCTATCAAAAATATCCTTTTAGCTCAATTTCTAATCCATAGATAGCTCAATACCTTAATCTCACCTTAATATCTAGGCTAATTTGATTGGGTTGTTTGAGAAGATGTAGTTATTCGGGGCGCTCCGTATAACCCAACACGAGACCATTACAATTGCCTGCACTGCTCTCTTCTTCACCTCATTCCGAGATAGGAGGAACATTACACCACGAGCTGATATTTTGCCAAACCAATGAAACCACATAACATGATGTAAATGTATGATCCAACAAACACAAGCAACATGTGCTGACCCAAGACGATCCTCCTTTTAGTTAGCTCGCCGTATGTAATGGAGCGGATAGCTCGCCGATATAGTACATTCCTCCAAGCAAAAACACTAAGGGGCTGTTAAGTAATTATACTGCTCAAAGAATAAGATATACAAAAACCAAAAAGCCAGTGGCTTACTGTATAATCCAAGGACAAAGGGGAATGATATGAATAGACATGTTTACGAGTTAGAGGAAACGGGTACATAGCGTCACGTAATCTAACCGAGTATCAACTAACATCCTACAGTCGTACCTGTCCCATACTTAAGAAAATCTTTATGACTAATGTTATACTCGAACACCTGTTTCAAGAAGATGATTGAAATACATATAAATACACTGTAAAAACACTAGAACCCAGATGAACCACACTGCAAAATTCTACCAAGTTAATATTAGAAACCCAAAATAAAAAAATATATCTACGATCAAGCAACAAACAAACAAACAAACATGGGTTATGCTGTCTTAGGAATTGGCATGCCATCTGAAGGTGGAACTGTAACAAAGCGTAGTAGCTCCAACGAGAACACAAGTCCCAAGAAATGTGACAAGATCGTGTTTGCACTTGCCTGCGATTATCAGATTGAGTTAAAAAGAAAGCAAAAACCGTCATCATGATTGTTAAGCATTACATTTTTATATACTCTAATAAGCAGAAACTTTGGATGAAATGTAAAGAATATTGTGTATATATTTACCTGGACCAAGAAAATATCCAAAGCAAGAACAGGGCTATTCCCAGCAGAGATGCTCTTGTAATAAGGGTTAGCTGAGGTGGTAAGGGCTTTAGCCACCAGCACTCCTACAGTGGCTTGCATGCCGAGAATCGCAGCACCCAAACCCAAAATATTCAACCCTATCCCATTTTTCAAGCTCTTTATAACATCAGCACGTGGAGGAGCCTGAAAGAAGAGGAAAAAGTGTATTAACTAACATCTTCTAAGTAAGTGTTTCATTTTTGTAACCATGTTATTTGTAAAACTATATTTTAATGACTCAAATATAAATTAAACAATGTCATGTATGTATTGTTCTATTTAAACCAATGAACTTTCACTGGCAGTCTGGCAGCATCAGCGATCCATCTGGAAGGGAGATGACTTCAGGTGATCAAATGCTAAACAATCTAATCAATTTGAAACACCACCTGAATATGGCCCCATCCCAGATGACACACGGTTAAAAAACAATATGACTCTAGCTAAACATGTTTCATCAACCACAAAAATCAAAACAACAGTATAGGCCACCCAAGGATCAAGAGATTCAGAAGCTTTTTTTCATTACACTTCTAGATATCACGAAAAGCATTAATGTTAGGGCCCCTTTTTCCTTTAGCATTTCCAGGCACGCTATTTACAGAATTGGCATAAAAAATCCAATACCTGGGGGTTTGTAAGTTGTAAATTTACAATGCTCTCCTTGTCTGATTAAATGATGCATACAAACAACAGAGGATGTCATCAGATCAACATGGCCGACTAGAAATGATATAAAATCAAGACCCAAGACCAGACCAGACCAGATAATGGTTGTTTCAGTTGGATTCTGCTTCCACTGATCGGTTCAATAGGAGAACAGTTTGGACTAGCTGGCTAAAAACTATCTTTTTCTGGTTCATTGTTTCAGATTTATGTACGCTGGTTTTGATTTCTTGAACACTAACCACTGCCAAAATTGCTTCAAAATACATACATCATCTCCAAACTTCAACTTCCTCACTATAATCGTCTAAGGCTTCAAGAAACCCTCAACTCTTCCATTCCTTTCTCCCAATTCTAGAAAACCACAATCTTGAAATCACCATTAGTCTCCGGGCTTGACTCCTCCAATAATCTCAACCAAAACAGACAAATCCATGCCCACATCATCAGTAAGGGGCTTGCGCAATGCTGCTACATTATTATGAACTAAGTACATATTTTGACTGCTAAGCTTGATGTCCCTATGGACGTATACAGATTCATGGTTAGGTTATTAGTTATGGGTATACAGATTCACAGTCAGTTTATTAGTCTTGGTGGGTTCAGTTCTGATTTGTATTTGGATCATACTTTGATCAATATGTATATGAGATGAGAGTAGCTGGATAGTGCAAGTGTTAGTGAAATGTTAGAAAGAGAAGCAATAGTATCATGTGGCTGTTAATTGCTGCATACACCAGACATGGAAATATGGAAGAAACACGCAAGCTGTTAGATGGATTGCCTGAAGGACATGGTAGCATGGACAGCAATAATTTATGGGGTTCTCACAGAACACGTATCCTCAGCTTGGTTTTAAAATGCGCATCATGAGCAGGTAAGATGATGCGCATGTAATGCAATTGAAGCGCTTTCATACAATTTGATGTGACGCATCATGCGGTTGACCAGAATTTGAACAAACCAGACTATCAATTGCAATGGGTCTTAGTTTTCAAATCTTATTGAACAAATCTACTCATCAACCGAACAACTCTAACCATCGACTGATTATTTGAACAAACTAGACCAATAACTGAATGAGCAAGACCACTGGACCAGAGATGATGAAAATGACTTATATTTTAGTTTTTAAAAGTTAACAATTTAAAGTATTATATTTATAGATAGATTTTGAAGTATTTTATTAGTAAAGAACAGTTCCAGACCCATAAGACCAAAAACTGGTTTCCTAAATTACGTTGAACCTACGATCGGTCTTATTGCATATTATTTGTTAATATTCTAAATTCTAAAACATAAGCTAACAATGCAGGTTAAAACGTATACCTTGGAAGGGTCGGTGACAGTTTTCCGAAGCGTATCAGAAAGGCGCATATACCCGAAAGACCAAAACACCGAAAGGAAAGCAGCTACAATAGCAGCAGAAGTAGCATAAAACGTAGGTGGTGATGTAATTTTGCCAGTAATGACAACCGAAAACGATAGAATCACTGCAGCTACAACTGTACACACAAGCTGTCCCCAAAACCCTAGGCTACCCAATCTCTTGAAATATCTCGATGTTCTCTCCAATCTCTTTGCAACCTACACATTAACAATGGGAACTTTAACTTTGATAGAAGAAGTATTGACCAAACAATTTCATCGATTATATTAATTTGTTATCCTCAACCAATCAAGTTTCACCAAATATACCTGAGAAAGTTGTTTTGCTTGATCAAAATCTTGAATGGAGGAATTGTAGGAAGCAGGAAGTGGAGGTGAAGTAGGGTTTTTGATTTGAATGTGCAGCGGAAAAAGAGAAGATGATGTGAATGAAAGAGATGATGGGAAATTGAGGGTGGAGAGTGGTCGGTGGAGGTTAGGTGGTGACGCTTTGGTCGCTGTTAACGGCAACGATGCACTGCGGCAACGAGTTGCCGGCAGCAAAAGAGTTTGCATCTTGGAATAGGACCTGTGTGTTTAGTATGGGGGTGGTTTTCTAGGAGTATAGTTTCACAAGCGACTATTTGAGGGTGGGGTTCACAAGTATGGTGATGATGAGTTTTCTCAGCTCACTGGTGAGCCTGAGTCATGTCGGATGCTCGTTCACAAGTTTAACTATTCAAGGGTTCGTGGTGAACATTCCAACCTCCAAGGGCTTGCGAGCTTGCTCAGTCATTGTGCTGCATGCGGTCTAATATCTTTTGCTTTGACTTTCAATGAATATTATTAATAGATTTTAATTATTAATTAATAGATTTATAAAATGCTTCTATTGTAAAAATGTAAAAAGTAATGTATTTTTTTAAACCGTCAGTTAGTTGTTAGGAGTTGGTATCACCAAGTTGAGTTAAGGGTAAAGTATACTAACTTCGAAATGTCATCGATTCTTTTGAACGGCAAACTTTAACACACTTCCCAAACAAAAATAACTGGTAAAGTATTATGGGGTATATAGTTGATATGTAAGTAAAAATTATACTTGCATCCATGTTATCTGCTTTTTAAAAATAGACGCTTTGGTTGGAACTAACATAGCTACTCTGCTATAAAGAAACTAGTAGTTGATCATGACTAACACAGAAAGTGGTTAACAAGTTGAGAATAAAAGGAGACTAATTGTCATGAAAGAATATGCAATAAGACAGACAGTCGTTGGTTGGAATAAAGTAGTTTACTAGCCCTTTTCGCCTCAACGACTCATAGTTAGACCCTATGTACTTATGCAGAACTATAAACACGACAATGAAGCGAACTGACATCTTTGAAACTGTGAAATTGGGGCCAACATGATGCAAGTTTCAGGTTTTGTGTTACCTGCAATAAATATTTAATCAAGTATAAAGCCAATAGCCAAACAAAGATGGTATAATTCCCTCCAACCATTAAAAGATCTAGAGTATACACACCAGAGAACACCGGTAATTAACATACATATATATGTTCACACCTTTAACCTTCCAACATGGACATGTTTCATTCTCGAGGGACAAACAGGTAAAAAAACTTGTGACAACTAGAACTCTAATAACCACTAGTTGCAGGATCAAAAACAGAAGTATCAGCTTTTAAAATTTGTTGCCCGTCAAGTCTTCTATATGGATTCCACTAAACATACTAGGGTTTGGATCTTGAGCAGCTGCCACAGGGAACCTGATAACATATAAAACACTATATAAGAATAAACATCAAGTGACAACAAGAGTATATAATTGAACTAGCAGATATCCAGATCGTATTTGCAATTCAAAATAACAATCCGCTTCTTTTCAGAGACATAATAGTTGGCAATTAAAAATGTAACAGAGTACATTTTATTTTCTTTTGTATGTGACAGCATTAGACTTAACATTTAAAAGTCAAACCAAAATGCTTGATGTAGAACAATCTAAATTTAAGTTAAGTTAATTAACAAACGTAAGTTTCATGACAGATTACAGTACTTTTGTAATCAAAGCACACACACTCATGTGTCTGTAATTGTTTTGCAAGGCACATAAAAACATATGGACTGATATGCTAATCACGGTACCAGTTTAATTTTAAGGACTGGAATGATTATCATTCTAGTTGAAATTGAATAACCAATCAAAACCTTGTACTTGCGGATATTGAAATATCCCAAAAATTGCTACAAAACATGATAACAAAACATCAAGAAGTGTTTCACTTTCATCAACTAAAACATATCAAATCAATTAACTTTGGGGAAATAATGAGAGCCTTTAGTGTAAGGAAGATCAGTGTAAGGAAGATCAAACAGTAGCAACTTATGAATAGAGCACTTGCAATTACAACATCAAGCTCAGTTTTTTTCCTTAATTTAATTTGTCTGAGGATTGTGTTTGCATGCTTACCTTCAGTTTATTCAACCTTCTTTGGTTTCTTTTGGGACGTTGGAATTTTTTGTAAAATGAGATCGACTTTCTTGAAAACTGTGCTCATTTTCTTGTGTACAACTATCAGCTTTTCATCAATTTGAGGCTGGAATGTGTCGTATAAGAAAGGAACCGACAAGCTAAGAAGCACCCCTGATTTAAAATCAAGATAAATCAAGTTAGAAAAAACTGATCATTCAAAATTTCCGGGGAAAATACAGGAAAATGACTCACCAATATAGATCAATGTAAGAAAGTTAAACAAACTACCAATCAGAGAAATCAACCACAATCCAAAACCAACCTGAAAAACAACATCACAATACACAATCATAAAACAAATGCTTGTAACTAAAACTCAAATCCACAAAATCTTGAAAACATAACAAAGAAAACTCAATCAAATTTACCAAAACTAAAGTTCTCAAATTCCCATCAACTGCAATTTCATGCATGGTTGCTAAAGCCCTATTAACCCATACTCGCATCTCATCGGCAACAACTAGAACAGATTCTTCAGATATGTCCATATCAGGTATTGGAGGCAAAGGCCTAGAAATTAACCACATACAATCAAATCAAACTAAAAAACAAAACAAATTACACTGCAAAGCTGTAAATTCACACACCTATTAAGAAGTGAAGCAGATTTTGCCCAGAAAAAGAGAATAACAACCAACAACAATAGGGTATTAGCAACAAATGATAGGAAATTATATCCTGCTCTTTCAAAAAAAATCCAAATGAAAGTAGAACCAATTAGCAACATCACTCCACCGTAGCATTTCTTCCATAGCAATGTATCCGCAACTGCAACACCAACAAACCATTACTAACATTAACAATCAATCGACTGATCAAAATCAAAATGAAGTCAACTAGATCAATTGAATTGAGAACTGTGATCTGATTAGATCTTAATTCGACAATCAATGTAATTAATATGTACGATCAAATCAAATGAAATCAAATTGGGAGAAATAGACGATACCTGCGCCACCACCTAAAGCATCGTAGACAGAGATGCGATCGAATTCGCCCATGACGATTTAGGGTTTTTTTGTTTGTTGAAAAGGGGATGATGGAGGGAGATTTTTGAAGGGTGTTGGTATGTAAAGCGTTTTAAAGGTTTTTTTGTTGTTGCATAAATTGTAACGTGTGAATGTATGATGATGATATTAAATCAATGGCGTTTTGATCCACTTATGAAGCAAAGGTTGTGTCACACCTTCATTGACTAATGTTCATCAACCACCATACACACACTTGACAAACATGTATTTTAGATTGTGCCAGGTCTAGATGACTATTTTAGGTTATCTTTTACTTGAAAATCAAACTCAAAAATTATAGTAAAATTTCCTACGAGTTAACAGATACATTCGTCTTGTTTTAAGGGAACATTTTGAAGAAGTAAAAGGTTTAATTGGACATTTTTGTAATTTTTCTTAAATTCATGTCTGATTGTGGTTACTTTTTTTCTTTTGTGAATGTTAATTTGTAGGGTTTCAGTTATTTTAATGGGTTTTAATCCTTCAATATATTTTTTGAACATCTACTACAATCAATGGTTATGATATTGTCCTGCCAGCCGCTAATCAGGATCATATAATCGCATGAAAGTTAGAAAGAAGAAAAACAGTGGACAGTGGTCTTAATTGGTTCATGTGCATACAAAGGGGACGAGAAAAATGTTTACGCGTAAGGATTATTGTGGCATTGTAATTGAAATATGTAGTAAAATCAAGGCAAAAATGTACTCATTATATTTAGAACAAATTATATTTTTCAAATCCTTTAAATTTACATCCTTTTTATTATTTGTCATTTTTTGCTAAACTTTTCACTAAACGTTCTTATGTTTAAAAAGCATTATATTTTTAATCCTTTACTTCAACCCCGTTAAAAATTCCCGTTAAAATGTGAGGGCAAATTTGTATTTTCCAAATCCATTTACAACTTATGTTTTGATTAAAACCCCAACTTATATCAAAATATAAGTTGTAAAAAAGATTGAGAAAAGACAGATTTACGCTCACATGATCCGCACGTGACACATTTTAACGAGATTTTTTAACAGGAGTTAGAGTAAATGACTAAATTTGTAACATTTTATAAACATAAATGACATTTGTTGAAAAGTTTAGTAAAAGAGAATCATTGGTAAAAAAAGGATGTAAACGTAAAGGATGAAAAAGGTAATTTGTTGTTGTCTTTTATTTTTTTTGAGATTAAATTGAGATTTGGGCTTGTTTTTCGTTTCATGTTTGGGCCACTAAATTACTTAAAGGAACATGTACATCACTCTTGGGCTTGGTTTTCGTTTCTTGTTTGGTTTTCTAACTCGGCCAGATTTCAATGCGGTATCATAGAATCCGGGTTTAGATTTAAAAAATCCATCGGTTTGAAATTGGTTTTACATGTCATTTTGAACCCGGTTTGTACATGGGTCCCGGGTTTTTTGAACCCGATTTGAACCTGACCCAGTCCAACCGTATAAAATCACTTTTTCACCTTTTTTACCGTGATTTTTACCCAACCCGTGTTCAAAAACCCAATTGTATGCCCCTTTAACACCCAACCCAACCCAAACCGGTTTGGTCAAAAACTGGGTTTGGATTTTGTTGACCAAAATCAAGTTGGGTTAAAACCTGTTTTGAATTGGGCCCAAAACCCGATTTTTACCTCTAAGTGACGCTCCCTTTGTCCTAGCCCTAGATTTTTGGGTGCTGTCTTTGTCTTTCACATTCTCCACACCTATCTCTATTCTTTCACATTGGATTATGGGTGGCTTACCTGTTAAAATGGTTTGAATCTGTAAATAAAGGCTAAATATCTACAAACATAAAAAAAATAACGAGGAAGTTTTTTTTATGTCTATATAGCTAAATATCTGTTGGAAATTACAATCGTGTGTTTTGCTTAGCGTGCAAGATCAACAAAGGAGGCTCCATAACTGAGCTAAGATTTGGATGTCTTATTTAATTATTTTCTTTTAGGCAATTATATATTTTAGTTTATTTTGATAACTTGGTGTGCAAGTTGTGATTAGGCTATATAATTTCGTGTAGAGGTTCATTGAAAGTTTGTAACTTAAGTTTTTAAGCAAATTTTCTTGAGTTAATAATATTGGGTGTTAGCCATTTTGTTTGTTTTGTAAAACGTCTATTTAAGTAATAAGACTCTACATTGCGCCCTTCTCATGAGTCATTTATTGGCTCTTTTGTAGATTGTATTGAGGTGGAGGTGCTCTTCAAATCCACATCTCATAGCTTATTCAATATTCCGTCATCTTTTTCAAAACTAAAAGTACGAGAATATTGATTTCGCAATCAATCATTCTTTTCTTTTATATTTCAATGTTTTTTTCTAAATTATTTCTTCATGAGTTATAATTGATTCTTAAACTTAAATTTTGACTACGTATAAAAATAGAATAATGTGAAATGTAACTAAATATTTAATCGAATGTTTAGATATTTTATAGAACTCGTCTCATGTATCATATGGGTATTAAACCTAGTAATTTATTACTTCTAATAAAAAAAGATTTTTGGTTTCATATGGTATGAATTGGAGCCATTATTCATATTATTTTCTCGCTCGTTAATGTATTACATATTTAATCATTATACTATTACTCAACCTACAACCGTTAAAGTAATATGTTTTCCTATTAATTAAAAAAATAGTTACCATATTCTTACAAAATTAGAAATATCAATTACTAAAATATGTATCAATAATCTTCCGAAGCATTGAATTTTTTTATCAATTAAATACGGAGTACTATTTGAACATTGTTTTTTAATAAGTCATAGGTTGTCGATCTCTTAGTTCCATACTAAAGCCCATGATTTGTAGCAGTACAAGTGGTCATCCATTTATATGATTTTGATCAGATTTTTATGTTTGTGAATCTTTTTGTCTTTGAACTTTTCCAATGTGGTTTTTGTCTTTCCAGATGTTAAAAAACATACCCAAGATAGTAATGATTTATAATGTAATTTTTAATCGTCATATGTTTCTTTGTTTATTATGCCCGATAATAGTAAATATTTTTAGTTATTCAACACGTGTAACACACGATATACAATCTAGTTCACTAATACACTGTTGTCTAACATAGTATATATTTATTAGTGAACCAATTTCATTATTTCAAAACTTTAATCTTTTTAATTAGAACAGCGGTTTGATTTGTCGAAACCCCACTCAAGCGATTTAATTCTTTTAGAACAACAGTTTCATTGTACGTTTTCTATATATACAGACTAAACATTACACAAATGAAACGATTTGAAGTGTTATATATATAACTGTTAGCAGATATTACTCGTGTTCTCACCTAAGAGACTTTAATCTTAAATGTAAATTAACATGTTTTATACGCGGAACAGATAGATGGCGACCACTCGTAAAATCCTACTTAAGCCAAATTAACGACAAAGCATGTGTTGACAAGAAATTTTGTACATTAGTTAAAAGAAAAGAAATGTACTTTTGTTTTTTTGAAATACAAAAATTATCAAGTGGGTGAAAGGAATCGATAAAAAATGACATATATATATATCCAGAAATAGCGTCGTCATTGCATACGTTGTGTCAGTTTCGTATTTTAATGCTTGATAATTTAGCACGTGCAGCGTTATCGTCGTTTTGCATAGGTTGTGTTTTCTATAGTTATTTTGCATCTTATATTCATATTATATAACTAATTTTTTATTAAATCAACATGCATGCATCTTATATTATTAGTATTCATTAAATCGAAAGTCGCTAGTTTCGGTTTTTGCTTAATTTTGTTGAGTTCAATGAGCCAACCGGCCGGCAGGCATGACAATGAAAACCCATGCATGTCGTGTAGAGCTAGGAAATAACGATCAAACTCTTGCGGCGTAGTGCAGGGGAAATACTTTTGCTACTTAAACTCTTTAATTTTAAATACCGATTGTCTTTAGTTTTTAGGACTGTATTCAAAATCGACTATTCTTTTGTAGGTAGCTAGGCTACTTATAATTAATGAGTTCGGTTAACGTTGTTGTACCGTAACAAACTGATGAACAAATTAGTATTGAATGAGACAAATCGCTAACGAGCAAACTACACCACATAATATATGTGAAAAAAACTTAATTATCATTGGATGTCTGCCACCCGGTCCTTCTCAAGAAGCACACATTTATAAATGTATATTGGTTTTCACTGGTCATAACTACCACCTTTTGTTTTCTATCGGTCCTAACTATTGATTTGACTGTCAACGGTCCCAACTTGTATCACTTTAGTAACCAACGGTTCGTCGTTAATTTTTTTTAACTCCGTTAGGTTTTTCCAAATTGAAGACCGATATTTTAATTAAGCCTTTTAATCGGAAGGATAATGCAACTAGATTAATGGAAAATTTACCTTGAAACGGCACTCCAAACAAAAAACTGTGCTTCAATCGAGTGTTTAAATTTAACGGTGCTTCAATCGGATGTAAACATGTTATCTTTTATAGAGCCGTTTCAAGTAAACTTTTACATCAACTGACTCGCATTACCCTCTCGATCAAAAGGCTTAAAACATCGTTCTTGAATTCGTAAAAACCTTAACGGCGATTAAACAATTTAACAACGGACCGTTGGTTACTAAGATGATAAAAGTAAGACCGTTAACAGCTAATTCAATAGCTAAGACAGATAAAAAATAAAAAAATGATAGAACCATTAAAAAATCAATATACCTCCATAAATAAATCTTCATAAAATAGTAAGTAAAAAGAATCTAATGTTTTAGATCTCCCAATACAATAATATGACACCTTCGAATCGAATAGTTTTAGATCTCCCATTATAATAATATGACACCTTAGAATTGAATATACCGACTATATATAAGTAACTAGACAACTTCGTGTTCTTCATTCATATATCCACTTCCGAACCACACGTACAATAAAAACACATACACACCAATGGGTTCGCACTCTAACTCAAATCAACAAACAAATGTACTCCTTGTTACCGTCGCAGCTCAAGGTCACGTAAACCCAATGCTAAGATTAGGCAACCTACTCGTATCCAAAGGCCTGCACGTCACTCTTGCCACCCACGACCACGCTCTCAAACACCACTCGACCACCGTCGGTGGCATCCACCTCGAGTTCTTTTCTGACGGCCTCCCAAAAGACTACAACCGACAAAACGCGGATTACAACGTCTACATGAACTCTCTCCGTAAATTTGGACCAATAAACCTCTCCACCCTTATCCGAACCCACACCCGTAAATTCTCATGCGTTATCAACACCCCTTTTGTCCCATGGGCTGCGGACGTAGCGGCCGAGTTTCAACTCCCATGTGCAATGCTTTGGATCCAACCATGCACAATCTATCAAATATATTATTGTTACTACAACAAACTAAATGATTTTCCTACCGAAACTAACCCTGATATGAACGTTAAATTACCAGGACTGCCATCCTTTAGTCCCGAAGAGCTTCCGTCGTTTGTTCTTCCGTCCAATTCTTTGCATGAATTTGATAGCATATTAAAACAAGTTTTTCATAATATGCATAAGATCAAATGGGTGTTGGGAAATTCATTCATGGAGCTTGAAAAAGATGTGATAAAGTCCGTGAATGACGCTGGCCGGACGTTTTGGCCGGTTGGACCGCTTGTTCCGGCGAGTCTTTTTGGAAAGACGGATGAAACCGGAGGCGATCTTAGCGGGTTTGATAAGTTTGAATCTGAGAGTAAAAATGAGTGTTTGGAGTGGTTAGATAAACAGCAGCCGGCGTCAGTTGTTTACATATCATTCGGGAGCCTTATATTTTCATCGAAGAAACAAATAGAAAACATTGCAAGTGGTTTAAAGATTGCAAAACGGCCGTTTATTTGGGTTGTAAAGCTGCCAGAAAATCAAGAACGTGAGGAAATTGGGATCTTGGAGGAGATTAAGGAACAAGGTTTAATTGTGAAGTGGAGTCCTCAAACCGCGGTGTTATCACATCCGTCGGTCGGATGTTTCTTGAGTCATTGTGGGTGGAACTCGTTGATTGAAAGTGTTACTGCAGGTGTACCCTTGATTGTTTGTCCGCAGTGGAGTGATCAGCCGACGAATGCGAAGGTTGTGATCGATGTGTGGAAGGTTGGGGTGAAAGTGAATAAAAACTCGGAAGGGTTATTTGATGGGGAAGAAGTGGGAAGATGTGTGGGGGAGATTATGAGTGGGTCGAGATCGGAGGAGTTTAGAAAGAACGCGGCAGAGATGAAGAGGGCGGCGCGTGAGGCAGTGTCGGACGGTGGATCATCGGACAAGAATATACAGTTATTTGTTGATCAAGTGATCGATGTCTTGTGAATCTCAAATCGTGCAAGATTTATGTCATTAACTCCTAGTTGCCGCGGAAACCGGCCTGTATGTTATAAAATAAAAAGTACCTGTCCCGTGTAAATTGTATTTGTTATTTGTTAATGCTGCATTAACAAAAATAAGAATCTACTTATCATCGTTAAGTAAAGTAAGGCAGAGAAAATATGAACCTTTCAGATAACATAGTGTTTTGTCATATTTCAATTTTTATCTCTTTTCAACTCTTTAAACTCGAGGCGCGCAACCACCCTTGTGTTGTGAAGTGATGACTGATGACAAAATGAAGTATTAATTTTAGTATAAAATAAATAAATAGTATATTTTTATTAAATAATTAACTAAAAACACAAATTTCATTAATTAATTATTAAAATTACAAATTACAAAAAAGTCGAATAAATAAGAAATAACAATGTGACTAGTTGATGATTAAAAATTGAAATAACAATGTGAGATTGAAATTTCAAAACCTTACTAAGGAAATGATTTCCTTATTACAAAGAATAATTGGTAAGGTTGCTGACTAGCTAGGTATATCAAATCTCATTTTTCATAGGTGTCTGTCAAGGATCTTGTTATTGCTGGTGTGACAAACAAGTTTACCCTTAAGCAATGGTTTGATGCTCATTAACGGTTGCTACGTCGGTCTATGTAAAGTTTTCATGTGTGCATACCATGTCAAGTTAAATGCACCACACGGGCCCAATTAAACCAACGTATGCAGTTTCTTGACATGGTTTACAGGCACTTACCCATGTAACGAGGGTTGCATCTATTAATATTCATGGATGTCGTTGTTAAAAAATTACAAAGAACTTGCTAAATAATTTTTTATATAAAGACTTGATTTTACTATATAAAATTATTAACGGCATAGTTTGTTTGTTGTCCGTTTGTCTGCTGTGTAAATAACTATTTTATCTAAGTCTAGCTTTAAAATATATTAAAAATCTTGTTAAAGATATCAATATACTGATTGTGTCGGGAATAATTAAATATTTTTTGTTACTATTATCTCATATATATATATATATATATGGAGACGCCAAACCTGACCCCTTTGTGGTATAAAAAATTTACACATCGGTTTGTACTACGATCGTTAAATGTATGTCTTTTCTCTAATTTGTTTTGGAAAGTTGATATATGACCCCTAAGATTCTACGTAGTGGGCGTGATAACACCCACATAACGCCCCTAAAACGCCCGAAAACGCCCCCACACCACTACGTGGGGGTGTTATGCTTCAAATTTTTGTGTGGGCGTGTTGCTAATAACGCCCGACCCCGCACACAAATCAAAAAATTACCGTTATTAACGGCTCTTTTTTTTTCAACGGCTCTTTTTTTTTCAACGGCTCTTTTTTTTTACTTTTTAATTAATACATATTTACAACTTATAAATACTACAATTTTAAACCACATTCTCACAACAATTCTAATATTCATCTTCTAATCTTCAACTCTTCTAAACTATATTCTACAATGTTTCCATACGGTGCCCCATTCGGTTCTCCAAACAACCCCGGGTACCGACCCCCTCGAAGAACCGACACAAACCAAAACCAAGCAAACGACCCAAATAACATGTCGAACGCTAATCTTTTTGGTTTCATTCGAAACATGCCAATGAATATGGGCATGATGGGTATGAACCAAAACATGATGGGTATGGGTATGGACCCAAACATGATGGGTATGGGCATGACGGGTATGAACCCGAATATGATGGGATCGTCACAACCCGTTGATTTGGAAGAAGTTATCCCGGAAACGCAACCGGTGGCTCCAACTCAAGATGCCGGTCCGTCCCAACCCAAAAAAAGGTCACACAAGAAGAAAGCGCCGGGAGAACCGAGAGCACCGAAATCACACGTTATTTGGCCTGTTGATGAAGAATTTCAATTGGCGCGTGCTTTTCTATCTAATTCCGAGGATCCGATCATTGGTAAATATATATGTTTTAAATAACGTATGTTATTTTTTTTAATAATATTGTTAATAATATTTTTTGTGTTTTTTTAGGGAACCACCAAGACCGAAGCGTGTTTTGGAGTAGGGTTCGGGATGATTTTCACAAGTTAGTTGGTAAACCGTTAGGCTACCGTACGGCGGATAAGATTTCCTCAAAATGGAGGGAAATGAACTCCAAGTGTGTGGTATTCAATAGTGTTTACCAACGTCTTTTTGAGGGTTGGGCCAGCGGGGAAAACGATGCCGACATTCAAAAGGCGGCATTGGAAGAATATCAGGGTACGAAAGGGCCGTTTCCTTATCTTGCCATATGGGACTTTTTGAGAAAGTCTCCAAGATGGCTTACATTGATCAACCCGGTCACGGCTTCGGCCCGAGCGTCGAAGAGGTCAAAAACAACTTCGTCCACCGAACCGGCAAGTCAATCTTTCGATGCCCGACAACAATGTATCGACTTGAACAATACCGAGGAAGAGTTCGAGGAACCGCAACATCCCGAACGACCAATCGGGAGGGATAAAGCAAAGAGGAAAGGCAAGAAAGCCGTGTCGTGATCATCTTCTTCGGGTATCGACTATAACGAGCGGTTTTTGGAAATGAATGAAAAGTTAGATACTATAACGGAATTAGGACAAAAAAGAATTGAGCAAAAAAATAAAATTTGGGAGGAAAAAAGAGAACGTCAAATGCAATTGGATTTGGAGTTTTTGGGAAAACCAATCCCAGAGGAGCCGGGAGCGCGACGTGAACTTCACCTCGCTTGTATCAAACGTATCAAAGAAAAATATGGATTGTCTTGATTATGTTATTTTTTTTCGGTATTTGTAATTTTTTTAATTATGAACTAGTTATTTTTATTTTATATTTTATTAATTTTATATAGTTTAAAAAATAAATAAAAAATGATTGAGTAATCATGGTGGGGCATTATAAGGGGCATTAACCATTACGCCACTTTCTGGTATAATGCCCCTTGTCCAGTCAGCAGTCACATGGCAGAAAACGCCCCCAAGGGACACTAACCATTACACAGAGTCTAATAATGCATCCATATATATTACGTTAGCAATTTACACATGCACTTGAAGGTGTTTGTATTCAACTCTATGTTTGCTTCACTTTTCAGTCACACAAACTTCCACGTCTTCAACTTTTCCACATCACATCTTCATTGTAATATACCAATTCACGCATTTAGTGGTGGATCTAGAAATAAAGTTCAGAGGTAACGGAAATATGAATTTTTAACCCTAAAGGTATACGGTACATAAAATGAAACGAGACACCTCGCGAAGCTATCCATGCATTCTAACTTGCCTTTGCCTAGCAAGATACGTCTAGTTCTCCCTCCGCTTGTCTATCTCAGTGGGAAATTGGAACAGTCTCCGATTTCCAAGGCGAAGCCGAGGCAAGAGCTATACCTTATGGAACCAGAGCAATAACTGTTAAGAAAAATTGAATTTTTACACTAGTTTTACACTTTGTCGGAAAAGTTGAACGGTAGCGGCTGCTACCCCTTCCCCTACTATAGATCCCGCCCCTGCATGCATCATCCATTATAACTAGGGGTGTAAACGAGCCGAGCTACTCGCGAGCTACTCGAGATCGGATCGATAAAAAGCTCGAACGAGCCGAGCTTTTTCGAGCTCGAGCTCGAGCCCGAGCCTAAGAAAAAAACTCATTAAGCTATCGAGCCCGAGCTCGAGCTTTACACCTCGAGCTCGAGCCGGCTCGCGAGCCTTATCGAGCTTTTCATTTATATGTTTTTTTATTTATTTTATAAATATATATTATTATTATTAGTTAAAATATGTATAAATTATGATTAAAAATATATAATATGTATTTTGTTATGTATAAAATACATATAATTAAAAGTTTATATAAAATTAAATATAAAAATTAAAAAATATATATAAAATAAAATAAATATTTAAAATTAAAATAATAAATCATCAAACGAGTCGAGCCCGAGCCGAGCTCGAGCTTGAGAAGTTTGTGACGAGCTCGAGCTCGAGCTTTGAAATTAAAACCTGAATCGAGCCGAGCTCGAGCTCGAGCCTCGTTAAACTTAAACGAGCCGAGCTTGAGCCTAGACGAGCTCGGGCTCGGCTCGGCTCGTTTACACCCCTAATTATAACAACAAACAATCAACTTCTGCTCTACTTCTCGATATGATCGATCTTTAATACAAACAACGTACTTTAGTTTCAATAACAATCAATGGCTATTAAACAAGATCTTGTTCACGTGTGTAGGGAACCATGGTGACATGATCCGGTTTGACTTCTTTGATAACGGATGCCATGAAGAAAAATATGAACAGAATGTCCTTCACACGTTCTTACCTAAGCTTGAGTCTCACGGAAAGAACGAGCTCACCAGGATCATCAACCACCATGCCTAAAACGAGTAAATGGGTGTCGCGTTTAATCAACAACCCTTTTGTGCCCTGGGTTTTAGACTTAGGTGAAGAGCTAACATCCCTTGGGCAATGCTTTGGGTGCAATCTTGTATTCTTGTTCTTGTTTTTCATCGCATTATCATTACAAGATGTCAAGTCATTAGTTTCTTTTCCAAGAGAAGAATAATCCGACATTGATGTTCAATTGCCAAAGATGCCATTACTGAAATGGGATGAGATTTCGAGCTTTCTAAATCCTTCAACACCTTACCTGTTCTTGAGAATAGACATTTTAGGGTAGCTCAAGAACTTGTCCGAGAACCTTTATGTTTTATTGGAAACCTTTGATGAACTTGATGAACTTGTGTTTACTCATAAGCTAATTCGTTAGCTGAACATATACTTTTCACATGTTTCCAGGACATGCAGTTTAGCCGATTTATCAAGATGTTTCATTTAGGACATGTTGGACTTAGATTAATAATGATGTATTTATCATGTTGTATTGCTTAGTTATTGAAATAAATGCTTTGCAACGATAATATTTGAATGCAATATTATTTTAACTATTTTATATCATTAGATATGAACAATCTATTCATCATCGTCTTTCGTGAGGTTCGTCAACGATACGTTAACTATGAACAATCTATCATGTTAGTCTTACAAACGTATTACGTGTAACAAATTCATATCGCATCACGAGTGGGCTCAAGGTCCAAAATCAGATATAAAATGAGAGCAAAAAAGATTATCGATAATTTTCATAATTTGTATTAAGAAAAATAACTTAAAACTTGATACAATCCTTATGAAATATAACCCACAAGCTAGGGTATGTATTTATAGGCCTAACCAAACTTTCTAGACCACTTTAATAAATATAGAGTAAAAACTAAACCTATTCTAATAGAATTAAGATTGCAAAACTTTAGCATCTAAACCTTACTTGACAAGCTTATCAGTTTAGTTCTCAACTTCACCAATCAGGTTAGAAATTAATGTTAACACGGGCTTCACACATTAATAACAAAGACATAATTAACACATGCAACACGTTATAGACGCACATATTCATACGAGGTTTAATTACTAGTAAATGATAAAAAGATAGGTGTAGAGTTGACATTAGTTTTTTTTATAAGCGTGCTTGGTATGGGCTGGAATATATAATGATCGTGGAGATCGAGCTCTAGTGGTTAAAAACAAGATGAAAATCAAAAGTTAACTTTGATTACCAAGTTAAATGGCATGTTTAATTTACATTTAACTATATGAATTCGACCTACATCCCCATTTGTGGCCTAGTGGTAAGATGACTTAAGGAGAACTCAAGTACTTCTATCCCTACTGGTATCACTTTTGGTGGATATTGGCAATGAAGCTCGTCCCGGGTAACCACCCGGCTTCGTGTCTGAGCCTGAGGGTTTTACGTGGCATGGTTAAAGGTTCCTGCCCGGTTTTTCCCTGGAACAGTTGGTTGACGAGTTTCGACTCCGATCAACTTGGCCCTTAAGGAGGGTTGTGGTGAGTTTCCGCTGCGTTCGCAGTAATGGGGGAGCCCCAATGCCGACGAAAAACACCTATAGGTGTTAGAGGCGGGGTTTCGATCTCGGTCCTTGCACATCTGAGTGCTCCGGTCATAGACCGTTGCACCAACCGCCGTTCTAAAAAAAATATGAATTCGACCTACCTAATGTGGCATATTACGTCACAACTCTGATATATAGTTAGCCACTAAAAGTTGTAACGTTCCATAAAAAAAAGACTTGACCGGATGATTAGTCACACATGCCCAAATTTCAGCCTCTTTTCCCCCTTGGAGTCAAGCATTACTTAAGTAAATCTACGTTTCCATATATACTTTAACTTCGGTAAAAGAAATTTCACATTTAGGTATTAAAGTAAAAAAAGTATCCGTTGTTGTCCAAACATAAATTTATGTATGAAATCCAAGATTTACTCGAATTAGTCGTTTATAAGTACGGAACTTCATCCTATTCTGAACAACACCACCCAAAACACACAAATTAACACCAATGGATTTAATGTCTAACTCAAATCAACAAATTAATGTGCTCCTCGTAACGGTTGCAGCTCAAGGTCACGTAAACCCAATGCTAAGACTCGGCAACCTTCTCGTATCCAAAGGCTTGCACGTCACTCTCGCCACCCACAACTATGCTCTCAAACACCACTCCTCCACCGTCGGTGGTATCCACCTCGAGTTCTTCTCCGATGGCCTCCCTGAAGATTACAACCGACAAACTGCGGATTACAATGTCTATGTGAACTCGCTTCGTAAATACGGACCAGTTAACCTCTCCACCCTAATCCGAACCCACACTCGCAAATTCTCATGCATTATCAACACCACGTTTGTGCCCTGGGCTGCGGACGTTGCCGCAGAGTTCGGACTTCCTTGTGCCATGCTTTGGATCCAACCATGCACAATCTATCAGATATATTATTGTTACTACAACAAACGAAACGATTTTCCTACCGAAACTAACCCTGATATGACCGTTAACTTACCGGGACTGCCATCGTTAGATCTCGAAGAGCTACCGTCTTTTGTTCTTCCGTCCAATTCTTTGCATGAGATTGAGAGCATGTTAAAACAAGTTTTCCATAACATGCATAAGATCAAATGGGTGTTGGGAAATTCATTCATGGAGCTTGAAAAAGATGTGATAAAGTCCGTGAATGACGCCGGATGTTCGTTTTGGCCAGTTGGACCGCTTGTTCCGGCTAGTCTTTTTGGAAAGACGGATGAAACCGGAGGCGATCTTAGCGGGTTTGATAAGTTTGAATCCGAGAGTAAAAATGAGTGTTTGGAGTGGTTAGATAAACAGCAGCCGGCGTCAGTTGTTTACATATCATTCGGGAGCCTTATATTTTCATCGAAGAAACAAATAGAAAACATTGCAAGTGGTTTAAAGATTGCAAAACGGCCGTTTATTTGGGTTGTAAAGCTGCCAGAAAATCAAGAACGGGAGGAAATTGGGATCTTGGAGGAGATTAAGGAACATGGTTTGCTAGTGAAGTGGAGTCCTCAAACTGCGGTGTTATCGCATTCATCAGTAGGGTGTTTTCTGAGTCATTGTGGGTGGAACTCGTTGATTGAAAGTGTCACCGCGGGTGTACCAATGATTGTTTGTCCGGAGTGGAGTGACCAGCCGACGAATGCGAAGCTTGTGACTGATGTTTGGAAGGTTGGGGTGAAAGTGAGTAAGAACTCGGAAGGGTTTTTTGATGGGGAGGAATTAGTAAGATGTGTGGAGGAGATTATGAATGGGTCCAAATCCGCCGAGTTTAAAAAGAACGCAGCGGAGATGAAGAGGGCGGCGCATGAGGCAGTGGCACACGGTGGATCGTCGGACAAGAATATAGAGTTGTTTGTCAATGAGGTGGTGTCTTGCGGTTCTCATATCGTGCAAGATTTTTCTCCTTAACTAGTACTTTACACCCGCGGTTGCAACATAACCTAGTGTGTTATAAAATAAAAAGGCTATATATTTACAGTAATGTTAGGATACATAAAAATGCAACTTGTAACCTTGTGTTATTAGTTAATGATAAATAAAAATCTATTTAAGTTTAATATAATCTTAAAAGCAAAATTTATGCTCCATTTCCACTACAAAATAAATATTGTTTAAAAAATTTGTGAAATGATTTTTAATAACATACCAAAAGCAAGTTAAATGAACTCTAATTAAATTATTTTTGTGACGTTATAACTTATCGTCAAACTCTCCACCCTCACTCCGATTCAAAAACCTAAATTAGTAGAGTGCCTTTGTTTATGGATTTTTTGGTTTTAATTATGTGGTGGATCTCTTTTCACTCTAGTTAAAAAAGACAAGTTAATTTTTTGTTTTGTTTAATTAATACGAAAAAACAGCCCATGAGTATTTGCGGCAGTAATTATGGTAATTTTTGATTTTTTTACGAATTAACTTGGGTTAAAATCTCACCTAGCCTCTACGTATTTTTTATGCGACATTATATTTATAGGTGATGAATGGATTGAACTCGCTCCCAGGTCGAGTTATACACCACACCATCTGGTTGACCAACAACGACATATACACCACAATTACATAGAAGAGTCTTTCATCATTAGATGACCTACACTATTAACATTATATATACTACTATTTGACAATGTCGGTCCAATAGTGGGCCGACATATGGCATGCACTTTCTTTTTTTTCTGATATTTTAATGTTAATATACTTTATGTTTCAATACATTTCAACAAAAGTTGGGTTAGTCCAACAGTAGGCGCGTGTTTAGTGCAACCTGAGGTCCCTGGTTCGAGTTGCCTTTCAGGCACTTTTTTTTCTTTTGTACTACTTTGACATTTTTCACTTTTGACCTCTTAAGTTTAACTTTAAAATGAACATTACTTTGACCCATACTGTGACATATTTCCAACTTTGATTTATAGCTCATTTCTTTTAATACGTGACGCATTAAGTCTTTACTACGTAACGTGCGACACATCAAACTTTTTTTATCAAGACGTGTGACGAACATCAGTATATCCATGAATGCCCTTGTTAAGAAAGATAACCGCATCGCGTGACCCGATAACATATCTACTTTATTGTAAAAAGAAAAACTAATTAATAGGATAAAATAAATAATTTCATGTTCATTTAAGATAACTCTTTAAGTTTTAACTAACATCAATATATCCATGAATGCACTTGTTAAAAAAGAAATGATCAACCAATTAAAAAAGTTGTTACTGTACGTCATGATGGACGCCACACTCGCCCCCAATTGCATGTACTGAATTTATGGCATCGTCAATTAATAACTTTTGTTCTTTTCTCTAATTTAATTATTAAGAAATTTGATGTGACCCCGATTTAATAAAACATCTGTATTACGTTAGCAATTACACATGCACTTGAAGGTACGTGTTGGTATTCAACTCTATGTTTGCTTCATTAATCATCTCATGCACCCTTACCACAAACTTTCACATCTTCAATTTTCCACATCATCTCTCCAACCGTATATATATATTGGACGTATCAAAAGTTCAAAACCATAACCAGAAAAAAATCAACTTCCGCTCGATCGATCAATAAAGCAAACAACATAAGCATCATATATATTAATGGCTACGAAACAAGATCTTGTTCATGTGTTTCTAGTTAGCTTTCCAGCTCAAGGCCATGTCAATCCACTTCTGAGACTAGCCAAGCTCCTAGCTTCCAAAGGAAACGTTCTTGTTACATTCTCTTGTATCAAATCCATCGGAAATAAAATGAACAAAGCCGGAGCCCCCGTCTTCGGTGATCCTACACCTGTAGGGAACAATGGTGGCATGATCCGTTTTGATTTCTTTGATGACGGATGTGATGAAGACAAAGATGATGAACGCAATGACCTTGACACGTACTTGCCTAAGCTTGAGGCTCACGGAAAGAGCGAGCTCACCAGGATTATCAACAACCATGCTAAAAACGGCCGGCCGGTGTCGTGTTTAATCAACAACCCCTTTGTGCCATGGGTTTCAGACTTGGGTGAAGAGCTAAACATCCCTTGTGCAATGCTTTGGGTGCAATCTTGTTCTTGCTTCTCATCGTATTATCATTATGAGAAGTCATTAGTTCCTTTTCCAAGTGAAGATCAACCGGACATCGATGTTCAGTTGCCATACATGCCATTGCTAAAATGGGACGAGATTCCGAGTTTTCTGCATCCTTCAACGCCTTACCCGTTTTTAAGAAGAGCCATTTTAGGTCAGTTCAAGAACTTGTCAAAGAACTTTTGTGTGTTAATGGAAACCTTTGAAGAACTTGAGAGTGATCTCATCAAGTACATGTCTCAAATATGCCCAATCCGGGCAGTGGGTCCGTTGTTTAAAAACCCACTACTCGAAACTAGCTCAAATATCTCGGGAGACCTGATAAAAGCGGACGATTGTTTGGAGTGGCTTGACTCAAAGCCGCCTTCATCCGTCGTTTATATATCATTTGGAAGTGTTGTGAGCTTGAGCCAAGAACAGGTGACTGAGATGGCTTATGGTGTTTTAAACTCGGGTGTGTCATTTTTGTGGGTAATAAGAACGGGTGAGACTTCTACTGGGGTATCTGGCAAGTTGCCAGATGGGTTTTTGGAGGAAGCGGGTGATAGGGGAATGGTGGTCCAATGGAGCCCGCAAGCACAAGTGTTGACTCATCCGGCGTTGGCTTGTTTTGTGACTCATTGTGGATGGAACTCGACCATGGAGGCTTTGTCAAGTGGAGTTCCAGTGGTGGCATTTCCGCATTGGGGGGATCAAGTGACTGATGCCAAATACTTGGTTGATGAATGGAAGGTTGGGATTCGGATGTGTAGGGGTGAGGCTGAAAACAGGGTGATACCAAGGGAGGAGGTGGAGAAGTGTTTAGGGGAGGCTACAAGTGGTTTAAAGGCAATACAGATGAAGAGAAATGTGATGAAATGGAAGAAAGCTGCAGAGGAGGCGGTGGCAGACGGCGGAACTTCTGATTCGAATATTGAAGAGTTCTTGAATGAAGTTAGGGAGATAAGTTTTAAGAAACCTTAGAAACATTTAACTGAATAATGAAAAGAATGTGTTTGTTTGTTTGTCTAGTATATATAGTTTTGATTTTAAGTTGGTTCTGAGATCTATTGAAATAAATTTCTTGTTGTTCTTGGAGTTTTTTCCCAAACTAGTGTAGTTACAAAAATTATTTACCATTTTAGTGTACTTTGAAAACTATTTACCAATATGGGTAGTTTTCTTTTTCACTTTTATATTACCTAAATCTATACTTATCATTTATTTCTATATTCAACCAAAATTAAATTATATAACATAAGCAAAAATTTTGTTTAATCTATTACTGTCGTCAACAACATCACTATTTCACAAACATAACATTCGCTGTACTTCTTAAAAAATTTCAAATAAAAATCTGAAAAAACAAAAAGTAAAATATGCAAAAGCTCATTAATAAAGAACAAATAATGTGTGACCAAGTTGCAATATGTGGCGGTCGGTTATCACACAAGTGAGTTATTTCGTCACACGTGTTTATAAAAAAAGTTTTCTTGTCTCGTATGTTACAGTGTAAAAGTGTAATGTGTTACATATTAAATGACAGAGATACATTTAAACGTAGAGTTCGAAATAATAATTAAGTCTATCCGATTGGTTATAGATGTAAATACATCAAAGTAGAGTAGAAGTCATGGTTGTAAATTGACTAAGTCTACATGGTCAGTATGATAATAAGTCAAAGTCGGTTTGACAAAGTCGTAAATATGTCAAAGTTGAGTGAGTCATCACGTTTTTAATTTTTTGAACGCGTTACGATGACGACACTAGCATATGTTGCCCCTTGTTACATTAATAGTCACATTAACATGTTACATGTGGTGTTCCCGTGTTACGATTAGCTAAAAAAACAACTATTTTGTGGTTAGAAACTTAGAATTATTAAAAACTTATTATTTATTAATGAGTTTGTTTCACATCTTATTTTATTTTGATTTAAAATTTTTGAAGGAAAAAACGAAGCATATATGGACTTGCGAAATTACGATGCTGCAAACAAAAAAGAAGAATTAGATTATAGAATATATTTTTACGTACTTAATATTATGTTACATAATTTAGTTTTTGGTTGAATATAAATAAATGATAAGTATAGATGTAGGTAATATAAAAAAACATAAAGAAAACTACCCATATTGGTAAATAGTTTTTAAAGTACACTAAAATGGTAAATATTTTTTGTAACTACACTAGTTTGGAAAAAAACTCGTTGTTCTTGAGCATTTGCATGTGTTTTGCATCTTATGTTATTATTTGATTGTCGAAATTCTAATTGCCGTAGCAATAAGTATCTATCGGAGTTTGTACAACTAGCTACCCTTTACAATATTTAATTATACAATTAAAATCCATCACCTAATTAAAATTAATTACCTAATGAACTCCCAACAACCAGGCCATCGATCGTCGCTCTCCAATTACCTTCGCGTCCTTCAGCTTTGCTACCTTACATATATAAACCTATATACAGCTTCTGATTGATGATCGATTTGATTAAACTAAAGGCAAACTACTAAAATTATAAAGCTAGAAACACACTAAAAGCACAAAAAACACAAACAGATGACAACAACCAATCACTCCCGGTTGCGGGTTGTGGTTAGTTAGTTGCAAGACTTGATCTGTTAGAAAAATGTTTAATCAACTACATAGACATAGCTTAGTTTGATTTCTCCACTAACCTAGAGCATTACACACCAAACGTCGTTCCTTAACTAAACTAACTAGGGATATACTGGACACGATCGGATGACGTATAATAAATTGTTTGGCTTATTAACATGAAGCCAAACACACCAAAGGAAATACTAATCACATGCCTATGATTAATTAGCACCCGCTTAAATGCTTAATCATAATTATTTATCAATCAGCTAAGTTAGATTTGCGACTTAACTAGATGTTTCATACTTACATTCGAATAGTTAAATAGATATCACATATTGTTTGATTGACAAACTTTACTTAATAGAACTAAAACATATCGCAAGAATCTACATGAATTCAATTGTTACAATTCAATATAAAACTCAAGTGTCGAATATAAATACTAAACAACAAAGTTAAACATAGAAAACCAAATCCTAACTCCAGTTGTGATTGTGGGAAAGAACCAGCTGAACATAGTTATTAGGAAACAAAGATATATTGTCACTTATGTTGTATCTGTATTTTTTTTTTTTGAAATTGATTCTATGGATGGGATCGTGAGTAGTTGTTGTCTGTTGAAATTAGATTGTGAATGAATAAGGTTCCACCAAACCCCCTAACAAATTACAAAATGAATTGCCCTAAAAAGGCCAATTTTTCCCCAACTTCTTTTCTTTCTTTGTGGGCCTAAACACATCACAATAAATTTAACTCTTCATTTCCTAGAACTCCAACAAGAATCATTGGCTCATTTTATTTTCAATCATTGATTACTTGAAGTTCATTCTCGTTCTTTCCACATCCCTCGGTTCCACTTTTATAGTTGCATCGTTTTAGCGTGTTCTCCTCGTTATCTACAAAATACAAAAACGACACAACATAATATGTTTTGTAATCATAACAACGCATTTAATGAATTATTAACATAAAAGAAAATTCATCTAAAATGAACCGATCATTTATCCGTTCTTTGTATATCCATTGTGTAATTGCTGTTGTATCTGATTCTTGAAGTTGTTTGATAATGAGACTATGAGAATATTTTATAACACCAACGTGAGAGTTTCTGGCTTATAATCAATTGACAACGAGAAAATACTTTACATATGTGACCGAAAATAGTCGCTCAAAACTCTAGTTATTAATTTGATACTAGATGCACAAGAAAAACCTAGGAAAAGTTGAAGATGTAATACTGCAATAAAAAGTAAGAAAAAAGAAGCAACTAAAAAGATGAATTAACGGTTGAACGAATGACAAATAGTAATTTAATTAGTTAATAATTTTAATGAAATAGATATATATAAAATATATGTGGTTTAGAAAGTAAAAACATATATAATTGTTTTAAATGGTGAAATATGTAACAAAGGAGCTTACAAATAGGAACCATATGTAAATGCATGCGCATTTAAAGAGAAAAAGATATGTTATATAAGGAACAGTAAATGGAAGAATGTTGGGTTATACGTATGGGTCGGTATGTGTTTTTAATTCTATTTTTTCATTGGTTGTTCATGTGTAGCCTTTTGAAGTTATACGTACCCAAGATCATAATTAGATTGTAGCATTGTTGTGGGTTATATGTACGGGTCGGGTTAAACAATAAAACTCTAAATATCTAATTTTTATTAATTCAATCAAACAAAGCTTTCTTATACATAAAAAAATGGTCAATAATTTAATAAACACATGTTTAAAATATCTTATATAATGTGTGTAACTGAAATGTTAACTCTCAAAGTAGTTGGTGGTAATAATGAAACTTCATCTTGTCTCACATATGTGTGAAAATAAAATTTACTATAGCTTATTTGTTTCCAGGCCATATATATTTAACTTATTGTATTGTCTTTTATTCTGACACCTACCCGCACGTAAGGGGGTGCAGAAAACGGGTTCAAGGTTGTAAACTTTGTGACGCCCGCATGACCTGCGGATACGATCAATGCAACTCCAAAAACCCAATACGTTTGCATTTATCATCAGAAAGTGGTATCTTGTGAGATTTTATGGGCTTGTTAGAATTTTAAGAGCGGGCCCAATCGAATATATATAAAAATATAAAATACGAAATTAAATAACCAGTTGTTCTCGCAAAAAAAATAGCAGGGGCCGGGGCACTTCTGGGCTGTACTAAGCTTCGCCCTTAATTGTAGTACCTACCTTAACTTATATGATCCAATGCATAAAAGATTGTAAGAGCCAATTCATTAGAAAAAGATGGGGAGCATCATCAAGTCGCTAGTTCAACACAAACAAGAAATAATAACATAAACAAAAACAAGCATCACTATATTATCATGTAATGTTTTCATAAGACAAACTTAGTGGTAAAGTGGTATATTCTGAATAAGATGATTGATGCTTTTAAATCTACGAAGTGAAATTAAATATGATGAGTTTAAGAGTAAATTATAAGCGTAAAGAAAAAGGCGCGATTAAAAAAAATCTAACATTACTTTAGAGGGTTTTAATTTGGTTGGTGAATTGAAGTTGAAAAACTTAAATATATAGTGAACTAGATTTACCACCCGTGTGTTGCACACGGGTTAAATAGTAATATTTATAAAGAAATTATAACCATTATATTTAACAATTTGTAAATATATAACATTTAAGGAGTTGGCTCCATCAACTTGCACGGTGAAAAATTTAGTTAAATTTTACCTCTTAAACTTCCTATTATAAAAAAAAATCCCTTTAAAAATTGCATCCTAAAAGTTTGATTTATTAGATAGATGTGATGCATGGTATCATCACAGTCATTTTATTTAACTTGTTATATTAATTAGCTAGCATTCAGACAAATACAATCAACGCATCTGATTTAATTATATTAGTTGCCTCGATCTGTTCATGCAGAAAGAATATATAATTATTGATGTTCAATTCACCAGTTGATGAAAGGTACGTGTTCTTGACCTTATTGGCAAAAGCCAACTAAATTTTTTTGTGTTCGTTATTAATTTGACGAATATTTATAACTTTACTAATTTATAAGGTCGGTTATGACCTTGTAAATTAGTGTTGATGTTTGTGTTATTTACAATTTTGTTATTAGGCAATTTTCAACTTTAGTTTTTTTTAACTTTGATATATTTACGATTTTAATCCCTGACTTTTACTAATTATCATTTTAGTTCATGATTAGTTTTGACTTTGACCTCTTACTTTACTTTGACATATGTACGACTTTAACACTCTAGATTTGACTTCGTTATCGTTTTGACCTCTAACTTTTGATATTTCGTCGCCTTTTAATATGCGACACATTACGGTTTTTTACCGTAACGTACGTCACATGAAACTTTTTTTTATCAACTTAGGTGACGAAGTCAAATACGCAAGATCGAACCGTATGACCCGACCGTTGCAGCGCGTAGTCTGATATTAAATCTAGTTAATTATGATTTGATATGGTATGAACCACTAGCTATATATGAATGATCAAGTTTGACTTGCACGGACTTTAATTATTGACGTAAATTGGCAAAAATGTAACATCGTATCTTTTTTTTACTCCTTTATAGACTGAATTTTACAATCATTTGATTTATGTGGACGATCAAACTAATATTGCGATCCTCACTCACTCTTTTGTAAAATGCCCTTATATTGTAGCTAGTGTTCTTCTTGGCAAAGAAATCTCGGTAACATTCCTTCCACATAAAAAAAACCATATCGTCCTATAAACATATACTGATACATAAAACGAATAGTAAAACTGAATTTTTACACTAGTTTTACACTTCGCTGGAAAAGTTGAGGGGTAGAGGCCGCCACCCCGCCAGTACTATAGATCCGTCCCTGATGTTAACTAACTCAACCTCGCTATGAGAAATATAGTAATACTACACCAGAAATAAATTGTGGCCTGGTAAGACACAATGTGAGGTTTTGATTACTTTACAGATCGACAACTTCAACTGAAAGTTTTGACGCCAACAATGTACATGTATATAAGAAAAACATGTTCTTTAGAACGTTTTATCACCGAACAATTATGCACTTAATACATAGAACATTTAAACCAACTCACATATTCTTTCAGGATTCAAGAATAAAAATAGGAGTAGAGACATGTTATCACCCTTTTCAACTTATTTATTTTTCCGGTAAAACACAAATTTATTAAGCCAACGATAAACTAGAACAAATAAGTTACAAAAGGGCTCTTTTCAATATTTGGTTCACACTTTTGAGCTTTCTTCATACTCATCTCCCTAACATCATCCCTCTTTAATATTTCGATTAGACGCTCCACCTTTTGCAACCGCCTCCCCCACTGCTTTCTTATATGCTCCGCCGGCCTTATGCAACCACCTCCTACATTGCTTTCTTAAACGCTCCGCTTTCTGGAATCGCATCTTCCATTGCTTTCTTAGCTTTCTTCAAACTCATCTTCCTAACATCATCCACAAACTCTTTAATATTATGATTAGACGTACCGTCTTCTACAATTGCCTCCTCCGCTGCTTTCTTCCATTTCAACGCATTCGCTTTTATCTCTGCTGCCTTTAAGCCACTTGTAGCCTCCCTTAGACACTCCTCCACCTCCTTCCTACCAATCACTCTATTCTCAGCCTCCCCTCTACACATCCTAATCCCAACCTTCCACTCATCAACCAAGTATTTGGCATCAGTCACCTGATCCCCCCATTGCGGGAACGCCACCATCGGAACACCACTTGACAAAGCCTCCATCGTCGAATTCCATCCACAGTGACTCACAAAACAGGCCACAGCCGGGTGGGCCAACACCTGTTCTTGTGGACTCCATTGCACCACCATCCCCCTTGCACCCGCCTCTTCCAAGAACCTCTCCGGCAACTTGCCAGATTCCCCAGCAGAAGTTGGACCCGTCCAGAAGGCCCACAAAAATGACACACCAGAATTCAAAACACCATAAGCCATCTCAGTCACCTGCTCTTGGCTCAAGGCCACAACGCTTCCAAAGGATATATAAACAACGGATGAAGGCTTCTTCGAGTCGAGCCACTCCAAACAATCGTCCGGTTTTTTCAAGTCTCCCGAGATTTTGGAGCTGGTTTCCAATATTGAGCTTTTGAACGGACCAACCGCTCGGATTGGGAATATTTGAGACATGTATTTGATTAGATCACCTTCAAGTTCTTCAAAGGATTCCATTAACACACAAAAGTTGTTTGGCAATTTCTCAAACTGCTTCAAAATAGCTCTCCTTAGAAATACGTCAGGTGATTTAGCATGTAGAAAGCTGGGAATTTCATCCCATTTGAGTAATGGCATGTGCGGCAACTGAACGTCGATTTCTGGTTGTTCTTCACTTGGAAATGGAACTAAAGCGTTATGATAATAATAATAAGAAGTAAAGCAAAAACAAGATTGCACCCAAAGCATTGCACAAGGGATGTCAAGGTCTTTTGCTACATCCGAAACCCATGCCACAAATGGGTTGTTGATCAGGCAAGAGACCGGGCGGCCGTTTTCTGCATGGCTGTTGATGATCTTGGCGAGCTCGATCTTTCCGTGAGCCTCGAGCTTAGCCAAGTACGCTTCAAGGTCATTGCGTTCATCATCGTTGTCTTCATCACATCCGTCATCAAAGAAATCAAAACGAATCATGCCACCACCGTTTCCTACAGGAGTAGGATCGCTAGAGACGTTAGCTCCGGCTTTCTTCATTTTATTTCCGATGGCTTTGCAAGTAGAGAAGGTGACAAGAGCGTTTCCTTTTGAAGCTAGCAGCATGCCTAGTCGGAGAAGTGGATTGACATGGCCTTGTCCTGGAAAGCTAACAAGAAACACATGCACAAGAACTTGTTTAGTACCCATTAGTTAGCTAGCTAGCTAGTACCAGAAGTGAAGTACGTTGTTGTTTGTGATAACATTGAATTGACCACCCAAACTACCTATATATATATATATATAAAGAAATAACATACCACAAACCGAAATAATCAAAATAACATAAACCCATACGGTTTGGTTTGTGTTATTTTTTTTTTCTAAAAAACTTATTTTTTTGCTTCCGTTTTGATTTTGCTTGTACCCGAAACCGGACCGAACTACGGCTTTAACCTGAAAAGACGGAAGTTTGAAGAGAACGAAACTATGTATACCATCTCATCGTCATTTTAATTTCCCCGTACTGAACTGGCCACCCGAACAATATCGGTACCAATCAATGGCGAAACTTGAAGTTTTATGCAGGGGTACGAAAGTCACAAGACATGAAAATTTTCTCCTATTGCTATGTTTCAGGATATATGTCTGGATCAGGTATTAGGTGTGTGTTGGGTGTCAAACAATAAAACTCTAAATATCTAATTTTTATTCATTAATCAAACAAAATTTTCTTACAAATAAAAAAGTGGACAATTATTTAACAAACACACACCTAAAATATGTTATATAATTAGTATAAATGAAATGTCAACTTTTAAGATCATTGGTTGGTAAATATAAATTTACATCTTGTCTCACACATGTGTTAAGACAAAATTTACTCTAGTTTATATATTTAAGCCTTCAAACCATTTAAGGTTATAAATTCTAAACTTTGTGACGCCCGAGCAACCTGCGGACATGAATGCAACTCTAAAAACCGAAGCGTATTTGTGTTATTAATTTTTTAGAAGGGCCCAATCCAATATATGTATATAAACTTTAAATACAAAATAAAAAATCGGTACTTCTGACAAAAAAAAAACAACAGGGGCCGGGGGTGTCCCGGCTAACACTAACCTTCGCCCCTGGTACAAGCACCAGTATTAGATTTTTATCAAATTTCGGTATTGGTACTAAGCAATATTTGTTGCGGTACTAAAAGGTATTAGTGCCGAATCTAATCCATATATGTATTTGTTGTGGTTGATAGCGTTTGCAGGTTATTTATGAGATAAATTTTGTTAAATTCATGTTTAATTTGACGAGGTTAATCTTAAAATTTCTATGATGCTTTTGTGTATTACATTATCTAACTAGAGCGGTAAAATTATGTATGATATTATGTAATTCCAGCTTACAAGGTTGTGTGAGAAATTATTCTTTAAAAGGATGTGATTAATTAGCCTAAAAACTCATATTAAAATAATAAATTCGAGTATAGCTAATTCACTTCGTTTGGGGTCGTATGACATTTCACGTGTTTGCTCTCTTCGTAAGCAACATTTCACGTGTACATAAAAATTACGACGAGTCCGTTTTGAAGAGTAAACCATAAATAGAAAACAATATTATGTCTCACACTTTATAACCAAAAAATAATTTAAATAAAATGAATAAAAAAGCTGCTATGAAATAAATAAATACATCTAGGAAAGATTCAAACTTGTGCCATCATGATGCACAACTTGGGTTCGAACTTGCACCACCAAAAGGATATGTATATAAATTCATGGACAAATCCAATATTTTGAAAACCGGACCGGACACTGAACCGTTATTTTAATTTTAATGGTTGGACCGGTCGGACCGCGGTCGGACCGGGGTTGGACCGGGGTATGATAATTGTATATTTATCAAAGCAATACCATAAGATTTCCAATTTAGACACAAAATAAGTTCAATAATATTAAGTTATACCATATACGTAATAATCCAAACAAGTTCTAACGTCAAGAATCACAAAAAAATCATAATTTAAACAAGTTTTAACGCCAAAATAAAACGAGTTCATCATTTTCATCACTTAAAGAATCAACATATTGACTTTCATTACAAAAAACACAAATATAAATAGATGTAAACATAAAATCCATGAAAATCAAAACATAAAAATATATATTTTATGACTGACCCGGTTCAATAGCGGTCCGGTTTCGGTCCGACCGGACCGGTTCATACGGTTCGAAGCGGTTCAGAAACATCAATCAAACCGTGTTTAATTAAACCAGGATTATTAAAAAAAGCGGTCCGACCACGGTCCGACCGGTCGGACTGCCCGGTTTAAAAACACTGGACAAATCCTTCGTGTGATCTTTATAAATTCAAGAAAAAATGTGTGATCCAAACACAGAGTAACATACGACAATGTGATCACTGACTTATTGAGAATCGTGGCATTACCAAAAAAGCTCTTATATATGATAGTACTAATTGTGAAATTACTAAAATGACCTTAATATATGTTCATTGAATTTGCCAAATTAGATAGCTTTTTTTATGTTATCTTTTCTCAATCTTTCTAGAAAATTTCAATGGTAATAATATAATATTCTAGGCTGCAAGTTGCAATCGTGAAACGCCTTAATTATTTTCCTAGTAAGTATCCTTAATAGATATCGTATAAGGATTTAACTGATCTTGATATCGTGGATCCTAAAGAGTATAGGCAATTGCAATCAAATCATATATATTAATCACGAACAAATCAACAAAGAAAAAAAATCAATAATACATTTGGTTTCTTTAATTACGACCCATTGTTTCACAACGTTAGGCATATAAACTAGGATGAACTATTGCAACCTATGAAGCCAACACTTCATACATATATAATATTCATTAGCATTGACAATTTTATCAACAAACGTTGTTTGCCAATACTCACTTCTATTAATAGATCGAAACTTACTATTCTTTAAGAGTTATGTTTTAAAGATCATTGCTTTAACGGATCCATTAGTTGTAAAACATTCAATTGGTCAAGATATGCTATTAATTAGTATGTTCTTCGTAGCAAAACACTTAATTAATGTAAACTAATGATTTTTGGATATGAACTTGTCATCAAGAACAAGTTCTTTATCACCATGAACTACCCTCAACGTTAGGGATGAGATCGGGATGGGTAACGGTACCGCCTAGTACCGGTACCGAGTTTTAAGAAAAATGGGTATCGGTACCGAATTTAGCGGGACGGTACCGGGACGGTACCAGTATTTCGGTACTGGTACCACGTTGGTACCGGTTTCATGTTTTATATTTTTTTTTAATAAAATTTATTCGTTTATTTCGGTTTGATTTTATATTTTTTAATATAACTATACTATAATATACTTGAATATAAGAAAAAGAAATGAAATATGGTATAAATTAATTAAAAATCATATCAATTTCATTAAATTTAAAAGTTAGTAATCTAAAAAATATTATAAAATTACTCAAAGTTGTAAAGAAAACACTTTATAACATTAAGCATGTAATACACAACATTCATAACATCGCAAATTATATAAAATATACTAAAAAACTAATTTTTACTAAACCGGTACCAACGTGGTACTAACCGGTAAAGTACCGGTACCGAGTTTCAAAAAAAGTGGATACCGGTACCGGTACCGATATTGCTAAGTCGGTACAGTACCGGTACTCGGTACCAAAATCTCATCCCTACTCAACGTTAATAAATTTGTTGGGAGTGTTTAAATATACACACACCTCAATATACTTGTCACACTCTTCTAAAAAAATCATTAGAAAATTATCAAAAATTCTTCATAAACCTTTTTTGTCCTTGTTTGTTAAAAAATTGTGTTTCTAGATGAAAATAATAATATGCGTACATAAAAAATGTTTAATGTGGGTATTCAACGGTTCGGTTAACGGGTTTGTTCGCTTCGTTTATTTGGTTATGAAATCTTTTCATTTGGTCATGAACTCTTAATTTTTTTTACTAACCTAACCGAATTTAACCGCTTTAGCGTGTTTATTCAGTTATGAAAAAAAATTTGGTCAACTGAACCGAATTCAATTACCTTAGTAGGTTTATTCGTTCCGGTTATCCGATTATTATTATACGATTTATCAGATAATCGAACCGAATAAATCATATTTTCTGTACCGAATCAAAAGCCAAATTTGCAATTCAGTTCATTTTTTCGGTTACGGATACCATTTATATTCTAATTCTTTTTGGTTTTCGGCTTGTTTGAACACGCATAATCGATACCACGAACTAAATGCAATAGTTTAATACAACATTATAAGAAATGGGATATTAAATTAAGATAAATATATACATTTGTAAAAAAAATGCTAAACTTGTATTTTACAAAAACTATAAGGAGAGTGTGTGACCAATAAAAAAATTTGAAAATGTGAATCTATATAGCAACACCCAATTTGTTTTATGTATCAAAATCTTATTTTCTTTACTAGTTGTTATATATTTACGTGCTAGGTTAATGACCCGTGGGCTTAACGGTTGAAAAACATATATTTTTTTAGTAAAAAAATGTGATATTTAATTAATATATGTTGCACAAGAATTTGTTAAGTTACATGAGGCACATTATGTTAGTTTTCATGGCAATTAAAAACAAACTTTGCTCACCCACGACAATTATCTTTGTAGATTAAATACGTCAACTGGCCGAGTATTTGAATATGTTTTATAAGTGTATTGAAAATTTGTATGGTTATAAACTATAAAAGTTTTCAATAGACGTCTGAAGTTGGTTCGATCTTGATGGAGTTTACGGATACATAAAAATTCAATATATAATTGCAACAAAATTCAATAAATACAAAAGTTTCCCTTAATTTTATATATTAATTCTCTACCATTGATGAATTGAAGAGTGCCCTTCAACTCGATACCCAATAGGAACCTTGAAGCACCACAACTTTGTTTCTGATGTTCGTTTTTAAGCAATCCGTTTGCCCAAAACATGTCATGCCTCATAAGACGTGTTGATGACAATACAGATATATATATATATATATATATATATATATATATATATATATATATATATATATATATATATATATATATATATATATATATATATATATATATATATATATATATATATATATATATATATATATATATATATATATAGGATAGGGTTCAATTGAGAACTCATTTTAAGTTGAGAACTTGAGAACTATCAAAAATACAAGGGATGGAATTTTAAAGAGGAAGGGTAAAATTGGAACTTTAAATATATAAATCTTTAAACATTTCTATCTTTTGCATACGTTAATATTATTTTAAAAAAATTACACCATTAGATCAAAAATTTCATTATCTTTCATTTGAGTATAAATAACGTCATAAAAAATATTTTTTTTCTCGTTTTTTTAAATTTCATACTACATATATGTAGTATTGTGATATTGTATCTATCTAATAAATCAAACTTTTAGGGGGCAATTTTTAGAGGGATTTTTTTTTTCTATAATAGGAAGTTTGGGAGGTAAAATTTAGCTAAATTTTTCACCATGCAAGTTGATGGAGCCAACTCCTTAAATGTTATATATTTACAAATTGTTAAATATAATGGTTATAATTTCTTTATAAATATTACTATTTAACCCGTGTGTAACACACGGGTATTAAACCTAGTTTGATTATATTTTTCTTTAAACGTTACTAACTTTTTCATACGTTATTTACATTAAACAATTTTAAAAATCACATTTTGGTTTTTTTGATACTACATATATGTAGTATCAAACTATCAATGTACTTGATGTATTTATTAAGTGGACAAATGACTCAAGAGTCTAATAATTATTTAAAGTGTACATATGATCTCACATAAACAATAACAAAGTTCATAAGATTTCATATTAAAAAACTTACGGCAAATGAAAAGAAAACCAATACTTATACTATGTCTAAACATAAAGATAATAATAAACTAATAAACCAATGATAAATATCATAAAAAAGTAAAAAAAACTTGAAATTCAAACTATAAGATAACAATGCATGAACATTGCATATACTGCATATATGTAGTACTTGGATACTACATATATGTAGTATACGATACTGCATATATGTAGTATACGATACTGCATATATGCAATACTATAAAATTTAAAAGGGATAGTGAATATGGTGATGTTATGCACCTAAGTTACCCGTAAAACCATTAAAATTACGTAGCTTTGATAAATTAACTTAAATTTTTTTATTAGAAAACTTAACTCATTGATCGTTATTCAATGTTAATGGACGACTCAGTCTTCTCCTCTTAGATCATAATTTTTCTCTTTCTCATTTACTCAATAATCGTCATTCATTTTAGTAAATTATTATCCGCTCTTTAAAAATCGATCGTAACTCAATTTGGCTTCTCAATTCCAACTAACAGATTAATATAACATGACTCATATAATTGGTATTATGATATGCGCATGCTGCACATATTCATGCCACATCACATAACATGAACCAAGTTATTGCTAGCAATGTCAATACGATCATATGAGAAAATCCAAATTTGGAATTGAGGCATGATGATGTTGTTTTTTTGTGATAACGTCATCAAAATCAATGTCATTGAACTTTTGATATTTTATCAAAGTATGTAGTTTTGATGGTTTCTTGGGTAATTTAGGTTCATAACAACACCGTATTCATTTCCCCAGTCTAAAAACATATGGTATCGTATATTACATATATGCAGTATCGAAAGTTAAAAAAACGAGAAAAAATTATTTTTTTATAACGTTATTTATACTCAAATGAAAGATAATGAAAATCTTGATCTAATGGTGCAAAAAAAATTAAAAAGCTTAACGTATGCAAAAGATAGAAATGTTTAAAGATTTACATATTTAAAGTTCCAATTTTACCCCTCCTTTAAAAATTCCATCCATACCTTTTTTTTAGTTCTCTAGTTCTCAACTTAATATGGAGTTCTCTCTTGATCCCTCCCCTATATATATATATATATATATATATATATATATATAATATATATATATATATATATATATATATATATATATATATATATATAGGGTAGGGTTCAAATGAGAACTCATTTTAAGTTGAGAACTAGAGAACTAAAAAAAATACAAGGGATGGAATTTTAAAGAGGAAGGGTAAAATTGGAACTTTAAATATATAAATCTTTAAACATTTCTATCTTTTGCATACGTTAATATTATTTTAAAAAAATTGCACCATTCGATCAAGAATTTCATTATCTTTCATTTGAGTATAAATAACGTCATAAAAAATATTTTTTTTCTCGTTTTTTTAAATTTCATACTACATATATGTAGTATTGCGATATTGTATTTGATTATATTTTTCTTTAAACGAAACTAACTTTTTCATACGTTATTTACATTAAACAATTTTAAAAATCACATTTTGGTTTTTTTGATACTACATATATGTAGTATCAATGTACTTGATGCATTAATTAAGTGGCCAAATGACTCAAGAGTCTAATAATTATTTATTGTGTACATATAATCTCAAATAACCAATAACAAAGTTCATAAGATTTCATATTAATAAATTTATAGCAAATGAAAACAAAACCAATACTTATACTATGTATAAACATTAAGATAATAATAAACTAATAAACCAATGATAAATATCATAAAAAAGTAAAAAAAAAAAACTTGAAATTCAAACTATAAGATAACAATGCATCAATATTGCATATACTGCATATATGTAGTATTTTGATACTACATATATGTAGTATACGATACTGCATATATGCAATATTATAAAATTTAAAAGGGGATAGTGAATATGGTGATGTTATGCACCTAAGTTACACGTAAAACCATTAAAATTGCGTAGCTTTGATAAATTAACTTAATTTTTTTTATTAGAAAACATAACTCATTGATCTTTATTCGACGTTAATGGACGACTCAGTCTTCTCCTCTTAGATCATAAATTTTCTCTTTCTCATTACTCAATATTCGTCATTCATTTTAGTAAAATATTATCCGCCCTTTAAAAATCGATCGTAACTCAATTTGGCTTCTCAATTTCAACTAACAGATTAATATAACATGACTCATATAATTGGTATTATGATATGCGCATGCTGCACATATTCATACCACATCACATAACGTGAACCAAGTTATTGCTAGCAATGTCAATACGATCATATGAGAAAATCCAAATTTGGAATTGAGGCATGATGATGTTGTTATTTTGTGATAACGTCATCGAAATCAATGCCCTTGAACTTTTGATATTTTATCAAAGTATGTTGTTTTGATGGTTTCTTGGGTAATTTAGGTTCATAACAACACCGCATTCATTTCCCCAATTTAAAAACATACGGTATCTTATATTACATATATGCAGTATTGAAAGTAAAAAAAACGAGAAAAAAATATTTTTTTTATAACGCTATTTATACTCAAATGAAAGATAATGAAATTCTTGATCTAATGGTGCAAAAAAAATTTAAAAAACTTAACGTATGCAAAAGATAGAAATGTTTAAAGATTTACATATTTAAAGTTCCAATTTTACCCCTCCTTTAAAAATTCCATCCCTTGTCTTTTTGGTAGTTCTCAAGTTCTCAACTTAATATGGAGTTCTCTCTTGATCCCTCCCCTATATATATATATATATATATATATATATATATATATATATATATATATATATATATATATATATATATATATATATATATATATATATATATATATATATATATATATATATATATATAGGGGAGGGATCAAGAGAGAACTCCATATTAAGTTGAGAACTAGAGAACTAAAAAAAAGGTATGGATGGAATTTTTAAATGAGGGGTAAAATTGGAACTTTAAATATGTAAATCTTTAAACATTTCTATCTTTTGCATACGTTAAGTTTTTTAAATTTTTTTTGCACCATTAGATCAAGAATTTCATTATCTTTCATTTGAGTATAAATAACGTTATAAAAAAATAATTTTTTCTCGTTTTTTTACTTTCAATACTGCATATATGTAATATACAATACCGTATGTTTTTAAATTGGGGAAATGAATATGGTGTTGTTATGAACCTAAATTACCCAAAAAACCATCAAAACTACATACTTTGATAAAATATCAAAAGTTCAAGGGCATTGATTTCGATGACGTTATCACAAAAAAACAACATCATCATGCCTCAATTCCAAATTTGGATTTTTTCATATGATCGTATTGACATTGCTAGCAATAACATGGTTCACATTATGTGATGTGGTATGAATATGTGTAGCATGCGCATATCATAATACCAATTATATGAGTCATGCTATATTAATTTGTTAGTTGGAATTGAGAAGCCAAATTGAGTTACGATCGATTTTTAAAGGGCGGATAATATTTTACTAAAATGAATGACGATTATTGAGTAAATGAGAAAGAAAAAAATTATGATCTAAGAGGAGAAGACTGAGTCGTCCATTAACATTGAATTAAGATCAATGAGTTAAGTTTTCTAATAAAAAAATTTAAGTTAATTTATCAAAGCTACGTAATTTTAATGGTTTTACGTGTAACTTAGGTGCATAACATCACCATATTCACTATCCCCTTTTAAATTTTATAGTATTACATATATGCAGTATCGTATACTACATATATGTAGTATCAAAGTGCTACATATATGCAGTATATGCAATATTGATGCATTGTTATCTTATAGTTTGAATTTTAACTTTTTTTTTACTTTTTTATGATATTTATAATTGGTTTATTAGTTTATTATTATCTTTATGTTTAGATATAGTATAAGTATTGGTTTTGTTTTCATTTGTCATAAGTTTTTTAATATGAAATCTTATGAACTTTGTTATTGGTTATTTGAGATCATATGTACACTTTAAATAATTATTAGACTCTTGAATCATTTGGCCACTTAATAAATGCATCAAGTACATTGATACTACATATATGTAGTATCAAAAAAAACCAAAATGTGATTTTTAAAATTGTTTAATGTAAATAACGTATGAAAATGTTAGTAACGTTCAAAGAAAAATATAATCAAATACAATATCGCAATACTACATATATGTAGTATGAAATTTAAAAAAACCGGAAAAAAAATATTTTTTATGATGTTATTTATACTCAAATGAAAGATAATGAAAATTTTGATCTAATGGTGCAATTTTTTTAAAATAATATTAACGTATGCAAAAGATAGAAATGTTTAAAGATTTATATATTTAAAGTTCCAATAACACGGTTCATAATATTTCTTATTAAAAAAACTTATGACAAATGAAAACAAAACCAATACTTATACTATGTCTAAACATAAAGATAATAATGAACTAATAAACCAATAATAAATATCATAACAAAGTAAAATAAACTTGAAATTCAAACTACAAGATAACAATGCAACAATATTACATATATTGCACATAAGTAGTAGCATGATAGTACATATATGTAGTAGCATGATACTACATATATGTAGTATACGATACTGCATATATGTAGTATACGATACTGCATATATGCAATACGATAAAATTTAAAAGGGATACAGTGATGTTATGCACATAAGTTATACGTAAAACCATTAAAACTACGTAGCTTTGATAAATTAACTTAGATTACTTTTATTAAAATACTTAACTTATTGATCTTTATTCAATTTTAATTGACGACTCAGTTTTCTTCTTAGATCATAATTCTTCTCTTTCCCATTTACTCGATAATCGTCATTCATTTTAGAAAGATTACCCGCCCTTTAAAAATCGGTCGTCGCCAATTTGGATTTTTAATTTCAACTAACAGATTAATATAACATGACTCATATACTTGGTATTGTGATATACCCCTGTTGTACATATTTATGCCACATCAAATAATGTGGACCAAGTAATTGCTAGCAATGTCAATACGATCATATGAGAAAATCTAAATTGGAATTAATGCATGACGATGTTTTTTTTTGTGATGGTATTATTGAAATTAAAATCTGGGAACTTTTGTTATTTTATCAAAGTACGTAGTTTTGATGGTTTCTCATGAAATTTAGCTGCATAATAGCACCATATTCGTTTTTCCTAACTTAAAAACATACGGTATCGTATACTACATATATGTAGTTTTGAAATTAAAAAAACGAGAAAATTTTATTTTTTTATAATGTTATTTATACTCAAACGAAAGATACTGAAATTCTTGATCTAATGGTGCGAAAAAAAATTTAAAAACTTAACGTATACAAAAGATAGAAATGTTTAAAGATTTATATATTTAAAGTACCAATTTTGCCCCTCCTTTTAAAATTTCATCCCTTGCCAATTTTGGAGTTCTCAAGTTCTCAACTTAATATGGAGTTCTCTCTTGATCCCTCCCCTATATATATATATATATATATATATATAGGGTAGGGTTCAAGAGAGAACTCATTTTAAGTTGAGAACTAGAGAACTACCAAAAATACAAGAGATGGAATTTTAAAAAAGAAGGGTAAAATTGGAACTTTAAATATAAAAATCTTTAAATATTTCTATCTTTTGCATACGTTAATATTATTTTAAAAAATTGCACCATTAGACCAAGAATTTCGTTATCTTTCATTTGAGTATAAATAACGTCATAAAAAATATTTTTTTTCTCGTTTTTTTAAATTTCATACTACATATATGTAGTATTGCGATATTGTATTTGATTATATTTTTCTTTAAACGTTACTAACTTTTTCATACGTTATTTACATTAAACAATTTTAAAAATCACATTTTGGTTTTTTTGATACTACATATATGTAGTATCAATGTACTTGATGCATTTATTAAGTGGCCAAATGACTCAAGAGTCTAATAATAATTTAAAGTGTACATATGATCTGAAATAACCAATAACAAAGTTCATAAGATTTCATATTAAAAAACTTATTGCAAATGAAAAGAAAACCAATACTTATACTATGTCTAAACATAAAGATAATAATAAACTTATAAACCAATGATAAATATCATAAAAAAGTAAAAAAAAAACTTGAAATTCAAACTATAAGATAACAATGCATCAATATTGCATATACTGCATATATGTAGTACTTGAATACTACATATATGTAGTATACGATACTACATATATGCAATACTATAAAATTTAAAAGGGGATAGTGAATATGGTGATGTTATGCACCTAAGTTACCCGTAAAACCATTAAAATTACATAGCTTTGATAAATTAACTTAAATTTTTTTATTAGAAAACTTAACTCATTGATCTTTATTCAATGTTAATGGACGACTCAGTCTTCTCCTCTTAGATCATAATTTTTCTCTTTCTCATTTACTCAATAATCGTCATTCATTTTAGTAAAATATTATCCGCCATTTAAAAATCAATCGTAACTCAATTTGGCTTCTCAATTCCAACTAACAGATTAATATAATATGACTCATATAATTGGTATTATGATATACGCATGCTGCACATATTCATATCACATCACATAACGTGAACCAAGTTATTGCTAGCAATGTCAATACGATCATATGAGAAAATCCAAATTTGGAATTGAGGCATGATGATGTTGTTTTTTTGTGATAACGTCATCGAAATCAATGTCATTGAACTTTTGATATTTTATCAAAGTATGTAGTTTTGATGGTTTCTTGGGTAATTTAGCTTCATAACAACACCGTATTCATTTCCCCAATTTAAAAACATACGGTATCGTATATTACATATATGCAGTATTGAAAGTTAAAAAAACGAGAAAAAATTATTTTTTTATAACGTTATTTATACTCAAATGAAAGATAATGAAAATCTTGATCTAATGGTGCAAAAAGAATTTAAAAAACTTAACGTATGCAAAAGATAGAAATGTTTAAAGATTTACATATTTAAAGTTCCAATTTTACCCCTTTTTAAAAAATTCCATCCATACCTTTTTTTTAGTTCTCTAGTTCTCAACTTAATATGGAGTTCTCTCTTGATCCCTCCCCTATATATATATATATATATATATATATATATATATATATATATATATATATATATATATATATATATATATATATATATATAGGGTAGGGTTCAATTGAGAACTCATTTTAAGTTGAGAACTAGAGAACTACCAAAAATACAAGTGATGGAATTTTAAAGAGGAAGGGTAAAATTGTAACTTTAAATATATAAATCTTTAAACATTTCTATCTTTTGCATACGTTAATATTATTTTAAAAAAATTGCACCATTAGATCAAAAATTTCATTATCTTTCATTTGAGTATAAATAACGTCATAAAAAATATTTTTTTCTCGTTTTTTTAAATTTCATACTACATATATGTAGTATTGCGATATTGTATTTGATTATATTTTTCTTTAAACGTTACTAACTTTTTCATACGTTATTTACATTAAACAATTTTAAAAATCACATTTTGGTTTTTTTGATACTACATATATGTAGTATCAATGTACTTGATGTATTTATTAAGTGGACAAATGACTCAAGAGTCTAATAATTATTTAAAGTGTACATATGATCTCAAATAACCAATAACAAAGTTCATAAGATTTCATATTAAAAAACTTACGGAAAATGAAAAGAAAACCAATACTTATACTATGTCTAAACATAAAGATAATAATAAACTAATAAACCAATGAAAAATATCATAAAAAAGTAAAAAAAAACTTGAAATTCAAACTATAAGATAACAACGCATGAACATTGCATATACTGCATATATGTAGTACTTGGATACTACATATATGTAGTATACGATACTGCATATATGCAATACTATAAAATTTAAAAGGGATAGTGAATATGGTGATGTTATGCACCTAAGTTACCCGTAAAACCATTAAAATTACGTAGCTTTGATAAATTAACTTAAATTTTTTTATTAGAAAACTTAACTCATTGATCTTTATTCAATGTTAATGGACGACTCAGTCTTCTCCTCTTAGATCATAATTTTTCTCTTTCTCATTTACTCAATAATCGTCATTCATTTTAGTAAATTATTATCCGCTCTTTAAAAATCGATCGTAACTCAATTTGGCTTCTCAATTCCAACTAACAGATTAATATAACATGACTCATATAATTGGTATTATGATATGCGCATGCTGAACATATTCATGCCACGTCACATAACATGAACCAAGTTATTGCTAGCAATGTCAATACGATCATATGAGAGAATCCAAATTTGGAATTGAGGCATGATGATGTTGTTTTTTTGTGATAACGTCATCAAAATCAATGTCATTGAACTTTTGATATTTTATCAAAGTATGTAGTTTTGATGGTTTGTTGGGTAATTTAGGTTCATAACAACACCGTATTCATTTCCCCAATTTAAAAACATACGGTATCGTATATTACATATATGCAGTATCGAAAGTTAAAAAAACGAGAAAAAATTATTTTTTTATAACGTTATTTATACTCAAATGAAAGATAATGAAAATCTTGATCTAATGGTGCAAAAAAAAATTAAAAAGCTTAACGTATGCAAAAGATAGAAATGTTTAAAGATTTATATATTTAAAATGTTTAAAGATTTAGATATATATATATATAGGGGAGGGATCAAGAGAGAACTCCATATTAAGTTGAGAACTAGAGAACTAAAAAAAATGTATGGATGGAATTTTTAAAGGAGAGGTAAAATTGGAACTTTAAATATGTAAATCTTTAAACATTTCTATCTTTTGCATACGTTAAGCTTTTTAAATTTTTTTTGCACCATTAGATCAAGATTTTCATTATCTTTCATTTGAGTATAAATAACGTTATAAAAAAATAATTTTTTCTCGTTTTTTTAAGTTTCGATACTGCATATATGTAATATACGATACCGTATGTTTTCAAATTGGGGAAATGAATACAGTGTTGTTATGAACCTAAATTACCCAAGAAACCATCAAAACTACATACTTTGATAAAATGTCAAAAGTTCAATGACATTGATTTTGATGACGTTATCACAAAAAAACAACATCATCATGCCTCAATTCCAAATTTGGATTTTCTCATATGATCGTATTGACATTGCTAGCAATAACTTGGTTCATGTTATGTGATGTGGCATGAATATGTGCAGCATGCGCATATCATAATACCAATTATATGAGTCATGTTATATTAATCTGTTAGTTGGAATTGAGAAGCCAAATTGAGTTACGATCGATTTTTAAAGAGCGGATAATAATTTACTAAAATGAATGACGATTATTGAGTAAATGAGAAAGAGAAAAATTATGATCTAAGAGGAGAAGACTGAGTCGTCCATTAACATTGAATAAAGATCAATGAGTTAAGTTTTCTAATAAAAAAATTTAAGTTAATTTATCAAAGCTACGTAATTTTAATGGTTTTACGGGTAACTTAGGTGCATAACATCACCATATTCACTATCCCTTTTAAATTTTATAGTATTGCATATATGCAGTATCGTATATTACATATATGTAGTATCCAAGTACTACATATATGCAGTATATGCAATGTTCATGCATTGTTATCTTATAGTTTGAATTTCAAGTTTTTTTTTACTTTTTTATGATATTTATCATTGGTTTATTAGTTTATTATTATCTTTATGTTTAGACATAGTATAAGTATTGGTTTTCTTTTCATTTGTCGTAAGTTTTTTAATATGAAATCTTATGAACTTTGTTATTGGTTATTTGAGATCATATGTACACTTTAAATAATTATTAGACTCTTGAGTCATTTGTCCACTTAATAAATACATCAAGTACATTGATACTACACATATGTAGTATCAAAAAAACCAAAATGTGATTTTTAAAATTGTTTAATGTAAATAACGTATGAAAAAGTTAGTAACGTTTAAAGAAAAATATAATCAAATACAATATCGCAATACTACATATATGTAGTATGAAATTTAAAAAAACGAGAAAAAAAATATTTTTTATGACGTTATTTATACTCAAATGAAAGATAATGAAATTTTTGATATAATGGTGCAATTTTTTTAAAATAATATTAACGTATGCAAAAGATAGAAATGTTTAAAGATTTATATATTTAAAGTTCTAATTTTACCCATTCCTCTTTAAAATTCCATCCCTTGTATTTTTGGTAGTTCTCTAGTTCTCAACTTAAAATGAGTTCTCAATTGAACCCTACCCTATATATATATATATCTTTATATAATATAGCAAAACCAAAAAAGCTTATGTGGCATAATTTTAAAGCTTTTGGCTTATGTGGCATCATTTGAGAGTTTATCTCATAATAATGTTTTTTTATTTAAAATATATATATAAAATATATTATAATAAAACTAATTACATTTTTGGTCCCCTAATATTTTGGAGAATTTTAAAAAATTTAAAAGTATTTATACTTTTAACCCTCTACTACAAGGGGTGTACATGAGTCGGTTTATATTTGATAGGGTGTGAAAATGAAACTTATGGATAAAATTAATAATAATATACAATTAAAGACCTCAGTGTTTTATAAATATACATTACTTTTTTATATGGATTTAAAAAAATAAACTACATCATAAAACTGAGCATTTTATTCTTTTTAATTTGAGTATAATATTGCTATACTAAAAATTTAATTTTTAAAAATATATTTCGTGTTTCGGTTTACCACGGTTTTGTTTCAAAACTTATTGGAACGTTCATAAATATCCTTAAAAGCATCACTTGAATGTTGTGTCCCGAGCATAGCGCGGGCACTAAACTAGTATATATATATATATATATATATTGTACCGGTATCAATCTATGAACACTTGAAACAACTTAAAAAGTTACCAAAGAAGCAAACACGTACCCCCAAAAGAAACCAATTTAATAAAAAAACATGAACATAAAAAATTAAAATTAATGTGAATTCTCGATTTAATAAAAAACATGAACTTAAAAGTTAATATGACAGCACCACATCAATGATGCCATCATTTCTGGTCCTAACAACATATATGTCAACGTACATGTCAACACCATGAAGTAAATGAATATCAACAATTATAATCAGCATTTTATTTGAAACTTTGAGCTTTATGTGCATCGTATGCATGCATGCTCATCATTGTGAGTTGTGACATACTGACATACATTCTATTCAACTTAGGAGATATGGTTGCATAATTTAAATATATACAAACACAAAAATCCAACGCCTAATCTAATGAAGCATCACATAAATGAAGTTGTTTTAGGATAAAACTGGTATGAATTGCCTGCCTAGAGTACGTCCTAAACCCGGCCATGCCATCAGAAAGTTATCTGGTTTCAAGTCTACATAGAAATCCGTTAACATGCATGCATGAGTTCTATTACAGATCGATGTGAATCAACTCTGCAAATTCACACCAAGAGGGTACCCGCGCGATGCGGGACGATGGAGCATCAGTGATTTATATCGCGATACCCGTATCTATTAATTAATTAATACTTTGATGGCTTTTACTCTATGAAGCTTTTGTTATCTTTCTTATTCGTATTTTGGTGCAATCTATCTTTTTCATGAGTCTTACAAATATCAATTAAATAATAAAAAAATACACAAATATATAATAATATATCGGTAGCAAATATATCTATTAAATATTAACAAATACATGAATAACATAGAATCATATATTTGAGTTTCAAGTCACTAATACATGAATAACTTGTGAACAACACCAATAGAAAAAACAAAAGATCCCAACTTGCATTCATTTGAACTATTAGTTATGTTAACGCAAAGTTAATCGACCTTGCTTCTTCCGGTTCTAGAAAAAGCAAAAAAAAGGCGTTACTTAAATATTATAGTCAAGTCTTACACCTGTGGGTCATTTCTTTTACTGAACATTCTCGATTTTGAAATAGACATATGTGCAAGTAGAGTAAACAAAATACCAATTGCATGATGCAGTGGGGATGATGGTTTGTATCAAGCGATGGACCATGAATTAGCCTCAAAACGTACATTAGGGCTTGAGAACCACTGAAAATCGGGTTTGTATCAAGCGTTGCAAGAGTTGTGTTGGCATGGTAGCCATGGTGCAATGGGGATGATGGTTTGTATCAAGCGATACAAGAGTTGTAGAAGCCGTGGAGATGGCGATGGAAACTGGAAGGGAAGAGGTTAATTTGAGGAAGAAACCTTAGATTTGTGCCTCCGGCCGGAGAACAAATTTGAATTCCTGGATTAGGATTAGGTTTAGGTTGGGTACTTGTATTGTGATGTTGAAATTTAAAGAGGGGGTAAATTACCAAATTACTCATTTAATATGCATATTAAGATAGTATAGATATAGATAAGAATCATTACATAGAAAACTACCGTTGCTAGCTAGCTAGTAACACCTTATAATTCCTTACTGATTTAGTAATTAAGTTGTTTTCTTATATTAAGGACTTCCAAAGTCACTAATCATTATTAATCACAAAAGAAAAAAAGCTGAGTTAATGTCACACCAGCTTCAAACACAATATATAGGAAGCATCCCATTTCAATATAAAAGTACAGAATTATATAAGTGATTATGAGAATTAAAAAAAAAAAAAAACCATAAAGAAATGCATGAAATAGATTAAGCCTAACTGAAAAATGTATCATAAAGTGTGAAGCAATTAATCATTACGTCCAATAGCAACACATAGTTACCATCAACCTCAACCTGAGGTTTTTGAAGGTCGATCAGCAAATTAAGCTTCAACGGTGTCATTTCCATACTATATGTTCGATGGCTAATAGAATATAGATCTCATCGATCTAATATATAATTAACCTACAAAAATGAATAAGACACAACAAATATATAAGAAATAATAAGGGAGATTAAAGTTTACATTATTAACAAAAGTTACCCATTTGGCCCATTATCTGAACCATCAAGATCGATTCCCATGAACATAATCACTAAGTACTTAGCAATGTTCATCAAGATTATTTAATAATAATAAACCACTTCGTACAGATGCTTACCTAATTGTGATTCTTCTATTTTTTCCCATGTCTGATTCACTGATTGTTCATCACACATCCAGCATTGATTTGTGACCAATAATTAAACATCACAAATTTAATTAAAATCATATAAACATGAGCCAATATAAAGGCTATAAAATTATTATGCTTTCGAAACTATGAAAAACACAAGCAATGGGACACCGATTTTCGGACCCCCTACGTAAACATTCAAGCTTCGCCACTGGAGAAAACACCTCAAATGGGACACCGATTTTCAAGGCCGACGGGGGTGGGGCGGTGTGCCCGTGTGGGGCCGATTCGGGGCGCATCCAACCCACGTCCACTCCGTCTACTCTTATGGATAAAAAAGGAGTAATGATTCTATAATGCCCTTCATTATTACTCAATTATTGTTTAAATAGGTAAATATATGTTAGCTGTGTGGTGCACCAGCTTTATAATTAAAATGTCTAATTACATATATAACGTCCCATGTAATTGTGTGATGAGCGTTATTTGAAAAATAAAAAGGCTTTAACGCCCTTTACATATTTCCATGCATGTAGCCTAGAGTAAAAGGAGCAACTAAAAAATTTATCAATCATTTAGAGGATTTTTTATTGGTGAACTGAAGAGGAAAATGTTGAAGGCAATAAATAATGAATGTGGTGCATGGTTGGCGTCAGCATTAAGTCCCTTGGGTCGGTTTTTTTTGGAACGGCAAAATTTTAGTTGGACATTTAATTTGATGATATTGAACATACACGATGGCCCATTACTTTACTTTTTATATAACAAGAATCTGGCAATAATTAAATAAATTCAAGTATATATACCCATATTAATAAAAAGACAACATTCTGTACAATAGTTAAGTAAAGGGATTATTTAAATTGAAATAAATTTTACGTCGCTTAGTGAAAATGTCTATCATATTCGTGCTGTGGAAATCTTAGTTAGAGCTAGCTTGTGGAAATCTCTCACCGCTGTGAATGGGCGGAGGCACATGTTGTGGCTATTGATTGTGTTAGTGTATGTGTGCTGTGGTGGTTAGTGACGAAATTTCACAATCAAATTTCTTTGCATTGATCACAACTATAATATTATTGTAAGCTTGTTATTAATTAAATTATGTGATAGTGTCCGGCTATTAATTCATACAAGCAATGTATCTGATTTATACAAGTTGCTTAGTTCTACATTTGTTGTCTATATATTTGATATTCAAAGGATGATCATACCCAAAAAAAAAAAGTTTGTATATGGATAAAAGAAAGAAATAGTTGGTGTTCAGGAGTGATGCAATATTGATCATTTATATCAAACCTTTACGTCAACAAAAGAAGAAACATGATAGGTGTTGTTGACCTTATTGGCAAAAGCCAATAAATTATTTGTGTACATTATTGACATATATTAATTAATTATGATTTGATACAGTATATATGAATAATCACTATGAATTATCAAGTTTAATTTGACTTGTACCGACTTAATTTATTGACGTAAAGTGAAAAAAATGTAACGTCGTAAGTACCTTTTTTACTCCTTGGTGACTGAATTTTGCGATCATTTGATTTATGTGGACGATCAAATTAATATTGTGATCCTCTATATATATAGTAGTGTTTTTCTCGGCCTTTTATTTTTAAATTAATAAGCACAAGTTAATAAATCAAAATTCAACTTAAAACTAAATAATGTACGTACGTACCTAAAAATTAAAAATTGTTCGCAAGCATGGATTAGTGAATCCCTCACCAAACATGCAATTCAATGAACTCCTTAACTCTTGAGCTTTGAGCACTACCTGCCGGACCTAGGCCAATGTACCTGCCCTACTCCCGCCTACCTGAGCTCGCTACCCGTGACTGCTCTGGCTGGCCTAAAAACAAACTTGTATAGAAATCTTTGTAACTTACGTTCATTAAAAAACTATATAGTTCTATTATAAATTTTTAACTATTAACTTATTCGACCTAGCTATGAGAAATATTATAATACTACACTAGAAAAAAATTGTGATATAGCACCAATGTGAGGTTTTAATTACTTTAGACAGATCGGTAACTTCAACATAAAGTTGTGACCCCAACAATGTGTTGTATATAAGGAAAACATGTTCTTTAGATCGTTTTATCACCGAGCATTTAGATACTTGATACACAGAACACCTAAACCAAATCACATATTCTTGCAATATTTTTTTTACCGACAAAATACATATTTATTAAGCTAGCGAGAAGCTAGAACAAATAAGTTACAAGAGTGCTCTTTTCAACATTTAGTTCACACTTTTGAGCTTTCTTTTCCATAACATCATCCCTCTTTAATATTCCGATCAGATGTTGCACCTTCTGCAACTGCCTACTCCGCTGATTTCTTAGATGCTCCGCCTTCTGCAACCGCCTCCTCCACTACTTTATTAGACACTCCGCCATTTAGAACCACCTCCTCTAGTGCTTTCTTAGTTTTCTTGATACTCATCTTCCTAACATCATCCACAAACTCTTTAATATTCCGATCAGACGTACCGCCTTCTACAACTGCCTCCTCCGCTGCTTTCTTCCACTTCAACGCATTCGCTTTCATCGATGCCGCCTTTACACCACTTGTAGCCTCCCTTAGACACTCCTCCACCTCCTTCCTTCCAATCACTCTATTCTCAGCCTCTCCCCTACACATCCTAATCCCAACCTTCCACTCATCAACTAAGTATTTAGCATCGGTTACCTGATCCCCCCATTGCGGGAACGCCACCACAGGAACACCACTTGACAAAGCCTCCATCGTCGAATTCCATCCACAGTGACTCACAAAACAAGCCACGGCTGGGTGTGCCAACACCTGTTCTTGTGGACTCCATTGCACCACCATCCCCCTTACACCTGCCTCTTCCAAGAACCCCTCCGGCAACTTTCCTGATTCCCCACTAGAAGTTGCACCCGTCCTCATGACCCACAAAAACGACACACCAGAATTCAAAACACCATAAGCCATCTCATTCACCTGCTCTTGGCTTAATGTCACAACACTTCCAAAGGATATATAAACAACGGACGAAGGCTTCTTCGAGTTGAGCCACTCCAGACAATCGTCAGGTTTTTTTAAGTCTCCTGAGATGTTGGAGCTGGTTTCTGATATTGAGCTTTTGAACAACGGACCCACCGCTCGGATCGGGTATATTTGAGACATGTATTTGATTAAATCATTCTCAAGTTCTTCAAAGGATTCCATTAACACACAAAAGTTGTTTGACAATTTCTTGAATTGCCCCAAAATAGCTCTCCTTAGAAACGCGTAAGGCGTTGTAGGATGTAGAAAGCTAGGAACTTCATCCCATTTGAGTAATGGCATGTGCGGCAACTGAACGTCGATTTCTGGCTGTTCTTCACTTGGAAATGGAACTAATGCGTTATGATAATAATAATAAGAAGTAAAGCAAAAACAAGACTGTACCCAAAGCATTGCACAAGGGATGTCAAGGTCTTTTGCTAAATCTGAAACCCATGGCACAAATGGGTTGTTGATCAGGCAAGAGACCGGGCGTCCGTTATCTGCATGGTTGTTGATGATCTTGGTGAGCTCTCTCTTTCCGTGAGCCTCAAGCTTAGGCAAGTACGCGTCAAGATCATTGCGTTCATCATCATTGTCTTCATCACATCCGTCATCAAAGAAATCAAAACGAATCATACCACCACCGTTTCCTACGGGAGTAGGATCGCTAGAAACGTTAGCTCCGGCTTTCTTCATTTTCTTTCCGATGGCTTTGCAAGCAGAGAAGGTGACAAGAGCGTTTCCTTTTGAAGCTAGCAGCTTGCCTAGTCGGAGAAGTGGATTGACATGGCCTTGTCCTGGAAATGTAACAAGAAACATATGCACGAGAACTTGTTCGGTACTCATTATGTCTGATTAATGAGCTAGCTAGTGCTAGTGCTAGTAACTGAAGTGAATTGAAGTTGTTGTTTGTGTGAGTGGAGATTGACGAATTGAGGTGGATAAATAGGCACGTTTTTATGAGTGATAACATAGAATTGACCACCCCCAACTACCAATTAAATTTAAGATTTCATGTCCATGTACTCGTGCTTTACCTAACAGTCCACCACCAATACTAACAACGTACTTATTTATTTATACAACCTATAATTGAATGGTATACAGATCGATAACGTAAATGAGCCAGAGTCGAACTTAGTATTTTTTAAACGACCATCAAGCGCGTTTATAAAAATTATTTTTTTCTTTTTTCCCCTATACACTTTAAAAAAAATATGTTTATAGTTGAATATGATGTACATAAATATAAATTAGTAGCTTTAAAAAAACTAGTAGTAACCGAGTATTTTCCGAGCAGAGTTTATAAGAATTTTTTTTTCCCCCTTTACACTTTTTTTAAGATTCAAGTTTAAAGTTGAATATATGTACATAAATATAAATGAGTAACTTTAAAAAAACTAGTAGTAACCGAGTATTTTTCCAGCAAGTATCGAGCGAGTTTATGATAATTAATTTTTCTTTTTTCCCCTTTAGACTTTTTTTAAGAAACAAGTTTAAAGTTGAATATAATGTACATAAATATAAATTAGTAGCTTTAAAAAACTAGTATTAGCTTTTAATTTTTTTTAAATTAAAGGTTGATGTTGATATAGTTTATATAAAACAAATAACAATTAAAAAATAATTATATATATGACAATATATGCACAAATATATAATTTGTTTTTATTGTTATATAGAATATTGAATTATTAAATAATGTAAATAATTATTTTTTAAGTATTACTTCTATTTAAAGTACTTGAAAATATATAAGATATTTTTCAAAAAAGATAAATGACTATTATTTTCAAGTACTTAAATATAATTAAAAATTTTAAAAAATATATATTTAGTATCAACAAATTTTAACAATATATCATATACTTAGTGCCAGGGGCGTACCCACTAAGAGTGGGTGGGGGCGCCCGCTCCCCTAACGAAATTTTTTTTTCTGTTTTTATATGTTAAATTCTCGATCGACCCCCGTAAAATTTAACTCTCGACCCCTTGTCCAGTCTTGAAAACTCAATTAGATGCCAATCCACAGCCCAAATGAGACACATAATATTTAACCATGTATTGGGTTAAATTGTGGTTAGAAGGATAGAATATATATTTATTTATATTGTCATGTATAGTCAAGCATTGATGTATTATAACCTTAAATGTTTCACCATTGCACAAAACCATCAACATAGTTGATGATTCGGATGGTCATGACTACAAGAATAGAAATACATAAATAAATTAACTACTTTAGCTAAGTAGTTAGACCATGTGTAGTGGGGCGTTTTTGCCCGTATATAGCGCCCCATAGCGCCCCAAAGCGCCCCCCATCCCATTACACAGGGGCGCTATGGGCAAGAAACAGGGTTGGGGCGTTGCCTACAAAACGCCCATTTTTTTTATTTTTCCAATAATTGCCGTTGAATAACGGCTATATTTGACCAATAACAAAAAAAAAAATTAATTTTAAAATCTATTATTAATTTTCTATATAAACCAACCATTTTTTACAAATTCTTCACACCATACACAAACACACTCTTTTTCAAATCCTTTCCAATCTATACTTTATAAAATGTCTTCATCTTCTTCACAACTATACAACCGTTTGTTGAACGATGACGATGATACGTCATCGGACGAGTACGAGGAGGAGATGGCGGTTACAAGTGCGATGTCCTTTGTTGTGAGGGGGTTGTTTGAAGAAACGGAGAATACAACAAATCCAATTAGAAAAAGAGTTAGTTTGGAACGTGATCGTGCTAAAGCTAATGAGAACCTTATGAAAGATTAGTTTGTAGAGAGCCCAACGTACCCCGATCCTAACACTTTTAGGCGTCGTTTTCGGATGAGCAAAAGACTATTTTTAAGAATAGTGAATGATTTAGAGTCCGACGATTCTTACTTCAAACAAAAGCGTGATGCAAGAGGATTACTAGGATTTACGGGTATACAAAAGTGCACTTCGGCGTTACGTGTTCTTGCATACGGCAACACTACAGACATTAACGACGAATACCTTAAAATGAGCGAAAAAACAACGTGGGACATGCTCGAACATTTTACCAAAGGTAACTTATTTATTATTATGTTATTTCTAAGTAGTTTATTTTTTATTGATCTTGCCATTTATATTTTATAATTGTAGGAATAATTAAAATATACGGCCAGCGTTACCTAAGAAAGCCAACATGGAACGATCTGCAGCGTATTTATGAAGTGCATCAAGAAGTGCACGGTTTACCCGGTATGATTGGCAGCAGAGATTGCATGCACTGGGAATGGTTTAACTGTCCAACTGCATGGCGAGGCCAACACACTCGGGGTGACCAAGGGGTACCAACTCTCATGCTTCAAGCCGTAGCGTCATATGATCTTTGGATATGGCACGCCCACTTTGGTACCGCAGGATCGAACAATGACCTTAATGTTTTAGAAGAGTCTAGTATTATCGAGGATGTCGTATCAGGAGGTGCACCGATTGCTTGTTTTTATGCTAATGGGAACTACCACCCGCATGGATATTATTTGGGTGATGGGATATATCCGGAGTATCCAATATTTGCAGTCACATATAGAGATCCAATTGATGAAAAACGAGCATACTTTAAGAAAGTCCAGGAGTCATCAAGAAAGGATATAGAGAGGTGTTTTGGTGTGCTTCAGCAACGGTGGCATATTATACAACATCCTTGTCGACTATGGACAAAGGATAAAATTAGAGATGTTATGTACGCTTGTATTATTCTACACAACATGATTTTGGAGGACGATGGCAATGCTATTTGTCAAAATTACATACCGGACCAAGTAGAAGAAGAAATTACTCAAGCAACCTTTGAGGAAAGGGTTGCAAATGACGCGTACTTACGTAACAAGCACGAACACTACGCTTTAATGGCGGATTTGATCGAACATGCTTGGTCGGTTCGAACCATTCCGAACAACGACGATGATGCATCATGAATGAATTCTTGTTTTATTTTTTTTTTCAATAAATGTAGTTTTTTATGTTTAATAAACTATTTGTTTTTTATTTAAATATTTAAAATTTATATTAAATAAAGTAATGATGGGGTGATGATTAAAAGGGGCTTTTTGGGGCTCTTTCCATTACACACTTTTTGGGCAAAAAGCCCCTAGATGACTTGGCATCCACATGTCACACAAAGCCCCTTAAGGGGCTTTGTCCACTACACATGGTCTTAAGTAAGAAGTGAGTAATGGTGGAAAGTTTAGTTGTAAACCAAGGTTATCAACATCACCATTTTTATACCATAACACAAGTTCTCCAACATAGTCTTGTTTGGAAACATGGTTTGGTTTCATTCACTTCTCATTTGTATATTAACTAATGGCTTAAGAAAGATGTAGAATGGAGACATATGAGCTTTTTAAGAAAAAAAAAATAAAGAATTTATTTATAAGGTTTAAGAAAAACAATCCTAACTTGAACCTCAAAATAGTGATTTACCAAACTTTATTTACCTTGGTAAATATATGGTAAAATTCTTAGAGGATAATTCAAGTATTTTGAAAGAAAATAATGTCAAAAAAAAAAAAGATAAAAGAAAGAAAAAAAAACTCACAAGTTGCTATTGAAAATTTGTTGCAAACATATGGAGTTCTTAGATAGATTGAGAGAGTTTGCAAAAGAGTTTAGAGTGATAAAGGTGATTAGAGAGATTTTGATTAGTATTTATAGATAAAAATTAGGGTTTTAACATTAAAGAAGTTAGTTAAGTGGAGGGAAATTGAAAATTTTCAGTTTTAAATATAAGTGGAGGGAAATGAAAAAAAATCAATTTTAACCCCTCAAATTTAGTTTTTTGTTATTTTTTAATTTGACCCGACCCGGTTCAACCCGAACCGAGTCGAACTGGATTAAAACAAATGTTATATATCGATACTCAAACGATTCCTATCAAATTTTCGACCCCCATGAAAAAAATTTCTGGGTACGCCACTGTTTAGTGCATATATAATTATATTAAAAATATTCGAGTTGGACCGAACCGAGCGGACTTTTGCTCTTTACTTGGCTCGTTTAAAATCGAGGGAAAAAAACGAGCGAGTATTTTCCGAAAATTTTTCAAAGGAACGACGAACGATTTAAACAGGCCTATAAGAATGTTTGTGAAATTATTCTTTGTAAGGATGTGATTAACTAGTCTAAAAACTCATGTAAAATTATAAAAATGAGTAAAGCCAATCACACTTCATGCAGGAGTCGTATGACGAAATTTCACGTGTTTGCTAACTGCGTAATCAGTGAAAGAAACGTATTTTAACCTTAAAATTTTTAAATTAGTAAACTGCAGTTTTAGTCCATGTGTTTTGATATCATTAACAGTTTTGGTCTCTCGTAATACTTTTGGTTTTTTATGATTTTATTTTTTCTAATATAAATGGTCATGATCAGTAACTTCATCCAATTTTTCATTAAAATAGATAGAGTTAGTGTCTAGGACAAAAACTGTTAAGGTAAGATTAAAATTGTTAATAATATTAAAACACAGGACAAAAACTGTCGTTTACTCTTTTAAAAAAATGTTGGCCATTGGGTTCGAACTTGCACGACCAAAACCTTCTAGCTGCAACTTTTGTTTTTATTTGTTAAACTAGGTTTAACACACGTGTATTACACACGGGTTGATTAAAAATATTTTTTAAAAATTATAACTATTATATTTAAAAATTTATAAATAATTTTATAAATTATTATTAATCACAAAATTTTGTCTTTATTAACTCTCCTACTTAATTTTCCCTCTCAATCTTCCTTTTATAAAATAAATTATGTTTTCCCCCTAAAAAATTACCCCTTAAAAACTCTAATTTATTAGATAGATAATACTATTACTACTGCGATTGTGTGGTCCTTATAAACTAGGATGAACTGTTTCAACCTATAAGGCAACACTAACTAAGTCAGTTTCTTTTAAATTAATTACAATCACACAACCATTAATCAAAGTAGGAAGTCTTAATTCATCAGTAGTTTTGTATTTTTTTTACATCAATTTATCACGAGTAACTAATTAATATTCATTAGCATTGACAATTTCATTAAAAAAACGTTCTTCGTCAATTAATACTCACTTTTATAGTTTTATTAATAGAAACTTGGTATTTTTTAAAGTCATATCTTCAAGATCTTTGCTTTTTACAGACCCATTAATTGTAAAACATTCAATTGGTCAAGATATGCTATTAGTATCTTCTTCATAACAAAACACTTGATTAATATAAACTAAATTTTTTTGGATATGAATTTTTGTTATCAAGAACAAAGCTCTTTGTTATCTAGGGGTATAGAAGTGGGTCAGAGGATTGTTCGAAGTACGTGCTTTGGTAATCAAGAAACTGTGGATCATGTTCTTCATGGTTGTAGCTTTGCAATTATATATGGTATGGAAGAAAATATGCATATTGGTGCAATTGGCCATTTATAAAGGGGGTCAATTAGAGAAAGGTTAGATAGCCATAGTGATATGGGCGGCTCAGATATAATCAGGAAAACAACGTTAACTATTCTTATGGATATGACTTGATAAATTTGGTTAGCAATGAATGATATTATCTTCAATGCGATCCCTCCTCAATTCTGCCGAAGATGTTGGGAGAAGGTTAGGGTGAGTGTGTTCCTTTGATTGAAATATATGGCGAAACGGTTGGATGTTTCTTGGCATATTTAGTACTTCAACCCGTTAATGTAATCTATGTTGTGATTTTCTTTATTTGTTAGATATGAGCGAACTATATAAATTTTCAACTTCCATTCACCAATCATAAAATGTAAAATTAAAATACGTATTTAGCGCGCTGTATTCCTTTCAGTTTCTTTAAAACAAATATTTTGTTTTGGGCTTTAGTATCTTTATTAGTTATTACTAGGGAAAATGTTACAGAAACATCACGAAGTTTTGATTTTGTTTCAAAAAGTCACTCAAACTTTGTTTTGTTCCAATTAGGTAACTTATTTTTAAGTTTTGTTCTAATTAAGTCACTCAAACTTTCTTTTGTTTTAATTAGGCAACATAACTTTGGGAATATGTTATAATCCTAAAGGGTCATCCTATTCACACACCCCATATCCTATTCACACACCTCATGCTTTTATTTCCCACACCCCCAGGCGCCGCACATAAACCTCGGCGTCGCACCTGGGTTACTTCTTATCCCAGACACATCCTCGAACGTAGTCAATCACGCTTCAACACCCTTATGCGCCGCGCATGGCCCTCGGTGTGGCGCCTGGGTCATATATGCGGCCAACAACATCATCGGCGCCTAGGTCATATATGCGGCGTATATGTCCAGGTTTGACCGAATTTCACCTCGTTTACGACATTCCTCGGTTGACGTTGACTATAAAAGTGACTCAGGCGCCGCATCAAGGCCTATCCGTGACGCCTGGTTTTAAAACAGGTGTGTGGATAGAATTTTAGGGTGTGTGAATAGACAAGGTCATCCTAAATAACTAAGTTGTATAACATGTAAAAATGATTTTAATACTCAAATTACAATAAAAAAATAACTTTTTGCCATTTTTTACAATTTTTTATAGTTTCTAAAATATTTCACAATTTTAATACTCTAAAATATTTCATATTTAAAAATTGTTTCACAATTTTAAAAAAATATTTCATAATTTTAAAAAAATATTTCACATATATAGGATTGAAACATTAAAGTAAACTTAAGTTATATAAATGAAACAAAAACAAAATTTGAGTGAATTAATTGGAACAAAACTTTTTGATGAGTTATCTAATTAAAACAAAGAAAGTTTAAGTGACTTAATTGGAACAAAACTTAAAGATAAGTTGCCTAACTGAAACAAAACAAAGTTTAAGTAACTTAATTGGAACAAAATTAAAACTTGGTTATATTTTTATAAAATTACCCCTTGTTACTCCATGCACTTTTAACAACTTGTGCGGCTAAAAACAAAATAAAATTATTATATATGAATTGACAAAATTAGGTGAGGAAAAGGATCGAGCAATCACATGTATGAAAAGGCCTACCATTAAGGAATTTACTGGTATCTTTGGATGTGAGATTTTTATAAGACATGTTCATTTTTCTAATAGCAACAACAAAATATCATTGAACATGCAGCCAAAAACTAGAAAAACAAACAAGAACAAACAAAGAAAAACGAATAAAGAAAATAAAACCAAAAACAAAGAAAAACAAAAAAGGAGACCAGACATTACAAATTAACATTAACACTTTCGAAAGGATCCTGTTGATACAAATTCCAGCACGGGTCAGAACGAATCCGGATCAACTAGGAATCTCCCGTTCTTCTAATCTTCTAGCTTTGCGAGCCAGCCTTCTGCACAGGTAACAACGCGTTAAGGCACCACGAAGAACCGAAGGGTGGTTTCTCCGTGATAACCCTCCGGCGTGAGAATCAGTATATTGGTCTATGAGAGTGAGTATGTATGACTTAGTATAAAAATAGTGAGAGAGAGCATAACCTACTGTTGAGGAGACATTACATATATATAGTCACCTGGGTAGAGCATACTAGCCGTTGGCGCGTGGGACCCATAGAGAGACATACGTTTTGTACGTCCCTTGGCCATTGGTTACAGTGGTCTGTGTACTGAGGTTATGCGCCCAGCACTACTATGTCTGCTGGGGTGCTGCATAAGGTGGTACTGTCAGGAGTGTCAGGTGGACTTTCATTGATAGGGACTTGAGGACCTCTTTCGGGGCGCCTAATGTCCTGTCGTGTCAGAGTACTGATGTGGGCGCGTCAGATATGGCGGGTCGGATTTTTCGGGTCGGGTTTGGCCCGTTTTTTGGTACAATACCCTTCAAGTCCCCCAAGTCTGTCATCTTTAGTCGTCGATTCTTGATCCGTGTGCTAAGGATGTCAGACTTATTTTGTGAGCGGTTTCTCTTCCTGATGACCATGCGTCAGATGTGTCGTCAGTCTCTTCGGGATCTTATCGAGGTATGTGCAAGGTGATGACGGTTGCGGCGCGTTTCCCTAGGTCATAATGGCCTTTCACCTTTTTGGTACTCCTCTTTTGGCGGGCCTAAAAAGGCTTTTCACCATCCACCCATTTTCTTCTTATAAATACTCATTCATCTTTCACTCTCCATTACCCTAAAAACCATTCTTCCTTCTTTTCTTTCAATGGCGGCCGCAGGTGGCGTGCGTAAGTTTCTCGGCGCCTCTGAGGCGCTTGCGAAGTGGACTGGCCCTGATTTTAAAGCTTTTCTTGCTCGTTACGACATTAGATCCGAATGGGATCCTAGACTTCCATCGCCCACTCAGACTGTCTTGACCCCTCCAGAAGGGATGATTGCTTTATACGCTGATTTCTTCCGCTTCTGCCATTTCAGGGTACCTGTCTCCAAGTTTTGTTTACATATTCTTGAGTTTTATCAACTGCATATCTCTCAGATTCATCCTTTGGGGCTTGTTAAACTTCGTCACTTTGAGTTTGTCATGCGTAGTCTGATGAAACGCCCCGATCCCCTTTTGTTTAATGCCTTCTTTCTTGTAACTAAAAAGGGGGATTGGTATACTTTTGACAAAAGAGATTCTTCTAAGAATATGATTGGGGCTTTTCCTGGGAGTTCCCAAAACAAAAGGTGGAAACATAAGTTCTTTTATATAGATGCTTGTGCCATTCCCGGAAACATGGTGTTTCGCCATAGAGGAGAGGCGATTAATGATATTCCTCCCTCTCCCCAAGTTGTTGGTTCTTCCTTCTACAAGTGGTTATGTAGTCATCCTTCCCCCATTCAAACAATTTCAGAGCATGCGCTGGTTATATGCGGGATGAGCCGTAGCTGGGCTCGGCGTGGGTTTAAACCGTCGTACGCTTACTCTGGTGGAGGTTAGTTGACGCATCCCTATCCCCTGTTTCCTTATTATTCTTGTCTCTTTTAATGTGTTTTTGCCTTTTTGTTATAGGTGAGTTTTCTTTGTATGAGTTGATGTTAGATGGTAACAAGGACTTCTTTACTCCTACTGAGGTGGAGTTGTTTGGCAATGACAGAGAGATCCTAGACCTTACTCAAGATTGCTTCGTGTATCCTGATTTTAGCGGTAAATTTGACCCGCGCACCTCCTTAACGCGCCCATTGTTGGTGAGTTATACTGTTGAAACGCCTTTATTGATGCGCCTTTATGACGCGCCCATGTTGACGCGCTCTGTCGATGTGCCCAACGTTGGCGCGCCCTTGTGCACCCTGGTTGACGCGCTCTTGTCGATGCGCCCAACGTTGGCGCGCCCTTGTGCATCCCAATCTTATTTTTCTTTTTTATTTTGAGACTTGTCTTATGTGTTTAATATGTTATCATGTTGTTAGGTTGCTGGTGCTTCCATTTCGGTGTTCATGGATGATAATTATACCCCTAATGTAGAGGGGGCAGGCGAAGTGGTAATGAGCGATGATGAGGTTGATGCGATTGAGGCAAATGCCTCTTCTCGTGGGGTGGTGCCAACCGCTCCTTCTTTGGAACGAGCTCCTATTTTGAACGTCGTTCCTCCAGGCAAGTCCGCTGCTTCGAAGAGAAAAGTGAGTGACTCAAGTGCTGAGCCTTCTGACTCAAAGAAGATGAAGCAGCTGGCGGAGTTCCAACGTCGGCGTTTTGGTGAGTACCTCGTTTCATTTTTCGGTTTTTATGCGCTTTTCTGTTATAACACCTTACTCTAAGTTGTATATGGCGTTAGTTGGTTCCAATGCTCATGGTGTCGGTTCCAGTACCTCTTCTCAAGATTCTCGGTCTGAAGGTTTGTGGAAACAATCTCGAGGTGAGGCTCAACTTTTGGGTTCTGATCGCGTTGGCGTAGCTTCGGTTCCAAAAAGGAGGTCCGTTGGTTTCAGTGATGTTTCATCTAGTAAGGCGAGGGCGCCTGGCTCCTGTGGCGCGCCTCTGTCGGGTGTGGGGAAGTTGGCGGAGTCTATAGTTCCCATGTTATCCCCGCCTCTTCCGCCCTCAGGAAGTTCAGTTTCAACTGGTCTTCGTTACCCTTTGGAGGTGAACTTAGATGGAGTTCAAGGCGATGCGCCCTTTATCCCTAATTGGCAGCTTGCTCAGAATGCACGTCTTAGTAGTCCCGATGTTTGTCGTCAATGGTTGGTTAATTCTGTTCCTCCTGGTGAGAAAGCGGTAATTCAACGTAAGGAGAATTTTGAAATATCAGACGAAGTTGCTAAGGCTTTGACCACCTTGATTGGTCATTATCCTGAGATTTGCCGTAGAGCGGATTACGATTCTCGGATGTATTCTGCTGCCATGGTGGAGAGGTCTAAGTTAACAGAGGAATTGGTTAAGATTCAGAAAGGTGTTGGCTCTTCAAACGTTGAGCCTTCAAAAGTCGAAGATTGGAGAGGTAAGCTGATCTCTGCGGAAGAAAGCTTTGGTGTTGAAAGAGAGTTGAAACAAGGTTTACGTGTGAAGCTACCTAATCCTACGAAAGCTCGTGTTATGGGAAGTGGTTCCCACTCTGAACTGCGTTCTCAACTAGACAAAGCCCTTAAAGATGTTGCTGACCTTCAGGGTACTTTGTCGTCTACTGTTTCGGAAAAGGACCGGGTGATTGGTGGCCATGTGGTTGAACTGGAGACAGCTCGTGCTGACCTTAAAGCAATTAGAGAATCTTTAGAAATTAAGGAAAGGTTATTGAATGAGAAGGCGAGTTTGATTAATAGTCTAGAGAGTGCCTCTAAAGCTTCTGAGTCTGCGTTTTCATCAAAGATATCTGCTTTGGAAGCTACCATAAAGACACTTCAGTTAGACAGAGAGTGGTTGGTTAGGTCTGGTTTTTCTGAGTTCTTAAAGCGTCTGAGGGAGGATCCTCAATATGTTGACTTGCTTCATTCCCTTACTACTGCGGCAGATTTCGTTGGCCGGCAAGATGGTATGCGTGTGGGGCACCAGATTGGTTTGAATAAGATGCCTCTCACCGGGCATCCTGATCTTGCTGCGAATTCATTGTCTGATCTTGCTGATGCATACGATGCTTTTGACACCATGGTTCCCCATATTCTTTTGTCTTTGCAGGATGTTCCACTTAATGATGATTTGTCTTTGGTGCGCGGAGTACTGACTTCTCCTTATACCACTTCTATTGGGCATGCTAGTGTTGAAGACGATGACAGCGATGGTGCTTCTGATGGTGATGCTGAAGAGACTTAGTTTTTGTTTCTTGTATTGTATTTTGGTTCCTCGTTTTTTCAAGGATGTTTGTTATTGCACTTTTGTGGATGTTGACTGTTCTTTGAACCTTGTTTATGTGTTAGCTATTGTTTCTTTGTCTCATGCTTAAGATCCTCGTGATGATAGTTATGGTTGTGGCGTATTTTCTTGTTTGTTATTGTTCTTGACTTTCCTTTGATTCTTGTACATGTGGCTTGCCTTCGTTAGTGGTGACAAATTTTATATTTGTTGTGTAATGTTATGATTTAGATATGTGTGGTGCACTTCTCTTGGTGACGATGTTGATTGTACCTGGCGCGCCCACCCCTCGTGGCTTACGTATGTATGTGGCGCGCCCTTATAGTGACGTGATTGATTGTATGTGGCGCGCCCATTTTTCATGGCTTACGTATGTATGTGGCGCGCCCTTATAGTGACGTGATTGATTGTATGTGGCGCGCCCATTTTTCATGGCTTACGTATGTATGTGGCGCGCCCTTATAGTGACGTGATTGATTGTATGTGGCGCGCCCATTTTTCATGGCTTACGTATATATGTGGCGCGCCCACTACTCGTGGCTTACATATATATGTGGCGCGCCCACTACTCGTGGTTTACATATATATGTGGCGCGCCCACTACTCGTGGTTTACATGTATATGTGGCGCGCCCACTACTCGTGGTTTACATATATATATGGCGCGCCCACTACTCATGGCTTATGTATGTGTCGCACCCTTGTGGTGGCGTGACTTATTGTATGTGGCGCGCCCTAATGTTATGATTTGGAGACGTATGGCGCGCCACTCATGTAAACTAATAGCTTGTCTGGACTTTATGCCATTTTAGCGGCTTGTGTGGGAATTTTTCCCATGTACTGATAATTTTGATAAACGCGTTTCGTTGGCTTTTTACCAACGGCACCAATTTTTGCTCTTGGTGTCTGACGTGATAGGCACCGTTTTGGTGACCCTAAAAACATGATCTTGATGAGATTTTGCTTTATTGATCTGTAGTGGTGCAAACATGAGTGAAGATGGAAAAATTCATTCATTGATGATGTTTTTGTGGTAACATTACTTTGATAGTATTGAACGATTACATTGAGTTACTATTCTCGTTGGTAACATCATTGATAGTGTCACATGTAACATTTACGAAGTTGTGCAGCGTTCCATGTTCTCGGAATTGCCTTGCCATCCAAGCGAGATAGAGAGTACGCGCCTTTTCCTATGACTTGCGTGATGATATATGGTCCTTCCCAGTTGGGACTCAACTTTCCTGGGGCTTCTGCTCTGCTTGCTTGATTGCTTCGTAGTACAAAGTCACCTTGTTTGAAGGAGCATTTTCGTACCTTCTTGTTGTAATCCTTTTCCATCCTGGCTTTGTACTTTGCTTCTTTAATTGCAGCTATTTCGCGTCGCTCCTCGAGTAGGTCCAGGTTTGATCTGAGTTCCTGATCGTTGTTAGCCGCATATGCATTTAAAGTTCGTGCGGAGGGTATCCCTATTTCCGCGGGTATCACTGCCTCTGATCCGTATGTCAGGCTAAATGGTGTTTCACCGTTGCTTGTTTTTGTCATTGTTCTGTGCGCCCACAGGACATTAGGCAGCTCCTCCACCCATGAGGCGCCGCTTTGGTCCAATCTTTTTTTGATTCCCTCTACGAGGCTTCGATTTATCCTTTCGACCTGACCGTTCCCTTGTGGGTGGGCGACCGAGGTGAAGATATGTTGGACATGGAGTTCCCCGCACCATTCTTGGATCTTTTTGTCGGCGAACTGGGGGCCATTGTCTGTCACCAAGCAAAGTGGGACACCAAACCTGCATACGATATGCTCCCATAAAAACTTCTTTACTTGAACAGCTGATATAGTTGCCAATGGTTTTGCTTCTGTCCATTTGGTGAAGTAGTCCACCCCTACTATAAGATGTTTCACCCGCCCTGCAACCTCAGGAAATGGACCAACAATGTCCACCGCCCATTTTTGAAAGGGCCAAGCTGTGGTGACTGGTACTAGATCATTTTTTGGTCTCAGGGCCATGGGCGCATATCTTTGGCAACTCGTGCACTTTCTGAGTTCTTGAACCGCGGCGTTGTGCATTCCCGGCCAGTAATAGCCAGCGTTCGTGATTTTTGCCACTACTGCCCTGGGGCCCGCATGTATTCCACATATGCCTGTGTGGATTTCTCTAATCAAATAGTTTGCCTCGTCATCTGTCACGCAACGCAGCAACGGGCCAAGGTACGAGCGTCTATACAACACGTTGTCTTGGAGTTGGTAATGCAGGGCCTTACACTTTATTTTGTGTGCGGCGTCCCTGGCTTCTGGGAGCTCTCCGTGGCTTAGGTACCTTTTTATTGGGCTCATCCAACTTTCCTCTTCTGGTTCCGTCATACAAAATTCTTGTACCTGGATTGATGGTGCTGCCAACTCTTCTACCCGAATTTCTTTTGTTGGGTCAGTGAAACAGGATGCTACCTTGCTAAGAGCATCAGCCTTTTTGTTTTGGCCCCGAGGAACATGTACGATCTCGAATATTCTGAACTTGGTTATAAGCTCTTTGCATAAGTTTAAATATTTGATCATGGTTGGGTCCTTTGCTTCATACATCCCATTTATCTGGTTGGCCACCAGTAGAGAGTCGACGTGTGCCTTCAGGTTGTGGGCTTCTACCTTGATTGCCAGGCGTAACCCGGCGATTAATGCTTCATATTCCGTTTCATTGTTTGAGGTTTTGAAGCCGAGCTTGATAGCGTGAGTGAGTTCTACTCCTTCTGGGCTGACCAATAGAAGGCCTATCCCTGCACCTTCTTTACATGATGCGCCATCAGTATGGAGTTGCCATGCTGGTAGTTTTGTCAAGACTTCAATGTTTAGTGGAGTTGGGTCAATGACTTTTGTGCCCTCGGGGGTCTCTGCAATAAAATCAGCTAGCACTTGCCCTTTGATAGCAGTTCTTGGTTTGTAAGTGATTTCCAAGGTACCTAGCTCGATGGCCCACTTGGCTAGGCGTCCAGAGATCTCTGGTCTTTTCAGTACCTGTTGAAGGGGTACACTGGTTAGTACTTCAATGGGGTGATCTTCAAAGTATCTTTTTAGTCGTCGTGAGGCGTGCACCAATGCCAACACTAACTTTTCCATCATTGTATAGTTTGCTTCTGACTGTGTTAGGACACGACTAACATAGTAGATGGGGGTTTGGACCCCTTTTCTTTCCACGACCAAAACAGCACTGACTGCCCTGTTTGCAGCAGCAAGATATATTTTCAATGTTTCTTTGCTCATTGGTGTAGCTAGGGTGGGTAGGTGTGCAAGGTGTTTCTTCATTTCTTGGAAGGCGGCTTCCGCTTCGCTCGTCCATTTGAATTGCTTTTTAGAGATGCAATTCTTTAATGTGTCGAGGAAGGGCAAAGACCTCTCCGCATGCTTTGATAGGAAACGGTTTATGGACACCAGCCTTCCACTTAGTACTTGTACTTCTTTCAGTGTTGATGGCGATGCCATTTTTAAGATGGCGTCCACCTTGTCTTGATTGACCTTCAACCCATTGTTGGTCACCACCACCCCTAAGAACCTTCCTTCCTCCATACCAAATGAACATTTTTTGGGGTTGAGTTTCACGTTAAACTTTCTCAAACGGAGGAAGGTTTCGGATATGTCGGTCAACATCGTGCGTTCCTCTCTGCTTTTGATCACCAGATCATCCACATAGACTTCTAGATTCTTGTCTATTTGCTCCTTGAAGATTTTGTCCATGAACTTCTGGTAGGTGGCCCCCGCGTTCTTTAGGCCAAATGGCATCTTGGTGTAACAAAATATGCCTATGTCTGTGTGAAACGCCGTCTTGTCTTCATCTTCCCGAGCCATTTTAATCTGATGGTAACCCTTGTAGGCATCCAAGAAACACTTGTACCTGTATGGGGCCAAAGAGTCAATCTTTGCATCAATGTTTGGTAGTGGGAAAGAATCCTTAGTGCATGCCTTGTTGAGGTCTGTGTAATCAACACACATACGCCAGGTGCCATCGGATTTTTTTACCATTACGGGGTTAGCGACCCATGATTCCCTTCGTACTTCTCTAAGTATTCCCGCCTCAACCAATTTTTGTACCTCTTTTACTACGGCCATCCTTCTTTCATTACCCATGTTGCGACGCTTTTGTGCTACTGGGATGGCTGACTCTTTTATCCTCAATCGATGCTGGGTCTCTCCTCTTGGGACTCCGGTCATGTCGGTTGGCTCAAAAGCGAAAACGTCCATGTAAGAGTAGAGGAGGTCCTTCAAGTGGTGTCTGATAGTTGGTGACAGGGTCGCACCGAGGGTTATTGGTTGTTCTGGGAACCTTTTGTTGATCACCCACTTTTCATGCTCATTCTTTTGTGGTTCTTGTATTCTTGCTTCCGCCACCATGCAAGGATCATCAGCGTATATTCTGGCTATCCCTCTGGGCGTGGGAAAAGTGATAAGACCTCGCCGAGTTGATACTGCTGCGTCAAATGCGTCTAGAGCTGTCCGCCCGAAAATAACATTGTGCCTAGAGGTAGCCGGTATGACAATGAAAGTGAGCAGCGCGGTTTTTTGGCGTCCCGCTTCACCGATGGTTACCGCGAATTCAATTTTTCCCAAGGGGGTCACCGTTTCTCCAGAGAATCCCGTGAGCGGCCCATCAGTGTGCTCCAGGCGCGCTCTATCTTCTGGATCCAATTTTTCAAAGCATTGTTCATACATGATTTCTGAGCAGCAGCCAGTGTCTATGAATACCCGTCTCATATTGTAGTCACCTATTAGTGCTGTAATTGTTAGTGGTCCAACGAAACGGTTTCCCCTTGAAGGAGGGATCACAAGAGGCGCATCCATCCAAGACTCCAATATTTCCCCATGTCTTTTCGTGCCCCTTGGTTGTGTATGGTGATCAGACCGAATCATATAGAAATCCCTTGGCCTTTTCTGGGATATGGATTCCTTTTCATGGCTTCTGTGTTCCGCCCCCCTTTTATCTTTCAACAAATGTGACAATTTTCCATTCGCCACATTCTCTTCTATTTGTTTTCTTAACTGCCAGCATCTGTCGGTTTCGTGGCCATGTCCCTTATGGTACTCGCAATACTTGTTTGTGTCTCTCTTGATACCTTCCTTTAAGGGTGCTGGCGTGCTAAACTTTATTTCTCCTGATGCGAGTATGGCACCTGGGCTCTTGGTGAGGGATGCATAGAAGTTACCGCTGTCTTTTTCTCTTTGGGCATGCTTTGCCACCACATTCACCAGCTCTGGCCGATTCTGAGCATACGGTCGGGACCATTCCTTCGTAAAGCTTGACTGGGCGCGCTCATTGTGGCGCTGATGACGACCCTCATTCTTGTAAGGTTTCTGGGAGTCTTTTCCCCTGGACTCCGTTGATTTCCATGTTTCTTTTTGTTTTCCAGATGTGCGATTCAATTGTACGCTCTTCTCTGCTTTTATGTGCATCTTTGCAATGTTCATAAGGGTCTCCATGGTTCGTGGCATCCCATCCGGACCATGTAACCTTCGTATCAAGTGATCATCTCTGACCCCATTAACGAATCCAGCAATCATGAGGTCTTCAGTCACGCCTCCTATCTGAAGACTCTCTAAATTGTATCTTGTGATGAAATCTGCGAGTGGCTCATCGTCTCGCCTTTTGATGTGTAAGATTTCCGTCATGTCTTTTGTGTGTCTCTTTTGCTGGCTAAATTGTTGCATGAATTTTCGTAAAAGTTCATCGAAGCTATCGATTCCTCCCTTTGGCAGACTATCATACCACAAGCGTGCGGCCCCTACAAGAGTTTGAATGAACATGTGACACCATACATGCTCTTCCCACTGTTCAATTCCTCCCGCGCACACAAAAACGTTAACATGATCATCTGGGTCGGTTGAGCCATCATACTTGCCAATTGTGGATGGCATTTTTGTTTTCTTTGGGAACTCTGCCTGCGCAAGTCTAGGTGTGAACTTGGACTGAGCCAGGAGGGCGGCGGGTCTGTACGGTTTTACTGTCATCCTCCCACTGTTAGCGGGGGGTCCCCCTTGGCTTCTTGTTACTGATCCTGGAATCTGATTAACTTGGTTCGTTGAGGGGGCGCCCTGCATTTCTTGAGGTCCTGGGAGCCGTGCATGTGTTGATACCCTTTGGAGTTCCCTCATCATGTGTTCCTGATACATCTGCATTTGTCGTATTTGTTCCCCCCACCAGTTGGCGGCGAGTGGCGGGAGCATTGCCATGTTTTGAGGGTATGATGTCGTTGTGTAATTTGGTGCCTGGATTCCCCAACTGGTGGTTTGTGGCTGATGCGCTTCCCCCTGACTCAGTGGAAACATTGGTGAAGTGTTTGGAGTGAAGGTTAGGGGCGCGCTCATTTGAGTAATGGCGGGTGGAGTAATGGCGGACGGAGGTGTTATATTTGTTACGGTGGTAGCTGTGGTGTATAAGGGTGGAGTGCTCACACATCCAGTTATCGTGTTTGATGGGGTGGCGGCGCTCTCAAGGCGCTCCTTGAACGACATATCAGAGTATGGTTTATCAGTTGGGATTTCTACGTGAGCGGGTGATGCCTGGTGAGACTGCGAGTCCGAATCTTCTGAATTTTCAGCTTCCTCGATCAAAGGTGCATCAGGGTCAGGATTTGGTTCTGAGTTGATGGTCATGTTTGTAGCGAGCGTTTTAGAAGAAACGGGAAAGGGAGAATGCCGGTCCCACGGATGGCGCCAAAATGTTGATACAAATTCCAGCACGGGTCAGAACGAATCCGGATCAACTAGGAATCTCCCGTTCTTCTAATCTTCTAGCTTTGCGAGCCAGCCTTCTGCACAGGTAACAACGCGTTAAGGCACCACGAAGAACCGAAGGGTGGTTTCTCCGTGATAACCCTCCGGCGTGAGAATCAGTATATTGGTCTATGAGAGTGAGTATGTATGACTTAGTATAAAAATAGTGAGAGAGAGCATAACCTACTGTTGAGGAGACATTACATATATATAGTCACCTGGGTAGAGCATACTAGCCGTTGGCGCGTGGGACCCATAGAGAGACATACGTTTTGTACGTCCCTTGGCCATTGGTTACAGTGGTCTGTGTACTGAGGTTATGCGCCCAGCACTACTATGTCTGCTGGGGTGCTGCATAAGGTGGTACTGTCAGGAGTGTCAGGTGGACTTTCATTGATAGGGACTTGAGGACCTCTTTCGGGGCGCCTAATGTCCTGTCGTGTCAGAGTACTGATGTGGGCGCGTCAGATATGGCGGGTCGGATTTTTCGGGTCGGGTTTGGCCCGTTTTTTGGTACAATACCCTTCAGATCCAAACTCCATTTTTCCCAATCAACTAAAACCTTTGAACCCCTGTGAGCATATATCCCATCGGCATGATCCAAACATTACAAACATATTCACTTGCTGTTTCATGGACCATTACAAAATGATATTTAATATTTGAAACACAATACTAGCTAGCTGATGGTGTACTATACAAACAATTTTAGATATTTGTAATAATATTTATATATTTTTTATTTTTCATATCACATGTAACTTATTTTTTATTTTTCTTAAGTCACCTGACCTAAGTGTCACGCTTAAGCTAAAGCGTGACACTCTGGTCAGGTGTGGTAAAATATGAAAACCAAGGTGTGACGCTTTGGTCCCAGACTGACAAAAGAATTTCAGAAATATACCGAGATCTGTGGTGTGTTGAATTATTTTTAATGTGAAATATGTCACGCGTGCTTAGGTCTAAGCGTGACATCTTGTTTTAAAAAAAGTTTTTATAATCTTTTATCTGTAAAATTTATTTAATTTTTTTATAACAAATGTGTCAGTCTTAGGCCAAAAAGTGACACCCTATTCAACAAAGGTGTCACTTTTAGGCTAAAGAGCAACACATTAATACATTATTTTGATGTTTTAATATTATTATTTTATATACATATCGTCTGTTATTTTATTTATTATCTTTTACTATTTACTTTTATTACTATTAGTGATTATATTGATGATGTAAGATTGTGTAAATACGTTCGTAACTATGTATAGAGGTATATGAAAACAAGTTGTTATACCGTGTTTACGTTTATATGTTCGGATATAAATGTGTTTTGTTATCAATACGTTTATAGTGTGGTATGCTGGTATTTATGTAAGTGGTTTTTTCGTTTAGGTATTTGTAGACGCACGTCATGACGATTAAACGACTTAGGCGACCAAACAAAGTGTCACTCTTTTTCCAAAGTGTCACACTTAGAAAGCCTAATGTGTCACTCTTAGGCCAAAGAGAGACACATTGTCTTACAAAGAGTCACATGCATATTGCCTTTACAAAGAGTAGTGACGCCTTGTTTTAAAGGTTAAAGCGTTACACTTACCCCTATGCGTGACACTTAGAACAAAATCTTTAGCATACAACCACAAATAATAATGCTGGATTATCAATTATATTTTCTAGAAAAAATGTCAAAACATCACAGCCACGTGACACATTGATGCGGTGTCGATTCAAGAAAAAAAATGCCCGGTATCCCTAGCGGGACCACTTTAAAAATTGATCACCACAACCACATAATTAAACAAACCCACCACAAAGGACCCCTCAAAGCCCTTCACGTACACCTCACTGGGGAAGTGTCAGATTTGCTGTGAAAAACTGAACATACATACACACACCTAACACCTTGTGACAATTAATTGTGCATTAAAAACGTGATATCAAGTATATGTAGGAGGGTAAAGGGTAGCTAGGAAATTATGAACGAACATGGTATCTTTGATAATAATACACTCTCATTAAAACCGTCAGATGTGTATATACAGTGTGAAAAAGAAAATAGGACATGAGGTGTAACATTTCAATCTGTTTTGTTAAGTTAAACATAACGTATTCATGACCTACTTTAAAATATAATGATCTCAAAATTTAGGACAATATATTTAGCTACGGGCTCGAAAATTTTAATTTGAAATGTTCAAGCATGTAGCCTAAGAATATATATCAACCACACATATATACATGACAATGAATCCCATATTTCATACCTAATTCTACTTTTGGTAACATGTGTAACATTTGAATAGCTAGCTATCATTTCTTTTTCTCACTGTGGACACACAAATTTATTTGTTTTTTTTTGTTTAGGTAGAGATTTCTCATAAGGTCACAGGTCACTCATACTTAAACATATTAAAATTTTTTTGGAATCTTATTGAAAACCTAACAAAACGATAACAAGGAAGAACTAAAAGAAACAAAACACATTTAAGTGTGACGCGTCTTTTCTTATTTGCAGTTAATGCACCAAAAGAGCATGGATAGCTAATATATACTAGCTCGATCCTTGTGTCTTTGTATATGATATAATGTGAATAAATGATGTGTGATTATCTTAGGTGCGACCACATTTTAGGGATCGTCCTCGACTAGGTGTGTGACTCACTATCTTAATAAGAAATTAAACGACTCCGGTACCATTTGTAGCATTTGCTTTGCATATATTTTAGTGTTGTTTTTGTTATTTTGGTTGTTTCATGAGCAGTTCAAAGTCCAGCCATGGTTATCATTTTTCCCTATAACTAACCACAATCCATTTTTTTATTTTAAAAAAATGAAAAACACCTTTGGTGTAATGGTACCCGTATTAGCATCAAAAAAAGTAAAAGAATGTTAGGGTGTGATTTGGTCATTTGGTGTAACCTCTTCAATATCCACCCAAAATTTGAGCTCTAAGGATGGGTGCCCACCGGCCCCTAATAGGCGCCGCATCCACCCGACTCCACTACACCCGCTCTAATGTTGAATTTTAAGTGACATACGTAATCCACAAGTAAATTTTGTTAAAAGAAAATGGCTCTTGTTTTCGAACATTTGTTTTATCAAAGGTGTTGCATCATGTATATATAGATCCAATCCAACTTTGGCCCAAATAAAACCTTTTGGACTAGTTTGAAATTCCAACCCATCATTAGCCCATCATCACGTTGTAGCTGTTTTTTTTTTACTTTCATTGTGTTTTTTGTAAATTTTTTACACAACAAAAGACAGAATGAAAGTAAAAAAAAAAAAAGATACAACGAAAACATTAATATTTTTTATTTTTTTTATTTTTTGTTTATTTTTCTATGAAAGAGGACGATGTGGGGAACAAGGTCTCCGAACCACTTTCTTGAAGTTCGATTTATATTGTGAGTTATATTTTTTTAATGTGTCATTGTATTTTCTTTACCATTGTGCCATTCTCACACTTTGTACCAAAAAATAACTTTGTATTTGAACCTCTCTTATAGAGTATATTGTAGTTTTGGTATTTGTTTTATAGTTTCAACAAGTTTAGTCTTATCTTAACAGTTTTAGTCTTTATGGTTTTTATTTCTAACATAAATGGTCTCTGACACTATCTCCATTTAATTTTCCGTTAATTCTTCTCCACGTGCTCCGCACGTAAAGGGTAAATGTCATTTTCTCACTTTTTTACAGCGACTTAATAAAAATGTTAAGACCTAGAAAAAAGAAGTTGAAGAAAGGATATTTTTACCACTCACGTGTGTGGCAAATGAGGAGGATAATGAAAACTCTAGATAAAGTTAGTGTTTAATACCATTTCTGTTAAAAATAAAAATTATAAAAACGTAAATTGTTAAAATAATACTAAACATATAAAAGGTACCAAAACAGATGAAACAAAATTATAGTTACTCAATTATAAAACTCAAATCCAAACAACCGATTCGTTGCTACTCTTTTGTTAATCACAGTTTAACAATAAAATAATTAAATTAGTTTATGTTTTTGAATCTCAGCTGATTTTCGGATATAGTATTTTGGGTTAAAGAGTGGAGAGGCACTCCTTTTTTTACAACCCTCACGTAAAGTATTTTAGTAATTGAGTAAACTACTATTTTGGTCCTTGAGGTTTGGTAAAAATCACGGTTTTAGTCCAATAGTTTGTTTTCTACTCCTTTAGTCCATTAGTTTCATACAAACTTGCTGTTTTAGTCCACACCACTAACTGCCATCCATTTTTCCAGTTAAGTTTGTATGAAAAGACATTAATACCCTTGGACCAAAATAGTAAATTTGACCAAATCATAAGGACCAAAATAGTAAGTTACCTTATTGTTATTATTATTTTTAATATTATTATTGTTATTGTTATTATTATTATTATTATTATTATTATTATTATTTATTATTGTTATTATTATTCTTATTATTTATATACCATCTAGTTTTAAAAGTCGGTGGTCACTGTTGACCAGTCACGTGTCACCACTCGACTAACCCACCAATAATTGTTTGACTTATTATCATTTTAACCTTTAACTTAGATAAATTTATCCAACCTATGAATTTAACCCTCTGACTTTAACTTAATTGTAATTTTTACATGCTATAATGCTATATCATGTTGATCTTTTTGGACATATTCATATTTTTACCCCATCTTTTGATATATATATTTTTAACCACCATCTGTTAATCGTCGTAATGTAACGCGCATGTCGAAGTCGAAAACGTTGTTAATACGTGTAACGAAGTGAAAAAAACTATGTCGGTTCAAATTAATGCAACACACGTGTTGTGTGTTGCGCCGACATAGTTTTGACGTTTTCGACTTCGACATGCGTGTTGTATTACGGTGATTAACAGATGGTGGTTAAAAGTATATATATATCAAAAGATGGGATAAAAATATGAATATGTCAAACAAGATCAACATGATATAGCATGTAAAAATTACAATTAATTCAAAGTCAGTGGGTCAAATTCATAGGTTGGATAAATTTATCTAAATTAAAGGTTAATATGATAATTAAGTCAAACAATTATTGGTGGGTTAGTCGAGTGGTGACATGTGACTGGTCAATAGTGACCACCGACCTTTAAAACTAGATGGTATATAAATAATAAATAATAACAATAAAAATAATAATAACAATAATAATATTAAAAATAATAATAGCAATAATAATAATAAGAGTAACTTACTGTTTTGGTCCTTGTGGTTTGGCAAAAATTACTATTTTAGTCCAAGGGTATTAATGTCTTTTCACACAAACTTAACTAGAAAAATGGATGACAGTTAGTGGTGTGGACTAAAACAGCAAGTTTGTATGAAACTAATGGACTAAAAGAGTAGAAAACAAACTATTGGACTAAAACCGTGATTTTTACCAAACCTCAGGGACCAAAATAGTAGTTTACTCTTAGTAATTTCACACCGAACTAATTAATTAGGAAAGTTAACCGTCATCTTCACATGAACACCTATTTTATGTTTTTACAAACACTAAGGGTCATTCAGGGTCATGTAACTTTTAAAAGTTAAAAGGCCAAACCTAAAATATAAACATACCTTATGGACCATCAGTGTAAATCATTCTAAAGGTTACAAAATAATATTCACGTCAAGTGTTATTAAGAAGGGTTATTGGATTTAATCACCTTCAACTATTGGTTATTGGCCGCTGTCACCCTCAAGTATCACTTTGGCCAATATCACTCCCAACTAAAAACTTTGGTGTCCGTATCACCAAAAGTCAACCAATTCAAGTCACTTTTGGTTAACTTTTGATTATTTTTTGGTTAGCTTTTGGTGTTACGGACACCGTATCACCAAAATTTAACCAATTCAAATCACTTTTGGTTAATTTTTGGTTAATTTTTGTTAAATTTTGGTGATACAGACACCAAAGAATTTAGTTGGGAGTGATATTGGCCAAAGTGATACTTGAGGGTGACAGCGGCCAATAACCAATAGTTAAAGGTGATTAAATCCAATAACCCTATTAAGAATAACCTGGGAACTATTTATAAGTTTAACGGCTTGTTTGGCTATGCTGAATGATTAAATGTTGAATAATTAAGTATTGAATGATTAAGAGATCTGAATGGTTAAGATGTTCTGTTTGGTTGAATATCTGAATAAGATTTCTAAAAATTTGTTTCATTCATTTTGTCTCACATTAGAGTGGAAACAAAAACGTTGCTAGCTTATATATGTAAGTCTTCATGACATGTTAAGTTCTTGTGTCATTCTTTTCTCTAGCACCTACACGCGTGCTGGGGGTGCATATTTGGTTCGAAATCCTTCACAAAATACGACGCCCACACGACATGCGTACACGAATGCATCTCAAAAAAACTTGTGTCCGTGCGAGGCAAGTTTTTGTATTTAAGCTCTTTTTTTATTAAATTGCTGCTCGTTATTTTGGTTGTTGCTCGTCGCTGGTCTGGTCGCTACTCGTCGATGCCAAGGTCGTTGCTCGTAGTTGGCCTCATTAATTCAGACCTCATTCAGACTTGGGTTGCCCTCTTTTTTGCTCAGAGCTTCGCTCATACCTGATGTTTGACCAAATCAAACATATGCTGCTACCCAAACGGTCTAAACCAGCGCGTGTCTGAATCGTTTAGATTCAGACCCTAGTTCAGATCAAAACAAATAGCTCCTAAGTTAAAACTTAGAACTAAACATAAGGAAACATTGATTCACTCGAAGAGTCGAAGATTCACTACAACTTAAAAGGAAAATCATTAAAATGAATATTGAGTCCGCTTAAAATTAAAAAAACCAAAATTAACATTTGGCTTTTAAAAACAGTCATCCACTTTGAACATACTGTAGGCGTCTGTGACAAGTTCAACCTGACTTGTTAATACTTAGCTTTGTAACCTCGTCAACAAACTCTCGTATGTTCCGATCAGATGACCCGCCTTCCGCCACAGCCTCCTCTGCTTCTTTCTTCCATTTCATCGCATTCATCTTCATCTGCATTGCATTTACACCATTTGTAGCCTCCCTTAAGCACTCCTCCACCTCCTTCCTTGGTATCACCCTACTTTCAGCCTCACCCCTACTCATCCCAATCCCAACCTTCCATTCATCAACCAAGTATTTGGCATTAGTGACTTGATCCCCCCACTGCGGGAACGCAACCATTGGAACACCGCAGGACATGGACTCCATTGTCGAGTTCCATCCGCAGTGACTCACAAAACAAGACACTGCCGGATGAGCCAACACTTGTGTTTGTGGGCTCCAATGGACCACCATTCCCCTATCACCCGCTTCCTCCAAGAACCCATCTGGCAACGTGCCAGACACCCCTGTAGAAGTCGCACCCATTCTCATGACCCATAAAAACAACACACCCGAGTTTAAAACACCATAAGCCATCTCAGTCACCTGTTCTTGGCTCAAGCTCACAACGCTTCCAAACGATATATAAACCACCGATGAAGGCTGCTTTGTGTTGAGCCACTCCATACAATCATCGGCTTTAATCAGGTCTCCCGAGATATTGGAGTTGGATTCGAGTAGTGGGTTTTTGAACAATGGACCCACCGCTCTGATCGGGCATATTTGAGACATGTACTTGATCAAATCACCCTCAAGTTCATCAAAGGTTTCCATTAACACACAAAAGTTCTTGGACAAATTCTTGAACTGCCTTAAAATGGCTTTTTTTATAATGACGTAAGGCGCTGAAGGATGTAGAAAGCTGGGAACCTCATCGGATTTCAATAATGGCATGTTTGGCAACTGAACATCGATATATGGTTGTTCTTCGCTTGGAAAAGGAACTAATGACTTTTCATAATGATAGTAGGATGAAAAACAAGAACAAGACTGCACCCAAAGCATTGCACAAGGGATGTTTAACTCTTCACCTAAGTCTGAAACCCAGGGCACAAAGGGGTTGTTGATCAGGCAAGAAACTGGCTGCCCATTTTCTGCATGGTGTTGGATGATCCGTGTGAGTGTTTTCTTTCCGTATGCCTCAAGCTTAGGCAAGTACGTGTCAAGGTCATTGCGTTCGTCATCCTTGTCTTCAGAGCATCCATCATCAAAGAAGTCAAACCGAATCATGCCACCACCGGTCCCTACTGGAGTTGGATCAATGGAGACGGCAGTTCCGGCTTTGTTCATTTTCTTTCCAATGGATTTGGTGGCACAGAAGGTTACGAGAAAGTTTCCTTTGGAAGCTAGGAGCCTGCGTAGTCTGAGAAGCGGATTGACGTGACCTTGTCCTTGAAACGAGATTAGAAACACATGCATGATGAGACCTTGTTTAACAGACACTGATAGTTATTAAAGCACAAGTTGATTCTTAATTTCTGGTTACGGTTGAAATATATAAGGCCAAGTGTATAAATACATATATGCAGATGGAAAGAAAATTTGTTTGGGTAAAAAGTGAAGCAAAACATTCATGTTGCCAAAAAATGAGTTATCATACTGGATGTGTTAATTGCGCACGCTTTCTTTACAGTTTTTTAACCATACAAAAAAGGATTCGGTGTCCATGATAACCAGTGTTTTTAAACCGGCCGTCGGACCGCGGTCGGACCGTTTTTTTAATAATCCCGGTTTAATTAGAAACGGTTTGATTGATATTTCTGAACCGCTTCGAACCGTATGAACCGGTCCGGTCGGACCGGAACCGGACCGCTATTAAACCGGATCAGTCATAAAATATATATTTTTATGTTTTGATTTTCATGAATTTTATGTTTCCATCTATTTATATTTGTGTTTTTGTAATGAAAGTCAATATGTTAATTTTTTAAGTGATGAAAATGATGAACTCGTATTATTTTGACGTTAAAACTTGTTTAAATTATGATTTTTTGGTGATTGTTGGCGTTATAACTTGTTTGGATTATTACTTATATGGTATAACTTAATATTATTAAACTTATTTTGTGTCTAAATTGGAAATTTTATTGTATTACTTTTATAAATATACAATTATCCTACCCCGGTCCGACCACTAAAATTAAAATAACGGTTCAGTGTCCGATCCGGTTTTCAAAACATTGATGATAACAACATCTTTGATTTTCTTTTTGGATAAAAGATTCGGAAAAAGGATTGGGGATCCAAGTCGTTTTTAACAAATATATTTTGGCTAATAATCTTTCTATACACAAAATAATACCCATAGTCAACATTAATTATTAATGGCAAATTGGCCTAAAATAATCCCAACTATCCCCTATTGGCCGAGAATAATCCCAACTCAGTTTATTCCCTTCAGTGGTCCCAAATCCAACTTTTTTGGCCTACAATGGTCCGCCGTTAAGTGCACTTAACGGCCGTTAACTTTTTTTCCATTTTTTTCGAGTTTCAAACCGATGTTTTATGGATTTTGATCGGGAGGAGGATACGAGTCAAGTGATGTAAACCTTATCTTCAATTGGTGCTCCAAATGATTTAATTTTAACATCTGATTTAAGCAGCGTTAGGGTTTCAACACCCGATTGAAGACCGTTTCGTCATTTGGAACACCAGTTGGAGGTAAGGTTTGCATCAACGGACTCATATCATTCTCCCGATCAATATCCATAAAACATTGGTTTGAAATTCGAAAAATATAGAAAAAAAGTTAACGACCGTTAAGTGCACTTAACGGCGGACCATTGTAGGCCAAAAAAGTTGGATTTGGGACCACTGGAGGGAATAAACTGAGTTGGGATTATTCTCGGCCAATAGGTGTTAGTTGGGATTATTTTAGGCCAATTTGCCATTATTAATTACAACAAGTTTGGTGATCACTTTACTCTTTCGTCATCTTTCTCGTCGGTCATGGGTTAGGCTTTTCTGAAGGAGGACCAGAAGGTACACGAGGAGGCGTTGGTGTAAACGGAGGTAAGGCCAACAACAGTAGCAGCTACTTGGAGCTCTACAATTAGTGTTGGTCTATGATCCGCGAGAGCATATGAGAAGAGGTGGAGGGTGGGGTGTGGTTGTGAAATTTACATTGTTAGTAATACATACCCATCGAATATTATCCACTGTGATGTCTCGCACCCATCATATCATCCAACATTTGTGGATCTTCGTATCGTTAGTTTATTACCATGTTTGATGATTTCAGCCGTCTTACCTGAATGTACTCCATCTTACAACTATCAAGTGGTTGACTCCTTTAGACATTTCAAACACCTTGTTAAAGTCACACTTGGTCGTAACAAGTCATATTATTGCTAAAGCCATTGTTATGATGCCTGGTACACTATAGACTTTAATGACAAGTCGTTTAGTGTTTTACTTCTAGTGAAAAGAGAACCGTCCGACAGGAATTGAATCCAGCTTCTTTAACATCGAGTTCGGATTTCATGATGGTTTTATCAATCACGGTTACAGAAGTTTGAAAAAAACCAAAAAGATTATATCGTTTTAGTGAAGTTTTTCATATATACAACACTTTTAAATAAAATTCCACATTTTGACCCATACCAAATAATTACCCATGAATCTGCCATGTTTGCATCTCTCAGGAGCTGATGGCAATTCCATTTCCACAAGACCTAAAGAAGCTGATCATGTTGTCATAAAGATCTTCATATGCTCTTGTGCTCAAAAGGAAATCTACATGACCATAATCTTCAAGAAACAAAACATTCGGTTCAGATCTCAATTCCCTTAGGGTGTGATGCACATCAATTACATCTCCCAACGCATCGTTTCCCCCATAAGCCATCCATATAGGCAACGATACAGGGATCTGGCTAAGATCAAATGTTGGTGGTTTTAATTGTCCATACTGCAGCACATTCTTCAGAGTCCCATAGTCGTACTTCGCAAAAGTACCTTTGCGGATCACTGCAATCCATTAAAAATATAATAATAGTACTATTTTGTTTTGCATAAAAGAATCATACATGAAACCAATTAGGAGTGGGCAAGGAACATACTTTGGAAAAGATGTTTCAAGTTCTTTAATGATGTAGGATGAGGTTCATATTCAAGATAGAAATCAACACGGCTACTGTTGAAGCAGCAGTTTTCACCTGCAAGATAAAAGTAAAAATGTAAAAATTATAATGGTGGATTGCACTATTCAAAAATCGCCTTATTTTGAAGTAATATAGTCAGGTAATCGCATTCGAAACACTAATAATTAATAAACTAATCTATTAATAACCTGTGATTGATGCTAACATATCACTGCAATCAGCACGCCCACCATCACAAGCCATCTCTACGATGTTGGTGAGGATGTCACTGAAAACAGTGTAGATAGCATCATCAGCATGATTAAAACTTCAAGATCATGATAAAGTTATAAAAGAATCATATAAACTGGAAAGCAAAAGAAAACCTCTTCAAGTTCAGTTGGTGTATTCCAATTAATGATAGTGCCTGTGAATAAAATGTTACTGTATAACTCCTTCCAAAAACCATATTTAATTAATTTGAACAAGATTAAGGAGGAGAATTTAAACCTCCTCAAGATGCATATTAACAAGATTAAGAACAAACTTAGATGTGATGTGATCCAAGTATGATATAGGAGAAAGAAGAGCAGCAGCCTCAACCATATTAACAATCTCTGGTTGAGTAAAAGCAGCCAATGACATTATCGTTCCCTGAAAGGCATATCTGTTAAAACCATTATTGACGGATATTTCATAAGAAACAATGGCAATATAAGTGTCAAACCTGTGAATGTCCTACAACAAAAACTTTAGAGTCAGTTTTGGAACTTATATAAGTAAGCATGGTCTCAAGATCATAAAGAGCCATCTCTTGCCAACTCCAATCCCAAAATTCCTAAATCAAGGTACAATGATCAACTGGAATCAGGGTCACATACATACAAAAAAGAACAAGATAAAATTTCCCTAAAACTTCTTACAACATGATATTTTAAGATCCAAAACGAATTTAAATAGGTAATTTGAATAATTACATAATTTTGTTCTAGAATTTGTGTACCTTGTCTCCATCTGATAAAGATTCATGCCCATGGCTCCATTTTGTTCCACGCATGTTTCCAACCCAAACATCAAAACCACGGTCCGCGAGTATAAAACCCAATGATTGATTTGGTGAATCCATAAACCAAGCATCACCACCCTGATTAAATTAAAATACATTACTGAAGGTTGTCAATTGAATGATTCCATACTACTGTTATAAAGTTGTAAAATAAAAATAGTCGATAACGTGACCATAAAGAGTCCATGTAAGAGTAGAACGGGAGGTGCTTTTTCTAAATCCAAATTAACAATGCCTGATGACACGCGCTGAAGACCTAGCATGAACCCGTCTTTTGTTTGAGCCTGCAATTATAAACAAGAAACAACTAACTCAATTAACAATGAATACCACTCAAAGCATTTGTCTTTCCTATATTGAATCTTCATCATCCTTTTTTGTAAGATAAGAACTCTCTCTCTCTCATTTAGCCATACTCTGAACTTTCTGTTTAGGGTAGGTACCCTTTACCTTTCTACGCTCATAAAAAGATACATCATAAAGAAAAATTATTTCAGCATAATTCCAACCATCGGGTTGTTGTAAATTTTGTCTTAGGATCAATGAATTATGAGTAGCTGCTGGCTAATTGTCCAATTAGGCAATTACAACTCATGCCTCCCTGAGTCCCTGACTATAATCAGTTAGTTATGAGTAGATGCTGGCTAATCATATCACTAGTCTCGACAAAATAGATAAAGAGGACCCCTCCCATATATATATGATAATTTGAGTACAAAGGGAACTAACCATATTAACTGAAAACAAAGTAAATACCTAACAAATAATACCTTATTTTAACAAATTTTAGCCAATTAAGAAGTAAAGATCGTAGCATGGGTGATTTCCTTGACTTCTTTATGCTAAATAGGAATAATCCACATCCAATATTTTCTAATGAATAATTACAAACAAATTCTCAAATAAACATATCATCTATCATCAGGTGAAAAAAAATGTAACAAAATTATATCGAAATCAGGAAAAGTAATTGCTATAAATGATAATAAAATGATTAAAATCTCACATAAAACAGCACCATCCTTCATCAATCATCAATCATCAAACAACAACACTTCCTGATCTAGCATATTAGGCTTTTCAAATCCGTCAGGAGGACTTGGAACATGATCACAAGTTTCAAGTTAAAATATCAAACACTTGGCGCGCATCCAAATTATCACTCTTCTAAAAACAACATCTACTTATCTACAGGTGTTCAATTCGATTAGTACAAGGCAGATTGCTCATTACTTTTCATCGTTCTATAGCTCAATCCTCAAATCAAACTATTAAGGTATGCATCAATTAGGATTAATGACACGAATTTGAAGGATTAATTAAAACGGAAAAAGTCAAACAGTGGCGGAGAAGTTACCGTGTATTCTACGCAAGTGTAACCCCAAGGTTCGATGAGATTGAAACACAAACCACCGTCGTATGACTGAGTATGCTCGATGATGATGTCTCCGGGCAAACACACGGCGGAGGAGATGCAGAGCGATATGGCGAAAGCCAGCATCAACGGTTGTGGAAGCGATGTCGCCATTCAATAATCAATGGATGAATGGCAGTTGCATCATCAGTGAGGTTGTGTGGTAGTTGGATTGGTTCACTGTTTCACCAACAACTTCAACTTGTACTTTTGGAACATGAGTGCTTCAGAGTCTCCAGGCGATATTTGAAATTTTATAAATTCAGATTTGATCCACAAATAGTGTGGCTGTGGTGTGTCTTTTATTTTTGCTTCAAACTATCTACTTTAATAGCGACATTCATAGCAATTTTGACGTTACTTACAACCACTATTAAGGGTGAAACTCACATCATAAAAATCTCAGGCACTTACTACTTAAAACTACTTAAAATGGTTGATAGTGTGTTGTTTTAGGGGGAGGAGTGGTTGCCGAGCTTGGAGACGAGGAGGGCAAAGAAAAGCTTGTCGACGAGGTTGTGACCTCGTGAAAGAGGCTGACGAGTAGAAGATTTGAAGGGGGGAAGTGACGAGGAGATGAGCTAACACACCGGCTCCGGCGAGGAGGTGACGAGCTTCCACCTCGTCTTCCTCCTCGCCACCACTCCGCCCTCCCTTAGATAGATAATTTATTTTTTACATGAAAGTTCTTATGATTATATGTTATATATACTTTAGAATCTAAAAATTGTGTATGGTTGTCGACTGAATCAATCTCCAGTCGTGGCCTTGGCCAGCTAGACGTGAGACATGTAATAAATAAAGTTATTCTTTTGATTTCTTCAATTGCTACTAGGTTATTCAGATCTTCCCCTAAGAAGGTTAATATCTATCATGGGGAGTGGTTTTGGATAGACTTTCTACACGTACAAATTTACATGTCGGGGGAGTTGATGTCTCATACCTTAGATGTCTGATTTGCGAAAATGACATGGAGACTAATGGTCATTTGTTTCGAGATTGTTTGGATGTACATTGCTCGTATTTTGGATATTGTATAGGTATGGTTATGAGTTAGTTTACCTATAGGTGGTGCTCCTTACGATAATTACGCGTCCTATGCTTCTAAATGTCCCCAACCCTTGTCATTTTCAAGCTTCTCAAACACTATAATCATCTTCAAATATCCCATTAGAGTATCATTCACTTGATAGTTATATTCATAGTAAACGTTTTTTTCTAAAAAATATCATTTAACTCTAGGAATGGACATTTGATACCTGAGTATCAATAGATTCGATATCGGTATCGTACTATTTGATGAGTGTATATAATATGTCAATTTCTTATAGGTTATTTTTATTCTTTTTCACATGTGTGTCAACACTAGTGAATAACTTATAACCTAGCAATAAATAAATAAATATGATTTACAAGCTTATTTCACAAAAGTTCTCGTATATCTATTTATTAGAATAAATAAAAGTGACCAGACCTAAGGCCTTTTGGTCCAACAACAATTTGTGTTTCTTTCAGAGAAGGAGACCTGAGATCTAATTCCGTTGTTAACGAGTTATTTTAGAAAGTTGATTAGCTCGTTTTCAGAAGAGCTGATCAATTTTATTATGAAAGTGAGACACTAACGTACAACAGACGTCTGTCACAGGCAGGGGCGCAGCTTAAGCAAGCCCGGGGGGTGCCCCGGCCCCTACTGCTTTTTCAGTTAGAAGTAGCGGGTATTTGATTTCGTAGTTAAAATTTTTACATATATTTGATTGGGCCCCCTCTAAATAAATTTGGTATATGAAATTGGGCCCCTTCTAAATTTTATTTAAAGTCCACCACACCATAGCCCAAATATTTTTAACCCAAACTTCAACTTCCCAACTCAATCGACTCCCTGCTGCTGCTACTAGCTGTTTGCTGCCGCTGACCATCTGTCCATCCAAGCCTCCAATCTCCAATTCGACTTCATCAGATTCGTAATTCGTTGTTTCTTTCTGCTGTTGCTCCAAGCCTTCACCAGATTCGTTGTTTCTTCCTTCTGCTTCCACTGCCGCTGACCTGCTGCTGTCGCCGCTGACATGCTGCCGGCCTGCCGCCGCTGACCTGCTGTTTCTTCCTTCTCCATCCAGGTTTTTTCTATTTCCTTAATGAATTGATGAGGGTTGTTGAGTATGTTTCACCAGTTAAGGTTTAGGGCTTTAAATTGATGAGTATTGAATTGTTATTATAGGGCTTAGGATTGTAAGTGATGATGAATTGTGTTGTAAATGTTGTGAATTATGATGAATTTTGTAAGAAGAAAATGACATTGCTAATAAGAAGAAAAAAGCTTCAACTAGTCACACAAATGACATAATAGAACCTGAAAATTAACATGTGACACAAGAAGTTGAAAATCAACAACAAATGTGACATAAGAACCTGAAATCAACAAGATCCTATGTTTTGAAAAGTTAATCTGGTGGTTGTATGTTACTACAAATCATATTATTATTAGGAAAGCATCAATTTAGTGTATTCTAATCCCTTCCTTTAAAATCAGGTTTAACTCAAACTACTTGACAAAATTCATTTTAGGCTAACTATATTCTTATCCATTCGACCCGTTAAGGTGAAAAACTGAGCCTTTTTTAATATAAACACTATGTTCAAATGAAGCTTTAAACTCCAATAAAACTGAATAATTAAATATTCATTAAGCTTACTTTATAGATTGAACACCATATCTTATAGCATAACATAATGAAAAAGCATACAAATAAGTTTTTTTTGGTACTTGAACAAAAACTCAGATTGTGGAATGAAAAATGAAGAACACAAGAAAGCAAACAACCATATTCAAAATAGATTAGTAACTCATTATTAGGCAAATCAAAGAAAAAAAACAAACTGCTAAAAGTAAAATATATATATCAAATTCGAGTTGCACTATGCATAAAATACCTTATGACATACCAAGAATAACAAAACTTTAACCATAATGAATCATCAAACTACATAGATGTGCTCAAAACCATATTAAGTCATTAAAATAGCCCGCCACACAAGTCAGTCGCCCCTTAACAGTTAACACACATGAAATCTTTAGAACAGGTAATAACAAACTAACATTCCAACTTTTATTGTTTGACCCGACCCGTACCGAATATCCGACCCGTACATATAACCCGAAACATAGCAATAGGATAAAATTTTTGAGTCCCGTGACTTTCGGACCCCCCTGCGTAGATCTTCAAGCTTCGCCACTGGTCACAGGGGTGTGCAAAACCGAATATCTGAAAGTTTGGACACTTGATTTTCACTATCTGAATCGCGATGCGGGTTCGGATAACTAAATGGATATCCGAATTAAAAAAAAACACACGCATCTTGCTCTTTTGTTCCAGATCCGCTTCAAAATGTACATAATTCAAATCAAAAGGCAACAATACAAAAACCTTATTATCATCCTTATTCTTAAACTTACAGTAAGTTGACATAGTTTACATTTAGTTCCAACCCTTCCATTTCATAAAAGAGAAAAAATCATGATGGTCGACAGAACTGAAAGGGGTTGCGCCTTGAGGCGGAGATGATAAGCGTGGTGGTAGGGATCAATGTAAGTGGCGGTGTTGCCGGTGCACAACAAGATAAGCAGTGGACTTGCGATGGGCATCGCCGGTGATTAAATCTATGATTGAAGCCTGAGATCTGGATGTGGTGGAGACTTTGATGTGGTGTGCGATGGTGTAAAACTTGGATGGCGAATAATTTGGAGGCTGAGATCATGTTATTCGAAGAAGTATTAGGTTTACTTTTCAAAATAACTAGATGTAGTCGTCGGCTCGCACGCTGCGCGAGCTTTTTATGTTTCTAGTTAGCTCTTCATGTCTGGTTCGCATTTGTTAAACATACACCCTGACAGCCACATCAACTACTATCTAAAATGCACAAAATACAGATTGTTTACATGAGTTTTCAATAAATACACTTCAAGTTGCACATATGTTGGCATCGTTTACCCACGACACCATAACAACACCAACTATCGCCGCCTACAACCATCTAATCTGCCCGACCAAACCGCTACCACCGTCGAACCACTCCCCTATCCATCGCTAAACGACCCATCAGATATTTTTTTTTCTTTATATCTCTCTCTTTCTTCTCTTCTCGTTGTTCAATCCCAACAATATTTTTTGATTGTGCTAATAACAATTCTTTAAGAGGGACCAAACATGTTAACTATAAACATATTGTGGTAAAAATGTAAACTATAAAAATATTGTGGTAAAAATCAAAAACAAAAACTTAACAATTGAATTTTACTAAAATCATTTGTGGTAAAAATATAAACCATAAAAATATTGTGGTAAAAATCAAAAATAAAAAACTTAGCTATTGAATTTTAGTAAAACCATTTGGTTTTTCAGTTAAAAGGGGAATATGTTACTTTAAAATATGAAATTTCATATAAATTCATAGATTTCGGATATTCAAACTATCCAAAAACCCCTAAAATTGCTATCCGAACCCGAACAAGAAAATACGGACATCTGATTTTCGGGTATCCCAAGTATGTATATTTCGGATTTAGAATTTTGGATGGTTCGTATCGGGTTTCAAATATAAATATTTTTACACAAACCCTAAGTGAAAAATTGTGGCAGAGCATGGTAACGCTGTGATCAAGAAAAGTAGAAGTGACCTCTGACCAGGTTCAATGTACATATAATTGTGTATTTGTTTTTCCCAATATTGGCCAAACTCATGCCTTTTTGAAGAGTCAGCCAGACAGCAAATTCGAGTCTAAAACCCCAACGCAACCTTGATTCTTCAAAGTTGAAGCCACATTTCTGTTGAGCCACCGTCGACCCAACACCAGTCAGAAGCGATGACGACTGAGGGTTTCCGGGTACTGGAAGAAAAATCGTTAATCGAATACATAAAAGCCACACCATCCTTAGCATCCAAGCTGGGTAACGATCTTGAAAACCTCAAAGTCAAAGAAGTTGGTGATGGCAATCTCAATTTCGTCTACATCGTCATCTCTCCATCTGCTTCCATTGTCATCAAACAGGTTTTTCCCCCCAATTACCATCACTTTCAGTTGCCAAGACTAGTTGTTACACTGTATGCTCATCTTTTTTCATTTCCCCAAATAGAATTAACTAGGGTTTATATCGATCACTGCACACACCGGTTATAATTTAGTTCAATTTGTAAATACAACCTCAACCAACTAGGGTTTTTATTCATCAATAATGATCGTATTTTGATCTAACTGAAATTGAACTTTTTTGGTGTGGGCAGTCGATACCGTATGTTCGTTGTATTGGTGAGTCATGGCCAATGACCAAGGAAAGATCATATTTTGAAGCTACTGCTCTTAAACGCCAGCATGGTTTGTCCCCAAAACATGTTCCGGAGGTTTATCACTTTGACAGGACTATGTCAGTAATCGGCATGCGATACATAGAGCCTCCGCATATAATCTTGAGAAAAGGGTTAATTGCTGGACTTGAGTATCCATTACTAGCTGAACACATGGCAGACTTTATGGCTAACACTCTGTTTTACACTTCTCTTCTCTATCTTACAACCACACAACACAAAAGTGCAGGTGAATAAATATTATCTCTGTTTTTTTTAAGGTTTTGAGTTACTCTTCTTTGTGTTTTACCGGAAAACTTTTTGTGCAGTGGCTGAATTTTGTGCAAATGTGGAGCTATGCAGGCTCACTGAACAAGTGGTTTTTTCAGACCCGTACAAGATTGCTGAATTTAATCGTTGGACTTCACCTTATCTTGACAGTGATGCTGAGGCAGTTCGGAACGACAAAATATTAAAGCTTGAAGTTGCTGAGCTGAAGTCTAAGTACATACTCAATCATCTACATTTTTTTAGTTTTTCTATGTTTTATTAGTGTTTTTTTCATTTGTATATGATGTATAGTATTGAATAAGTGAGGCCTACTGCACAGGTTTTGTGAAAAAACGCAAGCTTTAATACATGGCGATCTCCATACTGGTTCAGTCATGGTTACTCATGATTCAACTCAAGTTATTGATCCAGAGTTTGCTTTCTATGGGCCAATGGGGTTTGATGTTGGTGCCTTTATTGGAAACCTGTTTTTGGCTTATTTTGCACAGGATGGACACGCACAGCAGGGAAATGACCGAAAAGTATGTGGAGTTGTTACTTATGTTACACAATTTTGTATGAGATTTTGGGTTTCATAAGGTACGTATTGTGAATGCAGGCATATAAAGCATGGATAATTGATACTGTAGCAGACACTTGGAATCTGTTTTACAAAAAATTTACATCTCTTTGGGATATACACAAGGAGGGGCCTGGGGAGGCATACCTTCATGAAATTTACAATGATGCAGAGCTATGGGAGCTTGTTAAACAGAAATACATGCTTGATTTGTTTCATGATTCCCTTGGATTTGCTGCTGCTAAAATGATAAGGTAATTGATTAACATTCATATTTCTTCCATCTAATGAACTTGTTTGAATACGGTTTGGATCAATATGGTGGTGATTAGGACAGGATTTGAATTTTTCCATGAGATTTCGTATATTCAATGAGTCTACATAATCGTATGATACTTTGACCACCATGGTCAATGGTTTTCAAATTTTTTTCATTGTATCGGATGGAATTTCATAGTATTTTTTATTATTTGTATTTTGTTCACCTTCTTAAGAACTTAATTTTACCACCCATTCTCAATAAATGGCTTGATTGCTCTTCAATTGTTATTGCACCAATTTCATTTCTTGATATAGAATGACTGGCATTACTTATAATGCCATGAATTATATTGCTACTTCCGGTGTCCGTTGTCTATGAATGTCAAACTTATATTTCTTGAGACAATATACCTTTCACGTGATGTAATTTTAGTTTTTGGATATTTAAAATCAAATTAGGACTGAAACAGACAGCAAAAGGATTTACTCTTTATTTTGATGTTATAATTCACCCTGGCTTTGGGAATCTGGATGACAGGCGAATTGTTGGGGTGGCTCATGTTGAGGATTTTGAGTCTATCGCTGATCTTTCAGAACGAGCAGATTGCGAACGAAGGGCTCTTGACTTTGCCAAGAATCTTATGAAAAAACGTAGAACTTTTAACACGATTACTGATGTAATCTCTACAGCTCAGTAACTCAACATACGATGTGGATGGCAACTATCAATAAAAGTTCATGAACCTGGGAGAACAATGAACCGCAACTATTTCCTTGTGTCATTTGCTTCTGTACTGTTATTAGTTATTACCACCTGATATTAGCCGGGTAAATTGGTAATTTGTATTGTAATCAAAATCTGAAGGCTTACATATTATGCGGTTTAATTTGATTGCTGATATATGAGTATGTAATGTGTGATGATGCTTATATGAAATATGCGTTTGATTTGAACTTTTTTTTTTGGGAATGATTAACCTGATTTGATTAATTTGAGGAACCCAAAATTTGATTCAATGAACTCTCTTACTAACTACAATATCAAACATTTAAACTCAGAACCATTCGTTTTATATAATTATAATTTTCTGATGCATTGCACTCATTTTCAATCCATTTCATAAAGTTTAGTTACATGCCATTATATCATTTATATGTGTAAACCTTAGGTTTGCTATAGGATTTCTAGAATTAGCTTTGGGGAGACCTAACATTATCACGCCGCTTCATAACCTGTGTAAATTTATACCTCAAACCGTATTTCAACCTTCAATTGTTAGTTGACGCATTTCAAGAGGAAATTAACTAACTCGTAAATCTCAAACTTACATATGCTTGGAGATTTGAAAAACAACATTTGTTAATGACAATAATATTCTAACGCTAGTTGGATTAGAGCCCTATAAGGAATTACAACTCCTGACTTTAAGGTCATACAACTTTTTACTAGCCATACAAGTTAGAAAATATTCTTATTTCATCATATGTGATATGTGAGATAAAATATTAACCAATTGAATAAGTTATGACCTATTAAGGAAACAGAATTTAAGGAATAATAGAATGTTTGGCAGCATCTGAATGAATAAGTATTGAATCAATAAGAGGTCTGAATCATTAAGTGCTGAATCAGTAAGAGGTCTGAACCATTAAGAGATAGTATATTGCTTAACTATTTAATCATTCAGACTTTATATAATAGTAATACTAAACCATTCAGACATTTAAACCGTTAAGAGTCTGGAATAAAAAGTCTTTAAAAACAAATCATATAAATATCTTATCTTTAGATCAAGTCCCGAATAGTTTCAATTGTCAAGCAAATTCCATTTCCAACCGAATCTTTAACTTTGTTTGAAACCTGAGCCACCATAACAACCGTCGACACAACACCAATGACGACTGAGGGTTTCCGGGTACTGGAGGAAAAATCGTTAATCGAATACATAAAAGCCACACCATCCTTAGCATCCAAGCTCGGTAACGATCTTGAAAACCTCAAAGTCAAAGAAGTTGGTGATGGCAATCTCAATTTCGTCTACATCGTCATCTCTCCATCTGCTTCCATTGTCATCAAACAGGCTGTACCTTATGTCCGTTTAATCGGTGAATCATGGCCGATGACTAAGGAAAGATCTTATTTTGAAGCTACTGCTCTTAAACGTCAATATGATTTGTCCCCAAAACATGTTCCTCAACTTTATCACTTTGACAGAAGCATGTCGTTAATCGGGATGCGATATTTAGAGCCTCCGCATATTATCGTCAGAAAAGGGTTGGTTGCTGGAGTTAAGTACCCGTTGTTAGCTCAACATATGTCGGATTTTATGGCTAATACTCTGTTTTACACCTCGCTTCTGTATCTCACAACTACACAACACAAAGCTGCAGGTCAGGTCATCACTCTGTTTTTCAATCTTTCTTTTTGCCATTTTGACAGCTTTTATGGTGCGTATTGTTATTGATCATATTTGTTTATTCTTAATCATAGTTTAAGAGTTATGAGCCGTTAAATAAAGTTTTAGTAGCTGATGAATGATATAATATATACTTAGAGGATTTTTATTAATTTAACGAACATGATTTATGATTCTGCTTTGTGCAGTGGCTGATTTCTGCGCGAATGTGGAGATATGCAGGCTGACTGAGCAAGTCGTGTTTTCGGATCCTTACAAGATCTCTGAACATAACCGTTGGACTTCACCGTATCTTGATGCTGATGCCGAGGCAATTCGGAATGACAAAGTGTTAAAACTTGAAGTTGGTCAACTCAAGTCTAAGTACATACTCAATCACCACCCATGTTTTCTTTTCTTTTCTAACTTTTTTACTTTTAATCAGGAAGTGTGTCAATAAATAAACTCGACTGGTTTTATGCAGGTTTTGTGAACAAACACAAGCTCTAATACATGGTGATCTTCATACAAGTTCAGTCATGGTCACTCAAGATTCAACTCAAGTTATTGATCCAGAGTTTGCTTTCTATGGGCCAATGGGGTTTGACATTGGTGCTTTTGTTGGAAACCTGTTTTTGGCTTATTTTGCACAAGATGGTTATGCAGATGACCGAAAAGTATGTCTAGTTTAAGATATACATTTAATTGTTACTTACTTGTGTTGTTATCGGTTTTATAAGGCAAGTATTGTGAATACAGACATATAAAGAATGGATAAAGTGCACCATTGGAGACACTTGGAACCTTTTTCACCAGAAATTTACTTCTCTTTGGGATATGCACAAAGATGGGCCTGGTGAGGCATACCTTCATGAAATTTATCAAGATACAGAGCTTTGGGAGCTTGTAAAACAAAAATACATGATCGGTTTGTTGCATGATTCACTTGGATTTGCTGCTGCCAAAATGATAAGGTAATTCATAGTTTTGCAACCCAAGTTAATGCGAGGTATAAACCTTCTTAAGTTTGATATCATATTTTAGGGATAATCATGCTATTGAATATGTTAAGACCACAAAATTGAAAAAAACCAACACTAACTTTTAGGCTTTTGAGAAAGAAGGCAGCTAGATCGTAACCTTTCAGTTTGAGAAAGAATACGGCTAGATTGCATCCTCCAAGTACATGTGACGTTTTTTGATTGGTTGGATGCTACAATCTAGCCGCTTTTTTCTCAAGAGACTAAAAACTAGCCTTAAAATCATATCCGACCAATTAAAAAAATGCCACATATACTTGGGGGGCTTAGTCTAGCCTCCTATGTCCCCAAGAGGCCTAAAAGTCAATATTTATTTTTGCAATTTTATGGTAACCAAGTTCATTTTGGCGATTTTCCATTTGTTTTGTATGTTATTTATATCGCAGGCGAATTGTTGGGGTTGCTCATGTAGAGGATTTTGAGTCGATTGGTGACCCTGTCAAGCGCGCAGATTGTGAGCGTTCTGCTCTTGATTTTGCCAAGATGCTCATGAAGAAGAGAAGAAATTTCAACACCATTACTGATGTTCTTTCTGCTGTTTAGGAACTTCAGTTGAATGCAAATAGTATATGAATATATGTCAATAAAAGTAGCAGAAACGTCAGAAACACATGCTTAAGTTGATATTTTCTGTGACCATAAAAGTCAAACTTTACCATTTCATTTGAATAAGGATGTAATATAGTTAAATACTTAAGTTCTCTTGTTCATGTCTTAACTACGTACGATGTATAAGCAGCCTTGTATTCACTCCACAGCTGGTCAACAGTCTTCCCGACCAAGTCAACAAAATAGTCAACACTGTAAGCATACCGCATCTTCTTATTAAGTTCAGCCACAAACCCGTTTCTAAGACCTTCACAATAGTCAAGAAACCGAGCGGTCACGTCATACCCCTGGTCCCACTTGTCACCTTTCCCTGGCTGGACCCAGTGGCTAGGTATGTACCCAGCCTTTAGTCTAACAAAATCAGCAATCCCTTCGATCAATCCTGAGGGGGTCGATCCGTTCCCCGACCACTGCCACACATGCGTCATTTCATGATAAATCACACCACTAAATTCCTTGTTGAGATCACCCTGATAACCTGCAATGTAGTTTGTGCTGAAATGGATCTTGTTGTCCTCACAGTAAGCAACACCGTCCATGTCATCGATGAATAAATGGACAAGTGTCACATTTGCCCTGTCGGCTTTGTTTCTTTGTTGGAAGATCCTCCATATGAACAAATTTGAGGATTTTAAGGCGTGTTTAGCGTACTTGTACCCGATTTGGTTCTCGTACCTGATGCCACCTAAGGTTTGTGCAGCTGTGTTGGTGATGTTATATGTGACTGTTGCAAAGGTTTGTGGTAAGACAGCTAGAGTTAGCATGAATGACATGAGCAGTATCGCGTGTTTAGACATTGTGTGATGCAAAACTATTGCATATTGATGTGCTTGAAGTGGTTTATATATATTACTTGAAACACGCAAATACAGTTTGTTTCTTATAAATTAGCATGGATATGTTTGTATGTATCTATAGTTTCACTTAAAATAAGGTACAGCCTGCAAATTTAATCAAGAGTGGTCAAACCTTCTACAAGTGCAGGCCAATATATATATATAACAAGGAAAAGATCAAGTAAAAATGGGGAATTAAGCTTTTTAAAGAAGTGCGGGGAAGAAATCTGGGCCATTAATCAAGATGAATCAATGGTTGAGATGATGTGGTGTCACGTGTGCGGACAAGTTCAAGGTGCAAGAGGAGCAAAATGGAAAATTCGCACCATTGTTTACTTTTATCAAATTTCATATTCTTTTATACCTTATTAATCTTTTATTCATAATTTTTTTTCAGTAACCAAATGTATATTGATTGAAATATATATGAGTGTGTTTTTAAAAAGTTACAACATAAATAACTTATTTTTCATTAGTTAAGCTAAGCTTTGGTGTGTTTTTATGTGATGTATTAGTGGTTTTTAATTAGCATGTATGTTTCGTGTATTCTTTTACACGTCTTCAAACTTTTGGACCTACATGGAGTGCCATGGACATGAGCTCACATGAAATACATTCCCGGTGTGACGAGATGGGTAAGCGAGTTTCTCAACGACGTCGTTTCTCTCCTTGTGAGTTGCAAGGGTGCACCTATAGGCTATAGTTGTTTTATTTTGGGCTATTAGCATATTATTAGTGGCTGGACTAGTGCATAGTGGATCAAGTCACTAAATAATTGATCTTCAAGTCTTCAACCAATTCAAGTTATTTGGATTTTCCTAATTATAATTTACTAGATTAGTTATCCGTATATTACACATGCGAAAACTTGACAGGATATGTAATAAAAACAATTATAATCTAAGTTATGACTATATTCAATTTGTTGTAAAAATTTGATGTGTTTTTAATCAGTTTGCTTTTTAAATCGAAGAGTAATAATGTTTTTTTAAAAATATTATAAAATAGTTGTTTTATTGTTTGTATGATGACTTAGTATATTAAAATTCAGTTAGATTTAAAATTCCAATTATTTAGAAAGAAATAAAACAAAAAAGAAAAATATTGTAAATATCCAAATTCAGTTTGCAAAATTTAAAGGGGTATATAATTGACATATATACTCTTTTATATATACGAAGAGAGGAGATATTTCTTAAATGTAATGAAAATTAGCTATGCATAATTTTAAACTAAGAATAAATCATTATTAATTAGTCATAAATAAATAGTTACTAATCATTTATAAATTTACTAGGTTAACGTACCCACGGGGTGAAACGATAAAATGTAAATATTGTTTTAATAGTATTGAAACAATAACTAATCTAGAATGCTTATAAATTATGTAAATATGAAAACATTGTTGAACAATATGGTAACATGAAAACAGTCATAAAGAATGAAAAGAGTAACATTAAAAAATAGTATGATGATATAAAACATGTACCTTCTTGATCAACTTCTTTCTGGTCCATTTAAATGCTACAACATAGTTTAAATAATCGATTGGCATGACAAATTGTATACATTCCTGAGTCCTGAATAAGAGCATTGGCTCACCATAAGTGTGTCCTTTCACATAACCAATTATGATCATACCTACACCATAATTCAGAATGGTCTCATAAACAACTACATGCTTAAGGTTGTTAACGGCATGTTTGAGGTTGTTCCTTATATGCAACTGCAAGCAAAAACACAGATTTAGTCGTATAATAACAATAAGATAACTGAAAAAAAGACTACAACTATCGAGTAAAAGACATAAAGGTGCAAATAGTCAAGATTATACATATAATCACTTTACCACAGATCTTAATCTTATAAGCTTATATCTTCAGTTAGAACCTCATAAAAAAAATAAGCATACCGGAATTTGCAGTTAGAACCTTCAATTTCAGAAAACATTCAAGCCAATGACCAAGTTCATAAAGGCTTTTCCAAATCCTGCAAAAGATCAAAAGACATTCGAAATCAGAGAAATTCAAAAGATCAATATAATTATAATTTGTACAAAGTTGAAATAAATAAATAAAGTGTAAGTTCTTATGACTTTTCGAAATAAAATTTCAAATATGTTTCATTTAAAATAATGATTATAATCAACTAAATGTAAAGTTATAGGATTGTTTTGTAAAAGAAAGATCCAAAAGGTAAATCGATGTTAAGGAAGATGTTAAAGAAGCTATGTATTCATTGTGGAAAACATGTAACTTCCAATTGACACTAAACATAGACATTTAATCTGGCTTACCTACATGAATTATCTCTGCTTATAATGTTCTTCATAAGAAGATGTCTACCAAACTATAGGCTGAAACCAACAACTATGTCATATATATGCTAATGATAAAATACTAAAAGTAGATAGTGGTGCTTGCAAACTATTCACATATGAATGGGTCAATAGGGCTCCGTTTTTATACCGAACTGGTCATCCAAAAAGTTAGTTAAAACAACGTGAATATATTCACTATGATTTTTGCAATTGATTTCATTATTTCACTATGAATGGGTCAATAGGGCTCCGTTTTTATATCGAACTGGTCATCCAAAAAGTTAGTTAAAACAACGTGAATATATTCACTATGATTTTTGCAATTGATTTCATTATTTCACTATGATGATTCCGACCAAAGTGAATATATTCACTATCAAGAAATTTAACACCTATCAAGAAAGAAATGATGCAGGAAAGTTAGACCACAATCAAAGTTAATATCTACAAATCTATTGGTAACAACTATATGGGGTTTAAAAGGGAAATAAAAGCCATTGATTGATGAACAGAGACAAAAAAATTTAGAAGTTTACAATCATTTAGTAAGATGTTAGTGATAAAATACCCTTTACAATCTTCAAATCTTGAACCAAAATGTCATGCAGTAGATACAAACCATAATTCATTGTCAAAAGTACGATAAAATCACAATCAAGCATTTCAGCATACAACTGGTGAGCAATGTACATTAGTGGGTCAAGCACAAAAATGAAGTTAAACTTATCAATCCAGCACCAAAATCACACTTGTAGATATAATAAATCAAAAAGACTGAAGTGCCATATAGATAGTCTCGGTAAAAGTTCATACACAACTTATAAATTCTCATACAAATTACTAAAAAAATACACTAAAACTTTATGATAAAATTAGTAATATCAAATACACTAAAACCGAACAATGTCCAACCTTGAAATTAATTATAAGCATGTTGATCTCAAAGACTCTAAACTATTCTGAAATTTGAAAAATAAATTGTAAATAACAATCTTTACTTACAAATTTCCAATTCTGCAAACATGACCAACTCCTTTAACATTCATAGTGTAATCCGTAATGAACTACATGTAGGAACCGTCCGTACAAAAACACAAAGAAAAATTTGTATTATTCTTTAAATTCATTTACAATACAAAGAAAGTAAAGAAAACAAGTAAATTACAATATGATTACAACCGAAATAAAATACAATACAAGAAATGAGTAGAAGCAGAAGCAAAAACATGGCTGAGGATTCGTGTTCAACACGGGTCCCTTAAAACAAATTCCGAGTCTCCCAAGAGAACTCGTTTGTTTCCCAGGGTACAACAGCCGAAGCAGTATGTATTGCTGGGATTGACTCACAACCCAAATTATATTTAAAGAAAAGAGAAGAAGAAGATCAACTACATGTTAGAAAAATTAGAAGAGAAAGAATGAGAGAACTTTTCATAGCTGGAGTTCTTTGGTGTTGTATTTGGTGTGTTTTTAGTGTGTTTTCAACCAAGGTTCACCTTGGTATTTATATGACAAGAATGAGTTGAAACTCATCATTCATTGTCCATAAACATGAGTTGAAACACCTATTCAACATAATTATGAGTTGAAACTTCTATTCAACATAAATAATTAGTTGAAACCCACAAAATATTCAAACTTATAACACCAACTAATTTATTATTTTGTATTTTTCACAAAATATAATTTGTGTATTACAAAATTTTCCAACAATCCCCCACATGGGAAAAAGACAAAATCTCATTTCTCAAATGAAAAACCCATTTTCTCACGTGAAAAAACTCATTTTCACATATTATTCCAACAATCCAAATTGATCGTTACATACTAGTTCCTTAGATATAATTTAGCGGTTGAGTATTGCCGGATAGGTAGGTGTTACCTTTGAACCTTCCGTTGTGATGCACACTTAGTCTCCTAGTGGTTCGGTAGACGTGATGTCCTTGAACCAACCACCACTTATGGAGACGACAATACACTTCACACAACACTCTCCCTGGTTCGATCAAACCCTCATTGTCGTGTCCGTTATGGTCATGGAACACTAGCCTGGTTCTGCGAAAGCTCTAGGAATTGCGCGCCCCACAATTTCATTCGAAGCGACCCCACTTCTCTTTCACATAGGTGATTTATCTAAAAAATCATTAAAAGCATTAAGGTTACTATGATTACGCAAATCATTAACCATACGGTATGCTTAGCCTCACAACGTGTCACTGTTGTTATAGGAATGGACTAGGAAGTATTTAAGCTCCCTTTATAATTTAGGAGGACATATATAAACGTTTATACATATTAGCTTATATATCGACTTGTATATTAGCTATGCCCCCACAGTGACCACCCTTAGATATATGAGTAGGTTGTCCTATTGAACTTAGATCTTGGGATCTCCAGTCAACTAAGTTAGGTTTTCCTTCATATACCATCTTTCATGGGCTTTAGTCTCATTCCACAACTACGTCTCTCATGTTGTTGGATCCAAAACCATTATCTATGACTCCGTCGAGTCAATATAGATAATTGCAGTTGAGATGAGTTGTTATGATGTGTTATTAACTCACAAGTTAATCTTGCCTTTTGTCATTTTTTAAGACCATAAGTTCGAGTATCAACTCGAACTGAGGTACATTTTTGTCTTTAAAATGCATTTCAAGCCTAGCATATCCATGCCATTAGTAATTAGATGTTAAATCTAACCAATTGACCTTCGAGTCTAGCTTGTAGATTCGGTCACATAGTTGCATTATATTTGGCTCAACAAAAGGTTCTCTTTTGATACGGGTTTGAGAAAACTTCTCAAATACCATTTCTCAAATGGCTTTCCCCCACATTTCCTGCATTTAGATAGAAAATGTTTAAATATACGATTAGACATCCATGATTTGAACAAGATTAACGTCTTGTATCAAAGATGTCGTCAATGCTTGTTTGCCGACTAAAGCAACGCATGCCTTGTCATAAGTTGTTATCAACCATCTCAAACTTAAATACTTTTAAGTTATCATCTAGGTTAAATCTAGAAAATTGAGTTCTCCATAAGTTATATGACTTTTCTTAGATTGAATGACAACCGTCATTCAAATTGTCTTATAGACAACTTTACTTTTATATTGTATATGAGTTGAATGTTTCACATTAATAGTCTCCTCAGAGCACCATAATTAACAAGTACTAGTCTAGCATGCACTACAATACTCTAGCATGTGAACAGAAGATGCATCATTCTGATTCTTCACAGCTTTTAAGGAATATCTCAATATTCGTTTAAAACATTCATCTCATAGTTTAAACAAACAATGAGAGTTGTTCAACATCCCAAAATCTCAATATTTAGGAACGTCTAATATGTATGTTACGTAAACGTACATAGACCGTCATTCAATCTAGGATCATAAACTTTTTTTTCTTCCTTTTTCTCAAAAGGTTTCATCATTGACTCATATGGACTTTGAAAAATCACAAATTGATCTCCCATAGTGGTACTCCCACTTTGAACAATCACAAAATTGATATAAAACATCATGTTGTTTATATGGTAAATTGTTCACATGTATTAGTATTTGAACAATTATATATGTTCATAGCAACAAAGATTTATCTTTCCATCAAATAGTCAACTTGAATCTATTATTGCTTTATGACATGTTACTTTCACAAGAGTAACAAACTATGTTAACACTTTATGTAAACTTTTGGTTTATTTCATTCTAAACCAAATCTTAGTTTTGCCAAAACATGTACTTAGCAGTTTCGAAATAAACTATTTTAATTTTATGTTTTGATTACGGAAATCAATACCCAAAATTGTAAATAGTTTTATTGAATAAAATACTTCTAATGCACACATTAAAGATAAGATGTTTACATAAAACACTCTTATTTAAATTTATCATTAACACACATGTTAAGAATAAACGCCTACATAAGACGCTTTTAGACCATAAAATTTAGGTCATATCTAACACATATGCTAGATAAGTAAATGGGTTCTAACACGCACATTAGTCAACAAAAAGTCTACATCAAACGTTCTAAGCATATGGTTTCATGTAATGAAAGGTTCCAACAAAACGTTTGCAAAATGTTTTGAAACGAAAAGTTTTATAAAATAGTCATTTCTAAAGCACGCATAATTAATGATAATGATTGTCAACGTTTTCGAGTGAGTAATGATTTTATCATTTGTTTCTAACAAAAAAACGATTTTAAATTTAAAAGATTAATACTAAATCCATACAAAATTAATTATATTATAAAGAATCTCTTCTAATACTTAATTAGAATATCAATAGGTTTTAACACACATGTTAAAACACAAGTTTCACTTTCACATATAAAAGATTTCTTACTCGCAAATAAGAAATACAAGTTTTCATAAGATGCGTACACAAACATAACCAATCTTAAGACCATATGAAAACTAATCTTGAAACCCACAAACGGGTTAATTCAAAGTTTTAATCTTGAAACCACATAGGTTTCGAAACCTTTGATTTAAAACAAAATTGGATCTTCAACCTTTTTGTTTTAATACCTTGAACCATTCAAAAAAAAATTTAATGAAAATAAAACCACTTTTGAATGTTAAAGAAACTCATGAGAGTATTAAACTCTCAAAGTAATTGAGTCAAATTTTATGAAAAGCTACAAAAGCTTTTAAATGGTAAAACCAACAAATGGTAAAAATTACGCTCAATCAAAACCAACAAATGATAAAAATTGAACCACTTTCTTTGTAAATAAAATCCGGTTCAAAAAAGAAGTCAAGTGTAAGTTCTCTAAGTCCAACTTTGAGAGACAAACAATGACTCTTTTTTTTTTTAAAATACGAACGGTGATTTAAAAAATTTGTTTTAAGATTGTAGGAACCGTCCGTACAAAAACACAAAGAAAAATTTGTATTATTCTTTAAATTCATTTACAATACAAAGAAAGTAAAGAAAACAAGTAAATTACAATATGATTACAACCGAAATAAAATACAATACAAGAAATGAGTAGAAGCAGAAGCAAAAACATGGCTGAGGATTCGTGTTCAACACGGGTCCCTTAAAACAAATTCCGAGTCTCCCAAGAGAACTCGTTTGTTTCCCAGGGTACAACAGCCGAAGCAGTATGTATTGCTGGGATTGACTCACAACCCAAATTATATTTAAAGAAAAGAGAAGAAGAAGATCAACTACATGTTAGAAAAATTAGAAGAGAAAGAATGAGAGAACTTTTCATAGTTGGAGTTCTTTGGTGTTGTATTTGGTGTGTTTTTAGTGTGTTTTCAACCAAGGTTCACCTTGGTATTTATATGACAAGAATGAGTTGAAACTCATCATTCATTGTCCATAAACATGAGTTGAAACACCTATTCAACATAATTATGAGTTGAAACTTCTATTCAACATAAATAATTAGTTGAAACCCACAAAATATTCAAACTTATAACACCAACTAATTTATTATTTTGTATTTTTCACAAAATATAATTTGTGTATTACAAAATTTTCCAACACTACAAAATATCATTCGCCCGGTACAAAACATGACATGTGCATATTGACCAAAACTACTAATTCATTACAAACGAAAGGTAAACATGCATTTGTAATAATTAAGATATACAGTTTAGATTGAGAGTAGGGTTTGATCGTAAACGTATTTTGTATGAATTAGAGTTTACATGGGGATTAATACGACCAATCTGATTGATCGTAACCAATCAGTCTTTTCAAAACACCTTATATCCAAAAATAACGTAAATCAATTTTACTCAAATCATAACAACATATGAAAATAAGGGTTTCCCAAAAAGAGAACTTTAACATAGATTGATAGAAAGAAAACAATGAAGATTAACATACCAGTGGAAGATGGTGATTTTGATCGAAGTGATTGAAATCGTAGATGCAAATTACCATTAACTTGATTCTTGATTTTTGAATCATAGATGGATCCCAAAATCAACTCAAACAACGAAACCCAAAATTATTAGTGAATCGTTTATTTTTTTAAAGATGATGAAATCGCATAGACAAAATAAACAACATGGAAAGGGAACTTACCTTGAAAAGCAAATTGAATATGATGATCGGCGGATTGAAATCGTATGATCGAAGTGGTGCATTCAAATCGCAGGAGAGCGGTGGATCGTTTGAGGGGGGAGGAGGCGAATGATCAAAGAGGAAGATGGAGGCGTAAGAAATAGCAGAGAGATTTAGAGTTAGGGTTTGTGTGAAAACAAAAGTACGAACGTGGAAAATTAATAAGGGCGTATATATTGGATCCGAGATATGAAGCAAAAACGGGTCAACTACAAAGACGGGTCAAACCAAGATCCGCATAAAGGCTGAGAAGGAATGTGGTGTTGACACGTGGCGCAGTATGGTGAGATGTGTTAGCGATTTATTAGAAGAGGAGATAGTTGCTAGCTAGCTCTTGTTGTTTACTTTGTTTTTCATATATTTTGTTATATATGTTGCCTTCGATAATGATGATAAAGAAAAAGTTAACCATTGATTAAAAATATAAAAGTGATCGGTGTATATGTATTTATTTAAAACAGTTTTCACCTTTTTATCTGTGGACTTAATTATCTTTCAAACAAATTTATTTATAGAATTGATCGAGAAGAGTTATAATAGTCGTAGGTTCTAATAATGAAGATGATAGATTCATGAACCTATGTTTGTGTGTTCATGTATCTCCTCGGTCATGTGCTTAACGTACAAAGGGAAGAACTGTAAAATGGAACAAATGTCAAATTCAATTTCTTTCCACTCACCGAGTCTAATCAAGCCTACAAAAACATGATTTAATTTGTTGAAAATTTGTGGGAAAATTTAGGATTTCTTTTTGCTTTTAATTTGTTGTTAGAATTTCATGGTTAGTATTTTGTGGAAAAAACGTAAATCTCGTATCAGAACCTTACATAAATGCCATTTTCCTAGTAGTGTGATTACACGAGTGATCGATCGAATGACAGAATTGAAGTCCAAGGTTCACTTCTATGTCACATGTCCCTTATTTTTACATGTTTTATGTAACCCTTAAGACCAACCATACCTTTAGAGAGAGCTAGCTAGCTTTATAGAAAAAATTACTAATCATCTTTCCATATATGAATGTCAAAATAATATGGGACATCATAAAATCGAAACTAAAATTGAGTGACAGTTTATCTAAATTCTAAACTATATCGATCTTAAGCGGATTATACATATTTTTATGAGTATATCTTAGCTACTTTATAATAATAATAATTGTTTTAAACGTATATATATTCAAATGAAAACTCATTTATAATTGAAAACTCTAAGAACCACTAAATATACGTATACGTGTAATCTACCATATATACGCATACGTATTTCATGTGGTTTTCAGTGTTTTCAATTATAAACTTAGTTTTCAATTATATATAAATATTATATCTTATAATAAAAAAAATTGATGTCACGTGACATGTGGAGCTATTGTTGTCATCATTTTCCCTACATTAATATATTAAATATTTAATCATCGTACTATTGCACAAAATACAACCATCAAACTAATATATTTCCCTATCAATTACAAAAATAAATACCATATTCTTATTAATGTATCAATTACCAAAATATATATGTAAAAGTAATTATCATATTCTAAGTAAACGTATCATTTACCAAAATATATATCAATATATTTCAGTCAAAAAGTATGTCAATTAAGTAGTTTAAAAGTTGATAAATTTTAATAACTTATTTGAATCAGGAATTTCAGCAAGTTTATCATATAAATTTAATAAAAATATTTATTAGCATTAGAAAATGCAGCATGGAAAATGTAGTATATATATATGGTTCTTTACACGCCAAAAAGCAGCATGGAAAATGCAAGGATTGTACTACGTACATCACTCATTCATCTTCGTCATATTACATGTTTCTCATTTAAATAATGTTTTATTTGTGGAGGAATAAGTCTGACCCGACCCCTCTTATGAGATTCAAATAATTAATCAAACAATTAAATGATCATATTTTATTTCGATAAGAGATAAGGGAAAATTAATATATTGGAAATTACCAATCTTGTTCGTGCTCGCATTAGGCACTAAGTGTAGTTTGGATTGAGCCTTTATATTTCCGAAGGTTTAAGATCGTGCCTTCAAGGGTCATACATGCATGAAAAAAATGCATAGCTTGGGCTATGACTAGGGGTGTTAATCGGGTCAACCCGATCGGGTTTCGGGTTAATCGGGTCGGGTTAGTCGGGTTTTTTAAAAATAAAATCTAACCCGCAACCCGACCCTATTAAGGTTCGGGTTTTTCGGGTTCGGGTTAATCGGGTTTCGGGTTAGTCGGGTCGGGTTAGCCGGGTTAATTGGGTTACTTGGTAACTAGAACATTTTCAAACCTAATTAAAGATCTCAGGTTCGAATTCACATCAAAATATCATTGTACTATCAATTTAGAGTACAATAATTTGAAAAATGTTTGATCATCTCCTTTGTTGGTTTATATTGTTAATTTACAAATGTATAGTAATTTTAATTATTTCAAAACGCGAGCAAGTAAACTTATAAAGCGTCAGTCTTTATATTTTTGTGAATAAGTTATCATAATGTCTCATTTTTCACGTTCAATTTATTTTAAATGATTAATTAAATATTAAGTTTGTGAAAATTAGTGAGAACAAAGGACCGAGAACTAAAGGTTGTTTGTGAACGATCCAAACATATGCAAATATATGTAAATTGAATTGATAGGCATGGAACACTAATCGGGTTATTCGGGTTAACCCGTACCCGATATTTTTTTCCAAAACAAACCCGCAACCCAACCCTATTAACAATTCGGGTTATTCGGGTTAACCCGAATAACCCGATTAATACTTTTGACCCTATTTAACCCGACCCTAATTAGCTTATTCGGGTTTGGGTCGGGTCGGGTTAATCGGGTTCGGGTATTTTGAACACCCCTAGCTATGAGCCTTCGTTTTGGGTGTGCTAGTGTGCTACTGTAGGCGACTTACCCGATTATTATTTCAAAATAAGTCTTTTAAATAGAGTTATGATCACTTTTATATTTTTTTTGTCAACTTTTTTGCTTGGGGCTTGTGTTTGGCCTATTAGTGTTTTTAAGCTCGTTTAAGGTTTTGACTTTTTTTTATTTAAAGTACCATAATACTAACGGAATGAACATTGATCATTTTTAAGAAAAACTTTTGGTTTTGTAAATTCTCTGTCTTTTGGGGTGATTTTGAGGGGTTTGGGTTTGGATCATCACGGATATTCATAGAACCAACATGATTAAGCCTTAGTCTTTATCGTTACGCTACATCAAATGGACATATAAATGTATATAATGTAGGTCAAAATGCATTTTTTCCTTGAAATTTACTCTTAAATTCTTAATAAAAGGTATACTGGTTTTTATCGGTATCAAGTATCACCTTTTAATTTCTACCGGTCCTAACTATTGGGTTACCAAAGTGATAAAAATTGTAAACCGTTGACAACTAATTTAATAGCTAGGACCGATAGATTTCAAAATGTGATAGTTGAAACTGGTACAAACCAATATACCTTAATAAAAAAAATGCACAGTTTATACAATAAAATAACAGACACACGGACAAAAAATTGCGACACAATCGCATTTTAATAGCAAAAAAACAAAACTTTGACCCTTCAATTACTATGAATAACCCCGAAGAATCATATTCAATAAGTTCACGCACTACGGAGCTGTTAACTTCTTGAAACTAGAAAGTGTTGGTTTGTTGGACAATATGAGTATTTACAAACAACTTCATAGAAACTTTAAAATAATAGATTTAAGGGACTGTTTGACAATATTTGAATCATTAAGTACTGAATGGTTAAGAGGTCTGAATCATTAAGAGTTCTATCAATAAGAATGATGTTGGGGTACAACTTCAGATGAGGGTAAGTTTGTATATGCTGTATTCAGTTTCATTCATCATTTTTCTGTCTCTTAACCATTCAGCATTTAACTGAACCATTCAGATGTTTTTTTTTCTGAAACAAACGCTCTGAATGTTGAATGATTAAGCACTGAACTGAACCATTAAAAGGTTAAACAAACACCCCTTAACGAACATGGATGAATTGATTACAAAGTTTTGAACATATAAACAAAACCTTAAATCAAACCCACACAACAGTAACATAAATTTGTTTACAAACTGAAAACAGATTTCTTCACGAAACATGTGATGACAAGTTTTTAGCAAATAGTATCTTGGTGCACCTATATAAGTTTTAGGTAGCGTTGACAAGAACCATATCTTGTGTTGCTCCTACGTCCAATTTGTTCGGGTCCGCAAGCAGCAACCCACGTTGCATCAGATCCATTCTCATCACGTTAGCTGTGTGTTGTAACAAATCAATTTCGGATTCTAGAGTCCCCCATTCGATTTCAAGTTCTTTTACGTCGTCGTCTTCTTCTCCCAGACGTTTAGCTTCCAATAATCGTAGCTTCGTGCCCGAGAGCTCGGATTTCCTTTGCTCGATGGTGGCCATGATTACTGGCAGCTTTGAGATGAAGGATGATTGTCTTTGTGTGTCCATTGGTTGAATATATCATATGGGAGTGGTTTTGGTGGCCGGGCTATTTATAATATATAGAGGAAGTTGGTTAATTTGGTGGAGATAGAGATATATTCTTGCATCCTCCAATAAGTTTTTTTAATTGCATTTGTATCCGCATTAAAATATTTTTACCTACCGATCAACACTAATTGACTTCATTTGTGACCAGGTTCAACCGTCCACTCTATTTTTGATATTTCTGATACTAGAACTCATAATTTTCTAGGAATGAATCTTTTTTTTTTGGTAACCTCAAGGCCCATTTGGTTCGCAGAATTATTGATAATTGAATTTGATATTGAAAATTAAGATTTTTCAATTAAAACTGTGTTTGAGAAATATTAAGAACTTAAGAAGGATGCTTTACCACAAAAATAATTTTGATTAAAACATCTTATATTTTCAATATCAATTTCAATTCTCATTAATTCGACGACCCAAACGTCCCCTTAATTTATCACCATGTTAGAATTTTATAACAACAAAAGCGTGTTTTCCATTTGTATACATGCTACTTCCTTCATGTAATTATATTCCATTTAACATAAAATAGATAATACTTTTAAACATGCTACACACTGTAATTTATCGTATATAGAGATAGAGACTCAAGTGACCAAGTTTCAATCTCCACTTTTATGGTGGAAGGCCTTGACGCCAATAGTGGTTCAGTCTCTTGGGGTTTATTCCTGAACGCTCTCTAACATTGAAGTCCATAGGCCCGGTGGAAGACCTTGAGGACAATACTTGCCGTTAAAAAAAAGATATATTGGTTTTTACTAGTCCTAACTATTACCTTTTGTCTTCTATTGGTCCCAACTATTAAATTGGTTGTCAACGGTCCCAACTTTTATCACTTTGGTAACCACTGGTCCCGTCGTTAAATTTTTTTAACGCCGTTAAGTTTTTTTTCAAATTAAAGACCGATGTTTTAGACCTTTTGATCAGAAGGATAATACTTGTCGATTAATGTAAAAGTTTTCTCGAAAAGGCTCTCTGAACGATAAAATTTTTACATTTGATTGATGCACCGTTAGGTTTAAACACCCGATCGAAGCACTATTTTGTTGTTTGGAGCGCCGTTTTGAGGTAACTTTTCCATCAATCGACTTATATTATCGTTCCGATCAAAATGCTTATAACATCGGTATTGAATTTGGAAAAAAACTTAACGGCGTTAAAAAAATTTAACGACGGGACCAGTGGTTACCAAAGTGATAAAAGTTGGGACCGTTAACAGTCAATTTAATAGTTAGGACCGGTAGAAGACAACATGTGATAGTTAGGACCAGTGAAAACCAATATACCTAAAATAAAAAATAAAAACTCAAGATTAGATTAATTGAGTATTCGTAATTGTTTAAAGCTTACCTAGCTAGTAAAATCATAATGATAATGATTAATTGAGCATTCCTCATTGTTTAATTCAAAGAAATTAAGAAAACATATAACTTAATCGACACATATTTTCAATTTAAAAATCACATTATCTTTTAGACTTTTCATAAAGTCTTTGCAGCCTAATAATCAAAAAACGACAATGCTTTACAAAACGTTCATATTTGAATATTTTGCCATTACTGCCATGGGTTAATGCAATATTCTATTACTTTTATTAAATAATTTAATTATCGTACATATATATTATTATTAAATTTAAAAACTGCATTAAAATAACTGTCTTTTAAATATTTGCATACAATAGTCGTGTTTGTAAAAATTGTTTCCACCTTCATCTGTCACATGTTTATGTGGACATGTGACTTGGGTTTTTTTAATTAGGTGGCATTTTATTGAACTTCATTACACATAAGGTCCTTGTGTAATTAACTAAATCGGTGTCTGAATATTTGAATTTCAAGTCATCATCTTTGTTTCATAAATAATCGTCGATGAACACATATATGCAGAATGGTTTTATTTGTTTATTCATCATTGTTTTAATATATTTTACCATTTGATTACTAATTAAAATAATATATATTTAATATAATGCTACGAGTATTGTTAAGTGATGTGTGAATCTCTTTTTTTGTGTGATGAAAAAGACCAAGAACAAATTTTTCTTCAATTGCTCATGTCCACTACACTTAAATTAGAGGCAATCTATGTATTAGTAAGGAATTTAATACATTAAATAAATAAGATACCACCTAATTAAAAAAAATCCAAGTCACATGTCTATGTAAATATAAAACTAACAAAGTTATAAAAAAAAGTTAACTTGAGGAGACCGCCAACAAAAAAATAAGGTGAAAGGTGTGACTGGTGAGAACAGTTTTTTATAGGCGAGATTACTGACCAAAGTTTGAAAGGTTGGAATGCGATATTCAAAAAATCAGTGTCTTCTTTTCACAATCTTAAAGTATGATCAATTATTTGCTCAATCTTACTCAAACTTGGAACATATATTTTCTTAAGTTTAGTTGAAGTAATGATAATTCATTTTCAAAAACTGAAGGAAGTAATGTGAATTTAATTTGCAAGCACTCAATTGATATCGTTAAGACTTGCAAGCAAAAGAAGAACTAAATGAGAAAGATAACTTTTAGGAGCAATCTTTCTACATCTTGTATCTTCATCATATCATTATCATACACATAGCAATCAAATAGTGATCACACGAGTAAGATAACTTTTAGGAGCAACTTTGATGGATATCGGGATCAAACCCTAGTTTTTGCCCTACTTGATGATACCAGATCATTTAAAAGTTCTTGAAAACTTAATTGAATGATGTCCTGCTTGTTAGGTAAATTATTTCCCAACACACATACAAAAAACCTTTACGCATTTCCATTCTTTTTTTACACAACAATTTCTACCTTTCAACAAGGTTCTTTGTTACCACTTTTACACCAAAGATGCAAAGAGCCAAAGAGTAGACGGTTTCTAAAACTTTTAGGAAGTTACAATTTACAAATATGGTTAACTAATGATTGTTTCATCAGCCCAATATAAAATAATAAAGCCCACTATACCAGGCCCACCTTAATTCTTATATATCTTCATTATCTTGTGCCGATTTATATCCGTCGACGGTCGATCCATGTGAAATAAAAAAATTATATTGCAATTTTCATGTTTCTCTATTGGAGTATGAACATTTTTCCTATAAGCTTAACAGTTTACGTGCATAAGAATTTTTTATTGTACCAGTTTCAGTAATCCTGTCTGTTAACCGTCTAAATTGTCATTCCTTTCCCACACAAGCCTCCTACGTGAGGAGTATAGTCATCTTTTTTCTTTAACCCTCCAACAATGTAAATTTATTAAAACCCCGAACAACCGTCTTTACCTTTGGTGGAGTTTCTCACCGAGTTACATTGTAAAAAGAAAAGAAGAAAGACGATTTTATCACTCACGTGAGAGGCGCGTGTGGATAAGTAATAACAATTTAAACGATTAATAAACTAAGGGAATGAAACTGTCGAAATTAAAAAATTTATAGACGTTACTAATAAGTTTGTATTATAACGTTTTACAAGCTTAAAACTTAAAATCCTAAGAATAAAAAGTGAAATTTGCTATAAAAAAAAAAAGAAAAGAAGAAATCACGTTTTTTTCAATAGCCCACCGGCGCACAACAAGCATAATTTGAGGCACGTATTTTCCTACACTTTTTTTAACAACATTTTCCTATATATACTTAAGAACCGAAACCAATGTAGTTAACTCACCCTTATTATATATATATACAACTTAAAAATACAAACACGTACATACGAGGGTATAAAAGGTACGTTAGAAATATATACACATTTGTTGATGAAACTTTTATGATCGAGTATCAATATTTACATGCTTTTAAACATATGCAAGCCATACACATTACGTGGTTAGTTAACCATTATCGATCGATCTGTCATTATATTTATTGCTAATTCAACTAATGAATGAATTGATATCTTGTATCTACTTAATCCAATTGCACCAGAGAAAATATTGTAGCTTTCTAGTTCAGATGTCGTTTCTGTAACGCCTTCTAGTTCTTCCATCATGCCCAAATTCTTAAATCTCTGAATATTTGTACTGTTATCCTTCATCATCCATATCGCCAGTTCTACTACATATCTTCGAATTCTGGGAGTTTTAGCATTTGGATTCGGGCATTTCTTTAGAATCTGGACAAGTGTTTTCGCTAATTCCTCGACATGCATTCCGCTCTCTTTGAACATGCCATTAGTTTCTTCATATGTCATGAATTTGAACATGTGTGCTGCTAATCCCACCATCACTTCTTGTAATTTAATGTCATTTGTCATAATTAATTCTCGGAGAACCTACACAAAAATAATACACATTGACTCGCCTAAAAATTAGCAAGGTTTATGGAAAACAACTAAAAATTCTAACTCGACTACAATTTAGCCGGGTTTAGCCAAAACACGGCTTAGCTTCCTCAGGTGAGATCAAGTCAACGATTATTACGATACCTTATTATCGGTTGAATATAAATATGACTAGAATAAAGGTGGAATGATTATTATGATAACATATGTTAATCAAATAAACAAACTGAGTGTTATCGGACTCGCAAACCAGACCGTGACACCCCGCCCCAAGTCAGTTTTGATTTATGAGAGATAAAGTTAATTACCGTAGGGGCTGATGTTATTACGGTTCTTAGCTCCTCAAAGAAACCATTTCCACTGTAAATGCACAAATTCCTCAAAATCCTAGCAGCATTCACTCGCAACAACGGACTCTCCAACGCATTTACGAGTTTATGAACCACGTTCAACTTCAAGATCCGATGACAGTTCCGTTCGCTTTCAAACGCCAACATTCCTATCGCTTCTCCAGCTGCAATCCTCACATAACTTTGCGTCTCAAGAAACAATACATCAAACAATCCTTTCATCACACCTCCCGTACCACCAATCCTTTCACTCGCTTCTTCCTCCAACGCCAAACTCGTTAAAATATTAATCGCAAGCTTTTGTAATCTCGGATGATTCTCACCGTGCTTTAAAATCCCCCGAATGTAACTAACCGTGAAAACCAGCTCCGAAACCTCAGCCCGAAGTTGTTTTCCAGTTACCCCAGTGGAACTTACTAACATTTTCACGACTTGTAACGATCGTTTCACCGTCGAAATTTGAGTTTCTGTAACGCGTTTATCGTTCAATAATCGTTCATCTGCATGCATGCAATCTATAATTTTCTTTAACAACCCTCTTGTGTTTCCAATCTTTCCGCAAATGTCATGATCACGAGCTAGTTTTTTTAGAATTAAAAGGCCTAGTTGATTAAACGCCCAAAAATCATAATCTCCATGATCTTCAATAAGTTCCGTTTTACAAACTTCACCAGAGTTCAACAAAGATGATATTGACTCCATAGCTCCGGGGATCCCGGCTACCCGAAGTCCGTTTTGCTTCTTTCGGACGAGTTTGACGATAACTTTCCCCGCGGACATTCGTATCTCTTCTTGTTGTACATCTTTCCAGTTTAGCATTTCGACTAAACGTTCCATTACCGATATAGTAATCCCGAGTTTCTGAAGAGTATCTTGTTCGAATCTTGGACTTGTAGTGAATCGTTCCAAGATTCGAACACCGATAAGTTGTTCGTCAGATGAGTTCGAGTTCAAAAGCTCCATAGCGAAAGAAACCATGTCCATTTGTAATCCATTGAATATACTTCCGTTAACACTTTTCGAATACGAGTCGTAAAAGAATCGTCTAACGGAAACCATACCCGTGTGGCCTAACTCGAGTTCTTCGTTGACAGTCTCTAACATTTTTTTGTACATCACGTTCCATTCCCAATATGCTTTCTCAAGAAGAAACAACATAGCCTCGGCCAGTTCTAATCCGTAGAAGATCGTAAGAGCTGATGTTCGGTTCAGCTTATGATTATCGACATGATATTCTAACGTGTTTGTTTCATAAAAGTTATGATTCACTAGACGTGTGACAGAAATGAACACACAAGATGCTGCGGATACTAATTGTAACCAGTAAAGAAGTTTACTAATGTTGCTTGATACGAAAACCCATCGTCCGTATGGGAGAAGTGGAACGTCCGAACTGATCCATGTTCGCGACGCTACTTTTGGTGTTTCGTGTATTTTTTTACTGTATTCACCAAGCGAGCTTGACGCAATAGGGTGGAAACTACTGACTCCAGGGTCGGCGAGCGACCATGTGGCTTGATGTTGCCATTCGAGCTCATGACTTCGGCTGAAAATGCGGGTACTTTCGACTAGAAGAATGATGGTTACTAACCAGAAGTCTATTTTGTCTATGGTTATAGCGAAGCCGCCTAGTAGAACCACTGTGGCCCAGATGAAGCCCAGGGTTCCTAGCCCAGTGGCGGCTTTTTCGAGGATGGCGAGTCTTAGGGCGAAGAGGGTTAGTTTTTTTTCGGGTGCGGGTTTTTGTCGTGAAAATGGTGTTGTGTGTGTTGTTTCGTTGCTGGTTTGTGGTTCGAAAATGGTGGTGGTTTTTGTGTTGATTTGAGTGAATGTTTGTGGTGAATTAATGTCGTTGATTGGGAGATGAATGCTGCCTTGGCTCTCCGGGGAGATTATTTGATGATTCATGATGATTTTGGTGTACGTTTAAGAACATGTGTAATATTAATTTATATACTCGATCCGTATATTTTAAAAGGTGTTTAACAATACGCTATGTAAACTTACTGTAAAATCTATATCTATCACCATTAAATTAACGTTTTGGAAAGAAAAATATATTTATTAGATATCATGATAATAATATTTATATATGAAGAAAAAAAGTAAGCTTAGAGAGTAAGTTTATCTTTTCATGGAAATGATTTTTAATCAACAATAATTCAACTTTTTTCGAGTTTGCTTATTATCGAGAAAAACACAAAAAGGCTACTCTTTTTTGGTTTGTTAGTAACTTAAATGTCAAATATCAAACCTAGCTTCATATATAAGTTCTTCTTTTGCGTTTTTGCCATATGGTCACGGTCAAGTACGTGTTTACTTTTTAAAAACTTGTTATCGATCATATATAATACTCCTACGATAAAAAAAACTAGTCTTTTAAAAAATGACTCTTAGTTTCCTAATGTTGGTTTGTGAAGTCTATGACGGGTTTTGGGTTGACAATACTAGAAGACATGAGTCAGGCTCGGTTTAGTTTTTTTGAATCATAAGTTGCATGTAAACCATAGTCACATGTGTTTTTAATAGCGTATATCAATCAAACTATTATAGATATATAAGTCTTAATTGCAGCCAACGTATGTAGCCTGTAGGAACCTTGACCGATTGAACCATGTACATTGTACGTTAAATTCGAGATGGACCTATAATTGTATTAGTATAAAGATAATTAACAAAAAGAAAGTATCTATGAAGTATATTTTAAGGCAAAACCAAATCATAACCATTGCTTGAATTCGTTATCATACATAGTTGAATCGCAAAAATGTCTGAAATTAAATTTGACTGGCATATTTAATTATGGAGTAATGATTGTGTGTATGTGGTGACTTGAAAAACGACTTAATTAAATTGGTGGGAAATTAGCTGGTTGGATTATATAAACAAATAAGGTATTCAAGTTGAGTGCACGATATTAAAACCCTAAACTCTCCACATATATATTGTTTTTAATATTTTATTTTTACCGTTGAATATTCACAGTTACACACCGCCAAAAACTTTAAAAACTTTGTTTAAAGTTAGGAGTGTCTGTAGAAATTTCATTGAGTTGAGATTAATCCTGACTAATAAATTAAAGTTTGATTTATAATTAAAATTTAATTTTCATACATTTTATACAGACTGTTGAAGGTGTCGGCAATGATAATTAATAACTAGCGGATTTCCTGATATGAGTTTATATATACCTTATTCTTTTAGTTTTATGGGATTTTGTAGCAACATGAGAATCAAAAAGTAATTAAATTCTTTTAGAACTTTCATATTTCTTTATTGTTGGCCAAAAAAAAATTGTATTGCCAAAATATGAAACCTTGAAAATGGGAAAAATGGACCAAAGGAACCTTAGTTGAAGAACATAAAGGGCCCTGATTTCTCGTTCCCTAAGCCCACAAACTGATGAGCCGTCCTTCTCGTAATTATCTTTTTTGGACAGCGAAACGAATAAAGTCCGGCTACCCGGGATAACCCAATGGCGAAAAGCAACCCCAAACGCTCTGCGAGCACAGACAGCACTAGGTAGCCGAAACCCACCTATTAACCCGACTCCAATTCGGGGGAAACCCACTAACCCGTCCGCCCGTAGGCATGACAACAAGCTAGTGGTAAAACTCGTTTGGCTCAGAGATCGAACTTGTGTTGCCAAAAGTCTCCCTTCATTGCTCCATTTGCCCCTTCCAAAGTGGTGGTAGTGGGACTAGAACTTAGGTCTCTTTTGAAGAATCCAAGTCTCTTACCACTACACCACATGCCACAAGTCTCCCTTCATTGCCTCATTTACTCCTTCCAAAGTGGTGGTAGTAGAACTAAAACTTGAGTCTCTTTTGAAGATTCAAGTCTCTTACCACTTTATTGCCCCCATTTGCCCCTTCTCGTAATTATCTTTGAGTATAGGGTTAGTAATTGATCTGTATGTATTTAGGATTTAATCTAGTTAAACATAAACGTTAAATATTCTTGCATGTTTGATATGTGTATAGTTTTATCTTTTCTGTTGATTATATAGTTTTGTTAGTTATTTTGAAAGGCCATGTGTCATTTATTACTTTTGATACTGAATTTGTTTTTTTACATTTTTTTATAACTAGTAAGCAATAACCATCACAACATGTAACTAGTTTTTGTTTGCTTATCATATCCAATCTTCAACAACAAGAGTAAACATGTCATGCCGATGTGATCTCTAACTTGGTAGAACTTAGGTTTCAATTCATTCGCATATTTCGATTGTAATCATCTTTCTCTAACTTGGTAGAACTTAGAGTAAACATGTCATGTCGATGTGACCACTTAATTAATTAATAACATTCAAATCTTTTTACAATCAACTTCAAATGTCAATAGTTAAAAATACTTTAGTTAAATAATCAAACAAACGTGTGATACTGATCACATACTCCTTATAAATATGATACTTAATTTACCATCGCTACATAAGTTATTTAGGTTTTCGACTAGCCCTAGTCTATCAGTGTTTTTCAGTTTTTGATCTTTAAATTGAAACCAGAACTCAAAAAACTTTCCTTTGTTTTTAGGACACTAAAGTCCTTTACTCTCAAGTGTTTTTTTTCTACTTCACTTAATTAAGTGTAACGGAATTCATGTTTTCATCATGGTGCATATATAATCGTAAGAAGATTTTTGGAAATCGTAGCTCGGATGGTTTATAAGCAGTAGCGACTGACATGCACTTTACGTTTTTTTCTACTTCACCTAATTGGTTTGCATCGGCATCGTCTTCAAGGTTTATTTTGGGAAGGGGAGTAGACATGCACTTTACGGTTGGATGAAACTTTTAGATTACCAACAAACTAAACATTATGTCTACGAGACTTAAGTTCCATCTCTTTTGTAACATTAAAGATATGCTAAAGAGACATGATACATGTAACCACAACATGATCATATATGTTATATCTCTAAAAATATAAATGCCCATATATGTAAGAAACGAGTACGTACACATATCAATTCTTACTTTGTATCAGTTTAAATGGTTTTTATGAAGTGAATGTTGACTAAATTCATATACTAGTTTCCAAGAACAAACTCTTGAAATAAGAAGAAAATTAAATTTAAAACAAATGTAAGGATAACTATATATGAAAACAAACAATCCAAAACAATAATTCAGAGAAAAAAATACATGATATATAACAAGATGTTTATATTTCCTTAAGAAAAACCATGCTTAATTTAGTGACCCTTGTAGAGTCATGGGTTAGATTAGTAATTCCTTGATTCACTAGTGGCCACGCCCACGATGGCTTGGGCCCGAGTAAAGCTGAGATAGCACCGAGACCAGACAAGGAGAATTAGAAAGGTTGCGATGATCTTTGATGTGTCGAATACCCTCAACCCTCATAAAGTTGGAAACAAGTAAGAAGAAGAGGATGATATAAACCACATTTGCAACAACACTAGTTTTTAGCATCTTGAATATGTAGAGTGTTAATTAACTCTAGATATATGTTGAAGGTGTTAAGTTTTTTTTTAAAAGACGCTTATTTATATAGTTATGCTAAGTGGAAGGAAGGCACGTAGGTGAGACACAAGGTTTAGTGAAATTGGAAAGTTTGAAGAGGCATAATAAAGTATGAACCCACGCTAGCTTTTGAATGACAATAAATCAAAGTCAAACATTAAGGATTATCGTGAGTTTGGTGAGCATGTTCTTTTCTTAGTTTTGGTGTTAAATTTTTCAATCATATAAATGTATTTTACTTTTAATTTTAATATACATGAAGAGATCAGACACAAGCTAAGAGGTAAAATATATTTGAAGAAATTATATCAAATATTACGGTTCGATCATTCTCCTTCCTCCTCTCCTCTTGGGTCGCTCAATAAATAAAAATCCAAGAAGTAATGGCAAAATATAGATAAATTTTCATTTTTATTATTGAAGCACGTACTATATTCATTGCTAGCCTATCGGGGTCTCAATAATTGTATTTCGTAGTATTTCATGTTTTATTTATAACACTCATAATTAACTTTTAGTCTAGTAATCAAGAGATAGCTAGGTGAGAGTCTTCACTTTTTTTACAAGTCTTAAGTTCAAATTCGAACAATAACATTTAAATATTACCTTTATGATATCAGCTACTAATTCGTCCTCTAAAACATTACAGGTAACAACATAAATAGAACATAAAGTCGGATCAAAATTTACGTTAAAAAAAAAAAGCTTTCCTCTATACGTTATAAATGACAATAGGATTTAAAACATAAATCTACATCAACATCTTCATTCAAAATTCTTGAACTTTCTTCCATTCTTTAGCTATATATATATCCGATAATGAATTTTCAATAGCTATATAATTTTATCTTAAAATTGAATTATTCTATAACTTAAATCAAAAGTTCAAACTCTGCGGCATATCGTTGACGTCTTACCTAGCTTCTTTTAAGATTTTCTCAAAAGTGATACATATCAAATCTGACTTGCAATTTATTAAATTTTACCCAATAGCTTTGTATAATCATTTATATCATTACTAGATTAGTACCTACTACACGGATTTTAGTTTTATAGATTTTAACTCAATTTACATATCAAATTTATTTTTAACATATCTCTTATTAAATTGATTTGGATATTTACAAATATATTCATATAAAAAATCATATGTTAGAATAAAGGATATGATTTATAATAGTTGGTAAATTTTTATTGGAACATATCGGGTTAGGAGATAATTCGTGATAAGTGTTAATTTTTTTATTTGAACATATCGAGTTATGAGATAATTATTGATAATTGGTAAAACTTTAATTTGAAGGATAAATCATAATAATTATTAAGTTTTTTATTTGAACATATCATGTTAGGAGATAATTCATGATAGTTGGTACATATTGGGTTAAGATATAGATCATGATAATTGATAAATTTTGTATTTGAACATATCGGATTAGGAGATAATTGATAATAATTTTGAATTTTTAATTTAAACATATCGGGTTATTTCGAATATGGAGCATACCATGACCCGTCTAAAAATTCTCCATCAAATTAATTTAGAACATGACACCTAAGCAAAATCCTATATATAGTGGTTAAAATGGTGACATGTGGATTTATTACTCAATTATTAAAATAGGTAGATAAGACACTAATCTTGCAATATCTAACAAAATATAATATACAATCATATAAATAGCTAGTTGTTTAACTTGTATCATTAAAAACATGTTGGGCGAAAATATATCATTTTTCAAACTTGTGATTCATTCAATAATATCCTTAAGTTTTTTCATTCTATAAAAATTTCCCTTGACTTAAATTGATTTCCTTTCATTAGTCCAAATGGGTGCCTTCAAAAGTTAATGTGTTTGACTAGCTAGAGACCCTTTATACATCGAATATCCTCTAAATTTGCTTTGGCAAAACGAAACATAACTCTAGACTACACCAACCATATAATCTTGTACTGTCAAGTAGCGGTTAAGAGACTATGAAGCGCAATTTCGGTTTGGTGTAAACTCCCAATGTTCATGTTTAATAGGATTACATAGTTATTAAAGTGGCATGATTCATAACCGATTTGGTGTATTTGAAAGGCTAGAAAATCATAGAAGCTTCAACAACACATTTGGTAGTTTTACTTAATAAAATTGTTGACCGTTAAAAAAAATTAATTGATTTCCATTGTGGAAATCTTGCATGGAATTGGTTGGCACCGGCAATGTGGAAATTAATTATGTAAGCCATATTCAAAGAAGAGGTGTTATAATAGCAGCCGATCGAGGAGTAATGGGTTGGTTATTCAAATTGGGCTTAAAAATCCAATACTACACTGCATTCGGTCTTAAACTGTTGTTGACCACTTGACCCTAGCTAGCTTCCAACTAATATTAATTTCTTTTTAATAATGGGGACGGACCAGCCCGGCTGGTTGAACCAGGAGTCAGACCCTAAGCCAATTCGGCGGTTTAATTGGGGAAGAGAGCCGTTAAACCGGTCCATTAATGAACATGGTCGAACCAAGAACCGTTTTAACTGATAGACCGGATTCAGTTTAGAAGGACTTTGGTTTGAATTTATAGCTAAAAAGATAGATTTAAGTTTTACTACAAGTAGCGATGTGATACAACTAAAGGTGTAAAATTTAACTTGAGATAAAAGTGACGTGCACACTTGGTAAATGTTTTGCTTATTAGATATGGAGGTCGTGAGTTTGGTCTTAAATAGTTGCGTGTAATATTTTAAATTGATGTTAAAAAAATCATGAGAGTTGCGCGCTTCAAACATAGCCACATAGGATCTTTTCATTCAAAATAGAAGTGTTTTGCCAACTGAACTATGGCTATTGGAAAGGATTAACAGAGCTTAGGGATAAATGATGTTGTCAGCATCATATATCATCAGGGTTTATAATATTAGTTTTACACGAGTAATTTACCCTATTTTAATTGTAATGTTTCACTCAAAGTTAAAAAACGGATGAATTTAACAGGTTTATGCATTGTCATCGAGCCAAAAGAGAACGAATTTGACAGAAAATAACCAACTCACCAAAACACATGAATGAAATTACTTTGTTCTCAATTGATTCTATATTCCCCAAAAATAATTCATAAAATTATATAGTTACTTAGACTACATATAGTCGGTGCACATGCCACGTGACACTTTTTAGTGGTCCAAATTTCTTTTTTGTTGTTGGCTTTCTAAGATATTTGGAATTTTCAAGTATATATACTTTTTTTTCTTTTAGTTTTATATATTTTTCTTCAAATTACAATGTTTTTTAGTGTATTTAATAGGGTTAATGTCACTGATGGTAATGTTATCATCATAATAACACATGTAACAAAATTAAAACATAAAACATCATGCACATGCATGATTACTAGTTTAATCTTAAAATACACTGAATCACCTTACATTTTACATTAACCTTGTTACCGCATGCACTCTACATTTATAATAATTCAATTTTTTCATAATTGTTCAACAACAACAAATTTGTTTTTTTTTCTTTTTTCATTTGTAGTATTCATTTGGTTTTTTTATTTGGTTGCACTAATTTGGTTTTTTCTATCTTGTTTGATAATCTTTTTCTTATCATGCGTTAATGACAATATATATCACTGTGTCACATTTTGGCCTGTTATAAGCTAGTTATAAGTTGACTCCAAATACAATTGGCCTAAATATAATCTCAGGCAAAAGATAAGAATTTTCAATATTAAACTCTTAGTATTATAAATACGAATAAATGAATCAAAATAACAAAATCTAAAAACGCCTCTTGAAAAAACTAAAAAAAAATATATATTATAATAATAATAATACTAATATGAATATGGTGAATGATTTGGTGAGTGATATAGATCTGTCGGCAAAATATAAGTGGATGAAGTACGTAGCATCAAAAAATGCATAAAGCCATGACTATTAACAACACAAATTGGCAGTTAACATAACCCCACCATGCTCCATACCAAACATCTGCAGGACCTCACATACATTAACATATATATATCAAATAACATACTCATAGTGGGTTCCGGCCATTTTTTTATTATTTTATTTGCACTCAACTACCAGCTTGCTACATCAACAATAAATAAATGAAATCAAATAATAATGTAATGTTACATATAACATATATATATAATACTCTACGTTATTGTATACATACATGGGTGTGTGCCAGAGGTAAGACACATGTCAGGTCAAGTGACACTAGTTTTCTTACGCTTCATGTTAAACAAACGTATAACATGAGAATTAACTTCAAACGATCTCAATCTTTTCTGCATTATTGCCCGGTTTTTCTTTTCTTATTTTTTAAACTATGATCGACGGCAATTCTCATTGGTTCTATAAAATAATATGAATTCATACATTTGTTTAATTTTTTTGTTATATTGTTTTTAGTTTTAGTTTTTTTTTCTTATATATTATTTTTTATCAAAAACCTTTTACGTTTTTCAATAATCCGTGTAATACACGAATTAGTGAATTACTAATCTAGTTATAATTAATATATTAGTTGTTCTGAGATAAATTTCCATACATACATACATTAATATGCATATCATATGTAGCATTTGCATATATCAAATAATGGCAGACAGTCCAAATAAATTTGAAGATTTCTGACAAGACTTAATTGGAAGTGTCTGTTGATAATTGAGCATATACATTTTGGGCAAGCTTTGAAGAGAACTATACTATACATTTCTCTGTTAAAAGTTTAACAAGTGGGAAATAAACAGTTTAACATGCCATCACCATTAAATTTGCATATGTTTCTTTGTTCCCATTTTTAAGGCCTACTCTGCACATAGTCACCACATATCTTAACTGAACCTATTTCAAACATCCCACCTCTGTACTCTCAATCTTGATGGATACCAGAAAAGGTAAAAATGAAGAAAGTCACAACAGGTGGCTGGATCTTAGTCTTGGCCAAACTATAGACGAAGAGTCGTCGTATGGTTCACACGTGAAGCCCATCTCAGTGAAGGTATGCCACTTCTGCAACAGGAAATTCTACAGTGCACAAGCGCTCGGGGGTCACCAAAACGCGCACAAGAGAGAAAGAGATGCTGCTAGACGGTTTCATTCACTTGGCGTGCAACTGCAAGCTCACTCGCTTATACACGGACCGACAATAGCAGAAGCCAGTGCTGATAATTATAATAATAACAATAAGTATGCAGCCACTTGGGTGCGCGTGCAAGGCCAGGAAGGAATGTGGCATGGAAGTTATTACTTCAACCCATGGATGGCTGATGCTGATTGTCAGCCATCGGATACGGATCCACTTGCACTTGACTTAAATCTCAAGCTGTAATTCCAATTGGGTACAAGCATCTTTGATGAGAACACATAGATTGGCTTCTTTATTACCACATCATTAAATTCGTGAAGCGGGCCAATCGTCTGAAGAGATTCTGCACACTCTACATTATAGCTCGCTCTCTCTCTCTCTCGATCATTTTAGTTCCTAGGTTTCGGGTGTCTTATGCAGCTTAACCAGTAACCACCGTATCCAAATTTCATGTTAAAAAATCCCTTTATATTTCTTGCTTATGTCTACATCTCTTCCTATATCAAAAGGAAACCTCTGCAATTGATTGTAATTAAGTTGAAGAAACCTATTATCTTGCATGTATCCACAAGTTGCATATTGGATCTTGATTGTCAATCTAACTATTCCAAAAAAAGTTATACTTCGTCACACTTAGGCAATTAAATATCGATAAATATTTACTAGCTGTAAATATTCAAGAACACGAAAAGAAAACAACCTATAAGCTATATTAATTTCGTCACACTTAGGCAAATGCAAATATCAGACAAAAAAAAGTAGCTGCATTTACATGATCAGATATTGTCACAGAATTATAAATGCTTTAAAAAGTAGCTACAGAAAATATCAGTGTAGACTGCAGAGACATGCTTCTTAGTATCAGTTTTAATTGCCGTATTCGATACAGAATCTCCCAAAAATCAATCTTGATGAACTAAGATAAACCTTACAGGCTATCAGGGATTTTAAGCTTTTGGGTCTTATGCAAGACGATGGGAAGCCTTTGGCCGATGACATTTGGATCATTACATGAGGCAGAATCATAAGGATATCCTTTCTGCACAGTTTATTCATGCAACTTCACAATGCATTCACACACATTCTTATCACAATTTAAAAACAAACCAGAGTTTCAATAGGTTTCAGAGTAAAAGAATGCTTACAGAAGCCTGGGCCTTGAATGTTGTTTCTCTCCGGGGGGGATATCTCTAATCTCTCATAAGGACGCCATCAACTCTAAGCTGCAAAAAAACCCAAAGACAAAATTGCATGTTATAGAAGGCCCAATATGAGCACGTATTAAGTTAGTCACCAAGTTCATCATATAAAGAAAACAACGGAAACTCACCCAGAAACGTAACAGAAGAAACCAATACTCTCTATAAACCACAAAGAAAAATCCACCCAGTTAAGATGAACGAAGCTTAAGTTTAACTAGATTAGTTATTAGATAGAAATTGCTATGACATTGATAGTTACCACTTTAACAGTTAAAAGTGAGACCCCGTTATCAGCCAACTCATCTTCATACAAAGCCACCTGTTAGCATAACCACCTCATCATAGAAGAGAACAGGCTCTTTTGATGTCAATTTAATAACATTAATTTGCTCTTCATAGCCCTCCCATTAAGACAGTTTGATCATCATACAACAATTACCAAACATTATAAAAGAATCACTATGTGACACATAGCAGTCAAACACGTACAAGGCGCGCACACATCTCAGATGAGGAACATTGAAAAGCGCAACCAACTAACTGCAAGAGGAGATTCAAATTTTTTTTTAAATGATGAGCAATGAATCTTACTTTGTTTATTATATTTTATTTTATTTTACTATTACTGAGATTTTTCTTTGGACCGGGCATGCACATTCTTTACGCCTTCAGCAAGTTTTCTAGTATTAAATATTAACTGATCACTAGTTTAATATTTGAAGAGACACAACTGATCATAAAATGTTTGTCAAATCCTCTAAGAACAGCTAGTCATCATTTCTATTTCTCGATTCAGAAGCCTGTTCATTTATGACCTGATAGTATGATTATAACAAAATCAAAGCACGATCACAATCCAATTCCTAGAAATGTCATGATTGATATATAGATATGTTACACAAAACGCCTGTAAAACAACATCTACATATTGATTAATACAAGTTATCGAAGAATATGTAACTTAATGAAAACAAAAAACGATTGATAGATGTAAAAATTAGGGTTGGTGGAGTTAGATTAAGAGAAAGTAAAGTAGGATTGGATACAGGCTCAGCAACTATACAATTTGGGTTTCACTGCTGTTGTTTAGGGGGGAAATGACAGGAACCGTTTGGTAATTGGTATGTTTATTCTATTGTTTACATTGCAAGATTTTTGTTTATATATCTTTTTAGAACTACGGTACAATAAGAGGTATAAAGATGGAGATAGAAAACGATTGGCCGTTTCGTTTGTCAAGTAATGAACATGTTTATGAACGAGATTTCTTATCTATATTCGTTTACTAGGTTTAACACCCGTGTATTACCCACGGGTTGAATAGAAATATTTTTTAAAAATTATAACCATTATATTTATAAATTTATAAATAATTTTGTAAATTATTATTAATCACAAAATTTTGTCTTTATTAACTCTCCTATTCAATTTCCCTCTAAACCTTCCTTTTATAAAATTAATTATATTTTCCCCCCAAAAAATTGCCCCCTAAAAACTCTAATTTATTAGATAGATTAAGAAAACAAATGTGTTTATGAACTAACTATCAAAAGTAAATATACATAAAAAAATGATCGGGAACATAATTATCTTAACATAGTTGACATAATTATCACAAAAAATGAGAAGTTTATCAAGTTTTAACATAAACTGAAATTTAAATGGTCAATGAGTGATGTTGTGTATAGTATAACATAAAGGAACATGTTACCAAACGTTCGAGAACGTAAAAGAACGAATGCTACCTCTGTTAATGTTCGTTCGTTTAGCTTAACGAACATGAATTTTTTTCTTGTTCGTTTATTTATCAAATGAACGAAAACAAACTTCCCAACCCTCAGTAAGGACCTTTTGCACTGTTTTCCCTGTGAGAAAATAAAGGAGTTGGTAGGAAATCATTTTTAATTGTATTTAACCAAAAGTCAAACTTAGTCAAAGTCACTATCAGCTGAAGATATCGAGCATCGACGTCAGGTAACGAGCAAATACAAGTGAAGACGTATGAAGATATAATTAATTGTGTTTGGATTAGGTTAAGTCTAAAGTGAGTGTGGTATGACCTCTATGATTATAAATACCAACAAACTTAGGCCTTTGTAAAAGTTGTTATCGTCACCATTGATATCGACACATCTGACAAATGTTCGGGAGTTCCTCTATGCAATCATTAATTCATCATTATCTTTGCATTTTTTTTATATTTTTGTTAATTCTTAACAACCACAACTAATATATTAACTAACAAACCAAGGAATTTACAATATGATGGCTGGTAAACATGCAACAAGTTGCGTCACGACTCTCTTTCGAAATTTTAGCCCTTTAAGAGTTGAAATATTGTTATAAATGATCAACTGAACCATAGTAAAAAGTTCACAGTCTCTTTACATTGATCTTCATAAACATTAAATCAGCAATACATAATTAATGATCAAGATCTAACATCACATATCAATCAAAGATCTTAGTTCATACGAGAGGTTTGTAAAAATTCATCAAACGATATAAGCATGGTTTAAAAAAACGGAAGAGGCGTACGCCTCAAGGCGCGCCTCGAGGCGAGGCGGAGAGAAATCGAGTATGAGGCGTCGCCTCATAGGATAAGTTGGGACATACGCCTCTGTGGAATGAGGCGGTGATAGATGGACTGAGGCGATGAGAGACGGACTGAGGCGGTGAGAAGGCATTAAAACTTTTCCATCTTCATTCGCCGGAGAAATTGGAACTCCGGTGACCACTTTGGTCACCGTTGATAATTTGGATAAAAGAAGCGGCGCCTTTGGTCATTTCTATATGTAGGGTTTTTAACAAACTTTCACATTTGCCCCCTTTAGACCCTAAAATTTCAACATTTCACATTTTAAACCCTAAATTTTATAACATAAGGTTTAACTTATAGTTTTCTATTATTCCATTTCGACCCCTATGATTTCAGGTATTGCACTTTCATCGTAAATGTTAAAATATGGGCTTTGATATTTTATTTTTGATAAGATATATAAGTTTTATATTTATTTTTTACTTTCGCCTCGGGTTTACGTCTCGGTACGCCTTGAAGCATACGCCTCACGCCTCAAAGGGAAAACGCCTCAAGGCATGTTTCCGTTTTTTTAAACCTTGGACATAAGAGCTTTTGCATTCATTCACTGACAAATCGATAGAAAGGTTGTACAAATTTTTTAGGTACTCAAAATGAAAAAGTGACATGCTTTCTATCTATAGTGAACTCTAGCCAAAAACCTACACATTGTCAAAATTAAGAAAAGTCTTAACATTACTGTGATTATTAAAAGTTTAAAATGTTACATCTAAATTCACTTCAAACGTTAATCTGATCATACTCAAATTCATAAATCTTTTCTTTATTGCGTATCAGTCAAACAAACCATACATAAATGCTAAAAACTCAATATCATTTCAAGAAGGTTTTAACCACATGAATACACTATTGGATCTCAAAATATTCACTAAAAACACCAAAATTTAATGATCAATAGTTTTCTCTCAACATACTTACACCACCTTCATTACTATATAGAACGGCAACTAGAGATGATTTCTGTATCCATCAAGAAAATGAGCTCTACAACAGTTATGATTGATTTTATAGTTTTTATCCATCAACGTCTTCAAAGTAAGAAACTGGAATATCTGAAGGAGAAGGCAATGCCGCAACACTCTTGAACTGCTTAAAAAAGACATTTTCAAACATTAAATCATAATATGTGCTTGTGTAACACATGCTTAAATTATATATTTGAAACGTTTAGAACCTTTTGTTGCGAGTATTTTTCTCTTATTGCTTGAGAAAACGATGCTTTTCTGCCCAGCTGTAAGTCATGAATGGCAAACACGCAGTCTTTTAACTCACATGGTTTATAACCCGAATAATGCTGCATTTTCAAGCCCTGCAAGTCAAAAACAAATGAATCTTGAGTTTTCAGAGTCACCCATATTTTGTTGTAAAACTAACACATTAGCCATTTTCTCACCCAAGGATGCTTTTCGGGTTGAATTGTGAACCTTGCAACAAAAATGACTGAGGCCGCTACCATTGATGGCAAGAACCTTATGCAGCTGTAATCTAGCAAGCTTAGCTCCACAAGAAACCAACTCAAAAACTCAAAAGTTGAACATGATGGCTGTATTTAGAAAATTCAAACATGTCAACTACAAGCCACCACATTGAGTTCCTGGATACTGATTTTATGTATTTATATATTGTGTGCAGTTATAGGGTGGAAATAAGCATACCATGTTATCTCCCTGAAGTGCTCTAATGAATATTCTGCAAACCAAATATGTGATAACTAATCAACATTACTTAAAATCATACACCTTTAGTCATAACTCACAACCATCACGACAAATACATACCTAAGAAAAGTTTTTGGTGTTGGATTGCTCTGTTCCAGTTCCAAAAAATTGAGCAAGTCTTTCTCCATTTGAATCACCTATCAAATTCGAACAAAATCAATAGTTAATACCCTTGTTAAGTAATTAGTAAACTATATAGTCACATTGAAAATATGAAAAACAAATAATATGACACGAAATAGCTATTAGAACCATCAAAGAACAAACCTCATCTTTAGTATAAGTATTGTCTGTTATATAACAATAATCTTCAACATGAGGAGGGCTAACCTCTTCAAATTTCCTACAATGCATAATGAATGAAACAAATTAAATAATCATGAAAACTTCATGATAAAACAAGGAACTCAATCAAGATTATGAGCATACGAAGCTAAAAGCATGCTAGATACGCCAAGAAGCTGCAGCTTGTTCTTGCTTAAATGACGTGAAGATAAGAACCGATCAATATAAGAGACCGTTAGGAACAATGTGTCCGATACAAGTTTGTACTCCTCTGCAACCTCAACCAACCAATCCACTAAGATCTCGCGCATTCCAGCTGTTACATCTTTTTGAATCTTTTCCATGTAATTAGGCAATGGCCTTCTCCTCTCTTCAATCTATATCACAGAAATTAAATTACAATTGAAGACATTGAAACACAACAACCATAAACAATCACGTAACCAAATGAGACGCTTCAATTACATCAAAGCTGTGAAAAAACAAATTATCATTGATTTGTGAGTAATTCAAACTGTAAACTACAAAACTTTCAAACTAACTAGAACCAATTCAAATTGCTTTGAAAGATAATTTAAACGAGTTTCAAGCTCCAATTCACAATCTAAACGCCTTAATATATCATAACCTAGATAGTAACGTATAGTTGCTCAATTGGAATCGACAACTAAAACAGCAGAAATAACAAACAGTTAGACAAACTGAATACCTCTAATGAGTGAAGATGCTGATATACAAGAGGTGCGTACAAAAATCTATTGTATTGAACTGATTGAGAAGACACGGACACATCACTTCTCACACAATCCTCACGCAAACACTCGTTGTTGGCCTGTTTCAGGTACGATCTGCTATCGAAGCTCTGGATCGAGCATACGCTTCCTGAATTGGTTAATTCGCCCAAAACTACTCGCTTTTTTGTGTTCGTTTGTTTGAAGATGTGGCGATTGGTGTCAGGAACGGTTGCGACGGGAAATGATCGCTTTTTGGATGAATGATTGATTATAGTGACGCAATTTTCATCGGTTTCCATAGTAGTTGCTGGTTTGGAAATGAAATGAGGTTTTGGTTGAAGAAGATGGAGATGAAGATGAGATGCAAAGCGCCATATGTATAGAGTTCAAAATAGATGATTGCCGCGCTGACATGTTTAAGTTTTAATATTTGTTTTGCCCGCTTTCACGTTTTACGGCACACAATTAATTCAAAAAAGCCCAAGTCATTTTCAAACTAAAACATTTTACAATTAAAAGTGTATCAAGATAGGTAAAAAAAATATGTAACTATAAAATATAAAGTTAACTATTTAGTTATAACCAAAATTGTCATGTTTTGATAACAAGATATGTTTCAGGAACTTAAAAATTTTACTACCATTCTTGCCAATGAATTAGTTCATTGGTGTTGAATTTGTTCGCATCATTCAATTTAACTCATCAATTAGTTCATCGGCCTTGTTGGGCCTTGTTTTCATAGTGCGGGTTTAGCCCATTAAAAGATCCAAATCCATAACATTATCCATCCACGTACACCCAACTACCCAAGCTAAAGCTAAATTTGCATTCAAATCTACCTTAAAAAAACATAAAATTTGATTCAGTTTAAATAGAATTCATTGATTTCAAATTTGATTCGAATCAAACTCTCATATCCAATTTGCATTTTCGATTCAATTCAAAGTTTAAAATATGCATATAAGTATATGTTTATATAAACTAGAATTGTGGAGGTGAAAATAAAATAAATAATAATAAAATATATTTTAGAACTCCCTGACACCTTTTTAAATAATTTATTGAAATTTTCATTTGTATGCGTTACATTTGTATTTTGAATGTAACAAGTATAATTTTGGTCATTTAACGTTTTGTTAGCTTTAGAGAGACAAAGAAGAAAGTAATCAAATGAAAACCAAGAAACCATGAAAAATCATCTCAACACTTAACATCTAGGCTTGTGATTATGAATTATATTGCTTTCCATTCAAATAAAATTAAGAGCGTATATATTTATAGATTCTCCTAAATTAAGTCGAACTATAATTTTTTAGCTTAATGATGTATCACTAAATTAGGTTAGCACTAATATATTACATGGGAAAAAAACTTCACATATAATATATGTTTTTGTTGTATCTCATGTTACTTTTAAGGGGAAAAACTTATTGTGTAGTTACTTTACGTATATACATATCAAATGCAAACTAAAATTAAAATTATTACAAAGTTGCAAATTATATGGCTCATAGTTGTTCTCTTGGTCTCTAAAATAGAGAGTTCCTCATCATAGATTTAATTCGGCATATATGCATGTATCTTATGAACGTAATTATTCATATATACTAGATATGTGACTGCATCACGTGATGCGGCGACCGAATCTTGTGTATCTGGCTTGGTCACACATGATAAAAAAATTTAATGTCTCGTACATTGTAGTGAAAAGTCATAATGCATCACGTATTAAAAAACATAGATATATCCAAACATATTTAAAAAGTTTCATGTCTCGCACGTCAAAATGAATAACTAACTTAAATCCGGAGTGTTAAAGTCATAAATATATTAAAGTAGATTAGGGTCAAAGTTGTAAGTTAACTAAATATAGGAATAAAAATGATAAAAATTAAAGTTAAGGGTTCATAGTCGTAAATATATCAAATTTGTCTAATGGACTAAATTTGTTAAAACGGCAAATTAAGTTAAGAGACCTGTCAAAAAGTTAGGGCCCTCGGGTTGACGAGTTGAAATATGCAACCCTAACCCGACCCATATTCATATCCGTGTCAAAAAGTTCAACCCTAACTCGGATAACAAAGATTTGGGTCAACCCGATTCTGACTCGTTTAACTCATTTATCAATATGAACAAAATTAATAAAATTATACGTTGTAAGTGAGTTGTTGTGTAAGTTGGTTATGGGTAACATGTTTAGTATGTGAGTTTGCGTATGACAATTAGTTGTATTGGTTTTTATTTAAACAAGATTATTATAACTAACCATATAATTGCTGAAATTAAAATCATAAAACATATTATTCAAATCAAATTCATTTATAGCAAACATAAAAATAATCAAATATTTAACATTGAAAAATATAAAAAATTTAAGTGGTAGATGAAATTTTTTATTATGGGTATTAATACTAAAGATATAAGTAATTTAACGCTCACTTTTAGAAAAGAAAAATATAGAACTAATTTAATTTGAAACCTAAATGGGTTGGCCGGTCAATCCGTTTTTTAAATGGTTCAACCCGAACATGACTCGTGTTTTTAAACGGGTTATATTTGTCAACTCAAAACCTGATTACTTTCATGTCGTGTTTTTTGTCGTGTCGGGAGTTGACACCCCTATTCATATTTAATAGAATCACCTAAATACATGTGCCACATCCCGATGAATTCTTAATTTCGTTTATAATCAAGAAAAGTTTCATAGCAACACTCAAACGATAGATATTTTCCAGCACCACGGCTAGGTGCTGAAGACATTTTGAATGGTTGGTTCAGTCCTTGACTTTCCAATACCAAACTTAATTAATTTACGTCCTAAATTAACATTATATTGTTTCTCAATACTCAATAATTAGAATGAATGAAGTCCGTCTAGAAATTAATGATCAACATATATATATGTATATTATATATATTCTTATGTTAATTAAAAACTTTACTAGTTTGGTCGATGGTCATATATATATATCCATTGAACGATGAATATTCATGCCTCATGGATCATATATATATCCTTGATTACATGTATCTAGCTAATAGCTTGAGAAACACGTATATAAAACTCCTTGCCGTGCATGTATATTCTTGATATGTTTGTTAAACTTGCCCATCATAAATAACGGCTAGCTTGTAAAGGATGACTTTTAATCTATATCTTATTAATTAGCTAGCTAGCTACTTTCAAATGGTTGACAATTTGAATGTGGTTTCGTTTTTCTTAAAAAAGTTAGTCTATCTAACAACTTTCTTTCAAGTTTGTACGTTAGCCGTAAGAGTTGCATAATAAAATACTACAACTTTTGCCTTGTTAAAATTGAATTTTAGTAACGAAAGAATTGATTTTATTAACCTTTTTAATAATTCAACCAATTGAGAGTTTCACAAATTATATTATATTAATTTATAGCTTTTAGTTTCGCTGCCAAGTAGCATAACTATCATAGAATTTTCCTTGTGTATTTTTCGCATTTTGCTTTTAATCATCATTACGGAAAAAGAAGTATTAGTTAATCCATGATGCTTATGCTGCCGTAATTACTTTTGGCAGCGAAAACCGAACTTAGAGTGTCATTATTCAAAAGTGAAAAGTCTTATTATAGATTATTATGACAGCCAACGATAAAGTAATTTTTGGATTATTAAATCTAATTTGCCTATAAATTAATAAGCAATCTACTATTTCTTTACAGATAATAATTTCTGCTAATAATACGGCCAATAACATTGTTAACTTTTACTTTTTTCGTCAATTAATGTATTTTAGTTTACCAACATAATAATATAGACATATATACACTTGATTTTGCCTACATAGATGATGTTTTTTTTCATTTAGCACACAATTATCCTTTTGAGTGAAAATCAAATTGTTATGGATCAAATTATGAAATATATACACAGATTGTTTTATGGCAAATAATTAAGCTAGCTAGGAAAATGATTAAAATGTTGTTGTATTTTATTTAAGATTTCACGTGCAATTAAATTAAGTTGTCAATGGTTTTGACCAGCTAGCAAAAGGCCGGTAGCAGAAAAACGTGTGGCGACCAATTTGTTAATGGGTTTTGAAGTTTCCGTGTTATCCCGGCCATGCATACATGACATGTATCTTCCACTTCTTCTGTAGCTGAATTATTTGATCAACCCTAAAACACACCTGTGAGTTGTAACCAGCCACACGTTTTCATATATCTAACACATTACGCATGCAATTATATATCATCCGTACCTATGGCTGTAGTAGTATAACTATATATCTATATATATATATATGTTTTGTTTTAATTAAAATATACCATCCATATTCCATTAACTATTTTTTATATGTGTTTATACGTTAAAATAATGTTTCTTGATGTAGTTGAAAATGCCGTACTTGTTACACATGAAATGCAAGCTAGCTAGTTGTCCTTTTTTTTTAACAGAGTTGTCCTTTATCTTAATTTGCAATCAATGTCTATTTAATTTAAATCTAATAATTGGATAGCTTTTATAATTTGATACACGTATGTACGCAATCAAGTTCGTTAACCATTAACGAGACAATTTTACTTTATTCGTTTCGCTGTCCAAAAAAAAAAAAAAAAAAAAAAAAAGATGTTACATCCCATATATATTTTCACCCCATATCTCTAGTGAGATTATAATCTACCATCATTTGTGAGATCAAGTAAATGTTTTTCGTCTTGGATTTTTGTAAAAATAAAACGAACTATATATATAAGAAGAACAAATTACATTTCTCATTCTTTACGTTTACATCCTCTTTCACCAATGGTCCTTTTATGCTAAATTTCCAACAAATGTCATTTATGTTTATAAAATGTTACAGAGTTAGTCATTTACTCTAACCACTGTTAAAAAATCTCGTTAAAGTGTGTCACGTGCGGATCATGTGAGCACAAACCTGTCTTTTCTCAATCCGTTTACAACTTGTATTTGATATAAGTTAGGGTTTTAATCAAAACATAAGTTGTAAATGGATTTGAAAAATACAAATTTGCCCTCACATGATCTGCATACGTGACACACTTTAACGAGAATTTTTAATGGGGTTGGAGTAGTGGACTAACAATTTAATGTTTTTTAAACATAAAAGACGTTTGGTGAAAAGCTTAATTAGCAAAAAATGACAAAAAATAAAAAATGTTGTAAACTTAAATGATGAAAAATATAATTTGTTCATATAAGATATCTAACTGGTAGACCTAAAGGGCTAAAGGCTAAAGGTAATATACCTTTTTACAAATAAACGATTTGGAATTTGAATTGATTTATTAAAATTCATGTGTGGTTATTATACTTATTAGCATCGACCTAATTGGAGGTAAACGTACTATATATGCCTCAATACATGTAATGTTAAAACTTAAAATCTACATCTTTGGTCGTCAATTCTAGATCGATTTTAGAACTAAGACTCAATGTGTTTGTTTTGTTATCCTCGAATGAGAAAGAATAGGACGTTTTTGGTTCAATGTTAGTTAATAGATTTTGTGATGAAGCAATTTTACATATGTTAATTTGTTGAGATAAATTTGTGAATATCGATTTCATTATATAAAATTAACTGGTCGATCGCCTTTTTGAGTCTTCATATTGTATCTTAGTTTCATGATCAAACTAGTAGATGTCACTTATGAAGTTCACTAATAAAAGTACATGGTTAAGATGTTTATTATCTGAAAATAATGATTAAAAATATATAAACTTGATGTGCATTTAATTGAGAAAACACATTAAGGAGACAGAATCATAAGATAAATGGTCCACTGGTTTGATCACTTTTTGTCTAAAATGACTAAAGAGAAAGTGAATTAGCTTTTTGTCTCTTCCAAATTTGCATAAAGAGACATTACAATTATTATAATAGTTCCTTACAGTATTATTAGATAAACAATAACTCTTAGCTTTTTATATATGTATTTTAAGAGAATGATCTGGTCGTTAAAAATGAGACAATTTTACATTTGATCCAATGCATATAATTACTTTGTTAGTGGCCGGCTTATTAATTAATATCGTTAATTATTATTATCTGAATAAACATAAGTACGTTAAGGATAGTATTATAAGAGAGATATATCTAACCATCACACTCTCATCGTACTTTACAACTAAAATCTATTCCACATCTAAGGGCGAAGCTTTTAACGGACGGGGGAGGGTCACGGCTTTTCCACTTTTTTTCGTCCAAAATGTTGGTTTGTTGGTCGATAGTTGATTTTATATATATATATATATATATATATATATATGTGTGTGTGTATATATATATATATTAGGTTTGGTCCCCACGAAATAAATCGTTAAAACTTTAGCCCTTCTTGTTGTAAAATCTTGACTTCACCACTGTCACATTTCATGTAATATTAGAATCCGACACCTCTTGTGTTTTTTTTATCAACGAGCATATATACACATTATCCTCCAAACATGGTTGTGTGATTAGCGTTCCAAAAGAATTATGGTGAATAACCAACTTGATCAAAAATTATTAGGTGTGGCACGTGTTTTAATCTTCTTGGTGCCAGGGGCGAAGGTTAAGGTCAGCTATATATAGGTGCTCCAGTCCCTACTATTTTTTTCGTCAGAAATACCGATTTTTTGATTGCGTATTTAAATTTTTTATAAATATTTGATTGGGCCCCCTCTAAAAATTATCTTCGTCCACCAACGACTTTGAAAATTGACAAGATGCAAATTTATTTTTATCAATTAGCCGACGACTTTGAAGGTTGACATCTAATTTACACATACACATGAGCACATCGTCTAACATACTTTAAGAGTGTGTTTGTTAAACAATTTTCCACTTTTTTTATGTGTAAAAAAACTTTTTTGAATAGATAAATAAAAATTAGATATTTAGAGTCTTTATTTTTTGACACCTGACCCGTACCAAATACCCGACCTGGACATATATCCTGAAACATAATAAGAGAAAATTTACGATTCTCGTTACTTTCGGACCCCTTGCATAAAATTTGAAGCTTCGTTGTTGCTTGGTACGAGGATATATAGGTAAAAGTAAAAACATATAACATCGGACGTTGTAAAAGACATGATGGGCAAAGTTGTTGTAAAAGGAAAATTGTGTTTTTAATGAAAGCAAAGTGTTTAATTTGTTGTCGGGTGGCATTGAAGTACATGCATTTGGCCGCGAGTCTCAAATAATAAGTTGTCGGTGTACAACTTTAATGCCAATCACATTTTTTCCTATCCTTACAGTTTCATGTACGGCCTTCATTTCATAACTTCTACCTTAAACTACAAAATATATTTTTTAAGAAAATGTTATAGTCAAGTTACCTAATGACAAAAGACTTCCTATACACCTATACATGTTGAACATGGCCATCCCAACTACCATTGTTGGCAAAAAGGAAAAACCCTACCTCGGGCCGAAGCCCAGAACTCACGCTTATAGGCCCGACGGAACATTGTCAGTGTGGTAAAATCTAGTCAACTCAGGGATATGAACTCATGGTCTGGGGACCCACTCAATTCATCGCCTTTAATGCCGCATAACATATGTATAGAGGGTGTGATTTGAATCTGGGTTCGTAATGAACCTAAATCTCACCCCGTCCAATCACTTCAGCAAATGCTCATTGTCATACAAAACATATATAGTCTTATAAACTTCAAATGTGGCCTTGACACAATTGTGATGGAGATAAAATCGAGCAATTTTGTAGGTATAAGAGGTAGCTGGAGACTTTGAAATTGCTAGACTCGTGTAATATTGTTTTTAATGAGTGTTTCATTTCAAGATTGTTGTTAATATGATTGTTCCATTTCAAGCGATGGCAACACGAGATTAGCTTATGTGAAAAACACCAATGAAACCAGAACCCCGTTCGGTATATATCTTTGTATGCCGATCTCATGGAGTGTAGGGAGAGAGGTGGGCTGCATGGTTACATTATTACCCGCAACTCGTGTTTGAAGATTTAAGAGTGAAACTTGAGTAAAAATAGAATTAAACTCATATTAATAATTTTATATGACATGGCCGGTATTTTAAAACTTATAAAAGAGGAATAAATTAATAAAGTTAAGAAATAATATACCACTCTTCATAACAAAAATATAAATAACAATAGAAAAAAATGGGGATATGATATTGTTAGATTTATATTATTTCACATATAGTAAACGCCTTATACAACATAATTGTTTGTTGTGAGGAGTAATTTAAAATTAATCAAACATATATAAATGTACCTTTTATAAGGATTAAAAAACTCAGTGAACTAGTTCTATATATATTATTCTGAAAAAATATTATGCAGTTAGATTGTCGAAATGCCGTCCTCACTCCTAATAAAAATTAGGTCTAGATTAAAATACTATATATATAAAACCGCACTACAAGAAAATTGTCAGTTAGTGGCAATAGGACAAAAGTATCATTTAAAAGTAAGAAACATGTCACTAAAAGAAAGAAATACGTACCCAGTCACTATATTTTTAAATGCTTCAATTCTCCTACACATAAAAACAATATGATTAAAGATGTAACTCTAAAATACTAACATATATCAAACACGTGAAGAATGCGAGTATAAATCATTTACCTATAAACATTTTGGGATATACTTTTATAACAAAAAGTATGAGTAAATCTAGAAATTATTATTAGCATTCAACTCACTTTAATATTTCATCATGCTCTTTTTAAGACGTACATCAAATTAATGAAATTTTTATCATTAGTGTTAAAAATTAAGATGAAATATAAATAAATTGATATTTAAAAGAGTGAGTGCAACATGTAAATATGGAACGCAAATGAGTACGTTTTCCACGATAGAGTGACATATTCAATATGTCGTTGAATAACATTTACCTTATAATGATGATATATATTAATTTATTTGGTATATATTAATAAGTTAATTTTGTAGATTTTGTTTTAAATAAAAAAAGTAATTACCAAAATGACATGATGTTTCACCAAACTTTAAACAAGATATGAAAAACAAATGGTTAGATAAACCTACCATGACAATGACCCAAGCTAAACTAAATGTGGTCAAGTTGCAACCTTGTCTATGTTTTGCACCCTGTTTACCAAATATGCTTTATCAACCATAGGGTCAAGTTCCATTGCATGCCCCACTAATGTTTTTCTTAGGAGTTAGGTTTGTTGATAGGTCATGGTCTTTGAACCACTTTTTCTAACTAAGAACTATGTAAGATGTCACAAGTGATTTTTTATTTAAAACCTTAATACTTTCCATTGAATAATATAGATAATACAAATTAGTAAGAACCAAAAGTAGCGACGATTCATGTTGAATCGATGTTTCATGCGAAAAACTGATAGACATAATGTTTCAAGAGAAAAACTGATAAACTGGTGATCATTATTTGTGTAAAAAAACGAAAGTAAAGAAAGTGACATGAATGGATACCATCATGATCATCATGAACTTATACAATGACTAGCTTATAATACAAAGACGTTTAAAAGGTGGAAGAAATTAACGATTCAACGTAAAATTTATCGTCAAGGAAGTGTGTTTTAACTTTTAACGCAAATACTTATAAGTGCTTGTCATGTATTTCTTTCTATGAAAACGAGTTGCAAAAGTACTTGGTTGTTAGCTCGTAAGTCGTAACCCCCTAATATTGTCAGACTAAAGACACGTTCACAAAATGCATGTTTATAATTAATGCTTTCCCAATTAAAAGCGACACCTAACATGTGATTTGTAAAGACTTGTATAATGCAATATAGTTTGTTGTACTCGATCTGAACGTTGTAAAGTATGTATCTAAAAACATGTTACACCGGTTACAATCTGTAAATTATTGAAAATATTTGATAAAAAACCGTGAAATGTAAGTTCATTAATTAAATCAATAATAAAACACGGTTATAAATTTAAAAGTAGATTCTATTCAAGGGTTCAATGTTAAAAGAACAAAGAAATGTGTTAAAAACTCCTAAATATTGGTTTCAGTTAAGATATATATTGTTGGATCATTAGGGTAGACAACGAGATTAGATGATAAAATGAAACCGGATAATTTGATAGATCATGTACAAATCATTTTCTTTGATTAACAATTAAACCCTGCTAATTGTGTCTAGGTTTCACAAACTTTATTCTAGGATAATCTATCAAAATAATTTTAATTATGCATGGCAAAATCAAAACGAACTAAAAAGTCCATGAGATTTGATTGTAAACAAGAGTATTAATCTTGTTGTAGAAATTTATATAACAAAAAAAAAACTAAAGATTATGTTATTTTTTAGAGAGGTACCGAGAAGAAGATCTTTTCTTCTAATCCTCGGAAATTCAATTAGTTATCCCAAAGTGGTTTTTCAAAACCGTAATGAAACCGTTCAACGTTATATTTTCTATTAAAATAGATTTAATATTAAATGATTAATATTCACACTATAAAATAACATAACTAAACTCGTTTATACGAGTGTGCACTCCACACTTCATTATCTAATTATAGTTTAAATTCATATTAACACCCGTGTATAATCCAATTACATAAATAACAAGTCACCATATATATTAATAATGAAGAGACCGGTTAAAGTAAAATAGAGGTTAGTGCATGTGCGAAACAATACACGTAGTTCATCACTTTGTGTAAAATTTTTATCTCTTGTAAAAAATGTTTGTGTGAAAATTTCATCAAATGCTTAAATCATTTGTGTGATAAATTTTATGTGGGTGTAATAATCACGCAAACATAAAGTTCTCATAAGAGGTGTTTTTGTGTAAAACTTCATTTCTTAATTATATTTTGTGTGATAATTTAATCACTCAGCTTAGACTTCATACGAAAACAATTATTTATATTTTAAACTCTCGATTTAAGTTCAAAAGTTTCAAAACTTTTATTAATTCATAAAATTCGTCAAGACATTTAGGTTTCCATTTGTTCCGTTATATTATATATCATCGAGAAAATTCCAAGAACATATTTATTTACTTAAATACCCGCCGGCTACATTATTTTGACGGTAGATTAACAAATTAAACCAGAATCTTAAATAATATATTAACTAAAAACAGAATCTTACTTGTGCTAATTGCATGTTCTTCTAGTACTTTATTTTATATATGTTTCTAGCCAAAATCAAAGATATATATGTAATTAGTTACCAATGTTATTAAACACTTCAAACAGTTTTAAAAGAGTAAATTATCATGACTTTGTTCAATTGAGTGTGTAATAATTTTACCGGTAATAACATTGTTAGTTTGAATATTAGAAAAAAAAATGTTCTGGTTTTTATTTTTTAAACTTTTTATTACTGATTTATTTTCATTATTTAGCATTTGTTCTATATTTTAAAACATGTTTTTAATATACAAATAAATACCTATTATTAAAAGCGTTAGATTTTTAAAAGTTTTTTTTACATCCTTGGTCTTTTAAACTATTTTTTTGCATCGTTTTTTTTAATCATTATCCTTTTTTAAAGCATTTGTTTTTAAATGTTCATTTTTTATAAAATCTTTGGTTTTTATAAGCATGTTTTATGTATACAAATAAGTGTGTATTTTCTAAAACTGTTTATTTTTATAAATGTATTTTTAAAATTGTATGTTTTTTCAACATAACTGTCATGAGATACTTTGTGACTAAAATAATATGGCATGTCTTCGTAAATTTGTTTGATAATCCTTTTTAGAAAAAAAAATGATTTTAAAAACTAAATATTTTAAAAAAACAGAACAATTTAGAAAATGAATAATGATTTGAAGAAAAAAGTTTCAATGACAAACGATTTAAAAAATACTTTTATAATAATAATAATTAAAAAAAAATATTTTTTGTATATTAAAAAATGTTATATTAAATAACAAGTGAGAAAAACAAATTAATAATAAATAAAAGAGTAAACAATTTCAAAAATAAATAAAAACATTTTTTTTCTAAAACATATAAATAGTATAAGAGTAAACAATGATTTTACCATAAAAATAATAGTACACACACACACACATATATATATATATACATATATATTAATAACTAGATTAAGCCCCGTGTGTTACACGGCTGAAAATATTAAAAACTAAATTCTAAAACTTTACGAAAAAATAATATTTACAAATTTTTCTACATTAACTGAAAGATATATGAAAATAAAAACATAAATTATTTAAACTCTAATTTGAGTCTTAAACAAATAGATTTAAACTAAAAATACACTATTAATATAAAATTAGATATCGACGCTTTAAAATTGGTGTTTTATAAATCCTATCAATTAACTAAAAAAAAGGGTAAGAAAAATAGGAATACAAATATTCCAGATGATAGATATCTGGCAAAAAATTCATGGTGACACTCGTGTACCAGGTCGAGCGTACGAGTCGGCAAACATGGATATTGGCCGTAAATTGCGATGTGTTATTTGTTAAGTTGTTTTTTTTTTCCGTTTTCACATTGATTTTAGGGATGTAAATAAGATACATTGAAATTTGGGAAGAGAATATTATGGGTGATTTAATGTTTTTGATTTCTTTTTTATACATAGCTAAGAATGAAAGATTCTTAGTTTTCAGCGGGAAAATGATTCAACAACCTCTTCAATGATTGACATGTGTCCTCCAAAATGTTTTTGATTTCTTTCCATACATAGCTAAGAATGAAAAATTCTTAGTTTTGAGCGGGAAAATGATTCAACAACCTCTTCAATGAATGACATGTGTCCTCTAAAACCCTCTTTTATTAGAAGGTATATAGATTGTAGTTTTTTTTTATCATTTGTGTCTATGAAGTAATTTTTTATCATTGGCATATCTGGGAGTATTTTGATATTTATGAAAAAATTAATAGAAAATCCTAACGGGTTTAGTTTTTTATGCAAATGGAATAAAATGTAAACGTCAGGTGTTAGTATGAGATTTTAAAACTATAGAGATTAAGAGCTAGGTTAAATCGACAAACTACAAATAGACAAATGAGAATTTACTCATTTTAAAAAGTTGCAATTTTAGTCATTACTGATATTGTGTACGAAAATATAGCATTTTTTATCATATCCTTCAACACTTTGGTATATATTGGTAAAGTTCTATTACTTTCTTTTATAAAACAACTTTTATACAAGTTGTAAAAAATATAGATATAGATGCATTTTCAATTTTTCATATAGTTAATGCATTTTGTAGACGTTATTATAACAAATGAGTTCGAAACTAATGATTTAAATAAGTAAATAACAATAATAAAAACAAATAGTATAATGGGAAATCCTGAACAAACTTTGACTATGAATATAAGAGAGAATATTATTAATTAATAATAAACTACATCTTGATATTTTTTAAATGAAATACAGTTGCATAGTTGTTTTCTTAAATGATTGGAATATTTATAGCGTGAAGGGTGATTAAAGTCGGCAGTGTAGCCAGCCCAAATTTACAAAATTGTATTTTAAGAATTGTAAACAAAACAGTTATGGTTATAGATTTCATGAATATTAATTTAAGTTGAACTGAACATGTCATATATGATATCACATCTTATTTCAAAGTCATGAAAAAATAAAGGTTTTATTGTAAAAGTGATAAAATTAAAATAAGATTACATGTAGAGAGAAAAGTGAGTGGAATAAGATGGCCGTTGTTACGGATCTAGATTTTTTTTATCCGTTTTCTCTTGCGTTCAAGTGTATCTTAACACATGCTAGAATTTTAGGTCTTTTACATTCATAACTATTCAAGCAATTTATTAAAACATCAATAATAATAATAATAATAATAATAATAATAATAAATAATTAAATAAGATTATATGAAAGAGGTTGAAGTTAGAGGATCAAAACACCAAAAGGAGTGCAAATGGTAGGGGTTGTGTTGTGGGGTAATTATTATTCACATGTTCAAAGCAAGTTACATGCATTACTACATGTTCAAAGGTTGCCACATCTTCGTAACTGTTTCTTAATGACATATAGATATATATATTATATAACAATTATCTTTTTGACATCAAATGTTGGTTGCTCAGCAAAACCAATGACGAATGACGTACGATTCTTACATGCAATTATGCTGGACATTTTGAGTTTGGCTATCATTGCTGGCCAACAGAAAAAAACTCACCTTGACCGAAGCCTAGAATTCCCGCTCGAAGGCACAACGGAACGGTGTAGTAAAACATGGTTTGCCCAACGATATGAACACGTGACGCGAGGAGCCGACTCGATCCATTAATCGCCTTTAATGTCAGAAAAAATGCTCGTTTGAACCTGGGTCTCTAAGGTACCCAAATCTCACCTCAATCACTCCATCAAATGTCCGTTTGCATATGTTATACATATTTGTTTAAGAGCATGTATATTATACATATGCCTAGAACATTAAATGAAAATGCATTGGGGATCCAGATGTCTTGAAGGTAACTCAATTGATTCAACATATGAAGTCTCCTGGAACTCTCCATGTGACTCTTCAACACACTTAAACTACCTCATTTTGAAGTTAATTGAACTTTCTCCATAAATAAACAGGGTATATTAGTATCTACCGGTATTAATTATCATCTTTTGACATTTACCGATCCAAACTATTAAATTGATTATCAAATGTTCCAACTTTTATCACTTTGACAACCAACGGTCCAAAGAGAAACTGTTAATTGTCAAAGTGATAAAAGTTGGAATCGTTGACAGGGACCAGTAAAAGCCAAAAAGTAAAAGTTTGAACCCATAAAAACCAATATACCGATAAACAAATAGAAGTTTTGTCCATAAATATATCGATGATGTCAAAGTAAATAAGTAATATTAGTGTAGATTCTTTAACGTATGTTAGAGTTGAAAATAATCACATGCATTTTATTCTCCTTTCACGTACTATTACTGAAAATTAATGGCTATAAGAGTCATAAAGTAATAAAATAGCAGAAGTAATGGAACAAATCTAATATATATGTACGTGTTTTGTTTTGGTCAAAACCACATCATTTTTGTTGCGGTTTATAATGGCATGAACATTTTCTTTTTCGCTAAAGGTTCTAATGCAACAATTTATAATAATTATACGGTTGATAAAAGTGAAGTAGACAAAACGTTAGGTAAATCAGGGGCAAAATGTTTTCTGTTACTAATACATGTAACAATATCTATAAGTTAATATCTTGGAATCCTTAATATAATATAGCAAAATGGTATTTGCTGAGTTGGCAACTTTATACGTTATTTCTGCTGATTTGGCAACTCTACATTTATTCTAACTATTTCCTCTCATAAACACCAGCGAATATTAAAAATAATCCATTACCTCACATGGATCCTTTATTCTTACCCGACGAACATAAGAAAAAATTCAAACCCTACTTCAATCCCTTATTCTCGATCTACCCGATTTGTGACCTTTCAATCGACTAATCGCGTGCTGTTCTTCGATCCATTGTTCAAGTTATGTTGGTTATTCAATAGTTCCTTATTCTACTTTCCTTTAAATCGCTTATTAGATTCAGTTTTCCTCATAATTTGAAGATATGTGTTTATTAGGTTGATTCTTATGTAATGTTATAGTATTTCTTGATTGATTATGGTTATGCATTATCGAATTCTATGTATTGGACTTATTTCAATTCAATTTTCGTTGATTCATTCAACTAGGGCTCCAATCCCAGTTTCATGCATTGATCATAACTTGAAACTTCGAATTTCCTATGGTATTTAATTTTTTTTATAAGTAATAGTGCTTTTGTAACACTCTCTTAAATTATGATTTTGATTTTCATACTGACACAAAGTTGCTTTGTAACATCTGGAGCTCTCACTTGTCAAAAATGTGAAATATTGTAGACCATGTAAGTGTAAATTAGCAAATTTATTAAGGTGCCAGTTATGGGGTTTTTGTACAAGGAAAATGTTATAACTCGATCTGAGTTAATTTATGAAACCTTGCTACTCATTTTTAGTAGCACTTCTCTATCTATATGTGATAACTTTGTACAAAGGGATGACTCTACTTCCACAGGTCATATCCAACTGATAGTTGTAGTTTTCTTTTTTATAAATTGCATATTAAAACTTAAAAGGTTAAGAATGTGAGTTTTCTTTTAATAAATGGTATAAGAATTTGGAGTGATATCAATTTGAATGTGTTTAACTGTGCTATAAACAACAAAAAAATGAATGTGATACCGTACTGTTGTAAAGCAACAATAACAATAGTGTTAATATAAAAGGTTTAAGAATTTAGAGTGTTACATCAGTGGTAAAGTCTTATGTATGATAAGTGTTTGTTTGCTTTCAATGTAGACGAACCCATTGATTAGGAAAGCCCCTGTGGTCGATAGAAAATAAACAGATAAAAGCAGATCGATTGCACCTTCCGGGTGAATTGTTGTTATGTGTGGGTACGTTGTGTTACTGAGTTACTTTAGCAGCGTTTGAAATCTTTAAAAGGGGTTTTACTAAAGAGAGATGTGTTGCCTGTTGAGGCACTTGGTAGTAACCATAACGTTCGAACTTGTATATTTATGTAAATATATGTGTGTTAACCTTTTTTTGCTGGATTACTAGCTATCACTGTTGATTGTGGGAGGTATTTGTATTGTTCAAATGTGTATGCTATTGTTTGAAGTATACATTCAATTTGTGGAAGCTTAATATAAGTAATGGGTCAAAACAAACTCAAGGTCAAAAGAAGTCGTTTTTAATTTAGGTAAAAAAACGGATTGGCTTACCCCATCAATATTTTTTTACTTTTTCTTTGAATTTTATTCATAACTAATGATTTAAATACATATAAATTTATCTCTACATCTTCGTTCCTTAGTCTTATTATTTGGAGTCATGAGGTGCTTGCTTTGTTTCTTAATCTCCTTTATTCTTTATTAAATTTAATCTAAAAATAACAACTATGGATTTTAGGTTTTACATTTGCCTCCATGATTCTCTTCCTATTTTTTGTTGGCCGGCTAATCCATGGTGCCCATCGATCCTAACTATGTGTCAAACATCAATTTGAGCCTTTTCTTTATTTTGTTCTTTGGTTATAACATGTAGAAGGGAATGATCTCATAAGGTTAGATTATGAATATGATGATGATAGTTACTTTACTGTTTACATGTCCAGCTGGCAATATGTAGTTGTTTAAAACTAAAAGTCAAGATTTTCTTGGGTGGGATGTATTTTGATGATAGTTAAAGGGTTTGGATTTTGACCACAACTATTATAGTGCATGTTATCTCAAAATATACCTTTTCAGTAATGGTGAATTGGACATGGTCAGTATTTTTGAAATGGAAATTAAGTCTAATACGGTTTTAGGGGGTTAATTGCAAAATCAAAAGCCCCTTCAACCTACAATTTCATCTTCCCCTGGTGTACAATTATTCCTCAAAAAGTTAATATTTTGGTTTGGAGGGCCGATATGGAGAGACTTCCTACAAGGTACGGCCGGGTTAGTTAAACGTAACGTAAATATTGGCTCAAACCTATGCCTTTTATGCTCTCAACTCCCTGAAACGGCTGAACACCTTTTCATTTCATGTTATTTTGCAAGCTCATTATGGAGTCTTATTAGCACTTGGTGTCATATTCCTCAAATCTTTGCTTTTTTCCATTCGGGACATTATTATGCTTCTAAACAAATCATCATCAAACCCAAATAAATCGATAGCAGTAGACGGAGTCATTCTCACTGCCTTTTGGTGCATATGGATTATGAGGAATGAGGTGATTTTCAAAAATAAAAGACCTTCTCTCCATGCCCTCATGGAGGATGTTAAGAATTATAGTTACTTCTGGGTAAAAAACAGGGCAAAAATTCAAGATTTAGATTGGGAGAAATGGTGCCGTTTTTCTTTATAATGCTGAGTTGTTTGATGATGTAGCTGTATTTTTTTTTGTTTGGTTTTGTTTTAAGGTGGTTTTCTTTGTAAATAAGGGATGTTTTGATGTTGTTGCTGTGTATTGTTTTGCTGCTATAAAATTTATGCTTTCCAAAAAAAAAATCTAATACGGTTCATGGAACCCCAAGTTGCAGGTTTGACGGTTTGTAATGATACGATTAAGACAATGATGAAACTTCAATCGAATGGTCGACTATTATTAAAGTAATAATGATATGTACAACACATATGTATAAGTAATTAAGTATGCCTCAAATTACTTTAAGGAACTATATCCATAAAACTTTATTATCTATTACTAATTTGTAATATACCTTGTCAGTTTTACATTTTAATCATTAATAGCTATTTTGTTGTTATTGCCTATTATATTTTTCGATATTTACTATTTTATTTGAGATGGATGGTTGATTGTGATAGTGTAATTTAGTTATATCATTGTAGGTATTCAATCCCGTGTAACACACGGGGTTATAACCTAGTGGATTATACATAAACTATGAATATCATCAACCATCATAATTCTTTTAAGTGCCAATCACTTATCTTATTAAGAAACTAGCAAGAACCTAGATAGCAAATAGGGATGGCAATAAAACCCGGGCCCGATGGGAAAAACCGAAACCCGAAGTATTCGGGCCAGGTAATGGCCCGGATTTTCGGGTATGGGACCGGGTATGGGATTTGTTTTTTAAAAAAATCCGGGTCCGGGTACGGGTATGGGATTACATGAACCCGTCCCATACCCGGCCCATGTACCCGGCCCGAAGATATATGTATATATATATATATTTGTTTTCCTTATATATAATCACTAATCTTCTTTGGTTTTAGCCTTTAAATGAATTAGTATTTTTTAATATGTTTTACATTAGATGAACTAGTTTTTTTAATAAGTTTTATATTCTATGAAAGCAAGTTAGTGTCTTTGTTTTGAGTATTTTTTCATGGATGTTTTTTTATGAACTAGTATAAGCTTTTTGAAAGATGAACTACTTACTAATTTTGATATTGTTTAAAGAATGAATAATATTTTGATATTTACCGCTATTGCTTCTTTTAAATTCATATATCATGAGAATTTATTTATTTGGATTTGATACATTTTACTATGTATGTATGTATCATTTTTATATTGGGGAAGTAATTGACGGGTATACCCGATACCCATGGGTATGCCCGATACCCGACGGGTAATTACCCGATTGAAACCCGATGGGTATTGGGCCGGGTATGGGACTGGGTTTTACATTCGGGTACGGGCCTGGGATTACTAATACCCGGCCCATACCCGACCCATTGCCATCCCTAATAGCAAATTAGCAATACATCAAAAATTAAATATACACCAATGATTCTATGCATGATAATTCATTTTTTACCAAGCTTTGATACAAATACGTGACATAGATTTATTATTACACTCTAATCTACGGTCAAAGGAGCTCTAACAGGATCTACAGACACCTATGTACGCCAATGTGGAATGAGATCTATAAAATGAGATATTGCGATTTTTGTAAACTAGTTATAACAAAGTGAAGTGAAGATTTAAAGAGATTAACGGATGTCTTTTCAGAAAGAATCACCGAGTTGCTAGTCTTTACTAAAGCTAGGTAAAAGTTTTGGACTCAACATAATATGTGGTGGTTTTTACTGAAAATGAGGTATTTAGAACTTATTAAAAATGAACATGTTTTAAGTTCAAGTGTTACGTACAACAGAATGAGCTTTTTTTGTGTTTAATTTGGGTTTGAGAGCGGAGAAATGAGGTATCTATGAAGTATGAACTCCTTTTCAAAGACGTGTAAGTATATAGGCCAAAGGTTTCATACTCCATAAATAGAAAATCGGAGAATGAAAAAAAGGTGGTGTTGGTTTTAATCACGTGCCACGTTTGCAACAGTTGAAACTGCCGAGTACGGTAGCTAACCGTCATAATCAAACAGAAACAACAGTTGAACCGCGTGGGTTTGGGTGACGTGTGCCAACGCGGACCCATACGTGTCTCCTACAACGTTGCTGTCATGACCCCACTTGTCCCCTCTTAACCCTACACCCCGCCAATCCACTTTTTTTACAAATAAAAATTAAAAATAAAAACAAAAATAAATAAATCTCCACCACCTCTCCTCTTCTTCTTTTCACCTTACCTAGCTTCCTTCCTACTTTCCCATGCTCCTTCTCACGTGACCTTCTTCCCTATTTATACCCCCTCATAAACACTCACAATCACAATACACAACACCAAAACACACACACTCTTTGTTCATACATTAATTCCAACACTAACTAAAAATATAATCACCTTTAAAAACCTCTTATTATTGTTACTATTCGATGGCGGTTGATGCCTTATGTTCTCCGTTGGGTCCTCCAGCGTGTGAGAAAGATGCAAAGGCGCTTCAATTCATCGAGGAGATGACTAGAAGCGCCGATGCCGTTCAGGAGAGAGTTCTCGCTGAGATTTTGAGCCGGAACGCTCAAACCGAGTATCTCCGGCTCTATAATCTCAACGGCTCTATTGATCGGGAGTCTTTTAAGTCTAAGATTCCCATGGTAACTTATGAGGATCTTCAACCCATTATTCAACGCATCGCCGATGGCGATCGATCCCCAATTCTTTCTGCTCATCCAATTTCTGAATTTCTCACTAGGTGAGCACTCAATTGGATCAAATTCATCAAAATTTATAAAATTCGTTTTTTTTTCTTATATATGTATTTTCACTAGCAAACATTTGGTTTATTATATGTTACCGGGCTATTTGAATAGCAAAACTAAGTATTTTAAAAAATTGCAGTTCTGGCACCTCCGCTGGTGAGAGGAAGCTAATGCCGACTATTAGCGAAGAATTGGATCGACGGCAACTACTGTACAGTCTTCTCATGCCTGTAATGAACTTGTAAGTTGGCCAACATATATAAATTGTTATGCATAAACTACATATGACTGGTGATTGATGGCTGACGGGTTTAATTTGTGACAGGTACATGCCCGGTTTAGACAAGGGAAAAGGACTATACTTTTTGTTCGTCAAGTCCGAAACAAAGACTCCGGGCGGGTTACTGGCCCGACCCGTTTTAACTAGCTACTATAAAAGCAATCATTTCAAGACCCGGAAGTTTGACCCGTATAACGTCTACACGAGTCCGAATGAGGCTATTCTTTGCCCCGATTCGTTTCAGAGCATGTATTCTCAAATGTTATGTGGACTTTATGAACGTGAACAAGTCCTTCGTCTTGGTGCGATTTTTGCATCCGGTCTTCTTCGTGCCATCCGCTTCCTCCAGCTTAATTGGAGAGAATTAGCACATGATATCCGAACCGGAACACTTAATTCAAAGATTTCCGATTCGGATATCAGAGGATGCATGACACGGGTGTTGCGACCTGATCCTGAGCTTGCGGATTTTATTGAATCCGAGTGCTCGAAGGATAACTGGGAACGAATTATTACACGAATTTGGCCGAATACCAAATACTTAGAGGTGATTGTCACCGGTGCAATGGCCCAATACATTCCCACATTGGATTATTACAGTGGCGGGTTACCGAAAGTTTGCACAATGTACGCTTCATCCGAGTGTTACTTCGGGCTCAATCTCAACCCGATGTCGAAACCGTCCGAAGTTTCATACACCATCATGCCAAACATGGCGTATTTCGAGTTTCTCCCACACGACTCGAATTCCCCAACTGCCGCGGGTAGCGACAAATTGGTCGACCTCGTCGACGTGGAAGTTGGAAAAGAATACGAGTTGGTAATCACAACTTACGCGGGCCTATGCAGGTACCGCGTGGGTGACATCCTGCGTGTCACCGGGTTCCACAACTCCGCCCCACAGTTCCATTTTGTCAGACGCAAAAACGTACTACTCAGCATTGACTCTGACAAAACGGACGAGGCGGAGTTACAGTCCGCGGTGGAGAACGCATCAAAACTTTTAAACGAATTCAACACCAGCGTGGTGGAGTACACAAGTTACGCAAACACGAAAACAATCCCGGGTCATTACGTGATATACTGGGAACTGTTAGTTAAAGATTCAGCCAATTTCCCAAGAAATGATGTACTGGAAAGATGTTGTTTAGCAATGGAGGAATCATTGAACTCCGTTTACAGACAGGGTCGGGTCGAGTGCAATTCAATCGGGGCATTGGAGATCCGGGTCGTGAAAAACGGTACGTTTGAAGAACTAATGGATTATGCAATATCAAAAGGTGCATCAATCAATCAATACAAAGTGCCACGGTGTGTAAACTCTACACCAATCACGGAACTGCTTGACTCAAGAGTGGTATCATCGCATTTTAGTCAAAGTTTGCCTCATTGGACACCAGAACGACGTCGTTGAACAGGTGATTGTTTAGTTGTCACACGAAACCGACCTTTCTAAGTCAAATGTAAGACAGATTCGCTGATTTAGGATTTGTGTTTTTTTAATGTGTGAGTGATTAATTAAATCACTGTTAATTACGTGTATAGTTTTAATTTAGGTGATTAAGATGGGGAACGTTACGGGTTTCTTTTGTATGTTTTTTTTCATAAATAAGAACCTGTACGTACGTATGTATCTTTGCTTGCTTGTGTAGTAAGAAATTTAAACTCCTTTCTTTTCTGCATTACTTAATTCATCAAAATATTGATATTAGTTACGTGACAAACAAGCGAACAAACTGTATTCTCATTATAGCAATGTAAACTGCACATGGATTTGAATTTATTAACCAATGTTACTTGTTTTGTAAGCTTTACACGCGTACGGGTATGTGCTGAAACTTAACTTGTTTAAAGACGTAAAATATAACTGATATCATACACGTATAAATATCAAATGGCTAACTTTAGCATACGTATTAGAAATTTCATGTATAATGAGAGAACATGATCAACTTTTGTGCATAAAACATAAGCAAAACTTTATAATTATCGAGTTTTAACATACCCTATTGATTTTCTGTTGGTTCGGTCCCTGTTGTGTATAAAATATATATATATATGTGTTTTATTTGGTGCATTATTATTAATTTAAGTAAAAAAACAAAGTGTAATTAAAGATGGATAGACAGTTGTTAGGTTGGATTTAATATTTCTAAAATTGCATGCCTTAATGAGAGGAACGTGAAGTTCATAAATGGATGTGAAATTTAAACACGAATGCACATGCAGTTTCTCTTTAGACGTTCTTTTTTTATTAATTATTAGTCTCCTTTAGCTCTTATTTTAATCAATTATTGTTATATACAATTAATATATATTGCAACCATAAAAATATATATTATCCGGTTAATAATAAATCACATAAACTACAACCAATTAAGTTTTGAATGTCACCATATAAAGTATTAGAATTTTGCATTGCGTGTTAACGTACTATTTAACTTATTAAAAGCTACTATTATATATGAGTATAAAGGTACGTAGGTTTGAATGAACGTCACGATTCTACAATAAATCATTTACCTATTTAAGTTAAATTTGCATGATAAAACTTCGTATACGTAACGGAATATATGTAAATAAAACAATATATCAATGCAAACTTTGCAGTTACATTTGAATTTAAAGTGAGAGATGAAAATGACGGAAAACTTTTGGCCTACCTTTTATGATTTTAGATGAAGACATTGTTTTTACAAGTACCTCTTGGTCAACCATTTTGAAGGTTACAAATGAACCAAAAATTAATATGAAGTCCCTTTCAAAGCTCATTGTTTTTATAATATATAATAATGATTAATAATAAACCCTCACAACTCAAGGGGACACCATTGACCATTTTACCAACACTTTAGGTAATATTGGGCTAGATCACCCTTTGTTAATTACATAGATGTATTGGGTCATTAAAAACAAATTAATACAACTTGTGAATATCACTAACTGTGAGACTTTTAAGTTGCTTACTAATAGTTATAGTAGTGGTAAATTGTTATTTAACATAACTTAACGGGAAGAGGTAACCAACTAGCTAGAAAGAAAACCTATGAAACAAACCAATTGACAAACCATAGGATGGAACATGAGAAATGAAAACTTAAGAAAACTATCGAAAGAAAACTACAACTACTACTCACGAGACCAAAATTAAAGCTCGATGCCTTGATCCATTAATACGTTTGGGAGAAAATCTTCCGCCTACCACAACTCATTAGCATACGCATAAAGCTCAAAATCATCATACAATTTCTCAAGAGTTTCGTTACTCACTTCCAACTCATTAGCGTACTTTAATAAAATAAAAAAAAAAGTACAAGTAGCAACCCTATTTGAATTAGTTACTTCGGGCCCATTTGATCGTGATACCAAAAAATTGGAAGTAACAGTGTAACGCAATACAAGACTCATTATTGTTGTTTTTAAAATGTGGTAAAGAACAATAGAGAAGCTTCTGTGATGAACTCATGAACGTGTCACAAAGAACATAGCAGGTGAAATTTAAGTGTGAACATATCACAATCAACACTGTTTAATCACCATTGAAGCCTGTTACCACCGGAGATTCACATTCACCTGAGCTGCTTAAAACCGTTTTCCGATCAACTGGAAGCCATATAACACATACATATTGACGACTCTATAAATCAACAGCAGCAGAAACATGAAATTAAGTTGACAAATTCAACAATTTCAACCCTAATTGAAGAGTAATCACAAAATTGAAGATCAATTGCAGATAAACAAAGAGGTCAAACTTCCAATTTTGACTGCCGATAAACTCGCTTTTATTAGGTAATACAATTGTGGCTCAAATCGCATACAAATTGAGCTATAGTAAGTAGCAGGAGAGAGAGAGAGAGAAAGAGAAGTGCATCTATGGCAGCATTTGCCGCCACTTTTTTCTCCTGTTCTTCTTCTCGTCCTTCGTCTACGTCACTCGCGTTTCGTCCTCATCTTACTCTATCGTTTCCCACCGTTCGATTTGCCAAGAGTTTCATAAACGTCAAAACCCTAGTTTTTGCTTCTTCAGATGGAATTAGGGCTTACGAAGGCGATTCACGCTCAAAGGTTTGTTTTCAGTCTATATGTATACCAATTGCAATCAGTTATACATTCATTCAATTCGATTATTTTCTTAATTGACATGTTTTGATTGCATGTTTCATGGTGGGGAATATTTGTTTCAGTTTCATGTTTAGGGATTATGGTTTATAGACATCTCTGTTTACCAGTGTGAGTGAACTGAGTTTTGTTTGTTGTAACAGAAATCAGTGCTGTTGAAATTGATTCAAGAGATTGAGCCATTGGATGTAAGCATAATTCAGAAAGATGTTCCACCTACTACTGTTGATGCCATGAAGAGGACTATATCTGGAATGTTGGGATTGCTACCTTCAGACCAGTTTCAAGTTTTGATTGAAGCGTTGTGGAAACCCCTTTCCAAGTTGTTGATTTCTTCTTTGATGACCGGGTAATTCTTCTTCTTCTTCTTCTTCTACTTTTACATGATTATTGCCTGTTGTTGGGGATGAATCCATGTTTTTTCATGCATATAACCATGTAAGAAAGTATACGTAATCTCAGGGGGCGTGATATAGCCGTAAACCAAAATTGTTTAACCTGTCATTTAAGTTTGGAGACGTATGCTGTATGCATAATCTTGTGGGAGTATTACAGCTATAATCCTGGCCTATAACGGAATGCTAATGAAATGACTTTTGTGCATACCTGAATTTGAATTCCGTTGCTAGAATTGATGTTCGATTTCATATGTTGATACTGAGGAAAGTGGTATAAGACTCTATGTGGATATATGCCATTTTCCGAATTCTTGTTTAGTCCTTGTTCACTTGTGCCAAGAATGCCTAGGAACAGGGGAAAAAAAGACGATGCAAATGTGATTTAGTATATGTAGATAAACACTGTATGTTGTTTATTTGCAAAACAAGTCTGTGATATTATCATTATTTATAAGACTTCATAGGAACCAATGTTTACAAATGTCCTACCTAGATCACTCAAACATTTGATTCACACATTAAGTCACTCAAGTTTATAAAAATAAAATTTACGTTATTTTGTAGCATCTAGCTGTTTATTTGGGCTACAATTTGTATGTTATAAGTTGCTGATATGGAAAATTGAATTGTTATAAAAAGTAACTGACGTGACTCTTGCATTTGGCGTTCCCCTTCTGTTTTGAAAATAAACACATAAACACCAACTACAACTGCTATCTTGCAGCACCGCTTTGAATTTAAGTGTAATCTCTTCAAACTCTCCCGGATTTGATAGCGACATCACTGTGTCATGAAACACTTTATATAACATCTCAGGAAATTTGAAGATTCTAAATAGAGGTGGGAGTTTCCCACATGACCGTAAGATAATCAGGTTTTTGAGTTTTTATATCTAATCCATATAATAAATAGGTTGTGTTTAGGTTGACCTTAGGTCTGTTGGTAATAAACTTGCAATTGATGAATAAATCACAGGAATCTTGATAATAATCTTGCTAATATTGAATAGAAACTTGTAATTTGTTCATAGATACATACTTGACATCTTGCCCTATAAATACATTGTGAAGGGTTGCCTTCAACCAACATGACTGTTGGTGAATCCAACTTCCAATAACTGAAATATACAGTTATGTAATCTGACCCTAACTTCCTATGTTTGACCCATATACATAATGCATCCTTGTATTTTACATATTTTCATACTAGACATTAAAATATAACTTTCTAACTTGTTGAAATTAACCCAAAGTTTAGGTTAACTTCAACAAGGTCCCCCACCAACACATATGCAACCCATTTATTGAAACCCACCACCCAATTAACAAGTTTACAGCTTGATTACTACACGTAAAGTCATGAACTCCTTTAGATAAATGGGTTAAACGGGTCGTGCTCGGGTTACAAAACTATAAGTTTACAAGTCCACACGTCCACCAAAATTTTTGACTTGAGTTTTACACTTTTACTAGTCTACTTCTAGATACTAAGAAAGCACTTTTCATCCGGTAAGGATTTTATTTCCACTAGTCTACCTTAAGTAAAGTGTATGTGTTCTTCACAAACTCATGACAGGGTTTGTCAAGAGTTCTTGTCCGGAAACCAAACTCTTGCATGGAACTCAGAAGAACACACAACGCACTCTTTTTGAGGTTTACTTGTAGAACTGCAATTGCTTTTGATTATTCAGTGGTGGAAAATTTTTCGGAAATCAAAGGTAGACTAGTAAAAGTGTAGTTAGAATTATTTTAGTGGAACTCGCACTTCGCAAGCGTTAATGAGAGGCAAAAAAGCGAAAATGATTTTGTACACGAATCTTGTTTGAATAATTACCACGATGTTCAAACAGAGGCAAGGCGTGAGGTATCGGCTGTTTGATCTAAGCAGTAGTGTAGGATCATAGATGTTCTTAGAATGTGTGTTTTATAAAGTGATAGTCAAATGCAAAATGTATGCCATGGTAGTTGTTTTTTATGAGACCACAATATTTAATGTCAGCATATGCAAAGTGTAACCGGTTCCAGATTATAAAATGACAGAAAGGAACACTTGGGTAACTTAATGTGTACAAAATGTTGTACATCAAACGGGAACATAATAAAGGAAAATTCAATTATTTAAGCATGTATATATTATAATATATCTGTAATTGTATTTTAAGTTTTTAACCAATAGAAATTTCAAGTTTGTTTGTTTATGGTTTTTTGGTCACAGTTTACTGGGCTAAAAAATCTCATCAAATTCCATATATTGTGCGATATAGTATACTCTATATACAAGAACATCAATATGCTGTTGAATTGCAGATATACATTAAGGAATGCCGAATACAGGCTGTGTCTGGAGAAGAACTTTGATACCGAAGAAGATAAGCAGACAAATGAAGATCCTAAATCTCAAGTATTATTAAACAATGATATAGTAATTAATACACCCCCGGGTCAAGATGATGAAATGCACAAGTCTAGTGAAAATGCTTATGAGATTCCAGATCTTGGTCAAATGACCCCAGAAGTGCAACAATACATTTTAAAACTACAATCCCGCTTGTTTTCTGTCAAAAAGGTAAATACAAATATACAATTGGATTCTCTCTTCATTGTTACAATTTACTCGCTCGATATTATATATAACTTGGTTAAATTCCAGGAGCTACATGAAGTAAAAAGGAAGAATGCAGCTCTCCATATGCAACAGTTTGTTGGGGAAGAAAAGAATGAATTGCTGGACTACTTAAGATCTTTACAGCCAGAAAAGGTTAAAACAATATTATGCTTTATATTTTCCTTGTTATGAATGCTTAGTTATTCGAGTTTTGTTATCATCAACAGGTTGCTGAGCTGTCAGAACCAACATCTGCTGACCTAAAAGAAACAATTAACTCTGTTGTTCATGGTCTGCTTGCAACCCTATCACCTAAAATGCACTCACAAGCTCCACTCATATCTGAAAACACCTCAATAGGAATTGCAAATAATGGAACTGGAAATAATGATGCTGTCGACAACACTTCAATGCAGTTTCAGCCCCTCGTGTCTTTGAGTCGGGACTATCTAGCCCGTCTATTGTTTTGGTTAGCATACTAAAAGTTAAAATATATCTTTTGTTATGTTCTTGACGGCCAATAGAAATTAAATGTTGTTATTATATGTTTATGGTTAGGTGCATGTTGCTGGGGCATTACTTGAGAGGGCTGGAGTACAGAGTGGAACTTATGGAGCTTTTATCATTATCTCAGCATGAGGTTTCTGATGGTTAAGTTGCAAACTGAGGGCTTTACATATGTATATTTGGGTAGCCTTATATATATGCTTGTTAAATGTCAATTACTGTAGTGTGATTTCGGTTTTGGTTCATAATGAAGAGATGTGATTGAGATTTTAACAACGCTGACTCCAAAATCATTTAAAACACATGTTTGGGGTAACGAGAGCAATCACGTGGAGTTATTTCAAGTCTAACAAAGTGGTGCTTGCGCTTACCTAACAATGGAGTTAATAGGGTATTGGTGGAGGCATGTTAGAATCTCATGTGATGTTTAGAAGTGAGATTTCTTTCTGTGGATCAAATATTGCTTTGCTCATTTGACTTGCTGTTATTGGCATGGATGTTTTTATGTATATTTGGTTCATAAAATTCTCAGTTCATTCAAAACAAACAAAAAACGTGTATATCTACATTGTTAGAATTGTTAAAAGGTGCTTACGGGGTGAGACGCATTAAAATCTTGTCTGAATTAGTCTGCTGTAGTTGCATCGTCAAAGTGCAGAATAATTGAAGAATGAAGCTGAATTAGTGAAAAACTTTAGCTTGGTTAAAAAACTTACCTCTAACATGACAACACTTGGGAAGAGTTTGACCCTGTTTTACACGATTTTTTAAAAACATTTTAAACTTTAGCTTGAGGATCTCATTGGAAGCAACCTCTCTATCCATCCGATAGAAGCAAACTTTAGCTTGAAGATATACTTGGTATGATTCGGTTTAAACTTTTAAAGATAGCGATAGCCATACTTGTTAGAGTTCCTTTAACTATTTTGAATAACTCAAACTTTTGTTATGTTAGTTATATGATTTTAATTATAAAACATCCTACTTTTGTTTGCGCCAAGGCATTAGGTGAGGCCTATATAGGCCCTCATTGCGCCTTGCATTTTCAACAACATATACTTGTTAGTATATCTGGCTTTGGGGGTTCTAAAACCGGTTCCGGTTCTTGTTGACGGAAAAGGAACCGGTTCTTACAAGAACCGGTTCGGTTCTAGAACCGGTTCGGTTCTAGAACCGGTTCGGTTCTAGAACCGGTTTTTGGTGAAAAAACTAGAACCTATTAATCGGTTCCGGTTCTTGTAGAACCGGTTCCGGTTCCTATAGAACCGGTTCCGATTCCTAGAGAACCTGTTCAGGTTCTTAAAAAAATAGTTTTTTTCTATGATATATGCAAGAACGATAGACTGCTGCAAATTTTCACTCTCCATTGGGCTTTCATTTAGAGTCTATAGTCATAAATTTGTTATATTATTTTTGACTAAATAAGTAGTAAGATTAAAAACTTTAAATATTACAAGATATATAGTTTTTAAAACATTAAATAAATAGCAACACTAAAACATATATCGGTTTTTTAGGAACCGGTTTTTCCAGGAACCGGTTCTTCCAAGAACCGGTTTTTTCAAGAACCGGTTCCGGTTCTTTTGGAACCTATAATTTGGAAAAAAAATAATAGAACTTATTCAGAACCTACGGTTCGGTTCGGTTCCGGTTCGGTTCTTGTAGAACCGGTTCTTCTAAGAACCGGTTTTCGTTTATTTCATCGGTTTCGATTCCGGTTCCGGTTTTTTTGCGCACCTCTAGACCCATGATTCAAAATATAGAAAATATGATAACATAACATATATAGTGATGAGGCCAAGGCCTTTCATTACTTAATACATGACACAATTGTAACTGAAAAACTGTTTACTCAGAATCTGAGTCGTGCGAATTGGAGCCGTGTCGCACGTTTCTTGTTTGGGGCTTCGAGGGTTTAAACGATGATGATTCGCCTTCATAAAAGATAACTTGAGCTTTAGCCAGCCTCTCCTCAAGTTCCTCTGTGGTAAAGTCATCAGTCCCACCAAGCTCATCAAATCCCACCTGCACATCATCAAATAAAAATCTGAAACATTAATGGATGCATATAATATACAGAAAACAGGAAGAAGTGAATAGGCCACTTACCACATAATCATCCACTTTGGTATTCTTTATAAGGGCAATTGTTGGAAGAACAATAATCTTTAGCTTCTCAGTCAAGAACGGGCTTTTCTCAGCTTGGATCTTTATAAATCGAGTCTCAATATGTTGTTTGGCCAATATGCTCAAGTGTTTGTCTACCACCTGCACCATGTTAACATCAGACTCTTTCCGGTCATCTTCATTCAATGTACTTTTAAAGAACATATGCTATTTCTTTCATTCTATTGCGTAAGGGATATCTAAATCATATGCTGAAGGTTCTTTCTGCCTTTGGTAGTTTATTTCACTTGTTCATATAAATTCATTGCTTCTGGCCTTAGTTTTATAAAAGCACCCCTAATGTGCGAGGCTTCAGGGCCTTGAGGCAGCGTCTCATGTATATGTCAAACTTGGAGTCTACAGAAGGCTGATATGTAATATCAACCAAATAGATGGAGAGATCATGAATGGTTTACTTGATAAAAAGGCTGATATGTATAAGGGCCTTGATCATGAATCGTTTACTCAACAGAGGGAGAGATCATGAATCGTTTACTGGATAAAAAGGCATATGTAAAAGGGATTAGACAAATGCTGCTTTTGGTGGTACAAAGAGTAACGCCTCCCGTCATGGCTTTCAGAAACCTATACGCCTCAAAGCATCTCAGTTTTTTAGAACCAAGAATATGGCTTGATGATTAATTTCTCAAGTTGCAACTTTTTCATATCTTCTATCTTTTCAGAGTATATACAAAAAAACCCAAATTCTACATACAAGCCAGTCATTATGCATTTATGCTTTAGCGAGAGAGCTTTTATCAATTACAAGGCATGCTTATGCTTTTGTTACCTATCAGTTCTTAATCTCTTTTTGTATGGTCATTGGTCATTGATCTATTTATTTTATTTTATTTTTTTGTATTTTTCAGGTTTGTTTATTTCTTCTTTATTTGGTTCATGGTGATTCAGCTTTTTTAGAACATATCTACTTTCATTACTCAGATGAAATCTCATAGAAACTAGTTTTGAGTAAAATTATGTCATTACTTATAATGATTCTACTTAAGACCTTGTGCCTTAAATTCTATTTTGGTGTTTCCTATTCGACCCATTGACCTGCTAACCCTGTTTCACACTTCAACAGAAGATTATAATCAAACATGAGATTTTCATGTTGCAGTCATGCATACCAGTTTTGTACACATTCATTATTAGAATTACTAATACTAAACAAGGTGCCATTAACGGTCCTGTTCGTGAGTTTTTGTTCTTCACTATCACTCTGTTTTTTGGATCTCCGCATAGTTCATCATCTGGCTTATTTTGTTGCTTTTACTTGCCCCCATCATCGTATTTCAGACTTCAATTTGTTTACAACGACAACTCACACATACTACACCAATGAGCAACACATAGAGATATTCCAGGATAAATTGTCACCCACCATGACTCAAACCCACAACCATTGGTTGGGGTGGAAACACAATTTATCACTACATCTAATTCCTCACCCTCAAATATTCAGAATTAATAAATAATGCAAAATGAGATAACTTGAAATGCTATGTGGCACTCATGTACTAATCATCATACCTGGTAAACTAAGTAAAGCAAGATAGGTTGTTAAGCACTCATCTATTTTTATAAAAATTAACATATGATATATGTGACAGTTCTTTTACTTAATACTAATAATTTATACTTGTACACTGTACACACCTTAATACATACAAGTGCACCCTTATATCCTTAACTTCACAGAATATTCTTGAAACCCAGTATCTTCGTAATTTCCAACCACATGCAAAAACGTTTCTTGTTGACATGGCTAAAGTGTGCAGTATCAATCATGTAATTACTTAACCCATTTAATTTCAAAAAAATTTAAAGTGCCCCGTTTGACGTGTTTATCCTTTCCCAGATTAACAAGTAAACTCCTATAGAGACATTACAAACATAAACTTCTCTTTAAGCTAAGGGAGGAGGGAGTGGTCTCCTTCCTCGTCGTCCTCGTCTCCTTCTCGCCGGAGAAGGAGTGGTGCTTGTGTTCCTCGTCTCCCTCTCCTCTTCGCCCCATCCTCGTTTCCTCACTTCTCTTCCTTCACCTATCTCCACAACGAGGAGCCAACCACGTCCACGAGCACCTCCCTTCCTCCTCGTCTCCCTTCCTTGCCACCACTCCCTCCTCCCTAAGCACTTCCGTATATAACAAGCCTAATTGAATTTTGTATGAAGGGTAGGTAATTATAAACTAGCGGTAAACATCTGTCTCAAAGGATGTCGCATTTTAGTAAGTCCTATTCCATAAACTTGGTGACTTAAAGCACAAGACAATCATTTAACAAGTCTCACACTAACAATTCCAAATCCTAGAGCTCACTTTTACATATACCTACAACTAAACCCTAAATCGCTTAGATTAGGAGAAACACAGCAGATCATATGGCTATATCTCTTCGTTTCTCTTTCTACACCAGTCTCTAATTCTACATACCACATAAACCCTAATTGATAACAATTTGAATTATAAGAGATCAAAAAGGGGCATTTACCTTGCAAGGCCAATTCTCGCGATAAAAATGACAAACAACACGATCACTAGCCTTAACAATGGTGAAAAAATCCTTCTCAGAGAATATCTCCGTATACTCTCCATGTCCAAGGGCAATCCAACGGCTCCGTTTCTCAGCCATCTTCTTCATCTGTTGCAGTCTGCGCTCTCTCAACACCTCAATATCATCTAGATCTAGCTTTTCCAAAGCTGCTATTTCATCGTCAATTTTGTCCTCTACAGCTTTAGCTACCGTAAGCACTTGTTTCTCGATAATCTGAAACGAAAACACGGCGAACGATTAGCTTGTGTTGTGTAACATTGATACGAAGTGAAAGGATGAAATTCACATACCTCTTGAACCTTATTCTCCATTGGATTTGAGTTTTTACAGAAACTGAAATGGAGATCGAAGATCTAGATGCAGATTGAGATGGTTACGAAGTGTGGGCTTTTTGGCAAAAGCTGAATTAATTAAATATTGGATGGTTAAAAGGTTTGAATCATAACGAGACTCTATCAATTAAAGAGATATTAAGGTATAACTTTAGGTGATGGTAAGTTTGATATATGTTCCATTCAGTTTCATTTAGCATATTTTAATCTCTTAACCATTTAGCACTTAAATAAATCATTCAAAGGTTTTTTTTATGAAACAAACGTTCTACCGTTCATAAGCGTTCCTAAGCGTGATCAAAAAAATTCTAATGCGTCGAAATGTGGACATTTAGCGTAAGCTGCGTAGTGCGTAACAAATTGAAGATATAATTGGGCCGGTCTTCATTTAGTTATCATGGCCCAAACTGTCCTATTATAGAGTATTTACATAGATGATCCTTGTTGTTTTGTTTGGAAAAAAATTTTGAACTTAGTCCCTAAACGGCTAAACTGGCAGTGGCTAAACTAAACAAACTTTTTTTTTAGGATTTGATTCTCAAGTGCAATTTTTTAACCCTTGATATAAACATTTCAATGAATAAAAACAATATAAAGACCCATCTTATCTAGTCAGCCAAAGTTAAGTGAACATGATATCAACCATATCAATCAACACGGACTATCCGTTTAATTTACTAAAAAATAAAAAACTCTCCCTCTGTACACTAATAAAAGAGTAAATAATTTGTCATTTGACATTCAATTAAGTTATTCACAACGCCACAAATTATGAAAAATATTTATGTGCATAATAAAAAATACTAGTGTTTTTGTGATTTCATCTAAAATCATGCAAAATTGAATAGGATATTTAAATGTAGATGAAAGTGTTAACTTTGATAGTTATACGTTACGTATAGGATTATACGCGGGTATGATAATACGGGTGAAAGTTATCGGAAAATAAAAAAAAAATTAATCTAGTAGCTATACAATGTGTATAATTGGGACCTTGTGTGGCAAATCTACCTTGTTTTTAACCTTTTTGTGTGTGTCGGGTGGGCCTCTTATACTATGAGTATTGGGTTATACCTATACGTCGGTACTTTTTTTTTACGGCGACTTTCATAAATTTTGACAGACGAAAACCCCCGTCACATGAGGGAGTCCCTAAACCAAGTCAGACAACCACATACTTTGTCTTAACCGGGTTCCACGTGATGCTTCTAACTTGGCATGATGCTCACAGGGAAAACCCCACAGATGCCGGCGTAGCAATCGTTAATGCGATCGAACCCTCATCGTGGATAAACCTATTTGTCTCACCATCATTAATTGAATCATTGATTGGTATTTCTGGACAATTAGGCTTGTGGGAGTTGAACTTGAGACGTTTTGGTGTAACGGCCTTGCAAAACCGCATCATGATATTGTCTGTTTCGACAACGACACACCCTTAGGCGTTCGCCCCTCACGGCTTCTATAATGACTTGAATAACAAGCTGCAAAAGATAAATTACAAACCCCTAAGATAACTCGGCGATACCTAACCAATTGCAAATAAAGAAAATTTATCATCTCTCAAAAATAGCTCAAGAATACCTAAGTGCAACAATGGTCTGTAAATAAAGACCTAATAAACTACAAAAGCAAGCAAGGCTACAGAGACATCACTCAAACATAGATAAAAACATACAAATAGAGCCCTAAAACATAGATTATATCTAAGGTAACTATTCCATGCACTCAACCATAAATAAAGCTATAAAGAGAACACACAAAAACACTATCTTATACGTAATACTTAATTACAAATTGACAGGGTAGACAAATACATTGTAGATTGAAGATAGATGTCAAATGAAATATAACTGTATCAATTGAACCGAAAAAACTTAAAAGAGATCTAGCATTTGATTCAAGGTATTATATTAACCGAAATAAAAAACTTGGGCGAGATTATAAACCTCAATTGGGCTAAATGTGACCTAATTTAAATAAGAGTAAAGCCGCTTGGGTGTCAATTTACTTCAATATAATAAAATCAGTTAGAGAAAATCATAGAAAGGTGGGGCTATTGGGCCCGTTTATGAGGGTAGATATTAAGCGTGTTATTGGCACTTGTTTTGTACGTGTGGAAATAGTAGGCCCATTGGATGCCCTTATCTTTCGTAATGGACCATCACAAACCCTAAATTACTTTTTCAAGATAAATCTCAATCTCGATATATTGTGGTCACGATACATTTATGGACTACGTTACAACATTATATTATCCTCATTTATCACGTAAAATATTTCATAAATTATTAAAAATAAAACAATATTAATTATTAAAAAACTGTCTAAAAAAGGTTAAACCATATTTTTTTATATCATAAACTCAACTTATTAGATGCTAGTAATGTGTCATTTTATCTTGTTAGTTAAATCAAGGGTTCTAAACTACACTTTAACCATAAAAAGAAATACATGTAAAAGAATGTCGTGTCTGGTTCTAAATGAATTAGCCATGTGCGTTCTTGATTGAAAACGCAAACTTCTATTTTGAATTGATACATAATATATTTCAAATTGTATTTGTTTGGTAACTTTTTATGTTCTATTTAATTGTTGATCAAGTAATTAAATAAAGGAGTTTGTGCTTGTACATTATACCATGCCGTGATATATAGGGTTTTTTAAATCAAAATTATCCGATCCAAACTGAAAATTTAGATCTCAAAGTATAGATACCTCCAGGCATAGAAAAAAACGACCCTAATGAGACAAAATCCTAAGAGTTCTTTACTACATAAATAACTAATTAGTTATACAAAATATATAGAAAACCGCTCGTTGTGTTTTGAAAATTTATATTGTCAATGTTCAGTATAAATTTTAAATCAAACCCATCGTTGTGTTGTGAAAAATTTAAAACCAACTAACCCAATTTTAAAGAAAAAACTACTTTGGAAATCAAAATAGTAATAACAAGTTTTTTGAACAAATTAGTATAAGTTCTAACATAGGTTCTCATTTTGTCATTTTAGTGACTTTTAAACTTTTTCTAATTTAGTTTTAAATATCTGCAGGTTTTGTAAATTCTTGACATATTTATGGCTTTTATTTTTTGAACTTAACCTAATAATCAGTTTGAGTTATAACTTTAAATGTTAATTCAAACAAAAAAACTTTTTTTTAACAATGTGTGTAGCTAAATTGCAAGCGTGAGACTCATGTTTTTACAGTCGCAACACACGATATGTGTTGAAATCAAAACCCGACACTTAACTCGGTCGTCACATCACGCGACTCATAGCTAGTTTACAATCTAAAATGAAATGATATATTTTTTTTTATTTTTTAACGCGTTGGACATAATCTAGTGTTATAAATCATTTTTACATACCACTAAAATAAAAAAGAATAAACTGTAATTTTAGTCTCTATATTTTAATACTATTAACAGGTTCATTATCACTTTAATAGTTTAGGTCCTCGTAATTTTTATTTATAACAGAAGTAGTTAAGCACACTAAGCCCATCAAATGTTCCGTTAAGAATCCTCATGTGCGGAGCACATGACGTGTCATTTCCTTGACTATTTTTTTATAAGCGATTAAATATAAATGTTAACATATATAAAAGAGTGAGAAAAAAATGACATATTTACCGCACACGTGCGAGATGTGTTGGGAGAAATAACAGAAAGTTAGATGAATGGCATGTTTGAGATTACTTATTAACTTCTCATTTTCATTATTTTTTAAAAGTCACTCTCACATAACTTATTTTTTTCTCATTTTTAAACATTAAAACTAATTTTCAACTTACTTCACAAACACTATTTTTTTTAACTTATTAACTTTTTAATAAGTTATAATTATAAAAAAAAGATGAAAACAAGCAAACTGAAACATACACAAAGTCATTATTCTAAACAAATTATGTTACAAATAAAAACTAAAAAAAAATATAAACTATTAAAATAAAATTATAGAAGTTAAGAGTATCAAATTAACATAGGGAAATGCTATTTACACCGGGGAAAAAAAACAAAAAACCGATCAATACGTCGCGTATAGCCCTATATGGGGCGTATTGAGTACTTCAATATGCCGCGTATAGCCCTATATGGGGCGTATTGATTTTTTTTTAACATCGAAACGAATAAAGCCCGGCTACCTGTGTAAATAGCCTGGGGCTTATTTTTTGGTTAGGTTAAATGGTTCTATCATGTAAATTTTCAAACATTTATTAAAAAGTATACTTTTAATTTATTCTTTTTAGTAAAAACCCTTATGTTTTGTGGCAACCTATGTTTTTCGTTTGCTTTTGTAGTCTAGAGGTTCAACTAGGGATGGCACATGAGTGCATGACAACATCGTCAATCAGCTTTTTACAAAGGTTGGATCATTTTTCCAAATCATTAATCTATAGTTATGCTTTTAATAAATGTTTGAAAAAAATTTAATAAATTGACATCACCGGGTAGTCGGGCTTTATTCGTTTCGATGTTAAAAAAAAAATTTAATAAGCCTCATATAGGGCTATATGCGGCATATTGAAGTACTCAATATGCCTCATATAGGGCTATACGCAGCGTATTAGTCTGTACATCGTACTGACATACCTGTCATCGCACTATATACATGACGTAGAGCCCTATACGCAGCGTATAAGACAATTTTTTATCAAAATCATGCGGTGTAAATAGCATGGGCGTTAATATAATCAATGAAATGTGTAATTAAAAAAAATAAGCAATGGTCAATATCCTGAAAGAAAAAGTATTATACACGACATGCTATATGGGGGCGTCGCCTGATTGTCACCCTCAACCTAAACACAGTACACACTCTTTCTTTCTTTCTCTCTCTCTCACCAAAATCACACTCTTTTTCTCTTTCACCACTCACCCCATTTACATTACATGTCTCTCATCTTCTCTCACTAGCTTCCTCCTCCATTTCACACCACACTTCCACACCGCAACCAAAACAATTTCAATGGAGCGAAAGCAAGGCTTTTTCTCTGCCTTAAAAGACGAAGTCATTCGCGGTTTATCACCGGTAAGATCACGCTCCAAAAGCCCTGCTACAAGAAGCGTTTCTCCCATCTCCGGCCTTCTTCGCCGGAAACCAAAACAGTTAACAAACGCTGAACCCTTAGTTGCTAGATCCGGCGAGATGCTTGCGCCCTTGTATGAAGGCCCAGATCAAGACGGCTCGGATATCGGAGATTCGAAACGGGTCGGGTCGGTTATTGGTCAGTGGATGAAAGGTCAGCTTTCTAGGGCTCCATCTATGACTGCTACAATGGCGTATAAACAAAGGTCTGATTTGAGACTATTGCTTGGTGTTATGGGTGCACCACTCGCCCCAGTGCATGTTACCACCAATGACCCTTTCCCTCATCTTTGCATCAAAGACACACCTATTGTAAGAAAAGCAGCTGTTACTTCAATATTATTTTATCTAGTCTAGATATTTAATTAGGGTTTTTTTGTTTCAGGAAACTTCATCTGCTCAATACATACTGCAACAATACACAGCTGCATCTGGAGGACAAAAGCTTCAAAACTCGATTAAAAACGCCTACGCCATGGGGAAAGTGAAGATGATAGCTTCTGAATTCGAAACTGCGTCAAGAGTGGTGAAGAACAAGCATGCTGCTAGAGCTGCTGATACTGGTGGATTTGTTTTGTGGCAGATGAACCCTGATATGTGGTATGTTGAGCTTGCTGTTGGTGGTAGTAAGGTTCATGCTGGCTGTAATGGGAACCTTGTTTGGAGGCACACCCCGTGGCTCGGTGCTCACACCGCCAAAGGACCCGTTAGACCGTTGCGTCGCGCTCTTCAGGTTAATTATGATTGTAATTTGATTACAAAGTTATTGATTTGATACAGATTGATGTTTAGATGGTTAAATGTTAATGTTTTGTTACAGGGACTTGATCCTAGAACCACTGCTAGTATGTTTACTGATGCTAAATGCGTCGGTGAAAAGAAGATCAATGGTGAAGATTGTTTTATTCTGAAAATAAGCGCGGATCCTCAGACGTTGAAAGCTCGAAGTGAAGGTCCAGCGGAGATTATAAGGCATGTTCTGTTTGGGTACTTCAGTCAGAAAACGGGGCTAATAGTTCACATGGAGGATTCGCATCTAACTCGAATTCAAACAGCTGGTGGTGATGCAGTGTACTGGGAGACTACAATCAATTCAAGTATGGATGATTACAGGCCTGTTGAAGGTGTAATGATTGCGCATTCAGGTCATTCAGTGGTCACACTTTTTAGATTTGGTGAGATGGCTATGAGCCACACCAAGACTAGAATGGAAGAAGTGTGGTCCATTGAAGAGGTTGCATTCAATGTTCCAGGCTTGTCAATTGACTGTTTTATCCCTCCTGCAGACTTGAAATCAGCCCCTTTTAGTGAAACTTCCGACCTCCCTGAGGACAAAAGAGGAAAATCAGGTCATCGAGCAAAGGTTGCAGCCCTGGTTTAAACCCAATTGTTCATACACTTAGTTTCGGATTGACTTAACACATTAGAAGTTACAAAGTAGAAGCTTTAGGTTAAGGTTATTTCACAACTTGGGTTTCCACCGAGCCTAAATTCATCCACCCATTTCAGCCAACGAGGGTCGTCAGCTGGATTGGAACAGAGCTGGCAAAACTTGATCGCCAGCTCTGGTGTGGACGCTCGGTTTTTCTCCCTATTTAGATAAAATGGAGGTTTAATTTTAGCTCACCTTCCATAACGTATACGACTGTGTCTGTTCCTAATATTGTTTTACTTTGGTTGTTAGGATTTTTTGTACTTGTTCTTTGGTGGTTGTTGGTGTTAAAGATCAAGGATAAGGGTTCTTTGATCTATTATTGTTTTTTTTTTTTTTTACTTTTTAGCCTGCGGTAACCAAAATGTTACTGATGTAGGTGTTTACCTTTTACTAAAGAAGAAAATATATATATATTTGGATTTATTTGGGTAGTAATATTCTTCTATTTGGCCCCTTTACTTTTGTAAAAGTTGCATGAGGTACCCATAGAGGGTTGTTTGGATATAAAGTAAGATTGGCAACTTTTTGGTTTGGCTTTTTGACAAATGTGAGTGAGTGGGTTCGCATCGTTTGAAGCAAAGCGTGTTTGTGAAATATGATTACGACGTGGCCACGGGGTTAAAGTTAGTTGTTTATTCGTTTACAGCTGTAATTGCCAATTTGCATCACTTGTACATTATGCTCTAAACAATGTACGTTTATATAAAAAAAAGTATTAATTAAAGATAGTTCTAGTAAGAATATAATAACAATTTTAATTTAATAAAAGTTTGTTGGTTTGACGGTGTGTTGGGAATAAGATACGATGATTCACCATGTTAAGCTTGTGAAATAGCCTAAACGTACTAACATTGAAATGGTCAAAGGTGCCAACCATGTGACCTTGAAAACTTTAGACATGTGGTTAGTGGTTACTAACCAACTCTTGAAGGTGACTTGTGAGATTCCAAGACAAACTGTAATGTGCTTTTAAATTACCTTTTCTTTATTTTCGGTGTTTTAATAGCTAGCTATTTTATAAGTAGGAATATCAGATAACATGTTTACTACAGAAAGTTTTAGATAAAACCGTAACAAGTCTACTCGCACTATAAAAATTTCGCTTAGTTTACGTGCTATATTAGTATTCAACTCACTTTCAAGTATCCTTATCACAATTAAACTTTTACCCCAGAACTACAAGACACCCCTCCTTCCACAAGAGGTCCACAAAAAACTGTAACCAGAACCGATTCAAATACCGAAAACTGATTCTTAGAAGAATCGTTTATACAAGAACCGAATCGTAGGTTATGAATAGATTATAATTAATATATATATATATATATATATATATATATATTTTCCTAATTCCAGGTTCCAAAAGAACCGAAGTCGGTTCCTGCAAAAGAACCGGTTTCTAGAAAAACCAATTCTGAAAAAACCGGCATGTATTATTACTTATATAATGTATTAATAGCTATCTATCTTGTAATATTTATCACTTTTAATGTTACTACTTATTTAGTTTTAAAAAAAATTATGACCATAGACTCTAAATGAAAGTCCCATGGAGATTGAAGATTTGCAGCAGGCTAGTGTTCCATCCCATAGAAAAAACCCAGATTAATAAGAATCAGAACCAGTTACATATGTTCTACTTTTTCACCAAAAACCATTTCTAGAATTCTTACCAGAATCGGTTTTCATACTACGAACAAGAATCATAACTGGTTCTTCGAAATAACCGAAATACGCACCTCTACCTTCCACAATCACCCATAAAAATAAACCAATACATATATTAATTAAGTTGGCCCACAATCACAAAAGGCCATGCTTGAGGTGCTCTTGGGGAAGGGCGGGTGACATACGGGTAACCTGTGCGACACATCCTCTCTGAAGGGCGGCAAGAACGGACTGTAGACGAACATTGTGGGTGATCTAGGTATTTACATGTTATGCTTGTAAGATAAAGGTGATAAGAGATGATGAGAATAATTTTATTATATAATGATACAAAAAGACACAACAAAAGTTAACTTTTTTATTGTATCTTTTGTTAATTGTATTTAAATCTTATGTTTGTTCTCCTTAAAAAAACAAACGAAAGATTTTAGAAAAATAAAAAAAGTTAACATTTTCATTGTATCATTGTAATTTTTTTACATAACAAAATACACAATAAAAGTAAAAAACACAATGAAAACGCTAAATTTTTTCTTTTTTTATATTTTTCGTTAATTTTTTAAGAAAGACGACAGGAGGAACAAGTTCTGTAGAGCACTTTTTTGAAATTTAATTTATACTGTCAGTGATAACATTCTAATATATCATTGTGTTTTTTTTACCATTGTGTTTTATAAAAAAACTTTGTATGTGAACCTTACTCATATGTAAAAGTAAATTCTTTTTAACAAGAATAAAATAAGGAGAATTATATATATATATTTTGAACGGCAATATATTAGAAACCACGTACAAAAACGGACGTTAGCAAGACGCTAAGCCCGCACTAACTCCAAGACAAACAAAACAAAAACATCCTAATACTACGGACTATTACACCAATTATGTCACATCACATCTACTCTATTTGCTCGATATTTTAATCACAAAAAAGTGTTCACCATGATTTTCTCCACTACGCCATCTTTTTTTTGGACAGCGAAACGAATAAAGCCCGGCTACCCGGGGTAACCCAATGGCGAAAGGCGACCCCAAACGCTCTGCGAACACAGACAGCGCTGGGTAGCCGAAGCCCACTGATAGAGTACAAATTATACATAAATCCCATGTTAAGTTTATTTACGTTTTCGAGTCGTTTGAGTCAGTTTTCGTTAGGTTTTGTTTACTAATGTTATTTTAATGTTTTGTAGGTCCCATGTTGATGAATTAATGAAAAGATCTCGAGAAAAGAAGATCGTAGGCGAAAACGGGACGCAAAACGGAGTTACGAGCAAACCGTAGCGCGAAACGGAGCAAAACAGGACACGAAACGAAGTTGGGGATCAGAATTGGGGGTGTCACCACGTCACGCGGCCACCTATGGACCTCCTCACCGCGTGACGCGGCGTGAATCCAAAAGATCACATGTGATCTTGGTCGCGCCACGCGGCCACACCTCATTTTCTCACCGCGTGACGCGACGAGGCCTTTTCGACAGATTGTTTTTGCGTTTTTTGGCCCTGTTTGCTATATAAACTCATCATAACTTAACCCTAGCCTCCATGTAAGTTTTTGGGACGAATTAGAGCTGATTGGAGGTGATTTTGAGTACGAAACGAAGCCACGAGAAGCAAGACGAAGCACGGGGTCAAGAATCGTTATCTAACGATTCCGGGTTCTTCAATTCTTTTGCTTCTCTTTCTTTTTGCTATGTTTATGCACTTTAAACTTGTGTTTATTTTTGTGATTATGGTTGTTGGCTAGGTTCGTTAGACCACCTAGGCTAATGATGAACTAATGTTACGTTTTGAATGTTTGGTTATTTCGGTTTGAACTATGGATTATTTATGATTTAGTAAAAGTTTGTTTTCATTTAATTGATGCAATTGTGTATGTTTTGTTTGACTTGTTGATGATTATAAATTCCATGAAATCCTTGATGAGTGTCTATATCATATAATAGGGTTTCGTTAGGTCAATTTACTGTGTGTTCTTTGACTAGTTTATGAATTGGATATATACTTTTCATAGGAATTGTGATTTAATGCAAGTCGATATTAATGTGCATGCTAGCCTAGTAACTGTGAAGTGATAGGTTAATTGGCAAGTCTCGTTGGTTAGGTCTCTAGTTTGGATATCTGTGAAGAGTCTAAATTAGGTTTGGTTTAATCGGTCTTGTTTGCTAATGTCAATTGGTGTTTTCAAACTACCTTAGATTTCCGTACTGTGAGGTAGGTAATCACAATAGGTACTAATTCATAACTATTAGACGATTGTGAAAGAGTCTAATTAACTGGTTGGTTTAATAACTTGATAGAAAGCCATAAGTGTCTTCTCGAGAAGGGTCGAGGGTCTTATTCGTGTTTGAGTCAAGTAAATATATTACGATCCCAGTCCATAGTCAAACTGATAATTACCGAACTAATAACTTAGCATTAGTGAGTCGGGTCTAGGTGGTTTATCTCTTCTCATCTGGTTTCTAATTCGTCTTTCGTGTTAGTTTCTATTTTTAGTAAGTTTCTATTTTTAGCAAAACCCCCCTTCTTAAATAATCTTTTAATTTAAAGTTCGTGTCTACTTAGTCGAGTCTTAATTAGTTTAATTAACGTAGTATATAGAGTCTGTGGGTCGACACCCGGACTTACGTACGCTATATTACATCCGATCGGTCCACTGCCGGTTGTGTGTGATTTAGTTTGTTTGTCTTGGTTTTTATAAATTTAAAACTAGGTGTTTTTATTAGTTATTTTATATATAGTATTACACGCATCACCCACCTATTAAACCAACTCCAATTCGGGGGAAACCCACTAGCCCGTCCGTCCGTAGGCACGACAACAAGCTAGCGGTAAAACCCGTTTGGCTCAGAGATCGAACTTATGTTGGCCACAAGTCTCCACTACGCCATCTACCGACAAAGACATAACATCTTATATATTTTTATAATAAAAGCTCAAAACATTCACCTACTCTCACTTTTAAACTGCATAAAAGAATGACAATTTAGTACTCATGATGATAAATTATATATGACTCGTAAAACCTGAACTCATAACGTATTTAAGATAATTTTTTTTTTTTTTTTTTTAATCAATAAAATTTTTATATAAAACATAAAAGAATTTACAACAAGGTGGCAGGTAAACGGGCAACAAGTTGTGCCGCCACCCCCCTTTGAATAGAAAAACCTAGCCTACTGAAGACAAAACCTTGACCCTTAGGTGTCGAGACATTGCTATGGATGACCCGTTGAACCCTGGTCAAAAAGTTCACCGCCTCAGTGGCTAGGAAGCCAAATGTGTCAAATGCCAGAGGGATAAAAACATGCTGATTGTCCATGCAGGCTTTCTCGTGTTTTGCGATCTTGCAGGATTCCGCCTTTGTCGCCGCTTGTCGTGCAACGAATCCATTGTCCCTGAGCGCAACCAAGGGGGACACTCCCGTAAGGTCCACACAAGCGTGTTTGCCCCCTGTCCAACCAAACACAAGAATATCAGCCGGCCTTAAAGTAGATCTCCCCTCAAGCGGATCTGTCAGAAAGTTCACAGGAGCCTCTTTTTTAGCTGAAATTCCTGCTCGCTTAAGGATATCACATAGGACATCCCTAACTAAATCATGTCTGTATTTGAAGCCAGGTAACTCCTTGCAATGGACGGCATGATCGCCAAAAGCATCTAAACAAACCTTGCGGCAAACGGGACAAGGCTCATCAACCGGGAACAACGGAATCATTAACCGGTACTTAAGGATAGCCCGGTATTCCAACGGTGACATATGTTGCCCTAGTCCTTCAATGGGGATGACAGTAAAAAAATCTTGAGCTCGAGGAGCCTGGAGACATGCAACCACTGCTTTCTGACGGGGTGAAAGATCAAACCTCACTTCCAAACTTTGACCGATCCTACTAAATAAAGCACTCGCCAAAACATGTTGGGCTTTAGGGGGGGCGGTGTCCTTTTTAGAGAACCCGCTGATATCAAAATCGGGAAGAGAAGTCTGTAAGCGTTCCAACGCGCACCCATAATCAGAATCTAAGTCGTCCAAACCACATCTGCGGAGAATATGGTCTTGTAAAGCCCACGATTGAGCCCACACTAGGATTAAATCACCTCTTACATTTAATGATGTTGTTTAGCTTTTGTATTTTATTAATGTGCAAGTGGAGACAGAGGTCTGAAAATGTTGAGTGATGTTTCATACTATAAGTATATTTTATGATAGAAATAATAAAAAGGTAAGATATAAAATTATAAGTTATAAGCAAGTAGGGAAGGTGGGGAGAATATTTTATGATGAGGTCCCTGAAGAATGGGAGTGATCTGTAAAGGTTAATTTATTTAGGGACATCCTATTCACACACCCCATGCTTTTATTTCCCACACCCATCAGGCGTCGCACATAGACCTCAGCGCCGTGCCTGGGTCACTTCTTATCCCAGACACATCCTCGAACGTAGTCAATCACGCGTCAACACCCTTATGCGCCGCGCATGGCCCTCGGCGCGGCGCCTGTGTCATATATGCGGCCAACAACATCATCGGCGCCTAGGTCATATATGTGGCGCATATGTCCAGGTTTGACCGAATCCCACTTCGTTTACGACATTCCTCAGTTGACGTTGACAGAAAAGTGACTCAGACACCGCATTAAGGCATATCCGTGACGCCTGGTTTTAAAACAGGTGTGTGGATAGAATTTTAGGGTGTGTGAATAGACAAGGCCTTTATTTATTACTGCTCACACTCACTCTTACTCTTAGTCTTCGTTTGGGGGTTTTGGAAGGTTACCATCAGTCCCCACATGCACCATCACTCTTTCATTATTCTATTTTCGTTATGTATCTTAATTTCTAAAATATACTTTCACGGAGTTGATGGTCTAGTGAAAATATTTAAAAGTATGATGTAATTTAAGAGTATTTTAGTATGCTGTTAATTTTTTTTTCTCTAAGACTTTATAATATTATTTTGATAAATAGAAATAAGGAGACAAAATGTAATAATAGACTATGAATATTGAATAGTAACACACATAGGAGGCTTAGAGGGGTGTGCAGCATGGGCGACCGCACAAGGCACTCATTTGACGGGGGCATCAAATTTTTAAGAAAAATTATTATATAAATTTTTTTATAAAACTTATATCTAGTCAATAGTCATGTAACAAATAAGTAAAGATTTAAAGCCCACACCTAAAGGCTAAAGTCCACTACAACTAATTAACTAAACATCTAAAAATCCACACAATCAAATGGATTATGGATTAATGAAGGCTGGAAGCCTACTGCCGCAAAAAACGTAATTCACTAATTTGAATACTTTGATTTTCTTATGTTTATGTATCAAACGTTTGTTTTTTGGTTAAAAATTTAGTTTATATAATTTTTAACGTTGGTGCTTCGGGTTGAGGGGGCGGAGGGCCTTTTTTTCTCGCCTCGCACAGGACACTCAAATCCTCAGGACCGGCCATGGTAACACATCTTCTATTAGTTTTATTAATTGCCCAAAAAACTAAAGAATTTCATTTAGGAATAGAAGTAAAATACTTGTACTTTTATTAGCGGGTAAAGTGCACAATAGCAAACACAAATCCTTTATCTTCGTGACTTCGTCAAGCATCAATTGGTTTTTTGAGTTCTTAGTGGTTTATTATTAGTTGTGAAAACGCCTAAAACTTTATGTTTTTTGGTTAAACTATTGACTGTGAAAAGTATGATAGAGAAAACTTCTTGTCACACGGGTAACCACGTAAGGTCATGCGTTATGAAGCTTGATGAGGGTTTAACCAGAGCTGGTCATGCCCCATCGCGCCCTTACTACCATAACAACCCTTGCCTGACTGGGGCATGACCCCTGCAAGTGACCATGGTCACACCATGTTGAAGGGGAGAGTTTTTTCTTCTTTTTAATCAATCACAACAATACATAACACAAGGTTATCATTATCACTTGACGACAATGGTCAACCCTTTATCTTGTGACTATTCTAGGCTCATAAATTTGTTTACACTTCTCCTCCAACGTTTAGAAAGAAAGACAAGTACACAGAAGTAATTTGATTTGAAGGAGTGGGTCCGTAAGATTTATAACACCCTAACAAACAGGGAATGTTAGGATCACCATCTCGATCTGTCCCTAAATCACTCATGTAATCACATACATACATTAAATTAAATAAATTATAAATAACGAAATCCAAGTGCTGCCATGGGCCCATGGCCATTGCTTATTAATAAATGCTTGCAAATCAATGGCACTTATGTAGTTGGAAGTTGTTCGTATTACTATTTACAAGAATTGATACAACTAGTTAACTAAATTAGGTGAGGTTGAAATAGTTCTAGTCTAATGCGATTTCGGATTTTCTATTTTATAGTTCTAGTCTCTGGACTTATTTCACAAATACAAATACAATTTAAATACAACTTTACACCATATTCAAATAAATCTTTAATTTAGGCAATTAAATGTAGCATCTAAAAAACTTCTAGTCTCTGTAAAAATTCCCCCAAAATCGACCATTTCTCTTTTCAAATTCTCGATTTTTTTTCCATGGGCGTTACATAGATATGTATTTCTACCCATACTATATGAATTTGCATATTTAGTCCTAATAGTGAAGTGTATGTGTATTTCGTAATTCAAAATTATAAAAAGCAAGGCAGAAAATAAATCATAATATCTAACTCCACGGATTTTTTATTTGATGAATTTTTTTTCTTTCATATTTAGGCCTGATAATTATGTATCTTTTTATTTTTATGTCTAGATTCTTCCTAACAGGATAATAGAAGTTATTGCTTTTATGTTTCAAAACACGTTGTTATAAGACATGATGTATGGACATATCTATAGTTATAAAAAGAGCATGTCATTGAGTCTGGATTGTTAAAGTCGTAAAAAAAATACTTATTGGTTTTTCAGAAAAACAAGTCATTTTTAAAAGTAACAAAATTAAACCTGTCTTTTTATTTACTTTTTCAAAAAGAGGATAAATTAATTGAAATTCAATCCTAAACACCCCGTAAAGGAAAAACTAGAAAATTAATATTTCTCCTTTTATTAGTGTACATCCTTTCTATTTGAATAAGCTTTCATAGACTTATTTTCGGCTTTAAAAACCTATAATTTTTGGACAATGCTTGGGGAATTTTGGTTTTCTAAAACGTATGTTTTAAAAAGACAGTGAAAAAAGAGCCTTTGAATGTGTTAGAAAATACTTAAAAATTTTTAATAGTGTACGTCTCAGATTTCCCATAGAATAATCTTAATTGCTTGTAAAAGGATAAGATAATTGCATACAGAAAATCTGGATAGGAAGGATCTATTGCAACTTGTAATTGTATATCTCGTGGGCAGTGGCGGAGTCAGCCCAAAAATTCAGGGGTAGCCTCAAAAAAAATTTCTCGGACGTTCATACAGTAATAAAAATAACACCACAAAATTATAAAAATATCTAATAGATTTATCTCCTTTGTTTCTTTATAGCTTAAAATCAAAGATTCAAGGGTATCCTTTTAATTGTAGGGGTATCCTTATACATAAAACCGGAGAATATATATATTTTTTACACTTCGCAACGAAATTTCAGCCGTAGCCCGGGCTACCCCTGACTTGTACATACGTCCGCCCCTGCTCGTGGGGTAAAGTTAGGAAGATATCCTATATATGGGGACGAGAAAGTTTAAGGGTTTTTCCCATTACCTTTTGTCGCTATACTATATATATCTCAACTACATTTGGTTGCTAAAGTCTTCTTGAGGATTAAGGGGTGTTTGGTAGCGTCTTTTAATGGTCATTCAGAGCATTACCTTTTAGTAGTTCAAAATCTCTGAATTGTAAAGTGATAAATAGATGCTAAATTATTAGGAGGTAGTCTCTAAATGGCAATACCTCGCCCAATTGATCATTATATTTTTAAAACTTACCTATAATGTATTTTTAAACCATTAAGATCGAGGTAGATTATTACTGGTTATTCAGACGCTACCAAACAACTCCTAAATTGGTATTTTAATTTTGACCTTCTCACCCAACTTCATGTCAACGAAATATGTCATCGGTATAGAGTTTGACAAGTAAAAAATTTAGCAAACCCTATAGTGACTAGACGCCATCAGCCATCACTGCAGACTATTCAATGTTAGACATCCGTCGGCAGTATACATTGTTTATCTTGTAGTGTATGCATGGGCACTTCGAGTTGTTGTCATACTTGTGTAGTAGAAGGCTAAACTTAGCAAATGTTTAAGTGTCGTCGCAAGAGAAGTTGAAAAAATGACTGTGACAATAAACTTATATATTACGTGCTTTGAGGTCTCCCTAGTAAGTAGTAACAAGTTGTATACGCCTTGGGGGTTGTTCTTTTAATTTAATGTTGTTTATAGATCAATACACTAATTAACCACATATTTTAATAATATTTTTTGGAAATTAAGAGTAAAAACTCAATCTATGAAGATAGTTGGGAGTTGAGAACAAGTGTTTTGGATCCATGAGATTTGTTTCTCCAAGTCCAAAGACATCATATTTATTATGTGCACGTGCATGCGTCCCTATTTATCATGCATCCACCCTCAAACGGTCAAATCTTGGATATTTTTGGTAACAAATTAAAATACTGAAATTTTAATTCCTCTTAATCTACGTTACGTCATTATTCGACTATCAACAACGAAATGAAATAATCTTTTAACTCTCGGCCTCATTCATGGTAGGGGTAGCCGAAAAAGTGATGGCGAATACATTCTTTTTATTTAAAATATGAAGATAATACGGTTAAAATTATGTGACATAAGTAGTGTTATAGTCCATGGATATGTTGGAAATCCTTTTTATTATTTGTGAAAATAAATAAATATTAATGTAATGATAATTAGTTGTTTCAAAATTCAAGTCAAATAGAGTTTAATATTGAATTCAATTTTGAATTCAATACTCTATTAATGTTTTGAAACATGTTTCAACTTTGGTTCACTATAAATACTATGTGAAACTTAGTTGTAAGACACACTTGAAACACCAAAAATCATATACTTGAAAGCTCTCATTCTCTAACTTTCTTGCTATCCTCCATTCTCTACAAAATATTCTTTCGGGTTTTGAGTTCATCCCGGCAGTACATACTGCTTCGGCTGTTGTACCTTGGGAAACAAACGAGTTCTCTTGGGAGACTCGAAATTTGTTTTAAGGGACCCGTGTTGAACACGAATCCTCAGCCCATATTACAATTCTGCTTCTACTCATTTCTTGTATTCCTAATTTTTCAATTGTAATCATATTGTAATTTATTTATGTTCTTTACTTTCATTGTATTGTAATTGAATTAATAAAAGAATTTTTAGTTTTTGTACGAGCGGTTCCTACAATCTTAAAACAAATTTTTTTTAAAATACCGTTCGTATTTTAAAAAAAAAAGTCATTGTTAGTCTCTCAAAGTTGGACTTAGAGAACTTACACGTGACTTCTTTCTTGAACCGTTTTTTAATGACAGTAATTCATATATATTTTACCTCTTAAACCTTTTGTAGGTTTATTGTTTTACGGTTAGATGAGTTTGATATTTGCTAAGCATTTCTAAATTCTTTCATTATCTTGTTTAAGTTTCAAGAATTTTTCCTTGTCATTTGACTCATAACTCATGTCATGATTCAAAAAGAGTTTTAGTTTCTCTTAAATCCATAATTAAGTTGTGATTAATACAACTTTAAATATGGAGTTGGGTCATATTAGTTATGACTAATAAAGATTAAGTTATGAAGTTTGTCTTCTTTTTGTGTGAATGGAATATGAACTTTAAGATTCGTTCATATTAAGTCATAGATATAGATCACACATTAGAAAAGAGAAAACGGTTTTTGTAATCGTTTATGTTGAGAATCAAGTAGAAAATGGTAGTTTATATAAACAAACAAAACATTTAAATGATTTTGGTAATCATTTATGTCTAACAAATGTGTTAGAAAAAGTTTATACTATACAAAACTTTATAATGATTTTTGTAATCATTTATGTCTAACAAATGTGTTAGAAAAAGTTTATACTATACAAAACTTTATAATGATTTTTGTAATCATTTATGTCTAACAAATGTGTTAGAAACATGTTTATCTTATAAAAAAAACACTTTAAAATGATATTGTAGTCATTTGTGTGTTGGACAATTGGAAGGAAATTGATTATTTATAATCAAACTAAATTTCATTAAGTATGAAAATAAATTAAAACTCATCAAGTATGAGATTAACTTGAGTGTTTATTTTATAAACACATAAGGCTTAAAAATGGTATTTGTAACCATTTCTATCTAACGATCATGTTAGAAATACTTTTTGTCTAACCATATGAAGCTCTAAACACGATTTTATGCAATCGTTTAATTTCTAACAAGCGCGTTAGACCCGATTTATTTTACATAAATCATTCGGATGTTATCTAATAACTCGAAAATGTGGAGGGAGGTTATACTTGCGGCCATTTATCTTTTAAATAAGATACCTCACAAGAAAATGGATGAGAAAACCCTTATGAGATATGGATGGAAAGAAAAACCATCATATAAATACTTAAAAGTGTGGGGGTGTCTAGCAAAGGTATTTATACCAGAGCCCAAGGTTCAAAAGATAGGACCCAAAAATTGTAATTACGTAAACACAATAAGGTACGACAACTACTCTCAACGGGGTTATCAAGATTGACTATGTGAAGTCAAAAGATAACATTGTGTACAACATACAAAAGGCTTAAGCAGAGAGTTAGTACTCAAGTCGTCAATTGGAATGTGACTAAAGCCCATGAGATAAGTGAATGCAAAGGAAAACCTAACCTATGTGACTGGAGATCCCAAGATCTAGGTTCAATAGGACAACCTAATTGTATTAACTAAGGTCACTGTGGGGGAGTACCTCAAATAAATAAAAGGGAGTTAAACACTTCCTAGTCCATTCCTTTAATAACAGTGACACGTTGTGAGGATAAGCATAATGTATGGTCAATGATTTGTGGTAATCTATGTAACCTTAATGCTTTTAATGATTTAAGGAAAATCACCTATGTGAGAGAGAAGTGGGGTCGCTTCGAATGGATTTGTGGGGAGCGCAAATCCTAGAGCTCTCGCAGAACCAGGCTAGTGATCCATGACCATAACGGACACGACAATGAGGGGTTGACTAGACCAGGAATAATATTGTGTAATGTGTATTGTCGTCTACGTAAACGGTGGTTGGTTCAAGGACATCACGTCTACCGAACCACTAGGAGACTAAGTATACATCACAACGGAAGGTTCAAAGTTAACCACTACCTATCCGACAATATTAAACCGTTGAAATTGTATTTTGATATTGATAGAGTATGGATTGAGATCCATACTCATGGGGACTGTTGGAAGATGTGTGAAATTTGTTTTCGCATGACGAAAATGAGATTTTGTTTATTTTCACATGTGGGGGATTGTTGGAAATCCTTTTTATTATTTGTGAAAATAAATAAATATTAATGTAATGATAATTAGTTGTTTCAAAATTCAAGTCAAATAGAGTTTAATATTGAATTCAATTTTGAATTCAATACTCTATTAATGTTTTGAAACATGTTTCAACTTTGGTTCACTATAAATACTATGTGAAACTTAGTTGTAAGACACACTTGAAACACCAAAAATCATATACTTGAAAGCTCTCATTCTCTAACTTTCTTGCTATCCTCCATTCTCTACAAAATATTCTTTCGGGTTTTGAGTTCATCCCGGCAGTACATACTGCTTCGGCTGTTGTACCTTGGGAAACAAACGAGTTCTCTTGGGAGACTCGAAATTTGTTTTAAGGGACCCGTGTTGAACACGAATCCTCAGCCCATATTACAATTCTGCTTCTACTCATTTCTTGTATTCCTAATTTTTCAATTGTAATCATATTGTAATTTATTTATGTTCTTTACTTTCATTGTATTGTAATTGAATTAATAAAAGAATTTTTAGTTTTTGTACGAGCGGTTCCTACAGGATATATGTACGTATGTGTTGTTTGTTTTTTATTGTTTTTGGGTATATGTTTTGGCTTAACTTCTTGCTAATGTCCATGATTTGAAAATAAAATCGTTGTTAAAAAATCATTTTTCGCTATATGTTAATGAAATATTAATTCTTGTTAATCAATATCGCGCTTACGTAAGCATTATCATTTTGGTGGTCTTAATCTGTATGTACTCGTTTCCGCAGGAGGATTTGAAGGTGGTAGTGACACAACCTAACAATGCAGGAATGGGTTTCTCTAATGCCATCGACACCAGCATTGTAAATAATCAGCTTCGTCACGTTCTCACCGTTCCTAAAAGGAATTATCCTGGTATCCAAATCACCAAAGGTAAGTATTTTACGGTAAATCCACACGTCTTCGCCATGATTGTTTAATGTTGGAACTCATTTTTTTACTGCCAAAAGTGAAGTCGTATGTTGTAGAGTTGAATTTATAATGTCAAAATCCATGGATACCACTCAAAGTTAGAACTTTCGGTTGGAAAGTGTCCTTATATAAAATTGCTTCTAAACATGCACTAATTCGCCGTGGGGTAAAGCTACACTCGCCAGAATGTTCTCTATGTTTTAGTGCAATTGAAACAATTGATCATATTCTTCAGGTTTGTCCTTTTTCATCTCAAGTGTGGTTCAATGCTTTTAATTGGATTGGAGTGGAGGTAGATTTAAACTTGCATTTTAAAGATTTCATGGAGTCCATTGACCAAAAGATTGAAGCTAAGGATTTAAGAACGGCTGTGTACACGGTTTTTATGGCTACTTTTTGGCTTATTTGGGTAGCGCGAAACGGGTTCATATTTAGCGCAAAGCAATTGTCGATTTATAATGTGGTGGACAAGATTAAGATTCATATCTATGTTTGGTTGAAAAATAGGGCGAAACTGATAGACCTCACTTGACACACGTGATGTAATTTTTCGTTTCATAGATTTCCCTTGCATAGCATCTTGCTAATGACTTTTGTTTTTAATATATCCATGCCGTTCAAAAAAAAATTGTCAAAATCCAGGCGTTGCTCACGTGCTTGTTGGACTATAGAACTAGTGGAAACCGTTAAAAATCTAGCCATTAGAACTTATTTCTTTTATTATTATTTAATTTATTATTTAATAAGTAATAAATTCATTGTTTAAACATCATGTTTGAATACTAGGTGTTGAGTTCAAATCCTGCTATTAGCAGATGTAAATCATTATCCTTGAAAAATCAAGGTGATAGTGTTAAAAAAAATGTTTTAGCAACTTCAAATTTACATCTTTAAGGGGTTGCATGTTTGTTTCACCTCTTAATGGTTCAGTTCAGTACTTAATCATTCAGATTCAGCATTCAGAGTGTTTGTTTCATACAAAAAATAGCCTCTGAATGGTTCAATTAAGTGCTGAATGGTTAAAAGATAGGATGATGCTGAATGAAACTGAATATAGAATATACCAACCTTATAACTCTCATCTGCATTTCTAAATCAACATCCATCTCATTGATAGAGCTTCTTAATGGTTCAGACCTCTTAACCATTCAGCACTTAATGATTCAGATGTTGCCAAACAACCCCTAAACTTATGATATTGTTAACATTTACCTTAAAACTTTAAAAACTTGTCATTTTCAACTCAAAGTTGACAAACCTTAGGAATCAATTATTTTGACAATTAATCTCTTTTAGTATAATTATATAAATAAAACTGAAAAATAGAGTGCTCTATTAATAAAAGGAAAACTAGCAAGAGGAGGACAATCTAATACTCAATCTAATATAATCTAGGGGCATTTACATATATCCTCTTCTTAAGATCATTTATTACGTATTTATCCACTTCTTAAATTCAATTACATATTTCTCTTTCTTAAACCATATATATTACATATTTACCCAATTTCTTTAAAATAGCCTTTTGATTTACTATTTTACCCTTAATGATCTTCATAAATATATTTTTATATTTTCTTATGGTTTGTGTAAAAGAAGGGGTAAATGAGTAATTTATTATGTTAAAGGGGATATATGTAATTAAACTTGTCTAATGATTCCAGCCTAGCTGGTTGAGGACACCCGGTTTTACAGTGGTGGTCCAGGGTTCTAACCTCCCTGCCTGTGAGATTTTCCAGGAAAAACCCCATTGGTTTTCCCGGTTGAACGCCTAGCCAAATTCCGATGTCAAGTGGGCCCGGTTAAGACAACATATTGACCGGAGTGGGGTGGTGGGTTCCTCATTGCAGGGGATGCGACCAAATGGTTGCAAAAATTGAAAGTCGCCGTTCAAAAAAAAAAAAAAAAAAAAAAAAAAAAAAAAAAAAAAAAAATGTAATTAAACTTTAGGCTTGAGTAAATATGTAATTGATGGACTTAGGAAGGGGAAATATGTAAAAAACCTATAATCTAATCATAAATCTACTTTAAATGTTCCAAGTTTGACACTTAAACATTCACCATATATATATCATTATTTCATTTAACACAGGCGTACACTGTGAAGTGTGGACCAAGTCTTTGTTATTTAACAAATAACCATTAACAATACTATATCTAAGTTAAGGTTTAACAGAATAATCCCACATCTTATTGTTAATTGGTTTTATCAAATATTGACCATCCAGTTCCAGTTTGAATTCTTGAGAACATAAACTTAGAGTGGAGTTATACTACAAAGTCCAATTTTCCTAGAAAGTCTAAGAAGCCATGAGATGATGACATGTGACACTCCCTTAAAATTAGAAGAAAGGGTAAAGATGGTAATGTCTCTATATTTTAAGTTTCACCCCATTTTTTTAAACATCCATAACTTTTACATACGATGTTATTTTTTAAAAAAAATTGCACCATAAAAACAAGCATTTTCTTATCTTTAAAACGCATATAATATTCATATATAAAAAACTAAAAAAAATTCACGTTTTTCAGCTCATTGTGTTATTTGTCAAGTCATTGTGTTATTTATTCATGTCATTGTGTTATAACACAATAACCTAATGAAATAACACAATGATCTGAAATAACACAATGACCTGATGAAAATATAACACAATTACCTTATGAAAATATAACAAAATGACCTGATGAAATATAACACAACGACCTGACGAAAATATAACACAACGACCTGATGAAAATATAACACAACGACCTGATGAAAATATAACACAACGACCTGATGAAAATTTAACACAACGACCTGATGAAAATTTAACACAACGACCTGACGAAAATATAACACAACGACCTGATGAAAATGTAACACAACGACCTGATGAAAATTTAACACAACGACCTGATGAAAATATAACACAACGACCTGATGAAAATATAACACAACAACCTGAGAAAAATATAACACAACGACCTGAGGAAAATATAACACAACGACCTGAGAAAAATATAACACAACGACCTGATGAAAATATAACACAACGACCTGACGAAAATATAACACAACGACCTGATGAAAATATAACACAACGACCTGATGAAAATATAACACAACGACCTGATGAAAATATAACACAACGACCTGATGAAAATATAACACAATGACCTGACGGATATAACACAATCTGAAAAATATAACACAATGTCTTGACTAATATAACACAATGAGCTGAAAAATATAACACAATGACCTAACGAATATAACACAATGAGCTGAAACTTAAAAAAAAAATTTCGTTTTTTATATATCAATATTATATGCGTTTTGAAGATAAAAAAACGCTCGTTTTGTTGGTGTAATTTTTATTAAAAAGTATTGTCGTATGTAAAAGTTATAGACGTTTAAAAAAGAGGGTGGAATTTGAAAATGAGACAAGACTAATTACCCTTGGCATACCATTTAAAGTTCTAACTATTTACCATTATGCCACCTTGTGTTTATGAACCATTGATCTTCATTTAATATTAGATCTAATGGTCCAAATTCCTTCTTAGACTTTCTAGGAAATTTAGACTTTGTATTTGAACCTAATTCCATAAACTTATGGTTGACCATACGTGTTCCATATAAAATAAACTTCTCTTTTTTTAATCATTTTTTAATTATTTTTTTATATCCTTTTAAATATCACTTTTATCACACATTTGTAATTTAAACAATGACAAAGTTCCATACTTCCATTCAATAAAAACTAGTGAAAGTTCATCATAATTTTATAATGATTAATGACTGCTAAATTGATAAAAAGTTAGAACAGCATGAATAATTTTCTAATATTTATCACACATTTATAAAAATTTAATAATGATCATTCAAACTAACGCCGTAAATGAGTCAAGCCTGACTTGGGTTCCACTCATTTATTTTAAAGAACTTAAATGTTAAGCTCGAGCCAACTTATTTGTATGTATTACTTGTAATATATATTAAAAGAAAATTTTCATTATTAATATTTTTTTTATGTATTTTGGTCATTATGGTTTTTTAGTATTTGCATTTTCGTTACCAAATTAGAATCTTTTATGTATATAAGTTGAGTTTTGTGGGACAATTAGTTTTGTTGTTGCTTTATATAATCATTGGATTCTTAGAACAAAGCATCATAACTTTTGTTACTCTCTCTCTTATTGGCTAGTTCGATTCTTTTCATTCTGCCGCTTTCGACGTCTTTTCACGCAGCCTTCGTCGTCTTCTTTGTTTCTTTAGTCGACGATGTATGGTGGCGTGGATGGCGGATGGTGACGAAGGGTGTATGATGGTGTCCTTTTTTATGGGATTATACATAGAGAGACAGTGATTCGTCGTTGCCAGCACCAACTTTTGTTACTCTCTCTCTTATTGGCTAGTTCGATTCTTTTCATTCTGCCGCTTTCGACGTCTTTTTATGCAACCTTCGTCGTCTTCTTTGTTTCTTTAGTCGACGATGTATGGTGGCAGTGGATGGCGGATGGTGACGAAGGGTGTATGATGGTGTCCTTTTTTATGGAATTATACATAGAGAGACAGTGATTCGTCGTTGCCAGCACCAAACTAGATGGATCTTATTGTGATGGTGTTATGTACAATGGCTTCATTATGTTTGTTTGAAGTTGAATGACATGTTTTTTTGTTTTAGCCCATGTACGATTTTAACGGTTGTGATGACGTAAATTTAAAGGTATACAAATGGCTCGCGTAACACACAAGCAGTGTAAAATTTATGAGTAGTTACATATCAACTCTTTTTTACTAGGGACATGGGTCGATTTTTTGCTAAACCGATCCCAAAAACGAATTTTTAGTTTTTGTGTTTTTACAACCCATGGGTTTCGGTTTTGGTTTTTCAACTCGGGCCTTGAATTAATTACATTGTATTCAAACTTTAAAATCTAAATTCAAATCGGTTTCTGATATAAATTACAAAACATATTTTTTATCTAATTTCAAATCAATCGCCGATTTAGATTTAAGTTCTTTTGTATTTTAATCTACTAACTTAGATATCCATATATTACAGAGGACCAGAGGTTAAATGATTCTTAAATTAGGACCTAAACCGGTGTTGGTATTTGTTGGTTTTTCCTAAAAGGGCCGGTGTTGTGTTGTTTGCATATTTACATTACTTGTCTAGGCAACTCGAATAGGTATGGAATGAGAATGAACTGAAAGAATCAAGCAAAACGATCCGCGGCAGGTGGACGAACATCTAACAATAAAGAATGTTGTCCTACGTAAGCACCGACTCTTGTTGGTATTGTGTTTCTACGCATAACATAGACACTAAGTGTATTACAAAAACACACTTGTCATTAGAAGAAAAATGGTGTAGTTGAATGTTCAACTGAAGCCGAAAGTGAATTGTAAGTCCAGATTTTTATTTTTGAACGCGTTTATAACTTAATGATATAAAGCATACGGTGAATTGGTGAAACATGAAAACTTTAGGCTTTTGAAAACGTGTTTTGGGGTTTCAAGAATTTGAAAACGGCATAGTGTAGGCCCATGTAGGAGTGTTGCTGGGTTTTTAATAAAGTAGTAAGACGTTTCTTTTGGGCCGAAACACCAATGACCAATGTATCTAAACTTCATTACATACTATTTACAATTTTACATCATACTACACTTAATCGCTAAGTAGACAGATTTTGTATAACATAAAGTAAGACATGTCACATGACTACTAAAAAAACTCAGTAGTATGAAATATATGTAAAAGTCAAGAAGTAAAATGTTCGGTTTCCATTGCCATTTTTTAATCATATTTTAGAGTTATAATTCTTCATAATAAAAATTTATTTGTTCAACCACCAGCAATTATAATAAGATAATGCTGACTGATTATAACTTACAAAATTTCATATCAATCAAGATTTATTTATTTATTTTAAATGAAAAAAGGAATGCATTGACCAAAAAACAAAGGAATATGTTGTTAGAACTCAAAAAACTGGTTTTAATGGAGGTACAAGTATCATATCAGCACTCTTGTAAAACATATTTACATGTTGGGTCCATTACTTTATCATCTTTCTTAGTACTTCATCAAAAGGGGATCTTCAACAACTTTATCTTCATTATGAGAAAATATATCAACAGGTGCAGTTGTGAACCCTAATTTGCTATGTTTGGATGCTTTCTCATGATCAAGATATATTACTATCACAGATATGTCATCATGGAAATGACGCCGGATGCCCCTTTCTATTTTCATTATATCCTTGTATCTCAACTCCCTTTTCTTTGTCGCCTCACGAATCGCTGCACCCACCAATCTTTTTGCTATTCCCTGAAACGAGAGAGGCGTTTTTAATTACAGAGGGTACAAAATTGATTATTTTTTTATTCTTAAACTTCTAGGATATGTACACCAAAACCTTGCAGAATTTTAACCACCACTGTCCTCCCATAAAACTGATAAATTATGAGATTAAAAGGCGACTTACTGCTCTTGGATTTTTGTAAACAATATCCACTGCTGCTTCATCGCTTAAATGCTCCCATAGCCCATCAGAAGCAAATATCAAAAACAAGTCTTGGGATTTAAGTTTTCTAGATATGATGGAAGGTTCTGCGGTCAATACGGGTTTTTTCAAAGGAATGTGGTGTCCGTATTGCACAAGTCGTGGGTCCCTATGAAATTCGGGTTTCTTCAAATAGAAGTCACCTATAGATCTTGATACCTGAAAAGAAAAAGGCAACGGTCATGTTAAACAGAAAGAAAGGAAAAAGCAGCTAGTGGGTATCAATTCCATTTGTTTCAGAATCCAAATTATAAATCTTATGTGTGTAACAAAACTGCAAGTCTCTATCGTAAAAGTAAGACGGATGATGTACCCATTTACATTAGGATAACATAGAAAAAAACAGATTGAACTAAGAAATGTTATATCTTTATGTATCTTTAATGCATGGTATGCTTGCTACAATAACTTCAATTGCATGAGAAGTTATTGATGACCCAGAGTGGAACATGTGATCCTTGAAAAAGTAGGTAAGGCATAACCCTTTTAGAAGATTTTGATAAAGGGTGACATGATGATTCTAGAAAAAGTAAAATAAAATGGACAAAAATAATTGAGAATAAGATTCCACACTTAAATAAAGAATTTGCATGTAACTTGGCTCCAGGGTGGGACGAATAGTTATCTTTACAGAAAGCAAAGCTGCAAAGGCGAAAAAGATTTAAAGTTGAGGTGAAGATCAGAAGTCGGTTAATTTTAAAATGATTTGTTAGTTGGACATATGAAAATTTCTGATAATGTTATACATATCTTGTTGAATACTTTCGGTTATACTCACATGTGTGCACATTGATGACTACGGCACCTAATTTTTAGAACTGTAATACAAGATAGCATTGTCTCAACTTCACTTTTGCAGGAGGAAAGGAATATGCTAACTGATGCAGGTTGTATGTCAAAATCAAACAAGACAAACTCAGGCCTGTAATTAGATAACCGCTCAAGAAACTATCCTATCACAATCGCAGATAATCATACCACAAACTGAACACTGATTTTTGTCTAAAGTTCTATGATAATTCAAATCATATATGGGATACCTTATTTATGAGATAATAGTCAACTGAGTTGGTAATAGTACTAGAAATACCTGAATTATACCCTTGATTCTCCAAACTCCACGACAGTATATAACAACAGGTGAATCATCAGGATGCTCTGCTTCTACCTCCTTCCTCACCTCCTCATACGAGACGTTATGATCTCTGGACAAACGCTCCGCAACCACTCTAGGCCTTCCTCCATCAGACACTTTCTGGCCAAGAACCACTCGCGAGTCGCCAAGGTTAGCAACATGTAACTCACCATCAGAAATAGCCCCAACAAGACAGCATGATCCAACTGATGCAATCTGAGGCCTAACAGGCAGTTGATGCTTCACAAACTGAAAGAACTTCTCCTCAGTAGCATTGAATGCCTTTTTTATAACATCTGCAGATATACCTCCTTGTTCCGATGCATACTCTGATTAAAAATAACAAAAATAAGTACCAATATAAACACATAATCACAGATAGAACCTCAACACAGTCCATAACAGACTAATATAACCACTCAGTCTCAACTGATCAATAGAATTTTGAAACAGTAGATTAATACAACCATTAACCACTCTCAATTGATCGATAGAACTTTGAAACATTAGGTTAATATGAATCAACTAATGAATAGAATTTTGAAACAGTAGTATCAACCAGTCAACTGTCTAATAAAACTATGAATCAAAACAGCTGATTTAAGCTAAACTAAAATCACATAATAAAAGTTGAAGCGTAACCTAGGGTTTGAGATGAACGTAAACAAAAGCTTACTATGAATAAACGGAAATAGGTTGGTATTAACGAAACGTGAAGCTTCAGGTCCGCCATGACCATCGTAAACGCCAACATACGTAGCGGAAGGAGAAGTATAGACCTGGCTTTGATCTTCAAGGTTAGAATTAGCCTGAACAACAGCGATTGAAAAGTCACCGGAGGAATGAGGCTTTAAGTCGTTATGCCATAACAATACATCACCGCTCCGTCGTCCTAAACATCGCTCCAATGGCTTAGCACACATCCGTAACATCGTGAATGATTGAAATTGGAAGTGTATAGGTTTAAATAATGCAAAATCAAGGGCGAATATTGTACGAAATTAAGAGATATTGTTGGATTTAGAGAGAGAGAGATAGAGGTGTTGTAATATGGAAGAAAAGTGAGAGAGAAATAGAAATAGAAATAGAAATAGCGTGTTTATTGTGTTTACATAATATAAAGGAAGAAGAAGAAGACGACGATGATGAGGAGGATTAATACGCTACCACAACATAACATCTCGATGTTCAAACCGTGTTACATACTTTTGACTTTTTTTTATTTATTGTTCCCCATTACATGTATATAAAATCGAATGTTTACATCAACTTGATGTTTTTATATTCATGTCCCCATTCACTTTTAACTATTTCATCATTACATTTAGGTAGGTGCATCAACAATTGTGTTCACACGTTAAATTTTTAAACTTACTTCAATTTTTGTTTATTATTTTAAATATCTGCTTACTGATCGGTTATAATTTTTTGTAAGCATCAGTTAAAGTTAAGGGCTAGCCGTGTCTAGTTTTGGTTTTTGAGTTAACGGATTAAGCGAAACTTAAAAGCTACTTTTACACATATTTCTGTTTAAAGTAGTAACCTAATGCAAACAAATTTAAACTCATGTGATTATAATACAACAGGAGTAACCTATTTAATTTACCTAAGTGAGTTGACTATAGTAAACGGGTTGAAAGGTTATAAATAAGCGATTATTATTAGAGTTGTAAACATATGAGAGATTAAATAAATGGGTTTTTTAATAAATTGATCCAAAGAATTGATCAAACAAATTAAAATACATAAGAATCTTGAATGGTTTATATGTTCTTTAGAAGATGATAGTAATGCCACATGGGATATTACGCACATTGAGAAATGATTTAGATTTTCTTAAATCCTAGGTAGGTCAACTTGATATCCACTTGGGGTGTACCATGTAATCCAAATCTTTCATTCATTGTTTTAAAAATAAAATAAACTACATATGTACGACTTGCAATGACCGACCAACAACGGAGGCCGGTTCAATTCAACGTACGAACAAACCTACCAACAAGCTGAGTATAACTTTATTTTTTACAATTTGTCATTCATATTATTTATTTATATATATGGAGAATATATTGAATATGTGATTTAAAAATAAAGTTGATTGAAGAGTACATAAGAGTAGTCATAACGCATAATATAATGCAAGTTATAATGAGAGTCATGATATTTCCCTGGTTTTAGGTTGAATTTGGTCGCAACTAAAATATATTTAGTCATGTACTAATTACTATACATACCCGTCCGTAATCAAGCCGGCTTTTGTTTTTATAAGATCATGACAAATTCCTATTTATGCATCAAGAATAAGGGTATCAAAGTCTTCGATACGTTAACATATTTATTGTGACTTTAATGTTGCTTTTTTCGTGTTAAGATTTTGTTTTCTAATTCCTTGCTAGTTTTATTAATTATTAATAAAAGTTCTTTGTTGTCGGTAAAAGAATATATACGTGTAATTTAAATAGTAGTGGATTAATTGAGCATTTGGATTAACATGAGAATGTTTGATCATATATAGAGGTAAACAATAGCATTTCGTTTTACTTGTAGCCACCTTTAAAATATACAAAACCTATTCATAGAGATACAATGAATGAGATGAGAATGCACTTACATGCTTGCAATTGGTTGCTATTAAAGTTATGATGATGAAAATTTAAATCCTTATTCCTTTGTATGGCGAGCTTAAAGAATAAGTTGAGCTGAAAAGGAATTAATGCTCAGTGAGATGACATAACCTTTGTTGTTGCTAAGCTTCATGCGTGCGTTGAATAATTTGTTTGTAGTCGTTTGGAGATTTAGTTAATGGTATGAGAATGAGGAATATGATTCTATGCGAATTTTCAAGTTATTTGTATTAACTTTTGAATGAGGAATATGATTATTGTTAAAACATTTTTTGGATGAAGTATAGGGTCAGAAGTATTGATATGGTGTTATAAAGTCGGTGTCATAGACCTATTGTATAAATGTCGTCAGAAAAAGGTCGTACAAATAGGAAAAAACCAAACATATTAATAAGCCAATATATATGAACTTGGTTTAATAGAAAATGGTACTGTTGAAACTTGCATAACAAATTTTTTGTTTGGTTACAGTGGATTTAAAATTGAATATTGAACACCTCCAAGAAGCCTGGAGTTGCAAGGTATGTTGTGAGCAAAGAGTATGGTCGGACTTTTATACCCAGATAAATAAAAGACGTTTTGTTTTCAGACAATGTAAATTTGTTTTAATGGTCAGAGTTCAACAATAACTGCTAAAGTTTTTTCAGTTCTTCAAGCCAAAGATATTACTTAAGACGTTAATCGTTATTGAAGATACTTGTTTAAACAAATACCATATCATATCATTTCTCAATGAAGCTTATTTAACATGTTTTACATAATGAAACTATTCAAAAGCTACATGAACTAAATACGGTTAACAATGAACACTTGATTTCTTATTTATATTAAAGCACGAATGAGAAAAAAATAGGAAAAAGAAACAAAGTCAATAAAGCTATAAAATTTTGATATAAATAATCCAAATGGGTGAATATTAATATGAACCGATGACATGAATTCACTAATTTACTATAAACTTAATATTTTCTTATTTTAAAATCATTGGGTACAAATCTATGTATTTTTTTAATGGAAATAAAGTATAACCAGGCCGGCATATTTAAAACGTTTATCACGACCCTCAAATAGTCAAATATAATACTATGTCTACTGATTTAAGAAGTCGTCGCTAAAAAGCTCATAATCTATCAATATCATACACCTTCATTTTTCAGAATGAATCCTCAATCTCATAACTGATCGTTATCATCATTCATCAATACCATAAGTTATAAATTAGTTAGAAGGTCGAAGGATGCCATCATTCCCACGTGACCAAACTAATTTTCTAACTTCACTCTCAAATTTTCATATAATGTCATTTTTAACTCATTAACTCAATTTTAACATATATATTTTGACTCTCTGACTTTTGACTTTTTGTCATTTCGACCACTGATGGCCTAGTCAGTTTATCTTAATGTGACATTATATGGTTTGAATATATATCCGTCTTTTGATATGTGACATGTTACGTCTTTACACCGTAATAAAACTCTTTTTATAAACGCACGAGATGAATTCACATATGTGAAGACACATCCGCTTTATAACTAGATAAAATTAGTCCTTGTCTATTCACACACCCTAAAATTCTATCCACACACTGTTTTAAAATCAGGCGTCACGGATAGGCCTTGATGTGGCGCCTGAGTCACTTTTCTGTCAACGTCAACTGAGGAATGTCGTAAACGAGGTGGAATTCGGTCAAACCTGGACATATGCGCCGCATATATGACCTAGGCGCCGATGATGTTGTTGGCCGCATATATGACCCAGGCGCCACGCCGAGGGCCATGTGCGGCGCATAAGAGTGTTGAAGCGTGATTGACTACGTTCGAGGATGTGTCTGGGATAAGAAGTAACCCAGGCGCGACGCCGAGGTTTATGTGCGGTGCCTGGGGGTGTGGGAAATAAAAGCATGAGATGTGTGAATAGGATATGAGGTGTGTGAATAAGATGACCCTAAAATTAATATAAACTATATTATGAAATTTATTTTCAACACAATCCATTTCAAATCTAGTTTTCTAGTTATTCAACCTTGCATGTCAATTCAAAAAGATTTTTCAAACCAAACGATTTATACGTCAATTCAAAAATATTTCCCAAACCAAACTTTCAAATGTCGATTTAAGTATTTTTGACTACCCATTTCTTATTCAAAATTAATCAGTATTAATTTCATTATATTTCACGTACATCTGAGTTTTTATAAAGTATAATGTAATCTCATGTTAACTATCAATTTGTCATCCCTAGTTCTAGGGGTGTGCATTCGAATCGAATGCGAATTGGGCGAATTAGACGAATCGAATTGGTCGAATTGGGACTTTTAAAAACTGTATTCGTATTCGATCCACATTCGAATAAAAATCTATGTATTCGATTCGATTAAGTTATTCGAATTCGAATCGAATTCGAATAGATTCGAATGTATTCGCTTTAAAAAAATATAAATAAACAAACACATCAAGCAACAATACAAATGTAGCACAACATCACCCAAACAATATGCAAAATACTAGCACATCAACAAGTCTAAAACATGTTAACAAAAGATCTAAAACTGCATAATCAAACACAAAAAAAAGACTATAAACAAGTTTAAAACCCGTAGAAACAACAATTAAAAAGTTATCACAGCACAAAATCATGTTCATATGCAGAAACAACAATTAAGATTGGGTAATGGATTGGGTTTGGGTATTTTTAATTTACTTTAAGTCCATTAAATCATATTCATATATAGATAATTAATTAGATATATTAAAAATATATATTAAAAAATATATAAATTTCTTATTCGAATTGGGCGAATCGAATGTGAATACAGAAAATCATATTCGTATTCGATCCACATTCGACAAAATTATTCGAATCGAATGCGAATTGAATTCGAATGACTGAAAGTCAATTTCGAATGGCCTTAATCGAATTCGATTCGAATCGAATTTCGAATAATTCGAATGATATTCGAATAATGAACACCCCGGCTAGTTCGCAGAGTGTGATCAATTATATCTTCTAATTTCCCTTGCACGTTAAATAATTATTTATCACTTAAAATAAAATAACCACCACACAACATATATATGTTTTAAAAAAGTGATTGGTAATTAATTAAATTTTATATAATTAAAGGAAAGACTTGACCTCTGCAAATCTTTTAGTAAAAAGGAAACACAGTCAATAATAGACACAAACCTGTAATGTGAATACACATGTATTGCCAAAATAGTCGAGTCATTGACAGTTCTTAAATAAAATTTATCAGATTGACCGCTATATATTTTTCGAAAAATTAATAACTTTTGGGCATTAGAAGTGGTGCAAACATAGTAGATTAGGCGAGCGACCAATAACACATAGACATATGTCATAATTAGCCAAAGCTTTATACTCGTGACGTGTTTTGGCTGTATATAATCATTGGTAAAGGTCAATAATCTTTATAAGAAATCCATAACGTACTACTTGTGTAATGTTGCTTAAGTAAACCTGAAAATTGGAGTTTTGTTGACATGATTATGGGGAACATGAACTTCCCCCAAACATGTAGATTATGGATCAAGGTTACACTATCATTGGCCAGATGCCATGCCAGGTCTGTTGTTCTTGTGAGTTGTGAATAGGACTGCAACCGGTGAAATTTGTATGGGCCAGGCAAGGTGATCCATTAGCACCCTTCCTCTTCATACTTGTAATGGAAGCACTACATGTTGTGATGATGATGATGATGATGAAAGCAATTAATCTTGGGATTTTAGAAGGAACTGTTAAACCCAACAACAGTCCAACCCCACAAGGGCTAATCCTTTTAAGGGCTGGGATGGGCCAGGCAATGTGATCCGCCACTGCAACCCCATCCCATCTTTTATTTGCGGATGATTTCAATTTTTATGGGTACATAGTTAGAGTTAGAGAACAATGTAACAAATCTCACTAGAACTTTAAGATTTTTTTTATCTCGCATCGAGTCTCAAGGTAAACTAAAAAAAACATGATATTCGGGTTGGGGATTGAGGAAGGGATGGTTAATTATGTTGCTTTTTTGCCAAAATTCCAAACTGACATTTTTCTGGTCAAATATCTTGGGCTATCATTAGGTGTAATTGTGCAAATATGGAATCACATTAAGATTTTGGAAAGATGTGATGGATATATTCAAATTCAGATTATCATCTTGAAAAGCAAAGTCCCTTTCTTTAGGGGGATGGATAACTCTCTTAAAGTTGATTTTAGGAAGTTTATCAATTTATTACTTCTCTCTCTATTTAAGGCTCCGATTCATCTCACTGAATCCTTAGAAATAATCAGGTAAAGTTCTTGTGGTCAGGGCCAAGTGCGACTGAAAATCCATTGGTATAATTGGGATATAATCATGACGCCGAAGGACTTAGGAGGCTTGGGCGTTGGGTCTCTTAGGGTGATGAATTTTTTCTTTTAGGAAAGTGGGGGTGAAGAGCGAAAAAGAAAATGAACAAAACAGGGTAAATTTCTTACATTGGATAATCATTTCTCAAGATGGCTCTATGAGTTGCAATGCAAGAAATAACTTGGTGTTCAATGGTACATGCCCCTCGGCCCTCACCACATAATGCATTAGAAGAAATCAGATATTAAGCAAAACAGAGCCAAGATGGGAGATTTGGAATGGTCAAAATGGGTAACTTTCAAAGTTAATATGGATGTTGCATTGTCTACTTTTGTTGTTTGTAATTTTAGTTTCTTGCTAATCCCTTTTTTTAATAGATAATGCCCCTTTTTTATAAATAATACTCATCATTCAGAAAAGAAAAACTAGTGTAATATGTCTAGTTAAAATGGCTATTCATGCAAATTCCCATGAGTAAAACCCTTCTGAATTTAGCACAATGACATACTGTTATAACTATTACATCACCAGGTATTACAAACAACACAAAGATCTCTTCTTAATTTACTCAAGTCCTAAAAACAAAAACAAGAATTATGTTAAATACAATAATACAAACAACTCTGCATATAGGTTAGGAGGTATTATAATCAAGAAACAGGTTTATCACTAGTTACAACTATATCTTTTCTACAGTTTGGGCAGGCTCCACATACCTCAATCCATGGAAACAAACAACAGGAATGGAATCGGTGCATGCAATCCAGGTTTATAAGCTCATCACCATCCTTAAAACCTTCAAGACATATACTACACTCTCTTGATGAACTTGATGTTTTGTTATTTCTTTCAATAATATTGCTAAAAACCGTCATTTGTAAACTATTTAATTCTTGTTTAGAAAGCCCTGCAGGGAGCATTTTTGTCATTGATGACATTGGCAGATTGTTATATGAGAAATCATCTTGATGGATGCTGAATGGAGACCTGCTGCTCTGCCTGCAAGTAAAACCAGATACAAAAGAATTGTAAACTACGATTTAGAAACACATACGACAAGACACATGATTTTGGGAGTTTGTGAAACATCAACCATGAACTCACAATCAAACATCAAACAATTTTTAGAGCGTGTGGTGAACCACAAGACTTGGGGGCTCCTAGGGTGGCAGCTCCCAAAGGGACAAAAGATCCCGCCTGGGGTCGAGTCGCTAGATCAACATGGGAAAATTTTATTTTGACATACTTGTATCGCATTGAAAATTGCTTCAGAATCACAAGGCGTGAAAAGTTTCTTTAAAACAAAGTTCGATGGTAACTAGTGGTTCAATAGAAAGTAAAAGTTAGGCAGTACCTTATACTTGAGTAGCTGTGAAGTTTAGCAAAAACTTTATGTTCAGTAAGTAGTGAAGTTCAATAAAAATTTCATGATTAGAAATAGTTCGCACCAACTGTCTAACCGCCAATTGGACAGTTGCAAGGATTAAGTTAATCAATGTGATATTATGACCCCATATAAGGATTCATCTAAACATTTAACGTATCGTTTTGATACGATTTCTAGTACACGTCTTAATCTGAAAGTGAGATCATGTTCAATTCCTACATTAGATACCTGTTTTGTGAAACATGAACGCCTCTCAATCGTTCAACAAGCCTTTCCCTTGCAAGTAATACAACTCCGGGAAGTCTATCAGTCGCGGTGGCTCCCCATCGACGAATGCTTCTGAAATCCTCTGAATTAATGATGCTACCAGATTGTGATTGATTAACACCTTCTTCATGTTCCTGTGGTCACAACACAATAAAAGTGTAAAAAAGAGTAGTAAATTCTACTACTATTCTAGCTTAAATAGTACAAACGAAATTATAAAACCCTAGACGAACAAAGCTTAACCAGATTAACAGATCCTACCTAAAACCGATACTGTTCTTACACAGATGCTGATTTTACAATCAAATTTCACCGTAAATCACAAACGAATAACTAGAAATTGAATTAGTAATCGATATTACCGAGAAGTGAAGGCGATGGAGACGGCGTGAGGGAGGGTTACAGCCACCGAGATCCTGACGATTGTAGCGGTGGTGATGACGACGGTCGGTGGTGGTGCGACGGTACGAATTTCCTTCAGTTATCGAAGAATCAAACTCTGCACCGTCAACAGCGTCGTTGCGAGCACCGAAACGTATCCTTCTGCTGTGAAATAGCTTCGACATTCAATAGTATACCTGATTGGAAGCAATTCGGATCAGTTATTATGAAGTAAGAGATTGAATATGAAGATGAAGTTGTTAGATGTACCTGTGAAGTTTGATCTGAGTGAAGTATTGAATTGAAGATGTTGAAAAATGAAAACGGTGTGAAAATTTATTGGTAAAGCGATTGAAAGAAAAATATTTCACGTGGAAGAAAACTAGATTTGGTTTTTGACCCAACTGCCCCCACTAATGCAAGATAATATAGTTACAACTTACAACTATAATTCCTTTAAATCGGATTTGGTCCTTGCCTGGGTACGAGGATTGGCCCAACTCGCCAAAGCCCCTAGCCCTCATGCCCCTCAAAACTGACTTGCCTAACGGGTTCGTGAATTAAGTCCAACATATTTGAATATGATTTGTACAATAATTTAGAATGATTATGTAACACCTATATGACTATATGTATCAAAGATATATCATTACTACATACTTAAAAAATAATGCAGTTGTTTTAAACCCTTATCATTTGGTGGCCCCTATTGGTCAAGCTCATGTCTTCTTATGGTCCAAAGGTCTTCACACCCAGCATGGCATATCATTCATGTTTTTATATTTTGACTAGATGTCTTAACATGTGAAATTGGATTTAAAACCGAAATACCGAATGACAACATAAATAATAAATAAAGATAAGATAATACAATATATATATATATAATTATATATATATATATAATAGTTCAACCGGTACAAATTATTGAAGAGTTTAAATACTGTAAAAGTAAACTATAGTTTTGATTCATGTATTTTGACACATTTAACAGTTTTAGTATTCATTAACAAATTTGATCATAATGATTTTTATCCTTAAAAAATGGTCAGGACACCTAACTTCTTCCACTATTCGGTTAAACATTTTTAAGGGCCCTAGACGAGGGGTAAAAGAGGAAATTCCTTTTGTTTATTTGGAGTAAATTGCAGTTTTTGGTCCTTGTGTTTTGTTGTCTTTAACAAGTTAAGGATCACTCTGCATAATTTTGATCTCCTGTGAATTTAATTGTTAATACAAAAGGTCACGAGCCCTAACCCTGTCACGTGAGGGACAAAAAACGACATTTCTCTTCTTTTTTTTACAACGATCGAATTAAATGACCCCGAACTCTAGATCGATTATTACAAACCGAAATTCAAACTTCTGCTTATGCTCGTCAATTTCAAGAACAAGAAGGTTTGAAGAAGTTTGAATTCGGGTTCAAGATTGTTTATTTCTTCCTCCAATAGTGATCTACAATGCATTTCGTTTTCAAACACGAGTTATAACCCTCCAATTTGACTTGGGATCAATGATGTCAATAATAAAAATCTACATTAACCACAACAACACGAAACTAAATATGTTAAAGACATAAAAAAACTACAATTTACTCGAAAAAACAAAAGGAAATATTTTTTTTGCTTCGCACGTGTGAAACATGTAAGAAAGATGTAAGAGAAAAAATAAACCAAGCTAAAACTTCATAACTATTTAGATTAAAAATAAAAACACTAAGATTCAAAATTGTCATGTGAAATTAAACCCATTAAAAGTGTCATAACAAAATACAATTTAGTGATTTAGTAATTAAGTATAGAAAATGGAGCCACGATTGCAAGTTGCGCATATGCAGCAACACACAACAGTTGGATCAGCACAAGGAAAGAAGGTGGACCCGGCTAATGTCGGGTCAAATTGACTCAACCTCTTGTATACTAACCACCACCATCCGCATAATGGATCATTTTACAACATTTTGGGCCCCACCCACCCATCAAACCATGCCCCCTCGCAGGATGCAAGAGCCAATCATATTTATTTTTAAGGGAAATACATATTTTTAGTCCATTATATTTATCTTAAAAATTTCATAATGCGACCTTTAATTAATAAAATAATATAAAAACATCTTTTATTTTTAATAACTAATAAAATAATAAAAAACATTCTTTATGTTTATAGTTTGTTACACGTTACGTCCTTGTGACTAACATAACACATAACAAACTATAAACATAAATGACGTTTTTTTGTTATTTTATTAGTTAAAAGGACACAATATGAAATTTAGAATTAACATAAATGACTAAATATCTATGTATAAAACTATTTTTTTGTAAATCAAATTTCTTTTGATGAGGGGTAACAAGATAATATAGTTAATTTGTAAGTTGTAACAACTAACTAAAATGATACAATTCTTCTGATGTCAAGTAATCAAAACTACATCAATTACATCTAAAAACTTCATTTCTTCAACCAAACAATATTTTCATAGTCAGATTATATATTTTCTAGTAATATTTTGTTTTTCTTCAATATCTCATATTTGGATCACATTCTTAATTTGCCGATGAACAAAAACACAACAAAAAAAAGAAGAAAATTATGGTGATGGAATAATTAGCTAGCCTTTGAAAATGAAAATGAAACTGGTATGGTATCTAGCTATTAATTATATCTTCATAAAAACAGTCTCAAAAGCTTTCTTTCGCTGCAAGTAGACTCCAACGTCGTCGTTTCAGACACATCCGACGGTGTCACCGCTCTCCGCTTCTCCGTCGACCTCCGATCACCATCTCCCCCACTCTCCGATGAACTAATTAACCCTAGGTTTAGATCTTCCGGCCTCAATTTCGACACGTCGAAGTTACAGTTGGATTCACCGTCGTTTTCCGTCATCACCGATGTAGATCCGACGGAAAAAAGCTCCGGCATCGCACGTATGCTTCCGCCACGAAGCACCGTCTCGACTGCTGACTGGCACACGTGCCAGTTTCCTGTCCAGAGCAGTCCCACAGCTCCGTTGACTGGATTCACCGTCCGGCCACATGCTTCGAACAATAGCGACTGAAATAAAGCTGCGTACGTATTAAAAGTTTAAACAAACATCATCAGTCTCAAATTCTCAATCATTAAACGTTCATCCTTAAAAAACAATATATGGGTAAAAATAATTTCTTATCAATAAATATCATTTTTTTATTAGTTTTGTAATCCTACATATATATAAATAATTTTATTTTTTATACATATTGATATCGTTAGTTTTGTTAAATTTGGATCAACCGAATGATCCTAGCTAAGATTTGTTGTCGGGTCTGATTTTAAAAACATTGGTAAAAAATGAGGATGGTGAATAAGTTAATTACCGGGTCGTTGGGATTGGGGGACGGAGGAGAGGAAGGACATGAGGCCAGCACGGCCGAAGAATTTAGCGACGAAGACGGTGGCGTTGGCTTGAGCTTGAGGGGTGCAGATCCCGTGGAGACTATGTCTAAGAATGCAATTATCGTTGCATCCTTTTCGAAGAACTCGACAACCGTTGCAACTCATAGTGGATGATCATATATATATGATTTGCAGAAGGATTAATGTTGATGAAAAGTGGGGAAGAAGAAGAAGAAGAAGAAGAAGTATGAACAAGAGACTAGGGGAGGGAGAGGGGGATATATAGAGAGGGAGATTAGCAAGTTTGGGAATGATTGGGTCGTTTATTGGTGGATACAAATTGTTATAAAAATTTATTTGTTACTTCGATCGTTGTTTATTATGTGATATCATAAGCTAGCTTTAAATATACTATATGAGTCAGAAAACTAGTTTTTAGGATTATATATCAAGTTTTGTAAAAAAATTAATATTCATATGATTACTTGTTAAAAGAACATAACTTACTCTTAAAAGGTTTTCATATATTATATTAAAGAATTTTAAAAGATTTTAACAATTTTATAACTTGTTTTTGTCGTATAGAAGAAGTTTTGAGTTTACATCAGACATAAGACATAACATAAGTTTAAGAATTAAAAAAAAATTTATAAAAAAGAATTTCTTTTTTTATAGTGTGTGTGGACTCTCGTGTTATGAAAACGCATTTAGCTATTAAGGGTGATGTAAAGAAAAAATGAATTTAGGATATATAAATAAATGGTAAAGAAAAGAGTTGGTGGTGGTGGGTTGGGTTGGGTTGAGGTGAGTAGTAAGTAAGAATGGTTAAAGATAAGATGTGTGTGTGTGGGTGTGAGTGTGTTCCAAAGGTGTTGGGGTAGTGCGGCTCCGTGTCTCCGCAAGAAGTAGAAGCATGAGATGAGGAGGTTCGATTCTCTCTCTCTCTCTTATTGGATGCTTTGCCGCCCCCTTGTTTTTGGACATCGTTTTCTACGTCCCTATTCTTCTTATTATTTTTATTTTTTAATTAATACTATTCTCCTAATTTCAATTATATCCCTTCACTAAGATCTTCCTACATCATTGCTCCTCATAGTTTTGCACGATTAACTTTTTCTTTTTCCATCCACTCATACCTAAAAAGTTATCATCACCCCTACCTACTTTTTTAATTACCTTATTATTTCTTCTAAGCAATGTTTTTAAACCGGCCGGTCCGACCGGTCCAACCGCGGTCGGACCGCGTTTTTGGGGAATCACGGTTCGATAGATCGCGGTCTGATAGGTGTTTGTGAACCGCTGCGAACCGCTCGAACCGGTCCGGTCGGACCGGAACCGGACCGTAATTGAACCGGGGTTGAACCGGTTTTTATTAAAAAAATATTTTTTTTGTTTGATTTTATTGGATTTTATGTTTAAATCTATTTATTTTTTTGTTTTCTTGTAATGAAGGGTTAATATATTAATGTTTTAAGTGATAAAGATGATGAGCTCGTTTTATTTTGGAATTAAAATTTGTTTAAATTATAATTTTTTGGTGATTGTTGGCGTTAAACTTGTTTGAATTATTAGTTTTTGGTAAAACTTAATATTATTGAACTTAAGTTGTGTTTAAATTAGAATTTTTATGACATTAATTTGATAAGTATATATTTTACCCTACCCCGGTCCAACCCCGGTTCGACCCGGTCGGACCGGTCCGACCAGTAAAATCATAATACCGGTTCAGTGTCCGGTCCGGTTTTCAAAACATTGCTTCTAAGTGTTTCTTGTAATTACTTTTCTAATAGCATTCACACTGAGTTTCTTATATATTTATGAGTGGATTTAACATAATGAACAAAACCTAATGTGATTGCTCTAAAGTACGTGTTCGATTTATAATTCATAGATGCGTAAACTCTAATTGAAAAGTGAGCATTGAATGTTACACAACACATGAAAAGAAATACTGATGTTAATGATACCCATATGGTGGTATTTTCAACTTGTGTCCGTCTTGATTTACATATCATAAATAAATATTTATTTACAACTTTATTACCTTATTATTAGAAAATAGATAGAAATGGAATTACAAAGTTGTTTTTGTTAATATTTTCTGTTAAACACTTCACACAAACTAACTCCCACTTTGCACTTGCCTTGGTGTATTGTTTTGTTTTTAAAATCTTACATTTTTGCCTGTAAATGAATTGGGGGGTTGATTTGTTCCGTATGAACAATTTATTTGAACCTATGACAATACCTAAAGAATGTTTTGATGTGTTGTTTGTTTACCAGGTGTACTGTCAAAAACAAATTGTAATACAAATCAACAAGTTTAATTACTTCGAATATCCCAATAACTGCAATCTCAAAAAAATCGCCAGTTGACTTATAATTTGAGTGAAGTACTAAAACTCGTCTTGACAGTGTATTAAAATTGATTTTGTTGGTATTAGTTGTGTTGGTCAAGCATTATGTTGTTCTAATTTATATACAAGCATGAGCTTGGTCCAATGTCTAGTGACAAATGTGTTATATATGTTTCAGAATGTATCTTGTAACTCTAATAGATTATGTAAAATTGCATATGACCTATTATGTTTCAGAATGTGTTATCTTATTGTTAGGTACTTAGGCAGTAGCTCAAATTATTGCCATCAAAAAATAATATTTTTCTATTGCAGCAATTATTTAAAAAATATACTACAATAAAGTATGAAAAATAATATTTATAAAAATTAAAAAATAGTTAAAATGTCCCTTGGGAGATATGTAAAGATGTGTTATTTTCTAGACAAGATTCCAACTTTTCAACCTTCTTTGCTTGCCATGAGTCATCATTTCACTTTCATCTTATAAAAAATTCCTAACCCACTCACTTTAATTTTTTAAATAAATTATCCAATCTTTTTCTATTCTATTTATTCTAAACCCAGTGTTGTTATATTATTATGCAGTATCAAATGACCAATAATTGGATACATCGATCGATCGACGATAAGTAACAACAAACGTAAATGATGCACACATATAATGAAGAATCTTGATGAATATATATTAATATATTTTTGTTTGTCAATTTATAAAATTTCCGCCCAAAAAAGCCAAAGTTTAGATGTGTGTTTTTGTATGTTGAAATGAAGGTAAAGTTAAATTTCTTGTTTTGTAATTGATTGGTTTTTCTATGAAGTAGAATATTGTAAATATTAATAAAGTTATGGTAAAATATTTGTTTTATGTATCTCTACTATGTAAAACCAGCATGGCGATGGGGGCAAGAAAAATTCGTTTAAGTTAAAAAATCTTAGATTACGATCGAATACGTGGCAAACCGATCTTCATCATCGTAAAAGATGACTTTACAAAACAAATTAAAAAACAAAAGTTAAAACAAAACAAAACGTATTTTTGTTAGAATTTAATATAATTTGGTGGAATCAAATTAGAATTATATTTGTACGTTGTTAGGTTCACCGAACTAGATTTATATCATCCTGTGCGTTGCGGAAGAAATGCTATAATGACTTGTAACATAAAAAAAAAAGTCACCTTTTAAAATGCACGAAAGATGTAATGGTGAGTCGTAACTTATAAAAATACATTTTAGCATTACAAAATACTAGTTGCAATTGGCAGGGGCACGGCATGGTTAACGCAGGAGAAGACCATGACCCTCCCACTTTTTTTCCGTCAAAAGTACTGATTTGTCGACAATATTTAGTTGATTTTTATTTATATATACTGGGTGTGAGCCACTCTTAACTGAATAATTACTACTTTGGTCCTTAAGGTTTTGTTAAAATTACTACTTTGGTTCAAGGGTATTATTGTCTCTGTTCAACAAACTTAACTAGAAAAATGAATGCTCGTTAGTGATGCAGACAAAAACGGTAAGTTTGTGTGATATAATGGACTGAAAGAGTAGAAAACAAACCAATGGACTGAAACCGTGATTTTAACCAAACCTCCACAAAATAGTAAATTACCCTTGGTGAAATTTAGGGTTTAAGGGGTTTAGATGTTGAATGTTTGATTTTTGGTTTAAGGGGCAAGGTTAATTCAAAGGTCGTCGGGCTGAAATCAAAGATCTTAAAGGTCGTCGGGCTGAGTTGCGGTTTTTCATCCACGCACTCACCCTCTCTCGCATTATCATATATATATTAGATCTTTGTTAGTTAAAAAATACTAGTTTTATTTAAGAACTTCTCTTAACATTCTCTTAACATTCTCTATACACTTCGGGGCTATTTGACAAAATCTGAATTATTAAGTGCTGAATGGTTAAGAGGTCTGAACTATTAAGAGGCTCTATCAATGGAATGGATATTGAGGTACAACTTCAGTGATGGTAAGTTTGGTATATCTATTCAGTTCCATTCAGCACTTAACTGAACCATTCAGATGCTCTTTTTTTATGAAACAAACGCTCTGAATACTAGATCTGAATGATTAAGCACTGAACTGAACCACTAAAAGGTGAAACAAACAGCCCCTCCAGCTTCTTCATTTTTTTTTACCAATTCACATGTTTGTTCTCACATCGGAGGATTATTATGAGGAAGACTCTTCTATTCCTCGTGACACCTTAACGCGTTATTAATTGTGCACGTCCATTTGAAGACAGATTGAACAATTGAGTTTGATTTGATGCCATGATGAAGTGAAGAACTACCTTGACGTTTATTTCCTCATCCACAAGTAAGGACTCGCCCTAATGGGGGGCAGGGCAAGAGACCTTTAGGGCCCAATAGCTTCAGGAGCCAAGAACTTAAAAAAATTCTGCTACTTATAATGGAGACATGTCACTTGTAAAAGTCGCTTTTTAATTTTCTTTTTCTTGAAAATGTATTCTTTGGATTGGGCTTAAGTAGCTTAACACTAATAATGGTTTAGATTTTATTATAGAGGTTCTTTTTATCTTATATAGAGTTGGGATTTTTAAGGATTCGTGAGACCGGCCACATGCGGTATGCAAGGAATTACATCAGCAATGTCCGACCACCAGATCAACATTTGAATGCTTGTAATTTTGTATATTTTAAACATCAAATTTTATTAGTGACGGCATAACAAAATTTAAAATAACTCGTAAAAATGTATTATTTTTAATTAGAGCTTGATTATAAAAAATTGACTAAGTTGGGGTTATCGTCTTATCGTTGAAGTAAACAAAAATGCTCGCATCTGCAAGAAAAATTCTGTACGGGACCATAATTTTCTCTTTGTCTTTTGTTTGCCAAAATAATTAGTTAGATAACATTCAAATAAGTGAGACCTTAAAAACAAAACCATGATTTGATCGTACAACGATAATATTTAAGGCTTTTTGTCTTTTGGGTCTTACACTTTTTAAAATTTTTGTTTTATTTCTTCAAAAGAGGATTCATTTTTGTATAAAGTTTATAAGAAAACAAAGGATGACATTTTAATAAACTCAATTGCTAATATCATGGGCTGGACCGTGGGAGAGAATAGTGCTACAAACACGTGTAAAAGTTACAAGTTCTATCGTTAGGATTAGTGGTCCCGTAAGAGAGTCTTGTCTTTAGAAGCATTATTTGAGGGAGGTCTCAGGTTTAAATTTGAGTAACTCTTATAGAAACATAACAAAGTTTTGATTTTGTTCTAATTAAGTCACTAAAACTTTGTTTTGTTTCAATTTGGTAAATTTATCTTTAAGTTTTGTTACAATTAAGTCACTCAAACTTTTTTGTTTCAATTAGGTAACTCATATTAAAGTTTTGTTCCAATGAAGTTACTCAAACTTTGTTTTGTTTCATATATATAACTTAAGTTTACTTTAATGTTTCAATCCTATATATGTGAAATAAATTTTTAAAAAAACTATGAAACATTTTTAAAAAACTAGGAAAATGTCATGTAAAAGTTAATTTTTTATTGTAATCTGAATATTAAAACTCATTTTTTTACATACTATATATACAACTTAATTATTTAAGATTAGAATACATCCCAAAGTTAAGTTACCAAATTGAAAAAAAAGAAAGTTTGAGTGACTTAATTAGAACAAAACTTAAAGATAAGTTACCTAATTGGAACAAAACAAAGTTTAAATGACTTAATTAAAACAAAATTAAACTTAGTTATGTTTACGTGACATTTTCCTCTGTTAATATAAGGAGTTCAATTTAAAAGTCTGAATACAATAGTTTGTCGTTCTAAAAAAGTTAGAGGTTCTAGCTACATTAGGTTTGGAAAATCAGCCTTTAAAAATTGAAGTAGTAATTTGACCAAACCTTAAATTATATGGAAAAAACTAATGGTGCAAGAAGTGATACCAAATGGAATGTGGAGTATGTGGAAACCACGCAACATTGCAGTTTTTAAGGGTGTTCGACCATCACTAAAATTACTTCTGGAAGATGTCAAAGCAACATGCTTTCTATGTGTCAAGAGTAGGTCAAGAAGTTCATCTTTAGATTGGGAAGACTGGAACAGATTTCGAGTCTTAAGTGGTTGTTTTTGTTGTTTGCTTTCATCCCTTCCTTTTTCATGGTTGTAACGTTTCTTGTTTTGCCAACATTAGTGTTGCTTGTATAAAGTTCTCTGTCATTCAAAAAAAAAATTTATATCACCATTTTAGTCAGAAACACTTGTTATATAACTTTTTTTCATTTCTACACACCCACATCAAGTTGAAGATATGAGGAGATAAATCAAAGGTAATCGTCTATTCAGCTTGTTATAAACGATTTTACTTGGAAATAAAAAAAATTGTTAAGTACGAAGTGTTTTTGAGTGTAAGGTGAGTGACCCTCTTTCTCACTAATGCGAATCTATATATACTTGTTAGAGGTACATGAGCAAACCCTAATATAACTGAATTGATCGTGACATATATCCGTTAATTGGTGGATCATAGAATGCATTTTTTGTGACAATGTAAAATAATAACATGTGTCATTTTTCAATCTCCATGCAAATATTTCCTTCTAAAGAACATGTACTCATTGTTTGGTGAAATCCTATGCAATGAGATGCATGAGTTGTTATCATGCATTCCCATACGTCTAACAACATTCATATCCAATTCTCCATCTCCTCATTTATATTTATATTAAAAATTATTATAGTACTTTTAGTTTTCAATTAAATAACATTTTTATATACATTTATTTTTCTCTCTCCTCCACTCGTAATCATTTTCAAAAAATATTAAAAATATAAAGATGATCAACATATATTTTTTTTCTTCTACTCATAACTATCGCCTAAATTACGAAGAACCCAGTCACATATAATAGATGCATACATGATGTAAATGCTCTAATATAGCAAATATATAGAGTTACTACTAATCTATTATTCTCTACTAAAACAATTTAGAGAATTAACTGGACGCAACGTGTTTAAGCTATTTTCTAGGATAGCGAGTATGATACATAACAGGATGTGAGTGTGGATGTGGATGTGGATGTAAGTGTGTTGTAGCATCCGGAATATTTACCTTTAGAACAGAGGGAGTCGTTCTAATTTCTTTTTCTTCCCCTCCTATGTTACAACACTATTATGTTTTAAAAACAGGACTCGACCGGCTAGTTAGACATGGAACCGTGTATTAAACTGGACCCGAAATTTTTAAACTTGTTATGTATTTTATGTACATATATTTAAAATATTTTTGACGTTATCTAAATAGTCTAATCCTTAAATCCAGTTCGAAAGGTGGACCTGTAAAAAGACAAGTTCAACGTCTTATTCAATTTTAAAATTTATATCTCATATATAACCTTTCATTCAAATAAAAAACAAGCTAAAATAATAAAAATAAAAAATTACAATAACATGAAAAAAATATATTAACAAAAAAATAAAACTTAATGGTCAATTGGTATACAAATGCTCCAAACTCCAAAACTTGTAAGATCCAAAACCACGATAGTCCAAAAGTCGTATTAGCCAACTAGTCTTCATATTTTTTTCCGGAACAAAATGAAGGGTCATCCTATTCACACACCCCATATCCTATTCACACACCCCATGCTTTTATTTCTCACACCCTCAGGCGCCGCACATAAACCCCGGCGTCGCGCCTGGGTTACTTCTTATCCCAGACACATCCTCGAACGTAGTCAATCACGCTTCAACACCCTTATGCGCCGCGCATGGCCCTCGGTGTGGCGCCTGGGTCATATATGCGGCCAACAACATCATCGACGCCTAGGTCATATATGCGGCGCATATGTCCAGGTTTGACCGAATTCCACCTCGTTTACGACATTCCTCGGTTGACGTTGACAGAAAAGTGACTCAGGCGCCGCATCAAGGCCTATCCGTGACGCATGGTTTTAAAACAGGTGTGTGAATAGACAATGCCAAAATGAATTGTATCAAATGGCAAAAGTTCAAAGTTATCTTTTTAATTGTATTAACACTGTATGAAATTACATACGAAATGTGTTTTTATAATTAGCAAAAATTATGGTTCGACGGTGAAACTTGAAAAACTATGAAGTTTCATCGATTGAGGCCTTATCGGAACCAATTTTTGACACCACGACTCCGTCTCACCCAACAAATGCATATTTAACACACGTTAAGAATGTAACAGAACAATTTACAAGTTGATGCAATACAACAAAGGTTAAACCTAAATTAAATATTTGTTAGATTTCATCAACTTACAGGGTTTTTAAACTTTATGTTGTGGATCTCATGATAATTAAAATGAAACGAAGGAAGTAATTAGCAAAACGGGGCAAAAATGATTAGACGGTGAAAATTAAAAACTATAAACTTTCATCGATTGAGGCCATAAAACCTGGGAACCATTTTTTGACACCACGACTCCATCTCACCTTATCAGATCAAAATACTATATATACATTCCCAACAAATGCATATTTAACACACGTTAAGAATGTAACAGAACAATTTACAAGTTGATGCAATACAACAAAGATTAAACCTAAATAAATATGAATATTTGTTAGATTTCATCAACTTACAGGGTTCTTTGTTCTTCCTTAACTTGACCCTAACACCCATAGTTTTCAGATAATAATAACTACACTTATGATCTCCTAACTTAAAACACATGCCATCTAGCCTTTTTTTTTAATCTTTTCTAACATAATCCCATCAACAAAAAGATTGTGGAAGTCAAGATACCGAATGCCGCCCTCTTCTTGAAGGCGTTGACGCCAATTTCCCGTCGTCCGGGTTACCGGATCCAAGACTTTCAGATGAATCTGACCCACTATTCTCCCCACTCCCTTTGCTTGACCAAATTTTCGTTAACATTCGTTTCGTGGCTAATAGACCTTTGACTTTATTAACTGGACCTTTATCAGCAGCTAATGGGCTCTTTGAATGGCCACCATTGCGTTCCAGCCTCAACGAGGCTAACTCACCCCGCAAGGCTTTTAGTTCTTCGGCTGTAGCCACTGCATCCCAATCTTCTTCTGTGTTAGTTGTGGTTGACCGTGAGCTGCCATGAGACGTGCTGTTGAGATCTTTGATTGCTTTTGGTAGGTCAGGTGTGCTACTTCCAGAAGAAGCCGCGGCTCGAACCTGTTCAAAGAAAAGAACTTGAACCACTACACGCAATGGTAGTCTCTCGTTTTGAACCGCGTGCATGCATGCCTCAACCGAAAGCTTCTTGCAGTCCATTAGCCGGCATATTCTCTTCCTCTCACTTTTACTAATCCCAGGGTGAGCCTGCACAAGTTTTGAACCCACAAAAAATCATGCAATTGATTTTAGATATTTAATCATTATAGAATAGAGTTTACAAGTAGCAAAGAGTATTTGTACCTTGAGATACATATCAATGGCTCTATATATTCCATCGTGGGCCGGTCTAGAAAACCCGGAGACCATTTCAGCAAGATCCGTGAACATCGATAAAGGTAGGTTCGGGTCCTTTGCTATTTCAGCAAGATAAGAATCAACAAGTTTAGCTACCATTAATTTTGAAGCTTCTGTTAATATCCCACCCCCAGTTGACCTCCTCACTTCTTGAATCTCATTTCCATTGACTTCAAACTCACTATTCGGTTCATGATCTCGAACCATAAACGCCTCAACTATTTTTTTAACCATTTTAACATCAAACATTGTAGGCTCTCCTTCATTAGCCCGAATCAAAAGATCATGAACAGAAGCCTCCTCGAGTTGTTGACCAATCTTTTTGACCAACTCCATCTTCCCAGTTTCCCCCGAGTCCACCAAAATTGCCATTTTTAAAAGCTTCAGCAAGAAACCACACGAAACGCTACCTTTTCCAGATGGCAAGAGCCCGATGATTGAGTCAACTATTGACCTCGCTTTCATTATATCACCACTTGGTATCACACCTTTGTTGAACCCCAGTAACCTTCTAGAAGCAAAGGCCTTTAACGCTTCTCCGATTACCTCATCGTGTACTAAACCCTTGTTTTTAATATTCACAAGAACCCGCTTGAACAAATCTAGCTCCAGCTCGGCTAGGTCCTCGACCCACCAATCAGTTGGCACGGTCATGCTTCTAATACCTCCATTTAACATGTGGTTATTCTTTTCTTCCGAAAGCTTCTTACGGTTACAAGTATAAGACCAGTCAACCTTGGATACATCAACCGATACCTTAGAAGCTATGGCGTCAATACAACGACTGACTAGCTTTAGTTCCTCAGACAACATCATCATACATTTGGTGGTTTGTAGTACTATAATTGAATCTTTCCAGCTTCTAAAAATACTTGTGTTAAGAAAAACATCGATTTTGTAGATCAGATTACCTTTCTCCATCGTTTCATGCATCTCGAGGTATTCGGCCGCACAACGAGCATTGACAACATTGTACGCGTTTAAGGTTATGGTCATACCGTAACAGAATTTGGCACATAGCTCGAAAGAAGCGGGACCTCCCGGAATGTCAGGAATGTCAATTTCATCCCCATTCCCGGCCCCGTCACTAGTGATTGCTACTAACTTCTGTAAGCGAGCGCTCTTTGACAGCAATGGAAACTGCAAAAATGATTATTGATAGCTTGATAATTAAATTATAGCGTGACAATTTAACACGGTGGAAGACCAGGTTTTACTTACCTTATGAAGATAGAACTTTGCATCTCCCACATTGATGATAATATCTGTTGCCAAATCTGAGGCCACATACCTATAGCAAAAGAAAATGGAGTATAATTTGAATATAAAGTGCTGTTGTTAATCTACATTGTTAGATTTGGGACTTCAAGTTCATCTTTAGATAATCAAATGATAATATCTTACATTCAGTTTTAAGCCAAAACGTCTTATGGAAAAAATTACTATTCAGGGCTTATTTATATGATTCAACAAATCAAACAAAGTGATTAACAGAAATTAATGAAAGATATGCATCTGGAACAGAAATTTACCAAACATTGTTTTCGGTCTGAAACGAGTCGGGTTTGGATCCAAGTTTCATGAACTTCATCTTGAACACCTTTAGAAGCCCAAATTACCTTTCACCCCAGAACTTGTTACCCTGTTTTCAGCTCAAGGCTAGTGAAAAACATTGACATCCCCAAATATTAGCACCATCAAACCCTAGAAATACAAAGAAACAAACATCAAGAATCAAAATAGGATTTTTTTTAAAAAAAATTCTGAATGAAACTTCAAGGATCAAGATTGGGTTTTTTTCAAGATTTTCTGAATGAAACTTCAAGAATCAAGATTGGGGTTTTTTTTCAAGATTTCAAGAATGACATTGGGTTTTTTCAAGAATGAAAATTTAAAAATCAAGATGGGTTTTTTGATGAAATTTTTGTGGGTTTTTTGTTAACATGATATGATGAAGAAGAAACAAGATCCATCCCGGTAGAGAATATTTAATGGAGGAGTGGTAATTTGTTGGTGAGTTGAAGAATGAGTGTGTCCTGGTTCAGGGGCAAAGCCCATTGACTCCGGGTTAACCCAGGAGACAAACCCAACAGTAACACGTACTCATCTCTATCTCTCTCTAAAAACCAGTTGAGAGAGAAAGTAAGATGAAAAGAGACACCCCCACAAGCACAAATCTGACTCCACTTCCCCCTCCCTATTTTGTATAATTTCTCACTAAAAACTATCACTTTTGCATTTTCTTGTCTCTTGTTTTTAATGAAATCTTGGAAATGGTTATAATTTATAATTTGTATTTGAAATTTGTAATGTAAAGAAAAGAAAAGAAATTACCTTTGAAGATATTTAGACACCCCCTGCAAGGCAGATGGAAAACAGCATCTTGGAATCAGTTGCAATAAGCCATGGAATTGGCAGACAACAAGCATCTACTCATCTAGTTTGGTACAATTAACAAAATCAAAATCAAAATCAAAATCAAAATCAGTTAGTTAATTAACTAACTAACTAAATAAATATGTATTGATGCTTACAAAGCAAAGCAGAATGAAATAAAAAATGGTATGCCCACTTGAAAATTAAGAAACAAGAAGCCTAAAGCACTCTATTTGTGTTAGCATCAACAGTAGTAAAACAGCATCTTTAGATAATAATATTTGGATGATGTGGTGGAATTAAAGCAAAGACACATGAACAGTTGTTAGTTGAGATGAACAAAAATGGAAGCATAAAAGAAGAAAAAAGAGACATTGTATCCCCACCACCAAAAAAACATAAACACAGAAGAAGACAAGGTAAGGTAAGTAAGGTGTTGTTCTCCATATTCTGTGTCCACTCAACCATTTTACACTAAAATCCAATCTCACTGCTTACCCACTACTGTCTTCAAGATTCTTGCACTGCACTACTTTATAATGAGATGTAATGAAAAGTATGTAGCTGCTAATTGGGAGAAGAAAGATAAAAGATGAAACAATGCTATCTAAATCTTTTTTTTTTTTGAGTTTGCAGGGAGAGAAAGAGGAGGGGGTTGGTTGTAGTGATTAGGATGAAGAAGCCAATCTGCTATGATATGCACGCCAATGCTGACACTCTGCTTTTTTGCTCCCTCCTTTAAATGTGGACTTTGTACTCTCCTCTTCTTCCTAATTTCTACTTCACATCCCTCTACTTTTATCACCTTCAAATTCACTACTTTCATAAAGTTCTACTTTAACATACCACGAGCCCTAACAACTTGTCACGTACATAGACGATAACAGATTGTATATCTATTGGTAATCATGCAACATTGTGTTCATAACATTCGCTTCGGCAGCTCCTGCAGTTAATGCGTTACTATACAGGCGATTGAAGTTGGAAGTTTGAGTGTTCAAATGCCTCCACTTTGAATGAACTTGGTGAAGTGTTCGGTTGCTAGCTTGTTATCACCTTCTAGTTGATTGTAATGTTCACTTCCTGAGCGATCGTCCATTATTGACGATTACTAGAAGTCATTGAGAGGTTTACGAATAAAAATCAGAATAGAGTGTGAGGTTGTTTGAGAATGTAATTCTTATGAAAATGGTGAATATGTATTGGTGTTTAAAGGGGTGAATTTTTTATTTAATAATAAATAAATCAAACCGTTAAAGTTTGTGGGGAACAACACGGTGAACAAACCCCAACATGGTCCCCAAACTTTGGCCCCTGGGGGTGGGGCGGTGTTTCTTTTAGGGTCGCTCCTACCCCACGTCCACTACATTTCCTTTTATAATTAGTTGAAAATTACAAAAATTTAAAAGAAAAACATATCTCTTGCCTCTTTGCGAATGACTACCATCCAATGTGTCCATAACATTTTATCACTAAAAAGGAAGCGTTGTTCCCTTTATAATAAGGCTTCACGTCTCACTACAGATTGCCTAAGCCACTTCATCCATAAGAGAACAGGAGATTATGTTGAGCACTTGTTAATTGAAAAAAAAATGTGAAAAAAATCGAAGGAAACAAAAAAAGTATCCACCACCAAAAAATAAATGACTTGTGACAACTATTTAAAGGGTCATGGTTGTTGAGACCGAAGCAGCCATCCATGAAGAAAATGATATTGTAAAAAATATGAAAATTTTAAATAAAGAATCTACCGACTATATAACTGATACACATGTATTAGAAAGTAATGACATGTATGGTTTACTTTTTTTCTTCATCTTTAAGAGTTGTCTTGTTATCTAATTAGCAAAACTAGATTTGTTTTGATTGCAACTGATAATTTTCAAAAAACCTGCTGCAAGAATATACTTGTAAGTACAAGGGATCCAAATAGCTTGAGTGAATTGAACCATTCTGTAAATCTGTATACATGTGAGGGTTTTAATGTTAACCACATTTTATGTAAATCTATATATTTGGAGGTGCATCGTAGTTACACCGATATAACTTGTTTCATTTTTAGTATAAATTACATTGAAATAATTGTGTAAAATAACAACACTATACCGGTGTAAGTTACACCAAGTATACATATATATAAAATAAATAATATTATTTTTGTGTAGTAATATTATTCAAACATAAAATATATGATTTTAATTTATCTTAAAAGAGTTACTTCATATGAGTTAACACCTTAAATGATGATCAACATTCATTCCATCTCTATGTATACATCTAGGTGTGACACCTCATCCGATGACGGAATTATCGGTAGTAACAAAGTACATGGTACACAATTTATTAAAGTCTAATAATTATTACTCCGTATATCATAATTAAGTTTGAAACATAGTTAGACAGAAACCGACAAATGCCTTAAATGAAAACCAACAAATACAACTTAAAAAGTATTTGATGTTTTTTTCTTATAAAATCTTTTTTATAAATTACAGTTTACATATTTTTAAGATTATTCATTATAAATAATAATTAAATGAGTTAATCTATCTAATAATTCTAACTTTTAGGGGGCTACTTTTGGGGGGATTTTTTTTATATTAGGAAATTTGGGTGGGAAATTAAATGAAATTTTAACCATGCATGCATAAGTTGATAGAGTAAAATTTCTTAAATATAAAATATTTACAAATTGTTAAACATAATGATTATAATTTCTTTACAAATATTATTATTTAACCCGTGTGTAACACACGGGTATTAAACCTAGTTTATATAATAATTCATGAATAATAATTTCGGTCGTTTCTTAATAACGTGTACATATGGAAATCCGAACTATTCATTTATATTGATAAAAAACATTACAACTTAATGAATTTAAAACGAATAAATAAAAACAAACGGATTTGGGTTTGAGTCAGTCTTTCGGGTTCGGGTTTGAGCAGGTGTTACAGTAGGCTATGAAACTGGTGAATCAACACTAAATGGTATTGGGATTCAAGCGTTTTTATTAAAAATGATGTTTTGAAGAGAAGTACAAGAAATACAGGAAAAGAAAGTCCATGTAGAGATATGTACTCCTTCCTCCTCCTTTGAAGTTAGGGGTCATTCATGTCACATAGAGTAAATGTGAAATGTACCTTTGGCTTGTTCTATAATCCAACTCTTTTCAGTTTTCTTATATTTTCTTTAAAGTGTGTACTAAATTAAAGTCATGTAACAAATGAATGCAACAGTAAATTTTGATGAAAACGTGTGAAAATAAATAACATGAAATGAATGGAAAAAAACTTGAAAAATTAAGACAATAAAGTATATAAATGTGTGATAAATGGCTCACTTGATTCTGTTTTTTTTAAACAAAACTAAGAATTTTAACGCTCCTTCTCAAATGGTTAAAGATTTAAAATAATGGTGTGCAATAATGCATCACTTAGGGGCTGTTTGTTTACCTCTTAATGGTTCAGTTCAGTGCTTAACCATTCAGCATTCAGCATTCAGAGCGTTTGTTTCAGAAAAAAAAAGTCTCTGAATGGTTCAATTAAGTGCTGAATGGTTAAGAGACTGAGAGATGCTGAATGAAACTGAATGGAGCATATCCTAACTTTATACTCATCTGAAGTTTTATCTCAATATCCCTCTCATTGATAGAATCTCTTAATGGTTCAGACCTCTTAACCATTCAGCACTTAATGATTCAGATTTTGCCAAACAGCCCCTTAGAAAAACTATTAAGAGTTATACTTTTCATTTAAAATGAGAAGCTTATTTCTAAAACACACAGTAGAGTATCCTAGAGCATTTTCAAAACATCTTTCATCCTTAAACTCGTATAGCGATGAAACTTAAAACATTTAAACAGTGAAGCCGAAAACACTAGAGATTAAAACTATGAATCGTCCAACCCAATACACATAACTTTTTCAACATTGTTGAAGCAATTGTATATCTTAAAATAAATATGTTACATCACACCTAGTGAGGTTTAAACCAATACTCACTGTTACAAACATAAGTGTGTTACTAATTTGCAACAAACTTAATTGACAAGTATATGTGTTTTGTATAATTATCCTATAACTAAAGAATTGTATTGAAGAGTTGTCTCGGCGACAAGGGGAAACCACTATGACCAAAAGGTCAAAGGTTCGAATCTTGCTTTGAACAGTTTTAAAGACATGACAATAACGATTGTCTCCGGCTACCACATAACTTCGTGCCAAGCCTTAGGGTTTTCCCTTTTCGCCCCCACAATGTTCAGCCCCATATCTCGTCCCACATCTCAACACAATAACCTAAGAAAATTAATCACTTCACCGAATCCCCCATCCTCATACCTCATCCTTGCATTTTTTTAATAAAAGCAAACTTGTCCCTCATATTAATGACACACAGGAAAAATACGACACACAATAGGTGTTTGCATAAAAAAGAATTAATTATGTGTTTAAGTTAATGCATGATTTATAGCTGATATAAAACTTTTATGTCAGATAGAAACATGTATATAAAAGCGATCAAGATAGACTATGAAATCACAACATGTTAAAAGTGATTTTGTGACAAAGTATAATTTGTTTTTTTAAGCGGCGATTGTATATCTTACAATAAATATGCTACGTCACACCTAGGTGAGCTTTGAACATAATACTTGTGTTACAAATATAAAAGTTTTATCATGGACCACCAACCTAACTAACAAGTATTTATGTTTTATATAACTAAAGAATTGTATTAAAAAGTTGTATCATCGGTAAGGGGAGAGCACTAAGAAAGGTCCAGCATTCGAACTTTGCTTTGAGCAGTACGTTTTCAAGACATGACAATGACGCTCGTCCCCACCTACCACCTGGCTTCGTACCAACCCTAACGGTTTTATATGGCATGGTTAAAGGTTCATGCTCGGTTTTTTTCCTGGAACAGTTGATTGACGAGTTCCGACTCTGATCAATTTGGCCTGTAAGGAGTTTGTGGTGAGTTTTTGATGCGTTCGCAGTAATGAGAGAGCCTAATACCGACGAAAATTACATATTAATGTTAGTCTGTTAGATACAAGGTTTTGATATCGGTCCATACACCTAAGAGTGAATCGGTCATAAATAAATAAATTAATAATCGGGTTCGAAAACATGATCGAGTGTCTTAAAACACAATATCAAAGATGAGTAAAGAATAAGAGGATAGCTTGTGATCATATCCGAATAAATGTGTGTATTTTCCCAAGGGTATCTTAACCTAAAACACATGCCGCTGACTATGCCACTGGATCTTAATTCACAATTCAACATTATCATTCATCGATATCAATTCGTTATTTTTATAATTTTGATGATTGGGTCTTTTATAATTTACACAACCTTGCTTTTATTATTCTTTTTAAAACTAACTTATATAGATTCCCATTTTACCATTAAACTTGCATATTCGTTTGATTATTTATCATACAACTTGAACTCTCAATTTCATAAAGGGCATTTTATCAACACTTTTGATACCTCTAAACTATATACCTTGGTTTTCTATTTGAAGTCCACTGCTCTATATATTAAAATTATAATAGAGATAATCAACATAATTATAAACTTATCAAATACATAACAATTAAAACTTGTTTGTTGGCTCGTCTTCGTGTTAATCTTTAAAAAGGAATTTTGCATGGTTAAAACTTAAAAGATAAATCCTATGATCAAAATGTTACATTTTTTTTGAACAACTGAATTTATTAAAACAAAACTTATAATTAGCAAGATGCTAAGCCCAAAACACCACAACAAAATTAAAACAACACGCCCGTTATATCCAAGAATATACCACATGACATTTACCTTATTGTCCTGATATTTTAACCAAAAAAACACGTTAATCATGACTTTCTCAACCACATGACATCAAAATGTTACATATATTATGCAAGTTGTTTTGTATTTATATTGTGTTTTACACGTCCTCTTGAAAACTCAAATTTCAATCAATAAACACCGTCTTCGCATATTCCTTCTTTTCATTGTCCATTTGTAAACACATCAAATGTAAATGCAAAAAAGTAGCTAACTTTTTTATATAATTAAAAGTTCAAAAGATATTTTTTATCAAGAAGTGTGGCCTCATTGGGTTATGATCCAACCTTTATGTGAAAAGATGTGTTAAAGTAAAGGATATTGACATACGATGGTGAAAGAGTGGTTGTTTTCTCATCTATTTTTTTTACCGAACAACCAAAATAATATATATACTAATTACTAAGGGTTTGTAATTGACAAAATTACATGGATGGCCCTTATATTTAGATCGGATATTACTTTTGGCCTTTAAATCCTAGAAATTACAAGGAAGTACTAATAATGTGCACTTTTGTTTCATGTTTGGCCCCCGAATTTGATACCTTTTACTTTGGATTTTTAACTCGGCTCACATGACTCTTACATGGGGATATATTTGTCATTTTCATCTCAATTGTTTGTATTGAATGACCGTACTATGATGGCTAATAAAAAAACTTGGGATGAAATTGACAAATATAACTTCACGCGGGTTGAGTTAACATCTAAACTAATGGACATTCAAGTCGGGGGTCAAACATGAAACAAAAGTGTAAAGTATTAGTCCATTATTGTAATTTTTGAAAGTTGTAGGCTAAAAGTGAAAATAGGATAACTAAAGAGGTGGCATTGTGACAAGAGTGGGTGGGTGGGAATGTGGGATGGGAAAGGTATTTTTAAGATTTTAATTTTATTTTGTAGTTAATTACATAAATGATAGATAGAATTAAAAAAAATGTAGTTACTTAAGGATATTTAAATACCCAAACTTATCAAAAAATTAAAATCACAATACAACAACATGTTTACTTGAAACCCTTAGCACCTATAAACGTTATCTTAATAACCCACATGGATCATTTATGTAACTGACTATAAAATTAAATAAAATAAAATTTGATATGTTAACGAATCTATGAGTCAAAATATAATAAATTTAGAGTAAAAATACCAATTAACGTTTTTGTAAACTTAATGAACTATATTTTATTTATTAATTTTGTGATGTTACTTGATATAATAACTTTTTTTTTATTGTTATTTTTTCAGAACATCTCGTAACTTATTCCATTATCTATAAATTGCATGCATATTTTTTTGAAATGACTCCTAAGCACTCATGGGGAATCTTGAATATATCAACGCCCGGAGAAAACTTGAATAATGTCAAAGAAATTTACTTTGTAATTGTTAAAAATAAGTCATCTTTCCAAAACTAAGATCATAAAATTATTAAAAATAAAAAAGACAGAATATTGAAGTGAATAACGATGACATATATATTGTGCGAAGGAAATGGTCCAAATATGGAATGAAACTAAACCGGTTTAACAATAATTGTTTTAGCTGGTTAGCTAGCTAGACTAGTAGTAGTTACCGCCAATTAATGAGAGTTTATGAGGCCCGCCCCACGCCTAGACATGTCCTTTCTTTCTTTCTAAACCACTAAACTAAATGTCCTTCACCCTTTGACCCCATTGCACTTAGGACCTACAACTAACCCATAATAATAAGTATTGTAGTGGCGTATTCGTGGGAGGTGTGGTCTGGCCAGGTGGCATCGGGTGCGGTGTGGATCGAGTGACTTTATTGATTGTGGTCACTGAGGCTTGCTGTGCTTGTTAGACGTATGTAAAAAAGTATAACGTTAATGTTGCGGACTGTGAAGTCGTAAAAGTAATTTAAACAATATTGTTAAGTACAACAGGTTAGATGGATATGAGTTGTCAATCACCAAAGGTAATTAGGAACTTGGATGCATAACTTATCTATTTTTTCATTAGTAATGTAAGTTCTAAGTTCCATAGCTTAAATTGGTATATATTGGCAGTGGCTACCCTTATTTTTAACTTCTAAAGGGGTGTTTGGTAGTCTCTTAATGGTCATTCAGAGGCTTACCTCTTAATGGTTCAAAACCTCTGAACCATTAAGTGATAAAACAATGCTGAATGGTTAAGAGGTAGCCTCTGAATGTTAAAATCTCACCCAATTCATCATATTTTTAAAATTTACCTTATAATGCATTATTGAACCATTAAGAGGTAGTTTCTTACTGGTTATTCAGATGCTACCAAACAACCAAAGATTTTTTAGTTCTCTTATTCAAATTTTAAGTTTGATCATGGTGTAAGTTCTAAAGACATGTTCAAAAGTTGTATTCACACAAATATTTTATTTGTGTGTCGTGTCCATGAGGATAGATTGTTGTGTAAATAAAGTGAAATGAGATTGAGAACACGAAATATCATTTTGCATAAATGGTTATGGAATGGGGATGGAAGAAAAAGTTAATAACTATAGTTAGATTATTAACACTTCATTTGAATTCGAATTTTACATACAATATATTCTATTAAAGCCCAACACAAACTAGAAAATCATGTGATGGACTATAAGCCCAATAACCCGTAACAGTCTTAGAGAGACAAGTCTAAAACCTACGTCCTAAGTCCTAACTAAACAAGTGGTGGGTTGAAAACATTTTATTTCTCGAACAAATAAAGCCTGATTTACCCAAGGTAACTTAAAGGTGAAAGACGACTCATACACTTTGTAAACATATACAACGTTGGGTAGTTAAAACCCACCAATTCAGAGAAAACCCGACTTTAATTCTGGGGAAACCGACTAACCTGCCCGTCCATAGGCACGACAATATGCTGGTGGTAAAACCCATTTGGCTCAGGGGTCGAACTTGTGTTGCCACCAGTCTCCCTTCATTGCTCTCATTTGCCCCTTCAAAATTGATGTTAGTGAAAATTAAACTTAAGTCTCTTTTGAAGAATTCAAGTCTCTAACCACTACACCACATTAAAAATGCTTAAATCATTTTATTTTATTTTATTTTATTTTATTCTAACACCTAAAATTGCTTACGGACATTTTTCTTAATGACTCTTTCTTTTGGTTTTTATTTTCTTTAATTTTTTTTCCTTTTGTTTCATTAATTTTTAAACTAGGCGTATTCAGGTTGTCGCGTGATGCGCAACAGTTATTAAGCGGATTATTACTTTTTGAATATCCTACCAGCACCTAACAAACAAAAACGTAGAACAACACAAAAAAATGATATACAAAACAAAACATAAAAAAATAATTAAGAACAACCAACAAACAAAGACACTTATAACATCAACCAATAGCAACACAACACCTCAAACCATCAACCAATAGCACACAACACCTCAAATTATACACAAAAACACTATTTCATGACATCAACTAACAACAACGTTACAACACTTTAAACCATCAACCAATAGCAACACAACACCTAACGCCTCAAACAAAACTCAACCAATAACAACATAACACTTGTCAAAATGAAAAAAATTATAAACAAAAAACGACCAATAACTAAAAAACAACTTAACACACCCACCAATTGCAACACAACACTTCATCCAATATCCAAAACACTATTGACCAATAACTAAAAAACAAATCAAAACACTCACTAATGACAACAACATACCTCATCCAACACCAAAAAGACTATTCATAAAGTTTATCTTTGCCGTTGGGGGTGGTGGTCCAACGGTAAGACGCAAGTCTTAGGGTCCACAAGGTCAGTGGTTCTATCATTGGCGGGGGAGGTTTTCCCATTTTATCCAGGTGGGTTTCCTTCTTTCAGGGGTGGGTGCAACGGGGGCCTCTGTGTGGTAGCTCGTAATGGGGTGGTTGCATTTGGGTGGTCTAACTAGAGGGTTTTCCGGTGTTGCTGTTAAAAAAAATAAAAAAATAAAGTTTGTCTTTTGTAAATTACTTTTAAAATTTACGTTACAATATGCAATACTGTTTTCATCTATATTTAACAACGTTATTGTCACGAACAAGGCGCGTGTAAGGAAGTCACAAACGCGTCATGTTGCTTCGTGTGAGCATCGCATGTTAATGTCTCTATCATAACGTGGGTACCACACGTTAATGTCACCACCATAACATTTTACCCACTAGCTAACGAATGTTCAATCCTCATTAACGCTTGGGGTCTTCCCTGTAAGCGTCTGTCAAGTTAGATGCAAAATGCGGATTCAACTAAGATAACGTATGTTGTTACCTGACTTGATTTAAAAACCCCATATGATGGGGGTTTCTTCTCTCAACTAATGAAAGTCGTCATTAAAGACACAATTAATTTTCAACAAAATACACCAATTAAGTTTAAAACTGCATGATCATAATACTTATTCATGTCAATGATAGATCATGCCTATCATGTTCTAATTTATAATGTTTCAATGTTTGGGGACAATACTAATTAATTGGGAAATTGAGTAAACGAGTTTAAATAATTGGGATTATACATTTTTAAAACAAATTGAAATAAATAAATAATAAATAAGTGAATTGATAAGGTGCAACCATTTGGTATGGGTACGATATATATATTCTGATAATCTATATTTACATTTAAAATCATATTGTTTTATTTATTTATCGAAGAGTAACAAATATTAGAGATTTCATTACTTGAATCAAACTAAAAAGTTAAGATCTGATTAGAACCAAAATTCTATCAACTTTATAACTTGATCAATTAAGTTGTATTCAGTTTAATCAAATTCCAATCTATACGAGGTCTTATAACACAAAATACAATTTTTTGATAAGTTGGAATGCAAGAGAATTGGTGCCTCATAACCCAAAATACAATTGTGTTATTCAAGGAAAAAAAACACGTTAAATGAAGGTAAGTAACACTTTATTAAAATGAGAAAGTTTAACTTAGCTAATAAGATCATAAACATGCATATCAAAACATGTGAGATGGTATATATATGTGACATGGTTTTATGATCGAGTAATATATGTGACATGGTTTTAATCAGATATAGTATTGTATAGTATTGTAATGAGGTTTTAGTCTCAATTACAGTGATGAGTTTTCTGATCATAGACAGTGTTTTTAGATGAGTTAATTAGACATGTGACGTCAAATCAATATGAACATGTAACATTCAGTATATGATAAAGCACTTTTGAATATTAAAATATTAAGAGTAATTTCAAAGTTCGCTAAAAAAACCAAACACCATATGTCACAAGTAAAGTAGTAAACTTCAAAGAAAACCTAAGGTGGATTGGTGAAAGGATAAGGCATGACATGTATGACTTGTAATGTCTTTCTAGTTAATTAGTTTATTCGAAATTACATTTATAACTTTCTAAGTTACGGGATAAAAATTTTAGAGCAAGATTAAGGGAATGTTTAGTGTGGAGGTTTTAATCCTCCACTCTAAGCTAAATTAACCCAATAAATCTTTCATACTTAATGCTACTAACAAATATTTCCTAAAACGTTAAAGTTATTAAACATTTAAACCTATTAATAATTGGAAGTAGAATATCAAATCTCACCACTATCGATCGATCATCTTATCTGGATTTTATTCATTAGCTGTTATTAATTAATAAATATATAATTAACTATGTCTCCACTAAATTAATACATACATACGTCATGTAATCAAATCAAGTTAGATTTGATATTAAAATATATAGTTAGAACAATCAAATCATTTTCCAACCTGTATACATATAAAATAAGTTATTACCCATATACTACACGGGTTCGATAATTAAGTTTATATAATCAGTAAAAGTTACAAGTGATAGGGCATAAACCTGGTGTAAGAGACTAAGAGAGATCATAAATACATATTTGTGATATTAAAATAGTTAGAACGATCGTATCATTTTCCAACCGGCCTGTATATATATAAACAAGATTTGTCAACGTACGTACTCATTTTAACTATATTGATTGTATGACATATACTATTTATAACTTTATCCACGCATGAAATAAACAACAAAGACGGAAAAAAGACTCGAATATATACAGCAATATAATTAAGTTTTTAACTTAATAAAATCATAAACATGCAAGATGAAGAAACCCCTCAACCTTAAGAGCGTAACGGTACTCAAGTATGGTACGTACTATATATATATATGATATATATATAGTTGTATAATCAGGTATGAGACCGGAATATGATTACCAAAACCATCTCATTCATTAATATCGTTGCTGATAAATAACTAGATACTAACAATTCATGATTATAAATAGGAAAAAATGAATACAAGGCTGTAATGCTTATTATGTATACGAAAAATCCGTCAAAACTACGTAGATTTGATTTTACAAAAAAAAGTGGTATTCGGTTTCCACTAATTAGGTGTGTGCAGATTATGATTTCAACAAAAAAAGGTAATTAAAACTGAACAGAAGAAACCAAATAACCTACAAACAGAACCGATAATAGGCTAGTAACCATCGAAAGGCGAATGAAGGCAATGGTACGTTACGCGATCTGTTAATTGAGGAAGGAAGGGAATATAGAAGCCGAATGAGAAGTGAGATACGTGCGCGCAGTGGTCTTCACAAAAAAAACAAGAGCTGAGCTGAGCTGAGAGAAAATATAATAAAATAGAAATTAAATATATATTGATAGGTAGCGCGAGATCGATGGGTGTATTTAATTTGTATCTAGCTTAATTCTCCTACCTAGCTACTTGCAGATAGATCGAATTGAAGGTTCAATCAGATATCTTACGTTTAATTATTCCATATATATATTTAATTTATATTTATATTAATTTGTTAGTCAGAGATCGTGCATTAATCGAGCGAGCGAGCGAGCGAGGGTTTAGTTTAAATATATATATGATCCATGTTGGATTTATGCCAAGAACCGTCTAATTGACTCATCAACTCTTATTATTATTATAATTATTATTATGTGTCTTTCAAACACTTCCATCCGACAGACAACTGGGAACATCTAACATCTACCAGAATATATTAATTCACTCGAACCCACGCATCATATCCCTTTCAGATGAGATGACTGCAGGCTGTTGTGTGTGTCTCTAATTTTTTATTAATACGGACTTGTTGTTTTGGGCTACTTTTTAGCTAGGTTTATTCCAGGCCTGGCTTTGGTTAAGACTACTTACTCGATCTAATTGTTTGTTTTTGGCTGGAACTTACTTGGTTTGAAAACTAATTAATGCACCCCAGCGACTAAAAATGAGCCTTTTCAAACAAGGCCAACTTGGTGCATGCGCTCGGCGCTTTTTACAACCGAGATAAATGGTAGCTACGCCTTTGTAATTCTCGACAACAAAATAATAAAATCCTAGGTAGTAGTAGTTACACCAAAGTAAGTACGTACGTGCACGTATGAAAGATTATTAGGCCTTTGTTCTTTCTATGGTTTACTTTAGAATCCTTATATAATATAGTAAAACCTAAAAAGCTTATGTGGCACGTTTTTAAAGCTTCTGGCTTATGTGGCATTATTTGAGAGTTTATCTCACAATAATGATTTTTTTATTTAAAATATGTATATAAAATATATTATAATAAAACTAATTACATTTTTGGTCCCCTAATATTTTAGGGAATTTTGAAAAATTTAAGAATATTTATATTTTTAACCCTCTACTACAAAGAGTGTACATGAGTCGGTTTATATTTGATAGGGTTTAAAAATTAAACTTATGAATAAAATTAATAATAACATACAATTATAAAGACCTTAATGTTTCATAAATATACATAACATTTGATATTTTTAACCCTCTACTACAGGGGGTGTACATGAGTCGGTTTATATTTGATAGGGTTTAAAAATGAAACTTATGGATAAAGTTAATAATAAAATACAATTAAAGATCTCAGTGTTTTATAAATATACATAACATTTTTATACGATTTAATAAAACTACACCATAATGCTGAGCACTTTATGTTGTAATAAATTAGAATATAATATTGCTATACTAAAAGTCTAATTTTTAAAAGTATATCATGTGTTTCGGTTTATCACAGTTTTTTCCCAAACTGATTGGAACATTCATGAATATCCTTAAAAGCATCACTTGAATGTTATGTTCCCGAGCGTAGCACGGGCACTAAACTAGTATATATATAGAGCTATAAATCATCATAATATATTAAACATCAAAGAATTTACAACAAAGTGGCAAGTAAACGGGCAACAAGTTGTGCCGCCGGCCACCCCCTTTTGAATAGCAAAACCTAGCCTACTAAAGACAAAACCTTGGCCCTTAGGTGTCGAAACATTGCTATGAATGACTCGCTGAACCCTGGTTAAGAAGTTCACTGCCTCAGTGGCTAGGAAGCCAAATGTGTCAAATTATATATAAGATTTATAGCTATAAGATTTATGGTTCATTTATAGTTCAAATTATATATAGGGTGGCTTGCTGTTTGTATGGTTATTAATTAGTTTAGATTATTGTTTTATAGTTTAATTTAAAAGAGTGGTTAGCTCCATTTATTAGATTGAATTAAGAAGTACGTAATCTAATCCTTTTAATTGATTAACTATTTTTTTATGTCTTAATATTGCGTGGTTATCACTAGCTAGCTAGATGCATCACTGCTGAATTAAAATCACATGTAGGGATCAAGAAATTATTAAGTGTGTGGATTGTTTATCATGAGGTAATAACAAGTTGAGTTTGATCAACTAGCTAAACAGATTATATATCATCATCTTTGCCTTCACAGTTCATACCTTAATACCAAATAGCTACGCCTACACTACAAAATACTGAATTACAGTGTTGCATCTTTAACCGGAAATTAAGAAATTATAAGTTATTATATATATACAATTTCTACGTAGCAAATATGTATGTATGTATGTCTCCCCACGTTAGAACATACAAATCTAGTCAAACAAATGATACTTATTCCCTGCTTCTCAATGATTGCCCTTTCGATAATCAATCGTCATTATATTTTCTAATCTGATAAAAAACTTCTGAAAGGTTGCATTAGATGATCTGCACAGCTGTATTACCTCCTGACAGGCTTTTATTAGTTGTTACATGAACAAATATATATATCGAATCTCGTCTTTGAAAATCCAGTCTCTTTACCTATAAATATGTCTTTTCATACAGTTTTTTTTGCAAGTGTTTGCAAATATCAACTTCATTAACAGATATCAGTTTCTATCCTAAGTTCCCAACAGTTTTCGCTTTCATCAAGAAAGATGGAATCTGTTAGCACCCTATTAGGAGAATGGAGTACTTCATTTAGCGGACTAAATGTTGCCGAAGAAGCCAATTTTATGGCACAATTGCTTAATGATTTTCCAATCCCAAATGATTCAATTAATACTTCTACATTTTGGCCACATCAAGAACTAACCACCAACTTTAATGACTTTGATGAAACTTATATTTATTTGTTGGATAACACCACAAGCAACCCACATTGTCTGTCACAAGACTATAACTCTACTGATTTAGGTGAATCATTGGTGGCACAACTTACAGAAGATAATGGTTTGTCTGCAAGTTCTAGGAAACGGTCTTGTAGCATGGCGGATGTAAGTTAAACATGCTGCATTTTTGTTTTAATTTAACAGTGTTTTATAAGTTTAAAGTTTTTGATCGATAATGATTTTCCACTTTGTAGGTTCATGAGAACAATGGAAAGATAAAGTGTAGAAAAAGTCAAAAGCTTGTTTCTAACAGCAATGTAGATGAAGCTGACCATGATGTGGTTTATGGACAAATTATGAAAATTGATGGATCTGATAATGAATCTAATTGGTCTCAAGAAACAAGTATAAGTTCAAAAAAATCAAAAGGGACAGTGAGTCTGAATTCAACTGGCAGGAAAATAGCAAGTAGGGGATCAGCAACCGATCCGCAAAGTGTCTATGCACGGGTAAACGATGGTTTTATTTTGCATGTTAATATCTCACTTTTCACGGCATAGAAATAACCAATGGAACTGATTCTGTTCTTTTTCAGAAAAGAAGAGAACGGATTAATGAACGGTTAAGAACATTACAGAAACTTGTTCCTAATGGGACTAAGGTGAGCATTATATTAAGCATTTATCCATCTTGTTTCAACTGCAGTTTTATCTAAAAGTTTTCCCACAACTAAACTTTAGCATACTTATATTTATTATTAACATTTTTATACATTGAAGGTTGATATAAGCACAATGCTTGAAGAGGCTGTTCAGTATGTGAAATTTTTGCAGCTTCAAATCAAGGTAACAAAACAAAAATTATCCTAAACAAATCGATTTTAGAAGTTGTATGTTGAACAAGAAACATGAACTTAGCATCATATATGTGTTGATGTTGTATGGTGTATAATTAGCTTAATGATGTATATTTGCAGCTATTGAGCTCTGATGATCTATGGATGTATGCTCCAATTGCATACAATGGAATGGATATTGGGCTTGACTTAACAATTCCATCACCAAGATGATTAACATTTTGATTAATCCTATGCATGCTCAGCTCCCACATTTCAAAAAATAAACTTACATTTTTTTATTTTTATAATATTTTTGGTGTGAAAAAAGAATAATTTCATCAAAAGATGTTTGTATGCTGGAACCTCAGGCATAAAGTGAGAAGGTTTTTCTTTTTTCAGTCGGGAAGGATTGTGTATGTAAACATTTCACGAGATCTTGTATAACGTACCTTAACAAAGCACGAGCTAGCTATGTACATTGATTAGTATGTTGTTCCGAGCAAAAAATAATAAGTAACAGTTTACCACTCCCTTTTCAACGAGGAGTGCAAATGAGGAAGCTCACGAGGTTCACTCCTCGTGAACGAGCTCGTTATTTGTGTTCTATTTCTTAGTGTTTGGTATTTGAAGAGGTGGAGAGGCCAAAGTAGATGAGAATGGATGGAATTCAAAGTGGTGACATGACTTTTTCTAATTCGTCTAATAATTTTTTATAATAACCTTATGAGGATCACTTCATCCACCCTAAGCTAACATTAATATCCTAAAATCCTCCCTCAATTCCATTCACTACTTTCTTCTAAAACATCAATAAGCGGTTTTGCCTTTCAGCGATTTGAATCGGAAACCGGTTCAAGAAAAAAAAACCTACTTTGTACCCTTGTATGAAGGCATAACCAAGAAAACATGCCAATGTCATCATCAATATTTTGCAAGACGATATTTGAAATTTTGTATATTTTTACCGATCATAAAATTCATTTGATTTCATTCCGGTTCATCTACATAAAATTACATACAGATAGAGACTACAATTTTTTTGGGGTTGGGGGATTCTCCGCTAATGAAGGTGCATGTGTTTCCCTTGTGGGGGTTGGGAGTGCGACCCCAACTGTAAAACAGATATGTAAAAATAATTAAAATAACATCTATCTTACATTATTCTTACGAAACAAAGTCGCATATTTGCACTTAGAAAATAACATGCCAAAAAGAAATTCAAAAATTAAAAATGCAAAAACTGATGTAAATTTTCTATCTATTTCGTGTTTATAAATGTGAACAAGTTAAGATTCTTTAATTTACGTCTTTTTAAAACGTGTAAAAAGTGCATATACGTAAACATTGATCCAAAACAATGTGCACGAGCGAGATTATCTTTGTTTTCTTCTTTCAGAAACAATAAACAAAATTCAAAATAATACAAAGTCAAACTTCACATTTTGACAAACTAGCTATATCCCAAAAGTCATACATACATACATACACGCCATCATTTCCTAATTCCTACCCATATATATACAACTTACACTAGTCTTAAAAACTTCAATATCAAACATCATTTACGTACAAACTTATTCATCCGATCCACATAAAACCAGCAATTTAAACACATGGAAGGACTGATACCACTTTTGATGCATGCCATGAAGAAGAAACACACGCTTCATAACAGCTTCCGATCCCTTTCCGCAGGCTCGTATCATCTTCTAGAAGGGTCTATGGGCGAGGGTTCATCACACCGTCGGACCCGATCTGAGTTTCAGCCACCCACCACGCAGCGGAGGTCAGGTTTTGGTTATGTGGACCGATCAACGAGCTTCAAGAAGGGTTCCACAGGTTCAACTGCAAACGTACACATTTCATGGTTCAAAGGTTAAGAGTAACTGAAGAAATGGATTGTTAATTTGATTGTTTAATTTTTAACTTGTATAATTTATAATATGATATAGGAAAATTGGATTTAAATAATCCAACCTTTTATCTATTGGCCTACAATAATCTCACCTTTTATAATTCTTTCTACTGATCCCAACTTTCATCATATTTTTCGTCAACGGTCCCCAGTTAAATTTTTTAACATTGTTAGTTATATGATGACTAGACTTGTGACATGGAATGCTTTTTATATGATGTGGCATTTTTAATAGATTTATTTCATTAAAAACCAACCCTAATTAATACCCATGAAACACCATACTATCATACAACGACCATCGATGGCGATCATATACCGATTTTGAAGAGCATCGAATCCTTCAAAGTTTACCAAAATCATTCCCAAATCAAATTCGAACACAGGTAACAGATCATTCTTTCCAATATTAAATTGAGTTAGTACGTAGATGGTATGGATTGAATACGTGATTAACAAACTGTGAGAAAATGGATATAAGACATGGAACCAAACCAACACATTTAATTGCATTATCAAACAAACATTACATTTCACTTGAGTGGTAAATGTACAAATGCTCTGCAATAACACAAAATAATCCAATAAACATATAGTGCAATGACAACACCAAATACTACAAATCACATTCTCTTCATCTAGCAATATCATCGCTAATGTCTTGTTCAAAATAATATCAAAGAAATTAAATAATACTTCCAGTTCAAACTAATCAAATAATACTTCCAGGGTCCAAATCTTCATCTCTAATGTCTTGTTATTTGCAATTTTCATCTCAATTGAGTACTCTAAACTCGAATCGTCGATCCAATGAGGGCTAGTTTTAGACACAATAAGCGAAGCTTGAACTGAATCATATTTATCATTTAATTTTTTGTTATCACTGGATTCAATATCTTCAAGGGATAATCTTGTTGGATAAATGCAAATCCAAACACTCTGCATCATCATTCAGTCGAAGGAATCAATCGAAGGAATTAAATCTGAAATTGTACTGGACATCGAGTTTGTTGAGAAGGTTGGAGGAACCTCGATCAAGACACTAGTGTTTTAAAGAGATTAGCTATGGTTGGTTTTTAATGAAATAAATCTATTAAAAATGCCACATCATATAAAAGCATTCCATGTCACAAGTCTAGTCATCATATAACTAACAATGTTAAAAAAGTTAACTGGGGACCGTTGACAAAAAATATGATGAAAGCTGGGACCAGTGGAAAGAATTATAAAAGGTGGGATTATTATAGGCCAATAGGTAAAAGGTTGGATTATTTAAATCCAATTTTCCTATGATATATTGTTGTTTGATTTTAAATGAGCGGTACGCTAGCTAATTGTACGTGTCAAGATCAAAATGATTAATCTAGCGTCTCCTGGTTTTACCGTTTTATTAACCTATGTGCCACCCTATCTATACATAATTATATATCCCACAATTTGTAACATTCACATCAACTATTACATATTTACTTACCAATTACCATCTTTGATCACATGCAAAGTCAAACCACCAGCAAAAAATGGAAGGATTTATACCATTTGTGATGCATGCCATGAAGAAACACAAACTTTACAACAGCCATGCACCGCTCCCTCTCCGCTAGCTACCACCTCCTGGATGGATATGTGGCGTGCGAGGGATCGTCACACCACGGCACTAGGTTGGAGTTTCAGCCACCCGCGGCTGATTACTTGCAGCAAAGATCAGGGTTTCATTTAAGAAAGATTCCACATCATCAACTTGATCTAAACACTTTCATGCTTCAAAGATAAATAGAACCTAAGGAAAATGAAAGCAGTTTGTTTTCATAAATTTGGATTTCAAGAAAATAATTCTTTTATTGTTTTGTAATTTGTGTTGTGATATGGTTGATTGATTTTACAATTAATTATGTACAAAAGGTGGTACATATCAAAATAAAAGGTGCTAGCTTAATTTTTGTTTTATAAAACTATATATGTACAAGAATGAAAATCATGTAATTGAGTCAAAACATTTGTTATGGCACAGTATCTCTCATATGAACACATTTGAATAAGGCAATGTAATATTTGTGTAAAATGTCATAAACTGCCCTCTCTCGGGGATTTATCATATTGGATATGGTTTATCCTACCATCATAAACATAATAAGTGTAACATGTTTGTTGTTAGTTGCTCGAGTGAAAACTTATTAGGAGATCACCCATCCTACGATTGCTCACACCCAAGCAAACTTTCATACCAATATATCAATGTTATCCACTTGCCGAAAAGTAGCTCGCATGTTTGTTGTTAGTTTCCTGAGTGAAAACTTATTACGAGATCATCCATCCTAGGATTGCTCACACTCATTTGTAGTCATTGCGACTGAAATACGTTGGTGATGTTTGGCACGCGTCATATTCTATGAGCCCATCTTATCTCATGTACATGACCGGTATGTGATTTTCATTGGGTGTTACAAACACCTCTTATATTTGTCACCGATAAGGTTTCCTTCACCGTCCTGAACAAGTAGCAGGATTTAACTAAGGTATCACACACTAACATACATCTCTGGGACTCATCATCATCAATGAGGTTTGTCCCGTCATACTGAACGAAACATAAGTGGTTTTAATATCATCTGTAATATCTTATCTCTCATACTCACTAATATTGTCTGTTGTGCCTATAAAGAGGTCACAAAATTCTTTTTGCTTGCCCCAATGAAAACTTATCACAACTAGTGAGTCTAATGTGCATAGGTTATATTTGAAGTGAGACATTTCTTATGACACGATATCTATGCTATAGACAGAAGAGAGCAAAACAATATGAGATTTTCCCGAGATGTCATGTGTCCTCCTCTTTGGGACTCGTCATGCTCGAAGAGGTGTGCCCCACCATCATAAACATAACATGCTAGAATAATGTGTCACAACCAATGTTTTGAAAACCGGACCGGCAGGTTCTACCGTTAACTAAACCTGGAACCGGTCATTGAGCCGGCCCAGTTCAACCCCTTTGAAGCGCTACTGGTTGAACCGGTTGGTTATTGAACGAACCGGTGAACCGTTTTACTGGTTGAACCGATTGTTTTAATTGATTTGAACCGATTGTTTTAATTTATTTATTTTGTTTTATGTTTAATGCTTTGATCTTTAAAATGTAGCGTTTGAAGGTTTTTATATAATTGGATTGATTTACTATATATTTTATATAAATGTTTGTTTAAATTTTTAAATATATTATATGATGGTATCAAATTTTTCATTCTGGCCCAATCGGTAAACCTGTAAAATAATTTGTTTGACGATTGGTGGGATTATGAAAACCTTGGTCACATGCTCACAAATCCCCTCACCACTTTAGGACTCCTCATCCTTGAGTGGCCTAATACAGTTTGACATTTGGTCTCTCACCGACCATTCATCTTCGAATTTGTTTTTAGTTTGTGAGTGTATATGTGAGTTTCATGTGTAAAAAATAACATGATTGGTGTAAGAGACATGATGTTAAGAATCGGAGATCTCACCAAATAATCGGCACAACATCTACCCAGAACCAAAGGTAGCAAAATTTTCTATAAAAATGAAAAAGGATGAAAATATGATGATATAAATTGTAATTTGTTTTACACAAGGAAAAACATTAAGAAAGATAGTTTCTGGCTCGTTTAAAATGATTAAATTGAGTTAATTAATTATTTTCATGATTCAAAAGTCAAGATTCAAGTGGTCATTCCCGACCCTTGGGCCCAAAATTGGGCACACTGAAAATTGTGGTTGTATACCACTCTTCTTCTACCTCTTCCAAATTCACCCTACCCCAGTTGCTACTTGCTACCAAGTTTAAAACGCGTCCCAGCTCATAGTTATGACTTATGACATATATCCAAATTTATACATTGGATCCATCCCAAGTCTCAAAAGATTTAATTTAGATCTTATCTCAAGAGTTTTGGATATTTAATTTGTAAAATGTCAACATATTTGGTTTTGAGTTTAAAAATAATAACATGCTAGTTCAAATGCTCATATTTCTTTAAAAGATGTGTAGCCAATATAGTACGTTAGGGATTAGTGAAATCGTATTTTAAAATGGTTTTATTTTAACTGGGTATTGCTTTTTAGTTTATTTTGAGGGAGTGAGGTGATATCTAAGAGAGCTTTTGTCTGTTCACTTTTGCATTAGCTTTAGAGGTCGTGGTTTTTGTGGCCAATCGAAGTTGACCGACTCTTGTGGGGCCGAGGAAGGGGTTGGGTAAAAGGTGGTTGAACAATTTTAATCTTTACTACTAGAGAGAAATTTAATGTTTTTTGAAAAATGAATGAAAATGTAACATGACAACCAGTTAAACAAGTTTTGTTACATTTTTTAGAACACCCACAACAGTAGCAACTTGGAAGGTTAGCAGAACGTAACTAAGCTACCACTGTTAGAGTTCCTATTAATAGTTTTTTCTATTGATATAACTGTCAACATTTATAATCGTTAACTAACACACTATTTCATGTCGACTCTTGTTGTTTTAACTTTAAAGTCACAAATCCAAACTTCATTTTTCACAAGAAGACACTTCTACTATTGTTGTTTCTATTTTACCTGATTAAGATTTCATACCCAGTAAATAGAGACATTATTTCTACACACCTTGATATTGTTATAAGTCATATACTTTTAAACTATAACGGGTTTCATTGTACGGGTGAAACTTGAAGGTAGCACGTAGAATGAGACATGATGTAATCACTATAACATGAGTCTTACGTAGGAACTAGAATAGGGGTATGAAAACCTCCTTCGATGTCATGTTGGATTTGGATCCAAACTAAGAGCCGTAGCCGCCACTCAACAATAGTATACTTTATCCATACATAACACACGACAGTCAATATCGTGTTTTGTTCAAAAACAACCTCCTACCAACAAAAGTCAAAAGGTTTATCCTATGTGCCACCATCTTCACACACACATACATTTATGTATATATATATACTCATGCATCCCTCTTAAAACATTCATCAAATTCACATCCAAAAATATCAAGTAGTTACTTACCATCAACGTAAACCAGCAGCAAAAATGGAAGGTCTGATACCATTTGTGATGCATGTCATGAAGAAACAGAGGCTTCATAACAGCTACCGTTCCCTCTCCGCCAGCTACCATCTCCTGGACGGATCCGTTTCGGCAGAGGGTTCGTCACACCGCCGCACCAGGTCGGAGTTTCAGCCGCCCAAAGCTGATTACTTGCAGCAAAAACCAGGATTCGGTTACGACGTTCAATCAATGAACTTCAACAAAAGTTCCACCTCTTCAACTCAAAACACTTTTCATGCCTCAAAGATCAAAAGTAACTGATGCAGATGAAAGAATACAACTATTTGGCTGATTTGTAATTGTATAAAACAGTTGTTTTTTAATTGTATGGTTATGTACCAAAAGGTGCAGTGGTATTAATAAATTGTTCATAATGTTCTTAAATGCATGCAGAGTTCGATGATCAAAAAACAAGATAAAACAAACTTCGACCCATTGTAGGATCATGGGTTCATAACACATTAAAGTCATTTGAAATGCAAGTTAAACAAAAAACAAATGATCTAAACATTAGCATAAACAAAACACTAGATACCGCTATGAAGCAAGCAATGCTTCCACCTTTGCAATCTGATCCTCTTCGTTCTTTGAGGTTGGGCTTTTATTAGCTTCATCATACAGATCATGCTTCCACTTTTCAACTCTTCCACCACTTGGTCGTTGGCGGTCATTAAACCTATCCCTTCCCCTGAACGAACCACCAAATCCACCATCAACACCACCACCATTGCCACCACCATGCTTAACTCTTGGTTGAAACTTCATCCTCTCTGTTTCATTCCTGTGTGGGTCCCTTCCACCTGACACTCGCTTGTCAGGTCGGTCAACCGGTGATTTCTCCATCGGCTTTCCGCTTTCCTCCTTTCTTTCAGTATTAACTTGTGTTGCTGAATCATTAACTGGTACTTTAGTCTCGCGAAACGAAGGTCTTTTCTTTGAAACTTGCTTTGAATCTGGTTCTGCTTTGTACGAGCCGTCAAATCTGGTTCTTTCATCTCTCGGCTTATTGTCTTTCCACCGGTCACGCTCTAAACAAAAATAACAAAAATAAACTTAGAAAATAACTTGAATACCTCGTGAAATAGATAAAAGTTGGTAAATAACTATAATCTCACCTGTAGATTCCTTGTGTCTGTAGCTACGACCAACTTGCCCAGCACGCTCATCATGCTGTTATAAGACAAGCACATGCAATCCCAACATGGTTATACATACACGACCAACTGAAGGAAACAGAAGGAATTAAGAATTTACTTCAGCAACAACTAAACTAAATACTATATTACAAAAACTTATATTTCACGTCACTCGTGATAAATCTGTGTAACAAACACACGGCAAAAGAACGAATACTTTTACTTTTTTGTGAGCCGGGGACCTGAGTTGATTCACCATCATGTGAGTATATCTAAAAAGTAAAATTATGCAAAGATATTAAAAAACTCCAACAAAACTATCTTCAAGAAGAACCTGAAAGTGAGATCTGGAACGAGGTGCTTCAACATTATCAGAAGAATTCTTTGTTCCTTCACGATATCCATTACTTTTTTTGTCAGATTCTTTGCTCAGTGACACGGTTTCTATTTTTGAACCAGTTACTACCTTGGACCCCAGAGAATCGGAATCTTGCAACCTACGATGGTGCTTTTTATCACGATCGATACGTTGAGTAGAATTAAGGTTGCTGGTTGCTTGCTCTGTTGCTGTTTTTCCATCTCTTTTAACTCGCTTAGGACTGGCATGAAACAGTAGTTAAATATGAACGGGTTTCATTGAGATGGACATGAGTTAGCATGATAAAGGAAAACCACAAATTACAAAAGGGGAAATATTACAAAATTAAAAGAAAGAGATCCACTTATATTAATGCTTGAATAAAGTTTATGCATAAAAATTTAGAACAAGGTTATTTCAAGATTCAAGTGCAGTATTCTTGACCAACCAAAGTCGATAAAACTTATTATATCTAAAGCAGTTGAACTCGTTTCTATGATCAAGTAGTCATATACTATGCATAAAAAACAGGTGAATGTAATTTCTATCATCAACATTACGATTATCACCAAAGCATCAATGAACTTCAACCAAAAAAAGTGACAGTTGTTATTTCTGACTCACAAATAAGCTTCGTTGTGCTATATACATCATCTATACATCTCTTGGGACACACTTTGTAACCGTACGATAAATCCTTGTGATGCCAAGAGATAAAAGAGCAACATTGTAATTTAGGATGCTGAAATTGCTTACCTTTATAACTAACCACAAGTCTAAGACAGATTCGAGACTTCACTAGCAGAGTTACCAATTACACTAAACAATATACCAAGCAACCCAATTACCCAATACAAGTAACAAGTTAAAGCATTGTTAGCATATAACTTGCAATTAAAATGCAACACCAATAAGTTATGCAACAATCCTTCGTTTGTATGCAAATCTATCTACCCAACAATCAAGAAACATCTTAAAAACGCATAATAACCCTAATCCACAGATTGATCACTACGATTCATGAATATTATTGAGATGATTGGAGCTTTTTGACCTAAAAAACAATAAACACATGTCATACCCTAAAAGCCACAGAGTGATCACATGAATCACGTCTAAACGAAGTTTGATTCACCACATGATAAATTAGATGCAGCGGCATCTAGTGATTGTAGTTGTACAGCTAGAGGATGTAAGTGAGTGGAGATAAAGAATGTGATGGTACCTGGGTTCACGATGGTCGTATCGAGATCGATGGTGTCTTGAATCGGAATCACGACGAGACATTGGTATTGGTATTGGAATTGTAACGAGATTTGGGTTCAACTCATCCTCACCTCACTAGGGTTCGGCTTATACTCAAGACTGAATAACAAACTGGAATGGAAACAAACAAATATTAATCAGATACATGAGAGTTTATTTTGTATGTCATGGTGAAAAATGATTCTCGTGTTGAAAAATAATAAGATTAAACTCAAATCATCAAGTCTCCATGTTTTGATTCCAAACAAAACACTTCGATAAGGCATATCTTTGTCTTTTATTCTACATGTAACTACATTTATAATTGATTTAGCATCAGTCTAATTGAAAGTCAACCTAGCTTGAGCTTGACCTCTTATGCTCAGGTCTATACGGCTGGGATCCGGGTTAACATGTCAATTTTATGAATCTTTTGCCAAAAGTAACAGCGATGAAAATATATGGATATTTGATCATGGTAAGGGTAACTCTACTATAGCAAAAGTAATATGAGCCTTTAGCATCAGTCCTTACCAATATTTATTTACCATAATCTATAGTGGGCTAGCCTGATCCATAATGTCCAATGTCCATTAGGGTTGTGAAACTTTATTTTATATAATTTCATAGGTCTTTCACATCACCATTTATCTCATTTACCGCAACAACATCCAGCTTGGCATCTCGTTCGTCCCCCTCTTCTTGGCCTAGTAAACTTACCTAAGCTTGCATATGAGAACTCTCATCTTCCTTCCGTGATGAAGCAACAACACTATTCTTATTAAAACTTGGTTATGCCAGCTATTGCTTTTACAAAGTCTGGTCTTAAATCAACATGATCTTACTAAGCCTAGTCATATCCAACTACCTTATTATTCATGCATAACTTATTATGCTTACGTATATACATAATCTAGTGTTGCTCATTTATACACACACGTGTATTTAGATTAGATACAATACTGACTTAAGCGTCAGAGTGCCCTTAGGGGCTAAGGCTACCCCTGGCTATCTAACGCATATCTTCTTTGTGGTTACATATAAGTCTCAAGCTTAAAAATTGATCGAGAACGCTTGACTTAGCCGGAGTCAACAACATATATTCTTTGTTCTCTATCATTGTCACTTCTAGTCATCTATATTTTAAATAACTAAATATTTATCACAATTTTATCATAACTTTTTTCCAAACATTATAAGACCTTCAAATACACCACGCAACTTTCATAACTTAAAAACACATAAACCAAATGGACCATGTCATGACTACAAGTCTCCTATCGAGGTTGAAATGTATAATCAACAAAAGCGTTTGTAGTCCAACGGTTAGGATAATTGCCTTCCAAGCAATAGACCCGGGTTCGACTCCCGGCAAACGCACACTAACACTTGTTACTTTTTTCACCTTTTGCTCTAAATTTGATCTGTTGTTGTTGAAATCAAAACTTGAACCTTTTCGTCTTGCCGCTCAATCATCAAAACAATTCGAATTAGGTTTTTCATCTTCCATGAAATCATATCTGGTTGTTGCATGTTCCAAGGTTTTGTTCCTAAGCAAAACCAACCATCAGCAGAATCATCTTCCGACGCCTTTTAGCTCTTCGATTACAATCGGACGAAGTAAAAGGTTCGAATCACTTCGTCTTCATGTTTAATGTTTCAATTTTCTGCTACAAACGAAAATCCTCTTACCTAAAAGTTAACGACCTTCTTTCGAATTCAGCTCCATGTTCTATAGTTATGTAAACTATATTAAGAGCTATACTGAAAGCTGTGCTTATACGTTATTAGTCGCAAATTAGGTATTCTCTGATTTGAAGGCAACAAGTTTATCGACAGTACAAATTAAGTGTTAGTGTATAAGTTCTTTGGATTTATGCATGTGTGTTGTCATTGAGTGTCTTATTATTTATCATCATTCATATTAGTTGGCACAATATCTGTTAGGGTTATGTTGAATCAGCTTGCATCATGCTATGTGAGTTTTGGTTTATACAAGAATTTGAGTTTGTTTGCCATTGATATGCATCATTGGAACTGTTAGCCATGTGGTGATAAGTAAACGAAACAAAGTGATACGACAAAAGTTGTATGATTCAGACTGAAGTTTTAGATAAATTTTGAAATACTTTGGGAGGTTTTGGTGTTGCACAACTTAAGAAACTAGAATAAAGACCTTTTTAGCTGAATGTTGAACTGTTTCTTGATTCTATTTAAGCCACAGAGAAGGATTATTCTGGTGCAACTTGTTTTTATACATTCCTCGAAAGAGCTGCAATTTAATTAATTGTTTTTGATGTGTATCAAGCGCAATCAGATGCAAATTAGATGGTAATTTTGCTTGCATCATATATTGTCAAAGGTAAACTAGGACTCTAACACTCACAAGTCACAGGTATTGACTTTTTTACTTCATGACTTGTGAATGTTTGGCTCATTAGCTCATACAACTAAGTGTGTTAAATGCAACAAGTTTTTTAGGTTTGTTTGCATAAATTAGATTAAGGTAATAATGCTGTAGTATTGCAAGATTCAGACACAGAATCTTGTCAGGTTACAAGTAAATGCTGCCATTAGTGTTTTATTTGATTCGAGAAGAAAACACATCCTAAGTATCTAAAAGGACAAAGTAAGCACTGACAAGTGACAACTTCACTTAACTTAGAATGCAGTGTCTTGAGATCAAACATTCTGAGAATCGAACTAAGAACCTTTTGCACCTAAAGTGAGAATCATACTACTAGTTTCCACATGACTTCTTATGTAAATCTTTAGAGTTTTTAATAAATTGTTGTAGTTCAAAATATTTACACAGATTTCAAGTGATTAGGTATTTTAGCCGTAATGTAGAGAATGACTTCTGCAGCCAACAAAGCAACCACTCTTGAAAGCTTTATTTGTTTTTATTCCAGCCTGTGTACTTTTAAAAATGCTATCATGAGAAGAAATCTTTTCAGTTTTATTGATGTATGCTCTAAGTTACTGTTAGAAGCCTTTTATTGATCTTGAATAGCAAAACAGCTTTACTGAAGTTCAGATTACAGCTTGCCTGCTTTAAGACTATAACTGCTTAATAAAGCTGGACCTAGTGACAGGAGCACAGTCAAAATAAACTGTAGCCGTTTCTAAAAAAATGGGGCATTCCGAGAGTTGGCTCGGGTCCTCTCGCACCTAAGCGAGAATCATACCACTGGACCAAATGCCCACTTGTTTATACCATCATTCTTTATTGTATTTAAGTCACATGGTGGAGTTAGTTGAAAACTTAAAAGATCCCCTGTAAATATAACTACTGTCAGAAAATGAGTTGCTATGGCTCACATTTCATGTTTTTTAGTAATCAATAACAATGAATAATTTAACTGTGTCTATCACCAAAGTGCTGTCACTTTTTTTTAATTGACTAGGAATCTTTCAGTCGCATACACATTACACATACTTACATATATTTAAAAATAAAATTTGCATCCACATTGAAAATCATATCACCTTTTGCTTTTGATCACTTTTGCAGGGTTGATTTATAATTGCTAACTAAAAACTTTTCACAACAATGAATTGTATTTCTAGTCAAAGAATCTTGTCAGCTTTATAATAATATGATTTAGGATATAGTATCACTTAGTAGATAGATTTGTTCCTAAATGACAAGTTGACTGGTTTATATCATTAGTATGTTTTGAAACTAAATGGAACAATGTCATTTAAAAAATATACTTGTGTAAGTTGGGGCATTCCGAGAATCGAACTCGGGACCTCTCGCACCCAAAGCGAGAATCATACCACTAGACAAAATGCCCATTTGCTTTGTATTTCTGTTTTAGTTCTTATCAGTGTGATTGAAATATGAATTCATCGATGTTCCATTGTTCATCTGGTATTTTACATGAAATCCACAAGTATTTGAACTTTGAAGTATGTGACATCTATATTTTTCAATTTCATGTTTTATATTCTGGCTTAAAAATCACTGCAGTTAACTCTCTGTAGCTTGAGAATGCAATCTCTGAAGCAAGTAGTTCTTGGTGCCTTTTGTCTATAATTTGATTTTGTGACCTTTGGAAAGGGGCATTCCTAGAATCGAACTCGGTCCCAAAGAGAGAATCATACCACTAGACCAAATGCCCGCCTAAAAAGGAAAATAGCAAATTGGCAGTTTTTTGGCGAGGATTAAATTACCTAAACACACAAGTTTATTTTGTGAATGTATATGCAACAACACTAATTACTAGTAATTTAAGTGATAGTGTGCAACTTCTATTTCAGAACTTTTTATTGTTAATTGAAATCAAACTTTCTTCTGCTTTTGGAAATAGGTTTACTTGATTTATTCACTTTTGATTTTTTATTTTAGAGAAGAAGATGCATCTTTTTACCAATTCGGTGCAAATTATAGACTGCCATACTCTTGAGTTGTATTTATTGACAAATAATATTTTCACATTTCCAAGCATATTCTTTGGCATATACTATTACTTTAGTAGGTAGGTCTGTTTCAAAAAGTCTTCAGTTGACTTTAGGTCTAATTTTTAATAGGATGCCATTTTTTAATAAATAGCTGCAATAAAAAAAATCACATAAATTGGGTTAATTGTCAAAAAGGGGCATTCCGAGAATCGAACTCGGGACCTCTCGCACCCAAAGCGAGAATCATACCACTAGACCAAATGCCCACTTGCTTTATGTGCCTGTTTATATTTGTAATCACCATGTTTAATATGAGTTTACTGGCATTACAATCTTCAAGGTATGTAATATGAGTGCATTTGATGTGGTTTTACCTTTCATTTTGGACATTTATGCTATATACCCAAGTGTAGAATCTCTTCTAAGTTTGCTTATTTGAATTTGAAACTTTCAAAGCTCACATGGAGGGATATCCTTTTTTAGTAGTGAAATATTTCATATTTTTGGCATATGTTTGACTGATCTGCAGATAATATACACATACATACTTCATTCGAGACACAATTTAAAAACTTAAGTGTGAAGAGCAATCCATAGTCTCTTTCGAGCAGCATAGTTTAATTACTTGAAGAATAGGAAGACCATGAAAACTATAATACAACCCCTGCTTGTACTTGAGTTTGACAACTTCACTGAAATAACCTGAAAATCTGTTTTCACTAACCCAAATGGCCAAAAACCATGATGACATGAGTGCCTCGCATCACCTTAAACCTGTTTTTTGGGTTGCAAGTGTCAGCTTATCACTCCTAACCCAAGTAAGAATAATAATTTTAATAATAATAATAATAGTAAGAATAATAATAATATTAATAATAGTAGTAGTAGTAGTAGTAATAGTCATAGACACAATGAACTGAGAACGGAATGTTTTTTGCATGTATAACTTATATTCCAGAAATTATGCACAGATGAACTCAACAAGCATGTCAACTGGTTTTGATCTGTTCATCAGCTTTGGCAACTGTTTTAGTCAGACATGTTGGTTTATGTTTACTTTTTCTGGTAATACAGTTGCCAACTTTTCACCAACTTGATGGCTTTTAATCTTGGCAAAACTCAATGAAGTTACTTTTACCTAATTTGGTAGTAGATATGCCTGTCAATCTTTTTAGATCCAGAAGCACATATTTGTAGCATATGTGATCAGTTTAATAGGTAGTTTTGTTTCCAAAAGTCAGTTGACTTTAGTTGACTACAGTACTAGAATATAAAATTACAAAAAAGTAGTGGCACAAAAAGTGGGGCATTCCGAGAATCGAACTCGGGACCTCTCGCACCCAAAGCGAGAATCATACCACTAGACCAAATGCCCGGTTGTTGACTACCCTCATGTCTGTATTTTATTTGTGCTTTTTAGAGATGAACTACTTCTGGTGTTTTACATTATTGAGTAGTACATATCTGACCATTTGGGTACTCTGATAATTGTGATGCTGATATGTGGGTGGGTTCACATGAGGAACTGAAGAGGAAATACTGATGATTGAATATATTTAGGCCGTGTGTATTTATGAATACAAATGTTTGGTTTATGAATTATGATTGTTTATTCTGGCAATTTGTGTGCATCATTATGTGAACTTTGTGCCTAAGTATTTTGGAAAAGAATAGTAAAAATACATTTACATATTCAGGTCATGTAGGTACATATATATGTAAGGAAGTTTGTGTCCTGTCCTGGTTTATGCATATTAGTAAATGTGCACAGCTGAGTTAATGAACAGATTTTCAGATCTGCAAGCACATGTATGTTTCATTTAATATTATTTTAGTAGGTAGATCTGTTTTCAAAGTCTTGAGTTGAATTTTGCTCATAGAATTTAATATAAAACAAACCAGTGGCCCTTCAAAAAAATAATAAAAAAGATATATATTTTACCAAAAATGGGGCATTCCGAGAATCGAACTCGGGACCTCTCGCACCCAAAGCGAGAATCATACCACTAGACCAAATGCCCATTTGCTTTCTATGTCTGATTTTATATGTTATCAGTGATTGAAATATGAATTCATTGATGTTCCATTGTTCATCTGTTATCTTAAATGAAATGACCAAGTGTTTGAACTTTGACGTATGTGTCACCTAGTTTTTTCTGTTTCATGTTTTATATTCTTGTTCTGAATCACTGCATTCTATTGTCAGTAGCTTGAGGATACAATCTCTGAAGCAAGAAGTTATTGGTGCCTTTTGTTTTTCAATTTGCCTTTTCGGCATTCACAAAGTGAAATACTGCATGTTTTAGTTGTTCGAAACTAAGGTCATTGTATTGCTATATGTTAACTTTGAGCTGCTAATCAATAATCATAAAAGGCACTTGTTAAACATTTTCATCTTGTTTTTATAGTTCGTGGTTGCATTTGAACAACTTTTGAAAACACTAAAGAGAACATAGTGAAGAGGCAGCACTTATGGATGATTAAATATGCTGCTGCTCATACATTGAAGGTACATGTGAAGTAGTTCAAATGGTAGATGGTAACTTGGGATCCAAAACTTGTGCAACACAAATAACTTGACATGCTGGCTTATAATTGCTGAATTTGGTAATGTTGTTACAACTAAGAATCTGGACTATAAATAGTAAGGCTACATTTGCCTAATTTGAGAATGAAGTTGCATATGATTTTCATAAAGTTGCATCTGCTCACAGTTTCTGCATATGAGTAAAGTTATCTGCTCATGCCTTGAGTTTAATGATAGAATCATATATGACATACTCAGGTGCAGAATTACTGCTAAGGGAATGCTGTTTTCCGGTTTTGATCTGTTCTCTCTACATCTAGTAGCTGTAGCTTGAGTCTTGACGTGTGTTGGTTTATGTTTACTTATTCTGGTAATGCAGCTGCTAACTTTTTACCAACATGGTGCCTAAGGTTCTTAGGAAAAAGTAATGAAGTTATGTTGCCTAATCTGGTAAGGAAGTTACTTAAACCTGTCATAAGTTGAAGTTTTAGAGGGAATCTTTTCTGATGACATCACTTTAACAGGTAGTTATGTTTCCGGAAGTCATTAGTTGACTTTAGCTTATACCAGTAAATTACAAAATGATGTGGCACTTTTAAGACATGTGAAAAAGAAAAAAAAGTAGCAACTTTTCACAAAAAGGGGCATTCCGAGAATCGAACTCGGGACCTCTCGCACCCAAAGCGAGAATCATACCACTAGACCAAATGCCCACTTGTTATATACCTGTGTTTCTATTTGTAATCACCATGATACATGAGTTTACTTACACTACATTTTTCGGTATATGTAAGATGGGTGAAGTTGAGGTGCTTTAGTTTTAGACTTTTATGCTATATTACTCTGGTGCAGAATCACTGCTAAGTTTGCTTAGTTGAATATTTCAAATCTTATATGGAAGTATTTTATATTCTTGGCAGATGGTTTACTAATCTGCAAATCATGCTGATCTGCTTAAATCACCTGATATGCAAGCTTAACCATTACACTTACATACTTTGTTAGAGATACTTAGAAACTCCTTCTGGCAGCATGATTTGATTACCTGAACAGAATAAAGACCATGAAAGCCATCATTACAAGCCTTGTACAATCTATAGGAAGATCCTTGATGCACCAACTTTTTTTTTTATCAGATTTGGGCTACTGTTTTCAAGATCTATTCATGATATAGGTGACACACTTTATGAATATGCTGCTTGACTGATATTAGTGGGACTTCATTTCAGTGGCAAATCAAAACTACTTTTAAGTCTTCTAGAACCTCTTGAGAATCAGTTCAATTGTGAGAAACTAGTGATTTGTATTGGTTTATACTCGCTTATTCTGGTAATGCAGCTGCCAACTTTAAATTTTTTTAATCTGGTAGTGAAGTTATATATGCTTGCCATAAGTTAAATGTTTTGAGTCTTTTCAGATCCAGAAGCACATGTATGTAGCATGTGAGATCTCTTTAATAGGTAGTTTTGATTCCAAAAAACATAGCTGTTTCTAAAAGTATATATATAATGAGTAGACTGTATTAAAAAAGGGGCATTCCGAGAATCGAACTCGGGACCTCTCGCACCCAAAGCGAGAATCATACCACTAGACCAAATGCCCTGTTGATAACTAACCGCATGTTTTTATTCTATATACATGAACTATTGCTGGTGTTTTACATTCTTGAGTTGTGACTATTTGGATGCTGTGATTTTTGTGATTCTGATGACTTGAAAATTTCTGTTCGTTGCATTGATGACTACACAAGTACATTTTCAAGTTGAGATAGCGTTTGACAAGCTTTTGAAAACATGGGAGCCAAGAAGCAATACTTTGAGGATTGGATATATTTAAGATTTGTTTATTTATGAATGTTTATGTGCATACATGTATAGTTGTTTAACTTTGAATGATCAGCAAAAATCATACCATTGTGCGCTTTAAATTTGTTTTGCAGGTTTGGTTGAAAGACATGTGCTTATTCAGGTCATGTATGAAGTTGCATCTTGTAATGATTAATGCATATATTAGTAAATGAGCACCGCTGAATATGTGAACAGGATCTTTTCAGATCTGCAAGCACATGTATGTTTCATTTACTATCAGTTTAGTAGGTAGATCTGTTGTCAAAGTCTTGAGATATTTTTAGCCCATTGCATTTAAATTTGAACAAAACAATGGCACTTAAAATATTAAAAATAAAACCAGTATATTTTTTTTAATAATAAAATGGGACATTTTGAGAATCGAACTTGGGAACTGGGACCTCTCGCACCCGAAGCGAGAATCATACCACCAGACATATTGCCTGTTGTCAACTGCCTTCTTGTTTCATTTATGTATTTGCTTTTTAGAGATGGACTGTTGCTGGTTTGCTTTACTTCCAAGTAATATGCCGAGAATTAATATATTATCATATGGTTTGCTTTAGTTCCAAGTAACACGGAGCCTGTTATTGCATGTAACGCTTAGTCCTGATAGAATCCTTGTTTCTTGTTTATGGTAACACGGAGCCTGTTACTAGATCAGACCTGCATTTCATGCTCTATGTCAACTTTGACCTGTTAATAATAAAAGACACCTTTTAAACATTTGTCATCTAATTTTTTTAAATTCGAGGTTGCAGTTCAAATGGTAGATAGTAACATGGGATCTAGAAATTGTGCAGATTCATAACAGAATTTCTTGACGTGCTGGATAATAGTTGCTGAATTTGGTAATGCTGCTACAACTAAGATTCTGCACAAAAAATTAGCATGGTTACAGGTGCGTAATTCGGTAATGAAGTTGCATGTATTTATATGCATGAAGTTGCTTCTGCTCAGGGTTTCTGCTTGAGTAGAGTTATCTGCCCATCAGTGAGTCTTATATAGAAGCACATGCTTGTGGCATATAATATCCCATTATTTGTTTGGCTGTTTCTAAGAGTCTTGAGTTGACTTTAGTTGATACAAGTAGTATATTATATTAAATTAAACATAGTAGCAAGCTAATAAGCTATATTAAATGATAGATTTGTGCAAAAAAATGGGGCATTCCGAGAATCGAACTCGGGACCTCTCGCACCCAAAGCGAGAATCATACCACTAGACCAAATGCCCACTTGCTTTATATTCATGTTTCTATTTGTAATCTCCATATATGAGTTTACCAACATTATATATGCTGTGTGAATTTGAGGTGCTTTATTCACTGTCAAGTTTGCTTATTTGAATCTTCAAAGTTTATATTTGGAAGCATATCTGCTGCTAATAGTGAAATACATGTTAAGTTTAACTAATCTGCAACTTATTCTTCGTTTGTGAAAACTCTAATACTTATGGCAGCATAGCTTGATTACTTGAAGAGTGGGAAGACCATGAAAACTTCTCATAACAAGCCTTATACAATCAACAGGAAGATTTTATCAAATTTGGGCTTATGTGCTGAAGATACTCAGGATTAAGGTGACATCCTTTATAAACAAGCTTCCTCAGTATGAACTTAATTTCCAGTGGCATATCAAAACTACTTTCATGCTTTGTAGAATCACTTCAAGTATGAGAAACTAGTGAGCCATGATGGGAAGATAACTGGAATATTATGTTTCTGGTTCCGGGTACAAACCCTCTTTTCAGGAGATGTTTAGCATTAAACTCAATACACATATTTGACTTTTGCTAACCTTATTATCATTCATTTCATAGCTTAACTCGCCTCAATACACAACCCATGTGAACGTGTCTTTTGTTAAGCAATTATAGTATTACATTAAAATTTAAACCGGGCTGTTATGCTTTCGTATCTATTTTATTGGTATGACTTTGCATGCCTGATATAGTAAACAAGTCCTCAAGCGCATGCTCCTCCATCATGGAATTGTGTGACACTGTATGTTCAATCTAAAGGTGATGTCCCCGATGATCATTCTTTTAATAGTTTTTTAATTCGTAAATGAATGTTGTTGTAATGTTTTAAGTAAAAAATAGAGACAAATAAAACGTGAGAAATAAAGAAAGACTTGCCAGAGCTTTTCTTGACGTAATGTAGGTTTGGAAACATGAAAGAGAGAAATTAGGACATGGTCTTTATAATTGTACTTTTTAAACTTTAGATGCGGTTAAAATAGTATCATAACACTACTAGTGCACAGTAAAAACAAACCTAGGCTAGTTCAGTTTAACTGTTTTAAAATAAAAGCGAATTGTTAAGTTTAAAAAAAAAATTCAACAAGAATAAAGGTTAACGTGTTCAGATGGATTAAAATAGTCTTAAGTTAGTTAAAGAAATGTGGTTTGGTAAATTGTTAGAATTCATTTCAGTTATAACTTTCTTGTGTTTATTCATGTATAATGATATGACTCCAACGTTTTACCTATGGGTTTTTTTTATTAAATTTTTCTTTGAAAAAAAAAAAAAATTAGACTGATGTAGACTAATTGAATGAACTTTAGGGCTCACAAATTAAACAATAGTAGAAAGTTGCGTTTGTAGTCCAACGGTTAGGATAATTGCCTTCCAAGCAATAGACCCGGGTTCGACTCCCGGCAAACGCATTTTTTTTTACTTTTTCTCTATTTTTTTATTTTGTTGTTGAAATCAAAACTTTCGTTTGCCGCCATGTTGCAAATCAAGTTCAATCGTGAAAACGTTTCGAATTTTGTTTTTTCATCTTCTCTGAAATCATTCGTCGGCTTTTTTGCAACCTCCTCTAAACAAAACGAATTATCTGCTCGTCGTTCGATGCATCCGTATCCAGCTATCGGTGTAAAAGGTTAGAATCGCTTCTTGTTCTTCTTCGTTTGTTTGTTTCAGCTATCGGTGTTTCTGTAAGAGAACTATGTTGAAAGCTACGCTCGATAGTCGCAAATCTAGGTATTTATGGATTTAAAGGCACCGCTTTTATCGACAGTACACATTAAGTGTTAGTATGTAAGTTTTATGAATTTATACATGTGTGTTGTCATTTAGTGTCTTATTATTTATCATCGTTCATATTAGTTGGCATAAAATCAGTTAGGGTTATGCGGAATCATTTGGCAGTATGAACCAGTGCTTGTTTATCATTGATATGCATCCTCTGGAACTGTTAGCTTCGTGACGTGATAAGTAAACCGAACAAAGTGATACAACAAAAGTTGTATGCTTCAGACTGTTTGAAGTTTTACACATTGAAAAAAATCTTATAATGAGTTTAAAATACTTTTGGGCTGGGAGGTTTTGGTGATAACTTTTGAATACACTATTTCTTGGCTGAATACTGAACTGACAACATTTTTTCTCCCTGATCCTATGGCTATTAAAGCTACAGAAAAGGATTATTATGTTTCATCTTATATTAATCCGTTTCCGAACAGAGGTGCAATCAGATAATAATTTGTTTTGCACCATCAAATGTCAAATGCACATATTTGTGGTCTTAAAAGGGACTGTAAGACTCTGTGAGTCCCTTTTAAGACCATGGATATCAATATTTTGGTTTCATGATGTGTAAATTCTTGGATCATTAGCTTATATATTTAAGTGTGTGTGTGCTTATTATCTTGCAACAACTTTCTTGGGTTTGCTTGTATAATTTAGTTTAAGAAGATAAGGCAAAATAGAGATCACAGTTTCTTGGGTTTGCTTTCATTTAAAAGCTTTACTGAAATACAGATCACAGTTTGCCTGCTTTAAGATAATAACTGCAAAATAGAGCTGGAACAAGTGACAAGAACACGTACTGCCATAATTAGAAACATGTGATTTACTTGTATGGTTACAAGAATACATCAGAATGATAAATGTGCTTTCTTAGTATAGAAAAAAAATTCAAATAAGCTGTGGCAGTTTTTAAAAACAATGGGGCATTCCGAGAATTGAACTCGGGACCTCTCGCACCCTAAGCGAGAATCATACCACTAGACCAAATGCCCACTTGTGAATTTATGGATCATTAGCTTATACTTTATAGTATTTCTTGTCAGTTGGTGCAGGTTGTTGAAAACTTAAAGATTCACTGTACACAATAAAAATAGCAGCTACCACATAGTCACATAGACAACTGGAGTCTTGATGAAAACTCAAAACCCATATAGTATTGTTACAATAACATCTAACAATGGTTGAAAACTCATATCTCATTGATGGTAGATTATAGGTTCAGATCTGTATTCTTAGCTTTTGAATTTAAGCCAACTTTGACTTGGTACTAGTAACACACATGTTAGAGATGTATCAAATTTCATGGTATTTTGAATTGAGATTACATTTAACCATCTTCTGAAACCTTTAAAGACAAGAAAGTGAAGATGCAACTCTCCAGTAGAGAGTTGAATATTACACATAATCACATATATCTACTCTATAATGTAGATCTAGTAACATGCTTAAAGTGTAGCTTATCATACTATCTTCTGAAACAACAATACACTTTGTAGTCTTGGTTTATGATTGATTAATCTGGTAGTGAAGTTCCATCTTTTCATCACCTTGGTGTCTAAATACACTTGTTAAACGCTTTTCTTTTAATAATGCTTTCCTATACTTGTGGGTGGCATCATATACCTTGCTTTAATAGATAAATCTATTTCAGAAAGTCTTCAGTTGATTTCAGTCTAGATTAGTAATATAATATAAAAATAAAATATTGAGACATTATTTTGGTAGGTAGATCATTTTCAAATGTCTTCTTTTGAATTTAGTTTTAATTTTGAATAAAATGCAGGTTTTTTAATAAATAGCATTAATTAAAAGTTCAAATAAAGTAAGTTGATTTTATCAAAAAGGGGCATTCCGAGAATCGAACTCGGGACCTCTCGCACCCAAAGCGAGAATCATACCACTAGACCAAATGCCCACTTGCTTTATGTGTCTGTTCATATTTGTAATCACCATGCTTGATATATGAGTTTATTGGCATTACAATCTTCAAAGCATGTAATATGTGTGAATTTTAGGTGCTTTTACCTTTCATTTTGGACTTTTATGCTATATACCCCGGTGTAGAATCTCTGTTAAGTTTGCTTATTTGAATTTGAAACTTTCAAAGCTCATATGGAAGCATATCTATTCCTAGTAGTGAAATATTTCATATTCTGGGCATATGTTTAACTGATCTGTAGATTATGCTAGTATGCATAAACAGTAAATCACCAAAGTTGTTTGGTTAGTATATACACATACATACTTCATTAGAGGCAAAAATTTAAAATCAAGCGCATTGAGCAATCCATATACTTCTTCTGGTAGCATAGTTTAATTACTTGAAATACAAGAAGTCCATGAAAGCCTTATTGAAAATTGTGGTACAATCAATGGGAACTGGGAAGATCTTTGAAGTACCATTTTTTTATCATATATAGGTGATAGTGCATTTGTGCTCTAGCTTTACTCATGATTAAGGAGACACCCTTTATGAATAAGCTTGATGACCTTCTCAGTATAGATTTGACTTCTAGTGGGACATCAACACCACTTATATTGCCTTATACAACCATTTCAGAATCACCTTACGTAAGAAGCTAGTTAGCCATGATGCTGGATAACTGGATTTTTATGTTTTTGGTTGTACCTGATTTTGGCAACTTTAGTAAGATAACCTGAAAAAGCTGTCATCACTAACCCAAAACCACGTTGACATGAGCGTTTAGCATCACTTTTAATAGTATTTTTTTAATAATCAATCACTTGACTCGGTTTTAAAATTCAAACCTCTTCTAACCTAAGTGAGAACTCTTTTAATGCATAAGTGAGTAACCTTGAGACTATCAGGACATGTGTAGCATAGATAATAATGATAATAGTCATAGGCATTGAATCGAGATACTTGGAGTTAAATCAACTTAGATCTCCTTAACACAAATGACATAATGTTGCTTGTGTGTATAACTTATAATCAAGAAATCATGCACAGATGCCCTCAACAAGCATCTTACTATCTTCTGGTTTTGATCTGTTCTTCAGCTTTGGTAACTTTTAGTCATATGTGTTGGTTTATGCTTTTGCTTATTCTGGTAATGCAGTTGCCAACTTTTTAGTTTTGACTAACTTGATGCTTACAAATCTTGCCAAAACTTATTGAAACTACATTGACCTACTTTGGTAGTTAAGTTTCCAATGCTTGTCAATCGTTTTAGATCCAGAATCACATGTTTATAGCATATGAGATCACTTTACTAGGTAGTTTTTTTCTTAAAAGTCATAGATGACTTTAGTTGATAACAGTACTGGAATATCAATTTATAAAAAAGTAGTGTCACTTTTTAAGAATGGTAAATTCATTTTCTTAGTATGGAAAAAAAGTCAAAATAAGCTGTGGTGGTTTTAAAAAAAATGGGGCATTCCGAGAATTGAACTCGGGACCTCTCGCACCCTAAGCGAGAATCATACCACTAGACCAAATGCCCACTTGTTTAGACCATCGTTTTTATTGTACTTATTGTCAGTGGTGCAGGTTGTTGAAAGCTTAAAGATTAACTGTACACAATAAAAAAGACTGCTACCACATATAATTTAGAACTGCAAGGAATCTTGTAATGCTTTATCATACAATGTTTTAATTACTACTGTCAGAAAGTGAGTTGACTATGGCTCACAGTATGAGGCTTTTTAGAAATTAATAGCCATGATTAACAAGTTTTGAACTAGCATTGCTAAAAGGATACAATCATACACATGGACCAAGATGTTCAGTATGTGAATTAAATCATTTAATCATGTCCATATTCAAACCACTTGTTCTGTGCATTTGATCAAATATCTCAGTGTTTTGTATGTCAGAGTAACTTTTAGAGTTTGTTGGATTTTCTTTTAGCGTTGATGAAGAAAGTTTGTCATATTAACAGATATTCAATCCAGATAAGTTTGATAGAATTCTGTTATCTGCTGCATGTCATCTGCTTGGTTAAATCAGAACTTTATGTAGTTGATAGTTCAACTTGTTTGTATCTTTTAATACAACTGCAGTCACTATTTAATGGCTAGGAATTTTTTCAGTCTCTCTCTCTCTCTCTCACACACACACCTATATACATACATATGCATATATACATAATTTAAGAAAGTTATGCGTTCTCATTGAGAATCACATCACCTTCTGTTTTTGATAAATTCTGCACGGTTAATTTATGATTGCTTTCTATGATAAATAATGTATTTGAGCTGTATTTCCTGTCAACGAATCTTGTTAGATCTATTATATTATGTTTTAGGATATAATATCACTTTAGTAGTTCAGTACTTCAGTAGGTAGAGTTGTTTCTAAATAACAAGTTGACTTTGGCTTATATTATTAATAGAATATGAAACTAAATGGAACAATGACATCTAAAAATGTATGCTTGTGTTAGGTGGGGCATTCCGAGAATCGAACTCGGGACCTCTCGCACCCAAAGCGAGAATCATACCACTAGACCAAATGCCCTAATGTTAACTACCTTCTTGTTTTTATTATCTGTGCTTTTTAGAAACTGTTTCTGGTTTGCTTTAGTTTCAAGCATTATGTTGAAAACTAACATATTTTCATATGCTTTGCTTTAGTTTCAAGTAATATAGTTTCAAACTAACATATTATCATATGGTTTGCTTAAATTTCAAGTAATATGGGACCTGTTTACATGTAACATTTAGTCCTGATAGAAACCTTGTATCTTGATTCAGAGGTGCATTTTAAATTTTAAGCTATATGTCACCTTTTACCTGTTAAAAGACACTGGTTAAACATTTGTCATTTTTTTTTCAATTTTGAGTTGCATTTGACTAACTTTTGAAAACACTAAAGAGAAGATAGAGAAGAGGCAGCACTTTTAGATGATTAAATATACTGATCATGCATTGAAGGTGCATGTAAAGTATTTCAAAATATCGAATGGTAGATTGTAACATGGAATCCAGAAATTGTGCATTTTCGTAACAGAATTAACTTATGATTGCTTATGGTTGCTGAATCTAGTAATGTTGTGACAACTAAGAATCTGGACAAAAGATAGTGTGGTTACATTTCCCTAATCCAGTAAAGATGTTGCATATGATTTTAATGAAGTTGCTTCTGCTAAGGGTTTCTGCATAAGAGTATTGTTTTCTGCCCCTGAGTTAATTCTTTAAAATAAGCACATGCTTGTGGCATTTACTATACAAGATTCTTGATTTGACTTTAGTTGATATAAGTAGTAGAATATAAAATTCCAAATATAGTAGCAGTAAAAGTGTTTAAATAATATGGGTAGGTTTTACAAAAAAGATGGGGCATTCCGAGAATCGAACTCGGGACCTCTCACACCCAAAGCGAGAATCATACCACTAGACCAAATGCCCACTTGCTTTATGTGCCTGTTCATATTTGTAATTAATATGTTTAATATATGAGTTTACTGGTATTACAATCTTCAAAGTATGTAAGATGAATGAAATTGAGGTGCATTAGTTTTGGACTTTTATGCTATATATTCTGGTGCAGAATCACTACTAAGTTTGCTTATTTGAATGTTTCAAAGCTTATATGGAGGCTTATCTATTTCTGTTTTGAAGTATTTCATATTCGATGCAGATGGTTTACTAATCTGCAAATTATGTTGATCTGCTTAAATCACCCAATCTGTTTGCTTAACCATTACATTTACATACTTTCTTAGAAAAAACTTAGAAACTCGTTTTGGCAGCATGGTTTGATTACTTGAAGAGTATAAAGACCATGAAACTACTTATACACTCTATAGGAAGATCCTTAATATACCGATTTTTTTTACCAGATTTGGGCTACTGTGCAGGTGACACACTTTATGAATAAGTTTCTTGATTAATATTAGTGGGGACTTCTATTCAGTGTCAGATCCAAACTACTCCTCTTGAGAATCAGTTCAAATGTTAGAAACTAGTGATTTGTATTGGTTTAAACTTTTATTCTGGTAACACAGTTGCCAACTTTACATTTGCTTAATCTGGTAGTGAAGTTACATATGCCTGCCATAAGATGAATATTTTGAGTCTTTTCAGATCCTGAAGCACATGTATGTAGCATGTGAGATCTTATTAATAGGTAGTTTTGATTCCAAAAAACATAGCTGTTTTTAATGGTATATATAAAATGAGTAGAGTGTATTAAAAAAGGGGCATTCCGAGAATCGAACTCGGGACCTCTCGCACCCAAAGCGAGAATCATACCACTAGACCAAATGCCCTGTTGTTAAGTAACCTCATGTTTTTATTAAATACATGAACTATTGCTGGTGTTTTATATTCTTGACTTGTAAATATATGGATACTGTGATAATAGTGATTCTGAGGACTTGAAACTTTCTGTTCGTTGTGTTTATAACAACACAAGTGCATTTTCAAGTTGAGATAGTGTTTGACAAGCTTTGAAAACACCGGAGCAAAGAAGCAATACTTAGAGGATTAAATATAATTAAGACGTGTTTATTTATGAATGTTTATGTGCATACATGTATAGTTTAATTTTAAATGATGAGCAAGAATCATACCATCTTAAGCTTTAAATTTGTTTTGCAGGTTTGGTGAAAGACATGTGCTTATTCAATATTCAGGTAATATATAAAGTTGCAACTTGTAATGATTAATGCATATTAGTAAATGAGCACAGCTGAATATGTGAACAGGATCTTTTCAGATCTGCAAGCACATGCATGTTTCATTTTATATCAGTTTAGTAGGTAGATCTGTTTTCAAAGTCTTGAGATAATTTTAGCCAATTGCATTTAAATTTGAACAAAACAGCGGCGCTTAAAATGTTAAATAAAACCTTAATATTTCTTTTGGAACAAAAAAATGGGGCATTCCGAGAATCGAACTCGGGACCTCTCGCACCCGAAGCGAGAATCATACCACTAGACCAAATGCCCTGTTGTCAACTGCCTTCTTGTTTTATTTTGTATTTGCTTTTTAGAGATGAAGTGTTTCTGGTTTGCTTTAGTTCCAAGTAATATGCTGAGAATTAATATATTATCATATGGTTTGCTTTAGTTCCAAGTAACATGGAGCCTGTTATTACATGTAACACTTAGTCTTGATAGAAACCTTGTATCTTGTTTATGGTAGGTTTTATAGATTCAGACCTGCATTTCATGCTTTATGTTAACTTTGACCTGTTAATAATAAAAGACACTTGTTAAACATTTGTCATCGAATATGTTAAATTGGAGGTTGCAGTTAGCCTTTGTTTGTAAAACGCTAAAGAGAAGATAGTAAAAGAGGCTGCACTTATAGATGATTGAATATGCTGATCATACGTTGAAGTTACATGTGAAGTAGTTCAAATGGTAGATAGTAACTTGGGTTCTAGAAATTGTGCATTCTCATAACAGAATTACTTGACGTGCTGGATAATGGTTGCTGAATCTGGTAGTGTTATTGTTGTTACAACTATGCTAAAAAAAAATTAGTGAAGTTATCTGCCCACCAACTGAATTTATTAATGGAGTCTTCTGGATAATTGGCAGCATGGTTGGATTACTTGAAGAGTATAAAGACCATGAAATATGGCACATTATAATCTTCGGTACCATTACGCTTGCCAAAAGTTAAATATTTTGAGAGAATCGTTTCAGATCATGTTTGTTGCAGATGAGATCTTTTTAACAGGTTGTTATTTTTCCAAAAGTCTTAGTTGACTTAAAGAAATAAAATGTTCAGAAAAAGGGGCATTCCGAGAATCGAACTCGGGACCTCTCGCACCCAAAGCGAGAATCATACCACTAGACCAAATGCCCTGTTGATTACAAAATTAATATTTTTAGTTTTATTACATACTATTGTGGTGTTTTATATTTTTTAGTTGTAAATGTATGGTACTTCCACAATTCTGATGTTATGTAGGCAGTAGGTTAATATGAGGACTTGAAAACTTCTTTCTTCTTGATTTTCATTAGTTTTGTTGATTTGTTGCGTTGCTTTAGAAAACACCGAAGCGTAGCGGCAATATTGAATATATTCAAGATGTTTAGTAGTTAGATTTTGTGATGAGCAAGAATCATAACATCTTCCTTGTTTAAATTTGTTTTGCAGGTTTGATGAAAGAGACACCTTACATGAGCTTATTTCGGTAATGTATCAAGTTTCACATATTAGTATGTGCAAGCACATGTATGTTTCATGTACTATCAATTTAGTTGGTAGATCTGTTTCCAGTATTTAGCTCATTGAAATTATTCCTAAAAAGAAAATATTGCAGTGTTGATTTAATTTTAAGCTTTTAGCCCATTAATGTTAACCAATAAAAAAAGGGGCATTCCGAGAATCGAACTCGGGACCTCTCGCACCCGAAGCGAGAATCATACCACTAGACCAAATGCCCACTTTTGAAATTGTTTCTCGTATTTTATATAATATCGGATCTGTGTTTGTTACCCCGTTAGTATATATGAATAACACATTAATTCATTTATTTATTCTAATTACTTAAATCATGAAAGTAACCATTTATTTATAGATTACCCTCTATCTTATTTTAAACGTTCATATTTTCTTTTTTGTTGTTCCACTTTAAATGTCCATTTCAAAATAAAAGTATAATTTATAATTTTACCCATAATTATTTAACATAAAAGCTAGTTTATGACTAAAAGACAAAAGATTTTAATGACATTATTGTCATTTTATAGTTTTACATATATAATCTACTTTTTCATACATGACATTTAAAATAAAATGGATGAAGTATACATTAAGCAAAAAAAAACACGTTAACTCATTTATTTAAAATAACATAAAGTTTTAAGAAACAACCTTTTATATAAATTTGATTTATCTTTTTATTATTTTAATGGCAACTTATGTTGATCATCTTATAATTTGTCATTATTTTAACACTAATTTTTAGTGTTCATCCAATTTGAACCTCTTTAATTTATTTTAGTCTGGAATTTCAGTTCAATAAGTTCATTTGGATCAAGGTCTTTAATCTTTAATTTGTTTGAAAATCAGTTATAAGTTTGTTTATTAATATAACAAGGGTATTACACCTATTTCATAAAGACTTTGTAGATTATTATGATTGTTTGTTGGCATCGATCTAGGGCCATCTGTAAACAAATAGTAGGATGAAACTTGTAATTTTTAAAATTACAATTAAAACCGTAACCTAAAACACCACAATGACAATTTGATTAGTTTAATTAACTCTAATTTGATAATATTATAATATTACAACATTCATGGCAGCAAAAATTTAACAGTGTATTTAAATTAACTCTAATATTGATAATATTTGATTAGTTTAAGCTCGCAAAAACTTCAATGAATCAAAAATATAAGACGTGATCTGGTCATATCACACATTAATGTATTGTTGCATTACATTGTTGGCATCCAGCTATACCAACTTTTAACAGTGTTTTTAAAAAACCCACCTTTACACAGTAATTTTTTTCTCATTTTTTAATATAAGTTTTAAAACCCTTTAAACAAGTCTATGGATGCTGTGGTTTTCTAAAAATATAAGAGGAAATGCATGAAGATCGGATCAAAGAATGGGTGTCTCTTAGCCTTGATTTGTTCCAACCCACACATCAACAATTGTTCATCTCTTTTAAATGCCCATGAAAACCAAGATTCAATTGCAAAACAATAAAGGAGTTTTCTTAGAGTTCTTTTTCTCTGGTTGTTTTTACGAATAGCAAGAGAAAAAGAACTCTAGAAAAATAAAGATGAACGGATTTGCAGGAACAACCCAAAAATGTGCCGCTTGTGATAAAACCGTGTATTTGGTTGATAAATTAGTCGCTAATCATCGCGTTTATCACAAAGCCTGCTTCCGATGCCATCATTGCAACCGTACCCTCAAGGTCACATATATTTTACCTGTTTTTTTATTTTTTATCAAATCCCACCTCTATATTTTGATCGAGTTGTCATATTTCTCACGAAACTACTAAATTTTGCAGCTTAGCGACTTCAATTCTTTCGACGGAGTGGTTTATTGCAAGCCTCACTTTGATCAACTCTTCAAAAGAACTGGCAGCTTGGAAAAAAGTTTTGAAGGTATTATTATAATAATAAAAATCTAAAAATCTAAATAAATATATTAATAATTCTTACATATGACATGCATGTATTGTAGGCACACCAAAGTACAGGCCAGAAAAACCTGTTGGTAACGAGGTGCATAACTTAATTTCTTGACAGATTAATTAATCTTTATTTATTATGACATGAAGTTGAGGTTAAAATTTGTTGTGGTTTAGTTACAGCCGAATCAAAACGCGTTAAGCAAACTGTCGGGTTTCTTCGAGGGCACGAGGGACAAATGTGTTGGATGCACGAAGATCGTATACCCAATAGAACGGGTTAAGGTGGATGGGAGTGCATACCACAGGAGTTGCTTCAAATGCTGCCATGGAGGATGCACAATAAGCCCATCAAATTACATTGCTCATGAAGGCAAGCTTTATTGCAAGCATCATCATATCCAATTGTTTAAGAAGAAAGGAAACTATAGTCAACTTGAGGGCGAAGAAGAAACGGTTGCTGCATCTCCAGAATCATAAATCCACAATTAATGTGCTTAATTTGAGTTAGTTTCATTGTCTTAATTCTTGTGTTTAGAAATGGAGCTAGCTTGAAAGCTATTGATGGAGGATCTTGTTTTTGTCCAACACTAGATCGATATATTGCATGTGTTGTACCTTAAACTAATAAACTTGTTCCAAAACAAGCTCATGCATGTGTTGATTTACTCTTAAATTATTATACCATATGAATAAGGGGTATGACTAATTTTATGTAGAGACATCAACACCCTTACACCGTGCAAACACTTGATATATATAGTGTGATATAGTGGGGGAGAGAAACAGAGACGACTATGTGTCTTCGTGTTTACATAATCGTCTCATATATCATGTGATTTGTGTAAATCTTTACTTAACTTAATATATATTAAACATCAAAGAATTTACAACAAAGTGGCAGGTAAACGGGCAATAAGTTGTGTCGCCACCCCCTTTTGAATAGCAAAAACCTAGCCTACTAAAGACAAAACCTTGGCCCTTAGCTGTCGAAACATTGCTATGAATGACTCGCTGAACCCTGGTCAAAAAGTTCACTGCCTCAGTGGCTAGGAAGCCAAATGTATCAAATGCTAATGGAATAAAAACATGTTGATTATCCAGGCAGACTTTCTCGTGTTTGGCGATCTTGCATGATTCCGCCTTTGACGCTGCCTGTCGTGCAACAAATAGCGCAACCAATGGGGACACTCCCGTAAGGTAATAAGGATGTTATTTAAAATTTGACGGCTTAACAGGAGCTAAATAAAGCAAAGGTGTTGGCCCCCAAAGTCTAAAAACAAATTATATATATGTATATACAGATAACTTACATGATTTTTGAGAGAAGAGGGGGGTTGCACTGGTAAATGATACCATTTGTAACGGTTGTGGGTTCGAGTCTTAGGTGACAATGTATCATGGATTACATAAGTGTTGATCAAATAAGCTGACAAATATATTCGGTTGGAGAACAATAAAAAACAGAAATCCAACAAGGCAGGCGATTCACGATCGAGGTATCAATATTGATTCGGTATACTGCCCTATATGTGAATCTGGCATCGAAGACATGGCCCACATCTTGACTTCATGCGAAACCACCAATCCCATATGGAACAGGGTAGCCTCATGGATCAAAATCCCTCCAATATATGCCTTCTTCATGAGGGATATATTTGATCTTCATACCTCAATAAACACCTCAAACATGAAGAGGAAACTCATACAAGCAATAATCACTTCCACCATCTGGTGTTTATGGAAAGCCAGAAATGATCTCATTTTCAACAACCAAGCAATTTGTTTGCAACGCATCTTCCAAGAACTCAAATCTCTATCGTATCTATGGATTAAAAACAGATCCCCTCTTAATACAGTAAGTTGGAGAGATTGGTGTAATTTTACTTTGTAATTTAAATTCATTCTTTGTAATTCTTTGCTAGCTTTTTGGCTAGTTTCTTAATGAAGTATTGCTGTTCAAAAAAAAAAATAAGCTGACAAATGGTTATGGAATGGGAGATTAGAAGTTAATTGTTATGCGTTCTACATGACTGGTAACTTTGAATTAGTTAAGTATGAGTGAATGTTAAATGGTCAAGAAGCCAAGTGGTGGCTTTCAAGTTAGTTAAATTAGAAGCATGTATGTGTGAACAACATTAGATCAAGTGGATTTTTTTAAAGGTTTCAATCATCTCATTCATTATTCCATCCATACTCATGCAATCAAACATCAATCTGAAGATTGAATTACAAGCTAATCTTTTTGTGATGGTTTTTTATAATTAAAACATCCAATCTAAGCTTACTTGTTTATTTGACTGATGACTGATCGTAAATTATTGCATTTTGTTTGAAATTGAGTTTTTGTTCTTTCAACTTCCGAGATTTATAGTAATTAATATGTATATACATATTAGAAAGGGATTTGGTTTGGTTTGGCAATTTGCAATTAATAATCAACCGATGAGCATTTCATTATTTCAATCAAAGTAAACTGTCTTCTTTCATCACAATCAACTAAATGTAATATAATATAACGTATAATACTATATCTCCAAATTGAGTGAATATTGTTTGATGCAAAAAAAAATATGATTAATTTGTAAATATTTAATATTATGTAAGATTTACAAATTCTTAAATATTATTACTATAACTTTTAAATAAATATTGTTATTCAGCTTGTATTTAACAAACACATATTAAACTTAGTAATTTATATAATCATGTTTATGTGATTCTCTCAATTGAAACTAAATTTTGACTCACTGTGAATCTAAAACCATACTAAAACCATAGGAATCACTTCTCGTGGTACGACACCCGACTTACTCTATAGGCCTACATACATATTAAGGTACTAGTGAGTTTAACTCACGACACTAGTAGTAAACAAGCAATTTTTTTCATCATAAATTCTTGTTTTATAACTCACTTTTTCGTTTCAAACAATTTTGTAATAACCTTTAATTTTTTGTTTTCCTCTAGATAAGTACCAAAATGACCACAGCACCCCTTGTTCTTCAAAATATATCAAATCTAAGGTTTTTTTTAATACAATCTCAGTGTTTATGGTATTAATTTTTATGTTTCCCAGAAACAATAAATTCTTTTCCTGATTTTTCATGTCTGTAACTAAGCAAAGTGCCCAGGATCAACGTTCATCAACAAGGCTACAATTCTTGTGATGCAGAAATTAACAGATTTAAAAGTATAAAAAGAGTCATAATGCATTATGAGTCATAAAACCAAAACATGTGGAGTTGACAACCAACAACAGCAAGCAACATTAGTAAAAAACTGACAAACAAAATGTTGATTTACCAGTTAAAGAACTCTGGGTAGACAAACTATAATCTCCAACAATATTTACAACTGCAAAGCTCCAGCCTGTCAAGCACGAATCATCTGCAGCGGGTTCAATTGTCACACCATTAGAAGTTAACTAAAATGTGCCGGCTTGGGTTGCGATTTATCCCAAACGGTTCATGTTCAACTTTTTTATAAATGATATTATTATTTGAAACAGCATAATGACATGTAGATAAACTAAGGTAGTTTTACCAGCCTTTGAGCGGTTCTTCCTTTGAGTGTCTTCATTGCAGCCTCTGCAAAAGCTTGAGCAGCTTCTGCATCAGCTTCAGCTGCCTCAGCCTCCCTTGCAGCTTCCTCTGCTTCTGCTATGGCGGCTTCCGCCTCTGCCACCGCCTGAGCAGCAGCTGCAGCCGCCTCCTGTGGAGTCATACTCCTCATCTTTTGTAGTTCTAAATCTATCTGACCTTTTGTAGGAATAATTATGTCATCCTTTTCAACCCTAGGAGCACTAGAACTACCCTTCTGTTTTCCGTCTGAACGTAACATTGTTGGCATTTTTTTGTTGTCAGTTGTTGCATTTGCTGATGCAATTCTATATTTGCGTTTTGTCTGCCGGACATTAAAATAATTTCAATAAAAACATTAATAGACAGCAAATGGCATTTGATATCACAAATTACCTTCACAAGTTTGCCGATTTGAGTCAGAAATTTCAACTTCATAGACAAAAGTCTCTTAAAATTTGGAGGAGCCCAATATTGTTCCTGCAAATGGAGAGAAGAATTATGTTACTGAAAATGTGTTTTTCCTCTCAAGGAAAAACAGAAAAAAAAACACAAACATTTCCAAATAAAAACTCATGATACGAAATTCACATATAAAATGCAAGAGTTGTATCTTTTTAGCTTGGATGATAATATAATACCTCAATGTATGTTCCAATAGTGGTCTTATTAGATCCACCAGGCTCCTTCAGGTTGTTTATTGCCTCCATAATAAGATTGTCCAGCCTGTAAACAACAAAGTCAAGCAAAAATATAAATATTAAGGTATTGTAAATTGTAATCCTCACAAAACTCAAAAGCACTATTAATGTGTCCAAAGAGCATTATGTATATAATAAAAACTGTACACAAGTTATAATATCAACAGCAATACAGAAGTGGGATGACGATTACTTCAGTACATTCTGAATTAAAAAGGAGAACTGTGTAACCTTATCATGGATCTTTTGGAGCTACCAATCTGTGGTGAGCCACTTGAAGATGGAAGAGGCCTAGTATCACCTGAATCTTCATCACTATTATCGCCGTTTGTGAGTCCCAAAGAGTTGTCATCTTTAGATACATTGTGCACTCTTTTTAGGGCTAACCTAGCCTTCTCCCTAGATCCCCACCCATTCGCCATTACACTCATGTTCCTCCACTTGTCCTGATCCAAGATAATTAAAAAGTTCCATAAGAACAAACATCCCAGGTGATGATAACCGAATGAAACATAAACACAATTGCTAGTGGACTTGTTCAAGGTGACAACTTGCAAACCTTAAGATCCACATTAGAGCGCAAATACAAAACACTGCTAAATTCTGGATCTTTAAGAATTGTGCGCCATTTTCCTGCACCATGCTTAACAACTCCAGCTTTCAAAGCTGCTTCTTCTTCAGATGTCCATTTCTGCTTAGGAGCACCCATCAGTCCAACCAAAAATAACAATGTTCTACCTGTACAACATATCCGTCAGATCCTCAACTCTCAATCACTAGAATTGACGGCAGTTATTCGTAAAAAACGTAACAACTACATAAGGAAATAAAATTAGAAAACATTAAAAAATGCAGAAACTGTTAATGAGATGTATAACTGGTCTAAAAGTTTTGTAAATGTAGGGACTGCAGACATACACCTGAACGGTTGGTTCTTTAACAAGTTATTAGTTATAGTTTATTAGCATATATGAGAACAAATACAACTCCATAATGTAATCAACAGCTTTAACAATGAAAAACAGATTAATTAGGATCTAAAACATCACTCACCAAACAGCAATTTAGGATCCAAAATGCATTTAAAAAAATCCTAATTTGATCAAGTTCTCATACACCCTAACCCAATTACACAAACATCCAAGCTAAATTTGAATTGAACAATCGAATTACGCATAAATATCAAAACAATTGGTGAATATGATAAGAAATATAACCAGAACAGAAACCGATCGTTGATCAATTGATGTGAGATGTGGTCGGTTATGAAATTGGGATTTTAACTCCTTCTACCTCTGTTGCATTCGGAGGAAACAGCTCATGATTGTTCAACGATGCAGTTTATAAACCAAAATACAACAGTTTTAATCGATTATGGATCTCGATCCTGATGCTAAGTTTCCGTTTCGTGAACAAAAGATATTTTTTGTTTGTTAGAGACGAGTGAGAAAATTAGGGTTTGAAAACTTGAAAACATTGGGGCTCAATCTTAACAGGCCACCTGAACCAAACGACAATATGAGCTGCTGTATCGGATTATCGGACCGGGTTAATGATTCGGGTCGGGCTGATTAAACCCGGTTCGGTTCCAAAAAGGTATACAAATATAACTTGGAGGGTTTAATAATTATTCGGTTAAAGTTAAACGAATCAATAGGAACAAACTTTGTCCGTGTTTGTTGGATTTGTTTACAAGGTTAACTGTAAGGTTTTAGATACAAGTCTTGGGTTAAGAATCACTAATTAGTTGAAAAATTAGTCGTTATAATGAGTTGTTAACCGACAACCGCGGATCACCACATACCAGATGCAACATTTAAGGCAAGGAAGCGACAATCTAAATATGTGGTTACCAAACTAGGCAACATAAGTTAAGTATCTAGATAAATTGCATTAATGTCACGTGGAATACGTTAGATCTTCTAATAACACATAAGTGACAAATAAGATGTCTAAGAATCGTGATCCACACGCGTTAAAGGTAGTATAAATTCAAATTTACAACTCATATAGCATTCATTACAACCCATATTTCTTATTATCAATAAAGTTTATTTTCAAAACTTTTCATACATATACTCAAGTCAAAGTTAATGACAAAGAAGAATGAACTATGACTAGAAAGGTGTTCAATTTTTTAGCATGCTTCCTCCTGAGACATAATGTTGTGTGTATTCAAACACTAGTATATAGGTGACAATTATTATAACAACATCGGTCTTAGATAAATTTTAGAGTTTTTTCGTTGCTTCTAATTATGCATGTACCATGTTACCAAATTAACTGAAATTAGTGTTGAAACTTATTTGACGGGTTGATCTAACAGTTGAATATTCACTGAAGTTATCAAATCTAAGTTAAAACTCGTCTATCTATGTGTATTTCTAGCAAGAGATATGGGCAAGCCTAATGAAATGATATGATCAAAGACTTATCTTTTGGTTAAGTTATGACCAAATGACCCAAAATGTGTATAAACACAATAAATAATAAAATAGTTGGTTTCTTATAGTAATGTAAGACTAAACTTATGACTCTAGCGAGAGTGTTAAAATTTGCAAGGCTCGATTTTCCCTTAATAAAAAGATAACGTCAAAATGTTGAAAGAAAACATGCATGTGATCTTCGATGAGTATATGCACAATTCGGTTTTGAATGAAAATCAGACGTAAATATAATAATGTTACTTTGACCGTTCAGAGTTGTCTCTGGTTAATGTAGGTTGCTAGGCTGGCCCTCCACAAGTAGTGGCAAGTGGCAAACCCATAATCAATTCCTCTCTTTTTTCAAACTTATTTTCGTATAATCAAATAAAATTAAACTGACATTCTCTCTTCAGAAAGTAAACTTCAAATCAAGTCCATTTTTTATTTTTTTCAACTTTACTCCTAAGAAATTGTTTCGTGAGGAATGATTGCAAAAGTTTATGGGGGCAATCAAAATTTTAACGCATATATAACTTTAAAATTATTTTATAAAGGGTGCGACTTCCCACCCATAAAGATAAGCACACCCCTCACCACAAGGGTTGTTTTGGAGTTCTTTCACAGGTGTAGTATGGCCGGTATAAAAACGTTAACATATAAATCAGACGGGACTTAATCAACCTTTCCTTTCCTTTGTATTTTTATTTTAGTTTTATTTGTAGTGATTGCATGATTTGTACATCATATGTATGAGTTATATTTTTAAATTATATTAAGTTTAGTAACTTGGTAAAATAGAAAAAAATATTAACGTTTTTATTTGTAGCTTCTTCTCATGCTAACATGGATTAAGGTTTGAATTATAGCTTATTTTCTTTACTCGACTCGTGATTTCGATATAGTGGAATGTTTAATGATCATCGATCCGACACGCACCATGTATAGTTTTTATTTGTAGAGACGCAATTTAATTTCCTTTTTTGCACAAAAGTTTACAACTACAATTCTAGCCTAGGGTAAACTTCGTTTTACCTCCATGTGGTTTTGTCAAAATAACGTTTTGCATACAAGTTTTTCAAAATTGCCATTTGCCTCCTTAAGCTTAGCAATTTGTCTTATTTTCTCCAACCAACTAACACCGTTAAATTTTTTGTTAAGTCAAATGGCATTTTAGTCAATTTACTAATAATGACTAACTATTAATTTACTTTAACTTGTGTTTTATGACCATATATATGTAAATAGGTTAACACACTAGTCCCATAATCAAAGCCCATGTTTCGATTTGTGGTTTTTGATTTAGGTTTCATATCTTTGTGAGTTTGGAGGTGATGAATCAATTGTTAGCTGCTTCGTTTTAGATCGATTTTAGGGCTTGGAACAATTAGATTAGAATAGATTTGGGTTTGGTTATGGTTTGAAGATGATCAAGGTTTTGATTTTGGTTACGGGCATGGTTAGGGTTTTAGTTTTGGTTATGGTTTTGAAGATAATGATCATAGGGATTGATGTTATTGTGGTTTTGTAGCATTGATGGTGACGGGTGGTGGATTTTGGTTCTTAAATGGTAGGGATGTGATTCTTGCTCTCAACAGGCGTGGTGGTGGTTACACTTGGTTGTTGTGGTGGTGGGTGGTGGTTGTGATTGGTGTTAGGTTTTAACTATTTTAAATAAATTACAGAAAAACTCCAAGTAAACTTTAAATAATTTATACAATTGACATTAATATGTAAAAAGTCTAACTTACCCTTTAATTTAACAGAAAAAGTTAACGGAGTTAGTTGGTAGTATTAGATTGAGACAAATTGCCAAGTTTAATGAGACAAATGAAAATTTTTAAAAGCTTATATGCAAAGTATTATTTTAAACGAATCGTAGGGAAAAAAAGAAAGTTTACTCTCTAGTCTTTTTATATTGGTCATTTTTAATTAAGGATATATATGAGTGCTTTTGTGTGTAAAACATGTTGAATTTTAAGCTTCTTTTCCAAGTGTTTAATGATAAATAAACTTCACCAAGGTACGTGGTCAACTTTTTATTTAAATTGTTTGTTTTTAAAAGATAATAATCTATCAAAAATAACTGTACTAAAAAATATGTAGTCAAACAACACCATATTTCAAAACTAAATAAGAACATGTTACAGAAATTAAATTGAGGCGAGTTTTTTTATTTGTATGCCCGAGTTATTTTCTTTGACAAAAGTAATCGAAAATCCCTTGGCCTAGGGGCGTTGAGATGATCCCGCTGGTTGTGAGCTCAAGTCTCACTAGAGAACAACATATATTAAAGACGTGTGTGAATCTGTCTTTCACAAAATGCAAATGATAAAAGGTTGTGTGAGCTAACGTGACTTCACCTCTTCAAAAGCACATATCCAAGAGACAACAACAACACAATGCGGCTAAACTGCACAATTAAGTATCACATCATTGTTAATAATAATAACATGGTAGAAAAAAAATTACAATTAGGCTACTTATAGAGCACACGTATACAATACATTAACTTTAGGTATTCTTTTTTACAATTAAGTTTCTCATGTTTAATATATCCACCTACATGTTTAAAATAATATAAAATCAAAAACAAGTTAAAAGGGTGCGTAAATGAAAACATAAAATAATTAATATACGTTTAGCATAACCCTAACACAAAGTATGAATTAATAATATTACAAAATGTCATGCCTCTCAAGATCTAATTACCATACAGTTCTTTGTAATTTAATGCACTAGTAGTTTAATCACAATCGATCTATAACACATAACAGATTTTGATAAATAGATCGATCTAAGGATGAAATGGAATAATAGAATAATTACCAGCCATCCATGAAAGTATGATTTGGTTGATAGTGATGAGGAGGAACGTAGTGGATGGTATACTGCGGTTGTGGTGGATACCCTTGTGGATATCCATGCGGAGGATATCCTTGGGATTGATATCCTGCATATCCTTGCGGAGGATATCCTTGGGGTGGGTATCCATACCCTTGTTGTGAATACCCTGATATCGGATATCCTTGTGATGGATAACCTCCTTGTGGTGGATACCCTCCTGGTGGCGGATAAATGCCTTTACTTTGTCCTTCTACCGAATTATCTGTTACAATCAATGATTGATCCTTAGTTTTCTCGTTAATCTTACAAAATGTGATTCTAAATCTTTCATAATCGGATCTAAAAGAGAAAAAGATGAAATGAAGCAATGAAGGAACCTTGTGGAGGAGCAACAAACGGAGGTTGGTTTTGGTTGGTCTGACTCATGATGATGATGATGATGAATGGACGATGTATTTTTCAAAATTTGGTTGGTGTTTTGTTGTTTTGGGTGTCTTTTGGGACATGTTTCTGTTTTTGGGGGTTGGTTCTAAATTTATTGTAACCATCGATTTTCACGGGTTACAACATTATATTTATTGGAATTGAATCTTCCATAGATTTTTCTTTATTGACCGTTCCTATTTTATTACCTTTACTAGGTTTAACACCTGTGTATTACACACGGGTTGAATAAAAATATTATTTAAAAATTATAACTATTATATTTAAAAATTTATAAATAATTTTGTAAATTATTATTAATCACAAAATTTTGTCTTTATTAACTCTCCTATTCAATTTCCCTCTAAACCTTCCTTTTATAAAATTAATTATGTTTTTCCCCCAAAAAATTGTCCCCTAAAAACTCTAATTTATTAGATAGATTGTGGACCTTTTTATGTTTATCAAAATGGTTTTGTGTATGTATTTTGATCCGATGGAATACTTCATATCCTATATAATAAAAGAAACCAATTTCATCCACTTGTCATAATATTAAACAACACTTGTCACATGGCAATTTATTAAACTATTTTTGCCACTTGGCTTCGTAAAGTAACACCTCAAAAGTATACACACAGGTTTACTTTTACTCAAAATCTGAAACCACGCGGATCTTTTGTTTGATCTGGAGAAACCAGACCACACAATTAAACCCATATTATGTAATTTCAAACATTTTTTTAATTGACGGCTTATTTTAAAACAGTCCCGTGTAAGACACGGGTATCTAACCTAGTACAGTAATAGAAAAACTTTTCTTTGTGCCATCAATTTTTTAGATGGTATCATAGCGGGTTTAACCATATCGATCACATAAAACCTAGCCGACTAACATGACAGGTAAAAGTAATAACAATAACAATTGAATAGTCAACTCGGGCTCCACATTACTCATGATGTCAACATTCTTGAATGTAGAACTAGAAACTTTTTTAAAACGTATGTTGTTATCCCTAATGCCTAATGGGGAGGCAATACCAATCGAAGGTAAAGGGGGGACAAGATTAAATGAAGTTTTACATATTCCTAAGTTTACTTGTAATTTATTGTCGGTTAGTCAATTGAGCAAAGATCTCCAATCACAATAACATTTTTTCCTGACTTTTGTGTTATGAGGAAACTTCACTCTAGAAACTTGATTGATGCGGGTGAGTGCAGGAATGGTCAATACCGAATGAGGATGTTTAGAAGAGAAAAGAGAGCAATGATGACAACCATGGATGTTATGCACTTTTGCATTAAAAATTTCTATCATTTTGGGTGTCTTTTATTTTGTTTTGTTTTTAGCCTTCCGCTTTAACCATAAATTTTTAATATTTTTCATTTTCGCAGTGAAAGTATAATATTTTTGTTATTTTGGTTTTTGTTTTCACACTTTAGTCACAAACATTAATTTTAGCTTTGACTTCTATAATTTTAGTTTTTTCAAAGAACATCTACATTTGAGATACCTTAACAAGTAGAAACAATTATGAGTAAAATATTATGGTTGCCGGTATTGATATTAATGACCACGGTGCGGTACCCGCTTTAATGTTTTCGATAAGTCGAGCCGAGCCATTACCTACCGTGTGTGGACGCAATGTTTGCACTTCTCAGCTACATGCGAAGAGCATTGTTGTAAATATGTGGCAAAAACCATCTATAAACATTACCCAAAATAAGACCAGTGCAACTCGCAAAAGACATATAAACATAGTTGAATTTTACGTGAAAACAACATGGTTATTAATATATAGTTATTTTATTATTCATAAAATAATTTGCTCTAAAAATAACATGAAAAAATAGAAATAAGAATTAATATGATATATTCAGTTTTTTTAAAAAAAACAGTAAATTTTAAGGTGTTGTATCTAGTGTCACTTCTTTAGAATAGTCGGGTTATTAGAAATACAATTATATTACAACTACTAATATATACTAATTCATTTATGAAGTAAGAAAATTTCAACTAATGAAACTAAAAATTCTCACTAAACTTATCACCTCACGTTTCAAGAAAGTTATACCAACCACAACACCACCAATGGCTTGGCTGTCTTTTTCAACTCACACACAAACATCGACCAATAGAAACTTACCTATGAAAACAATTAATGATACAAAGTCTTAAAATCACAACTTTTGTTTAAATCTTGGTTTGATAACCTAATGTTTTACTATGATGTAGTCTTAAATTGTTGGTAAGATTAGGTTGTACTCTAAACACAAAAATCCATCCTAACTTCAACTACACCACACCTGATTTAAAATCATATGTTACCACAATTCTTTCAATCCATTTTCAACTTCTTCCATGTCATAACTACTCATTGAACACATCAGTATAACACGCGTACGCTCTTAAACTACGTGCATTGCACCATAGGTTGAGCTCGCACTTGATTCAAGAACACGGGTATACAACATGACAGCACCAAAAGATGATAAATTCGTCCCACATCCGGTGAAAGATCAGTTTCCCGGAGTCGAGTTTTGTCTCAATAGTAACCCTCCTTGGGGTATGTTTAATTTTCGTGTTAATTCGTTAAAAAGTAGAATAGCTTTTTTAATATATGATTTATGACTTATGCAGCTGAAGCAGTTATTCTTGCTTTTCAACATTATTTAGTGATGCTGGGAACCATTGTTATTATATCTTCCATTATAGTTCCTCAAATGGGAGGGAGCCATGTAAGAAACTAATGAAATCCAATCAGTTTGAAATCAATAGTTTTTCAAACAATTGGTTCAATGTGCAGGTTGAAAAAGCTTTTTTGATACAAACAATGTTGTTTGTAGCCGGAGTTAACACATTGTTACAGACATGGTTTGGGACACGATTGCCGGTGGTGATCGGAGGATCCTTTAGATTCGTCATTCCTATGCTCTACATCGCTTTGCAACATCGTTATAGTTTTTACCTTGATCCCGTCAACGTATGGTCAAATACAAACATCTTTTGTTCTTGAATTTGTTTGATTTTAGATGAGCAATTATGATACAATTTTGCAGAGGTTTCATCATACAATGAGGGGAATGCAAGGAGCACTTATGATCTCTTCACTTCTTCCTATCTTACTTGGGTTTCTTGGTCTCTGGAGAATTGTTGTCAGGTTTTTATTTCCAGAAATCTTGAAAAACTTAATAAAAATATGTAGAATGAACCAAAACTGAATCTGGGATCTGTTCAATGGTTGCAGGTTTCTAAGCCCGCTGTCTGCGGTTCCCATTGTAACCCTTGTCGGTGTTGGTCTCTACGCGCAAGGATTTCCTCTTGTAAGCAACACATATACTTCCTTTACTATGTTTCAGATTCATGTTTGACAACCGAAAGATTCTCGATTCAAGCCTGCATATGTTTTGTAGCTGGCCGAATGCGTTGAAATTGGGCTTCCTGAGTTGATTCTACTAGTTTTGTTTTCCCAGGTGAGTCTAACAGTCATTACCTGCTAACCAATAAGATCAGGTAAAAACAACTTGCACTCAAGCGCGATAAAATCACGTTTTATGTTATCTTGTTGTGATGAACTTTTCTTGATTATGGAAACAACACTAGAGAATAAGCAACTACCTGATACTTCCTATTTATACTAGAAAAACTATTAAACTTATAAAATAAGATAGGCTATACCTATTTAAAAAACAGAATCAAACAGGATATATTCATGCTAATTAAATAACAAATAAAAGACACATCAATAAACTCAAAAAAAAAAAATTCTAAAAATCCATTGAAAAATCTCAATGTATACACTGCCAATCTTCTAAATAACGCGATCTAGGATTAAAACCAGCAAGCAGTAATGAAAGTAAATAGCCTTGTTTTGCAGTATGTCCCTTACTGGTTGAAATCAAAGTGGCTTGATCGGTTTGCAGTGCTCATCTCAGTATCAACAGTATGGGCATATGCATCCCTTCTAACAGCAGCCGGTGCATATAAAACCAGACCAGCCAACACTCAGTTCAGCTGTCGTGTGGACCGCTCTGGTCTTGTAAGCGGTGCTTCATGGTGAGCCACATTATCTTTGGTACCACAGCTGACTTTCCTCAAGTAATTTTTCTTGACCTTCTAGGATTTCAACTATTTTCTTGTTGCAGGATCAAGTTTCCTTACCCATTTCAATGGGGTCAACCCACTCTTCATGCAGGAGATGCTTTTGTAATGCTAGCAGCTGCCTTCGTGTCTCTTATCGAGGTTTGTATATCTGTAATGCGTGTTCAACAATTCTAGGTCATAAATTTTAATATTTAATCTTTTTACAGTCGACAGGCACGTTTATTGCAGCAGCAAGATACTCGAGTGCTACACATGTACCATCTTCTGTTTTAAGTCGAGGAGCTGCTTGGCTGGTGAGAAGTGATAACTGTTCATATTAATTTGATATCATTTCTAAAGATGTCAGATTACAAACATAGTTAATCTCTTTGGACATAATATTACAGGGAATTGGTATCTTGCTGGATGGAATGTGGGGCACGGGAACTGGCTCAACTGCATCAGTGTACGAAATCAACTTAAAAAGCCCATATATCTTCTATAATAACCTCGGATTTTATCATATTTGTTCATTGATGATATATTTTTGCGTGTTTTTGATAGTGAAAATGTAGGTCTTTTGGCTGTCACTAAAGTGGGAAGCAGAAGAGTGGTTCAAATGTCTGCAGGATTCATGTTTTTCTTCTCCATCTTAGGTGTGTTCTGCTCCTGGTATAACATAAGCCAATCCATTACAGTTTTTCATGATATGAAATCTGTTAGTTTTGACCGATTATTCAATAAACAAGAATTTTTCTTGATTTCTTAATTAGGAAAATTTGGAGCGATTGTTGCTTCTATACCTTTACCAATCATTGGAGCTCTATATTGTGTCTTGTTTGCCTACATGTGTAAGTATAGTTCTTAATCTTAATATCCTCTTTGTGCAATGAAAACTGCAGCGGATGATGTGGAACGGGTCAGACTCCAGTGGCAAATTTTTGTTTAAAATGGTTGACTATTAGTCAAATACCTGAAATGCCATGGATTATTCTACATAAAACAAGACTGAGTTGATTTGGGTTCAGGTTGTACATTATTTCAATGGGTTCAAATAAAAATTAGCCAAAAGGAAACGGGTCAAACATGTTAAAAGTTTCCAAGACTATAACTAAATCGACAAAGGATGCAACCTGCTAGACTGTTTCATTTGAAAACTAAGATAATTGTTGCATGCAGAAACAAATGCTTGTAGGTCAACCCAACCTGACTTGTGTGACCCGTACTGAATAATGTTCCATTTCAACCCAACCTGTTTTGACTCAAGTGCCTGACCTGTATCTTTCCACATATCGTAAATTCAAAACTAATAATTCGTTCATTGTTTTGATTGATTATGGTTTTGAACAGCTTCTGCTGGTTTAGGATTACTTCAATACTGCAACCTTAACAGTTACAGAACAAAGTTCATACTAGGCTTCTCACTCTTCATGGGGCTTTCCGTCCCACAATACTTCAACAACTACGTGGTAACAACGGGAAAAGGCCCTGTTCACAGTAGATCCACTTGGGTACACACAACTATCCTTCGCATCCATTTTACACAATATATCATGTTTTTATATTCGATTTAATCTGTTTATATACAGTTCAACGAACTAATGCTGGTGATATTTACATCTCCGGCAACGGTAGCAGCAATTGTTAGCATGTTTCTTGACCGGACTCTCGGTTACAACCACAAAGACGTTAGAAAAGACGGTGGAAGACATTGGTGGGGAAAGTTTAAGTACTATGAAAGAGATGCTAGAAGTGCAGAATTTTATTCACTTCCTTATGGTCTTTCTAAGTACTTTCCTTCTGTTTAATGGTTTATTGAACATATTAAGCAGATTTGCAGGCTTGTGAATATGATTGTACTATGTTTAAATCAAGAATGTATCTTTTCCTGTTACTGTGTATAATGGAACAAATTGACTAACTATATTCTAAGATGGTCTAAGGAGTGGTGTAACTATTAAAATGTTCGGTGTCATTTTAGACTAGTCGTATTGGATACGTAAAAAACATAAAAAAACGAGTATCAGATGTGAAAATTTGTACCTCTGATAACAGCCTTCAACTCTATTTTCTTTCCAAGTTTTATAATTTCCTCAAATCAGTAGTGTTCACTTCATTATAGGCAGGAACCAAATGAAATATTGAGAAAAGGGTATTCATTAGGTCAACCAAATCTCAAAATCGAACGCCATTGCTAGAATATATGATCCAAGGGTTTCAACAGGATATGAAAAATGTACCTTGATAGCTGGAAACCTTCAATCTAGATCAACCTAATTCAACTGATCCCACAACACCCCTGCAGCCAATCACAAACAAGTTTCACTTTTATATTATGATTTGTAACAAGTAATTGAGGTTAAATTAATCTTCTACTTCTAGTTCGATTGCATTTCACTCATTAACACACTTATATTATGTGTTTCTATGGTTGTAAAAGAGAAAACTAGTAATGCAATAGAAATTTATCAATAGTTCAACACAAGACACCTTCAACAAACTAATAATTCATTATGTATAGAATTCATTAAAGTTTCTTTAAGAAGGCATTTCATCGAACACCTAGCATGCATGTTTAAACTTTAAACCTCCTATATGATGCTTTATTAATTAATTGATTTCAAATAAGTTAGAATAGTTATTTGGGCAGCTAAACAGATTATAACATTTGAAATATGATAACCCAACATAGGTCAAAACCCATAATTTGGTCCTGATCACCAAAAATTACAGCATTTATGATTTCTCATCAAGATTTATAGTCTCCCTATTTTTCTGATATTTCTCAAAATATATACTTTGAGGTAGAAAAGAGGAGAAAATGCTACTTACAAATGATGGTGATAATCAACAAAGATGATACAGTAGATGATTATGATCAATTTGTGAGTTTCAATTCTTTTTCTTCATCTCGGTCGTACCCACACCACCCTCAAAGGCTCATCATATATAAACTGATTTTTATTCTTTTAGTATAGACTTTGAAGACTGAGACTGTCTAACAACACTTCCAACAAATTATTAATCTTTCTCCCTATCCGTTTCGGTTACCGAAATACATGTTGGTGTTTCTAAATTTTATCACTTATAGCAACTAACGGATCGCAGTTAAAACATTTAATGATGTTAATGGTTTTCTATTTATAGACCAATGCTTTAAAGTTTGATCGAAAAAAAAATATGAGTTAACTGATGTAGAATTATCTTGAAGCGGTGCTTACACCGTGAGTAAAAATTTTATCCAGTTTAACCTAACAACATCCATGGCCCCTTATAAGTTATAACACCTTGCATATCGTTAGTTAGTTAATTAGTTATTTTCATAACTTGTTAAGTATAATTATATTAAAAAATAACATGCTTCATTGAAACCCATCTCATGAAGAATTGCAAAAAGAATAAATTTTGTTGACTTACTTTGCCAACAAGTAGGGCTGTAGACGAATCGAACCTTCAACAAACAGTTCATGAACCGTTCGGCGAAAAGTTCGTTTGTTCGTTTAATAAACAAAAGGACACGGACAAAAAAAACTTGTTCGTTAAGCTAAACGAATGGACATGAACAGAGGTTGCGTTCGTTCGTTTACGTTCGTGAACGTTCGGTAACGTGTTCGTTTATGTCCATTCGTTTAAGTTCGATAATTCATTATGTTTTTAAATTTTATATTTAACATTTAGGTGAATACTTTATAATTATAGATGCAAATATGGTCATGGCAACATTACTTTTGTTGTATATGAAACAAATTATGATCATGCCTCATGGGTTTAAATATAAAATTAAAATATTATTTCTTTCTTAAGGTTTATTTGGTTTGGTTGTATATGAAGGAAGATTTAATTGCAATAATCTTAATCAAAATATAACGGGCCTAATGGCTATTTGAATACTAATAAGGTTATGAGGTTTATTAATTTTTTTATGTGTGTTTTATATCATTTTTTAATCTAATTTGTGTTTATTGTAAACAATTTCATTAAATCAGAGAAGTAAATTAAGGATACTTTTTATGAATTATGACCTATTGATTAGTTGTAATGTTAATTAAATTTGGATAATTGTCTAATTTGGTCAAGCTTAATTTATTAGTTTGGTGGTGGATTGTTAAAGATTAACAATGTTTTGTCAATATATTCTAGTCAAATGTTCATCTGTGTCCGTCTGTGTTCGTTTTTTCCGTTTATGTCTATTTGTGTCCATGAACAAAGTTCACGAACTGTTCGCGAGCAACTTTAAAACATTAAGAAACGAACATGGACAAATTTTTATGTTTGGAACTTGTTTATGAACAGTTCGCGAACAACTTAAAACCTTAACAAATGAACACGGACAAGCCTATGTGTTCATCCGGTTTGTTTACAACCCTACCAACAAACATAGGCCGTCAAAGTTTGATTACATGATTTTGCTTTTTATATTTGTAGTCAATATTTAAGATGAAAGTTTTCTAACTCATTCCAAAAAAACATGGAAAAAACCTTCCTTCTTAAATAATGTTATCGTTCTCAAATAAAAATATCAACGAATATTACATCAATGCAACAAAATAGCCTCACATGATTTGAGAGCAAAATAGGCTCACATGGCAAGTACATGATGGGGTTTTGACGATTGTTGATTCACGGCATATAAATCATATACAGACTAAAACTTTTATGAAATACAACGTTAGGAGTTTTGAACTTATTTGTTTAGTAGTTAGACTTACTACTTAGCAATAAGATTGGTAGCAATACCGGTATCGAAAATGGAGAAAAGTGGATATCAAGCATCATACTGAACTTATCGGCTCGGTACTAGTAATTTTGATACTTTACCGTTTTGGTATTTTTCACTTTGTTGGCTAAAAAAAAGTATAATATCCTGATAATCCAAAAAAAAAATATTCATAATCATGAAACTATAGTGCCAAAAATATACAAGCCGTCTAAAAAATATTCAACAATCAGATCAAATTCATTCGACTTACATTATTGTTTATACAAAAAATGTTATAATGCCTCAAAATCGAATAAAAAAATTTGTAGTCTTACCTTGTATATAAAACATTCAAATTCAAAACATCCCAAAGTTATATAAAAATGGTATAAAAACTATTTTTTGGTACCCCGTATGAAATCATTCATAAGTAACGCATATTACCGATACCGAAATACGACAAAATCGAATGCCAGCACCAACTTGGTTCAGTCGGTATCGGCTCGGTAGAGTATCAATACGACAATACCCATATACCAAACGCTAGTTTTATTTGTACTTTAACTAAATCACATCAAAACGATGCTCCCCTAAGTCAACTTTAACGTGAATATCCCGCAAAGAGTGCTATTCTCATTTCTCTCTCCCTCAAAATTTCACTATGAAAAACTAAGCCACCCTTGAAGTAGCTTCTTCTTGTTAACATAAAAAATCTATCTTCCACCTAAGCGTCAATCGTCCCTAATAACTCCAATGTGCTATTATGTCATAAAGATATATCTCAATAAAATCGTACAGTTGTTTATAATAATAATAAAAAATACAATTTCTGAACACTGTGCGACCATGAGGTAATAGCGAAATAGCTCATGGGTGAATACTATATTGATATTTTGCATGTAAATAAATAAATAAAAGAGTTGTTGTAATGTTAAATGAATCTCCAATAATGTGAATCATCCAAAAACACGTACCACTCGTTGACTAGTCAATACACATATCCCAACTCTTATCAAAATGCACCAGCCCTTGGATTCATTTCTCATCATCTTAAATACCACACAAAAATATATACACATTACAATTACAATTACACCGAAAACATGTCATGTCCCAAACCATAAACCATGCGTTCCTCCACCATCATACAACAACCACCACTCACCACCACTAACCACCATTCACCACCGACCATCGACGCACTCATCACCGCCGAATCCCACCATGCTCCACTTTCCGACTACACAAGATCCGTCCACCTAACCCACCGTCAAGACTCAATCAACTGGATACTCAACGTACGTACGTGTTTTCGATACAATGCATTACTTAATTAATTAGTTGTTATATATATACTCAAAAACCGATACTAGCTATTGATGCAGGCTCACTCACATTACCAGTTTCATCCCATAACTGCGATACTCTCTGTCAACTATTTCGACCGCTTCCTCTCTACAACCACCTCTCTTGAGGTAGGTATAGTTATATATAGCTTCATCATTTGCATGTGTATATATATATTGCTGCATATAACAAGATTAATGAGGGTGATGATACACGTACGTACAGTGGAATAAGAGATGGAAATTTCAGTTATTATCAGTGGCGTGTTTATCTTTAGCTGTTAAAATGGAAGAAGCAGAGGTACCGTTGCTTTTAGATCTTCAAGTTGCGGAGCCCCGATTCGTATTCGAACCCAAATCCATTCAGAGAATGGAGCTTTGGGTAATGAAGAAGCTTAACTGGAGGCTCCGATCAATTACTCCCTTTGATTTTCTCCATTATTTCATCTTCAAACTCCCACAATCATCTTCCTTCAACCACCATTGTTTCCATTGGAAATGTTCTCATCTTCTCCTCAAAACCATTCGAGGTAACTAAATCCCTCACCTGATTTAGCAATTTAGCAAATACCAACACTTAACTTTTAATTGAATTGATGATGATTTTTTTAAAGTTTTTTTGAATGTGAACAGTGATTGACTTTTTAGGGTTTCGGGCGTCTGAGATAGCAGCGGCGGTGGTGATATCGGTGGCCGGAAAAGGTGTGGAGATACCGGAGATGTACTACGAGAAAGTAAACAAAGTACTAATTAATTCCTGATTTTCTTTTCTTTTCTTTTCTTTTGTCATAAAGTGTGATGCATAAAAAGCTGTGAAAATGATTTGATTATGAACAGGAAATGGTGAGAAGCTGTCATCAACTAATGGAGGAGTATTTGGTGGACACGTGTCCGTCGGCTAAAGTCAGAAAAGAACGAACATCCGATGAGTCGCCGGCGAGTCCCGACGGTGTACTAGATGCAGCGTCGTGCGTCAGTTGCGATACGCGTTCCGGTGATCGTGATTTAGTCCGGTTGCCGCTCTCCGGCGGCGATGAAGATAGGGACGCTAAGAGATTAAGGTTTATTGTACAGGAAGAAGAATGATAAATAATAATGAAGTATAATTTCTTGTTTTATGTTATTAATTTATTATATATATATATATAGTTATATCTTCTCAATTAGTTAAACAAAAAATGGAAAATTTTTCTCTTTTTTCTTTTCTATGTTCTGTTGAAATTAACTTTGATGGGTTTTTTTATTCTTACAATGAATGGTAGATCTATGTTTATAAAGTTTTTGTGTGATATAAATTATTGATTATTGGTTGTGAAAGTGATTAATTTAGCTGGAAGTAACTAAGAAAATGAATATATTAAACACATTTTAAGTCATAATTTCTCCATTTTTTATTATTATATAATCTTTGCTAAAACTTAATTATTCTTTATATGCTTTTCTTAAATAGTATCGTATGCAGGGGCGTACCCACTTTGGTGGGGTGGGGGGCGCCCCTCCTCCTGCGAATTTTTTTTTTTTTTTTATATGTTAAATTCTCGATCGACCCCCATAAAATTTAACCCTCGACCCCCATACAGACTTGAAAACTCAGTTTAATGCCCAGTTAGTAGCCTATATGAGACACATAATATTTAACAATGGATTGGGTTATATTATGGTTAGAAGATAGTAACATATATTTATTTATATTGTCATATATAGTCAATCATTATGGTATTGTAACCTTAAGTGTTTCACCATTGCACAAAACCATCAATATAGTTGATGATTTGGATGGTCATGAGTACAAAATGGAAATATATAAATAAATTAACTACTTTTGCTAAGTAATCAAGTGAGAAGTGATGAATGGTGGAAAAATTAGTTGTAGAACCAAGGTTCACAACATCACCATTTTTATACCATAACACAAGTTTTCCAACATAATATTGTTTGGAAACATGGTTTGGTTTCATTAACTTCTTATTTGTAGATTAGTGACTTAAAAAAGATGTATATATAATGGAGGCATATGAAGTTTAAAAAACAAAATAAAAGATTTATTTTATATAGTTTGAGAAAAACAATCCTAACTCGAACCTCAAAATGGTGATTCACCAAACTCTATTTACCTTGGTAAATACATGGTAAAGTTATAGAGGATGTTTCAAGTATTTAGGAATAAAAATGAAAGAAAGAATAAAAAACTCACAAGTTGTTGTTGAAAATTTGTTGAAAAAAAGATGAAATTTGAGAGAGAGTTTGAAAGATGAAAATTTGTAGAAATTCTTAAATAGATTGAAAGAGTTTGAGAGAGAGTTTAGATAATGAAAGTAATTAGAGAGATTTGGTTTGGTATTTATAGATAAAAATTAGGGTTAGACATTAAATAAGTTGGTTGAGTGGAGGGAATGAAAATTTTTACTTTTAAATATAAGTGGAGGTAAAATAAATTTTTTTTAATTTTGACCTATCAAATTTATTTGTTGTCATTTTTTTTAATTTAACCCGACCCGGTTCGACCCGAACCGAATCGAACCGGATTGAAAAAAATATTATATATCGATACTTAAACGATTACTACCAAATTTCCGACCCCATGAAAAAATTTCCTGGGTACGCCACTGATCGTATGTTCTTAAAATATAATAAGTTGTCATGTTTTAGTTGTTACATACTTTTTTAATAAAATTGAATCCGATTGTAACCCTATTAAGGTATATAACTTACGTATCATGATATAACGAATGTGATTTGAGTTTTTTATATGAGATCCAAAATTTTTTCTTTGTTTGTGTTATTTTTTGTGGATTTAGCTTGTTTTGGGTTACCATCTAGCTTTATGTCCAAGCATAAGGGTTTTGCGTGGTATGGCTGACGAGTTTCTGCTGCGTAAAGAGAGTTGTAGTGAGTCTCTATTACATTTATAGTTAGGAGCCTCAATACCGATAAAAACACATATTGATATAGAGATGAAGTTTCGATCTCTGTCCTTACATCTCTAAGCATTCAGTTATATACCGTCGTTGCAACTTGCAACCTCAAATTTTTTTAAAAAAGTCTCTTTTAATTGATAGAAAAATCACAACACAAACATGTATACGGTATGGTCTCTCTTAATTTCACTATAATCATTCTTGACAATGTGAGGCCATCTGCTAACAAGATGCTATGTGAGATTATAGTTGTGAGTTCTTTATGGCTAGAGTCTAGAATAAGAAGAGGGATTCATATTGCTATGTCAAATTTTCTTTTTAACCCTGGTTAAATGTCGTTGTTGGGTGTTATATTTTTGTTTGTTGTTTATGCTATTTTTGTCCTTTACGTTTATACTTACAGGGTTCTTATATATTTTTTACTGAGACTACACGTAATGGGCGTTATGCACCTCGAAAAACGCCCAATAACGCCCCATAGACCACTACACGGGGGCGTTATGGGGGTGCTATGAGTGTGGGCGTTTCCTCCATAACGCTTGCGCCCCCTCTCTCTTCCCCATTTTTGCTCACACAATCTCTCCCACTTCTCTCTCTTGATAATGATTAAGGGACATTATCCCACTACGCCACTTTTTAGTATAATGCCCCTTACATAGTCATCGTCCACATGACGAAGAATACCCTTCAGAGCATTAACCATTACATATAGTTTAATAACAAATATAACTAATGATGACAAAGTGGTTATCATAAGTGGTGTTACTAGTTTACTCTTTGAACAAATTCGACCATCAGAGAAGGGGATATTACTAGAAGCAATGGTGTCAAGTACGATATGGATGAGGGCTCGCAGCAAGATGAAAGCACCTGCTTCTTTACTCAGTTTTCATATAGATCCGGGCTGAATTTAATATGTCTTTGTTGTGATGTTGTCATGTTTTGTTGTTTCTTATTTTTGTACTGATTTTATGGGGGTTGAGCTTCCTGTTAGCCTCTCTTTCGTAATAATATTCGTCGTTCAAAAAAAAAGTTTACTACAGTAACACATTTGCTTGTTTGACTAGAATTTTGATGTCAATCACTTTGTCAAGTCACATGAAATGCATTGAGGTGGGTTGGAAATTGCTAATTAAAATAACCAATTCGAGGGATGAGTCTAAAATTGCGTAAATTGAAAATAGTCGTTCACAAAAATATATTTTTTTTTGGTTTTTATAAATACCTACTTAGCACTCTGATGGAATTTTATTTTTTTGTTTATGCCTTTTCTATTACTATGTTTTTATAATGAAATAACATGTTATTAAGCCATGTTTAACACGAGTACCCCACTACGGGATGGGATCTTCAACCACATGAGTGCTTAGAGGGTGTACGACCAAAGGTTTTCTGGTTTCGGATCCATTTTTGAATAGAGAAAACGTTCTTGTGAGGATATGCAATTGAGAATTGCCTGAATTATTCTATAGCTTTGCTTGAATGTTTAGACCTTTTGTAACCATATGTTTTTTAAAAGGGAAATTGGATTCTATTAATCCCAACTTTCACCTATTGGCTATTATTAATCTCAACTTTACTATTGGTCATTATTAATCTCAACTTTCACTTAAGTGGCCACTATTGAGCCTTCCGCTAACTTTTACTAACTCCGTTAAAAACTAATGATGTGGCATCCATGTGTCAGATGACGTGGCAGCTGCCATTTATTTATATATGGGAAAAAAGAATAAAAAAGTTACATGACAGCTGCCACGTCATCTGACACATGGATGCCACGTCATTAATTTTTAACGGAGTTAGTGAAAGTTAATGGAAGGCTCAATGGTTGCTACTTAAGTGAAAGTTGGAATTAATAATGGCCAATAGTAAAGTTGGGATTAATAATGGCCAATAGGTGAAAGTTGGGATTAATAAAATCCAATTTCCCTTTTTAAAATAGGTCATTTACACCCAATGTTAGTTTGAGTGTTAGTTAACCATAAAAAATGATTAAATTACCTAATTTCCTCTCTTGTTTTTTTAATTCTTTACTTACAAAAAACCCATCTAACAATTAAAGAAAAATCTAATCTCATAAGTAACATAGCAAATACATATCATTCATGTGTAAAAGTCCAAAGTGTAAATCGACAAGTCATAATTCAAAAGTAAACAATAAAGCTCTAAAGTAAACAATAAAGCTCTAATTAAATCGAACGAGGCAAACAAGAAACAACAATAGAGTACTTACCATCCACTCTACAAAACAAACATACAATAGTGCAAAAAAGAAAAGTACAAAAAATTCAAAGCTAAATTGACCAATATTCCTAAATAAGTTTTATATAAATAGTTAAGTTACCCATAGTTACGGTGAGCATATATTCATTTGATTTTATCAAAAATCTCGTGAATACTTGTTATGAGGTTATTAGTATTAGCTTTGAAACGATGGTTATGGTTTCTACTCTGTAGTTAACTACTTTTGTCAAATTGTCAATGGATGATTTATTAGTAATAGCTTTGCAATAATGGTGGCTAACAATAATAGTTTCTTGTTAGGACAATTGTTTAATAATAAACTAGTGTTGTAAACGGTGACGGTTTTTTTTTTCATGTATAGTTTATTTTACTCTTACACATAATATAGTCAATTAAAAATCAAACTAATCAGGGATGTAAATGACTATTTTAAAAAGCCTAAGATTGTATAATTTCTTAAATATTCAAGCAAGATTACAAACTAATATTGAATGTACTCCTTTCATTTCATTTTAAGTGTCATGTGACCCACAACATAAAGTTTAAGAAAAGGTAGATTATTATATAATTTAAACTTATAAAATGACAATATTATCATTAAAATCCTTTGTCTTTTAGTCATAAAGTAGTTTTTTAGTTAAATAATTAAGAGAAAATTGAAAATTATATTTTTGTTTTTGAAATAGATACTTAAACTAAAACAATAAAAAAATATGAACATTTAAAATAAGACGAAGAAAGTAAATTGCTGTGATACATTTTCCACTTTAATTTCAAAAATTATAGATAAATGAACTTTGATTGGCTATGGTGCATTTGTTGGGGACTTGAGGGTTTTAAAAAGTTAATACAAATTTTTTTTTTGAATAGCCATTTAAATATAATTAACAAGAGACTAGAATCACAATCAATACAACTAAAAAGATAAAGGCAAAACAAACATGACACACAACTAAAACAAAAATGTACACAACATTATAAAACGGTCATTTTTATAAAATTTGACGTGACATTTACTGTGTGAAATAAACTCTTTTCAAAGACCTTTTAGCAAGATTTTTGTTCTGCAACTCTGCTCATGTGGGGTTTCGCCACGTGTTCACGACAAATGTACCTTACTTGTCTTGACTTTTCATTTTTGGAACTTTGTGATATTTATATTAACCTCCTGAACTTCTCTATAATATCATCTATGGCTTAAACTAAATAGTTCACTTTTCGTGTTCCCAAAATTTCGATCGAAGGATTGAAATTTGAGTTATTATTGCTCGAAACAAGCCAAATTGAAGTTTAAATTTCGAATGTTTGATTTTGGTTTAGAAACCAAAAAAGAGTAAAATCAAATAAAATTCTCTAAGTGTTAAAAAAATTATATTCTTAACATCAAACACTAATATATATAACCATGTCTATAAATAAATTATACACATTGTCAACTTATAGAAGACGAGAATGTATGAAGCCTAACAACATGCTCAACATAAAAGTGTCTTAAAAGGTATAAACCAATAGAACTAATTAATATGGTTGGATTGATGTTTTCTCTATTCATAATAACAAAGTGCATGCAATGTAATAAGATTATATAGCGGCCACTAGTCCTCACCAATCACCATATCCCTTCCTTCGTATCGTATGATGAAGTTTTCAAAAGCATTAAAACAACAACAAAAAAAACTGGCTACCTTCGGTTAACGACTTGAGAAAGCGATGAAGCAACCCATCGTTCATTATCTAGTGTTATGACTCGTCATGCTTATCATCCTTTGATGATAGGTTAAAAATCGTTACATAACATTGTGATAGTAAATACATATGTAGTTAAAAAATGATGTCTCATATCTAAAACGACATTTGTGGAAACTCACTTGACATCATTACTATTTATATAAAGTGAAACGACATCTCATAACTGTTTTGCATCATGCATGTGTACTCAAACATAAATTGATGTGCGATTATTGGAACCTCCCATTTTTCGTATTTGACTTTTGGGATTCAGTAAAACAATTTGATGGGCTGTTTTCATGTACTCCTTTAAATTAAATAGCACAGCTACTAAAGTGACTAGCTTTGATGTTTTCTGTATTTTCAAGTTTAGCATTTATAAACAACACAATCTTGTCGGTATACATAAACATAAACGTATGTTGCATAATGAACTTAATTTTATAAGTATTATTTTTTGTTATACAACGACAACCATAACGGCTTTTTAATCTCACCCATAAACGACAACCATACCAAATTAATGGTGAGATGTAGATCAACAAATCGTACCTTTATTTCAAACAATAATATAGACTAATCTCACTAACATAAGTTAGTTGTACGTCCAAGTTCCAACTGTATAAGGGTGGTGGACAGTGGTGGATCCTAAACACTTGTAGCACGGGGATTGAAAATCACGGAAACAAGCTCAATACATATATAATATATGTAATTTTTTTTTACACGGAGGCGAGATAATTTATAAATAATTTAAGTTATCGGGGTAAAAATCAGAACTTCTGACAAGAAAACGCGCAAGGGATGTCGTCCATTACGACTCCTTAAAGGATGCGCCTTTGGTGGCGGGGTGTATCTTTCACGTACTCTTACCACCCGACGTTTACCCTCAGTACCCTTGTAGATCGCGTTGCCACCATCAAGTACCCTCATATACATTTTATTTTTATTAATTACATCAATCTAAAACACAAACATGAGTCATATATATGATTGCATAAATGCCTTGTAAATTCGTAATGATGGACACACAAATACGAGTCATACGAATACAAAAGTTTCAAATAATTACAGCATAAGAACAATGGTAAAGTTATAAATTCCATAAGAACATGGCTCTCATATATATATACTAGTTTAGTGCCCGCGCTACACTCGGGAACACAATTCAAGTGATGCTTTTAAGGATGTTCATGAACGTTCCAATAAGTTTTGAAACAAAACCGTGGTAAACCGAAACACGAAATATATTTTTAAAAATTAAATTTTTAGTATAGCAATATTAAACTCAAATTAAAGAGAATAAAATGCTCAGTTTTATGGTGTAGTTTATTTTTTTTAAATCCATATAAAAAAGTTATGTATATTTATAAAACACTGAGGTCTTTAATTGTATATTATTATTAATTTTATCCATAAGTTTCATTTTCACACCCTATCAAATATAAACCGACTTATGTACACCCCTTGTAGTAGAGGATTAAAAGTATAAATACTTTTAAATTTTTCAGAATTTTCCAAAGTTTTACGGGACCAAAAATGTAATTAGTTTTATTATAATATATTTTATATATTTTTTAAATAAAAAATTATTATTATGAGATAAACTCTCAAATGATGCCACATAAGCCAGAAGCTTTAAAATGGTGCCACATAAGTTTTTTTGGTTTTGCTATATTATATAAAAGAAAAGATGTGTATTTTTATAAAAAAAAATAGTTAAACATTAAACCAAAAATTATTTATTTGGGCCCATTTATTAAACTGAAATAAAAGTTATGTCTATATGCATCAAAAATTTTTTGGCCCAGTTATTCATTAGTAGCTTAGCGTGCTTGGATTTTTTTTCCGTTTTCCAGCTCGCACTTGGCCCAGTTTCGGGTTTGCCTCCAACTGCCATTAAGCTGCATCTCTACATACGCACATAATGCATACATACACACAAATACACATCGGAATTATGTTTTTTTTGTGTAACATGTAATTTTCAACATATAATAAGGAGGCTAGACTGCCGATTTTGAAACCCACTTAACCTACCCAAACTTGGAACGTGCAAGACCGGGGAAGGTGATGAACCCAAACTAACCGAATGAGATAACCGGCGGTGCCCCTTGCACCTTGACTATCTCATTAGTTGTTGTCTCTATAGATGGTATTTGTTCTCTCAAAATAACAGTTAATGGTTATCTCATTAGTTGTTATTACGACAATTATTATATATCAAAGTATTTTTTTAACGACGGGTATTTTATTAAAATAAAAGCTAGCAAGAAGCTAGATACATGAAAGAGAAAGACAATTAAAATTTATGCAAAAATTAAAATTATTTCGAACTATCTCATTTCAACCATTGTAGTTTCACCAGATAAAATAAAAAGACAAATTCATATGAACAACTAATGAGAAGAAATATCTTTCACCAATCTACATTACCACCTCATTTTAACCGTGAACTACTTTCAGGGCAATCCTTATTCTGTTGCGGATGATTTATATTTTTAAGTGTTTTGCTCCATACACACATTACATATACACATATATACATGGCCGTGGTACGGTTCCTAAAAAAGTTTTTTTTCGTACGAAGCATAGAAAGTCATTAGGATGAACAAGCTATAGTGATCAGGACCGTTATCTTTGATACTAGCTCACGTAGGCAGGCTCAGTGCTAGAATTGCCCAATCATATGTTTGTGAGCCTTAAAAAGCCAAATTATTTGTTTACGACCAAAAGATCGATAGTTGAAACCCTGAAGAGTACGGGTTCTAGCTTTCTCTTTAGGTACCCCCTTGTGTGAAGGAGAAGCTGCAGAATCAGTCCTAGCTATCTGATAATAGCAGCTGATGGGAGGCAAGATCCAAGCCAGTGATTAACGCCCTTGCATGTTCTTACCCGAAAACAATATGTTAAAAAAATAGCACTAGAAAGAACAGTTTAAAGGAAGCTTCCTGATAGATTCAGAAAAAAAAACCTCTCATAAACAAACTCCTTTTGTACTTAAATATTATAAATATCATTATATGGCTGAACTATATTACGTCTGAGGTTACTCCAGGAGGCGTTTACTCTTGCACCAAACAATGGCGATAACATACAAGATGATAGTACCAGTTGTACTACCACCCACAGTCCATAGAAACTTGCGGTTACCAACGTCCTTCTGTTCTTGGGTGTCGTCTTGAAACAAGTCGATATGAATATTCATTCCAAACACTCCTGCAACCACCACAAATGCACTCACCATCAAAGTTGCAGTTGTTAACATAACTCCCATTTGCAGCAGATGATTCTGCTTGTCATCCAGCATTATGTTGATGTAGTCTTCTGTGTCATCCACATACTCCCTCAACTGCAGCATACAAACATCAAAATTCAAAACTCATCATAAATATATATTTTTTTTACAAATAATATGTTGGTTACCGTCGACAGTTTATTCAGAGTGCCATCAATCTGAACAAAGTAAGCCTCCAAGAGCATTTCAAGTTCCTCAATATCAAGGTGCTTGCTATTACCGCTTCGTGTTGTACTAGTACGGGTCCCACGGCTCTCTCTCCCGACTCGGAAAAGATGTTCCGAATGGTTATCCATTTGCGCGTTTGTATTTTCATTACCATCCATTAAACCCTCACCAGGAACTCTAATATGATTAATACGACAATGGTTTTTCAGATTAAATCGTAGAAAGACATTACAATACAAGAAATTAAGAGAACAGTTATAATCACAAATTAACAACCGAACCTGTCATCAATTTCTGTTTGAAGAATCTCTTCGTTCATGGCATCTTCTTCATCGACAAAAGTGGAAGAAGATGAAGAATTATCAAGTTGTTGCTCCAGCTTGTCGGTCAGATACATTTCCGCCATATCTCCATCATCATCTAGCAACTGCTCTAATTCATCCCTAACCTGAATAAACACAAATAATAAGAAGCCAAATAACACAAAAACTGAAACTTGTTTTGAATTATGGAGTTTAAACCAACGGACCTTTTGAACACGCCCGGTAATAGCAACCAGCCGACTTTTAATTTGGCGGACACGTTCCAAATTTAAAGTACTAATCTTAGAAGTCAACTTATCCAGTGCAGGATGTGCTTCTTGCTCCAATGTCCTTGCCTAGAAACAAAATCTTCTGATTAAAAAAACATAGATTAAACAAATAATTCACAACTCACAAGGTACAAATGAGACCTCATTATCCAAAGAACCGCAAGCTGCCTCAAGACACGCTTCAAGTGCAACAAACTCAAACGGAAGAAGCTTTGGGCCATCTCGTTTATCAAACGAATGTTTGCCATCAGCTTTAACCTCCTGACCACCGCCCTCTGGAACATTAGCGGCTGCTCTTGGCGGACTAACTTCTCTTGACCGTGGCTCGCTCAAATCATACAAACGTGTCCAGTCAGTATCACCATCTACCGCTTCCTTCTAACAAGTTACAACAACATCAATGTCAGCAAACGAAACATCCACATCAAAAACTTGCTCCACACTTTCAACATATGAAACAAATCAGTTAAAAGTATGAGTCTTTCAGATTTCAATTTCAGTAAACATAATTTAAAGTTAATTGACTTAAATCAAGTACTTTTGCACTCAAATTAGGGCATCATTTAGCACAGATTTTCAAAATCCACAAGCATAGCGCAACAACAATCCCTAATTCAGAAAATTTCACAATTATCTGTAACAATCGAAGCTAAACCCTAGATATGCATTAACAAATGAATTTTAAAAGAAATTAACCTGAGAATTAGCGTGATGATGACGCAAAATCCGGCGTTGAAGTTCATCAACAAAGGGAGCAACAGACGGATCTTTGGAATTAAGCAACAACACCTCTTGTGCAGTAATTATAGCTTTAATATGCTCCAGATTAATAACAATCGCTCGTTCTCTGCCAAGAACAGTAGACGGATACGATAAGATCGGGTCAAGTATCCGAAGATCTCGTGCAGGTAACCCGGTGCGGCGCATGGTAGCGTGTTTACCGGCTTCAATAATCTGAGCTTGACCGGTGGAATCGAGAAGAAGCCATGGTCTGACTCCGGTTGCCTTTTTCCGGAGACCTGGTCCACCGACGTTCAACTGTGCGGTGGCAGTTCGTATGGAGTCGAAGGTTTCTTCTTCCGGTGTGGCGGCGAATGCGACGGCGACTGGAGGAGTGACCCTCATGACGTCAGCGCCGATGAAGCGTAGGAGGTGATTGTGGTTTGGAGTATTTATCGGGTAACAATCCCGATCAGTGATGGGTGATGATGGTACCAAAATAAATATATTTTTTTGGTCCTACAGTCATAATCAGAGTATGAGCCATGAGGGCATAAATATTATATTCGCTTAATACAAAATTATATTAACCTTATGATATTTTATTACGATATAACACGTTTAAAATAGAGGTGTTATACATAGTTTAACCGTTCATCGGTGATTTCAATTGGTACAATATAGCTTGGTTAAGCTAGTGTATTTGTTTACATATGGGATTTAGAAAAATTGATTCTACCGGTTTGCGTTTAACCGATTTATATTATTTAGTTTAAAGTTTGTTTAACTTATTAGCTCATGTTTCAACTTAATCTTGCGTTCAATTTATTTATCTTACATAACTTTAGTATACTATGGTTATTGGTGATTAATCTTTTTATTTTGTATTGTATGAAACTAAAATAGTTATTTATGTTGATGCAAATAATGATGATAGTGAATTTTGTCTATTAAACGATCATAAACTTGGTGCATTCAATACCCCCGTGTCATAAACCTAATGTAGACTTCTATTAAATAAACTATGCTAGAAAATTGTTTTTTGATTATGAAATATATGTAGATTGGATTATTTTTGAGGTTGTATTTTCATGAAATTAAAGGGTTGACTAGTCAATCTGATTGAACCACCCGGTACAACCCTATTTAACCAATTGAATCGTTTGAGTCTGAACAGTTACGGTATAAAAGATTACATTTGTCAAATAATTTTAAGGTTTATATTACTTTGCTTGATATAACAAATATAATTGTACCTTGGGGTTTGTAGGTTTGCCTCCATGCACTTCTCCTGGGTTGGAAACCCTCTAGACCCAAACAATGTATTTATTATGAGGGGTCAATTCTTCAACTAGACGTAAACAATGTCATTCTTCATGGCACACTTCACAAAGAAGTCTATATAAACCAACCATTGGGTTTTGTTCACCCTAAACTTTTCAACCATGCGTTCAGACCCACTTCTCAGTATTGGTTTTCATCGGCATGATGATATAATTTGTTACCTTATGGTTCGGACTTCCTAGCACGCTGTATTCACCCCTTTGTCAAATGTTTCTCTATCAAATGACTTAGGTCTGTTTCACCAATTCCTTCCTTGGCATTGAAGTTATCCATACTTTTAATGGTATGTTCGTGTTTCAACATCACCATATTCAAGATCTCTTAAGCGTACTTGCATACTAATGGTGCGACAAAAATGACAATCTCCTTAAGTTCTACAAATGTTCTCACTGACATTAGTCATGTCCCTTACCAGAAACAAGTGGGTTTTTACAATATCTAGCTTTCACAAGATCAGATGTGTTGTTTGCTGTGAATTGACTTTCTCATTCTATGCATTCATGTTCACAAATACAATCGCAAATTGACAAGCATTAATAATAAGAGTTATATGATACCTAAAAGGTACAATTCACCATGGCCTATTTTTTAGACGAGGATCTCCACTTGACATCAAAGCATTCTCAGACACCAAATCACATACGTATACACCATTTTGTGATAATACAAGCGCAAAGTATTTGCATGCTAACCCATCTATAACCCTTATTTGGAACACATTGTTTGGATTACGATTTTTATAAGCTAAAGGCTTCCTACAAGCAGGGGCGGACATAAGAATAAGTTAGGGGTAGCCCGGGCTACGGCTCAACTTTTCGTACGTAATGTAAAATTTAACGTTTTTTTTCTAATTTTATGTTTAGGATATACTTGAGCAGTTAAAAGAATACCCCTGAATAATCAGAACAAGTTTTTATTGGCAAACGGTTTGGACAAAAATGCCAATAAAATAATGATATTAGTTAAAATGATCAAAATATTGCTAACGATTTTTAATAAAACAGTAATAAAACTTCATATATTAATAATGATATGCAAGAAAATGATGTTTTGTACGAGTGTAAACCAAAAAAAATTTGTATGAGTGTACAAAAAAAATAAATTATATGAGCGTAGGGCAAAAAAAAAATTCGGGCTACCCCTGGTATATTTTGCTAACTCCGCCACTGCCAACAAGTACCCCATTTAAACTCCACTAATCAAGTTGCAGAGTGCACTCACCAAGCCGCTAGAACACAACATATTTCTTTGTCTTCGTACAAAGATTGGAGTGCCGACAAATCTTTCATCTTGTGGGGTTGTATTTCGACCAAAACAACATATGGTTAATCATTTGAACATAAATTATTATCGTAAACCAAGGTTGTTCTAAGTAGATCAGCTCCTATAAGGGTGGTGGGAGTGGGTTATTGTGAACCCCCACTACCCTCACAATCTACCAATCACAAACCTACACCTCACAACTACCCTCACACTACCCTCACATCAAAAATATGGTGGGTGTCATGTACCCTCTCAATACCCTCACAACCCACCAATCACAACACTCCACCCCACACCTTATTTTATAAAACATAAAAAAAATCATGAAAAGTGGTGTTTGGCACAAAAAACGAGGTAAACCCTCAACGGGTACCGGTGCCCGTGACCCTCTACCCGCAGCGCTACCCGCGGGGGCGGGGGCGGTGTTATCATGCGGGTACGGGCTACCCGCATAGATACCCACACCCCACACCCACCACCCTAATCTTTGATTATCATGTAGCCCAGTCTAAAATCTTGTTATCAATTGAATACCTTTAATCTTAAAACAGTTAAATAGTTAATATAAATCCTTCATAAAGCAATAAGCACAAAAAACGATCCTAAATCAAAACCAACATTATATTCACTTATGCAGTTCATCAAACACCTGGTCTGCAAAAAGAAAAAAACCACTTAAACAAGTTCATGATTCATCATCACCTTCATCATCATTAGAAACACAAACACCATCTCCTTCATACCCATTACCCAACTCACAAATCTTCTCCCAAACATCTTCCGGCACCGGAACCACCGACAATCTCGGCTGCCTAAACAACCCAAACTCCTTACAAGTCTTCAATTCCCCTTTCATCTGTTTCAAATCCACCGCTCTTCTCATCTCCCCCACCGCCTGCACATCCACAGCCCCACCACCGTCATCATCTTCATACCATTCACGAACAACGGTGACAACTCCGATTACACGGCGGGACTTGGTACCAGAATGGTAGAAGAAACAGAGGTCGTGAAGGTGAAAGGATTTGAGGTGTTTGATTGCTTGGTGGTTCTTGACACCGTCCCATTTGGAGAGGCCGTTGTTTGATGTTTGATCTTCCCATGACCATTCTCCTGGCTCGGTTTTTAGTAGCCAGTAGTGTTTTTCGTCCCTCTTAGACTTCACCATTTCGGTTTTTTTTTAAGTTGTTCGATTTCATCTGTTTAATTATGGGAGTTTTTGTGTTGATTCATGGCGGGAATCGGGATCAAGTTTATGATTTTCGCGCCAATTTTACAAAGTTTGTGTTTTCCATTGTAAATTTTTGTAAGAAACTCATTTTGTTTGAGATTTTTTTTATCTAGTATGAAAGTTTTGTTTTTTTTTTCTCATGTTGAAATTAAATTCAAGACCTTTAGTATAGTGGGTATCAAAATATCACTATCGAATATGAGGGGAAGTGTTTATTAAAAGGACCAACCTATCCACACACCCCAGGCTCATATTCAACACACCTTCATAGCGCTGAGCTAAGGTCTTAATGCAGCATATGCCATTCCCGAAACATCATATGCTGCGCATAGGCCATAGAAGAAGACCCTAGCGCTGCGCTATGCCCTATGCGCTGCGCATAGGGTTTTTTTTTTATAATGTTTTTGGTTAGTATAGCGATGCGGCTGGGTTGTAGATAAGAGTCTAGCGCTGCGCTATGCCCTATGCGCTGCGCATAGGTTTTTTTTTTAATGTTTTTGGTTAGTATGGCGATGCGGCTGGGTTGTAGATAAGAGTCTAGCGCAGCATATAGGGTTTTTTTTTAATCTCGTAGAAAAAATTATGAATGTATGTATATGTTTATTTTTTAAAATGCTATATTTATTTTTTAATGTATGTGTATATATTTCAAGCTATATAATGTACTGTTGTATATTATTCGGTACGAGGTGCAACAAACGTGTCTGCCGGATATTTATTCGGTACGAGGTGCAACAAACGTGTCTGCCGGAAAAAATAAGACCCATATGCCGCGCTAAGGCCTTAGCGCGGCGCTAAGGATGTGTACGAGGTGTAATAAATGTGTACGAGGTGTAATAAATGTTTGTCAGGGAGTCATATGCCGCGCTAAGGCCATAGCGCGGCGCTAAACATGTGTAGGAATAGATAATTACGGTGTGGGAATAGCATTGGGGTTATTAAAATTTATAGTGGTATCAAATCCGATGCTATATTTTTATTTTATGTACCACTTAAATATTATTTTTTTTAAAAAAAATTGTTGAAATTTGAGGTGATCCTCGTAGAAAATAGTACAAGCAATAGTAGTGTAGGTATCTATCTAATAATTCAAGGTTTTAGGGGGTTATTTTTAGAGGGAAATATTTGTTCTATAATAGGAAGTTTGGGAGGTAAAAATTGTATGGAATTTTTTCTCATGCATAAGTTGATGGATGCAAATCTCTAAATGTTAAATTTTTATAAATACTTCAAATAATGTTATAATTTGTTTATAAATATTATTATTTAACCCGTGTGTAACACACGGGTATTAAACCTAGTCTATCTAATAAATTAAAGTTTTTAAGGGGCAAATTTTAGAGGGAAAACGTAATTTATTTTATAAAAGGAAGGTTGAGAGGGAAAATTGAGTAAGAGAGTTAATAAAGATAAAATTTCGTGATTAATAATAATTTATAAAATTATTTATAAATTTTTAAATATAATAGTTATAATATTTTAAAAATATTTTTATTCAACCTGTGTGTAATACACGGGTGTTAAACCTAGTATCCGTATATTTTCAAATAAGCTAGACCTACTATAAAGTTTCTATAATCAATAAAGTTTCTATAATTATATAGACAAACATACAAGACAGTTTTAAAGTTTTATAAGGCTCAATCAAACTAAAAAAATAAAAAACATAAGTCCGTTATAGAAGACAATGAAAATGATTATTGAGTGGTAGAACAATATGAATGCTAAAATCCGATAACAATTTAAATGATTCAAAATCTCAATCTCAATTTTAGATTTTTAATTTAATTTTTTGGGCTAAAAAAATGTAATAATAACAAAACAAACCAAATAAACAAAAGCCCAATATCATTACCACGATAAACTTTTAAAATTTTTAAAGCCCTAGTTTACTTGGAGGCTAAAGTCTGTTGAGTACCTTATAACTAAGTTGAGATGGTCTGATAGTCTTATAAGCATGCTATAATTAATAACGAATCCATGAATTTTTATCAGTGGGTTTACTATTTTTAGGTGCTCAATTTTTAATGAAATCATACAAAAAATTCGGGTTGATTTAACGGTTCAGATCATGTTACTGGGTTAGGTTCATCACATAATAATAATGTGATACAATAAGTCAATATTAAACTTTGGAAACTGAAATGATATGAGAAGATTTCACGATTTGAAGCCCAAAAAGATCAAAAATCCATTAAAAAAAAAGAATTCGTATAAAATGTTAAAAAAGAATTCTTATTAAATGTAAGTAAAAAGACTAGAACTTGTGACCTTTTATAGCCTAACAACATTAAATTCCAACTTGTCTAGGAGAAATATGTTAGTTAAATCCACTCCTAATTATCTATATGGGTTCATTTCAAAATTTTCTATGGGTTCACTCTGAAACTTTCTATATAGTTTATGTTAAAATTTTGAGACGTGGTGGGTTCCCGTGAACCCATTGGTCACACATTGGATCCGTCCATGGCTATAAACATAATACATAAGTTAGGAGTGATATGATACTCGGGTAGTACAAGACGACGCAAATCACAATCTAAACACATAATCTTGATTGTTGCGATGATCCAACGGTTTGTTGTTTTGAAATTGACGACATCTGCAAGGCTAATGGTTTGGTATCCGGAAATTGATGAAATCTTTATAATCGGGTTAAAAAGGGAAGAAAAGTTTGTTTTTTCCTCTTTTTTCTCCAAAATGTTCTTCTATGCGTTCAATTATTCTAAGGGCCAAAGTGAAGAATCTTAATCATGCCCAAAATAGTCTTTTAAGTTTAGAAACTTAAATTTAGATATATGTCACTATTAAGATAAAATTATAATATTTGTTAAGTATAGTCAACTTTTTTTTTTAAAAACATACAATAATAATTAATAATAATAATAGTGTTGATGTATTAATTGTGGAACGAAGGGCTCAATAAAGACGATGAAATTACGCAATTAATTAATCTCCTAAATTAAGTTGACAATCCATCCTAGCTCCTACGCACTCTTCTAGACGTACTCTACATATAACCACGGTCACGATCAATCCTTTGTACCATGCATGTATGATTATGTATTTCTTTTTAATAATTTTCCTTTCAAATGGTAATATCAAGGTGCCAATCGCAATTGAACTTAAAGTTATTCGATCGTATGTTAATGGTTAGCTAGATTGAGCTAGCTAGTTTTAAATTTTTAATAGTAACGATTCATATTAAATACTCCGTATAGCATTAAGAGTATATATATATATAGAGGAGATCGACATATATAGTCGAAAGATTGAGATATATGAAAGATGGGCTTAGTTTCCTTTAATTCTTAGATTGTTGCTATTTAAACTAATTTACTTAACAGTCGACTATACTATATATAATTACTCTGGTATATATATATATAAATAATTAGCAATGCGAGACTAACTTGATCTTTTAGTAAAAATAATTTTGCCTTTAAGATGAGAATGTCCCGGATTTAAATTTGAGCAGGTCGTCTGTTATTTGAAGTAATTTGTGGTTCAAAATGAAAATACACATTTAATACATCTGGGTATGTGTTGACTTCAGTAAATACTTTTGGAACTATTAGGCAGACTAACATTAGTGATCCCAATGTGAAAAACTTTAAACATCAGATCGAAATGCTCTATACGAGGAAGGGTACTTTGAGTTAGTTTTTTACGACTCACATATATATTTTACTAGGTTTAATACTCGCATGTAACACACGGGTTAAATAATAATATTATAAAGAAATTATAACCATTATGTTTAATGATTTGTAAATATATACATAACATCTAAGAAGTTAGCTCCATCAATTTACATAGTGAAAATTTTAACTAAATTTTACGTACCTCCCAAACTTCCTATTATGAAAAAAATGTGTTTTATAAAATTAATGGCTACTCTACATATCCGTGCTAAATCATGTTAAATGATGTTGTGTTTGTGCGTTAAATTGTTCATCACAAGCAGCGTGTTAGTTCTTGTAAAAAAGCGCGCGTATGTGTGATCGATACAAACAAAACTCGTTTAAACTTCTATTTCAATAATTAAGTTGACGGGTAATAAACAAATTGTAACCCGGCCTGTTAATCGAGTTGGCAACTAATTAACTTGTATATTAAAATGGATTGCATGTAAAATGTAAACGTGTTGCATGTCGACCTGTTTCATAAGAGTAACACGTACATGCGAATTAAATAGATAAAATGGAGCACAATTGTTTTAAACGGTTTATATTAACAACATAAAACTCGTTTAGAGACAAATATTGCTTGGCGATACACCGGAAACATATCTATTACCGTAATTTGCATCCCCTTTAGTGCAACCGGAGTGGGTGTGAGGTGGGCTCGGCCCTGAATCGGCCCCGCACGGGCACACCGTCCCACCCCCCTTCGGCCCCGAAAATCGGTGTTTCATTTGGTGTGATTTCCCCGAGTCCGTCCCCGAATCCAATTGACCGTTTAAGGTGGGGCCACCCTTCAATTATTACTTTTTGAGCTATTTTTTGAGAAATTAAAAATTAGAAAATGATGTGGGGTGGTGTGGGGTGGATACCGGGTGATTTGGGGTGAATGTGGGGTGAACGTGGGATGAAGTAAAAAGTATGGGTGGTGAGGGGTGGACTCCCCTCACCCTTAGAGACAAATATCTATTTAATATTCCAATTTTGTAAAAGTAATTAATTATAGGCTGGGGATTGACATTAATTACCTCATTTAATTAAATCGATCATTATCGGATAATATGATTCGTAACTGTAGAAGATCATCATGTCAATTAGGGAATGGATAGATCACACAAAGAATCTCAACGGTTCAGAGAAGATTAGAGACTCGGCAAATTTGATTATTATGGCTTCGGTTTGGTATGTTTGGTTAGCAAGAAACGACTTAATTACCTTCAACTCGATTCCGTTATCAGTGGATCAATGGGTCGTTGAGGAGATAACGGTGAACACGTTTATTTAGATGAAATATAGAGCTAATGAGGTTGATCTAATGTGACATATATAACTAGTGTTATTGCATGCCTATGGTTATAGGTTGTGTCAAGTTTGTGTTTGGGTGTTTGTTGTTCTTGTGTTTGGTTGTTTTGTTGTAGGTCATAGCGTCTTGCTAGCAAGTGGCCGAGTTTTTATTGTTAATAAAATAGTCGTTAAAGAAACAAAACTATTTGTTTTTTGTTAAGTGTTTATTTGAAATATCTCTGGTGGTATACTATGAAACGGAAATAAAAATATTAATTAAAGATGATCGTCATTGGTATAAATGTAATCAAGATGAGCATCAAGCGTTGTTCTTGTCAAACATTCTTCAATTTCAGGTCCTGAGCAATTCTTTACATCCTTCACCTTTGCAACCGCTTCATCCTTAAATACATATATAATAAATCATACAAAATCAAATTAATTACATTTATAAATCATTAATTAGTTTCCTTCAACTATATATATATATTCAAAATTTTGTTAAATCATCAAGCTAGCTTACGACGCGAAGAATTAATAATGAACAAGGAAGATATCATTGTGATAGGAGAGGAAAGTTCGGTTACCATGTGATCAATTTGAAGTGCGGTAGCATCATTGAACATCAGGTCGGGGCGGGCGATGGTGTATGATAGCATGGGAAGGAACAGGATTGTTGCCATGCAAAGGGTGGTGATGATGCTAATGGCCTTAGACATGTTTGCTTGTGTTTGATGTCAAAGATGCGATGAAACAAAACTATACGGTGTGTGAATTTATAGCCATTTACAAGTGTGCACAGGGGCAAATTGGGAACTTTTGCAATGCAAAATTTGACGAAATAAATGGCAAATTAAACAGCAAGGATATATAGTCGGTGAGCGAGAGTTTAAAGGTTGAATTTTATTTGAAATTATCCTAGAAATACATTACGATCGTAGGTCATATACTCGATCATTTGAGATACTTGGATCAAGTGAACAGAGTACAGGTTTTATTGCATAAGGTACACACAGTTAATGCATTCACTAGTTTCTTTTATTTTTTTTTTTTCCGGATATCATGTTATCGGTAAATTTTTGGGAATTATCAGTACACTAATAACAACATGCATAATCAGATAAATCAATCATAATTACTTGCGTTAAACATGTGATCTTTAAAATATTATAACAAGAAATCAGAGAAGATTTAACGGAAAACTCTATCGAAGCAAAAGTTTACGCGGCGTGTTTGAATTATGATTTATTGACTTTAAAAAGGTGAATATAAAATTTAATGAAGTTATATATGAGAGTAAACTACTAGTGTCGCAACTACTAGAGGGCATGCATATTAAGTAACCGTATATGAAATGCTTTTCTTTTTATAGAAGCTCATGCTTCTTGCGGTGATGATTGACATCAAAATGTGACATCCAACATTTTTTTATGGTTTTTTTACATATTTCTGCTTCTTAATAAGTCCATCAATTACATATTTACCCAAGTTTAAAGTGATGCAGGAGCATCAAGATCAAAATTATCCTTTAATGTTTAATTGAATTTGAATCTTTTATTTATGGTTAGATATCTTTTATTATTTGTACTTATCTCTAAGGGTCATAGTCTAGTATAAATATTGTTGTTGGTTGAACTTTTTTAGTTAGTTTTTGTTGATTGAATATTATTGAACCTTTGTTCATGAACTTTTTAGTTCGTTTTCGGGACTTTTGATTACAAAGAATTCTTGAGCCATTTGATCGCTTCCAGAACTGCATCATAAAGTTTAATTACATATATCTCATTTGACATAATAAATTACTCATTTACCCCTTCTTTTACTCAAATCATAATAAAATATAAAAATATTTTTATCAAGATCATTAAGGGTAAAATAGTAAATCGAAAGGCTATTTTAAATAAATTGGGTAAATATGTAATATATGTGGTTTAGGAAGGGGAAATATGTAATTGAATTTAAGGAGTGGGTAAATACGTAATAAATGATTTTATGAAGGGGATATATGTAAATGTCCCTTTTTTTATATATGAAAGTTCGATTTTTATTTTTACAATTTGAGGTAAGAGATTTTAAGGGTTTTGATAGTTAAACATGTAGTGTTACGGATTAGTGTATATATTATTTCTAATCACGATAGTTTTTTCCAAAATACTATGCAATATTCGGTGATATGTATTGCACAAATATCATCATATAAATACGTTGCCAGTGAAATCTAAGATACGAGGATAAAATTTGAGATGAAATCAGAGTTTTGCCGATTTTACTTGTTTTTTTTCATTAATTTAGTATTGTTATGATTATAGTTGTTGAACTTATTAAATTAGTAGGGTCGTATACTATATAGTAGTGATCGTTGAGAGTATAGTAGCATTAAACTTGGTGTATTGGTGTTTTCTTTAGGTCATGGTTTATGTTCATTTAACAAATAAAGATGTCAAAATATTCTCATAACCATTATTTATATATATATATATATATATATATATGTGTTATATTATTCAGTTAATTATGTCATAGTTTTTAATGAAGTTTTAAGTTAGCGTTAGATTTTGACGTACCAATCATTAATAATCAAGTTTGAGACTCCAGACGAAATTTCAGTTGTTTGTTATTAGCTTAACTCTGTATAAACTCAAACATGTCACCTTCTCATGAGAAAACTTATGAAGGAAAATCCCTTGAACACCATGCTTAAAAGATCCATGGCAATTTAGTTAAGTCATGCATGCGCTATTCAAAAGTTTTCAAATCATTACATTTAATTTATTAATTAAAACCGTCAATTTATTAAAAACAGAAATATGTTATACGAAAACTAAACTATTAAATTATTTTACGTACAAATCATAAAAAATTAATTAAAACTATTAATTTGATTTTCATATATACCAATTCATTACACACCTTTAGTGAGTATGCGTGTGGTGGCACCTATATATGTGACACATTTTTTATAACTCTCTATAGACCATTACAAATGTCATAAAGCTTTACCTGACTAGAATATATACATGTTAATTAAGCGACAAGCCGACGACAAGTCATCAAGATAACAATTACTAGAGATGAAGCAATTCTTACCCAACAACTTAAATCTGACAATGATTCAGTTTTCTTTTTTGAGTGTTAATCATTCAATTAAATTCCTTCTTATTGGTATACATTTACTATCCTTATTGCTTATAATATTACGTTTATTTCTATTTTTTTTAACTTTTAAAGTAACAATAACTTTTTTTAGTGGTAAACGAGTGACTAATAATAGCATGGGAATCGAGATGTATACTGTCGTAAATAAGAACGTCTAATTGTTATTCTATATATATATACGTTTGTATTTTTGTTCAGTGCATATATTGACTTCCAAACTAGCAGTAACGTACTTACACAATACTATTTTGTCGGTTTGAAATTAAAATGTGCATTGACTTCCAAACTAGCAGTAACTTACACAATACTATTTTGTTGCTTTGAAATTAAAATGTGTATATGCTTTTTGTCGTTTTAAAATTAAAATGTGATTTGTTTTATATATTTTTTCTTGGTCTATGAAATAATATACACCTAATTCTGCACGTTGTGTATGACTGACATCATGCCCGCGCCGTTTTTTTTAACTACCCTACGAATTACTAAGTTAAGTCATCATAAATCGTATGCGCCGTTTTTGTGGTTGGCATAATGCTTATGCTGCTTCTGCTGGCGACTCTTGATTAAGTCATGGTTCCAGGGAATATATAGTAAAAATGCAAAACTTAGTAAGCAACAGCTAGATTCATTCTATTCTTAGGAATTATCAAAATTCGGGTGAGGTTTCGTTTTATGAATAAGAAGATTGGATAATTTATTGTCTAATCAAACAATTAGTTTCTGCTTAGTGGTATTTTAGGTATATTTTGTTTATGACTTTATATATGCATGTTCACATTTGATTTGGCTCCTTGGTGTGACTAGAAAATTAGTTATTCGATCTCAAACGTGTCGAGAGACATAACTACCATATCTTATTCTGTATAATAAATTAAGGTTTTGGGGGTAAAATTGGATGAGAAAAATGAGGAGGAAAAAGAATGAGCGAGATTTGGGGAAATATATTGATTAGATATATAAACATTGATTTGGTTTTAAACGGAAATTATATTGTTTTGGAAACGTTGACTTGGAAAATCATGATTTCAATATCCTTGATTATATGTTTGTCAATTTGAAAACTATGTTTATGTTAAAGATCAATACGCAACGATGGATACTTGCATGCGCACACGCTTGATTGAATCACAACGATAATTCATATTAGATTTCAATTTAACATTACTTCATTAATTAATATATAATAAATTAAGATTTTTGGGGGTAAAATTGAGGGGAAGCATATTTTTTGAGCGGAAATTTAGACAGTCAGATTTCTTGCATTTTAATAACAAAAGTAGTTTTTCTAACAATGCAAAATCAAATTTATTATAATAATTTAGATTGTTACATTTCATTTTCAATCGTGATTTCTTCATTTAACGGATCATTTGATTTATTCAACCTGTATGTCTACATGAGTATTAAACCTAGTCTATCTAATAATTTTTTTAAAATATTATTCTGGTTGCAATATTTTGCGGGGAAAACATAATATGAGAGGGAAAAATTGAGTATGAGAGTTTATGAAGACAAAATTTTGTTTTATTCAACCCGTATGTCTACATGGTATATTCGACTTATATCCAAGTTGGTTTTGCAAAGTCTTGGTCTTATAACAACATTTTAACTGTTAAATTTTTCGAATTAGCATGTTATTGTTTTTTTTCAACAGTAGAGTAAAAGTTTATCGTTTTATGTTATTTTCTTAGGTTTACCTATCATAAGTCGTACTTATGTAGTTGTTTTGTATTTTTAGTGGTTAAATATCGCCGAGGTCAAAATCATCTTCCTGTAAACACCTTCAAGGTGTATCTTACCACCTTGTAAGGAGTAACCTTACGAAACAAACCGTCATTAGTCATGTTACTGTGAGTACCCTGGTTGTAAGCGTGATGATAAACATTATACATTTATTTATACATTGCAATGCAAATCGTTGGGTCGGCAACAAGATATGCTTGGGTTATTGAAAAAATTATACGAACTATTTGTTGTCAATAAAAAGTACAAGAGACAATTTTTTAAACATAAGCAACCTTAATTTATTTACTATACTAGGTTTAACACCCGTGTATTACACACGGGTTGAATAAAAATATTTTTAAAAAATTATAACTATTATATTTAAAAATTTATAAATAATTTTGTAAATTATTATTAATCACAAAGTTTTGTCTTTATTAACTCTCGTACTCAATTTTCCCTCTCAACTTTCATTTTATAAAATAAATTATGTTTTCCCCCCAAAAAATTACCCCTAAAAACTCTAATTTATTAGATAGATACTAGGTTTAACACCCATGTATTACACACGGGTTGAATAAAATATTTTTAAAAAATTATAACTATTATATTTAAAATTTTATAAATAATTTTGTAAATTATTATTAATCACAAAGTTTTGTCTTTATTAACTCTCCTACTCAATTTTCCCTCTCAACCTTCCTTTTATAAAATAAATTATGTTTTCCCCCCAAAAATTACCCCCTAAAAACTCTAATTTATTAGATAGATACTAGGTTTAACACCCGTGTATCCGTGTATTACACACGGGTTGAATAAAAATATTTTTAAAAAGTTATAACTATTAATCTATTATATTTAAAAATTTATAAATAATTTTGTAAATTATTATTAATCATAAAGTTTTGTCTTTATTAACTCTCCTACTCAATTTTCTCTCTCAACCATCCTTTTATAAAATAAATTATGTTTTCCCTCCAAAAAATTACCCCCTAAAAACTCTAATTTGTTTGATAACTAGGTTTAACACCCGTGTGTTACACACGAGTTAAATAATAATATTTATAAAATCATAATTATTTTGTTTAAAAATTTATAAATATTTAATATTTAAATATATTTTGTTTTATCAACTCATGCATGTTATTCATATCTTCCCTCTAAAACTTCCTTTTATAACAAATTTCCTCCAAAAGTTGCCCCCCTAAAACCTTGAATTATTATATAGACTAGGTTTAATACCCGTGTGTTACACACGGGTTAAATAGTAATATTTATAAAGAAATTATAACCATTATATTTAACAACTAGGTTTAAAACCCGTGTATACACACGGAATAAATCTAAAATATATAAATAAAAGAGATAAAAATAAAAAATATAGAACAAAATAAATAAAGCTTCAACAACCAGATTGATTGAACATGCTATCAAAATCGAACACTGGTTATACACCATACTGAATTTGAAATTAGAGTTTATTTATAAGAAACGAAACAATAAATAAAGCTTCAATAACCGGATTGATTAAAAATCACAAACGTATTACCAAAAATATAAAACACAATTGATTATAAATCATTAAGTGGGAGTTGCCGTAAATAGCGATAAAAGTTTTGGAGCCTAATTTAACCGCTCAAAAAATTTCCCTCTCAAATTTACCCCCCAAAAAAACTCTGAAATATTAGATAGACTAGGTTTAATACCTGTGTGTTACACACGGGTTAAATAGTAATATTTATAAAGAAATTATAACCATTATATTTAACAATTTGTAAATATATAACATTTAAGGAGTTGGCTCCATCAACTTGCATGGTGAAAAATTTAGCTAAATTTTACCTCTCAAACTTCCTATTATAGAAAAAAAAAATTCCCTCCAAAAATTGCCCCCTAAAAGTTTGATTTATTAGATAGACTAGGTTTAACACCCGTGTGTTACACACGGGTTAAATAATAATATTTATAAAGAAATCATTATCATTATTTAAAAGATTTGTAATTTATAAATATTTAATATTTAATGATATTGCTCCACCAACTCATGCATACACTTAATATTTTCCCTCTTAAACTTCTTAATATGAATTAAAAAAATTCCCTCCAAAATTTGCCCCCTAAAACCTTGATTTATTAGATAGACTAGGTTTAATACCCGTGTGTTACACACGGGTTAAATAGTAATATTTATAAAGAAATTATAACCATTATATTTAACAATTTGTAAATATATAACATTTAAGGAGTTGGCTCCATCAACTTGCATGGTGAAAAATTTAGCTAAATTTTACCTCCCAAACTTCCTATTATAGAAAAAAATCCCTCCAAAAATTACCCTTTAAAAGTTTGATTTATTAGATAGACTAGGTTTAATACCCGTGTATACACACGGATAGGTTAACACCCATGTGTACACACGAGTTGAATTATAAAATTAATTACTTACGTTTAAGTAACAAATATTTGATCACAAATTAGTATTAATTAAAATGAAAAATCTAACCATACTAATTAATAAGTAAATCATTGTCACATGTTATTCTTTTAGCCATTACACATCATTGTCATGATATTTTTGGATGTCAATCTCACATTCAGTTAATAATCATTTCAATTTTTCTATTAAAATATTAACACCTTATTCACACAAAAAAATCACGCACCATTTGAGATTCGACCTTATGACTTTCATGTTAGATGCGTAAGTTTAACCACCAAACTTATGATTATTTTTGTTAATTCTTCTAAACAAATAATATGTTATTTAGTTTCTTTTTTTGTCATTTTATTTTAATCAGTTTTTTTATATATTATTTTTTATTATATATCATTAACATTTTTTTTGTAATACATTGGTTATTAATGGTAAAATTATAAACTCAACAATTTGATAATGCAACATAACATATAGCTTGCCCACATGTGTTTATTTAAACTTATTCCAATATTAAGAAGTTATATTTTAAAAAAAGATATACAAAAATTAATCATTCCAATAATAATAAGAAGAAATATAGTCTACCCACATGTGTTTGATTTAAACTCATTCCAATAGTAAGAAGAAATATTTAACAAAAAGAAAATAAAAGAAACAATTTTAAGTTGATAAAATATGTAAAAGAAACATCACACGGGAGTCATAATATATGTAACTATTGAATAAAAGTTTAAAAAATTGGTAAAACCACCATATAAATAAGCGTCATCATACATTTTAAGGTAAGTAATGGTCAAAGTTTACTAACCATTAACCACAATACAAAGTTCAACCATCAAATATTCCTTTTTATGAAATGCTTAAGTTTAATCAATAAACCTGACTACCAACACGTTAAAACTCTTCTCATCACTAAATTTCTGCTATCAAAGTCAACAACATAGATATTAAAATGTAAATTATAGAAAGATATAGTGTATATAAAATCTTTAACATGCTATTATGTTTAAACTTTCCTCATATACAGTCTTTAAACCAAGATACAAACACACCAAGAGATATTATATTCTATTTCACAAGCTTGTGGCTATACAAATCATCATTAATCTCCAACAAATGAACTGACAGGGTCATATTGGCCACCATCAAATGCCTCTAATGCATATTCAAAAATAAAATCCATATTGCCTACTTCTTCAAGACCATATATAAAATAATACATGTCTATATTATTGTAAACTAAAACCTAAACTCCATTTGAAAACTTAAACCAATAAAATTGCTTGTAACCAACATGTATTTTTTGCTCCCTTTCTTTAGTTTATGACAACGCGTATTCACAAGTATTTGTGTGATAATCAATTATGGTCCGTCTTAATTAATGACATGAAATTTATGTTTTCATTTGTCATGAGTGGTGGTTAATGTTTTTTTTCTATTACGTTTCAACCGACAACATAAAAGGTTCAAGTGAATACACGTATGAAAAAAGGCATCGCAACAAATGCAATCACAAAACTTTTTGTGCAACCATTATAGTCGAACGAAATCATCTTGCAGAACATGCGAGAGAATGAAAATACCTAGTTGGTTTAAAACACAATTTGCAAATTTAAATTGAAGAGCTAACATTTAAACATTTAAAGATCTGGAAAAAAAAACAATTGAAATCAAGCAAACAGTTTCTTGAACGAAGGTGTTGGATGCCAAAAACCATAAATAAAAGATTAAATCATGAATAGTTTGTTTCATGATTAAGAACACAAAAACGAAGTAAAATCCATAGTAGGATAACCGACAAAGACGACATTGTATTAAGATTAGATAACAAAGCTTCAACAAAGCAAGCATGCAAAACAGATGAATAACAAACAAAGATTCTAGTGCACTAAGATTAGATAACAAACCTTCAACAAACGCAGGCTGCAAAGTTGCTTCATCTTCACAAGTTTTGCTTCTAATTAGTTATGTTGTATTGCTTTGATTACACTACCTCCTCCGGCTGCCGCAAGTAAAATGATTATTAAAGTAACAACCCTTAGCTATAACACACTATAAGTACAATTGATAAAGCTTTTATCCTTCATGATTGATAAAAAAAATGACTTCAACTGAAGTTTTTATCTCAAGTTATTCAAAACCATCAACATGTTCATAAAAACAAAATCCATTATTACTTTAGAAAAAAAAAAATGACAATGACAGTGTGGTTACCTGCCATCGATCCTTCCTGTTCAAAGCATCAAAAGCAATAGGGCTTAATTCTGAAAAAGATATCCCGATATATATAAATTGAAGTAATTTCATAAAGCTATCAAACAAACCTATATTACACAAAGCAAAACACTAACCCACGATCAAGATCAAAATCAAAATCTTGGAAATTGACATACAAAACTGTTTTGTTTGTTTCATCAAACAACATCCATAAGTAATTTTTTTAGTTAATATCATCACATACATCAACAAATTCGCATATGTCTTTCAACGAACTCTATAGCCCACTATTTTCTCTTCTTAAATTAAACACAAAGGTATATGCATACTGAAATATGAAATTGAATAGGGTACATAATTATTTAAACCCTAAACAGGGGTATTTTACAAAATGAAAAATCTCTGTAATACCTGAATTTGGAGATTTTGAGAGTTGATGATAACCAATTTTGACCTAACTTATCTTATGGTTAAAGTGACATCAATCAGGTTACTGAAGAAGATAGCTTACAATTTCCCTTGACCGAAGACAACTCGTATTATATGGTGTCAAGCAAGTAATCCACAGAATCAATAACTTCCAAATCGGATTTTCTAATTTTGAATGAAAATAAACTTAACTTCTTCAGATTTTCTGTGATTTCAATTATCGATTTTCTAATTGAATAATACGAAAGCTTAAAGGAATCAATCGAACGCTTCTGTTTAGGTTAAAATATACTTACCTTGTCCATGTGATTTGATTGTCTTGATTTTAGAAAGAAAAAGAGCTGGCCAAACCATTATTCATGTAATTGAAGGAAATGTTATTGTTTCCAAATATGATCCATCAATTACTCCAAAAATTACCCTTTAAAAGTTTGATTTATTAGATAGATTTGTAAATATATAACATTTAAGGAGTTGGCTCCATCAACTTGCATTGTGAAAAATTTAGCTAAATTTTACCTCATAAACTTCCTATTATAGAAAAAAATCCCTTAAAAAATTACCCCTTAAAAGTTTGATTTATTAGATAGATTTAATTAATTAACGTGAATGTGAAAGTTATTGGCTTAAAAAACTCCAACTTTAAACCGCCCAATGAGGACAAATGAAGAAAGAAGTAAAACAAGAAGAAAATACAATTTAAGGTTTGTTCAATTCGAAGAGAGAACGAAAGTTGTGAGTTACCGACATGTAAATAACATAACAGGTCCGCCTCTCATTTTTCACCCTAAACATATAAAAACTTTGAAGCGATATCTCCGTATCCGATCGCTGCTGTTTGTTACTCTGATTGATCGCACCTTTCAGGTATTGATGAGTTGAATTCAGCGTCTGCTATAGTTGTATTTGTGAAAACGTTTCCACATATCACTTATATGTTCGTTTCATTTACGTTTCTGTCTTTATGCTTCTTACGAACCCTAATTATGTTGCCGACTGCCTTTTCTTCTAATTAATTTACTTGTTAATTTAAACACCAATACAAGATACTGATTAGGTGTCTATACACATCCTTCTCTCTGTGATTGATTTTTTTAATTCTGATTTATCATCATCTTATTATTATACATGCCCTTTGTTGAGACTATTATATAATCTTATAGTTTGGCCCTTGGGTTTTAATTTTACTAATATGCGTTGACAGTTTTGAAGTAAAGGTAACTGGATGCCACTCTTTTTTTTTTACTATTGTCCGTGTTACAGTTTTAAAAATCTACTTAAATTTTGACTATGCGAAGAGCTTAACTAATAGTTAACACACATACTTATTATGTTTCTTTCTGTTTTGACCTTTTAGGTAACAAGTATACTTTTAACTTGAATCTTAAGTAGATAATTTTATTTGAGTGGTAAATGAATGACTAATAATAGGGTGTGTTTGTATAGAATAGTAAATTATGATGTTCATTGACATATATTTGCATTTCTGTTCATCGTGTTGAGTTGGTAGCTCACGAATCACAATTACGCAATACTAGATTGTACCAAGTCATTGTTTAGTTTACCCGGCAATATGAAATTGTATCACAATGAGTCCTTCTTGACTAAAGCGAAGATAGCTGTTAATCATGTCTTGTCTTTATATGATTGATTAGAGCTGATGCCTGATGGGGACAAAATGGTATCTTTTAGACTTTTTGAAAACTGACATTGGGACTTGTAGATTGGTTTCTACTGAAGCCTTGTATATCTATGGAAAATGATATAGGGATAGTTGTAGTTAATGGTTCCAGTTTGTGCAGGAAAAGGTGGTTGAAGGTGCAAAATTTGAATTTAAGTGGCAGAAATTGCATTTTAAGAAATATTCCGGTAACCATTTCTGCATTTTTTTCTTTAGTAAAAATTTTGAGTACAATTTTTTTGAAGGAAACAAAATAAAAAAACCGACGTTGCGATTTCAGTAACTTCTATACAAAGACAACAGTATTAACTTTATGCTATGTTGTAACGACGGATTAAAATCAACTATGTCTAAAAAATTCTTCGTATCTGGTTTCCTTTTCCTGATAAAAAGATTAGGACATTGTCTGTTAGTTTTATATTCACCCTGATATGGTGATATCTATTTCTGATTTGTGATATGTTGATGCTTCTTGATTGCACCTTACCGTTTTGAGTACCCGGTTATGCTGTGAGTTTATTTTGTATTATTTATTTTATTCCCCATAAGAATAAAAGAAGTATCATCAATCATATTATTTACATGTAAACAAAACAATACGTATTTGAGGTAAATTGATCTATTTACTGTTAAATATGTTATGTCTTTGTTCATATCTTTGTGTTTTCTGACAGAGCGTTACTTTTCTTCTCAGTTCTCGCTTGCCAATTGAACCAACCATGAAGTTGCGACTCAGATCGTCTGAAACAAAAGAAACAGTAAAACTCGAAATCCCTAATCCTTGCAATCTCCAAAATCTTAGAGACCTCATCTCTCAGAAACTTCCTTCTCCTTCTACTTTATATTTCTCTTTGAATCAAAAAGACATGCTTACCACTACTTCTCCAGAAGAATCGATTCAATCAGTAGGAGTCACATCTGGTGATCTCATCTACTACACAACAAACCCTAATGGATTCAACACGACCCCTCAATCTCCGTCCGTTGCTCCATCAGCCCCCAAGGCTGAACAATCTCAAAACCCCCAAACTTGTATTGCCAATACCAGTAAGCAAGATGAAACCTCAAGCATTAGTTCTGAAAAGGTAGAAACAGCTGATTGCAGTAAGTCAAAATCAGAGGAGATCGATGAATCCATGGAAATAGATGATGATGACGGGAATTACGTTAGTGAGGTTGAAAAGTCTTTTTCAGTGCCAGGTTTTCTCAGGAAGGTTTTCACCAAGGAATTGGGTGATGATGATGCTGGTTTAAATCACAAGCTCTTGGGGATTGCAGTTCGCGCTGTTTTATTAGAATCTGGTTTTGTGGAGATCGATCCCGTTTCAAAGTCGTTAAAAGGTAATAACTTCAATTTTCAAGGGAATTGGTATCTTGCTTCATTTTACTACACCATTCCCGACATCATTACCAGTGGTAACATTCAAGCTGTCAAGATCAAATTCCAACACATAGGAAAGTATTCCAAGGTTTATGGGTCCTTGGTTGATGGCACCATGGTGCACTCAGTGCTCTTAGACGAAGATAGATTGGTCCCGTTCTTGAACGTGGTATGGGCTAATTGTGGGCAAGTGGATGAAAGCAATCAGGCCACTAATATTCAACCTGAAAAGGAAGTTTTTGAGTTTTGGAGAAAAATCAAAGACGGGCTTGCATTACCATTACTAATCGATTTATGTGAAAAGGCAGGACTTCAGCTTCCAAGCTGTTTTATGCAACTACCAACTGAGCTCAAACTAAAGATCTTGGAGTCGGTTTCTGGGATTGATATAGCAAAAGTGAGCTGTGTTTGCTCGGAATTGAGATATTTGGCCTCAAATGATGATCTTTGGAAGCAGAAGTACATTGAGCAGTTTGGGGATGTCGGGGGATCAGAGGGTGGGAGGACTTTCAAAGAGCGGTTTGTTAAAACATGGGAAAGTCGAAAAAGAAGGAAGATTATTGGCAGATCAAATCAGTTTATTATGAGAAGAAGATTTCCATTTGGTGTTGGTCCCTTCCCACGAATAATAGGCGGCGATTATGATCTGTCACCTAATCGTGGACTGTTCGGTCTGCCAGGAGGTGCTCATGGTCCACGACTGAGAAATGTGATGCCAAACTGTAATCTGGGTGGGCTAGACCTGTAGCCGTAGTGGATTGGCAGTTTCTGTTGACTTTTGAGGTGTGTTGAATCATTATGGTATGTTTAGTAGGTTGTGTATAGATGTTTGCTTGAACTCAAGATCTATGTGGTTGGTTTGTAAGTTGCGGTATCTATTCACCTAAATAAAAGTTACTATATTTATGTGGTAAAATGTGGAAATTCGATTTTGGCAGTTTGGTCTCTTTTCACAGGTTGTTTTAAAATCATAAGTTGAGCAGTGAAATCTATGTATTCAAACGTACTGAACCGATCATTCGGACAGTTCAATCGGTCTTGATGGTTTTTACACGTTCTATAATATGGAAATATAAGATCCCAACTGCATGATTCCAAACTTTGATTCAACCATATTCATATATCAATATTCTTCAAACACAAGCAAATAAACAGAAACTAAGAGTTAGGACTCTGATAGAAAGAGCTTGGAGGTTTGTACGGACATAACAAGACCTCTGATCGATCCAGCAGCCGCAAGAGTCGACACGACCAAGCATACCAAGCTCAGCGCCCTCAACCAAAACCACCAAAATGAATTCTTTGGAATCTTTGCCTGCACAATGTACATTTCTATGGGGAAATACACTGTCAATGGCCAAAACGTCATTGACCCGATCAGAGCAAGAAACGCGTTAAAAAATGGGAACATCATTGCTACTAACGTTGCTAGTGTCACATATGCCGATCTCCAGAATAACCGGAAGAGATTGAACCTAAAGCAACCTATGATGTACTCCTTGTTGACAAATCTGCTCTCTGGCCACCTTTGACGACTCAAATTCTCCACGAACGCAAAAAATGGTTGAATTACTACCTACAAAATATCACAAATTTAGGGGACGCTGAATGTGAAAATATAAGTGTATCCTAGGGCGCTGTAGTTAAAACTACAACACCGAGCCGCTGCCCCTGTGCCCAAAACAATAGAGTCTGACACTAACAAATTAGTTTGTGCATTTAAAAAAGATGTCAACTTTGAATCTTGAAATGAAGTGTTGTGAATGGATTAAGTACCTGATAAGCACCAAGAAGGTGTATAACAATGCACAAATTGGCGATGTCAACGAGCCAAAAAGGTTCATAGAACCCGAAGCCAGTCAAGTAATTCCCTGGTGCGTTGTTACCAAATGCAGCGTATCCAAGTAGCCCACACAACATGTAGAATGAAGTTGAAGCTGAAATCCCAATGGTGGTAGCAGTTTTCATGACTTTGTTTTCTGGAGGACTTGATTTTAATGTATCCTACAATCATCATCATACACATGCTTTTAACGATAAAATTACTTGTTATAGCCTCCGTAACCAAACCCAAGTCAGTAAGATGTTACATGACAGATTAAGGCGCATTAGACACATATAAAGTAACACAAAAATAACAGTGAGAGAGAGAGAGAGAGAGAGATGCCTGTATCTCAAAGAGTATTGAAGCGAAACCATAGGCAAAAGCAATGTCTCCAGTGGCACAAAATATGTTCCACAATCTATCCTTGCTTGACATATCATCCCTAGGTGGCATTCCAATACTTGTTTTAGGATGCTCACCTCCTTCATCATTCAAACAGTTACAAAAACAATATTCATAAACAAAAATTCAGTTTATATGATCCAATGATGTTTAATTAACCTGCAATTTTTGCAATGGAGAGCCCCATGCCAATGCTTGAATACACAAACGACATGATTGTCGCAATGATGGACAGGAATGATAGCTTGTGGAAGTTAGGGATCTGACTCAAAACGAGTTCTATACACGCAAAGATTAATAGATAAGAACTATTCATTGTGTGACACCCCTCGTCGTGACCATATTTATGAAAGCAGCTCGACCTTTTAATCGCCCTAATCAAATGAATAACAAATTAAGTCCTCGTTAATTAAGGTACATACTACATACACATTTAAGTGATATGTGTTGTTATAAAGTTTGTTCTTTTTACCCCATACTAATGGATGAAGTGATGGTGTATCCAATGCTTACACCAATGAGAGTTTCGTATTGAGCTATCGCACATAATATGTATTGACGTCCTCCTGCAACCAAGACATGTTTATGTTTACAGAAAAATGATCAGTTAGAAAATGAGAAAAAATTAAGGTTACCAAGATTAGTCTTGACAGCTTGCATGTAGTTGTAGTTTCTTGTTGTTCCGGTAACAGGATGAGGATATCTGTAGCAGTTGGTGAGCAAGATGCATGTGTACCACGAGATCACTGCAAACACTACCAGCAAAAATGTCCCGAAAACCCAACCCAACTGCGCTAAACACCATGTCAGTGACAGAACGCCTGACCCAACCACTGCTGTTATTATATGCGCGCTCGCACTCATCCATGTCCCTTCAAAATTAATCAAATATTAACATGCAATTTTCAAGTTAATTAGAACACTATTTTTATCATGATGATTATGATATTATACAATTGATATAGAAATTAGGAAAAAGAAGTGTACTTAAAACACATGTTAACAAATAGTTGTTTAGACATTTCATTTCTTTTTGTAATTTTAAGTGACAAAGCATTTATTCCACATTAAAACCATCACTATTAAAGAATCAGAAAACAGCCTAGATTTTTTTTAACCATATAGCAATAGCTAAACATGCATTTTGTAAGATTTAAACCATTAACCTTTACGATGCGCACATGTCCCGTTAGGAGACAAAATCATAAGCTGTTAGTTGATCATAGCTACAGGGACTAAGTTTGTAATTTTAATAGTTGTATAACGATATTGATACACTTCCATCAAGGTGTACATAGTATATACATTTATATATTTAAAAAGAAATTCAGAAGAGATGAGACAAAATCAAAGAAATAATATATATATAATAGGAAGAAATAAAAGATTGTTGTTCGTTTGTTGCGTGGTTTTTAACATACTATTAATTGGTTGCAAAATGAATGTATTTTAGGCTGTAGCTATATATATGATTTGGAAATAGTTTGTTAAGAAAATGAACCTGTTCTTCTGGCTTGTCCATCATCATCAAACTCTTGAATGGCTTCTACTTTCTCTAAAGAAAAATTATCTTGTTGTTTCTTCATAGTGTAGTTGAAAACATGCACTCAAGATGAATAATAATATATTATTGTAATATATAGAAGGTGGAGGTGGTTGAAGAAGAAGACAATAAATATATCTAGTATAATTTAATACGGAAATTACTCTTCATTTGTTTGTTGTGAGTTAATTTTTGGTATTAACTTTGACACAATGTTTATAGGGATGCGTACAAGTTTTATACCACCTCCAAATATACTATTACATTGTAGATAAGTTATCACGCTTAAGACTCGAACCCATAATTTTAATTAAGGGAGAGAACAACATTATGGGTACGCCTAATTCCCTACCTATATACTATAATCGGGTTAAAACCTATTAATTACTTGTATATCACTCTCAATTGCACTTCTAACAGTTTGGAGACATTAATATAGGTGCAAGTGATCATTTAAAGCTAACATTGAGTCATTTAAAATATGATTATAAGAATCCACCATTTGGTCAAACTCATTCATTGGTACTTATTCATCAATAATAAATGAAGATTATTTCACTTTTTTGCTTAAAACTTTATTAGAGTTTTTTACCAACATGAAAATACATAACCAATTCTTTGTTTTTTTAGCCATGTGTTCACATTTGTTGAATTTCAACTACTTATAAACGTCATTTTTTATGTTCCCCAACCTATATGACTTTATAAACTTCCTAAATTTCTAGGAACTTGGTTTTTTTATGAAAGTTCCATCAAATCCATCTCACCATTTTCTTGATTATAGATCATATTTTCTTAAAGAATGCTACAATATTGTCGAAAAACCTTCACTAATCTGGTTAAAACCTATTAAAATTCCTGAAGTTAAAGACTTGGACATAAAAATTCTTGGTTAGAATGTATGAGTTAGTAATAATGATGTAGATGGATTGAAGATTATCAAGATATTTGAATAATATATTCTTTAATTATCAAGTATATTTTAGTTTTTATTTTGGACAGCGAAACAAATAAAGTCTGACTACCCGGGGTAATCCAATGGCGAAAGGCAACCCCAGACGCTCTGCGAACACAGATAGCGCTTGGTAGCCGAAGCCCACCTACTTTAGGGAAAACCTAACTCCAATTCGAGGGGAACCCACTAACCCGTCCACCCGTAGGCACGACAACAAGCTAGCGGTAAAACCCGTTTGGCTCAGAGATCAAACTTATGTTGCCACAAGTCTCCCTTCATTGGCCCCAATTGCCCCTTCCAAAGTGATGCTAGTGGGAATAGAGCTTGGTTCTCTTTTGAAGAATCTAAAACTCTTACCACAACAACAAATTGGAAGTTGCTTCAAGTCTATTTTAGTTATCATATTTTTATTTATTTGCTTCAACTCTAGTATAAATATTAGAGTTATAGGTTTAGTGTCGTTAGTTTATAGAACTTTGTTCTTTGAACTTTTGGTTCGAGTTATGATCTTTGATTAACTATCGTGAGTCATTTGATTAACCGATGCCGTTTTACGTGCAATCCTATTAAAACCTACCAGTATTCGACATTCGCAACGACGAGTACCCCTGTCAAAAAATTCCGAGATTCACCACTGTTGTGAATAAAATATTCTGGAAAGCTTTCAATTTTGTAAAGATTTCATTTTTATGACCAAAATGCAAAGTTCAGAAAACAAGAAACAAGTAATTGGCATTGATCAGCAGAAAATTGATAAAATAAGCAGAGGATTCGATTAACAAGATGAAACTGTCCTAAAATTCTACCATTCATCTAAAGAAAGTATGTTAGAAGTCGAATCCAGCATTCGAACCCACAGTTGAAGATGGTCATGACACTTGGTTCTTGAGCAGTCTGCTTGATCTTCTAATTGGTGTCAAGATCACTTCATCTTTCTATAAAACCAAACAAACAAGATCAAATGTTATATTATAAAACAAGCACATAAACCAATATTCGTTATTACTCGAATGAATGCGGTTTTACTCACCTTTTTAATAGGGATCCTTTCAAATGTAGTGAAGCTTCCATAAGAACAACCCATGGAAAAATCTGATGAAGAAATAGCCACTGACTCTCTTTTGTTGTTGCTTGTTTTCTTCTTGTGTTCATTCCCAACACTGCTTGAACATGATGACTCTTCTTTACATGTAACGTCATCAGCAACACGAATTGTGGCAGGCTTTTTAACATTTGATTTTCTTTTACTCAAAGTGTAGAAAATAGCACAACCCGCAAGTATCACAATTGGAAATCCTGCCAAACAGATTTTATCTAGATCATTCATCGCGGTTTCTGATTGAGCTTTGTATATGGGTTCAGAATCTGCTACATCAGACGCGATTTCAAGATCATTCACTACGCTTTCTGATTGAGCTTTGTATATGGGTTCAGATTTTGACTCCACAAAACCAGCATCATCATCATAACTTTGAATGTCATTTGGTTGATCATTCACAGCTTCATCTGTTACATCAATGTCATCATCAACTTCCATCTCTGCAAAATCATCATCTTCTTCTTCTTCTTCAATCATTTCTGTTTCATCTCTCATTTCTTCCTCAGATACTTTTATTTCTTGAATGTAATCGGTCCCAATGTGGCGATTGAACATGAACTCTTCTTGTACAGAAGTAGTCAAGTTAAAGAACACTATAGGCATGTCTTTATCGGACGGGAACAATTGGGATTTTTGATGTGAGATGTAAGAAACAAAATCAATTGACCAATTCTTAAGATCTTCAGCCAACACATCAAAATGCTCTTTAGCAAATTCAACAAACTTCAAAGATTCATGATAAATCTCTGAGAAACCAACATCTTTATAGACTGGCAATTTGATTAGTGGCGAATAGTCGGTTAAAGAAACAGAACAACCAAGTACTAGGAACATCAGAAACGTGAACCAAATAGTCTTTGAACCTGTAAAAAACCAACCTTTTGACTTTCTTCCCACCTTCGAATCAAGTTTTTCTTCTTCTAAAACCTTTTCAGACACAAACTCCAATGACCCATGAACCGAATCACCTGATTCACATTCTTGCTCTTGTTCTTCAACCTCAGTGTCTGAACTCTCAGACATTATAAAACTGCCTTCAAGTCTACCGACATCATCTTCCCCACTATCATCACTACCATCTTTGTTTAAAAACTTTTCAATTCGCGGGTTTGGTTTGTAATGAAGAAACCGAGGTCTAGGCGAACAAAAATTATCTTTCGGATCATAGGGAGGAACACGAGGTTCACAATCAACAGCGGGTGAAGTTATAGGAGAAGAACAAAAAGCTCTAATGCTAACAACATCAGTTTCCTCAGTACAACCAGATAACATTTCAAAAGATTCATCAGTTGAGCTTAAAGTTACCTCAGAAACAGTTTCTTTTTGTTCAACACCTTTCAAATCATCATTCATCTTGATTGTTTGATCAAATGTTGCTGCTTCAGATCTGAAATCAGAATCTTTATCTTTATCCAAGAACTGAATTGATGTTCTTGTAACATCATTCTTTTCACCTAAGATTCTCTTTCTTGGTGAAGGAGTGAACTTTGAAGCAGCTGAGATCGTCGGCGACATGAAATTCTTGGAACCGGTCTTAGCAGGTGATCGAAGTGCGTCTTTGTGGTTTTCTTTCCCATCTTGAAACAACGAGCCCGTGCTTTTGCGAACGATTGAATTTCTTTTAGTGGGATCTAACAACATGAAACAATTACATTTCAAAAACCCAATGTTTACAAAATGAGTATGAAATCAAATTTTAAGAATTAAAGACTGTGTATACCTGTTGTTGCAGTAGGTGTGTTTGCAGCAGGGATTGGGGGATATGAAGTTTTAGGGTTTGTATTGGGTCTGCCATTGAAACTACATCTTGTGGTTGTGTTCATTGCTGGATTTTTGCAGTTTCTTGATGAAAGTGGTGAAGGTGATCTGTTTGATTGCATATTTGCAGTTAAAGATTGCAGATTTTGTTTAAAGTGTTGATTTTGAGAGTAAATATCGATTTGAATTTGGGAATTGTAACGTAATCAGAGGGCTACTATTTGGGGATTTTGAAGTGAGGATTTTGGATTTTGACCGTTAGGGTTTTGAATTATAATAATTTATTGTCAATGCAATGCAAGGGTAAAAAGAATGTAGCCGTTGGCTTGACCTTTTCTTTTCATTTGTTTCCGTTTCAAATTTCAGCTTTTCTTTTTTTTTTCTTAAATAAGAAGATAAAGTGTAATTTTGGTTAATATATTTTAATATCATTAATAATTCTATATTTTTAACAGTTTTAGTTTTTGTAATTTTATTTGTTAAAAGAAATGGTCTCGTACACTAACTTTACTAAACTTTCCGTTAAGTTTCTCTCAAATGCGAAGTAACAATGTCATTTCTCCCACTATTTTTGACATGCGACTGAATAAAAATGTTAACTTATATGATAACCTAGATAAAAAAAGAGGAGTAATGTTTTTCTAGCTTCTTGCTAGTATTTTATTTTTATATATAATTCAGTTGGCTGTTATAAAAAAGATAAAAAGGGGGAATAAACGACATTTTTACTCCTTAGATGCAGGGCGCGCGATAGATATTTTACGGAAAATTTAATGGAGTAAGTGTTCGAGACCATTTCTATTATAAAATAAAGGGTTATTGGATTTAATCACCTCCAACTATTGGTTATTGGCCGTTGTCACCCTCAAGTATCACTTTGGCCAATATAACTCCCAACTAAACACTTTGGTGTCCATATCACCAAAAGTCAACCAATTCAAGTCACTTTTGGTTAACTTTTGATTATTTTTTGGTTAGCTTTTGGTGTTACGGACACCGTATCACCAAAAGTTAACCAATTCAAGTCACTTTTGGTTAATTTTTGGTTAATTTTTGTTAAATTTTGATGATACAGACACCAAAGTGTTTAGTTGGTGGTTATATTGGCTAAAGTGATACTTAAGGGTGACAGCGGCCAATAACCAATAGTTGAAGGTGATTAAATCCAATAACCCTAAAATAAAATCACAAGGACCAAACTGTTAAGGTGAGACTAAAAACTATTAATGACATCAAAACAAAGGAATCAAAACTGTAGTTTACTCATATGAGAATTGCATTTTTTATCCTTGGGTTTTTGTTTGTTTTAACATGTTTAGTTCGACTTTAATACATTACGTCTCTAACATTTCATATTTTAATAGAAATCGTCCCTAATCTAACTTACGTCCATAGTTTTGTTAGTTTTCCACACGTGCCCGCCCCACTAGAGTGGTATAATTATCTTTTCTTGTTGTTCTCACCATTTGTAAGACCGTATATAAAAAAATCTGTCTCATTCAACTAACATAATCATGAACGAAAGCTAGGTTTGGACGATTTCAACTAAAACATGGAGTGTTAGGATGCAATGAGTTAAGTTTGGACTTAACATGTTAACACAAACAAAACCCAAAGACGGAAACTGCACTTTACTTTACTAATAGTAAGAATTTTAAACTTATAGTTTTCAATAATAATAAGGGTTATTGGATTTTAATAATCCGAACTTTAATAAATTGGCCGATATTAATCTCAACTTTAAAATTTCACTTTGATAGTCCCAACTTGTAATTTATTTTCCCTCATCGTGCCTTTTATAACGGATACTCAAAAAACCTACCAGACCATTTTTGTGACTCATTAAAACCTTACACGGCCATTTTTGTGTCACACTTATAAAAGGTTCGATGGAGGAAAATAATTTACAAGTTGGGACTGTCACAGCGAATTTTTAAAGTTTGGATTAATATCGGCTAATTCATTAAAGTTCGGATTATTAAAATCCAATAACCCTAATAATAATAATTAAAAAATAGGTTTTAATAATCCAAGCTATTACCTTCCAACCCATATTAATTCTAACTAACAATTTGCACATTGACTTATCCCATTCAAATAGCTCGAATTTGACTCCATGAACACCCCCTAGACTTGCCAAAGCTTCCATAGCCACACGATCGATGCTATGATTGCCCCAACGACAATAGTTATCAAAATGGATTCTTATGGTATAAAACCATACATGAGATATTGATTATGCGTGATAGATTAATGAAAGCCTAAAACTCATTTAAGACATTCGCATATTAAATACGTGTTTTTCTCCGTCTGGTTCTCTCTCTTCTTAAAATTAGATGACGCGAGGTACAAAATCAAATCAGTATGTCAGTTCATTATGGTAGATAAAAATTTTCATAGACATGACCAACCATTTAATAGGAATGAGTGTGGAAACAATATCAACAATAAAATGTGATTTAACAATTAACATATGAAATTGCTAGAGAATAGGTCCTCATCCTCGATGGTCATAAGGTTGACAATAGATTGACATTACAGATGTTTGATAACATAATTATTCAGTATGATTTTTTATTTTATTTCAGTAATAAATATTATTTTAATATTTAAATATTTTTTTCTTTTGAGTAAATTACTTTTTGTATACCCGACTTTTGCAAAATCTAACCATTTGAACCGTAAACTTTAAATCCGTTTGTTTGAACCCTGACTTTTCACTTTTTCTTCTTTTTGTATACCTAAGACTAACAGAGTTAATTTTTTCCGTTAGTTTATAATGAACTGACAAAAATGCCCCTGCTAATAAATGTTTAAACTTAAAAATCTAAAAATTCTTCATCACCACTACACATCTCACTCATTTAACTTATCATCATCATCATCATCATTTTTCCCCACCATCATCCTCCTTGTCATCATCGCAAACCATCATCGGCATTGGCCACCACCACCACCACCATCATCCTCCTTGTCTTCCTCACAAACCATCATCGGCATCGACCACCACCACCATCATCATCATCAACCAAACCAACATTCATCAACATCGATCGCCACCATCTGATTTGTTGGTCTAACTATTTACCACTTCTACCTTCAACCTCCACCAACACCGTCGCCATATGCAAAACAGCCTGCAACCGAAGAGAAAAAACCTTCACCCCATCGACTCTCGCCACCACCATCGTCATCACCACTTCCAGTTTTGACCTCTACCTGCAACTGAAGCAAACACAAAGCGCGCAACCAAAGCTTTAAGCGAAGCCCTATTTTTTTAAATCGAAGCCCTAATTCAACCCCATCTGTTTCATCTTTTGGTTTTAAATCCAAGCCCCTAAATTTGAATCATCTTTTTGATTTCATCACTCGCAACTAGGTTTGATGGTGGTGGTTGATGAAAGTCGATTTTGGTGAGTGATGGTGACTGAAAAACGAAGGATGAGTACACATGGATGGCCGGAAGAAGTGATGGTGGATGGTTTCTGAATATCTCATAAGAAAGTGACTGAATATGCCATCGTTTGGGTTCTGGTGGTGGTGGTAGTTGGTGTGGTTAGGGTTTGTAGAAGAAGGTAAATGAGTTGGTTTTATTGAGGGATGAGAGATAGTTGAAAGGACGAATATACCCCTCATTTGAAGCTCACATAGGCTTGTTAACGGTGCCAACTAACGGAGTTAGTCTCAGGTATACAAAAAGAAGCAAAAGTGAAAAGTCAGGGTTCAAACAAACGGGTTTAAAGTTTAGGGTTCAAATGGTTAGATTTTGCAAAACTCGGGTATACAAAAAGTAATTTACTATTTTCTTTTATTCCTACCAAAAGATGAGTTTTTCGTTTGTGCGTTTGTCAATTGTCACTTAAAAAATGTAAATATGGTTTGTTTATTCAACTCTAGTTTAGATCCCGTGTGTTACACGGATATAGTACTGAAAAATATAAAACAATATAAGTTTAAAAAAATGTTATTTAATCGTGTGTTATACGGTGAATCATTAACAATAAATAATTTCAAATTTCTTATAAAACTTATATTTGAAAGAAAATTAAATATTACATCAAATAAATGTTTAATAAAATAGACAAACGTTTAATTTTTATTTTTAAACTACTTAATTAAAACAATGTGTAAACTTAGTTACATTTTTATGATATATGACTTTGAAAATAAAAAAAAAAGTTAATAAAAATCTATAAATACTTTGTTGTCACTTCGTAAATTTATTTAAAATTTATTTATTGGAGCGAAGCCAGTAAATGTAGTAAATGTATTTGTCTGTGAATTATGAAAAAGATTAGTAGTAAATGTATTTGTCTGTGAATTATGAAAAAGATTTGGAAATTCCTTATTTATTAGAGCGCATGCATGGAAATTCCTTATTTATTAGAGCGCACCTTCCTGTGTCTTGCTCTTGTGACGTGGGTGTCACAGGCCGGTTAGCGAGTCCGGTATACTCGTTTTTTTTATTAGAGCGCCTGCATGAAAACTATATTTTATAGATTTAAAAAAAAATCAATATGAATGGAGGAATGAATTTAGACGCAAATATGGGATTATTCATTTTTTGGCGGGAATTAAATATCAACAATGGCTCCATTGAATGTCATGTGGCATCCAAAACCCTCTTTTTAGGGATGAGCTTTTGGTACCGAGTACCGGCACCGTACCGACTTAGTAATATCGGTACCGGTACCGGTACCCACTTTTCGTGAAACTCGGTATCGGTACTAGGCGGTACCGGTACCTATACTTTACCGGTTAGTACCATGTTGGTACCGATTTACTAAAAACTAGTTTTTTTAGTATATTTTATATAATTTGAGATGTTATGAATGTTGTGTATTACATGCTTAATGTTATAAAATGTTTTCTTTACAACTTTGAGTCATTTTATAATATTTTTTAGATTATTAACTTTTAAATTTAATGAAGTTTATATGTGATTTTTAATTAATTTATATCATATTTCATTTTTTTTCTTATATTCAAGTATATTATAGTATAGTTATATTAAAAAGTATAAAATTAAACCGAAATAAGCGAATAAATTTTATTAAAAAAAGATACAACATGAAACCGATACCAACGTGGTACCAGTACCGAAATACCGGTACCGTCCCGCTAAATTCAGTACCGGTATCGGTACCCACTTTTCTTAAAAATCGGTACCGGTACTAAGCGGTACCGGTACCCGTCCCGATCTTATCTCTGCCTCTTTTATTAGAAGGTATAGATTATGATATAATTACTACCGGTGAATGTTTGGATTGACATTTTAAACGATAATGATTAATGACTATTTTTAATATTAATCAACATTATTGTTTCGTTATGTATAGTCACCGACGTAAATCATAAATAAAATTCAATGATGATGATTCTAAGACATAGGCATTAAGGTGATGTTTGTTTTCTTTAAATGTTTACACAGGATCTTAACATCTGTATCGTGTAGATCATATGAAGACATTGTTATCTTCATATTGTTTGTTTTTTTTAAAGATGTTTAATTAAAAAACGTTTACGCAAGCTCTTTTTGTTGGAAACTTATACCAACCACTTATAAGATCTTCAAAGGTCTGCAGATGACTAAACACCATCACCAAGTACCACCACCCACTGTCAACCACCACAACCAGCCATCACCAACCACTGGTTTATTTCAGCAAACTGTAGACTGCAAACTTCTACAAATGTTTGTAGATATGGTTTGTAGACTGAACTTCTGTGTAAACCCATGTTCAAAATATATACATTTAAGTCTGGACATAAGCTGAGTTTGATCTTTAAAAGACACGCTCTACCTTAATAAACCTATGAGGATGAGCCGATGAGTAAGGGTATGGTTAATGCATATAATACAATGTGTCTAACTTAGAGGCTGTTTGACATCATTTGAATGAATAAGTGTTGAACCAATAAGAGATTTGAATCATTAAGTGCTGCATCAGTAAAATGTCTGAACCATTAACAGTTAGTATATTGTTTAACTATTTAAAGGCAAATGTCTAACATATTCAGATAATAGCTCTTAACCATTCAGACTCTGTAAAATGCTTAATCATTTAGAGACAAATATCTTAACCATTCAGACATCCGCTCGTAAAATAAACAGTCTGAACCATTAAATACCGAATCAGTCACTTATTAAAAAAAAAAAAAAAAAGAATGTCCTCTGTGTTGTCGAAAAACGAAAGAGTTGAATAATATTTAGGGTAGGAGATTGGATCTGATTACAGAGTCTAGTGAAGATGAAAGGTTTGGGATGGTGGTTAATGTTGGTTGGATCACTTCGACTGGCCTCTGTATGGTTCGGTTTCGTTGACATCTGGGCTCTCCGCCGTGCAGTCTTCTCGCAAACCACCAGTTAGTCTTTTCTTCTCACTTCAAATACAAATATTATTACTCTCTTCAATTGTCATTCATTTCATTGTTTTTAATCTCAAGATGTACTATTGCCTCTGCTTTGATCCCATGAGTAACTAGGATACATACTTTCATAGGTCTAATCAATTCAATGTAAAAACTTGTTTAGCCCTCACTTTATTGTAAAAACTGTTTATTTAATGAATAGTATTTGATTCCTCTGAGCACTGTTAGTTAAATGTCGAACATGAAAATCGAGCAACTTGATTGCCTTCAATCAGTTTAAGTAGGAGGATTTAAGAGAATCACATAAGCACTTGTATGTAGTGTGACCAAGGATTTAAGAGAAAGAGAGGCACTTATTCAGTTTTTTTGGTTCTCTACTATACATATATACACATTTGTTTTGCGAATGCTACTAATGTTCTTTCACTAGCCGTCTTTTTGTTATCCATCTAAATGTTTTCTTTTACTATGTAGTGACTGAAATTCACGGGAGGACGTTTGGGGTGTGGACACTTCTTACTTGCACTTTGTGTTTCCTCTGTGCGTTTAACCTTGACAACAAACCGCTTTATCTTGCAACATTTTTGTCCTTCATCTATGCCCTTGCTCACTTTTTGACAGAGTACTTCATCTACCACACCATGGCCATTCAAAATGTTGCAACTGTTGGCTTCTTTGCAGGCAGGCATTATTCTCATTTAAATCTTACACTATAATTTTTTTATGTATTAATTTGTTGGATTAGGATTAAAAGACCATTCAAGTCTTGTTAGTGTGATTGGCTTTGGACCGCCTTCTATAGGTGATTTTTTTTTTAAAACTTCCATCCCATGTGACGGTTCTTGTTCTACTATCTCTTTCTAAACAGGCACGTCGATAGTATGGATGTTGGTACAATGGAATGCTCATAAGCCTAAACTCCAATGACTCAGGACTGACATTGTGGAAGTTTAATCGGTTTTCTGGTACGCGATATCATTCATCTCTATTTTTATAGAGTATATCAGAATCCATTTATGTTCAACAAGCCATCTTATGCTGCTGTATGAGTTGTTTTTTTCATGTATTTGAACTAAACATGACTTGTTTTCTACCACAAGGGAATTGTATCAGATTTGTTTTCATACCAGAAATAATTCTTGTTTGGCTCTTTTCACTAGAAATGCACGTGAATTGAGTTATCTATCCAGCCTTTTGTTAATTGTTAATTTTAAATTCTATCAAACATTGTATGACCGGCCAACCTCTGTCATTAGACCCTTTCAAAGTTATGGCTCGAGGGGGAAAATGAGCTTATCACTTAAGAACCACCTGAGGATCACAGGCAATGATCTAAACGACACATTTTATTACACGAATACTTTGAATTTAGAACTATTTATCACATCAACTATAACGTGTTCCACTTACAACTTATAAAGATGCTTAATTATTCGTCTGCAGAACAAATAACTTAACAAGGCAAACTTAACCAGAATCATCAATAAGGCTTCTGTCCAACAATGTTACCAGGCGGGTCGTAATTGCAAACAACCATCCAAGATGAACCATCATCACACTGACTCCTACCACACCCAACGCGTTGCGATTCTTTCCACACTACTTGAGTATAACCGCCACACATCTTTTCTTTGCACTTGTTTGCGTCATAGTCATACTCACGTCTCTGATCAACCCACATTTGCACTGCGTATGACCCGTTTAGCAACGGTCCAGATGCCATATTCTCACCGCACCTATCAGAATGCACCATTTGACAATCTTTCCTTTTATCAGCATATGCTTGTGCGACTTTAGCCAATTCAGCGTCCCATGTCAAAGGAGGCAATTCCAAGACTTTTCGTATACAACTATGCGCGTTAACATAGTCATCTGGATTGTTTCCTGGCTCTTGATCTTGTGTGTGAGATAAATGTAGAAGTGCCAAGGATAAAGCAAGAACAAGCAATATGTTATGTGAATATACCATGTTGTTGGGTGATGATTTTGTATGTTTTGAAGGGTATTTATAGGGTGGATTGAAGTATGTGGTGAATATGCAGAAAGTGAGGAGGAACAAGAGGAAAACAATACACTCATTCCAGTGGACCTAAAACATTGGTAAATTTACACAAAGCACAACCACTACTAGATCCTAAATATTCGATGTTTATACATACTAAATAATAACTAGGTCCAACAAACATCGTCAGCCCCTCGATCTTAAATGGAAGAGGATTAATTAATTTCTTTGTGACAAGCTTAACTATACATATTTAGGAGCCACAAAAATGTCACAACTCATAAACATTGAATTGTTAGTAATAAATTTGGTGATACTGAAAAATCAAATAACATATTGTCAATGTGACGGACCCAAGAACTTTTTTCTTGTGTGTTTAGATCTATCAATTGATTTCGGATATCTTGATTTGGTTCAAATCGGGTTATAGCTAATTCCAAATCAGGTAGAAAAATACATAATAAAAATTCGCCGTAGAAAAATGCATTTGTGGTGCGCTGAGTTGGCAAGCAGTGACGTAACTTCAACATTTAAATAGGACAGGCAAAATGTGTTAGAAATTAAATGGGCGAGGTGGCAAGCAGTGACATAATTTAAACATTTAAACCAATGATCTTTAGCTCAAGTGGTTTAAGTAAGACCCTAGACTCATTAAAATAATAAGGTCTTGGGTTCAGGTCTCACTTAGGACAAAAAATAAAAATAGAAGTATCTAGGTTGGGCCAGAAGGATTTTTCTCACCAATGGTGAGTTTCCTCCTGTGGGGGTTGGGGATGCAGTCACGGCTGGGAAACGTATACATGGGTCCAATTAAGATTACACATATACTTCGAAATAGGGTCGTGCATTTGCTGTTCTAAAAAATACAATATTTTGTAAACTATTAGGCCTAAATTTTATACAAATAATAAAAAAATTGCCTCCTTCTTTGGTCCCCTAAAAAGATCCACCCTTAGGGGCAAGGGTTCAATCCTCTAAGAGTCGATTGGTGTTAAATAGGGTTGTTTAGGCATTTGATGGGTAAGAAAAGTTAAATAATGTATGGTTAAAGTATGCAATGACAATGATACGGACAAAGATGGCATGCCAAAATAAAGGAGTCTTCCAAGCAATAAATAAAAAAGGCTTATATAATTGTATTTATTACAAGTACCAGATAAACCGGTCTTGCACTAGTTGCAAGCACGGATAAATGAGTCTTGAACATGGTACAATCAACAACAAGAAGTCATGAATAAAAGAATCTTATACTGGTTACAAGTTTTCATGTCTGATAAATTTGAATTAAGGTTCTTTTATGCTTACAACTATGTTATGTATAGAGTTTGTTACAGTTACGATATGTTATGATAAAACTATTGTGTAAATTAATGTTATATCAAGTTGAAGTAGTGTTATGCTATGTTAAAGTAAACTAGAATTCTTATGGAAAATTGGCTTTTTACCTTTTATGTCAGGTTAAACCATTAAAGTGTAGAAATATTTAAGAGTTGTGAAATTAAGAGTTATATGAAGGTCGTGATATGCTTACTCTAGATATCTCGTGATATGTTTTTTTATTTATTTTTTTATGAAAGTCTAGTGAGGATTATGTACTTGACAACGATGTATTGGTTGTCATGTTTAAACTAGCTAGTTCCGTTGCGTATGAATGAAAATTTCAATTTAAGAACTTTGTTGCTATGAATGAATCAAAACATGAGACATCTTCCGATCAAAACCATAGTTTGAGAGATTTGGGAATTCCGTGATATGGTGCTTGAATTTAAACTGTGAATTTTTATATTCGTCTTTTCTTCCTTATAAACAGTTGTTTTTTTACACAATTTTGTTATATATATCTCAAAAAACTATTTAGTTTGTGGATAAAATACCCAGAGAACATAAAGTTTCGGGTTAACTAGGACCGATCGAGTTCGGTTAAAAACGACACCCTTCAAATGCTACTTAATTATCATAGACCCTAACGATTGTGGAACTTATAAAAAGAAATCTTATAAACACAACTGTTTTAAACAATCTAAAAACGCATCACGTACGTTATTCTTACTTACTTACCATCGTATATACGCGTTGTTAACATAGATATGATGTTAATAATTTTTCATACCTAGCTAGCTAGCTATTAAATTAAGAACATATATATATAAAGTGTTTTATGCCGGCCAGCAAGACCGGGCGGGCGGGCGGGCAATTGATGTTGAACGACATTAGTAAGGTTTTGCGCCGATGTAGTTGCCTGGAGGAAAATAACTACACACAATATACCACATAGGAGTGTTGGTACACTTAACCCTACCACATCCAACTTTCAGCGAGTCTTTCCACACTATTTGTGTATAATGCCCGCATTTTTTCCCCTGTTCGCATGTGTTGGTGTTGTAGTCGTACCATGCTTTCTCTCTACCCCAGAAGAACACTACACCCGTCGCGTTGAGGTCGGGCCCGCAAGCCAGATTCTCACCATATTTGTGTGGTGGTTTCGTGTGTATCATCGCACAATCATTCATTCGTTGGTTTGCATAGCTTCTTGCATATTCAGCCACTGTTTCGTCCCATGACATTGGAGGTAAATTTAGCTCTTGTCTAAAATGGTTATGTGCATTTACGTATTCTTGTGGGCTGTCTTGGGCATCGGCAATCGCCATGATTATGGCAAATGCAAGCACCATTATAACATGACCAGGGTTCTTCATTGTAAGATGTACGTCAATTAAGGAGTAATTTTGCAAAAACGTTTCATGTTTGTTTAGAATTAAATAGTCGATATGAGCAAGGATGTATGGAGTAGATATGATTTGGACATGGGTGATGTACAACAAATCAAAAGCCAAAAAATAAGGAAGAACAACCGGATTTTCTAAATAAGACAATATAAGGAGCCGTTGTTCCTAGTTACTAAACTAGGATTTATATATTGGGTTTTTATTTCGAAAATTCTCTTCAGATATGATTTTAATTGCCATACAATGTTTATTAATTGAGTTAATACCTTTTAAGCTCTTGTGTGTAATTTCACGTCAGTTTTAAAGGCTTTGGCCCATCTTTTAATGCACTCTCTCTCTATATATATATATGTATGTTCAAGTGCATCACCTCTAGCTTTTGAGAGTTATCAAACGTGGTTTTGAAAGAGCTAGGGAATTATTTTCTTCTAATATCTTACTCAAAGTTTAGGTAGAATAACCACCGTACCTAAATTCTAAGCGTAGCAAACTAGTCAAGTTTTCAACTTTAATTCATTAGTTGTAAAATCCCATTGGTTTGGCGTGGATTTTGAGAAGAATGATGGGTTAGTTTGATTATTTAAAACTGTTATTTTAGTTCGATTTGGTTTTGAAGCAATTTCAATATATGAGTTTACAAACCCCCCATAATTTTAAACTATGGTTCTATTCGGTTTCAAGCGGGTTTCAAAATCAGCTCGGTTTCTTGCGGCTCACAAACCGATTATTAATTGTGTGTATCTTTAACTATACATATGTGTACGTTAATACAACATATATGGTTTTACTTCTAGGTTAGATATTTTGCTTAACTAATACAATTAACGTGCCTTTTTTGGACGGAATCATAGAGTAATTGGTGGTGATTTTGTGCCATCACATCAAACTATTTTGAGTAATTGGATTTACTTAATTATCAAATGTGAAATTATAGTTAAACATCAACCACGTACTAGTAATAAAATTTGATTGTCTGTTTGTAATTAAACCATAAGCTAGTTTGATTAATTTATAACTTTACTAGCTATTAGATTTGATGGAACAAAACAGTTTATGATCACAAAGGGGTACGTACGTACATTTTGATTTCACTAGCATCATATATCATCACAACATATACATCTACATATTTAATTGGACAACGCGCGTACTTATTGATTGATCCTAGCTAATTAATAAGGTTTTTCGCCAATATAGTTCCCAGGAGGATCATAATTGCAAGTCACAAAATATGCATCCTTCAAGCACTTAACCCTTGCACACCCGATTCGGACCGATGTTCTCCAAACCATTTGAGTATAATGGCCACACATCTTAAAAGGTACACATGAGTTTGACTCATAATGGTAATGAGCCTTCTCACTAACCCACAACTTTACTGCATCCAAACCCGAGAACTCGCCAGACCCTAATGCAATATTCTCACCATATTTAGGGGTACGCGAGTGCACAAGGGCGCAATCGACCTTTCTGTGATTGGCGTAACTTTCTGCAAACTTAGCCACGGTAGCATCCCATGTCATAGGCGGTAGGCCGATGGGTTTTCGAGCCTCATTGTGGGCATTCACATAGTCCTGTGGTGCAGTGCCACTGTGGGTGTAAATGAAAGGTAGATTAATGGATATGAATACAAGAGAAACAAGTGGCCAGTGATGTAGGTGTCCCATATTGCTACCTAGATCATCAATGGATCAAATATATATTGGTTAATCAGGTGTACTGAAAATCAAATGAACTATAATATATTAAGAAAGATATTTATAGAGATCGAGGCCGGACGTGAAGAGGCTAATTAAACCCGGCCTGGCAAAAATTAAGTTGCAATTTTTTTCTTCAACTCCAAATTTAGGTAGAATATCCACCATACCTAAATCCTAAACGTGAAGAGAATCGTTATAAAATAGGTATATTTTATAAGTATTTATATGTGGACCGTTATTTGGCAATGTCACCCCTTCGATTCTCTTCACTGGGATTTTGTTGACAATGTGCTTACACAAATGAATTTTCCACCAAAATGGAGGACATGGATTCAAGCTATTTTGGGGTCCTGTCGGGCTTCCGTCCTTGTTAACGGTAGTCCTACGAAAGAATTTAATTCCAAAAAAGGTCTCAGGCAAGGAGATCCGCTATCTCCTTTTTTATTTATCATTGCCATGGAAGCATGGTCATGCATTATTAAGAGAGCTGTGGAAATCGGAGTCTTCGAAGGGGTGACATTGCCAAATAACGGTCCTGTTCTCTCTCATTTCCTATTTGCGGATGATGTGGTGGTTGTTGGTAAGGGTAGTGAAATGGGAGTTAGAAATATAGGTAGATTGCTAAGAGGCTTCTATATGATTTCTGGCTTACAGGTCAATCTATCGAAAAGTGCTATTTATGGGATCAGTTTAAGTGAAATGGAGCTGCAACGACTGTCATCCATCTTACACTGTAAAGTTGGGAAATTGCCTTTCTCCTATCTTGGTTTGTTTGTTGGGGCTAATATGAGCCTTGTAAAAAACTGGGATCCTATTATTGACATCTTCAAGGCCAGACTCTCTAGATGGAAAGCGAAAACGCTATCGATCGGGGGACGTGTTATCCTCTTAAAATCTGTTTTAGAAGCTCTGCCTATATATTTCTTTTCTCTGTATCGGGCCCCCATCCAAGTGATAAATACGCTGGAGAAAATTAGGAGGCAATTTCTATGGGGAGGAAACGAGGACAAACGAAAGATTCATTGGATCCCCTGGAAGAAAGTCACACGTCCAAAGAAGGAAGGGGGTCTTGGCATCACTCCTCTGAGATCTTCTAATATGGCCCTGCTCTCTAAATGGTGGTGGAGATTCAGGAATGAAAAGCATTCGCTTTGGTGGAATGTCATTTGGTCTCTACACCATAATTCTAGAAGTTGGAGTCCCCTGCCTGTTAGATTGTCCTGCCCAGGCGTTTGGAATAATGTTGCAAAAATTGATAGAGACTTTAACGCCATAAACATTAATCTTTCATGCTTACTCATTGGCATTCTCGGAAACGGTGAAGGCATCAGATTCTGGGTGGACAGATGGATCGCAGATCAACCTTTGGCCTCTCTTTACCCATCTTTATTTACTCTTGAACGTTCGAAAAGCATATTGGTGAGTGAATGTTTTGTTTTACAGGATGGTAGGCTGACATGGAACTGGAGGTGGAAGAGGGAATTAGTTGCGGTTCAAGAAAGGACGGACCTTGCTGAGTTGACTATGAAACTGGCCAATGTGCGTATAGGTAATGAAGCTGACACTTGGAATTGGGGCAACCACGGTCAGCAGGATTTCTCTACTGGACACGCGAAAAATCTCATTCAGAAGAATACAAGGAACGATGACGGGTACCAGTTTCCCTGGAATAGTTGGGCCCCCAACAGGATCAATATTTTCAATTGGCAGGCAGATCTTAACAGAATTCCTACGTGTGACTCTCTAGTAAAAAGAAACATTGCTTTACAGTCTACGACGTGCTTGCTATGTGGCGAATTTGAGGAGTCCGTTGAGCACCTTTTCACATCATGCATTTTTGCAGCTCAAATTTGGTTGAAGATTAGTTCATGGTGCAGAATCAGGCCTATTTTTGCTTTCTCGTTTAGAGACATCATGGAGATCCCTAACACGATTAGGGGAGATATGGACTTCAAGAAAGCTTTGCATGTCATGCTCATGGCCACCACTTGGAGCATATGGAAACACAGGAATAAAGTTCTCTTTGAGCGGATTACGCCTTCGATAAATATGATTTTGGGTGAGGCATTTGCGTTAGCGGTTCTCTGGTTGAAGACCCGAAGCAAGAGCAAAGGCCTCACTTTTTTACGAAATCTTCCTTTTGATCCAGGTTAATTATGTGTTGTTGGTTTTGTTGTTTTGTCTTTGGTGTATGGTGGTTTTGTTTCTTCTTTGTACTCGTACGTTTTGTTTTTTCGGGGTTTTAGCTACTTGTTAGCCCCCTTATCTATCTAGTATTATTTGCCGTCCAAAAAAAAAAGTATTTATATGTAATAATGTTTTATTTAAGATTTAAACTAAATAATAAAATTGAATTAAATATTTATAATTTTTTTATTGTTTCTTTCTGATTGAAATTATATCTTTATTGACTTTTAATATACTAAATCTTTTACAAACATTAAAACAATTATTTTATAAAACGGTTTTAACAAACGTTAATACTCTTCAATTTCAATGCAACATCAATCAAAATTTAAAAACGAATTGAATACATCAAATTATCATATTATTATTTTCTTATTACATAACATGTCAATTTTTTTATTACATGGGTAATAACCTAGTAATGTTATAAATTAACTAATGTAACAAGTAAATGCCAGTGAATTTAGTTGTGTAAATTTTTGCTTAATTTCTATGTGGTAAAATGTCTTTATAGTACGTAGTTTTGGTGTGATAGTTAAAACGTGTGGTTCATAACTTCATATGAATTTGAAATAGCGAACTTCGGGCTTTCTAACATTGAATTTGTTTGTTTAAGATAAGGAACTTAGTTATATATATACATGGCACTATGATTTAGCATCATGTTGATATATATATAAAGTGGCCGGCTTAAAAAGGCCGGCTGGGCTTGTCATTCGAAGATGCGAACTCTTGAATTTGAATTCAGCTTTCTCGTGATCATTAGGAATTTGCAAACCCCATTTCTTAAATTAATATATACGACTAATAATTTTGGTCTTAATAGTTAATATAATCTGCTCTAGGAATTTTGGCAGGAGGAAAACGGGTCGGGTCAAAGACAACACAAATTACAAAAGTTTTCAAATTTCCACCACTTTTAGCATTGAAGTACGTAAAACGTTTCATTTTTATTCCTCTTAATTACTTTTCTTTCATCTTTAATGTTCTAAAATTTCTAGTTTTTTTTTTAACGGTAAAGTGGAATTCATTACTAATAAAAGAACAATCAGGTACAAATCAAAAGGGCAAAAGCAAATACAAGTATGGTTTACTACTTTACTACATATTATACGTTAAAAGCACTCCATTTTTCCCAATCAATGTCATGGCTTTTTGGCCTATTTTTTATCCACAAGTATGATATAGTTTTTATGCAACCCATCGTAGCCATGATCGAAGGACGAGACCCAGAAAAGATAAGTTCGTTTCTTTGTTTCCATACACACCATATGGTTGTGTATACTATGGCTTGTATAATTTTTTTCTTCCTTTTGTCTAAAATTTCTAGTTAGTGCACGGGGAGTGTTGACGAGGTGAACCCACGAGCTCGCATCCTCGACACCTTTTATCAGCCGAGTTAAATTTATAACGATTATAACTATTAATTTCACCTAAAATGATAAGTTAAAAATTAATAGAAATAAAAATACAAGTCTTCATGTGATATGATGGATTTGACAAGTTTTGCAACTCTATGGCTTTGTTTTAGTATAACTAGAAGCGTACCCGCGCGATGCGGCGGGGTAACACTTTGTTTTATGGTATTTGTTTCCATTAGTTTTTTTATCAACATAAGGGTGAGGGGAGTACACCCCTCACCACCCCATACCACCCCTCACTTTTTACTCCATCACACATTCATCCCAAATCACCCGGTATTCACCCCACACAACCCCACATCATTTTTTACTATTTTTTTAAATAGTCGTTGCATATATATAGCTGTGGGAGAGGGGGACCACGTTTCAAACGGTAAAAAATCTCAGGGTATAGCTCGGGCAAGTCACCCCAAATCCCACCCCAAAGTTCGGGGCCGTGAGGGGCCGAGGGGGTGGGACGGTGTTCCCACACGGGGCCGATTAGGGGCCACACCCACCCCGAGCCCACTCCGTGTACACTAATCATTTTACAAAAGTGTATCTAGTGTGGAACCCGCGTGTTGCGGCAAGTGAAGTTACATGGCTCTATAATCGTTTTCCATTAGTTTATCATTTATTTGGTGCCTTGTGGCGGGTTATTTTGTCCATAAACACTATGCAGTGTAAAAACGCAATGAACCAGTTTTGGTCAGTGTGACAATCATGGCATCGCTCAACTTGTTCATTGTAATATGAAGTGCCTAATGATTAGATTTATAATTTGTAAAAGGGTTGCATGTAAGAATTACATATGCATATATACATGATAAAAGTGCGGTAGTTGTCATAAATAATAAAATTTCAGTAAATTTAATGATAGGTCAATAATAAAAACCTTAGAAATAGAAATCAAAGGGTTATTATAACAAACCCAAATAGGTAAAGTAAGTATACCACATCTATACCTAAAAAAGTCAGCTTTGCATAAAACTAAATGAACACATGTCAAATATGATTTGGTAGAGTTTAATATCTAAAAATACATCATACAAATACAAATAATTAATCAAGAAATTGCATCGACCATAAGCAATAATAATTATTGATTAAAATTCGAAGAGCACAAAACTAAAATTTCATTAAGTGGATTTAACAAAGTAAAAAAATAGTTCATAGAAAGTTCACGATTAGATTAACATAATTCAAGCTCTGTTTACTCATATGAGAATTAAAAAAAGGGGCAATTTCATATATACCCCTACAAAGTTGCATAATATCATATTTACCCTTTGCATGCTTAAAAAGTATTGTACATTATGCATTAAAAACTTGTACAAAGGGTAAATATGATATTATGCAACTTTATAGGGGTATATATGAAATTAAACCTTAAAAAAAATACAAACTTACATGGGTATTAAAAAAAAGGCATGATTGTAAAACAGCAATTATGTGAGTACATATTTAGTATTATCTAAACCTTGTATTACATTCGTAACTCATGACTACCATTGTATTACTAAAACTTCTATAGTACATGTCAACGGAAAAGTGTGTGGAGACTCACAAAGCACATGGTTGCAAGTTCATCATATTCATTTTGGAGTTTATTGTGTAGGTGCACTACAAATTGTAAAAAACTTTAAGGATTTCAAATACGAATTTGGTTTGTTTGATTCGTACAAAATTCAATCGTTACCACTTGAAAAGAGCACTATTTTGATCTTGAAACCTCATCATCATACAAATAATAAAAGCTGGACTTACATGCGTATCTATTTTGATCTTGAAACCTCATCCACGTATAATCAACTCCACCAAAGCCAAAACACTGCTAGTTAAAATTTAAAAACACACGAGTCATAACCTGCTCAATAATAGGGGAGTAACCCGTTTAGCCCTACATTGGAATAGCAAGGCCGGAACAACAAGGCCTTAGTGAAGCTGTTCATAAAAACAACTAATTACATATCCTTAAACACCTTTTTCATCACAGGGCGGCCATTAATCACGTTGACAACCAGTAATTATTTGACCAAGCCGAAGCGCTTTTCTTGTTATGGTGGGTGGTGAGCGACAACTGAACGGGGGTGGGGTAGTGGTTGAAGGAAGGTGGTATGAAGCGAGGAACTATGAAATAACGATTTGAATTGTTTTGGTTTGCTTTTAAGGATAGTTGTATATATATTGTACAAGAGATAAAGCAGCAGCTAGTTTACATGAGGCTAGAGCTGATTTATAGGAACTGAATGCTATACTATCACAATTCACAACAGCCTTTGACTGAATTTAATTTAATTTTTAAATTTAAAAGTTTTACCGAGTTCAAAAGCACCCAAGTTGTACGTAAGTAGACATACAAAAATATCTATATATATAGAGTAAACATAGGCTTGCAACAAAAGTTTTTAAAATTAGTATGTTTTAATCTATACATTGAAATATAGATCATGAGTTATCTTTAATAGGTTCTAAACTAATGTTTTAGGAACTTGTACATTTTGTTCCACATGTCCCTACTGGGTAAAACGTATATGGAATTGTAGACAAAATTAAGTCGGTCGCAATGATACTTTTGGATAATTTTAAAACATAGTACTATAAAAGATATAATATGAAAACCGGGTAAAAATAAAATCATCTAGAAAATGGGGCTAAAATGTAAGTTTTATTTAAATGTATATAAGATTAGGGAGTTAAAGTGTAATTAGTTTTGAGGATTAAATTGAAACTTGTGTTAAAAAGACTAAACCACCCCTAAAATTGGATGTACATTGTGCATTAAATATTTGTACATGGTTGATAAATTGGGTATCTTAAACTACCCTTCCAATCTACATTATATATAGTATAGATAGTTAAAAAATTTGAAGGTGAAAACGTAAATTAATTTTTTGTTTTATTTCAAAGTTTACTTGGCTGTTTAAGATTAGATTTCAACGGCGTGAGAATAGCGGCCATATTCAATCCTAACTTTTTTTTATCATACTTTTTAATAAAGTAAGTTATATCTTGTAAATTATAATATAGTCGATCGGACATTGAATAATGAATATACGTACTGTACGTGCTGTCAAAAGAAAAGAAAAGAGCCGGTGGAAATGCAACAATAACTTATAGTAATAAAGATATATAATTATTAAACAATGCCTTTCAACAAGATCATTGATCGATCGATCTCCTCCATATAGCTAGCTATCTAGGTGGTACGATTAGTAAGGGCGTTGGCCCTCATAATTCCCTGGAGGATCATAACTACATATAACGAACCACCAATCGTTACGACACTTAAGTTTAGCACAACCGAGATAAACAGAATCACGCCAAACCACTTGCGTGTAGTGACGACACTCATCACCCACACAAGAGTTTGATTCATACGCGTAGTATTGTTTCTCTCCTACCCACATGTTTACAGCATCTGTTGCACTGAATTGGTCACCATAACCTTCGGCTAGGTTTTCCCCAAACGGGCCTTGCGAATGCTCCATGTCACAATCACCAAGCTTATGGTATGCATACCCGCGAGCATAGGTTGCAACCGTCTTGTTCCATGTGAGTGGTTTCACCCCGACTTCGGCTCGAGCTTTGTTGTGGGGAACAAGGAAGTCTAAGCCCAAATCTTGGTTATGAGGAACTGCAAGAGCCAAGCATGAGATTGTTAGAACAAGAAAGGGTAGTGATTTGATCATAATAATAATCAGCCCCATAATTTGCATGTAGTGGAGGAAATGAAGCATAATAGCAATGGGGATACTTGTTTCTATTTATAGACGATAAATTATATTCAAACAGTTATAAATCAATGGGCTATATATATATAATTTATAAAATGTTCTTATAATAAGTCGTTATTGTGGGTAGTTAAAGATATAACTTATGAGTTATGATCGATCACATTGTTCCATAATTTTAGGTGTTGCTTGTGATCATCATACCCCACACCAAGAAAACTATTGTTGCATAAATTATCGATCAATTTAGCTATATATCAACTGCCTTCATGTTTCTGCTAAACATATATATATATTTTCATGAAGAAATTTATATATGCTAGCTTCTCCTACGAATAAAGGTTAGGGATAAGAAATGCTCAATTTTCATGCTCTAGTTATGAGTTACGGTTAATTATTTTCTTTCGTGTAATTTAGGAGTATGATTGGCCGGGTACGTACGTAGATGGATGTGTAAGTTCCCATGTTTTAAAAAAATTATATATTTTTTAGCTTTTTGTCATACACATACGTATAACTAGTTAAAATGAAACAAATTATGAACGAGGTTTAAGTCTTGGTTTCAATGGCAACTTTGCGTTTTTTTTATTTTGTTTAGAATACACCTCATCAGAGATCATCCATTGGAGGCTCGGAGCCGTTGTTTCGGTGAACAACAACCACCCTAAAACCTACAACTCGGCCAAAATAAATATCAAAGTTACAATCATGTTGTTGAACCTTTTTATTTCGTCACTTTTAGGTTTTCACTACGACCCATGGTAAATTGGAAGGTTATAGCATGTTGAAAGTTGCTCTTAAATAGATTATATAAGTCCTTTTCATCTAGAATTTTAAAAGTCACAAGTTCAAGTTTGACAATGTAATTTGCATTATAGTCATTTTAATAGTTTTAGAAGTTTAAAATGATTGATAATTTAGAGAATAAAACAACAAAGGGGTCACATGTCAAATGCCTCCATCGATCCCACTCCAAACACGGACTTTAAGTCTTTAACTTCAACATTATAGCTAAAAGATAAAGAATGAAAAAGTTAAATATGAGGACACACATAAATTAAGTTTTCAGCTAGCTTATGATGGCTAATTTTATGACCGTTATCAATCGCAAAACAGTCTAAGGGAAAATTCAATCGTAGTGCGTAAAACCACGAACCATGACCAACAAGACAATGTATAAAGTTACTTAACATAAAAAAAATGTAAAATTATAAAACCAAGCTTTTTGAAAACTTCAAAGGCAATGTTGGCCACCATGTAAATCTTTTCCAAACCCATGTTTCATGGCGTTAATTGTTGCAAGTTCATGCTAATGGAATTTGTATTACCTTTAAGTCAAACCAAATGCTATAATTTCTAATTTTCTATTCTATAAACCGTGAATGATGTTACCTCAACTTTTACTAGCATTTATTTACCATCCGTTTAAAAAATATATGTTTTTTTACATAAGTTAATGGATTAATAAGAAAAAATTTCATGAAAATTCAAAAGATTCATGTTTTTTTAACGGCAAATTTCATTTAAGAAAGCTAGCAATGCTAACACAATACAAAAGAATTAAAAATAATAATTACACGAATCCGATCAATTTATTATATTACAACTTGATCTATTTTTGGTCCATAAATAGAAAAATGATTTGATATCTTGAAGCAACCTTTGGAGTAAGATCAGTTTGTCATTTAAAAAGAGATCGCCGCGAGCTTTCCGAACACACCATGTAGTTATTAGAATGACGGCGTGCATGATTTTCTTTGAGACTAGCTCTTGGTTAGACACTTGAATCATGTAACTTGAATAGATTATTAACTAAAATGGGAGATTGTTTTGTCCATTGTGCTACCCAGTTTCATATATGGGCTGTTGGTTCACATGTTGTCAATAGATGTTCATATCCTCTTCATCTTCTTTACAAAGTGGGCATAATGATAAGTCAAGTTAAATACCTCTCTTTACAAGAGCTTTCCTAGTTGAGTTTCTTTCTTACAAAGTTCTCCATTTGAAAATATTGATTATAATAGAATCCATTTGTTCCAAACATGTTAAGATCTTGTGTCTATTACCGTAGGGGGCTGTTAAATCATCTTCATAAACTTGACCGAGAAATCGTTGATTTCGTCATCCATCCATATCCATTGATCAACATTAGAATTTGGCATCACCGAGGCAAGGATGTCATAACATTACTGCAAGTCGGAGATTTCTTGAATCTGATTTGGGGCGCACTTCCACCTCCATAGCTGTAACATCCCGTTTTAGGAATTAAAATAAATATTTGAAATTTATATTCCAAATATAAATTAATTGAGTAACGGGTTGAACGGGTAATGAAGTTTGTGATATTTAAGCATGTTTAGCATTATTAAAAAGAAAAAAATCGTTCAAGTAACAAATAATGTTAATAACATATACTAAAAGTTTAGGATTAAAAGGTTAAAGTTTTATATTACTTGGGAAGGATCGAGAATAACGGTGCCTCAAATTTATTTTTATTATTAATGAAGTTGGACGTAAAGGTTCATTTTTGAAAATAATATTATTGGATAAGTGTGATTATAGAATTCTAGATCCTTCAAATGCATGACGGTTGAAATATAAAACTCTTACAAATCAATTAGGCAGTCACGTTATTAACCCATGTCACCATTCCTTTTCTTTTAGTCTTATCTTCAATTTCCTCAACATTATAAATACAAATTGCCATGCACAAAAGAGAAGGTAACATTTTCAAAAGCCTTAAGAAAATAACAATATAAAAACATCAACAGATATCAAAGAAGTTGTAGAAACTTTTAGAATGCATGGTTGGTTAGATAGCAATAATTGTGATATTACGGAAGTATTGTTAGTCGGTTTCGAAAGGAAGGCGTTTGATACGATAGTGAGATTTTGACTCTCACGTAATATATTTTTTTAAGGTGAGTGTTACATCCCCTGAAAGTATATATATGTGTGTTGTGATGTATTAGTATATGGTATTGTTACTATATATGCTATTATTTATGGATGTTATGACTAATATTATGTGATTACTCTTTTGTGTTATAATTAATGAATGATTATGTTATATGAATATTGTTAGACCCAGATGGTGGATTTCTAGGACAACAATAAAACATTGTTAGACCTAGATGGTGGTTTTCTGGGATAGCAATAAAGTATATTGTTAGACTCAGATGGTGGATTTCTGAGACAACAATTTATAAATATATTGCTAGACTCGATGGCGGTTTTCCGAGACAACATATATTTATTAGATCGCAGGGTGTTAGCGATCAAGGTATATTGTTAGACCCAGATGGTGGTTTTCTGGGACAGCAATATAGTTATTGTTATAATTATTGTTAGACCCAGATGGTGGTTTTCTGGGACAACAATATAATTATTTTTATAATTATTGTTAGACTCGATGGTGGTTTTACGAGACAGCAATAATTATTAGATCGCAGGGCGTTAGCGATCAAAGTTAATGTTTAGACCCAGATGGTGGTTTTCTGGGACATCATTAACTTGTATTTAATATTGTATTAATATGAGAAATATGAAAAGAAAAATTTATGGTTCAAGTAAAATATGTCATTATGGGGTAACATGGCATACATATTTATAATGTACACTCACTTAGCGAAAGCTAATATGTGATTTCTATATACTTTCAGGTGATTTGTTTGAGCGGGAAGGGTGATATCGTATCAAGTCTTGAATAAAGGATCGAACGTGTATCTTTAAAAGTTATCAAATGTAATAGTTAAACTACTTTTTATAAAACAATAATTGTAGTATTATGTTTGTTATTATGAAATAAAAGTCTGACCTTTATTATAAGTTTGATACTTTATATATAAATCTTATTGAGAAAATTTTTGGGACCTAACATTCCACGCTAAACTTTGATTAAATAAATATATAAAAATGAGGGTGTTACAATAGCCATTGGATTTGATGTACTTGAAAAGAATAGCACTGAGACACTAAAATGAACTTGCAGGATTCAAGGACAAACAGCTCAGGAAAGAGCTTTTTAAACGACTTGTCGTGAACCCAAACATCTAACCAGAATCTAGCAGAGGAACCAGAGCCAATATTACATCTAATCAATTGGTTTAAATTTGTAGTGGTGAGAGCTAGATAATTATGAATTTTTACAATAGTGTTCCAAATACCAATATATTGTTTCTGATGTGACAACGCCGGTCAGGATCGGTTGGAGGAATCTATAATGGTAATGTAATATTCTAAAGTTATGTTCATACATGATATCTTAAACTCTATTATGATATATAAAAATATTTTTTTGACACTTATCTTCTTTTAATAGCATTTAACAAATGTAAGTATTTGATAGGGTTAAGATACGTTTATGTTCAAATGAAATTTGACACATTTCAATATTTGATTAGATATCAGTTAAAAGAGAAATATAAAATGCTAGGGTTAAGAAACATACAAAAAATCAATTAATGAATCATAATGTTAAAACAAGATGATAGAGAACCAAAATTACTGAAATTACTTTAAAGAATCTCTAGCATTGAAAATCCCCTTAATTTAGGCTTTAAAACATATAATTGATATTTGATTGAAATGATTTTGAAACCTCAGATATCATATCACGCTAGTTGACACTCAAACATCTCCTTCATAAAGTTAATGACATAAGTAAAACCTTAAGACTCTATACCTTTACGTCTTAAAAATGATCATCCTATTCACACACCTGCCATATTTGTTTTTCACACCCCTCAGGCGTCGCACATAGATCTCAGCACCGCGCCTGGGTCACTTCTCATCAAAACACATCATCGTACGTAGTCACGGACGCCAAATAACCCCATATGCGCCGCACATAGCCCTTTGTGCGGCGCCTGGGTCAATACGCATGCCCAACATCATCGTACGTAGTCCATCAGCAAGTCCATCAGCAGGTCAACAACCTTATGCGCCGCACATAGCCCTTTGCGCGGCGCCTGAGTTGATTAATTTTTTTTAACGGCGGTATATTTGAGACTTCATTTTCACATCCAAACAATTAAACAAAATATAACATAACTTTATAAACATCACAAATTAAACATTATAAACATTCCACACTTCAACAAACATTAATAATAAATAAAAGTTAAATATAAAAAACATAGGGCATTCCGCGGCACATAGGTTATTATTATTTTTTTTTAATTTTCGACACCCTATCCGCCGCACATAGGGCATTCCGCGGCACATAAGTTATTATTTTATTTTATTTTTTTTTAACTTTGACACCCTATCCGTCGCACATAGGGCATTCTCCGGCACATAGGTTATTATTATTATTTTTTTATTTTGACACCTTATCCGCTGCACATAAGGCATTCCGCGGCACATAGGTTATTATTTTATTTTATTTTTTAATTTCGACACCCTATCCGCGGCACATAGGTTATTATTTTATTTAAAAAATTCCTCGTTTGACCAAATTCCCGACATTCCACAATTGATGTTGACAGAAAAGTGACCCCAGACGCCGCATCGAGGCCTATCCATGACGTCTGGGTTTAAAACAGATGTGAGGATAAATTTAACACATGTGTAAATAGACAATGCCCTTAAAAAAAACGTATACGAGTCAACTAAAGATCATCCCAAATTTTTTTTACCAAAACCGCCATAAGTTAGAGTTGAAGAAAATAGCATTAAATTGAAGTAATAGGGTCAGGAATGAGTAAAAAGATGAGAGAAAGAAATGAGGATAAGCCTAAAAATTATTATTAAAAAAAGAGGAAACGGACAGGAGTGGCCGTGTGTCACCATCCAACAAAGCTACCAAAATCCCCCTTCTCCTAATTGCCACACGATTTCATGGCGTCACTATCTTTATTCTATCATTATTATTATTATTCACTTAAGTATTATTGATTCACTTCAAGTAACTAGGGTTTTGTTTGTTTTGTAAGCAAGATGAGCAAGCAGTTGTAAATTAATTATATAGTGTTGTGTTATGGCGGTGGAGTATCACTGGGGTGAAACAGAGTTTTTTGTACAGATTGGGATCATAGTGTTGCTGGTTTTGTTTGCTGGTTTGATGTCTGGTCTTACTTTAGGCCTTATGTCTTTGAGTCTTGTTGATCTTGAAGTTCTTGCTAAATCTGGCACTCCAAAGGACCGGAAATATGCAGGTATAGTATGTCTTTTTTTGATTAATTTTCTTTGTTTTATCTCTTATGTTACTGTTACCAAAACTTTCCAAGTTTAGAGGCTGGAGATTAATGTGGCAATTGGATCTAACACTGTTTTAAGAAATATGTGATCTATATATATGAACAAACAGATAACCTAGTTGAGATATGGCTCTCATTGATGCAAGTGTCTATTACAACCATCAGTTGAATAGCCTGTAATTAGTTGAACATATTTGGTATTATGTGTGCACAAGTCAAAGTAAGGGTCAAATGTGATTGATATAAGGATCCTTAATCTTGTACAAAAGCCTGTCTTTAAGAAAAAAACTAAATAGGTGATAGGTCAAATGATCCACCTAAAGCACTTATAAATAATGCTTAAAAAGTTAAATCATAACTTTATTCTGTTCTAGACCAATTTGGTGGTTTTGTTTCTAATTGCTCTTCTGCTTGATGTGGATCAATGGGGGTAAACCCATTTACTGCTGGTCTTAAATCATTAAAAAATGACGAGGATAAAAACCGACGTCAGCCATCGGGATATGTTCGTCCTGGAATGAATGGTATTTTGCAACCACAAGACCAAACACATAAGGCAACTTTTCAGCATGTATGTGCAAGACTACATAAGCCAAATTTTAAGCAACTATTTAGCCACAAGACTTTACACTCGTTATTATAGCAATAATAAGCAACTTGAAATTTGCCCATTACATTTTTTAATCCCTTCAGTAGTTTTGTTCCAAACTTGCAATGTTTCTTTCTCACAGCTCTGCCCTTCTCTTTCTGTACATATGCTTCTTCAGAATTTTTAATGCCAAAATAGGAAGAAAAAAATTATGTTATGAAAATACTATTTATGCCTGGGCTTTTTTAATTTGGGCTATATATGTCGTTACTTATAATTCCTTGTCTCAACAGAGAAGATACTACCTGTGGTCAAAAGACAGCATCTGTTGCTTTGCACACTTCTTATATGCAATGCTGCTGCAATGGAGGTATTTACATACATATATTTTTTAACAAGTTGTTATTGTTTTGAACCGTAGTTATCTTTCGCAGGCTCTCCCAATTTTCCTGGACAGTCTGGTCACAGCTTGGGGTGCTATTCTTATTTCAGTTACATTAATACTTCTGTTTGGTGAGGTGTGTAACAATCTATGTTGTATATTTAACTTTAGGTTAAACCAGCATTGTTTGTTTCGGTACTGATTGCTATTTATTCTCTCATCCACAGATCATACCACAATCTGTTTGTACTCGGCATGGACTGGCCATCGGTGCAACTGTGTCTCCATTTGTCCGTGTTCTTGTCTGCATTTGTTTTCCTGTTGCATATCCCATAAGCAAGGTGATTTAGTTTGTTTACTGTGTTATGACTTTTTTATTTGTAGTTAAACAATGTTTGAACTTTTAATCTTTGGCTTGTTTCTTAATTCAACCAGTTACTAGACTATCTACTAGGCCATGGACATGTTGCTCTGTTTCGCAGAGCTGAGTTGAAAACACTTGTTAATTTTCACGGTAATGAGGTACGTATGCTGCAAGTCCTTCAGACTCTTTTTTGTCTTTTATGTTTAATTTTTGTTCTCAAGTTTCATGTTTTTTGTATTTAACCCTTTGTTCTCAACTCCAAGTTTCATGATTTTTTATATTTAACCTTTTGTTCTCAAGTTTCATGTTTTTTATATTTAACCTTTTGCTCTTAAGTTACATGTGGTTTTATATTCTTGCAAACAGGCTGGAAAAGGTGGAGAATTAACACATGATGAGACAACAATAATAGCAGGAGCGCTTGAACTCACAGAGAAAACAGCCAGTGATGCCATGACTCCTATATCAGAAACCTTCACGATCGATATTAATGCCAAACTTGACAGGTGGCATATAATTTCAGTAATCTAAATAAATTTCTGTACTTTTTTTCGATATTTTAAAATCTTTGTGATTACTTGTGCTACAGAAATTTAATGAATATTATTCTGGAGAAAGGGCATAGCAGGATACCTGTCTACTACGAGCAACCAACAAATATTATTGGACTTATTCTGGTACTATTATTTAAACAATTCTATTGTTATAATAGTATAACAAATGATTTATATATTTATTTATGATATTTTAGGTGAAAAATCTGCTAACCATCCATGCAGATGAGGAAGTACCTGTCAAGAATGTCACCATTCGCAGGATTCCCAAGTATGTTATAAATGTTTAGGTGATACTACGTCTATTTATTTAATAAAAAAAACGTTTTACATGATACGCTACTTTTTGTTCAGTTGTCAATTATTCATGTACATTGCATTTTCTCCTGCTGTTTTTAAATTTATGTAAGAGGCGCGAGATAAACATTTACATAACCGACTCGTTTAATGGATAAGTGGGACAAGATGGAAAAGAATGAAGATTGTTGACATTGGCATAATACTAATTCAAAGTTTCAACCCATATTTTTTATTATAGGGTTGCAGAATCTCTTCCATTATATGACATTTTGAATGAATTTCAAAAGGGTCACAGCCACATGGCTGTTGTTGTAAGACAATGTATTAATACAAAAACAGAGCAGCCAGCCACGAAAACTCCATTATCAGGTACTTGCTCCCTGATGCTGAAAATTAGAGGTGTCCAAATGGGATAATTTGATAACGGGTCAAACCGGGTAGTTGTGGTTGCATGGTGTTGGGTTGACCTGAAAGCTAATTCTTTTGTCATAATATGTTCCTCTTTCAGCTACTTTATATCTTAATTTACCTGTTTGACCTGTTAGCATTGTTTTTTTAATTTATCATAATTTTAAAACTGCTGCACATTTCGTTTTTCTTTGTTAAAACAAAAAGTAATTGCCGGGTACAGGTCACAAATTTGAAATTATAGTTGTTTCATTTTTAAGTTTTTATACAAGATTTAGTTTACTTTTTCTAATAGTTTTTAAGATTTAATACAAATCTAAATATATAATTTTGTTTACTTTTCTTTTGTCTACATTTAGATCCAAATATTATTGAAAACTGAGTTGCATCCAGCGTATCCTATTCTGTTGATATATATAACAAGACCAGAAATGTTGCATTTATGTTTGTTTAAGTTTCAAAACTAATCTGCTAGAGATTAAACATTATCCGTTACTGAAAGTCAAGTTTTTTAAAAAATTCATTATACTAGTACATATAATATATAATGTCTCACTTATGTATACACGATAGAGAACGGGGTGAAGGAAGTGCGTGTAGATGTTGATGGAGATCCCAAAACTCCAGTAGCAAAGAGTTTAACGACGAAAAGATCATTTAAGCAGTGGAAAAGTTTCCCAGGAAAAGGAAACAATTCTTTTAAAGGAAACTTCAGTAGTAAAAAATGGAACAAGGAAATGTATTCAGACATATTAGAGATAGATGGAAAGCCACTTCCAGTCCCTGATGAAGAAGCTGTTGGTGTGATAACGATGGAGGACGTAATCGAAGAACTTTTGCAGGTAAATATATTTATACTTAAAAGTTATTTTTAATAAAATTTTGCATTTTGACAGCATGTTTTTCGTCCATTTAGGAGGAAATTTTCGATGAGACAGATCACCATTTTGATGATTCGTGACAAAGGCTTGTTTGAACCGGAATCTGGTGGCTCTCCTGGATGATGGTTGGGTGAGATATAGTGTTAAGTAATGTTCTTCGGTAAAAATGTATGTATTGCCTGTCTGTTAGATGTTAGTGTGTTTTTTTATGGAAGTCATTGCATATATATATATTTTAATAAAGGTTTGTTTGTGCTACCAAATCATCTATTTTACGGCATGCCATTATGTCCTATCGCTCCTTAACCTGAGACCATCCTCATGACGAAACCCATCATCATATGTGAGAAAATCGAAAACTTTCCCTTTTTAACAAAATCTTGAGTGTCTCATCTAAAAAAGTTGGCTGTTTATTAGTAAGTATAATGTTTGTGACTAATATCTTAATTTTATTGTTATGGCCATTCGTGTTTAGCTATATATCTCTCTATTCTCTACCATCATATTCCTACACTTAGGTCACCCACCCCCATGCCAACCGTACCAAATTTTTTCTTTCAGTGCTTAGGGTTAGATTTTACATGATAAAATCATTTGACATATTGACATGCATACTTTTTTAATTATTGGAACCTATAACCAGTTTCAGAGTCGTGGAATACACCAATTACCAGAGGTGGACATAAACCTGGGCTAGGTTTTTTTCGCGGTAAAATTTGATTTTTTTTCTCCTTTTATGTTTAGGATGTATTTGACTAGTTAAAAGGATATCCCTGAACAATTAATGTAAATTATTATTGAAACTTTTTTAAATGAAAGGTGTTATGAAATGATCGTTTTGGTTAAAGTAGTCTAAATATTTTCAAATAATTATAACAAAACTCTAGATATTGCTAATGATATCTACAAATCAATGATAAAAGTTCAAATATTATTAATGATATGCAAGAAAATAATGATTCGTATGAGTATACGTTTGAAAATTAACTCTATATAGATTAAACACCAAATGAATTTACAATAAGGTAGCAGGTAGACGGGCAACAAGTTTCGCCGCCACCCCCTTTTGAATAACAAAACCTAGCCTACTGAAAACAAAACCTTGGCCCTTAGGGGTCGAAACATTGCTATGAATGACCCGTTGAACCCTATTCAAGAAGTTCACTGCCTCAGTGGCTAGGAAACCAAACGTATCAAACGCTAATGGAATAAAAATATGTTGATTTTCCAAACATGTTTTCTCATGTTTAGCAATCTTATATGATTCCGCCTTTGATGCCGCTTGTCGAGCAACAAATCCAGTGTCCCTGAGCGCAACCAAGGGGGACACTCCCGTAAGGTACAGACAGGCATGTTTTCCCCCTTTTCAACCAAACACTAGAATATCAGCCGGCCTTAAAGTAGATCTACCCTCAAGCGGATCTGTCAAAAAGTTCATAGGGGCCTCCTTTTTAGCTGAAATCCCTGCTCGCTTAAGGATATCAAATAGGACATCCCTAACCAAATCGTGTCTGTATTTGAAGCCGGGTAACTCCTTGCAATAGACTGCATGATCACCAAAAACATCCAAACAAACCTTGCAGCAAATGGGACAAGGCTTATCAATCGGGAACAAAGGAATCATTAACAGATACTTAAGGATAGCACGGTATTCCAATGGCGACATATGTTGCCCTAGTCCTTCAATGGGGATGACAGTCAAAAAATCTTGAGCCCGAGGAGCTTGGAGACATGAAACCACTGCTTTTTGACGGGGTGATAAATCAAACCTCACTTCCAAACTTTGACTGATCCTACTAAATAAAGCACTCGCCAAAACATGTTGGGCTTTAGGGGGGCGGTGTCCTTTTTAGAGAACCCGCTGATATCAAAATCGGGAAGAGAAGTCTGTAAGCGTTCTAACGCGCACCCGTAATCAGAATCTAAGCCGTCCAAATCACATTCACGAAGAATATGGTCTTGCAAAGCCCACGATTGAGCCCGAGAGGACACAAAAGCATAAGTGGATACATCCTCAGCAGAACTTAGACCAAGCCCCCCAAAACGAGTTGGAAGAGATGCCAACCGCCACTGAAGATCCCCAAAGAAAGGTCCCTCACAAACTACGATATCCTCAATCGCCTCTCGAAGCCCCTTGTTAAACACAGAAACAGCTTCCCCTACATATATAGGTTGACATGAGTATACGTCAAAATTTTCTTTTGTATGAGTGTTTGTAAAAAAAAAATTATATGAGCGTAGGACAATTTTTTTTAAAAGATACCTATGATTTAATGGGCTAGCTCCGTCACTGTCAATTACCATGTATAATATCTCCTTGGGGACGTGCTTAGGTTAGATGTTATCTCACATAGTGTATTACACGGGATTGGACACAAAAATAATATGATTAAGTTATATTTGTATTAATTAAACACATGCATATCGTTATTTTCAATTTGAAGTAAAGAGAACATAACAATTAGTTAGTTTTTGTATTCTCCTCAACTATATATCCACCAACAATATATAATTTAACTACTAATTATAGAATATTTGACCTTCAAATAATAAACTGAACCAAATTAACCTTCATATGTAGTTCGCTCCGAAGAGAAATTATTGTATTGTTTTGTTTCCATTTAAGAAGTGTCCCATCTTTCCTCTACTTTAATCCAAAGAAATCTCCTAATTTGATACTTACTACCCATAATGTCTCAAGGCTTGTACTATTCACGAGAGGAAGGGGCGACCGCTCAAGGTACACTATTTCTCGAGGGTACGAATGGCATTAAAAAGTTTATACATACACACACATTTTATTATAAAGAATACTTAGCAATCCTATTGTCAACAGACTAAAGCTCGTTTTTAATTCTAATGATTCTACGACTACAGCCCATGTTTATTCATCTAAGCCTAAGTTTAATAAATATATTTGCTATGAAGAATGCTAGGAGACTTCACGAGTTAACGGCTAGCTAGCTATTACAATATATAATTCAAGTACTTTTGATTTTGTTATGTTTAGCGATAAAACCCTTATTTTTCCTTTACAAAATAGTTATATATAATATATATCGTTAGGGTCCATTTATGACTATTTTTTCTTGTTCGCCAAAGGCACCAGAAGCCTCATAACCGACCGTATTACTATTGTTTAAGTTTCTACCATTTAGAACGTTCTAAATAGCGTATATTACAAATAGAAAGATGACATTTTTTTAAACGGCAAACTACATCTCCTATTACATTACACAACTCCAAACTAATTTACACCAAATAACATCATGCCAGGAATAGAATCCATGACCTCTCATTTAAAAGGCAATACAAAGATGACATAAATTAGTAGTCTTTTGGTGCTTAGTTGGTATGGCAATTGAAGTAATAGTGGTAGGCGAAGAAATCGGAAGTTTGCATCAATCAAATCAAGACAATATATATTAACTTAGATGATTTTTAAATAATGTTTGATGTTCATGACTTGATCTTAAATCAAACGAAAAATTAATATTAATCCTAAGTAATTAATAAAATCAAGGCGCCTACTGTTTTTACAACTTGGGATGGTGGTGTACATATTAAAAGGGTGTTTGTTAGCTTCTTAATGGTCATTCAGAGGCTTACCTCTTAATGGTTCAAAACCTCTGAATCATTAAATGATAAAAAAATATTGAATGATTAAGAGGTAACATCTGAATGGTAAAACCTCACTCAATTCATCATATTTTTAAAACTTACCTTATAATGGATTTTTGAGCCATTAAATAGATTCTTACTGATTATTCAGAGGTTATTCAGATGCTACCAAACAGTCCCTAAGAATTATTAAAAGATATTAAAGGAAAACCTCGTACAGAATATGTTATTACTTGACCATACTTTAATGATCTATTTTTGTGAGCCCATTACTAAATATAAATAAATAAAAGGACGGTCACAAGTACAACCTTGGAACCTTAGAACCACACCTTGATAAAGATTATCATAAGAACTAAAGAGATTCGTTTTTAAATATATGAACTTATTAGAGTAAAATACTTAATCCAATTACACTAAAATAACAAAAGTATTTTAAGTTGTTAGATTTGAATAAAATGAATAATTCAAACCATAGCCATTAATGAATTCAACCTAATTTTTTTAGAAAAACACTTGTGTTGTCAAAATAAACCGTTTAATGTAAATCCAATCCAAATTTTACATTTGAAAATGATTATAAGGGCTGTCTAAATCGCTAATCGCTTGGAACAAGCTAGCTCATTTTTTTCCGCTCAATTGTAAACGAGCTATTTCACTTGATTCGGTTTGTAAATGAGTCAAGCAACGAGCGAAGGTCCACTCGATTCAGATATTTGTAATTTACCTTATATATAATTATATATGTACAAGTGACATGATATGTTGTTATATACTCTGCTGATATTAAATATATATAGTTTTAAAATTATTAATTATATTTGAAGTAATTAAAAATAATAGTCATTTATTTTTTAAAAATATCTTAAATATTTTCAAGTACTTGAAATATATCAGTCTTACCTGATTGGACATTGTGCCCCAAAGCCTTGTTCAAGGTCTAGTTGTGCTTATTCTTGAAATTCTGATTTTTTATGGCTTAAATATGTTTTTTTAAGTATGGTTAAATTAGGGATGACAATTTCATGGATATGAGACATGTATTGACGTTAATAAATAAAAATAAATATTTATAATATCTAATAATTTAATAATTCTCATAAGTACATAACTATAAAAACAAATTATATATTTCTGCATGTATAGTTAGATATATAATTAATTTTAAATTATTAATTATTTTATATACATTCTATCAACATCAACCTTCGGTTCTATAAAAATTGCAAACCACTACTAGTTTTTCTTAAAACTACTAATTTATATCTATGCACATTATATTCAACTTTAAACTTGTTTCTTATAAACAAATTTAAGTGAAAAAAGAAATAAAGTACGTAATTCTCATAAATTCGCTCGATTCCGCTAGAAAAATACTCGGTTCGACTTTGGCTCATTTACGCTCGGTTTGACTTTGGCTCGATTTGTAAATGGGTCGATCGGCTCGGTTCGATTCGATTTGTAAACGAGCAAGTCCTCGCTCGGATCGACTCGACTCGTGATCGAATTGAACACCCCTAATTATATACGTGTACATAATGGGCTTAATTAAAACTTAATTACGAGCAGACAACTGATTTTGGTTTGTTGTTGTAGTGGTTCCCTCGTTTGCTTTCTTTTCCGTTATACTCAAGCATACATTCGACAAACAAAAGTTATTGTGTACATAACTATATATATTGTAGCTTTAGATGTTGGCCTCATGATTACATATATATATATGTAAGTAGTTAACTTATTAGAGCTACCTGCCGGATGATTGTAAAGTTTCAACGAGATAATCAATCGACCTTCTAGCTAGTTGTTCTTTTTCAAATATTCCTCCTATATATATTTTTTTCATTTTGATATACAAAACCGTACCATATATAGAGTAAGATCGATAGGAGAAAGAGCGAAAGATTAATTCTAGGAGATTTGTTTATTATCATGACAAACAAAATGATATAAATTAAATTATCATTAACCGTTCCTCAAATAAAATCAATAATTGGCCTTCAATGGCATGCATGAGGTTAATTGTAATGGTTTTGGATGGTCTTATTGTCTCGTGCAAGTTCAAACCTAACTCATAGGTTTTTTTAGTAATCGCCGGTCAGATTTTCTTCTTCATGGTATGTGTTTATGGCTAAATTAAGATCTGAAACATCTGAATCAATATAGACAGTTAAAATTCTGTCTTAGAAAAGCTCATTCATATATAATGAAAAGTGTCTAGCATGTTAACAAATAAATGATTATTATTGGTTTTTTATGCTTTTCTTAAAAGAAATGAGTTTGTTTTCGTTTGAAATTATCTTGTCTCTCCCATGCGGTAAGTCGATGCTAAAAAGAATATTTACAGTACGGTCAAAAACAACACACTTGAGTTTTTCCTTAAACGGTCAAAAACAAAGTTTATTTAATTAAGGTAAAAGGGTTCCAAATGATCTCCTCCCTTTTTTTAATGCTAGTTGGTGCTTGGTACAACGCCATAAAAGGAAGTCGGATGACTTTATTGGGCCATGTGTCGATGATCTATACGTTCGAATATAAATATAAAACCTAGTACACAAGATAACATATAAAAATATTTAAGATTAATTTTCTTGTGGCCGACAACATCACGTCTGCCCTAGTTGTATTTCGTTAATTTTAAGGTTATCAACCTAACGGCTCCCGCTTTCCAACCGTCACATGTCATCATCCCCTTATCTCGAGTATATATTTTCTTTAATTTTGATCGAACGATCATTAAAGTATTAGATATCAAATATTAATAGAAGCTAGCTAGTCACAAATTAAAAATATTATATATATATATATATATATATATATATATATATATATATATATATATATATATATATATATATATATATATATAGGGGAGGGATCAAGAGAGAACTCCATATTAAGTTGAGAACTTGAGAACCACCAAAAAGACAAGGGATGGAATTTTTAAAGGAGGGGTAAAATTGGAACTTTAAATATGTAAATCTTTAAACATTTCTATCTTTTACATGCGTTAAGTTTTTAAAATTTTTTTGCACCATTAGATCAAGATTTTCATTATCTTTCATTTCAGTATAAATAACGTTATAAAAAAATTAATTTTTTCTCGTTTTTTTAACTTTCAATACTGCATATATGTAATATACGATACCCTATGTTTTTAAATTGGGGAAATGAATACGGTGTTGTTATGAACCTAAATTACCCAAGAAACCATCAAAACTACATACTTTGATAAAATATCAAAAGTTCAATGACATTGATTTCGATGACGTTATCACAAAAAAACAACATCATCATGCCTCAATTCCAAATTTGGATTTTCTCATATGATCGTATTGACATTGCTAGCAATAACTTGGTTCACGTTATGTGATGTGGTATGAATATGTGCAGCATGCGCATATCATAATACCAATTATATGAGTCATGTTATATTAATCTGTTAGTTGGAATTGAGAAGCCAAATTGAGTTACGATCGATTTTTAAAGGGCGGATAATATTTTACTAAAATGAATGACGATTATTGAGTAAATGAGAAAGAGAAAAATTATGATCTAAGAGGAGAAGACTGAGTCGTCCATTAACATTGAATAAAGATCAATGAGTTAAGTTTTCTAATAAAAAATTTAAGTTAATTTATCAAAGATACGTAATTTTAATGTTTTTACGGGTAACTTAGGTGCATAACATCACCATATTCACTATCCTCTTTTAAATTTTATAGTATTGCATATATGCAGTATCGTATACTACATATATGTAGTATCAAAGTACTACATATATGCAGTATATGTAATATTGATGCATTGCTATCTTATAGTTTGAATTTCAAGTTTTTTTTACTTTTTTATGATATTTATCATTGGTTTATTAGTTTAATGTTATCTTTATGTTTAGACATAGTATAAGTATTGGTTTTGTTTTCATTTGCCATATGTTTTTAATATGAAATCTTATGAACTTTGTTATTGGTTATTTGAGATCATATGTATACTTTAAATAATTATTAGACTCTTGAGTCATTTGGTCACTTAATAAATGCATCAAGTACATTGATACTACATATATGTAGTATCAAAAGAACCAAAATGTGATTTTTAAAATTATTTAATGTAAATAACGTATGAAAAAGTTAGTAACGTTTAAAGAAAAATATAATCAAATACAATATCTCAATACTACATATATGTAGTATGAAATTTAAAAAAACGAGAAAAAAAGTATTTTTTATGACGTTACACTACTACACAATTGAATTAAAGGTGCGAATGGAAATTTGTTGTGGTGCGGGTGTTGGAGAAAACCGCACCAACAATTTTTCACCAAGTTCAAAATTTGAATCATCCCAAATTATGGTTTAGTATAGGACGGTTTATAAGAAACCGCACCACTTTAAATTCTAACTATATATTTACACCTTCAAAAATTTCAAATCACTTATCTCTTCATCTTCTTGTTCTTCTTCAACCACCATAGCCTCCACCTTCACCCTCCTCATCTCCACCAAAGCCGGCATTAAGACGGAGTTTTAGTCGACGGGCACGAGGAAAAAGAATGTGCTGAAATATATTATGGTTTTGTCATGGATTTTGGTGTTTGTTTTCCGGCAAGACCAACGAAACAAAGGAAAGGTAATGATCGATATCTATGGTAGTGTAGAAGATCTGGGTTTATGGTGGTTTATTACATCTGTGTTTGTAGGTTGTGGTCGATGAGATTTGGTTCAGATCTAAAACGAGATCTGTTGGCTTTAGTATTGGATTTTGGTGTTTGTTTTCCGGCGAGACCACCGAAACAAAAGTGAAGGTGAGATGTTTATGATGGCGTTGCAGATCTATGTTTATGGTGGTTTGTTAGATATGTGTGTGTTGATTGTGGCCGATGAGATCTAGTAGTGGTGGCAACGTAGCGGTGGTGGTTTGAAAATCTAGTTGCTGGGTAGTGGCGGCCGTCTGAAAATCCGGTGGCCGGGTTTCGTAAATTTTTTTTAATTTCTGATTCATTTTTGGTGCGGGTGTGGAACCGTGCTATTTGGCTTCACAGAGAACCGCACCAGTTTTTGACATGCCAAATAGTTCGCGGTCAAATGGTGCGCACTTAAAACCGTCTTTTTTGGCTTATTTCATCGCACCATATATCCTGTTTTGTAGTAGTGTTATTTATACTCAAATGAAAGATAATGAAATTTTTGATCTAATGGTGCAAACTTTTTAAAATAATATTAACGTATGCAAAAGATAGAAATGTTTAAAGATTTATATATTTAAAGTTCCAATTTTACCCCTCCTCTTTAAATTGCATCCCTTGTCATTTTGATAGTTCTCTAGTTCTCAACTTAAAATGAGTTCTCACTTGAACCCTACCCTATATATATATATATAGATATATATAGGGATCCATTTAAATGAGAACACTTTTAACTTAAAAATAACTTAGGAACCGTTTTAATTATTGTATTTATTATAATATAAATTGATCAAAATGTTTATAATTAATCTAAGTTTAACATCTATTTAATATATGATTTGTGAAGTCGTTTGTTAAAATGCATATATGCACCCACATTACTTATATACAAACACACATTGTGGGTGCATATATGTATTTTAACAAACAAATCACGAATCATATTTTTTTAAATAGATGTTAAAATTAGTTAAATTATAAGCATTTTGGTCAATTTATATTACAAAAAAATCAACAGTTTGACTCCCTCTACGATTCGTTAAAGTTGTACTTTTAATGAAAGACTATCAAAAACTATATATAATTATATATATATGTTTCTTTTAACGATATAACAAAATGTTTCAGTATGTTAACCGCCCAGGGTTTGTTAATTTTTAGGTGATGTCATATGATGTTTCAATTCGGTCTTTATTAGATGGATGTGTAATAAAATAGTTCTAAATTTTTTTTTGGACAGCGAAACGAATAAAGCCCGGCTACCCGGGGTAACCCAATGGCGAAAGGCAACCCTAAACGCTCTGCGAACACAGACAACGCTGGGTAGCCGAAACCCACCTATTAACCCGACTCCAATTCGGGGGAAACCCACTAACCCGTCCGTCCGTAGGCACGACGACAAGCTAGTGGTAAAACCCGTTTGGCTCAGAGATCGAACTTGTGTTGGCCACAAGTCTCCCTTCATTGCCCCTATTTGCCCCTTCCAAAGTGGTGATAGTGGAACTAGAACTTGAGTCTCTTTTAAAGAATTCAAGCCTCTTACCATTACACTACATTGGAAGTTGCATAAAATAGTTCTAAATAATGTTGTTAAATGTTTAATTGTCATGAGCTAGCCTTGAATCGATTGGTTTAGGATGAAGCAACCTCAGGACTTTTCAATATGAAGGTCATGATGACCAGGTTTGAGTCTCATTTTATGCAATATGCTCTAAGTAATTTAGGGGTTTTATCATAGTAAGTCTTATGATGGTGGATTCTCTTGGAACGATAGGCGGGTCGATCAGGTCACCGTTGTGTTGTTTGAGATCTTAGAGCTTGAGACATATTTCGTTAATAGCGTACCATGGTGTGGCCGGGCTTTAGACATTCGTATATATTCGTTGAGTGTTCAAACAAATGTTTTAGTGTCACATTAAACATGAACCAACAAAGGAACATATATAATTAGCATATATATATGTATGTATTGTCAAATTGTGATATTAAATATATATAGTTGATTATAATTTATTAATTGGTTTTGTGTCTCCACCTTCCTTGAATAGAACACATCTAGCTTTGTTTCCAAATTAATAAGAGCTCTAGCTTTTCTCCCCAAATTAAGAATCTTCATCACAGTCATTAAGCTGAAATTAATAGGTAATTAAACCGGCCTTTAGTTCTATATATATGTGATTAATCACAGACGATGATTATTATTTTCTTAGTTTGCTTTAATGATATATCTACAACGAATCTTTCTAATTTTAGATTTCTGATATATATATAGAATACTTGGATTCTCCACTGATACATACTTTCACTTTTTCCAAATCAATATATTCACTCTTGATTCATAACTTACGATTAATATATATATTTCTAATTTTAATTTGATATTAAGATCGATTGGTATTATAGCTGATCAAATCCAAACTATGGGGAGAGGGAAGATTGTTATTCGAAGGATTGATAACGCGACTAGCAGGCAAGTTACTTTCTCCAAAAGAAGGAATGGTTTGCTGAAGAAGGCTAAAGAACTGGGCATCTTATGTGACGCACAAGTCGGACTCATAATCTTCTCTAGTACTGGCAAACTCCATGAATTCACTACCTCAAGGTCAACTCGATCTCATATATCTATATACATCCATCTCTTAATTAATTGATGTTTAATTAGGTTCCATATATATTTAATCAATACTAATTAATTAGCTAGCTAGCTAGGGCATATATATATATATATATATATATATATATATATATATATATATATATATAATCCTATATATATAGGGGAGGGTTCATTTCAGAAGAGCAAATATTGCGAGAAGCGTAAGAAATAGCTAAATACTTCATTTTTTTCAACAAAAAACGTTTTTAACATAAAATAAATATGATAGAAATGCAATATTTATTCCTTAACTTTGATATTCAAAAAATAAAATTGAATAAATTTCGTTTATTTGTTAAACCTACACATGTGGAAGTCATGTGTAGGTCACATAACCTACACATGTGTAGGTAAATTTAAAACGCTAAAAATACATACGTAAAAAATATTTTAATGATTTTTTTTAGTTTATACATTACACATTTGTATGTAGGAAGTGAATTTATTAAAAAAACTAAACCATTGATAAGTTTTTTTAGTGATTTAGGTTTCTTCTTTTTCTTCTTGCAATATATGAGTCTTCTCAAATGAACCTAATCCTATATATATATATATCTAAGTAATTATAATTTCATGACCAATCAATTCTATGTGTATCCAATATAAGTTATTAATTTTTCACACTAAAGATCGATTTTCATAGATATATATATGGTTATTGTATCAAATATCAATCAATCTCTATGAGTAGACGTACACTCATGAGCTATAAAGTTAAAACTATATATATACTTGGAGCATAAATACACAAAAATATATATGATTAATTTCTTCGATCTTAATTTGGCCCATATATATATATGACAAATGCTCGATCACTATATATTTCTGTTAATTAGCTTAGTTATAACTGCAGGAGTTTGCTGTATATATATATTTAAGCTAGCTAGGTTGATTGTGTTGTTAATGTACATAAAAAACTTTTAGTATGTATATGAGAATATTGGAAAATTTTCTCGAATATCCGGCCAATCGGTTTCAGGTTTATGATCACTTGAATCAAGTCACATATAGATAATGCTAGGTTGAGGAAGATTATATATATATTTTGGAAGCAATGGATGTAGGATTTTTATGTACATGGCACAATGTGAACCGAAAAAGAACATTACATACAGTTATATAGGGGAAAACCAAATGAGCTAGGGTCAAGCTAGAAGGTTTGTTAACCCTGGTAGTTGGATTAATTGTTAGTTTTATTATATATAGTAAATTTGTTGGCCGGGTTCATACTTCATATATATATATATATTATAAGAACATATATATATGATTTTAACCTAGCTAGCTGTAGACAAGATAATCATATGATAACACCAATAAAACCCCTAAATTATCTAGCTAGCTAGCTTAATATATATGCTGCAAGCTACTTATTGAGGCCGGGAAAAGATAAAATTTAGTCATGATATCAATTAATTAAGTTTGAACTTACATCAGCTATAGCAACCATCTGATATTTAATTAATTTTATATATATATGCATACTCAACACAAAAACATTCCAAAACCCTCCTACAGCTAGCTACCTGGTAATGCCAATAACCAGCAAGGCTCGATCACTATATATGTTATATATATAGATGACGTACTTAGGAAACCATATGTTTAAAGGAATTGAATCGCACGTGGTACATAGTTATGATCATATATAAATTAGGATCATAGTATATACATATGCACTTAATTAAGGAGGATAAACAGTACGTTATTGAAATATGCGTGCAGTAAATAAAGGAGATCCAGAAGAATTGAAGTTGATTAAGGTAAAGAAAATGCATGTATATAATATATAAACTAAAATCGGGAGAACACGTATAAGGAATCGCTATATTGTTTGTTTGAATCAATATATAGAACGTAGATCATATTTGAACCTCGATCGATCAGGCATATATAGTTAATATATGAGTCAGGCTGAAGGATGAGTTTTGAGATGATGTTATATATTAGACATATATGTATCCATTAAAAGAAGCCTGGTAAAATAGTTTCGATCATTGCATGCATATATATATATATTAATCTCCGTGCAAGATGAAACTGTTAATACCATGAAGACATCCAGTGCTACATGATCATTAAAACATAAACTCTTTGAATCCTTGTTTTCGTCATTTGTGTCAAAAGTTTATTAGAAAATGCTAAACAAAAGCACACTTTGAATGACAGGATATGTAACTAAATCAAATATGTACGTTTGTTGAAATTATAGTAATGTAGTAATATTGTACAATCCAATGGATGCCTAATTCAAAAAAAAAAATTTATTAGTAGGTTATGATTAAGAAAAGTCTAACTTCTAATCAAAAAATAAAAATTTAGAACCATGCCATACAAGATAAGGAATCAACCACAAACCTGTAACGTAAATTTTAAGAGGAATCGAGGTTTTAATATTCTTATTCGTTCCATAACCAATTTGAAAACTACAACTACAAATCAAAATTAACTCATGTAACACGCGGGGTCGATCTAACCCAATGCATAAATATAACATGTCAAAATTATGTTTTAAAAATTAATAAAGAAGTTTTATAAATATAAATATTCAATGCCGGCCAAAAACTTTCCAATATCAAAAAATATCGATTTAGAGTATTGTTTTATCTACAACAAGTAATAGTTTTTGATAAAATCTCCCGTATAAAATTAAGACAAGTTAAATTTAATAAATCTCGCATTATTTAACAAGAAAAACAACCCATAAAGGTGTTAAATCTTGCATTAAAGTTGCTGAATCTTGCATCTTTTTTAATCCACTATGGCAATATATATGCAATGTACGTAAGTATTAAGTTATTAACAAAATATCTCCCATGTTTATAAATAAGTATGAATCCCAAAATCAATGAATCTCAAAATTAAAAATTAAATTAAATCTCGGAGGTTATTGAATGCTAAACGTTTTTATAAAAACTCCTCTTTTCAATGTGTATAAAAATATTAAACAAACTAGGTTAGAACCCGCGTGTTCACGCGGATGTAATGACAACAATGTAAGATGGAATGGTAACAATGTAAAATTTATATAATTTTCTTTTAAACGGTTAAATTAAAAAAATATGAGAGTTCTAACTAATAAAATATTCATTATGACTTTTATTTCAAATATTTTAATCTTACTTTGACTTATAAAACTGTTTCAAACCTATTAAAAAGTCATGATAAACAGAAGTATTAGAGCGTGACTGGTTTATGAGATCTGTCTAGAAAATCATTGATAGCATATTTTAGGTGATGATTGAAAAATTATTTGAAATTTAAAATCTAAATATATTAGTCAATTTTCCCACATTAAAGAAATTAGAAACGTTAGAAATTGAAAAAGAATTAAATGTGATTAATATATTACCAAAAGTATTACAATTAATCTTTGAAATTTAAAATCTAAATATATTGAAGTCAATTTTCCCAAATTATGTAAACGTTGGAAATTGAAAACAAATTAAATGTGATTAATTTATTACCAAAAGTATTACAATTAATCCTTTAATATCAATTATTTTGAAAAAGTCAAAAGTACAATATATATATATATATATATTCCAATTCGAAAAAAATATATTTGTTTACACCTATTTCATTGATTATTTTTTTATACAGAACTGGAAAACAAATATTATATGTCAATGTATTATTAAGTCGTTCAAAAAATATGTACATTATTAATATTATTATACATATGTATTTTATTATCTATTTCGTGTTTATTATAATCGTTTCTATATACAAAGACAGTTTTGCCTACACACAAAGAACATAACATAACTTTAACTTGTGTTTGATACTTTGATAGTTTGATGGCTATCATCATAAAATTCAAAAGATCTAAACTATTAAAAGACTAAAAAAAATCTAAACTATTAAAAGAGTAAAAAAAGAAGAGAATTAAAACTAACATTTACTCAAATTTTGCAAGAACTTTAAGAATGCAATACATTAAAAGATGGATGTTAATCCTAGAAAACAGAAAGTAAAGACTTTACATCCAAAGAATAAAACAAAACTACTGTGTGCGTCTGAATAGTTAGGTGGATTGTTTAACATCAGGCTGCTCAAAACGCGTATTAAATAATCAGTAATATGAGCAAGAAAAACATAGTTGAGAGGTTTGTTTAACATGAGGTTGCTCATATCGGGTAGTGAATTCATAAAACAACCAAAATAGTTGAGTAAGTAAAACATGAAAATGCAAAACGTTGATATAGAGTAAATGATGAACAAAATCATACAAACATAGAACAAAATGAATAACGAATACAGACAATTGATCTTTCAAACATACCACAAACTTAAAAACCGGGTTTGGCTTCTTTTGCAATATCAACATCCAATTACCTGCATAACAATTGACAACAATTTGTAATTTATACTTCATTTCACCAATAAACCAATTAAAACCAATATAACAACCTACAAAATTCAAAAAACCATATTGTTTCAAAAACCCAATTCAAAAAACAACACCAACTTCAAATGAATACAAACGTAGCAGAGATGCAAATGGTGAAGATCGATTGATGCTGGGATGGATGAACATTTGAAGAGTCGGCCGGAGCATAGAAACGACAGTTTGGGGTCGTCGGAGGTCGTTGAGGATGATGGAAATCGCGGAGGAGAGTGGTGGTTACTCTACAACACAAACGATGGAGATGGATGATGGTTGTGATGCTAACATACAGATCGAAGAAGACAATGATGATGGATGACGGCGATTGAGAGGCAGAGCTCGGAAATAATGAAATGGTAGAGACAATAGAGAAGAAATTAGGTTAAAAACCTTATATTGGATCCATATTAATTTCGGGTCAAAGTAAATGGAATTCGGGTCAATTGGTGGATCCGTGGAATATTGTTTGGAGATCCGACCCGGATCCGCATAAATGTTGAGGATGATTGTGGTGATGACAAGTGGCATGTTGTGGTGAATTGGTTTAGCAAATTATTATAAGAGGAGATATTAACATACTATGTTAGAGACCCGTGTTTAACACGGGATTTGGTAATAATAAAAATAATTAAAAATACATATTTGTTGATTTTACATCGAACTGGTAAACGATGATAATGATTATAGAATGGATTTGGTATTTTCCCTTAGATGTGCGGCTGAAATGAATTCATTCATATTAACAAAACCCTAACCTTGTAAACATTAATCATAGCATGCCAAGTCAGCAAAAGTATTCTAATATTAGGCCAAGTAAGCAATTAAGGGCTAGATTTGCTAAGAAAGTGACACTTGTCAAGAATGAGTTTGGTTTATTATATTTTATAGATATTAAACTATAACTAAAACTAAATATAATTAAAATTTACAATTCTAACATCCAAAAATTTAAAACATTTTTGTCTAAAGTATAACAAACTTTAAATATAAGAATTAACAAACTTTAAAATACTTAAAATCATTAACATACGTTAGTTTTTTAAAAAAACTTAAATATTTTAAGGTTAGACAACAAAAGTCTGAAAGTATAAAGATATGGTCAATTGGCTATATACTTTGGTAACTACCCTTAAAAATGATATACAAGTTTATATATCATCATCATCATACCATACACGTACCCATATATAGATCTACCTATTTTAATAATTGAGTAACACATCCACATGTCATCATTTTAACTACTCCACATAGGATTTTGCTTAGGTGTAATGTTCTAATTAATTTGATGGAGAATTTTTAGACGGGTCATGGTATGCTCCATATTCGAAATAACCCGATATGTTTAAATTAAAAATTCACATATTATCATCAATTATCTCCTAACCCGATATGTTCAAATACAAAATTTACCAATTATCATGATCTATATATTAACCCGATATGTACCAAGTATCATAAATTATCTCCTAACCTGATATGTTCAAATAAAAAAAACTTATCAATTATTATGATTTATCCTAACATGATATGTTCAAATTAAAGTTTTACCAATTATCATTAATTATCTCATAATTCGATATGTTCAAATAAAAAAATTTACAATTATCATGAATTATCTCCTAACCCGATATGTTCTAATAAAAATTTACAAACTATTATAAATCATATCCTTTATTGTAACATATGATTTTTTATATGAATATATTTGTAAATATCTAAATCGATTTAATTAGAGATATGTTAAAAATAAATTTGATATGTAAATTGAGTTAAAACCTATAAAACTAAAATTCGTGTACTACACGAATACTAATCTAGTATATATATACACTAGTTTGGTCTGGATCTCCTTAAGTAATTAAATATTAATTAATAATTTTGCAGCATGAAAAATGTGATTGAGCGATACAACAAAGTGAAGGAGGAAAATCATCAACTGCTAAATCCTGCTTCAGAAGCCATGGTATATATATATTGTTTTAGTTGCTTTAATTTGTGGCCTGTACGTTTATCACCATGCATCAACTTCATCTTAAATAATTTTCAACCAATAGCTAGCTTAAATACTAATTTCATCATGATTCTATTTATAACACATCCCAAAAATAATTAAGTCACAGACCATAATAACAATCAAGCTGACATCATATATAAAAACAAAACATTCATATTTGATGAAACTAGTTTCAATACTTGACGAAACAGTTTCGGATTAGAAGAAAGGGAATCTGGTTGCAATAACTAAGTTAATTAGGTGGTATCTGTTGACGGTTTTTGGTGTATGAAGGTCAATATTGTGAGAAATGCATAAGTACATGCGGTTTTTGGTGGTATCTGTTGACAACGACTGCAAGTATACTTTGCGCCTTAATTGGCCACAGTTTGTAAACCAGACCAGCAGACCGGTAACTGATAATGATCAGCAGAACAATAGAGGAAAACCAGACTGCTAATGAGTTGGTTATAAGTTTCAGTTCAGGCATGTCGATCTGGTCAGTATTCAACATTCCAGCTTCTGATGCTTGAGTCAATGAGTCCTCCATTTCACCACCCTCACTTGGTTTCTGCTGAAACAAGGAAGAACAACGCGCGAAAGAAGGAACACGTGATGCATACTTCATGTTCCTTCTGTGTACAAATAAACGAAGATGTCGTATGAATTCTTAAAACAGTTTTACTTAAACTAGCTTCTTAAACACCAAATACGACTTGATACTATTAAAATACTATACCAGCATCAGATAATCACATTTGAACCATTGAGTTCATATGCAACAACTTAATTGAAGAGGAGGATGATGATGGATTAAAACTTCCAGGATAAGGATGTGGGCATGTAGTTGAACGTAGGGTTAATTAAGAACCGGTTGTGTAATGAAAAACCCTCATGAGGATACTTATGCGTAACTTATATATACATCTATATATGTTTTAGAAAGGTATATGGTTCAATTGCAGTTAGCCAGTTTGAGTTTCATGTTGGGTTATACCTGTTTTTGACCAGATAGCTAGCAAAGGGTATGTTTTTAATGAAAATAAAGATCAGTGACCCGATCATAACATGCTGGTTCGTGCCAGTTCTGGTTAAGGCCAAATGGACCAGTTTTTGCACACTCCTATATATAGGTAAACCAGACACCAAGGTGTTGATGAATGATCTTATAAGGAAGGAAATTAAGTTTAGGAGCTGGAAGAGTTGCGGAAGTGTGTAGATGTTGATGAATGAACGATCTCAGGATCAATAAGACAGACAAGAATAAGAGCATATGGAAGATGGTTGAAATGTCTGTCACCAAGGAACGGAATTTCCAGATAAAAATGCAGTAAGATTTTACGCAAATATCCAAGGCCCGTCTAGTTTAGGTTTTAGAGCTCAGCTTCTTTGGTGCTATTTATCAGTTATTACATGTGGTGATGTTGTCCTGGCCACTGAAGCTTAACCCCGTAAATCCGAAGGGAAAGGTACAAACTAGTTGATCACTTAGTCATTTAAACCAGAACATAACTTTCACCGTGATTTCTTTAGTAAATTAATTTAGAAGCTGAGCAGTGATGCTATTGCTTTGGTAAATTCATGGAGGTATATATATATGGGCTAGTAAAAAGCAAAAGAATAGAATCTGAAACACTATCTTGTTGAATATAGTTTTCAGTATGCAACAGTTAAGGCTAGCTCGATCAGCTAATATATATACACCTCTATGTTTGCATTTGCAGAAATTGATCAAGAACAGATGGTGATCACCAGATGTAATTAAGAGGGCTGTTCAAATCTCAAGGCTATGAACAATCCCATTGAAAGATAGTTCGTTTTAGTTGACCTTGTAGGTTCAGATCTTATCAGGAGATCAAAGATCGATACGAAGGAAGTTTTGGTACCAGTTTTTACTTGCAGGGTACTAGCTAGCTACCGGTAGAGCTTACACCAGACGCATGCATGCGTGGTAAGATTAAACTGCAATAATAAAACAGAGATATTACTTACATCATGGAAACCACAATGAGGATGCTCGATCACATGTATTTATCGCATGAAAAAAGTTTGCACCATGTGAGATATCAAGTGTTCCAAGAGAACATATCACATGTGTAGACTCATAGTAGGCCGGGTCTGACAAATCACAGGCGTTACCTCTTCTATAGTTGCCAAATAAGGATTGTAATTTGTTACGAAACCCTGATGCTAAATTCAAGAAGATTGTGGTGGAGGAAGAATAGTGGTGAACATTAGCTAGCTTATGAAATATCAGGGAGATATATACTAACCTGAAGGTTGATCAACAAGCCGCAAAATTTTAAAACATAAATACCATGGAAAATTATTTTTCTAAAGTTGACGTCAAGCGGAGAATGCCAGGGTATCATCTCCATCTTCACAATCTTCATCAACATACAAGACCATGACAGCTCAGCTAAGCTAAAAACGATTAAGTAACCATAAACAGATTGACCTTGTGGATGTAGTATTCGAAATTCGACTTCAGTTACAACCCCTCATATAACCACATGTCACCACAAAGTGTAAAAATACTATACTAAAAAAATGTATGTATCTTATCCATCAAAGCAGCAATAAAAACGGTACAAAGTTACAAGCATATCAAATTCACAGTTAACCAAATTTATCATATATATTTCTATCAATCTGACATAAAGATTATAGCTTTTTAATCAAGATGATGAGATGAAAATTATTCATTACTGAAACCATGCAAAAAGACTACATGACATGTTACTACATTAATTAATTGGGTTGGATAACATAAAAGCATTATAGATTTTACTATGGATTATTGGTATGGCGTCATGTGAACCTCGCCTGCATCAACATTAACACATTTCTAAGGTCAATGTTAAACTCATATCCACTATTACTTGTAGCTAATTTCATGACAAATTAAGGACATAAATTAAAGAGTCTGTATATCGATCTCATGCATTCATAAATACTCTACATAAAATTACATTTATATATTTTTTTCTTCACTTGTTAGTTTTGGCAAGGAGAAGCAGCTCATTTGAGGCAACAACTTCAGCATTTGCAACAAAGCCACAGGTAAGAGTCCCTACTTTTTTCTTTTGGTTGATAGCATCCGGTGATGAGATTTGCTAATATGCATATCACCAACCTTAGGTTACATGTAGCAGGAGTTAATTTAAGAACTAGAAGGATAACAGTTACAAAATCATACATGGTAAGATACTTTGATTAAAACACTATATAGCATATAACTAATAAAATAACTAGCTATCTAAACGATCTGCTGCAAACTAATAGGGGTCATACAACAAAGCAACATGCTCAGCGCCAACCAAATAAATGTATCTTTTTTTGGCCGGTGTGAAGACTAATGTAAGGTCCCAGCCAAGATCATGAAATAATTGTTTCGACATAGTTATGAAGTAGAAACACAAAAAATTATATGAATACTAGAACCATATACAAACTTTTGCAGGTGTCCTTTAGATGTACTGAGATGTGTGGAGGGTGTGTGTCTATATTCTATACCACCTCATGTGACATGATGCACCTAACTAAATAGTCCAAGATGAGACTAAGATTGAGAAAAATAATATGATTAGTGACATGTGAATTATTTGTATAAGAAGCAAATTCAGAGCTAGGTTGAGTTAGTCGGATTACTAAGTGCCACATGGAAGCTTAAAAGTATACGTCTGTGACCTGGGGTATCAAAGCAAGTCGATTCAAGAGAATGACGACTGAAAGTGGCAAGATTGTGGCTACATGTGGTGTGAGTGGTGATAAGAACATATGGACGTGTAGTGATGTATGTAGCTAAGGCATCTAACAAACCGATAGACTTGAATCTTTAAGAACGCTCTCAACATGAGCTAGGAGCTAGGAATGAGGCACGCCCAGATCGAGAAATGGCAGAAAGCTTGGAAAAGAGGATATGGGTGTGGAATAGTCCATGTTGGAGTTGATGGCATAAGTCAATGATTCACGCCAATAGTTGAAAGAGTTAGGATCCAATTTTGTGGCTCTGACGGGTGACTTTAGGAGTGCCCTCAACGTGTTATGTTGTGACTTGAAACATAAGTTCCATGACTTAAGAAATATGATCATGAGAGAGATTGTGATGTTACACAAGGAAATAAAGAGGGAGATTTCCACTTGTACTAAAAGCTTCAAGCAATAAACTTAGAAGAATAAGTTTGTGGCATTGAACTCATAGATTTCTTTCCTTTTAATTTGCCTTTAATTTAGAGTTAAAATTTACTTTGTAGTAAAAAACGCACAAGGCGCGTGCCTAGGCACATCAGACATACACAAGGTGTGTGTCTTATAAAAGCGCGACCGAAGCTCATGCCTATGATCAGGCACATAGAGTTCCTGAAGATTTTTTTTTCTTTTTTCGTTTTGACACTAACCTACAGTGGAGGATAAGAGAAGGGGTAAAAGAGGGAAAACATATGGTAAAGAACCTTGTGAAGCTAAGAAAATGGGGTAGAAAGGAGATGAGTAGTAATGAGATGAGTTGTGAGCATAATTAAAGTAGAGTTGAGTACTTGGTGGATGCATAGAATGGAGTTATTAGAAGGAATATTGCGGAAAGGTATTAATACTTGATAAAAGGCAAACATTTTTTCTTTTATGTTTAAAGGGATGATGGGATATTAATACTTGATAGTATAGTACACAATGTCCATTCTTATTTGTTGCACATAAGATAGAAAGCTATACAATGTTGCACCATAGTTTTATCTAGAAAGTAACTACAATAGAAAGCTAATTTCTTTGTGAGCCTTAAATTTTCTGTGTGCATTATATATTTTTTTTATTGCTTAGAGTTTGCCTTTTTGTCTCGGGGTGCAACTTCTTGTTTGTGCCTTGCTCCTAGACAGCAAGCAAGGCCTTTGCGACTTGATTGCATCTTGTGCTTTTGACTTTCTAGAAAATCCCTATGGTTATCTATCTGTTTTCCTATTTTCAGTATTTTGTTTCCTTTTTTTCTTTTACTAGACCTAGTATCTCATATGCCTATTGAAACCATCCGCTCATCACGTGCAACAAAGATTTCCAGTTCACGTGTGTTCTTTCCGTAGAAATTCTTCTACCATTAGTTTCGTTTTAGATTACTATTTGACCAAGCAAATAGATACACTAAGCTTCAATCAACTGTATATGTATAGAGATAGGTAGGCCAACTAGAACATTGGAGCCAATGCAGGACTAGACACAATATCAGATAAATTTAAATCCGGATACAACTAGATGTAGGAAGATCTCAAAAAGAGTCTTAAGAAGAACGTGAGATTTGAAACATGTTATATATGGATCTGATCAAGCATGTTATGTATAGCAGGTCAAGAATGAGAAACATATATATTATTATACATTTGTTAGCTAGCTTAATATGTCACATGTATATTCTTACCCGACCAGTTGCATCATTCTTGCAGGCAGCTGCTAGGAGAAGAATTGTCTGGTATGAGCGTCAATGATCTGCACAGGCTGGAAACCAAGCTTGAAATGAGTCTAAACGGTGTCAGAATAAGAAAGGTATGAACCTATTTTTGTAGCAAAACATGTTTAAATCACTCAAAAAGAGTAAAATGATCTAGAACTTAACCAACGATCTTAAGCATACTTAATTATTTCTTTTTTGTTGCAGGAACAAATCTTAACAGATGAAATAAAAGAGCTACACCACAAGGTACAAGAGAAACACAAGTAGTTTAAATATTTAAATATGCATTAAAATAGGTTCTTACTATATATCATTGTTGCAGGGGAGTCTCATCGTTGAGGAAAATAAAGAACTGCACAAAAAAATAGACCTCATGTTACAAGAAAATGCAGAACTAAAGACGAAGGTATTGTTTTTTTTATCAAAAATGCAATCTTTCAAAATAAAATAAACGCATTCGTATCAAAAATTAACATATATACATGATTATCACCTCAGGTTTATGGAACTACACACATTCATCATGATGATAACGAGCTGCATCCGCGCATAAGTCTCCAGCTAAGCCAACCACAACCACAACCACTGAAAAACTATTTACCAACAGAAACCATGAAACTCGGGTAAGCAACCAGAATATGATTGATTATACTATAAGGCAAGTGAATAATTAAGTATGTTATCATGAACGTACTGCAGGTTACAGTTAAACTAAAAGATGTTAATTAATGTTATGTGATGCTTTGATCGATCAGAAGTATATGATTATTATGTGTTGATTAAAGATGTAAAGTTGTTTTAAATAAGAAGAAGAAATATATCTAGCTAGGAAGATGTGTGCAACTTCCAATGTGGTGTAGTGGTAAGAGGCTTGGATTCTCCAAAAGAGACTCAAGTTCTAGTCCCACTACCACCACTTTGGAAGGGGCAAATGGGGGCAATGAAGGGAGACTTGTGGCCAACATAAGTTCGATCTCTGAGCCAAACGGGTTTTACCGCTAGCTTGTTGTCGTGCCTACGGGCGGACGGGCTAGTGGGTTTCCCCCGAATTGGAGTTGGTTTAATAGGTGGGCTTCGGCTACCCAGCGCTGTCTGTGTTCGCAGAGCGTTTGGGGTCGCCTTTCGCCATTGGGTTACCCCGGGTAGCCGGGCTTTATTCGTTTCGCTGTCCAAAAAAAAGCTAGGAAGATGTGTGATTTGAGATGTACAAAATTTGATACTTTGATCGATATATCGGAGTGATTAGGCATGTGCTGTGATGTGTTATCATCAATGATCACTGATGAATAGCCTAGCTGGCTAGGTAGCTAAAACATTCAAAACAAGAAACGTACCTGAATTGTTGTACACGAAGTGGTGGTTACTAGGTTCGGTGGCCGAATAACCAAACCATAAATTTTCCATAACATTTGGAAACTTTATTCTTTTCATCGATCAGGTTTATTTTTGTCACCACAACATACATGAGGTTTGGTTTTAGTATTGAGTAGAATATGTTAGGGTTTAACCCACTTATTTTTCAATTTTTTTGATATTTTCAACTAGGGCTAAATACATATTTCCTCCTCCAAAATACTTTAAATGCATATTTTCCCAGCTAAAAAAATCAATTGCATATTTCCCCTTATAAACAACTTTAATTTGCAAATATACTCATTTTAATAAGGTCATTTAGTTAACATTGGATATATATGCAATTGATTTTTTTAGTTGGGGAAATATGCAATTAGGGGTGTTTATAGGGGTAAATATGCAATTGAATCTTTCAACTATGTTTTATGTTAGTTTAAACTAGTTAAAAGACGGTCACGTGCTGCATCGAGTTTTTTGTATGTGATTTCGTCACACATGTTGATAGATATATTTCATGTTTTGCACATTACGGTATGAACTCATAATGTGTTACGTGTAAAAAGACGGAGATGTATCAAAACTTAAATGTCAAAATGATAACTAAGTCCAAGCCGGAGGGTCAAAGCCGAAAATATATCAAAGTAGAGTAGTGTGTCAAAGTCGTAAACATATTAAAGCTAAGTAATAACACGAAAAGTGCAAAAATTGTCAAAGTATGAGCACTAATTTAGTAATTGATAGCAGAGGCATTTTAGTAATTTGAAATGTAAAAAACATGAGAACAATAAAACCTTAAAAAAATCGGAAAAAAAAACCTCTCTTAACTCTGCCCTTCCACTAGAATACACTCCGAGTCGGAGGAGCAGCTAGTCCAACTTCTTGAGCAGCCGAGATATTGAAGAACAAACATTTGCTTGAATTCCTTGATCGAACCCAGGTTGATAAAGGATTGGAGGGTACCTTGCATACCTCTATCATTGCGTCTGGCTATCCTTTTGGTTTAGCCCTTATAATTGACTCATTTTATGGCATTTACGAATCAAGAGGAAAGAAACAAAATAGAAAAATTCCGGTTGAAAACCCTAATTTTAACTATTCATTTTAGATTGTGCCTAAAAGTATTTGAGATTAACATCTCTTTTTTTTTCTTTTTTTTTTCTATTTTAACTTTATAACAACAAACTAGAGTTGAAAGAACTCACGAATTTACTCGTCTTTTGATATAAATAAACTCGTTAAAAAGTCAAGTAGATTCTGTTGAAAAACACTTACATAAATGTTCGAGTCAAGTTCAAGTGATCTAGGTTTCATACACCATTTAAAAGTACACTTTTCTGTAAACTGCAGTTTACATTTGTAAACTGTCAATTACTATACAAGTGACAGTTTACTCATTTTTTAAACTATAATTTACAAACTTATGAAATATTTATTTAAAACAACTAATATATATATATATATATATAGAAAATATTAATGTGGATTAATAAAATAAAATAAAATAAATATATAATTTATATTAAATAAACTAAAAAATTCAAAGTGAAAAAATAACTTGATATGTATATAGTTCAAAGTTTAAATAGAGTTTATATTTTTTTTAGCATATAACTCATTAAACATATTTCACTATCTTTACCTACTTTGTCATATGGTTTTAGTTAATCATCATTTTAATTTTTATACTTTCTTGTATATACAAGTTATATATATTTCATACATAAGGATTATTATAAACTATAAATGCTTTCATTAACACATGAATATTAGTTATTTATTTGTTTATTATAAGTTTATTTAATAATCTTTTATTAACATATATCTAAACCGTAAAAAGACTTGATTTTGAAAAAAAAATAGTTATAAACTGCAGTTTACTATTATTAAACTGTCTTTTAAAGTGTAAACTGTAGTTTACTATTATTAAACTACAGTTTACAGATTTTCTGTAAACGGCCGTTTACTAATGTAAACTGCAGTTTACAGTTGTCTGGTGTAGATTCCCCATTTTAAGGTGTATGAATCCTGACTGCCAAATAAAAAATAAAAAAATACTCGTGTAGGTTTCGGCTTTAATTTTTGAAGATGCAAGGTCTCATACTTATGATCAAGTATCCTCACCCCAAAGTGTAGCCGTGCGGGGAATACAAAATCAAAAAAGGAGGCGAGTCAAACTATACCATTTTGAAGGAAACTACATAACTATGATTATGATTATGATTTGAAGACTTATGATGCACGATCCTTGCATTCACCATCAAGATTTTCGATCGAAATGCTGCTGCACTCAGTCTCACTACTAACCAAGAATTTGAGAGCAACAACATTAACACGCACGCAAGGTTTTCGATCAAATGCCGCACTGGAATCACTAACCAAAGCTCGCCAACAACGCACACAAAACTTTGTCCTTTACAATTACCCTTCCTTCTCCGGAGCTTTCTCTGCTCTATTTGCTCACCTCTTTCACCGCCACCTTAACCTCCCATGCCTCATCTTGCCTTTTTCATCCGTTCAACCTTTCAGGTAACAATAACTCTTCTTTTTAGTTAATTTATGTCATTTTCAGCTTCTATAGTTGAAAAAGTTTTCACCTTTCGTTAGATTTCAAGTTATGAAATTAGGGTTTATCGTTACATTTGGATTTGCATTAACAGGGTTGAAGATTTGTGTATTGATGGACTTGAGAAATGTTATTTTCTTGATTTTCTTGGACCCAAAGGGTTTGCAGCTGAGCTTTCAAGAAGAACATCATGCAAGTATGTAATTAGGTTTCTTGTTTAGGATTTGTAAGTTGTAACATTAGATTTCACTGATTGGTTCATGTAACATTTAGGGTCATAGGATTCGATCACCGGAAAAAGACACTGTCTGATATCCATCTGTATGAGGATTGTCATAGCAATCTCTCACTTCAAGTCATTTTGGAGAAGAGCAGTTCTTCTGCTGTGTATGACTATTTCTGTACCAAATTGTTAGAAACCAAGTGCAATAACGTAAGTAAATCAGATATTTGTTTGGAATTTATTATGTTTCTATGAAAATTTACATATTTTTGTAACCAGGTGTGTCTTTTGAACACTGAAGATCAAGAAAGAGTGGAAAGGGTCCTTGAGTACATTGAGGATGGTGACCTACGAAAATGGACCTTGCCAGATATCAAAGAATTCAATATCGGTTTATCTAATTTGCGTTCAAAGTTGAATTGCATCACGAATCCTCACTTGTTTGAACAGGTGCCCTTAATAAATGTCACTTATTTTTATGCTTTTACGCTTTGATATATGATTGTGAACTTAACTTAGCTTGAGTTTTATTTGTAAACAGTTGATGAAGATAAACGTCCCGGATTTGGTTGCGCATGGAAGTGCTTACATGGCTGGCCAACACAGTTTAGCAACTAAGTTTCTGGAAAAGGTGTTAAAAGTTAGGCTGGGCAGAGGATTATACGGGGAGTGTTTGGTATGTTGTTATATGTTCTTAGTTATACTATTCCTGATGATTTATGCGTTAATGATCTGATTTGACTTTTTAGGGGGTTAGGATTGATGGAAATTCGAGTTTAAGTGATATAATTGGCAAGGAGCTGAGCGTGAAGAGTGAAGCGGTTGGTTTGAGGCCTATTGGAGCAGTTATTTACATGCAAGGAAAAAATCTCAAAATGTGCTTAAGGAGTACAGATAGTTGTACTGATACATCTGCAATTGCAAAGGTATGCATGAAGATGGAATATTTTACTTAGCATATATACTGATTATATTCGTTAATTTAGGGTGAGTAGAAAAACCGATTAACTGAACCATAACCGGGAAACGAAGAAAACCAAACAGAAATAACCTTAGAAAATTGAAAACCAGTTGTTGAAATTGTTTACATGAGTTAAAACCGAACCGAACGGTATATACCAATTTGTTTGACTTTTGTATAGGTCTATGGTGGAGGAGGTTCTGCTTCTTCTAGCTCATTTATAATTAGAATGGATGAGTACAATCAGTGGATTTCAGGTACATTTTCTCAGAATAATTAAAGCTCAGTTTACAGACAATTCTTCTGTATTTAATGTTCTTGTTATATGTTTCAATAGCTTTATCAATTATCACAAGCAATTTATAGTGTTGTATACTAGAAACTCTTCTTTAAGGGTGTAAAATGAATTTTGTGACCACCACAAGAACCTAACACGAAATTCGGTGATTTGAATTTAGTGTAAATGGATTGGGGTTAGTTTTGGTCGAACCTGAGTCGCATGTGTACGTTCTTTCTTTTCGTTTGGACCTTTTTTCGTTGACACGTGTCACGCTCTAGTTGTTTTTTATTGAATCAATTTCTAATTAGATAAACATTTGGATCTTTAAATTTAAAAATATATGGACTTGTCTATTTTACAACTTCACACAATAGACATGCCATTACCAACTACTATCACCATGTTCCCTTTATAAGGGCGTAAATAAAGAAGGATGAAGACAGGGAAAGGAGTTTGACGCTTACATGAAACCTGGCCCAATAATAAACATTCATTAAAAATTTAATATCATAATTGTGAATGGATAGTTTTTGTAAATAAAGGATCGCTTAAGTGTTGCTAATGCTTCATTTATTAACTTGAGTTATTTTGATATTTTAAAACATTAGTTTAGTGTCCAAGCTAACACAACGTTCAAGTAGTGATTTTAAGGATATTCACGTGGGCGCATGCAAACCGACTCATGTTATAACCACCTTTATCCATAAGTTTTATTTTTATACCTCGTCAAATACATACCAGCCCATACCTTGTCAAATACAAACAGACTCATTCATAAGTTTTACATCAATAGACTCGTATTTTCCTCTTGATCAAAAGCCTTAAAACATCGATTTGAAATTCGAAAAAATTAATGGAGTTAAGTTAACTTTAACGGCGGATCATTGTAGAAAAATAAGTTACAAGTTGTAATTGTCATGGGGAATCTTTTAATTTAGGATTAATATCGTCCAATATGTAAAACTTCAAATTATTAAAATCCAATACCTCTATTTATTTTAGGTCTATTGGTTTCCATTGGTTCCAACTATCATGTTTTAATTTCTACCGGTACTAACTATTGAATTGGTTGTCAATGGTCCTAACTTTTATTACTTTGGCAACCAACGGTCCGTCGTTAAAATTTTTTAACGCCGTTAAGTCTTTTCGAATTCAAATCCGATGTTTTGAGTCTTCTGATCGGAAGAAGAATACGAGTCTATTTATGTAAGAGTTACCTCGAAACGACGTTCCGAACGACGAAACAGTGCTTCAATCGGTTGTAAAAAATTTTATCATTCGGAGCTTCGTTTCGAGATAGCTTTTACATCAATCGACTCGTATTCTACTTCCGATCAAAAGGCCTAAAACATCGGTCTTGAATTCGAAAAAAAACTTACTAGTGTTAAAGAAACTTAACGATGAACTTTTGGTTGCTGAAGTGATAAAATCTATGATCGTTGACAGTCAATTTAATAGTTGAAACCAATAAAACCAAAAGATAACAATTAAAACCGTTAGAAACCAATATACCTTTATTTTAAGATATAAGGTGAATAGCTAACTTATAAACAAAAAATTAGCTAAACAAATAAAATAATTTTAAATCTCACTTAAACTTTTAACATTTTATATTAATTTCCTTCAAAAATATCTACATCAAGACTAGTTGACAGCCACAGTCGGCTATAAAACATGATAACGGAAAAAAGAAATCATTTATACCTTTTAATTGCAAACCTCATCAAATGACAAATCTTGAATGATTAGACATCGAGTGGTATTTTAAGCCTCTAAAAAAAGCGAGATAAAATATTTTAAATTATGGGGTCGATAATTAACATTACCAAAGAAAAATAAAAAGGGTAGTGTTGTCGTGTCCATAATTACATGATTATGTTTTAAAGAATACGTATTAAGTTATTAACTTAATCTGATTTATCTATCAAATTTCTAACATAACAAAAAAAATAGCTTTTTTTATACTAGATGAGTCTTAATAAAAAATAGTTTTTTATCACATTAATTGGTTCTTTTACACTCTTTTATTCGAAAAAATGGTCATTGGCTTAATAAAAAAGTAGAAATGAATTGCCATAATCGATAATTTCGTAAGGGTCAACTGTCAAGTAGATTACCTAATTCTTATTTTATCCAATTAGAGACTGATTAATTAACAAATCTAAGAAACATAATAATTATTTATTTTATTAAATGCATCTTAAACGCAAAAAGCTTTGTTCAGATAATCAAATTAGCTGACTATGAATAACGAACCTTCACGGAAACTGCCTACAGCTATTTGACTTGGATTTTTCAATATACAAATGTTGGATTTTTCAGAGATTCAATAGATCCAAATAAGTCATTAATTTCTGCATCCTTTGCTTATTTCCGTTGTTGATTGAATCTTTATTCAGTTTGAATCGTTTTCCCATCTTGATTTCTAGCCGGATTTAACGGCTTCAATGCCGTTTTCAGATATTATTCTCGACTATTGATCGTTAAGGGTTTAATTTCATTACCCACATACCGATTTTGTGTATGATTGGGTGATTCACATACAGATAGGGTTTGGTTTACTCTGTTTTCCCCCAATTCATTTCCCTGTTTTTGTTTGTTTATCTTCAAACTCATGCATCCAAATTGATTCATTCTGTAATCTGATATGGGTAAAAGAGAGTCAAGTTTGGATATTGAAGGAGATGAAATGGAGGGTGAATCGTCTTCTTCACGTGTTGATATCAACAATGAGGTAACCCCATTTCGAACGCGTTATCCTGGTTTAGTTAGATTAAAAGCCTATATATTTGATGGATTAGGTGATTACTACAATAAGGAATGGGATTTATTAGAGGGTCATGGTAAAGAATTCTGTTGGTATCATGTCGAAATCCCGAAAGGAAACCAGAAGCTTTCTCAATCTGCTCAATACTTAATTGATGTTCTTTGTCCACCATTAAAGCTTCAAGATATTCTTTCATTGATTAGCAATGGACCATATTGTGGACATGTTGATGGGGCACTTGTTTTTAGAGTCAATTCACCTGGACCGCCTTCTAGTAAGTTTACATTTCGGTTAGCTGCTCGGGTTACTGAGAATTCTGTCATTACTGTCTCGTTAGGTCGGGTCCCTAGGTTAGGATTCTCCCCCATGGGTCACTCTCTTTTGTCTGAGATCCCCAGTGTGGAGAGCCCCAGTAGTGGGCCCCGGGAAAACGATAGGATTGTGATTAAGGAACATGTTCTTGATTTCTTGTTGACCATGAATCATTCTGAGGAGGCGGATAATCCTGTTCCTAAATCCGTTTCTAATTTGGTTGTTCATATTGTTGATACACATGTGGATCATCTTGAGGATGTTGTTACTAAACTTGAGATTGAGCTTGACTCTGTGGAAGTTGATTTGGATAAAGGTAAGGTTTTTATGTTACTGTTGATGAACTTAAAGTTTGGATAATTGTTGCTTGAAACAACAATCATCCTTATTTCATGATCTCCTTGTTTTCAGGTGGTTTTTCTTTAAAGAAACAGTTGCTTGACGATAGAAGATTCCCTAAAATGCATCTAGACTTGCAACGGCTTTTGCAGGTCATCTTTCGCTTTCTTACTTTGATTATATTAGCTACATTTTTTATGTTATCTGGACTACTATGCTACTATGTTGTATGCCGAACACTGTATGGTGTATACTTGATGTGTAAATAGGGGAAATGTTAGCCCTCTTCACGCCTTCCTCGGACCCTATCAATAATATTGCAATGAGTGAGATTTTAATGGGTTTGTTTGTTTGTTTGCGTGTCTGTTTTCACTTTCTTACTTTGTGTTTAACATAGTCTTATTAAAAAAACTCTAAACATGGACAAAAGGTTCCCGGTTCAGTACTTCAGTTAGACTCTTATTTTGACACTTTTCATCTTTATCAGTAACCGATATAAATTGGGTACTCATAAGTCTTGTGGTTTCATGATTGCAGGTGATTACCCATGGGGAACAAGTGTTTCCACGAGTGAAGGAAAAATGTTCCACAAAAGATTGGTTTGCAAGTGAAGACATAAATTCACTTGAAGAGCTTATCAGACGGTTGAGAAGGTTAAAAGATAATGTCGGTTTTATCTCCAATCGAGTCACTGCTGTTCAGGCTGGTCTTGACAGCTGGCAGGCTGAGCAAATCAACCGAAAACTATACTATCTATCATTTCTATCGATCATATTTCTTCCCCTTTCCATCATCACAGGAGGTTAGATTCTATCACTTTTGACTTTGTAGGTCAAATAAACTCGTATTTAACTTCCATTTTAATGATTAAATAATAACAGTTTTTGGGATGAACGTGGGAGGTGTTCCTTGGACTGGACAAAGAGACCCGGCGCTAGCAGACGGTTTCAGAAATGTGATGTTGGTTTGTGTGGCAACGTTAGGTCTTGTGCTTTTATGTTTCTTGTTTCCGTTTCTTTATAGCCGAATAGCTGCTTGGAGAAGACAGAGAACTTTAAAACGAAGCTGGTCTCTTAACCGAAGATCTTTCCTTAAAAGAACTGTGCCTGAAGAACGAGGTGGGTACCTTCGGCTTTGACCCAATCGAGCGTTTCATGATTGTTATTTCCTTTTTATTTTTTGTATAACTTTGTTCATTTCTGCATAAATATGATTTGGTGCAAGAACCCTTCAAAATGCATTCTTGATAGTGTATGAAGGTGGTTATTGGTTACAAATATTTTGTAGAGTGATGCTATGCATAGCATCATAGGTTGTTCTACCATTATCGGGACCTGTTTAGATCCGAGTGCTCGGTTTGCTCTACATGATCAGACCTGTTTAGACTCGAGTGCAGTGTGGTAACCAAATGTGTGTATAATTTTATTACTAGGAAAAAAAAACGGCATGTATTTAAGTGTAATTTATTACAGTGGCTGAGTCAGAACCAAATATCAGGGGTATCCTATGAAAAAAATTTCGTATAAGTGTATCATAAATTTTTTCAGGGGTATCCCGATACTTAAAACCTTAAGAAAAAATGGTATTCTGATACTTAAACCGGTAAAAATTATACTTCGTAACGAAAGTTGAGGGGTAGCTTGGGATACCCCTGAGCTCTTCATAACTCCATCCCTGAGTGTAAATCAGGAAGGGGTCGAGAACTCCATACATCAGAAATGCTTACTTGATTTGCAATCGTACATCATCATGAGCTCATACAGATCAACCAATATTTTAGTAAGACTGAAAATCTTTAACTATATATTTGTAAATCAACTCTAGGATGTATATTAAATCAACTTCTTATTTAGCAAGTTGAAGGACCCATCTATACATCTTAGTTTTAGTTTGAAAAGGTTAATAAAATAAGACATGATAGGCATTAGAGTGAACGGAGTGGTGTGGTGGGGGTTCAGTGTCAGATCGGCCCCGTCTGAGCACACTCCGTTGTCTCCGCCTCATCCCTCTCGGCCCCGAGTTTTGGGTGCACTTTGATGTTACCTTCCCGTGCCAATCCCATGTTACCGTTTTTTTAACGTTGGTCTTGACCATACCCTCTAACGACTAGATTCCTATTTTTTAAAAAAAATTCACTTTTTAAATACAAACAACAAACATTTTTAAAACTCACTCATTTTTTATACAAACTCAACCATAAACACCACTCAAACCTCTCTTAACACTCTAAAAAATACTGACTCATTGGATAAATACTTAAATATGTCAGATCGAATATCACGTGAAAGTATTCAACACTCTAACATAACTTTTGCAACAATAAATTTATAAATTACACTAAATACTTAAATTACACCCTATATGCTATACCAAAAAATCAAGGTTACAATCTTGGTTACTCTACAAGAGGTTTCCTCTTCTTGATGACCAAGTAAAATGTAAAAATTGTTACAGACTTTTGTTTGGATGAAATTATTAATGTGACAATTTAGGAAGAGATATTAAAACATTAAACATGTAAGAATATGACAAGTTTTTATAAACTTTATAAAGTTGAAAGGATTGAAAAATATAAAAGGTTGGTAACAAAGACATTTTCGTTTCCACTTTTCATAGTAGAGATTTTATTCGGCACTCTAGAACCTTCTTCAAAAATAAGATAAAAATAAAATAAAATAAAACCTAATATAATAATAATATAATATTGTCAATAACCCCTCCTCCACGCATTCTTTAACGAATTTATTATTCCCTTTTCGCAAAAACCCTAAACCCTAACAACAGATTCATTTTCATCTTCCTCTTCATAGATCCATGGCCACCGCCGCTCTGCTCAGATCTCTCCGTAGACGAGATGTATCATCTGCTTCTTTTTCTGCCTTCAAATCCGTAAGCTTTTTCTTCTCATCTTTCTCTTTTCGATCTGTATCTTTTTATGTTTCATCACCTAATGAATTACCTTTTCGATCGTATCCATAACAATAATTTATCGTAGATAGTTTCTTCCTGTCATATAGTTTGCCCTCTTTTGTTGGTTATTGAAATTTTAGATGTTCTACTATTGGTGTTGCGCACCTTCAATTTTATTTCAGTTTATAAATTGTTTGATGTACATACTTAATTAGTATGATTTAGCTTTTTTTTAATTTTCAGATAAATAGTTATTGTCAAGTTTGATGCTTAATTTGTGGCTAGATTTGTTTTTTTTAATTCTGTAATGTATTCTGATATTGGATGGTGATGTATCTTATAAGATTACAAGTGCTTTCTGATTTTATGTTAGTAGATTAGCTACTGAGATGTAATCTTCAGTATATTTTCATGTGTATTTTCTTTGTTTTGGTAACTCATTGAATGTAACACTATGAATTGTCATGCAGTTAAGTGGTGCTAAAACATCATTTACCGGGTCACATTTGAGTCACAAATTAGGCGTGATTGCCAGACCTTTCAGGTACCGTGTGTCTACTATTTCTGCGCATGTATGTGTTTACCTCTTTCTGTTTAGCTAATAAATTGCCTCTGATACAGTACACGACCTCTTGGAAATGAAGTTATCGGGATCGACTTGGGTACCACAAATTCATGTGTTTCAGTCATGGAGGGAAAGGTAGGATTTGTCTTCAAGGTGTATAAAGTTTCTACATTTTCTGATTTTGAATGTTTATTAAAATACACCTGTTGATGTTTGTATACTCAGACTGCAAAAGTTATTGAAAATGCTGAAGGCGCACGAACAACTCCATCAGTTGTGGCCTTTAACCAAAAAGGAGAGTTGATTGTGGGCACTCCCGCTAAACGTCAAGCAGTCACTAACCCAACAAACACTGTATTTGGGACAAAACGTTTGATTGGAAGACGATTTGATGACTCCCAAACACAAAAAGAAATGGGGATGGTTCCATATAAAATTGTCAAGGCTCCAAATGGAGATGCTTGGGTTGAGGCGAATGGACAGAAGTATTCTCCAAGTCAGATTGGTGCTTTTGTTCTTACTAAAATGAAAGAAACCGCTGAAGCTTATCTTGGGAAAACAATTAATAAAGCTGTCATTACTGTACCTGCTTATTTCAATGATGCACAGAGGCAAGCTACTAAAGATGCTGGGCGTATTGCTGGTTTAGATGTGCAGAGAATCATAAATGAGCCGACAGCTGCAGCACTTTCTTATGGGTTAAATAACAAAGAGGGTCTCATTGCTGTTTTTGATCTTGGTGGTGGAACTTTTGATGTTTCTATCTTGGAGATATCTAATGGTGTTTTTGAGGTATGCAAATTTTCTTCCCTGAGGTTGGTTTATTTTATGTGGATATGTGATATATACTAAATGTTTTGTTTTTACAGGTGAAAGCGACAAATGGGGACACATTTCTTGGAGGAGAGGATTTTGATAATGCCCTGCTAGATTTCCTGGTTGGTGAGTTCAAAAGTACAGAGGGAATAGACCTGACAAAGGACCGACTTGCCCTTCAGAGACTTAGGGAAGCTGCTGAGAAAGCTAAAATTGAGCTGTCATCGACAACACAAACTGATATCAACCTGCCATTTATCACAGCTGATGCGTCGGGTGCTAAACATTTGAACATCACTCTTACAAGATCCAAGTTTGAGGCTCTAGTAAGTGCCTTGATTGAGAGGACCAAGAACCCCTGCAAAAACTGTGTGAAAGATGCAGGTGTTACAGTCAAGGAGATTGATGAAGTCCTTCTTGTTGGTGGGATGACCCGTGTACCGAAGGTTCAGGAAGTTGTTAACGAGATATTTGGTAAAACCCCAAGCAAAGGGGTGAATCCTGATGAAGCAGTTGCTATGGGAGCAGCTATTCAAGGTGGCATTCTTCGTGGTGATGTTAAAGAACTGCTTTTACTTGATGTCACACCTTTGTCACTAGGTATTGAAACACTTGGTGGCATTTTCACCAAGCTCATTGGTCGAAACACCACAATCCCAACCAAGAAAAGTCAGGTGAGTCATCACTAAAAGACACACACACACACACATATATGTATTCATGTTAATGGGTGTTCTTGTTTGTATATGCTTTTAACTTAAGCTTTTGTCTGTAGACATTTTCAACAGCAGCCGATAACCAAACTCAAGTGGGTATTAAAGTGTTGCAAGGAGAGAGAGAAATGGCATCTGACAACAAGATGTTGGGTGAATTTGAGCTAATGGGTATTCCTCCTGCTCCAAGAGGCATGCCTCAAATTGAGGTAACATTCGACATCGATGCCAATGGCATTGTTACAGTGTCAGCCAAAGATAAGGCCACTGGTAAAGAACAGCAAATCACAATCAGGTCCTCAGGGGGTCTATCAGATGATGAGATCCAGAAGATGGTTAAGGATGCTGAGCTTCATGCTCAAAAGGATGCTGAAAGGAAGGCACTAATTGATGCTAAAAATACTGCTGACACCACTGTATACAGTGTTGAGAAGAATCTGAACGAGTATAGAGATAAGCTTCCAAGTGACGTGGTGTCTGAAATTGAGGGTGCAGTGGCTGATTTGAGAAATGCTGCAGGTAGTGAGGATCTTGCAGAGATTCAGGCCAAGATTGATGCTGCAAACAAGGCGCAGTCGAAGATTGGACAGCACATGCAAGGTGGTGGCTCAGGAGGTAGTTCAGATTCGGGATCAGGTGGATCACAGGGCGGTGAACAAGCACCAGAGGCGGAATACGAGGAGGTAAAGAAGTAGAGTTTTTGATTGATTTGCTTTTTGTTGGCTGACTACGGACAGTTTTATGTAATCTAAAACTACCATGAGAAGTAGGAAATAAGTGAGATTTGGTTTGGTTAAATGGCTGTTATTTGCCATGATACATTTTTGAAGGAAATTTTTTGAATGAGATATTACTGTTTGGTCGGCTGGATCTGTTTCTGCGTGTTTTTGTCATGATCTGCTCTGTTATTTCATGGCCTGTAGCACTGTAGTGTGAGCAGCATGAATCTTTAAGCCATCAAATCTTTGCCATTCATCTCTTAGGCCATCAAATCTTTAAGGCCTTCATTAAAAAAAAGTACAGTCCAGTCCACTATAAATCAGGCTCACTTCCTTTCTCAATCCACAAACTAGCGTTCCTTTCTAAAATAAAAAAGGCCCTAAATCTAAATACTATATGAAAATCGGCAATTGCACAATGGAAGGCGAAGAGACATTGGGGAAATGGATAAGACGATAGGGGCGATCGAATTTAAAGATGAAGAGTCTAAAGAAACTTATTCGTTCACAGTCTTAGTTAATATGACTTTTCTCGATAAGAACCTAAATACCTAAACAATGGGTGATTTCAGTATCGTAGACGAAGTTTTAAAGATGAAGAGTCTAAAGAAACTTCTTCTCAGTTTCACTATTGAAGTCTAAGTTTAAAGATGAAGAGTCTAAAGAAACTTCTCGATTCTCAATTTTAATCTGCCTTTTCTCTATAAGCGAAGTACCTAAATATCAGATCTAGAATTTTAATTCACATATAACTCCTTTCATCAACTCCGATTGCATATTTACGCATTCATTTATACTTCATTCTATATTCAAATTCAAATAAGATTTTGTAGATATATATATGTAATTGATTAAGTTTTGTTGGAAAACATACAATTTCCCTTTAAATTTTGGATTCATAATTAATTGGTTGAATATTTGATACCTTGCTAATACTAGTTTAATAATTGATGCTTCATAGTTTCTTATTCACACTTTGCTTACTTGTCCCTAGTTCATAATTGTTCATTTTTTTTTTACTTTGCTATCATTCCTTGCTCTTAAAGTTCATACTGGTTACCTTGCTTCATACCTTGTTTCTGCTTGATACTTTGATTAGTTGTTCATTTCTAGGTGCCTTTGCTGTTTGATACCTTGCTTATGCTTGTTCACGGTTCATACCTTGCTAGCTTTTGTTTGCTTTAGAACTTTTAAGTTTTAATATGTTTGATTAGTATGATAAATTTTGATTTGATTACTTGAGGATTTGGTAAAACTTGTCAAAGGGAATTAGCAGTAGTTCAAACCTGGATAATAGATGAGAGTTTTTTAATAATAAAGTTTAAAAAGACTTTTCAAATTGTTTTTCGCTAGACCATATAATGATAGATAGAATGCTATGAGAACTACAATTATCATATCAAATCTAATTGGGCATGTTTTTGATTTTATAACTAATTATTATCATCATATGTATCGGTTTGATTATCACTTTGATTGCCAATTTGGTTTTTAAAAGGGAAAGACTAAATGCATCTCATGTATGCTAAATAGTAAAAATATAAAAATGAAAAAAATTATTTAGCATTAAAAGATAAAGGAAAAAGTTGTCGTTCAAAATAAATAAATAAAGGGATTTTCTAATATGTGCCCTAAGGGCACAAATAACAAACTTTTAATATGGTAAGTATTCTTACTAATTACATTAATATTCTACTACTTACCATATTTACTAACAAAAACTAAATATAAAAACATGATTTTTGTTGGTAAATATGGTAAATAGTAGAATATTTATCTAATTAGTAAGAATACTTACCGTAATAAATACATGTTATATGTGTCCTTAGGACACATATTAGAAAACCCCATAAAAGAAAATTAGATTTATTAATTTCAAATTTCACCCATTGACTATTATTATTCTTAACTTTACTACTGACTGCTATTAATCCTAACTTTTACTGCAAAAATTAGGATTAATAAAATTTAACTTTTCATAAATAAAATAAAATACACTTAGTAAAAATAACAGACATGTTGTACATTCAACACAACTCACTAGCGAAAGGTAAAGGAAAATATGATACATTCATTAAAACCATTTGGTTAGAATTAGTGGACTAACGAGTTTCTAATTAAAAAAGTGGTACTATTAGTTACAAAATTAAATGTCACTATTAAATGTAGTCAAGATTAGTTACATCTGCCGCTCGAATCAAACCAATGACGTCACATGACCAACTTCCGAATAGCTAAACGACGCCGTATATAGATTCGTAACTATATATATATATATATAAAACTTCATTATCACCAATTTTTTTCCGCATTCGACACATTATTGTCATCATCAAATCCAATTTTTGATGTCTCCGATCATCATTTCATCGTCTACATAACAATCCAAGTTCAGTTTCCTCTAGTTTCTCGCTGACATCTCATCAATCGTAAGCATTTCATGTTCTAATTTACAAAATTAAATTCAACTGTATGATGCACACCTAATGTTTGATAAAATGTTTATGTGAAGATGGGGAAGAAGAAAGTTATGTTACCGGTTACTGAAGTTGATTTAACAACTGTCAAGTATGACCCAGGAGAAATTGAAGGTGTTTTTCTTATTTTCTACTACTTTGTGATTGTTTATTTTTTGTGATTAATTGTGAAATTAAGGTTTTTTATGATGTTGTTATTGTTTGTTGCAGCTCCTCATATAACTGGGATATGGCTGAAGTTATTTGTGAAGTTAGTTGAAATGCCTTTACTTGGGTCTTTAATCATTGAGTACTTGAAGAACCAGAACAAAATGAATGAGGTATGCTTTGATACTGATACACAGATACACACACACACACACACACTTATATGCATACATATGTGTTCTAGTTCATTCAAACTGTAGGTTATGTAGACTTGATTGTCGGTATAGTTTGGTGAGTCTTGAATAGATGTTATGAGCTATACATTCTGAGTATGAGTCAGTTGATCATAAATGTTATCTAAACTGGGATTTGCTACATTTCAATTGGTTGTTTTATTTGATTTTGGTTTATAGTCATCTTTACCCGGGAATAAAACTCTTATAGCGAGATTTAATAGTAACAAGTATAATCTCAATGAAATTAGAATGTAAATGTATGATTGTTATTTTTATTCATTTACATTTGTACATAAGTACATTTATTCAACAGATGTTAAGAGATACTGTGATACCAGAACCACCAATGTTCAGACCTGAGTTCCCTCCTCAAGGTTTGACCTCAACTTCATGTTTAATCTTCTTTAAGTGATATGCATTATTAACATGGATGTTAAAATTTACTTAAGCACACACTAATCACAAGTTTTTCTATTTTTACTGGAATTAGAACCAGAGCCTGGGGTGGTTTTTCTAGAAGAGGATGGAAAATCTGAAGACCGAGTAGACTCAGCCGTGAGATGTCTTCCTCAATACGATTCAGATATCAATCATAGTTCTGAATCAAGTCCATTTCGATACTGGAAAATTCGTGATTTTGCAAATTCTTACAGGCAGAAGCTTACAACGCCCTCAAGTGTAAGTCACCTACAACTCATCCCATATTTTGGTTCATTTTATTCAAGTAAAAAGTGGGTTTTGTCAATGTATAGGTGGCAGAACATGTCATTTGCGCAATTGAAGAGTTCAGCAACAAGAAGCCCCCAACACCTCTATTGATTTCCTTTGATCCTGAAGACGTAAGGAAGCAAGCAGCAGCTTCCACACAACGGTTTGAGGAAGGTGCATACTACATATCTTTCCAAATTAAGATTTGTATTTCACCTATTTTCATTGTAGCTTTTTTTATTGAACTTTTACACATGTGATACATTTGAGATAAAATGTACACACAACAACACGTTTGTCTTTGAAGTTTTGACTGGTCAAAATTGGCACTCTTAATTTTCATATTCATTCTTGGGTCGTGCAGGAAAGCCGTTGTCAATATTAGATGGTATCTTTGTGGCAATCAAGGATGATATAGATTGTTATCCCCATCCATCGAAGGGTATTTATTTACATCCAACTTAAACTACCTGATTGTTCTTCAATATATGTCAAATTATGTTGAAGTTTCCAATAAATAGGGGCAACAACATGGCTACATGAGGTAAGAAAGGTCGAGAAGGATGCAGTTTCTGTATCAAGGTTAAGAAGCTGTGGGGCAATATTGGTTGGAAAAGCCAATATGCATGAATTGGGCATGGGAACTACTGGAAATAATCCAAACTATGGGTAGGTTTCATATGGCGTATTTAACATATATGGCGATCTTAGTGAAAAACAGATGGGAAATGATATAAAATTTTGCATGACAGAACTACTAGAAATCCACATGATCTGGAAAGATACACAGGTGGATCTTCATCGGGCCCCGCAGCCATTGTAGCTTCGGGAATATGTTCAGCTGCGTTGGGAACAGATGGTGGAGGTTGTCTACATGTCACAATAGGGTTTGAATAATAACTAACAATTTTATTTAATACTTGATTAATAACAAAAATTAATGTAAAATTCCAGGTTCAGTCCGTATCCCTTCTTCTCTTTGTGGTGTCGTGGGATTGAAAACAACATATGGGCGTACTAACATCAGAGGGTAATTCCATTTTATTGACTTTTTTTTGTGGTTGATGGTCAATGGTCAAATGATCCTCTTAACAAGCTGTTTTTCTTTGTTCTTATTCTGCAGTTCTTTATGTGATGGAGGGACCGTAGAAATTATAGGTCCAATTGCATCCAGTGTTGAAGATATCATTCTTGTGTAAGTAACACTTAGGTTCAGCTTTAAACGTTGGATACAGATTGATTTTCTATTCTTCAACATTGATTATTGTTTATATATAATCTACAGCTATGCAGCAATCTTAGGATCCTCTCCTTCTGACAAAATCAGTCTGCGTCCGGTAATCTAAATATGTTTATAAAATTAGAGTTCTCATTTTGTAACAATTAAACTAATAAAGTTTATCCATATGCTCTAACAATTTTTGGGTTTTTTTCTTCCTGCAGTCTATCCCTTGTTTGCCTGATCTATCGTCACATGAGAATTCCGGCATTTTGGGATCATTGCGGTTAGGAAAGTACACTGAGGTGGTCCCTTTATAGTTTTGGTTTTCTATTATAAACGTTTAGTGGACATGTGTACTCACTTTGTAAACTGTTCCGCAGTGGTTTAATGATGTTTTTTCACCTGATATCTCGAACAAATGTGAAGACGCTCTTAATGTGTTTTCAGAAACTCATGGTTCCAAAGTAAGTATGTAACATAGAGATTGTATTGTATTTTTGTATTGTATTTTTGTATTGTATTTGTACCTACCACCATGTAATTCCTTTTTTGTTAAATTTACTTACCCATGCAGCTTCTTTAATACAATTATTTCTGTGTTTGTTGTTAAAGGTAGTAGAGATTGTGATACCTGAGCTTAACGAGATGCGAACAGCACATGTTGTATCAATTGGTTCTGAAGCAGCATCCTCATTAAGTCCTGATCTTCAGGATGGGTATGCCTACATTATTTGGAACCTTTAAGCATTATATTATATGAATATAATAATTACAGTTCGTTATTTGTATATACTTACTAATCTTATGTAGAAAGGGTGGGAGACTCACTTTGGATTCGCGCGTTAACTTTCCACTTTTCAACTCGTTCTTGGCTTCTGACTATGTTGCTGCCCAACGTCTCAGGTGAGATTTCCAAAAGGGGTGAAAATTGTTGTATTTAGATTAAATATGTTTATATGATTGCAGGCGAAGGATTATGTACTATCACATGGAGATTTTCAAGAACGTTGATGTCATAGTTACTCCAACCACCGGGTACGATCGACTAGTTATTCCAAACCATGGTTAACCTTTTTAATCTATCTGTTTGTAGTTGATAAATCTAACCATGAACTATCTTTAGAACATATCACTTCTATTTATCGTGGGTTTTAATGTTTGATATTTTTAACTTCTCAGCATGACAGCTCCTGTAATTCCCAAAAGTGCACTTAAATTGGGCGAGTCAGATATGAAAGTTACAGGTAAGTTGACTAGCAAAAACTGGTGTTATTGACCATCTTTTATACAATCTGATGCATTTATATCATAAATTTCAGGCAATCTGATGCGTTTTATCCTAGCAGCAAACCTTCTTGGGTTCCCAGCTATTTCTGTTCCTGTAAGTATTGTTTAATTTCTATTATTAATAACCCGAAAAGCATTTGATCTTTATTTCTAGTCACAAATTGTTCAAAAATCTTTAATAAATAACGGTACCTGCATTTATTAATTTGTAGGTTGGTTATGATAAGCAAGGGCTTCCAATAGGATTGCAGATTATAGGCCGTCCCTGGGCTGAAGCTACAATATTGCGTTTGGCTGCTGCATTTGAGGTATATATAAAAATATATATATTTTTTATTTCTTTGAATCTAATTTACATTTTTCCTCGAGTGTTTAAATACCTCTATTAATCTTTAGGGACTACGTGTGGAGACGAAGCAGCCTGCATCGCATTTTGATATTCTAAAAAGAAACTGATATGCATCCTGCAGGCTCACTTGTTGCTGATGTTCATACATTCTTGTTGGAAACTTTGTTCTTTGGGCTGCATAGATTATTTGAACAACATTATCCATGATCACTTAGAGTTTAAATAAGATATGGTTGAACAACATTGTTTCTTTTGTTTAAGATTTGGTTGTCTCATGTTATCTTGTCAATATGAGACAACAAAGCAATGTCATCTGGTTTATGATTTGGTTTCTAATATGACTAGTATTCGAACTGTTTATGCTCAAGTAGGTCGAATGGTTCTCTCTGGTCAGTTTTAACATGTATCTTATTGGTTTTTTTTCGCCTTTTTCGGTTTTGGATCATATCTTTTCTTCTAGAACGGAAATCTCGGTCGCAGGTCCAAAGATCCTGTTTCACCAAATTGATTTCAGAAAGCACAAGTCTAGTCTAATTCATCATAAAAAAACATTATGAAAAACTTCCAACATGGAAATGTTTGTTTGGATCAATGTCTTCCCCAGGATGATACTACCAAACACATGAGCTTGCTAGAAACTTCATACGTAACAAAAATTGTAAAATATTATGCTCAATAATTGAAATGTTTATTAGTAGAATTGATTTGGGTCTAATAAAATATAAAATTATTCCACTCGCATAAGTGCATAACCACATATGATATAATCATACATATTTGTTATGCAACATATACAGAAAAAGACAAAAGTTCTTTATTTATTTATTTATTTATATACATACGAAATTATACGGCTTTAGATTGACACGTTTTAAAAAAAAACTCGTACATCATTTAATTTCATCTGTCTTGAATCAAAGGACATGAAATCCATCTTAGGTTGAATCTAGAACATTTAATTTCAATTAAGTCTTGAGTGTTTTAGTCTTATCATTTTTGTAACGACAATATGTATACTCACGACCCATCGGGACTCGTAATTGAAACAGTGACGAAGCCAGAATTTTTGGCCCACTCAAAATTAAAAAACCCATAAATTTTTTTATAATGCTTTATTTAAGAGGATCAAACTCAATCTTTATATATAAAAAAACCAACAATCGACCAACAAAATAACACTTCGGGACGGAAAAAACTAGAGGGGGGAGGCGGACCCTCCTTGGTTCCTATTATGCTTCTTCATTGGATTGAAACAAGTAACAAGACAAATTGTAATTTCCCGGTAAATGTGGAGTATGATGAAGGTAGTTGGGGGACATTGTAGGTGGGTGACTAACCGTACAGCCTGTACCCACTTGGACCCTCGCCCCGACATCAAAATCCGATCTTCTTCAATTAACAATAAACATTGATTTTTATATTCTGATGCAAACGTGCAGGTGTAATGTTGATATCAGGGTGTTGATAAGACCAACGTCTCCTGTAATTACGGAAACATACGACGTTGGACCCATCAACCTAACCTATAAAACCAGTTGGGTTAAACTGCACACAAGGTGTTTGATAAATTGTCTAAAAGAGTGATTTTGGTGCATTTTGTTCACGGATTTTGGGTTTCTTTTCATTGGCCATTACACAATTGTTTGCAATGGAGGATTCATGTTTTAGTTTTCAGTGTCCAGTTAAATCCCTTGATGATCACTTCAGCTCAATGACACCTTTGTTTGAATACTATGAGCCTGTTTTGGAACCATCTCCAAGACCCACTAAACAGTTAAAAACTCACACTAATCATCACTGGTTGATGAATCAGAATGTAATTCAAGAAAGTCATCGCGTGAGTCAAGGTTGTTCCATTGTGAAGCCTGAAGAAGAGCCGGGTGTTTCGTCTATGGGTACCAATGGTTTAAGTTGCAATAACTTATCATCTTCTCATTTTGGTAACCAAAAGTGTTATGTTTTTAGCAATGATTTTGAAGGTGGCAGCAGTGGTGGTAATAGTAACATGACATCTACAAAAAACACCACTAGAAGAGTTGCTCCATATCAAGATCATTTATTGGCTGAAAGAAAGAGGAGAGAAAAACTCAGCCAGAGGTTCATAGCCCTATCTGCTCTACTCCCTAACCTCAAAAAGGTATAAAAAGAAACGAAATTTTCTTACTTTCTTGATTACATACCAGTCTTTAGTATCATCTCTAATGCCATAGTTATTATTTTAATATCTATTTACGAAAATTCAACATAAATCTGTTCTGCAATTTTCAATCAAAAGTTAAGAGTTTCTTCATAGCCCATGTTGTAAGATGTATGATTTTGTTTTTGGTTTTCATCACAAATGAAGGATACATGCATCACAAATCAAAAGTTAGTGTGCATACTTCATATCTTTCCATATTGAAATTTGTATCTCGCAAATTAAATTAAAGTAGGACGCAATAGTGAAGGGAAAAAAAATCACCCAATTATAGTCAAGTTTCATACTTTTTAATTTAAGTCAAATTGGAAAAAAGTTATAATCACTAAATCGTAACCAATATTTGCGTCACTTAATTTTATAAAAATCAAACATTTATTAAAAAATTGTACAAGACAGGAACAACTAAACACCTAATGAAATTATGAAAGGTGAGTGATTTTAGTAAGAGCAAAAAAAACTTTTAGTAACTTCAATGGCACACTTGAAAAACTTGTTGACAGTTATGTAAGGTTACCCCCTTAATTTTGTGATACCCATCGTTACTTTTATCGGTTAGATGCAGCATTTTCACATATTTTGCATGTTATATATAATAGATGGATAAGGCTTCTGTTCTCGGAGATGCAATCGAATACATGAAAACCCTGAAAGAGAAGGTGAAAATACTTGAGGAGCAGACCTTGAAGAGATCAAATGTAACATCACGAAGATATGAGATGGAGGCCGATGGCGTTGAAATATCTTCATCAGATGGGAATGGCTCATGTTTTTCAGAACAGTTCCCAGAAGTCCAAGCGCGGTTTATAGGCAAGGATGTTCTAATAAGAATCGATTGTGACAAAAAACCAGGTGTTGTAGAAAAAACCTTAGCTGAAATAGAGAAGCTCCATCTATCTGTCACCAACAGCACTGCTGTGATATTTGCCAATTCCATGCTTCATATCACAGTTACTGCTCAGGTAAAGATTTGACTTTTTGTCCAAAGGATCTTTGACTTTTTACTTTTTTTTGTATGTCAGGTTTGTGTTTTGTTGTGAGTTTACTGAAAATCATGTTGTATTTTTCACAGATGGATAAAGATTTAACCATGACAGTGAAGGATTTTGTAAGGAAACTACGGTTCGGTCTCAAGCAGTTTATGTGAAGTTTAAAAAGTCTGGTTATTTTCTACAGTTAATCTTTCTTGCGAAAACGGTAGAGAACGTTGTCTGCTAATACTATGGGTTCATTTTGCAGGAGGGTTTGTTGACCTTTTTCATGGTTGACTTTGTCGACCTTGTTAACAAATCCTCTTGTAAAGAGGTAACCTTATGGCTAGATGTACATAAGCAGGCATTTCTGTTCAACTTTTTGATATATCTCAGGGTTTTTATGTGGTTATTGAATGAACACAAAAAGCTTATGTTTAATCTTGAGGGTGGTGTTTTTTGTCTTTTGAAGTACGTGTTTTTGTCTTTTAAAATATCTTTGTATCCTGGTGACGCACACTAGCACTACAAGAAAAGACCCTGTGCCAAGGAACCTTGTCCCGACGACATTGTTCATTGGTATAGTTAAGCCTATGCCAACGACATATCATCGGCATAGGGTTTGACATATTCTTTACTAGTCAAACCGTATGTCGTTAGCAAAATGTTGGGCTAGCTGATGGGATACAGCGTAGAGATGTGCATGGGTCGGTTTTTGGCTCAATCCGAACCCAAAACTTTGGTTTTTGTGATTTTAAAACCCATGGGTTTTGGGTTTTCGGTCTGGGTTCAGGTTTGGGTTTAATTTTTTCGGTTTTTTCAGCTTAGGCTTGAAATTTTTTGTTTTATAGTATTAAGTACACGCTAAAAACACAACTTTTAATGATTCAAAAAACATGTTATAATACTTAAGTTAAAATTTAAGTTTCTATAAGTTTTAAACATTAAAAACCAACCACATCTCTAGAGAAACTTTGCTCAAAAAACAATAACCCTAAACAAAGTTTTGAACGTTATTTTGCTTCAACAAAAAGAAATCAATAAATCATAGATAATTGCAATATGGGTCATATAATAATATATTATAGTATGAGTTTTTACATATCATGGGTCATGGACATTAGAGATATATGATATTTTAGCATACACATAAGCATTATTGGGCCAGTTCGGTTTTTACGGATCGGTTTTTCACAAAACCCAACCCTAAAGTTCGGTTTTTTTATAAATTAAACACAAATCCATGGTTTCTGTTTGGGTTCGGTTTTTTGGGTTTTGGAACGGTTTTTTCGGTTTCATGCACACCCCTAGATACAGGCAAGCTAACCGTTTTTTCTTTTATGAATCAATGTTTGAGTTCTTACTACTCGATTCCTAATTAGATAACAATCAACCTTTATATGATTCATCTTCTCATGAAACTTGATTCTTGGTTATACGTATAGCTAATTGACTATCAAAATATAACTATATCAGCTCAGAAACAACGTACATTAGCTATCTAATAGAACGAAGCCATATCATCTCTGATTTGATATATGTCCGGCTATATATGTACTATGACTCAACACTTGATCTTGTAATTTTGTTGCCTCTTACTCTTCGTAAACACAAGATTTACTCCAGCATACACACGATATAAAGGTGTGGACTTTCATGAAATAGGACAACCTACTCATCCGACATCTAAGAATTCCGATATCCATCCATCTCTTCCTTTATAAAAGCACTAACATTAGTGTGACCGTGATCAAAATACAATATCCTTAGATTTCGCGTGATAGAGATACCTAAGATAACTGTTTAAATAAACAGTTATCTTGAAAACTCTTAATTATATGTGTTATGTCTTCCATGTTTAGTTTTCAATCGTAAGAATGTCTTGAGTTTATTTAGTGAGCAGTTTAACTGAGAAACATTATAGTACTATCCTAATCTATCTATAATTTTAAGTTTTAGGGGGCAATTTTTTTAGGGGGAAAATATATATTTGTTTTATAAATGGAAGCTTTAGAGGGAAATTAAGTGAAATCATTCACCATGCATGAGTTGATGGAGCCAATTAAAATTCTTAAATATTAAATATTTAAAAATGCTTAAACATAATTATTATAATTTCTTTGTAAATATTTTTATTTAGCCCGTGTGTAACACACGGGTATTAAATCTAGTCATCTTATACAACTTCGGAACTATTACACTCTATTTAACTTCAATGAAATCTACATATATGTGAAAATTACAATGGAGTAAGGTTCTAACAAATATGTTATATGCCTGCCGAGCCGAGAGCCATTTTCTTCGTATGACAATGGATGAAAACTTAAACTCCTAATTACATATAAGCCATGTGCATTTCCATGTTAACGTTTTCATTCAAAGTACTTTTTGATTCTATTGTGTGGCTGTATGCATCTATTTTTAAATTATTTATTCAGCTGAAACTTGATACATAAACTATCTTGACACCATCAGATATCTAGTTGCGAGAAAAGTAAAAGTGCCAACCACATATAGTGCTACGTAGCAAATGAACATGATACAACGAAGTTCTAGATTGGTAACCCGAACGTAAAAAAAACAAACACCTTTGATTGTAGCAAGATTTAGCACTAAAAACAAGACATATTGTTATGTAACAAACGTAAGTAAAAGGCTTCTAATTTTATGTGTTGTTTGAACTTTGAAATGTGACCCCATTGCTATTAGTATTTAAATTCCCATTGTCTTAAAGTTCATGTCCAATAGTGATCAGTGATCCATTATAAAAATAGCTTCATAGTTCATCGGATTTTTTTTTAGCAAAATCAACCCTCTTGCCACGTAAGCCCAACAGAATCAACTTACATGATACGTGTACCAATAAAATCTCATCTTGTTGGAATTCCACGTCACATGCTCTACATCCACCATTAGCTTCTCCCCTATTCTAGAATCATCATCCTCCATATTAACAACACACGCCGTTTAAAAATCCCCCAAAAAGACTAGAAATTCAAATCAAATCGCAAATTCTCGTGTAAATCGTTGGATCATCAATGGCTGTTAGGGTTTCGAATTTTGCAGGTTATGTTTGTTTTTTTGCTCTAACACTTCAATTTATGGGCTCAAAGGCTTTGATCTCCACGACTGACTTGAATCAACATCCTAAAGCCATCACGGTAACTAATTCCTGCAATTTTTTATTGGTTTTTCTCTGGAATTTTTTTTTTTCGGATCAGATATTCGTAGAGATGATTAATATCAACCATGTTCGTTTTTTTTTCTTCCAGAAAACGGACTGTTAAGAATATAAATTGAATACTCGTGTTGTTTATTTTATTGTGCCCTAAATAAATTTCATAATCGCTGTGAATTTTAATTTGGATCCGATTAATCAGTGATGATGTTGTTCTACGGTTGTTTTAATTGAGGATCAAAGTTTTGGACTTGAATTTATACCGATCTGTGTTTGTATCATTGTGATTTTGTATGTTAGCTTAAAACTGATTATTATTATTATTAGTGTGATTATGTTAATGAAGATGATGGTTTCTGCTGCATTGAGTCAAATTAGGAGATTTTTGAGAAATTTAAACGATTATGAGTATTTGTCACTTATTGTTTAAGTGGAAGTAATCACTTTGAGTACACACATCCAATGATTAGATTTTTTGTTGGTGTTTTTTTGTTTACTCGGATTATGATTAAGATTGTGTATGCTTTTGGTTATATTTTGCTATTTCTGACTATCTGTGTTGTTAGGGTTTCTAATAATGTTTATTGCATTTGGTTTTTTAGGATTTAAAAGAAGCTATTGTTAAAGGATTAGGGCTTCAATCAGATGAACTTAAGATATCTGGTTTTGATTCAAGAGACGCCTTAGTGGGACGATCGGTGGCTTATGAGTTTGATGTAGAAATTGATGATAAAGTTCTTCCATTTAAGCTTTTGGAAGATGTGCATAGATGGGAATATGTGGATTTACCTATTTTCCGAATGGAGGATCAGGTGAAAACCAGTGGTGATGAGAATGGGCTGGTAGAGCAGAAGGCCACAGGAGAAAGGTTGCCTGTTTTGGCCCCGTTTCAGCTCGCGGGTCCAATGGAGCTCTGGATTCAGGATGCCAAAGACATGAGGCTTTCTTTACCTGTAAGTGCATATTTTTTTTGTGTTTTCATAATTTATAACGTGCTGTTACCATTAAAAAGGCCTATACTTCATGATTGATAGGGTTCTTTAGCGTTACCTTGGCAACTTTTGATAACCGCATTAACTTGTTATATAGTGGCCATTGCTTATTTGGGATGTTGCATGTTAGTGGTACATAGGGATTTAACCATGAGCATGTTAATTCTTGATTGGTTTTTACTTCTCCTTATTATATACTCTTTAGTCATTAAATCCTGTTAATTATATGCAGCATGATGTTGATGCTGGTGAGCTAAGGAAAGTAATCCTATCAGATGGTGCGGTTGTGACCGTCAAGGGTGCCAGGTCGGTCAGCTTGCGCCACCCAGTCGAGCTTCCGCTTCCTTTAAACAAGAGCCAAAACGGCTTTGCATCCGGTCTTCTAACCCTAGCCGAACGCCTCCGACACGCTTCCAGCACCCAATCCCAACTTCTCTCCCTCCGTATCGTGGGCCCCACATCTCTCACATCCCCGACCCCGTCTTCACCCTCTAATAAAAACAAGCTCAAGCTGAAACGCCTTGCTCCAGGCCTAGTCCAGTTATCCTCGGTTTCAAAAACCGCACTCTCGACCATTGATCTTGAAGGAGAAGCCCCAACCCTCCTCACCCCTGACCATTTCACCACACTCTGGCCCGTTACATCCGTCAACGGGTCACACTCAAACTTACTTGGGTTAGAGAGGCTGCTCGCTTCAGTTTTGGGTTCAAAAGCCAGTAAAGAGGGTTCTTTTAAGCTATTGAAAGCAGATGTATCAGCTCATACATTTGTTAAGATGGGATTTAGGGTTGAGAAGAAGCTGACCGGAGATATTTCTGAAATGGATCAACTGCCCGAGTGGCGAACCAAGCCTGAGACTGTGAAAATGCACTTTGAGGTGTTGGCTAAGGTTGAGGGTGACAAGTTTGTACCTGAGAGGGTTATGCAGGTTAATCCTGTTCCAGTGGAACACACCATAGCTCCCAGTGTTGCTACTCGAAACACAACAATGTCAAAGGTACCCATTGTTCATACTCCTTTTAGCCCGTTCGCATTGTAAAATTGTTATATGCAATCGGCTCGAACATTGGCAAATATTTTTATTTATCGTTGTCAGTTTTCAAAAGTGATATATGCAAATACCTTGTTATGTACTTTAGTTGAGCTTTTTAACACTTAACACATAAATGCATGACATATGCAACAACAGTTCAATCAGACATATTTGGTTCATGATCACGATATATTGTCTCTAATGTGACATGACATTTTGGAGTCAACAAGCATCTTGCGTGTTTCATGTGATGTGATGTTCAAATATACTTTTCTGTATAGCTCAACATTTTCAATTCAAAATTGATCGCTCTATTATTTATAACGTATTATAAATAAAAAATGGTGACATTCATAGAATGAGAATAGATTTTGTCGAGCATGATGTATATAAATTAAGTTCCAACATATTACTTAGAGTAAGTGGATTAGGATGATGTTTAATTAGTCTACGACTTAATTGAAGATTCAAGATGAGTAAACAAATGTTGTTCGATTTAATTTGAGCACCATCATGTATTTTCATTAGTCATTAAAGACCTGCATATATCACCTCTCATTGAGCAACAGATGCAAATTTATCTTTACTACGTAGGTCTCTTTTATGAATCATATTGGTACCTAAAAATTGCCACTTATGATTGTCTACTGATGCTAATAAAAAACACGGTAATCATTAACGATGTCTAATATGTGAAATGAGAAAAAATTAACATTATTATAATCTTTTCTTAAATCGAAGTAGTAAAAAACATATATAGATTCAGCCTAAGTTGCACATTTGGAAGCTCCTGTTGTTCTCATAAGCAATCAACTTATTTAGGGCCTTAACTATTTGAGTGGTGGTTGTATAAAAACAATTTTTTTTTTCAAAATCAACTCTTTGGTTTTGATTCCAGTTAAATAAAAATATTATTACGATAATATTTTATTAATATCATGGTCGTCAAACTGCATTATATAAAACGAACTACTAAAAAAATCAAATTTAATATGAAATCATTAAGTGTAGATTAATAAAGATATGCCCAACCTATTACTTTGAAAAAAGATAACCAAGCATTACCTAACAACATGATTTGTTTTGTTATTTTTATTAAAAAGATTTAGAGGAAATTTGGAAAAATATTAAACATAATGAAAGAAAACGAAAGAAGAAGGCTCCGTGAAGGTTGTTTTGCATTGATCCAATTTTTTTGCACCAAAATTTCGTTATTGGCGTGTCATTTCAGTCACTAAAACCAAATCAAAGTTTCAAACCGCCCACGTGATTGGTTTTCGTTTAACTCCGTCAACTTTGGACGGCCCACCGTTACATTTTTTCAATAGTAACAACAAAACATTATCAAACTCAAAATCTAACACGTATCATACGATGTTGATTTTTTTTCTTCTTCATAAAACGCAGAAGACAAAAAAGTGATGTGTTGGTATGTTAATTTGTACATCCTTAGACAAGAAAAAAGTGGTCATAATGCATTGAACAAAAGATGAACTATTAGTGATATTACATTTTTATGAATAAAAGTACGAAGGGTTAGATATATGAATTCGTCTTCCTAACCAATGGTCTAACCTAACTCCTACGAACAAAATTTGTGTAGAATCGATATGTCGTGCATGGCACATTTGTCTTAATATTAAGTTATTTAGTTAAACTCGTATAATAGTATATGCATAGACAATTAATAAAAATACATTACGAGTATCGCATAAGATTACGAGTAGCGACTTTTTTAATTTGTATAATTCATTACGGTTATCAAACATGTAAACTAGGAGTTATCAAACATGTAAACTACGGTTAGTCCAATTGAATGATGTGACGTTTTACATTTAAGTCTCACATGTAATAAAATAAAGGTTTTAAGTTGCCAGTGGATTTTCTTAATTATGATATGATTTCTTATATAAGGTGTTACTCCTGAGGATAATCTTTAGGTCGGGATTGATGATGATAATCTGATGTACAAGCTTTCTTTTAAAAATATGCGAACCTAGAGCCAAAAGTTCCATACTCAGAGAATATAGGTGATCGGATGATCTAGCGGCTCATCAATGCTATAATTTGCAGTGGAAAATGTAAACTAAAAGCTTGTAAGAATCATACAAATACATCATTGACCGAAAATATCAAACATGTTTAAGCTTATAAATTATATTCAATGTGAGTACTTATATAATTTAAAAAAATCATAAATCAAATTTAAGCATGTAACTATATAAGTTTAAATTCATCTCGGCTTGAATTGCCTACGAGTTTTAGCTCAACTGACATTAAAGGAAAAAAATGAAAATTTGGATTCGAGGCCATAGGTCTTGAGTTTGATTTCAATCCCAATAAAGTTTCATCGCAGCGAGCATTTATATTATGGACCATTTTCTTGAAATTTTGCTTGAGCTATCAAACGTTGTCTGCGATCACGAGCCGCCCATAAAAAAGTTCATCTAGGCTCGAGTCTTGACATTTTGTTACGATCCAAATAATAACCGTCACAATGATTAGTATGACAAACACGTACTATATCATCTCCAACTTCCCACTTTCCCACATCTCACTTCACTTGGACAGTTCCAACCCACTTACTTTGACCCAAAAACAAACACCCCGCCGTAATGTCGCCGGAATCAATCTCCGGTCTCCTTCTATCTCTCATCATCTTCATTATCATCCCACCATCAACCCAATCCGACCCACTTAAAACTCTGCTCAAACTCAAAACAACTTTATCAAACTCAAACATACACACCTTCACAACATGGAACCACAACAACCCAATCTGCAACTTCACCGGAGTCACCTGCAACATCAACAACACCATCACGGAACTCAACCTTTCACAACAACAACTCACAGGAACTGTTGATTTCAACTCCCTTTGCTCCATTCAATCCCTCAAAAAACTTTCACTTGCAACAAATCATTTGCATGGTACCATCACTCCTAACATATCCCACTGCACTAATTTACAACATCTTGATCTTGCAGACAACTCATTCTCCGGCCAGTTTCCATGGAAATCAGTTGCAAAGCTTATTAACCTAACGTACTTGAGCTTGGGAGATAACCCATTTGATAAAACTCAATTTCCATTAGAAATTTTTAACCTTCAGAACCTGCAAACACTATATCTTACTAACTGTAGTATCTCCGGGATGATCCCGGAGAAACTCGGAACTTTAGCTTCGTTACACCGGCTGGAGCTCTCCGACAATTCTCTTGTCGGGGAGCTCCCTATTGGGTTAACGAAGCTAACTAATCTTCAAGTGCTTGAGCTATACGATAATCGACTTACTGGAGTTTTTCCAACCGGGTTCGGGAACCTGGTCAATCTATCTAAACTCGATGTTTCTAATAATACTCTTGAAGGTGATGTGAATGAGTTAAAAACATTGACACGTTTGGAATCATTACAGTTGTTTGAAAACAAATTCTCCGGTGCAATTCCGGTGGAGTTTGGTGAGTTTAAGTTTTTACGTGAGTTTTCAATCTACAAGAACAAGTTCACAGGTGAACTACCGGAGAAGATAGGATCATGGGCGGAGTTTGAGTTCATTGATGTGTCTGAAAACATGTTATCCGGTGCAATTCCACCGGATATGTGTAAAAATGGGAAGATGTATGATATTTTGATGCTTCAAAACAATTTCTCTGGTAGCTTACCGGAGAGTTATGCAAACTGTTGGTCATTGGAGCGATTACGAGTGAGTAATAACTCGCTTTCGGGTCGAATCCCTGATGGGATTTGGAGTTTGCCTCGTCTAAAACTGATTGATCTTGCAATGAATCAGTTTGAAGGTGAAGTGAGCACTAATATTGGTGAAGCTAAATCATTAGCACAACTTTTTTTGTTTAATAATCGGTTTTCGGGTGAGTTGCCGGAGGAAATATCAGAAGCTTCATCTTTGGTGGAGATTAAGTTGATGTATAATCAGTTGTCCGGTGGCCTTCCGGCGACAATCGGGGAGTTGAAGAAGCTCAACAGTCTTCATTTGGAAGGTAATTTTTTTTCCGGTGAGATACCGGAGTCTCTTGGTTCATGTGTTTCTCTTAATGATATAAACCTCGCCGGAAATTTTCTCTCCGGGAAGATTCCGGCGAGTCTTGGTTCTATAAGGGGTTTGAACTCGTTAAATTTATCTGGTAACAAGCTATCCGGTGAAATTCCGGCAAGTTTGTCATCTTTGAAGTTAAGTTTTATTGATTTGTCAAACAATATGTTGATTGGGCCTGTGCCGGAGTCTTTATTGGCGGAGGCGTACGGTGGTAGTTTTGCCGGGAATCCAGGGTTATGTGCTGATCGGAGTAAAAATCTTGGACGATGTTCGCCGGTGTCTCATAGGTCCGGCGGGTTAGGAGTTGCCAAGTATTGCTTTATTGGTGGCCCGTTAGTGTTGGTGTTGTTGTTGTTGATAGCATGTTTTATTCTTAAAAGGTCAAAGGTAAAAAAGTGCAATAATGTAACAGATGGTGATTTTTCGTGGGACATGAAACAGTTTCATGTCATTAGTTTCGACGAAGGTGAAATACTTCAATCTCTCAAACCCGATAATTTGATTGGAAAAGGTGGTTCGGGTAACGTTTATAAAGTCGAATTAGGGTGCGGGAAGAAGTTGGCTGTGAAACATATGTGGAGGTCTGGTATAGACGTTGGCGAACGTAAAAATTACTCTAGTAGTGCGACGATGTTACCAAAACAGAAAAGCCGATTGCCGGAGTATGATGCTGAGGTGGTTGCGTTAAGCTCGATTCGACATGTGAATGTGGTGAAGTTGTATTGTAGCATTACAAATGAGGATGCAAATCTACTTGTTTATGAGTACATGTCTAATGGGAGTTTATGGGACCAACTACATACATATCAAAAGATTGAAATGGGTTGGGATGTTCGATACAAGATCGCAATTGGGGCAGCTAAAGGATTGGAGTACCTACATCACGGTTGTGAGCGACCGGTGATACATCGAGATGTGAAATCGAGCAATATTTTGTTGGATAAGGAAATGAAGCCGAAAATTGCTGATTTTGGTCTCGCAAAGATTATGCAAGCAAATAGGGATGCGAATTCATCACACGTTATAGTAGGAACATATGGTTACATCGCTCCTGGTATGTCTCTACTCTCAAACTTACCAGTTTATCAAAAATAGTTTATTTTAGTTGAACGAATATGTGTGTTTTAACTTGTAGAATATGGATATACATTCAATGTGACCGAGAAAAGTGACATTTATAGCTTTGGAGTAGTTTTGATGGAGCTGATGACTGGGAAAAAGCCGGTGGAACCTGAGTTTGGGGAAAATAAAGATATTGTAAGCTGGATTCATGACGAAATAAGGAGCAAGGGCAATGTGGTGGGGTTGGTTGACCCTAGTATCCCAGATGAGGCAAAGAGAGACGCGGCTAAGGTGTTGACTATCGCAATACGTTGTACAATGCGGTTCCCTGCGCAAAGACCATCGATGAGGATCATTGTGCAAATGTTGGAACAGATCGAGCCGGTGTAGTAGTCAACAACATCGTCTAAGGGTTAAATTTTGTATGGATAAAATGGTAGATTTATGTGAATAGACCGGGTCAAAAGTATCTCAATTATGATATGATTCATGAATCATGATTGGAGACTTTTCCTTTAACAATGAAAAAATGAGAATTAAAACTTTAACATGCATGTAACATTAATTAAACTCGTTATTTGCTTGTTATCAATTATTATAGAATAGAAGACTGTTCGCAAGTACAATAGTAATTAGTAAATCTAGCGGCTTATTGAACATTTTGAAAATGTTTTATTTAAAAACTGAATATGGCCTGTGTTTCTCAATATTATTTGTATTTTCCATTTATAAATGTTACATTACATACACATTCATAATTGGGTAAGATGATGTACTGATATAGAATATAACACAACAGAGTATAAATATTCAATCAAGTTTTTAAAGACTTAAAGAGAATATGATCAGTTTACTAGATCAATCAAGCCTCACAAATTTGCAATCACAGTTTATCCGTATTGTGAATCAAAACATTATAAAATTATGTAATGATATTCGTTCATACTTATTTAAAAGACAATTGTGAAATGATATTCGTTCGTACTTATTTGAAAGACAATTGTCATAAGTCATAATAAGAACTGACTTAACTACATGTTACCTTCATAAAAATTAATCCCATGGATCACTTTTTAACTTCAAAGTTAAAATACATCTAGTGAAAATTCAAATAGTAAGTATAGAGAACATAATTTTCACATTTATATTTATAGTAACTAATGTTTGAACTAGCTTATAATTTAACGTTTAAAGTTTCACATTTCGTAACTTTCATAGCATCCACATTTGAGTCTTTATATTAATGTTTGTTATAGTAAAATATAAAAATAACTCAACCTATCTAATTCTTTAAAATTTTCATCATCCATCAAATATAAGTGTCATCCATACGGGTTGAATAATAAGTTCTTATATTTACAACTCAATCTTTTTTGTGGAAGAGCTAGAAAAACTAGGGGCTGTTTGGTAAAATCTGAATCATTAAGTGCTGAATAGTTAAGAAGTCTGAACCATTAAGAGGCTCTATCAATGGTAGAGATATTGAGGTAGAACTTCAGGTGATGGTAAGTTTGGTATATGCTTCATTCAGTTCCATTCAGCATCTTTCAATCTCGTAACCATTCAGCATTTAATTGAACCATTCATATGTTTTTTTTTATGAAACAAACGCTCTGAATGCTGAATGATTAAGCATTAAACTGTACCATTAAAAGGTGAAACAAACAGCCTCTAATAAAAATAATTAAAATAGTACCATTTGTATGAATAAGGTAAAACTATTGAATGAGACGTGAGATGATAAGATATAATTATGACAACTTTTGTTTAAATTATATATGGACAGAGAATACAATGAGTTTTTTTATAACAACAATTTATATTTTACTACATCAAACTAAAATACATTATACATCATTATCAAGGATTGAACTCATGACCTCCATATCTAAAAAACAAAACCCTTATCAAACTAGTTAATCTCACATTAACAAATAATACGAGTGACAAAACCAATGCCGTAATCCCATTTAACAATATAAAACATGCCAAAATAAACTGTTAACTTTTTAATAGAAAAAACATGTTATATTCACATCTTTCTTAATCCATTCATAATGGACATGATAGCCAACCCATTATTAATAGAAAAAACGTGTTATATTCAGGTGTTTTCTAATTTTTTTCAGATACCATAATAATATAAGTTATTAGTATCACGTATTTTTATGTATGTGACCACATTTTTTATCACTAGATTACGGATGTGTGCCTTTTTAAGGAATATGTATAACCAAGATAAAAACAATGAGTAGGTTCTCTACAAAAGTGATCACTTTGTGATCATCAAATGATTGAATCATTTACAATAAAAAAAGTAAAAAAATAAATAAAACTGCAAGTCCTTCATTCATTCACTATATTGGAACGTATCAAACCTCATTAATTGGTGGTTTGATCGGTGGCCAAATGAATTTAGGGCTTCTTCAAAACACCATTTCCCCTCACTTCACTGCTACTACAAATTCTCCCAAATCTCATTTCTGCTTCACATTTCCTCACTACAATATTCACACTTTCACAGGTCCATTTCTTTCTCTTTATCTTCATCTTGATATCGATAGATCGATTTCATCTTTAAATATTTTACTTTCTTGAAAAAAACCCACATGGATTGGGTTCATGTCATTTTGTTAAAATTTCTTTGTGAAAACTGATCGTTTTGTTTCAAGATCAAAACCCTTGTTCGGATGTATTGTTGATTGAGAAAATTTGTGCAGGAGGAAAGAATTTTGTGTTGAGGGTTGACAGTTGTTGCAATAAGAGTAGGGAAGCAACACAGGTAATTGAAAAATCAATGGATAATAAGAATGAGGTTGATGAGTTGAATAAGGATCTTTATGAACAAATAGAGCCATATGCTACTGGGTTTTTAAAAGTTTCTGATGTTCATTCAATCTACTGGGAGCAATCTGGAAATCCTTCTGGTCATGTTAGTTATCATACTCTGTTTCTTCATTTCATGTTTCAAAATTTGTTCTTTGGATTATATTTGGTTATTTGCATACTGTTTAATCTGCTTTATTAAGTGCTTATTATTGCATAGTTATAAAACAGCCAAAAATAACAGTTATGTTGTCTTGCAATATGATAGGAGTTTGTTTATAATAGTTTGACTATTTGCAGCCAGTTGTGTTTCTCCATGGGGGTCCAGGAGGTGGAACGTCACCGGGTAATAGAAGATTCTTTGATCCTGAATTTTATCGGATAATTCTCTTTGATCAGGTTGGTTTGTTATTAAACCCTCTGCTAAGTAGTGATGATTTGCAAGTTATTTCAGCTTGATATTATTGTTGTGTCAGAGAGGAGCGGGTAAGAGTACACCCCATGCTTGTTTGGAGGATAATACGACATGGGATCTCATTAAAGATATTGAAAAACTAAGAGAACACCTTCAAGTTCCTGAATGGCAGGTTTGGTTTTTACTTGTTTTGGATAATTTGGTGAATCTGAGCTTCGTTTAAAAAAAGCGTGCCTGAGGCGCGAGGTACCTGAAGCTCTGACCTCATGCCTTGGCTTTTCCTATGTAAACGTGTTGAGGCGCCTTGTGATTTTTATACCAAGGGTCTGAGTGACGTGTGTTTCTCACCTTCTTGGTTTATTAGGTGTTTGGCGGCTCATGGGGAAGCACACTCGCTCTTGCATACAGTCAATCTCATCCTGATAAGGTCACTGGGATTGTGCTAAGAGGGATCTTCTTATTGAGGAAGAAAGAGATTGATTGGTTTTATGAAGGCGGTGCTGCTGCTATATTCCCTGATGGTATGCTTCTCTTATCCTCTTTTGTGCATTTGATACACTAAAACGACTCTTTTCTTTTTTAGTCACTAATTGTTATGACAACCTGTTTCTTTATAATCCCGACAGCTTGGGAGCCATTTAGAGATCTTATACCAGAAAATGAAAGAGATTGCTTTGTGAAGGCCTATCACAAGAGATTGAATTCTGATGACTTGAACACACAAGTAAGATTTTCTTTGAAAGTAAAATCTTTATGTTTGTATAATTATGTTTCTGTAATTGTTTTTATTAGTGTTTATTGATACGACTCATAATGTATATCGTTTTTTCTCTTAAATGCTGTATTTTGTTGTCAGTACGAGGCTGCTAGGGCGTGGACCAAATGGGAAATGATGACTGCTCATTTGCTACCTAATGAAGATACTATTAAGCGAGGGGACAATGATGATTTCTCACTGGTATTTACTTTCATGAATCTTATATACATGCTTGTGTAATTATGTGTAGGTGCCGGTGTTTGGTTGGATGCTGGAGTTTTAGTTTGTGTGCATAGTAAATGTGATCCTGTTTGTACGAACATCTATTTGAACTGCAAAAAAGAGAACTGATTCTTGAAGAAAAGCATTATTATATATATTTGTGTGTAAAATACAAGTCGACTACATTTGTTGTTCCAAAATATTGCTTCGGATTAAAAGGAGTGTTTTAACATGCAGGCTTTTGCAAGGATTGAAAACCATTACTTTGTGAATAAGGGATTCTTTCCCACAGATTCATATCTCCTGGATAACATTGAGAAAATCAAGCATATAAACGCTGTAATTGTACAGGTACGGTGGTTAAAATGCATCATGTATTATATAATATTCATTTATGTTTATATTGTGTTTCCAGGGAAGGTATGATTGTTGTTGCCCCATGATGTCAGCATGGGATCTGCATAAAGCTTGGCCAGAGGCAGATTTTAAGGTATGTACTTCATTCATCCAAGTACCAGTTTCAATCCACTTACTTATTTTCTAAAATAGGTTTGGTGTGAAAACAGGTGGTTCCAGATGCAGGGCATTCTGCTAATGAACCAGGCACAGCAGCAGAACTTGTAGCGGCAAATGAGAAGCTGAAGAGCATCATTAGGAACAAGTGACTTTAGTTATGAACCAGTGTTTACTTTTGAGCTAGTTTGCTCCAGTTTTAGGATAAGATTGAAACCACATTAGCTTTTGTTGCCATAATATAATAATAAAAATCCATGGGTGTGATTCTGATTTTTTAGTGGGTATGATTGACCATTTTCATATAAAATCATATTGTGCTCAAGTAATGTTCTAATTTCTATACACCCACTCAGAACTGCTTACTTTCGTTTATAGTCTTTGATGTTTGTAGACTTTGGTTTCTTGCATTTCACAAGAGCAGGCTGAACAACTTAACTTAGATGACTTGCAAGGTTAATAAGACACTGGAAGATATGAAACAATAATGCAACTATTTAATAAAGAATTTTTAAAGAAATGAATGTACTTATACCCTTGTTTTGTTAAGCATCTCCTTGCTGGGAATGGATTAAAACAAAAACTACAAGGCCTTAAATGGTTAAGGTGAGACTAAACTTGTTAAATGGATTAAAACACATGGACCAAAGCCACACTTCACTCTAATCTAAATTATTAATTCATACTAACAATTTAATCTAACAATAATCATAACTTTCACTTTTGTTACCAAAGGCAAAAATAAAGTGTTAAGCGAGCGTAAGTCTATGATGATCATGCTATTGGGATTGTCATTGGTAACAAATGTGAAAGTTAAGATTAGTATATGTCAAATTGTTAGTGTGTATTATTATCAGTCAATGGGTCAGAGTTTGAATTTTCAATTTTCTAGTAAATAATGATAATTTGTTATTGCAACCGGTTAAACTAGATGCTATAATGAGTTTTTTTAGGTAATTATAGCCACTAAAAGGTAAGTTACAATAAACATTTTATAATAGTAAATGAAGTATCTAATAGATTGATTTTTTAAGTAGGTTTATTGATTTTGAGGGGTCAGTTTTCAAATCAATTAAAAAATTATAATATGCAATACATTTTAAGGGACTACGGATGCATTATCGGTTAACTTTACTGTTTACGTCCTGTATAATAGATTTGCCTATCGTTCTAGATTAACATGCTAACAACTCGAACGAAGTGAGATTTTCTCATTTGCCTATATAGGCTTTTAAAAACTAATAAAGAACTAAATCTTTCTTTTGAAACCCAACGGATATATCTCTGAAAATATCTATATTGTCTCTTCTCTAATAAATAAAACAAATTGTTAGATGTACAACTTAAATTTTTATCATCTACCTCTCTAAAATTTATTAGCAAAAAAAAACAAATTGTTTTTATTAACAGCTATAAAAAATTTATTTAAGATGCATAATGACGTGTTACAAAGTTTTGTTGAGGAAGAACAGTAGTTGTAGCGATAATCATAGGGTTACAAAATTTGTTTTATAATCCATTATAAAATTACACTTTACAATATGTTCCATAGATATTCCATGTTTTTTTCTATGTATAACAAATGACAAGACGAAAAGACCCAAGCTAGTGTTACCACTAGTCTTGTATATTTTATCAATGGCATCCAAATCAAGTAACAAATAATTGGATACCATTCATGTACCACGATGGCATGTATGTAGACATCCACTAATATGGCATATATACCCAAAGTAGGATTTAATATGGTACGTTAAAAGCTCTTCAAAAATGTTTGTGCATTTTGTTTATGGTATCAAAAGATGCCAAGGCACAGTTTTGAATGCTTAAAGTGTATATTAATTTTTCGATCTGTCTTCTTTATGAATAACGTAAATAGAACTTATTCATTTGGAGGTGGGGGTCGGGGTAGGGTTAGTGACTTAGTGGCAAATCCATCGACCATCAGAGTTAATAATGAAGGCGCCCACACATATTATACATTAATAATTTAGGAAGTTGATAAATAGTGTTAATTTTTGCTTTCTATTTTGGCCACAAGAGTTTTTTATTTGGTGTTAAGTGATGGTGTGTATGTTGGTATGTTATTAGTGTTAATTTTTGTTTTCTATTTTGTCCACAAGAGTTTTATATTTGGAGTTAAATGATGATGGTGTATGTTGGTATGTTATTGGTTGTTAATGTTGGTATGTTATTGGTTGTTATTGATTGTGCGCAGCTGTTAAATTACAACACTACAATTAATTATGCTTCATAAAGCCACCATACTCTTTTGTTATTTTATAATTATCATAAAATCTTTTATTCTATCTTTTTTCTTATGTGGTTACACACTCATTCTCTCTCTTCTATCTTTTTTCTTATGTGGTTACACACTTGCAACTTGTACCACAACAGTAACATTTTGGTATTATAATCCAAGCCAATATGTAACTCATATTAACATCATTTTTAAATGCTGATAAAAAACAAAGAGAAAACTGATAGAAAAAGCTCGCGCAACGCGTGAGCTAGCGAATAAATCTAGTTATTACAATGAAAGAAATTTTAAGTTTTAAACCGGTTACCCACTTATTTTATCATCAATAATTTCATACTTTGATTTCTTAATACAAATATGAACATATCTTTAACTTTTATTTGTCTAGTATTATATTAGACTTTTATTATTGCGTCAATGAAGTTTCTGTTCTAAGTAAACGTTGTTAAGTCCAACAATAGTTGATTAGTTGGTAGTATGAAATGAAATTATATATTTTTTAAGTGAAGTGTCTTGAGTATGGATTTTACATAAAGAGCAACAACTAATTTGAAAGTGACAAAAGTTGTAGAAGTAGAATCTTGACCGTGGAACATAAAGAGCAACACTTTAAAAGTGGAAAAACATAGTCTTTCAAAAGTGAACTTTACTTTCTTATATATTTCATACTAAATTATTAATCGTCTATTACACGGACTCAAACTTAACATAATATGTAATAAAAAAGGTATATTGGTTTTTACAGTTTCAAGTATCACCGTTTGGGTTCTACTAGTCTCAACTGTCAATTTAGCTGGTAACGGTCCTAACTTTTATCACTTTGGCAACCCGTAGATCACCGTTAATTTTTTTAACGCCGTTATGTTTTTTTTAATTCCAAACCAACTTTTTAGGGTTTTTGATCGGAAAGATAATACAAGTCGATTGATAAAAAATTACCTCGAAATGACGCTCTAAACGATGAAACAGTGCTTCAATCTGGTGTTTAAACCTAATGGTGCTTTAATCGGATGTAAAAAAATTGTCATTTGGAACACTGTTTCGAGATACTTTTACATCAATCGACTCGTATTCTCCTTCCGCTCAAAAGCCTTAAAACATTGGTCTTGAATTGGAAAGAACCTTAACGCCGTTAAAAAAAATTAACGGCGACATGTTGGTTACTAAAATGATAAAAGTTGGGACCGTTATCAACCAATTCTATAGTTAGGACTGAGAAAGACCAAAAGGTGATAGTTAGGACCGTTTAAAACCAATATATCAATAAAAATATGATAGTAACATATTTTGACTATATTCATTTTGTTTTTAAAAATTAGTTGATGAGTTTTTAAATAGTTTGCATTGAATCAAAGAGTAGTCGTGTTTTTTAAAAAAACATATTATAAAATAATTGTTTTAATTAGAGATGTTTGGCAAAATCCGAACCATTGAGTGCTAAATTATTAAGAAGTATGGATTATTAAGTATCTCTTTGTCATTAACTATTCAACACTGAACTGAACTATTAAAGACCATCGTTAATGAAACAAACGCTTTTAAAACTAAATAATCTATATAATAATTCTAAGTTTTAGGGGGCAAATTTTTTTGGGGGAAATATATTTTTGTTTTATAAATGGAAGCTTTGGTGGGAAATTAAGTGAAACCATTCACCATGCATGAGTTGATAGAGCCAATTAAAAGTTGATGGAGCCAATTAAAATACTTAAATATTAAATATTTAAAAATGCTTAAACATAATGATTATAATTTCTTTACAAATATTTTTATTTAACTCGTGTGTAACACACGGGTATTAAATCTAGTCTATCTAATAAATTAGAGTTTTTAGGAGGTAATTTTTTAGAGGGAAAACATAATTTATTTTATAAAATGAATGTTGAGAGGGAAAATTGAGTAGGAGAAGTTAATAAAGACAAAATTTTGTGATTAATTATAATTTATAAAATTATTTATAAATTTTTAAATATAATAGTTATAATTTTTTAAAAATATTTTTATTCAACCGGTGTGTAGTACACGGGTGTTAAACCTAGTTCAACATTAAACTAGACTTTTTAGAGGTGAAACAACCAACCACTTACTATATTAAAACTCCACTAAAACTATAATTCCAATAATTTAAAAAGAAACAAAAAATAATTATAAATATTGAATTCAATTTATATTATTAGTTGAAATCTAAAAAAACATTATAATTTATCATGCACATAAATAATTTTCATAATTTATGATCTAATTGAATGATAAATGACAAATTATTTGCTCATCACTTGTATAGAGAGCTTTTAAGATTAAATATCAAGCTTAAAATTGATAAATTCAATTTGTCATCATTGTAACACTTATGGCAAGATGACAAACGTAAAACCCGAATATATATCTGGTTTTCATAACATGTGAAGCCTTATGCTTTCAAGTAAAAGCTTATTAAAAACTATTTACACATTTTCAAATTTATGGCACAATATTTTGAAAACTTAGAGCATCTTCAGCTAGCACTCGCACTTTCTATACGCTCAACTCTAGTTGTCAATTTATCTTCTTTTTTCCTTATGTGACAAGAGTTGTTCTAACTATTAGGTTGTGTGTGTTGAAACCGTTAACTCGCGGTTAGTAAGTACCAGGCCACTTTAGCCCATCATGTAATGAAACGTTCCACTAGTCTCTGTGGGTGTGCCACAGCGTTTGGGGCTTATGTGCTCATTTGCTCACATGTAATGGACTCTTTTTAAAGCTTTTTTGTTTTTAAATGCAAACTGATTTTTCAAATAAAATACCAAAATACACGGTCTTGTTTATTTTAATATTTAAGTATAATTTGAATGAAAATGGTGTTGCTTCAAAAACAAATGTTTTGGTCTTGTAAATGGTTTTGATACGTGTTTTACTTAACGTTACATATAACAAGAAACCATTTAAAAAGGAAAAAAATAGTATTATTCATTTGAAAATAACTTTATGTTAAATGTGTAAAAATATTTATGTTAAATATATAATGAGGTGGATTAAAAGATTAAATAAACAATTAAACATCTTTAATAACCCGTACATTACAACATTTTAAACAATAGTTGGACCTTAGAAAAATATCATAAAAACTCGGAAGAACTTGAAGCTCTTGTTGTTAATGTAAACAGTTGGAATAATGCGTTGATAGATTTCAATAGAAAGGAGATTATGAAAGAGATTGAAGAATATCTCATTTTTCCTATTGAACCTGTAGTTTTTTATTGGTCGAAACGGGTACTTGAAAATGTTAAAATACTCGGTTGGAGAGCAAATATAAACCAGATTTCGTGCAAATTTGAGTTAGGAAGGAGGAACGTCATTCCGATTTTGAACTGCTTGTTATGTGGTCGTCCAGATGAAAGTGTAGATCATGTTATTCTCAAATGTCCAGTGGTTCAAAACGTATGATACGGTGTGTTTTCGTGGTGCAAGCTTTTCATTCTCGCATCCAACGATATAAATGAGCCTCTCACAAGTTGCCGGAGTTGTGACCATTTCAATTGAATATCAAAAAGTTAATTCATATCATCTTTCTAATTTCATCTTGGCGTATATGAAAGACGTGGAACAATAGTATTGTCAACAAGCGTACAAAGACGGCTCGGGCGTTTTGGGTGACATAAAACCTCTTTCGCTCTCTTGTAAAAACGTAAAGGTTATAATAGTAGACCTTAATTAGAAACACTGGTATAGTTATACTTTGATATTTGATATTTTGTTCCTAGCTACTTGCTAATTTTAATAAAAATACAACTATTAAAAAAATAAAACAACACACTTAACCTTTTATACATATAAAAACAAACATAACTTAATTATTACTTTCTTTTATTTGTGTTACGTAACCAAAATTAGAAGGATGTATGCATTAATTAGAAAAAGTAGACAACTCAAGCTGCTCATAAGTCATGTTTGAAGGCCCCATATAAGAAAGCCAATCAGTTTTTTCAATGCATGACCGGTCCTGAAGATTTGAATGTTCTGTTCGAGACGAGAAAAAAAGGCTTTATGTCCCCTTAACCTGAAGCACCAACGCAATATAAACTAAATTTTAAACCAAAAAACAAACGTTTGATAAATAAACATAAGAAAATTAAAATATTCAAATTATTGAATTACGTTTTTTATAGTAGTGGGCTTCAAGCCTTCATTAATCCATAATTCATTTGATTGTGTGGGTTTTTAAATGTTTAGTTAATCTTTGCTTATTTGTTACATGACTATTGACTAAATATAAGTTTTACAAAAGAAAATTTTATATAATAATTTTTTTTAAAATTTAGTGTCTCCGTCAAACGAGTGTCATGTGCGGTCGCTCATGCCGCACACCCCTCTAAGCCGCCTCTGCTTAACCGCTATATAAAATTTTATAACTAACCATTTGAATAACCTAGAAGTCATTAACTTATGTGATCATTTTAAATTTTTAAGAAAAAACTCACATTAAGTAAAAAAAAACCTATAGTCCAATCTTAAAACAGTATTTTTTTTAATCCTAAATACAATTCAAACCGTAAACTTACACATTTGCCACTAAACCAAACTATTAATTTGAAGCGCTATATATAGATACCCACACCAATGCATACATACCACACGCAGTGGAATCTTCTGGAGACACAAACAAAAAAAGGTGTCGTGTGCCAACTCACGAGTCAAGAAGAAGACTCACTAGCTACCACTGCAATTTTTTCTTCTTCTTCTTCTTCACCTTTACCTTCATTCCATGGACCTTCAATCTCCAACTACAGTTCCAATTCCAGTTCAAATTCATCATCATCATCATCTTCTCGCTTCCGCCGTTGCGTTATTATCAGGTTTCGTTTTGTTGTACATTTTAAGGTCCAATCTCAAAACACGTCGTAAATCCAACGACATTGCTCGCAAATGTATTAACAACTCCGTTCACCATAAATTACACCTCACGGAGACCGGTGATGCTTCCACTGACGTTATCATTGTTGGTGCCGGTGTCGCCGGTGCTGCTCTTGCTTGTACTCTCGCCAAGGTACTCGCGTCAATTCTAATACCTGTCTGTATGTATGTATGTTGCTTCAACTATATGATTTCAATCGTAATAATTTATGTTTATGAACTTGAAAATATATGTTGGATTATTGTTCATTTGTTCGGATCTAAGTGTTTTGGCATCTACTAACTCATATTTGATACATTCATATACTTTTTGTTTGTTTTTACTCCAATTCAGCTTTGCGATTGATTCTTCTTCTGAATGTTCAGATGAATTAGGCGAAATACAATTTGCAGTTTGTAATACAGTATATGTAATTATGTATATTATAATCCACGTCAGATATTGGTGTGAGACTGAGTGATCGAGTATTTGTATTTTACACATCTTTCACAGATCTAGCCTGAAGCTAGATATGCCAAAAGAAAACAAAATGACACAGCTAAGCGAATAATTGAGTGGTTTAAACTGTTGGATCTGGATATCAACTAGTTAACTTGATTATATAAATTGTTAGTTGGTAAACAGCATAAGACAAACTTGTTAAAATACAAGTTATATTCAAATCCAGTTTATTCAAGCCACTTGTCTTATACTCAAACAGGATGGACGGCGAGTGCATGTGATTGAAAGGGACTTGACCGAACCAGATCGAATGGTGGGTGAACTTCTACAGCCAGGAGGCTATCTGAAACTGATCGAGTTGGGTCTTGAGGGTAAGGTTCAGTTCCTTTTAATTTTGTCTAAACCTTATGAAACTTCTTCTGCAATCTTGATTTTTGACAGTTTATCTATAATTTGGAGTTGTTGCAGATTGTGTGGATGGAATTGAGGCTCAACAAGTTTTTGGTTATGCCATTTACATGGATGATAGGAACACAAAACTATCTTATCCTTTGGAAAAATTTGCATCTGATGTATCTGGAAGAAGCTTTCACAATGGGCGTTTTATTCAACGAATGAGGGAGAAAGCTGCGTCTCTTCCAAAGTACACTTTATTTACGTCCTTCTTTCATATAATCAATATTAAATTTTGGAATTGCTCGTATCTAACTTACTGACGAATGGCCCTTTTAATCTTGAAATATCAGTGTGAAACTGGAACAAGGGACTGTAACTTCATTACTTGAGGAAGAAGGAACAGTTAAAGGGGTGTATTACAAAACCAAAGACGGGCAAGTGATGACTGCACATGCGCCACTTACCATTGTTTGTGATGGTTGTTTTTCTAATCTGCGCCGTGCCCTCTGCAAGCCTAAGGTATTTATAACAATAAAACATTTCATAACAAGATTATTTTTCCTTTCTTATGTAAATTTGAATTTATTTATATAATAACAGGTAGAAGTACCTTCTTGCTTTGTGGGTCTGGTTTTGGAGAATATTGATCTTCCGTATGCTAACCATGGGCACGTTATACTCGCGGATCCTTCACCAATATTGTTTTATCCGATTAGTAACACAGAGGTTCGTTGTTTGGTTGATGTCCCTGGCCAAAAGGTACCTTCTATTGCCAATGGAGAAATGGCCAATTATCTCAAAACTGTTGTTGCTCCACAGGTATTCATTTGCTTCTGTTCTTTTATAACTATTTGCTATTAATATTTGATCTAATCACTCTATGCTGAAATTTTCAGATTCCTCCCGAGTTATATGACGCCTTTGTGGCAGCAGTAGATAAAGGAAACATAAGAACAATGCCAAACAGAAGCATGCCAGCTGATCCTCAACCAACTCCTGGTGCACTTCTAATGGGAGACGCGTTTAACATGCGACACCCGTTAACCGGTGGAGGAATGACAGTCGCATTGTCAGATATCGTCTTACTTCGTGACCTTCTTAAACCATTAAGTAACCTTAATGATGCAACAACACTTTGTGATTATCTTGACTGCTTCTACACTCTTAGAAAGGCAAGTCATCAATTACTAATCTAATATTTGAACATGTTGTGCACGCTCCATTTCATCTATAAGTAACACTATCCGACTTCAAATACCACCGATGTGTTTTGCACGCTTTGTCTCATAAGCGTTTATTATTTTTGCAGCCAGTATCATCTACAATAAACACATTGGCGGGTGCTTTATACAAGGTATTTTGTGCATCACCGGATCCTGCCAGAAAAGAAATGCGTAAAGCATGCTTTGATTATTTGAGCCTGGGAGGCATTTGCTCACAAGGACCAATATCTTTACTTTCAGGGCTCAACCCACGCCCACTCGTCCTGTTTCTTCATTTCTTTGCTGTGGCTATCTACGGTGTTGGGCGTTTGCTTATCCCATTCCCGTCACCAAAACGGTTATGGCTTGGGGCTCGACTCATCTCGGTTAGCTTTTAATTTGTTTCAACAAAAACTTGTAATTTAATTTTAGCATATGTTTGACATCTGTGATTTGCAGGGTGCATCTGGGATTATCTTTCCAATTATCAAGTCTGAGGGGGTTAGGCAAATGTTTTTCCCTGCAACAGTTCCTGCATACTACAAAGCTCCTCCAGTTGCTTGACCTTATCATCATTGATCATATAAATATAAACAAATTGTCTATCACTGTAATGAATGTGAAAAACAAACTAATATCTTGCATATTAAATGTTTGATTTGAATAGGCAATTGTTTATTTATTATTTTTGTTAATATATTATTAAACTCTTGGAATTTGGATATTCACATGATTATGATGTTACTTTCACCTATCAATTAAAAGCGAAGTGATTAGGATTTAGGGCCATTAGGCTTCCAACAAACCTGCTATATTAAATGGGCAGTTGCAAGTTGCAACTGCACCTCACTTAACTATCCCTTTTCACAATTGAATGCTATCTTTGATTCGGATACCCAAAAATATAAATCAAAGTTAATAATTCCTAAGTCCGAATTGATTTCCATTGAATGATTAGACTATTAGGTTTAACACCCTTGTGTTACACACGGGTTAAATAATAATATTTATAAAGAAATTATAATCATTATGTTTAAAGATTTGTAATTTATAAATGTTTAATATTTAATGATATTGCTACATCAACTCATTGCATTACACTTAATATTTTCCTTCTCAAACTTTCTATTATGGATTAAAAAATTTTCCTCCCAAAAGTTGCTCTCTAAAACCTTGATTTATTAGATAGATTATGATGTATAAAATTTCTTAACAAACCATATATAATAATTATATACCTTGTACCTAACTAGGTTTGTGGGCTCTTTATAGCTAAATCTAATTGTATGGGCAAAAGTGGGATCGTGAGGCAACATTCCTCCTGTCTATGCGTTCTCTTTTAGGGAGCTTTCTTTTTTTGTTAACGGGGATGCAAATTACAAACAAGCGGTTCGTGTAATATTCATAGTTACTACGTGGAGCTTATGGAGGCATCGGAATGAAATCATCTTTGATAATGTGAAGTTGTCGGCGAATAAGGTACTTTGTGAGATAATGGTGGTGGGATCTCTTTGGCTCAAGTCTAGATTCGAAGGGGAACATTCATTGTCTTACCAAATTTTCCTTATGATTCGGGTTAATATGTTCTTGTCTAGTGGAGGTTTCCACAAAAAGACCCCTTGGTTCTGGCAAACGGATCACAATTACAGGTACCTGGGAGCATATCATTGGAATTTGGACTCTTTATTTAATTAATAAGGGTAGGTAAGTAAGGAGCTAAATCTCGTTCGTGTCTGGTCTCGAGACTCTAATACGATAGAGAACTCCCTGTTTCGATTGTTTAGACGGTCTCCGAACTTCAACCCTAAATATGGTGAGGGGAGAGGAGTGAAAACCCGACTCAAGGCCTAGTAGATCTATTCCTGCTACCTTACAACCAGGATACTTTTTCGTTAGCTACCCATTCTATATTTGTCTTTCTGTTTTTTCTTTTGTACTTCGTCGGGGTTTTATCTACTTGTTAACCCCGTTCTATCTATAATATATATTTGTCGTCTTAAAAAAAGCTAAATCTAATAATAATAATAATAATAATAATAATAATAATAATAATAATAATAATAATAGTAAAAATAAGAATATAATACCCACAAACCAAATGAAAATGATTCAATGAAAGAGACATACCACAGGGTTAACAAGTTGAAACATATGTGAGGTACCAAGATCAATTTATTTAAGCTTAAAAACAAGTTAAACTCGAGCCTAAGATGATTAGACTCATAAGCTTAAAAGACACTACCTACTAGTGTTTATTTTAAAGAATAAATATGTAGTTACTTAGACGAATATTAGGTGAGTTATTAGGTGAGTGGAGTACGTATTCGAGCTCGATATTTAGATATGGAATTTGAAATGATATAAGGTTGAGTTTGAACTATAATTAGCTAAATGAGTTGAGGTGCTCCATTACACAATAACTAAAGTTGTTTTTACTTTTAAAAATAATATAGTTTAAATATTTAACTATTCATTTGTTTATGTACCTTCATCACATGTGAGAATTTAATAAATGTGAATGTTTATGTATAGTTTAATTAAAATCTATGTGAGTCAGTCTGAATTATATATCTGAAAATAAAAAGTACTTCTGATGTGTATAAAAAGAATAATAAATATAAGGACTAAATTAACTTTGTCTTTGATGTAGATAGATGAAGATTATCTAAATATTGGAATTAACAGTTGTTTTATCTCCGTCCACCTCGTGTCTCAACTTATATTAAAACTCACAACCGTTTTTAACAAAATAATAAAATACTTCAATAAATTAACAAAGTTTGTTTAATACTTCAGTAGGATAGGGTTTGCTATTCAAAAGGGGGTTGCGGCGCAACTTGTTGCTCGTTTACCTGCCACGCTATTGTAAATTCCAGTGGATTGTTTAAATGAATATTTAATTTTCATTTAAACTTTTTCATCTTAAAAACTTTTGACCCATAAATTATCACTTCACATTGAATAGTTATAAATAAATTAAGGCCTTTTGAAGTAGCAAACAAATTTTCCGTAAAAATCATAATTTAATTTTGTTTTGAGAGTGGGCCAAGATAATGTATTGGGCTCCGACCGTAATCCAGTCAAGTGTGGCTCGAAAGACCCGACTTAAAATATCTAAAGAAAGAAGTTGATATGTTTTTTTTTAAACGGAGGTTGGTGCAACGGTCTATGACCGAAGCACTCAGAGGTGTAAGGACCGAGATTGAAACCATGTTTCTAACACTAATAGGTGTTTTATGTTATAAATATATAGTATGTTTTTAGGATAAATATCGAATAGTGAACCGTGATTTTTATAGCAAACCATATTTTTTTTGGGGAATGTTTGAAGGTGTTTTAGATTTCACCTCAAAAGAATTGAAATGTATCTCCTAGTGTTCACAAACTCTACATGTGCACTCTTTCACCTTCATATAATATATACAATTTGACATAATTAAAAGGTAAAAGAAAGTTTAAGACGTGTGCGATTATGATTCATATGGACTTAAGTTTGGCGTACATAACTTTTATATGTGATCTTTATATTTGATATAGCATGTGTGTGTATATAACTAGTTTGGTGTCTCCGTGATGTGAGGAAAACACGACACCTAGGTGACCGGCCACCACCATCACCGACCACTACTATCGGCCATCACCATTACCGAGTGTCACCACTATAACCACTTTTGCATTTCATTTCTTCGTTTTTTTTTCCTAATTTAATGATTCATTTCATTCACACATGATAACCAAATAGGACAATATAATTTCTTACCTAGCTTCCTTCTTTCATTTCATTTTCTTGTTCATTCGTTTCCCATACAAATAGACTCTAACTTCTTGTTAACATAGAATATCATGACACTCTTTTGGTGGCATGAAACACAATTTCATAAATTTCAATCACTTAAAATATAGTTTAATTAGATTTTATATATTAGGTTATATAACTTAAAATAAATAATAAATAGCTAAGTTATATCCAATTATCTGTGAAACTTCTTTTAACAGAGCCCACCCCTAAAATTTTAGTAAAGATTTTAAAAAACGATATTCAATTCATTATGAAAAAAGGTCGAGTTCATGTTATCTCCTTCCTTTCCTAACGAAACACACTTGCAAGTTGCAACTTTATTCAACAGAGCTTCTGCAACCTTTTCACCATTATTGATTTCGACAATGTTAAATAAAATTAGATCTTGTGATTCTATTAATGTTCAGGGGTATTATTTTAAACTTTAATTGCTTAGTGGTATTCTAAACATAAAACAAGAAAAAAGATATATTACACGTCAAAATTTAAGCCGTATCCTAGACTACCTCTCAGCATAACCTACCTCCACCCCTGACCATTTGATACATTAAAACATTTTCTCTTTTTCTCATCTTCAAAAATATATAAAATCCATTTATTAATATAAATCACAATCACATGTATAAATTGTCAACATTCATAAATATCTCATATTAACTTGTATGAAAACTATAAAACTACCCATCACTAAAATATTTTTTGGTAAGGACCATTTCTTAAGCAGTTCATTGGGGCTTACAATAGCTATTCAAATAAGTTTTTGAATTTTAATACAACTCTTTTGTAACTTATACACTACTTCAAAGTTGTGTTTAGTACTTGTTTATTTTTATTTAAACAAAAAATGTAGGAGCTATAATTTTGTCAAAAGATAAGTGGACCACAAACTCACAATTATGAGATTTACAAAACACAAATGAGCTCAACCCTTGTATATTATTGGTTATGATTTTGTCAATGTGGTCCCATATTGTTCTGTTTCCATAGGGGTGGTCTCATATTACACACTCAAGAAAATAATAACTATTTAAATAAGAATTTCAGTTAATAAAGAAGAAAATGTTGGAAAATTTGATAATTATGAATGGATATTAATTTATTTTATGTGGTTAATTAAAGAGAGACTCTTAAGTAGAGTCTTTGATTACACTTGATTAGTTTTAATTAGATGGTTTAATATCTAATTAAAAGTGGCTTATTAAGTGTGATCTTCCACTCACCCTTATGTTATAAGTTGTAGGCTTTGTGCCTAACTTTGAAGAGAAAAAGAATAATGATTGCATAGAGATTAGTTCTCTTTGATCCAACATGAACTTATTATCATTTCCATATACACATCATAACAACATCTTATACAATGCAACCTCGGGTGCGGGTTCATATCCGGCAGTACACATACTGTTCCAGTTGTTGTACCCTGGGAGACAGACGCGTTCGGCTTAGAGGAGGCGCGCAATCTGTTTTAAGGGAAGCGTGTTGAACACGTGCCTCAACCATAACCATTAACGTTATTTTGATTAGTTTTGCAGTTAACAGAGTTGGAGTCAAGAACATGAATATTTAGTTCAAGGAACATATAGACGAAGGTGATGACACTAGACGTGTGGACGACCCAAAAGTTTATGGATGTTTTTATTGATTAAAACGGTTTGTATTTGTGTAATTTCTTCTTTATATGTATTTCTCATTTGGGTTTGTAAAAGTAATGTACTAGTGAATTTCCCAAGTATAACGAGAGTATCGTTATAATATTCAGTTAATTATTTTAATAAAAGTGAACTATTTCCAACAGAAAATAGTTTTGAGATTGTTACATATCTTATCATGGAATTAGTTGTATCACTTTTATTCAATTTCTACACAAGGTGGCGACACACATAAAAACAAATTTTATATTATATAATAGTCGATGCTTGTTTTAACCTATAATACATAATGTATTATACACTTGAGTAATACCAAATTACAAAAACATTTTTAAAAAAGTGACAATGATAAAACTACCTATCAATTTTAACCGATTGTTATTAATCACATATATTTAGTAATGTAAAATTAATTGCCAATTTTACTTTGGTTTATCTATTATTTTTTTCACGTGAGGTCGTTCGAGTTTTGTATGCGAAAATGTTAGCGTTGAGTCAATGGATTTTCTCACTTTAACCGTTAGTTTTAGACGGTTTGCTTGTTATGAACTTATGTTGCCGTGAATGAGATAGACTAAATTTCTAGCGATTGATGTGATGTGATGAGTCGATGGTCTAAAAAGAATAATCATATTTTAATATCCATTTGTAACGTATTATACGATATCAATGCAGCAAAATTATCATATGCATCTCGATTGTTACACCGCAAATGCTATACAAAGAAGCAACAACACCCCTAACCCACATCCAAATGCTAGGTCAATTTCACTCATTCATAATTTGCATGGTGTTTTTCATTCTACAACAACTTTCATACAAATTATCATCCGGCACATCTCGTTATGGATTTTGATTCAGTTTTCAATTCCTGGGGTTTGGGTGTTTTGATATGTGGATGCTTCAAAACATTTATCGATCTTTTGAGCCTGTTAATCTTGTTTTATATCGGTTTAAAGTTCCTAGATTTGAATGTGATCAATTTAGGGTTTTTGAATCGTTTCGTAACTTGGTTTTGCGCAAGAAATTGTTTCAATGGGGATTGTGATTCAAAAGCGACGTCGAATTGCAAGTGTGGATTGATGAAGTTTTTAAAATTTTCCAACCCACCAATGATTGAGAAACAGAAAACAGTTGAAGAAACAGTTAACTGTGGAAAAACAGATGAAGAACATGGTGATGAAGATAAGGTGTTCGATGTAATGTCTCTGAGAAAACTTGTGAAAAGAGAGAGGCAACGAGCGAGTGATGCGTATGCAGAGCTGGAGAAAGAGCAAATGGCAGCTACGACTGCGGCTGAGGAGACAATGGCGATGATTCTGCGGCTTCAGAATGAGAAAAGTGTGATTGAATTGGAAGCACAACAACACAGGAGATTGAGCTATGAAAAGCAGTTGCATGATCAAGAAGTTATTCAATCGTTGAGGTGGATCGTGATGAAACATGAATCGGAAAGAAGCTTGCTTGAAGATCGGTTGAGATTGTGTAAGCAAAGGTTGATGCTTTGTATGAATGATGAAGGTGGTGATGATGGGTGTGAATTGTCTCTGAGTTATCTTGATGAAAGGCTTGTTAGCTCTCTTGATTTGAGTTTGTCACCGTGGTAGTAGTAAAGTGTTACATCTTTAACTTTGATTACGTTTTCTCTATGTCATGTGTATATGGTCATTTGGATACAAGTCATGTTTTGCATTATGTTCATAGAAGGTTATTTTGCTCATTTTTTATATGTTCATTTTGTTTTAATCATGTTCTTGGTTAGACTCAAGCCCGAATGTCAAGCCTTGTGTCTCACTGTTACACAAAAAGTATTTGGTATGGTGATGTGACAAAAATATAAGTGGCAAATAGGGAACGATTACTTTTGTCACTAAAATACCACAATCATTAGCCGTTTAGGACACAGTTTTCGCCGTCGCAAACAACTGTGAGTGTTGTAGTTTTAACGTTTTGACAGTGCTAGAACCATGTAAAGTGTTAAAATAGTTTTTGTGAGTGTTAATATACATTAGTTTGGTTTAACTTTTATACTTTTAAAGTGGATATATATCTAGAGTTCTCTCAATATTTTAAAGGAACCAATCAAACTATTAAAATGGAGCCGTTTTTCAAAAACATAATATAAACATTCTTTTTCTTTTTTCGGTCTTAAGACCGACAATTATAAACTAAAATCTTTATGTTTATTTTATTTGTTCGTGTAAATTTATTTCCTAAAAGTTGAAATATATGTACTTGTAAGTATGAACATAAATTTATAATAAGCTAACATGTGAAACGTGACTAGGTAGTGCGTCCAAACACGTCCGTGATCAAAATTATTTAAAACTGTCAAGTTGGTTCCTACAAAACACAAAATTAAGTTTGCCTTCAAATGAATAGTTTCTTTTGAGTTTGTTTATAGTATCAAAATAGATTTGCCTGGTGTATTTTCTTTTATGAAGGCTTGTGGCGATAGATGACAGCGGTGGTTGTGCCAAAGCCCAAAACTACCATTTAGGGCATGTTTTGGATTGCTTCTCCCTTTCTTCTTTACTCCTTTTCCTCATTCTTTTGTTCTTTTTGGAAAAGTCACTCACCATCAACTTCTCATTTTCTCCTTTTTAAAACATGAAAATCTCATTTTCAACTCATTGACAAACACTATTTTTAACTTATTAACTTCTCAATCCTTAGATAATATAGCAAAAAAAAAAAAATCCTATGTGACATCTTTTTATAGCTTTTAGCTTATGTGACATTATTTGAGAGATTATCTCACAATAATTCTATTTTTATTTAAAGTATGTATATAAAATTTATTATAATAAAACTAATTACATTTTTGGTCCCCTAATATTTTGAAGATTTCTGAAAAATTTAAAAGTATTTATATTTTTAACCCTTTACTACAAAGGGGTGTACGTGAGTCGGTTTATATTTGATAGAGTTTAAAAATAAAACTTATGGATAAAGTTAATAATAACATACAATTAAAGACCTCAGTATTTTATTAATATAAATAACTTTTTATATGATTTAAAAAATAATAATAAACTACACTATAAAACTAAGCACTTTATTATCTTTAATTTGAGTATAATATTGCTATATTAAAAATATAACTTTTTAAAATATATCATGTGTTCTGTTTTACCACGGTTTTGTTTCAAAACTGAATGGAATATTCATGAACATCCTTAAAAGCATCACTTGAATTGTTTTCCCGAACATAGCACATGCACTAAACTAATAATTTAATAAGTCAAAAGAAGGTTGAAATAAGCAATGCCAAACTAGGGGTGTAAATGAGTCAAGCCGGCTCACAAGCAACTCGAGATCGACTCGGTAAAAATCTTGTTCGAGCCGAGCCTTAACGAGCTCGAGCCCGAGTTCGAGCCTAGAATAATGTTTGTTTTGTTATCGAGCTCGAGCTTTGCATACAAAACTCGACTAGGCTCGCGAGCCTTATCGAGCCTAGTAGAAATTTATTTTTTATTTAAAATATTTAATAACTATTTCACATTCACTAAAAAATAACATAATAGGTCTTTATTATCGAACTCTTTCTCGAGCTTTTTATTGAGCTCGAGCCAAACATTGGTTTGTTTAATACAAAACGAGCCGAGCTTGAGCTTTTTTCCCCTTTCACGAGTCGAGCTCGAGCTTAAAATTTAGGCTCGAACCGAGCTCGAACTTCAGAAAATTCAAACGAATCAAGCTCGATAAGTGCTAAGCTCGAACTCAACTCGGCTCGTTTACACCCCTATGCCAAACATGCACTTAAGCTACTCATACAATGATAGAAAATCAGGTTTAATAAAATTAAAAATCCATCAAACCCACGATAATATAAAGAAAAGTTATGTAATGTAAATATGATATCTAATAAAAAAAATAAAATTAAATATAACATCGGCCTAAATTTCTCTTTATTCCTCACCGATCAAGTTTTCGTCGTCGCTCGTCCGGTGAGCAAGTAAATTTCGAACAACACTTGAATCAATCTCCCAACCAAACCCTAGAATTGTTCCCTTATTTCGTGGATTGATTATGCAGTGAATCACAAAACTCCATTATCCAGGAGGTACGCTTTATTTGTGTGACTTCAAGTTACTACTGTAGTTATAATCATCATTTCACCATTCGATTTATGCAATTTCATGATTCGTGTACATATACAATGCGCCATGCTTTCTTCGTGTCATTCATTCATACTCGTTTGTAACATGAAAAGTTTCACGCTTTTAGGGTTTAGATGCGTTATTTGAACTTTTACAAAGGGTTTAGTTTAATGTTCTTACATGCTTGGTGGATTGTTAGCTCAAAGACGATACAATCATTTCTAGGGATGTTGATTGGGGATTTTATTTGATTGACATCTGTTTACAGGGGTTGTGCAACTAAAGAGGACTGTGGAAACCCTAATCTGTCAATAATCTCAATTCTCAAGGATTGCGGCTTTTTGAGGTTAGTTCCTATCACTCTACCCGTCCATATAGTGATTCACATTTGTGTAACTGGACAGCCTACTAAGGAACAAAAAATGTGAATGTGATTTCTGCAAATTACTTACATTTCTCGTATCTCATCTCGCTAAGAGTGCCATTTCCTCAAGAAAGTTCAAATTCTTTACCATGGAGAATAAACTGACCGTATGAGGTTGCCATAATTTAAAGAATTATACTAGATTATGAATGACTGCGGTAAATGTTTTAGCAACAGTTACATTGAATCCATGTACATATAAGCTATAGTAAATTTAGAAGATAAATATCTCATGCAGCCACAAGTATTGCAATTTAAGCAAATTTAGAATAGTCTGGCTATGGCTTCATAACTTTGTGGGTTAGGGATCTTTTTAGTCGGTTCTTTCCAGTTAGGAATCAAGTAGCAACAGTGGCAAGCCTCCATTCTGACATATTTCTTATACAGATTGCTAGTAAGCATCCGCATCCATGGTGCTTGGCACTCCTGGCAATCTTAAACAGTTTCATAAAGAACATGTTGGTTCCTTGATATTCTTTACCCAAATGGACCTGTTTGTTATAAAACGGGTTAAGATTGGCAACAGCAATTGGAGTGGATGAATGTTGAAACTGAAAAAAGTTGAATTTAGTATATGTATAAAAGTAATCAAGTTATTGATATAGCATGTATGGAAGATATAGAAAGGAGCCCAAGTTGGTGATTCAATGACGAGAAACAAACATGATAGATGGCATGGATTGTATCTAGCATGTTACACACATCCCTTGAGAATCAATATGGTTGGGTTTTGGTACTAAGGAATATGACATTGTTGCCTGTTCCACTTCATAAAAAGAAAATCAATGATTATTTTGTAAGGTAAGGAACTAAGGAAAATGACATTGTTACCTGTTTGAAGATAAGAGCTAGCTCACCTAACAAACATGCAGCGGTTTGCCCTAGCGTCAAGTTTGATTGGTATAGACGCTAACTATGTACATAGCATACAAATACACTAACAAGAATTTTAGGATCTACTTGAAAAGACCCCTAAATAAGAAATTACATGGTATTTACATCCTTAAAATACAGCTGATAACATACAATCTATTGTGTAACTTGCTGTGGAAACTACTACAGCCCCAAACTCATGTGGACCCCTAAATGGACATTGAGCTGATCAACTTGGGATATCTTTGACTTCCTAATCAATCAATTAAATTTGTTGGATGTTTAAACATGACATCCATATTCATATTTGGATAAGCATTCCTATTTGAACAATGTGAATTCAATTGAGCCAGGTTTATCCATATGTTAATGATTATGTTTATGTAAATCCATTGTTAAACCCAAACTTGAAAAGATAGAAGTTCCAAACCTTTAAAGCATAAAAATTATGTAAGTTACAATTTACGAATGATAATGATCAAAAGAAAGTAACAAAATATGATGAGACATGGTAGGCTTTTAGTCTCTTCAGCCCCGATAGACATTTGTGTTGCATAATACCATTGATTATCCTTTAAATGATGATCTTCATAAATATAGATACCTCTGACACAACTCTCTTGCAACAAAGTTTTATTTTTTTGGCAGGATTTGAACTTTGAAGTTTGATAATATCCAAACCCAAAATAACTTTCAAAGTTAAGTAAAACTGCAAAGAAAGTTTAGTATTCTTGAATGAATTTGTTTTATTTAAAATATGCTTATCCATCTGTTGTATTACCAATTGGACTTCTCATACGTGTATCATCTTTTTTTGTTTTCTGCATATTGGTCAACCAATCTAAAATCATAATTTTGATGTGTTGCCTCATAACAGTGATAAACTCTATTAACTTGCCAAAAGTTTGTAACACCACTTTATAAGGATATAAAGTGATCACAACGTTCTCATAACTTCTTTGTTCATGCAGGTACCTGCTTGGTGATGGATGACTATGAAGTTGTTTCAGATACTCCACAGATGCTTCCACCTCCACCTGGCAGTTTCCCTGATCGTGAAGAACTTATTCAACATGTTGGGGAGTTTGGCATCTCTCAAGGATATGTTGTAACTATTAAACAATCAAAAAAGGAGAAAGTTGTAGTTCTTGGGTGCCAAAGAGGAGGTGTTTATAGAAATAGGCGTAAAACAATTGATGATGGCACCAGTGAACTTGTTCGTAAAAGAAAATCTGGTTCACGGCTTACAAATTGTCCATTCGAGTTAGTGGGTAAAAAGGATGATGGTTTTTGGGTACTTTCAGTTAAGAACGGGTCCCACAATCATGAACCTTTGAGTGATATCACACAACATCCATCTGCTAGACGTTTTACAGAGGATGAGGTTTTGCTTATTAAGGAGATGACAGAAGCTGGTTTGAAACCACGTCAAATTCTAAAAAGACTAAGGCAGCATAATCCAGAGCTTTTATCAACTCCAAAGCACGTGTACAATATTAAGACCAAGCTTCGTCAAGGAAATCTTACAGGTGGGGTCCTCAATCCAAAAGATTAGCGGTAACCTTGTTAAATTACTGGAGTTAATTACACTAAAACGTCGCATACTTTTACCTTTTCTCATTGTATGTAACATACTTTTGAGCTCCTTGCAGTTGTATGTAAGGAACTTACTATAGCACAAGTAAAGTTGTTACATGGCACACTGACATGTCATAAAAAGGACCTCACATGTCTGTTTTACCTTCTGCTATAGAAAGGTACTTGCATAGAATGGTTAAAAGTTGAAAAGTATGTTGCATGTAATCTATTATATGAATAGACTAGATTACACTGACATGTAATCTATTATGCAGTGCCAGATACTTATTTTATCTTTTAGATCCAGTAATTTTTCTTGCTTCTGAAAGAGTATTGTAGCCTGATTAAAAAAATGTACTGATAATGGCTGGGACTAAAGGTGCTAGGCTAAATAAGCATCAATCATTTTCAGCAGGATTACTACGCCTGAAACATGAAGCGGGGGTAAGAAAATGGTGGTGAAATTGCATTTGAATTGTATGATCATGAAGCAGGATTATAAAGAGCACATGATGTATGGTCATGAAGCTGGATTGTAACTTATATTCTTTGATGCAGTTAATCTTATACTAGTATTTCATTCTCTTATAGTATACATTCTCCAATAACATGTACATTTAATGCTTTGAGTAGGATAGAAGCACATGTTACTTAGATGATAAGATAATAAATTGGTGGTGAACTTTCATTTGACTTCAATCAGGGTACAATAGCTCAAATAATTTAGAATATCTGTCAAGTTTTTTTCTTCGATTTACTCTAGTCATTTAACAAGGTTTGGTTTGTAATATTCTTATATTCCTCTCTCGTGATTATTATGCTTTGACGCTCAGTTAAGAGATATAAGACATTGAGACCACAGACTTCAGCTCAAGGAAACTCTAATTCATCAGTAACTTCAGAGCCATCATGGAGACAGCGATATCCTCCTGTAAGAATGCATGATTTATACGAAGTTTCTAGAAATATTTCACAAGTACCAGTACTGTAGGCTTTCAGTTTGAAAATTTTAGTGTTAAGATACAGTTTGATGTCATAATGTTTTGTGGGAGGGGAGAGCAGTTGAAATAAATCACGTTTTATGTATAAAACCGTCGCATGTGTTATTTGCTTTTTCTCAGAGGGTGCCAAATTTCATTGGTGGTATGTTTATAGACTCGCAATCAAGAACATCTATCGATGTTATAAACCCTGTAAGCTTACTAGTTAGTTTTTTTCTTACATTTAATTTTCCAAGATTTTGAGTTGCTGAATGCTTTGTATATACAATATAGGCAACCCAACAAGTGGTATCTCAAGTTCCTTTAACCACCGGTGAAGAGTTTAGGGCGGCGGTATTTGCAGCTAAATGTTCTCTTCCATCATGGCGAAATACACCTGTCATGACACGTCAGCGTATCATGTTCAGGTTTCAGGAACTTATTCGTAGAGACATTGTATGTATTTAAATTTCATTTACATCAAAACGCATACATCATCAGTTTTCTTATTATATATTAAATGAAGCTTTTATTCTTTTGTAGGATAAGATTGCTCAAAATATAACATCTGAGCAGGGAAAGACATTGAAGGATGCACGTAATGAAATGCTCCGTGGACTTGGTATGGGTGTTTCATTCTCTGGTTTTAATAAAGTTTATGAAGTATGTTGAATCTAAAACTTATGACAACTAGTATTAACGTGTAGAGGTGGTTGAACATGCTTGTGGGATGACATCGCTCCAAATGGGGGAATTTGTTTCAAACATCAGAAGTGGAGTTGATACCTACAGCCTGAGGGAACCACTTGGTGTTTGTGCTGGAATATGTCCTTCTAACTTTCCAGCATTGGTTCCTTTGTTGGTAAGCCTGTTTGAACTTGTTTGATTTATTGGATACTTAGGTGGTTTCTTGTGGTGCTTACTGAAATTTTTTATTATCCCCCTCTAATTTTGTATGATGTAATGCAGATGTTTCCAATTGCAGTGGCATGCGGTAATACATTTATTCTCAAGCCATCTGAAAAGGATCCAGGTAGTTATGTTTTCATCCTGCTGTTGTAACAAATTCGCTGAAGATCTCTTTTAAAAGTCTAGTTCTTGTAGTATCAACATGTATAGATCAATGTAGCTTTGGCCTGATGTTTCTTTGAAGTGTATTTATGAACTTATCTTCTGTAACTAAAAGGAATGTTACTAACCCACCTTGTGGATCATCATATAGGGCCATGCATGATACTTGCAGAATTAGCAATGGAGGCTGGCTTGCCCAATGGTGTACTAAATATAGTTCATGGAACCAATGTAAGCATAACTTATTTGTGAACTAATATTTTTTTTTTTTTGCATGGTAAACATTTCATGATCATGTTGCAGATTATGCTTCCAAACACACACTCGCGTGTCTTCGAAGTCTAGTTTTCAGAATTGATTTGTTGAATTGTTTTGTGATTGATTGTTCAGGATATTGTGAATGCCATATGTGACGATGATGATATCAAAGCTATAACATTTGTTGGTCCGGATTCTGTAAGTTCCATTTACTCCATGATCAGTCTTTAGTTGTGTATGGATATCCTTATTTTTTGCACACTATAAATGCATGCTTAGACCCAATAATCTAAAGGCTTTCTAGAATCCAATGTTGCACATAATCTGTTTTCAAGATTTTGGCAGTTGAAAAATATTTTATCCTTTCTGTGTGCATGGTTGTTTGCTTCATGTTTGCTATAATTTTATGTATCTATTATGTAACCGGTCCTTATTTTTTTTGTCACGCCTTAAATGCACACCTAGACCCAATAATCTAAAGGCGTTCTAGAATCCAACCTTGCACATAATCTGTTTTCAAGATTTTGACAGTTGAAATATATGTTATGCCTTCTGTGTGCAGTATTGTTTGCTCATGTATGCTCTAATTTTATGTATCTATTATGTACCCCACCCGGTGGATTTAAAGCTGTACATTGATTTTGACTAGTTTATAAAATATATTAGGTGTTTCTAAAATAGATTGTAATTGACTATAGTGTTGAGTGTGAATCCACTATGTTGATTGGATGATAAATCCTTTGTTTGCTAAGGCTCTCCATCAATGCATTTTTTTACTTCTTTATTTCCTTTTTCTGTTTTCCATTCCCTATATTTTTCTTTACTCCTTTTCATTTGACCCTTGTCTTCACACTTTATTGCCATTTGTTTCTCTTCTACAGTTTTTGTTTCTATTTCAGAACACCAAATTCATTATTTTTCCTGAACTTGAATAGTTTAATTGAAGTTTTAAAATAACCTATACAATCAGTTTAGTGTTGTTATATTTTCTTTTTTAACTAAATGATCATAAGAGCAATTTAGTATGCTTTCAGAACTCAGAAGCACTCTTTAAGTTCTTAACTTTGGGCAATAAAACTGAAACTGGAGAACAAGTTATAGCTCTTCTGTACATGGAAATTTAACTAAATTCTCTTCTATGAATTGTTGGCTGGTTGAAAGTCAAATTGTTTAGTAACTGTTGATTAAATCCTAATGATCTCAAAGGAATGCACTGCCGCCTTTTATTTGATTTATTTGTTGGTAAAGTTTGCAGTTGACTTGTTTTTTTCTAGATGTCTGGTTGGGTTTAGTAGATACTTATTGAGTTTTGAAATATTTTCAGCGGTTACGACTCTTATTAAATGATTGAATGTTATTGATTATTGCTTTAATTAGTTTCTGTCTGTATTTCAACTCATGGAAGGGTATGGGTATCCCTTAGGATTGTATAGCATGTCTTTTTTCTTTCTTTCTCAATTATTATTTCTGCAGTCTGGTTCACACATTCACACAAGAGCTTCTTCTAATGGCAAACGAGTTCAGGTATCATGCTCTTTCCCAATTTCATAATTTGGATTCAGTTTTTGCCATCTACACAATTCATTGTTTTCCTGTCGTATAAAATTATTTCTGTTCTTGATTTGACTGTTTTGTTAGTCAAATGTTGGTGCAAAGAACCATGCAATTGTGATGCCTGATGCAAATATGGGTGCCACATTGGACGCTCTTGCCGCTGCTGGATTTGGTGGTGCAGGACAAAGGTGTACAACACTGAATACAGTTGTATTTGTTGGAAGTTCAAAAGCATGGTATTTTTTTCTTTCTATTTAGTTATGTTCCAGTCATATTTGGAGTATTAATTTTTTTTTTATCATAAAATAATTCCTGTTTTGATCTTCTGCAGGGAAGAAAAACTGGTTGAGCGAGCAAAAGCACTTAAAGTAAATGTTGGAACTGACCCTGATACAGATATTGGCCCTGTGATAAATAAAATGGTGCACACATTAATACTTTTTGACAATAAAATGTGATCTTGTAACCTTTTCTGTCAGCTTTTTTGTTCCAAATAATTTAATTTTTAGTCATTTGGTGATGTATCTTTTCATTGTGATGTATTGACAGGCAAGGGAAAAAGTAAATAGATTAGTCCAATTGGGTATCGAAGCTGGTGCTAGATTAATACTGGATGGAAGACATATTGAGGTGCATCCTTATCTTTTATTTTTATAGTCTATAACTTACTGTATGAAAGTATTAGTTTGGTGAGTAAATCACAGTTAGTGGTTTTGGTCCTTCCTTTTCAGAAATTACGGATTTAGGCCCACCTGTATCTTTCACGTGTCAAATTAAATATGAAATGACCATTTCTCTTATACCTCTTTTCATTGCTTAGTGCATTAAAAGTCCGGTATTGTATGCTAATGAAAATTTTGCGTATCACTGTAGGTTCCAAAATATGAAATGGGTAATTTTGTCGGCCCGACCATCTTATCTGATGTTACAGATGGCATGGAATGTTACAAGGTATCTTATCTTGTTCATCTTAGATCTTATTATAATAGACTATAAGTTAATCCTAACATCACTATCTTTGTGAGCTCAGGAGGAGATTACTGGCCCAGTCCTTCTCTGTATGCAGGTTTGTTCATTACCATCATTACCAAATGTGTAAAATTGATTGTTACTGACCCAGTCCTTCATCATTGTTGTTCTTGTGTGATTTCAGGCTGGAAGCTTAGAGGAAGCCATAGCTATTGTCAACAGAAATAGGTGATTTGCACAATCTTTATATAATCTATCATCTAAAGCCTTCTATCTTGTTTCCTGCCCTAAGTTTGCTTCTGGATTATTCATCAGATATGGTTTTGGGGCTTCAATATTCACCAAAAATGGTGCATCAGCAAGAAGGTTCCAAACCGAGATAGAAGCTGGGCAGGTATTTTCTTTTCTAAGAGTCCAGGCTAATTGTATTTTAAATTTATATTTAAGGTTCCATGACACAGGTTGGTGTAAATGTCCCTGTCCCGGCCCCACTACCATTCTTCGCATTTACCGGAACGGAGGCATCTTTCTCAGGAGACCTAAACTCCCATGGTGAATTTACTTGTAACCGTTGTTTCTATTTTCTTCTCAAAAGTGAATATTTAATGCTTAAAACCCCATAAATGATTTTATTAAAAGTATCAAATATTATTATTATTATTGAAATGTCTTTACAATCATATAATTGTCTTAACAATCAGGTTTCTGTTTGCAGGGAAAACAGGGATCGACTTTTACACACAGATCAAGACGGTGAACCAACAGTGGAAAGATTTCAGTTGCAACGATGAAATACCCCTGGAAATGCCTCCAACCAACTTCCAGAGTACCGACGGGACATCTTTATTGTTACCAACTCATAATTTTCCTAATACTGACGATGACAGAGGACACCTGGCATCTCCGTCCGATAACCTTGAGTGTGACAATGGACCTTCATTTACAATACCCCATAAGGATTTCCAAACAGGCGAGGCTGTATCTCTTGGCTTGCAGCTTAGAGATTTCCAAAATAGTGATGGAGTATCTCCTGCATTGCTCATGTCTGATGGAACACAGGACCCCAAGTTCTTGACCCATTTTCTCAACTGGTAATTCTTTTTTTTAATTTTCCAGCTAATTTAAGATACAAGATTAGCATACAAATGAATGTTTTTGTTTTCAGGAGCCGAAATGCGCAATAGGACCAGTCAATGTAGCAAGCTTTAAAAAAATCTTAATTAATTGTGCCTTGTACTGTAAAAATATTTGTAATTTAGTTAAGTAATGAAGCAACACATGTATTAATGTGATTAACGATCTATAGCTGGTAAAGTGAATGAATGGGTTCTGAGATGGTCTTGGTTAATGTCATTTTTTATGAGCACCAAACAAGATTTGATCTTTACTGTCTAAAAAACATTACAGAATCAAACAAAATTTAACTTGAAAATCAATTTGATTGTTTTTGCAAAACCTAACAACAAGCCATAGAACATAAAGCTTCTTATACGCCTGTAAATGCTTTCTTCCCACTGCCTGAAGATCCAGCTGGAATCACCTTCAGCACATTGAACCTAACTGTCTTGGATAAAGGTCTGAGAAAACAAAAAACCACTTAAAAATCAAATCCCAACACTAACAACAACTGTAAGTTTGAAAAAAAATGCAGGTAGTTAAACAAACCTGCACTGTCCAATGGTGACATGATCACCTTCTTTTACACGAAAACAAGGAGAGATGTGAGCTGGAATGTTCGAATGACGCTTCTCATATCTGTTTAAGAAACAACAAATACCATGATATTTAAAACGCTCAGGACGTATTGTTTTCTTTCACACAAAAACAAGGGTTTGAGTCATACCGCTGATACTTGTTCACATAATGGAGGTAGTCTCGACGAACAATAATGGTCCTAACCATTTTAGCGCTGTGACACGTACCAGCAAGAATACGGCCTCTAATGGAAACATCACCGGTGAAAGGACACTTCTTGTCAATGTAAGTTCCTAAAATATAATCAAGATCAGTAAGTTGATGAAAACTCATTAGCTTGCAGCAGCATTATAATGAAACAAGCACATTCATAGTCAAATGAGCAAAACATCAACCAATTGTTAAATGAATTTGAATATATCAAACTTGAAGTTGTAAAAAAGAAAAATGATAAAACCAAGACCAATACTCTTCCAGAACCTGTTTCCACCTTTCCCAGGCCTCTTCCCCTTGCCACTTTTCTTGGAACTGATGATATTCATTCATACAGTTAAAATTAAAAAAACATTTTAATTCATTCAAATAAATAAATTCTGACCATAAAAACACCTTGGGTTGCTTCAAAAACGCCTTCTCAGTCTATCAATCAACAAAAACAAAATGTCAACACTTGTAGATATATACATGAAAGTTGTTTTATCTAAGAACTTATGTAACCTGTTCAGCCATTGTTGAAAAGATCCAAGCTTTAACTCAGTGGCGGAGGCAAAAAGATTGAAAAATAATACTAATAATAATAGGAAGAAGAAGAAGAAGAAGAAGTAAACCCTAACGACTACATTTTTGCATCGCGATTTCATATTGTGGGCCAAAATGGGCTTTTACTGGGTTTAATCTACTCGTTTTTTTACAGCAAGTAAGAATTTTATTAGTCCACTCAAATTCCTTTTGATTAATACTAGTTTATAGTAGACAAGTTTGAGAGAAGCCTGTTCAGTTTGAAGCCAAATTGCCCGTTTGTTTGTAGGAGTTTCGACAATTGCCTTGGAAACTGTAAAATTGGAACGATATTTGACAGTTCATAGTGAATGGAAAACGGTGTTCAATCCCTTTCTAGGTGTTTGAACTCGATTTTGCACTTCTCCTGACCATTTTATCAGCTTACTGCAAACAGAACTAGAAGACTTAAGTTGCTACGAATTGTGTGATAAATAGAAGGAAAAAAACTTGTTTCAGTTTTATGAATATCCATCCTCCTATAAGGGAAGGTGAGGTTTAGGTTGCGGGAGAGAGAGAGAGAGAGAAGTGCTTGAGAACACTACTCCCACCCATGCGGTTTTGGTCGAGAAACGATGCTCTTGGTTATCCACCACCACTGTCAACTATACCATATGACAACAACAATAACATTCATCGTAACGCATTAAAAACTTAAGTCTTTAAGTACAAAATAATAATAATAATAATAATAATAATAATAATAATAATAATAATAATAATAATAATAATAATAATAATAAAAGAACAATGATCGTTTCTTTGTTGTGCCCCATGACCATTTGATTGAGCAGAAGCTGATGGCAACACTACAAATAATATTTTTAACGGCTCAAAGGAGTTTTTATTTCACCAACTTGGCATTAGCACGAGTCTAAAAACAACAAACTTACACTTCTCCAAACTAGAAATATAAATAAACAAAGGCAGAGATAGGAAAACGCTCATAAGCTCACACTTGTTTAATGTTTCTAATTTCAAAACAGAGGGTGTGTTATGGATGACTCATTTAGGGAAGGCTTAGTAAATTTTTTGACAAATTGATGTGACGTTGATATTTGAAGATAATGGCTAGCATAAACCAACTAAAAATGTCACCGTGCTTCTTGAACAAGCAACATTTACTCAACATCATTGACTCATTGAGGTTCTAGCTTGGCAATCAAGAAAGCATAGCCAAAATGATACTTCCTAAAGAGGTCATGGGTTTAGGTCATAGAGCGCATATGAAGTCAAGTAATGGTGATTGATAAGCCAAATATTAACCACACATCCAAATTGGCATTGAACTCGGTGCCTGCTCAAAAACCTCTTTTGTTAGGCTTGTATATCAACCCATGATCATTATTCAAGTGCTAATCTTATCATGTTTGTGTCTTAACTCATTGAACACATTTTTTGAGCCCTAACCTCATTTACTCCCTTAAGCAAATCTAATTTGACTAGTTAATGCACATTCGGAATTTAGAAGATGTAAATGGCACATCAAAAAACAAAACCTATAAACTGTGCATTATCAACAGCTCTTGTTAGAGCATCCATAATGAGTTGGATGTTACAAACTTCTGAATCACAAGAACCCCCAAACATCCGTAATGAGTGCGGATGTTACAAACCCCCCCCCCCCCCCCCAAAAAAAAAAACACAAAAACCATCCAACGGAATCAATTCCCCAATCCATAATGACAAAAGGTTACAAACCTTAACATCACAAAAAACCTACAAACAAATTATAGATGTTACCAATTGTAGAAAAACGTAACCAGAAACAATAATGTATGTTCCAAGGAACTTGATATATCATCATTACACACAGCCAATTGGCAAGTTCATAACATATAATTTTGCATGCAAGTATGTTTTACCAAGTTAAGCATGGTTTAAAGAAATCCAAAAAACAAGACATGATCAAATATCCATGTTATTATTGGCCACCAAAGTCTGTTTACTTCATATCTCCAACAAGCAACAATAAGATTACCAATGAATAATAGTTTCAGCAACAGCACCTCACTCAAACAGCAAGACCTGAGCTCTTCTTGCACTCAGATAGCATGTCCATGTAAAACTGGCACTTGCTGATGTCGCTTCCAGAAGTGTTGATGCACTGCATATATAACAAACACCAAACACATGTTATACATCATTATAATCTAAATGGGAGATGTTTTATGATAAAATAACACCTTAAAATATACAATATCAAAAAGTCAACGACAAGAAATATATTCTATCAGTAAGTTTTCATCTTTTTAGGACACGCTTGAGGTGTCTGCTTGTAATATTCACATTTGTTTTTTGCTGTTCTCAACAATTAACTTGATGTTTTATGATGTTGCATGCGACATAAGGATGATAGCAAGAAGATAAGAAACATACATCTTGGAATGCCTTGAAGTGCATGCCACAAGCATCAGAATAAGGGCTGCTAGTAGCAGCAGCTTCTGGAGCAGCAGCAGCAACAGTTTCATGTTGGATTGTGCGAGGACCCATTACAGCATCCACGGCCCTGTGAGCAACAGCACTCCCAGTACCAAACGCCATGCCTGTCCAGAACAAAAACATATGAACATACAAACAGAAAGAACATGCACATGTAGAGAGATACAGTTACAAAAACATGTTTTATGCTTGTAAAATATGCAGACATACCTTGGGCAATGGTTGAACCAATGCCACTGAGCATTCCTCCACCACTGCTACTCTGAACAGGAGCAGGAGGGGGTGCACGGTTAACTGCAGAAAGAAAATTCTAACATGTGAGATGAAAGACAAGCCGTTTCTTAACAAGAAAACAAATTGACGCATATCTAAAACTTTCAGAAATGATGTTATAAAAAACAGTAAAAACACTTCACCTGGTGCAGGGGGGCTGCGAGCTGGAGCACGAGCAGGTGCACGAGCTGACCTTCCTGAAATTTTAGGATGTCAGTACTAACAACCACAGACAACATGTATAACCGTAACCATATATACACAACAACAGCTTTACAGCCACAATAGACACATATCATGTCCCAAAATGAGATAAAATAGTGATTAAAACATGAAAACCATTTTCGGTTTCTTCCAAGGTTGAAGTGAACCGAAGCTGCATATTACTGTAAACATTTGCTAGCACACACACACAATGACACAAGTCTTTCTAAAGTAAGCACTAGTTTTGATAGGGGAGCAAGCACAATCAAAACTCAAGAACATAACAAGTCACATGAACAGAGCAAGGCAATTCAGTACTAATAAAACTGCTCTTATGATTGATACTTATTATAAAACTGATCTGTTAGACTTAATACAAATTGTCCAAGAAATCAATGTTCTTTTTTTTTATCACAAATTGAAACAAAATGATTAGCACGTCTGAAAAAATGAGTTTTTTAGGCAACCACAAAAACCAGATAATATACATTAAGCTTAATCATATGACAACAAATAGAAGAAATAATACAGCTAAGTTGCTGAAATGAACAGGTACAATAACAGATAAATCTCTCTGATTTCTAAAAAATAAGATCCCAATTCCTAAAACTAAAAACCCTAAATCTCATGTCATTTCCTATGTGATTCAACAACAACGATTCAAAAGCAATCACATAGCACAAAGTTCCAATTAAATCCGAAAAAAACTTATATTTACAAACACCTAATGAAATAGAAACAAACAGTAGACGAAATGGAGGAAACCCTAAAAATAAAAAATGATATCGTGATGCAGATCGAAAACAATCGGATTTAGACAAGATGTAAACATTACACGGAAGAAGAATTAGTGATCGTTGATGAAACTTACCACCGGAGCTTCTGCGTGCCATGTTGTTGATGATTTTTAGAGAGAGAGAGAGGCGGCGAAATGTAGATAGAGAAAATAAGATTAGTGTAGGTGATTTATGATCAAACCCTCACTTTATAAGGAAAGATGTGCCTTTTGTAGTTGTACCTTACGCTCGGTTGAGTTGTACATTGTGGTGTTGTTTACTTGGGCAAATGCCATCCATTTGTCCTTCTCGAAGGGTCTAATTTGTTTATTTTTATTTATTCAACAAATTAGCAAACTTATTCGGAAATAAAATGGTGCACTTGATCCGCATCTAAAAATTTATACCAATGACTATTTCTATTTCTATCCATTATCTAACTTTTTAACCGCAAATTAGTTTCCCTGGGTCACGATGTTGCGATTACGGATCGGCTAATTAACAACCCACAAGAAACGAGCGTAGGATAAGAAGACCGATCCTAATTGATCCTACCAACCTCTATAGAAAACCCACATAAGTAAAAACCCCAGAACATAATTTGAACTACCTCAAGAAGTATTTCTTAAAAATAAAATCGAATAGTAAAAACTTAAATACGATTATTCTTATTTCTTCTACTATTTTCCTTACCTGCCCGCCTTTTCTCCCCATCGTTTTTACACAATCCAAACACGTGTGGATGATTTCAAGCCCTGATTGCAACAAAGTAACGCGCTAATCTCCTCGTGCACATTAGGAACATTTTGTTCATTATTAGCGACATGACAACAATCCCTAACCAAAACTTGACCAGATAGAAAAGAGTATAAACTTTTTGTTTAACCTTTTAAGGGGTATGAACTTAATGCATATAAAAAAAGGCTATCGGGCTAAAAATTAATACTATTGAAAAACAAATAGGAGGGGCCCCAACCCCTATTAAAGGTTTGCCCACGTCCCTAACCATACACTATAATTTTACCCTCTTGTTTGACATCACATAATATTCCTCTTAATGTTACGATCCTTAGGAGGTATGTCGAAACGGACATCGGTACAAACATGCTTTTGTTATCGCGTTTGATGAGATATGTCAATCCACAAGATGGTCACGACTAGAGGTTTGAATTTCATGATATGGGTGCAAAATATTTGAAAGGATTTAAGATTCATTAATTATTTAAGTATTTGTAGTGTGATTGCTCAGTTTTAACCATGTTTGTAGTTCAACATATTTCCTGCTATGGTCATCTCTATAATATACTTTGTCCGAACAAGTTGTTTCAGCTATATGTGATAATAGTAATCATTATACTATGGTTCAATGAGATGGAGAATATCTAATGCCTACACCGAGTTCTTACTTAAGCGCAGTAGAAAGACTAGTAGCATATTAGGAGAAGATATACAAACTGCATATACAAACGTATCAGAATATGATATAGCAAATACTCATGCCAGTGTTCTCAATGTTTTCAGTTTTGCTTTGCATAGTTCACATAGACATTAACGCCTTAACGGTCACCCGGTCTACACCCTCACATCTTTCATAGACTTTGAACTCTAGCTTGAGCTTATTTGTCTCGTTTATTAATTAATTTTCACCTTTAAGATGGATTTTCTTATATCTTTTTTCACAGGCTTCTTACATCATTGTATTCTTCAAGCAGTGGCGTAAAGAATCAAACAGAAATGGTTGCAATCCATTTCTTTGCATCGACCCAGCAATCGACTATTAAATTATCCAAAAACAACAGGTGAGAAATACATGATTCATTCAGCTACGACTACAGAGTCATGGTATGGTGTTCATAAATGCATCCAACCTGTTCTGCTGTAAATAGATAAGATTTGGAGTGGACTTGTTCACCAAATACAGAAATAAAGAAATCTAACAATTTTAAAAGTAAAATCTAACAGTCTAATTTGGTGCGATAATAACCATAATATAATGAGATCTCAAGACATGAACCAATATATCTACAATCTTTGTATCAGGTCCTGTGAGTTTATGAATGCAACACTCTTATTTTCACACTTCTTTCTTCGATATCTGAACTGGCTGCAATCTCACCTTATCAACCTACCTTTCAGGCTGAACTGTGTACTCCATTCGAGACCATCATTATGGCATTTGCAGCATCTGCTTCCAAATCACTCTGAAAACAAATCCATCAGGCATCAAGATTACACTTATTCCAAATTTAAAGTATGTGCTGTGTGTACGGTGTACCTGTTCTATGGTCTTTCCAATAGGGTCAGGAGCTCCTGATGCTGAAACCTTGTTAAGGTCTCGTAAAACTCCCTGCACAAATCAATCACCATTCATAAAGATACCCTTTTATTACCAAAATCCTAAGTAGATCACCGAATATCAAACAAATCACTTTAAAAACACACATCCATACATTGTTCAAACTAGTCACAACATGTTGGATGCTTGGATCAACGATCCCCAATGAGGGTTAGGAGAATAAAGGCTAAGATGTGAGTGTAACATAAGGTTCGCAAACATAAATTGAAGTCAATAAGTTAAGCTTTTAAATATAGATGCGAAGTTTTAAAGGCAATACATGTTTATACTGAAACGTAATGAATGATCATGATACAAACCTTATTGGCCCATTTGAGTCCGCATGCATTGCACAATGTTCTTGGGCCAGATGGCCCACGACGCATCATTGGAGTAGCCTTTGAGCTGATTCCACAGTGTCTACACCTGCAAAATAGTAAATATAGGCAAATTAAGTAGAAGATTGGCTAAAAAAAGTGGCTGCTAACTTTGATATGATTCAAATTTCAAAGGATAAGAAACAAGCTTCAAATTTGATAATGGAAATAAGGTTACTAACATTGTTTCTTCTTCCTGGCCTGAACCACCATTCCACTCTGAAGTTGCTGTACCTGCTTCATCAGAGACTGCCTTGGAAGATGTAAACTGACCTTTCTTCCGCTGCATTCTGGTGGTATAAATACCAATCAGATATCCAGATCAAATAAGTAAAATAAGGTCACTCAGAAATGCATATTTTTTTTATATTTCTAGTTTAATATATACAAAACTTGGCACTGAGTTTTCAATAAAGATAACTTATTTCCAAAAAAGCTTTTCTTATAACAGTTACTTTTTGTGTTTCTTCTCATAGATAAAAAAACAATTGCCAGCTTTGTAATGTGAGATTAAGATTTAAGAGCTTGGTCATGGACTCATGGTTACAATATGTGTGCAAGCTTTAAAATATACAGAACATATTAAGATGTAGCATGTGTAATCTGGTAAGTCATAGAACAGGAGGCTATACAGGTGAAACAATAGTTGAAATATGATGTCTGCAAATGAACCTTTGTGGGCATATAAATGGTTTTGATTTACAGCATCATATTAAAAAATCGCTCAATACAATTCAACTACAATTATCTAACAAATGTTACGTAAGAGCTTTCAATTGTTATTTTCATAAACTATGCATGTACTAGCAGTTATTACGACCAAAGAAGCAATGTAAATCAAGATCAAAATATCAAGAAAGATGCAAAACACACACAAGCAAGTAAACAATCTCACAAACTCTAGTAGCTCTAATAATACCTAAGTGCAACTTCCTTCCGTACGCTATAACGGATTTTCTTATCAAAGCATCTTTCTTTTCTCTTTTCCCTGAACCGACTCAAAGAAGCAGCCCTTTGTGGTTGACTTGACCTTGCAGGAAATTCATTCAAACCCTACACAATTACATAAAACACTCAATCAAACTCAGCTAGACACGAACGCCAAAAGTCAAAACTTGCATCAACAATTTCGTTACTCATACCCTTTGGTTTTGAGGAGGTATCCCCAATGTAGGTGCACCAGTTGGTACTTCATACCCACCCAACAACAACAACACAGCTTGCACCTGTACAATCCCCAATATAACAATGATCAGATACATCATTAATGCTCAATACATATGAACAAAACCCTAACTCGATACCTTTTCAGGCGAAACAGCATCAAACACATAAACTTCCCCCTGAAAGGACAGTGTAAGCTGATCGGCACCTGCACCGGCTCCTCCGGCATTAACCGGATGAATTTCAGCCTCCGGTACATACAAAGAATGCTGCGCAACATTCATATCTTCCATACCAGCTTCCAAATTACCACTGGTCTGTAAATCATGATGATGATTGTGGTGATCATAACGGATCTGGCTAGGGTTATCTATAGACTCTTCTTCACCCGCTGCAACATCTTCATCTTCATGAACAACCACATCTTCAACCATGTGATGTTGATCATCGTTATTATTGATGTTGTTTCCTATTTGCTGCTGCTGATGATGATGATGATGCAAATTAAGAGGCTGTAGATTAACAGCTTCGTAAATCGATGAATGATGGTGGTGTTGATTGTTAGTATTAGCCTCCGACATTATCCAAACGCATCCAAAAGATTTATAACAAATTTGATAGAATAATTTTAGGGTAGATGCATATGAGATTCACTGAATTGAACAAATTGATGAAATCTAGGAAGAACATAAGAAAGGGGGAAAAAGCCCTAATCGTACCAAGGAATGAATGGGGTTACAGATGAGGATTTCATAAACGATTTTGTGCGTTCATAGAATGGAGGAGGATTGATGCAACCAGTCGATGTGCTTCATCACTTGTACATTGTGCATCCCTTCTTATAATGATATGGGGATCTAAATTGTAACTCTTGAATAGAATAGGGGTATTGGTACCTTTTTGTTTTCGTAACTGGAACGATATTGAAAGGGCATTTACATATATCTCATTCATAAAATTATTTATTATGTATTTATCCACTTCTAAAATTCAATTACATATTTCCCCTTACTAAACCACATATATTACATATTTACTCAATTTCTTTAAAATAACCTTTTGATTTACTATTTTATTCTTAATGATCTTGAAAAATATATTTTTATATTTTTTATGATTTGTGTAAATGGAAGGGTAAATGAGTATTTTTTTATGTCAAATGGAATATGTGTAATTAAACTTTGAGTTTGGGTAAATATGTAATTGATGGGCTTAGGAAGGGGAAATATGTAAAAATCTCAATATTGAACTGTTCGTTTTAGAGGTTATTTGGTAGTCTTTTAATGGTTTCATTAAAATGGAACCTCTCATTGATTAAGTGGATTAGTTGTTTGGTTAAAAAAAATATTTTAACTGTTCAATTTAACGTTGAGTGTGAGTGGTTCGAGGATGGAAAAATGGGCAAACTTTAGCTCTAACACATTTATGTTTTGTCTCACCTCACTCTCTACCCAATTGTTCTGCCATTTCCGGCCACCATTACCAATGCCCTTACTACGACCATTATCTCCGATTCTGACCACCATTGTTTTCTGTCAATCTAATCGTTGTTGCATCGTACATTGTATTGAGGAACTCAGGGAATCCCAGAAACATAACAAATTGATTTTGATTTTAAATGCGGTTGATGAGAAATAAACCTATATGGCTATATGTAGCTAGTAAACAATAAAGTGTAATACAATTGACTTACTAATAAATTTTGGTAGAGGTTTATGAAAGTGGAGGTGTCAATTTATGGATGAATGTCATTTTGTTCATGTGAAGTGATTGATCATGTTATGTTGTAAGGATTTTAAATGTTGATGATATTGGTGTCATAAGTAGCTGAAAAGGGAGTAGAAATAGAGTTGAAGTTGTAACTTATGCTTTTAGAGTTGTATTATATGTAGACAAACCTTTAGTTCATATATGAGTAAAATAGTCATTTTACACAATTATTTAGATGTCTGATCAAAAAGCACTATATTGGTTTGGAGTCTATTACCATTTCAAACATAGTATTAGTTTAACACTTAATAGTTCATAATAATTTACCAAACAAACCCTTAGACTCTTTGTAATTCATTGGTTAGACATGTCAATCCTGATAACCTCATATATATATATAACAAAAAAAATTAAAATTAATTTTATATATATCTGATTTAAAACAAAATACGAAAATACCATATTACTTAAGATGAATTTACACTTTTAACACAACATGAACACTTAAATTACTAAAATATTCATCATGAATTATAAACTAATAAATCTACTCGTGATTTACTCTTGATTTCGTTCATAAGAATGATTTTGAGTGAAATGAAAAATATATATATTTATTGTAAATGGAATCGAATGAAAAACAAGTTTAATCGAATTTAAATCTATGATGATTATATGAGTAAGATTGTCCCCATCGATAAAAGTAAAAACTACAAGTATCCTTAGTCAAATTACGGATAGGAATTATTAGCAACCAAACATTATTAAATAAATTCTAACATGGCTGAATTCATAAAGAAACAAAAACAGGAGCATATAAATAGAGGAGATATGTGCATATGAAACAACACGAGATCCCCTTGAAGAACATCATGAACGTGGACGAAGAAATTGAGCAACTCAAAAACGAAATCCAACGACTTGGTCAAAAACAACCCAATGGATCTTACAAGGTAATCAATCTTTCACAGTTTTTTAAACAAAATTCACGTTTTGTTTAGATTTACATTTACATAAATGGAGTTGAATCTAATGCCGAATGTAGGTAACAATTTGATAATGCTTGTACATGCTGGTTCATATGATTGAAATGATTTAGATTTTTTTATTTGGATTTGTTATTGTTTATAATGTCAATTTATAAGATACTAGGTTTAATACCCGTGTATACACACGGGTTATATTAAAAAAATAATAATAATAACTTAATATTCAAAATTATAATTTTGTAGAGGGTTTTATGTGGTGGAGACATGATTTCAGTGATTAACTGATTAAATAAATCAATGACTTAGTAATTAGAAAATTAATCGAGGATGTAAGATTTGTATATTAATCGGAATGCATGAATTGAATGATTTGCTAATTTCTCTTTCAACAATTTGTGAAACATTATATTGAAGGAATGGTGGGGTCACATTTAGCAATAATTCGAAACCCACAAAATCTCTTCATAAACATTGTTGTAAATTTCTTCCCGCTTAAAGTTTTACACCTCTTAAATATGCCGCCCAAATGAGATTTTTTGGAGCCAATTTTGCCCCCTAAATACTTAGATTTATTAGATAGATTACAGATATCATTGTTTGATGCTAGTTTTATGTCAATTTGAAATTGGGAATCATTCATCATCTCATCACGCACAATCATGGTTTGTACGTTTATTTTCCAATGCGATATGATACTCCTTCATAGCGTCTCATGCATTGTCCTTCAATCAAGATCAACATTTGAGACTTAGTGAAGAAGACCTGATACCAATTGTCATGGTAAAAGTAGGAACTAATAACAATAACAATCATTCCCTTAATGATATCATGACAAACTTATTAGTTAAACATTTAAGATGATGCTATAATAATCTAATCATTTGAGAAATCAATGGTTGTATTGGTTAATTTAGTTATGGAAAAATATAGCTTGGTTAGTTTGATTAATTGTTGGTTACTTTCTTGACTCACTGTTAACTTAATTTTGAAAACTGAATGATGAAGGTGACATTCGGCGTGCTATTCAACGATGATAGGTGTGCAAACATCTTTGAAGCACTAGTCGGGACACTAAGGGCTGCCAAGAAACGCAAAGTCTTAACATATGATGGCGAATTACTGCTACAAGGTGTGCATGATAATGTTGAAATTGTACTCAAATAAACCTTAGTGTTGATCATAACTTGCTCTACAAGTCACCATAAATTCGATTCATACTACATGTTATAAAAGTATACAAACATAAAAACAATACTATGAAATGTCTTGAGAATCAAAATTGTATTTTGACAAATTAGCACGCATACCTGATAGCGCTTATACACCTAATACTTTATGGGCATTGAGTACATGGCGGGCATACGACCAGGTACAACTAAGGTTTCACAATCATACTAGATTACTAGAATAACCAAATAGCTGTCGTAAGTTGCCCTATGACCAATCCCTGCTTCCCTCCATCCTCCCACAAGGATATTGAGTAAAGTTTGTCAAAAACAACACATAAAAACTTCAACCTTAGTGAAATCGATGACATATAAAGTCTACCCTAAGAAATAACAAGAAAGAAGAGAGGTTGTTGCGTTATGGTGACTGGGAGGTTGCAAAATGCACGACGATAAAGCTGGTGTTGTGAGGATGAAATAAGAATCATGTGCATAACTACTCTATGCAAAACAAATTACAATATTATTGCATCGTTAAAAACCAAATTTTGTTTTTTCACATAAATACATCAATAGTTTTAACTTTAAAACCACTGGAGTAAGCAAAGATTGACATAAAACATGAAAAAAGTACTTGAAATCTTTTACAAATGATTTTTATGCAACAAGGGATCAGAAATTACCTGCGGCTCGAAATCAGGCTTCACGTATCGGGAAAGCATGTAGGCATATAGCTCGTATCTAGCCGTCATACGGAACCCCCATTTGTCCTTTAGTTGTCTGCAGAGGTTAAGATCCATGTCCGATATCAACAACCCATCTTTGTTCCTTGAAAGTGATGGTGTACATGAAGCATCTGGTGCTGAAATATGACTTGAACCATAGAAATGACCAAAGTCTGCATGTTGTGGCTTTCCATCTCCTGATGTAAACGGGTTTGGAAAAACCTCGGTCCCAACCCGGTTGATGGACCCCACAAAGTAACTATTTGCTATTGCTGCATTTCGTGCCTAAAACAAAAAAATTCATGTGCAGAGTAATTCAGATTAAAGAAAGGATTAACAAACATCTGAACCATTGCGCTTCACTTTTACATTGTAAAACTAAAAAAATCTGGGATGTTAAAATAGATGGATTGGGTAACAGGTCAAAACAACATTGATCTAAATTATATGGCAAATCATTAAATAATTAATGTGTGAAAATTTCATTAGAAAGTACAAACCAGTATAATTACAATAGTGTTACAATCTGTTTCTTGTATAATCAAGAAATTTAGAAGGTTTCATGCATTTGCATGCATTTACACGACTTTCAACCTTTTGGACAAAATGAGCCAAAATTGAAACACTAACGAAACGCAGAAAGAAAAAACATAATTTCAAAGATCAAACATTTTGGACAAGTTGTTGAAGTAAAAATAGAAAAGATTGCAAATTTTGGTTTCACATCACCTGTTTCTGTATGCAAATTAAAAAGAGAGAATAAAGAGAAGAATAGGCTAATACCTCGATGGGCCACATTGGCTCACTGAGTTCACCAACGGTGGCAGACGGATTGAAGACAATTTCTGCACCATTCAACCCAAAGGCTAACCAGTTTAAAGGATGGTGTCTTCCATAGCATATGTTGACGCCAATCTTTCCGTAGGCAGTCTGAAACACAGGGTGTCCCGTATTGCCCTCCATATAATATGTACTCTCATTAAAATCCCCAACTCGAGGTATATGATTCTGAAATTTGAAGTGCAACAACCTTACATCATTACCAGAAGAGGAGCAAATAAAAATATATAAACAATTAGACTTCGCTTTTTACTGCAAACATAATCTAATTTGGACATGATAACATGTTTTCTAACTCCAATTTCATTTTGCATTATGAGTTATGACTATATTGTAATATAACACAATATGATGACTGAGAAACTTAATTACTTGACAAGAAATGAAAATAAGTTAAGAACTTACCTTCCTATGCTTGCCAATTATGTTCCCATTATTCCCAATTATAACTGCAGTATTCCAGATAGTCTCCCCATGTTTCAAATCCCTCTCGAGAATTGGGTTTACTATGACCATGTTATATTTTCTTGCAAAACCTTGAAGAAACTGTGTTGATTCTCCATCTGCAGGCTCAGCAAATTCACACCATCTTTTCTCACGAGTGCAAAAGGCAAAAGGCATCATCCATGCCTCCTATATTTCAGTAATATTTATTGATTTTTAATAAAAAGATGAAGGAAAACCATGTTATCAGCACGAGTTGATTATATTTTTGCTTACTTGTAGACATAATATATTGACCCCTGAAGCACCTGCTGCATCGATTATGGGCTTTAGTTTCTGAAAAATGGCTTTCTTCTGGTCAAGAAAGGGTGCAGTTGTTGGTAGAGCAATGGAGTTTTGAACTAGTCCAACTCGCACTATACGTGGTTCTCTCAACAATTCCTTGTCAGCATTAAATCTAAATGCCTGCAACATGAATTGAAAACCTTGTGTAAATCAGACATCAGACGTCTCTTGTTTTTTTTATGAGTATACCCATGGGTGCACAGCTACCACTACTTCTTTTACTGTTTCTAATTTATTCTTTCAATCGCATTTCAAAACTTCATTGTAAGTGGCCTGAACAAAAAACTATTTGCTGCAAGTGACCTTGTGCAAGGGGGACTAAAAATATTATGCACACAGCGATATATTTTCAGGCTCTGCCACCCGTTAGATGATAAACTAATGATTTAAAAGTACAGATACAAAACTGCCATCGAAGATAACAGTATACCTGGATATCGAAATCATGTTGTGAGGACAACCCATTAGCGGTTTCTACCACTGTCAAGGGCTCAAGTGCTTTTCCACAATTCAGTCCAATAAGCAAGCGACTGACTTCCTGCAAAAAGAGTTGCAATTCCAATCAGCAAACAAAAAATAACACCACCACATTTCAAAAATCAACAATGCACAACTGCACCTATATATGCCCTCCGTGCTTATCTTAAGACAATGTGTAACAAAAGCGGTTGCTTATAAATCCAACCACACAAGTTGTGCAAATACACGACAACCACAGTAACAAATTCTCTGGCTATTAATCAAAATAATGCCGATTGACCTAAAAAATCCCAGTGATGTAGGATTGATAGCTATATCAACCCCATATATGTTTTCCACCTTTTCAAGATCATCCAGGTGAAATCTACTCAATGTTACAAGAGATTAGCCATAGCCCATAACACCAATTCATTTCTTGCATACTACCTCATTCCCGCGTTCAGAAAATAGTTTCGTTCATGGCGAAATTAATCATCTCGGGTGTTAATAAGTAACACAAAGTTTCATTCTCGGGTTAACTTGATGGAACTTGTAATTAATCGTCTATCGTGTTAATATGTAATACAACTCAACACTAGCTTTATCAATAGGATTGATTCTCCCTCTCACCCACCAATAAAAGAAATACCAAGTCCACAAGATTTAGAACTTCAAACTTCAAGCTGACCTACAAATTTTCCTAAAAAATAATATACTACAGATAGAGCAAATTATTATAGATCTGTATCAAACTTAAATCTAACAACTACTAGTTCAAATTCAAAAACGAACAGAGTGAATGAAATTGACATGAACTTTGAATCCGATTATGAGATCGTAAGCTGGTGTAAGTAATTATTATAGATCTGTATCAAACTTAAATCTAACAACTACTAGTTCAAATTCAAAAACGAACAGAGTGAATGAAATTGACATGAACTTTGAATCCGATTATGAGATCGTAAGCTGGTGTAAGTAATCATTCAATCATCAAACTAAATTCAAAGAAAAGAAAGTAATACATGAAAATTGGGGCATAACAAAACACAATCCATCCAATCGAACATCAGATACACAAATTTAATTCAATTGAAATAACAACAAAAAATTATACAATTGTAAACACAAACACAGAGTGTATAGTTTACCTTAAAAACTTGGGGAGAAAGTGAGGATTGAAGGAGGTGATGAAGAGATTGATGTCCACAAATGGAACCGTCTGTTATTGTTCGTGATGATTCTCCGTTTTCATTTACAGCTTCTTCCTTCGTCTCCATTTTTCTCTGCACAAGTGACGCTTCCGTCTTGGACTCTATCAACTATATTTTTATATAACTTACTATGATATGATGCTCCCTAAACTGTGTTTAACCTAACACTTTCGTCTTTTATCTCCGGTCTTTGCTCTTTAATCTTTGTTTGTGGCCTGAAGCTTTTGACTTGTTTAAGTTAAGCCCAAGTTATAATGTTTATAATGTAAGATGAATTTGGTTATTTATAGGAAACTCAAGTTTAATGTTTATCTTTGTCATTTTTAATGGATTTAGATAATGAAGCTATCATCTAGCTTTGTGTCTGAGCTTTTTTACGTGGCATGATATTTGTTCTTACCCGTTTTTTTCCTGTAACAGTTGGTTGACGGGTTTTGACCCCAATCAATTTGGCTCGTAAAGAGGGTTATGGTGAGCCTCCGTTGCGTTCGTAGTAATGAAAGAGCCTCAATGTTGACGAAAAACGTCTATTGGTGCTAGAGATAGAGTTTTGATCTCGATCCTTACACGTCTTAGTGCATCGGTCATAGGTCTTTGCACCAACTGCTGTATAAAATAAATAACAATTTAATCTTGATTACTCAAAGCTCAAGTTTTACATAATATAAGATGATATATGTTGGTTGGTTTATTTGTTTGTTTTGTCTTGTATTTTTTTTAACTGCTAAAGTTGAAGGTGGTTTATTTTTTTCTTTGATTTTCTTCTTCTCCTCCAGCGTCTTTGTTTTCTTTTGTGTCTCGGTCCGATAATCGATCCTAGTGTATCATGTGTTGTTGCTTATTTGTGTTTGTTGTCTGGTTGTTGTTAATTTTATTGGTCGACTGGACATGCATCTGTTGGTTATGAGGGGTCTGTCATGGTTTCTTTGTATACATTCATCTTGATGTACGGGCGAGGATTTGACTGGGAAGTATAGGAACTAAAGGAGATTAAAGATTGTGGTGGTAGCGGTTAAAGATGATTGGAGAAATAGGTGGCCGAATACTGTAATAATGTGTGTGGATGTGTCGCATCACTCACGTCGGGTCTCATATCTTGTTTAATCTATTTATAAACTTTGTGTGTATGTAAAGAGAAATGTTGATGAGATTTTTCAAGGCATGTATCCTTTTTGAAAACTAAAGTGATTGAAAACGAGGTAATGAGTATTATGAATGACAACAGGGCGGGTTTGGGTGATCCCAACTACATACACGTTCACAAAAGTGTGTTCGACACCTGACCCAAAACTCGTCGGGTACGAAGTGTGTAAGTACACGCCAAGTTTCAAGAATAACCGAGAGTAATCTAGTGTACCTAGTAATAAATAAAATGTATTTAAAAATTAAATAACTAAAGAGCTGAGCCGAGCTTGAGTTTTAGAAATATAACTCGAAACAAGCCGGATCTGAACTTTGTTAAGCTTGAACCTCACTGAGCTATAACTCGACTTTTTTATAGCCTTGTTTTGAACCAAGGGTTGCGTAGTATAACTTTTAAAAAATTTAGGTAATCTCTTCTCTATTCTAAAGTAAATTATTTCCACATGATGACATTTGTCATTAGTATCACCATAATTAACCTCACATTTTTATGTTTCAAAAACTAGTTTACATTAATTAAATCATATCTTATACTAACAAATCAATTAAAATTTTATTTTCTTAATTATCAAGTATTTAATTAAATATTTTCATTAAACAAACATAATACACGGGTATCTAACTTATTACTATTTTATAAACAACGACAAAGGTATGTGACGTGTAGGTACCACCAAGTTTGAACTTTCATTTCAAGCATAACAACAAGTAATCATAGATACCTATTAGTAAAAACAGTCATTTTTAATTAGAGTTTGAAAAAATAAAAATCTCGCTCATCAAGCGAATTGTCTCTTGCTTGTTAGCCAAATTTATTTTTTTATAAAATAAAAATATCACTTAATCCTTGTTCAACGAACAGGCACCAAAAATATTCCATCTATTATTATGATGTGACAATCATTAAAAAAAATTAAAGGAACCCAATTTGAATCTTTTTATCTTTTAGTTTTTAATCAACAACTCTCTTCTCTTGAGGTTCATCCACGTATCCAAGCCCCACAAGCGTTTCCTAGTGATAGAATTTGTTGAACCAGAGAATTACTAAATAAAGACACACTTTTATTTAATAAGTTTGACTCACAACTATTTCTCTCTGGATTCATAAATCTAATCAACACCTAAGGTATTTATAACCATACCAACATACTCCTATTACAACTAGGAAACATAAACATAATAATAAACACAAACTAATTAGAGAATAACTCAAATACTAATAATAAATAGATAGATTCCTAATAACAATAAAATTGTTATTAGTTAATTCTTCTTCAACTCACCCCATGAGAATTATCGAACCGCTCTTAATGAAGTCTAATATCGTCATGTTTAATAGAATTTACCACTTACCAAATTGGTGAGGGCTTGATCCACATATCAATTGTTATAATTTATACAATATATATAACGGAATTTTCTTGTTCTTTTTAACTTATTCACGGTTGTTTTGATTGACTGAGACTCTGCGGGATCTGGTATCGTCTTCTTTTGTTCCTTTGTTTGTTTTGTTTTATTTTTCGTTTCTGTTTTGTCTTGCTTTCTTGTTTTGTTCTTTGCTAGCTTTGTGTTAGTTATTCAATGAAATTTATTGTTGTTGTTAATAAAAGCTACATGTAATATTTTCAAAGGAGATTTATTAGTTTTTTTTAATAGCAACACCTTGATTTTCAATGAGAAATACACCACAGCCTGTGGTCAGCAGGACAACAATCTCTGACCTAGTGCTCCTAACATAATTGTGTTACCAATGGGTCACTAACCCCATTGGCAGGAGATTTATTAGTTAACGCTTCTGAGAAATATATAATGTTTAGCGGTTTTAGCGGGCAAGGAAACCAGTGACACTAAGATGTGGCCTAATATAACTGTTACTAATATATTTCTTCCTAAATTATAACTTAATGTTTTTAGTTACCTTCTCGCTAATGTATAAAACCACCAAAGCTTAAAAGCTAATAACAAATTAACTAGTCATTAGTCCAATAGTCCGTAGCTCGCACCAACGATAATATATATACAACCCCATGACAAAAATGGTAAGCTAATGAATCCTTTAGTTTATTGACTTTTCGTATTGTTGAGTACATGATCAATATATATGGTATGGAAAGAAAAATTAACTTGAGAATTAAAAGGCATAATCTTAACGCCTTGCTACGTACACCCAGTTGGAGATATATATATTTGCTACAATTGTATTTATGTAGCTAGCTAGTTCTTGAAGGTATAACTCGACATGAAATCTCTAACAATAGGCCCTACCTTTTCTTTTGTCTTAATGATACAAAAGAACATTATCCTATATACAACTACCATGCCAAACAATACTCCAAGATCAATCCATTTAGAGTATCCCATCTCAACGTGCAATACGCTCTTTAGTAGTATTTCACCGTCAACTGTAGGAGGACCTCCTGGATACGCTGGGAACGTAAGCCCTTCAAACTCATTTTTGTACAATCCTTCTAACGCGTATCTATGAAATGAAATATAGTACATAGGATATTTCCAAAAGATATGAGGTAGATGGTTTGGCAACCGAAAGAACCCTGCACCTAGTATCATCAACCCTTGGACTCCAGCACCAGATATGATGCCCATGAGCAAATTTGGGACGATGGCTGCTACAATCATCATTTGACATTCGACCAACAACATTGCCATTAACACGACTAGTTCAAAATATAAGAATTGGTCAGGTTCTCTTTGGAGTCCGATGAACGAGTATGCTATTGCTCCTGGGATTAAAGAGATGAGAAGTAGGTATGGTGTTGAAGAGACCGCATGGCTAATAACATATGATCCAACCCCATAGTGTCCGTTTAGTCTTTCACATTGAAAAACCTACATACATGCAGATAAAGGGTTTGACTCGAAGTACATTTTGTTTATCCAATAACACATAAATAAAATGTATCAACAAACCTTAGTTTCTTCCACGAAGGAGGGGAACCCGCCAACGGCTAGAATAGTTAGGAACGAAGAAACAAACAAAATCATTGAAATCCTAGCCTGTTTGATTAAGAAAATATAGGTTTTGTGGTGAAATTACGACACAAATCTAATCTTTTAAAGTTATTAAACACTTGCACCTTTCAATCTAAAGCTTACATTAATGGAATCAAATTCGAAACCGATTTGGTAGAAGAGTGTTCCTAATGCAAAACCCAATGCAATATATATACCAAGTCGCAACCAATAATATCCTAGATCGCGATACATGTTCTTGAATGATCTTTCTGATAGCACCAAACATTGTGTAATGAAACTGGCTTGTAGGCCTCTTTTTCCCTCTATTAGATCTCCTTTCTTCAAAGAGAAAACAAGTTAATTTCGATTATTTTCTGTCTAATGCACATTATGAAAATAACTAACATGATGAGTATCAGTGTACCTCTGCACATAGAGTAGCTATTTCTCTTTGAATTTTCATGTACACTTCTGATGACTTGTAGGCTTCAGCAAGTGCATCGATTACAATTTTGTTATCACTGTCCTATAAGTGAGGAAAAAAGAACAGTTGAAAGAACATCTAGCAAGAACTTTGATTATTATTTATTAGTATAAAAAGAGGCAATTCTGATGAGTTCCACAACTATGAACACATGCATATCCGGTTGATGAATAATGTCTTACCTCGTCAAAATCCGTATTGATAGTCATTAGGTAATGATCTGCAGGACTTTGAAGATCTGGACAAGGAAAGCCATTTACTGCAAAAAACTAATGGTAACAAAAAAAGTTGTAGTTATATTCATTGTTTTATTATGTCTTCTAATTAATTATTACTGTTTAATCTGTTATGATCATAATAAGGATGATAACCTTGTTTGCAGCAAGAGTAGGACCAAAGTATAATGTTTTCCCTAAAGACAAAAGACAAAGATTGTTGAAAAGCCCAAAAACTTGACTACTAGGTTGATGGATGGCCGTGACAACAGTCATCTTGTATTGTTGAGTGAGCTTAGCAATCCTGCTCATGACATAGTACGATGATGCGCTATCTAGACCACTTACAGGCTCGTCAAGTAGCAGAAATTTGGGGCGGGTTAAGAGTTCTAGACAGATGCTTAGACGCCGCTTTTGGCCACCACTAAGTCCTTTGATCCCCCAGCCTCCTATTCTTGTGTTCGTAGCATCTTGGAGCCCCATATCCTTTATAGTTTTATCTGCTATCTCCCTCTTCTTGGATTTTGACATGGATTTGGGTAGCTGCAGTTCAGCTGAGTAGTAGATGGTTTCTTTAACCGTTAGAGTCCATGTTAAAACTTGTTCTTGGGTCATATATGCCTACATTTATTTGAAAAGGTATAAGGATATATTAGCTAGTGTATCCAATAATTTAAACTTATCTTAAAAGTGGCATGTGCATTGAAGATCTAAAAAAAGCTTGCTTAAAAACTCAAATCAGGCCGACCTTAAACAAGCTCAAGATCATGTTGTGGTTCATGTATTAAACGGGCTCGGGCTTGAGGCCGTCCCAAGCCTAAATGAACCCGAGCTCAAGTTAATCAAGTTTGAATGTAATGTTATCGGTCAAACTTGTAACTAATCTAAAGTGGTAGTTTGGTGTCTATTATGTAATATTTGTTAGTTGTAAGGCTAAGTGTGTATCATGTGTAAATTAGAAACTAACTATAGGTTTATGACCTACGCCCACGTGATCCGATGACTGGGTCTTAATTGGATCATTTCCGAGTCCGACATGTGTCGTGCATCACGTCGGGAGAGTCTTTTTTTTTTTTTTACTTTGTTACACGCGTAAAAACGTTTTCGACTTCGACATGTATGGTGCGTTAGTTTGACATGTGTCGTGCGTTGCAGCGTCAAAGTTTCTTTTACTTCGTTACACGCGTTAACAAAGTTTTAGACTTCGGCCGGTGTGGTGCGTTGCGATGGTAGAGAGAGATGGAGGTTGGAAGTGTACATATCCAAAGTATGGGTCCAAAATGTAAATATGTGAAAGATGAGGGTAATCGTGAAACATATAAATATGTCAAAACTCAAAATGAAGAGGCAAAGTGGTACTTTGGAAGAAAGGGCCAAATAGACGCGTTGGTTACTTGTGGCTGAGTCATGATCTACTGTGTCCAATAACAATGAATTGAAGTGAGGCTGATCGTGTTTGATCATCGATCATACCATGGTGCCATATGCAAGTCTTGAATTATGTCCGTTGATTAGAATTCGCCCAGTTTGCCTCGTGTTTGAAGCTAACCGCCCTACATATAACCAACGTACATGTCAGTAAAACTATTCAACTAATAGTTGCATATATATAAGAATTGAAACAAGTAACAATACATGTACAGAAATTTTGATCATCTTCACGTACACAAAATTAAGTTACATACCAGCCAGTGAATCAAGTAGAGTAGACTTGCCACAACCAGAAGGACCCATAACGGCAACAATCTCCCCTGGTTTAGCGTAACCAGTTGCATCATTAAGTATGGACTTATATCCATTTTTCTCATTAGATCTTGATTTAACCGCCACCCCAACCTTCTCCCACGTCAAATAGGCTCCACTGGCGCCCAATTTTTTATCCGTCAGAGTACCTAACTCAGACTCGTTAGTAATTTGGATGCAAGATACTCGTTGTTCATCCGCTGGTTCAGGACATATTCCATTAGTTTTTCTAAAACTACCCATACATGCAGATTTAAAGATTGAAATGATAGATGTAGCTAGCTAGCTAGCACAATAAAGAAAATTTAGAGCGATAGATCGAGGAGTTTGGAATTGGAATGATGTGATGAGTAGGAGGCTACTGATCATATATAGAAAATTTCATGATCTGTCATTAATACATGGTTGTTCAACTTGTGGATTATTTTCCTTGAGCCAAAGTAAGGGTGGACCGTATGATAACATATGTGAATTAATTGTGACCCAATCTTCACTAAAAACAATAATTATTGTAAATCAACACGATGGAACTTGCTTTCTTGTGTGTTGCGTGAGGACACGTACACAAGTTTTTAATGCTTAACGCTCAAGTGTTTAATGTCCGTGGTGTTGCATTTTGACCAACGTACATGGGTTTTTGCCGACAAAAAAAATATCTATTAAGCGTCACAGTCGTTCGTTAAAGTGTATGCAAGATTTATTGTTTAAGACTATAAAAACACCTATTACCTATATAAGTCTTAAACGTTATCTCATGCATTAAAAGTTATTGCAGTGAACACTCAAGTCGTTAGATTGTTTTAATTACCTTTCTGCGTCGTTGAAATGTAGGAGCTTTGGTTCTGAAACTTTTCTGTTTACCAAAATACACAATCATGCGTAATATATATTCATATCATACACACGTAAGCTTCTGATTTAGCATAAAGGCCTATTTTGCCTTAGAATCGGATGTTCTAGCTTATCATCACCCAATGAGGACAAATATACCATCATAGCCTTTATTAAACTCTACTAAAGGGACAGCCAAAAAGCCATATATATACGGGTCAAATGAACAAAATACTAACAATATATATAAATCTTGATTCAAAGGCTCAAAGCTAGACTCAAAAACAAACCAACATGCATGTTCCTATAAGTACAGACTCAATGGTTTAGCGGACCGGAAATGGGTGACAACGAAAATGTAGCCATGATTATATAACTATTACTAGAACTTTAGACGATCGAGTGGACTTCCGAATATATAACTAGATATTTTTAGTTAGCTTCTCGTGTATGTAGAAATTAACCCACCAAAGCTTAAAAGCTAACAAAAAAATTACCTGATACGACTCCAAGACAAAAATGGTAGCTAATTTGTGCATTAGCTTATTGATCACTTGTCATATTATTGAGTACATGATCAGTGGTATGGAAAGAAAATTTGACTCAAGAATTGTATTTAGCGGCTCGTAAACTGTATCAATCAAGTAAAAACAAGCGAGCTATAGAAAATAATTAATCCAGCTTTAGCAAGAGTGTTTTTAATCTGTCTTACAGTGCCGCAAAATATGTACGTACGGAATAAAAATAACATGCCAAACAGACCTAAATCGTGACAATTGCCATAATCAGGTTATTGCTAGTGTAGGATCGTTAACGCGGCGGATTGAATTATGTGATCATTGTGATGTGAAGAACAAGAACATAGAATATGATCATGCACACAGTAAACATTGTGATTTCATGATTACATGATGAGTTCTTTACAATACATACATCCATACATATGTATACTACATACACGAGATTTTCCCGGGAAGATAACCGACAAAGAAACGGTTATGATGGTTAAACTTAACTGTTAATTTTCCCACCAAAACTGCCTTATCGGGTTGTGACCCGTGACCCATATTGCTAACTAAGACAGTAAGACCCAGACATAATGCAAACTGTTTTGACCCATTAAGGCCCTAACCTATTTATACATATGTAAAGTTTGATTTACTTTTACTTTTACATTTTCATTTCTTATGATTTGTATTGGACTTATCACGTGTTCTCATTCATATATATATATATATATATATATATATATATATATATATATATATATATATATATATATATATATATATAAATCTTCTTACTCTTAAAAAATCGTGGTCTGGCTTTTATATATATTAATGGTTTTCACGTACGTCCTAGCTTGTATCACTTGATTAAAATTTAAAAGTACAATGTTGACGCATATCGTGTAGACTCACTCCATCTCCATTTATTAAACAAAGACATTATCCTTCCTCTCGTAAATGGTTTGAAAAATATGTAACCGGCAAGGCCGGCTTAACGATTTTTGAGGCCTTAAGCAAAAATTACTTTTGAGGCCTACCGTTAAAACCATCATTCTTTATCGGGGGCCAAGATGAGGATTAGAAAACTAAAAAGTTAAAAAGCTAAACCCGAATCTTGCTTTCTAATTGGTTTTGACATGACTAGAAAACAACAAATCACTTTATACAACCTAACTAAACTAATCAAATGAAAATTACCAAAGTGAATCACTTTAGACTTGCAAACATATATATATTGTATTCATAAAAGATACATTTCATAAGAACAAATTCAATTCCCGTCATTTCCAAATCCCAGAGATGATTTTCAAACATATTAATACATAAGTTCTAGAATTTTGGGGCCTAAGAATTAATTGGGCATAAAACAAGACCTTATTTTTTTTACTATAACGGTCCGGCCCTGTAAACCGGCCAGACAACTTACCAACAAATTAAATTCATATATGGCCAACTCGATGAACCCAATTAAAAGAAACATATGGAATAGTCCTTTTTCTATAATTCATCAACATATATTAATTTATCCTCTTGGTTCTTGTAATGTTTTATAAATATCTAAAAATATCATTTAGTTTTTATTTATATTTTTTTTTGTATTTCACTAGAATTTATATAACTACTAATAGGGATGGTTGGTGCTTTGCACTTGCATCTCCCGTTCCATCACGTCGCGTTTCACTTTTTCTTACTTTAACGTATTAACGATTTTAATCCCTAAATTTTAATGCATTGACGGTTTTAGTCCCCGACTTTTACTAATTGTCATTTGAGCTCCTGATTAGTTTTTAACTTTGATATCTTACTCCACTAATTTGACATATAGTACGACTTTTACTAATTGTCATTTTAGCCCCTGATAAGTTTTTGACTTTGCTCTCTTACTCTACTTTGACATATAGTACGACTTTAATATTGTTAACGTGTTGACCTCTAACTTTTGATATTTCATCGTTGTTTAACATGTGACACATTACGTTTTTGCGTCGTGACGTACGGGGCATGAGATTTTTTTTTTGTCAACATATATGACGAAGTCAAATACGCAATCCGACTGTGTGATCGGGCTGCTGCAACGCGCAACCTGATGTTAAATCTAGTTTGTATCATAAACTAAGTTATCTTATTATAATAAATAAATAAATACTTTTTTTCTTCATTAGTCATTTCCTCATCTCTCTTTTGTTAAATGATGCACTCTCATTTTTTAAATAACTCACTCTCACTTCTATTAATTCCTAAAATAACCATTTTTAAAATGTTACATATGTAATGTTAATTAATTAAATAGTTTTATGAAAACTAAGTTTATAATTGAAAACTCTAAAAACTACATGAATTTGTTAACTCTTAATTGTTTTTTTACCATTGCGTTCATACTTTGTATTATTTTTTATTTTTTATCGGATAACTTTAATATTATTTAAATAAATACATATAACAGTAAAAGTAGGTAGATCACTAAAATGTTTTTAGACAACAAAATAAAATTCCATATGTTATAAGATATTTCTTAATAAAATATAATAATATGAATCAACAAAATAAAATATATGTGTAACTAGAGTAACTAATTGACTGATGGTGTAACTAATTGACATAAATATAGGTTGGGTCCAAAGTGACAGGTTTTTCATTAATCAATAATCACATATGTAATGTCCGTGGTTTTTTCTCTTAGCTCATGTGCGCATGTATATGAAGGAGTTAACCGATGGTGAAGGATTGAGATGGCTAATACCTGATGGTGTAACTAATTGACATAAATATAGGTTGGGCCCAAAGTGACAGGTTTTTCATTAATCAATAATCCCTGTACGTGTATGAGCCCAAAAACAAACTAATTTAGGTGAAATTGTCACAACTTTGAACGTATAGGGATCAAAACTGTAGATCAAAGCATAACTTGAGGTGCAACAGTTGTAAACTTCACCAAAAGTCCAAAACAGAGTAACAAACCAACACCGATCCGTTATCGTCGTTTCCAATTTCCTGATTCGATAACCGGCGGTTTCGAATCTCCGATAGCCGGAAAACGTTGCCGGAAAACATGGCGATAGATATCACTGAACCAGATACCTCACAACCGCTAGCTAATACTCCTACAACCAGCTCATCAAACCCTACCTGCAACAATCTGAGAGTTAGGGCCAAACCCGACCCGGTTCTCGCAACATGTCGATGTTTCAGCTTCGTTACTGTTGTGGCTTCGATTCTATGCATTGTTGTTAATGTCATTTCAGCTATTCGATCATGGACAAATGGATTAGATGTACGGTTGTATGCTGTTTATCTGTTTTTTTCGTTTCTACACGTTGATTTTTTTATGTTGCTGAAAATGTTGTGTTTTTTGTAGATATTTGATGGTATATTTCGGTGTTATGCGGTGGCTATTGCGGTTGTTGTGATTCTTGCTGAGACTGAGTGGCCGTTCTTCATCAAGTTTTGGAAGGTTGTTTATTTTGCTTAATGTTCTAAACCCCCCTACTTTTATAGTGTCTTATGTTAATCTTTCTAAGATGATAATAAATGTTTATTACATTATAAGTTGCACTCGTTTTCTGCCATTAAGTAATCTTTACCGCGCAAGCTGCATTTTACTTCACACAAGTTTGGTTAGTATGTCATGGTGGCCGGTCTTGTAAAACACTTTAAGGTCATCTGCACTGCGCAAGTTATGTTTTATCTAGTAATGAGTGAGTTATGTTTAATCTTGATGTGAAGGAGAGAAAAAGATGGATATGATCTCATCTTGATGTGTTTCAGGTACTGGAGTATTGGGCTGGCAGGGGGATGCTGCAAATTTTGTAAGTCCAGTTTTACATGTGTTAATTATCCATTGTACAAAATCTTGATGTGTTTTGGTTTTTACTTTAGTGTTGCTGTTACCACAAGAGCTTATCCTGGTATATATCGGGAGCGCCATGAGATTCTTCTTCTGCAGGACATAGCCAGTTACACACTTCTTGCATGTGGCATGATTTATGTTGTTTCAGTAAGTTAAATTAACAGGATCAAGGAGCAATTTTAATTACATCCATATTTTGTTACTTAGGAAGCTAGAACTCATCGGCAATCAACTAAATTTCTAGGGAGTGTTGTGCCTTGGTTTTCTCAAACGTGCTCGCCAACAAAAAGAAGTTTCAACACAGCAAGCCCTTAAAGATTTGCAGGTAACCTGTTCATAGTTTTTTCCAATGAAAGATAACTAGTTGGTTTGTCTTGAATCTTGAATGGCACTTTTGACCCGTTTACCTACAAATGGGTTGATTTGAGTTGTGCTTCAACTTTTATTTCTGATGCGGGTCAAGTGGGTTAAAAGTTAAAAGGCATTTGAAGTGTATTCAATTGTGTAAAGGCCTCCTTAGTTGGTTTATTAAAAAAGATTACATTATTTTGATGATGACATAGTTCCTATAATCATATTAATGATTAATCACATTTTACTGTTTATAAAATGGTGTGTAGTGAATAAAAAAATGTATGTGGGGTCAGATCAACCCAACCTGACCCGTTCTAAATAACTACTACCTATTTAGACCTCTTACCTAGGTGACCTCCACTCATAGTCTCAGACCACTTCTACTCTTTTATTTGCAAATTAGTCACATTGGAAGATGACGTTTTCATGATATTCAACATGTTTTTCTGATGTGAACATTTTAGGAACTAGAGCGCCGTCGGGCAAAACTTGAAGCACTGCTGATAGTTGATACCCCTTGATACAAATGGCGCCAGACTGCTAATGTGCTACAACTATAATGGAGTAGATTGAGTGCAACTTTGGTGTTTCATTGAAGATAATTTGATAGGAAGATGCCTAATTCTTTGGATTCATTTGTATAAAAACTGGATTTGATATGTTGGTTTTCATATTCTGATAATTACAACTGATGTAATTACCATATTTGACGCTAGAAATGTTTTCTGCTAATTCAATTTACCTTTTGATTTTTGATGAGTAGAGATTAATACTTTTATTGTTTGTAAAAGAGTCACAAAAATAAAAGCCATAACCTAATGTGCACTAATACATAAGCATTAACAAGCCATGTTCTATCCTTGCTCTTTTTCAATCTTCTATGAATCATCTCATCACACTAGTCTAAATATATAAACAAACAATTTAAAGTAATATATTTATTAAAACTGAGTTTTATCAAATATAGAGTATTTTCCCCAATAACTTAGGACTTTCAATGTAAATATCACAATATATGTTAGCCTGTTAGGGATGTCCATGAGCCGAGTCAAAGCAAGCGGACCTTCTCTCCAGCTTGGGTTCATTACAAACCAAACTGAACCGAACCGAACCTATCAGCTCCTTTACAACTGAGCCAGGAATGAACTAACTTTTCCGAGCGAACTTTGAGCGATTTTCATAGCCCCACTATCTAGTGTGTCATCCTGTTTAAATTTAGAGAAATATACTGAAACAACATCATGTCATAAACTTTTATTACTAAATATGAAACTATCTTTTATCACATAAATGATTTAAAAAATAGTTAAACAAAGGTGGACTTAATTGGGGAAAATAGTATGTTGGATCGGATCCACATCTTTTGAAAAAGATCAAGGACTGTTTCTGTAAATCTTTAAAAGATTTAAACGACATCGTATATCACTATATCTGAATCTAATACAATACAAACATACAAAGGCGGGCAAAATTCAAAATTATTCTCAAAAAGCAAAAATGGCAGCCGCTTTGTAACTTCAGTTCGAACTTCGAGCATCTGATTTGTGGCTCTTCAAACTCTGGTTGAAAATTTGGTTAATCGAGTCGTTTTTCATAAGATTAAGGTACGATTTGGTTGTTACATTTAGTGATTATAACTACAAGTTTGTTTCGGTGTCTGATTTATGTTTAGGGTTTCTTTATTTTGTATTTTAGTATCATTCGTTAAATTAGTTTGATTTGTTCGTTGAATGTATGAGCATTTGGTTGATTGTTACTTGCAAAGTAAGATTTGTACCATTTCTTAGCTTTATTTCACTTTTAGTTAATCATGTTCAGGAAGAAAGATGTAATTTTTGAATTTTGATGTTAAATTGACAAGTATTTGTCAGATGAATGAATAATAACTGCATTGATTTTTGCATATACTTGAATTGAAATATATGGAGTTTAAGATGTAAACAGTTTGCTTAAAATCTTGGGATTAAATCTGTAATTTCTTGATTTTACTTTACTATAAATGGTGCCAGTTACTTATAAACTGTTTAATGTGACACCTTAGTTTGTTTAAAATAGTGTTTAATGTGACACTTTAGTTTGTTTAAAATAGATTAGCTAGAGAAAAAAGTAAAGAAATTTTCATCCAAGATTTTGTAATTGATCCATTCTCAGCCACGGTAGAGTCCATCTTGTTGCGATAGGATTGGACATGAAAAAATAAGTTTCAGATGTGTTTGGGAGGGAGAAAAGTCTTCATTCGGGCAACCAAAAACAAAGGCGTGAGCTATTAGGGCAAAAATGATAAATTGGTTGGTATGAGGGGCCTTGTGTGAAGGATTAGGACTTTTGTAGAAATTGAAAGATAGTCAAGCTATATAAAAGTGAATTTTAGTTGCGGATAAACATGAATCATTGTGGTCATGATATGTCATCTATGATCTATATGTGCGTTTATATGTGAAGTTTTCTTATTTGTTTTGATCTTTAAACATTTTCATTGTTCTACGAAACAACATAGGTGTGATTATGTCCTGGGTACTTTTAGTGAGAACAAATGTGATTATGACAATTATATCCAATGATTAATTAAAGAAAAATGTATATATCTGTGACTCTGTTAGAAGCCGTGAGCTTTTCTGACAGCAGCCTTATAGACAACCAGAAATTAATCATTTCTTTTTTAAACGTTCTTAGTTGGTTGGAATTATTACATCGGCTAACGGGTGGTGGTCTCTCATGTTGTATCAAACAGGAAACCTTGAGATTCACCACACACACACAATGATAGAAACTAAAGGAATGGATGTTCTTGAAGCACTTGAAGAAGTTAGAGCCCAGAAGGAAAAACTTGAGGAAGAGGTTCGTATCAAGACAGACTTATGCAATAGCTTCAGAAAAGCTCAAGATGAACTGTTAACTAAAGTTCAAGAAGCAAAATTACAATCTGAAAAACAAACCCAAGAACTAAGTGCCAAATCTGAGGAATTATCAACACTTAGTCAACTTCATCAAGACCTCAAATCAAGTTTCCAAGAAAAAGAATCGTCATTTAAACACCTTAATTTAGCAATTGAAAAGCTTCGGTATGAACATGGAGAACAACTTGGAAAGTTTGAGGAAGAAAACAAAGAACTCGTCTTGGCTTTGGAAGAAGCAAAAACAACTTCAGAATATTTGAAGTCAAAAGTTGATTCTTGTAACATGGAGATTGAAGATCTAAAGAGAGCTTTATCACTTAAAGATAAAAAACTTGCAGAAATTTCTGATAAATCACAAACAACCAAGGATCTGTTTCAGAGAGATGAGGTGATAAGTAAACTGGAGGAAAAACACAGAGATGTTCAAGATCAGTTGAAGTGGAAGAATGAGCAGTTTCAACATCTTGAAGAAGCACATAAAAAGCTACAAGATAATTTTAAATCTAATAAAGCAGAATGGGAAAACGAAAAATCATCTTTGCTTCAGGAGATTTGCTCACTTCAAACAAATCTTGATTCTCAAACAAGAATATCTGAAAACCTTCAGACCGAATTGAAGATATGCAACCAAGCTTTAGCACATGAACAGAGCAATAAAAAGCTGTTGGAAGTCGAGATTTCAGAATACAAATCACGGTTTGATGATGTTTACTCCGAGTGTAATGAAGCAAAATTGACAATCGAAAAATTGTCTCATAAAAGGGATGAAGAGGTTGCAGAATTAAGAGATACTTTGGCTGCAAAAGATTCGTTATCCAAAGAAATGAGATATAAATTGGAGCATTTGGAACAAGAGAATAAGGATCTAATTGCATCTCTTAAAGAGTTTCAAGAATCTCAAATTAGTAACTGTGGAACAACAGGCTCATTGAAGAAACTTCAAAAGAAATATAATAGTTTGGAACAAGTACACAAGAAGTGTAGTGAGAAATTGAAAATTGAAGCCGAGTTGAAATCTGAATTAGAAAAGATAAGAAAAGAGAGAGATGATTATTCAAGAAAACTGAAAGTTCAAAGTGAACAAGTTATGCAACTACAAGAAGAGTTGCATTCTAGTCAATGCTTGCCTGATGTTCAAAATGAAGAAATGTCTTTGGTGATTCTTGCGTTGAAGACCCGACTTTCAGAAATTTATACGAAAATGGAGCAAAAAAACACAGAAAATGAAGATATGATTTTACATCTAAAAGAAGAATTGGAGGTCAAGAACAATGCTATTTGTGAGGTAAACTTATTTTTTTCTAAAAAATGTGAGGAAGTGGCATCGTTGACAAAGAAAGTTGAGTCATTTGATAAAATGAAACAACATCAACTTGTCATGGAAGTACTGCTTGCTGAATCATCCAGAAAGCAAGTTTTGTTGGAAGAACAAATTCATGCATTCGAAAATTCTCAAATTCAAGATGATAAAAATCGTTTAGACGTTTTATCACAGAAATTAGTTGAACTGGAGAAAGAGAAACTGTTTCTTAAAAGCCAGAATATGCAACTTGAAACGGAGAATCAAAGCCTTCTACATCGAGTAAATGAGCAAAATGAAAAAAATATTGATTTGCAGCAACAGCTTGTTTTACTAGAAAGATTGATTACAGAAAGACCTGAGGCACTAAAAGAGGAAAAAGAAAAGAATTTAGAAATTATTGAAGATAAAGAAACAAGGATAAAGAGCTTTCTAAAGGTTATAGAAGAGAAAAACCAGAAGATAGAAGAACTCATGAAAGATTTGACAAATGCTTTAATGATCTCTGAAGAAAAACAGAAACTGGAGGATGAATTTTTTGGTTTATGTGCGAAAGTTAAAGTCAAAGACGAGTCCTTGTTAAAGTCAACTCAACGGGCAGAAGAACTAGAAGGCTTTCTGCGGGTCAACAAATTAGAAACCAAAAATCTGATGGATGAGAAAACGTGTCTGGTGAGTCAAGTGAATAAACTTGAGGCTCAAAACCAAGTTTTATATGAAGAAAAACAGAAATTGAAGGATGAATTTTCTGGTTTATGTGAGAAAGTAAAAGCGAAAGATGAGTCCTTGTTAAAGTTAACTCAACGAGCAGAAGGATTAGAGGACTTACTGCAGGTCAACAGTTTAGAAACCGCAAGTCTAATGGACGAGAAAACACGTTTAGTGAATCGGGTGAATAATCTTGAGGCTCAAAACCAAGATTTATATGAAGAAAAACAGAATCTTGAGGATGATTTTTCGGGTTTATGTGAGAAAGCCAAAGATGAGTTCTTGTTGAAGTCAACTAAACGAGCAGAAGAGCTAGAGGACTTACTGCGGGTCGACAAATTAGAGACAGAAAAACTGATGGAAGAAAAAAAGTGTCTGGTGAGTCGAGTGAATAACCTTGAGGCTCAAAACCAAGTTTTATATGAAGAAAAACAGAAATTGGAGGATGAATTTACTAGTTTGTGTGAGAAAGTCAAAGCGAAAGACGAGTCCTTGTTGAAGTCAACTCAACAAGCCGAAAAACTAGAGGACTTACTGCAGGTCCACAAATTAGAAACAGAAAAACTGACAGATGAGAAAAAGTGTTTGGTGAATCGAGTGAATACTCTTGAGGCTCAAAACCAAGATTTATATAAAGAAAAACAGAAGCTGCAAGATGAATTTTCTAGTTTATGTGAGAAAGTTAAAGTGAAAGGTGAATCCTTGTTGAAGTCAACTGAACGAGCAGAAGAACTAGAAGGTTTGCTGCGGGTCAACAAGTTAGAAACTGAAAGTCTGATCGATGAGAAAACATGTCTGGTGAGTCGAGTGAATAATCTTGAGGCTCAAAACCAAGTTTTATATGAAGAAAACCAGAAACTTGAGGATAAATTTTCATGTTTATGTGAGAAAGGTAAAGTCAAAGATGAGTCCTTGTTGAAGTCAACTCAACGAGCAGAAGAATTACAGAACTTGCTCCGGATCAACGAAGTAGAAAGAAAAAATCTGACGGATGAGAAAACACGTTTGGTTAATCAAGTTAATAATCTTGAGGAGCAAAACAAAGGTCTATATGAAGATATTGTACAGATGTCACTACACAAGGATGATTTGCTAAATCAAATGGAAACAGCATCCAAACAGATGGAAGAATATTTTAAAGATGTTGAGTTGACAGGGATACTGGAAAACATGCTGCAGGAGCATTGAAACATATTCATTGCTAGAGTGATTGTTTGTAATCTCATAGTTTTCAAAACAAAATCTGTAGTTTATTACGTTTAATGTGCTGTCAAATGTTAACTACAAACTTGCCGGATGAGTAACTAAATCTCAATAAAAAAAATCCATTAAAATACTACCCGGGAAGAAGTGGGTAGCGAATTTATGATGTGATTCTTGAATACTGATTTATGGTGGTTTTTTAACCTGGTACTTTTAAAAAAGATCCTATCCTCTTGCAGTTGGAGCTGCGCTCCGAACGACGAAATATCAAGTGTTTAAACCTAACAGTGCTTCAATTAGATTTAAAAATTTTGTCGTTCGGAGTGTTGTTTCGAGATATCTTTTACAGTTTCACATCAATTGACTCGTATTCTCTTTCTAATTAAAAGTTCTAGAATGTTGGTCTTGAATTTGAAAAAAAACGTAACAGCCTAAATTTTTTTTAAAGATGATATGTTGGTTACCAAAGTGATAAAATTAAAAGGCATAGCTAATATTGATTGGCAAAAGGTGAAAGTTAAACCATTTAAAACCAATAAAAAAAAATAAGTAAAATGTATTTTTTTTTGTTTTTACTATAAAGTTGCTACATCATTTTTATTCAATCAATACCGGTTCAGTACATTGCCTATGCAATATTGATACTTGATGTCAATGTGATACGGATATGGATCATGATTTGAAGATCAAGATTTGAATTTAAATTATTAGATTTATCTTTTAATTTTATTAGTTATTTGTTTTCCTTATTTTGTGGTATTTTGTTTCCTATTATGTTTAATTCTTTTATTATAAGTATTAGGGCTTTAGGTTTGTTTTCAAGAAGTTTATATTGATTATTAAATTAAAGAACATTGTTCTTGGAACCTTTGGTTCAGTTTATCGTCTTTGATTATCAATTGTTCTTGAACCATTTGAATATTCCGTGGAATCGGGAAAGATACTCATCATCCACGGTTAACTCGTCCCGGACGGGTTCTTCCTGTTCCGTTTCCTTCCAAGTCGACGATACCTCAAGATCTTGGACTCGTTTCTGAAGTCTTTTGATCTTAAGATCCCGGGGGTCGGGATAGACACCATTGCTGCCTCGGGCGGCGAATCTGCAAATAAAAAATCTATCTTTTCCACCGGCACGTGAACCACCAATGTTCTTGTCGATGCCTCCGGCGGCGACTCTTCGAACAAGAAAACAATCGTCTCCACGTAGAGCCATTTGAAACCAAAGCTCTGATACCAAATGATACCGATTCCACGGAATATTCAAATGGCTCAAGAACAATTGATAATCAAAGACGATAAACTGAACCAAAGGTTCCAAGAACAATGTTCTTTAATTCAATAATCAATATAAACTTCTTGAAAACAAACCTAAAGCCCTAATACTTATAATAAAAGAAGGCCTTGTCTATTCACACACCCTAAAATTCTATCCACACACCTGTTTTAAAACCAGGCGCCGCGGATAGGCCTTGGTGCGACGCTTGAGTCACTTTTCTGTCAACGTCAACCGAGGAATGTCGTAAACAAGGTGGAATTTGGTCAAACTTGGACATATGCGCCGCATATATGACCCAGGCGCCGATGATGTTGTTGGCCGCATATATGACCCAGGCGTCGCGCCGAGGGCCATGCGCGGCGCATAAGGGTGTTGACGCGTGATTCACATCCGAGGATGTGTCTGGGATAAGAAGTGACCAGGCGCGACGCCGAGGTCTATGTGCGACGCCTAGGGGTGCGGGAAATAAAAACATGGGGTGTGTGAATAGGAAGCATGGGTGTGTGAATAAGATAGCCCTAAAAGAATTAAACATAATAGGAAACAAAATACCACAAAATAAGGAAAACAAATAACTAATCTATACTATATATAAAGAGGATTAGAGGGGTAGTTTAAGATACCCAAAAAATAAGAACAAGTATATTTTTTAATGCATATTGTACAAGTAAAAATGAGGGTATTAAGGTCTTTTAAACTAATTCTATTTTAACCCTCATAAATAATTACACCATAACCCTTAACTTTAAGTAATGTGCAACTATTATTACACTACTAATCCATGAATCGGAAAGAATGCAATTTGTTTACACTTTGGGCCATTACTTAAAATATGTTTGGTTTTAAAAGCTGCTGAAAGTATCATTTTAATCGGCATGATTTTACGAACGATTTGGTGTATAAATTTTATAAAACCAATCTATAATTCTTTATGTACAAACACTTATGCATGAATGTACAATTACATTTTGCACTACCGATTTTTTATTCTGAGTTTTTTAAAAAACCTATTCATGTGTTGCAGTTTTTACTTGTCAAAGCTAACTTGCATGATGTACGGAGAAGTTAAACCACAACTCTTTTATTGCTTCACTTTCAAAGGCAATATAGCTACTCTTCGTTCAAATTCAAAATCTTCATTTACATCTCATCCCTTCAAATTCATAATCATCATTCTTATGGTGGCCTCTTTATTCTCAGTTGCTCTTCTCCGTATTTGTAGTTACATCCCGTCGCACCACCATGTGATCCGTTCTCTCCATCGTACACCACCACCGATGTCCCTGTTCGTCGTCGCACTAGTCGAGCAATTGAAATCATAAAAAAAAGATATCATTAGGTATGTAGTTCACAATTCTTAAACTTTATTTTCTATGAATAAAGATGTTTCAATAGGATTTCATCTATTTTAGGGTTCAAAATGGTGATTTGGTGGTCTTTGGTCGCATGGTGTTCACTGGGATAGAAATTGAATTATGTGACCTAACTGAGTGATTTAGTTTCTATTAAGCAACAACTTGATTGCTTGATTTTAGGAATGTTATGGTCATAGCTAGAATTTTGATTATCATAACTTATTAAGCTATGTTTCCATGAGATGTTTAGATTAAGAAATAAACATTAGCTTTAAGACATATATCTTATATATCCTGTCTATTCATAGATCATTTAAACATTTATAGTATGAATATTTGATGGTTTAGGATTTGATTTGCATGCAAGGTGTGATGAAGAAGCAAGATGAATTTCTTTAATGTAAAGGACGTGCATGCCTTCTGGCCATTGATGATTATCACCTCATTTGTACTTTCACTGATGGTGATTTCAACTGAACACTCAAAGCTAGCAAAGAGGACATTTTCAAACCTGATATTGGTGAAACATGCTAAAGATATGCCCCCAGACACAATCTTTTTATTTTTGTTTGTGTTTTTTTGTTCAAATGATGTTACAAATAATATGTTTTTGTGATATGTGTGACTAATAATAATAGGAATCCAAAGATTATTAAAGGATGCAGGATCCTCCATTCCATGTTTAGTTTCCTCCATTCCCTGTTTAGTTGTTGCCTATGATTAATAAAGAAAACAAAGTGATAGGTATAGTGAAATTTCATGGCTTGGTATCTGTTGGTCTTTAAAGCTGTTGTGACTTCTTCATTTCAAACTGTTATATTTTATATTAAACAATCTGATTGGTCGATTTAGTTTATTGCAAAGGAGACGGCTTATATGTTGTGGTTTGTATTTGTCTCAGGTGCTATCTGCTTAGTATTTGGTTTCCATGTAAGCTTCTGAAGTTCCTACTGCTCCGGTCTATTAGGTGTGTTTTCCATAAATAAAATTGTTTGAAGATTTTATATTTTGGGAATATAAGCTGTTATAAATAATGAAATTGCATATCTTTTTTCAGTATCAATCTTCTGCAATAGGGGGTGAAGCCATTTGTGGTTTACATAAAGTTATTAGCATTTCACCGTTTCATGGTGTTATCCGTTGATTATAGTTTTTCATCTTTGATGATGCTTTATCTCACCTACTTGAAGCGGAGAAGAGGTAAGATAGTTGTTTTGCTTGCATTAACTTTATTACGCGAGTTGATTCGGTCAATCTTACGTTTGATCAGATCGTTAGAAATCAAAGTTTTAGCTAAAACATGAGTGTGTCTCACAGTGGATCAAACATCATAGAAACTTACTAATTTTGTAAGCATATATGCTATGCACATTAGTTGTCTATAATTTGTTTGAAAATTGGACAAAAATGTGTTTGCGGGCAAACCAAACCTGGCAGGACCTGTTTCAAACCATGATAAATATGACTTGTATCAACCCCAAGTCCCTGACCCGTTTCAACTCATTACCCAACCACTAGACCTGATTATGATGCCACCTTAATGTTTTAATTTTTGGTCAATATGGAGTTTACATGTGTGTAGGTTTCCTTTTAGAATGTTAACTTCCATAGTTACACTTCATTCTTTTTTTGGTCTTTTTCTTTATTTCTTTGTATGGATGTTTTAAGATCCATAACTTATATTTGCACTTCATTCTTTCTTAGGTCTTTTCTTTATTTTCCTTGTATGGATGTTTAGGATCCATAACTTGTTATCATAATTGGCTGGACAGGTTCGTCATTTCAGATGTTGTAAAACTATATTTTAACTATTGATAAGTTAATTTGGTTACAGGTTTTAACATATCAATATCTTGATGCCAAATTAAAGTCACATAACATGTGTGTTTTACTGTTGCATTAGCATTTATAAATAGTGATTTTAGCCAATTTGAGCATAATTGTTATTTTCTTGTTCGAATACTAAATAATGATACACAGGTTGAAAAACACACCTGCAATAGTGAGTTTTCTTTACATGCATACAAAGAAATGGTTATACTTTAAGTTAGTTTAGTTTGCACATCCCTTGTGTGTTATTGTTAATACTTTTTGTTAGCCTTAATATTATTTCATTTTTAAGGACTTAGTGCTTAATACCATAATACAATTTTTTTATGGAGTTTTGCTTTTTACTATCTAAGGTATCTTTAGGTCGGGTTTTAAATGATATACTCACTTAGAAGTAGTGAGGCTTACATTAAGATTCGATTTGACCATATTTTAAGCAGCATGCTGATATAGAAGGCGGTGGTATGTACCAATCTGACATTGTAGATTGAACTTACCTTTTAACAATTCAAAAGAAGGGCATGAATGGTTTTGATCATTTTACTTCGTGTTTGTAAGAAATATGCCTTTTAGTTTTTTATGTTTGTATTGTATTTTAAGTTAGGTTGGTTATTTTTTAACATGGCTCATGTACACATCAATGCCATTGCTCTCTTGAAATATTCATTTCTTGCTACGGTTTGTGTATACTCGTAATGATTCATGAAGATTCTTTTATGCCTTTTTGAGGTATATACACACATACATACTTTTAGTTATAATAAGAAATTGTCTCTTTGATTTAGAAGGAGCGGATGGATGATTATTGCAATAAACTCACCACACGACTTAATTACATCTAACTGTTTTGTTACCTATATATGGTGGCGGGGTATGTGGGATTAAAGAAATCGAGGGCTCCATGGAGATACTAAGGGCGATTCGGTTGAGGCGCGTGCATTTTCTTCTACATGTGATTATTATATTCTTAAGGTCCACCAAATAGCCTTACTTTAACATCTAATTTTTTTCAAACTCTTTTGTTTGTTGGTCTTATTATGGTGCATTATCTTCTACTTACTGATCAAGATTGTATTTCTTTACTAGGTGTTGTGGGTTGTGCTACCCAAGAGAAGTTGCTTAAATCACGAGACTATTGCACATATTATGCTTGTCATTGTTAACTTTACTTTTGTGGGTCTTAAACCAACAAAGTATGTCAATTTCTATATTTTCTTTTTATGTTCTACTATAACTATCTTCATATACAGTTCAATGTGGATTATAGTATTGATAATAGGCCAAATAAGATACTAATTGTTTGGTTTGATAACGATTTGTTAATACAACTAATATCTTGGATTACCACTAAGTTAATTTTATAAACTTAGGTTTATTCATCATTTATGTCTACCACTATGATGACACAAACGTAAAATGTTTTAGAAAAACAAACATAATACATTTTAGTAAAAAAAAATTATGAAATTAATAAAACACCAAGAAATAGGAACCGTTGATAATATCGTTTCCGCTGCATCGCGCGGGTCCTTACTAGTAAAATTAAAAGATAAATCTAATAATTTAAATTCAAATCTTGATCTTCAAATCATGGTCCATATCCGTATCACAAAGGCTCATCCGTGAATACATGTAAGGGTGAGGGGAGTTCACCCCTCACCACCCCACACCACCCCACACTTTTTTCTCCATCCCACATTCACCCCACATTCACCCCAAATCACCCGATATCCACCCCACACCACCCCACACCACCCCACACCACTTTTTTAATTAAAAAAAGGGTTTTTAGCCGTTGGAGGGAGGGGGGACCACCTCAAACAGTAAAAAAAACTCGGGGTGTGACTCGGGGAAGAGTCACCAAATGGGACACCGAAACTCGGGGTCGAAGGAGGGTGGGGTGGTGTGCCCGTGCGGGGCCGATTCGGGGCCGCACCCACCCCACAACGACTCCGTCCACACTAATGTGCATTAGCGTGAATGGTATTTGCATTTTTGTGTTCATAAGAGATTGTTGTAGCAACGTAAGATGCTACGATAATTTTAATTTGTTAGAAACTATTTCAAATATATATTTGCATTATTGTGTTCATAAAAGATAGTTGTAGCAACGTAATATGCTACGATAATTCTAATTTGTCAGGAACTATTTCATAAATATATTTGCATTATTGTTTTCATAAAAGAAAGTTGTGATATATCTAATTTGTCAGAAACTATTTCATAAATATATTTGCATTATTGTTTTCATAAAGGTATATTGGTTTTTATTGGTCCCAACTATCACATGTTGTCTTCTATCGGTCCTAACTATTGAATTGGCTGTTAACGGTCCCAACTTTTATCACCTTGGTAATCACTGGTCCTGTCGTTAAATTTTTTTAACGCCGTTAAGTTTTTTTCTAAATTCAATACCGATGTTATAAGCCTTTTGATCGGAACGATAATATAAGTCGATTGATGTAAAAGTTACCTTAAAACGGTGCTCCAAACAACGAAATAGTGCTTCAATCAGGTGTTTAAACCTAACGTTGCTTCAATCGGATGTAAAATGAAAAACTCACGTTGGGTTTAGGGATAATCAGACTCGAACTGATGACTTCCACCACGTCAAGGTGACACTCTACCGCTGAGTTATATCCCTTCCCTGCCCCATCGTCGTTCAGAGAGTCTTTTTGAGAAAACTTTTACATCAATCGACACGTATTATCCTTCCGATCAAAAGGTCTAAAACATCGGTCTTGAATTTGGAAAAAACGTAACGGCGGTAAAAAAATTTAACGACGGGACCAGTGGTTACCAAAGTGATAAAAGTTGGGACCGTTGACAACCAATTTAATAGTTGGGACCGATAGAAGACAAAAGGTAATAGTTGAGACCAGTAAAAACCAATATACCTTTCAAAAAAAAAGTTGTAACAGCGTACGATGCTACGATAATTCTAATTTGTCAGAAACTATTTCATAAATAAAACCACCAAAGATACAAGCCATTCTCATGTTTGTAACAGCTTGTTTTATACATATAATATAATTAAAACCACGTTAAAGCAAACTAACTTTTTAGAACTATTAAATTAGTCGAATATTATGTTTAGCCACTTATAGTAGGCACATGTCAATTCACCGAACTTATTAAGTTATAGAAACGTAATAAGTGTAGCAAAAGAAAAAACACACAAATACTAATACTAACGAGTTCAGTTCCAAAGCCATAATATCAAAATGCCCGTAACTAGTGAAATACAGAGAAGTTGAAGTTCATTTTTCAATACTACAAAATAAAAAAGACATCGTTTTCATAATTACCAGCGACGTCAAGGGGATTCGTGGGTTCTACTTTCATAATCCTTATGTAACCAAAATGCACACATCTGACTTCAGTTATTCACATGGTCACCTATGAGCTTCTCCTAAGTTTTTTCTGTGCAGCAGAAACCAGAGACGGCCTATTCCTTCTTTTTGACCTCAAATCAACATCTTTCAAGGAAGAAGACGCTTTTTGAAAGTTATTGTTGATATCACAGTCTGAATCTGAATCTTCTACAACACATGTTTCATGCACATCATCATCATCGTCAGAATCTTCAACAACATGAGACTCAAACACATTGTTGTCTCCACCTGTCTTATCCTTCAGTTGTAATAAATCCATAGACTTGTTAATGCAAGTCACATTCGCATTTTTCTTGTGAGTATCAGGAATTAAGACTGCTTGCTTATCAACAAAGTCCTCTGTTTCATCGTTTTCCTGTTTAAACAAGTAAACCACATGTAACATAATGCAAGATCGAAGTGGTTATATACACGGTTAATGCCCATTTGAAAGAAAAATTTATGCATTAATTAGAGTTGTTTTTTATCAGATCGAAAAAGTTGGCTAAATAAAACCAGGCTGAATGTTACAAGGGAAATGGAATGAAAATGTATTCATGTATTTTAACTTTAAAATAAGAATACCTTTTTTGTAAACATAACTAACGTACTTGATAATTAAAAAGAAACAGACAAATAAAGTTTTTAGCGGGTCAACCCAACCTGCCCGTTCCTGCTTGTACCAAAAAAAAGCTTTGTTTCAGCAAACACACTTTGACATATGTTAGCCTACCTAACCTGTTCACCTTGATACCTCTATATGTGATGTAAAGTGTGTATTGTGTAATGACCCTTTTGAATGAATTAGAAACAATTAATACAAACATAAGCTGTAAAAAGTCAAAGCAAAATAAACTAATTGTATTTAAGCAAAGATAACTATTACCTTTATTGGTGACATGGCATTGGTAGAAGGATCATACAAAACCATCTGCCCATAATTGGTCTGTTCATAGTCAGCAACCAATGATCCTCCATTGGTGTCACTATCTAAACAATTTTTGTCCATGTGTTCACTTCTCAAAGGTTTAACCATTAAAGCAGTAACATCTGTTGATTTATTCACACAAGTATCAGAGATGCCTTCATTACAAGTTTTCTTGGAGTCGCATGTTTCATTAACAATCTGTACATCAGATTCTTCCTCATCATCATCTTCATCCTTAAGCTCAAAAGACGATTTAGGTGACAAAAATTGCTGAGGATCACTTTTGGTGAGTTCAAAGATTAATCTTTGGATACGAGTACGTTTTAGAGAAGCCTCCATTGGATAAAACCAATCTGTATTAATCTGAGAGGCATATTTGTTATTTGCAGTCATTGCATAAAAATGAATCTTATGAACACACAAATATTTAAGGTACATGAATCTCTTTGTTAAGTTGGTTGGCTTAGTGACCCAAAAACAGTTTTAAAAGCCTGTAGCAGAGTACATATGAAAGATCAAACATGACTTACAAAGGTGTCCAATGGATTGAAGCTATTGGAAGCCTGTTTCACAAACAGTTCCATGTAATGGAGCATAAATAGCCCGCAATCATATGAATTCTCCTGCTGGGGTACCTGAATAAAACCAAAGGTACGAGGCAAAAAAAAGCCAAATGAATGTTTGCATCAAAGTAAAACTCCAAATAGCCCTAAACAAACTCAGAAGGTGCTAAAGTAACTATCATTAAGGTCCAAAACTATATTGGAACTTTGTATGACATCCGGCCCAACAGTATTCCAGAACTAAATACACAATCAATGCAAATGCACTAAACACAACATTAAAGGATGGTGTTTTCAACTTTTCATTATAAATCACTGGTAGTATCTGAAGGGCCATACCATAGTATCTCAGCCTATTGAATGCACACCAGAGTTTGGTCACGAAGCCTTAACTCCATGACAGACTGATGGTGTTCAAACAAATAGCTCTACACCCAACACTGTTGCAGGATTCTTGATGTAAGAGAAACCAATAACAGAAATGACTAACTTGATACTGTGATGCGCACATGCACAGTATGTCAAACTCTTAGTTGAGACATCAGCACACTCCTAATATTGAAAATAGTACCTAGAAACTTATTTAACACTGCAATGAATGTGTACAGTGTGTTCAACTCTTAGTAGAGACGAGACATCAACGCACTTCGAATATTGAAAATATCATCTAGCAACTTATGATCCATTTAAGCAAATTCTCTTTTATTTTCTAGAATACCAGGGCATTTAAGTAAACTTTCTTTTATCGTCTAAAATTTATAGTAAATACCTCCAGCTGAAGAAACCGCAAATCCATGAACTTTCTAGAAATATCTTCTGATGCATAATCATTCCTCGCTTTCCACTCTTCCCATAAATAGCTGTAATTAAACATGTACTTATCATCCGGTATAAACGCATTCATTAAAGCATGCAGCAATTCAAGTAGCTTACCTTTTGATACAAGGATCAAGACCTCTGTGGCTTCCTTTAATAGAGTCCATGTGCAAAATGCATGGCACTTTAACTGAAAGCTCCAATTCATCATCTGCACAAATGCTGGTTATATTAACAGAAGGGACAAATTCCAACTAACATAGAGTTCAGAATCAAACAAAAGAGTTACCCGTGAAGTTCACTACTTCACCAGGATGACATATAATGACCAAACTCCAATGCAACCTGCCATACGCATACAGTTCAACTTAAAACACGGTCATAACAGTAGAAAGATTGACAAGTCGGACAGTTTAGGTAGAGTGTACGATTGAAACAGAGAATTTTGTATCGGTTGAACTGATAGAATAACGTGCATTCCACATCTTTGGTATTTTTCATTAATATATAATTAATGTGTTCCATATAGTTAGAACAAAAGTAAATATTTTTAATCATAACTTAAATCTTTGGATACTTGTATGCATTAAAATTCTGGAAGACTTTCAGCCCATCAAACTATTTAGTCATTCGGTCATTCCCTGTTTAACTCACTGCTTTATCTGATTCATTTGAAAAAGACACATCCCAAATCGACCCGTACATTTTTCAAAAGGTTAAAGTGAAACCTCAGATGACAATACTTAAATGCTGGCTGAAATCTCTCACCTAAAATTTACAGGAATAAAAATGTAATCCTTCTGAAAAATATCCACTTTCTTTGTCCACTTGTGGACTCTTTGGAAGGCTTCCTTGGAGTCAACAGACCTTGATTGTTTTTCATCAAAATCTGCCAGCTTTCTAAAGAAAAAGCTATTGAAAAAATGGACTCTTGCATCAGCAGGTTTGAATTTCTTCAGGTATCTGTCAATAACTTGAAACTTGTAATGCAAACTTCTAGATGTAGTTACATACACGTTAAAGGTGTCAACTTCAACCGACTTACTTAGACGTGGTTGATTCGAGTTATATTTTACCTAAAGGGTTATATAGATAATCTTTATAAACTTTGTTTAAGATAGAACAGGTCCAGCCCGAAGTGTACTTTAAAGATCATACATTTTAAAATTGCTTTATCCAAAAAAGTTGATTATCATTATATAATAACAGAGTATCATAATAACAGCTCTTATAATCAAACTTATTACATTGACTGTCTGCTAGGTTTTATGATTGCAAAAATTGTTTGTGGGTCAGCACAACCCATTGTCATCAAGTATTCGCCCATTCTCTAACCAACCTAACCTGCTGCTACCTACAATACGAAGTTAAAGAGAAAACAAAACTCAACTCAATATAGAAGTCAACAACGGTATCATTGATAAACTTTTCTGGTTGTAGCAGCTGAAAGTCTCTCTTAGAAATGGCTATAGAATCACAATCCCCTTCAAGATATACAGTATCTTCAAAAAGCTCACGAGAACTGTAAAGCAGTTAATGAAAGTCAGCTCCCAAATACATGCATATAAAAATGCGTCAACTACACAAGGTTCCTTTCAACAATTACGTGCAGAAAAGGTTATCTATAACTTATGAGCCACATGGTATAAAGGCTAGAAAAAAAATGGTTAATGCTTCACAACTACAGTCCAAGATATTCCTAGGCAGCAAAATGATGGTATACTTCAATACCCTAAGAATGAACATATTAACAGCATACAAAGGAGGCAAAAAACTCACTCAAGATCAACATCCCACTTATCTTTATACTGCTTATCCAGAGATTTAATAAGATCTTGCTTATTACTCCAAGAAGAGTCGGTAAAAGTGCATTTCACCTCCAAAATGCCTGAAAAATTGCTTTAACATCAAGTTACAACTATATATAATTGTACATACATGGGTAAAAAAGTATTAAACCAATTCAAAGTGGAGAGGCAGCGGCATACATGTGTTTCCTTAAAAAAATAAACGTCACATGCTTAATAAGATGCGCATAAAAGTAGAAATTCCACCAGATTGTTATTGTTCATAGTATAAAGACACATATCAAGATAATAATTCACGAACCGCTACACTAATAGATTGCAATGATCTAAAAAGGAGCATGATACCTTGAATATATACCATATGCAAGTATATAAACTTCAGATAAATAACATAAAATAGAATGCATACTATACTGTTAAACTCAGAAAGCAGCAAAACAAACAAAAAGCGTAATAATAAAAGGGCTAAACAATGGAGCCTAGACAAATATTGTACTCTAGGTTTTAAAAAGCGCGCATTAAGCATGCTTAAGCACAAAGCGCACGTAGGCGCAATCCTTTGCTCTTCGCTTACCCAAAGCGCGCATTTTCCTATAAAGCATACACTTTTCCCGCTTTTCTCTGTAGCACACGTTTTCCCGCTTTCTTGCTTTGGGTATATAAGCGTTTTGTTTCACTAGTATCTGGTCTTGTTCAACTTTTAACATGCTAATAATGGGCTTACAAAGCCCATATAAGGACCTGATAGAGCTGTTGGTGGTAAAAACTAGCGGGATTTTACCCTAAAGCGTCCAATTGGAGGGCGTTTACACTTTACAGAGCCAAGAATGAAGTTTTGAACTGTGGGATTTTACCCTCAACCTTAGTTGTTATATATATTAGTGTTTTATTTGTGTTATAAGTGGATTATATATAATTTATATACTATTTCTAAACATGTCCTCTTCGCATATGAAAAGCGCGTCACTTTTCAGCTTTACGCTTTGATTTTAGACCTTGTCACTTTTGCGCGCTTAACGCTTTTTAAAACCAAGACTGTACTATACGAGTTCGTAAGAAAACAAGCTGATAATTCATATCGTGTGACAGCAGATACTCGTTCGATGCTAATACTATGTAATAATTAATAAAAATAGAGCTCGTAAGACCCACCAATCAGTCCCAAAGCCAACATGAGAGGTAAATCACTTCAACCACAGACAGAACATGGGGTCAGAACTCAGAAGTTGATCACTGAAATTCATTTGGCCAATTGGCTTCCTAATGTGATTTGTGTGGCTAAGGTTATTTATATCACTGTTGTGTTAAATTCAAAAACGCACAAGCGAGAGAATAAAAAGAAATATTTCATATATAGAGACCGGTAAACCAATAAAACACAACAATATGTGCAGCAAATACCATTGAATTAAATAAGTTTTAACATATCAATATGTACAAGTCATAATGAAATCATACCAAAAAATAAAAACAGCCTTTTATTGTAAAAGCACAACTAAATCCTTTTCAATCTCATCAACATTTAAAATTAGGGGTAATTTCATATATACCGCTAAAAAGTTGCATAATATCATATTTACCCAAATCATGCTTAAAAAGTGTTGTACATTATGCATTAAAAACTTGTACTTTGGGTAAATACGATATTGTGCAACTTTGTAAGGGTATATATGAAAGTAACCCTTTAACTTAGAAGACTATGTGAAAAGTGAAAACCTGATGGATGCTAGTTGTCACGTATAAGTGCTTGTTGGGTTGGTTTCTTAGGTAAAACAAATACAGCATCAAGATACATAGCTTGACGGTAAAGCACAAGAAAAAACATTTTGAAGATGAAAATACCTGACTTTTGACCATGCTCCGACTTGATAAGAAGGCGGACCTCGGCTTTTATGAGCTGGAAAATATAAATAACTTGAAATTTCAAAGAAGTTCAACATGTGAAAAACAACCTAAAAGATCATAGAACTGAAAGTTTATACTCACAGGATCCAACCATCGTGACTCGATACTAATAAGATTTAGAGTCTTCCATTCAAAAGTAAGACAGCCTGTGGCCCCTTCCTCTGATATATCAAGCTTAACAGAACTGCAGAAAAAAGTTAGCCGTGCTTTCGAGTAACAACTTCTTCCATAAGTAACACATTCTGGGAAAACAACAACACTGGATTCCTGCATATTCAGACAAAAGAAAAACATTATCTCCATTAAGGGAGCAAGCAGAGACAACAATGCTAAAAGACAGTCTAATCTTATTCATAGAATCAGCATTTTCATGAGGGCTTGTCTGATGGAAGTATTGTGTATTTCAAGAAAAAAAAGTTAAGTTGTTCTATGTTCCTCATCCTCAAACTTGAGAAAATTCAAGTTTATGACTTCCAAAAGATGATGAGAACGATGACCCATATATGTAAATAACCTAAAAGCTGCCTGTGATGTATCATTCCATATAAAATCTTTCATGATACGATGTTGTAAATTAAATACAAAACCTAAAGCTAACCATAATCTAATCTTCAACATCATTATCAGCAACTCAATGGCAGATTTTCATCGTCATGAGACTATAATAACATTTATAATAACACGGAGGCACAACTAGCTACGGTGCCAAATCAATTATAAGAAATATCAGCAAAATACGCATATTTGTCAGTACAAGATCCTCCTAAAATTCTTAATCAACTTTAAAATAATCACAAATGTGCTTGCCTTAACATGTGACGTACTCCCATGCTCAAGAACCGGTTCTCCTGAAATACCTAAATAGGTAAAATCACCATAATTAGAAACACATTATACTACAGACAAAAAACATGGTATGCTTAAAATAGACTCAAGGTACAGAACCTTCAGTATCTGCAAGATCATTAGAAGACATTGTAGATGAATTACCGATGTCCTCATCATCTGAAATAATAGAAACTGGCTCATTCTGAAACACAAAATCAAATTGTAGAAATGTTAGATGGTTCCAAATCTAGGTTACAATCCCTTGCGCCTTTAATAAAATCAAGAAGTAAAACTCAGATGCTAAATACATCAGCAAAATGAAGACGTTTGTTACGGTCTGAATCCCTTCCATCAGTGGTAGCTTTATGGGATATTAAATAATCAGGACACCTAGATTGAGATGAGGTCTTTGAATTGTTGTTTGAAGAACTGGATTGTAAAGCAACATCTGATCGATAAATCCTTTCATTCACCGCGTCATCAACATCATGGATAACTAACTTTTCAGTCCTGGGTTTCTTTCCTCTAGAATCCATTCCTCCTGCAACTATTGGGAAAAAAGTAGGTAGTCTAAGTTATCACATTGAACTATAAGAACACTGGTTGACTGTAAAAACACTGTCTGGTTTCACATACGCAATGTAATTATTTATGATCAATTTTCGACTTATCATTAGATCTCATAAATAATATGTCTTGTTCTGTTTATATTGTGAACCTAAATAATCCAGGGCAATATGTAGTACAATAGCTATATTCCACCATAACTTATGATTTAGTTCATTTTTATACTTACCCTATCTAATTGCAATATACTTTACATATACACACAAACAGTATAAAAGGTCACTCAACACAGAACCAATTATAAAGTATGGACTACGAGAGTTGCATAAACAGTTCCTTTAACTATGATAGATAAGGCAGGTACGATCATCACCTCAACATGAATCGCAGATTAATGATAGCCAACATGATAAACCTTATAAGATGCACAGATTCGAACACAGGAAACAAAATCCTAGCACCATACTGTCACGAATGTAGCCTAATTTCTCATGTTATAGCATATGTTATGACTTACAAAATCAAAAATAAACAATCTCAGCAACTAAAAGTTTGTTGGCATCAATATTGAAGTCAAACGATTTACTCCAAATATCCAAATAGTAGAGTACAATAAACAATCGGGCGATTTCATCTACATCAATATACATAATAGAGTAAACAAGTGATAAAGTAGGGTTTGTGATACGTACATGTCTGAAGAAAATCATAATTGTCGGAAGCGCAATAACCGTAAGGTGATTTGTTCTTCTCGGATGACATCCTCCACTTACGATTTTCCTCAGGGGCTGAATCGTCGAACTCAAACTCTTTGAATTTATTGGGGAAATTTTTAAACATGCTCTGGCCCATGCTAATTAGAACTAGGGTTTGATCATCGAGAGATGAAAGTTGTAAGGTTTTTGGAAGAGGAAGAAGATGTGTGTAACGGCAACTTTGTACGGGACACGGAACCTCTCTCTCTCTCTCTCTCTCTCTCTCTCTCTCGGTACATAATTTGCCCTCTTTTAATTTTCCATCTTTTTTTATTTGTTTAGTCCTTCAACTTTCAGAGTTGTTATATTCCTATCTCATGTTCAAAGAAATCAATTATGTAGTATTTTTTTTATTTGAGTAGTAAAGTTCAAATGTCTTGTACTTTTACCATCAAGTTTTGTAGTGGTTTACTATTTAGCCCTTTGATTTATGATGTTCTACTCTATGCTTCATTTTAAACTCATTTTCATCTATGTGGTGCTGGTTGCCTTTGCTTTCAGTATCTTGTTTTGATTTTGGCCTATGTCAACCGGCAATGAATGGTGATGACGATGGTCGATCTGTGTGTCTTTGCTGCCTTAGCTGTCATCGTATGATGGAATGGTCTTTGGAAACCATTACAAAGTTGTGGATAGTGTTGTTGGATTCGATTTGTGTAAAGTTTGATTTCTTAAGGTTTTTGCGTGATAGATTGCATGTTTGGAAACGTTATAGGCGATGGATCATGCCAATGAAAGTAGATCCGAGTTTTACTTTGTTTGGTCAGGGGAAACCCTTATTTGTGATACATCTTATGGTGTCTTTATCTTCGTCTTTCTTTTTGGAACTATGAGCCTAGAAGCCTCGGTTTTCGCCCGGATTTGGATTGCTTGTGATGAAATCTTGGTCCTTATAGTTTTGTTGCTTTGGATTGTTGATGGTTGTAATGACGAAAATGTGTTTAGGTGTAAAATGCTATAATCGTTAGATTAAGTTCATTTATGTCTCGGTTTAACCTGTTTCTTCTCCTACGCAACGCGTACGTGGGAAGAAATGATCAAAATGTAAATTCAAATTCAAGGGAGACAGGACTTAATCGACCTCAAGTAATTTCTTACTTTTCATTATACGTTTAGCGATAGTAATATTTTGTCCATTCATGTACTTTACTTAGATATTTTGAGTATTTTCTGAATTCTTTTCATTTTAGTGTATATTTATTTGTAATATGGTAACTTAAGAATTGTGGCGTACCCCACATAAAACCATTGTGTTTCTCTTTTTCGATACTAATCCTGACATGTGACATCGACCAAATGGCCCTTCTATCAATCATATTGCAGATCGAGCTCACAAGATTGTGGAACGTGTACCGGTTTATATAGTGAGTTAAAGGTAAGAAACGTTTAAATTTTACTTTAAATCAACCCGCCTCCTTTGTGCATTTACTATTATTCTTGCACATATTAATTCATGCTTGCATATGAAATTATGTATTAATCACCTAATATAAGAAAGCCAAAACGGAGTTGTTAATAATCTCATATGTATGGAATGGTGCATCTTTACACGAGAACATAGGCAGTTATGTATACTTGCATGAGAGTGTTAAAAGGATAACTATTTGAGTCAAAATAAGGGCTAAAAGCTATTAGTATAAATTAGCCGTTTCATGAAAATTGTCTGGCTTTATATCACAATGTAAAAATGATTACAAAATAAACAAATTAGTCCTAGTCATTTTTACGTCGCGATATCATCCATACAAATTTCTTGTGGGTCGGGACATTGTGACATTGCTACTTTAACCATCAAAAGTTAGGGAATCATCTCAAAAAATGACCGCATTTATTATTCAACGTGTCACTTTTTCACTCATCCAACGAAAGAAAACAAGGTAAAATATAGTTACTAAGTTTGCTAATATCACGAGAAAAATGTTTTAAGAAAAAGAAAAGTTGTGAATTATCTCGTGTTTTTTAAACGTTTTATTTTTATTAAAACTTAAAACCAATGTTGTCAGGCTCGGATCGGTTCGGCCGGTCGAACTGGTCGGACCGGGATTCGGAGGGTGGACCGGGCCGAACCGTATAGGTTCGTTTTTAGTACAAAGGATCGGCCGGTTCGAACCGGTCAACCGGTTGAACCGGGATTCGGCCAGTTCGGACCGGTTCGGATCGGTTCGGAAAATTAATTTTTTAACAAAAATTTGACTTTATTTGGTTAAATTTGTGATATTTTTTATTTAAATTAAGTTTAGTTAAGGTTTAACCTTTAAACTTTAGATAATATTGTCTCTGTGTTGAAGTTTAAAACATAAAAAGTTGTTTTTGAGTATCCGACTTATATTTTAAGTTATATTAATACTTTAGAAAAACATATATAATTATTTATTATTTATATGGTTCAAAACCGATCCAACCGGTCCGACCGGTTCAACCAGTGAACCAGTAAGGCGACCGATTCACTGTCCGATCCGATCCTGAAAACATTGCTTAAAACTGTTGAAAATTTGAACCCAATTTTCTCCACGTGGTTGGAAATTATTTCGTCAGAGATTAATTGATTGAAAACTTTGTTAGCTAACATTTTCTATCTAAAATTCAAATGTCATTGGTTGTTAAGTGGTGTATGGCATAAGAAAAATATTAAAAGATTCAAGGAAATTTAATTGAAAGTTTCCCAACATTTTCTATCTACAATTCAAATGTCATCAAGTAGTTAAGTGTTGTATGGCACAAGCAAAAACTTAAAAGATTCAAATATTGCAAGATTTAGATCAGGATCGATGTGTCATTTTAAAATATTAGGATTTTCTGTTACAACAATCTACAATTCAAATCAATTTCAAGTTTAACACTGTATATTTTTAATTGTATGTCACGTGTTTATATCTTGTTTGTTTTATAAAGCTTTCATACATACATATCCTGATATCCATCTCTTTTAGTTTTCTTCATGAAACCTAAGTTTTTTGTTAATGTTGAGTATACACTATACATTCCACAAGAAAACAAAACACATATACATGACTCAATATCAACGAGATTAGACAAGAATATATTTACCGGGACCGCTAGATATGCAAGCATGAATACTCGTCTTGGGGGGTAATTTGATGAGTTTTTGTGCTAGCATATCTAGCAGTCCTAGTAAAATTTTGTTCTCTCTACATATACATATGTATTAAACTATTCAATGGCGGAACCACAGGAGGGTTCGGGGGTCCGATGACCCTCCGGCGGTCGAAGTTTTTTGTAAGTTGGTTGTTTTATTTATAAACTTGTTTGACGTTTGACCCTTTAGATTTACTCATCTCAAGCAGTTAAAGACAAAGAGGAGAAGAACAAATTAGATTATGCGTTTTCCGGTGAACTATACGTAAACAAAAATGAAGATGAAGAAGACAATGTTGTATCCTTTTATACATATATATATAAAGTCATAGTAATAAAGTAAAACCTAGCAATTTTTCTTTTATTACGGTACAAAATGTCACTATGATTGACAACCATCAGTCACGTAAAAAAATTATTTTAGAATATTACATAATTTTTATTCATTTTCTTAATTTACTATAAAGAACTTTAAGAATCAAGTGTTTTTTTCACTACTAAACTTATTTAGTTATATAATTTGAATTCCACAATGATTATAATTACTATTTAATCCCCAGGTTAATATGGTTAAGAGAATATTTTAAATATTATACTAAGTAGATATATATATAAAAAGATAATTTAATTATTTAAAAAACTATATGCGGGTAATATTTGACCTAAATAAGATCTGTACGCTAAGTTAAAGGAAAAGTTGCCACATAGGATTTTTCATATGTGACGTATCTAAGATCATGACAACTGAACGTGTTATTCAACTATTAGAATATGTAGATTTGTTAACTAATGCATTCTATTATTTAATATTTTGTTTATTATTTGTAAAACTATATAATTTAACAAAAGAACACAAACGAAATGATTTATTAAAGCTAATAAATACTAGCATTGGTAATGTTTAGAATTTAGAAAATGAAATTACTCGGAACTAGATGGTGTGTTAATATTTATTTTCATGAAAAGTTATATTGCGACCCTCTAGTTTAGAAGTTCTGGTTCCGCCACTAAAACTATTCATCATTTGAATACCAATATCACATGTGATAGTATAATACTATATTTCATTGGTTTTCTCATGTCGCAATAAAAGATTTAACTACTAGGGTCTAGCGTATAATAAGTCAAAGAGTGAAGCGGTCCGATACCAAAACCATTTTTTCTGTTTTCTTTTCTTTGGTGTCATGGGGTGTTCACCCCTAACTCCGTAAGTGACATGGCTAGTTTGCCATTTAAAAGTCAGGGATACTGAAAAAATCGATAGCAGCCGGCTCAAACCAATCATCCTTTTTTTCTTTAACATCTTCTTGGTCAGTTGGTCCTAAAGAGTTAAAATGCATAAACTATTTTTTTAAAACAAAAACAAAAGTTTCAACAATGGGCTTATAGGATTGTTAAAAATAGACTTTTAACTGGTTTAATACATCATACATGAGGTTTTGATTGGTTTAAAGTTAGGTCGTTATTGGGTTAACTATTTTTTAATAATAAAGTTATACGTATTTACTATATATTTATTAAATGTGTTCCCCTAAATGCGGATGTCTGTTTTATGTCTGTTATTCAAATACAATAAAAATAAAAACAAAAAGATATTTCTAGTCATAGTGTCATTTGGTTGGACGCCATCATATATTTGAATATCTCCAAAGCACCCATGACCCATCAATAGTTTTCAATGGTGTAGTTTCAGTTTACAGGAGGAAACATCGTGATGGATATATAGTTTGATGTTTGGTATTCGTAGTTTTTAATTCTCTATGTTGGTTTGTATCCTTTTTTAATTTTACTGGTTTTCGTAATTCGTAGTCTCTTGCTAATTTCATGACGGGGTAATAAAATCTCTCTTTGCGTTAACATAAAAATTAGTTAAACAAATAATAGGGCTAGTGGCGTGCTCATAATTTTTTTTACAGGGTCGAAAATTTGGTAGCAATCATTTGAATATTGATGTATAATATTTTGCAACCCGGTTTGACTTGGTTCCAAGTAGTGATTCCAAGTAAAAACCGGTTGCGACTTGGTTCGGGTTGTAACTTGCAACTCTATATATATATATATATATATGTTCCTCTTTATATACGTTTGCAACCGGTCTTTTGTGCAAATCTACTTGCAAGGTACGTTATTGTTCCGACTTTGTTAACTTCTTGACCAAATTGATATAGTCTATATATAGTCTTTTTAAATTAAAATATTGATACAAGTTAAGTTCGCTACATTATGTTGAACGTTTTGTATTTGGTTTTTTATTTGTAGATCGGTGGTATTTGTCTTTTGATACAAGCAATAATATGTATCATTCACAAAATGCATTTTTCTCTAGTTTTTTTATCAGCTCCTATTCAAACACACTTAAAAATCATATACACACTTGCACAACTCTAGGTCAAAAACACACTAAAAAACTCCCAACACCCATTGATGATTGATACAACAATCAACAATGAAACCAAATTAAACTAGGAACTAGAAAATTTTGTAATTGGAAAATGTTGAAGGCAGCCCCAAATGATAAGGGCCGTCGTAAAGTAAAACAATCGAAAGGTTTAATTATGTAACATGTGATTGTGAATTTAAAGCAACCACGTTGGGGCTAATTTGACATATTAAATCACATATAAACCTAAAAGACATATAAACGCAAAAGGTAGTTAGTAGCATATTCCACTTTAGAACGTGCAATGCGATTCTTTTGCAGGGTAAATAATTAAAGCATGATAGAATTAAAATAATTAGCAAAATTAAAGCATATATTATAGAATTTAAATAATTAGCACTAATTGTTTAAATTCTATCATGCTTTAATTATTTATCCATATGGTATTACTAGTTTAGTGCCCGCGCTACGCTCGGGAGCATAACATTCAAGTGATGCTTTTAAGGATATTCATGAACGTTCCAATAAGTTTTGAAACAAAACCGTGATAAACCGGAATACGAAATATATTTTTAAAAATTAAATTTTTAGTATAGCAATATTATACTCAAATTAAAGAGAATAAAATGCTCAGTTTTATGGTGTAGTTTATTTTTTTTTAAATCCATATAAAAAAGTTATGTATATTTATAAAACACTGAGGTCTTTAATTGTATATTATTATTAATTTTATCCATAAGTTTCATTTTCACACCCTATCAAATATAAACCGGCTCATATACACCCCTTGTAGTAGAGGGTTAAAAGTATAAATACTTTTAAATTTTTCACAATTCTCCAAAATATTAGGGGACTAAAAATGTAATTAGTTTTATTATAATATATTTTATATATATATTTTAAATAAAAAAATTATTATTATGAGATAATCTCTCAAATGATGCCACATAAGCCAAAAGCTTTAAAATGGTGCCACATAAGCTTTTTGGGTTTTGCTATATTATATAAAGATTATTTACGCATAATGCTCATTTTCTCGATAATGCAAAGTTTTCATAAATTTCAAGCATTACTTTTATCTAAATTTCATACTTATATTTAAAACCAAGTTGCAACTCTAATTAACATAACATAAACTGAGTTATAAACTTCGCCTTTCTCTTGTTTAACACTCATTTTCTAAACAACAAAAAGTTTTTCCTTATTTGAAATACACTGTTAAGACATTTATATTTAGGCAAATTGGTCTAAAATAATCCCAACTAACATCTATTGGCCGAAAATAATCCCAAACTCAGTTTATTCCTTCCAGTGGTCCCAAATCCAACTTTTTTGGCCTACAGTGGTCCGCCGTTAAGTGCACTTAACGACCGTTAATTTTTTTTCAATTTTTTTCGAATTTCAAACTGATATTTTAGGGATTTTGATCGGGAGGAGAATACGAGTCAGTTGATGTAAACCTTACTTCCAATTGTTGCTCCAAATGGTTTAATTTTGATATCCGGTTAAAGCACCGTTAGGTTTTAAACTCTCGATTGAAGACCGTTTTGTCGTTTGGAACACCAGTTCGAAGTAAGGTTTACATCAATTGAATCGTATACTCCTCCCGATCAATATCCATAAAACGTTGTTTTCAAATTCGAAAAAAATCAAAAAAAGTTAACGGCCGTTAAGTGCACTTAACGGTGGACCATTGGAGGCCAAAAAAGTTGGATTTGGGACCACTGGAGGGAATAAACTGAGTTGGGATTATTCTCGGCCAATAGGTGTTAGTTGGGATTATTTTTAGCCAATTTGCCTTATATTTATCTAGGTACGGTTCTGATAGATACTTTATTCAAGTATGATATATGTCGCAATGTGCACCCACCATAAGTACATAACCCATAGTTAAAATTGAATAAAAAATAGATTATTCATATATCAACTTTCGGATTAACTAAGTTATTTCAATTATGTTTTATTCCTTGAATCGGAGTAAATTGAAGTTTTCGTTCTTAAGCTCTAATGGATTTAACAGGTTTAGTATCTAAGATATATACTTTCAACAACTATTATAATTAAAAATCTTAAGAATAAAAACTGTATAAGGGAGGAGGGAGTGGTTCTCAAAAGGTTCCAACAAGAAACTTTTTTAACCAATTAGAATATATCATGCTACTATACTCATTCTCATCTCTTTGCACCTCTTTGAGGTGGGAATGATCCTTCTAAGGTTCCTAACAAGTACCATTCAAATCATGTTCAAATCATGAAGCTCGTTCACGAGATTGCAACCTTGTTTTCAATCTCTTTTGGCAAGCTCGTTTGACAAGGTATGGTTTTCATAACAAGCTTGTGTATCTCTCTCCTTCCTTGTGAGCCACTCCCTCTTCCCTAAGCATGTAAAGTGATATAACTCATTTAAAAAAGCGCAATTTACTTTTATATTTGCTTGGTATGATATATTATTAAACTATAATTAAAATACCCTCTTTAGTGGAAGTGAAACAGTCTTGGTGTCTCAAACGATTTTAGCTTGCTTCAACCGTCGTTAAAAAAAATTATTAGAGTAACATGCATGCATGCATGCATATATCCTCGATCTATATATAATAATCCCAAAAACACCAATTCTTCCACAACTGCAGGAATGGCTTCCACCACCCTCATCATCTTCACTCTCTTCTCAGCCCTCATTATCTCCTGCAACCTCCAAACCACCACCGCACGCCGCCTCTTGTTCTTCACCATCCCTGCTATTCCGGCTACTCTCCCAATCCCCTCACTGCCACCTTATCCTCCGCCCGCCCCATCTGGTCTCCCATCACTGTCATTTCCGCCATTGCCTCCTTTTGTCCCCACTATTCCCAGCTTTCCTTTTCCTATCAGCGCCCCCTCTATACCGCCGTTCACCAGAATATTCACTCCGCCGGTCGCCGGAACCATCCGTCACTAAATCACTGAGCAATGTGGTCTGTATTTCTGATTCATTAATTTGGTGTGTAATTGTATTGTTGTTGTGTGATGTTTAAGTGTTATATAGATTGTACTCTATTGAAACATATATGTCGTTAATATCTTTCAGAGAATTACAATAAAATGGCAGGTAAACAGGCAACAAGTAGTTAATTATTATCTTTTAAATCATGTAATTATCTAAAATTTAAATGACTGTTTACTTCTTTTTTTGTCTTCTTTTATGTGTAATTTCAACTCACTTACGAAATCCACAATACAAGGATTATAAAACATTCATATATTTACTCTGCCCAATCGGGATAAATTGACAAACTAGTATAAGTTACTTTAAAGGAAAATATGTATATTTGTAAATTAGTATAAGTTATTTTTAAAAGCGAGTAAAATAGTTATTATAAAAATTAGGGATTTTTACATATTTCCCCTTCCTAACCTTCTTAATTACATATATCCCCAACCCTTAGTTTTTATTACATATTTCCCCTTCCATTAAAAGTTGACACAATTACCCTTTTCTATCAATTCTAATAAATTAACATATGGGTGAGATTAAGACAAACATAAAGTTATATCCATGACGAGCTTTAATAAACAAGTGAATTGTAACGTCGTTTAAAAAATAAAATAATATAAAAAAATTGTAAAGATAATGGTTTAATAGATTTGATTTGAGTAAAATGTGTAATTGATGCTTTTAACAAATAGATAAATGTAAATAATCATTTAATTAGTTCATTAAGGTTAAATTAGTAATTTAATTAGTTATTTTTAATGGAATGGGTAAATGTGTAATATATGTGTTTTAGGAAGGGGAAATATGTAATTAATTTTTAGGACCGGGTAAATATGTAATAAAAAATCTTAAGAAGGGGATATATGTAAATGCCCCTAAAAATTATACTAATCTGTAATTAGGTATAGTTCATATAAAATAGTCATTAGTTATATTAATTTGCAATGGATTAATATCCTAATAACTTACACTAATTTTCATGTCCTCCAAGTTTATTAGGATTAGGATAAAGTGGTTTATACAGGGAAATATACAATTAAGTATATTTGTAAATTAGTATAAGTATATTTACCATCTTTGTATTTGTTCTTCATGTCTTCAAGCATTCAACACACACGTTGAGTTCATCATTGTCAAATCAAACATACACACTCAAGCTTGTCTAAATAGGCTTCTGGTTCCAACACACTTTTATATATACGCAACGAAATAATAATTAAAAAAAACGAGTTACTATTCACGCTAACACTTATGATAATTTTTAGTTTGATTCGACTAGTTGGACACATTGGCATCACAATTCACAACAGAAAACACTCTTTTGTTCTTCATACCCGAACCCTGTCCAAACAAGTTTTTCCAACTATTTTGTTGCCTTGTTGCATTTCAAGATACTCCATGTACTTCATTGGAATATACTTCGGCGGACATATTTCTCCATTCACCAACTTGCAAGCCGGCTCCACCACCGCGTCCAATGATGGTCCATTTGCCACAACAACCGATAGTCTTGTGAGCGCGTTATTCACAATCGCTCTATGTTCCACACTCTTATACCTCCCATTACTGAAAATCTACAATGAAAAGATAAAACTCGTTAAATATTACCTCAATGTCCTTGGTAGTTTGAGATTTATACAGTTTGGTTTAGATGGTTTCACAGTATGGCCACCAACAGTATAACCTTTTATTTATTTTTAGAAAATGTGACGAGTCTAAAATTCTTATAAAATTAATCCTTCCAACACACGTGGTTTTGTTTTGTTTGCGTAAACGATTGAACCGAACCTTTTTTTAACAGCAACACCTTGATTTTCAAGAAGAAAACACCACAACCACTACAAGAAATATGAGCATTAGGGGCGACACTTTTAGGGGCGACAGTATCAAATAGGGGCGACATATAAAAAGCGGGTTTTTTGTCGCCGGTTTTAAAGGATATCGCCTCTATTAATGTCGCCTCTATTGACGTCTTTTCATCAGGCGGGAATTTTTCCCTCCTCACTAAATATGCACTTTACCAAATCACTTTCACCTCTATTGATTTCACTAGTTTAGTGCCCGCGCTACGCTCGGGAACACAACATTCAAGTGATGCTTTTAAGGATCTTCATGAATGTTCCAATCAGTTTTGAGACAAAACCGTGGTAAACCGGAACACATGATATACTTTTAAAATTAGACTTTTAGTATAGTAATATTATACTCAAATTTACTACACCATAAAATGCTGAGTTTTATAGTGTAGTTTATTTTTTTTTAAATCGTATAAAAATGTTATGTATATTTATAAAACACCGAGGTATTTAATTGTATGTTATTATTAACTTATCCATAAGTTTCATTTTTAGACCCTATCAAATATAAACCGACTCATGTACACCCCTTGTAGTAGAGGGTTAAAAATATAAATACTCTTAAATTTTTCACAATTCTTCAAAATATTAGGGGACCAAAAATGTAATTAGTTTTATTATAATATATTTTATATACATATTTTAAATAAAAATCATTATTGTGAGATAAATTCTCATATTATGCCACATAAGCCAGAAGCTTTAAAATTATGCCACATAAGCTTTTTAGGTTTTCCTATATTATATAAGGATTCTTCATCTCCTCACCACTCCTCATCGACGATTGAACCATCACTTTCGCCTCTATTGATTTTGTTTGCTTGATTTCCGGCCAACATCACCACTCATCGGCTCCACCATCACTGCTCGTAGCTTCAATTCCGGCCACCATCACTGCTCGTAGCTTCAGTTCCGGCCACGATCACTGCTCATAGCTTCAATTCCGGCCAATCTCACTGCTCATGGCTTCAATTCCGGCCTCCATCACAGCTCATCGTCTCCACTACTGCTCGTAGCTTTAATTTCGGCCATCCGCTCCACTCGTCACCCACAATTTCACTATTATCTCGACAGGTATTAACCACATATTCACTCTTTCATGCTAATTTGGTAGGTCACTCCTATTTAGGGTTTGTTATGACAACATTGTTGAAACATTGCTGATTTGGTAGGCCTGTTGATGAAACTGTTTGTAGGTAAAAACATATATGCAATTAATTTGTAGTCTATTTGCTTTAAATTAGTCCTTTTAATTGTATCTTCCATTATATATGTCGAAGGCCTTCAAATGTGTGCATCAGTTGGGATATAGTAAGGAAAATTGGATACAAAGTTGAGTTATATGGTTGTGAAACAACATAAAATATATAAGATATATCTAGTAAAAGTATTGTCCATACAAAGATACATATCTTAGTTTGCTATGTAAAAACTTTTAGTTGAGAATAATGTCACAATATGATTTTTGTTTTTTTAGTGAAATCATTAGGTGATGCAGGTTCTTAATGTTATGCAAGGATGGTGTTTTTATAATTTAGAATGTAGCCAGAGGTTCTTGGTTTAGTACGTTAACTTCGAGTTGTCCTCATTTTGGGACTGCATTTTGAATACTTGATCTCATTTATGATGTGAATGTGCATTACATGATTTTTTTGTTTAAGAAAGATTTGGTTATCATTTTCTCTTGGCTCCTAGGGTATATATTAACCAAACACAAAGATTGATCTATTTGCTTAGTTTTAGTTGCATCATGGTTGTCGATAAAAGTTGGCTAAAGAATCCAAACCGAAGCTCAGAGGAGTATAATAATGGACTTAACTCTTTTCTCGAGATGTGCAAAACGCGTGTTGATGAAAGAGGCTTTGTGTTTTGTCCGTGTGCCAAAGATCAGAATTCAATCATGTTACCCTTGGTAAAAGTGAAGTTTCATTTGTATGCATGGGGTTTCGATAGGAGTTACTCGGATTGGGTCTATCACGGTGAACGTTCAAATCCATAGGTTGTAGTAGTAGATGATGTTGCGTCAGGAAATGATATGGTTGGCGTTATTGAAGATCTTATGGAAGAGGATATCAAACGTTCATTGCTGCTCATACCCGTAAAGATGGGACGATTGACAGTGAGGCTGCAGAAATAATTGTTAGTATTCATTTAAAGTTTAACTTTCAAATACATGTATATGTATCCTAAATCATCTTTGTAAAATACAGCGCCGTTTAGAGGAGGAGTTGGCTGCCCAAACCCAAGCAGGTGGAGAAACTTCTTCATCTCAAGTCGACGAAGTGAAGGCATTCGAAAACGTCTTTGGTAGTAGACGTGGATGGACTCGAGGGATTGGGTTCAAACCTTCTTCTGAAGCATCAATTACTCCAGAGCAGCCGCAGCCACAACCGCCACCAACAGTCCCGTTCACACAGGTAACACTTGCTTTGACCCAAAACTTGTATACGTATGCTATTAGTTAATGTTAGTAGTTTGACCTGTTTTGACCCGAGAGTTGTATGATTGCACTTCAATTTTAGAGAGATGGTTGAGCAAAATAGATGTAATTATGTAAGTGTTAGACAGATGGTAAATGAAACTGATGGTAAATGTATTAAGACTTGGTTTACGTGATGGTAAATGTATTAAGACTTGTAAAATGATAGTAGTTATAAAAATGATATATGTATGATGTGAATATATAACAGATCGATCATATACGAGTTTTATAATAGGAATATATAATAGTTAAGTTAGTTCTACAATGAAACTGATTCAAATGCAATGCAAACTTGCTTAAGGCTACATCAAGCGCATATAGTTGGTTTAGGTGATGGTAAATGTATTAATGTGTTAGAGTTTCATGTTCATTATGGTGCTATTAGCTTTGTAAATGTTAGTAGATCGTAAAATGATAGTCGTTTGACCCGTTTTGTCCCGAGACTTGTATGCTTTTATATGTATGCTATAAGTTTGGTAAATGTTAGTACATTGAAAATGGTACTAGTTTGAATCGCAACGTGTATATGTATGTTATTAGTTTGATAATATTAGTAGTTTGACATACTTTATTTGATTGTAGGAACAAATTGACATGTTGTTCCAAAACCCGTACTTCATAGTCAACTACAAAAACAAAATGCTATTCCTTCAAAAAAGGCTCAAAGTAGTAGTGATGAAGACGATGAAGATGATGAAGACGATGAAGATTAGTTGTTAAGTTTTTATGTAATTTAGGATGTTCTAAGTTCTAACTTACTTCGGATCATGTTTACGTATTTTAGGATGTTGTAACCTATATTTTCATCTATGCTAATCCAGGTTTTATGTTATATTTGGCCAACAAAATGTAAAATATTCATGGTTTATAAAAACTGGATATCCAGAATTGCAATGAATGCTTAAAAGCTGGTTGGCAGCATTAGTGGCGATTTTTAGACTATTAGCGGCGACAACATGTCACCACTAAAAGGTAAAATTGATTTTGGTCAATAGCTTATAGTGGCGACATCAATAGGGGCGATTTTGGGTCATTAGTGGCGACATAAAATAGCGGCGACACAATAGCGGCGATTAGTTAAGCATTACTGACAAAGTTTTAGGGGCGACTCAATAGCGACGATTTGTCGCCGCTAATGTCAGTAGCGGCGATTTAATGGGTTTTTAGGGGCGATTTTTGTCGCCACTAATACCCAAAGTTTTTGTAGTGAACCTGCTTATAGTAGGATGTGAACCCAAGACCTAACCATCCAAACACAAATGTATTACTTCCAACGATTGAACCTAACCCTGATGGCCATATGGAACAATGACATGTACCTCAAGTTGATCTGCGGTATTGACTAGAAAAGAGTTTGGAAGATCGTTTCTCACATTGAGCCATTCTCCCTTGTGCTTGATTTGAAGTCCGCCTACGCCATTATTGATCAGAAGTGTGAGCAGGCCGTGGTCCGAATGAGGCGGCATCCCCATTGCGAGCTCAGGTTGTGGGCAAGGAGGATAAAGATTGACCACAAATATTTGTAAACCGGATTCTAATTGCAAAGTTTCGTCTACATACGATTGGTCTAGTCCTAGGCTCAATGATATGCCCTTAACCAACCCTTTTACTACTTCTCTAGTTCTCTTCGAGTACTCCAATAAAACATCCCTGCAACATATATATGCATGGTATTTAACTTTGAGTTTTCAAGTTAAGTTAACCTATTAACATAAATTATTATCAAATAAATGAGTCATATTTTTCCATCGATCACCTGAAACCCAAGGGGTTGTTTGGGCAGTGAAACTCAGGGTGCACAATAACCTTAAGAAAATCCCTCCAGTAAAAGATGTCATCCTTCTTAGAATTAAAACTTGTTCCATATCTAATTGGATCAAGAAGACCCTTTTCTTCATACACTTTCTTCTCTTCATCCCTCAAATCAAAAAATTCATTCGATTTTTCGATAACCATCTTCATCAAACTCTCAGGAACACCATGATTAACCACCTAAACATTTTTAAATCTCATTAAACACCTAGCTTAAAAAATCAGCACCCATATACTTTAAATAACTGATTCAAAATATTAACTTTTATTTGGTTCGTGTGTGTGTTTTGGAAAGTACATGTTTATTTTCTATTGACGGAAAATTCTTGTTTTGCATGGTATACCTTCGTGCCACATAAGCTTTTTTTTTCATAATTGGCACGAAAACACCCAAAAGACAAACACTTTTCAAAACATACTTGCAAACCTCTAATTAAGAAAACTTCCAAGTTATATAGCAAGTACCCGAAAAAATCCCCAATCTTTGCACGCGATATCGAGTTCCCGAATGGCTCGAGATCGTAGACCAGGATCGGCAGAGGTGAGTGAGGTAAAATCAATGGTGGGGATTGCATCTTGAAGATCTAAAGCAGGGGGTTCATTTGAGTTTAGTGAGTAGGTGTAGATGGAAGGAATGTGAATCAGATTAGGTGATTCAGCTAATGCTTGAACCGAATTCATGTTCAGAAAATGGATGTGTGTATCATGATCATGAGATGGATAAAATGTGCTGCAAGATATGACACATGTGATGACTGATGATTTGATGATCGTTTTCACGATCAAACACGTATCATGGGCCCAAATAGCAACAAACGATCACTGTCATAAGAAGTAAAGACAAACTGAAACACGAAAGTGTTGATTAGCTAGTAAACATTACATGTGTTACAATTGTAACATTGGTATCTAGTGTCAACGTGTGTCGCGTTTGTGATCTATTCACAAGTGTTACGTTAGTGACATTACGGCAAGACTCGCCCGTGATGGGACGTGTTTGTCACCTAGTTACACGCGTTACATTTATGAAAGTAACGTGTGGTGTTCACGCGTAACAAGACGTGTTTGTAACTTAGTTACACGTATTGCATTTGTGAAATTGTGGAGGGTCAACAATTGAAACGTTATAAAAGATGGCGTGTAAGTTATCAAGTAGAAACGATAGGATGTCGTCAAAGTCGTGAATTATGAAAAGTTACAGTCAATGTGTTAATTACCAAAAGATGAGGGATCAGTGTGACAATCATCAAAAGATGATGGATCAATGTTTAATTAATCTATCCTAATAAAATAATCGTAATGAAGGTAAAAATGACAAGGTCTTCAACAATAAAGATCGGAGCATCGCAATGATTATTGAAGATTTGAAGGCGTCAAACTTTAGAACTATACACGAATTAATAATCACGTGAAACTGGCCAAGTTCTTTAACTTTTAAGTTTTAACTATAATAATTTTATATAACATTTTTTGTTTGAGACATTTACATATATTTATGTTTTTTAAGATTTTTTACTACATATTTATTTAATCCTTAAAATCAATTACATATTTCTTCTTCATAAATCATATATATTACATATTTCATTATTTCATTAAAATTAAATTATTGAATGACTATATTATCCTTAATGATCGGTTCATTTTAGATGAACTTTATTATATGTTAGTAACCTATTAGTTGTGTTAATATGATTGCAAAACATATTATGTTGTGTCGTTTTTCTATTTTGTAGATGAAGGATGAAACATACTAAAAGATGCAATTATATTAAATTTAACCGAGCCAAGCCAAAAGAGTTAGAAATATAAATTTGGTGTTCTAGTAATGGATGGATAATAATTGAAGTAAAAGCAAACATGATATTGATCAGAAAGAAAGAAAAGAATTGAATTTGTTTTGTGGTGTTGAAGACTTGAAGTCTAGTAGCAGCATATCATCAACATTATATTATATGGGCTTTAATACATTTAAAAAAAAACATCACATGGGCCTTGGACTCTTGGGGAGAAAACGAGAGAAAAGAAAAAAAGAAGGGTTTGTTTTTTTTTTAAGGGGTTTAGAGGGCAGAGAGAGCAGAGAGCACGAAGGGGAGTAGAATCCAATCATCAATCAAAATCTCACCAACCATCTTATCCATTCACCTATTATTTTTTTTGAAGATTGAGTCGCATACACAAAAAGAAAATCATCTCATCTCAGGCACGACAACAAGGGTCATTTTCTTTCGGATAGAATTTTTGAACGGCGGCTACGGGATTTTTAGACGAGAACTGAAGATTGAATATGATGATGTTGGTGAAGCATTTGACAAAAACTTTGGTGTATTCAACTCTCTCCACCATGATCGGCTAATCGTCTCGTAGTCACACCGGTACAGGGGTCTTTGATTCTAGTTGTTTGAACTTATATATATTTAGTTTTCATTATTGAACATATATCTAGTTGTAAACTTTGGCATGTGAATGTTTATAGCTATTTATATGTGTTTGATTTCACGTTGATTCGACAGACAGTTTATCATACGCCACCCGAATGTGCCCAGTACAATCCTAGTTAGTTTAGTTAAGGAACGGACGTTTGGTGTGTAAGTATATAAATTGTGCTCTAGGTTAGTGGTGAGCTTGAACTTGGTTATGTCTATGTAACCGGATCAATATTGAAAACGACACTAATAAAACAACTTTATCACAAACCCCGACACCGGAAGTGACTACACTATCTCCAAATTGTAACAACTCTTTTATTAAACTTTACTTTTTTTTTATGCAATTAGTTTATAAAACAACCAACCAATCAACTTTTACAATTTCCTCTTTGATTAATGAAAGTTAGTAGCTAACCACAAACACTCCTCGTGGATACGATACTCGTACTTGCCCTATCTAGTTAATAATAGTAGAAAAGGTAAGGAAAATCTTTATCTTTGGCCGGGGCTTCGACACCGGTCAAATTTTGGCGCCGTTGCCGGGGAGTGAGTGCGCTTAGTTTAGCTAGTTTTTGTTAGTCTTGTACTTTATTTACTTTCTATAAAAAATTATATATACAAAAAAAAAAACTACAAAAAATGCATATATAGATATTTATATAGTTTTTGTCTTTTCTCTACTACGCTTGGTCTTTTGTTTTGTGTGTGTAGGTAACGATTCAATATATGCATACAAGATATTCGGGAAGAAGGTCACCTTTAAAGTTTGATCCAGAAATAGAAAAGGCTGCAAGAAGCAATCGAGCTCTTCAACGAAATCGAAAGAAAACTCAATTAGCAACACCATCAGGAGCACTGAATTTTGAAGAGGTAACACTTGATTCATCCAGTTCAGAAAGTGAACAAATAGAAATGGAACCACCATCACCACCTAAGTTTTCTGTTGTACACGAGTTTGGGGGAACCTCAAAGGCACAACCTAGTAACCAAACTCAAAACCCTCCAAAACCTGACATTCCACCACAAACAACAACTCAACAACCCTCACCAAACATACCAGAACCAAACCAACCTGTAACCCACAACAACAGTCCTCCAACTGATGAAGATATTGTTAACTGGGAGGATGGATATTATCATGAGGATGAGTTTGAAACTAGAGTTCGTGGTTACAATAATCTATTTGGTGGAGGAAACTTCAATGAAAATCAGAATGATCAACAAAGAAGAAGAATGCCTCACTTCAGGAACCAAAACAACAACAATGATGGTGGATATTTTTTTGAGCCTAGGAACAATGATCAACAATATAGGCGGCAATACATGGGGAATTACAACAGGAGACAACAAAGGGGTGTAGAATCATATTTTCGTCCTACAATTGTGCAAAATCCTTCACCCGTTGTTGTACCTGAATGGCAAGGTCGTCATTTTGAGATTCGACCTCAACATCTGAACATCATTCCAACCTTTCATGGATTGCCATCTGAAGAGCCATATACACACCTTCAAGAATATGCAGCAATATGTGGCACAATAAGTGGGCAAGGTTTCACTCCGGATGAGGTAAAACTTCACCTTTTTCAATTTTCTTTGAAAGATAAAGCAAAACAATGGTTCATATCTTTGCCCCCGGGTAGTATTTACACGTGGGACGAGATGCAACAACAATTTTTAAATGAGTATTATCCAATGAGTAAAACAAGTGAAGCCCGAAGTAATATAAACTCTTTTCATCAATATCCGGGTGAATTACTTCATGAATCTTTTGCTCGTTTCAAAGAAATGTTAAGATTGTGTCCACATCACAATTTTGAAAAATGGGATTTGGTTAAAATATTTTGTGAAGGTCTATTAGAAGATGATAGGAAATTTGTTTTGGCAAGTAGTAGTGGCAAATTTTTAACCCGCCCCCCAGATGTTGAATGAGATTTTCTTGAGTCGCTAAGTAAAGGATCTAAAATCCAAGCTTCAGCGAATCGACGAAAGCCACCTTCATCTGGGAGAGCTGTGCATAATGTCACTACTTCTCAAAATAATGATAGATTAGAAATGATAGAAAAACAGATGGCTATGCTAATGAGAGGTAGAGAAGGGTATTTTGCTAATGTGTCACAGGTGGAAGATATATGTGAAGAATGTGGGAATGTTGGTCATACATCTGACATGTGCTCAGGAATCAATGGTGGATTAGAAGAAGTGAACGAGGCATATGGAGAAAGGAGGCCATACAATATGAACTCAAATGTGTATCATCCAGGATTGAGAAATCATCCAAATTTCAGGTATGGTAATTCTGCTAATCAGTTAAATCCTAACTTTCAAGGTTCCAATCAACAGGGCAACTATTCCCACCAATATCAACAACAAGGGATGAATCGACCTGCAAATTATCAAAGAAACTACAACCAAGGACCAAATCAGTATTCAAGTTCATCTCAAGGTCAACAAAATCAGCAAGGTCAGGGTAGACAAGCTCCTCAAATGGCCGACAGTGTGGCTTCTCAACTTTTAGAGGAGATCAAGAAGATGAACCAAAAGTTTGATCAAAAGTTCGAGCTTCAAGAAAAGACAAACATTTCTTTAGGCAAACAAATTGGTCAACTGGCAGAACAACTTGCCAATCGTGTACCAGGGACACTACCCAGCAACACACAAGTGAACCCCCAACATCAAATGCCAAGGCAAAACCAGGCAAGTTCTAGCAATGCAGGGGTAAATGAGGTACGTGTACTGAGAAGTGGTAAGATTTATGAAAATCCAATTAAACCTCCATCAAGCCCAATTGAGGGTGAGGTGGAGGATTGCACATCTGATGATGATGAACATGAGTTGGAAAAGACATCTTTAAATGAAAACAACTTTAAAAACAAGGAGAAAACACCACTTTCAAAAGAATCTGAAAACTTGAACAAAACGAAGGATGAGGACCAAAGTGTGGAGAATAATACCACCCCTTATCCATCGGCTTTGAGTCAACCAATTAGGAAAAGTGTTTTTGGTAAACGAGGCCCACAATCAGAAGATGTATGGGAAACATTTAAACAAGTCAAAATTAATTTACCACTCCTTGATGCAATCAAGCAAATTCCAGCTTATGCAAAGTTTTTAAAGGATTTATGTTCGCATAAACGGCACCATAAGCTTCCCAAAAAGGTTGACTTAACTGCACATGTTAGTGCCATTTTATCAAACCCTTTGCCACTAAAAATGAAAGATCCAGGTGCTCCTTTAATTTCCATTCAAATTGGTGAATTCAAAATTTCAAAAGCACTCTTAGATCTTGGGGCAAGTGTTAACATACTTCCCGGAAGCTTATACGACCAATATGATTTTGGTCCATTGCAAAAAACCGATACCACCGTGGTGTTGGCAGATTTATCTCATAAGCTTCCGAGAGGGGTGTTAGCAGATGTGATTGTAAAAGTGGCTGATTTTTATTACCCGGTTGACTTCCTTGTATTGGATTCTGAATGCCAATACACTGATAGACAACCCAATGTGATTCTTGGCCGACCATTCTTGGCAACAGTAAATGCCCAAATTAATTGCCGAGAAGGGGCGGTGGATTTCACATTTGGTAATAGAAAGATTAGATTAAATGTTTTCAAGCATGCTCCTAACGCTCCAATCAATAGTGATTGTTTCATGGCAGACCTTATTGATGGGTGTGTCCATTCTTACACATCTCGTGTAATATCGGGCGATCCCTTGGAGCAGTTTCTTTTTGATGAACAGGTTAACATGGATGAGGATGCAAGCATGAAGCAATTGCAAGAAGAGTTTGTAATGGGTTTAGAAGAAGACCGCCCTCTATGGACTCACAAAGTTGAAAGCTTACCAGATCAGATTGACAGTGATTTGAAGTCATCATTAGAAAGCTCACCTCAGTTGGAGTTGAAGACATTACCGACCCATTTGAAGTATGTTTTCTTGGGAAAGAATAACACTTTACATGTTATCATTGCAGCTGATCTATTGGAGGACCAAGAAAAAGCACTCCTCAAAGTGTTAGGAAAATACAAGAGTGCAATTGGGTGGACGATAGCGGACTTAAAGGGAATTAGTCCATCTATATGCATGCACAGGATCATCACTGACTCAACAACAAAACCAACTCGAGATGCTCAACGAAGATTGAATCCGAATATGCGAGAAGTTGTTAAAAAGGAAGTTCTTAAGTGGCTGGATGCAGGAATTGTATATCCAATTTCAGATAGTGACTGGGTCAGCCCCACTCAGACTGTTCCAAAGAAGGCCGGCATTCAAATTGTCAAGGGTGAAGATGGACAACAACTTGTCACCCGCCCGGTAACGGGATGGCGAGTATGCATTGACTACCGCAAGCTCAATGCGGCGACATCTAAGGACCATTTTCCTTTACCTTTTATTGATCAAATTATTGAAAAGTTGTCAGGTCAGAAATTTTACTGTTTTCTTGATGGATACTCAGGTTATAATCAAATTGCAATACATCCAGAAGATCAAAGGAAGACTACTTTTACTTGTCCTTATGGTACTTTCGCATTTAGGCGAATGCCATTTGGATTATGTAATGCTCCCGCCACCTTTCAAAGGTGTATGATGAGTATCTTTTCAGATATGGTGGGAGAGTCTCTTGAGATATTCATGGATGATTTTTCAATCTTTGGATCCACTTTTGAAAATTGCCTTAGCCAACTTGAGAATGTTTTGAAGAGATGCACTGAAACTAATTTGGTTTTAAGTTGGGAGAAAAGTCATTTCATGGTTAAGGAAGGAGTTGTATTAGGCCATGTGATCTCCGAGAGGGGACTTGAGGTTGACCCGGCCAAAGTACAAGTCATTTCTACTTTACCTCCCCCAACAAATGTTAAAGGTGTAAGGTCATTTTTAGGACATGCTGGGTTTTATAGGCGATTTATCAAAGACTTTAGTGTCATTTCTAAACCTCTTTGCAATTTACTTTCAAAAGATGCACCATTTGTCTTTGATAAAGATTGTCTTGAAGCTTTCAATGCATTAAAGAACCAACTCATCACGTCCCCCATTTTACAGTCACCTGATTGGTCACTTCCGTTTGAAATTATGTGTGACGCAAGTGACTATGCGGTGGGGGCCGTTTTGGGTCAACGGGTGAATAAAAAGCCTGTTGCTATTTATTATGCTAGTAGGACCTTATCGGATGCACAACTTAACTACACCACAACCGAAAAGGAACTACTAGCGGTGGTTTTTGCAGTGGATAAGTTTCGTTCTTATATTTGGGGTGGAAAAGTCATAATTTATTCGGATCATAGTGCTATACGATATCTAATGGAAAAGAAAGATGCAAAACCTAGGTTAATCCGTTGGATATTGTTACTTCAAGAGTTTGATTTTGAAATACGTGATAAAAAAGGGTGTGATAATGTTGTTGCGGATCATCTTTCTCGTATACCTAATGTTAATGTTGAGTCTAGTGATGCAATCTCAGATAAATTTCCAGACGAGCAATTGTTTTCTATTTCTAATGTACCTTGGTTTGCTAATTTGGTTAACTATTTGGCCGTAGGTAAAATGCCGGAACATTGGAGTAAGCAACAAAGAAAGCATTTTCTATCACAAGCCAAGTTTTACATTTGGGATGAACCGGACTTGTTCAAGATTGGACCAGATCAAATAATCCGGCGGTGTGTTCCAGATGATGAGATACAAGAAGTTTTAACTCATGCTCATTCATCTGCTTGTGGAGGTCACCTGAGTGGAAGAAAAACTGGTCATCGTGTTCTTGCTTGTGGTTTATTTTGGCCTACTATTTTTCATGATTCAATTATTTTTGCAAAACAGTGTTTGAGGTGTCAACAACTTGGGGGTATTTCTAAACGTGATCAAATGCCCATGAACCCTATTCTTGTTGTTGACATATTTGATGTGTGGGGAATTGATTTCATGGGGCCATTCCCCACCTCATTTGGCTATCTTTATATCTTGGTGGCGGTTGACTATGTTTCTAAATGGGTTGAAGCCGAAGCCACCAGGACCAATGACCATAATGTTGTGTGTAAATTTGTTAAAAAGAATATATTTTCACGACATGGTATCCCTAGAGCTATTATTAGTGATGGGGGTTCGCATTTCAAACATTTTAGATTTGGCAAATTACTCCGACATTATGGTATTAATCATCGAATAGCCACACCCTATCATCCACAAACTAGTGGACAAGTCGAGGTTTCTAATCGTCAAATAAAAGAGATTTTACAAAAAACCGTTAGACCTGATCGCAAGGATTGGTCTTTACGTCTTGACGATGCTTTGTGGGCCTATCGAACGGCTTACAAGACACCAATTGGGATGTCTCCTTATCGACTAGTTTATGGAAAGGGGTGTCATTTACCAATGGAACTTGCTCACCGTGCTTATTGGGCAGTGAAAACTGTCAATTTTGATTATGACGCAGCAGGTGCAGAAAGAAAGCTTCAATTGAATGAGTTAGAAGAAATTAGAAATGAAGCTTATGAATGTGCAGCAAGTTATAAAGCCAAGATGAAAGCTGTCCATGATGCCAAATTACGAGTCAAGACATTTGAAATTGGACAAAAAGTGTGGCTTTTCAATTCACGACTCAAGTTTTTCCCAGGTAAGCTCAAAAGCAAATGGACGGGTCCATTCATCATCAAACACATCAATAAGTTTGGAGCTGTGGAAATTGAAGATATGAAAGGTGGTCAAAGGCAAATGGTCAACGGGCATCGACTGAAACCATACATTACTACAGTTGACCAAGAAGGTGCTAAAATTGATGTTGTGAGTTTTTGTGTAGACTCACCCAAGTATCACACCACCTAAACCGCACAGGTAATGTTAGGCTGCAGACATTAAACGTAGCGCTACTCGGGAGGCAACCCGTGATTTAACATTAACATAATCTTTTGCTATATTATTAACCTAATCTTTTGCTATATATATATATATATTGTTTTGCAAGTCCCTCCTAACAATTATATATAATTCATTAGGCCAGTTTTTGAATGGTTCAAAGTTGGGGAGGGCATTTTGGTTGTCTAAATATACATAATCAAGGAATTTTTAACTCATTTCCAATCTTTATGCATTGAGGACAATGCAATTCATAAAGTTGGGGAGGGGAGTTTATTTTAAAAGTAATTATACGGTAAATTTTTGAAATTTTTTTTTTTTGATAGTACGGTTTAATTTCGTAAATTTACAGTTTGATTTCGTAAATATGACCGTAAACTTGATGAAACTGAAAGTTTTTCAAAACAACTGTAAAATTATGATCTTAATCCGTAAAAAAAAAATTGAAAAAAAAAAGCTAAAAAAAAGAGTGGAAGAAGAAATATATAGTGTCAAAGGCCCTTCTACATTTTCAAGGAGTACGAAAGCCGTTGTTGTATCATCCGCTAGTTCATACGACATCAAAGAATCATCAAGCAGTCGTCCAACATCCGTGCGCTACCACCAGATCAAGATTACCAGCTGCTCGACGTCATCCATCAGGTTCTTTTGTTCCTTTTATGCATCTAACTTGATATTTTTGTACTTATAATAGTTAAAAAAAACATTAAATCAAGTTAATGCTAGTTTGTTATTACTTTAGTGAACTAAACTGATGTGGGGTCCTTAGATATTGGGAGAACTTTTGACTAAACCACCATTGCATGTGCAAATGAATATGTGTCAACTAATCGGTTAGATCTGACAGCTATAATACTATGCTTTCATAGGCTATGCTTTTGTTATGTGAAGGTTTTGTCTATCATAAAGCCCTAGTGAGATATTGAGCCTTTCATGACTGACACATACATAATCAGTCTAATTTCTTTTCATGAGGGTACTTTTCAATTGAATTGTTATCTAGAACTTGCATATTGTTTCTTCAAAATTACAAGTATTCAAGCATATGGATGATAATGGCAAATTAGGCGAGCCTTCTTGTATATTCCTTTCAGTTTTTCTCCTACCCGTATATTTATCCCTTAGTGAGCCCCTCTGAGCCTAAACGATAATTCCATCTTTTTGTTCTAACCCAATTAAGCCTAGCCCTTTCAAGCCTTCTTAAAGTTTGAACCCTTAATTAAGCATGTGTAATGGGTTGGGTTGGTTTGTGACAATATTGAAGGGAGAGATATCAAATTTTCAAGTCAAAAAAGGAGAAAAAATAGCCTCAAGTTAAAAAAAAAAAAAAAAAAAAAAAAGAGGCTGCCAGTTTATCAAAAAAGAAAAAAAAAAAGGTGTTGTCATCAAAGAAGTGCAACGAAAAAAAAGGGAGAAATAGGTGAAAAGTTGACCTCAAAAGAAAAATGATGATAATAGGAATCAAAATGGGAATGAACAACAAGTTCTTAATGCCAAATGGGAACAAGTGCCAGGGGAAGCTAAATTGGGACTTACCATGCTTAATTAACCGAGCCAATTTTAGCCTTTTTCCATACCCTTAGCCCTGCCCAATTACAACCCTTACAAAGACCATTGGACATATGTTTGAGTACAACTTTGTAGTGGAGAATTGAAAATTTATGCAAGCCTATGGAACGCAGTTCTTTTGAATTGATGAGTGAAACAACAAAGCCCATAGAATTATTGAGAGTGTGAGCATTCATGAGAGAACTCCCTATTTGATAGATGTCATCTTCACATAACAATACATTCAAATGTATTATAAACTGTTATGATATGTGTTAGTTGGTACTTGAAGTTTGCAAGTTTTTGGTGTTTAATATTTTGTTCTATCAATTTCTCGGGACGAGAAAAAGATAAGTTGGGGAGGTTTGATCGGTTCATTTTAGATGAACTTTATTATATGTTAGTAACCTATTAGTTGTGTTAATATGATTGCAAAACATATTATGTTGTGTCGTTTTTCTATTTTGTAGATGAAGGATGAAACATACTAAAAGATGCAATTATATTAAATTTAACCGAGCCAAGCCAAAAGAGTTAGAAATATAAATTTGGTGTTCTAGTAATGGATGGATAATAATTGAAGTAAAAGCAAACATGATATTGATCAGAAAGAAAGAAAAGAATTGAATTTGTTTTGTGGTGTTGAAGACTTGAAGTCTAGTAGCAGCATATCATCAACATTATATTATATGGGCTTTAATACATTTAAAAAAAAACATCACATGGGCCTTGGACTCTTGGGGAGAAAACGAGAGAAAAGAAAAAAAGAAGGGTTTGTTTTTTTTTTAAGGGGTTTAGAGGGCAGAGAGAGCAGAGAGCACGAAGGGGAGTAGAATCCAATCATCAATCAAAATCTCACCAACCATCTTATCCATTCACCTATTATTTTTTTTGAAGATTGAGTCGCATACACAAAAAGAAAATCATCTCATCTCAGGCACGACAACAAGGGTCATTTTCTTTCGGATAGAATTTTTGAACGGCGGCTACGGGATTTTTAGACGAGAACTGAAGATTGAATATGATGATGTTGGTGAAGCATTTGACAAAAACTTTGGTGTATTCAACTCTCTCCACCATGATCGGCTAATCGTCTCGTAGTCACACCGGTACAGGGGTCTTTGATTCTAGTTGTTTGAACTTATATATATTTAGTTTTCATTATTGAACATATATCTAGTTGTAAACTTTGGCATGTGAATGTTTATAGCTATTTATATGTGTTTGATTTCACGTTGATTCGACAGACAGTTTATCATACGCCACCCGAATGTGCCCAGTACAATCCTAGTTAGTTTAGTTAAGGAACGGACGTTTGGTGTGTAAGTATATAAATTGTGCTCTAGGTTAGTGGTGAGCTTGAACTTGGTTATGTCTATGTAACCGGATCAATATTGAAAACGACACTAATAAAACAACTTTATCACAAACCCCGACACCGGAAGTGACTACACTATCTCCAAATTGTAACAACTCTTTTATTAAACTTTACTTTTTTTTTATGCAATTAGTTTATAAAACAACCAACCAATCAACTTTTACAATTTCCTCTTTGATTAATGAAAGTTAGTAGCTAACCACAAACACTCCTCGTGGATACGATACTCGTACTTGCCCTATCTAGTTAATAATAGTAGAAAAGGTAAGGAAAATCTTTATCTTTGGCCGGGGCTTCGACACCGGTCACTTAACAAACTTTTTTTAAGGCTTGAAGATATAGAATTAGGTTTAAATACAAAGTCTAAATTTCCTAGAAAGTCTAAGAAGGAATTTGGACCATTAGATCTAATATTAAATGAAGATCAATGGTTCATAAACACAAGGTGGCATAATGGTAAATAATTAGAACTTTAAATGGTAGGCCAAGGGTATATTAGTCTTGTCTCATTTTTAAATTTCACCCTCTTTTTTAAACGTCCATAACTTTTACATACGACAATACTTTTTAATAAAAATTACACCAAAAAACGAGCGTTTTTTATCTTCAAAACGCATATAATATTGATATATAAAAAACGAATTTTTTTTTTGAAGTTTCAGCTCATTGTGTTATATTCGTTAGGTCATTGTGTTATATTTTTCAGCTCATTGTGTTATATTAGTCAAGACATTGTGTTATATTTTTCAGATTGTGTTATATCCGTCAGGTCATTGTGTTATATTTTCATCAGGTCGTTGTGTTATATTTTCATCAGGTCGTTGTGTTATATTTTCATCAGGTCGTTGTGTTATATTTTCATCAGGTCGTTGTGTTAAATTTTCATCAGGTCGTTGTGTTATATTTTCATCAGGTCGTTGTGTTATATTTTCATCAGGTCGTTGTGTTATATTTTCATCAGGTCGTTGTGTTATATTTTCATCAGGTAATTGTGTTATATTTTCATCAGGTCGTTGTGTTATATTTTCATCAGGTCGTTGTGTTATATTTTCATCAGGTCGTTGTGTTATATTTTCATCAGGTCGTTGTGTTAAATTTTCATCAGGTCGTTGTGTTATATTTTCATCAGGTCGTTGTGTTATATTTTCGTCAGGTCGTTGTGTTATATTTCATCAGGTCATTGTGTTATATTTTCATCAGGTAATTGTGTTATATTTTCATCAGGTCATTGTGTTATTTCAGATCATTGTGCTATTTCATTATGTTATTGTGTTATAACACAATGACATGAATAAATAACACAATGACTTGACAAATAACACAATGAGCTGAAAAACGTGAATTTTTTTTTGTTTTTTATATATGAATATTATATGCGTTTTAAAGATAAGAAAATGTTTGTTTTTATGGTGCAATTTTTTTTAAAAAATAATATCGTATGTAAAAGTTATGGATGTTTAAAAAAATGGGGTGAAACTTAAAATATAGAGACATTACCATCTTTACCCTTCCTTCTAATTTTAAGGGAGTGCCACATGTCATCATCTCATGGCTTCTTAGACTTTCTAGGAAAATTGGACTTTGTAATATAACTCCACTCTAAAGATATATGTAATTGACTTTAAGGCTTGTAATTATGAGTCTTAATAATGGGATATATGTAAAAATTCATTTTTGTTTTGTTCGGGATTTTTCTATCCACTGACCGGAAGCTTTAATTAGTACTTGGTGCCTTTGGTGAGTTTCAATAAAACTTATTTGTCGTCGTTAAAAGAATTTTAGAATCACCATTTCCTAAACTTACCTCTCATTTTTTAACGACTTTGTTACATTTCGTTACTCGTATCTTTTGGCAAGAGACGTCTTGATTGTTGGGAAGTAGTGGTAACTTAACTAACCACGATTCGATACTTACGGAAAATAAAGCTTTGAAGGTAAATTTACCGGATATCTCCAGAGAATAACGTACTTCATTTTTCATCACGCTTGCTTCAATATAGTAATCAAAGTCAACTTTGTATCGAGAGCTAACTTATTTATTATTTTAAAAGATTCATTTTAATTTTAATTATATGTTTACTTTTTCATGTATAGTTATAATATAGTTATATCTAATAATAAGATCGTTTTCACTTAGCTATGAGCCTAGTCAAATTAAACAAATGGAGAATGTGCTCAACTCGATTAACCTTGTTTAAGTTCAACGCTATTTAAATTTCTTTGCAGCTTAATCACAAATAGTTAAGATGTACCTCGGCCTTTTTCTCCTTATAATTAAATCAACATACATTAAATACGTCCGTGAAAGAGATTTTGAAATGCAACGAAACAATTATAGAAAATCAATAGAAGTAAAACAATCACATAATTGTCGTGCAAAAAGTCAACAATAATTATTTTCATGGTTTTTATATTCGCTAGAAATGAATAACGAAGTGAGGTTTTTACATTGAAGCATTTACTCTATCGCTTACCGCTGGCCGCTGCTGATTAGAAATGTGAATTGATCATAATCTAAATTAGGTAGCAGACACATTCCGACAAAACTCAAACTCAAACTCACCTTGTTTCATCTATAAATCCGAAACAATATTAGAAATTACTTAATATTTGCCCCCTAAAATGAAACTCATAACCAAAATGTAAATTTCACCCACCTTCATTATCAAAAGCAACCTATTCAATTCTACCAAATGGGAAATTAAATAGTTAGGTTTAGTGCGATTAGTTGACCAAAATAGATTGCCAACCAACTCTTGATAAGAATAGGTTGGAAGTGAAAGCAACCTATTGTTATTTTCCTACCTTTCAAAGGACCCTATCGTTTGGTACTTTTATGACTCTTTACACCTCTTTCCATCCATTAAAATTACAAGAAACTCCAATAATGTCAGAATAAGAATATTTTGAGCTTGAAGCCACAACAAGGACATATATGTAATTTCACCATCAAGGGTATTTTAGGAACTTAAAAGAATCATGCTCATGTCAGATTTTTTGTCAAAACCAGCCAAACGACTTGTCACGCATACACACACGCACACTCATGATCAATTGACAAAACAAACAATATATCGTTAGAAGTTAACACCAATCTATAGCCATAGTTGAAGTTACCGAGTTCGTGATAGATATCAACTACCCGAAAGACGTAATCAAGCTCCTTGATCACTTTGGATGGCGTATCACAAGCAGCTAACATAACACTAGCATAACGTTACACACATAAACGTGATAAATATGATATGTGATGATCTTATATCACCAAAATGGGATCAACAAACCACAAACTATCATACAACAATGCAAATAATAACCGAATAATTTACTTATAACCGCAAACTGTGCACTTATAGTTTGTGTTCCTCGTTTGAGAAACAAAACAAGCGTGTGTACAACCATCGTTTTTGTACCCAAAAAAAACATGAAGACTCTCAGCTTGTTGAGAGTTCTTCTACATACCTGAAAAGTTACATGTTCGTTTACTAGGGCTGTTTATTCCAATCGAATAAGTGTATGTAACCGTAATCGTCTTCTAGTTCAGTTCTGTAGCATAATTCGTTGCTGTTCGATCAACTTTAACCAATTCGAACCCCAAACCGCCATCAACAGATTGAACCTGAACATTGTGACGATCCGAATAATAATTAATATTATTACATACATCAGATCTAATCCTGCAAGCTGCATAATCATTCAAAGAAACTGATCTTCTCATATTTAGAAACTCATTAGTTCCACTTCCACCAATCATTTGCCCCTTTTGTTCTTCATCAACAACACCAATTGTCAAATCAGTTCTCTGATTATCATCCTCCATTTCTCTTTGTTCACCATTAGCTTCATCTGTTACCGGTATCACAATCCGAATTTCGTCAGTTTGATCCGAATTGTTACCGGAAGAAGACGAATTGTTCATGCTCATGTTCTTAACAATTCCTGCTCGACACAAAGGGCAATTTGTGTGTGATCGGAGCCACGTATCAATACACGAAACATGAAAAGCGTGATTACATTTAGGTAACAATCTAAGTGTTTCATCTTCAACAAAATCACTCAAACAAACAGAGCAATTCGTCCCGTCGATTAAACCATCAGATTTACAGTACTTCACAACGCTAATTGCGTTTATAACCGACGGTTGAAGACCGATTGTTCTAATATACCAGATCGGATGATCAACAACATCATGATCAATAAACTCATCGTCTATTTCTTCATTTTCGGGAGACGGAGACGGCGGCGAGCGGCGGCGACGTGACCGGTACCAAACAGTGTAGAATTTGTAAAGAGTGTATAAAAGGAAAAACGAAAAAGTGAGAACGAGAACAACGAGAGAGATTTTGAGAGGTAAACTGAGTGATGAGTGGTGGTGGTACGGTGGCGTACCGGTGATGTAACTGTCGGGTGGCGGTGGTGGTGGAAATGAATCAGTCGTGTTACAATTCGATGGGCAGAACAATGAACAGATCGGTATGCAATCGGTGTTAGGGTTTTTTAACGGATCGCATTGAAATGTGCAAATTTCGGTTGTTTCGGTTGAATTGTTCGGATCTTCGAATATTTTCCGGTGGAAATTGTAAGCCGCCATTGAAGAAAACTTGATGAAGATGATGATTCAATTTAATTTGATGAATTTAGGTCATGGATCTTCTTCATAAACAATTCACGTGTATGATAATAAGATCGATTGAATTTGAAGATAACAAATCAAAAGTCAACATTCAAAAACCTCACAAGTTTGTGTTTGAATAGAAGTTTTAGATTTTGTAAAAAATACATATATAGAACTTGTTCAAAATGATAGTGATATGATGTGTATAAAATCTTAGTTATTGCTAGCATTGAAGAAAGTTATTATATATAGTTAATATTATTATACGGTTAAAAACATATAACGAAGTATGCATTTTTAATTATTTATATGTTTTTAATCAATATTGTTAAAACGGTAGTAGGACTGTGTTTTTTTAAAGAATTCTGGTTTAATTACACACGGTCTGATACGTGTTTATAAAACGGATTGAATTGTTTGAACTGGTCCGGTCAGACCAGAACTGGTCCGGTTAGAGCGGAACTGGACCGTAGTTTAATCGGGTTAGTATTAAAATATTTATTTTTGTGTTCGATTTTCTTGGATTTTATGTTTTTATGTATTTATTTTTGTGCTTTTTGTAATGAAAGTCAATATGTTAATATTTGGTATGAATATGATAAACTCGTTTTATTTTGTCGTTAAAACTTATTTAAATTATGATTTTTTGGTGATTATTGACGTTAGAACTTGTTTAGATTATTACTTTTGTGGTATAACTTAATGTTATTGAGCCTATGTTGTGTTTATATTAGAATTCTTATAATGTTACTTTGATAAATATATATTATATCCGACCCCGATCCGACTAGCAGTTTAGTGTCTGGTCCGGTTTTCAAAACATTGTTTTTAATGATAGATAAACTACACAAATATTTTTGAGGAAATTTCACAAATAAATAACCAAGTTCAAAAGTGTTCTAATTAGGTCGCTCGTGTATGTTTTTCTCAAATTGGGTATTTAACCTTCAAATCGAGTCATCATCGAAACTTTTGGTGTTAAGAAAGAAATGAAGGAGAAGATGTGAGGATCGGGATTTTCAATATATGTAATTATAATTAAAAAATAAGCGTGTTAATTACTTTAAATAATAAATTAAAAAATCTAAAGTTCACGTCACAACTTCACATCAACATAAAAAAAGAAAAAAAATTCTAATTGAAACATGAAAAAATACGCTAAATAACATGTAAAACCTTTTAATTTAAACAAAATAAGAAAGTTACCCTAATATTTTTGGTGTATTGTTTTCCACTGGTCTAAACTATCACATTTTGACTTCTATCGCTCCCACCTATTGAATTTGGCTATCAACGATCCCAACTTTTATCACTTTAACAACTAATGGTCCGTTGTTAAATTGTTTTAACACCGTTGAGTTTTTTTCACATTCAAAACTGATGTTTTAAGTCTTTTGATCGGAAAGATACTACAAGTTGATTGCTGAAAAAGTTACTTGGGAACGTGGATAAAGTTTAACTATTCTTGTACTTTATGGAGAAAAAAAAAGTAATTAAATAACATGAAGTCGTATATTTATTCGCTGTTAGAACATTTCTTATATCTATTCTTATGGGTGTGTCTATACACATCCTCTTACATACTTGTCACACCCCCTCTTAATTTTTATTTAGAAATTTGTCGAAAATTATTCTTAAATTTTTATTATCTATATTCGTTAAAAATAAAGCGTTCCAGAACGAACGTAATAAAATGCGTACATTCTTATGTATATTGTCTTTTCTGAACTAAAGTTATGTTGTTCAATGGAACATAGTACTGGTTTTTATTTAATGGATTATTTTTTTAAGATGATTAAAAAGTCCAGGAGGTTAGGTGGCTAGTTTAAAAATGAAATTTGCATAAGCATATATGAAGTTAGTTGAGCAACATTCGTTAGACTTTTTCATTTTGAGTAAAATATTAAAAAGTATACGTGACAAGGATTTGACAAGCCAATATAAACAATATTTTAATTCACATTTTTAATAGTTAAGAGTTTATTTGACAAAGTAGCATATTTGAGTAACACTATTGAACTATTTCGTGGATTTAGATTACATCTATTTTAAAAAATAATGAAATAAATCTTTTAATATCAAATTCGGTTAATATCAAATTCGGCATGTTTTTTTGCTATCAAATCTGTCCAAATTCAGAAGTAACATGTAACATGATATGAATCTAAAGTTTTATAGTCTTCTGAGAATTTATTGGAACTAAAATTACTTTAGTTTTTCTTCTATCTCGTTATTATTCACAATTTGCTTAAATATTAAGCTTTAAATATTTTTCACTTAATAATGTTTATCATTTCTTAAGCAAGATTCATTGTATCTTGGCTCTTTGTAATATGTTTAGTTTCACATGTTCACAAAGAGTTTATGTGGAACAAAAATAAGATAATTTAGCTTTAAAAGATGACGTACACTTATCAATTTATAAACTCTTTAATTCAGAGTTTACTACTTTCTTAACCCGTTAATTTTATGTGTATAATATTTCCTATGTTCACCCATAAGTTAATTTATTTAAATCATAAAAAACATCTCGATCCAAATGAAAATTGATTTAATATGAGATAGATAAGTTTAGTTCAGCACCTCTAGTTTCAACAAAAATGTTGTTGAATATAAAAAGTGTAAAAATAATCTTTTTGATATAACCGATAAAAAAACACAATATCAAATAAAAAAAATTATAGGTCATAATGTAAATGTAAGTTGAATTTCAAAAAATAGTGTCAAAGACCTTGTCCCCGTTATCATACTTAAAAATGAGAAAATATAAAATATATTTCAAAGTTAAACTCTTTCATTGTGTCTTTGTTTTTACCTTCATTGTGTCAAAAATTTACGAAAGACACAATGAAACGTTAATTTTTTTTAAATTTTTCGTTAAATTTTTTTAAGGACGATGACGAGGAGAAAAATTTATCCGGTACACTATTTTGAAATTTAATAAGATTGTGATTTATAAATTTTTTAACCTGCTTTTATGTCTTTTTACTTACATCATGCTTAAAAGTTATTTTTAAATTTTTTAGATTTGTGATCTTTTGTAGAATAACTCAACACTAAAAGTTTTTATTGAAAACATCCGGCTACTCTAATAAAAGAGTAATGAGTAACTTTTTTGTCGGTTGTAAATCTTATAGGATGTGCACCTATGATTTATACACATGGCATACCACATTTAATTAACTCATTTCACCTATTAGTTAAAATGTAAACAAAAAGTGCTTCAAACACTAAGGGTTATTTTGTAGCCTATGAATAACTAGTAAGAAGATGTCTTAATGATTTAAAAGTTTATTAATGATAAGTATTAATAAAATATGATGAATGATGGAGTCTTACCATTAAAAGAATACATTTTAATCATTCAATATCTTTTTATCATCAGTTAATGATTTAGAGATTTTAAACAACTTAAAGATAAGCATCCGAATGACCATTAAGAGGCAATCAAACACCCTCAGTATTTTATTTTTCTCAAATTTTGCAAAATTTTAAAATCATAATATATTAATTGTTTATGAATTGAATTTTATCACTATTAGTTTTATCGTCCAACCAGAAGTTCGAATTATTAGTTTTATTAGTTACATCAATTGACTCATATCATCCTCACGATAAAAAACCTTAGACATAGGTTTGAAATTCGAAAAAACTTAGCGGCGTTAAATATTTTAACGATGAGCAATTGTAAGAAAAATAGATACAATTTGAGATTGCCTCAATAATTTTTTTAATATGGGAGTAATATCGGGCAATATACCAAAGTCTGAATTAATTATCAATCAACTTTTTATGTAAACCTGTTTATAGATTTGGAAAGTAACGTTTTTACAGTTTATTACGCAAGCGTAAACTGAGTGATGGAATTTTCACGCAATTTATAACTGAGAAATGGAATTATACGCAAGAACACCTCTTGCATGATAATTCCATCCCTGCGTGATTATTCAAATCCACGCATATAAGTTATCACGCAAGTGTAAACTACACTTGCATGATTTCAAAATTTATCACGCAAGTTTTTCATTCTCACATAAGTGATTTAACCAATAAGAGATGGAAATGTCACGAAACGTTTTCGGCAAATGATGGAATTTTCACGCCACCAGATGATCGGACCAGGTCACTTCGCACACAATTCGCACGCAAAGAGCAATTTGTATAAAACCGTTCTCTATAGATTTGTTACATAAAATATCGAACTATAGTTGATCTAAGTAAGTTTCGTTTCTAAAGACGGATCTAATCTATTAGCAAGTTAATCTTTTTCTAAACGTTTCCAATTTACCCTTTTCGTAATGCTTTACACTTTTACTTTATATAACCAACGTAAAATTACTAAAATATGCCTTTAAAATTTCTTCAAAACTTGCAAGGAACATCTAACTTGTTAAACAAAATACTCAATTAATTGCTTAAAAGTCATCAAAACCTAAAACATATACTCACACATGCATCATCATTCTCAATCTTATACCATTCAAATCAAGTTTTTCTTGCTTCAATTCAAAGATCATTTTCTTAGCCTTCTCAAAAACCATTTGGGATATCGATCATCTAACTTGACCAGCATGAGCCCAGGAAGTTCTTCAGCATCATATGGAGTTCGAACCTTTGCCACCGCTTTGATACTCCGTTATAGAGCTAGCTCAAGAGCCAGAGCGCTTACTCCCGACTGCCAACATATGAGCGGTGGCATTGGCAGTTCAATGCATCGCATGTTAAGCATTTCTAGTGGCGGTGCAACTCAAAGACCAGAGTCTAAAATGTGCATCTTTTTACCTTTCTATGGGTTATTTTTCGGTTTATGCTATTAGTTGAACATAGATGAATTTTTTTATGATTGGTAAATGTAGGGAATATGATGAAAGTAACTTGAAGGTTCATTCAACTGGTCCAGTTCCTCCAACGGCCAACATCTTTTCTTGGTATATACTCTCTAAGCTTTATAGGAAACAAACCATTATCTATGACACTTTCTTAGAAAACAATTAATATGAATCCGGGAATTTTTTCAATTCGTCTCTAACCCTCAAATGAAATGAATAATCTGTCCTCTTCTCTTTGAAAAAGAGCGCTTGCGCTAATAACCAACCCCAATATCTTGATTTCTAACAGAAATGCATCGCAAACCTATATATATCGGCTAAAACACAGCCAATTAATGCTTGGATAAAAGTCTTGTCCATCATCATTCCATTTCAAGGACTTACAAAAATACACAAGAAATTTCTTGTGACGGTATCAACTTGTAAACCATTTGTCATATTTATGTCTAAAAACCCTACCTGACAATTTTTGTGTCTCCGTTAGAAAATACTTGATGAATGAAAATAATATGTAAGTTGAGACTACCACATGTAATTTCTTAAGTTGGATTAATACATTTTCTTAATAGATTAAACAATTTTTTTATATATACTTTATTATTTGTGATCATATTTGTAAATCAACCTTACTAAAATCCGGCCTGGTTTAACTCATAAATATTTGGTAGAAACCCATTGGTCCTTTGACTAACCTATTCCGATCATCTAAATATCTTTAATTTTTAAGCTACAAACCTAGTTTACTATTCTACACCAACAAATTTACACCACATTTCATCTTATGGGCATTGACATCTTTGTTTTTTTAAGACCATGTGTAGTGGACATCTTTTCCTTTCTAAAACGCCCCTAAAGAGCCCACCTTCCCACCCCTGAGGCGTTTTTTTTAATAAGAAATAATGTTGCACGTTTTCAAAACAACACCTCCTACAACCAACCATTCACACTCTCCAATCATTAACTAACCAATTATATTTTTTAAAACCTTATCTAAACGGTTGTTATACAATCATTTTAGGACTCTTTCCACTACACCTCTTTTAGTAAAAACGCCCATAGATTTGGTAAATCGCACATGACACACAGCACAAAGACATTCAAAGGACTATTTCCACTCCACATGATCTAAAACCTATATATACACTTAACTAATTGGAACTAACAAATATTATTAAATTATATTTTGCAGGGTAAAATGGATATTGGGCTCTATGTTACCTTTGATGTTCTCATTTTGGAAACAAAAATGGGACTCCATGTTAAAGCTAGAAGGCAGGCTAATTTTAATTTTCATTGATGTACTTATTATGCTACTACAAGCTTTTATATTTTTCTACAAACTTTTTTAATTTGGTAAAATTGCAAGTCACGGTTTGTCATTAACGGAAATAAATTTGTTAGAAAACTGTTGGTAATTTATTTTTGTTGAATATTTATGTCTGAAAATTCACAGTTTTGTAGCAATATTGTCAATTATTATACTTTCAAGCTCATGATTCAGTTATTTGTTTCAACAAACAGATGCAAAATGAATATGATTTCAGGTAAGGTTGAAGCGGTTGTTAAAGAAGCGGAGGAAGTGGCAGAGGTTGTAGAAAAGGTCGCGTCTACAACTGAAAAATTATCAGCACGGGTTGCAGAGAAGCTAGACAATGGTGAACTCAAAGAAGTCGCTTTGAAGGTCGAACATATATCCAATGTCATTGCTAAGGATGCTCGAATGACTGAAGATTTTATCCACAAGGTACCTACTTAACAACAAACTATATATGCGTTTAGACGTGGGAGTGTCGCCCATTTACTGAATAATCAGGTTATGTTTTGTTTCATATGGGTAAAGGCTTTTTAAAGCAAAAACACATGCTTTTATCATATGTTAAGTTGTTATCCTAGATGGGTCAGTTAGATAACATAACAATTACACACAAAAGTACTCATCAAAATCCTATTTGATAGAGGCAATTAGATGTATTAATATGAATTATTATGGGATGAACATCCCTCAGTAGTATAGTTTTTATTTCATATATTAGCATAATAGTAAAGTTTTTATAACCATATCAAACACGTACATATATTCTTAAGGAAAATAACTAAACATGAACCCAATCTTACTTGTTTAGACAAAAACTATGACCACGTACCATGCATTTTGATCAGTTCTTAATTTCTTGCAGGTTAGTGATGTGAAGCAAGACCTGACGGACTTGGAGGCTATGGTGGAACCTATCATCGACAAAATGGACCACAAAAAGTGACAATGAACATATATAGTTTTGTATATATTAAACTTCTCATTTCTCATCTCTGTTGCTAAAATTGTAATCTGCCACATCCTATCGAACTTTATATATATTCTTTTTCATACTTTCAGAGATCTCAGAGACATTTTCTAACCATAATTTCAGTTAGCATCCACTTATATATGCTGTACGTACCAACCACCCAGCACACTGATAAAAAAAACAAAGGATAATGCATATATGGTGGTGATTAAGTCAAGTCAAATATATAGTTAGTCAACTTGAAGGCTTACATTGTCAAAAGCTGTCAGATATGATACTGATTAATTTGCTATAACTTAATTTCTCTCAAAACCAATCCAAAAATCAACAACATATTCATCAATCACCTTGCATCATGGAGATTAAGGTTAAATCCACTCAGTTCATCAAACCATCAAACCCAACCCCACAACGTCTACGTGGTTTCAAGCTGTCGCGGCTTGATCAACTTGCTCCACCTACATATGTAGACATGATCTTCTACTATAAGACCACTGGCCATGAGGTCCATGACAGATGTAGTCAGCTGATCAAGTCATTATCCGAGGTGCTTAATTTCTACTACCCACTAGCTGGCAGGATCACACGAGACATGCTCCAAGTTGATTGTACCGATCAAGGGGTTAAGTATTTAGAGACTCAAGTAGGTATAACACTCGATGATTTTCTCATCTGCGGTCCCAAGATTGAACAGGTTGGACAACTAATCTGTGCCCCGGATATAGTTACCGACGCGTTGGTAACAATCCAGGTCAACCTCTTTGACTGTGGTTCGCTTGTTATTGGTGTTAGTGCTTTACATAAAGTCACTGATGCATACAACCTAGTTAGGTTCATTAACAATTGGGCTAGCATGAACCGCACAGGGCGCAGCGATGCTGCATATATCCCTTCTTTTGATAACCTGGCTACTCTCTTCCCACCTATGGAAGTTTCATCACTTGATCACCACCCACCCAATACACTTGACGCCAAACCTGTTATTCTAACGAAAAGTTATGTCTTTAATGGGGCTGCAATATCAAATCTAAGAGCGAAAGCCAGTTCAGAAAACAGTAAACATAGTCGCGTGACATTGGTGACTGCATTAATATGGAAGGCTCTTATCTCCATTGATCAAGTCAAAAGTGGGCATGGCAGGGATTGCTTGTTGGCTCCTGCAATAATGTTAAGAAGAAAAAAAGGGCCACCAGTATCCGAAAGCTCTTTCGGGAACGTTTGGGTTCCATATCCGATTCGGTTTTTGGACAGAACAGAACCCAAGTTTCTGGATCTTGTGGCTCTAGTAGAAGTGACAACAAGAAACATGATGAGTTGGCTTTCAAAAGCAAGTGGTGAAGAGATATGCACACAGGCAAAGGCGTGTTACGATGAGGTTGATGAAGAACTGAAGCAGAACAAGTTTTCCATAATTACAAGTTGGTGCCGGTTTGGCATATACGAAGCCGATTTTGGTTGGGGGAAGCCTTACTGGACTAGTAGAAGTGGCAGTGGCACTTCACATGAAATGGTCACTTTAATGGATGACAAAGATGGTAATGGAATTGAAGCATGGGTGAGTCTGAATGAGAAAGTCATGCATCTGTTTGAACAAGATCAGGACATTATATCATCCAGCTCTTAATTTAGTGCAAAATGCTTTTGACTTGTTATATTGGAGGCATCTTTTCACTATATATATATGTCTCCATTTTGATTCCAATATATAAAGTTTCAACTCCCACAAGACACTTTAAGGGGCTGTTTGTGTCAGCTTCTTAATATGTAGTGCTAGTAGTAGAGTTTTACAAAAGCTAATAATAATATGTGACCACAACCTAGCTACATTGGGAGCAAGTTCTACAGAGGTAGTATTATGAGTTTAAGTTTCTTTGAGTTTGTTGCTTCTGTGTTTGTGTAGAGTTGGTGACTTGGCTTTTGTTGATGGTTGGGCATGGCGTTTTGCAGTTGTTATTTGTTAATGTGGGGTGATTAGGGCTGTAGTTAATGTTGTTGCAGCATCTACAATTTTTGGGTTGTGAGTGATGGTTGTTTTTCTGAGCTTGGAGATGAAATTTGGCATGTTTCCTATATTTTTTGTTGTATGTTTATTGTTTAATATCATGTCAACTTGACTTCAACTTTCAGAACCTCATTCTGTTGTAGGTTGTCAAGTAGGTCTGAATATACATACAACTGTTGGAATTGCTAGGTTCATATGGTTTAATGAGTATTTTTAGGTGTGACCCTTATAAGATAAATGATTTGATGATTTGATCTCTATGTATACTGATTTTTTGTTTGCAACATATATAAACACGTGTCTCTACGCTAGAGATCCAAGAGATAAACAAATAATTTATCTTCTGGGCGTCTGGAACTTGCAACATGATCGAAACATCTTGATTCGACCTTTATTCTTAACATCGCTCAGACCGAACTTTCAACGCATGCGGAAAGACAGATCGATCGAGACATATTAGGATATTAAACCCTTATCATTTCTCTGGATTAAAACCCGAGGAAAGATGGCCAACCTTCTAGTGAAAACAATAGTTGCCGTTATAAAAAATATCCAAGTACATAATCCTAATAAAATAACAATCAAGATCATCAACAAAAGAAACTTATTAAACTCGCAATTTATTATATATATATAACCAGTTTAACTTATTAGAACGACAATCATGTACGTACTTAAGTTGATAACATCAAAAGAAAACTTATACTGATGAAGCAACTACTAAGAAAACAAACGGTCATGACTCTGTCCAAAATTGCACCGTTGGGCGCTGGAGCGGGTGCAGCACCATCATAGGGGGGCAAAGCTGTTGACATCATAGCCGGTGATGGTGAAGCTTGGTTATAAGGCGGAGAATCAAAATTGTTAGCCGGAGAAAGTAGGGAAGCTGGAGGTGGTTCAACCACTGGCAGCGATGGAGATGGAGAGACGGACGACGGAGACTGTGTTGGAACGTTAACAGAAGTGGCGGGTGACGTTGCCGGAGACATGGATGTGATTGTTGAACCAACAAACATTAATGCAATTGATAAGATGGTGATGGTGAAGGAAGACATTGTTGGGTAAGAATGATGAGAAGCATGCATATATGTGTGAGTTTTTATATATAGATGGGTTAATTTCATGGAATTTGGATAGTTGGATTTCATTGGCTACAAATTTAAGGGTCATCTAAGAGTTGCCTCATTGAATAGAGATTTACATTGAAGTATAATGTTTTAGGTGTATTGTCTCGTAAATATTATTTGATTATTTGAGGTAATATAACTTATAAGCCCAATTGTATAGTACTTTAACGTGAGGGAGCGGGTGGGTGAGTGGTTGTACCGGTAAATGTTGTTTTAATCTTAACTAAATGTTTTGAGTTAGAATTTAGTGTAACATTCATTTTTTATAACTTATATATATAGATATTTTTTATTGATGTCTGAGTCGTTATTTCAAATTAAAAGCAATTACTCTGACAAGGCGTTATAAGAATTAATGTCGGGTTCCATCTTGTTATCAAGTGTGAAGAAGACGAGACGGTCATTCCACAACTTGTGATTGAGATGATCGTTCTATAACACGTGACCAAACATTCAAAACTAAAGAATTTGTTATTTATTTTTATTTTTGAACTTGACGCCACTATAATTGTAGCTTAGTAGTTTATTATTTTTTCTTACAAAAAATAATTCATGATGTATATGTTTAACAATGTCTTTTCGTCTTCATTAAAAACGGTTGTAGTCACACCCCAACTTTGGTAAAACAATCACAAGCATCGTCACGAACCCGTAAATTACATTCAACCGAAAACATGTAGCTTCAAATTTACAATTCTTAACAATTTGAAAAAAAAAAATTCAAAGAAAGCATTTTTAGTTGTGTATTTAAAATGTATTTTGTTAGACACATATGTTGAAAACTCTGCTGGTAAATTTAAAAGTTTATAAACTCAAAATGTCAAGCTAAAATGTTGTAGAAGAGGTGTGAAGTTATCATATACAAATAAATAAAAGTGAAATCAATAAAAAAATAATATTACCATCATTCTTACTTCATATCATGTCAATTTTATTTATTTGTATATCTATTTAAATAAAAATTATACAAATAAAATGTTAGTTTGGAGTTGTGATGCAGGTCGGGGTCAAATTCGGTTAAAGTCGACTGACTTATTTTTAAGCAAAATAGGCTGTAGGTGAGGTGACAATAATATGCCTCTTCAACATTTGTATTTTCTGATACTCAGCCTCTGTCGGAAACGCTCTGCTAAACCCTAGCCTCTTGCTTATCGATCTGTAAGTTTTATTTATAGAAATTTCGATTTGGTTTTCCAATTATCATTTGTATTCATATTTCTCTATTGTATTGCCGTATTGGTATCTTTCGATCGATTTCATTTACCTGTAACCGATTTATTTGACATGTATCTCGCTTTGCTTGTTGATCAATGTATTTATTGTGTTTTTCTTAGTCAACAATATTCAACTTGTCACTCATCCAAATCTGAAACTGTTATCACTGCACTGTTGATGAATTTGTTTTTAGATTTTCATTTCCGTTTGCTTGATTTTTAATATCTAGCTTAACTGAATTTGTTTACGGTGATTGTGTTTTGCTGTTGATTTGTGTTATTCACAGTTACTTGCTCGATGATGATTATAATGGTGTTTTTTATTAGGTTAGTTAGCTGCTGTTTTACACTGAAAGTTCATGTGAGGCTTTACAGCTGTCAATTGGTTATTCTGTTTTGTCAGTGGAGTTATAAAGCATGGCTTCGTTCAGATGGATACTGCAATTGCACAAAGACGTACCGAAAGCTGCTAGATTCTACAAAGAAGGACTTGATTTCAGCATAAATGTGTGTACTCTCCGGTGGGCTGAACTCGAATCTGGCCCTCTCAAGCTCGCTCTCATGCATTCGTCCAGGTGAATCCCGATCCTCCCACACACTTATGCTTGTTTGGTTTGAGTATATCTCTACTGAATTTATGGAACACATTGTTAGGGTTTTAATAACTCGATTTGATCGTTATTTTGCTAATAGACTTGTTTAAGTTAACATATTTTTCAAGATGTTTGTATTTTGTACTAAACATATGCTTCAAAATTGATTACAAAACAAATGATTTCAGCAGCCAAGTAAACACATTAAATGATGTCAACATTCAAGATCAATCTCTTATATCTTTAAGTTTATCATCCCCTTTTAGTTGAAGTGTATAATATCTGATCTGGTATTCATTTTTACAGTGAGATTGCAGTCCAGAAGGGATACTCATCACTGTTATCATTCACTGTGACAGACATTAACAATACTGTGACTAAACTCATGGCTTTAGGTGCAGAGATGGATGGACCCATTAAATATGAGGTCCATGGGAAGGTAATAATAATGAATTTTGACCAATATCTGCTCTTAGAAAATCACTTGTGTTGTTCTATAGCAAATGGGCGGGTTGGTTAAGGGCAAAACCACACTGCGGAAAATAGTAATTTTTTTTCATACATTATTATGCCTTAAAAAATAGAGAGGATCTTACCGAGCGGGGTTCTCGCTTGGTGCAACCACTCTATCCCATGAAATATGGGTAAGGCTTGTCCTCATCTCACTATCCCTAGACCCTATTTGTCATGTTGAATTTCCCCATGTAGGCTTGTTTGACCAATTGAAGATAAAACATCACCTGACTGGTTAACATCAATATAACACCTCTAATTTTTTTGCTTTCTTGCCAGGTTGCTGCAGTGCGGTGTATTGATGGTCACATGTTGGGTCTTTATGAGCCTCTTTGAAAACCTACAACCTGCATAAGCCTATATTGCAATCCAAAAATAATCTATTTTGTTTTGAATTTTTTTAATATTGACTCGGTTTTGAAGAGCATAGAAATTGTAAGTAGCCTCCTTATTTCTTACATTTTTGGAGCAAAATACAAACATGCATTAACAAACAGTAGTTTTATTAGCTCTTGAGCATGCAATTTTGAACAATGCTTCTGGCCTCTTAGCTTGTAGAAATATACCTTTCTGCTTAATAGTGCTTGTAGTCTAGGATGAAAGTGGAAGTCAAACCTGGATCCACTGAAAGGAGTGACACTTGTTCGTAAATCATTGTATGATGTGGACATTTTATAAAAAGAATGTATGGTCAAGTGGTACGAGGAGGGATCGAGTGGCATGAACAAAAGCTCCCTCATCTGGAAGAATGCAAAGCCTTTTGTGGAATGGATTCAGAGTTCCGAGTCTGAAACTGAAGAAGAATAAGGCAGAGGTACCTGCTTTGTGTTTGTGTTATTACGGTATTGTTTTTGGATGACTTGAATCAGATGTCTTGTGACTTGGTAATTTAACAAATAAACCGGGTTTGTGCTCAATGTTTCTGGGTATTGATGACATTCATGGCTCCAGATGATTCAGTTGCACTTTTGAAAATAATAACTATTTGTTTGCTGTTGATTTTCATGATTCTTTTTCTCCTTTTATCATATAGTAAAACTTCAATAAATGAATATCCTCAAGCGGGTAAAATCATTCAGTTATTGGAACCTCCATTTTATTAGATTATCATATATGGAACGTTGACTTGTGGCTCTATACTTATGTTTTGGTGTATGAATTAATGTTCAAGGTACAAAACGGTGCTATAAATAATGTTATGTATTTGCATGATTTACCAAATTAAATTTTAAATGAAATTTAACCTCGTTCAACAAGGCTAACTTTTAGTATGCATGTCAAGTTCATCTGAGTATGAGATAAAACCAGGAGTACGTATCTACTCCTATTAATACTCCACCTTAACCACTTTCACAATCACAATCACAAATTTATCTCCACAAAACCCACTTTACCCATACAAAACCAATTTATTCACCAATTTCAATTTGAGAAGATGAATACAAAAATATATCGTACACCCGTGTCTTCGGACGGGTTGTTCTCAAACGATAGCATCTCCAATTCTCCTCTCATATTATCGCCTTCAGCTATGACCGTAGAAAAGACGTTCCCTCTAGGCTATGACCATAGACAAGATTAGGAGGGAGGTTTATGCATGCATGATAGTGCACGACACTTTTTAAATGCAATATTATCGGTATACATAAGAGACCCGTCCGTGGAGCCATTTTTTGACGAAAATATTGATAGTGAGTTGCAAAATTCAAACGCGCATTTCTAGCTTCGATATGATTTAATGGATAATATTTCAACTCTAGATTTGTCATATCTTAATTGAGACGAAGATGAGTATGAGAACAGAGAGTAGTTTATTTTTTTATTGTTTTAGTTTGAATGTTTTTATTTTTTAATTTGTCATTATTTATGTTTTTGGTGTTTGATTTATGAATTAAGTTTTTGGTATTTAATTTAGGTATTTTTTTAAAGTTGAATAATATTCAAGGCTTGTACACTCATCAATTAAGGTAGATGAGGGTATGATGATTATACTTATTTGTTGGCTTCTCCTACACCAAGACCATATTTTGTTTACGTATTAAAGTATGCTTGAATGTTTCCGTGCCATGATTTATTGAAAATTTCAAATTATAAGTTATAATATGATGAACCAGCTGTAACATCTTTAATTTAGAAAAAACTTAACGGCAGTAAAAAAATTAACGGATCACTGGTTGCCAAAGTGATAAAAGTTAAGACCGATGACAGTCAATTCAATAGTTAGAACCGGTAGAAACCAAAAGGTAATAGTTGAAACCAGTAAAAACCAATATACCTCATTAAAAAATAGTAAAAAAAACTAATGAAACTTTGTAAATAATAAGTCAAATGGAAAAACACAAATATTTAGGTTGTAAACAATGAAAATATAAAAAAAAATTCAGTAAAGGTTGTCCAATACCCAAATATGAGCTCAAGTGATTAACTAAGCCATAAACAACACCAAAACCTATTAACCCAAAGCAACCGATTAAAGCTGTCTAATGGCAAAAATGTTGGTTTGGGTTTCAATTAGGTCTAGAAACCAAACCGAACAGCTCTATTTTACCCTACCAAGCAAATGACTTTCTATGTCAAATATGCAACACTAAGTAATCTAGAATCATGCAAAACATTATCAAAATCAAAAATAAAGATCCATACTTAGGAGTTCATAAACATGGACAATTAACAAGCACACACTGTTTATTGTTAAAATACCAAGTCTCACACAAGACACACATCAAACCAAAGCATTCAAGCCACACTCAAACACCATAAAATAACATAAAGATAAAGCAAGTAACCTGCACCTTATTCTTCTTCTGTTTCAGACTCAGCACTCTGAAGCCACTCCACAAAAGGCTTTGCATTCTTCCAGATAAGAGAGCTTTTGTTCACACCGCTCGATCCCTCCTCATACCACTTGACTATATATTCTTCTTCCAGAATGTCCACGTCATACAATGCTTTCAGAACAAGTGGCACTTCTTTCACTGCATTCGGGTTTGACTTCCCACAAAAGTCTTCGACCGCCCTTAAAAGAAGCAGCTGTGAATCCTCCTCACCCTCACCAAGAACAACAGCAGCTAAATAGTTTTTCTTCTTGAGCACATGTTTTGCAAACCCTTTCTCCACTCCATCTAGCAATGCCTCATAAACTGCACTTGCATTTTCCTGTGGAGAACCAGACAATGATGCCAACAATTCCTTTGGACCGACACCCTTTTTCAAATATTCTTTAGCCATGTCAGCAAGATTCTTTGTCTTCATGTCACCATTGGAATCCTCCTCAGAAGCAGGAGAAGAGTTAGTCGTCTTCTTCACAGGCTCTTCTGTAGTGAGCATCACCATGTCAGCTGTCACGCTACTAAGCTGTTCTTGAATGCGTTGACGAGCCGCTTCTGCTGATGTGTCAGTCTGCCACTGGACACCATCATCATCCTCCTCACCAGAACCATTATCCTTGTCGCCCGACTGGCTTGCAGCAGGTGAAACATGATCCTCATCAGAACCATTACCTTTCTTTTTTAATGATGTTTTCTCTTTACCAGGTTTCTTCACTAGCTTCTTTTGTACCTTATCTGCTGCCTCACCTTCTTTCAGCCGCTCCTTCTCCGCCCTCCTTAACGCCTTTTTGTCCTTAGAATTCTTCTTCTGTTCGGGTGGATTCTTCAAGATAAATGATGTCAGCTTGTCTCTCATATCAACATCAGACACAAAACCACAAGCAGCACATTTCAATTGGACCATCTGACTCTTTGTGATTAGTATCTCTGTTTCTGGGTTGCCACAACCATAACACTGAACATACTTTTTAATAAAATTCTCAAGAAGACCAGCAAGTTTTGCTGTGTCGTGAGAACCATTCACAAGGGATACCCCTGTTTTTTCATCAAATTTAGATTGTGCTCCAAGCTCACACCCGAAATATTTTGTAGTATAAGAAGCAGGCCTAGCCAAAGCTTTAGCAACGTCAACCATGTTAACTATGTTCGTTTTGATGCCATTTCCACGCCCCTCGATCTTTGTAATCATCTTTGGCATCTTATACCTGTAGAAGGCATCATCACTGTTGCTGGCACCAATGTTCTGTAAAGCCATTGTTATAGGATCCTCAAGTAACCAGATAAATCAAAAAAAGAGATCACAGATTTTTGGAACGAAGACACGAGTAATCAATTGTTGTACTGAATGAAGGTAGCTGCGCCAAGCTGCTGCAACCACTAATTTCTGTAATAGGACTTGATGCATACAGCCAACTGTTTTTAATAAGATAGGAGTTTCCTCCTCCTTTAAAAAATATAGGACAATACTCTCCCAACAACCCAATAAACCCTAAGTAGAGAATACCCTGCTCGGACATAAAAACACTTTTTATAACTTTCCAAAAACTCCAACTTGCAGTTTTTCAAGAGCAGATTAACGCACAACCTGCATCAAGATTAGTGTGGGAAATTATTATCACGATAAATTTAACAAACCATAGGTGAGAATCACCACAATGCGCTTTAGTTTAACATCAGTGATACTAGCCTGAAGACTACTATGCAAAATCATTCTTTCTTAACAGTTTTGTCATTAATATTCACATATGTAACTCAACAAACAACAAAGATTGCTTCAAACACATGCTAATCCAAACAAATTCCCATAAAACAAATAAACTGAATTTTCAAAATCATTGTGTGGCTATTAAACCAGTGTCATTAAAACATATATAACTCAACAAGCAACACAGATGTCATAATCAAAAGGCGTAACCCCGAAAAAATATAATCGATATCACCAAAACACTAAGAAACTAAATACCGGCTCAAGCATACATGTTTACACATCAATAGTCCTTTAGAAAAATAACCGTTAAATATATACTACATAAAGAAACTACATGGATTCAAAGAATATTTGAAAAACAACATCACATGATTAGCATCATTAACATAACATGAAATATTCAGTTACCAATAGAAATAAAACAAACCATAAAACCTAAGTTACCAATTGTTCATAATCAAATGAAAACCATAACAACGATAACACTTGTCTACCAGTTCCTTCAACCATCCCCGAAAAATTTTCAGCATGAACACAGCCTACCTATAGGATGTTCACTTTCATAATCAAAGACCATTATCAGTATCAAACACATCTAACAATACATCTGAAAACGCACATCAATAACAAAACATAACTTAAAACACATTCAGTCGTGACTCAAACGATCAAAGCTCCATCAAATAATTAAATGCTACAAGCACGATCATCAAGCAAATCTTAAATCAAAAGATAAAACAAATCAACACCAAAACACAAAAAAAAAATGAACAATCAGATCTAAAAATAAGTCCAATCAGGTAAGCCAAATGCAACACGAAAACCTAAATCCAGAAACATATTCAGATTTAGAATAAAACGGAATCAATCTTAATCTCTAACAACACCGATCATCATTAATCAAAAGAAGACAATAAATTCGTCCAACCGATAGCAACTCCACCGGTTACAAGCACATAACAACGATAACATAAACCGATACAATATAACAGCATACATGATAGAAATAGGAATCGAATCAAGAGTTGTAGGAACTTACGGATCGATGAAGATAGCGAGAGAGAGAACAGAGGCGCCTAGGGTTTTCAATTGTGTCCAATAGCAATAGATGAGCGATTGAAAGAGAAACAGCCGTCTTATCGCCAACACTACACGGTTTGATGCTAGTTATGGAAGTGGCACTATTTGACCCTTCAACTTTTACTCAAAGTTTCTTTTGGCCTGTAAGTTTTGTAGTTGTAAACTTGTAAACAATGGATCCAAATACTAAATTTAGGGATGAGCTTTGGTACTGAGTACCGGTACTGTTTCGGTACCGTATCGACTGAACAGAATCAATACCGGTACCGGTATCCACTTTTCTAAAATTTGGTGTCGATACTAGGCGGTACCGGTACTTTGCCGGTTATGCTATGTTAGTACCGGTTACATAAAAAGTCTTTTTTAATATATTTCAAATAATTTGGGATGTTATGAATATTGTGTGTTAGATGTTTAATGATATAAATTGTTTTCTCTACAACTTTGAGTCGTTTTGTAGTGTTTTTAAATTATCAACTTTTAAATCGAATGAATTTAATATTATTTTTAATTAATTTATACCATATTTCATTTTTTTCTTAAGTTAATCATATTATATTATAGTTCTATTAAAAAGTATAGAATTAAACCAAAATACTCGAATAAATTTTATTAAAAAAAGATAAAACATGAAATCGGTACCAATACTAGTACTAAAAAACCGGTACCGTTCCACTAAATTTGATGTCGATACCGGTATCCACTTTTTCTAAAACTCGATGTCGGAATGGTCCTGATCTCATCGCTAACTAAATTGCTAAGATGCCATTTTGTAATATTTTTAAACATTACTCTTAATGTTTATATCATTAGTCATCAATCCAATGATTCTTAGTCATAAAAGAATTGTAGAAGTGTAGGATGTAATGTTTAACATTTTTTGTGTCCAATAATTATAGGGTATAAGGTATATAATTACTAAAGAGTCCCTTGTGGGCCCAAGTATGGTTACGGACTCACAGAAAGCTCATGGTGTAAAATCGCTCCGGTTTTTACTTTCTTTTTCAAGAACCTCATGAGTAGTCCCTGTCTTCTTAGGGCAACGGAAATTTTAAAAAAGCAAGGCATATGTTTTTAATGACATCAATCTGGATCATTTGGAAGCATAAGAATGTTGTTATATTCAAAAGGGAGTGCCCTTCGGTGGACAAAGTTATATGTGACATCAGAGTGACTGTTTCTTTATGGTTGAGGTCTAGGAGTCATAATTGTGGAACCGACATATGTGTTCCACAATTTCATTAAAAAGATGAAAGGAAGAGGAAATGAAGGTTCATTTGAAAAAATAAATGTTTCAGAGTTTTTTTTAAGAAAGAAAGTAAAAGAATGTGATGAAAGTGGAATGAGAGTTTTCTTGTAATTTTATTTTGTACTTTTCTTCAAAATTAAAATGAAGTAGAGAGAAAGTAAGGATATAGATTAAAATGTTTATTTCACTTTCCTCTCCTTCAAACTCTAATAAAACACAAAATGATACACATACCTTCTTTTCAGTTTTTTTTTCTTTCCTAAACTCACTTTCTTTTCTTTTTCTTTTCCATTAATTTACCTAAACTCTGAATAAAATGTTATGTAAAAGTAACAGATAAAATAAAATAATGTAACAATAGCGTGTCATACTTGAAAAAATAACACGTGACAAAATTTTACTTATTTATTAGTACAACGGTAAGAGTATAAGATCAAACTACTTTTAAAGAAAACCTCTAAAATAATTTTAATTAATTTTTTAAAAAGTTAATCATGCAAAATATTAGTCAATATATAACCAATTTTGAAGTAATTGCCTGAAGGTGTCATATGTCCCTACTACATTAGGTGTTTCTTGCTGAAAATCAATGCACTAACAAGTACATAAATGGAACTTGCAACAACTTCCGATTCAACATGTATTACAGATTGGTTTCAAAGAATGAAATTTCCGGTTTTGGGTGTAAGTAAAGAATGATTCAATCAGATTGACGAACCCGAACTTATACACCCGGGTTTTGAGCGGTTGGTTTATCATTTCGGGTTATAAGATTCGGGACACCATTGTTCTCAGAGCCATAAACATGGCCCATCTTTGCTCGTTTGGTCTCGAGATATCGTTTGTTGTGCTTTGTAATTGGAGTCAAGAGGGGAACTCTGCCTGCAACTTCCAAACCATAGCCCTTGAGCCCACTGTATTTAGCAGGGTTGTTTGTCATCAACTTCATTGTACTAACTCCTAAATCTCTCAAAATCTGCATATTGTTTCATTAAACATGAATGTAAGAAGAAGAAATATAACCTTCCTGGATGGAGTATCAATCTAAAAGGACTACATAGCAACCTATCTACAAACAATTTAAGAGTTCAACAAATCTGAGCCCTTTATTTTAAGCGATATTCTTAAGAGACGAAAAGCATAACAAACCCACCCACGTAGCCATACCATTTCAAGTTATGATCATGATCATAGAGGTGGCTAATTTTAATTCATCCGCATATACTTTATGTTATGTTTTATCTCTATTGGGTCAAACAAGTTAAGCTAACAGATATAATTAAAAAAGGTTACATGTCAAATGGATTTTGAAAGTCATTCTAAGCGATACATAACGTCTTAGATGCCTTTATTAAAAGAAGTTAGATTTTTTAGTAAGAGTAGAGTTTTTTGCAGATCAGTCCATCCATTTTTCCAGGCACTAAAAAGTACCCATTTTGACCATTTGCCCAGCCCGCCTATTTTCTCACAAGCAATTTAGTTATTTTGAAGAATGAATATCATTTATGAATGCATTTTTCATATCTTTCACTCAAATTTATTAAAAAAACTACCTGTGCACCAATACCGTACTCTCTGGAATCAACGGGCAAACCGAGCTCCTCATTGGCTTCAACTGTATCACGGCCGTCATCCTGCAAGTTATAAGCACGAAGCTTGTGTCCTAACCCTATACCCCTTCCCTCATGACCTCTGAGATAGACCAAAACACCCTTGCCGGCTTCCTCAATTCGTTGCATTGCAAGTGCCAATTGGTTACCACAGTCACATCTTTCAGACCCAAATATGTCCCCTGTTAAGCATTCTGAATGCACCCTAACAAGAATGTCCTTCCCATCCCCAATATCACCCTGTTTCAAAATGACAAATTGTTTCATTGAATTAATAACGAAAACTTTTATATTTCCACCATATGGTGCTCCTTTAGATAATATTTTTTATTTGACCCATAATGCAACCAAAATGACCCATCCATAAGAAAAAAAGGTATAATACTTTTCTAAATGCTCCCTTACCTTGACCATGGCAATATGTTCGATTCCGTCTAAGACTGATCTATAACAATAGGCCACAAACGGGCCCCATTTAGTAGGTATACGTGCAGCAGAAGCACGTTCCACTAGCATATCGGTCTTCCTTCTATACCTGCCAAATTTAAACCCATGTCACTAAAAACCAATATTTCATAACTTCAAGAGGTGGCAATTTTGACCAATTTGATTCTGGTCGAATCTATTTGTGGTGATCATATTCATGCCACACACTAATTAACTACAAAATAGATTTTGAAAAATTTTGGACAAAAACTGTTGGGTCAATCCAACCAGTGTCAGACTGGTACCGAAGTTACCTGTCTTAAACCAAACCCGTTACCAGTTTACCAGTTATAACATCAGATTACAAGAGCACGTAAGAATGTATTTTACCTGATTAGATCAGCTATAGATATAATCTTTAAATTTTCCCTTTTGACAAACTCCCGAAGCTTTGGTAATCTAGCCATGGAACCATCATCATCCACAATCTCACATAAGACGGCTACAGGATCAAACCCAGCTAACACGGCTAGGTCAACAGAAGCTTCTGTGTGACCCGCTCTCTTTAAAACGCCACCTTCCCTGTATCTCAATGGAAATATATGGCCCGGGCGGTTGAAATCTGAGGGTTGTGAGTCTTTGGAAGCTAAAGCTTTTATGGTTACCGCCCTATCACGTGCTGACACACCAGTAGTTGTTCCATGTTTTGCATCCTAAATGTCAATATATAGTCATACAAACAATTAGTTACGTATTTTTTTGAAAAAGCGTCAGATATTTAAAATAATTAAGACGTACCACTGATACTGTGAAGGCTGTGCTGAGCTTTTCTGCATTATCTTTATGATTAACCATTAAAGGAAGTTCCAATCTATCCAAATCTTCACCTTTCATGCTTACACAAACAATCCCAGTTCCATATTTAACAATAAAAGCCATAGCCTCTGGTGTAACACATGATGCTGCCATTATTAAATCTCCTTCATTTTCTCTGTCTTCATCATCAACAACCACTACCATCTGCAATATAACCAAATTTGGTGTGAAATCAAAAGTGACATCCTAGTTTACAAAATATCATGAAGAGATCAAACGGTACAAAAAGATACACTTTCTTCGCCTCAAAATTAAGTACAAAAAAATCACTTTCTTATGGTTAAGAAGTGATTTTACTTGCATGTTACATTTTTTCAGGCATGTTACATCTGTTTCCTTTTATTTATGTTTCTAGATTTCTACTCCCTCCGTCCCCAAATTGTCCACACTGCTATTTTTGTTTGTCCCAAAATAATGGTCAGTTTTAATTTTTAATAGTAATAATTGACACTCTACTAACTAAAAACTGCATTGTTTGCATATATATTAAAACGTAGCTTTCTGTGGTCAAGATTGGGACGAATGGTATACGTGTACTACATTCGTTTATTTAAACAAGTTTCTTGATTATATTAACAAAAGAGGACACCCTAAAGATGGAACAGTGAACTTTTTTGTAGAGATGACAATTTCAACCCATTTACTTATAACTTAAGAATGGGTCAATTTGGGTAATGTTTATATCTAATGGATAGAATGGGCATAACTAAAAAGTAGTAGTTAAAGAAAGAATGGTCAATATCACCCAAGGTGCTTAATCACTTCATTCAGAAAGATCATTTATTTACTATCAAAGTGTTAATAGCAATCATATTTAACTCTGTCAAAGACACACATTGTATTATTTTTTAGTAGATTGAATGAAAAATCACAATTTTTGGTATGATATAAAAATAAGGAAATGAAAGAATTAAAAACCTTTCCCTGACGTATATCTTCAATGGCCTCTGGAATGGAGGAGAAGCCCGTGGCTGTCTGATCCAAATCATACTCATCAGCACCAGTAAAAAAATCATTCATACTAGGAGTTGTTTCAGCTGCTAGTGAACCTGAACCCAAATCAATTGACTCGGGCTGTATCACAATCCCAGACGATACACTAACTCGGCTTTTGTCAACCCCGTTAATTCTTTTTTGACTAACAGGGAAACTGCCATCTAGTGAAGCTCTTAACCTACCATCAGCCTTACTTTTGGAGCATGATCTAGTAGCTAGATGAAGAAATGTCTCAGATGTATGCCCATTGGATGAAAAAAGATTTACAAAGTGATGACCGTTATATGAACTGACATGTGTGATCATCCTGCAGCATAGTGATCATATTATTAGATGCAAAGTCAAGATTTGAAAGAAATGATCAAAGGAAATAGATTGAATGCATTGTTATGTGTTAGTTATTAATAAAAAATAATAGTGTTACAAATTCAACTTGAGAACAAGTCAAAAGATGCATCAACTTTGGTGGGATAAATGAAGTGTCTCAGATACCTTCAATCGTGACAAAACAGAATGAAAAGCAAAAGTTAAGTTATTTTGCAAAGATTAACAAGGAGACTTAAAGATAATCTGTGTGTAATGAATTTGGAAGTATAATCTTTTAAGAAAACAAAGGCAAATATCGCAGAGGTTGGAAATATAATCGATATAAATAGGCGTTAAATGGAAGAAATTATAACGAGAGAGAGAGAGAGAAAAGCGTACTTAGAGCGGAGTAGAGATGTAGATGGAGAAGAGATGTTAATTGAAGCCATGGGAAGATTGATTGAATGGGTTGAATTTGATGAGAGTCGTAATTGGTGGGTGGGTGTTTATATAGACACAGACAGGCAGACGAAGGTGAAAGCGAAGAAGAAGCAAGTAGGAAAAAGGATTGATTGGTTGTAAAAAGTGGAAGATGTGTGTTGTGGGTGATACAATCCTCTCTCTACATCACCCCCAAAACCAAAACCTCGTTAGTTCCATTTTATATCATTTATTGTAGGGTTATTGGATTTTAATAATCCGAACTTTTGTATATTGGCCGATATTAATCCTAACTTAAAAAATTCCCTGTACCAATCCCAACTTGTAACTTATTTTCCTACAATAATCCTCCGTTAAAATTAACTTAACGCCGTTAACTTTTTTTCGAATTTTTGACCGATGTTTTAGGGCATTTGATCGGGAGGACGATACGAATCTATTGACGTAAAACTTACCTTGAGCCAATACTCCAAACGAAGAAATTTTAACATCCGATTTAAGCACCATTAGATTTAAAGACCCGATTTAAGACCGTTTGGTCGTTTGGAGCATCGACTCAAGGTAAGTTTTACATCAATAGATTCATATCGTCATCCCGATCAAAAGCCATAAACATCGGTCAGAAATTCGAAAAAAAGTTAACGGCGTTAAGTTAAATTTAACAGAGGATCAATGTAGGAAAATAAGTTACAAGTTGGGATTGCCACAAGGAATTTTTTAAGTTGGGATTAATATCGGCCAATATACAAAAGTTTGGATTATTAAAATCCAATAACCCTTTATTGTATTTAATTTCACTTTTTTTAAGTGAGACTAAAACATAATACTGTTAAATGATGCTTAAAATGAAGAATACTGTTTTGAAAAACGTATGTTGATTAAAGTATTATTTTATCATTTTAAGTAATAGTTTAAGGTAAGTTTTATATTAACTAATTGGTATTCTAATTCTAATGAAAATCAATAAAACATTATTTTGAAATAAAAAAATTACGACGTTAAGTGTTTTTTTTAATGTGTGAACATTCCAAATAAAGTAGTGAAAAGTTGGGAACAACACAGTTGGGATTGCTTTTGGCAAATAGGTCGTAATATCATTATAGAGCAGTTTATGGTTTACCTAACATTTAAAATGTTTTTTGAAGATGAGACGTTGACGCCTATGATATGAGCGCAAATTATACTCACAACCAATAATAAGAAAACACCTAAAACTAGTTTTTTGAAAAACACGTATAGTGTCCGACTAGATTCTACAAGCCTCAGAGTCTGCTCTACGGTTTCAAAAAAGTCAAAAACTATACGAGCATCCACACCTATACAGGAACCAAAAAACCTAAAAGAAAGTCTGACTCACAAAACTACTGTACAAGTGTCGATGCTTTTTCTATATGGACATTTTGAGAATTAAAAAGTGAAAATGACATTTTAGAATTTTTCTATTTTTTTACTATGCAACCTCTTTAGCTATTTCATGGCATTAAATAACTCGAGTAAAAAAAATAAAATATCATTTGGACCATTGAATTTACATTCTATAATATTTCTAAATTTTTTTATTGGACGGGTGGGGTTGGAGCCGATGGTTTATAGCAAAAAAAATTATTTTCTAGTAGTACAATAGTTCTAGATTTATCTAAAGAATAAAACTTGTTATATTTTAACTACGTAAAATGTTGGTTATTATTATTTATTAAGACCCAATCCTCATACATCTTTACATTAGATTGACTAAGAATTTCTCTCATTTTATAAGACTCTATGTAGTGGTTAATGCCCTTTAGGGGCATTATGTGACAAGTGGATGTCATGTCACTAAGGGGCATTATCACCAAAATGGATGTAGTGGTTAATGCCCCAAATAATGCCCCACAATCATTACCTCATCATTTAATTAATCATTTAATAAATAATTTATTTAAACATTTATTTATTAATAAAAGTAAAAATACATAAAAGTAAAATACACGAGTACGAAACCGGAAATAAACTAATCATCACGCGTCACCCTACGATTTAACCAACAATGCTCGACCAAGTCCGCCGTGAGAGCATAATGCGCCTCTTTGTTACGCATGAAGTTGGAGTTCGCTATTCTTTCTTCCATGCTTATTCGTTCGCGTTCCGGTTCGACATATCCCGGTATATAATCCTGACAATAGGCTTTGCCTTCATCCTCCAAAATCATATTATGTAATATGAGGCAAGCGTACATAACGTACATCATTTTTTCCTTTGACCCTAGCCGACACGGGTTGCTCACAAAATGCCAACGTTTCTTGAGAACTCCAAAAAGACGCTCGATATCTTACCTTGATGATTCTTGAACTTTTTTAAAGTAAGCTCTCTTTTCGTCAATTGGGTCTCTAAACGTTTTTATTATCATCGGAAGCTCCGGATATATGCCATCACCCAAATAATATCCAAACGGATAATAACTTCCATTAACAAAAAAAGATGCCTCGGGTGCATTGCCGGATATGCGATCCTCTATGATTGGCGACGCCTCAAGAACATTGATGTCGTTGTTTGATCCGGCGGAACCGAAATAAGCATTCCAAATCCAAAGGTCGTACGAAGCAACCGCTTGAAGAATCATCGACGGCCCTTTTTGGTCACCCCGTATAAACTGTCCACGCCAAGCGTTTGGACAGTTAGCCCATTGCCAATGCATGCAATCTATGCTACCAATCATACCGGGTAAACCATGCACTTCTTCGTGTACGTCGTAATGGTGTGGGGGGCGTAAAGGGGCGTTATGGGCGTTTTATTTGTGGGGATAACGCCCATTACGGGCGGTCTAAAAGTCAGTTTCACTACAATTTTAGTATGAAAAGACGTAATCATTTTCATGTTAATAACCCTTTTCTTTTGTTGACAAATTTGATTTCGATTAGTTTTGTTCAAATTTAAAGAGTTAGTTGGTTGGACTTGGACGAATTATAACACACGTAATCTACTAATCTGTTATTTGACAAACTGAATTCTTATAAAGTTTAAACAAATAAAATATATTATAAAACTTGTTAACTTAACACCACCAATAACCAAGTATAACAATAAATTACAAAACCTTGTGCGTGGGTGAGTTATTGATGGTTCGTGACCGTGAGACGAGCAAAACCTTAGCAACTAGTTGAAATAAAATAGTGGGATTGTGGGAACTTGGAACAAGAGGCTGCTGCTGAATCACAGGGGCCAACCATTATTAATAAAATAAAATGAAGATGAAAATGGATATAAATAAATATGTTAGGATGCAGTATATCAGCCTGTCCTTGTCTTTCTATTGTGGCATGCTCTGACTTTGACCTCTAGTCAACATGCATAACAAATAATTTAGTTACTACGCGAAGTTCGTGACCAATGTTTTCAAAATCGGATCGGGCAGTGAATCGGTCGTCTTACTGGTTCACTGGTTGGACCGGTCGGACCGGTTGAACCGGTTGGATCGGTTTTAAACAATATAAATAATAGATATATATATTTTAAAGTATTAGAATTTCAAATATAAGTTAGACTCTTAAACACAAGTATTTTAAGTTCTAAAACAAAAAAACAAACACATTAATCATGTTAAACAAACATTTAAGTTTAATACTATGAGTTTAAATAAAGATAATCTAATTTTAAAGACACAACCAAGTTAAAAAAATTAAAAAAAATCAATTTCCGATCCGATCCAACCGGTCGACCGGTTCGAATCGGCCGAGTCATTGTGCTAAAAACGAACATATACGGACCGGTTCGGTGTCGTCTCCGAATCCCGGTTCAACCGGCCGAACCGAACCGAGTCCGAAAACATTGTTCGCGACCATTCACGCACTCATAATCATTTCAAACTACACCTAAACATTGGTTAGAAACACCATTTTATTACATCATGAATCTCAACGATTAAATTACTATAACGGCTGTAAGTAGGTCTGACGACACGATTCAAAACAAACAGACAAAGAAACAGGATATAGGCTACGGTCAATCTAGATAAAGAAATGACCGTCAAACGAAGGCGTAGGGTTGTGCTGTCCACAACCATAATTAAATGCAGATATGCCACTTTAGCTAAGCAATTATGTCTTAGATCATAGAGATGAGATTGGTATGGGTACCGGTACCGCCTAGTACCGGCCGAGTTTTATGAAAAGTGGGTGCTGGTACCGGTACTGAATTTAGTAGGACGGTACCGGTACCGGTATTTCGGTACTGGTACCACGTTGGTATCGGTTTCATATTTTATCTTTTTTTAATAAAATTTATTCGCTTATTTCGGTTTAATTTTATACTTTTTAATATAACAATACTATAATATACGTGAATATTAGAAAAAAAAAATGAAATGTGGCATAAATTAATTAAAAATCATATCAACTTTATTAAATTTAAAAGTTAATAATCTAAAAAATATTATAAAATGACTTAAAGTTGTAAAGAAAACACTTTATAACATTAAGCATGTAATACACAACATTCATAACATCTTAAATTATATAAAATATACTAAAAAAACTAGCTTTTACTAAACCGGTACCAACGTGGTACTAACCGGTAAAGTACCGGTACCGCCTAGTACCGGTACCGATATTGCTAAGTCGGTACGGTACCAGGACGATACGGGTATCGGTACCGATACTCGTTATCAAAAACTCATCCCTATTAGATCATCACTCAAGGTGCCAACATTAAGCTAATAAAGACAAATTAATTTGACTCTTAACTCATCTCTTAACTGAAAACAAAGTAATATTAAATATAAAAATTTGCAGTGTTCACATCCTAAACTAAAGGAAACCAATAACTAAATAGTACATACCGCATGATAAGCTAAGAGATAAAGCACTACAAATTAGCTAAATCAAACATGTAAGTAATTTCTTATTGACTTTCAACGTGTCATGAAAGTCAACAAAAATCACATATAAAAGTTTGACTGTACTATGAAACTTCTTCGTAAGGTTTAGACCGGACTAAACTGTTTGGTTAGTATACTATTTTTCCACATCTCATAATAGAAATTTTGTGTAATAAAATGTGGATGAATAACAACTAGCTTGGTATGTTGGTAAAGCTGTATAACGCTCAATCGGATAGTTGTGGTTAAAGCTCCACCTGAAATAAAAGAAAATTAAGGTTTTCAGAGATGACACGTGGATTATGATTATCATCCAAATTGTTGTATAAAAAACGTGGATGGAATTTGGTGGACAAAAGTAACGTCGTGAGTACTTACTTGTAATGTTTTCAGGTTCGGATCGGTTCGGCCGGTCGAACCGGTCGGACCGGGATTCGGGGGGTGGACCGGGCCGAACCGTATAGGTTCGTTTTTAGTACAAAGGTTCGGCCGGTTCGAACCGGTCAACCGGTTGAACCGGGATTCGGCCAGTTCGGATCGGTTCGGACCGGTTCGGAAAATTAATTTTTTTAAAAAAATTTGACTTTATTTGGTTAAATTTGTGATATTTTTTATTTGAATTAAGTTTGGTTAAGGTTTAACCTTTAAACTTTGGATAATATTGTCTCTGTGTTGAAGTTTAGAACTTAAAAAGTTGTTTCTGAGTATCTGACTTATATTTTAAGTTATATTAATATTTTAGAAAAACATATATAATTATTTATTATTTATATGGTTCAAAACCGATCCAACCGGTTCGACCGGTCCGACCGGTTCAACCAGTGAACCAGTAAGGCAACCGATTCACTGTCCGATCCGATCCTGAAAACATTGCTTACTTGTTATCATTGATGAGACCGAAACGTGATGATGCACAGCCACACAGTCCCTTACCCGGCCACCACCACGAGCGCCGGTGGAGGTCCATTCATGCTCCGGTCAACTCACCATTTCTCCCGTAAACCAATTTCATAATTCCTGACATCATCATCGTCTCCATTGAGAATAAATATTTACTAATATTGATGATGATGACCTCTTCAATTTTCGCTTCTGCATTCTCCCCTTACTCCATAACCCAATCACACCTCCGCATTTCACCCACCACCAAACACTCATTTTTTATTCTCCGATCACAACCACCTCCGATCATCCCCAGTCTCCCCCTCTTAACTCAAACCACAAAACCCATCACACACGTTTCTGCATCATCTTCAAATAAAGACAATCCAACGACAAAACCCCCAAACTTCCAATTCCAAGGAGCTAAAATTCTCCCATTAGCAATCTCAATAGGAATTGGTTTAGTCGTACGTTTCATCATCCCAAAACCACTTGAAATCACCGATCAAGCATGGCAGCTTCTTTCTATTTTCCTCTCCACTATAGCTGGTTTAGTTTTATCTCCATTGCCCGTTGGTGCCTGGGCTTTTCTTGGTCTCACGATGACAATTTTAACCGATACTTTAAGTTTTTCAACTGCTTTTAATGCCTTTAGTAATGAAGTTATTTGGTTGATTGTCATTTCTTTCTTTTTTGCTCGTGGCTTTGTTAAGACTGGTTTGGGTGATAGAATTGCGACTTATTTTGTCAAGTGGTTAGGGAAGAGTACGCTCGGGTTGTCGTACGGGTTGACATTGAGTGAGACTTTGATTGCTCCCGCAATGCCTAGCACGACTGCTAGGGCGGGTGGTGTTTTCTTGCCTATTATTAAGTCGTTGTCTGTATCCGCTGGGAGTATGCCGAATGATCCATCTGCTAAAAAGCTTGGATCCTATCTGATTCAGTCACAGTTTCAGGTACTTAAAATCTTAAATCTGATTTATTTTGTACTTTCTAGAGGATTTAGACAGCTGTTAGTGGTTTTTAGATGTAACATGAGAATTTAGACAACTGATCAAGAAGCAGGTGACGAGTGACTGATCAAGAAACGGCTGCCCTTTCATTTCGCATCGAAAAACTACTAACAAGTTTTCAAATCCCTCTTAAATTTAAAATCTTATATGAATTATTTGGACTAAGTTAAAAAATTCGTAGCTTACTGGTTGTTTATAATCAATGACAGAATGCTGGTAATTCTAGTGCTCTTTTTCTGACTGCTGCAGCACAAAATCTTTTATGTCTGCAACTAGCCGGGGAGCTTGGGGTGGTCGTTGCAGACCCATGGATTGAATGGTTCACAGCAGCTAGTTTACCTGCTTTTGTTTCGCTGCTACTTACTCCATACATCTTGTACAAAATATACCCGCCTGAAACTAAAGACACACCAGACGCTCCTGCTATGGCTGCAAAGAAACTTGAACTTATGGGTCCAGTCACAACTAACGAGTGGGTGATGATTGGCACCATGTTTCTTGCTGTCTCTTTGTGGGTGTTCGGGTATGCAATATTATGGTTTCATTTATTCTATCTCTCATACACTCTCAGAATGTATCCAAACAACCCCTTAACGTATTTCCAAGTACTAATGTAATTCGTTCTCTACACAGGGATGCAATCGGGATATCCAGTGTTCTTACTGCAATGATTGCATTATCGATACTTTTGTTGTTAGGAGTGCTTGAATGGGATGATTGCTTAAAGGAAAGTTCAGCATGGGACACTTTAGCTTGGTTTGCAGTACTCGTGGGTATGGCTAGCCAATTAACTGAACTTGGAATCGTTAAGTGGGTAGCAGATTACGTTGCAGTTATCTTGCAGTCATCGTCATTGAGCTGGCCTGTGGCTTTTGTTGTTCTTCAGGCGGTTTACTTCTTAGTCCACTACATGTTTGCAAGCCAAACCGGTCATGTGGGAGCCTTATATTCTGCTTTTCTTGCTATGCATGTGGCAGCCGGGGTGCCCAGGGTGTTGGCTGCACTCGTCTTAGCTTATAATACAAACCTATTTGGTGCTTTAACACATTATAGTAGTGGGCAGGCAGCAGTTTACTTTGGAGGTGTGTTTCTTGTAGAGGAGGCAAAATGGGCAGGTCGTCTTTTGGTGTGGGTTAAAAAACGGCTTGGTCGGGTTGACCTAAAACACTTTTCTTCAGATTTTTAAACCTTTTTATATATCAATAGCATGAAAAATAATTTCATCTAACTTTTTAAATATGAATTCAACCATTTACAATAGCTAAATCTTGAATTTTACTCTTTTGCCTCATTTGAGATTAAACACAACTTGAATCGACCCCATTCATAAGCAAGTTATATTTTGATCTATTTATTAACTTGTCATACTTGATTGACATGAATGTTGTTATAGTATCAAGAATGACAATTTTTTCTCTCTTATCTTTTGTTAACAGCTGGTTATGTAGACCTCCCGGATATCTTTAAAATCGGGCTCATTATGGCCTGTGTAAATGCATTGACCTGGGCAGTTGTTGGCGGTTTCTGGTGGAAGTTTTTAGGGCTCTATTGATGATCGAGTCATGTAAGTATTTATCTTAGTTTTGTATATACAGCTCCCTCTCAAATCAAGCACTATGGCGCTACCTAAGATTCAATCTTCAAGTGTTGTTCTTGACTTGGCTTTAATCCAGTTCTTCGCTGAACTATGTAAATATTTGAGGCTGATTAAATTGTGCATTGTTAATAACTTCTGAAAATATGAATGGAAACTCTTTAGTATGTTTTCCATGTCCCAACACCATTTTATGGTCCAAATTATGTATGATTAGCTGTGCGACACCTTTTTCATAATAATTAGCGGGTAAATTCTGTGAAAAGAACATATCGTTTACTAACTTGCACCGAGTTTGGATCCGACGACCGACATCTTTCTGTCCCTCCGACAAAAGTAGGACAGAAAAGTAGCATCAATCTGCCACTCTTGTGAAAATAGCAGATTGTTTGCTAATTGAGACCTAGTTAGGATTTGTTGCTCAACTTTTTACGTCCCACTGCAGACACTGGATCTAACTCACTTACCCATATGTGTATTCTCTTGTCAATAAACATACCTAGTTCTTATATTGTTATAAAAGTTCTTCAGCGATTCTATACATGTTTAACTAATGGGCTCGATAACTATTAGGATGATGAGTATACTGGAATTTTAAAAAATTTTAAAGGCCGTTGTACAATCACTCATGGTGTAAATACAATGATTCTTATGTGGTAATCAAGTCAAAATTGGTCTTGGTATATTGTTTCTTGTTACAATCCTGGCTGCTACCATCCCAGCAGCCAAAGCAGCTCCAAATAACGCATGCAATCGAACACAAAAATATTTTGCCATAAATATCTTTGTTTTATCCTGCAAGAACGAAACTCATTAATCATTTTGATGTTTCACAGATTTTTGGTATTTTGCAACTGACCTGGTGGTTATCTGAAACGAAGCTGACCACTAGCTTGCCCATGGGTACTGTAAGTGCACACAGAAACTGCATCACAAAACTCAGGTCAATTTCGATACATTAGCAACAAGGTATGCATTTGTATGAAAAAAAGGCCACTTAAAAAACTTACAATGGAAGTGAATGGAAGAGCTTTACAAATGCCAAGAAGAAACATAAATGAATAGAGAGAAGTCACTGACATTTTCACCACATTTGCACCTGTTTCTGTGCCAATCCTCACCTGTAGCCAGTGAAGCCAATTCAATTTATGGTCACTTGCGCGATTGGGGATGTGGGTTTGGATCGTGGTTCAGACGACTACTTACCAGTGGAGAGAGTTTTCCTACTGCTTTATCACCTGTAATCTGAGTATGTAAGTCGAGAAAACTGCTCAGCAAACATATAGAAATGGCGAAAACAATACGAAAAGTTTAGAGGTTGCAAAATGAGCTGATTGGGTAAGGGGTAAAAATGGAAAGATTTTTGGTACAGGCAGAGGCGGGTCAGGGCGGGCTAGCTTGACTCGAAACACTTTTTGTCCCAAAATGTTTCTAAATAGTTAATGTCAAATATGATTAAAAAATCATTTCAATACTTATAATTTTCATAATACTATCATTCTATTTTTTTTACTTTACATGTTACAGATAAAACACAACACTAAGCAAATAATATTACCTGGTGAAAGTGGCTGCAAAAAAGAATTAGAGATGTTGTAAGGCCAACTAGGACCGAAGCCGATAGAATTGTGCCAGTTATCGGTAGCGTCTCCCCCCTTGTGCTACTGCCCTGCAACAGGTAAAAGCCGGTGGTTGCAAAAGGACCAAAAGCCGCAAAGCACAACGGTTCTCCGAGCCCCCGGTAACTCAACCGGAAAGGTGGACACTATAACAGGTTAGTGGTATGAAACAAGTCAGGATATTTATATATACATAATGGGAACTTTCTGTTTTGTGTGTTATTTTGTACCTGATATATGTAACCACAAATGATTGCAGAAGCCAATAGCAACATTGGCCTCAAATTTCCAGCTGCCATGGATGCCCAAACAAGCCCCAAAGACCCAAAACCAAGCAACACCAATGCAGCCATAAGGGTCCCTGATCGACTGCATAGGCACGATATATAGATATGCGCGTTAGCAATATAAGGAAAAACAATAGATAAAGACTTAAAAAGGTAAAGATTGATTACAATGTACCTGCCAATCATGTTAACAACAGATTCTTTCTTGTTTATATCTGCTCCTGTATCATAATCATAAACGTCGTTGCTGTCGAGATTACACACCATATGAATACACATTGACATCCCATAGCAATTTCACCAACTTTATATTATAACTTTTGTGATTTTCTTACCTTAAATTGAGCCAAGTGATTATAAGAACAGAAGAAGACAAAAGCAGGACATATTGCCTGGCTGAACACAACCCTGTTTGCAGATAAGCTGCTGCTGTTCCTACCTGTATGCACACACACAATCTCATTTCAATTTAAAGGTCTTCAAGTTCGGATGTTCGAAACTTTCAGATACGATGATTCCAGAGTCCATATCCGTAATTACGGATACTGAAAGGGGCATTCATTTTCTCACAATATTGTGAAATGGCAACAGTTGGAGTGCATGACACAAATGCTGAATAATGAATATCTTAACTTACTGTCAACGGAACGAGTGCGACCGAATAGATAGGCAATTTGATCGCTCTCCATATTAACGTTGCTTTAGAGATGTCATCTTCATTTGTAAAACCTGTAGCATGTTCATCTTGTTGGCTTTTTGGGTGAATCAACTGTCTTCTTTTTGGCCCATGGATAATATCAGTACGTTTCAAGTATAATCGAGGTGGGAAGCAACACAGCGGTGAATATTTCAAATCACCCAACGAAGGACAACACCTATAGTTACAAAAATGATCAAAACTAGTTTGATGGTGATTTGAGAGAGATGAAGATGAAAAGAGGGAACATGCCTAGTGAAATTGTGGGTGTTTTGAAGATGAATTGCAGGCCTCCATGAAGTTTGGCTGCAGAATTTGAGCACCATTTTTAACTGGATGCAACGTACTAACACCACATGCTGATCCTTTGAAAGTGAAGTAAGTGGATAAGGGTGTTTTGCACTTTGCACCCCTGTACTTTGGACTATGTTTGAATGTAGACCCACATAGTTTTTATTTTACAATGTTTACATGCAATAATGAAAAGAGATAATGTAACCCCTCATGGCTAACAATAACATACCCCTTATGAGAAGGGTCTTATAGATGTAAGTTTTGAGGGAGACAAATAAAGGCAATTAGTAGTAATATAACTGGTTCAAAAGTTTTAAGTTAAATACGAATCAATTGATGTCAAAGTTACCTCGAACGGGTGCTTAAAATGATGAAACGACGCTTCAATTAATGTAACATTAAACGTATCGTCAAACCGTTTAATCATTTGCAGCATCGGTTCAGGTTAAATTTTACATTAATGCATTCGTATCCTGCTTCCGATCAAAATCCCTAAAACATTAGTTTCAAATTCGAAAAAAAAAACCTTAATGGTGTTAAGTATTTTTTTAACTGGGCTCTTTTAAAAAAATCTGTTTGAAAGTTGGGATCTCTAGAAAAAATTCTTAGTTTAGATTTTTTCTAGCCAACAGGTGAAAGTTGGGATTTTTAAAATCTAATATTCCTATATTTTAAAGTTGGTTTGTGTGTATATACGATTTTAAACCTCGTAAGTTATATATAAATTAACGAACAAACTCTTTTCCTAGCTACTGGCTAGGAGGTATTATCCTTTTAATTGAAAACCAAAGTTTTTGAACAGTAATACAGTACAATTTTATGTATTCCCACTTTGACCACAAGGGTGTAAATTTAAAATACTATTGTGAGTGCTGTGTAACCTCTTCTCTCACTCTATTGCCTTCTTCCCGGGAAGAGAGATATCTCCTTGTACTGCACCGACGATTGTTTCCGGTGATGTGGCGCAAATTGTAGTGTGTTGGGTGGACGACGGCAAAGAGTTGGGATGGTCGAGTTTAATTAATTATCTCAGAAGCCAAAATCTCTACAAGTTGAACGATTCAACAACAATGTTTCAAACTAAATGATGACTGTTAGTATTGTTTGAGTAGTCTAGTTGAACTTCATCAATTCTCATTTGAGTTGAACGTTGTTGCAATTCAAGATAAAAAAGTTAAACTGAAAGACATCAATTGTTGCCTAAGTTTGAGCTAAATGCGACAAATGAACATGTGTGATTGTAATAGTTGCATTTAAAAGAAAATCGTTCTCTATGATACTTAAATGTGTGGTTTTGGTTTAGCTAGCTATAATACTCTTATTGTTGTTATATGTAAATAAAAAAAAAGATCACCATCTTTTCCATTCACATAATCTTATATGTTGTTATAAGCCACACTAATATGTTGATGGAAATGTTACCAATTTGATACAAAGGTGGACTTTAGATGTTAAAAAGTTCAATTGTGGGCATGGTCTAGGCATATGAGAGTGGGCCAAATTGGCCGGTACTTGTTCAATAGATTTGCTAATAAATGCTAACGTACCCTCTAGTGTAGGGAAACGGAATCAATCCAAATGCAAAGCAAAAACTGTGAACAAGAATCAAATGATTGAAGTTTTTTTTCTTCCTAACGACAAACTCTTACTTTACACAAGAGTACAACACCCGTCATTTATGAAGTTAGAACCTGTGAGTCTCTGGTCATATTCATCAAGGGCCAAAGTCTTATCAATGGACCATTAATTCCGGCCATTGCCATCATAATTGGCTTAAACCCGTAGTGTTATTGGTGTTCTTTTAAACTCGTAGCAATGATAAGAGTTAATAAAATATGCTTTAATACTTCAAGTTTCACTATAAGTATTAAAGTTGAATCATTATCAACCTCTTAAATAATTTGAGTACTTTCGTTAAAGCTTTGATTCGTGTAATTTGGTGTTATTGATTTTAATTTTGATGTCTCATTAGTTTTTAACAGCAGACTAAAACTATATGACTTTCGATGATAAATATATCGGATATCAATGTTTCATAAGAAACTTTACAACATGCCAAAAAGGCATCCAAATTCAAACTTGTATACAATGAAATGTAGAAGTATATACGTACGTACTATAACGACGTATTTGTATATTTGCCATTGTCTTCTTCTCGATCTATCTCTAGCAAGCATCTATTTTGACATAAGCAGCTAGCTAGTATTATATATATGGTCATGATTTAACCAGCGGGCCGGGGTACCTATTGGTGACGGTATTAATTATCAGTTGGATCAGTGAAGCCTTCTCTAGATGGATGAGTGCATGGCGTATGATGTCGTCGATGAAGACTATCTTATTTATAGTACGTGTTATATATATTTGTTGTAACGTTTTGTTCCGTATTATCATGCATACTTGTATGATTGTATCTCGTGATATTGATGAATTTGCTTTCAAGTAATCACTTATTATTAATTAGTTCTTAGACCTTAGTGATTATCAATTTAATTATCACAATATACGCATGCGAAATCGAGTTTAAAGTCTTAAATTGGTTAACCGAAAAATCTAATCTATATCTATACCTTCTAATAAAGAGGGTTTTGAAGGACACGTGTCATTCAATGGAGAGGGTGTTGGAACATTTTCCCCACAAAAAAACTAAGAATTTTTTCTTTTAAGCTATTATGGAAAGAAATCGATAACATTAAATCACACATAATTTTCTCTTTCAAAGTTTTAATCTACCTTAGTTACATTACAAAAGTCATTGTGAAAACGGGAAACAAACAACTTAAACAAATAAGTCATCGCAATTTACGACCTAGACTCATGCATGTCGGCCCGTACGCTCCGACTCGGTACAAATGAGTGTAGCCGTGAATTTTGCCGATTATTTGTATGTATGTTTTTCTTAATATTTTTATAAATTATTTGGTAGGATTTATAAGGCACACAATTTAAAGACGTCGATATCTAATTTGGTACTATGAGTGTATTTATAGTTTAAATCTATTTGTTCAAGGTTAAAATTAGAGTTTAAATGCAATTTGTGTTTCTATTTTCATATGTTTTTCATGTAATGTGTAGTTTATTTTCAAATGTTACTTTTTTCTTAAAGTTCTAGAACTGCGTTTTTTTATATTTTCATCCGTGTAACCCACAGGGTTTAATCTAGTACTAGTATATATATATCGTGATAACAACATATATAGTTATTAGCTTTTATTAAACGTAAACTCAAAGGATAAAGGATTAGTTTTTATAAAAAAAATTCTCAATAATCTTCTTCAATATTTCATGATGAACCAAAAAATTTAACAAGATGACAGATAAAAAAACAATTAATAAACTGCGTTCTTTAGAATTAAAAAAATAACACACAACCAATTAATTTAATAGAAATATAAAATCCCGAAGTTTGGAAAAACTTTTTGACTATAAATTTTAAATGTGATAACCACGATTTAACACTCAACTTTTCAAACCTAAAAATACTTGATAGTTAACATTCTAAATGTTCATAACCCCAAATGCTGTAAACTTTCTCAGCATGATTTAACGAGTCATCCATATTAATGTTTCGACACTAAAGATCAAAACTTCGTTTTTAGTAGACTATGCTTTGATATTCAAAAGGGATTGCAACGTATTTATTGCCTGATATTTTTTTATAAACACTTTGTTTTTCATTGATATGCACTTTCCACTAAAAAATAGGAGTAGATTATAAGCGGTTTAAAAAAAATAGTCTCACTTCATTTTCTTTTTTCTGCAAAGAGACACATCATGAAATTAGAGGGTAGTAAGGAGTTGAACAACATCAATGTTCTATTTAAATATTAGACTCATACTGAACCTTAAACTTAGAAAATATATATGTTATAGTTACCAATTACTTGAGCTTAAATTCATCCACACTAGCTTTACATTTCACTATTTCAAGAAGCTCTCAGATCCTCTTTACCAAATAACCAACTTTCAGTTAAATATTGCATCTACTATTAGCAATGTTCATTTTTAGCGGCACATTTTTAACTTAATATATTTGTGCATCCTCTCTTTCTCCCTCCTGGCCTCCATAAAATCCAAGAACTAGTAGCTACAAGAAATTACATCCACATACCTATATATGGTTCCTTGTTTTCAAACTTCCTATGCTACCTAGCTCTTACACTATATATATAAAGCCCTCACTTGCTAACTTTCTTCAAACTACTTACAACGCCTTATCCTCCCTATCTATCTTTGCATATATATACTTCTTTATTTTGTTCATTGGTCTTGCATGGGTAGTTTGGTACATAATCATGGCATATGTCCCGAACCAGATGATCATGGAGGATGTGGTATCGAGATCATTGCGCATGATGCGCATGTGGTGGATAAAAGGAGGACTAGAGGAGCCTATTTGAGTTGGGAAGATGTTGGAGTGACCGTGTTAAGTTCAAGGAAAGATGAATGTAAATCCTTACTTAATGGTGTCACCGGCTATGCTAAACCAGGAGAGATTGTGGCCATCATGGGTCCTTCTGGTTGTGGCAAGTCCACTCTCCTTGATTCTTTCGCTGGTATATAATATATCCATCCATTTCACCCTCCCTCGCATGTTTCACGAGCTTTCATGTATAGTAGCCCATTAACACACAATCATGGTATCAAGGGCGGCTCTACGTTGTGAATTTTTAGGCTTGGACCTATATAAGGCATACAACTTGAATATAAAAAAAACCATATACATAGTTCAATATAGTTTTTTTTTTTAATTTATTTTGGGTCTAAAAATATACAGTCATGTTTAATTCTACATCAACACAGATTTTTTTAGCCTAATAACTTTGGAATATATAGTTCAATACTATTTTAACAAGCTAGCCTGTTTTTTGCCCCATTTATAAAAGATTGTAGATTGTCACTGTTTACGATTTACTTCATGCATCAAAATGCATGTTTGAGCCAGTTTCATGATCATTTATCATGTAATTTGTTGATTAGTATGCATGACTTATATAATTCATCAAACTGGTACGTAGATGTTACATCCTTTGAGGAATAAAATAGTGAGCCTTTTGATGTGTACATTTGCATGCGCGCAGGGCGGATGGCTTCTAACACAAGGCATACCGGACGAATTTTAATCAACGGACGTAAACAAAGGCTTACATACCGCACGTTGGTATGAGAACAATCATATCATGAATACTTTGTGAATTCATATAGTTAAAATAATAATTAAAAAAGACAATTCTTTGTTATGCTAATTTTGGTGATCCTTTATTTTTAGGGAAGTTAGAGGTTATAGTTTCTTGATTTTGGATTAATCAAACAAAAATGATCCTGATAAAACTTGTTTTAAATCAATTTAGGCGTATATGACTCAAGAACAAGTGTTAACATGGACCCTAACAGTTAAAGAAACTGTTTACTACTCAGCTGAACTGCAACTACCCAAGTCTATGCCAAGATCCAAAAAGAGGGAGAGAGCAGATAGAATTATAAGGGAGATGGGGCTCCAAGATTCCACGAACACAAGAATCGGAGGCTGGGGAATCAAAGGACTTAGTGGTGGCCAAAAGCGGCGTGTAAGCATCTGCTTACATCTCCTAACACACCCTAAGCTTCTCTTGCTTGATGAGCCTACAAGTGGTCTCGACAGTGCAGCGTCATATTATGTCATGAACCAGATCTATAAACTCACCAGACAATATGGGATGACAGTTTTAGCAGCCATCCATCAACCAAGTAGCCAAGTTTTTGGGCTTTTTAATACTCTTTGTCTTCTCTCTTTAGGAAAAACAATATATTTTGGTCCAACTTTTGCTGCAAATCAAGTAATCTTTATTCTTTTATTAATTAAGGTCATTAGAAATACATAATCAAGAAGGTAATTACTTTTCTTGTTATAATTAGTTTTTTGCAGTGAATGGTTTTCCTTGTCCTGATCTACGAAGTCCTTCAGATCATTTCCTCATAACTATCAACACAGACTTTGATGAGGTAGGTCATAGTTGTTCAACCTTTCACATGAAAAAAAAGTAGCCTTTATATATAATCCGACTCATAGTTGAGCTAGCAAGCTAGGTTGTGGGTTGGTGTGATGGGGCAAGCAATTACCATTACTTTTTTTCTAAGTTTGTTCTTCTTGATTATGTTCATTCAACTAACATTTTTTCTTGGTTTCCCACTTTTGTAAGGACACGGTTAGTGGAAATACTCGTGTTGAACAAGTAATTGACGCACTTTCTGAATCCTACAAATCTTCTGAGATATATATGGAAGTCAAAAATGAAATAGCTGCTATATGTGGTCAGGTAGATGATTTACTACGTTACAACGAATAGAGTAACAGATAATGAAGATTGTGAATTTTGTAGGAAGAAGACATGACTGAAAAAACAGGAAGTGTGCAAGCTGCTAGTTCCATCAAACAGTGTCTGGTGCTTGTTGAAAGATCATTCATAAACATGTATCGTGATATAGGATACTACTGGTTACGACTTGGTATATATATTTTCTTGAGTTTTGCGGTAGGAACAGTCTTCTACGATCTTGGTACTGGATTTGACTCCTTAAATGTAAGTCATATATATATAGATACAGGAATTTATAACAACATAAAAGAGTAGCATCGTTACATCATGAAACTCGGTCTAGTGACTAATTAAATTTACTCATCACATACTAGCTAGAAGAAGATGTTTTTATATAAGATTTCATAATTCATTACACGTCAAGGTCTTAAGATGTGTTACATCCTTAAATGATACTGCTAATGCCAATTTGGCTTGTTTTTTTTGCTTATATATGGCGATAAATGGATATTAAGAAATGTTTGTTATGGTCACATTGACAGGCTAGGATTTCAATGCTCATGTTTGTTTCTTCATTCCTTACCCTCTTGGCCATTGGTGGTTTCCCATCATTAATGGAGGAAATGAAGGTTTGCTAATGCATTTGATGATGTAGTCTTAAAAAAACAAAATGCACTTAATTGAAATAATTTCATTTTTTTACTAACATATATGTTGCAAACTCTATCTGTAGGTCTTTCAATGGGAAAGATTAAATGGACATTATGGTGTTAGCTCATTTGTCATCAGCAATATGATCTCTTCAACTCCCTACCTACTTCTCATATCCGCTATTCCGGGAACAATAGCTTACTCGCTTGCAAGCCTAAGAAGAGGACGTGAACAACTCATATTTTTTGCATTGGTCCTCTTTGTATCAATGCTACTTGTTGAGTGTCTTATGATGATCGTAGCCACAATTGTGCCAAATTTGCTCATGGGCATCATATCAGGTGCTGGAATCCAAGGGTTGATGATGCTCGGTGCTGGATTCTTTCGATTTCCAAACGATCTACCTCAAGTGTTCTGGAGATATCCTATGTACTACGTTTCATTCCATCGGTATGCATTACAAGGGTTGTTTAAAAATGAGTTTGAAGGTTCTTCTAACGTCAACGGGGAGGTGATATTGAAAGATGTATTGCAAGTCGAGATGGGATACTCGAAGTGGACCGACCTTGGAATCTTATTCGGAATGTTGATTGTGTATAGGATAATACTCTTCTTTATTATAAAAACAACAGAAAGGGTGAAGCCTGTTATTAGAGAATTTTTGTTAAGTTCTACTTGTGTAAAGTAGAATCTTGGTAAAGAGTGTCTCACTTTAATGTCTACATGTATTGTCTACATAACGCTAGTTTGTAACTCGGATTATTATATATTCGTAAAGCTAGTTTGTAACTCTTGATTGTTATATCCTGAAGCTAAAAAATATATAGCTACTTATTGAAATTAATTTTCTCAATTTTGTTTGAAGCTTATAACTGTATCTTTTAAAATACGTAAAAAAGGTTACAGCTTTTAGGTTGTTGAGACTGAATGTCATATATGTTATAGTTGAGCAACGATGAACTATGAAGGGTTAAAATGTAATTTCATTAACTAAGGGGCTGTTTGACAATCTCTGAATGGTTAAGTGCTGAATGGCTAAGAGATCTGAATGGTTAAGAGGTCTGAATGGTTAAGTGCTGAATGGTTAAGATTATCTGTTTGGCTGGACATCTGAATGAGACTTTAAAATTAACAAAAAAATCCGAACATTTTTATTTCATTTATCTTGTCTCACATTGGTGTAGAAACAAAAACATAGTTAATTTATATATGCAATCATTCATGACATATTAAGTTCTTATGTTATGTTTTATTCTATTCTACCCGCATGTAGGGTGTACAAATTCGATTCGAATTCATTAACCCAATGCAACACCCGCGCTACTTACAGACAAGAATGCAGCTCCAAAAATCAGATCCATACAAAAATAATTTTTTGAGTCACAAATCCTTTTTTTTTTTCCTTTTAGTCACCTTATTTAATTCTTTTTTTTTCTTTTCGTTGCCCTCTTAATCATTTAATCCTACTCCTTTTCCTTTGGCAGCCCAATTTACTTTACCCCCTCTTCTTTATCAAGTCGCCGACCCTTCTTCTTCACCTGCTTACCTCTTCTTCTTCATCTGCTGCTGCTCGCCTTCTTCTTCTTCATCTGGTCGCCGCTTCTTCGCCCTGCATCTGCTCCTTCACCCTCGTCTGCACTCCTTTTTCTTCCTCTGAGCCATTCAGCATTAACACAACTCTGAATCGGTCAGAGGCTCTCCTCTGAACCGTTCAGAGCTCAATGTTACAACCAAACACTCACTTCCTCTGACCGATTCAGAGGTTATCTCCATTCAGAGGCTGTTAAGAGCCAACCAAACAGCCCCTAAAACTTAAAAGTTAGTAATTGCAAATAAAAAGCCTAAAAAATGCTGGGCTTGAGTCTAGTAGCGTTAAAATTGATTTATTCTCAATTTGTTTGTTTCCCGTGTTGATGACGACAACAGCTCCGGCGAGTAGCGATGGTGTGAGTAGAAATTCCCGATGGCGTTTGGACGGAATGACAGTTCTGGTCACCGGCGGTACACGTGGAATCGGCTACGCTGTGGTGGAGGAACTGGCGGAGTTAGGGGCGACGGTGCACACTTGTTCTCGTAATCAAACTCAACTCAACCAACGCTTACAGCAATGGTCAACCAAGGGCTTCACTGTAACTGGATCTGTTTGCGATCTATCATCTCGCAGTCAACGAGAATTGCTCGTAGCAAAAGTCTCCTCACTATTCGGATCAAACCTCAATATCCTAGTAACTTTTCTTCTTTTATTTGATTTCATGCTCAAAGCCTAGCAATTAGGTTTCATACATATCATTATGACTGTACAAATCTGGATTTGCTTTTGGCATAGGTTTCCAGTGGCAAATTGCTTGTACCGTAAGCTCTAGAGTATGCAGCTTACGTTGAACGGATAGTGTTCAATAGGTTAGGCCTTTCGACTTTCGTAGTTTAAAAGTGTAGGCGGTATGTGATAGTGAAAAATCATGGTAGTCGGTGTGTAACGGTGATGGAGTTTATAATTGTTAGAGTTGATGATGTGTATTATTATGGTTGGTTTAAAAAAGTTATGTTTCTCTTGCCTGATTTGCTCCTTGCACCCTCAATCACGCCCCGCTTTGGCGCTTCCAATGGCCTTGTGATAGAAAATCAGTGGAAGTAGGATTTGAACCGTAGGCGTCTGATGGAGGTTACCAAAGCAATTAACTTGTAGAGCATATGTATGCATTTGCATACGCATATGTGTATATGAAAAGATTTTCACATTATTTTGGGATCCAATCATCCAATGTAAGTATAGTATTATTGAAAGTGAACAGTCTTGGAGAAAAAAAAATATTTTATACAAATCTAATCACCTTGTCAAGTTTAGGAACTGTAACGACACTCATTTTGAACCAATTAAAAGTCCAAAGTGCTGTTTCTAGGATGAAACGGATCTTGAGGTGTGGTATGCTTTCAGTGTTAGAGGTGGTACCACAAATTGCTTGGTCAAACATCAAGGCTTGCTTTCTAGAAAAATAACCGAGATTTGTTAATCAGCCTATGCGACTGATTCTCGCAGTGATTCACAGTTCTTACTTGCATGGATTTCTTTCCTGTAGATAAATAACGTCGGGACTGCATTTACGAAACCTACTACAGAGTATACTGCCGAAGAATACTCCATGCTGATGGCTACCAATTTGGAATCTTCTTACCATATGTGTCAACTTGCACATCCTCTTTTAAAGACGTCTGGAGTTGGAAGTATTGTGTTCATTTCCTCTGTTGCAGGTCTGGTTAATGCTTCCGTTGGATCGATTTATAGTGCTAGTAAAGGTATGGTTGGATATGGATGGTACTTGTAATTTATGATACGCCTCACGGAAAAAAATGACGTGATGCTTGTTTTACACCCACAGGTGCAATGAATCAACTTACAAAGAATTTAGCTTGTGAGTGGGCGAAAGATAACATCCGGGCTAATTGCGTAGCACCATGGTTTACTAAGACCTCTCTTATTGAAGATGTAATACGCGTTCATCTTTTACTTGTGATAATAGTAAAGTTCCAATGTTTTTGATGTTTAATATGTGCAGGCACTTGATAATAAGGAGTTTATGGATCGTGTGGCATCTAGAACTCCCCTAAGGCGCCTTGCAGAAGCAAATGAAGTTTCATCTTTGGCGGCGTTCCTTTGCCTACCTGCTGCTTCTTACATCACTGGTCAAACTATCGCTGTTGATGGAGGGTTTACGTTCAATGGTTTCCCGTAATGGCATCGTGCGGTCTTGCCTGATGGGTGATGAACTGATGATCAAGGTCTCATATTAAGCAATCCTATTTGTATCATGCTGTATTGTTTTTAACATCTTGTTTTAAACACAACAAATATTTACAGAAATACAAAAAGAAAAGTATGTAGTCAGTTTCAGTGTCTTCCTCTGTTTCTGGTACTTGTATATGATATTTACACAGTTATTTCCATGGTTTTATACTAGATAACATGTGGTTAGGCTTCATATGTGCTTGTATTTGCTAGGATGCTTTTCACTTAGACATTCCCTCCTTTTGTACTTAGAGGTGGCGCTTTTGGCAGGTTCGTTGACCGGTCAGCGAATGGCACCCACGGCGTCAAAAAGTCAGTTATCATTGTTCAGGTCCTCTAGAGTTGTTTCTCATCTACATTGGTAGACTGCAGCGTCAGTAGTAAATTGTACTAAACCTGATTGATGAACGGGAACTGTTTCTACTGTTAGTTCCCAGTATGACATGTTGGTAAGTAGTAACTAATTATCAAAATTAACTATCAACCATATAACATCAAACTTGCACACCATTTCATGAAGTATTACGTTGTTTCATGATAATATGTTGTGATGATTTATTGCTTATAAAACGCAATCTTTGTTCTATTTTCAAGTATGGTTTTCATAACACAAACATAACAACTTTTTTTATTGAACTAGTTCCTGGTTTTTCTGAGTCCCTGTTAACCTTTTCAGTGACTACGAAAGTGAACACGAATAAGCAAGATCATACTTGTGACTATGCATCAGAGTTAATTTGGCTTTTCATCAATATCAGCTATTCAGCTTAATTAGTTGAGCACGGTCATTTCCTCTAATATCGTGGGTTCAGTTCCTAGTGTTCTTAACTAACTGAGTCCTTTTAGCCAACGGCATCGTGTCTATTAATTGTTGGCGTTTAATCTCAGCTGTTATTAATTTAAAAAAAGGTAACAGAAGTCAACAAGAAAATCAAAGTTTTCAATAGTATATTTACAGCCCAATATTGACCCAAGTGAGCGCCAGAATTGATTAATATTTCCTGCTTTGTCGCTACGGTCAAAAATGTGTGCAAAGTCTTGCATAAAACCAACTGAAGTTACTAACATTGTAAATATTCTCACTCTTACCCTTCTCCAACTCATACAACATAACATGACCACGGAAGCTTCAGCAAGAAATCCCAGATGGCGTTTGGATGGAATGACGGCCCTAGTCACTGGCGGTACACGTGGAATCGGGTTTGCTGTGGTGGAGGAACTGGCAGGGTTAGGGGCAGCAGTGCACACTTGCTCTCGCAATGAGACTGAACTTAACCAACGGTTGCAAGAATGGTCTGCCAAGGGATTCATCGTAACTGGATCCGTCTGCGATGTAGGATCTCGGCCCCAACGAGAACTGCTCATCGAAAAAGTCTCGTCACTATTCAGTGGAAAGCTCAACATCCTAGTAAGTTCTTTAACACAAACGGTTTTTGCAAGGTATAGGTACTTGTATGAATTTATTTCTTGTAGATAAACAGTGTTGGGACTGGCTTTATAAAACCGACAATAGAGTACACTCCCGAAGAATATTCATATCTCATGGCTGCCAATTTTGAACCTGCTTACCATATGTGTCAACTTGCACATCCTCTTTTAAAGGCATCTGGAGTTGGAAGTATTGTCTTCATTTCCTCTGTTGCAGGTCTCGTTCATTGTGCTGTTGGATCGGTTTACAGTGCTGCTAAAGGTATAGTTGTATAATCCTCTTAATCTTTACTTAATATGCCTCAGGAAAAAAAAAAACTGATGTAACTGTTATTCTACACTCACAGGTGCATTGAATCAACTTTCAAAGAACTTAGCTTGTGAGTGGGCGAATGACAACATTCGGGCAAATTGTGTAGCACCATGGTTTACTAAGACCTCTATGTTTAAAGAGGTAATATATATGCGCTTACTCGTATTTTTACTAGTGATGATGATTAAATTATGTTGTTCTCGTTTGAGCTTAATTACTGGGAAATGTTTATAATATGCAGGCACTTGTAGATAAAGAGTTTCTGGATAGTGTGGCAGTTAGAACTCCTCTTAAACGCCTCGCGGAAGCCAATGAAATTTCACCTTTGGTCGCCTTCCTTTGCCTGCCTGCTGCTTCTTATATTACTGGCCAAACTATCGCTGTTGATGGAGGGTTTACAGTCAACGGTTACCCATAAAAACATCATATATGTGGTCTTTATTTAAGTTAATGGTATGTTTATTGTGTTAAGACTTTATTATGTAGTTATGTAGTTGCTGGGTCTTTGGGATGGTTCCAGTTGGTTTAACCCTTATTGTACTTAAGAAAAAGTCAGCCCGTAGGGCTGTAAATGGGAACCAACAGAAGCGATGATTCATGTTAACACCTGTTTAGCGGTTTTTGATAACTACCACATGAATCGTTGCAACGGTTCAAAAGAGCCCATATAAAAGTTGAGTCAGTGTCGGAAGGATCGTGGTTGATGATGAATTGTTACTGTGAATCAATATCAAAGTTTACATAATTGTGTGTTTTTTTCATTTATCAGCTATTTCTTTCTGTATAAATTGTATTTGAATGTTTGCAACTGAATATTCACCTTCTTTAAGAGAAAAGTGTTACATTCACATCTTATGGCATTTTTATAGCAAATTCATTTTTATTGGCTCGTCAAATCATATAAAGAAAACAAAAGGCTACTTTAGAAAAATATATATTTATTAAAACAATTTAAATATTTTTTGAGAACAAAATATATTATCATCTAATAACTATTGCTTTACTGGGATAAAGTAGTTAAATACCTTAGTAGTTAACAAGAAACAAACGTACAGCAAACATTACATACGTGCTTACGTCACGCTCCTAGACTCCAAATTAACTATTTTTTTACAATTATTAATTTTTATAAATGATTAGGCAATATGTATGTTGAAGTTAGACCGAGATGCCATGGCACGAAATTTTAACTTTAACATGAGAGGATCTTAATAATAAACAACACCATTATCATTTCATATTTTAGTTATTAATAATGGAATAATTTTTTTTTGTTATGGCGATTTCACGTTGTAAGTAGTTTGTAGAAAAAATTTATAGTGAATACTTAAGGAGAAAACACAAAAACAACATCTTATTTCATTTTGAACATGATTTGATCCGTTATAATCCTCTAATGTAGTAGAATACCATCCCACTAAATAATATTTATATTATTAACATATATAGATAATTATTAATGTCTAAAATTAAAAGTTAATGACAAACACTAATTTTCTAACATTACTTTTGATTGATTAGATTGTTCAATCTTAACAACCACAAGACCTTTATATTTCATCATGAAAAAACATTAACCATAACACACACAAACTCAAAGCAATATATGTCGAAAATGACCAAGGTTAATTTATTTGCTTAAATCTAACAAGTTATCAAATGATAAGTGGAATATTGATTTGTACTGGTCTTAACTATCACATTTTGCCTTCTACCGATCCCAACTATCGAATTGACTGTTAATGGTCCCAACTTTTAGCACTTTGGCAAACAACGGTCCGTCGTTAAAAACATTTAACACTGTTAAGTTTTTCCAAATTCAAGATCGATGTTTTAAGTCTTTTGATCGGAAGGATAATACAAGTCGGTTGATGGAAAAGCTACCTTGAAACGATGCTCCGAACAACGAAACGGTGCTTCAATCAGGTGTTTAAACCTAACGGTGCTTCAATCAGATGTAAAAAATTTATCGTTTAGAGAGCCATTTCGAGCATACTTTTAGATCAATCGACTCGTATTATCCTTCCGATCAAAATGCATAAAACAAATAATTAAGATGTGAAAATATGATAATTTCAAAAAATGATTAAGAAAATTTGTTTTAAAATAAAGAGAAATTGGATTTTATTAATCCTAACTTTACCAATTGGTCATTATTAATTCCAACTTTACTATTGACCATTATTAGTCCAACTTTCACTTAAGTGAAGACCATTGAGCCTTCCATTAACCTTGACTAACTCCGTATAAAAAAAATGTCAGATGCCACGTGAATGTTACGTCAAAAATTTTAGATGGAATTAGTCAAGGGTAACGAAAGGCTCAATTGTGACCACTTAAATGAAAATTATGATTAATAATAGTTAACTAGGTTTAACACCCGTGTTACACACGAGTTAAGTAGTAATATTTATAAAAAATTATAACCATTATGTTTAACGATTTATAAATATTTAATATTTAAGAATTTATCTCCATCAACTTATGCATGGTGAAATCTCTACTTAGTTTTCCCTTCGAAGTTTCCTTTTATAAAAAAATTCCCCCCATAATATACCCCCCTAAAACTTTAATTTATTAGATAGATAGTAAAGTTAGAGACTAATAATGTTCAATAGGTGAAAACTGCTATTAATAAAATTCAATTTCTCTAAAATAAAATGAAAAGAATTTGATTAGAAAACAAATATGACGTAAAAGGGGTAAAGAGGAGGTTGTGGTGGTGAATTTGATCTCTGCCTGCCTTCAATAGCAGACATATGGCGATGAACATCACATCTATAAATACCTTCACCTTCCTACAACAACCCACAAACGCAAGACCAAGTTGAAGAAATGGGGTGGAGAGGGATACTTGGTTTCGACTACGGAATAGTTCAGGCACCTTTAGGACCAGACATTTCCGGCCCGGAGCTTGTTGCCGCCGTCGCTAACGCCGGTGCAATCGCCATCCTCCGAGCTCCCGATTGGGTCAGTCTCACATGTTTCATGATCCTCTTTATATGAATTGAATTGAATTGAATTGTGTTTAACCTTTGTTTTTGATCGATAACATTAACAGGAATGCCCTGATTATTTAAGGGAGCTTATAAGGAAGACAAAGAGTTTGACCAATAAACCTTTTGGTGTGGGCATTGTTATGGCTTTTCCTCATAAACACAATTTGAAGTGTGTTCTTGAGGAGAAAGTTGCAATCTTGCAGCTTTATTGGGGCCAAGTAACGGAAGATATAGTTTTTCAAGCTCATCAAGCAGGTGTCAAGGTTGTTCCCCAGGTTAGTCTTTATCTACTACTTAACTGTAAACAATAACATCATTTTATTATTATTATTATTATTATTATTATTATTATTATTATTATTATTATTATTATTATTATTATTATTATTATTATTATTATTATTATTATACTGTTATCATATTGTAACATTAATCCTCTTTCCAGATTGGAAGCGTTGAAGAAGCAAAGCATGCTGTTGATGCTGGTGTGGATGCTATAATAGTTCAGGGACATGAAGCAGGAGGACACGTTATTGGTCAGGTACATACTTTTATCCTGCCTTCTATTAATAATGTGACATGAATTCAATATTATAGACCAAACATACATAACAGATAAAAAGCATCAAATGTTCCAAAATACCTTTTTACTTTGACAGGAAGCTTTGGTTGCATTGGTACCAAGAGTTGTCGATCTTATTGGGTCTAGGGGTATACCTGTAATTGCTGCTGGTGGAATTGTGGATGAGCGAGGCTATGTTGCTGCGTTGGCACTTGGAGCTCAAGGCGTATGCTTAGGCACCAGGTACGTTGCTTCTTCATAATTATAGAGGTGCCAAGTTGAGATAGTAGCTCATTTTCGAGTATGGTATGGGTGATTTGTGTTTTTTGTCTGTTTGTCCTCTCTTCAAATAGATTAATATATAATTACTGCTTTTTAGAAAACCAATTTTAATCCAGTAGTAATATAAATCTTTACAAGAGGTTGTATACATAGACGTTGGGTGACACTCGGTCCTCTATCAGCTAAATCTTTTATTTGAGCATTCGAGCTTATTTGTGATTAGAAAAGGCAAGCCATTTGCCATGTGCTAAGTAACCTCTACTTGAAATTACTGAATTTGGTGTTTGAAACTAAAGTTACATTTGCTGTTAAAGGTTTGTTGCGACTGAGGAAAGCTATGCTCACCCAGAGTACAAAAAAAAGTTGGTTGAAATGAGCAACACAGAGTATACAAACATATATGGTCGTGCCAGGTGGCCGGGAGCACCTCATCGTGTTCTGAAAACACCTTTCTTCTTGGAATGGAGAAATCTACCGGATCATGAGAATGAGGCTAGTCAACCCGTTATTGGACGTTCAACAATACATGGAATGGTAAGTACCAAGTATTTCTTTCAAGTTTCAAGTGCAAAATATTTATGGGCCCGATCCGGTCCTCTTTACTCATCCTAAAAGCTACTCGTTTGGACTCAGGCTTATTACCTGGCTCGTTCATTTTGCCACCTCGATCAATTTCATAGTTATTTTATGTTTACTTCATAAATGAATGCAGGGTAAAATGATATTTTGACTTTGAATTGTTTTCTTGGTCAAACTATGTAGGAGAAAGAAATTCCGCGGTTTGCGGGTACAATTCCAAACAAGACTACAACAGGTGATATTGAAAGCATGGTGATGTATGCAGGCGAAGGCGTAGGACTTATCGAGGATATCTTACCAGCTGCTCAAGTTGTAAAGAGACTTGTTGAAGGCGCTCAGAACTTGATCCAACAACGTTTTACATCTTCAGTTTGAATCTTAAAACTTTCACATCACCGTACCTTGTCTCGTGTCAAAGCGGTTCACCCATGTCTTTGAAAATCGTTTAAAATAAAATAGTATGTTGTATTTATGATCCTATAATGTTGCCACATAGTCATGATTGGCTCGGCTCTTTTGATACGTAATAAATTAGGCAAATCTTATATTGACCGTGAACAGATATTTTAGGTTCATAAGAAATGTCATGCCTTAAATATTACTAATGTGTTTTGGACTCATTCGCTTGTTAAGCATGCTCGAGTGGAAGCAATCCGGAAATAAGTTACCTTTACAAAATTTTCAGCCGGGCAATAACAAATAAATCCGTGAGCTCCTAGTGAGGAAAGCAAACAATACTAACCGTCTTGTACGATAAAATACTAGAGGTTTAGAAGTATCATTTGAGTTGGGTGAGCTTTGAAAACCGAATGACAACTCATGCACTTCTCTATGACATCTTACACAATTCACCCAATTTGATAACCGGAAGCTGTGGGCTGTACTTAATAAATTATCACCTAGTGTTATTAAAGATGTGGCATTTTATTCAACTTATGCCATTCGATACTGTCATTGTCGATCTTTTATCCAGTTTACAGAGGACATCGTTTTACAAGCAATGCAAGACAAACAAACAAAAAATATGATCCAAGAAGACATGAAGCTCAATCAACAAAAGGTGTCAACAATATACATTTCTTAGGCATAATCCAAAATCATTCTAAATATATCAACTATAAATTATAACAATCCCTCTCGACTCCACAACCCGCATTGCATAGATCCAATGTTACATGATCTACACTGGAAAAAATCGCTATGTTTTCTTGGGTTCCATCAGGTCAATTCAGAAATCCATGTAAGATTTGTGAATACATGTGTACACTGTTATACACCACTGCTGTTGGGAACTTTACCCTTCTTTAGGTTCGAGAGTTCTTCGATTAGCTTCTTTTCTTCCCCACTCAACCGTTTTGGTATTTCTACTTGCACTTTCACCAACTGATCCCCCCTCATGTTGTTCTTGTTCAAAAGCGGGACCCCCTTTTTGGCCATTACGAGGGTCGTACCAGGCTGGGTCCCAGGTGGGATTTTCAAATCTACCATCCCATCAACAGTCGGGACTTTCAAAGTTGTACCCAAGATAGCATCAATATATGAGATTTTGCAGGTGTAGAGAATATTTGTGTCGTCCCGTTTTAAAACAGGATCTTGAAGAACATCGATCATAACAAATAGGTCACCAGGGGGGCCGCCTTTTCTTCCTGCATTACCCTCTGAACGGACACGCAAACGGCTGCCTGCATCGACTCCAGCTGGCACTTTGAGGCTGATTCGTTTGGATTTTCTTACACGACCATCCCCGTTACATGTATTACAAGGGGTCGAGATTTCACCACTTCCGTTACAAGAAGAGCATGTCATGACTTGTTGAAAGACTCCCAATGGGGTTCGAGCTGAAGAGACGACTTGACCTTGTCCACCACATGTTGTGCATTTAGATGGGCTTGTCCCAGGTTTGGCACCAGACCCATTGCAAGTTCCACAACTCTCAAGACGAGTTACTTCGATCTCTTTTTCAACACCAAATATGGCTTCTTTGAAGTTTAAAACCAGATTGTAGCCTTGGTCTTCGCCTTGTGTAGCCCGGTTACGTGAGCTTCTTCCACCCATGCCGCCCATTCCACCCATCCCACCCAACCCGTCAAACAATGACTCAAACAGATCAAACGGGTTGCTGAAATCCTGTCAACACATAAAAACGCAAACTAATTTTTGAGCTTGCAGATCTTTTGGAGGTACAAATATGGTGCGTTGGCTAACAAATTGGATTAGAGCCTGTCCAGATCTTTTAAAGTTAGTGATAAAACATAGCCTCAATCAACCCTTTCGTAAGTGATTGGGTTGAATTTGCTACTTCTTGATATCCATAGAAATCAACTAATATTGTTTAGGTGGAAAGAACTCACCCCAGTGCCAACGCCAGCGCCTTTAAGCCCAGCCTCCCCATATCTGTCATATATGGACCGCTTTTCATCATCTGATAAAACCTGCATAACAACTTATTCATCAAAATCTTAACAAAAGCAGTAACTGTTGACTAAGCCAATTTACTGATATATGAGGTGGGACGGGGTACCTCATAAGCATTACTAATATCCTTGAATTTTTGTTCAGCTCCTGGTTCTCTGATAAAAACAAACATAACGAATTCATCTCTCTTCCAATATATAAAATCAGCTTTGCAATAATACCATTTTTGCTTAACCTCAGAGGGAAGATATCATTACATAAAATTACAAAGAAAGCATTTTTCAACTCCATAACAGACAAAATTTCAACACATTTTATTTGTCTAAGGCATGGTCAAGGTTAGTCAGAGTCCACCACTGCATCCACCCAGTGAATGGAAAGAGCCGATAAGTGATCCATGACACCATGCATGAGATAGATTCACAAAACTAATCAGCATGGCATCACTAATATATATTTTCCATGACAACACACACGGCTTACATCTAGTCAACGTCCGTAACATATGACAAGAAAAAAAAGCTCAAGTGTTCAAGAAGAAATAGGATGAAAGACCATTGGAGAGAAGAAGACAACTAATCCTTTAATGAAAAGACTAAAAATCATCTCACACAAAACCTTAATCAGTCCCAGAGCATATGATGCTAACTTCAAAAACAATTAATGGTTACTATTTACTACAACAAACGAATCTTAGTTTATCTTTGTTTTATTTCTTATTTTAGTCGATGAATTATGACCAGCACACCTTGCCATAAACCTACTAGCCGGTTCACTATTGATAGAAAAGTTTAAGGCACCATGTGTACTGACATAATGCATTGCTACGTATTTTCCTTCTTGAAGTAGACGAATTGAAGTATTGAACTACATCTAGTACAAAGAGAAATCAGTAAATTACAAGATACAGATACATGCAAGAGAATTGTCAAGCGTATCATTAGAAAAGATAGTTTTATAAGCATTTTAAAGCCTGAGTATCCAACTAAAAACTCATGAAATGCATAACAATAGTTGTTTGCTTGATGATTGACATTTTCACATAATAAAGTAACCCTCAATAATTGTCACTTCGTAGGCATTAACAATACAAATCAAAAAAGAATTTGGACACTGGTGATGGATATAGCAGTTCAACTGAACCAAATTACTGGAGTTTTGTAAAGATCAAAGTGACATCTGATCTTACTTGTTCACATCAGGATGATAACTCCTTGCAAGCTTCCTATATGCTGTTCAAATGCACACCATTTTATTAAGCCAAAGTTAGTTATGATCACCGTAGAACATTATACAAATACGTATCTAGCAAATTCACAATTACCTTTCCTGAAAACTAATACAGAAATAGACACAAAAAGTTGTTGCAAGAAGTATATTGGAATACAAAAAAAGTGTTGGCAAGATGGTATACACCAAGTCAAGTTGTGTAGTAGAAAAGGCTCCAAATACAATTAGCTTGAATAGTTAGATTTTCTTTTGAAAATCAACCCACACTTCAAAAGGAATAGCATCAAATGAAGTTAATAAAATAATATGATCAAATTATTTAATTCAAAAAATCTTGGATGTGAGCAACACATCAGCGCATCCAAGAGTGAAAACAGGACGAAATGAAGTGCAGGGATAGTGACATTCACACTAAAGTAAGATGTAAAAGTGCTTAGCGATCAACATAGTGCATGAATTAACATTCTATAAGAGAAACAGGTATTTTATTAATGGGCTAAAAACAGAGAAAAACTTCAAGAAGCTCTAATTGATCTTTCATGAGCTTAGATTTGTACTAACCACTTTTTATTTCTGCTTTGCTAGCATTCTTTGACACGCCAAGTACCGAATAAAAATCCTGTGTATACAGCGTACAGAAACTAAAATAATCAACATTTCAATCGACCAAAGGAGAAGAAATGGAAATATATTTCATTCCATTAAAGATGATGGTCTGACAGCAAACTTACACTTTCAGCCCTAACAACGAGGCGGCCACCTCTTCGGTGATGAGATTTACCAGATGACCCAATATTGTAGAGTTCATGCAAAGAACCTTGTGAACAGAAAGCAGAACAAGTTGATGCCAACTCTTTTGTATTGATTGGGAAACTGAAAAACCAAACAAACTTAAATTTAGTAGATAGAAAGAAGGGTAAATGTACTCAGAATAGATAATCACTGCATTGCAAAGACTGGAAATTTATTTAAGTTTAGTCACAATAGAGAGAATCTCATAATTTAGCTTTTGCTATCGACAGTACACCTAGCACTTAGGTTAGAATTTTTATGCACCAAGCCATGTAGCATCAGCAGGTTTCAATTGGTAAAAAAGATTAACATATTTGTCTGAGCGAGTAGTTAGACACTTGATTATAAGAACAAACAACTAAATACATGAGATAATAGGTGTCCCAGCAAAGCATGCCACCAATATCAGTGCATGAAATGGAACCTCTAAATAAACAGTTTAACCCCACTTAGCTAAGTGAATATAACTAGGAATGTCATTAAAAATATCCCTCACAACAGAATGCCACTGATGATTTCTAACAGACAAACAGTGGTAAAGATTAGACTCATAAAGTCATAATTTCCAAATATATGCATGTGTAAGTCCATACAAATAACGTGTCCAAAATCTCTACTAACTTGGCCTCCTTTTGTCTGTCACGACAACCAAAGATAATATATACCAACATAAAATTTAAACTTTGTTAGCTTAAGATTCAGAAGAATCTGAAAGTCAAACTTGAGTATATTTAGATTTGTTGGGATGCATAGAAATACATTCCTAGTACATCAAACTACAACTGATAAGCACATACGTAGTAGGACAGATTGAAATGCTACATAACATTGATTGGATGAATAATTAGAGCAATAAAAAACACAGGATTACCCATTCAAGAAAATCCATTGCTTAATTAACACGGTCTTAAACTTTGAATGTAATAACAGTACTAAGTACTAACCGAGACAAATGCATAAACGCGTTGTTTGTTGACGAAGCTCTGGCTATCAATTGAGGCTGAATCCCCCACCGAGCCACCCACGTACTCCCTCCAGGTACAATCGCCATTAAATATACTCTCTGCAGATGAACCAAAAGAAATTAAACTTTCACAAAAACAGCTTATGCTTGTCAACAAGCACACAACTTAGCTCCCATCATGGAATTACAACATGATGCTGCTTACGGAGTTATGGTGTATCAAATCCAATAGAAACTAACTGTTTAAATAACTGAAAATTCTAGACAACTCAACTTAACAAAACCCTACGAGAACGAGTCCAGTGTATTTCCTCCGCTAATCAACAATTTCATACGCCATAGCATGCTTGAAAACCGAGTATGAAAAGCGAACTGGAGTAAATCGCCATATTCAAATAGTTTAAGGTTGTGAACAAGCACAAAACTATCCAGACCTATTCCTTTTCGTGTAGAAAATAACGCATCTTATTGACGAATGGAAGAGCATATACCTAGTTACCTATTCTACACATGACGAGAAGCTAACTGTTCATAAAATTCAACATTCTAAACAGCTTATGATAACAAAACCCTACGAGAACAAGGCTAGTATACTTCCTCCGCTAATGAACAAATTCATACGCAATAACATGGTTAAGAAACGAATATGAAAACAGTGGTGAGTAAATCGGATAATGTAAATTGATTGGAATTGAATTAGGGAACCTGAATTGAAGCAAGTGAGGCGGCGGAGTTGCGGTGGTTGGTGGCGGAGGGTGAGAGAAATGGGCGAGAGAGATGAGGCTTCGAGAGAGGGGGGGTTAGTGGTGGTCTTGACAGATAAGAATTTGTGTTCCTATGCTTCTTTCTGCACCAGACTCTCCTGGACCTCACTTGTTTCTTTTTTTTATTACTCTCCTTTGTGAGACCGAGATAACATATTGAACCTCACCACTTCAATTTAGTGGCTGTTTGGGATTGCTTATTTAGAGCAAATTATAACTTATTAACTTCTGAAAAGTTAAAAAGGAGGTTAAAAGGTGTTTGATAAACTATAAGTTGTGAGGGGAAAAGTTAATAAATCAGTACCTCCTGACTTATTAACTTTTGCCAGAAGTTAAAAGGAGAAAAAATAAGCAATCCCAAACATCCCCTTAGTTCAACTAGTGGAGACATATACCATTATAGCCTTCGGCATATTAATGATCCTTAGCTTAAGATTATATGGTAAGATACTTAAAACTTATAAATATAATTGATGTTTCAAATCTCACTTAGGTGTTGTTTGTTTTCTGTAGGAAAATGTCTGTAGTATGCGGACCATATCTGCAGACATCTGCAGAAGAAGAGGTGGACTAAACATATGCAGTCTACAACAAGAAGACTGTTTGTTTTTTTAACTTCTGCAGTCTGCTGGAATAAACTGGTGGTGGGGGACACTGATGGTGGTACTGGATGGTGGTGGGTGGGGGACGGTGGTGAACAGTGGATGGTGATGGTGCATGGTGTCGGGTCCACAAATATACGCTTTTTCTTTCAAGGATCTATTAGAACTACCATACTTACTGCCAGGTGATAAATACTTCAAGAGAGGGGTGCACGTGATTGTCATGGCAACTATATGGAGCAATTGGAAACACAAGAACCAGGGCCGGTCCCGAGGAATCGAGTGCCCTGTGCGAGACAAGAAAAAAATGCCCCCTAACCCGAAACATCAACGCACTAAATTATATAAACTAATTTTTTAACCAAAAAACAAACGTTTGATAATTAAACATAAGAAAATCAAAGGGGTTGTTTGGCAATGCTGAATGATTAAGTGCTGAATGGTTAAGATGTCTGAATGGTTAAGTGCTGAATGGTTAAGAGGTTCTGTTTGTTTGGACATCTGAATGAGATTTCTAAAAGTTTTGTGTTATTCACTTTGTCCCACATTGGAGTGGAGAAACAAAAATTCTTAGTTTATATATTCAAGCATTCATGGCATGTTAAGTTCCTTTGTCATGTTTTACTCTAGCACCTACCCGCGCGCAGGGGGGTGCAATCTGGTTCGAATTCCTTCCCAAAATGCGACGCCCGCGCGACCTGCGGACACGAATGCAACTCCAAAAACCCGGGTCCGTGTGAGGGGGTTTTTAGACTCGTTTTTTTGGTCTTTCACCTCATTCACCTTTAAGTGGTGAATGGGTAATGCAGTGGGCTTTTAACACTTGAACAGGCATATTTATAAAAAAAAAAAAATTATATAAATTTTTTTTTTTTGGTGCCCCCGTCAAACGAGTGCCCTGTGCGGTCGATCACCCCGCACACCCTATGGGCCGGCCCTGACAAGAACAATGTAACTTTTGATTGCAATCGACCATCGATGTAGGCAATCCTTATTGAAGCTATGGTATCATGCTCTTTATGGCTACGGGCGAGAAGCAGAAACAAAGTGCCGGGTTGGTTGACAAAATTTTCATTCGGTCCATGCTTATTTACTTTTTCATTTTACTGTAGAGAATGTAAGCTGCAGTTTCTAATTGGCGTCATGTTATGGCATACCTTCATGTCTTGGAAGGAAAGATTTGTGATTATCCATGTTAGATCTTGTTTGTTTTCATAGATTGTATCTAAAACGGCTCATCTAGTTTAAAAGGCCGTACATGTATAATTAAGTTTGATGGTGTTTAGTTTTATAAAAGGCACTCCTTTGTGAGTTGTGACACCACTGGAAGATTAGTTTGCATTATGTTTAGTTTTTAAACCATATCTTCACTTTGATATTAACACATCGTAAATTTTAACTAAAATGACAACACTTAAAATATAAGATGATTAAATATGTTATTATTATGCGAAAATAAACGAGTATAATAGTATCTCACACACAAACTACTAGGCTTAATATATGTATGTGTTAATTTAAAAAAGATTAACTATTGTATTTAAGGATTTTAAAAAACTTCAATAAATTTTACAACTACTTAGTAGTGTGCCCTAGTTCAATAACAAAGATACTTGGAGTTAAAATAAACACCGGAGATGGAATTGAATTGTGATGCAATTGAAACCGATTGATTCATATGCGTTTTTCATCTTCATTTTAGTTAATAGTGTTATCAAAATAAAATCGATTGGGATAAGGAAAGCTTCTTCAATCAACAAGCTTTGAAGATACCGAAAGCTCGCCAACATCCTTCTTATGCGGCTTCTTATGCGGCACTAAATCGTATACGTTCAATAGCATTTTGATATGGAATAATTTTCACAAATACTGTCCATTTGGATAAATCTTAGCTATGAGTTAAATTGAAGTTCGTCTAACCCGGTTTGATATGACTAAATATCACTTCTTAGTTCATACTTTTTAGATAAATCTATTATATGTAGTCGAACCATCGTCTCAAATTAAAACATAAAAAAGAGTATTACATCATAAAAAGAGTATCATAATGGTAGTTACTATCAGGGGCGGCCCTGAGCAGGTGCAGGGTGAGCGACCGCTCAGGGCACCATCGCTTCGGAGGGCACCAAATTTTTGAATTTTTTTATACTATATATATCTCCCGTTCAACGATCTTTGATGAGTAAAGAAAATGAATTCATGATCTTAAAAAAAGGAATAGTAAATTAAGCTACCAAAGATTTTCCGGCCAACATGGGTGAGTGACAATGTGTTCTGGTTTGGATCTAAACAGTGAAAAAGAAAGAAGGAAGAAGATGAATGGGTGGGGACATAAGAAAATAAACTATAGGGTATTTACTATTTATATTTTATAATAACAAGGGCCCATTTGATGAAACAATCAATTTTATTTAATTAAACAAAAAAGTATTTAATTTATGTTTAACTTATAACATTTTAAAATTCAGATTTTTCTTTTTTAGTTCACGAGAGCTCCTGACCAAAATCCTATTTATAAATTTTTCACAAATAAAGTAAATTTATTTACTGTTTAATAGTATAAGTAGTAATTTTTTAATTTTGTGGTTTTGAGGTTATATTGTTTATGTCATCATATTTTGTTTAGTAAATAATTTATCATAATTTTCGTATAAACTTATTGGAATTGTTTTAGTAAAAAACTTTAAATAAACTTGAGACTTAATGAAGTCTACTAATTAAATATCAAGAATAGTAAGAATTGAAAAGATATAAAATTAAGAAACGGTGATCTTTCTTTAACCCAAATAAAATGTCAACTTCTGTTCTGACCTTTTTTTTTAAAGTTTCTCATTTCATCACTGTTTTTAGGTGTTCGAGTATTTTAGTATTTAATCTTATCAGTTAAAATACTCATCCTAAAAAGTAGGTGGTAACGTGAGTCACAACTGAAAAGTAAAACCGTAAAACTTTTTCAATGAAATTCATTTTGAAATATAAACCATTAAATGTTAACACAAATTTAAAAAATGCTTCTGAGTTTTTGTTTGCTATTTGTATGTTTTTAATGAAAATTTGTTTTTCAGTTAAAAAAAATTAGTTTATATAATATAATTTGTTAGTGTAGGGGGCCTTTTGTTTTGCTCGCACAGGGTACTACAATTCTCAGGACCGGCCCTGGTTACTATCTTTTAAGGGAGTCTACAACAATTTCAACGTGATTGAAAGTGAACAAGAAGACCATCGAATAGGATTCATATATATTACCAAAACGACAAACATTGATTAGGTTGGATATTTTAATGCCATTTGGCTAACGTGGGAATTTCAAATTATATTATCCTTCAATATATCTTTAACTACATGTAGAGTAAAAAGGAATTTTATCATCTAAAAGTCGATTGTTATCTTTAATAAAAGATTTTTGGTACATTAGCTATAACATTTAACATTATATTATTATATCTGTAAAATATAAATACGTAATGTACGAGTACCGAATAATTTTAGACTAACAAGCTTGATTTAATAATAATTTTAACACATCAATTGTTAACTTCTTCTCAAACTACCATATGTTGTTATGTTCTTATGTGAAATATTACGTTTAAAACATTTGTAGTGGAGCGTGATAGGAGGCGTGTGCGCCATATCACGCCCACCTACACATCATATTATCCTTCGTGATAGGGTTCTTCATGATTGGCCTTATGACGGTTTTGCATAATTGTTTTTCTTTTTCTGGTCTTATTTACGTTACAAACAATTTCAATATCATACATTAATACCGTTATTTTTCAACTTTTACTGTCACGCATTATCTACAAGGCAACACTTTTAAATACGACATAACTCTGATACCTATAAACATATAAACATAACTTTGCTCTAATTCGTCATTATAAAAAAAAACTAATATAAAAAAAAGTTTACACTAAAGAAAAAGGACATGAGTAACTAGTTTGGTTTTAAAAGTACGCCATCTTTGATTCTTCCCTCTACTTATATCCCCCATCTTCTTCATATTGCTCAACACAAATTGCATCTCCAAGGCCAGGGTTAACCATCCTTTTTTCTAATATATCATTCAGATTTGGTAATTATCATGTTATCTCATCTTTCATGATCATGAGTCATGACTATACTATTTGTTTCGTATTTTTTTTGGTAATGATTAGTGTGTTAATTGTAAAATTACAAGTTATTAACTACTTATTATTATGATGCTTATTTGAAAAAAAAAACATATATATATAGACGCCCCACGTGCTTCTCACACACCTATCTCTTTCTTTCTCTCTGCAACTGCCCTCGTCGCCGGCGCATCTCCCGTCTCCGACGTACCGTTATATTCGGCACTGCTGTTTACCTTAGCGTTTATATCGAGATCGATCACCAAATTAAACCTAATTCGTTTCGTGTTTTGACCTAAAACTGTTCTGAATTAAGAGTTTTCAATACCGGGGGCGATTTGATTGGTTTAAGGCACTTGCACGAGTTGTAATAAAGAAATTGCAGATTTATTACTTTTCTCCACATCTTTGCTCTTTATTCAAGCTCATTAGGTATGAATGAATGCTCATCACTTATTTTATCTCCAGATTTTTTTTTGTTCTTAGAGGATCCTTTTATTTATGTTTCAGATTAGGGATAGTTTAGTTTCTGATGATCTTAAAATTAGGTTCTTTTTTGATATTCCATTACAAACATTTAGATGTTTTTACAACTTAGCTTTCAAATCTCAATATATCAGGTTCTTTTTGGTATTTAGCTTTTAGATTGAAACCTATTGAAAACAAACACAACTCTAACAGCTGAATTCAGCATTTATGAAGGACGGGCGGTTTTGTGTTTTCATAAAGAGAAAATATTTATGATTTATGAAATTAACAAGCATTTGCGGATTGTTGTTGATACTGTGGAATTGTGGAAACAATGCGTACCAGCCACTCATTTATGTTCAAGTTTGTTAAAAGTTAGAACTTTCTGTTTACAGGTTAACGGAATGAGTTGTTGGTTAAATGTTGTTCTTATAATCTAGTAAGTGTTTTGGGTTGTATATGAATGTGTCATTTTCGTGATCTGGTTGCGTGGCAGATGTTATGTATGGTAACTTCAGTTTAAAGAAAAAAACGGCTTTGATGATTTTTCTTTTTCATTGTCTTGTTTACTATATGCATTCTTCAGAGGAGTATCAAATTCTGGGGAATTTAAAATATGCTAGTTAAGTAGAACCTATTAGAACATCATCTATATGAAAAGGCTGTCTTGAAGACGTTTAGGAAAACAGAAGCTCAAGAATTAGATTAGATGATGAATGTATTGCTACAACAATCATGTCTGTATGTGGTTTTGTTTGGGCGTTTTAGATGCAATATGATACTCTGAAGAACACTTCTTTACAAAACATCTTTTACTTGAGTTGAAACTGGATTCATATGTGTTCATTCATGCACTTGAAATGCTCTATTTTTGTAGCTTTCAAAGGCTCGTGTGTTGACCATATATATAAATGTAATGTTTATGATATTTGAATTATTTGTTTTTGCAGGCTTAGATTGCTTATACTTAAAGCTTTAGCAGATTTCAGCCGAGCAATCTTGATTTGTGGCTGAGAAGTAGACATGGCATCCAAACCTAGACCTAGAACAATAAGCGTGTATCTTTACATCCCAAACATCATTGGTGAGTTCCTATACATCCAATGATTTTTATGACATACATAAATCGATATATACATATTATATACTAATATACACACATGCATGCATACATCTATAAAAATTAAACAATTAGTTAACTCATAATATCACATGACATACAACGGTGAAGTGTATATTTTTATATGCTTCCTGCTTTTTTTGTTGATATTTTATTGTTATCCTAACATTTCCCTTTTGAATTACCTATGTGCATAGTAAGCCACAATGTAAGAATGTGTAGACGAGTAACAGAGTAATCATTTACATAATCAGACGAAGAAGAAAATCTTATGTTCTATCTCCTTGTTATTATTTTTATTATTATGATTATTTATTCGTCGGTTACCTTATCTAAATGATTGCAAATATCTTTGAGTTAAGTTTAAATTGGTATGCTCATTTAGTATTTCTTTATTAATCGTTTTAATAACCTTAAGAATCCGTTAGGGAACATTTACGGGGCCCCATGAATAACTACTAACTAGTGGGACAAGGTAAAACTACAACGTTCGGTATTTCCTTATCAAGTTTCTTTTTTTTTTGGTTTAACCGTGATAACTAGTGGGATCGGGTAAAGCACAACATTTTGTATCAGAATTTTTTGGGGTAATCATGAGAACTGGTTAGGGAAATTTTACGGACCCCGCAAATTTTACGGACCCTGCAAATACCATGCTTAAGTGCAACATATGCTAGGTAGCGTCGAGGGGTTAAGGTGGTGAATCCCTTTTTTTTTGTCAAGTTATTACTAATGAGTTTAATGTCTCTTAAGTAGTCTACTCTTTCATTTATGGATCCTTGTGTTTTCCTGTAATTTTTTGTTTGTTTTATTTTACATTTAATGTGCAAATGTGCTAAATCTCTATGAGTTATGTAATACAGGGTACATAAGAGTTTTGTTGAACTGCTATGCCTTTGCGATATGTTTTACCAATAAAGAGCTTTTCTCAATCCTCTATTTCATCAGGTATAGTATAAATATTAAAAAATTATTCCAGGTGTAAAAAGATCATATTTATTTGAAAGGCTGTAATTAGGATTTCAAACGTTTAATTTTGTTGTTTTAGCTTTGTTTGTGATGCCCTGGATGGTTGGTTTGCTCGCAAATTTAATCAAGGTAAGGAGTATATTTCCCCTCTTTAAGGATACACAATTGACTAAATATTATCTTTTGTTTTGAGCAAAGTATTGTTTACATGCGGTTTATTCTCTATATTCTAACCATGTTCTTACTTTCTAGGATTTTTGTGTTATTTATCTAATTTATTCTTTTATTAATTTCCCCCTTGTAGTTTCAACCTTCGGTGCGGTTCTGGACATGGTCACAGATAGGTGATGATAATAGTTAATTTTTGAATGTTTCATATTTATGTTAGATATATCTCATTTGTGTATGTGTATTCACACCTAATTTATCCTGATCTTACTTTTTTCGTATTTGAAACTGAAATTTGGCGTCTCTTAGGATAAGCACTGCTTGTCTTCTAGTTATCCTCTCTCAAGTCTATAGACCCAGCTTTATATTCTTGTCGTTGCTTGCTTTGGATATTGCAAGCCATTGGTTCCAAATGTACAGGTATTTACAAACCCTTTTCTTTCTTTTGTGTCATCTGATTGTGAGATGAAGCTCAAATCTTCGTTAGCTCATAGTTGTATGTTAAGGTGACAAAATTGGCCGGCTAGGTAAAAATGTCAAAGTGAATAATTGTGTATGGGTCCAAACAAGTCTGACTGGATTGACACGTAAGTCGTACCACGTTCTGCCCCAATTTTTAAAGTATGTTAAACATGACTACATAGTTTAATAAGGTGCTTTAGGCTTTAAAATAACACTTTTGTCAACTTTTGACCCATTTGAATCGTTTAATCTGTTTCTTTTTTATCTAATTTTGTTGATTTTACCTCTTAAACCTTAAATTCACTCATTCATATGTAAATGAGTGAAAGTTACACCCTCTAGCTGTACAGGAGTAAGATATCTCAAACACTGTGGACCAATTCTTTGAATGCAGTACTTTCTTAGTTGGCAAATCCAATCACAAAGATGTGAAAGATAGCACTAGTTGGTTATTTAAGTTATACTATGGAAACAGGATGTTTATGGGATACTGCTGCGTAGCTTGCGAGGTAAAAAACAAGCTTACTTTTCACCCAAATCTTTTTTATTATTAATATTATAATTTTAATTTTGTTTCTTAATAACCGAATCTCTGATTCTACAGCTTCTTTACATAACTTTGTTTCTTCTAGCAAAGGAGTCAGAAAAGATGACCGATGTAAGCCTACATTTTTCTTATTGGGTTACATATTCTTGTATGATATTTAGTAGTGTAGAGGATTCCCCATTTTTGGAATTGGGTAAAAAAAAGTCATAGCCCAATATTTTTCCCGGGCACGTCTTAGAAGCCCATGTGGAATTGGCTAATTAGGCTTTGGATAGTTGCTGCTTATAAATACTAAGGGAATATTGCCCCTTCCAACAAGTGAATTTCACGTGTCTCTCGTTGACTTTTAATAACACTAAACAACATTTCTCTCTCAAATAACTCTTCAATACACACATATATATATATTTACGAGAGGAAAAACCTATGATCGCGATGATGACATGGATCTGTGCTGGAGCATACACCCCTCCATGATTAACGATGTTCGTTTAACAGGAATATAAGATGGTGATTCTAGCTGGTGCGTTATTGATGAGATCTTGGTCCTTCCACTGTTAGAACCACCTTCTTATATTCTTGTAAAATGAACACCGTTAAGCATGGAGGGGGATGCATCCTCCAGCAAAGATTCATGTCATCAATCATCATCACGATCATAAGATTTTTCCCTCGTGCATATATGTGTGTGCATGGCTGCATGCAAGAGAGTTATTCAAGAGAGAAATGTTGTTTAGTGTTAGTAAAGTGGAAGAGATGGGTGGAATTCACCGGTTGGAAGCAGTAGTCTTCCGTTGTATTTATAACCAACAAGTATCCAAATCCTAATTGGCATGGGCTTTTGAGACGGGCCTGAATAAAATTGGGCTAGGCCTTTAGTTCACCCAATTCCAAAATAGGGAATCCTTTGCAAGGAATTACAAATATATTTTTCCCTTTTGTGTGAAAATTTAGGTTTTGCTGGAAGCTGCAAAACAAAGCATCATATCTTCAGTGTTACTTGCTTTGCTTCTCTTTGGATGGGCAACCAAGCAACTAGTCAATGTTATACAGGTATTATCATGATTTTATTTACTTTTATACAAGCACTATAGATATTATTCAAATTTTAACACAATAAAAGTTGTATAAGTCTATCCCCTCTTTTTGTTCTTTTTATTTAAAACTATGGTTAGCTATGCAAATGTGTCTCGGTCATCTCTTTTATTGCAATGAAAACTCAGGGTGATGAAATGGGTGAGTTGGGTACTTAGGTGATATATCATAGGTTAGTAAAACTCAGGGTGATGAAATGGGTGAGTTGGGTACTTCGGTGATATATCAAAAGTTCATAACAGTATAAGTGAACACTTGGTGGTGTTGAGTTTGACCCACAAAACACTTTTTTGTTCCCTTCAATTTTTCTATAAATTAACATGTTCACATAAACAATATTATAATAGTTATTTTGAACTATCTAGTTAATTTCACCTTTAATGACTTTCAACGTGTTTCAGTTCTTGAATTGTTTAATTATACCCATTACAAATACATGGGTTATCATGTTAACACTGCAAAATTATAATCTACTGTACTAATATGTCTATGTGCTTTCTTATATCACAATGTTAATAGTTACCTGAAATTTGTCAAATTTATGAACGGTTGGTTTCAGATGAAGACAGCAGCAGATTTATGTGTGTTATACGACATAAACAAAAAGCACAATGCCTAGTTATCGTGGTACCCGTGGCACATACATGATCCTGATGAACTATCTTCTTCCTACAAGTTGTGTAGTCTTCGATATGCACCATCAAGATGGCACCCGTCTTGTTTTGTTTGAAAATACTTATTGCGGAAGAAAATCCTTAAAGGCCGTGTGTATACTCTAGTGCAAACTCATTTTTTTTCAAACGGTTTATGTTTTTTTTTTTTTTTAATTTTAAATGAAGATTTTGGGTGGATTAAAATTTGACTTATTTGCTAATCCTTTCTGTTTTCTCACCGGTAAATTATATTGTGAGTCATGTGATGTTGAATTGTTGATGTAGTCTGTCTTGTATCTTTTTTATGGTTAGAAATGGATTTCTTCAGTTTCTGTGCATCCTAATTCCCATGTGTTCAAAGATGATGCATTGAATATGTTTATGTTCTTGTTAAAGAACCGTAAAAGCTTCATGGTAACATTGATCTATTATGGGAGAATGCTTGTAGTTGGTGTTCTTAGTTAGAGATTCTAAAGATACGCGACAAGTACCAATCATATAACTACTTTTGTGTTTGATCATATCATAAGATAGATGCTTTGAGGCTTACTTCTTGTAAGGTTATGTGTTGTGGAAAAGTACCAATCAGATTTTTTTTTTCGTATTTTACCATATCATAAGATAGATCCTTTGAGGCTTACATCTTGTAAGGCTATGCGTTGTGAAATGGGCGATATAAAAAAGTGTTGTCATGTAGACAATAATCAAGATGTGTTATGATAGGTGATATAATGATTAAAACATGTATTGTGAAAATGTGATAATAATAGTGATTTTGAATATTTTAATATATATATTTAATAATTATTTTTATAAGTAATATAACAAAATAAACTTCATCTGAAACATTAAAAATAAAATACAAAAGTTAACATAAACTCATACTACTCGTATCGGGGCCGATACAACCAAAAATGTTCCAACGATCACACCGGCGAAGCTTTATAGAGACCAAATGGGGTCATAGTCCTCCTACTTTTTTTCGTTTGAAATGTTGTTTTGTTGGTCGGTAGTTGATTTTTTATACATATATATGATTTGCCCCCCAGGAAACAAACTTTAGCCCCCTTGACCAAAAATCCTGGCTTCGTCACTGAACGATCACAAGCATGAGTAACTTTGTTTATAAACATAATTTTAAAATTTTGTATAACATGTGCCCACCCAAACCTTCATAAGCGTTAGTCCTCTCGCTGCTCGCGCCCATCAATCAACAATCCCACATGTTGTGTTTGGTAGCACCCAAACACCTACGTGATAGCTTACATGGCATCTAATGCCCAATTTGTTTTCTAAGCACAAGCTATAGTCTAATGATTCACGTCATCAACAATATATGCACTTTTCTTAAGCCTATAAAAGGCTTTGATACAGCTTTATGGATCATGGTTTTCATTTAAAAATACTTCCAAGCTAAAACATAACATCTTGTTAGTTTATAATGTTTCTAAAGAATCGTATATCGTCTACATACACGATAAAAAAATATGACTATTCTCTCACTAGTCTTTCTAAACATACGACCCATTTTTCATCATATAAGCATATTCCTTAATTTCTCATTGATACGTACTTGTGCATGTACATGTCACAATGGAACATGTACAAGTGACCTTTGATACATACCCCCAATCACAATTCACAAGTGTAACTCACCCCATGACTTGTGTTTATTAATTATTATTAAGTTTTATGTTTCTTTTAGCACTATCCCACGTAGAATACATGTGTAGTTAGTTTCTCATTTTCTAGTTTATCTATTTGTATTTAAGCATTGTGTTTGAAGTAAGAAATTAAAGAAGAAAATTGTTGCAAAATTCTAGTCTTTTGAATATATTGTTTTTGAAAATTTGTAGTTTTTTTACCGTAAACCTATCACTCATCAAATCGAATATTTTAGCTTCAAGTTAGATGACCACTTTAATCCACAAATGAATTTATCAAGCAACCATCCCATTTTCGTATAATCGTATTTAGTTATTGTGGCCCGTTTTTCTTTTAATCCAATTGTATCAGCCCAACAACTCGGATTTAGGAGTGCATAAATCGTGTTTTGGCCCCAAACCAGTTAGCGTTAAAGCAAAGATCATAGTTTAGCTTAGTTGGGTTTTTAATTTTTATTAAAACCGGTTTATTTTTTATTTCAACAAAATACTTTCTAGAAATCCGGCCTTAATATTTACACTTTATTAAAATTTAAATAACTACGAACAAATAATTGATTGATATCCGGTTTTTAAATATTTTGCTTCTATAGAAAATCACTAGGTTAGTGCCCGTACTACGCTCGGGAACATAACACTCATGTGATGATTTTAAGGATATTCATGGACATGAACGATTCAAATCAGTTTTGAGATAAAACCGTGATAAAACTGAAACACAAAATTTATTTAAAATCTTGTTGTTTGGTATAACTATATTATAATCAAATTAAAGAGAATTAGGCCTTCGGTTTTATGGTGCAGTTTTTGTTAAACAATGTCGTATAAAAAGTTGTGTATATTTAAAAAATAATTATGTATTTAATTGTATGTTATTAATAATTTTATCTCTAAGTTTTATTTTTATACCCTAATAAATATATCTTGACCCATACACACCTTCGTAGGAGAGGATTGAAAATGTAAATAGTTTTAATTTTTTAAATACTTTGCTAAATATTAGGGGATCAAATGAAAATTAATATTATTATAATAAATTATTATAGATAGATATGTATTTTTTTAAATATAACAATATTATTAGTTTTGAGAGAATTTCTCAAATAATGCCAACTAAGCAAATGGATCTCAAATGATGTCAAGTAAGCAAATATGATTTTGCTATATTATATAGAAGATTTTTATAAAGCTTTATCTTTAAAAGAGGGGGTAACTTTATAAAAATGTAACCAAGTTTGTCAACTGTTTAAATTAAATACCAGAAACTTTATTTGTCTTTCTAATATTACTGAAGTTTCATTAAGTGTTCCAATCTTATGCATTAATTTTACGATTATTTGAATTTTTAAAAATTGACTTGGGCAAATGAAATATGTATAAACTTTGGATACTATTTTGTGATTATTTTTGTTCAATTTGACTTAAAGTGAATAAATTTAATACTTTGGTATTAAGTTGCAAATTCTTAGTCTTCACTTTAAGATCCCAATTCAAATTGATTGGAAAAAAACTTTACTTTTTTATAATCATAATTCATGTATGTTTCATATATCCAACTCAATTTTAAAAAATTCAAACATTTGTAAAAATATTACATAGGATTGGAACACTTATGAAACTTCAGTGACTTTAGAGAGACAAAAAAAGTTTTAGGTATTTAATTGGAACAATAAGTAAACTTGGTTACATTTCTATGACATTTTTCCTTAAAAGAAAAGTCGATTTTAACATAATTTCGTATTTTTAAAAGGTTTGTTGTTTTAGAATACAGTTAAATGTTATGTTAACAATTCATGATACGTTCACCATGCTGCTATGAAACTAGATTGGGCTTACTTACTAGGGTTATTGGATTTTAATAATCCGAACTTTAATGAATTGGCCAATATTAATCTCAACTTTAAAAATTCCCTCTAACAGTCCCAACTTGTAATTTATTTTCCTCCATCGAGCCTTTTATAACGGATACTCAAAAAAACCTACAAGACCATTTTTGTGTCTTATTAAAACCTTACCCGAACATTTTTGTGTTACACTTATAAAAGGTTCGATGGAGGAAAATAATTTACAAGTTGAGACTGCCACAGAGAATTTTTAAAGTTGGGATTAATATCAGCCAATACATTAAAGTTCAGATTATTAAAATCCAATAACCCTACTTACTATGGGTGTGTTTGTTTAAAAAAAGAAAAGCTCTTTTTGACCTCTTATCAAACATTAGTTCAAGTCCACTTATCCAACAAACATTAGGTTGAGAATGAAGAAGTAATAACCTTCCATATATAAATCGTCAATAAGGTATATTGATTTTAAATAGCATCAACTATCACATCTAGGTTTCTGTCGGTCACAACTAATAAATTAGCTAGGAACAATCGCAACTTTTATCACACTGGCAACCAACATGCAGCTGTTAAATTTTTTTAATAGCGTTAAGTTTTATTCGAATTTGAGATCGACGTTTTATGGTTTTTGATTGAAAGTATAATACGAGTCAACTAATGTAAAAATTGCATTGAAATGGATAATACGAGTGTTTAAACCTAATGGTGCTTCAATCGAATGTAAAAACATCGGTCTGGAATTCGAAGAGACTTACCGCCGTTAAAATTTTGTAATAGCGGTTTGTTGGTTGTCAAAGTAATAAAATTTAAGATCGTTTACAGCTAATTTGATTTTTTGCCAATTAGAATTTGTGACGCATTGATAACAATACTCTTTGTTTGTTAATAAAAAGAATTAGATTTTCAATTCGTTGTAGATTTTTACCATGGTCCGGTATTCAATTTCATATTTAATGCAGTTATAATATGTGATCAGTAATAAAAACTTTAATTGTGGTTAGCCAAGAATTCGTTAATTTGGCCTATAACAATTTTGAATAATATATTTGGTTTAAAAATGGAATTTGTTATTAATTATGTAATCAATTTGAAGAAATGTCTAATATTTCACATATATGAGGTGAAAGATGTTATTATTTACAATTGCGAGATATGGACACTTCTGGTCTCATGTTAATGTTAAAATAGAGCTAGTATGATAACCCCGACCAGTCGAGTCATGTGATGTTGTCTCACATAAATTGCTATAAATACATGCTTGAATTGCTATCGCTCAACTAATTCTAGTATTAACCTTAAAGAGGTGGCAAAGTTTCAAATGAAAAGAACAAATACTATTTATAGTTGGTGAACATGTGACAATTGTGTGCCAGGAAATAAGTGACCACAAATAGCTAAAACATTCATTTTACAATGCACTCCTAGAATAGAAGCGTTCGTCACTAATGCATGCAAATTCCCACTTCTAAAAAAACGTTTAAAGTAAAAAAAATTACAAATTAAAAAATATATTGAACGGACGATAACGGGAGAGTAAAATGTCTCAAGCTCAAGTTTACTTTTTGTGCCTTTATCCGAATACTCAGTAGGGTTACGTATATGTAACTATGATTTACTTACGTAAAACTATAGTTATGTACTTATGCATGAGTTACATAAAAGTAACTCATACTTTACATATATGTAACTTAAAGTTAATTACATATATGTAACCGAGGAATAGGAGGAATATGACTTTTGATTATGTTACGTAACTAAAGTTAAATGTTCATATCTCATACAAGTTACATACATAACTCGAGTTATGAAGTTCGTTGTTCAAATTCATCCCCTTTAGACTCATGAGAACAAATTAGATTGTAGACAAAAGGGGTAGCGATGATGGTGTTATTGTGTTAGACCAAAGGGATACCAAACATGACACTAAGAATGACAATAATCTATTTTACTACCTTAACTTTGAGTTACAAACCCTTAATATTCTAAGTATTAGTTGCCATCAACATTCAATGTTAGGCTAATTGGCTGAATATGGTTTTTGTTTGGTTAATTAATTTCGGTTTCATATGAAGTTCTACACATCTTAAAGTTCAATTCTTACTTTTACTTGAGTTTTATTCGACATATATAGTTAATAGAATATTAAAGTTGTATTTTAAGTGTGTGTTGTTTGTATAATTATTGTACGGATTACGATATACTGATGGGTGATCGTACAAGTCGAACTTAATGTTTAATAATTGATCGGTTACCACCAACAAACTAAAATAACTCAGTCAATATTTCCGTCCTTAAATCTCCAATTCCGGTCTCATACGTATTCGAGGTCATGATGCTTATCAATAACACAATCAGCAACCAGTGACGGATCCAGAAAATTTTGTTAGTGGGTTCACTACTTTTAGGTGCTTCAACTTAATTGAAACCGGTCATAAAAAAATTCGGGTCGGTTCGGGTTACTGATTAGGTTCATCACATAATTACAATGTGATACAATAAGTGAATATTACACTTTAGAAATTGAAAATATATAAGAAGGGTTTCACGATTTGGTGCCCTAAAATGTTAAAAATCCATTAAGAAAAAAAATTCTTACTAAATAATTGTAAGAAGATTTGAACCTGTGACCTTTTATACAATAACTCCATTATATTCCAACTCATCTAAGAGAACTTTGTTACTTGATTTCACTTCTGATTGTCAATATGGGTTCACTTTAAAATTTTCTATGGGTTCACTCCGAAATTTTCTATATATTTTATGTTAAAATTTTACGACGCGGTGGGTTCCCGTGAACCCGTATCACATGCTTTGGATCCGTCCATGTCAGCAACACCGGTGGGATTAAACTTGGGTCCACGTACTATGATTATTTATCTTGATGGATTTGGGTGTTTGTTGTCTAACAAATTAAAGAAAGAAGTGAGCTTTTTGAACAAGCCATATATATTAAGCTTGGCAATGCAGTATTAAACATATATATACCATGCATATTTAGCTTTAAGAGGTTATAATAGTCTTTCAAATGTAAAGAAGCATACTATATATAGTTGGAGGTGCGACATTTGAATGGATCACTTAATTGTTCTTGAACGGGATTTATGATGTACGTTCACACCTACCCGAATTAAATATGATCTATTTTTAAACAATTTCCGTAACTAGGAACTTTAACATGGTAAATTATGACATCATATAATTAAGACGTGTATTTTAAAATGACACGTGTATTATAGAACTTTAAAATATTGCAAAGTTTATAGAATTCAAAAAATATTGTAGAATCAAAAAATATTGATTAAACACCATATAGAAAACCCAACCTTTTGGTGTGCTTACCCTTGATAAGGATATGGTTACATGTTTGTAAAAACGATTTTAGTAATCAATAAGGTACGTTGCAGACTGCCACAATTTTATATTATAGTTTAAAAAAATTTATAATAATCTGACTGGTAAACGACAGAAACTACATCGCAATCTTCTTTTAAATAACAAAATGTTATTTATTTATATTATTATTATTATTATTATTATTAAACGAATGTTTGAAAATATTTCATGTTAAAGTGTTAGACTGTAACGTGGTCTTGCTAGTGGTAAAGTTTTTTAAAAGTTAATCGATCTCCCATATGTGATAGATATGGATAACTTAGAATAAGTTGACCTCATCTATCTTTTCTTGAATTCACCACTCTAAACAATCTCATGCCTCTTACATGCACGGTCTATTTAAAATTTTATGTTCTTTCTTGCGCTTATGACTTTTTTACATTCATAAAACATTAAAAGTGTTAATACTAATATATTTATTGTAATAATTAAGTAACTAATTTATCTTTTAACATTTTAGATATGCCACATATATAAAATCCTATACGGCAAACTCTCATTTTATTAATGATATAGGACTCATGGATCATATTCGAGTCAAATATTACACGTATATTTTTTCTAATAATTAAATTTATCTTTTTATATATTTATGTACTTAGTTTTTAACTAATCATATAAGTGCTAATAATATTTATTGGCAAATTAGCTTAAAATAATCTCAACTAACACATATTGGCTAAGAATAATCTCAACTCAGTTTATTCCCTTCAGTGGTCCCAAATTTAACTTTTTTGGCCTCTAGTTGTCCGACGTTAAAGGAATTAACGGCTGTTAACTTTTTTTCAATGTTTCTCGAATTTCAAAAGGAGGTTTTATGGATATTGATCACTCAAACTTTGTTTTATTTCAATTAGGTAAGTTAACTTTAAAAAATGTTTAAATCCTAAATAATTAACTTGTATAACATGTAAAAATTGATTTTTAATGTTTAAATTATAATAAATAACAATTTTTTAAAACTATAATTTTTTAATTTTTTTTTAGAAATGTTTCAAAATTAAATTAAATCTCATATATAAGATTGAAACATTAAAGTAACTTAGGTTATCTAATTGAAACAAAGCAAACTTTAAATGACTTAATTGGAAAAAAAACTAAAAAAATGAGTGACTTAATTGAAAAAAAAAACTAAAAATAAGTGACTTAATTGAGTAAAACAAAGTTTGATTAATTAACTGGAACAAAATCAGAATTTAGTTATGTTTATACAAAATTATCCATTTAAAACTACTAAACAATTTAAAAATCATAACCTCTAAATAAATATATTTAACCGCTATACAAGTGGACTAAATTGATTATAAAAAACGATGGAAGAAATATTTTGAACCGCTAAAAGTCGGGCAAGATTTGATATTATCGTTGTGTTTAAATAACGGTTTGCGTTATTTAAAGCAGTTAATTTATTTACCTGCTATATAAATGACTTTATATTTTTAAACGTATACATTTTATGACGATTTACAAACCGTTGTATAGTCTTTGTATAATTGTTATAAAAAAGGTTATTTCTCAGTACTAGCGCTTGTCATGGACAGAAGAGGTATCATAACTACCTCTAACTCGTTCTTTGACTTCCTAAATGGGGGAAATGTTCCCATGTTGTACCGTAGCCACTTCACCGCTCGGCACCACAACAACCTCTCAGTTTTTAATACCTTTATAGGTGAGGCAGTGTCCACATGTTGTATCACCATTTCAAGTCAACTTGTTGTATCACCATTCCAAGCATGTATGAGGCTAATGTGGATCAACTAAATGATGCACTATGCCAACGTCATATTTACTTAAACGAGGTCCTAAAGGATTAGGGTGGTGTGACATTATTGGTGAGTATCGATGGATTCTCAAATTAACACAAGTATCTATTTATTGCTCATTTTATCATACGATTTAACTATATATATAATAAGATTTATGGCTAACAAAGAAGAAACAATGCCTTGAAAAGCAGAGGATGACTATCTAGAATTTTCAAGTGTGCTGACGTATTTTGTCCGTTTACCTTAAATATATGTCTTGGTCAAGAGCATCATGTCTTCAGTTAAGTTGATTTGCCCATCGTCTCGTGGCGTTCTTATTGCCCTAATTGCTCCCTATGCACACACACATTTTGTTTTCGTATTGTCTTACTTAACTGGATGGTGACACCTTCAGTATGGTATATTCTTTCCTTATTTTTTTTCCCGATGATTGGTTGGCTAGAGATCAAGACTATTCTTTTTCTAAACATGAAAGAACTAAGACATCTTCATTTTACTAAAATAGTTTCATTAGCTTCTTAGGTGTTATACGAGGAAACCACGAACCAAGCCAAAACATTCAACTACTGACCAACACACCTTGACGTAACATGACCATAAACGAAGGATAACCAATCACCGATTCCTATGGTTAGGGTATTCCATATCAAGTTATGAGCCTACTTTGATTAAAACTAGTTTTTTTTCTTTCACTTATCAGCCGACCCACTTGATCGAATAGCTAGTTTAAAGTTCAACTATCAATTCAAAGTCCAGCCTGCAGTTTAGAGTTTAGATTTTAAAGGTCCGAGGTTGAAGATCAAAGTTTAAAGATTGGAGTTCAACATCGTGAATAACTTTGATGTATGAGAAATGAGAAATTTAATTGTAACATTGATGTATATCAACTAAACCTAATTCTTTCAAAGTTTTCCACAAAAGAGAGAATTGCTTCATTTGTCCATTAACTTTCTACATATAATCAATAATGTTTGCTTATAGAGTTATAGATGATATTTTAAATAGCTTGCAATTATATTACAATAAAGAACATCATAATCCCAAATCAAACCATTCCATATAGGTGCCAGACTGCCAGTTATTAAACTAATAACTATTATGTAAAGAAAAACAAGATTAAGAAGGGTATGAACCATATAAGGGAGGAGGGAGTGGCTCACGAGCTCCCAACAAGCTCGCCATTTCTCTTACCCCTTGTGAAACAAGCTTGTCAAACGAGATAGTTAACGAGTTTCTTTCCTCGTCCACGAGATTGCTTGAAAATGGACCTTTACTTGATGTTCCTTGTTGAGAATCTTAGGAGGACTACTCTCACTCCAAAGAAGTGCAAAGAGGTGCAAAAATGAAATTTTTGTTTCACATTTTGATTGGTTAACAAAGTTCATTGTGAGAATCTTATGATGACCACTCTCTCCTCCCTAATATAGTTGTAAGTTTTTAGTTAGGGTTTCTATTATCGAAGAAAAATAACCATTGAAGGATTAAATTTATAAACATTCTTTTTACATAAAATAAAAATAACATAAAATTTTGAAATCAAATGTTGTGTCGATTACCGACATGAATCGGCATAGCACAAATAAAACTCGAGAGTCAAATATTTAACAAGAGTCATATTGTATGTTGTAGTACTATACAGTAATATTGATACCACAGATAAAAAGCATAGTCAAATACATGTTGATCGGAAATAAACCAGTGATCTATTGATCCAATGGTCAAGGGAAATATGATAGGTTTTGCATCTTTTGAAAGTCCCGTATTCAAATCCAGATAAAGACATTTATAAATATTTGACGAAGAAAAGTTGTGAAAAATCACCAAAATATATGAAAAGTTAATATAAAGAGTTAATTTGGATTTAAACTTACCAAAATCACGTTTATAATCATTTACTTTTGTAAGTCTTACAAGTTACAAAAGCACATAAACACCATTAAAGACCATAAAAATTGCAGTTAAAGAATGGATAAAATTATGAAAATACAGCTGGCATTCATCTCTCTCTGACTTGGTTTCTTTCTTCACAATTTTTATACAACCATATAAAATGAAAAAACAATAAAGTCATAAATTAAGGAAAAAGTCAAAATTAGGGGATGTCAGCCTCTTTGCTTTGCAACCCGACCCAAAGAGCGAAAATTGAAGAACAACAATTACCCCTCAATTGAGCGGTTATATAAAGCCCATTTGTTTACCTACAACACTTCACTTGTGTATCAATTTCTTAACTCACAGTTTCAGTTCTTGTGATGTTTACCGATCGGTGAGTTCATATTCAAGATACCCATTTCTTAATTTTTCAAGAATTGTTTTAAAGATTGTGATTTGGGTGATGGGGTTGGTGGGTTTGTTGATATGGATGATGGGTTTGGTTTGATGATCATAAAGTTTGATGCTTTTTTAAAAAATTATGTTTGTTACTAATTTGGTATTTTTTGGTTGTGACTTTTGTGCAGATTGTGAAATTGAAGGTTAAGGAGGAGGCGTAGTTTGCTAAAATGGGTAATTTGTTCTCCACTTCTGTTTCCAAGGTGAGGATTGTTCATCCCTTTTTTCATATATGCATTTGCTTTCATGATTGTTTAAAAGTGTTATGAGTCTTAATACTATGTTTTAATTGAAACATGATTGATTAAGTAAATTGGTTGAGGGGATTTGATTTTATTATCTAATGAGGTTTAAAATTCTGAATTTTGTTCATATGAATAAGAAAACAAATTTCAATTTTGACCAAGTTACTTTGATTAAAAGTTAGGCTGTTGGATGTGTGAGTGTGTGACATTGTGGGACTTTAAACTCATGTAAGCCTCTTTGAAGTATGAGTGGTTAAAAATTTTGGTTTATTCGGACGTTTAGATTTCGTTATAGATTCGTTGGTTGGTGTTCGTTGTCGTTTAGCCGCAATTCCGGCAGGTTTTTATCTATGAGATCACGGGTGTTGTCGTTTTACGGTCGTGGTCAAAGTTGACTACTTTTCAAAGCAAAGTATTTTACCATCATTTTGTGATGAAGCCATTATTATGGTGCATTTAGAACACAAAGTTGATCATTCTTCCATGTCAAAGCTTATTTTCAAGAGTATTGATTGTGGTCACCATTAGTTGCTCCCATTTTATATTTTTTTTCTTTTTTTAGACCATGATTAATGTTGTTTAACCATCATGGTCAAAGATGTGACCTTTTTCGTGACGTGAAAGTTGAAGTTCAACTAGTAATGTAATCTTCATTTCGTGATTTAATCCTTTATATTGTTATATTTGGAAACATAAAGGTGAGTTTATATGTGGTATGCAATCAACTAATAAAGTAATGATTTTAGCGCGTGTCTTGCATGCTCAACTGTTGACCGTTTCACGTTGACTTGCATGTTCATGCACACGCGCTAACACACAACAACCTTTAAAACCCAAAATTTATAATCTTGTGATGAACAAAATAATCAAGTCTTTTTTTATGTTTCCATCAGCTTGAAGATGGTCAAGCATTGACTGGCTCGGGCAAGGGGCGAGGCCAACAAGGGTCAATTAAGTATGGTTTCAGCCTAGTTAAAGGGAAAGCTAGTCATCCAATGGAAGACTACTACGTGTCTAAATTCATGTCTTATCGGGGACATAATCTCGGGCTTTTTGCTATTTATGATGGGCATCTAGGGGATGAAGTGCCTGCGTATCTTAAAAAGAATTTGTTCTCGAACATTCTCAAAGAGGTGAGACTTGTATTACTAAAAAACAACCTAATTTTGACTACAAACTTGACCAAAATATATCAAGCTCAAATAAGTTAATGAGTGTTTGTAATCTCATAAGGAACATGCTCTCAAAAGGGATCATGTTGTTCAAGTTTATGTCAATCAATTAAACAACAAACTTCTAGATTTTATTTTTATCTTTTAGTGCAAGATGCTTAATTTGTGTCATTGCAGGGTGAGTTTTTGAAGGATCCACACAGGTCAATTTCAAGAGCTTATGAAAGAACTGACCAAGCGATTCTTTCTCACAATCCCGAGCTTGGAAGAGGTGGGTCTACTGCGGTTACAGCTATGCTCATTGATGGTCGTAAGTTATGGGTGGCAAATGTTGGAGATTCCCGGGCAGTTCTTTCAAAGAGGGGGCAGGCAATCCAGATGAGTACTGATCACGAGCCCAATAATGAGAGGGGCAGCATTGAAAATAGAGGCGGTTTCGTCTCAAACATGCCAGGTGGTCTTTTTAGATCCTTAAATTAGTCTTGTTTTGGGTATTTGTAAGGCTAAATTTTTATACAACATTACCTTGTTATCTTCCTTGGCAGCCTGATTTTCTTACCAACACGGGCTGAAGAGACTTGTTTTTAGTTTTTTACTATATGACATGGCAGTCATTAATTGTAAATAATTCCTTGGTTTGTTGAATGATTAATCAGGAGATGTGGCAAGAGTGAACGGACAACTAGCCGTTTCACGTGCTTTTGGAGACAAGAATCTCAAGACTCATTTACGATGTGATCCGGATATTCAAAACTCAGATATCGATGCAAATACTGAGATTCTCATTCTCGCAAGTGACGGTTTATGGAAGGTAAAAAAAAACATGACTTTAACTTTATGAAGTCCACATTCTTCAACCTAATTGACTTTGACTTGTATGGGTGTCAACCCAGGTTATGACTAACCAAGACGCAGTGGACATAGCGATAAAGATCAAGGACACAAAGAAGGCGGCCAGGCAACTAGCCATTGAAGCACTGAAACGAGAGAGTAAAGATGATATCTCATGCATCGTTGTGCGATTCAAGTGATGAAGCTGAAACCACATGAAGAAGTGCTTTAGGATGAGTATGTGTAGTATAAGATGTAATTATGGTCTGAAAAATGTCTATGTTGGTTTTATGTTTGGTATTTTTTCATTTCTTGAACGGCTAAATATATATTTACTTTGGGTTTTGGTTATGGTTAGTTTTGATGGCCATATTTAAAGGAATAATATAGTAACTACAAACTTTTCTTTTTATCGTTTCTAGAGTATTTTGTCTAATATGGTGTGTGCAGTTCGAGTGGATGGTTGATATGGTATGCTTCGCGTCTAGACATCGCCAAACACAACACTACTCTCAACAAAAGGTAAGTCGATTTCAATATGTTTAGCCGGTATGTTGAGGGTACGACTGTTTGTGAAGAAGATTGAGAAGTTTGATTCAGCAACTAACAACCTTTCATTGGTACACTTAGAAGACCAAGAAAAGAAACTCATTAACTCAATGACATATATGATACCCTAATGGCCTAATGTATTCTGTGTATATGACTTGTAACTTGTAAATATCAAATGAGTCGATTAAACCGTTATATTGTATTGTATACTGTTCTATATTGGAAGGTCGGTAATGACCTTCAAAATTCCAAGTTTGCCTTTTCTACTTGTCATATTTGCATGTCTTATCCTCGCACTTAACTTTGACATATTTATGGTTTTACCCTCGTGACTTTCACTTATTATCATTTTGACTCTTGATGACTTATATATTTTACAGTTTTGACATATTTACGACTTTGACTTGGTTATCATTTTTTATCTCTAAGTTTGGATATATCTTTATCTTCGGTATGTGATTCATTACGGCTTTATATCGTAACGTGTGAAACATGAAACTTTTTTTTTATCAACATACGTGACGAAGTCACATACAAAAGACCTGGTTTTATCAACGCGTGTGAATAAGTCACATACGTAAGACCCGACCGTCACACTACACAACCTACTCTTTTATCTTGTTAAAGTGAAATTCACGAGGATTATACATAAAAATACATAATTGTTAGATGTCATTAAAAATAATCAAACACTACACATGAATATTAGAGCATATGCAAGACTATACAAAATTAAAGATGGACAATAACTCATTTTAATTTTTGAGTCATTTTGCCCCTGTACCTAGGGATGCTTGTACACATACATAGTTTAGATTTTATCCTTTGTCACTTGGTGTCATCATAGTCATCACTTCTTAACTAGTGTCATTGAAGTGGTAACTCCTTATCCAAACCATGTCTTTGTTGTTGCTGTTGTACCACAATTGTAGCTATTGTCCCCACTTACCATAGCTCTTTTGTTATGCCTTGTGGCCTCAAGTATAGCATCGACCCTACGAACAACCCAAAAAAAAAATGTAACACAATAAAAAAATCAAATACAAAAATAAAACAAAAAGAATAACAAAAAACAATCAACAAACAAATACACAGATACATTAACCGATAGAAACACAACACCTCAAACTATCAATCAATCAATAGCAACACAACACCTTAAATCATTAACCAATAGCAACACAACACCTCAAGCCACACACAAAACAATATTGCATGATATATTTGTTGGGTTTCAGTGGTATCTTTTAGATTTTAATTGTATCAAAACGAGTTTGATAAATATAATAATTAAACCGGTAATTATTAACGCAGCAGAAAGTTAACATTAAAACCTATACCAAAAGTGAAACCGACAGGATCCGGTTACAGACATGCAAATACGGTCAAAAATAATTAATCTACCGATGAGATGAATTATACCTTTGGTTAATAAATAACCGTTTGAGACACCGAGGAACAACGAACGGTTGCTAGAAACGAATACAAACGGCGATGACGGGGACTGTGAACAACAAGTAACTAGTTGCTTGTCCACTTGCTTCAATATATATCATCTCACAATACTATATCACCTTTTGTTTATTATGCAAATGTCGAACAAGATCAAAAATCAAAAAGGTGACTTTTGTTCCTTTTGTGCGACGGCAGACTTTAGAAAAAAGGTCAAGCAATTAATTTACCTAATGATCCTTTTTAACATAAAAGTAATCTTACTTAGCGAGCCCTAAGCCCAGTTAGATTAGTTTGAGCCCAACACGCAAAATAAACTTGTTACTCATTTAATTAAGTTAAATGAATAATATAATTTATAAACGGTATAAATTATAACCGCGTCTTTCGTTCGTAATTACCAATTAAACGAGTTAAGTGGATTTTATGTTCGTTGCCCTCGGTGTAACTCTTACGGGTCATAACTCGGTTAGCCACGTTAATTTATCGGGTCCGGACATATTAAATCCAACAGTCTCCCACTTGGTCGGACCACAATAAAATCTCAACGCAAACAGTCAGCGGCGCTCTAGCTACACATGACTGCCCCTAACAAGTTATGATACTTTAAAGTCATTAACCAAGCAATATGTTAATAGTAACAACTTACTATGACAATAAATAGACTTATGGTAATCGTCGTCATTTATCCTTTCTGTAAAAGACATCAATTGAAACAATGAGACATGGATTAAGTTCATTCTCATATGGGTTCAATCATTATAGTTCTCGATCAAGATTCAAAATGGTCCATTCAAACACACAGTCTGTTTGGGTAAGGCCTTACACTTCTCCGGTTTGAATCAACGAGGGCGCCAAGATGTCTAACTGTTACATTGCATGTAAGAGTACAGAATCCCTTATTGACTACATACAGCTCCCACTGAACTTCAGAATTATTCCTAATTAAAGCCTTTATGACTGGCAGTTACGCGACAGCGGTTGACAATAATTAAAGAATATTTCTTTGGTAAAAAGGAGTTCTAGTATATATCTCAGGTCAAAGGATACTAAATGAGTATACCAATATATCAAAAACATCTTATGATTATAATCCATGAAGATGATTTGAAACGAGTTACTTCCAACGTCATTCACAATGAGGTCTGTGAATTTGGATGTCAACTACTTGAGCCCAAATTCAGAATAGTCTTAATTCAGAATCATTCCCATGAGTCTGATCGACTACGGATAATTTAGAATACAATATTCATGGATTAAACGTATTAAAATCGAACACAGTTATAAACTTCAGAATTCAAATAAATAAATTCAAACGAATTCAGAAACTGTTAAATGTTCGTACATCCAAATACTAAATCAAAACTCAAAGCTAGCTACTCTAAGCCCGATGGCATTCCTATGCTCATCATGTTTGTCCTGTGTCATGGGCTTAGTAAAACGGGTCTGCTAAGTTTTGATCTGTGTTTACTTTGCTTATCATGATGTATCCACGTTCCACAATTTCCCGTATCAAGTGGAACTTCCTATGAATGTGCCTTGCCTTTTGATGAGATCTGGGCTCTTTGGCTTGGGCAATAGCACCAGTATTATCACAAAATATCTCGATTGGTTTTGTATACTTGGAACCACATCGAGATCGGTTATGAACTTCTTCATCAACACTGCTTCCTAAGCAGCATCTAAGGCAGCAATTTATTCGGATTCAGTGGTTGAATCAGCCACTACACTCTGCTTGGAGCTTTTCCATGAAACAGCTCCACCATTTAGAGTGAACACGAACCCGGATTGTGAGCGAGAATCATCTCGGTCAGTTTGAAAACTAGCATCAGTGTAACATCTTACAGTGAGCTCTTCTTCCACTCCTCCAAAGATTAAGGACATATCTTTAGTTCTTCTTAAGTACTTAAGAATGTTCTTGACAGCAGTCCAATGGGCCATGCCAGGACTTTGCTGGTAATGACTAGTCATGCTTAAGGCACACGAGACGCCAGGTCTTGTACATAACATTGCATACATGATAGAACCAATCGCTGAAGCGTATGGAACTGCTTCCATTCGCTTATTTTCAATGTCCGTAGAAGGAGATTGTGATTTGTTCAGCAGAGTTCCTTTAGTCATAGGAACACCTCCTTTCTTGGAGTTTTCCATCTTAAAGCGTGTCATCATTTTGTCAATGTATGTGCTTTGATTTAGCCATAGAAGCCGCTTGGATCTATTTCTGTAGATCCTGATTCCTAGAATATAAGTTGCTTCTCCAAGATCTTTCATTGCAAAACAAGATCCCAACCATTGTTTAACATCATTAAGCATAGGGATGTTGTTTCCAATGATCAGTATATCATCCACATACAAGATGAGAAATGATATAGAGCTCCCACTAGCTTTCCTGTAAACACAAGGCTCATCTTCATTTTTGATAAAACCAAACTCTTTTGATTTTTTTTTTGGTCAAAACGAAGATTCCAGCTACGAGATGCATGTTTAAGTCCATAAATGGACTTATTCAGTTTGCACACCCTTTTAGGATATTTTGGATCGACAAAACCTTCAGGCTGAACCATATAGACATCTTCAGAAAGATGTCCATTAAGAAAAGCGGTTTTGACATCCATTTGCCATATCTCATAGTCATAGTATGCAGCGATGGCAAGTAATATCCTGATCGACTTGATCATAGCAACGGGCGAAAAGGTTTCTTCATAATCAATACCCTCAATCTGAGTGTAACCTTTCGCAACTAGCCGTGCTTTATAAGTGTGTACCTTTCCATGCATGTCGGGTTTTCTTTTGAAAAGCCATTTGCTTCCTATTGCCCGAGATTCGGGAGGAAACTCAACCAAGTCCCAGACTTGATTTTCACGCATGGATTGCATCTCAGCATTCATGGCTTCCCGCCATTTCTCAGATTCTAGGTCTGAGATAGCATATTTGTAGTTAGCAGGTGCGTCATTAGAGTCAGCTACTACCAGAACTTCAGCACCTTCAAGATTCCAAAGATATCTTTCAGGTTCCTTACGAGTTCTGCTACTTCTGCGAATGCTAGTGTTCTCGTCTGATTCATTTGCAACGACTTCTGGTGCATCAGACTTTCCGACTTCATCAGCAGTAGTTTGTGATTCTCGAACTTCTTCGAGATCCACAACATTATTTCCAGTTCCTCGATCAAGAGCTTCTTTCTGGAGGAAGTGTCCCCTCCTTTTGATGGAAATAATGTTTGCATCAGGATGGTAGAAATATACTCCGCTTTTGTTACAGTATCCAACGAAAACAACTTATTCGCCTCGAGGATCGAGCTTGTCATCAGAATCGCTGGTGACGTAAGCATCACATCCCCATACTCTAAGGTAAGACAAATTGGGTTTATGCCCATGCCATATCTCATATGGGGTTTTGTCTACCCTTTTAGTCGGTACTAGATTGATAATGCGAGCGGCGGTCATAAGAGCATAACTCTATAAGGAGTGAGGCAAGTTTGTCCTACACATCATCGATCGGACCATGTTTAGCAGGGTTCGATTTCTCCTCTCGCACACGCCATTGAGCTGGGGTGTGCCAGGTGGAGTGGGCTGTGAAATTATTCCACGTTCCTTTGGATGATCGAGGAATTCTGAACTGAGATATTCACCACCTCGATCTGATCGAAGTGTTTTTATCGTTTTGCCAAGTTGATTTTCTACTTCGTTTTGAAACTCTTTGAACTTTTCAAAAGTTTCATGCTTGTGTTTCATCAAATAGACATAAGCATATCGACTGTAATCGTCGATGAATGTAACAAAGTATCTTTCATGATTTCTAGACATCGTTCTGAAAGGACCACATACATCAGTATGTATGAGCGCTAGCAGATCGTTAGCCCGTTCACCTACATGGGTGAAGGGGTGTTTTGTGAGTTTTCCAGCTAAGCAAGACTCGCAGTCATCAAAGGAGTCAGGTCCAGTGGATTCGAGAATTCCATCAGATTGAAGCCTTTTCAAACGTGCCTTGCTTATATGGCCAAGTCTACAATGCCATAGATAAGTATCATTCGTACCAGATTTGGCACGTTTAGAAAGATTATAAATGTTATTGTTTGTGTGAACATCTACCTCATAGATACCATTTCGAGGATTAGCCTCAAAATAAAAAACATCATTCAAGTAAGCAGAAATGGAAATCCCATTAAAAACGTACTTGAAACCTTGTTCAAACAATAAAGAAACTGAAATAATGTTTCTGGTTAAACCAGGTGCAAACAAACAATTATTCAAAATAACTACAAGGCCAGAAGGACATGAAAGATAATATGTTCCAGTTGCAAGAACTGGTACTCTTTTCCCATCACCAACGATGAGCTCCATGTCGCCTTGTTTCAGCTTCTTCCACTTTTCAGGCTCCTGCAAGACATTAACGATGTGGTAACCACATCCAGTATCAAATACCCATGTGTTGCTAGAGACAGTGAAAAGTTCAATAACATAAATAGAAATACCTGAAGTGCCTTCTCCGGAGGCCTTCATTTTTCTCAGCTTAGCCAGATATTCAGGGCAGTTTCTTTTCCAGTGCCCCGTCTTGTTGCATTCAAAACACTGACGCTCTTCAGGAGGGGGTGGTTTTGGTTTTGCAACGACCTTGTTATTGTTGGTGGCGCGATTGACAGCAACATTAACTTTGTTCTTGCCTTTGCTGTTATAACCCCTTTTCTTGGGGTTGGGCTTCTTAACACCACCAGATCTGACCATCAAAACTTGGTTTTGCTTTGGGATGTTCATCTCGGCTGTTTTAAGCATACCATGTAGCTCGGCAACAGGCTTTACCCATGTATTCATGTTGTAGTTCATTACGAACTGGTCGTAAGAGCTAGGGAGGGAGTTCAAGATGAAGTCACCTGCCATTTCATCTTGCATAGGGTTACCAAGTTTGGTCATCTGGTCAATATAACCTTTCATCTTAAGCACATGAGCGCTAACTGATGAGCCCTCTTGCATTTTACAGCTAATGAGCTGTTTCATGGTGTCATGGCGTTCTTGTCGGGCCTGTTTCTGAAACATGCCTTTAAGTTGCTCAATCATGTCAAATGCAGCCATGTCTTCCATGTTCTTCTGAAGATCAGGAGACATGGTGGCTTGCATAAGGCAGGCTACCTCAACGGCATCCTCGTTATGCTTATCCCAGGCCTTACGCGCAGCAGCGGTATTAGCCTCGGGCTGATCAGGAACTGGGGCTTCCAGAATATAGAGCTTTTTCGCAAACTTGATAACTATTTTCAAGTTGCGGTGCCACTCGATGAAATTGGTGTTATCGAGTTTTTCTTTCTCAAGTATAGACTTGAGAGCGAAGGAGTGATTGTTTTCAGAAGACATCTGACAAATAAGCAAAATAATATAGTTAGTATTATCGATGTATTATTCCTTATTTAATTAATGACCCATTAACAGTAATAAGAATAAGGATTGAGAGTCTAGCTATGTCAATTGCTAAAGGCAGCTGGGGCATACAACATTAGCAAGTGGGTAGGTAGACCGACAACGATTGTCAATTGCAAAAATGCGCAACTCTCCAATATGAGGCCGCTATGACAACTTTTGTCAATGCATTGATACGTTTAGCCTCATCTATGCTCACTTTTACTCTCTAGACAGCTGGGGCATGTAGCAAGAGAGGAAAAGTAATAGTCGTCCTAAAACTAGGTACTTGTGGAAGAGTCCGGATGTGTCAACGAAACTCTTGCACCTTGGAAGGATACAACTACACATCAAATGCGGTGCTGTGGCTCCAAACATTGATGTTTTGCTATATGCTCCAAGTGTTCCTTAAAATAGGATAGCATAGACTATTGATTTTAAATATGGGTTTCAATTTTAGTAATTACCGAATAGGGTCAAGATCCAGTTTTACTAAATTAATTCGTGACAGTCAGATGAACCCTTTCATCTCTCAGGACACTTAGTTTAAATAACCTATTAAAACTAAGTCTTGTCGCGACATAAATAACCGATTAAAAGTTAATAGTTAAACTATTAAGTTACAAGTTTTAGAAAGTCAAAATTAGTTTAAGTTTCCAAAACGTACTGGTTATTTTTAATTATAAAACAAGCTAGTCGTTTTATAAAAATTTTCACAAGTTGTAAAAATATGTTTAGAACTTGTTTTTATCTGATTGTGAAATTATTTTAAAACTCTTTTTAAAAATGGTTTGGTATTAGGTTGGTATGTTACAACACTTATAAAATAAAGCAACCACAATAGCAAAGCAAACAAATATGTAAATCTTTATGGCCAAAAATTTGTTTGGTCTTGCTAGAGCCTTTTAGCAAGACCAAACTAGGTCACGGGGTCACAACACATAAACAACCACAAGGATGGACTTGAGTGCATCTTGTTGTCTTGAGTACTCCCACTGACTCCTAGATCCGTGTTGTCTTCAGTCTTTCCTCCGGGTCTTTAATGTTACAATATTACAAAAATATATAAAACAAAAAACCCTAATCTATTACAACTTTGAACCATCAAAGTGGCCAAAACCATAAAACCAAAAACCGAATTAAAGTACAACACAACCACAAGGTCTGGCCAGATTTACATATTTTATCATAATCACAATAATCAATCGGGCAAACTATTGGTCAAGAATAATAAAATTGTTGACCACAATTTCATTGCCCTAATATTATACATAGATCAGAAACTTAAAAAAAAACTTTAAGTTTGTGATCTATAACCGGTTAAAAGGAGACCGGTACCGATTTGCATGTTGTAAGCAAGGCTCTGATACCACTGTTGGGTTTCAGTGGTATCTTTTAGATTTTAATTGTATCAAAACGAGTTTGATAAATATAATAATTAAACCGGTAATTATTAACGCAGCAGAAAGTTAACATTAAAACCTATACCAAAAGTGAAACCGACAGGATCCGGTTACAGACATGCAAATACGGTCAAAAATAATTAATCTACCGATGAGATGAATTATACCTTTGGTTAATAAATAACCGTTTGAGACACCGAGGAACAACGAACGGTTGCTAGAAACGAATACAAACGGCGATGACGGGGACTGTGAACAACAAGTAACTAGTTGCTTGTCCACTTGCTTCAATATATATCATCTCACAATACTATATCACCTTTTGTTTATTATGCAAATGTCGAACAAGATCAAAAATCAAAAAGGTGACTTTTGTTCCTTTTGTGCGACGGCAGACTTTAGAAAAAAGGTCAAGCAATTAATTTACCTAATGATCCTTTTTAACATAAAAGTAATCTTACTTAGCGAGCCCTAAGCCCAGTTAGATTAGTTTGAGCCCAACACGCAAAATAAACTTGTTACTCATTTAATTAAGTTAAATGAATAATATAATTTATAAACGGTATAAATTATAACCGCGTCTTTCGTTCGTAATTACCAATTAAACGAGTTAAGTGGATTTTATGTTCGTTGCCCTCGGTGTAACTCTTACGGGTCATAACTCGGTTAGCCACGTTAATTTATCGGGTCCGGACATATTAAATCCAACAATATTGACATCAACCAATAGGAACACACAACACCTCACATAACACACAAAACACTATTTATAAAGTTTGTCTTTCAATATAGTTAAACATGCCAAAATTTGTCGTTAATTCACTCTAAATGTTTAATGGTGTCAATTAGTCTATTAACATTTTTGACAAATGACCAAATTATCCTGATTTACAATCGATGTCGCCACCTTCTCTAATCCAGTGGCTCAATATCGGTAGATGATAGTGTGTTTTGACAACAAGTTTTGACATGTAAAAATTTATTAGCTAAAACTAAAAAAATAACATTTTACAAAAAATGAATAATGATCGTTTTATCGATTAACGATTAGGTAAGGATTTTATAATAAGATTAGTACACAATTATACATACATGATCATTGGTTAGAGTTAATAATTATTTGTTTTAACACTACCCAGCTATTATTTCTGTTTTTTTTATGACGTGGTGTGTTATACCCTGAGTGACACGTATGAGGTTGACGCATTAATAATGTACGTGTCGTCTTCATCCCTCCGCAACTGTCCCCTGCCCTCTCTCCGGCTTTATCATCCCTACGCTCATCTTCTTCTCCGTTTCTCATCTCAATTTGAACCGTTAATGGCAACGTCTTCTTCTCCAAGTAGCAACGGATTCATTTGGTCTAATTATATCGCAGATGCTCAGAGCCTTACCGGAGAAATAAGCTTGTTTAATCAGTTGTGGAATGCGGTTGGCCGATCTCTGAAATGGCAGGAAGGCGTGTTTTACGCGCTATGTGCTGCTTATGCACTCGTTTCTCTGATTGCTTTGGTATGTTTTTCGATTTCTAGATCTAATGAATTTTACGATGATTTGATTGCTTTACTTTATATGTTATTGTCCTTAGTTTTGAAATTAGATGTTCGTTTTGGTCATGAATTTGTATATATCCATTGAAAATTTTAATTATGATGAGAGTTGAGAATGTGGTTTGATTAAATTTTTGTAATTTAGAACCAAACTACACTTAACAGCATTCACAACAGGTTCCCCATATATTCGTGAGTGACTTCTGCATATTGTATTGAGTGACCGCTAATCCTCATTGATTTTTTAAAGTGTTTGTGAGTGTAGCAGTGTAGGAGACTTAAAAAGTGACATTAAATGTATAAAGAATATTATTTAACTGAAAAAAAATGGAAAAGTTTAGTGATATTTAGTGTAATTATTGGGACGGGGAAGCGATAAATTTTTAAAGTGTTAGTGAGTGTAGGAGACGGAACCAGGAAGGATAAAGGTATAATAAAGAATTTTATTTAAGTGAAAAAAGATTGGAAAACTTTAGTGATATTTAATGTAATTATGGGGACTGGGAAGTGATTAACTTTCTAAAGTGTTTGTGAGCGTAGGAGACAGAAAAAGTAAGGATAAAAGTGTTCAAAATATTATTTAACTGTAAAAAAGGGGGAAAATTTAGTGATGTTTAGTGTAATTATGTGGACGGGGAAGCGAACCTATTGCGAATGCTCGAACCGAATTAAATTTAGAGAAAAGTTTACATGCTTACATGATGTAGAATTCATTAAAATGAATAACACAATTTAACTGATAAAAACTACTCAAGTAACAACATGTTTCCACGTCTACAAATTAACAAGATTTACGCCACCTGATTATCATAAAAAATGCAGGTACAACTTGTTCGTATTCAAATGAGAGTACCAGAGTATGGCTGGACAACACAAAAGGTCTTCCACTTGATGAATTTTGTGGTCAATGGATGTAAGGTTGCTACTATCTTTTTACATTTCTGAATGATTATGGTTCATCAGTCTATCTGATGTTTGTAAGTAAATTCACAGTAAGGGCTATTCAATTTGGATTCTACCGGAGGGTTTTTCACATAGAACCAACAGTGAGATCATCTTCTACTCTTTTACATTAAATATGCATTTACACATTATTCTGCTGATGAAAATCATGGTGAAGTTTTATATTCATGATACCGACAGGTCTTAGACATGATACTGTTGGATCTTCCTGGTCTTTTGTTTTTTTCGACATACACATTACTTGTGTTATTTTGGGCAGAGATATACCATCAGGTATTCGTTTTTACGGGTTTATATGTAGAAAAAGTTAATTTCAGAAAGTACATATGACATAACCAAATATCTCTGTTTTCCAAATTGTAGGCAAGAAGTCTTCCGGCTGATAAACTCAGACCCGCATACTTTATTATAAATGGAGTTGTATACTTCATTCAGGTAGTACACATGTTCCCAAGTCTTGTCAAACAATCTTCACTGTTTTAGTCCCTCCCTTCCAAAAGTAGTCTAGCTTGACACACAGATAAATCGAAGCGTTGACTCGTATTAATATTTAAAATAAGTCAGAACTCATAAACCTTGTGCATCACAATCAATCTCACCAATATCATGTAAGCAAATACATAAATTTGGAGGAGTTTTTGTTTCTTTCAAGACCGAGGAAGTTGAATTTTGTTGGGACAACCACAGTAGGAAGTGTTCCATATTTTTGGGATGGAGGGCATATGTTTTCATGCATGCAATATAACTATGTTCCAACTTTCAACTGTTTGTGAGCTTGCACAATGTTTCTAGATATGCATCTGGATTTATATGAGATTCAGCAAACTTGCTGCTGCTGTGGAACTTGCAGAACTCTTTTTTTCAGGTTAGAATACTTGAAACCATTAGAGCGTATCATACTGCTTTGTTTTTTTATGTAATCATCCGGTATTTTATGTGCACTTCCCATGGTGCAGTTACCTCACTTGGTGCAGCTATAGGATTCATTGTATATGGTGGGAGGTAACCGCTTTTCCACACAAATAACAACATATGCTACTTCTTTCATTGGTGTTTATGATATTTCTTTCATTTCTCAGGTTGTTTGTCATGCTTAGGCGTTTCCCAATTGAATCTAGAGGCCGTCAAAAGAAGTTGCACGAGGTTACATCTCTAATTACCACACTCCTTTATGTAGCTTTGGAGCTTTAGGGACAACATGAACTAATTTCAAAGTGATCTTCTCATTTTTCTATTGCATGCCTTGAAAATTGAATAATATTGGATTTTGAATCTTGGCATGCTGCTTTTTGGCAGGTCGGATTTGTGACTGGGATTTGCTCCACTTGTTTCATAATAAGATGTGTGATGGTAAGTTCAAATTAACACAAAACCATACACTGTGACATGATCTGGTTGAAGTTCCGTTACTTATTTCTATGCCATAAATGGATTGGTTTTTACAACAGGTTGTGATTGCTGCTTTTGACAAGCATGCTGATATCCATGTCGTGAATCACCCTATCCTTGACTTTGCGTACTACATGGTAAGTTTATCAACACATATGTGACTTTAAGATAACAAGGTCTATAATTTGACATGACCATGGTTCAATGAAGCTCTTTTTTAGTGTTGTAATAGTAATATTGTGAGCGTATGTGAGGGACGCGTCCCTAATAGGCTTATGAACATAAGATTATTAGTTAAGATAGCAATCTACCCATTTACATAGTAACGGTTGATTTGGGTTAACTTTAAATTGAGTGATCAAATAAAAAGTTAGCTAAAGTATGGGTGAAACAAGTTGATAGTCAGAAGTCACCCATAGACCATAGTGTATTCTTTATGCGTGCGCGTTAAATAGCTGCATTTGAAGATTTATATTATTGATGTGCTAGTTTCAGTATAACTCTTTTTTAATATTTATAGAAGTCGAATTACTATGATTGAAAATATTAATTGAAAGTAGCAATGAAGTTGACAAGATTGCAAGTAATATGGTTTTGTGGGAAGGATGTAAACGAATCCTAATACTCAAGCTTTTATCACTATCTAACCTACAAGAACTTGGGGTTTGTACCTTCACTTTTTCTTCCAATTTCTTCAACATTTGTACCTTCTAACATTTTGTCATGCAAGGACGTTGCACCAGTTCTAAAAAAACTAATATAAAATGTGTGTACAACCTTTAAGTTTACTAGTAATAGAGAAGACATGCATGCTTTAGTGCACATCTATAAATATTGTAAATTTGCAATAACATTGTTTTTGTAGTTGAATTTAGTGCATCAGTTATGACTTATGTATTAAAAATTAAGAGATGGATAAAAAGAGTGTTTCAGGTCAACCCAACCTGATCCCTTTACTTTAATTGACTCATTTGATTTAAACCCCTCACCGGACCTTCCTGACCTGCCTATTTTCCTACATCTAGTTACATGTGTTATATAGGAAGAACAACATTTTTTTTCTAGCACCAACACAGTATTATTTTTCTCTTTGCAGATAGTGGAGATTTTGCCATCTGCCCTTGTGCTTTTCATCCTGCGGAAGCTGCCTCCAAGACGAGTATCAGATCAATACCATCCAATCAATTGATCCTCTCAACAAAGGTTGTTTGACCTTGTATGGTCAACGCTAATGTGGCATCAGGTTCTATTATTGGTTGGCCCTCTCCTTTTCACACACCCCCTCTCTCAACACACTGACACAGTCCTTGTATATCCTTCCAATAGCATGTCGTGTAAATCTAGTTCTTTATTTACGCTCCTGAGAATAAAATACGCACATTGGATGTTTTGTTTTGTTAGCAGTGCGAGTAATCGAGGAACTTGTTTGGTGCATGTTCTTGGTCTTGCCTAAGTAAGAGTGTGGCAATTTGGTTACAATATGGTTCTTGGGTTGGAAAATGACAACCTATTCTTTTGTGTGTTCGTTGAAAGGCAAGTAAGGGAGCGAGTATGGGGCCGGTAATGGCTTAAATCCAAAAAATAATTGTGTTTGAAAATTGAAATTATCCAGGCCTATCGCTTTTTATGGCTGGGTGTGTGTCGGTGTTTGTGTTGAGTTGAAATCAGTTAAACTTTTTGCTGTTTTGGGTTTTTTGTTTATTTATTTATTTTTTATTTATTTCAGGTTCAATAAAAACGTTCTAGTGACCAATACCGTCAATAATTTGTAGACGAGTAATGACCACCTATACAATAACAATAGCGTCTACAACCACCTGTACGATAACAATAACGTCAATAATTTAAAGACACTAATGACCAATACCGTTTGGAAAAATGCATGTTGAATGCCCATACAAATAGAAATGTCATGAGGCATTTGGAAAAATGCATGTTGAATGCCCATACAAATAGAAATGTCATGAGGCATTCTCCGAAGTAAGTGGCACTCGACATTCGAAATATAAAAAGAAACTGAAGGGTAACATAAGTTTACTTTCATCTTTAGAGACTTAATGGAGCTTAAGCAATCAAGATTCAAGACTGATGGTTGCAATTGGTGCCTCATCATGTGCATATGTTAGACCACAAGCGTAATGCCAATATGGGAAGAAAACCATACAAAGTTGTAATTTTCCTTTTAGCACAATAATTTAACGAAAACACTTTTGCTTTGACAAGCGATCATCAAAAGAAAACTATCACAAAATAAGAGTATCAAGGAGTATTAGAAATATAAAGTTTGAGCTAACCAAGTGGTCATCAAACCATTCAAATATCAAAGTCTAATGTGTTTAAACATCTGTTCAAACCATTCAATCCCTACTTGTATCACTTTTGGTGGATTTAGACATGAAGCTCATTCTGGGCTACTACCCAACTTCGTGTCTGGGCTTAAGCTTTTATGTGGTATGGTTAAAGGTTCCTGCCCGTTTTTCCTTGAAACAGTTAGTTGACGAGTTTCGACTCCGATTAACTTAGCCCGTAACTAGGGTTGTGGTGGGCATCTGCTACGTTTGCAGTATTGAGGGAGCCCCAACGCCGATGAAAACCATCTATTGATGTTAGAGGTGAAATTTTGATCTTGGTTCCTACACTAACCGATGTTTAAAAAAAATTATACATCTTTAATCTCGTTTATGCTGTTACGTGTGATGATTGTAACTCTCTTAAAAGTGTCTTCCAAAACAAATAATAATAATAATAATAATAATAATAATAATAATAATAATAATAATGATAATAATAAATAATAAATAATAAATAATAATAATAATAATAATAATAATAATAATAATAATAATAATAATAATAATAATAATAATAATAAATTAGATTTAGATTGATTGATATTGTTGTTAGATAACAATCGCACGTAGCGTCGTCAACTTGAAGAAAGATTCAAAGGGCCAAGTGAATAAAAAAATAATAAATAAATAAAAGGCGATCAAACAAACCCTAATACTATTTTCCACATCAAATCTTCTCTTACTTTTGATCTAGATTGACACAGTTATCTGTTTTCAATTTGAATCGCACTTGAATCAATTCCTTTTGATCGTGTTGGATTGAAGATAGAAAGAAATAGAGGAATTTTGGTATCTGGTTGATGGTCTCATGGGGGCAACAGGTTCTAAACTCGAAAAAGCTCTTGGAGACCAGTTCCCTGAAGGCGAACGTTATTTTGGACTTGAGAACTTCGGAAACACTTGCTATTGTAACAGCGTCTTGCAGGTTTATTCATCCTCTTTGTTCTTTTCATTTTCCAACTTTTGATTGATTCAACATGATGCTATTTAGAGTTTGTTTGTTATCAGTTCACTGTTTTTAATCCACACTATCTTCCTCTGATTTCATTTTTGGTCAATCACTTCGACATCAGATTTAACTTGTTATGTGGTTTGAAGGTTTAAGCTTTTCTATCATAGTTTTTTATAAAATTGTATTGCGAAGGTCTTTTTATTTCATGGAGGAAGTTAGATACTTCGAACATCTTGTCAAATTGTAGAATTATTATTTGAGTGGTATATGTTCAAAGTAAGTTTCAAACCTCAATTCTACATTGAGGTTGCTGGCTGCTGATTTGTTTATTTCTTACGGATGCGTTGTGATGGCGTTTTGGATCGCATTTGGCTCTTTGTTTGTGATTATAACAAAGAAAACTGTCCGTTTTGTTTTTATCTTATAGCTATTATGTGCTTATATATGTTTTACTTTGAACATATTGTTTATAATGTCATGCTTTAAGTTAGGATAGCAGATGCATAATCAGTCACGAATCATGATTTTGGTATTAATTGAATTTGCATCGGTTTTTACCTAGAACCGGGGTATCTTTCTTTGTATTATCAAAATTCAATGCACAATGAGCTTTTGCTTGACTTCTAAAAACATTGTGCCATGCCATTCTTTTCGAACTACTAGTCATTATTTCGAATGCAAGAAGTCACTGCATCTAACAAGATGATCTGTTTTGGATAACCTGCCTTCGCTTTTTTAAAATGTTGACCATCACCATTCTTGCAAACTACAATGATTTTTGGTTTTTATGCTTTTTAAGATATTGATCCTTTTTATTAGTTTATCATCTTGTTGAAGTAACTTGTGCAGCTTTGCTCTAACTATGTATTTGACGCTCACATGATCTTTTTACTTTATTTTCAGGCTCTTTATTTTTGTGTTCCATTTCGTGAACAACTACTTGATTATTACGGAAATATTAAAAATCCAGGTGATGTAGAAGAAAATCTCCTTACATGTTTGGCAGAACTGTTTATGCAGGTAAATATTTATTAGAGTATATCCTTATGATGTGGAAGAAAATCTCCTTGCATGTTTTTTTGTTATTTTGGTATATGGTAGTTTACATTTCGGCTCCCAAAGTTCCAATCTTAACTTGTCTACCTAATCCTTGATAATCCATTCATATATCTGTCATTCCATATAAGTTTTGTTTACTAAAATTCTTGTTGTGTGACAATTACAATTTTCTTTTCTCAAATGATGATGACATAATGTATATGGGTGGCCACCCAAGTATTTGACTTTTCTCAAAGACATGCCATGTAAGTATGCATCTAGTTTCACTTACGCCAATCCTGGCAAATAAGTGTTGGATGACAAAATGTCCTGTAACTTTGTTTAAAATACGAGTTCAATGTATATAACATGCTGCCTCTCTCCAAATGTAGTTTTGTTCCTTTCTAAGAATTTAAGGGCATTTTTATCAGTTGGTGTTGTTATAAATGAAAATGGACATATACTCAGGGGCGTATGAAATGGTTTTAGTATATTGGTGGCTGTTATGGTAAAAGTTGAATAACTGGGGTGGAGCCCATATCTCAATTAATACAAAAGAAATGTCAAACCTGTCTTTTCATGAAAAACTGTTTAGAGAACTTGAAAAGTTCAACATGAAGATTATAAAACCAACTCTTTGTGATATCTGTTTTTTAACATTGTATCCTACATGAAAGCTGTAATGATCAAAATGACCTCTAAAAAACGTAATCAAGGTGAGGAATTGTGAGTAGCCTGCTATTAATAATGTTGCTAATGAGACTTCTGATTCATTGTATTAGATTAGTACACAAAAGAAGAAAACAGGCGTTATTGCTCCAAAACGCTTTGTACAAAGGGTGAAGAAAGAAAATGAGCTTTTTCGTGGTTACATGCATCAGGTATACCAGATGTTTTTTCATTGAATATTTGTAGGTTGTAGCCTTGTTTTTCTACAAAGTTTATTTTCTAACTCGTGTGGCTTTATGAAATATTATATAGGATGCACATGAATTTTTGAATTTCTTGTTAAACGAACTAGTTGACATACTAGAGAAAGAAGCCAATTCAACAAAAGGTTCAAAAGAGCATTCTTCGCCTTCTGAAAAGATCCCCAATGGGATACATGTTGGTCAGGTCAACGGTGTACGGAAGGAGCCCTTGGTTACCTGGGTTCACAAAAATTTTCAGGTTTGTTTGAGAACTCGTAATATTTATGTATACTTTAATACATTTATGTAATTTATTATTGATATAAAAGTATATAACGGTCTCTAATAATGGTTTGAGCTTGTTGCTACTTTTGTTCACTCGTTGCAATGGTTTGAAATACAGGGTATACTTACAAATGAAACAAAGTGTTTAAGATGTGAGACTGTGACTGCAAGGGATGAGACGTTCTTAGATTTGAGTCTTGACATTGAGCAGAACAGTTCAATTACAAGTTGCTTAAAGAACTTCAGCTCTACTGAAACCTTAAATGCTGAGGATAAATTTTTCTGTGATAAATGCTGCAGGTTGGGACTTTCTCCATAAATCCAGTATTTGTTTTTATATTGAGTTCTCTATTTGTCGGGAAATCATTGTCAAGAATGAAGATGTAGGAGGTTTTATACATACACTTTAGGTGATTATTGATCTGCTTGACCCATATAATAACCCAACTTTACCCGTTTATCCATAAATGAGTCTACATTGCCACCTCTAATTGCTTCTTTCTCATCGCCCAGTTTGCAGGAAGCACAAAAGAGGATGAAGATAAAAAAACCACCACATATTTTGGTTATACATTTAAAGCGGTTCAAGTACATGGAACAGTTGGGCAGGTACAAGAAGTTATCATATCGTGTTGTTTTTCCTCTTGAGCTGAAGCTGACCAACACCATGGAGGATGCCGACTGTGAGTACTCGTTATTTGCAGTGGTGGTTCATGTTGGCAGTGGGCCCAACCATGGCCATTATGTAAGTCTGGTGAAAAGTCACAACCACTGGTTGTTTTTTGATGATGAAAATGTAGAAATGATTGATGAATCCGCTGTGCAAACCGCATTCGGGTCAGCCCAAGAGTATGCAAGCAACACCGATCATGGGTATATCCTGTTCTATGAGAGCCTTGCTACCAACAGTGATCATTAAATTGAATTTTGTGTTTCTTGGTTTTTGTGGTATCATCCATCATATAGGAGGTTATTAGATGAGGATAAACTTGAGATGGGTTTGATGTACAGTTGAAGCTCCTATTTGATTTCATCTGTTTTGAGCTGTAACAATAAAGATGCATGTGGATGATAGCGAAAGTATGGTTTTAAAAACTAATACATTCATCAAAGACAACGATGATACGTCTCTTGTCGAGGTTGAGGACTGTTAATTCACTGACATGTTTCTTGTTTTGTATAGTTATTTCTATAGCATTTATGTACCGTGGGTCATAATTAAACCAGTTATATATTGGTTTCAAATAAGAGAAATGTTATGGTAAAATTTTTGTTTAAAACAACGTGGTAGAAAGCAACAAGTGACTTGAAGGACACGATTTGTTGTGGACTCGATAAAAAAAGTTTTCTAGTCATTGTGACTTTATCATTCTTAATATTTACTCAGAAAAATGCAATATGAAAGCATGGATGGCAAAATGGTTAACTCAAGTCTTTAACAATAAGGTGATAGATGGAACTCTAATCAAACGACTTCTTAGTCGATTTACTGATCATTATGGAATAAAGTGAGCATCGCGTATCCGGATCAAGTACAAGACTAACAGGCTAGTGCATACATGTTGTTTGATATATATGAAGAAATTTCCCCAAAATACTGAGATTTTGATATGTATGTGATAAAAGCTGATGATGTTGACAATATGGTATATTTGTGTTTGTTAATAAGGAAGTATGTAATAACATGTGAGTTTTTTTATTTACTGTCCTAACTATAATACAGCATGGTTGTGTGATTGTAACCAAATAGTTGTCGTGTCTATGTTTTCTAGAAATCTATAAACATGTTTTTATAATTGTGTTAGGCCGATGATCAATATCAAACACACGCTAAACAATTATTGTTGAAACTTTCACGAGTCTTTTGATATTGACCGGTGTCGAAGCCCCGGCCAAAAATAAATAGTTTTCTTACCTTTTCTATTTTTAACTAGATAGGGCAAGTACGAGTATCGTATCCACGAGGAGTGTTTGTGGTTAGCTACTAACTTTCATTAATCAAAAAGGAAATTCTAAAAGTTGATTGGTTGGTTGTTTTATAAACTAATTGCATAAAAAAAGTAAAGTTTAATAAAAGAGTTGTTACGAATTGGAGATAGTGTAGTCACTTCCGGAGTTCCGGTGTCGGGGTTTGGGATAAAGTTGTTTTGTTAATGTCGTTTTCAATATTGACCCGGTTACATAGACATAACCTGGTTCAAGTTCACCACTAACCTAGAGCACAATTTATATACTTACACACCAAACGTCCGTTCCTTAACTAAACTAACTAAGGGTGTACTGGGCACGTTCGGGTGGCGTATGATAAACTGTCTGTCGAATCAATGTGAAATCAAACACATATAGCTAGTTATAAAACGATCACATGTCAAAGTTTACAACTAATCATAGGTTCAACAATGAAAACTAAACATATATAGGTTCAAACAACTAAAGCCAAAAACCCCTCATACCGGTGTGACCACGAGACAATTAACCGATCATGGTGGAGAGAGTTGAATACACCAAAGTCTCTGTCAAATGCTTCATCAACATCATTAGATTCGATCTTCGGTTCCCGTCCAAAATCCCGTAGCCGCTGTCCAAAGATCCCTTTCAAAAAGTGAACTTCTTTTGTGCGTGAAAGTGATGAGATTTTTTTATGGTGGGTGAGATTTTTTAAGAGTCAGATTTGATGATTGGATGATATCCCTTATGCTATGTTCCCGAGCTTACTTTATGAAGGAAAAGAAAGGAAAGAATAATTATACATGTGTTCCCGAGTTTTATTAAAAGAAAGAAAGGAAAAGAAATGAAGGGAATGTGTGTTCCCGAGTTTCATTAAAAGAAAAAAATGGAAGGAAATGGAAGGAAAACAAGAAGAAAAAGGAAGGAAAACGTTTCCTTCCAAATTGGAAGGAAATGGAAGGAAAGAAAGAGACGAGAAGAAGAGAAAAGAAAAGAAAAGAAATGATTTTTTTTCCTTTCTTTTTTCTCGTTAAATGAACTCGAGAACATAGCGTTAATGCTCTCTGCCTTTTTTTTTTCTTTTCTTTCTCTTAAATCTTCGGATGTGTGTATCAGTGTATGTATCTTCACATGGACCTAACTTTGTCCATTTCAATTCTCATATTTAAAACTTAGCCCACAAATATACATATTGGCTTCATATTCTCTCATGAGCCCAAGACCACAATTCAAGTCCACATCAATTCATTTATGTGTAGCAGCTTATTCTCCAAATCAAAATGGATATATGTTTATCACTTTCTTTTGAATTTTTATCTTTGAGTTAATTTAATCAACTCATTTGAAACACATTTTCTAACTCTTTCGACTTGATTTGGTTCAACTTGATGTAAGTGTATCTTTTAGCGTGTTCTCCTTGTCACCTACAAAAGACAAAAACGACCCAACATAATATGTTTCGTAATCATTACAACGCAATTAGTGGGTTATTAACAAGAAAAAATAACACAACATACATTACCCGAACACGTCATTTAGCAGACAGTCAAACACTTCAAGAAACCTATACGACTCTTATTATAGGGTCTCTCGCGTTACCCCACTAGTTGTAAGGGATTAAAGTTTACACACATGATTGACTGATATCACTTTGTCGGGTGACTTTAAGCTTGACGACTTGTATAGCCCTACACGAGTAATATAGTTGGTTAACCAGGTGAGTGTACCCGTAACCTCGTCCTTCCCCAATCCAGGGCAGCGTTCATCTTCCAGTGCATCAAGCACAAGTGACGACAGCAAAAACGCTATTGATTTCAGGATCTAGCTTTTAAAAAAGCTATGACCATTTACATGGTTTACATGTACTCAACAATTTATACATAGCAACATACAGATATGAGATATCCAAACCCAACCCAAACCCACTCTAAGATTCATTTTTCAATCATAGGGGCAACACAGATAGATAAAAGTTACCAACATAAATTATACTCATTGCGTGTTTCATTTCACTAGTGAAAAGGCCACAAAAACGACAACGGGTTCCGCCTTTCTCGACTGTTTCCACCGTCCTCTCCACCACCACTACCACCACTGCTGCTGCTGCTGCTGCTGCTTCCCTTACTTGTACCATGAGCTGGCAGTTCCACCCGACATACAGGGCAAGAATTATGCTGAACCAACCACGGCTCAATGCAACCCGAATGGTAAATATGGTTGCACGGCATCTGTCGAGCCTCAGATCCGAACTCAAACTTATCTTTACAAACTGGGCAGTGAGAATCTGAGTTAAGGTGTCTGTTTGTAATCTTGATAGTGGGCATAGAATCAATTGCTGACCGGGATGCTGGTGGCGGGCCCTGTCTACCGTCATTCACAGTAAGCTGTTCGATCAGTTCCTGTAACCCAGGACCCATAAAGATATTACTGACATTAGACCGTCTTGGACCTGCCGGTGCACCGTTGAAAAAAAATTCAAATCCATCATTGGCAGACATCCGAGCCGGGGTTTGACCATCAAATATGAACCATGGAACCACACCATGTTCAGGGACGAGTCCAGATCTCCTCCTAATTTCAATGTTTGGGTTTCTTCCAGCCATTCTTTGCCTTATTAACTCGGAGAAAACATCCATCATTCTGTTTCTTGGGACTGGGAACGGTTCCATGAACCCGTAATCATAAGGCCCGTCTGCATGAGTAGGCCTAATGTCTTGTTGTCTAGACTCAACCAGCTCACTTAGTTCTTGCACAAATCCCCCAGAACAATAAGGACAAACAGGATTACGACCCTGAAGCCGGATTGGTTGCTGGCATTGATAGCACCAATGTGTATTGCCGCCACTCGACATAGTTCCTCAGTGCTGATGGGTATTTCACTGACAATTTGTTTCACAGTATCTTAGACCCAAAAATCAATGGTATTCTGCATTCATGGAAAAAGGATATCAATTCTACATACATGCGATAAGGATGTATTACATGCGACACAGAATAAGGGCATCAATTATAGGTGACACGGAATAAGGTGTTCCTTTTATTTAGTTGCAAGATATTTTGTTGATGAAAGCAAGAAGTAGGGGTGTTTATCAGGATGTAACTGAACCAGGACTAGAGAATTAATAATGATGGAACAAAAAACTAGACCAATCTAAACTGGTCAGGTACAAGTCAGCTTCTAGTCTAGAAACCAGTTTGATTCCATTGTTCCAACCCACATAAACTGAATAAAAAAACTTGGAGTTTAAAGCTTGGAATATATATACATAGATGATAGTAAGTTTAGATAGAAAAAGTTCTAAAATAAACTGGTCAGCGGACTAGACTGAGCCGAATCTTGAAAACTTCTCAAACCAAGAAATGGTTATTTAGAAACTACAGACCTGAAAATTTGATCAAACATAGCTGCCAGCAGACTGATTCAACCGGTCATGGTTCGATTTTTCAATTTTGCCCACCCCAGTCGATTTTCGCAGAGCCATAATTCAAAGAACTACTCCAATTGAACCAATAGCACATTGAAATTATGATTTTTATGTCAATGAAAGGAAAAATCATCAACCAACCATGGGGAAAAAGTCTTTGAAACCCTATGTTGTCCCTTTAGCCTCTAGGATAACCTAAGAATTAGTGTTACCTTTAACTGTCTTGCAAATAAGTTAGTCAATTTCATTTGCAGTCTTTAACAAAAAGGCATATATTCCAAATATAACGAAAAGGAAGCTGCTTGCACTTGTCTGAAAAGATTCCTACAACAACTTGACAATTATGTCTAGAAGCACTTTGCTAGTTATCCCATGTTCGACGCATCTCCTATAATTCTATAAATAGCTGATAAAGAGTAACATATTATGCCTAACACGGCAATTACACCTAACTACACTAGGAGTTGAATAAAAAAATTTATTCTTCACTATGACAAACTTCAAATCAGGAAAACCCCAACATACGACAAAGAAGAGAGCTTGGCAGGTTTAAACATCTATGGTTCAACTCTTCAAGAACATGAAAAGACTCATGATAGGTAACGGTTATATGCGTAATAAAGGGCACTAAATGACTTGAGGTAACATAGAGCATGCTTTGTTCACTTGGCCAATCTTCAAATAAAGTAATCCATAAAAGATGAAATGCTTAAAGCAACTCACGTTGTACAGCGATGGATAATCCTTTCCTAACAGAGTGTTAATGGAGATCACAGACGGGGAACTTTATAAAGATAAGATCTAAAGGAATATCTGACAGAAACAAGAAAAAATGGAGATGATAACTATCTTATGGTGCACGTAAAAGTTAACAAAGAAATAAAAGCAATTAAGAATGATCCATGATTCATGTATCTTTGTTTTTGAATAAGACATCAATGGTCCAATATGACAGAAATGAGAGATAAAATCAAATTCCCTTCTCAGATTGTTTAAAAAAATAGAATATTTGAGCAATTTCCTTTCAAAGTTACTTCCCATAATGGAAGACGTGACATAGAAGAAATGAAACACTAGATTGTCATAACTAAAAACCATCCTTGTCTAGTAGCCTTTTCTTTCCTTAGTAAATATATCTTACTACTCTTGACCTTTCTTTCTTCCCTGCTAACTAAATACCAACACATAAAAGCAAGGAATTTAACTTTGTTCTATAACCCATGAGTGTATTAGCCACATCCAAAAATTTCTTCTTACAAATATAAACAAAGTCCGTCCCAAACATCACGTGACCTTAATAAAGAACTACGATTCCAGTGTTACAACCCAAATGGTAGAACTCATCCCAAAAGACTAATCTGGTGGGAGAGGGGACCATTTGGGTTATAAATCCCACATCAATTGCCCATTCAACCAATGTGGGACAAGTCCCATACCTTGCAATAGTATTGTCCATAACATTCGACCCCCCTTAAGGTCCAACGTCCTCGTTGGTCACGGCCACGTTGGTCACGGCTGGCTCCCTCCAGGCCACCACTCCGTGGGCCACCACTCCGAGTTTGGCTCTGATACCACTGTTACAACCCAAATGGTAGAACTCATCCCAAAAGACTAATCTGGTGGGAGAGGGGACCATTTGGGTTATAAATCCCACATCAATTGCCCATTCAACCAATGTGGGACAAGTCCCATACCTTGCAATAGTATTGTCCATAACATCCAGTACCTAACTAAGATAAAACTAGCACTAAACACAGCACCTACTCAAATGTCAATTCATTCTTAGCTTGTTGGCAGTGCTGAGAAAAATTGATTACAAATAAAACAAGCACTAAACACATCACCTAATCAAATGTCACCTATCATGAATATACTATACACACATACGCGCAAATAACCCCAAGTCTTACAATTCCTCCTTCGGATGACAAATAATCAAACCCTGAAATTTCATGTCCTTCCATAAATTAAGCATCATAAAACAAAATAACGTGTTCAAGCTCACTATCACACCTGCATTCATCCTTGATGTTGAATCAATTGAGATTAAAACTAACTCAGCTTACAAAACTTCTATAATCACCCTTGCTTCTGAGCAACAATAATATAAGTGACACAAAATGCATCAATGAGTAATAAACAGGAGTAAATTTGACATCATTTTCTATTCCCGATACTAAATCCAGTGAAACTAAAGCACAAATCAATTCATACATCACAACGAATTATCAATATATACCTCAATTTCGCAATACAATCCTCAGATCCGCATACAGCAGTCAACAATTATTAGCAGATACAATTATTAATCATGATAATAGATTTGATCGGGCAAAAAACCTGAAACGGAGGGTCGATAGAAACAAAGTGAACCGAAGAATTAGCATCACTAAGCTTAGATAATGATGATCATGATTATGATGATGATAATGCCGATGGTTGTGGGGACATGAATGAATTGAGAGAGAGATTGAGTGTGTACAAAATATAAAAAAATAAATAAAAAACTTTCGTTGACTGGAAATGAATTTTCGCCTATAAAAATCGTTTGTGACCCGCCCAAACGAGTCGGGTCTATATTCTACAAACCCCTCACTACTTTTGAATTTACACGACGTTCACAAAATCGGGTCGGTTTACAAACCAATTAAATCAAAGTCTAACACTAGTTAAGATGGAAGTGGGTTCAACCAAAACGGATAAGAGACATTTTTAGTGGAAATCCAAATCGTATTAAAAACCAGTTTGATTTGAAAACATTTAAGATTGATTTTTACAGTTTCAGTCTCTTATTGATTTCATGTTGACGAATTGAATTGGTTTAAATGGAAGGTTGGTCGTAGATGCACAAGTTGGATTTGTTTAGCCTAACACGTAAATATTTAAAAACCCGTTAACTTAAATCTAATACAATTTAATATAATAATAAAGATTTTTTGCTTCAATTTTAAGAGGGAAAAAAATACAGGTTTTATAAATGTAAGTTTGGAAAATAAAAATTGAGTGAATTTTTTTTTCATGAGTTGATAGAACCATAAAGTTATGATTAATATTAAATCTAAAACAATATTTTCAAGTCCTTAGTTAAATATTAAATACTAAATATTTACAAATCGTTAAAGATAATGTTTATAACTGTTATTAAATATTGTTATTTAATCTGTGTATAACTAAACCTAATATTTTATATAGTATAGTCAACCATCACAAGATAATTTCGTAATAACTAAAATTGGTGTAAGAGTTTAATATCCAAAGAGACCAAGTTGTCACTTTTAATGAAGACAATAACGGGTGAAATTGAGTGAGTGTCTTGTAGTGGTCAAACACAACAAGGATGAGAATGGCCATATTAAAGTTTGAGTGTTATGCAAACACTAAGTTAATTCTCACTCTTTTGATTGCATGAGCCTTATGAGCTGATTATCATTTGTGTCTTGCTCTTATGTCGTTGTGTCGGTTAACGAGTATGATAATCTCGTTTTTTAATATAACATGGGCTGATTATTACTTGTGTATTACTCTCATGATTGCATGAGCCCTACTCTAAAAAGTAAGTTAATTGAGCCCACACAAATAAGCCCATAATCCATAATGAAGAATATAGACACTTGGCGTTATATCAGTGTAGTAGTTCCATTTTCATTTTTCACTCTTCTTCCGGAAACTTCTTGTCAATGGCATCATGAACTTCATCTCCTTTAAACAACTCTCACGAACCCTAGTTCTCTGAAAATCGCCAAAACGCTTTGTATAGTTGCATAATCGATCAATCAGAGCAATCTAATCCAGGTTTTAGCTAACAGCCGATGTCTCACTTTGGCCGATCAGGTCCGCCGGATATCTCAGACACTTACTCTCTCCTCATCCTCAATATTAGTTTCCGTAAGTATATTCTCTTTCATTTTCGTTGTTTCTATCGGTGTTGTTCGATCTGTTTTCATGGCGCTACTTATGTTGTTCATAACGTTGATTTAGTTTCACCGGGAAAAATGATTCATCTGCCTCCGGTACGTGTGTTTTTCAGGTACGACGGCGGATGATCTGTTTCCGCTTTTTGATCGATACGGAAAGGTTGTTGATATTTTTATCCCCAAGGATCGAAGGTATATAACTGTTTTGTTTTTAGCGATCTCCTTTATTTTGCTGCGGAATTTGTTTATGCAATGTTGAAAGACGATCGGAATTTGGCTTTATTTGAACTATAAATTACTGCGCCACCTTGGATGATTTGAACTATGATTTAGTTTAGATTTAGGAAACTTTGTTTAATTTTTGTATTTTTCATGATCATGATTTATATTGCATTAGGACTGGTGATTCGCGTGGCTTTGCGTTTGTTCGGTACAAGTATTCAGATGAAGCACAGAAGGCAGTGGATAGGCTGGATGGTAATGATTGTATTATACATTTGGTCTTATACATGTTAATTTTATTGTATGTATTGAAGTAGCTTGTTCGCTTATGTGGGTGTTCATCTCAGGAAGAGAAGTTGATGGTCGAGAAATTACTGTTCAATTTGCAAAATATGGACCCAATGCAGAAAGGATGTAAGTTTGTAGGCTCATATGTCTTCATGTTGTCTCTTAGTTTGGTCGCACACTGTGGCAAAGATTAAAGGAGATCATCATTTGCTTATTTTTTTTCATTTTTTCTCCATTTTCTAACTCATCTGTATGCGCATATTGCAATTTTTGTTTGCTTAATAACTGTTGCACTTTTGTCTTATTTTTGCTGCCCACATGTTTGCAGTCACAAAGGAAGGATCATTGAGAAGTCTCCCAGGGGCAGAGGCAGGTCAAGAAGTCGTAGCCCTCGACGCAGGTTCTTTCCTATATCTTATATCAAGAACTTCATTAAGCATAGTGGTTACATTTGGCAGGGGATATATTTCTTGTCATATCAAAGCTACTATTGCTGTAGCATTCATTATATCCTGTTGTATTTGCTTTCATCAGAGCGGATAGAAACGAAGTTTCCTCTTTTTCTGAAACATGATGCATGATGATAAGAACAAGTTTAACTGTTTATATTTTCTCAAGTTTTACTGTTTTAGTTTATATGTTAATTTTAGTAGTCCCACAAGTTGACTATTTTTTGCCTATAGCTCAATTAGTTTATTGGTCATGTGACTTTTTGCATTTTCTATTCTCTAATTGAAGTTTATTGTTATGCAACTTGCAGCTCCAGATACCGTGATGATTATCGGGACAACGATTATAGGAGAAGAAGTCGCAGCAGGAGCAGGGATAGGTATAGCAGGGATCGAGGTCATCGCTATCGAAGCAGGAGTCGTAGCTATACTCCAGATTATGATCGAGCTCGTGACAGGGACCGCTATGATGATGAGCGTCGGAGCAGAAGTCGATCTTATGAAAGGTTTCCAATCTTACTTATTCAAGATTAGAGGTGGAAAAACAGGCAGGTTGGGTGTCAAAACATGACATTGCATGTTATGGACTGAAAGGGGTCAATCTGGAAAATTAGTGTCAATTTGGATTAAAAACTTATATTATCAAAAGCTGGTCTATTTTCTAGATAAAATGATCTGGATTGGTCTGTCATAAGTGTACGTGTCAAAATTGTCACCTCTGTTAATTTTTTAAGACTTGCTTTTATGCTGGCGCAGTCCTAGTTCTCGAAGGAGCTTATCACCACGCAGGACCCCTACCAGGGGTAAAAGTCCTTATAGTCGCAGCCCATCACCAAACCATGATTCTAGGAGGTCTTCACCACGTAGTCGTGACGAGGTAAGTTTCTAAGCCAATAGATTATAAAGTATTTATTGTTATTGTATAGTGGTAATATTTAAACATTTATTATGAATGGGTTGATCTGATCATAATAAGAAGTCTCTAAACGGTTTAGTTTTAATTTATAACCTCTTAAATGATTATGTTTGAAAATCTAGATTATTATTGTATTTATATAAAGTTGTAAGAAGATGAACCAAAAGTTTTTGCGGGCCAAGCAGAAACATTCCAAAAACGATTATCCTGTTTTGAACCCGAATGTGTTACCATCTTTCCATCTGTTAGCGGCTGACCATCCCTACAGAGTTTTTTTACTTGTTCTTGTTTTGATTTGCTGCAGGAGTGATTGAGCTGGGATGGATTTCTCTATTGATCTGCCTCTTAGTATTGCGGATGTTATTCATACCTTGTTTGAGTCTTGGTGCTAGTTTGGTCCTCCATATCTCCAAGTTTATGAACATATCGAACATATCTTCCATATGATTGGTTTTGGTTTCTGTTAGTCACTTGTGTGTTGAATCTGATCTATTAGAAGTGTTGAATCTGATATATCTTTAATTGATTTGTACTGGATTTTTATAGTTATGATGGAGAAAAGATTGATTGATGATGATGGGGAGGATGAATTGACCTGTTGATGCTGTGTATAAGTCTGTAGATTATTTGAGACCACCCGAGATTGCTGTCTGCAGGTTGACTCGCATGTTTACGTGGCAGTAAGTTTTTTTTAGCAAGTCACATTTTTATGTTTATTGGGTTAATAATATTATGATAGAAAGATATAGGGGACCTCTGTATCTGACCCTGGCTCGAGGACCAACGCTCGTCCTGCCTGCTGACAGGACAACATTTATTTGTTGTTGCTCATTTATCTTAAGTTGCATTACAAGTGTTGGTGCATGGTGGCTAGCTGTTATGTGAACGTGGTAGATTCACAAATCCATCTGGAAGGTATCATTACTGTCCTAGGGAATCATACATACACATAAAAATTAAAAAGAGGTTGTGGTTTCAAAACCAATAGTATGTGGTTATAATGCATTTATACCTTTTCTTTGAATGTGATACACAAGACAGGTAATAACAGTTATAGAGTTATATTACCCTGTCTACTATTTTTTATCCTTTGTCCACTGCTTATTAAAATTATCTTTTTTTGGAGAGTTGGTTGTCTAGTTGGGAGAGACTGCTTACTCCTTTCTTGGCAATGATTTAATGAATGTTGAAATATGGAAAATAATTTATGAAGATCATATTAACAGTGCTGGTTTTTACAAAGCACATGATAAATGGATGACATCCCATCCTTCTATGTCTACAACATCCTCACTCATGACCAACTGACCTAGGTACTAGCAAGAAGGAGGAAAAAGGTGCTAATGCGGTCAAAAGTGTTAAATCTTTAGCTTGTATTTGCTTCGCCTGTTGCCTTTGGTTACATGCTCTGGTTTTTTGTTATATGAAAACCTAATAGAATGATATTGAAACTTTTAACATTATTAAAATAAATGAGCTTATTAGTTATTACCTTGTAATTGTGTATTTTAGAGCACGGTGTGATTTGACCCTTCTTGAGGTCCTTTCAAAGCAAGAGCTAAATCAAGCGTTGGGTATTGAACGCAAGGATTTCAAGTCCATAGTTAGGCTAAAAGTCTAATGCTATGTCAATCTTGCCCAAATGCGGGTGTTAGTCTTGACCATTTTTCTGATTTTAAACGCATTATGTTTAATACTTTAATCTCTGCAGAATGGTAAAAATTAAGTATGTTTAATACTTTGACCAAAAAAGACTTGGCTAGAGTCGTTTTGCGCAAATAGTTTGTTGTAAGATAGTTTCACATTTTCTTTAATGTTTATGGTGTGTCACCATTCACATTTGATATGGAGATTCTGCATAAAAGTTGGCTGGAACTTTGACTGCTGAATAAACTGCTAAGCTTGGTTTTAAAAATGCTCACAAAGTGTGATGCTTTTTTGAGACCGCATGATGCACTTTGATGTGATGTGGTTTCATTATACATGTTTGATATGATGGCGGTGTGGTTTCATCATACGTGTTTCATATGACGACGCAATGAAATATCCTCTGTGTGTGTGCTAACTTGAAATCTTACGAGCAATGTTTTCAAATTTTGAGAGCTTGGGATTTGTTTTAAAAAATAAATAAGCAAAAGTATAACCTCATATGGATGTAGTAACTCATCAATTATCGATTTGATCAACTTGGGATTTGTTCGCAAAATGAATAACAAAAAGCATAACCTCCTATGGTCTATGGATGAAACCAGGAAGGTTCAAGAGTGTCCTTTGATTTATCCGATCATAATTTATCTGCTAATGATAACAACTGGTTTTGTAAGATACAACAAATTTTTGACTTTTCGGTTATATATGCTCTGATGCTCATATTTAACCACTTAAATGTCCGTATGCATTCGCGGTCTTTTAATACACTTACAGTTAATCATTTGTAAATGATCGATTTAAGTAGGGTAAATTTAGTAAAAGTAAAAACTAACGATAAATAATCATGACAATCGGACATACATTTTTGCTACTAATCATAACTTCTAGTTTTCATATTTATTAAAGTGAATTAGTATTATAACTAGATTAGTACCCGTGTATTACACGGATTTTAGTTTTATATGTTTTAACTCAATTTACATATCAATTTTATTTTTAACATATCTTTTATTAAATCGATTTGGATATTTACAAATATATTCATATAAAAAATCATATTTTACAATAAAGGATATGATTTATAATAGTTGGTAAATTTTTATTCGAACATATCGGGTTAGGAGATAATTCATGATAATTGTTAATTTTTTTTATTTGAACATATCGAGTTATGAAATAATTAATGATAATTGGTAAAACTTTAATTTGAACATATCGGGTTAGGATAAATAATAATAATTGATAAGTTTTTTTTATTTGAACATATCAGGTTAAGAGATAATTCATGATACTTGGTACATATCGGGTTAAGATATAGATCATGATAAATGATAAATTTTGTATTTGAACATAACGGGTTAGGAGATAATTGATGATAATTTGTGAATTTTTAATTTAAACATATCGGGTTATTTATAATATGGAGCATACCATGACTCATCTAAAAATTCTCCATCAAATTAATTAAGAACATGACACCTAAGCAAAATCTTATGTGGAGTAGTTAAAATGATGACATGTGGATGTGTTACTCAATTATTAGAATATGTAGATATTATTGAACCAACATTTACTCTTGTTCGAGGGAACTTTGTTTGTTTTATTGAGACGGGATGTTAATTATATAGGGTTATTGGTTTTTAATAATATGAATTTTCGTATATCGTCCGACATTAATCCTAATTTAAAAAATTTTCTATGGCAATATTAATTTTTTTTAAAATTTTTTACCGATGTTTTAGGGCTTTTGATATGGAGGACGAACTAGTCGATTAATGTAAAACATACCTTGAGCCGATACTCCAAACGCCCAAACGGTCTTCAATCGGGTCTTTAAACCTAACGGTGCTTAAATCGGATGTTAAAATTTCTTCGTTTGAAGCATCGGATCAAGATAAGTTTTACATCAATGTACTTGTATCGTCCTCTCGATCAAAATCTCTAAAACATCGGTTAGATTTTCGAAAAAAATTTAGCGGCGTTAGGTTAACTTTAGCAGATGATCATTGTAGGAAAATAAGTTACAAATTAAATTGCCAAATGAAATTTTTTATGTTGTGATTAATATGGGTCAATATATAAAAGTTTAAATTATTAAAATCTAATAACCTAATAATATAATACGGCAATGCTAGTTTTGTGGTTGTTGTTAGTGTTATTATTAATAGAATTATGAAGGTATGAAGAAAAAAGGATGCTTGATAAAGGATTAATAAAAAAATATTGATGGAGGAGAAAGGAAACGAGAGATGGAGCGGTGCGATCGCCAATCTGTCGGAGATATCAAACAGTCTCAATTCTCTCCAAAATCTACTCAACAACAAAGCTGTTTACGTCGATGAAGATACCTTCAACAAAGCCTCCTTAACCTCCGATCAAGCCCGTACCATCAAGGTATTTCTATCATTTCTTTTTCTTTTTAATCAAATTCACCTTCACTTCACCATACTAGTGTTCTGGATTTGTAGTATGCTGTTGCAATTCAGGTCTTGGAACTTTGTTTTTTTTTATATGATTTTTAATGAATTTGAACCGCCTGTATGCAGTTTGATTGACCTAATTTTGTATGCAATCTATGCTTGGCTTGAATTAGGGTTTAGACATTGTCACAGGCTGTGGATATTAACATTGAACATTGTATTTATTTGCAATTGGATGATGTAATCTTTTAAGGTAAGGTAATTAGTTTTTAAGCTCATTAGGTTCAAAATAGATATGGATTGATTAAACTTATGACAGCAATAGAGGTGGTATATATCTGAAGTTTATGTTAAACTCTGGTGAGATAGAGGGATTGTTGTATGCACTTTTATATTATTTTGTTTGTCTCAAGATTAGGGAAACAGAGTAAGTATAACAAAATTCATAATACTTTTTGGGTATTGGAAACAATAGGAGCTGTAACTACTAACTAGTGGTTCGGTGAACAAAAGTTAGTTGCAGATGTTCACAGTATGTAATGGCTTGCAGTTAGCCATCCCTCTTTAGGCTCTTCCCCGTATTTGGAATACTAAACCGTAGTAACTTATGATACTATAAAAAGAAACATAAAGTCCTTAGACGTGTAGTGCATCGGGTGTAGTGTTATATTATTGGGTGCAGGTTCTTGAACATGATTTGTTCTGTCATGTTTATATTATTGGGTGCAGGTTCTTGAACAAAGGGTGGAGACTTTAGAAAGGGAGCTGGATGCTGCCATCTCAGCTGCTGCCCGTGCTCGTACTGAAAAACGGCAAGCCGAAGCAGGACAAAAGGCCGCTGAATTGCGAGCTCAGGAAATCACAAAGGAGCTGGAGAACACCACAAGTATGTGCTTACGCTGACATTCTTTTCTATAGTTATCTGCACTGTATAAATAAATATTTGTAATGATACTGTGTATCTGATTTTTCTTTCTTTAATGGTAGTGCAAACCCCTGGTAAAAATACTGGGTCTGGACGGGTTGGGTGGGGACGGGTCAAAACAGAATCGGGTCGAAACTGGTCAAGATTTTAGTGTAGGTGGGGTTGGTTGACTTGGAAACACTTATTTTTACTCATAGTAAATGGTTTATTTTTTTATTCACAAAATAAATATTATAATAATAATAATAATCTAAATCATTGAATAATATGATTTGGGAGGTTGTATGCATTAAAGATTGACTTTAGATGACTTCCAACTTGTTTTGCCGTTATCTCGTTTAGTCAGTGTTTTTAATTTGACGTGTTTGAGATTAATAATAACCCACATTGACCCATTTGTTAGTAAGTTCATCTTAACCTTGTCTCTCTTTGAATAATGTGATTATTATTTCTGTGGTGTTGCCTGCAGAAGTTTTTGAACTGCACATGGAAGAACTGCGAGCAAAGCAGGATGAGATTTCGAAACGAGATAACGAGATTAAACTTCTAGAAGCTATAATTCAGACACTTGGAGGAAAAGATTCTTAACTCTGATCATAATTCTCTGTTGCAAACCAGTTTCTTGTAAAACCAACTCACCATCACCACCACCACCCTACTAGCTTACTGTTAAATTTGCATTCCAGAATATACAGGGACATCTTTTTAGTACAAATATCAAAACTCAGACTTGCACATCATGTTTATTAAAAAAAGATGGATTGGATCACAGGTCAAATGGGTAATGTTTTATTCTTTTTGAGTGCGGTAAGACATACTTGGTGCACAAGTCTCTTGCATTGTTAATCCTATATCCTTCATTGTTAATTCCTTTATCCTTAATTGTTAATTTATTCTATTAAATTTAAGCTCAATCTCTGATAAGATAGATTAGATGAAAACCATCATGCTAAAAACTCTTAAAATCGTTGTAAAACACATTTGGTACTATTTTAGTGATGTGAGCCCATTAGACTATTAGAGGGTAGTTTCCAGTTTCCACCATGTGACTGTTTGCCCTTTAATACATTTCTCATCAAAAAGAATAATTCCATATTTGTAAAGTTTTATTCAACAGTTACAGCAGTATTTAGTTCTGGCATGTGGATATATATAGTGTGTGAAGACGTGTATATGTTTAAAAAAACTATATGTATTATATTATATACAAACAAATCTTAAACATATAGAAACTTACATGTATTTGAGTGTCAATTGACCCTTATTTGTAATATTAAATAAAATAGATAGTTACATAAAAATAGAAACAATCATCTAACTGCAACCCTAGGTTTTTAAAGTATTCTATGAACGGTAATTTAAACTGGGTTTTGTAAAGTGGTTTAGGTTTAAATTAGGTATTTGTGAAGCATCCGTTATACAAGTCTAAAATGATACGTATGGTTAATGGTTTATGTGATAAACATGATTTATGGATTTGAGCATTTTTTACTGAAAGTTATTAACTCGTTGCTTGCAAATTCGTACGTTTCTAGTCCGTATGATGATTTTGTAATCACTTTAGTCCATATGCTAATTCCATTGCAATTGGCCTTCTATTCTGATGGAATGATATATTATGGAAGCAAAATGGGTCGTTGTTCATAGAAAATGACTGTGTTTTTTTTATGTAAATAGTCTATTTTACCCTTACAAATAATTGTCTTTAATGGTGCATTTTACACTCAACTCTTGATTATATATGTGTGTGTGTAGTTAATTATTTTAAAAGATATTATAGCCTAAAATAAACATCTATATAAAGGTCAAATTTACAACACATAAACACCACCTCTTTACCCGCTTACCCACAACCAGATAATTAAAAAATAAGGTTTTATTTATGGATAGGGAGGTTGCCAGGTTGTTTTTGATCTAAGATGGTGGGATAGCTTAGTCTTAACATGATTAATGTCTATGTTAAAATGGTCTAAAAAGGGATTTGACTAATGTTAGGGGTCCCATGAATAAACATGGAAGACAATTTTCTAACAAAATTCATACGAGGATTCTAGAATGGGTTGTGTATTCGAAATAGGTAACGCCTTATTTTTTGTTGTAAACTTTTTAGATGTGGGTTGACGATGATTGTTATTGAAAATAGTATATTAGAAGATATGAGTTATAAAAACTTGATCGGGAACGTTGCTCAAAAAACGCTAAGAGAGCGATCCGGTTAGTTAAATAAGTAAATTATAACATTTTGCTACAATAATGTCTTTAATTATTTTTATAACAATTATCATTGTCTTATATATTTTTAACAATATTTTATAACGACTTTTTTTTAACGGCATAATGACTTATTAAGTTATTAGCTTTATGCTCTAGGGGTCATAATTTTTACTCCCTAGAGACCATTAGATTTTGATGATACGTATGACCGACCCTAGTGGTTTGAATAAGAAGTGTTATATTTGATGACTTTTCTTCCTGTGATATTTTTGTGGTTAAATGATGTATTTCACAATCAAAACATTACAAGCTTAAATTATGTAATATGCGAGTTGTAGAATGTAGTAGTAGAAAAATGTGTGATCATTGTAGACTTGTAGTAGGATCATAATGTGGCATATGAGCTAAGGTGCTTCTAAGAAATATTAGAGTTCGTGTATGACTTATGGTTTGTCGGTTTCTATTAAATGATGTGCTTGTAGAAAAGCAATATCAACTGATTGAGTAGGGATATAAGTGGAACCTTGATTACTCGATGCATGGGAGATGGGACTAGGAAAATTTAAGGGATTGTCGTTACCTAATGAAATTGTCAACGGTCCCAATTTTCATCACTTTGGCAACTAACGGTCCGTCGTTAATTTTTTTTAACGCCATTAAGTTTTTTTCGAATTCAAGACCAATGTCTTAGGCATTTTGATCGGAAGAATAATACGAGTTGATTGATGTAAAAGTTTGCTCAAAACGACTCTCTGAACGATAAAATTTTTACATCCGATTGAAGAACCTTAGATTTAAACACCCGATTGAAACACCGTTTCGTTGTTCGGAGTATCAATTAGTTGGTTTTTAATATATTTTCACCGTTATAAAAAAAAGTACTTAGTTTTGTGAGGGCTTTATAATCCCAGTTATTTTTAAACAACATACTTTTCTGATAAAATTTGTATTGCTAACATATTTATATGTGGCTTTTCAACTAGCTAGTGTAATGTACTTACAATCTTGAGTAAACTACTCTTTTGGTCCCTGAGGTTTGCTTAAATTCACGGTTTTAGTCCAATAGTTTGTTTTCTACTCTTTTAGTCCATTAGTTTCATACAAACTTGCTGTTTTAGTCCACATCACTAACGACCATCCAATTTTCCAGTTAAGTTTGTATAAAAATACATTAATACCCTTGGACCAAAATAGTAATTTTGATCAAACTACAAGGACCAAAATGGTAAGTTGCCTTTAATATAATAATAATTATTATTATTTTTATTATTATTATTATTGTTATTATTATTGTTATTCTTATTTATATATATTATTAGTATTTTATATTAATATTTTAATATAAATAGCCACCATAATAATAATAATAATAATAATAATAATAGTTTTCTATTAGCTTAATTATTAGAGTTAATTACACAAATGATGCTTGTGGTTTATCCAAAGTAATAAGTTTGGGTACTAAGGTTTTTTTGTTAGACATAATACTACACCACGTGGTGGTGGTAGTATGGTGAAGAAGATGAAAATGTGTTTGTGTTGTGTGTATTAATAATAACTAGATTTATGTTTGGGTTGCACGATGTAACGGTTGGGTTTCGTGTTTGTGACCTCACCACACATGTTAAAATGGTGACATCAGGATTTTTCACGTTATATACGCTTTGCGGTGACACATTTTCAAATACAACATGGTCGGTGAGTTAATCTGACATGTGTTGTGTGTTGCGGTGACATAGTTTTTTCACTTCCTTACACACATTAACAACGTTTTTGACTTCGACATGTGCGTTGCATTACAACGATAAACGGATGGAGGTTAAAGGTATATATATATATATATATATATATATCAAAATGGCGGTAAAAAATGTAAATATGCCAAAGAAGATCAACACGATATAGCACGTAAAAATTACAATTAAGTCAAAGTCAAGGGCTAAATTCATAAATTGGATAAATTTATCTAACTTAGAAGTTAAAATGATAATTAAATCAAACAATTATTGGTGGGTCAGTCAAGTGGTGATACGTAAACAACCAGCACTGATCACGGACCTTCAAAACTAAAAGGTATACCTAATAAATAGAGTAAATTACTTTTTGTATACTTGATTTTTGAAAAATCTAGCCATTTGAACCCTAAACTTTAAATCCGTTTGTTTGAATCCTAACTTTTCACTTTTGCTTCTTTTTGTATACCTGAGACTAACGGAGTTAATTTTTTCGTTAGTTTATAATGAACTGACAAAAATGCCCCTGCTAAATAAATGTTTAAACTTAAAAATCCGAAAATTTTTCACCACCATTACACATCTCACTCATTTAACTTATCATCATCATCATCATCATTTTTCCCCACCATCATCCTCCTTGTCATTATCACAAACCATCATCGGCATTGGCCACCACCACCACCGTCATCCTCCTTGTCATCCTTACAAACCATCATCGGCATCGGCCACCACCACCATCATCATCATCAACCAAACCAATATTCATCAACATCGATCGCCACCATCTGATTTGTTGGTCTAACCTTTTACCACTTCCACCATCAACCTCCACCAACACCGTCGCCATAGGCAAAACAGCTTGCAACGGAAGAGATAAAAACCTCCACCCCATCGACTCTCGCCACCACTATCGTAGCCACCATTTCCAGTTTTGACCTCTACCTGCAACTGAAGCAGACATAAAACGCACAACCAATGCTTTAATCGTAGCCCTGCTTTTAAATCGAAGCCCTAATCCAACCCCATCTGTTTCATCTTTTGGTTTTAAACCCAAGCCCCTAAATTTGAATCATCTTTTCGATTTCATCAGTCGCAACTGGGTTTGATGGTGGTGGGCTGATGAAATTCGATTTTGGTGAGTGATGTTGACTGAAAAACAAAGGATGAGTACACATGGATGGCCGAAAGAAGTGATGGTGGTGGTGGCCATCGTTTTGGGTTCTGGTGGTGGTGGTGGTTTGTGGTTATGGTTTGTAGAAGAAGAAGGTAAATGAGATGGAATGTATTATTTATTGAGGGATGAGAGATAGGTTAAAGGACGAATATACCCCTCATTTGAAGCTCATATGAGGGTTTGTTAACGGTGCCAACTAACGGAGTTAGTCTCAAGTATACAAAAAGAAGCAAAAGTGAAAAGTTAGGGTTCAAACAAACAAATTTAAAGTTTAAGGTTCAAATGGTTAGATTTTACAAAACTCAGGTATACAAAAAGTAATTTACTCTAATAAATAATAATAACAACAACAACAACAACAACAATAATAATAATAATAATAATAATAATAATAATAATAATAATAATAATAATAATAATAATAATAATAATAATAATAATAAGGGTAACTTACTATTTTGGTCCTTGTAGTTTGATCAAAATTACTATTTTGGTCCAAGGGTATTAATGTCTTTTCACACAAACTTAAGCGGAAAACTGGATGGTCGTTAGTGATGTGGACTAAAATAGCAAGTTTGTATAAAACTAATGGACTAAAAGAGTAGAAAACAAACTATTGGACTAAAACCGTGAATTTAAACAAACCTTAGGGACCAAAATAGTAGTTTACTCTACAATCTTCTAAAAGTTTTTATTTTTATCACTCTAACACGAGTACAGAAGTTTACCCAGTATGGTATAAAATAAAACAAAAACAATTGTATTGCTACACACATGAAACTTTTTAGGTTGTTGGAAAAGGGAGACGTGTGTCGATATTATTGGATAGAATAGAATTGGATGACCATGACACTGGACACTGGAAGGTTGGTGTGGGACAATAGAAACCGTACCCTCCCTTTATGCTAACGCAAAACATCCCTCAAATCAATAACCTTCTTCTTTATTCTGTCTAAATACCAATTATACCCCTCCATTCTTTTTTTTTCATAGGATTATTGGATTTAAACACCCCCCAACTATTGGTCATTGGCCGTTGTCACCTCCAAGTATCACTTTGGCCAATAACACTCCCAACTAAATACTTTGTTGTCCGTATCACCAAAAGTTAACCAAATCACTAACGCCGTTAAGTTTTGCTGACGTGGCACGGTGACGTGTCCTATCTCTGCTTACGTGGCACGGTGATATCGGCCAATGATCAATAGTTAAGGGTGTTTAAATCCAATAAGGCAATAACCCAGTATTTATCTATATTTAACTAGGAATTGACCTGTGTCACGTGATGCGACGACCGGGTTTTAGTTGGTGCATATGTCGTGTAATATTTGTGACTTCGTTACATGCGTTATGTTATTGATTATCTCTTGCACGTTATGGTGTAATGTTTTGTTTTGTACCTTGCAACGTAATGCCGTCAAAGTAATTAAAAAACTAACTAAAACAAAAGAATATACAAAGAAAAAAATGTTTAAAAAGAAGAAAAAAAACAAAAATATCCAGCCCTCGTGTAGATGTTCAATGCACATCATGACCACTTGATCCAATATGATACTGTTAACTAGGATTTTTTTGTACAATATAACGGTATAAATAAATTTCCGCTTTTATGGTGTTTATGGATTAAATGTTGTCTTAATTCTGCCCAGTCATCAATTTTATTAAATAGGTCGCTTACTCGGAAGTTCACTTGAAAAGAGGATTGAGACAGGGCGACCCCCTTTCTCGCTTTTTGTTCTTGCTGGTGATGGAAGCATTTAATTACTTTGACATGTTACATTGCAAGGTACGAGGCATTATACTACACCAGAACGTGCATGAGATAATCAATAACGTAACTCATGTAACGAAGTCACAAATATGACACGACATATGCACCAACTAAAACCCGGTCGTCGCATCACGTGACACAGGTCAATTCTTAGTTAAATATAGATAAATAATGGGTTATTGCCTTATTGGATTTAAACACCCTTAACTATTGATCATTGGCCGCCATCACCGTGCCACGTAAGCAGAGATAGGACACGTCACCGTGCCACGTCAGCAAAACTTAACGGCGTTAGTGATTTGGTTAACTTTTGGTGATACGGACACCAAAGTATTTAGTTGGGAGTGTTATTGGCCAAAGTGATACTTGGAGGTGACAACGGCCAATAACCAATAGTTGGGGGTGTTTAAATCCAATAACCCTTTTTCATAAGCCATTGTTTGAACTTTGAAGGATATATATATATATATATATATATATATATATATATATATATACGAAAAATAAAATAAATAATAAGGTGGTAGGTAACGGGTTACAAGTTGCTTAATAATCTCTTTTTGAATAACAAAAACTTTGCCTAATACTGAAAATAAAGATTTTACCTTTACGGGTTAAAACATTGTCATAGATGATCCAATGAACTCTTATTAAGAAGTTCATCACCTTCCTCGTTAAGAAACCAAAAGTATCAAAGGTAGATGAGATAAAAACATGTTGATTGTTAATCAATTCATATTAAATTGTAGTTATTTCAAGTCTGGTTTGAATATTAAATGTCTTATTTTTAAAGGCAATATGATCGTCTTTAGATAATCTTTATATAATATAGCAAAACCATAAAAGCTTATGTGACATCTTTTTAAAACTTTTAACTTATGTGTTATTATTTGAGAGTTTATCTCATAATAATGATTTTTTTATTTAAAATATGTATATAAAAATATTATAATAAAACTAATTACATTTTTGGTCCCCTTATATTTTGGAGAATTCTAAAAAATTTAAGAGTATTTATATTTTTAAATCTTTACTACAAGGGATATACATGAGTCGTTTTATATTTGATAGATTTTAAAAATGAAACTTATGGATAAAATTAATAATAACATACAATTAAAACCTCAGTGTTTTATAAATATATATAACATTATTATACGATTTTTTTAAAAATAAACTACACAATAAAACTGAGCACTTTATTCTCTTTAATTTGAATATAATATTGCTATACTAAAAATCTAATTTTAAAAATATATCATGTGTTCCGGTTTACTATGATTTTGTCTCAAAACTTAATGGTACATTCATGAACATTCTTAAAAACATCACTTGAATGTTGTGTTCCCGAGCGTAGCGCGGGCACTAAACTAATACACATATATAGTTAAAACTATTAAATTAAATTGTATACACCCCTAGATAAGAAACGTGTTAGTCTATTTCAACTTTAACAATATTTAGGCTCTTAGTCTCCTTAAGTTACGTTTTAAATTTGAAGTTATGTTCTTATTTTAACAATTGAATAATTCATTTATATATTAAAATTGTAACTACTTTCCATAAAATTTTGCTTAAATGTCATGCTATAATTTAATTTAATAGAATTTCAACGCAAATAGAGCGATTGTAGGTTCAAATATTAAAAATGTGATGTAGATACAATTATTTTCATCTTTAATAAAACTAATGACTTAAATGGTAAGTTGTTTATAATATCAATCAAATACAACAATGCATGAGTTGTAGTTTATAAATTGTATTAACGTCTTTCAAACTCACATGTTTTTAATTACTTGGTTAACAAAGAGAAAACATGACACATCACACATATGACTAATGTAAAAATGCATATACGTGAAGAAACGAAAAAGGATGCATATAATTCAGTAAGCTTGTCTTTTATAGAAAAACATTGATGATGGTTATACGTTTTGTCGAGAGTTTCAAGCTTCTTTTAAGAAAATATTAAAAAGTACACGATTGTTGTTGTCTCCCAATTAAACTGAAATTTACCGGTTGTAGAATAAAGTTTGTTACACAAAACATAAACTATCAAATTGTATTTCTTTTTTTTCTTTTAATTCAGTTTGGTTTATTTAAAACGTGTGAAGTTAATGTGCGACTAACCCATTTGGTATAAACTTTGGTTCTTAAATTTGAAGGTCATTAGTTTAATCCATAACATATATAAATAGTTTAATTAAGTTATTTGATTTAAAATTGATTTAAATTAATTCATGTTGTAATCACATGAAAGTTACTTTAATTTAAAATAGAGTTATAGATTGTACACTTAATAAAGACATAGTACCTCCATTATGTAAAGTAAACAAAATATTTATTATACTGTCGGTTATAATCTTTATACAAATATATGTGTATGTTGAACATAAATATGATGAACGAACTAATTTCGTATTGCAATTATTCATCTTGAGTTTATGATAATAAATACATTAAATAAAGTATATATAAAAGTTGTATACATTTTAATTAGATGATAATATGCATAAAATTTTTACAAAATACATAAATAAACTAAGTTTTTAATTAAAACATATTAAAATTACAGAAAGAGTCCTTTAAGTTTAAATAAAATTACTCAAATAGTCTTTTAGAGGTAAAAAGATTAAATTGTTCTTGACTTAACCAGAATATTTAATACCGATAGTGTTAAAGGACTAACAATACAATAAATTTAAAGACAAATGATGTTAATTATAACTATTATATTTAAAAGAGTAGAAATGCATGCTTGTATACTATTAAGGACCAAAAATGTAGTTTTGTCTTAAAACAAAGTTCTTATAAAACCAAAATAAAACTACAAGATTTATATAAAAGAAATATAAAAAAAAAATTCTCAATTCTGAAAATTGAAATATATATTTCATATTTGATATTTGTATTTTGGTAGTGAGTATTGTAGAGAGAGAAAGTAATGAAGAGAGATGAGTGAGAGTCTGTTGTTCTCTCCAGCTTTTATGGCGTGAGACCTTACCAGTAATAAGCTATTAACTTAACTACTACTAGTGTGTGTGTATACACCACCATAACTTATATACACCCGCACACACTCACTCACTCACTCTGTCTGTCTGTGTATCAAATCCTTCATCTTTGCATGTTTCACCAAACTCATTCCCAAATATCAAAATCACCCAAATCTTTTTTGTTTTTATTATTACATCAAATCCCACATCTTCAATCTGATTCTTGATCCTTCACCCGGCCAGATGAGATAAAAGGGTGGGTTTTTGATCATTTTCTTGATGTGGGTGTTTTAAATTTTTGGTTTTTATTTGTGTTTTGTTGCTTTCAAGATTTCTTGATTTCCGTCTTTGTTGTACACTTGTTGATGATGGTTGAGAGAGTTGGGATTATTAAGAACATGAAGGATGATGAAGAACTTGAAAAGTTGTTGGGTGAGATCCCTCATGCAACATCAATTCCCCTTCATCATCATCCATCATACACCAATGGCCATCATCATCATCATCACCACCATCATTTTGTAAATGCTAATCCAACAGTGAACAGGATTATGTATAATGATGTTGCTTCATCATTTGGTTACACTCAAAATGCAACTATTTCCCCTGCTGCTAATATCTTTCCAACCATCTTCTCTAATGGTCATTCATCATCCTCTGATACATCATCATCATCATCATCATCATCACAATCACATGATCCCATCCCCAAACCCTACATCACTTCAAGAAACCCTTATTCATCTTTGAGGAAAGATTTTGATGAAAATTTGATTGATGAACTTAGTAGAATGTATATAAATCATGATCAAAATCAGGGTTTACATTGTCATAATCAAATCCATTCAACTTCATTTGGGGATTTTGATTATCTTGGACCTAACCCCCAATTTCCAAGAATCAACATGACTTCTGATAGTGAAATCAATCCAGCATTGTTTGGTTTTCAGCAAAATTGTGGGAAATCTGTGAATATGTTATCTCAGTCGAATTTCGATAGGGGCGTGTTAAATTATTGTTATCAACCAGCTCAATTTGGGATGAATACAATGATGCATAATGTACCTTACATTACTACTTCAAATGCTAAGGTTAATCCAAATGTTAGAATCAGTCGTAGGGGGCTCGGGCCCGGGCTTGAGGGTTTGGCCACTAGTGAGGATAGTTTGATCATTCAAGGTGACGATGTAAGTCGAGTTAGGAAAAAGTTCATGAGACCTAGTGAGAATGGTCAAACTAGATTTAGCCATGGTCAACAATATATATTTGCAATGGCTAAAGATCAACACGGGTGTCGTCTTTTACAAAAGATTTTTGATGATGGAAATCCCCAACATGTACAAATTGTGTTTGATGAGATTATAGGGCATGTGGTTGAGCTTATGGTCAACCCTTTTGGGAATTACTTTATGCAGAAGCTTTTGGAAGTGTGTAATGAAGAACAGAGAATGCAAATCTTGATAGCGATTACTCGAGAACCAAGGGAACTTGTTCAGATTTCGTTGAATACACACGGGTAACTTAGTTCTTTGTTCTGTTTAATGTTGTGTTATTAATGTTTGATAACATTAAAATGTCAAAAACCAAAATGCTTGCTTTTATTATAGAACTAGGGTGGTACAGAAGCTTATAGAGACTCTAAAGACTAAGCAGCAAGTTAAGCTTGTTATCTCTGCTATTGAACCGGGCTTTATTGCTTTGATAAAGGATCTAAATGGTAATCATGTCATTCAACGGTGCTTGCAGTGTCTCAGCAATGAAGATAATAAGGTTTTGACTTGCTAACATTTATCAGAATTATAGGTTTATTTCTCATGTTTATATGATTATATTGATCAAGTGCGTGATATCTTCGATCATAATTGCTGCCATAGAAAAATATTTGAGTTCATTGTGTTGATTACAACAAGTTTGATTATTTGCAATGGCTAAAGTAGTATTTGATATGGTTGATGGAAACAAATAGGCATTTGCTACCCTTGCTTTTGACATTAAAGGTCAAATGTATAGCTTTCTGACTTTAAAATTCTTCTATGGATCTAACATTATAGTGAAAAAGGAATCATTCATGTGATTGTGTTTCAAATTCAATACGGGTTTTGGATTCGGAAAGTAAAATAGTTTGACCTCATGTTTTAAAAATGTAATGGAAATTTATAGGTTTGACCTCAAAATTTCAAAAAGTAATGGAATGTAAAAAAGTTTGACAGTAAGTTTGGTCATTTGACTTGTTGGAGTTAAGATTTAGATATGCCCCTAATCTGACTCATTTTACAGTAAATATGTTAGAACCCTTAAACATCATCCATTTCTTCATTAATCACAGTTCATCTTTGAAGCTGCTGCAAAATTCTGTGTTGAAATTGCCACCCATCAACACGGGTGTTGTGTGTTACAAAGATGCATCAATCACTCGACTGGCGAGCACCGTGAAAAATTAGTCTCGGAAATATCAAAAAATGGCATCCTTCTTGCACAAGATGCATTCGGGTAATTCTAACAAAAGCTCGTTCACGTGAATTTTTATATATTTTGCTGTTGTGGTTGAAGCTAAGTTTTATCACGCAACGCAGAAATTACGCTGTGCAGTACATTCTTGAGCTGCAAATTCCATCAGCTGTGTCCAAACTGACCTCCCAGTTTAAGGGTAACTATGTGCACCTTGCAACCCAAAAATTCAGCAGCCATGTGGTTGAGAAATGTTTAGCTGTGTTAGATGGTCAAATCAGGTCAACCATCATCGGTGAACTGATCTCGGCTACTAACTTTGAACAATTGCTTCAAGATCCTCATGGAAACTATGTTGTTCAAACTGCTCTTCGTGTTTCTGAGGTATGTAATATTGTAATCTTTCACTACAGTTGTGGTTTATTGTAGAAGTGGCAAAATAGGTGGGTCAAGTTATTGGTCAAAACGGGTTATTTTGTAAAATGGTATCAAAACACCTTTCGACGCCTTTTAATATGATCCCTTAAATATGATAATAGAAATTATATGTATTTGAATAAATCAATGTATATGGGACGCACTAAAAACACTAGTTGGTGTAGCTTTTGGACAGTTTGACCCGTTCACCTTGTTTGGCCTGTTGACTCATTCACTAGTAAATGATTGAATCGGCCACTTCTCTTTCACTAATGTTGTGGTTTATTGTAGAAGTGGCAAAATAGGCGCGTCAGATTACCGGGCAACAGGTTGTTTGTAAAAAGGGTACAAACGGGTCAGGTTGGGTTGACGCAAACTATTACACATTTTGCTATATGATGCCTTAAATGTGATTACATAAAGTTATATTATACTTATAATAAGTATAATGTGTATGAATAAATCTGATGTTTATGGGGGTTGTATGCATTAAAAACGCAAGATGCTTATTTTTACTAATTTGACCCACTCGTAAGTATAAGTACATGAGTTGACACGGCCAACTCTAATATATTATAATATAAAATCCAAGTGCAGGGCCCGCTTCATAACGCGCTGGTGAATGTGATTGAATCGCACAAGGCAATCTCACGAAACAGCCCGTATTCAAAGAGGATTTTCTCCCACAAGCTTTTGAGGAGGTGATTGTATGATGGTAGTAATGTTGTTGTTTCTTGTCTATAACGGCCGATCATCTTAGCAAACGTCGTGTACTTGATAACAATATTGTTTTTTTCCAAATCGTGTTTCGGGATCATAGATAGAGGGGGAAGGCAAATTTTGGGTTCAGGTTGCTTAGAAGTTGGTGATGATGTCGATGTTGTGTCTCTTTATTATGTTGTCTATGTAGCTTTTGGATTTTTAATCTTTATTTTTTAAGCTATTTCTCCTTTGCTTTTTCGTTTGGATGACAAGTACCTTTTTATCCACTATTAAAGTTTTATATTAAGAATAATTACACTTAAATATAACTAGAGTTATTCGGTCGCTCGCACGTTGCTTGAGCGTTAAGTGGTTCGCTTTATACATGGCGTTAAGTTACATTTGTTTTAACTTATCGTATTTTCCAATAAGTATCTTAATAGAGTTTTGCTCGGGCGTTAAGTGGTGTGCTTTTGTACATGGCGTTAAATTACATTTGTTTTAACCTATCGTATTTTCCAATATGTATTTTAATAGAGTTTTGACTGCCATACCCAATTTCAAAAGATAAATATGGTTTGCATAGTTACGTACAATGGTATTACAAAGAACCAGACAATTGTATGAACCCATAGTAACTCACAGAGTACACTCATCACCGATCAAACACAAAAATAATAAAAAAAATGAGTGAACCAAAACAAACCGATACAACAAAATGTCAAAAACTAAATTAACACAACAAAACTTATGAAGAGGCCGAGAGAATTTCCAAATCAACGACTATTTCACGATCGATCCGTGGCTACAACGTTGAATTAACACAGTTTCACAGCCCACCTCATTCATCACAGCCCAAAAATGACAACAACCAAATTCAAACACCAAGATTCGAAACAATATCATCATCACAACACCAATAGTACTATTCAACTAATTCACTAATGTAAACAATCAAACCAAATTAATTAAATGGATAGAGATAAACATTCAAATCAAATAAACTCAAAACAACACTCATACATGTTCACCCCCTTATAATAACTTGCATTTCCAAATTTTGCATCACATGTCATATGGGATAAACATCACAAATAAAAGTGTAGCTACAAATATCCAGAATATCAACAATACCATCCACGCCACCACCGACAGTTCACCATAATAAACGACTGGAGAAATCCAAAAGTCACCGGAAATGGCAGAGGTAAGGGCGGGCGAACTAAAGGGTTTCACTCAATCATCCACACCGCCATCGTCCCAACCCAACACTTGTCACAACCAACAAATCGAAACCGCCAAAAAACCAGATCTATATCATCACCAAGGTTCACCTAACAATCATCACTATCACTATCACTATCACTATCACTATCACTATCACTACCACCATCATCTTAAGACGCTGCAAACGTTAAAAACAAAAACCCACACAAATCTAAAGGCTGACAACCATCGTCGGCACACATGGCGAGATACAACATGCAAAACCAAATCACGAACTGCCACAAACCATAGGCCATACAGATCCATAGATCGGCAACCATCATCGGAAAAATCCTAGGCAGACAGATCTATGAACCGATAACCATCATCGGTGAACACAGATAATGAAAAAGCCCAAAAAAGGTGCCATGGCCATGAAACACCACCGAAACAACTGGTAACTAGAAAATATTGCCATAAAGCCGACATAGGTAAGCCGGTATGTCGGAAACCACAGTTCACCGGTGCAAACCATAGAAACAACCCTGGTAAGCAAGAGAAAGATATGCTACGATGCAAGGATTTATACCCAGAAATGCAAATGTGTAATACCCAAACAAACCTCATATTTACTGTTCATTTCATCGTTTTTCAATTAAAAAAAGAACAATTAATATCAAAATTTTTAATTAATTTATTAATATAAGATATCATTAAATTTATGCAAACTAATTTATAAATTATAAACTGATTCAGTTAAGGCAATTTATGATTTATAATTTGATTCAACCAAGCAAAAAAGGTAAAGGATTATGTGGATTCTTAGTATTAAAGGAGGTAGACTTAAAAATAAAATCATTTGATTAGAAGTATAAAAACATTTATATTACTAAACTACACTAAAAACAACTATTATTTCTTACTTTTTATAATTAAATAAAAATTTTTCATACCCTTATTATTATAGTTTTTCTCTTTTCTATTCATAGTCACTTCTAAAAAATATTAAAAAAATTATAAGAGTGAACATAAATTTTTGAAATATAGAGTTTCTTTCTTATTAACCATCAAAATTTTTTTTTTCATTCACGCACAACAACCCCTAAAATATAAAATCTCACTCATATAAAATCCCTAAAATATAAAATCGCACGACTTAGGTAAAAAGACTCTAAGTCGAAAACGTTATTTACTAGTGTAACAAAGTTGAAAAAAAGACACTTCCACCGTAACCACGTCGTGTGTTAAGGTAAAACATGTCAGCTAAGACCCAGTTGCTGCTTCGCGCAACCAGACCTTAAATCTAGTTGTTATTCTAAATTCAAACCAAGTGATCTATTTAGGCCCATGGATTAAACATTATTAAACTAAGGGTGTGTTTGTTTGCATCTGAATGGAGTCATTCAGATGTATACATCTGACTCGGTCAGAGGCGATGGTGTTTGGATGCGGCATCTGAACGAGACTGTGTCTGAGCGAATCAGCGATTTGGATCTGAGCGAGTCAGATGCGACATGAGGTCTGAATGGCGTCTGAAGCCAGAAAGCGACCAAGAAGCGACGAGATGTACCCATGAAGCGACTAAAAACCAAGGCGGCGGCTAGGGTTTATGGTGGTGAAGAAGCGAGTTTTAGGAAGAAGACGATGTGTGTGTTACAGTGTGGACGATGTGTGTGTTACAGTGTGTATATATGCCTGCCGTTTAAAAAAAAGAAATTAATGTTGGGCTGGGCCATATTAAATGTTGATTCATTAACTAACAAAGCTTAACATTTTATTTTAACACACTTCATTATGACCTAATTTATTTATTTATTTATTAAATAACTAATTTTAATCATTATTTTTTTATTATCAAAACTTACTCTTTTAAATATTATCAAAAAAAAATTTTTAGAAATCTCATTCAGATATCCAACCAAACAGAACCTCTTAACCATTCAGAACTTAACCATTCAGACATCTTAACCATTCAGACCTCTTAACCATTCAGCACTTAACCATTCAGCATTACCAAACAGCCCCTAACAACTTATTAACAACCTGAACAATTAAACTGGGCTTAAACCAAAAAAAACCATAATGTGAGAAAAATCTTCAAACCAAAGTTGGTATAACTACTTTCCTCTGCATTAACCGACCAAACACGACACATCATGCGATACCTCACAAATAACAACGTTATATATACTTTAACATGTGAACCCCTTGTATAGGAAATTAGGAACTCTTCCTTGGGTTTTCAACACTTGGTCGATGTGGAATGACAAATTAAACATGCTACAAATAAATCATGTAACGACACAAAGGTTTTTTTTTATGACAACTTAGACACCCATAAATTTAACTTCAGAACTTAAAATTTTATCAATAGTAAGATTTAAATCTTTAAAGTCATAAAAAAATACGTATTTAAAGACACCGAGTACCGTAAACCAAATATTCATATATATATATATATATATATATATATATATATATATATATATATCTTTCATGGTTAATAATTTTTTAATAAAGTCAATAGGAGGTTGTACAAAAAAGTATATTTTCTATTATTTTAAAAATTAGATTGATGTTCATGATACACGAGCTATATAAAATTGTTGTTTTCTTTTAATGGTAACTTAGATCATTCATGGGCCACTGACTCACATGATTTTTTTATTATTTCATCAAGAGGAAATCTATATTAGGCAAGGAAACTCTCCGACTGTACCTAAAAACCTCATTTTGTCCGAGACTTGAACCTACACCCCCTCGTTTTATGCATTCTTGGTATCACCTTAACAATTTAGTAAAGGGCCATTGGCACATATGATTGTATTTGTTCTACAGCGAAACGAATAAAGTCTAGCTACCGGGGGTAACCTAATGGCGAAATGCGACATCATACGCTCTGTGAATACAGACAATGTTGGGTAGCCCAAGCCCACCTATTTCGAGGAAAAGCCGACTCTAATTCGAGGAAAACCCACTAACCCAAGCCCATCATTTTTACGAAGGCCACAAACCCTACAAATACATATAACACTGACCACTCTATCCACCTCAGAAAAACCCACCGTCCGCCTAAAAGCTAATTGTGATAAAAGCCCCGACCCATCTGAAGCAAATTACAATGAATAAAATTTTATTCAATAAACCTTACATTAAAAAACCATAATATAACCTCTCAAAAACCAATTAATAAGAAACTTATTGACAACAACCATGTATATTAATCACAACAAGTTAAACAATTTGACAAAGAAAAGTCGGCAAGCACCAATGAATCAAACATTAAAAAATAGAAATAATTAAGGGTCACGGACCTTATTTGTTTCGCTGTCCAAAAAAAAAAAAAAATTAGACTAGTTTAGCATCTAATTAACAATTTTCATTAAACAAACAAAAAACTAAAGAAGCACGTGTCGGGTCATGCCTACGCATTTACCAAAACAAAGCTTACGTGTACCAATCACATGTAAATAACAGATCATCTGTCTCCCACTCTCTCCTCCACGAATTACTAGATACCCAATATCAATCTCTCATCTCCAGCCCCTCTTTTGATCTCAATGACACGTGTCACGCGTTCGTTACCCCTAACTTTTCCCCCAATTTTTATTTATTTTTTATTCATTAACACACACAGTCTCTCTCTCTCTCACACACTCACACACACAAAAACACACACACTTTCTCTCTCTATAGCTAATCGCTAAAGCTTACGAGATTTCGGAAATTAGGGCTTAGTATAAGCAAGTGTTGAGGTTGTGAACGACTTAGGTGGTTGTTTGACTGATTTCCGTTGACTTTTTGTTTTTCCGGTGAGTTTTTCCGGTAGATCTTACTTGATGTGGTGATTTGTTGTTGTTGTTTGATCTTACTTGATGTGATTTTGATGATGTATGCGTTTGGTTGATGTGGAGGATAGTTACGTGTGAGATTTGGTTGTAGATAGACTTTTTGGTTTGATTAGATTGGTGACTGAAATTAGTTATGTGGATTGAGTGTTTCAATTTGGTTTATAGCTGTCATATTATGGATTTAGTATTTGATTTGGTTCTTTTGGAGTTATTTAGTTGTTTATCTGTTTTATTTAGTTTTGATTGAAGCTTAATTGCCACTGTTTTATAATGTATTTGAGGTACTGTGAACAGGAGGATTTAACCTTATTTAGTGATCTTTATGTATTGTAGAGTTTTGATTCATTTTGATTAAGAGTATGATTGGTTTTGTGTGAAAATGTAAAATGATGTGAATCTTGTGATTAACGTCTACTGATATTTTTGTTTCTTCTTTTTGGTTTTTGTCCAACTGAGGTAAAGGGAGGTCTCGTTTCTTGTATACTTATCTTGGGCTAATTATGAGGTTTGATCTTGACGCGGGCTGAATCGTAAGTGCTGGATTGAAGATTTTGAAGGAATGTCTGACTTGTCTATGTATGAGGTAGGATCTTCAATGCTTTGTTTTAACATACTTGTACAAGGATCAACGATTTAACTATCCTGAAGTTAGTTGACGTTAGTTCATCATGTTTAGTTGATCAATTGTAGCATATTTCTCATTGCTTACAAGCAATGGTTGAGTGACAGTTTCATGCAATTTTGTTTGAGTGCAGGTTAATCACTTGTTGAACAATATATCGTGTTATCTCCTGAATTATTAAAACACTTTTATTTGTGACATATTTAACCTCCTCTATTTGACAAATTATCCGGTTTTGTGAGCTAATAAGATCATAGGTCGTGTGAAATCCAAACCATCACAATTTCTAATCATTATTTTTCTTGTCTCATGAAAAACCATGGTTTTACTGGTACCTACTAGAACCAGGAAACACTTCAGCATTAGTAAGGAGCTTGGTTTGTTGTAAATATATTGTTATCCTCCTGCATATTGCATACAACTAAGAGGGATTTGATGCGTGGCCTTTGAAAGTGTATTACTCTTGAGGACAAAATAAAGACTTAAGCATGAAAGTGACAGATGCATCATATTTTGCTTCACCCAGAAAAGGCACCAGAAGCATATACAAATACATAAAAAAATGAGCCGTAAATGATGTCTAGAAGCTAAAGTGTGAAAGAATTCATTTAGACCTATGAAGATTAAGAACTTGGGATTTTAATGAATTGGTGACTTTGCAGTTTGTATAAAACTTAATAGAAGTTTTCTAAAACTTCAGTTACTATAACTACTTTTCTGATTATTTTTGCAGCTTGAAGATATTATCTGGGATGAATTTGACCGAGGTGATGACCATATAGTACCACACCCTAGCAATGTTCGGACTAGTAGAAATTCATCTGAAAGAGACAGCTGTAAAAAACCTCGGCGTGAAGCAACTCCTGGTTTGAGTAACACTGGTAACCTTGATAATTCACATACTATTTGCCAAGAAAAGGCTGAAAAAGATTCTAAGCCGTTAGATAAGAAAAAGAACATAATGGAAAAGGAAGCAACTTCTCATGCACCACATGGTATATTTAATGATTCATGTGATGGTGAGATTGTAAAAGACATGCCTAAATTAGCATCTGATGACATTAGAATGCATGATGATTGCTTTAAAAGTAGCTATGCCACATCAGCTACTGGTGGTAGTAACTCGTACAGTTACCCACTAACAGAGACAGGAGATCTTTGTTTTGTCGACAATAATTGTGAGAATAAGGGATCAGGTGATCTTTTATATTATGGCTGGTCCGATATAGGAAACTTCGAGGATGTTGACAAGATGTTAAGGTAGATCTTACTTTGTAAAGTTAAGAAACATGTTTTCCTTTCTTCTATTGTTTCAAATTTACACATGCTTCATTTTTCATGTACAGGAGTTGTGATTCGTCATTTGGACTTGGTGTTACTGACAATGATGGTGAACTTGTCTGGTTTACATCAGATCAAAATGCATGTACCGAAGAAGCATTAAAGATGGATTTTAAGTTCCCATGCCCTGAGCCAAGTGGTTTAAAAAACATATTACACCCGGATCATGAGTCTCCAGAATCAAATAATTACAGGTCTAGCTGTATCTCTGAAAGCAAAGATGAGCTTAATTTCAAAGACCAGGTTAGTACATTTTTGTGTGACAGCGTCCTTAATAAACATTCAATCTTACCATTTGAACGATCTTAAAGTTGTGTTACTCAGCTGTTAAATACATAATGGTCAGTTTTTGTATACTTTGGTAATGTCTAACTATATACTTTTGGCAAATCAATTTGCAGAAAAGGCGGTCAAAACATCCTAATCAGACTGAAGGAACAAAAGCAGGACGGGGAGTAGGAAATGATGATGGTTCCTTTTATCTAATCAGTGACTTGAGAAGCAATGACAGTCGGCTGTCTTCAAACAATGAAGCTGACCAAGTTTGTACCTCTGTAGACAACCGACATCAGTATAGAAACCTAGAACTTGATTATTTTGGTAACATGCAGAGCAACACTTGTTATCTTCCTCCAGATTATCCCCATCAAACTACAAATGTTGCGATGCTGTCTGGCATTAACTCTGAACATAAGGGTTCTAAGTCTCCTTCCCCAATGGGGTCTTCCTACGCATCTAACCAGAATTCTGGTGATCCTTCATCTGCAGGGACTGCTGCTGAAACTGATGAGCGAAAACAATCACAAGGATTTCAGCCCTTATTTATTGGAAGCCCAAGACAGATGGGTATGATATTTCAGTCTTCAAAAGGTGTCTTGGTTTCTAATGAAAAGCAAAACAATGTATCGGTAAAGGACCATGAGAGTCAAAGGGACATTGAAGGAGATCATAAAGGAGTCAAGACAGGTCTATCAAATGTACAGGAAAGCTTTAGTTCTGCGTTGGATGAAATCTCACTTGAAGCTACTAGCTTCCGCCAGCTTAGACAGGTTATGGAACAGGTATGATGATAATGCTATTTTTTTTAATAACCTCTACGATTTATGGGTTTCTAGTGAAGTCCACGCTCACTTTTGACAATAGGCTATGGGTAGATAGGCTTAACTGTCAGTGTGGAGCTGGGCTGAAGATCACTAATAGCTAAACAGTTAAGTCCCAAAATATTATAATAATTAGTTCTAACCAACCAAGAAAGTAAAGATCCCTGTTTATCACAACACTGAAAGAGCCTGAAATAGAAGTAAGAACTTGTTCAGTTTGGTCCTCATGTTAGTGATGCATGGCCCAAAATAATGCAATGATAGATCTAACCGAGTCCAACAGTTAACTTAACCCTTAGGCCTTAGCATAGAGTATGTAGTAATTTGAATCACACCCATGAGATATGAAAAAAAACATAAAACTTGCACTGACATGTATGATTGAACTCAGATGATTTTATGTTTATGGGGTAGATATTGAGTTACATGAACAGTAGAAGGGTTGTGTACAACAAAATAATGCTAGCAAATAACACAAATGCAGTTATGGCTGATTAATTTAGGCAATAAGCTTTAGTTTCTTGCATGATGGGCGGTTTAAACAATCATTTTGACCCTACCGATCAATAAGTCGCATGCATCTGATTCTTCTTTTTTTTTTTTTGTCTCGATTAAATATCTGAAGTTGCTCGATTGTAACCTGTGTGCATTTCAGTTGGATTTGAGAACCAAGTTATGCATTAGGGACAGTCTGTACCGTTTGGCCAGAAGTGCAGAACAACGGCATAATAATCCAAATCAAAGCAGCGGTGACACAGATGTTAATGATCTTGGTGGGCCTTTATTGTCTGAAAGGACTAACAAGTATGACCACTTTCTCTACGTATTAGAATTAATTGTTCCCTTTAAATGTAGTAAGTCAATAGCTCGTCTTACATATCATCTATTTTTGTGCTGGAAGTGACTATTCGTTTCATTTGTGAACAAACATTTCTTTTATTGCTTTGAGAAATTTACAATATTAAGTTAACCTGCGATATTTTTGTTGCTTTATTACATAACTAATGGTGGTATTTTGAGGTGGCAGTTTCAACCCATTTACTTATGAATGGATTGATTCAGGTTATGCTAAATCTTTAACGGGCGGTAAATTCAAAAGTTTTATTGGAAAGTTTTGGGTCAAACCAGTTTGAAGGTCACCAACATAATAATTTTTAATGCATACAATCTTGTAAAAGCTTTATAGAACTATATTATTATTTCAGCGATATAGACCTTGTGATCAATTCGAACGCCTTAATGTGTTATATAGTCTTAAAAAAACGGACAGTAACTGTTTTCCGGTCAACCCATGATAAAACTGGCCCGTACTAAAAGTTACCAAAAAAATAGCTATTTGTTTGTTTAATTTTTTGTTATCCAATTTTACTCAAGTCCAGTTTCCTTTTCATGATCTGTTTAATATTCTGATATTAGGTGCAGCGGATTTATGGATATTGAAACTGATACAAACCCTATAGATCGGTCTGTAGCACATCTATTGTTTCATAGGCCTTCAGAATCACTTAAGCTCCCTCCTCCATTTCCTCCCAAGCAAAATCTGGTAAATACACATGATTTATAGTTCATTTTTTAAGCTCTTTTTTGAGATTATGTATTACCTTAACATTCAATTAAAATTATCATCTTCATATGAACAGAACCACGGGTCTATTTTGGGTAGGTCTACGTTGACAGAGAAACTAGTTTCTCAAGAAGAAGCCGGAGGCGAATCAAATGCCACAAGGGGCGGCGACTAAATTAGGACAGAGTTATTGTTTATATAGTGTTGTGTTATATAATGTATAAAATCATCCAAGAGGCCGGGCCTGTCATGGATACACAACATATACGACGAGTCGGGCTTTTACAATTTCTTGGTGTATATCCTTCTGTCATTATAGAAATTTATCTCCTGATTTTGAACCTGTGTTGATTTCGGTGGACCCATGTGACCGAAATGATCCCGCGTTCTGGTTTTTGTTATCGTGGACGCGGGTGCTCTGTTGGTTATCTAGGTACTGTTAGAAAAGTTTATGTTTATCTGCTGACATGGTATTGTTTTGGGTACATGATAAAATAATGTTATGTTTGAATATATCAGTAATGTTAGTGTGTTCTGAGTTTGATGGCTTTTAGTTCGTTTAAGTTCTATGAAGTTATTATGCTTTTTAACAACAATCTTATTACTAGGAAAATAATCATCAAAACTATACACCCCATGATTTAACCCCAAAACTATTTGATTATCCGGGACACGTGAAATAAACTTTAACATGTGTTAAATTGAATTATTTTATAAGAGGAGTATTTATATGTATATTGTTAGGCAGATGAGAAATTGCATTTTACTGGTACAAAGTTGAAATCATAATAGGAAAACTAGTAATAACTTTTAATATATTGAATATCAAATCAATTAATGATATTCCTAATAATGTTTAACAAATAAGTTGCTTGTGAATTTCGTTAATAATAGAGAAAATGTACAGCTAATACACTTTCTAATTTATATATTTTCTAGGTCACGAGATTTGAACACTCAATTACTTGGGTAGTGAAATCTTTTTCACACGCTTTACAACAGCAAGGTCACAAGCCATTTGGTTTCTTATGCTTTTATGTGTAGATTATTCCGATACTAGGTTTAACACCCGTGTGTTACACATGGGCTGAATAAAAATATTTTTAAAAAGGGAAAATGTCATAGAAATGTAACCAAGTTTATTTACTGTTTCAATTAAATACCTCAAACTTTTTTTGTCTCCTTAAAGTCACTGAAGTTTTATAAGTGTTCCAATCCTATGTAATATTTTTACAAATGTTTGAATTTTTTAAAATTGAGTTGGGCATATGAAACATATATGAAATATAATTATAAAAAATGAAAAGTTTTTTTCCAATCAATTTGAATCGGGATGTAAAAGTTAACGATTAAGAATTTACAACTTAATAATAAAGTTCTAAATTAATGAGTTTAAGTCAAACTGAATAAAAAATAATCTCAAAATAGTAGCCAAAGTTTACACATATTTCATTTGCCCAACTCAATTTTTAAAAATTCAAATAATCACAAAATTAATACATTGGATTAGAACACTTAATGAAACTTCAGTGACATTAGAGAGACAAATAAAGTTTCAGGTATTTAATTGGAACAGTTGCCAACTTGATTACATTTTTACAAAGTTACCCATTTTAAAAAAGCGAAAATGTCATAGAAACATAACGAACTTTCAAGTTTGTTTCAGTTAGGTTACTCAAAGTTTATTTTGTTCTAATTAGATAACTTAAGTTTAGTTTATGTTTTAATCCTAAATAACTAACCTACTTAGCAAGTAAACATTGATTTTTTATAAATAAGTAAAATAAAAATTTACATATTCCATGAAAAACCATGAATCCTTTCCAATCATTATCTTCCTCATCGTTTTTAACCCTATTAAGTTTTAATTTTTTTTGAACGGCTTAACCCTAATAAATTGATTCATCCATTCATGTTTTCAAATTGCAAATCGTTTTGAAACTCCAATTCTTTTTCATCCAATATTGTTTTCAACAATTATCGTTTACAACCATTATTGCTTTCCATTAATTTTATTTGGTACTTTCCGAAATATTTCATCATTGTTTACATTCTTTTATTTTTTATTTAAAAAATTACAACTTTTTTTTTCAATTTTTATAATTTTTGCGAACATTTTTTAAATAAAGTTGAATATAGAAAAATGAAAATCAATGTTGACTTACTAATCAAGTTAATAATTATCTAGGATTGGAACATTTTTTAAAGTTAAGTTATGAAATTGGAACAAAATAAACTTTGAATGACTTAATTGGAACAAAAATGAAACTTAGTTATGTTTATACAAAATTATCCCTTTTAAAAATTATAATTATGATATTTAAAAATTTATAAATATTTTTGTAAATTGTTATTAATCATAAAATTTTGTCTTTATTAAATCTCTTACTCAATTTCCCTCTCAACCTTCCTTTTATAAAAAAAATATTATGTCTTCCTCTAAAATATTACCACCTAAAACCTTGATTTATTATATAGATAACAATAGAATATAAGTGTTTTAAGTATATCTTTTCTCGCTTTAACAATGGTTCATTCGTTCTATTTAAAGTGTAAAAAGTAAACCTGTTACAATTGAATATGGTATCTTCCATATACTTTCTCGATTTATCATTGGAAGAGTTTAAGATTTTCTTGATTGTAAATTGGCCAAATTGTAATGATTGGGTTTATACTTACAATTCATTATTATCTGCTCCCATGTATTTTCTCGATTTGGTTTGGCCGTCATTATAATTCATAGTTATCAATAATAAAGATTTTTTATTTTTTTATTATAAAAAGCATAGGAACTGGATGGTGAACACCCCTGTTTGGAATAGCACTGCCACAACATTCAAGTTTAATTTTTTACAAAAAAGGTTTAAAAACTTAAAGTGAAGTAAAAAATATGTTCTCCATTATACAAGGCCCAGGGAAAATCATGTTACAAAATAGTACATGAAACAAACTCTTGATAATAAAAGGTTAAACAAGTTCTAAAAATGATAACACCTCACTTGATTATAAAGTAGATCATTACATCCAATAGGCTCTGAGAAATAGTTTCTGCTAATCAAACTGTTGTCGAAGATGCATTTCTGTTTCACTTTTCCATGTCGCATGTGATGATTGACCTTTCATTCGTTTATTCTTTTCCTTGTCTTTAATCATAGACCCTTTCTTTTTTGATGATGATTCGTCTATTTCTTTGATAGGACGGTCACCACACACGGGGCATACCATTCCTCGTGCATTAGAAAATGTTTTCGGTATCCCACATTGCACACACATCCTGTGTAAAACAATGTTGTTATTTGAGTGGAAATTAAAAAACAGCCTACTCTTAATCTCTCTTGGACATTAGAAGGGTAATTTTATTTGGCAACCATAAATCATAATGATCCGTTAATAAAAACTCACGAGCCCCACCAACACCCTACTAACCATGTGGCCTTAAAGGAGTTAAGACAAGACCACTATGGACCCCTTGAAGGTTAAGAAGTGTAATTTAGGAGCATCAACTTAATATTTTGAAACAAAAAATATTTTCAAGAGTACCTCAAAAGATCTGCAGCATCTTCTGCATTTGGATTAGTTGCTGTTATGACACGTTTTGCAGATCCTCCGGACTCTGTTGAAGATACATTGGAGGCATCACTGCTTACTCTGTCACGGATACCAACTAATTGAGCTTTAGCCTGCATTACAGCCCCTAAAAATATAAAAGAAAACATTAACGAAATCTCACATTGTAAACTTAAGGCAAGATAATGGTTATTAACATTTATAGAGTATAGAGACCAAAAATACAGTGACCAGGTTATTTAAAAATTGCAAATTTGCCCAAAAAAAAGGATTGTTATATCGTAAGAAACGAGAAACTACCTGCAGGCATGTCATTTTTATCTCTACGATTTCTCCGATGACCGTGACGCCATAGCTGACCATCATTATCTTTGTCTGCTGATGCTGATTCTCCAACAGAATTATTCAGAAACTGTGGTGGACTTGAAATCTCCAACAATTCAATATAATTACAGTAAGTTTCTATGTAAAGGCATGGTAAAACAACTTTATCTGTTTAAGTAGAACGATTATGATAACCTCATGAACGTTGAACACGTGCGAACAAATTATCATCACCTCTTTTGTTATTAGAAAAAATACCAATGTTTCTATATTTTAGCGTATCTAAATAAAGTTAAAGAGAGCATGTAGACGCACTAAGGATCCACCTCCTTTGCATAGAGACTTTCCACGAGCCAACCTTATTGTTTGTTTCAAGGCTCGCCCATATATGTGATGTTTTATGAAGATTCATTTAGACATAAAAAAAGACTTGCTACATTCATTCAAAAAAAAATCTTCATTCTGGTTCATTTGTGTGAAAGCTTAGTTCTTTTATATGCAAAATTAATATGAATCTTTGTAAAATTGCTACCAGTCCAAATCTCCGATTAAAAGTTATCATGTTGCTTGGACTAATGATACAACATCAGTATATCAAAGACCCACATTAATCGACTAAAGATACTTGAGCAGTAATTGAATTGTTGCACTCACACTATCACTAGGCATACTGATCACTAGCTTAACGGTGTGTTATCCACATGTCCAAATTGTCATAATCTATAAAGAGGTGCAAAAGCTATATCGTCATATGTTATCAACAATGCCTAACACTTAACGGTAATTAACAGCTGGCTGAGTATTAACAGCATCACATCTATTAAAGCATAGAGCTAAGTCTTATAGAACAAACAATGATTGCATTGCCACTATTTGCCACTGTTGTGCATATGAAAACAAACTAGGGCTAGAATATGAATATCAAACAGGTTAGCTAAAAATTCAAAGAAACTAAGTTGTAAATTTCGAAATCTAGGTCTACTAGATTGAAGGTATAGATGAACAATTAGAGTGAAATTACTTCAGAAAAGGCATCAAATGCCGAAGGAAGTGAAGAGGAAGATGCGGAAGGATTAGGTGGATGGAACAAAGGCTTTTTAAAATCGTTAGCGGTTGTACGGTCACCGGAAACAAGGTCACTCCGGCTGTCTGGATCTTCTTCTTCGTCGGAAGTGATGTATGTTTGTTCATCTTCTTGTTCCTCTTCGGGAGATGAATAACCCTGTATTAAAGACAAGCTCATAGCTATAGCCTATAGCTATACTGCTTCTGCAAGTGTTTGTGTGTGTGCGTGCAAGATAGATAGATGCAGAGAGAGGGTTTGAGTTTGAACAACGAAGCAAGAAAGAAGCTCGATGATTCACTATTTGGGCTTGTTATTTGGCTTGTTGTTGGGCTTGTTATTGGAACTTGTTATTAGACACTAAAGCAACTCGGCCTGGTTTCTACTTTCTAGTGATGAAACTTGAAAATGGAAGAAAAAAATGAGATTTTTTTTAAATTGGCGGGCCGAGTTTCCTTTTATAATATGAGTCAGTGACCATTGAGTGATTCATATCGTAAAAAATTATATCTTCTGGTTATAAAGATTGCTCTAAAAAGATATACATCTTCTGGTAGTCATTAGTTACTAATTAAGTTAAACATGTATTGATTTTGTCATACTAGTATCTCTATTTATCTTTAAATTTTAAGGAAAAACATAGGGAAATCAATTAAATTATCATTGCATCCTTAAATAAGAAACAAATTAGAGAAGGTATGATAATTCCTTAGATATAAATATTCATCATTCATTCTCTCTACTAGGTTTAATACCCGTGTTACACACGGGTAAATAATAATATTTATAAAAACATTATAATCATTATATTTAAGTATTTGTAATATTTAATATTAATGATTTGGCTTCATGTCTCCATCAACTCATGCATGTGAAATATATTATACTCAATTTCCCTCCAAAACTTCATATTATAAAACAAACATTTCCCCCTAAAAATGACCCTCTAAAACCTTGATTTATTAGATAGATTATCTAAATTACGCATCATTGAGTAAATAACAATAATTTGATAATACATTAAAAAAATACATTCATCTTCTATACATTTTATGTGAGCATTTTTTTTAAATATTTTAAATTTAAAACTTGAATGAGAAAAAAAATGATTATAAATGTATTATTAAAAAATACATCCATCTTCTATGTTTTTTGGGCTCCATCAACTAATGCATGTTAAATTCCCTCCAAAACTTCCTATTATAAAACAAAAAAAATTTCCCCCTAAAAATTGTCTCCCCTAAAACCTTAATTTATTAGATAGACTAGGTTTAATACCCGTGTATACACACAGAGTGATTTATACACATGTTGATTTATACACAGATTATCTAAATTACGCATCATTTAGTAAATAGGAATAATTTGATAATATATTAAAAAATACATTCATCTTCTATACTTTTTTTGTAAGTCATTTTTTTAAATATTTTAAATTTAAAACTTGAATGAGAAAAAAAATGATTATAAATGTATTATTAAAAAAATACATTCAACTTTCATATTTTTTGCTCCATCAACTAATGCATGTGAATTCCCTCCAAAACTTCCTATTATAAAATTTCCCCCAAAAATTGCCTCCCCTAAAAGTTTGATTTATTAGATAGACTAGGTTTAATACCCGTGTGTTACACACGGGTTAAATAGTAATATTTATAAAGAAATTATAACCATTATATTTAACAATTTGTAAATATATAACATTTAAGGAGTTGGCTCCATCAACTTGCATGGTGAAAAATTTAGCTAAATGTTACCTTCCAAACTTCCTATTATAGAAAAAAAAATCCCTCCAAAAATTGCCCCCTAAAAGTTTGATTTATTAGATAGATTCAACTATTCCTTATAATTTTTTTTGTGGGTCATAATGAAAAAAAACTAACAAATAAGTATAATTTAACTAAATACAAGTCATAATGTCCCCCTAAACACCAACTCCGCAACCACCCTTGAGGGTTTTGAGAGCGGATTGATGATTTCAAATCAAATTGGGGATTGACGAAGTTTCTTTACATTTTCTTTCCATTTGATCACCATATAAACATAAACAGTACAAGTATTTGCTTAAGTTGAAGGCATGTTGTTGGTTGTCACAATCATAAATTAAATACTTCGAGAGATTTCACATTGTATTGCATTTTGTCAAATCAAATCAAATAACCTCAGTTTAATTTTCTTTAATCAACATTTTTTTTAAATCTTTTAAACATATACATTATTCCAGCTTTGGTTGTACCAAAACATTACTTAATTATGCTAGTTATTTATCGGTTGTCCCACATCAGAGAACGTTTCCAAGTTTTGGAAATTTCTTAACTCGCTTAAACAAAATTAAGAACTTCTTAATCTATATATATAATATCCAACTACCCCTAAATGAGAGTACAAATGGACTTTTACAATACTTGCTAAATAAAAAAACACTATTTTTACAAGTTGAATATATGAACATCAATAAAGTATTTACGTCACGTTAGGTATTTTTGACATTCTTTACTAGATTTGACACTTTCAATCTAGTATATGTTATTATTTTATTTTTTATTTATGTTTATTGCACTTATCAAGTTTTAGAGAATTACAACTATACAATAAAATGTTCACAAAAGTTGAATTTTACTATTTCAAACTTGTACTCTTTAACAGGTAAACTGAGAATTTTGTTCAATAACACATTACATTTATTTTCATTGATGATTTTACTTTCAAATTTTTACTTTCGTTGACGATGCATAGCTAGCTAAAATCAAAAGGACATAATAGGAAAGTTTAGTTTGAATGAGGATGCGTAATAACACAAATGAAAGTTATGAGTACGCTATGGATTATTAACGACAAATGAGTTATATATATTTATCAGTTATTAACGACAAATGAGTTATATGTAGATCATGAAAATTATTTGCACAAAACTTCATGACCAACATGGATACAATTAATGTATTGTGTTTAATACATCTATCTATATATTTATCTATAAAAAATAAGTAAGCATGATCGAGCGCAACCTCTCACAAATTTGTGAGGCCTCATCTATTTTTTTCGATTCTTTTGCTGTACCTAGCTTATAAATAATTTTGTTTTCCGTTTCTCTTTCTTAATTTCTAAATCTTTATTAATATCATTTATTTTTTTAACTAACAAACACAAAAAAAAATTATATGCTTAATGAACGATCATGAATACATTAATTCTCGTTTTCTTAATAAATGGCTATAAACGTACATCTTGATATATTCATGTTTGTTCGGTATCAAAAAATTTAGATAGTATATATGAGTTGCCAACTTTTTTCAAGAGTTTACTTTATGGAGAAGTAAGATAACTATTTTCACAGATTATTCCCCTAAAACTTCAAAATTCACGTTCATATCGGATTTTTTAATGTTTTGTTTAAAAATTAAAAGAGAACCTTATTGACTGAGTTATATTATTATTATTACTATTAAATTAAATAATGAAAGAAACTAAAGAAAGTCATAATATGAAATAGTCAAAATTAAAACAAATATGAATTGAAGGATTTCGTGCGATATATGGGATGCCCCTATGCTTCAGTACGTGCTGATAGTAAAATTTTGTTATGGCTTCTTTGAAGGGTGATTAAGCTTTTAGCTTAAACCTTTTGATTTGACCTGTTTTATATAAAATAGATCTATTAACAGATAGTTAGATAGATAACCCCTCAAGTGTACGTGGATTCGTGGTGGCAGTCCTGGTCTCAATGTAAAGATTCGGGTTTAATTTTCACTTGGTGCACATATGTCGAGTCTAACCCATGGTGATTATATAAGACGTTCAAATTTGATTCTACGTAGAACCAATATTGTGAGACAGGGATAATAGTTCAAACCTCACTCCTTGATCTTGGGTTACTCGATGAGCCGTATTAACGCATGTTGATTTCTGGGGCAGGAATGTCACAAATGAGTAATGGAGCCGAAAACCCCATTTTATTAAAAAAAAAGTTCAATACAAAAATGAATATTATATACTTACTAAAGATGAAGGTTGGTGCTTTGTACATGCAATCACCTTTTTGTCACGTGTCGCTTTGCACCGGTAAACCATGTCTCGTCACATGTCATTTTAATTTTTTTTACTTTGCATATTTACAGTTTTAATCCCTGACTTTTACTAATTGTCATTATGACCCATTTCGACTTTGATGTTTTACTCTACTTTGACATATAATATGACTTTAATATTCTGACTTTGACTTGGCTAAGGTTTTGATCTCTAACTTTTGATATTTCATAGCCTTTTAATATATGACGCCGGCAGCTGCAACGTGTGGCCCGATCTTAAACCTTGTTTATCAACATTCAAGAATCGAATGGTATGGATCGAGCGATATTATTTTAATGAGTTAAAAGTTAACCTTTTATATATATTTCAATTGGTTGGATCCACTTGTTCCCAAAGTCTGAAGGTTTCACTTTCACTGGTTTCTTTCTTGCACCTTCATAATCATATATATTATCTAGCTACTTGACTTTTCAGCCCATATATGCATGGTTGACTTTTTGCCATCCCCTAACGGCTATATATACCCTTTCTCCAGGCAATGCATATCATATCAACAATCAACTCCACACACATTTCATTGACACTTAAAGCTAGCTAGTACACATATCCCGACCAATCATCGGTGGAAATGGAGGTTTCATACCTTACCAAAACACTTGTCATGTTTGCCACTTTCACAACCTTGGCACTAGCCCAAACCTACGGTGGTGGAGGCACTCGTATTGGCTTCTATAAGTCCACATGTCCTAAGGTTGAATCTATAGTCCAGTCAGTAGTTCAGTCTGCAGTTCAAGCCAAGCCCACAAATGCACCTGGTATACTAAGGATGTTCTTCCATGACTGTTTTATTAATGGTTGTGACGCATCTTTACTGATCGATGGCGCGTCAACTGAAAAGGCAGCTGTGCCAAACTCCCTCTTAAGAGGCTTTGATGTTATTGATGCTGCAAAGTCTCAGCTTGAAAAAACCTGCCCTGGAGTGGTTTCATGTGCTGATATTCTTGCCCTTGCTGCCCGTGATTCTGTGGTTCTTGTACGTAACTACATGCTTTTTTTTAATAACTTGTAGATCAATTCTTAATTATGGTCGTTAACCGTTTTTATTAATGTGACATAATGCAGACTGGTGGACGTAGTTGGCAGGTGCCATTAGGACGTAGAGATGGATTGGTATCTCGAGGATCTGATACTGCAAACTTGCCTGCCTTTAATGACCCTATTAGTGTTCAAATCAAAAAGTTTGCAGATAAAGGTCTTAACATTCAAGATCTTGTTACTCTCGTGGGTAAGTATAATAAAAAGCGTTATCGTATATGATGTAACATGATGTTATTTCAATGATAACAAATTAAATTTTTGTGTATATTTTCATATATTAGGAGGACACACAATCGGAACGGCAGCTTGTGGAGTATTCAGCTACAGGTTATACAACTTCAACAATACGAATGGACCCGACCCAGATATCAACCCATCATTCCTTCCCCAACTCCGTGCACTTTGTCCCAATGGTGGTGATAGGTCGGTTCGTGTGGCCTTAGATACAGGCAGTGTTAATAGCTTTGGTAGTTCGTTCTATACAAACTTAAGGAATGGGAGAGGAGTTATTGAATCTGATGCGAAGCTATGGAGTGACCCAACGACGCAAAAGTTTGTACGACGTTTTCTGGGATATAGAGGGCTACTTGGATTGAAATTCGACGTTGAGTTTGGAAAAGCCATGGTGAAGCTGGGTAATGTTGGAGTGAAGACAGGAAAACAAGGTGAAATTCGTAAGGTTTGTACGGCAACCAATTGATAAGGATATTGGGTGAACTTCAATTTGTTGAGTCCATGGCCGGGTTTATTATTTTTCTTCAATGTGAAATAATGCAAAGATTGCATGGTTGAATAGAAGGTTAATTTGTTTGTTGTTTGAAGCTTTTTTTGTTATTTTTGTGAAATGTGATTTAAAAGATGGTTATGTCATGGAGGGTTGTTTTTAAGATTTCACGTGTCTTTGTGTAAATGATAGAAACAGGCTCTAAAAAAATCATAAAAAAGTGCATTAGCATAATGTTCAAAAGATAAAACAGATTGCAAGTTCCTCATCATGTTTTGGGAATTAACTTGTAAAGGTTAGTGGGGTACCTAGCTTGATGTGATCTAGGCTAATTGCGGGCAAGTTTAAAGTTTTGATTTAATACGTACCTACACTAAAGATATATATGAAAACAAACAATATATAAACTATAATAAAAAAATAGCAACAAATATGTATCCATTTATAATTGATATTTTCAACGACTGCATTTGTTATGAAGTTCTTTTAATAACTGTTTAGAATTATATTCGCAGATTTAATTTAAAATTATTTGGACTAACATTTATTTATACTAGATTAGTACCCGTGTACTACACGGATTTTAGTTTTATAGGTTTTAACTTAATTTACATATCAAATTTATTTTTAACATATCTCTTATTAAATCGATTTGAATATTTACAAATATATTTATATAAAAAATCATATGTTATAATAAAGGATATGATTTATAATAGTTGGTAAATTTTTATTGGAACATATCATGTTAGGAGATAATTCATAATAATTGTTAATTTTTTTATTTGAACATATCGAGTTATGAGATAATTAATGATAATTGGTAAAACTTTAATTTAAACATATCGGGTTAGGATAAATAATAATAATTGATAATTTTTTTATTTGAACATATCAAGTTAGGAGATAATTCATGATACTTGGTACATATCAGGTTAAGATATAGATCATGATAATTGGTAAATTTTGTATTTGAACATATCGGGTTAGGAAATAATTGGTTATAATTTGTGAACTTTTAATTTAAACATATCGGGTTATTTCGAATATGGAGCATACCATGACCCGTCTAAAAATTCTCCATCAAATTAATTTAGAACATGACACCTAAGCAAAATCCTATGTGGAATAGTTAAAATGGTGACATGTGGATGTGTTACTCAATTATTAGAATAGGTAGATTTTTTAGTATGTTTTATAATCATATATTATACTCATACTTGATAAAAATATACATATATGCCCCCCTAAAAGGCAGAATTTGTGAAATATAAATAATTGTACACGGTTGTTTGTTTTAAAACTAAAGTATTTAAAACGGGTGCAAGAAAAAGAAAACTAACTATTGTAGATTTAAACCCGAATATTAAGACTAGATGTAACGATTAATGTCTATATTGTGAGTACTTTTTTAATTATGTGATGACTGAACAATGAATATTATATCAAAATTCAAAAATTTATTTAATGGTTAATGTCTATTATCATTATTTAATCATTTAATTAAGCATATATTTATAAATAAAAGCAAAACATAATAAAATACAAAAAAACATGTATGAAACCGCAAAATAAACTAGTCTTCAAGTTCTATCATATGATTCATCCAATAATGCTCAGCTCATTCCGTCGTTAGAGAATTATGCGCTTCTTTGGTGGTGGGATTGCTACAAGATAATGGGGGTGGTTTCTTTGTGTCATCCGGTGGTGTCATGGTGGTGGTGGTGGTTATTGGTTAGTGATGAAGAAGAGCCTTTTTGTGGTGGGTTGGTTTCTTAAATTGATATTTTAGTCCCTAGAGGTAAAATGACTAAACTAACCCTGGAGTTAACAGAATATTTTTAACGATCGTTAGTAAAATGATCAAAATGACAACTTTTTAAAAAACTAAACACGAAAGCGACAACTTTGTATAAAATCAAACACCAAACCGACAAAAAAAACATAAATACTAAAGTGGTCAAATCGATACAAACTCACGGACTAAAATGACTATTTTTTTCGGTTAACGCAACATTTATGTATTTGTATCACCTAGAGACGAAACACCCACCCATGGATTCATTAAGAGCCAGAGGAGAATGGCCCAACTAAACTTCAGCCCACCTTTATAATTCCTTGTAAAATAGTAGTTAGTTACCATATATATTTTTTAATTTACTGTTTAAAATAGTAGTTAGTGACCATATATATTTTTTCTTTAAAATGATAATACACGTGAAGAGAATTTTATTCATCATAATCTTCTTTTTCCAACTCCAAGCGTTTTATCGCGTACGATTGAAGCTCTCTTTTATATATCCCCTAATATTAAATTTACAGTTTGTTGTGTGTATTTTGCATAAAGTCCTATAGAGCTCAAACTGTGAAACCAAATATTATTAAGTGAAATTAGTTCAATTTAGTTAACATCATTTTTTTTATTTAAACACCTAGTGGTCCAGTCATATTATTGGTCACTGTCGCTCATAAAAGTGACGTGGCTCAAATCATTGTAAGTGTAAGTTGATAAAATGGTATTTAGGAGTAAAAATAGTGTTGTTAAAAAAAAGTTAGATTGCACTAAATTAAACATAAAAAAAGGTTATAATATAAAAATAAAAATTAATTCTTTTGGTCAAATTAAGACGTTGAACACCATTAATATATATGTACTCACGTTGAGGATTAGTTGAGAATTTAGATGCCTTACCCGTGAATCGTTCCTTTCTTCTGTCGGACAATATTAAAATTACCTTATTCACACGTTTTGACGTTTTCAATAAAACATATATATAAACTATAATTGTCTTTTGATTTTTTATTATTTCTTTAAGCTTCACACCAGTTTAAACATATATTAATTAAGGGGCTGTTTGGTAAAATCTGAATCATTAAGTGCTGAATTGTTAAGAGGTCTGAACCATTAAGAGGTTCCATCAATAAGAGGGATGTTGAGATACAACTTTAGATGAGTATAAAGTTAGTATATGCTCCATTCAGTTTCATTCAGCATCTCTCAGTCTCTTAACCATTCAGCACTTAACTGAACCATTCAGAGGCTATTTTTTTTCTGAAACAAACGTTCTGAATGCTGAATGCTGAATGGTTAAGCACTGAACTGAACCATTAAAAGGTAAACAAACAGCCCTAATTCTTTCACTTGTAGGGTTAAGTTTATGCATGCAACTTTAATAGAAAGATTCCATGCATACACTTTAATAATTTTTTTGAATATTCAAACTTATTAATCTCTAAAAACAGTTGTGCTTATGACCGAGACCCAACTTGTTCTTTAACATTTATTATTCTTTCTTTTCTAGCTTGTTTCCTTGCAGTATCACATATGGTCGATTTTCATTCTCACACCAGGCTATAAATACATGGGTCATGTTATGTCGATCTCAACATATCACCTCTATATATATATCATCTTTACTTAGTTAACACAAAATACAAATCTTAGACACACAACATATCGATGATCACTTCATACTATATATAGCAATAATGAAGGTTTCTTCCATAAGTAAAATTGTTTCTTTATTGCTTCTCTTGTTAGCCACACTCACAACCTTGTCACTTGCCCAAGGCAATCGTGGCGGTAGTACACGTGTTGGCTTTTACAGGTCTAATTGCCCTAGGGTCGAATCTATAGTTCAGTCAGCGGTTCAATCTGCTATACGAGCCAACCCCACAATTGCACCCGGTTTACTAAGGATGTTTTTCCATGATTGCTTTGTTAATGGTTGTGATGCGTCTATATTACTTCAGGGCCCCTCGACTGAGAGGACAGCAGGGCCAAACTCCCTTTTGAGAGGCTTTGAAGTTATTGATGCTGCAAAGTCTCAACTCGAAACAACATGTCCTGGAGTGGTCTCATGTGCTGATATTGTTGCTCTAGCTGCCCGTGATTCAGTGGTCCTGGTAAGTATACAAGCATGCTAAACCTCTTACATACGTCAATATATATGGTGATATATACTTCAATAAAACTTGTAGAGCATGATGCTCAACTATGGACAATAATAATTTTTACATGACATCATGCAGGCAGGTGGACGTAGTTGGCAAGTACCGCTGGGACGTAGAGATGGCTTGGTTTCGCAAGCATCAGATACTGCAAACTTGCCTGCCTTTAATGACCCTATGAGTATCCAAATTCGTAAGTTCGCTGATAAAGGTCTTAACACCCAAGATCTTGTTACTCTTGTCGGTAAGTACGTAGAAAAAATTAACATACCCTAACTACTACGCGTACATTTATAATGTTTTGCATGGTTAATTATAAATAAATGTGATTATTATATATTTGCAGGTGGACATACAATTGGAACATCAGCTTGTGTATTGTTCAGCTACAGATTATACAACTTTAACAATACTAATGGACCTGACCCGGAAATAAACCCAGCATTCCTACCGCAACTCCGAGGCCTTTGTCCCAATGGTGGTGATGGGTTGAGGCGTGTGGCCCTTGATACAGGAAGTGAAAATAGTTTTGGCAATTCATTCTACGAAAATTTGAGGAATGGGCGGGGAGTAATTGAATCGGATGCAAAACTATGGAGTGACAGAAGGACGCAGAGATATGTACAAGGGTTTTTGGGGGGAAGTGGATCTAGATTCAATGCGGAGTTTGGAAGAGCGATGGTGAAGATGGGAAATATTGAGGTTAAAACAGGGAGACAGGGTGAAATTCGTAGAGTTTGCACATCAACCAATTCATAATTAAATATGTGGATCGGATGCACATATATATATATATCACAATTCAGAAGTTAATTAACGGAACTTTCAAAAAGTGATTGAAAATTGTATTGATATGTTTGAAATGTAATAAGATTGAAAATTGTATTTTATTTGTTTATTTCAAAGTTACTAGATTAGTATCCGTATACTACATGGATTTTAGTTTTATAGGTTTTAACTCAATTTACATATTAAATTTATTTTTAACATATCTCTTATTAAATCAATTTGGATTTTTACAAATATATTCATATAAAAAATCATATGTTACAATAAAGGATATGATTTATAATAGTTGGTAAATTTTTATTGGAACATATCAGGTTAGGAGATAATTCATGATAATTGTACATTTTTTTTATTTGAACATATCGAGTTATGAGATAATTAATGATAATTGGTAAAACTTTAATTTGAACATATCGGGTTAGGATAAATCATAATAATTGATAAGTTTTTTATTTGAACATATCAGGTTAGGAGATAATTCATGATACTTGGTACATATCGGGTTAATATATAGATCATGATAATTTGTAAATTTTGTATTTGAACATATCGGGTTAGGAGATAATTGATGATACTATGTGAATTTTTAATTTAAACATATCGGGTTATTTCGAATATGGAGCATACCATGACCCGTCTAAAAATTCTCAATCAAATTAATTAGAACATGACACCTAAGCAAAATCCTATGTGGAGTAGTTAAAATTGTGACATGGGGATGTGTTACTTAATTATTAGAATAGGTAGATTTATGGGTATATGATTTCACTCACGACGTGAAATTAAAGACATATATTCTTAATTAATTTTCATGTTCAATAGATGCCTCGGTAAAATGCTTAGAAGGATTGTGAAGACGGGATGTTATATGTAATATATGATTTTGGAGAGATCGAATAGAAAGGCCGGCCTTAAGGTTTTTTTTTTTTTCTTCCAAATTTTATGTTATTTATAGCTAAGCGCTGGTAGCGTAGAGTATGCATATGTGTAAAATAACAACTCTCTTAATTTTAGACCCACTTATATATATGTAGCATATGGCTATCGTAAGTATAGTACGTGTGATATATATTCCAGACTTATTATCGACTTAAATACCTTTTATTCAACTCCTAGTCCTAATCTACGTACGTACTACTGTTAACACACACCACTATATATATAAATTAATCTACAGTACATTGCATAATGTGAACACTCAAATGTTAATTACAATAAGGATTTCTATAGACACGTCTAAGTTATTTATAATTACTAGAACACACATAAAATAGAATTTCAATTAAGGTGTGTGTACGTTGATCATGCGTTCCTACCGTTCTCGATCCTTAGGTATCCTAGCTTTTGCCCCAGCCCGCACTTTGAGGTTGGTGGCCACCTTCTTTGTTGACATGCAGAGGCCGGTGGCCAAGTGCTTTTACCTTATATATATATGAAGTAGCTAGCCAGTTGATATATAAACTTGTCCGGATCGAGAGATTTCCCACGTACAGACGTACTTGAGGCCATCATTTCACCAGCTCTTCCTAAGTATCACCCCAAAACGAATAATATAAAGCCCGGCCATGCAATATACAAGAAGAACCATACATCACAACTCTAAACTTCCACGCTTCTTAAAAAAAAAGTCTGTTTGTCTTATTTCTTTTTTATATATGTTTTGTTAATTAATGATATATAATCAGTGATATACTGATATAAATTTAAAGTGCGTTATATAAAGGTGGTTGAAACCGATTTCGATTTTGTGCATGCATGGTTTCTGGTCCGACTAATTGGTTCGCTTAAAATTTGAAAACAATAATATTATTTAATTGAACACAACTGACTATAATAATTTTTTTATTTTTAGTGTTTCCCTAATTCATATACAAAAACTCTTTTTTTCAATGGGTAGTGTGTTAATTTCTCTTTGACTTGGCTTGTTTTAGAGAATGAAAGTCAGCTTCCCGGCCAATTCATCATATTTTATTTATTTAATGCTCTTTTAAAATGATATGGTTACCTAGCTACTTGGTCCATATATGCATACATGCATGCATGCAGTAGTAATTGAAAGTTTCCAAGCATGGTAAATTAAGCTAGCTGTGTCCGTGATCGATTCATATCCAACTTGTTCTTGAGTTATTTAATATTGTTGACTTAATTTCACAACCTAGCTTGTTGGTTCTTCTGTTAGCCACATTCACAACCTTGACACTAGGGCAAAGGCACTCGTGTTGGCTTTTACGGACTACCTGCCCTAGGGTCGAATCCATAGTCCAGTCAACAGTTCAGTCTACCGCTCGAGCCAACCCCGCACTCGTGTTGGCGTGTTCGATCGATCCGGTCCTTTGACTCCGTTTGTTTTAGATAAATGAAAGTAGACTAGCTTCTCAATTTTATCATATATATTTTATGTTTTTAAGATGGTATGCTTAATTAATTAGCTACCGACTAGTGATCTTTTGGTGTTAGTGGTTAAGAGAAATGGTTTAAAAACTGGACCGTACCAGACGCTAAACAGTTCTTATAACTTTTTTATCAGTCGGACCGGGGACGTATTTTGAATTCTAATTTAAACACAACATAAGTTCAATAATATTAAGTTATACCACAAAAATCATAATCTAAACAAATTAATTTTAACGTCAAGAATCACAAAAAAATAATAATTTAAACAAGTTTTAACGTAAAAATAAAACCAAATCATCATCATAAGTTCTAAGTTCAAAAGTCACGACAAGTATCTAAATCATCATCATTTAGTACAACGAGCTCATCATCTTAATCCCTTAAAACATCAACATATTAACTTTTATCACCTAAATTACAAAAACAAATAGATGGAAACATAAAATATAAGAAAATTAAACAAAATAATATATATTTAATATTAACCTGGTTCAAAGCGGTTCTGGCTCCGGTTCGACTGGTTCAAACGGTTCATAAACATGTATCAAACCGTGTATTATTGAACCTGGATTTTTTTAAAAAGCGGTCCAACCGCGTTTGGACCGACCGGTTTATCACCATTGGTTAAGAGGCGGGTGAGAATTTGCTTCAGAGATCTTGTGTTCAAATCCAGACAATAACATTTAAATACTAACTTGGTGATAATAGTCGCCTAATCTACGGTTTTAAAAAATTTAACTAGCAACTAGCTAGCTACTGGTCCATGCATGGCATGCATGAATTATGAATGCAATTTTTAAAGAAAGTGTATATTAATTAACTGTAAATATATAATATATATATAGTTCGTTCTTTTTTGAATATTGAAAATTTCCAAGTACAGCTAGTTATGTCCATGATCCAAATCCAACTTGTTCTTGAAAGTTTGAAGTTCCTGTGTCTCCTTCCTTGCACCTGCAGCTCCATATTAAGTTGAAATTAATTTTATAAACTTAAATACCATACATGGGTTAATTATCATACTCATACAAAGACTATAAATACCATGCCCTCCCTGCTATTATACATCATCTCATTTAGGAAACACATTACCTACTTAACCTAAAACACAAGTTTTATTTTACTCAATCACATCAATATATATATACTAGCTAGCTAGCTAGCTTCTTTGTTAATTAGCAATGGGGGTTTTTTCCTTTAGCAAAACTCTTATCTTGTTGGTTCTCCTGTTAGCCACATTCACAACCTTGACACTAGCTCAAAGCAATCGTGGTGGCACTCGTGTTGGCTTCTATAGATCAACTTGCCCTAGGGTCGAAACCATAGTCCAGTCAGCGGTTCAATCTGCTGTACGAGCCAACCCAACAATGGCACCTGGTTTACTAAGGATGTTTTTCCATGACTGTTTTGTTAATGGTTGTGATGCATCTATATTACTTCAAGGCCCCTCGACTGAGAGAACAGCAGGGCCAAACTCCCTTTTGAGAGGCTTTGAAGTTATTGATGCTGCAAAGGCGCAACTCGAAACCACCTGCCCTGGAGTGGTCTCATGTGCTGATATAGTTGCCTTAGCAGCACGTGATTCTGTGGTCCTCGTAAGTAGATGCTTTCGATCTTAGCCCTTTTTATATCATGGTGCTTGTACATCAATGCTTAACTATATATAGTTGTTAATCGTTTTATTATGACATCTTGTAGACCGGTGGGCGTAGCTGGCAGGTACCATTAGGACGAAGAGACGGATTGGTTTCACAACATCGGATACCGCAAACTTGCCAGCTTTTAATGACCCAATCAGTATCCAAATCAGAAAGTTTGCTGATAAAGGACTCAATACTCAAGATCTTGTTACTTTAGTAGGTAAGTTAAAACAAATAAATGCACAATAAGCATTATATATATAGAATGTGATGACACGTTGGTTATATATTAAATTTTGATTTATTTATGTGTACCAGGAGGACACACAATTGGAACAGCAGCTTGTGTATTATTCAGCTATAGATTATACAACTTTAACAATACCAATGGACCCGACCCGGAAATAAACCCATCATTCCTGCCACAACTCCGAGCACTTTGTCCCAATGGTGGTGATGCATTGAGGCGTGTGGCACTCGACACAGGTAGCGAAAATAGTTTTGGCAATTCGTTCTATGAAAACCTGAGAAATGGGCGTGGAGTTATCGAATCAGATGCAAAACTATTGAGTGACCGGAGGACGCAAAGGTTTGTGCAAAGGTACTTAGGGGGAAGGGGGCAAAGTGGATCAAGGTTCAACGCGGAGTTTGGAAGAGCAATGGTGAAGATGGGTAATATTGAGGTGAAGACCGGAAGAGAAGGTGAAATTCGTAGAGTTTGCAGTGCAACAAATTGATGTGGATGGGTTTAACACAATTCAGAAGTTAATTAAGTTGTTAATAGATGAACCTGCAATAAGTACGTGTTTGAGACTTGTATTGATTAATTTGTTTGATATGTAATTAATAAGATTAAAAATTTGATTGATTTGAAGATTTTTTGTTGCTACATGATTAATTTTGTTCATGACTTCAAAGATATTAATTCTTAACTTTCATGTTCTAAAATATATAGAGTTAATTAGAGGAAGGATATATATGATTATAGACATGCACAAAAAAACCGGTTCCATACCCGACCCGGCGGGTTGGACCCGGAACCGGTTCCGGTTCGTACCCGGTGGACCCCGTACCCGGTGGACCCGGTTTCATACCCACCGGTTCCTCACCGGTTCCTGTTTTATCAAGTGTACCCGGACCCGACCCGAACCCGGTTCCTACCCGACTGTACCCGGACCCGATTGGAACCGGGTAGGAACCGGTTCCGACCGTTTTTTTTTTTTTTTGTTTCTAGCCGTTAAAAAACGGCATTATAGCCGTTGGAGATGGTTTCTAGCCGTTTTTTTGGTGTTTTAATGCCCCCTAACACCCATTTAGCTAGTATAAATATATGTTTGATGTTTGGGTTGATTACAATACTCGAAAACGCAAAAAACGCAAGCAAAAAACGCAAAAAAACGCAAGCAAAAAACGCAAAAAAACTCTCTCTTTTCATCTCTTTCATTTTCGTTAATCTCGAAATGGCATCACAATCCGCAACCGGTTCTTCTCAAGCCCCCAATGTTGTTCAAGTTCTTCAACATAACCGGAGCCAAAGAGTGTGGCAACATTGGGATTTAGTTGAGATGAGTGACGGGTCACACAAAGCTCGTTGCAAGTATTGTGGAGCTTTGTTGGGGGCGGTTTCAAACTCGACTTTGGACAAGCATATTACCAAGAAGTTTTGTCCGGTGTTGAAAAATGCCCCCGAGTCCGATCAAGCCGATATGGGGGGTGGTGGCGAAATATTTCATTATAGCGTCGATATGGTTCAAGATCGTATGGCGAAGTTCGTGATTCAAAATTGTTTGCCATTCAACCACTTCGACAACCCGCAATTGACGGCTTTGATTCGGGAAACACTTCAACCTCGTTACACCCATGTAAGTCGTATGACCCTTAGACGATATTGTTTGAAATTGTGGGGAGTTTGTAAAAAAGATTTAATTGTGTTTTTTCAAAACTTACAAACCGGTGTTAATTTAACTAGCGACGTTTGGTCGGCTCCACACGGTTGCATTGAGTCTTATCTTTGTGTAACCGCTCATTGGGTGGATCCCGATTCGTGGCAAATGATGAAACGTACCATTGCTTTTGATCTTTTTCCGATTCCACATAGCGGAGATGATTTGTTTGAGCTTTTAGATAACGTAATACAAACTTATGGTTTACAAAACAAAATATTTTCAATGGCTTTTGACAACGCTTCAAATAATACTAATGCGGTTGATAAACTTATGGTAAAATATAAACCGATTTGCAACGGTGATTTTTTTCATAGTCGATGTGTCGCGCATATTATTAATTTGGTAATGAAAGACGGGCTAGGGTCCGAATTATGTTCCCAATATATATATACGTTTAAATGTATGATTTATTCGGTTTTTAAAGCTAAAAGGCAAATTTGTCAAGATTATAAACAATTTTGTAGAGATACGAATTCGAGATATTTAGGTGCGAATTGGGATACACCTCACCGTTGGAACTCGACATGCGACATGTTAGAGAGTGCCTTGAAACAACGGGATGGGTTGAAAGTTTTTCATAGTAGTCTTGTATCGGGCGGGTTAGCCGACGAGTTTTCGGAAAAGTGTTGGAAATTTATACCAAAACTTGTTGAATTTCTTGGCGTTTTTAAAAATTCAACTAAAAACTTATCGGGGGTTTATTACCCGACTAGTAGTTTGGTGCTTTACGAATTATATTTAATGTCTCTTAATATTAAAACTTTTGAAAATAAAATTTTTTTTAAAGAAATGACACCGGCGATGAAAGAAAAATTTAAAAAATATTTTTTAGAGCTCCCTTCGGTTTTTACTTGTGCCGCCGCTTTAAACCTGTTTTATAATATTACGGGAGTCGAATGTTTAATTCAAGAAATTTTTGACAATTTGGATATCCATATGGATAACCCAAATCACGCAACGGAAGCAAAAGCAAAATTTAATCACGATTTTCAAAGACTTTTTGATGTTTATCACTTAAGATACGGGCCAACAACGGTTACACCATTTTCACAATCGGAGGCTAGCTCAAGTAAGCCGATGAAGGACCCGAAGAAAAACTTTTTAAATGTTGTTCGGGAATCCGTGGCAAAAAAACAAAAGGGTGCCGCTCCTAGTAGCGAGCTCGGTAGATATAGTGGAACGGATTATACTTCCACTATGTCGGCCGATGACATTGAGAGTTTTGATATATTGGCTTGGTGGAAAGGAAGGGAAATGGAATTTCCGGTTCTTTCCGCCATGGCCCGTGATTTACTAAGCTCCCAAGCTTCTACGGTAGCTTCGGAATCGGCTTTTTCTACTAGTGGCAGGGTAATATCTTTACGGAGGACCCGACTTTCTCCGGAGGCTGTGGAGATGTGCATTTGTCTCAAAGATCACTTGGACGCGATTGATCGCAAACAACACCTAACGAGCTTAGAAGACGACATCGAACCGGAGGCAAAAATACATGATGAAGAGGTTGAGGAGGGACTATCAACCGGAATATCCGATGAAGAACTCAAAGAAGACGAAAGAAGAAGAGGAAAAAAATGAAGAAGCTTAGATTTCAAAAATATATATATTGACTTTGTTTAAAAATAGTAGTTTTTTTGTATCGTAACTTCAATATCTTGAATTTGGTTAACTCTTTTCACTTGAAATAAATCGTATTTATTTAGTAACTTTATATTGTACGCAAAACCAAAAAAAAAGTAAAAAAAACAAAAAAAAAAAAATTACACGTCATACCCGGTTTGGACCCGACCCGGGTAGGAACCGGACCCGAACCCGACCCTACCCGGTTCCACAGGGTAGGGTTTTACCCCCACCCTACCCGGACCCGGTTCGTACCCGGTTCCACCCTGCACCCGGTTCCAAACGGGTTTGGGCCCCCCGTACCCGGTTTGTACCCGGTTCCGGGTCCAAAAAAAAACCCGGTTTGTGCACGTCTATATGATTATACAGAAAATTCAGGTTTTATTAGGAATTGAAGGCAAGAAAAAAGAAATATATATACGTGAAAGTACGTTGATTCATTAAATAAACGAACGGGATTGTTTTGAATTGATTAGTGTACGTAAGATTGTATGTAATTAATATGGCGTGAAAATTAGGTTGAGCTAGCTAGGTGACACTCTATCATGCCTGGCTGGCTCAGTTGAGTCTATATATTTCTCCAAATGTTGTAGTACGTGAATGGTATACTCAACATCACACTAGGTACGTACGTTTTATGTCTACCAAATGCAAACAAACTAATAATACTAGCTAAAAACATAACAATCTTTTTTTAAACGGCGGTTGGTGCAACGATCTATGATCATCGAAGCACTTAGTGGTGCAAGAACCGAGATCGAAACCCAACCTTAACACCAATAGGTGTTTTTCGTTGGCAATGGGGCTCCGCCATTAATGCGAACGCAACGGTAGCTCACCACAACCCTCCTTACGGGCCAAGTTGATCGGATTCAAAACTTATCACTCAACTGTTCCATGGATAAACCGGGCATGAATCTTTAACCATGTCACGTAACACAAAACCGGGTGGTAGCCCGGGACGAGCTTTCTTGCCAATATCCACAAAAAGTGACACTAGTTTAGATTTAACTTGGGTCTCCTATATATAAAGAACCCAAGTCATCTTATCACTAAGCCACCTACTTCTGGTCAATGCCGGTCTCACCATATTGCCACCAATGTAGCATATATAACTATGTCACAAACGTGTCTAGCGTGTAGCTAGACACCATATATTAGTGTCACCAATGTAACACATTTAACAATATCACTAACGTGTCACATCTTATAATGCCCACAGTTTTAATATCTAATTTTCTTATGAAAGAAGGATAATTTATAAAAGAAGTTTTTTATAATACACATATATTGTTACTTAAAAGATTAACGCGTACACCTTTTTGATTCGAAAGCTATGAAAATTGAAATGATATATGCCATACCCGTTGAATTTTCGTACGCTTCCTATTGAAGACATTGTTCTCTATACATTAAAAATTAGTTAAACTCTTTTGGTCAATTTAGTATATCAAACATCACTAGTTTAATTACTGACGTTACGTACGTTAGATTATAGGTGGAGATGGCGAATTGATCATTTCTACGTGTTAAATAAATGGTATCTTATAAACACGTTTTGACGTTTTCAATCAAACATAAATAAATGTATACCGTATTATTATTTTATACATTTTGTGCCAGTGATATAAATTTATGAACCGACATGGTAGAGTGGACTGGTGGAGCCTTGTTTGAATACAGGTATATTTTCTTTATTATTTAGTGTTATCAAAACGTGTCTACACATCCAAAACGTGTCTAAAAGTGGATTTAGTTTAAAAAACGAGAAAAGTAATATTTATCCACATTAAAATCGAGTCAAGCAAAATCTAACTGTACTCATTTTAACGGCTTTAAAACCATGTCGTCAAACTTTCCACCCACACCACCCGAAAATTCTAATCCCTCTTGCACGAATGCACCCCAAAAAAGCCTAAACTCAAAAATTTTATCCTAAAAGCTAAACCATAAGACAAAAACTATGTTTTAAAACTAAATCCTAAAATCTAAATTTTAGAAGCTAAAATTATACAGTTCGACAATACGGTCTCAATGCATGCCGCTTAAATGAGTTCAATCAAAGTTCGTTTAATAGCAACTTCCAATGTGGTGTAGTGGTAAGAGGCTTGGATTCTCCAAAAGAGACCCGAGTTCTAGTCCCACTACCACCACTTTGAAAGGGGCAAATTTGGGGCAATGAAGGGAGACTTGTGGCAACACAAGTTCGATCTCTGAGCCAAACGGGATTTACCACTAGCTTGTCGTCGTGCCTACGGGCGGACGGGTTAGTGGGTTTCCCCCGAATTGGAGTCGGGTTAATAGGTGGGTTTCGGCTACCCAGCACTGTCTGTGTTCGCAGAGCGTTTGGGGTTGCCTTTCGCCATTGGGTTACCCCGGATAGCCGGGCTTTATTCGTTTCGCTGTAAAAAAAAATTCGTTTAATATGCTTTTTATAAGATATTAAGATTTAAAACATTTCTCATGTTTTTTTAGGTTAAAATTTATTTCTCATTATATCCTAGCTATAAATTTATTATCCACAGTTGAATAAACCCGGCCAATTTAAATATCGGCCGAAATCCTACTTGTTTTGTTTGTTCCTTGACTTGGCTCGTTTAATTTAAATAATGAATGTCAACTTTAATTTCAGTTCTTTATATTTTATATATATGCTTTTTTTAAAAGATACACACATACCTAAACCTAAACTTGGTCCATGCATGCAACTTTAATTGAATGTTTCCATATTAACATTGAAGTTTCTGTGTCTCCTTCCTTCCTTAACCTGCTCCATGTTGAGTTTGAATATGATCGACGTACTTTCATTATTTCATCCTCCCACAAAGACTATAAATACCTTCTATATATGTCCCAACATCATCATCATCTCATTACTAATTACAACCTCAAACACAAATCTTTGACATATATATATAAAATCACATCATACTAAATTAGCGCGCAAAATGGAGCTTTCTTCACTAAACAAAATGGTTGCTTTGTTGGTTCTACTGTTAGCCACACTCACAACCTTGTCACTAGCCCAAGGCAATCGTGGTAGTGGTGGAGGCACCCGTGTTGGCTTCTATAGCTCCACTTGCCCTAGGGTTGAATCCATAGTTCAGTCAGCGGTTCAGTCTGCTGTGCGAGCCAATCCCACAATCGCACCGGGTTTATTAAGGATGTTCTTCCATGATTGTTTTGTTAATGGTTGTGATGCATCTATATTACTTCAGGGGCCCTCCACTGAGAGAACAGCAGGGCCAAACTCCCTTTTGAGAGGCTTTGAAGTTATTGATGCTGCAAAGACGCAACTCGAAACAACTTGCCCCGGAGTGGTTTCTTGTGCTGATATTGTTGCACTAGCTGCTCGTGATTCTGTCGTCCTCGTAAGTAGCTAGATGTTTCCTTTAACCTATTCTATCATGGTGTTTGTACATTAATTAGCAACTAGTAATTAACTGATTGCTTAGCTATGGTTGCTAATTGTTTTTATTATGATGTCTTGTAGACCGGTGGACGTAGTTGGCAGGTACCATTAGGGCGTAGAGATGGATTGGTTTCACAAGCATCAGATACTGCAAACTTACCTGCCTTTAATGACTCAATCACTACTCAAATCAGTAAGTTTGATAATAAAGGCCTCAACATCCAAGATCTTGTTACTCTTGTCGGTAAGTCGAACCTACAAATTAGTACATGTATACAATAATTACTACACATGTCTAGAATGTTAATTATGACGTCAATTATATACTGAAAGTATGATTTATTTTTGTTTACTAGGTGGACACACTATTGGAACAGCCGCTTGCGCATTATTCAGCTACAGATTATACAACTTCCAAAATACCAATGGACCTGACCCTGATATAAACCCATCGTTCCTACCACAACTCCGAGCACTATGCCCAAATGGTGGTGATAGGTCGAGGCGTGTAGCCCTTGACACTGGTAGTGAAAATAGTTTTGGAAATTCATTCTACGACAACTTGAGGAATGGACGCGGAGTTATTGAATCAGATGCAAAACTATGGAGTGACAGGAGGACACAAAGGTTTGTACAAGGATTTATGGGGCAAAGTGGATCAAGATTTAATGCCGAGTTTGGGAGAGCAATGGTGAAGATGGGTAATATTGAGGTGAAAACAGGTGGACAAGGTGAAATTCGTAGAGTGTGTACCGCAAGAAATTGATAAGAGCTAGTCATGTGAAAGGGTTTAACACAATTTAAAATTGAAGTTGTTAATAGACATGATTCAAAAAAGTGTGAGAATTGTATTGATTTTTTTATATGTAATAAGATTAAAAAAAATTTTTATTTTATTTAATCAAAGATCTTTATTTATTGGTAGATGATTTTATTATGACATGATTTTATTCATAACGTTAAAGTACGTAAGTTAGCAGGCTATAATAATTTTATAATTGTGTTAAATCCCTAAAGGGGTTAGTTTACTTTATTAAAATCAAAGTGGAACAATCCTCAGCGACTGAAAAATAAATAACAAAACGGACGGTGACATATATTTTAATTTATTCTGTTACAAAATAAATTAGCTTCCGTCAAACAAAATTGGCTATTAAATTTTTATTGACAAAACACCTTTGTTTAATACAATACTTTATATTAGTTATAGCTCTAGAATTTGGAAAGCAGGCATACTGGTATAGATATACAGGTTTTAAATTCGAAGAATAAATTATATAGCCATTTAGGGTTTGTAAAAATTCAACAATTTATAGACAGCCGCTAAACAATAAGTGAATTGAAGATAAAGTATATAAAAAGATGCCGTATAAAAAGAGATCATAGATTTGGGCATAGGTCCGCGCGTTAATATATTAAAGTGATATCAAATAAGCTATTGATTGATAGCTGATGGGTCACTGGTCTATTCAATCATTTTTATTCGTTGAACACGGAACTTCAACTAGAGATCATCATATTTAGGAGAAAATGCACTTAATGCGAGTAAACTACATGTGCCAACCTGAAATCTCTATTAACTGTTTATGTCACATGTTGGATTTGAAGCTAAAACCCTTCATTTAACAGTGTGCCAACAAGAAATTAGGCTCCATGAGAGGGAGAAGATGTAAGTCTCGCATTGGTTGAGCATGAGAATGAAACCTATGTGGATTAAACTCTTCTCTACAAAGTACACATTTTGTCTTGATGAGCATCACGTCAAGTGAAAACAAAAACCAAATTTTGTTTGGTATGTGGTAGTGAAATTGATGAGAGAATAGAATGAACGATATAGTGAATGGACAAATGAATGAAATGAGTTATGCCATTATCTTCTTTGGTTATCTTATACGAATGAAATGAATCATTATTTCGTGTTGATTGGTAGACAAATTCAAATACAAATCACTTAAAAGAACAAAAATACCCTGTCATAGTTATAGGTCGGGTCTTGATTCAACGAAGGATTAGGTCATGATTTGATACACGAGTCAATACATGAGTCGAGTCAATTCATGAGTCGAGTCATGGATCATAATTCATATCATGATTCATGTGTCATGATTTGGTTCATGACTCGAGACACGGGTGGGCCGGATTATGATTCGAGATATGAGTCTAGTCATGAATCAAATCATGCATTAAAAAGATTATTCAAAAACCAAGAGGAATTGAAAATGATAATGGTTCTATTAACATTAACCAACCATAGATACTTGTTTCATTTCTGTCGTAATAGCCCCATTCTACGAATTGAACAACATTATGACGTAGTTTAATAAACGTGGAAGTATTAATACCCCTTGTGAGTTGCATACAAAAGTGCAAAAGTTGAAACACAACAAACCAGCAACAACACCATCAACATCTTCCTTCACTCCGAGTGTCGCCACCACACACTCCACCATCTCCGACACCGGCACCTCAACATGTCTTCAAATTCTCTTCTCACTTCAATCTCCCCAATCTTCAACCATCGCCCCAAACCCACATCTCTCTGCTCCTTCAATCGATCAACTCTCTCCACATCCCAAACCCAATTCAAAACCACTTTCATCTCCAACTGTTCTTCAACTCCCACTCATACCTCAAAAGACGATACCCCAATTGAACTCAGTACGCTTTTTTCAACTTAAAATTCAAATCTCATGCTTTTGGTTTAATAACTTGTTTCTTTTCAGGGTTCCCTGCGTTTCCAACAGTGCTTGATATCAATCAAATTCGTGAAATTTTGCCCCATAGGTTTGTGATTGTGATTGTGATTGTGTTTTGAAGTTGTGTTTTTGATGGATTGTTGTTTGTAATTGTAGGTTTCCGTTTCTTTTGGTGGATAGAGTGATTGAGTATAATCCAGGGGTTTCAGCAGTTGGGATCAAGAATGTGACTATTAATGATAACTTTTTTCCTGGCCATTTTCCTGAGAGGCCAATAATGCCTGGTGTGCTAATGGTTGAGGTAACTAAACAAACACTTCATTCATCCCTCTTATGTTGTTGTATGTAATAATGCATAAGTTCTTTGCAAATTGTATCGTGTGCGTTTCTACTTAGTAATCTTGATTTATAATTGCTTGCATTGGTTTCTGCCACTTGTCCGTCTGCAAGCTTCGATTTACCTGATTTCATCGGCTTGCAGGGTGCTGGAGTTTTCTTTAACAGGTTCTCATGGTTATAAAATGAAATAACTTAGGCTAGACAATGGCAATTAAAGAATGAAATCAGTCAAATCAAAGGCATAAAACACACATGAACAAAGATTGCAATGTTTAATTTTGTTTCACTATTTTGCATCAAGATTTAAAATGGTTACTAGTTCAAAAGTTGAAACTTGGGAGCAGATGTTGGAATAGGGTGTTGTTAGTTAAATTGGTTTATGATGCTAGTCGTATGGAAAGTTAAAGTTTGTTTCTTTGCTCCTTCTTTGTTATGGTTGCTTTACAATATTATAATTTGTAAAAGAAGTAGCAAGGTTCTACTTTAGTAAAGTTGTAGAAATAAAATGGCTAATATCTACTTGCACCATACAAGAATCACTTTTTATTAAAACTGGTTATCTTATTATGAATATTTAAAAGCACATATCATTTTCAAAATGCACGTCCAAAATTCAAAAACTTCTCAAATGAAATGGTAGAAGTTAATATTTTCCCTACCAAAGCAACAGTTCAACACAGAACACACCAATAAATGATCCGAAAGTCTCATTTTCATTTATATATCAGGCGATGGCACAAGTTGGTGGTTTTGTACTGCAACCTGAAATGGAAGGCTCACGTGACAATTTCTTCTTTGCCGGTATTGACAAGGTGAGGTTTAGAAAGCCAGTGGTAGCTGGAGACACTTTGGTAATGAGAATGACACTAATCAAGCTTCAAAGACGTTTTGGTGTCGCAAAAATGGAGGGCAAAGCATATGTTGGAGGGGAGGTTGTTTGTGAAGGTGAATTCTTGATGGCATTGGGTGCTAGCGAGTGATCTTTTCGGCCAAATTTCAAAACAGAACCAGTTTTACTAGCTTAAATATTGAATCTTTTTCTGTTTCGGATCTGTTTTGGACTTTTAGATTAATTGTACTGCTTCAAACAGAACCAGTTTTACTTATGTTTAATGAGCTTGTTCCGTTTTCTGCCAAATTCGTTCTTCTGGTTTTCTTGTTTAATTTCTATAGCTGATAATGGGTCAGGTCAAAACATGTTTGTGTTGAATCGAATCATGTTTTAGTATGAGTCAAATGAGCTGGCTTGGGTTAGCTTGAGCACCAACACTTTTGTCTAATCCTTTTTTATTGATAATGAATGCGTTATTTATGATTTCGACGCTAGAATTTGTTGACTTTCAATCTTTTTATAACACAGCCTCAAGCAACCCGTTTATAAGTAAATGGGTCAAAATAAACACACTAAACATGGGATTTGTCTAAATAAATTTACATTAAGTTGATTACAAGGAAGCTTAATAAGACAACCCCTTTTTTCCCTTACAAACCAAGAGCTCCTAGTGGTGTTTTCCCTTGCCCTGCCTCAAAGTAGAAAATTAGCATAGCAACCATAGCAAGTCTTGCATGCTTAATCTCAGCCAACTTCAATCTCTCAAGCTTCTCGGTATCCGGGATGTAAACGCCATTTTGGAGCGTACCCGCGAAGCTTAACGGGTCAAAGAATTTGCCACCCGGGTACCCTTGTTCACCGGTGTAGTTGGCAAAGTTCTCAGCAGTTCTTGACCATGGGGTGGCCCACTCGACCGATTGTGATTCAGGGTTGAAGAAGTCAACCCATCTCTTACTCTCAACCCAACCCATGAGCAGGAGTTGGGTGCCCAAAAGAGTCCCGAAAGAGAACGGGGCAATGGCACCAGGGTCGGCTCCAGCTTCAAACCATGGGATTCCGCTCCATGCTTGACCCACAAAGATTCCAAGGACTGCAGCCATAGCCCATCGTCCGTGGATGAGCTCAGCTTCTCTGTACCATTTTAGGAACGCTGGGTCCTTGCCTAGGCCCAATGGGTCGAACCCGAAGTCACCTGGCAACCTGTATTATATATCAGTAGTTAGAAGCAAATACTTAACCATCACAAAATAACCTAGCGGTAACACATCTAAACTTTTCTAGTTGAAACCTTTACTAGCTAAACATCTTAAATAAAGTAATAAGAATGACTTACGATCCATCGAGCCACTCGGGGTCGAGCAAATTGCCACCACCTTTAACAGCAGGGATCCAAGATTTCTTGGGAGCAGCTGCAGCAACAACAACAAGGCGCCTCTGGCCCGAGACAACACCACCACCGATGGCATTAACCGGTGCAGACAAAGTATGGGTTCTCTTGGCACCAGTCAAGAAGGGTGATCCAAGGCCATTTAAGACTGCAGCAGATGTAGCAGTTGCCATTTGTGGTGTGTTTGTTGATGTTGAATATTGAAGGAGGGTGTGTTATATGGGTGTGATGAAATCAAAAGGGATTGAGCCATGTAGGATAAGTGAAATCTGCATACCAAGTGTTGGATAGGATTTTGGCCAATGAGATTGTAGCATCCATCTCTAAAACATTGATCATGCTTCAGTCCATTGGTTATATCATATCTGGACCACTTGTGCTTCAGTGGTGCCCACTTTTAAGTAACTTGTGGTCTTAAATCGTTAGCTACCTTGCACACTCCTAGTCGTTTTAATTAATACCAAATGCCAATATTTAACTTAGGAAGTGTTCTTTACAAAGCTAGAATATTATTACAAAAACTTGTTTAAATTGTTACTTACGTTTTTGTTAAGATTCTAATATGACTGTTAAAATACAATATCGGCGTATAAAAGTATGTTGAATAGATATGTATGTGTCTTGACTTTTGAGGTAATAACATTTGTAAGAAAATCCGTAATATCAACTTCTGTATGTGCTTAACGATAATTTTAATTTGAATAACAAAGTAACAAACTTAGTTCTCATCCTTGTGAGCTTTGTTACAGTAGATGAATACTACAAGGCTAAAGAAACTAGTGGTCAATTCCCATGAGTGATCAATAACCAAAGAGAGCTTAGATATTTGTTACACTTAAATCAATATGGACCATACAACGTCACAATTAGTCATTAGATATGAGAAGAAGGATTCAACACCAATCGAATTCCATGACGTTCATCCTGCAACCTTCTGTTCACGTCGTAATTATTCTTTTATTTTTTCTTCAGGTAAACAGAGCAAATAACAATTATTTTGTGATCTCTTGATACATATGGACTTGCTAATGAAAGAACTTTTTGTCTCCCTATAATAGTATTAAGTTACTAAGGATGATTCATTTTCTAAAACAAGACTTGGACGATTGAAAATTTAAGGTCCTAGTGAATGTATGTCTAGTGATCAAGATATACGACTAGATATTGCATTTTTCTGTATAACATCTTAACTTAAAGAGAAATAGAACAATATGCTATCTTGACGTCTATTTTGGTGGCAAAACAAAATACAAAGAAAGCTATGAGTAACATTTGTCACATAATTTTTTAAAATTCTCATAGACTTTAAGTTTGGATGTAATTTAGTTGTTGACTTAGAGTGTGATAGTGTGATTACAAATTAGAATACTAAGGGCTTACTGGGTTTTTACATAAAGGCTTCAACTAATCCAATACAGTCCAAATTGATCCGGTTGGTGCTACTAGTACGTGTCTTGGTTTGGTGGGTGATATAAAATGTTAGAAACGATTACAAGTTCTCAAATAAAAACATGTTAACGAACAAAATGATGGAGGAAATCAAGATGATGAGTTTGCTATGCTAAAGTGAGAGTAATGTACCTTGGGAGGAATTGGTGCAAACACAATGTGACGTTAAATTCAAGATTATATAAAATCTAAGAAGATATTTGGACGTTAAATCTAAGATTAAATGAAAATCAAATAACTATAAACACAATGTGATATAATTGTACATGGATAAACCTTTAATTGGTAGGACAATAGTATTTTAGTCTTTGTTATCTTTTCAATTTCCACCATCTCATAACTTTTACATACGATATTATTTTTTAATAAAAATTACACCAAAAAATGATCATTTTTTTATCTTCAAAATGCGTATAATGTTGATGTATAAAAAATAAAGAGTAAATTGCCAAAATAGTCCCTGAGTTTGTATCGTTTCGACCACTTTGGTCCTTATATTTTTTTTCTTGCCATTTTGGTGTTTGCTTTTATAAAAAAACTGTCATTCTCGTCCTTCCGTCAAATTTCACCAACGTTTTCTGTTAAACCTAAGGGTAATTTTGTAAAGTTACCAATTAAAAATATTAACTATTATTATTATACCAATAATGATTATTACAACTTTATTTATACCAAAACTAAAATCATCACCCTAAACAAATCATCATCCCCATCAACACAATTCATCTCCCCCAACATATACATCTATCTCCCTACCACCTGTTACGACTGCCACCACCACCGCCCGAAGCCAACACCACCCATCTCCCCGTTGCAAATTCCATCACGATAACCAACCGTCCTCCACCTCCGAACAACCACAATCTTCTTCACCACCATTAGAATGTCACCATCACCCATTGGCCAACCAGAAAACCACCACCATAACACTGTCGTCCTTACTCTCCACCAATCGTCTTCATCCACACCTACGCAACAAAACCCTAAATTTGTAAACCCTTCAAAGCCCTAATCGTCTTCAATCGAATCCACACCCGCTGCCATCACTTGTACGATATGGAAGAGAGACAAGGCAGAAGGTGTATGACTATGGTGGTGTTTAGATCTGGCGAGTTTGAAAGATGGTGTCATGGTGGTGTCGTGGCAGATGATGAAGACCATGGTTATGATTGTGGGTGTGGGTGAATGATGGACCAACAATGATGATGATGATGATGGATGTTGGATGATGATTTTGTGATGATGATTGATGAATGGAAAAAGTAGAAGAAATGGAATCTTTTTTTTGTAACAGAGAGAAGAGGTGGAAAGAAGAATGAAATATGGAAGAAGAAGAAGAAAGAAGAAATGAAGAAGATGCATACCTGATATATATATATTTTTTAACTAGGTTAGTGCCCGCGCTACGCACGGGGCATAACACTCATGTGATGATTTTAAGGATATTCATGGACATGAACGGTTCCAATCAGTTTTGAGATAAAACTGTGGTAAAAATTTATTTAAAATCTTGTTGTTTCCTCCTATAACAATATTATAATCAAATTAAAGAGAATTAGACATTCGGTTTTATGGTGTAGTTTTTGTTAAAACAATGTCGTATAAAAAGTTGTGTATATTTAAAAAATAATTATGTATTTAACTGTATGTTATTAATAATTTTATCTCTAAGTTTTATTTTTATACTTATACCCTAATAAATATAACCTTGGCCAAACACACCCTTAGTAAGAGAGGGTTGAAAATGTAAATAGTCTTAATTTTTTAAATACTTTGCTAAATATTAGGGGATTAAATGAAAATTAATATTATTATATTAAATTATTATAGATAGATAGATATATAATTTTTAAATATAACAATATTATTAATTTTGAGAGAATCTCTCAAATAATGCCAACTAAGCAAATAGATCTCAAATGATGCCAAGTAAGCAAATTTGATTTTGCTATATTATATAGAAGATAAATTTAAAAACCAAGGGTATTTTAGTCATTTAACACTAAACTAACGGAAAACGTTGACGGAAGGACGAGAATGACAATTTTTTACAAAAGCAAACACCAAAATGGCAAGAAAAAAAACATAAGGACCAAAGTGGTCTAAACGGTACAAACCCAGGGACTATTTTGGCAATTTACTCAAAAATAAATTTTTTATTCATGTTTTAACTCATTGTGTTATTTAGTCAGTTCATTGTGTTAATCCGTATCATTGTACTATATTATAAGTTGTTTTTAATACAAACTAAAACATATATTCCCTCCGTCTCAATTTAAGTGTCATAGGACCCACAACACAAAGTTTAAAAAAATGGATTATTATAAACTTTCAACCTATAACATGACAATAATGTCGTTAAAGTATTTTGGCTTTTAGTCATAAAATAGATTTTATGTTAAATTATTAAGGGTAAAATTGGAAATTATAATTTTATTTTTGAAGTGAACATTTAAATTAGGACAACTAAAAAAAGAAATATGGACATTTAAATTGTGACGGAGGGGGTATATAATAACAAAATATGTTAGATCTTATAGTTTGTTTTCATTGTTGACATTTATATGCCATAACATAGCATATCAAATCCATGACTTATTCTATTGTGTAATCTTTATCAGGTCATTGTGTAATTCTTGTTAGTTCAGATTATAACACAATGACCCGATAAAATAACATAACGACCTGACGAAATAACACAGTAAGCTAAAAAACATGGAAAAAAGTTTTTTCCACATATATTAACACCATACTCGTTTTAAAGATATAAAAAATGTTCGTTTTTATAGTGCACTTTTAAAAAAATAACACCGTATGTAGATTTTATGAATGCTTAAATAAATGGTGAAACTTGAAATAAAAAGTCATTAATCATTAATATTAATCTTCCTTCCAATTTTAAAGAAGTATCACTTAGTCATCATCTCGTGTGAATCATGACTTAGTTAGATTTTTTATAAAATTAAAATTTTTAGTTTGAATCTCGTTCATATGAGATTTTCAAAGATGTTTTCCTACCTAACCTAAAGTAAAATTTGTGTTGAGTAGAAATAAAAACGATTGTTTCAAATTACGGTTAACAAAATACATGATTGGGTGTTGTTAAAGTGATAATCTAAGCGCGAAAATATCCACAAATCCAAACAAAATTCTCCGTCCTCACAAACCACTTCATCTCCTAGCTTCTTCAAAACCCTAAATTCACATCAAGTCTTAATTAACTGTTAACAATGTCAAATCAATCTTCTACTTTCTCTATTTCTAGATACTTCTCTCTCTGTACTCCATTTCTTACGCCCCTAAACCCCTACACCACCACTCTGCGCCCATTTTTTCCGTTTCAACATAATCTCTTATTAATCCCTCGGAGATCACGACGCCGATCATCGTCTCTTCATCTGACACTAGCAGCTCAATCGTCATCGGATATAGTTCTTATTGCAACAACTGGTACATTCTTAATTTCTAAATTTAACGCCATTGGTTTCGTATAATTCACTACTATCATTTTGTTCCAATGTTAGTTTATGTTTAATCAATGTCTGAACTTGCTAGAGAATTGCCTTTTAGTTATTATGTTACGCAACATGGATGGATATAACTGATTTAGGGTGCTCTGTCTAGACTGTAAATATAGATTTGGTGTTTGTTCATCTGTTTTAAATACAATTATGTTTTTATTTTGCAGAACATGGTGATGGCAGTTTAGTATTTCGGTTTGGGGATGCTTCTGAGGTAGTGGAAAAGGAACGAATAGAGAGCGAAAGTGAACAAGAAAGTAGTGTTGTGAAGATACTAGATGGAGATCTTATAGAGGTAGTTGACGGAATTAGGAATGCAGACATTGACAGTGCTGAAAGTGAGACTGATGATTTGCGAGATTCTCGGGCAGAATCGAGTGAGACATCATCAGATGTTTCTGAAAAAGAAGTTCTTTTATCGCAGTCTGATGCTAAAGTGAATAGTTCTGTTAATGTTGCAGAGAGCGCACCTGATGAAGCCAAAGTTAGTGATCAACTTGATCAAGAAGAGAGTCCAGTCCCAACTATCAATTTTCTCGATAAAAGCTTAATCATAGAAAAGAGTGCAGATCCTGAGGGAACACTTTTAAAGGACAGTGAAGATAAAACTGTGGATCCTTCAATTTCTGTTGAGCTTGAAAGTGCTCAAGTTCAAATTGAAGTAGTGGATGATTTAGAGCAGTTGGAAACTGAAGACACTACAAAAAATGATACAGAAGATATAGTACCTTCTGCATTTCCTGCAACAATGCAGATTTCAGATACTGAATTGACAGGTGTCGCAAATAAGGATGTGGAGGAAGATTTGAAAGATACGATCGATGATGATGGTACTCTTTTGGATGAGTTGCTATCATCTAATGCATTGGAAGTTCAATTGGTGGATGCTGTAAATGAGGACGTGGAAGAAGAATCGCAAGATATGAACATTAATGAGGCTAATATCATAGGTGAGATGTCATCATCTGATCAATTAGTAGTTGAACCAACTTCAGACGAGGTAAGCCAACTTCAATATGTGCATGTCAAGGATCAAATTATGGAAGATGAGTTACAACAAGTTAGCACCAAAAACAGGGAGGAAGGTGATGTTGCTGATGCGATGCCTGTTTCCCATATAGGGGAGGCAGAAAGAATGGTTGAAGAGAAAGTAATCCAACCCCAATCTATCCCTTTTGAGCTCAAGCCTACTATTGAAATTCAAAGTATTGATCCTCAGGATATAATTGGTCAGAACCAAGGTGATGGAGTTTTTCAAGCTGAGAATGAAATTAAGGATCCATTGGTTTTTGGCAAGCTTGAAACGATTAAAGTTTCAGATAATGAAGTGGTGGATGCTACACAACCATACACCAAGGATGAGGTACACATGGTGGAAAGCAAAGATACTAAAGAGGGTGATACAAAGGAATCACTACCTCCTGCTACTATGCTTGTTTCAGATGTTGATATGGGTGAAAGTTTGCAAGATATAAACATTAGTGAAGCTACTGTCATAGATGAGATGCCAAAATCTGATGCATTAGGAGCTGAACCAACTTTAGAAGTTTCAAGTACTAAAGGATTGGATGTTAAGGATGTTGATACGGATGGAAGGTTGCAAGATCTGAACACTACTGAGAGTAATATCACAGATGAGATGCCAACATCTGATCCATTAGGCGCAGAACTAGCTTTAGAAGTTTCAACTACAAACGGCATGAATGTTAAGGATGTTGATACAGATGGAAGGTTGCAAGATGTGAACACTAGCAAGGGTACTTTCATAGATGAGGTGCCATCATCTGATCTTGTAGGAGCTGAACCAGCTTTAGAAGTCTCATCTACAAAAGGCATGGATGTTAAGGATGTTGATCTGGATGAAAGGTTGCAAGATATGAACATTAGTGAGGGTACTGTCGTAGATGAGATGTCAACATCTGATCCGTTAGAAGCTGAACCAGCTTTAAAAGTTTCAACTACAAAGGGCATGGATGTTAAAGATGTTGATCTGGATGAAATGTTGCTAGATATGAACATTGGGGACGGTACATTCATAGATGAGATCCCTACATCTGATCTATTAGGAGCTGAACCAGCTTTAGACATTTCAATTACAAATAGCACGGATGTTAAGGATGTTGATCTGGGTGAATGGTTGGAAGATACGAACATTAGTGAGGCTACTGTCATAGATGAGAATCCAAAGTCTGATCCATTAGGGGCTGAACCAACTTTAGAAGTTTTGACTACAAAGGGCACGGATGTTAAAGATGTTGAACTGGATGAAAGTTTGCAAGATATGAACATTAGTGCGAGTACTTTCATAGATGAGATGCCAACATCTGATCATTTAGGAGCTGAACCAGCTTTAGAGGTCTCAACTACAAAAGGCATGGATGTTGATTTGGATAAAAGGTTGCAAGATATGAACATTAGTGAGGGTATTGTCGTAGATGAGATAACAACATCTGATCGAGTAGGAGCTGAACCAGCTTTAGAAGTCTCATCTACAAAAGGCATGGTTGTTAAGGATGTTGATCTGGATGAAAGGTTGCAAGATATGAACAATAGTGAGGGTACATTCATAGATGTGATGCCAAAATCTGTTCTATTAGGAGCTGAACCAGCTTTAGAAGTTTCAATTACAAATGGTGTGGATGTTATGGATCTGGCTGTTGAAGATGAGTTGCAACTAGTGAGCAATGATAACATGGATGAGAATGAAACTGCAGATGTGATGCCTCCGAAACCAATTTTAGTAGAAGAGGTATGTCAGCCCCATTTAGCACCTTCAGAACTCAAGGCTACCGTGAAAGTTTCAGATATCAAAGTTCAGGATGCTACATGTCAGAATCTAGATGATGAGATTTTACACGTCATCGATGAGGATGCAGGTGACTGCTACACCAAGGATGTAGAGCAATGGTCCCATCAGTTAGAATCTCAACCTGTTCAAGATGAGAGAGTAAACCATGGCATGTTAGAACAGTGGGCTGAGTCGGAGGCAGTTGAAAGTTCATTTCTGGTAAGAAAGTTTTCCTTTTCTTCAACGAAATATATTGGAAAAGTTTTCATAACAATTGGATGTTAAGAAGAATTACGTGTCCTGTTTCATTTTAAGAACTAACAGTAAGATAAGCATGTGATTTTGACTAGTTGCATACTTATCTGTTGCTTGGGTACATTTTCCTAAATTAAGATAACTCTTTCAAACATAAGCTAATTTCTTACGCTATTTTATTAAATATTATTGGAATTGTGTAAAAATAAGTGTACTATTAAAAGAATACGCTTCAAATTTATACACAGTATGTGTATTGATGCCTATAAACAAAAGTTATCACTATGAACCGGCAACACTTATTAAAACAGTTAATGGTGAAAAAAATATGAAATTTATGTCCATATTATGTTACTTAAGTTGCTTGTAACCTTTACATTTACTAACTTAGGTAACCTTATAATATGAAAATATTATACCACTAAGTCTAATAAAAAGTGAAAGCAAGCTATATGAAAATATTATACCGCTAAGGCGCTAAGTCATTTGTGGTAAAACTGAATGTTTAATTTTTGTCTTACTTTCTGTTTGCCTATAATATCTTTTTGGCATTTATCATAACATTGTAAGTGTTAATGCTATGCCTCACCTTTAACAGACCTCTATGAGCCGAAATTATTTTCTTGTAGTTTTTGGAACTAACTGGTTATGTGATTGGATTATGATTTTTAGGTGAAACAAAGTGCCATTGACCCCCTACTGGTAGTAGAAAGTACTGAGGTTGTGGTAGGTAGCAGTGAACTTGTTGAAGCATCCAAAGTTACCACATCACTGTTAGCAGCTGAAGCTGAAGTAGAAAGGTGCAGCTCATTTTATTTTACATACTTTCTTAGGGAAGCTCATTTTTACAGAACAGACTAGGGGACATATTCCTATAAGCTGGTGTCTGATTTTATTTTGAAAGGCGAAGTTGATTTAAATCATTCTGTGCTGCTTTCTGGTTGTAGTTTGTATATGTATCATGGTTTTAAATAAGTTAAGGATTTTACTAATAAGTAATAAACAATGTAATAGAAGAACATGAAGCCAACGGTTTACTTCTGAATAAAAGCATATCTGGCTGCTCACCTAGCAGTAGTCCAGGGATGGAATATTGAACTTGAACATGACTAATTCAATTTGGTTTGCATAACTTAGCAGGGAGAAGATTTATCTCACAGACGATTTTCTGATATCTGGTGCAGCTTTGTTGGAGCATTCATTTAAGGTAGTTATCTTTAGATGTGTATTTTCATTACCTTGTCTTCAGGGAGAAGATTTATCTCACAAATTCCAATGTTTGTTATTTTAATGGTGATTGTCATTTGGTTGTATCTTTGTCTTTGACCAATCATTTATGTCTGCTGTTAGATATATCACGTGAATGGTGACTTTTGTCCAAACAATAGTTCTATTTGTATCTGAAATGCTAAATACATTTGTTACTTTTGGGCTTTTAGCATAAGAGTTATTCGTGTGGATTAGTAATAGAAATAATAATTCCAGGCATTGACAGGTGGAGATGATGCCTATTTTGTGGCTGGCAGCAAATGGCTAGGGGTTGCTAATGGAGTTAGCCAGTGGTCATTTGAAGGTATTCCATTTTAATTAACAAGTTGTTTCTATGCCCTCTGGAATGTAAAGTATAAAGGGTATATGGCTAGTTACAGTTGTTTTTAATCAAGTGATTGATATTTGGATCCACCATAAAGTGAAAAAGATAACAGTAAACTGAAGATTTGTTTATTGGCTCAATATGAAAACTAAACTTGGTTATTTTCATTTCTCTATTTTGGAATACAGGCACTGATCCAGGAGTTTATGCCCAAGAGCTCATGAAGACTTGTGAAAAAATTGTATTGGATGCCAGCAGTGTTCCAGTGACTAACCCTGTTGAACTTCTTTGTAGGGGTGTTAAAGAAACAAAAATGTCGGGTTCCTCCAATGTTTTGATTGCCAACTTCAATGGTCAGGTTTGTGTTATAATAACAATACTATTTTCATGCATCATTGAATACCATTCTGTCTTTGTGTATAAAAACTTGTATTATGACATGAAAATCTCAAAAGTTTCATCAAGAGCTTTGTAAGGGCTATTACATGGACCATAGCTCACACATTGCTTTAAAACTTGGAGACTATTCCTTTCAATTCTGTACCTTAGAGTCGATAAGTTGACTAAGATATTGAGATGATTGGCTCTACATGCAAGCTTTTAGAAGTGGCTAACTAATAGAAACACAGCAAGAAAAACCCAAGCAATTAGTTATATGTTTCAACTTTCACGTTAAGATAGTGCACACAAAATGCATCATGGCTATATATTTTATGATGATATGAGGACAAATAGGTCATTTGGCTTAAATAGTTCCCAACTTCCCATACAATCATGGTTACTACTCTTGTGGGATTTTGAAGGCTTCACCTCATTAGTTGTCATTCTAAGGACCTGTTTGGTTCCCAAACTTCACGGTTTTGGAATTTGCAATTCAAGGGATACCATTTTTGTTGGAGAATGAAGGGATTGGAATTGGAATGAGTTCCCTCAAATTCCCTCAAATTCTTTCAAAGAACCAAAGATTCCTTTGAAAGCCCACAACCAAGGGAATTTGGGGTAAAACATTACCTCTTATTATTACCCCGAACACAACTTTGATTGAAAAATCTTATATTTTCAACATCAATTCCAATTCCTTGTATTCCGCGAACCAAACGGCCCCTTAGTGTTTTGGCATGTTCTCAGCCTCTCTTTTATAATCTTTGGTATGCTTCATTGTTGTTCAAATTTCCCAATATTCTCTAACTTGTGGTTTATTTGCTTCTATTTTCATCCAACTAGAGTTTAATTAACATGTTCCTTGTTAAATAATGAATTTCTATTTCATTAATTTTCTACAGGCTCTTCATGTAGCTAATATTGGAGACACCGGATTTTTGATAATAAGACATGGTGCTGTTTTTAAGAAGTCCTCTCCATTGCTTCACGAGTTCCATTTTGCATTGCAAGTTGAAGACTCTGATGACCCCCTGCAACTTGTGGAGGTATGTTAAGCAAAATCATCACAGTTATATATCTGGTACATTGTACTGAAAAAAAAATATTGAACATTTTAACAATATATCTCAGGAACACTTGATTGAACTAGAGGTGGGTGACATAGTTGTATCTGCTACAGATGGACTTTTTGACAATCTATATGAGAGAGAGATAACTATGATTGTCTCCAAGTCATTGCAAGTTGGGATGAAACCTCAGGTAAAGATTATGTCCTTTCTTACAATACAGACAAATTACATGTTTCTTAGGGCATAAAATTTAATCAGTAAAGCCAAAGCCTAAGCGACTAGCCCTGCCTTTTCCTTTTAATTATCCATGTCAACCCGTTTAATGAAACAAGTCAACCCATGAACCTTTTCAACCCATTTGACTTGCAAATTGTGTTTGAATTCATCTTTACAGTTTACAAGATTTAAGCTTGTTGGGTAGATATACTTTTTGCTAAGAAATGCAAGTGTTCCATTTCATTTAGTGCTTTATATATCATTTACTGGTAGGAAATTGCTAAGATATTGGCAACAAGAGCACAAGAAGTTGGGAAGTCTGCATTTGTAAGAAGTCCGTTCTCAGATGCTGCACAGGCTGCTGGATACACTGGATATGCCGGTGGCAAGCCGGATAATGTGGCAGTCATTGTATCATTGGTGGAAAAAACATCCAACCTTCTAGCAGCGGTGTAATGTTATCTACTTTCAAGTACAGTTAATTAAGGTACATTCTCTGATCTTTCTTACCAATTATTCCTTCTAATCAACAGTTTATAAAGAATGTCGTACTTTAGTACGGGTGAAGTTGTGTTTTTGGGACCGGTCCAAACAAGTCAAGTCGGGTGGGTTGACCCATAACATTTTTCTCCGGGTATTTTATTTTATAAGTAACAAGTGTGTCAAATATATTAACAATCTATACATATGTATCATTTAAATTCAAACTTCTTGAATTTATCCTTAATTTTCATTATAGAAATTAGCCGTTTTTGTATATTGTCTTGATGTAAGAAATATAAAAAATATATAATTGAAAAGATTTGCGCAATACCTTAAAATGAACCCAGAATTGAATAGTAAGGATGTTCGCATCAGTTTTAATTTAGATATCGGCTGTACATATATTGTCTTAAAGATTCATATACCTTTTGCATTAAGCACTAATGAAAAGAAAAAAAAATGCATAACTTTTATTTAGTTTCGTGTTAATGTAAAACTAATAAAGAGTTACAGAAACTAAAACGTCTACATAATATCTCATAAACTTTCTGAGTTAAGTGTTGAACCTTTTGGATATACAACACAAGGCAAATCAATCTATACAGAGCTAAGTGAGTTGAAATTTTAACTTCTAGCTAGTAGCATTGTGGTTCAATAGTTTTTCTATATTAGGAAGCTTTTCTGTATGATCTCACGTACTTTTACTTGGGTCTAATTTATTATTGTTTTTTCTTGTGTGTGTTTGCATAGTCTAAATCACATGATGAGTGCATGGAGGTTAATATGATAACAAAGGGAAGTTGATTATTCATTTATTTGGTCAAGGGGAGAAGTTTGTGACATAATATTGTATAGCTTAGAAGTGGCTGATTATCGAAATGTACATGTTATTGTTGCATTATTGCTATGTAATTATTTCTTGTGTTATATATAAGTATTGCGAAAAGGGTGTGTTCTTGAGCACGATAAAATAATTTTTGTTTGTTTTATTATTGTATCCGATTCCGATATCTATATCTCTGTTTAAGAGGATATGTAAAATGGAGCCGATCGAGTAAATTAATGATGATGTTATATAATAACATGACTTGGAAATAATAAACAAGCCAGCCAAAAGTTGCATCAAAAGTGATGAACTTGACGGTGGTCATCATATCATCATATCATGGCATCTATATAATTATACAATAAATAAAATACCTCACCATCAGCGATTCAAAAAACCTATCTTTTCACTTTCAATTTCCTTTTCCGGACATGCCACGGTGATAACATTCACTATAGGACAATATCCATTACACACTTCCTTCATATACTATATATTAAACAAATACTCCATCATGCTTTTAATATTATTTCATATAAAAACTTATTTATATGAAATAAGATAAAAGAGATGTGGGTATTACTCCAGATAAAGGATCTTGATTTTTCTTAACGGTGTTTGAAAGCATCCTTTATACCTGAATGAGTCTTTCTAAAGTGAAATGTCAACCATCCATACTAAGTACGTTTAACGCTTTAGACCTGGCTCCAACCAATTCATTTAAGGTCACTTTATATAGCCCATGTAATGTTTGTTATTTGTAATTCAGTTTTTAAATAAGCTTTTCTTCGTTATTTAATAGAGGCTTTGGATATTACAAATTACATCTCATACCAGTTTTGAACCTTAATTGATTTGTGATATTTGAAGAGAAGAATCAAATAAAAAAAGATTTGGTTATTAAGACGTCCAAAACAATTATTGTGACACCTCATATATACTCTCATTTTTTCTATATGTATATGGAGAGACAAAGAGAGAAAATGATAAGGTGCTTCAATAACCATAGGGTTTCTTTTAACAACATTCTAAAACATCATTTTTAATAACAAATTTGTACGTTCAAGGGTGATTTGAACTTGTAAAAGTAAGATAACTTCTTTAATGGCAATTTGGATTACCGGTTATTGGCTCACGTGATCATCTTCATTCTTTTGTCAAAAAGAAACTCACTTTATGTGAAAACTTTCTTACCCAACTCGAAAACCCATTTTTTTAATCTCTGGTGAAATCGGCCTGAACCTAAAACACTTTTATTGTATAAAATCTTAAATACCTTACCTCAACCACTTAAATCAATCAAAACCGAGGATTAGTCACAAGTGGTGAGGACATCTATGGCCACTTCCATGTAAAGTTGGGAGATATAAAAAGAAGGTTGCTTCCATGCCAAGTAGCCCCAAACAATTTCAAGGCCTAATGATACTAGCTTTTACTTCATTAAAGGAGTAAAGGGCAAACAGACCGACTCAATTGCAACCACCCAAAACCAACTATAATCTTTAGGTAAATTGAACAAGTTTTAATCATTTGATGCATAGTAAACAATACAGTAAAAGGTGTAGTATAATATGATGCGATGTTACTTTTAAACAATTAACAAAAGTTTAAAAAATCATATTTACTTTTAACAAATCATATTTACTCTAACTCTTTATGCCACTAAAAATTAAAGCATATATCAACCCAACAACCTTTATTGACCTTTATTCTAGGGAGAACGTACAAAATAAAATATTAGGGTATTAGGAGCACCGTGAAGCCCGTGAAAGTGAGGTAGAGATAAAGCAAACCTCACTAATGAGACTGTTGTAGGAACCGTTCGTACAAAAAACTAAAATTCTTCTATAAATTTATTTACAATCCAAAGAAAATAAAGGAAACAAGTACATTACAATACGATTACAACTGAAAATTAATAAATACAAGAAATGAGTAGAAGCATAAGCATAATCATGGCTGAGGATTCGTGTTCAACACGGGTCCCTTAAAACAAATTCCGAGTCTCCCATGAGAACTCGTTTGTTTCCCAGGGTACAACAGCCGAAGCAGTATGTACTGCCGGGATTGACATACAACCCAAATTATACTTTAAAGAAAAAAGATGAAGAAGATCAACTAATTGTTGGAAATATTAGAAGAGGAAGAATGAGAGAATTTTTTAGAGTGGAATTATTTGATGTTATTTTGGTGTATCTTCTAACCAATCTCACATTGGTATTTATAGGTAAAATGAGTCAAACCTCTCATTCATTACCCATAAACCATGAGTTGAAACACCTCATTAACCATGAATAATGAGATGAAACATCTCAAGAAATAAAACCTTCTCATTAACTACAAAGTTGAAACACACACCAACTTTATAATTTTGTATTTTTAACAAAATATTATTTGTGTTTTATAAATATTCCAACAACTGTGTCATGTCACATCATTTTTTTTTCACATTTTCTCTTTTTTTTTACCTGGGACACCTACCTTGTGAGGTGGTGACAAGATGGATAATTACATATATAAATAAAACATTTTTATAAATAATTTAAAAACTACATTTTAATTAATTAAAAATAAATGTTACAAATTAAAAGTCTTAAAAATAAATAAAAAACTTCCCTATTACAAAAAGAAGTCTAAAAATTACACAGTTTGATAAGGTTTGAATGTTTTTCCACGATTCATATTTACTTTTGGGGTATTTTTTTTAAATAAAAGTAGTATAAAGATATAAAAAAAGTAAAAGAGAATGATGTGTTTTTATAAAATATAAAGTGGTATTTATAGAAGAAAAGTAGTGAAAAAAGGTTTTTTTAATTAAAAAGTATCCGCTGGAGAAAAAAAAATAGCCGTTGCATGACCGTTGCCCACACCTCGTCGCGAGCTTCCTGTCTCGCCACCTCGTCTCGGGCCACACGGGGCGGTGTGCTCGCAAGACGAGGTGAGCTCGGCGCCCATCTCATGAGTGCACCGGGTACTCTTATATACCAATTAAGAAAAATAGTACGGAGTATATTAATTTGATCCTATGCTTCCGTTTATAAATATGCTAATGTGTGTGTTTTAAAAGGTAGTCTCTCGATTTGGTTCTTGTTTACTTTCTTGTACCTTTTTTCTCAGTTCTTCTGATTTATAATATTTCCAGCCGTTAAAAAAAAAAAAACTATCATAAATACGGATATTTCATATTTGTATGTCTGATATATTTTTTCAGTATTTTTTTTCTTTTTATGAGAAATAATGACATTGATATATGAAGTGGTCCTAAAGTTTAATTATATCAATTCTAGTAATTTAGGACTGTTTATTAAACTACATATATTTGGTTTTATTAAATGTATAAATGGATTTAAATAATTCAAACAATTGGCTATAAGTTGTCATTAAAAATCCTAATTGTAAATACTCTTGTTACTGGTCTCAGCTTGTTAACTATTTTTCATCAATGATTAACCGTTAAGTTTACTTAACTCAATTTAGTTTTTTTATGATGTGGTTGCCGACATGACAATTTGACAAATTATCACATTGCATATAATAGTTTATTTTTTAAAACTCAACCCTAAATTGATATCCCTTTCGAATCGGTATGGGATAGTATTTGGGTCGCTTATTTTTATTTTTGAACAACTCCAAGATTTTATCCGACAAATACAGTAATACACCACAATCTACTCATTGCAATTTTAACCCAAGACATGGTGTTACAAACCCAAATGTTACCAATAAACCATCAATCTCATGGGTCGATTATTTGGTTTAGCTAATTATTACTAGTATATATGGATTTAATCAGATATCTTTAATGGAACCAAACACTCAGCATGTCTTTTAAATGGGGCATGTTGCGTACTCAAAGCCAAACAAAACATATATGATAATACGACCATTTTGTTTGGGTACATTCGTTGATGAATCTTCACCTTCTCTATGATTTGATGTAAAATAAACAAGTAATCCCAATAGTATAACGTGATGATATTGACAACCCAACAAATTAAAGATCATGTTTATTATGATAACGTTCTTTATTAATTGGTTGATGATGTATCAAATCAGAACATTCACAGACAAAATGATTTTTAGTTGCAAATTAAGCATACTAAGAAAATATGTTACTAAGTGTATTTTATAGCGACATAAATATGTCGGTAAAATTACAGGGGTTTTAAAAAACGAACTGTTGTAATAGCTTTATGCATGCACGTACTATTATAATATATACGTGTATAGTTTGTTGACTTTGTTCAACGCCATACTCACATAGTATCCACTTTTACTATTGTCCTACCAACCCAAATAGCCACTAGTTACACGGACCTTATTCCAGTTAATTGTTACTCATTGGTTATTTCTGTATTTTTGTCATCTGTAGTTCCTTATAGTGAGGTTTCTTTTAACGAAATTCTTGTCATTTAAAAAAGTTATTGGTTTAAAATATGTTTGGAAAAACTTTAATTTTAATATAACATATGTTTATTTTTATATCACCACAAAAATTATATACATAAGATACTAATGGGTTAGAAACTCTTGAATTTTAATATATATTTCTATTTTCCTTTTATAATATACTAGATCTTAAGCGTTGGAGAATCAAAAAATTACGTGAATTTTAATATTTCTATTTTCCTTTTTTTCTAAACCAACATATATACCCCGGCCAGCGAGCAGCCAAAATGCATGAGTCAAATATAATGTGTGTTTTAGATTGTGAATGTATGATTGTCATTTGCTTACTTTTACCTAAATTTCAATATAAATTTCACTTAATACCCAACCGACGTAGCAAATGCACAAAATTTGTACTACATATAAAGCAACACCGGTGAATAGTGATTTACAAGACAAAATAGAAAGATACAAGTCCTATAAGTGTTAGGATTATTTTTCAAAATGACTCCTAATATACTTTTATAAAGCATGCATCATCATATCTATACTATATTTTGTAGTACTTAACCTCTTCGATGGTACAAATTAAGATGTCACAACCATGATAATTGTCCTAAATAGTAGCTTTTATACCATCATTCTTCTAACCCAAGCAAAATACATAGTCTCAAATGTGTTCGATTATTCTAACAACAATTGACACGTACTACATGAAATTTACAACCAATTAATTTTCAATCTTAAGCTAGATTGGAATCTCTAATTCCACGACTTGAGATGCCATGAAATTTAACCTTGTTATATAATTTAATTAATTGATTAATGTATTAAGTTATTTATGTTTTAATTAATAACCGGATAAAAGAAACCTAGCTTAATAAAGAAGTAGAATATTGAGCAAAGATAAGATGACAAAGTCACAAGCTAGCTAGGACCATTTTATCTAATTATATTCCAATCATTCATGATACATACATACATATATATATATATATATATATATATATATATATATTAATTAATGGTATCTTTATCATTAATCAAGTCCTTACACGCCACGTATTTCCCATCGCTTTTGTTTATTTCCATGATCTTGACTATATCTATATATATGTTTGAATTTTTTTTTCGCTTTCATTATTCTTCTATTAAGATGTAGTTTTAATATTTTTATATGTTATTGAGATTCCATTTAATCTTTTGTTGTTATATGTTTTTCAAAATAAAAAAAATGCAGCAATATATAATACGGGTCCATGTTTAATTTGATCACAAAATAATTTCTTTAAGCATTCACGGTGGGTTCCCTAGCTAGTAGGTTTCACAAAACAAAACTTTTATTCTATAATATTAGAACAAGTAAATGAATAAAAATGAGACAAGCTAGCTAGCCAGACTTTTGAAGGTAAAAAATTAAGGAAGCAAAATCATATCATTTTTATTATGGAAATTTTATTTTGAGTCAAGAGTATGCTTTAGCGTGAAGTCACTTAAAAAAGAAAATTGACTTGTTATTTTTGTTTGAGTTATCATATTTCTGTAATGACTATTACTTTAATTTATAATATAATATAATTTTGAATAGCAAGGATTGAAGAATATATATGATCTGCTTTAAAGTAGTTACTTACTGTTGGAAATCAGGCCCAAAATCACAAACACGAACACACAAACTGAACGAACTGTTCGACTCTTGTATTAGATAAATAAACCGGGACTCCTATAAAGACTCATCTAACCCCTATTTATACTAAACAAATAGTAATCATAATCCAACTATAAAACCTATAAACCTAGATATACAATCAAACTCAATTGTAATCTAATACTAACTCAATTAAATAATTATAATCTCAAATAAATAAAACTATTTATTAAATCAAATCAAGATTAACATCTTCATTCTCCCCCTTAATCTTGATTTGTACCACCCGGATCTTAAACCAGATCCGTTTCTTCAAATCTGCATTATTATCAACAACTTCAATCCCTTGATCAATCTTGATATCCCTCTTCCTGGGTCCTAGAACTTCACCATTCTTGACCACCGATCAAAGAAAAAAAACTTGTCACTTCTACCGTTTTCTTCTTCCATTGCTAGACACGACAAGATTCAAAGCCTCCCGCTTTGATGAATCTTCTACCGTCAGCCTATCCGCAAATCTGATCGGATACTTCTGCCAAAAACAACCTACCTGGTTACTCTGTTTTATCCTTGGCAGGAAGGACAGGGTCTGATCTTACCTGGATAGAAAGCTGCTAATGCAATGAAATTCATTACCATTGAACTGATCACCTGTCACACCGTCATTCCAAATGGTACTCCCCATTATACGGTTGACCAAATCACATCGTCACAACAGTTCCCCAAGGTTGATAACAAAGAGCCAAAACCCAAGACTACGAAAACTCACAAGATCCTAACCTTCACTCGGCGAATCCAAAAGTTTTAAATCAAACCTTAACCGTCTTCTATCACCCGCAACACGAACCAAACTCAAAGCCGTCTGCTTTGATTTCCTCCTGTTCGTATTTTCTGCGCCTCTGGTTAATCTCCTATATTCTCACGAACAAGCAGATCAAAGATGGATATTGCTTTCATGTTCCTTTAACTTCTATCTTTCGTCTTCTACCTCCCCGCAGTTGCAGCCCCGCGAGGGGTTGCTCCCCTGCTCGGAAAACGACTCTCAAAACCGTCAATACCACGCTCTGATACCAATTGTTGGAAATCAGGCCCAAAATCACAAACACGAACACACAAACTGAACGAACTGTTCGACTCTTGTATTAGATAAATAAACCGGGACTCCTATAAAGACTCATCTAACCCCTATTTATACTAAACAAATAGTAATCATAATCCAACTATAAAACCTATAAACCTAGATATACAATCAAACTCAATTGTAATCTAATATTAACTCAATTAAATAATTATAATCTCAAATAAATAAAACTATTTATTAAATCAAATCAAGATTAACATCTTCACTTACTATGTCCATCGTTCTAATGGTCATTTGAAATATTAAGGTGTGAGCAAATTAAGACCAATGTGTTAGGTTCAGGACTTGATTAAAGTAATTAATTTGAAATATTGAGACAAAGGCTCTAATACACAAAGGTCATAGGTTCAGGACTTGTTAAAGTAATTAATTTGTCATTAAAAAATGCAAATAAAATAAAGAGTAAACTATAGTTAAGGTCTCTGTGTTTTAATACTTTTAATAAGTTTAATCTAATTTTAACAATTTTAGTTCTTATGATAATTATTCATAGAAGAAATGGTCCCAAACGCTAACTTTATTCAACTTTTCATTAAATCTCTCTCACGCGTCCTGCGCGTGGTGAGTAAAAATGTTATTTCTCTCACTTTTTGATCAACTATGTCAACATGTAGATTAACATTTCTATTCTGTCCCATGTCAAAAAGACCGAGAGAAATGACATTTTTATTTCGCATGTGAGGTGATTTGATTTAACGAAAAATTAAATGCAGTTAGTGCTTGGGACTATTTCTGTTAGAAAATAAAATCTGAAGGACCTAATTAAATGGTTAAAGTAAAACTAAACCTGCTAATGATAACAAAACATAAGGATCAAAATTTCAGTTTACTATAAAGTAAAAATAAAAACTAAACAGTGAAGCTTATATTGATCCCAAACGGATAAAATAATAAAAGGTGAGTGTCACGTAATTAGGTTAGTAAAAGTATATGCAAACTATCAATCTATCATCAGGTTACATAAAAAATTATGAAATACAAATTAAATATCTAAAAACAATATTGCAATCAGGGTCGGCCAACCATATAGGACACTATTTCAATGAGGGCACTAAATCATAAAATAAAATATTACATAAGAAAAGTTTATTAGTAAAAATCCATTAGACTGAAGAGTACAGCTTGGAGGTTGAAGAAGAAAATGTAAGGAAGAAAGAAGATGATAAAGATAATCAGAGGCCTACTATAATTTGCCGTCAGTAGGCAGACCGGGTGGACTAGTGAAGTCCACTAAAATACTTTTTACCTTTAAGTTATATTTTTATTATTTGTTTAAAACAACTTAGATTTACCGAATTGTTTTCAAAATATAAGAATTTTAATTTACTAAACAAGTGAGCTTTATTAGATGTTATATAATTAGATTAGTTAATTGATTTACAAATGGTTTTCAGACGTGCTTTAAGATAATTTATGTTGGGCCTCCATTGTGAAAAAAATCCTGTATCCAACCTGAACCGTCAAATAGAGTTGAAATTTTTATGTCTGGCTTTTTGAAATTGCATAATCTAAAAACAACGACACCAGTGAAAATAAATTCTTGAATCTGTAACTGCCTAGAGACACTTTTTTTCCGACTCGCACAGGACATCAAAATCTTCAGGACCAGTCCTGATTGTGATGATCTAATATAACATGTATTCATTTAATCAGCTTTTTTTCTTCATGAAAAACTTATCTAAACCATGTATCTCTTTGATTGTCACATATCAGATTAATGTATTTTAGAAATTATTTTTTCTTTAAGGGTTATTGGATTTTAATAATCTAAACTTTTGTATATTGGCCGATATTAATCCCAACTTTAAAAATTGTCTGTGTCAATCCCAACTTGTAACTTATTTTCCTACAATGATCCTCCGTTAAAGTTAACTTAACACCGTTAAACTTTTTTGGAATTTTTGACCGAGGCTTTAGAGCTTTTGATCGGGAGGACGATACGAGTCTAATCATGTAAAACTTAACTTGAGTCGATGTTCCAAACGAAGAAATTTTAACATGCGATTTAAGCACCGTTAGGTTTATAGACCCGATTGAGGGTCGTTTGGTTATTTGGAGGGTCGGATCAAGGTAATTTTTACATGAATAGACTCCTATCGTCCTCCGGATCAATAGCCCTAAAGCCTCGGTCAAAAATTCGAAAAAAATTTAACGGTGTTAAGTTAATCTTAATGGAGGATCATTGTTGGAAAATAAGTTACAAGTTGGGATTGACACATGCAATTTTTATAGTTGAGATTAATATCGGCTAATATACAAAAGTTCGGATTATTAAAATCCAATAACCCTTTTTTTAAAACTAGTTAAGCAGCAACTTGACATTTTTACTAGCAACGACGCAAAATAGTGCTTGCTGAATTTATCAATAACACAAAATGATTTATAACCAATATAAATTCAATATCTTGTAACATGCCTGACAAAAGTCACAAAACTACAAAACCATTATAAATGTTATCACAAATGCATCATAATATTGCCCATAATGCCACTTACATTCTTTTGCAATATATCTATATTGACAAAGAAAATTTACACGATTCATATTTAAATCATTAACCTTTCAGCAGAAGTATCTATTGTTCGATCAATTTTCTAACAAGTTCTTTTTGTACATGTTAATAAAATTCAACGGCTGAAACATTAATGGTTTCTTGAGTGATCACCATCATGATAAAAAAAAAAAAACACCCCTCAATCATCGGACGAGGCAAAAAAATAGAATCAATGTCCGACCCAACCAGGCACCAACACTCTAATATAAATTCAACTAGATTTATATTGACTCTCACACGTCACGCGAGAGTTGTTATTGCAATTTAACTAGAAAAAATAGAATTCACGTGTGTTGCGAAATCACATACGTGTGACCCGGCCGTCGTATCGCGTGACCCGATCTTAAATCTAGTTAATACATAAGACAATATAAGAACGAGTGCTATCATGTGTTATGTTGAAAAATAAGCATGTCATTTTATGTTTCCAACCCTACATACATCATTATGAATAAATTCATCCATCATATCATACCATACAATATTACAAGCTAAGCTAGAAACAATATCTATAAATCTTTATTCGATTCCTTCTCAAATTCATATTTTTTTAACAGCAACACCAGAAACCTCCTGGTTAGACCACCCAAAGACAATCACCTCATTACGAGTTATCTCACAGAAGCCCCCGTTGCACCCCCCCCCCCCCCCCAAGAGGAGGATACCCACCCGGATAAATGTGAAAACCCCCTCCCGGCCAGGGATAGAACCCCTGACCTTGTGACCCCTAAGACTTACGTCTTACCGTTAGACCACCAACCCAATGGCAGTTTCCCGACTACAACTCTAAAAATCATACCTGGCCATTTCCCGACTACAACTCTAAAAATCATACTACACCTAGGGCTAGAAATATGGCCGGGTTACATAAGAGAATAATTATTTTCTTTCACCGCCCAAAATTGATACCACAAAAATTACCCATGTCCACAAACCAAACTATTTTGGGCTTCACAATCAAAAAATTAAATTAAATAAGTTGCGTATAACAACCATCTCTTTTATGAGTTTTATGTATGTTTGTTACTCCCTCCGTCCCATTAGAAGTGTCCATATTACCTTTTTTAATTGTCCCATTTAAAGTGTCCACTTTTAAAATTTATTGGTAAACTTCCAAATTTGCCCTTAATAACATAAAACAAACAATATGATGGACCCACAATAATATTTATTGTCAAGGGTATTATTGTCAAATGACAAGCAAAAATACTCATCATTTAATGTGTCTAAAACTTTGTGTTTTTCAAACTAAGACACTTCTAATGGGACGGAGGGAGTATTACTTATTAATTAGTGATGACAACACATATATTTTTCCAAGCTTTATGTTTTAATAATTGGTTAATTAAGTTATTGTGTAATTGGCTTGTTCTAAGAAAGCTATAAATTGCCATCACATAATCATAGATAAAGAAATATAAATATCAAAGCTTTTAAAACATCTTCTTCAATCCCATTAATGGTGAACGAAAAGGATGTCAAATAAAATATCTATGAATTAAAAGTGACGCTCCATCGTATATTGTTGAGAAAATAAACCAAAGTGTCGTTGAAGATAATGTCAAAAAAGAAACAACACAAACTTTTCAAGTAATACATCGATGTGACATACTCCCAATTAGAGTTTTTGAAATTTGATTGGTCTAAATACTTACATTTACATGTAATTTATTGATACACAAAGAAACCTAACCCTATCCACAACACATATATAACAACAAATGAGTAAATTAACCTAGCTATATATTACCATAAATACTTAGATTTGTACACTTTTAATTATAAATTTACTTCATTAACTATATATTTATTAAGGGGTTTCTCATAGAAGCTATAAACCATAATCATAGAATTGTGTAATAGAAAGATAAACTTAATTTATGGTTAATTATTTAGACTCATTTTTAAATCTCAATGTAATTCCTTTTGGCTTTTGTAATAGGAGTTTTTTCCAAGATTAGTGTAGTTACAAAAATTATTTACCATTTTAGTGTATTTTAAAAACTATTTACCAATATGGGTAGTTATTTTTATTTTTTTTATATTACCTCATCTATACTTTTCTTTTATTTCTCTTCATCCAAAAACATAATTAGAAAATATAAAATTAAGCAAAAATGTTGTTCAATCTATTATAATGTCGTTAGCACTTAGCAGCATCATTGTTTCGCAAACATAATATGCAAATTACAATGTACTTCTTAAAAAAAGTCCAAATAAAAATCTACAAAAAACAAAAAGCAAAATATGCAAAAATTCATTAATAAAGAACAAATAATTACGTGACCAAGTTGGATGTTGTGGCGGTTGGCTATCGCGTAAGTGACTTAATTTAGAACACGCGTTTATAAAAAAACGTTTTTTGTCTCGCATGTTACAGTGTAAAACCGTAATGCGTCACATATTAAATGACAGAGATACATTTAACCGTAGACGTCGAAATAATAATTAAGTCATATCCAATGAGTTAAAGTTGTAACTTACGTGTGGTGCCCCTTGTTACAATGGTCACTTTAACATGTTACATGTGGTGTCCTCGTGTTACGATTAGCTAAAAAAACAACTATTTTGATACTTTGTGGTTAGAATTATTAAAAACTTATTATTTATTAATGAGTTTTTACACATATTATTTTATTTTCATTTAAATTTTTTAAGGAAAAAAAGATATGGTCTTGCGAAATTACGATGCTGCAAACAAAAAGAATTAGATTATAGAATATTTTTTCACTTAATATAACGTTATATAATTTAATTTTTGGTTAGAATAGAAATAATATTGATTAATAATATTGATTAATTATAGATTTAGATAATATAAAAGGGGTAAAGAAAACTATCCAAATTGGTAAATAGTTTTCAAAGTACACTAAAATGGTAAATATTTTTTGTAACTACACTACTTTTGAAAAAAACTCTTTGTAATAGACTTTTACCTTTTATATTAAGTATCTAATAATTATAACAATTAAGTGTCTAATAATGAGTTTTCTAAAAAATCAAATAATTATAAAAAACTAGTGTATATCTAGTAGGATCGAGTATGAAACAAGAAAACATAATGTAAAGGATTATAATCAAACTTGCTGAAAATGTTCATGTGTGGGGGGTCAAATACACATTGATGAGCTGTACCTTGCATGAGGTAATCATTTGTACGTTGTTATACGTAACAAGAGTGGTCTAAGCTAAGGTCACATATATGTAGATGTACGATTTACGGCCAACAATAGTTGAAGAGATTTGGGCTTAGTTAGAAAATCTTGATTCTAGTTCAGTACTTCCATTTATTATAACTACATGCTAATATTCATGGATACATGCTCAAACATTAGATTCATAACTAAAGAACAACCCGTTACAACGACCACTTTTAGCCAGATCGATAAGTTTCTTCTATCACACAACTGTAGAATTATATTACTTGTTACACTGATCTAGTGATCTTTATAGCAACATTAATTCCTCGTAAGATATTGCTAAAACATACAAAATACAAATGAGATATATAGAAGCATAAAACCAACCAAGAGCCAATTGCCATTTGTTCCAACCGCATTTGGAGTTGAGGGGCAAAGCCCGAGGCTGTAAAAGGTCACTTGTTCTTTCGAGGCGTGTGGTGAAAAACCGAAAATTTTTCTGACCTGCTAGATAACACAAAGATAATTCTAGTAATGGACGCGAACAAAGGTCATTAGAGATAAAATAAATTCAACCATGCAAAATAAAGACAAAATGAATCTACTCAAAGAAGAGACTTCATGTTTGATCCACAATTAAGTAATATTTTAATTACTAGTTATTTTATTATGGGGTTTATGGTTTAATAAGAAAGATTTTACCTCTAAAAACCATTATTAAAAGGTTATAAGTACAGACCTAGACATATACAAGTGTAAATATTTATGGTTTATTTTAAAAGCTAAGGCTAAAAAAAATTATTTGGTTAGTGACTTGAAGTAAGATCTAAAATAGCAGAGATCCCATGTCCGCGTTTGATCATTAATTCCAGTGAAGCCGATAAAAACAGCCGCCCAAAAACTTTCACTCACGGGTCTCATTTACACACTACTCCCCACTATTTATTTTTTTTATCAGTCTAGACCCCTCACTTTTCATTTCTCAAAACTTAACCTAAACCTTTTACACTTACATTTCACATCATAATCATATCCGACAAAATTTCACAAACTATTTGCAAATTGTTATACATTTGACTCACTTTACATGGCTTGTCTATTTTTTCTAAGATTTTGTGACTATGACGCCCTTTTTTAATAATTGTTTGTGTAAAATATGATGGAAGCTAACTGTTGTAAAAATTTGTTATAGAATCAATGTTTGTAAACTGCTACTCGAATAACATGTATAACGTACATTTCCTTATATAAGCATTTTTTGGACGCCTATTTGTAATGCTGCTTGATTTTCAAATACTTTTGCTTTAAAGTTATAACCACAAGTTAACATACTATGAACTGAAAGATAAATTATATGATTCTTTTTTTTTTGAAGTATTATTTTACAAACTTCATTTGTCTACCTTCACTGTATATTCTTTTATTTTACAACTTATCAATCTACATCCTCTAACACTTAATACATGATAAGATATTGTAGTTTCATTTCACTCAATCCATTGTGTTTTAACACATTCATTTATACCGATTTACAAACTATTATGCATAAATGCAGAAGAGCCTCTAGCCTAAACTAAGTACCATCAAATACATATGGTCTAACCGTATAACATGTTTACATTATGGTGTTAACTTAGTCCTAAGAGTTAAAGTTTTTTAAGTTATTAAACAATGAAGACGTAGGGACTATTCTTGTAACTTCATCCAACACCATCTTTCACGGGCTAATGTCAGTTTCTTGAAAAAAAGGTCTCTCCCCACTTGATTCCATATATCTCTCTCTCTCTCACTAAAAACACACATCCATTGTCGTTATACATACAAATGAACCATCACGGGTTGCTACAATACAACATGTGTTTCAAACTTCAATCCCTATAAAATAAAACCCAACCCAAGTCACATATTCCTCCACACCAACAAAACAATGTCATTCAAAAACAGAGCATCCTCTGTTTTTCCCATTCTTACTATCTTCATACTATTTCAACTCAATGTTTCAGCCCAAAACAACCCGGTTTTCGCCTGCGATATCGACAACAATCCCGGCTTGAAAAACTTGACGTTTTGTGATTCATCACTTGACGTGAAAACAAGGGTTGATGATCTTGTAAAAAGGCTGACATTGCAGGAGAAGATTGTGAATTTGGTTGATAATGCTGGCAGCGTTGATCGCCTCGGAATACCAAAGTACGAGTGGTGGTCCGAGGCGTTGCATGGTGTGTCTTATGTGGGTCCGGGGACTCATTTCTCCAGTCTCGTCCCCGGAGCCACAAGTTTCCCTCAGGTTATCCTCACTGCTGCCTCGTTCAATGAGACTTTGTTCAAAACCATTGGGAAGGTATCACCTCACATTACTCCATCCATTTGTCATTGAAGGATGATTTCATTCATCTTTTAAACTTGATATATGATAACATCATATTTTTCTAGCAAAAATATTACAATAAGTTTTACTAGTAGTATGTCTTGTATTGTATTAGACTTTAATAATCTAAGTTATAATTCATTAGTTATAATAAGTTTTAGTAGCAATTTGGTAATGACATTACTTGTAAACGAAATCCAATGCAAATCTATGACATTTTGCAAGTTGGATTTTCCTTATTGAAAGTTGAAAGTGTTAATGATTTAGTTGCAAGTATAAATATTTACCACTTTATTTAGCTTAATTAAATGTTATTGGGTTAAGATTTCAAAAGAAAGATTGAGGTGGTATAATTAATTAAAGATTTGATTGTTATTATCAAGATTAATATGCTTTTGATGTCCAATAGCATGCATATTACCAATAAATTAATAACTATATCTGTTTGGTAGCGAGGGACCAGTGTCTTGTAGTTACTTTAGCCGGTGGAGCCAGCCAGCCAGCCATTTTTTATTAAAAATATTTTCATTTTAAGATATATTGCTTTTTTTATCGTGAATATTTTATATTTATTTAATTTAGATTACGAAAAGTATCTTTCTTCCTTTAGGTAATGGACTAATGGGTATCTTCTTTTCAAAGGAAATAACAAGAGGATAAGGTTCTTTAGCCTGCTTCTTTTTTTGTAAATATGTATCATGTAAGTTGTAAAAGTTTCCAACAGCACTCAAAGTGTCTATAATCTTGTTTGGTGTTTTTAATCTTTTTTTATCTTTATAAACATTAAAAAAAACCCTACTATATCTCATTATCTAGATTTTTTTATCTATAAGGTATATACATAGAAATTAAACATATTTTTTTATATTTACCGACTCACTATTCTTTCTTTTTATTTCTTATGAGTGAAAGTAAAAAACCAAATAGTACGTGACGAGTTGATTAAAAGAATATTATTAAGTGAATCGAATTGAATAAAGATAACATAAGGAATTCATTGTTGAATCTAGGTTTTTAAGAGATGAAAAGGTTTAATAATACATGTGATTTTTAGTTAAATTAACTCTTTAAAATAATATATATAAATAGTTTTGTATAATCCATTTTGACTTTTTCTTCTACCACATATATGGTAAGAACTAGCTAGTATTTTGTAGTTTTTATAAATCTTAACTTAAACTGGTTTTGTATTGAACATGCTCTACTATTATATCTAGAAAACAAAAACATATATTTATGTGTTTATATAGTCTTGCTTCGGGGGATACGAGAACAAAAGGATATAAATGTCCTAAATTTATTCTAGATATGTAACCAAAATATACAATAAGCCTAACTTTGTATAAGTAGTTTATAAGTTTAAACAATATATGCAAGAATTTTAAATAAGCTAACGACCACTAGTTCATTTATGGTTCTATACACCATTCAGTCACTAAAAGTACAACAAACAACAACAGTAACTTTAAATTTGATCTAAATTTGGTTCATTATTTATGGGTGTAGGTGGTTTCAACTGAAGCAAGAGCAATGTACAATGTTGGTTTGGCAGGACTGACATTTTGGTCACCTAATATAAATATATTCCGTGATCCGCGGTGGGGTAGGGGTCAAGAAACCCCGGGTGAAGACCCGACACTAACAAGTAAATATGGAGCGGCTTATGTTCAAGGCTTACAAGAACGAGATGACGGTGATAAAGATCGCCTCAAAGTCGGGGCTTGTTGTAAGCATTACACCGCTTATGATGTCGATAACTGGAAAGGCATTGAACGTTACAATTTTAATGCCTTGGTACATATCTTTATATCGCTTTTATTACATTAGAACATCTGACAGGTCAAAATGTCAAAAAAAGTTTTTACAAAAACATGACCTCTTTAGACCTGAATTAAGTTTGACATGTTGCTCAACCTTTCTATTTTGCAACATCAATGTACAACAATTTATTGAAATATTTACGTTTTTTTTTAACTTTTGTGATAGGTTACAAAACAAGATATGGATGATACATTTCAACCACCATTCAAGAGCTGTGTTTTGGATGGCAATGTTGCAAGCGTTATGTGTTCTTACAATCAAGTAAATGGCAAACCAACATGTGGCGACCCGGATCTTCTAACTGGAGTTATTCGGGGCGACTGGAAATTAAACGGGTAAAACATAATACATTTCTACTTACATTTTAGTATACAATATTCAATATTATCTGGTTTTTGGCCTGCGAGAGTACGTCCTGGTCCAGGCTCGAAAAGGCACGGTCCATTACGCCTTTTGGTTTAGTATTTAGGAAGGTCCTAATTAAAGAGTAAAGACCATGCACCTAAGATTGTGTTTATACTAAAACTGTAATTTTCTGATCTACACAGATACATAAGTTCAGACTGTGACTCGCTAGACGTGATGTTCAAGAATCAGCACTGGGAGGACACACCCGAGAAAATTGCAGCCGACGCGTTATTAGCAGGGTTGGATCTAAACTGTGGGAACTTCTTGGCGCAACACACGGAAGCTGCCATTAAAGCAGGCCTAGTGAAAGAATCTGAGGTGGATCGGGCTGTTACAAACAATTTTGCAACTCTTATGAGACTCGGGTTCTTTGATGGTAATCCAAGCAAGCAAATCTATGGGAAACTAGGCCCAAAAGACGTGTGCACACCGGCTAACCAGGAGCTAGCCCGTGAAGCAGCTAGACAAGGAATCGTGTTGCTCAAGAACAGTGTAGGATCCTTGCCTCTTTCTCCAACCGCTATCAAGTCACTAGCTGTGATTGGGCCTAATGCCAATGTCACAAAAACCATGATTGGCAACTATGAAGGTAATGTGGCGGGTTGGGTGACATGTCAAAAGTCATATCAATTTCGGGTCAAAATGGGTCTTTTTTTGTACTGTTTTTAAACATTTTTCTAACTTAAATGCAGGTACCCCTTGCAAATATACAACTCCACTTCAAGGACTAACAGCCTCGGTGGCAACAGTATACCAGCCCGGGTGTGCAAATGTTGCGTGCGCTACAGCACAAGTAGATGAAGCTAAAAAGGTAGCTGCTGCAGCTGATGCTGTGGTTTTAGTAATGGGAAGTGATCAATCTATAGAGGCCGAGAGTCGGGACCGTATTGATATTACTCTTCCGGGCCAACAAAACCTTCTTATTTCCGGGGTTGCAAGTGTATCTAAAGGCCCGGTGATTCTTGTTATAATGTCTGGAGGGGGAATGGATATTCAGTTTGCTAAAGAAGACCCGAAAATCACCAGCATTTTATGGGTCGGGTTCCCTGGTGAAGCCGGTGGTGCTGCGCTAGCGGATATCATTTTCGGGCTCTATAATCCGAGTAAGTTATCATCAGCCAATCGATCATAATTTGGATTATTAAAATCTAATTTCCCTTTGAATATTGGTAAGTATTTTATCTTTAACCGTTATGGGGTGTGATCAGGTGGAAGACTACCAATGTCATGGTACCCACAATCATACACACAAAAGGTGAACATGACCAACATGCACATGAGGCCCGACCCGGCCACAGGGTACCCGGGTCGAACCTATCGGTTCTACAAGGGAGACACAGTTTACGTATTTGGTGATGGGCTAAGCTTTTCAGAATTCACCCACCACCTAGTTGAAGCACCTAAGCTCGTGTCCGTTCCATTAGAGGAAGGACACGTGTGCAAATCAAGCGCGTGCAAATCAATAGACGCGGTTGAGCAAACTTGCAAGAATTTAGCATTTAACATACACTTGAGAGTGACAAACAGTGGGAAAATGGGTGGAAGCCACACGGTGTTTTTATTCTCGTCGCCTCCATCGGTCCATGGTGCGCCTCAGAAGCATTTGTTGGGGTTTGAAAAGGTGCATTTGGCACCTAGACAACAAGGTGTAGTGAGGTTCAATGTGGATGTGTGCAAGGATTTGAGTTTGGTTGATGAAGTGGGCAACAGGAAGGTTGCATTGGGGCAGCATGTTCTTCATGTTGGGAACTTGAAACACTCTTTGAATGTGAGGATATGATTTGGGTGTTTTGGTGATTTTAAACCAGAAGAAATAATTTTGATTCTTTGGTGGGTTGTAAGTTGTTAAGGTTCAAGAAGATAATGGAAGTCATCGCAAGATGCAATTTTATCTGTTTGTGACCAAAATTTAGTGTAGGAATTTTAACAAACACCTGTCGTGCTACATATACATTAAAACGGCTAATAATATTATCTCAATGATTGAAACATTCATAAGACATTAACATTCCAAATAATTGGTTGAATCAGGCATAATATCCAGCAACGAAGTATGGCATTTAAAATGTATCACACAAGTTTTTAGATATATATTAACTTAATAAAAGATTTTGTTTTGCCGGTGTTATCTTTGTATTTGAGATGTATATAAACTTAATTCACAAATTAGGCCATTGTTTTCTGAACGACCGATGATATTAAAACAAAGGCTATTAACTAGGTGTTAGGAGCCGAAAAAAAAACATACACCATTTACAACGACGGCCTACTACATGTTATATCTACCTTTCTAGTATGAAATTTCATCCAAAGAAAAGAACTAACTTTAATGTTGTCTATCGCATTTCAATTAATCACCTGGACAATCTACCTATTCTAATAATTGAGTAACACATCCACATGTTACCATTTTAACTACTCCACATAGGATTTTGCTTAGGTGTCATGTTCTTAATTAATTTGATGGAGAATTTTTAGACGGGTCATAGTATGCTCCATATTCGAAATAACCCGATATGTTTAAATTAAAAATTCACAAATTATCATCAATTATCTCCTAACCCGATATGTTCAAATACAAAATTTATCAATTATCATGATCTATATCTTAACCCGATATGTACCAAGTATCATGAATTACTCATAACCTGATATGTTCAAATAAAAAACTTATCAATTATTATGATTTATCCTAACCCGATATGTTCAAATTAAAGTTTACCAATTATCATTAATTATCTCATAACTCGATATGTTCAAATAAAAAAATTAACAATTATCATGAATTATCTCTTAACCCGATATGTTACAATAAAAGTTTACCAACTATTATAAATCACATCATTTATTGTAACATATGATTCATTATATGAATATATTTGTAATATCCAAATCGATTTAATAAGAAATATGTTTAAAATAAATTTGATATGTAAATTGAGTTAAAACCTATAAAACTAAAATCCGTATAGTACACGGGTAGTAATCTAGTTTAAAAATAAAGTTATTACTTGGTTTTCACACGAACCAAGTAGTCTTCCTCAAAATGATAGTGTCAATCCTCTTCTATGGGCTCGTTAGAATTCATTAGGGAATCAATTGCCTCTTGAATTCTAGTGATCCCCCCTATCTCAATCATACCATGTGCACATCCCATCCCAAAATTTGATTGCACAAGGACATTTAAGCAAGATGTGGTCATGTAATTCCAATTCTCCGAAGCACATGAAACACTCAACTGATCAAGATGAACCCATTTTAGATTAAATCTGACTAAGCCGATGAGTGATGCCATTCTTGATATATTAATAAATAATTTAATTATAAAAAATAAAAAATAACACATGTTTGTAGTAGTTCTCTTCAGATTTATTTAAATGTTAACATTTTCCGAAAAAACAAATCCAATAGTTCATAAAATCATAGCCAATCTAATAATTCAAATCCCAAAACGCAATCTTCTTCATCATCAATCAAATAAGTTATAAGATAATGCATATTGTAAAACTACCTAATGGAACTAATCGTGCATAACTCAGTTATAACCTTAAGATGTATAAAAGCACATATATATCTTCGTTTTTCAAATTTTTTATAACAACAAATTATCTTTCTAAATTAAAATTCACATGTTACAGTTGTTGATGTTTGAACCTGAAACTCTCCTGATTATGCTTCAAGAGGCAAAGTCTCTCCTATTAGACCACCAACATTCAACGCAATCAATGCATTTTAAAAGATTTAATAATTTTCATATAAAAAAACTAAGGTTGTTGGCTAAAGAAACTTATTTTTTTTAAATGGATCAAAGATTAAAAATGTGTTTGTAGGTTAGAAAAAGGGGTCGAAAAATCAAAAACAGCCCGCGTTCTAGTTTTCAGTTTTCCTCTCTTGACCGGAAAAAAAAGACGATGAGCGGTGGTCATACGCTGACTTCCGTCGGACTTCCGGCGATGCTCCTCCTACTAACATTTGCACACTCTGCCTTCTCCGGTGAATCAGCAGAGTTTCCTTCTTTGAGTAAACTTCACTCTTTTCATCTCTGATAGTTTGAATTTTAAGTTGTTGAATAATTATGTATGCTTCTTGGTTCTAAAGTTAGGAATTTTTTGACTCTTGAAGGCAGATTAGTAACTTTCAACTTATTAATTTTGTGTCTGTTTCTTGAGTTATGGTCGAATAATTTGTTTGGTTTAGGATAGTGTTGTGTTGTTTGTTGCTGATATGGGTTTTAGAATTGTTGAAAAGAGTGAAATTTATGGCTTTGGAGTGGAAAAAAAGCTGTTTGTTTGATGGAAATTGTTCAAGTTTGTTAGTGTTGTTTTTGCCATGGATCGAAATGAAAAGTTCAGATTGTTGTTGTCAAAGGCGTAAGGTGCAAAGGGTGAGAGGCGCTTACGCGAGGTGCATAGTATAAATAATACCATTTTTAGGAGTTTTAGATATGTTTAAGGCTTGTTTAGGGCTAGTGTAGCTGTTTAGCATTTGGTCTGATGATTTTTGGATGAACCTTGGCCCGATTGAGGGCCTAGGCACTCGCCTTGTGGGCTTTTGACAACATCATAACTTTTCTTAAATTACTTGTTTGTGTAATCTTTAGCGCACAAATGTTTAAGAAAGAATCCAAAACTTTACTTAAGTTACCTGTTTGTTTAATTTGTATTATTTGTACTCATAGAGAAGTCAATCGCTTCTGTTAAATGATGTGTTAACTAGAAATAAAGTTCTACACTTTCTGTCTCTATATTTAGTTATTTTGATGTATACTCATTCTCCTACAAGGCAATGAAACAAATTGTAGTATGATTTGCAATCTTCATTCATCTTTTAATAAATTTAACAGCATCGATTGTATGTGGGTTTAATGTTTTTTGTGTTGTGGTGATGGGAGGAATGCGTGATTACATCTAGTGTTCAAACTCTAAAGCTCTAAGGAAACAACTGCTCTTTTTATTTCCTTGCGTTTGCAGACGTTGCAAAGTTTGCGTTATTGCAGCTATCCCCGAACCTGGTTGTGGAGAATTCCCCGGGTTTAAGACCTGGATCTCAAGTGGTTTGTGAAAGAGTAGAAATTGTTGGTTTGTCAAGGCTTAGGAATCTCACAAGTTTCTTCTCTTCCATTAAAGTGAAGGTTATAAACGTGAACTCTACTGGTCGTCATCCAAATATTTCCGTTTGTTTTCACAGGTGACTTCCAACTTCTACCCCTCTTTGACTATTGGAATATGTCTCTTCTTGTAAATCCTAAAAACATACTAATAATTGCATGTTTGAATAATTTTCAGGAACGCGTCTCTTGGGGTGGGTATGTGCCCTGAGGGTCTGTGGGAGAAACTTACTAACGGTTCATGGGTTAGAGCCATGTCCCCATTTGATCACAAGCTTTTAGATATACGTTTAGTGGGCCCTTCTGAAGGAACTGTTGAGGTTATACTGAACGAAGGTCAGTTATGATTCATTAAGATAAAGCAAACCTTCATGTTTCTATACTAACATTGCTCTCATTTTTTGCAGAATTTTATTTATACCGTGTCATATTTTTGATACTGGGAATAATAATGATGACATTTGCATCCTCTCTGAGCAACTCTTTAGCAACCTACTATGGCGGTGCAATGACATTAGGGGTTTTGCTTGTTGTCTTGGTGATCCTCTTTCAGGTAATCGAGAATTAAATTATAACAACTGTTTGGTAATTGGTATGCTTATATTTATACATGAAAACTTAGTATACGTGCTTTATGTCATATGTTCACCATTATTGTTACTTATAATGCAGGGAATGAGGATTCTCCCAAGTGGTAGGAAGAGTTCACTAGGATTAGTTCTTTATGGTTCCATTGTGAGTTTCCATTTAATTTTGTTCAGTTAGTATTTTCGATATAATTTGACTCCGTGTAAACCTCTTACTTCTCCAGGTTGGAGTTGGATCCTTTCTGTTTAGCTACATACCTACATTACTGCGCTCTCTACTTGTGGAGATGGGAATTAGTGAAGATCTTCACAGTCCTGTATTTAAGTTTGTTTAAGTTAATTCTGTAAATTCTTTCTGGCATTTTTCCAAATATAAAGAAAGAGCGTTTGTTATAAAAATCTGAAACTGGAAGGTTGTTTGTTTCAGAATTGCTTCTTGATGTTTAAGAGAAACTTCCATCTCTTATTATTTTAAGAGGCTTTGTTTCAATTTTTCTCAATAATTTTGACTAGGCATGTGTTTTTAGCTTTTTTCTTTTTGTGTTCTGTTTATATGGAGTATAAAGTTATGCTGATTTTTCTTTCAGGTGGCAGCATTTCTGCTTGCTTTTGTTGTTCTGTGTGGGGCGTGGTTAGGGTTCTGGACTGTTCGTAAGCTTGTCTTGACAGAAGACGGATCAATTGATACTGGTGTGGCTCAGTTTGTTGCTTGGTCCATTCGAGTTGTGGCCTCTAGTATGATTCTTCAGGTACCCCTTGACCATCTATTACGTAAATTATTAGTCATGTTCTGGACTTTCACACTTATCATTTTATCAGCATAAAAGAATAGATAAAGTAGGATTAAAATGATTAAGATCCTCTTCGTGTTATCTCGCTGATCCAGTTGTCCCATATTGACAATAAAAGTGTAACACTGATGAGTTTCGTCCCATTTGGTCAGTTTTTTTAATTATTTGTTTTATGTGTTTCACCCATTTGCTATTAAACTTAATCTGATAAACATCCAACTCATATTTATATGTAAATCAGTTGAAATTGCCACCTATTATAACTTCCTTTCTGTTCCAGTGTTCTGTGGATCCTTTGTTGGCAGTTGCAGCATTGATCTGTGGCGTACTTATTCCATCAGCTGCAAAGGCACTCCTTCGTTACTATGCACCCAAGTAAGTCTGCTTCACGTATTAATTTGCTACTATTTTACACCCAGTGTCATTTTTCCATCTTCCAAAACAAGTATGTCAAAACTGGGTTGGGTTGGGTTGGGTTGACTCGAAACACTTGAGCAACTTTCAACCCATATCGTTTTTAACTAAATTGCTCTTGTTAACCAACCTATTAGGGACTAAACATCATCTCTACCATTATTTTATAAATTTACTTACCATCACTTCCAAAAATATGCAGAACCATGCGCGGTAAGCATACAAGATCCCACAAACCGATTTCAGCATCACGCAAAGATTCTTCGGTTTATAATAATAAGCACGAGCTGAAGCTATCCGACTCAAACACCTTCTACTCTACCTTCCATGAAACGCCTGCAAGAAAACAATACTCCAAAGATGAATGGGACGAGTTTACAAAACAGTCAACCAAGAAAGCATTAGAAAGTCTTGTGTGGTCACCGGATTTCAACAGATGGGCTGTTGCAAATGCCGATAGACTTGCCTTGCTTCCCAAGAAAGACACTAAACCGAAACGGAAGAGTTGGTTTTCATGGTCTTGATCAGTTAGTTATGGAAATGCTAACCGCTTGATATACATTTTAGTAATTATGATTGTACCATCGACTGACTATTCGTAGGATTAACTGTGATCGTAGAAACTTCTAAGTGGTGTCATTCCGGGTCTGGTTTTGAACATTGTGTAAATGTATATTCCCGTTCTAGTCTAGAACATCTCCGGGGGTGGTGTTGTATTAACTTTCGTTTTTACGGTTTAGTGTAACCAACTACCTTATTTTTTCTATCGTTTGAAGGAGTAAAAGGCACTCAAAATAAATTAAAGGGTTTTGGATTTTAATACTCTTGTCTATGAAGTATTAATTGCCCCACTCTTAACTAACATCTTTAGTGTTACAACTCTCAACTTAACACACTTTATTTGCCGTGTCACTTTGCTTTTATCCACGTGACTTTTTTTTATTCTACGTGACATGCTTATGTGACATAAAAACAGAGTGACATAACAAGTGAAGCGTTAAGTTGAGAGTGATAATAGTTAATATATTAGTTGAGAGTGGTAGTGGCCAAATACCCCATAGTTAAGTGTATTAAAATCCAATAACCTTAAATTAAAATATAAGTTTTGAAGTTCTATACAAGTGTATTGTTTAGAAAAAAACATGTAATTAATACAATAATCAAAGCTTAAGCAGGTTGACGTTCACTGGATGGTACAATCAAGTTTATAAATCCATTTGGTTAGAGATCATGAGCACTGCTCCATATATATGGGTTAAGGGATGGTTCTAATCACCGAAAACTGATTGATGTGATTTTGAAATCTAGGCTTAGGTGTATTTGAAAGGTTATGAATGATCGCATGTTTAAAAGTTCGAGCCTGTCTATTCTTAGAATAATAGAAGACATTAAAATCTTTAGTTTCCTGTGGGTTAAGAATATGTAAAATTTGTGTGGGTTAGATTGGACCACATAGTCTTTTATTGTGTCTCTAGCTTCTGGTTATCTTGTTTCACGTTCTTAATAATTCCTTTAAAAAATTCTTGTTTAATGTGATTACATTCTACATATATAAATAAGCTTATCCTTAATTTTTAACATTATGACGAAGATAAAAAATATAATTTAGTCAAGAATCAGTAAAAGAGTTTCTCAATAACACAAAAGTCAAACGAGTATTATTCTTTTGATATGGTTTGCTTTTGATATGTGTTCTTTTGAGAATTGATTTTGGAGCTCTAATGGAGAAGAGAGACATCATTGGGTGTCATAGGAGACCATTTGTTGTCCTAAGGAGGAAGGGTGTGTTAGAAGTCGTTCGTTACATCAAGTGATGCAAGCCTTGCATATAGGCGTGGAATTCTATACTATAAAGGGGACTCTCTTTTCTTTCTTTGGGCTATGTGCATGAGAAGCAAACAGGGTGCCCTCACAGGGCTGTTCTCTCTTTAATTCCTAGGAGTGCTTCTCATTGTTGGAGAGCCATTCATGCCCAGCTGGACTTTTAAAAAGTGTAAACGAGCCGAGTCGAGCCCGAGCTCGTCTAGGCTCGAGCTCGGCTCGTTTCAGCTTAGCCAGGCTCGAGCTCGAGCTCGGCTCGTTTAAAGCTTTAACTTCAAAGCTCGAGCTCGAGCTCGTCACAAACTTCTCAAGCTCGAGCTCGAATCGGGCTCGGCTCGTCTGGTTTTTTTATTATTTTATTTTTAATTATTTATATTTAATTTTATATAAATTTTTAATTATTTATATTCAATTTTACATAAACTTTTAATTATATGTAATTTATATATAATAAAATACATATTTTATATTTTTAATCATAACTTGTATATATTTTAACTATTAATAATAATAATATATATTTATAAAATAAATAAAAAAACATATAATGGCAAAGCTCGATAAGGCTCGCGAGCCGGCTCGAGCTCGATATGTAAAGCTCGAGCTTGGGCTCGATAACTTAATGAGCTCTTATTAAAGCTCGGACTCGAGCTCGAGCTCGAAAAAGCTCGGCTCGTTCGAGCTTTTTTTTCGATCCGATCTCGAGTAGCTCGCGAGTAGCTCGGCTTGTTTACACCCCTATGTGTTCATATTTTATTTTCTTACTATTTTAAATTGGTAAAGTAACTAATATATTGTTGAACACTAGAAAACAAGAAAACATATCTATCATTCGCTAGTGTTCATCTAAGTCCTAAATTTGGTTGTTATGCGTAGGTTGCATTTCGACGCCCATGACAACAGCTCATTAATTTCTCAAATAATAATACATAATAGCAGTCGTGTAGTTAATTAATGGCTCTTATTATCCTTGAAATATATTTTGTCTTTTTCTTAACTACGTTAAGAAAGAATATGAGAAAAAACCCCACTACTCCTCTCATGAGAAATCTATATCTCTCAGGCTTTTGACGATACATGTTAGATTTGGTCACGGTTTGTGTTTAATCCGACACCCAGACGCTTTTCTAGTTCAGACGACTCACACTTACCAAGAACTTGGTCTATCTAGAGATCGATAGAACATCATCCTATGAAAAAAACATCATTTAGATCTTGGTTCAAGCTTGTCCTTAGGAACTAAGTACATGTCATGTTACAACCATCAACAATTTATCGTTAAAGACCATAAAAAGTGACATATATCTTGTATATATATTTTGGATTGTCTTTTATGCGCCTGAAAACTATCGCTAATTTCTATTTTGATTTTATACTAGACTAGGTTTAATACCCGTGTATACACACGGAGTGATTTATACACATGTTGATTTATACACAGATTATCTAAATTACGCATCATTTAGTAAATAGCAATAATTTGATAATATATTAAAAAATACATTCATCTTCTATACTTTTTTTGTAAGCCATTTTTTTAAATATTTTAAATTTAAAACTTGAATGAGAAAAAAATGATTATAAATGTCTTATTAAAAAAATACATTCAACTTTCATATTTTTTGCTCCATCAACTAATGCATGTGAATTCCCTTCAAAACTTCCTATTATAGAACAAAAAAAATTTCCCCCCAAAAATTGCCTCCCCTAAAAGTTTGATTTATTAGATAGATGAATGACATAAAAAAAATAGAATGTTTCAATTTAAAGAAATAGACACGATCTTAACCATTAAAACCTTGGAGTTTGGATGAAACTTTAGTTCAATTAACTTGTCCCTCTCCCCACCACTAGATTCTGTATAATAAATATATATAAAACAAGTATTATGTAACCCAAAACATTAAATATGATGATTAATAATATATATATAATACTACTTAGGGCGAAGGCCAATAATAATAGTTAATTATGAAAGGCCCATAGGGCCATAGAAGGAGGCAAGAGGTTTGTAGTAACATATATACCCAATTAGCCGCATATCATTAAAAGACCGTATCGAAGATCAATACAGGCACACCCCAAATAAAGTAAACACACTCCAGCTAACACAATTACTTTTAATATACATGTCAAAACATATCCACGTCACCCATTTATCAACTCCACTTATTAATTTTTTTCCTTTAGCACCCACCATACACAAATCAACTGTTACACCTTAAAATGTTAGAGAAACAAGAAGCAAAGATCCTATCATATATACTGCTCGGTTTTTATAACAACAATTGTTATTACCAGAAATATATATAATCACTAAATCTGCACATTGTAGCATTGTATATGATGTAAACAATGTATAACATAGAGATCGAGGGAGGTTTAGATGAGAGATTAAATAGTCTGGAATTAAATTAATAATTTTTAACGCTTGGATCATATTTTGGTAGAGAATTAGAATCTCATGTAGGCTATGTCTCTTTTACGTCATAAATCGCGGTTGTCCTCGCCTTTTAATTGTTGCATGATCAAATACTATGGTTCATTTGATTTGAAATTATTTAATTGTTCTACTTTGAACTCCTTATCACATTTTGTTGTGTTTTATGAATTTCGTGTAGACATGAATACTTCCTGAATCGTGCCTTCAAATTATAGTAATTTGCATCTTTATTTTGATTAGATAAAAAGTTTCTAATCAAGAACGAGATATTCGATCCTTTTTATGAATTTCGTACAAAAAATTTAATTCAAAATCAAACCAAATGAATACTTTAAATATGAGTTAAAACACTAGAACCCATTTAACGTATTGAATATGATAAATTTTTTTATTTTTTTTCAAATAATTTCATTGAAAAACAAACTTTTAACAATAAATTGACAGGTAAACAACAACTAGTTACGTCGTAACCCCTTTTAAATATCAAATCATAATCTATTAAAAATAATTTCTTAACATTTAAGTATCAAAACAATAGTATAAATGACCCGCTAAACCTACTCATGAAATTGTAATAGTGTGTATTGAATCAAGCATAAATAAACATGTTCTCAAGAAGAGCCACAAACCAAAGTACAAGTTTAGGGGATTCACTGTTTCTATACTTTTGAATGCTGAATATAATAACACTAGTTTAGTGCTCGTGCTACGCTCGGGAACATAATACACAAATGATGATCTTAAGGATATTCATGGGACACGGATGATTCCAATAAGTTTTGAGACAAAACAGTGGTAAAACGGGAACATAAGATTTTATATTAAAAATTGTTTTTTTATTGAGCTGTTTAAATATAGGTTATTACTAACTTTATCACAAAGTTTTATTTTTATACATCTTCAAATATAAGCTGGCTCATGTACACCTCTAGTAGGAGAAAGTTTAAAATATAAATACTCTTCAAGTTTTAAAGACAACATGATTTTATTTAAAAAAATTATTTTTAAGTAAAAACAATATTATACTCAATTTAAAAATATTTAATTGTTCGGTTTTATGGTATATTTTTTTTAAATAATATCCTATAAAAAGTTATATATGTTTAAAAAATATTGAGCTATTTAACTGTATGTTATTACCAATTTTATATATAAATTTTATTTTTATACCCTGTTAAGTATAAGCTAACCAATGCACACTCTAGTATGAAAATGTTTAAAATTTAAATAATACTTATTTCAAATATAAAAATATTATTATGAGACAAACTCTTATATGATGCTAACTAAGCAAAACCCTCTATAATAATGTCACATAAGTAAAATAGATTTTGTTATATTATATAAGGATTTTGATTAAAAAAGAAAGAATATTACGAGGCAGATTGAATATAACTAATTGTGGTTCAAGTTGTATTAATTGAAACAAACTTTTATTGGTCTATATCAATTTCTACAGGTCATATAGTCCTCACATTGTAACTCGAACAATTTTTATTTTGCCCCGTTACATTTTGAGAATGACTAGTTCTACCCTTCACTTTTGAGTTTTGAGTTTCACATACATACTTTATTTCAAAAAAATAAACATTTCCAAAACATCTCCGTTTTTGTTAAAATCTATAGCGAAATGTTCAGAAAATAGTTACAAAAACCCGTGTGTTTAGATTGTTTGAAAAATAACAAACGCAAGATATTAGAGAAAAAACAAATTAAATGTTAATTATATATAAAACTAAAAGAAGATATATACGATGAGAAGGTGAATGAAAATCTTCACAGTAGCTAAAGAAAGTCACAATGTGAAGGAGAGGAGAGGAGAGGGAGTGATGCTCCCTGACTTCATCATTATAATGTTACCAACTCTTACAGGGTATTAGGGTCTATACCCAATAACCAAAACACAACACCACATGGGTTTTTAAATCAAAAAAGAAAGAAGTGTTCTAATTTCGTTTTCAAATTTTAATATTAAATATAATAATATTTTTTAGAAAGTAATATGATGAGCCAACTTGAATTTAACTAATCGTTGTTTAAGTTCTATTTAATTCAAATAAACTTTTATTGGTCTAGATAGATTGTGGTCCAGACATTGTTACAATGTTCATTAGAAGTATTTTTTGGTCCTCATAGAATTTAGGAATTACTCCTTGTACTATTCATTTATACACAATTTACTTTTCTAGCAACCTCCTTAACTTGTTTCTTCATCACCGACAAATATTACCCCGCTTCATCATAAGATTTACTTATCCTTAGTGATTATGAAATACTGATAAGACGAAATAAATATTCTTTCATCTGACTTTCAAATAATATAAATTAATAAATAAATCAAGATTGATTTATTTGTTCTCTCTCACTTAAAAAAATACTATAAACAACTACAAAAGATCATATAACTATTTCAAGGGAAATAAAGTTTAATGCTATAACTTTCATAAAATATATAATACTTTGAAATGTGTAAAACACAATTACTTACATTCAAAACATGATTGCTTATCAAATGTGTATTGAACAGACAATGAGACAAACAAAACATCCAGGGACTATTTGAATACTTTAGTGAAAGAAAAGGGGTCATATAACAAACTTTGTTTGAAATATTTTACTTTATTTAATAATTATTTTTTTCTCTTTCGATACCTATTTATAACTCCACTTGTTCAAGCATCATCTTCCCCCTTGAAACCCATTTCAATTAGGTTTCCATGCCTCTTAATTCATGTTCTTCAATGGCATCTTAATTCTTCAATCTTTTTGTGTTTGAGGTAAAAAAATTTTTATCTTAAGTTCTATTGATTTGATGATAATTTGATGATAGAACTATATTTTTTATTCCTTAAAATAAGAGTATCAACTAACTTTTTTTTAGCAAAACTAAGTCGTTTAAAATCGATATACTACGATTTATATGAGGCTAATTACTGCTTTAATTGTTGTAGGGATTGATCCAAATGGACAGATCAGATACATCTGGTTTCGTGAGTAGCGGATGCATCTTGTTGGAAAGTTTAAATGCTTTGTTCATATTGATCTATAGATGTTTATAAACATATAATTATAATTACTTAACCAAAATGGTACACAACAACTCTAAATTTGATCTTAACAAAAACCCTGCTGCAGTTATTTCTTGTAATGATGAATTCGATACCGCGTTGCGGTTGGAATGCCTCGGTCACGGGTCCATTAGCCGTGCAAGCTCTAGAAACCAAGATGCACCCAATAACGGTTGTGCGTTAGTTCTTGGATTAGGGCCAACACCAAGTGCAAATGAACAAGATTTGGTTTTAAGACTTGGTGTTTCTAATCAATATGTTACTTCAAAAAGTGATATGAAACCATTTGTAGGAGTTAGTAATGGAGTTGGATTTGATCATGTTGTTGTTGTTGATGATGGCTCTAGTTCTACATCAGTAAAAAGGTCAGGTGGCTATATGCCATCGCTTGTTTTGGCTCCAAGAATTAGTGTCCCATTGCGAAAACTTCATATCTCCGAGCCTGCTCAATCGTCATCACTTTGCAAAGCCCGTGGCGATGAAAAGCGATTCCTTTATAAACGGGTTCAAGAAAACAAGAACGGGTTACAAGTCTTCTATAGGCCTGTTTTGGTTTCGGGTCTTGGTCATGGCTCAACCGACAATCACTTGTTGTCGGGTTCAAGTGGAATTTCAAATTCCACTGGTTGGCTAGGAAAACCAGCTAAAAGACGACAACTGATTCCACCTCAGGTACTCGTCCCGTCATCGATGAAATCATCGTCATATTTGGCGTCCAACAAGCAATCTCGCTCAGCAACCGATAACAACGATCGAGCCCAAAAAAGCTTGGGGCTAGAGGCTCCAACGGCTCGGGTCAACGATTCTGTTATAGATGAGATCTAACTGTAGCAATTGCATGAATTGATTGTATTAAAGATTTTGTTGTGTGTGTGTATGCTTGTTATAAAGCATAAGCTGTCCCACATCCGAACAAGATGAAATCATATATGTCATAGCATATGCTTGTTTTAGTATGGGATGCATCCAAGACCAATGGACGTTGTGATTGAGTCATAAATCTACTTAGTGGCTGTTTGAGTCATAAGTTGATGTAAATAAGCAATCCCAAACAGCCACTAAGTTGATTTGGCTCAGGAAAGTCTCCGGGCTAGTCCGTAGAGATACGGACTCGGAAACGAGTTACACTTCAGAGCTAGTTGATTTGTTTAGCTCGAAGTGAGTTTGGCCGAAAAGTTACAGTCATTCACATCCATATTTATTTTCTTTTTTTGATATGAATTATATAAATAAATCTTGTAATAAATTTGTTTTGATATGAATTATATAAATAAATCTTGTAATGTAATATTTTTGTGACAACAAACATGTTTTGATGAAGTTTAAATATATGCGATGAGTAATATATTTCATTTTGCATAATACTATTTGTCAATAATGCTACGCTTAGCTCTTTAAAGAGGATTAAAGATCATTATTGCGTTTAACAAATAAAGCAAAGTTTCAAAGAGCATTTATCTACTAAGCTCATTTAGCATAGACCCGATACTGGCGCTGATTAAACTACTGCGCAAATAGTGAGCGTTTCACAACCATTTTTGCGCTTCTTTTTTCACTGCGATAGCCATTATTGTTTAAGGTGTACCATAGGAATACGAGGGCGTGACCATTATGGCTTCCCTTTACTTTCTTGAAAGTGAGTTGATGTGTTTTAATTTTAACGCCGTATGGGATTAGACAATCGACAAATTTATGACCCGAAACACTCATGCTTCCGATCGGTTTCTTGAAAGAAACTTTTGGTTCCTGATTATATGGTAAAAGTATTACTTGTGTTAGTATAAGTGAAAGGTACATATTATTGAATCAAGAGAGATTTGAGCCAAAATATTTGTACCCAAATGATGTTTAATCCTCTCAAGAAATGATTTCCTATGTCTAGCCAACACACTTGCCATTTAAGCTTCTCGTTCACCGGTGACCTCATCGTTATTTTAACTTTTTTTAACCGTTACCCTTCAACATTATAACCCTTTTTATTGATTGTATTCATAAATTTTGATTTTCAAATTGACATTGTATTATTGCACAACAAATGTAAATCAACAATCAATACAAACAACTAAAAAAGAAAAAAATTTGAAGTGGTTTTAATATATGTAATTTGTCAACCGAAGTGCATAGCAAGTGAAGGACAAAAACACTCGACACTTATTTTAGCTTTCATTTATCAAATCCCAGTTTCAAACCTAACTACATCTGGTTTCTATTCTAATACCTTTCATCAATTTGCTACACCAAACAAATAGATTTGTGAGCCTCTTGAGAATTCGATATCGCCTAGCGGTTGGAATGCTTCGGTCCGTTGATGTGATTCTTGTATTAAAGATTTTGTTTAATGTTTAAGCTTCTAATAGCATATTCCCACATCGGAACGCAAATATATCTTAACATGGCTTATAAGCTTTATTATGTGTGTTAAATGACATCTCAGACCAATGGACGATGTGATTGGGTTGTTATCTACGTAAGTGGGTTTGACGCAGGAAAGTCCCCGGGCTATATCGCAGAGATGCGGACTCGGAAACGAGTTACACTTAAGAGCTTGTGGATTTGTTTGGCTCGAAGTGAGTTTGGCCGATTATTACAGTCATTCACATGGTCCGTTTGTGACTAACTGAACGGGGCTTATGATCCGTTGGTCAAATTTTTTGTACTACATCCTGCTAATCTTCACTTTTTCTTGTCTTCACTATAAAGTTAGGAATGATAGATCTCCCTAGGCTGTACCAGGATATAAACAGGGGCGAAGCATATAAGAGACGGAGGAGTGTCACAGTCTCACTTTTTTCCGTTCGGATTGTTATTTTGTTGGTCAGTAGTTGATTTTTTATAGATATATTGGGTTAGACCCCCTGAAACAAATCACTATACAAAAATTTATGTGTTTTTTTACTTTGGTCCCCTCGAACTACAAATAATGGCATCGCAACTGATATAAAATGATCTAAACAAGAGAAATTGGTTTAACATGACATTCTAATTTTCTTTTTCCCTGCCTTGATTTGTTGAGCTCGTTGCTCGTTTTTTTAAAGAAATTCGCCATCCGAAAACAAAATATTACGGAGCAATTTCCATTTCATCAATATTACTGTTACCTAACATGATTTGAAAAATGACACTCAAACTAATCTCTCATGTTCTCACCATTTGGTTACGAGACATGAAAGTAAACGGCGTTAATAACTAAATTTGAAAAGAAACAATAACACTACACAATATAATTATTATAATCATACTAATTGTACCAACAAACAAGCCTCACATTCAGCTTTCAATGTCTTAACATAGATAACCATAACAATAACGTTACAACCCCAACATGATTTCACACACCAAGACAAACAAAATCATGTTGATTGTTCTTCAAGACACTAAAAAACAATTACTTGTGTAACACACAAAGACAATTAGCTTCCCCTATGTCATTTGCAACACAAGGAGATTTAAGTTTCCCATTTTCATACCAAACGGCACGTTTCTTAATAAGTTCATCCACAAAATCATCCAATTTGTCAATTGTAATATTTGGCATCACAACAACGTGTGCAATGTTTCCTTGACATGCAAGTTGCCATTTTCTTGTAAACTCCTCATCTTGTGGTCGTTCGAAAACAACAGTGCTACTGAGCTCATTCAACATGGCCCCAATCCCGGCACTGGTTAAACGACCGCGCAGATAGTGGGCGTTTCGTAGGCATTTTTGGACTTCTTTTTGGAAACCTCTATACCCTTTACGGTTTAAGGTGTACCATAGAAATAACGGGGCGTGACCATTGCGGCTTCCCATGATTGTTGCGTCTCTAGAAGCGAGATACTCAACGTTTCTTGAAAGCGCGTTGATGTGTTCTAGTCTTGTGATTTGAACGCCACATGGCATTGGACACCCGACGAATTTATGACCCGAAACACTCACGCTTCCAATTGGTTTCTTGAAAGAAACTTTTGGTGCCTGATTGTATGGGAAAAACACAAATTATGAATCAAGAAAGAGAGTGGTGGCAATTTTGACTCGTTTGGTCATAAGTGGGTCGGATTTGTGTTAAGTTAAATTTCTAACAAGTCAAACCTTTTAAGCTTAGATAAAATGGAAACAGGTCAAAAGGGGGATCATCCCCACAGTGTCAATAATGAGACACATTTTGCTCAGGTCAAAACGGATGGTAAGTCAAAACGTGTTGAGTGACAAGTCAAAATAGATAATTTTAGATAAGTCAAAACTGGTTGGATGACAAGTCAAGACAGACAATTTTAGAAAAGGGTTGACCAGAAACACTTTTATCCCAAGTTTCTTTGAACTTTTTATAAATAACTGATAAACTAGTGTGTTAAATGTGATAAAACAACAATAAAAATATGATCTTTTAGATAAACTGATTTAGGAGGTTGTATGCGCCAAAATACAGTTTAAGCCACTTTGGGCTCGTTTGACCCGTATCCCTTTTAACACTCTTAATTTGGGTCCGTTAAAAATTAAACATAACCCAAATCAACTGTAGAAAAGCAAACAACTTACAAGTTTAACAAAAGGCATCATCAGACCAAACAAAGCCCCGTCACAATGAATATAGAATCGATCATGTGTGAATCCTGTTTCTTCAAGAGTCTTTATGACCAAATCAAGATCATCAACAGCTCCTTTCACAGTTGTTCCTGCAAATGCATTTGCATTGATGAATGAATAGGAAAATCACACACGATGCATAAATATACACAGTGATGTGAATTAGTTAAAAAAGTACCAATATTCACGTTAATGATTGCTGGTTTATCCTTGTGAAGAGATAGTTTAGCTCTAAAATCTTCACAGTCGATTTCCCCAGATATAAGCGTGTTAACCTTTTCACAATCCATTCGGTACATTCTTGCTGCTTTGAAAACAGAATAATGTGACTCGCACGAAGCATACAAAATCCCATCAGGAAAAACCTCTCTCCTGCAGATGTACATAAGTTTATTATGGTAACTTAAAACCCAAAAACGAGTTAAAAATAAAGCTTATAGCTACAAACCCGACTAAAATGCCATGAAGATTGCCTTCTGTTCCACAGTTCGTAATGTAACCCCAATACTCGTTTTTCTCCAACTCCCATAAACGGGCAAACCAATCCAAAACACCAACCTCAAACTGCCTTGAGTGGACCCCATAATTGCTCTCGATGAACGGGTCACCAAGGTTATTAATTGAGAAATGTTGCAACTGAGATAACGCGCCATAGTCGAAATCCAGATTGTAAGGGTAACCTAGTAGTTTAAAGAAATAATCAATAAAACTTAACATGAAACATTATTAAATGTTAACTATGTAGTTTAAAACCAAAGGGGGTGTTTAGATATGCATTTTGGAAGGAACTTTGTGATCATTATCTTTTCAGATTGCTTGAAAATCTTTTGATCACTATGTTAACTTCGCAGTTTGAAATCAAAAGGATCATTCAGATTTGCGTTTTGAAAGTGATTATGTAACCATAACCAAATCATATTGCGTAAACATGAGCTTAAATGAATAGTCCAAACACTAAATACTGATCATTGCAAGTTCATAAACCACATTCACAACACACAACCAAACATTCGAATCAAGAACAAGATCATAAACATAAACTTAAGAAAGAGAGAAAAGATTCATACCCAAATGGTGTTTAGTCCTTTCAAGCAAAGACTTTCTATATCTAGCCAACACACTAGCCATTTGAGCTTCCCGTTCACCGGTAACCTCATCGTCGTCATCCGGTTCAGTTACCTCAAGACAACTAGTATGAACATTCCTCCCAAGAACAATTTCCCTCACTTGTTCCTTACCATTAACCAACTTCCCACCATTATTAACCACAGAGCAATCAGCATCAGTATCAGCAACAGGTGGTGGCAGAGGATCATTAATCACAGTTGTCGGATCAAAATCATCAGGCAATGATTCAACAGTTTGAAGATTAAGCTCACGTAACATCACATCAATACTTCCAGCCATTTGTTACCCTACACAAAACCGTTACAAATGATGATTAGATCCATGTTTATAAAGAAACGATGTTATGGGGGGTTATGAAAAAAGATTGAACCTTTAGATGGAGGCGGCGAAGTGGATGGTGATTGGGGAAAGCAAAAGGAGTAATTAGATCTGTGATTTTTGTATTTGTAGACGACGAATGAACGAATGAATAAATGATTGAACATGTTGATTCGGGAATATCAGACATTGTTTTGTAATAGTCCTTTTGATATTGTAATTGCAAATTATTGTCCTTAAAGTTTTTTTTTCTATGATTTCACGTGAACTAGATAAAGTTTGTTGATCTAACTACATGTTGTGCCTCGTGCGTTGTTGTTCCCAATTTGGTAATTTTCTTTTGACGTGTCAATTAATCGTATTATTATTGGCCACATGGTCCTGGTTTGCTCGAATCTTATCGATTAAATCTTTCAATTACTAATATAAGTTGTCGTTGAGCTCTTCTGAAATATGCAAGTCATAGGGTTTTATGAGCTAGTCGGATTCATCCTGAAACAGATTAACGTCATCATCAAGTGTTAAATTTACAATTAACTCCATAATAGATAACGTTTCTTTATCGAAAATATCATCGAAACATCATTTTTTTTTATCAAACAATCTGTGTAAAAATATGATATATTTTTTGTTTTTAGTTTGAGTCCAACGTTTGTTATATAAAAATCTATGATAAAAGTGGTAGATCGACTAGAGGACACATTTTGATCCAAACTTAAAAATCTAAGATAGAGTATTATTTGATGAAAATGCTTAAACAAGAGAACAAACATCCTAAAAGACACCCCTCTATACAAATCTACTATAAATTTTTTTTATTATGTGTTGAAACCTTTCAAGGGCACCTTATCAGTAAGAATACACATAGAGGCATTTCTATACAAGTGCACCTTATCAGAAAGAATACAATTCTAGTGCCACTTTTTATAAAGCATATCTCTTTGTATTCAAGATAAATAAATACATAGATAAATAAATAAATAAATAAATAAATATATATATATAAAAATACAAACCGGAACACAAGATATATGTTTAAAATTAGATTTTTAGTATAACAATATTATACTTAAATAAGAGAATAAAGTGCTCAGTATTATGGTGTAATTTAATTATTTTTAAATTCGTATAAAAAAATTATGTTATATTTATAAAACACTGCGGTTTTTAAGTGTATGTTATTATTAATTTTATCCATAAGTTTCATTTTTATGCCCTATCAAATACCAACCGTCTCATGTACTCCTCTTGTAGTAGAGGGTTAAAAATATAAATACTCTTAAACTTTTCAAAATTCTTAAAAATATTAGGGGAGCAAAAATGTAATTATTGTTATTATAATATTATATCTATATATATTAAATAAAAAAATCATTATTGTGATATAAACTCTCAAATGATATTAGATAAGCTACAAGTTTTGAAAATATGCATGCCACATAAGCTTTTCTCGTTTTGTTTTATTATATTAGAGATTGAAAGATTTAACTTCATCATCTCATGCATATGTGATGATGACACTTAATTAATTTTCCTTATTTTTATACTTCATATTATAAAACAAATATTGTTCTCTTAAAAAATAGTCATCTTAAAACATTGATTTAGTAATTAGTATATAGATACTTCAAATCATGATGGTGGCTTCTTTTAATTATTTATTTATTTCATGTCATGTTTGTAATTTGTGATTTCCTTGAATTCGAACCTTACTATGTGTTTTTGTTTGTTGATTTTTACAAAAAAAGTGTCACACGACTTAATTATTGGTTATAAGAAATATATTAATGTTTAGGAGGCCAAAATTTTCATGATTCAACAATAAGGTTGGCTCATCGCGATTCGCAACACGTTGTTAACGGCATTAATGCCATCGTATAACTATGCTTCCAAGCATCAACATCGCAGTCGAATGACACGGCATGAAAGAAAGATCCCAACATGCATCAGTGGAAGGAAGGGGATGTTGATCATGATCATTGTCATAACGGTTTTGCTAAAATCCAAACACAACAATTTTTTTTTTTTTCGTACACTCATACAAAACATTGTTTTCCTGCATATCATTAGCAATATCTGAAGTTTTATCAATATTTTCTTGAAAAATATTGACAATATTTGGACCATTTTAACCAATATCATCATTTTCTTGACACTTTTTTAAAAAAATTAAAATTAAAAATGTGTTTTAATAGCCCAGGAGTATCCTTTTAAGTGTTCAGATGCATTCTAAACATAAAACGGGAAAAAAACATTAACTTTTACGTTACGCACGAAAAATTGAGCCGTAGCCCGGGCTACGGCTCAACTATATATACATCCGCCCCTATCTTACTTACTCTGGTTAGTTAGTTAGTTGTTGACTGGTTGGTAATGAATTATTGTACTATGTTTCCATGAATTTTCACTTTCTATGTACGTACGTACTTAATATGATTATATGAAGGATGAAGCTTCTCCATCTATATACGATTGATATGCCCGGCTTTCACCTTTTCCTTGTTGCGTCTAAATATAATCCCTTAATTTATGTTAGTATGCTTTCCAATACTTTAATACATGTACAAAGTGTAAGTACGTTGTCCCACATCGGAACAAATGAATTCTATTTCATGGCTTATAATTGTCCTATTTAGTGAGGGTTGCACCTCGGACCAATGGACGATGTGATTGGGTCATAAATCTACTTTTGTGGATTTGGGCTCAGGAAAGTCCCCGGGCCTTAGCGCAGAGATGCGGACCAGGAAACTGGTTTTACTTTAGAGCTAGTGGATTTTGCTCGAAGTTAGCTTGGCCGAAAAGTTACAGTCATTCACATGGTCCATTTGACACTAACTGAACGGGGCTTATGATTCATTGGTCTTTAACTTTTTTTTTTCCGATATGAGTTATATAAATAAATCTTGTATTCGTGACATAAATAAATCTATATGAGTTATAAAAATAAATCTTGTATTCGTGACATAAATAAATCTATATGTGCAGAAAAGTGTGCGTAATGTCTTCTCATGAATGTACATCTGTCAACTGCATTCAGCAGCCTGTTCGGCGCCTTGAGGTGACTTGTAAAACGTACGTACACAGATTTTAGTCATTTTTTACTTAAAAATTTACTTGTATTGCTTTTAGTTTACATTCCATGATTTCTTATTAAATTTAGACACTCATGCTATGAACTACTCCGGGAGTTTTCATGTAAAATTTAACACTATAGATGCCATGATTAGTGCAGATAGGCAAAAAATTGTCCAATTGCCTACTATTTTCATATGCATAATGATATAATGGTGTAAGTTGTCTGATTTTATAATCTCTCTAGTTTTATTCGTTTCTATGAATGTGTTAGTTAGAGTCCGTTTTGTTTTCATGGGACCATTTCTCGATTTGTGTTTGTCATCTTTGTGCAGGGGCCATGCTAATCTTCTCTGTATAGTTCCAATTTATCGGAAGGGACTTCCGTTATGTTATTTGATCTGTAGTTATGTTTCTTTTTCAGTTACCAATAAATAAAAAAAATAAACAACAGTGGGCTCTCTAGGCTTGATGTCTTGCTAATGAATCTGAAGTTTTGCTTAAGGGGGTGTTTGGTTAATTAAATATGGTTATACAAGCAGACCATGAATATTGTGAATTGTAATGTTAAGTGGGCATATATATGTTTATATGACTATTTCTGGTCTCATAAATGCCATGTTATAAGATACATGCAGTAACTTTGTTATAAGATATACTAGTGTGGTGTGTGGATAATATACAAATATTAAGGTTCCGTGTGGAGTGCACACATTTTATTTTATTAAACATGGCATTAGATTCTCTAAATTCATTATTACCTTGATATAGTGCTATCATACACACCCATCCACCATCTGTAATGGTTTTATATTATGACTTTTTTTAGTTTGATATTTTGTAATAATTAATTAGTAAATAAGTTTTTTTAAGAAGCATCTTGCTTATCAATGCTCAATTAGGATTATATGATTTGACGTATAAAATATCAGTCTCATTCAATCTTTAAGTAGATTTAGTACCTATTTTTGTTTAGACACTATTCTTTTATATTTTTTTTATCTTCATTTTCACCACCTCGATCTGGATTGTACACTTCCTTTAGCTCTTATAGTGCTTTTATTATTGTTTCAGTATTTAGGATTTAACAATTCTGGAATTTTAGACCTTCATGGATGCACTACGTACCATTCCAATTCCTGAAAGCAAATCTGATAGCAGCTAGGATCAAGTATCCGTAGAAAAAAGGTTTTGATAAATAGCAAAAGGGACAGTGACTGCGGGCGCAGCCACTCTAGGAGCTATTAATGATGGTTTATTTCTTTGATAATATCAGAGCCATGGTTCTTATAGACTTTGCAGGTCTAGTTTCAGGTGCTGTGCATGTAGCATGGCACTAGGAAAATTTATATTTCGGAAGCCATCACCAATAGACAGTCTAAAAGACTGGCCGGGACTTCAGGTTTTATTCTAATCTTCTTGGTTTGTAATGCATAATGTTGTTGAATATTAACTTTGACAAACCATTTAGTATTTTTCCAGATATGTGTCTCGAGTCTGATCTATCTGTCGGAACCACGGGACATACTTTACATTCACATATATATATCAGTTCAAAATGTAGGGTGCTTAATTGGTCATAGTTGAGGATTAGTGACGCCTTTCAGAATTATAAAGTGATATTACTCTTATATGATATATCTACTATATATGTGGTATATAGGGTCAGGATCCTATATATATATATATATATATATTTCTTTATATTTATGCTGTTCTCATTTTATTGTCAAGTAAATGGTGGTGGTCGTGTGGATTCCACAAGCCTTGAAAATTTTTAATTATTAATCTCCCTCTTTCTATATTGGTATAATAAGCACTCAAAGATTTATATACTTTTGGGATGCTTTATTTAATATCAGTATCATGGGCTTGTGGGTTGCACACTATATTTATTTATTACCAATGTTTTGAAAACCGGACCGGACACTGAACCGGTATTATGATTTTACTGGTCGGACCGGTCCGACCGGGGTCGAACCGGGGTTGGACCGGGGTAAGGTAAAATATATACTTATCAAGTTAATGTCATAAAAATTCTAATTTAAACACAACTTAAGTTCAATAATATTAAGTTTTACCAAAAACTAATAATTCAAACAAATTTTAATTCCAAAATAAAACGAGCTCATCATCTTTATCACTTAAAACATTAATATATTAACCCTTCATTACAAGAAAACAAAAAAATAAATAGATTTAAACATTAAATCCAATAAAATCAAACAAAAAAATTATTTTTTTAATAAAAACCGGTTCAACCCCGGTTCAATTACGGTCCGGTTCCGGTCCGACCGGACCGGTTCGAGCGGTTCGCAGCGGTTCACAAACACCTATCAAACCGCGACCTATCGAACCGTGATTCCTCAAAAACGCGGTCCGACCGCGGTTCGACCGGTCGGACCGGCCGGTTTAAAAACATTGTTTATTACCCCTTTGCACCATGTACCAGTTGATCAGTATGTGTAGGGAAATACATACGGTATAATATATATCTAGACGGAGATAAACTCACATACATACTGTATGTATGCATTCATGTTTCCGAGGACAAAATAGAACAACAGGACCATATCTATGTACAGAGGAACACTCTGACCACTCGCAAAGGGGAAAATAGGTGCATGCTGATGTTTTGACGGTCTAGTTTAAGTAGCATCGATGATGGGTGTTGGAGCTGTTAAACATAAGTCTTAAGTAAATCTCAATTAACTAAAATGGCTTTCATGATACTAAAATCACCAACACAAAAATACAACACACGGAGGTAAAGTAATATACTTTATAATACAATTGATAAATACAAGATAAGATAGAAGTAACCTTGTCGTTTCTAGCTCATCTTTATGTGTGGATTGCACACTCACTTCACTTTTTAATTCATTTTCCACCATTTGTGGACTGCAAACTCCATTTCTGTTTTAGTTTTTTTAGATACTGATTTATTTATGTATTTCGAAAATGTGGTAGTCGTGTGGATTCCATGTTCTTTTAACATCACGTGAGATTGATCGCTCCTGTTTTTCTTGTTGACTCTATGTAGGTACGTTACTTCAGTTCTGACATTTTATTTATATTATTTTTGGCTAGACCTATATACGTACTATGTAAATTAGAACACAACTAGAAAGTAAAGAACAATGCAATGAAAGAGGTTTATTTCATTACTAGATTTATAGATACAAAGTAGAGTAGTAGAAAATAATCTAGAAACAATAACTGCATTTCATGGCCAAGTCAAGATTCAATCTAGCTATATGTCGGGATACTTTGTTTAAATATCACATTATCTGGAGCTTGTGGGTTATACACTATCTTTAACTTTTTGCACTATCTACAGTTCTACATATTGATCAATATAGACAAAAATATGTTGACCATTATAGACAAATTAGCATGCACTATATGAAACATTTGTATACCCATGCATGCATACTATATATATCCTATAAGACGGACTCAATCTTCCACAAGTTGATTCATTTTATCATTTCCTGTGGTGTAATATCTTCTTCCTTCTTGCACAAACCATGGCTGCACAAAATGATGTATGCATTCCGGTTTCTGAGGAGGAATTTGACTACACAAAACGGGGACAATGGCTGCGGGCTGCTGTTTTGGGAGCTACTGATGGTCTAATTTCAGTTGCATCTCTGATGATGGGTGTTGGAGCTGTTAAACATGATGTACGAGTCATGATTCTTACAGGGTTTGCTGGTTTGGTAGCGGGTGCATGTAGCATGGCAATTGGTGAGTTTGTTTCCGTCTACTCACAACGAGACGTAGAAGTGGCTCAGATGAAGAGAGAGAACAAGACTGAGAAGGAAGCATTGCCTAATCCCATTCAGGCGGCTCTAGCATCAGCTGTTGCATTTACGTTGGGAGCCATAATGCCCTTACTTGCTGCTGCTTTTATCGTGGATCATAAGGTCAGGCTCGGTGTGGTTGTAGGCACAGTGAGCCTGGCTCTTGTGGTTTTCGGATGGATTGGAGCCTTTTTAGGAAAGGCTCCAGTGGTGAAGTCGTGTTTTAGGATTTTAGTTGGAGGGTGGATGGCTATGTCTATTACTTTTGGATTGACAAAATGGATAGGCTCTACTGGATTGTAGTTTAACTCTAGACTGTTGTATTGTTTTGAGCTTTTGGTGTATTTTAGTTCTCTTTCGAGTGATCATTACTAATCTAAGGGCTTGTTTCAAGTAAAATAAAATCAATAATTTCACTGAATGTTGTATATCTATGTCTGTGTCTATATTTAAATGGTTTAATCTAGCTAATGGGTTAAGTTAGCTGGTTATCATAATTCGTAGTTAAAATGGTAGTTATTGTTAGAGTTAGTTAGGCAGTGGTTAATTTAGCTAATTAACTACCTATGTGCCGGTCAGATGCCTATGGCTGGTTCTATCAAACATTATGAAAATATAAGTGTACTTTGGGTTACTAGGCATAACTGTGACGATGTTGTGTGTCATTATCAGGGGCTAGTGGGCCCCACATAGGGCGGACATAAAGAGAGGGGAGGGGTAGCTCGGGCTACGGCTCAACTTTTCGTGCGTAATGTAAAATTTGTTGTTTTTTTCTCGTTTTTGTTTAGGATTCACCTGAGCAATCAAAAGGATACCACTGAACAATCGATATATGCTTTTATTGGCAACCGATTTTTGAAAAAGTGTCTAGAAAATGATGATATTGGTTAAAATGATCCAAATATTGCTACCAATTTTCAAGAAAAATTATGATAAAACTCAAAAAATTGTTAACAAAAAGCAATAAAATGATATTGTGTAAGACTGTACAGCAAAAAAAAATTGTATGATTGTATAAAAAAAAGTTGTACGAGTATAGGCAAGAAAAGTATTAGGGATACCCCATATATTTCAGGCACCGCCACTAGCCCCAAACAAAGGTATAACCAACCATATGTGACAATGATAACCAATATCTTATATTGTTATTTATGGTCATTTATCATCATGAACTCGACATAGCTAGTTTGTCATCTAGGCGAAGCACCCTAAACGTGCTTCACTCAGTCCCGCCCACATACATAGATCCGACCCAAGTTATTGGGTCTAGTACACTATATATATCTCTTTGTACAACCTATTAGCGTAACACACTGTCAAGGTTAGGCCTCAAGTAACTTCTAAGCTTCCACTTTTCAGGCTCACTTGAGAAAACATTTTTAGACCCTCTTGGTGCAACACATGAAATTTCATTTATTACACATGTGATTCAACCAACCTTTTTCATAGTATTTTAATTAAGACCGCTAACTCAGACTCTCTCTAATCCTACTCCTAAATCTATACCTTGATATACGCTAGGTTGTAGCAGTTAACTATCAGGATCAGTTCAAAGTCGGGTCAACATTAACGGGTCAAGATAAAGATCATAACATCCCATATTTTGGATTAGAAAATCACAGCAGAACTCAAAAGTATTAAATTGGAATTGATAATTCAAGAATTAGTCACTCTTGCACTTACATTTAACTTTAAAGAGGGTATTGTGTCTTTCAAAACACTCATCATTAAATTAGTCACAACTCCTCAATTTCTTTATGACTAGCTTTTAGTGTTGTTCACTTTTATATATCTAGTGAATGGTGGCATTCGTGTGTATTCCACAAGCCTTGAATTTTTTAGTGATTGATCGTTTCGGCTTTTTATATGCACTCTTGGCTCTTGTTCATTTCATGTAATTAGCATCCAAAATTTTCTTTCTTTCGATCTCTGCTTTATTTAAATTTCATTATCATAGGCTTGTGGAATGCACACTATCTTTAACTTTTCGCACGATGTGATTGTTATAAACTAGTATACTATATGTAGACCCACAATGCATACTATATATATCTCTTACTAGGGTCTCTAATTTCAACAAATTACAGCACACATCATTCTTTCTGATATAATACTTCCTTTCCTGCTTTTATCATTATGTCTGCAAAAACCGAGCTATGCATTCCGGTTTCTGAAGACAGAACCCAATATGAAAACAACCAAATGTCTGCAAACAAAGATTATGACAATGACATTGATTACTCGCAAAGGGGACAGTGGCTGCGTGCTGCTGTTCTTGGAGCGACTGATGGTTTGGTTTCTGTAGCGTCTTTGATGATGGGCGTTGGAGCTGTCAAACATGATGTTAGAGCCATGATTCTTACAGGCTTTGCTGGTTTAGTTGCAGGCGCGTGTAGCATGGCAATTGGTGAGTTTGTTTCAGTATACTCCCAACGAGACGTTGAGGTGGCTCAGATGAAGAGAGATAGGAAAAATGAAGGAAACAGTGATGCGGAAAGTGAGAAGGAAGCACTGCCAAATCCCATCCAGGCTGCTGCAGCATCAGCCTTTGCGTTTATGTTAGGAGCCATCATGCCATTACTTGCTGCTTCGTTTATAGTTGACCATAAGGTTCGGTTAGGTGCGGTTGTAGCCACGGTCAGCTTGGCGCTTGTGGTGTTTGGGTGGATTGGAGCTTTTTTAGGAAGGACTCCTGTGATGAAGTCTTGTTTGAGAGTTTTGGTAGGAGGGTGGATGGCTATGGCCATTACTTTTGCACTAACTAAGTGGATAGGCTCTACTGGACTGTAGTGTTACGATAAATTGTATTTTCGCTCGCTGTTTAGTTGTAGTATTTGTAATTTGTGGTAATTTGAATATCTTTGGAAACCATGTGAACACGTTGAGATTGAATATTTTCGTTGGTTATCATGATCTAGTATTCAATCGGATGATCTCAAATAGTGCAAGAACGAGTATATATTAATTAAATCTTGTAAGAATTTTTGTACGAAAATTTGACTAAGGGTGAATCAATAGATGTGACTCAATTAAATGCCATCATAATAGTTGTTATTTCAAAATATAGCGTATCAGTAGTTACAAAGCTACTACCAGTCCTTTCATTGGGTACCGATTTTGCTCCCAAGTTACCACAGTTGCTACCAAAATACCAAAGTTGATACCAGCCTTCATTTTACTACCCAAGACCATTTTTACTACCAATGTTTAGCTACAACTGAGCATTCACTTTGTGCTACTTCTTAGCAATTTTGTGATTCCGAAATGCATAAAAAATTTCGAAAAAATAATAAATTGTTTCCCCAATTTCGTACTGCACGCTACATTTCGATTTTTATAATGTCAGCTTCAATTCATCTGTATATTGATCTGCTTATAATACGGTTTCCAAAATCTTTAATACTTTCTGACTTCTGTTAATCAAGGTTTAGATACGTACTGCACTCGATCTTTCCTTTCTGTTATAACTACCATTTGTTCATAGTGCTTCTCCATATCAGCTCTCCAAAACCATGGCCCCAGGCCGGTAGACCCCACTAGCTCGACATACAAGGACCGTAAAGTCGACGACGACTCATCTGTTTGAATTTGTGATGTGCTGCCTACTGGTATTTTTTTTCCATAAAATCGGTTGTTTTATATCTGCAGATAGATTTGGGCAGCAAGCAGCCACAATTCTAGGTGCCAATTAAAACAAGTTCTTTTGGAGTTGGTCTCTTTAATTTTAGCTAGTTTACAAATATCGTCAACCTGGCTCCCCTTGTTTTTTTGAATTAAAAATCCAATTAATGAACACATATATACACTCTGGTATTGTAAATAAACAAGTGCATCATGTATTTATGTATGATGTAACTGTGTAATGAACACACTAGAACAACTCATTTGAACTAGTATGTCGAGTCTAAGTCTTTCCAGTTTTTTTATTAACCACTTTATTTTTAGTTTTCTGTGAAACTTTCTGGCCGGTTATTTAAATTCTTTGCATTTGTAACAACAATTTTTATCACCAGAAAAATAATCATTATACTTATCCACTTTAGGATTTCGTCTTATATCTATATAATCGGGGAATAATCATTTATTTATTTCATTTTATTAAAAAACTAGTTTAATGCCCGTGTGTTACACAAGTAGTGACATGAAAAACAGACAAGTTTAAATAGTTTAGCAAAGAGTAAATTTGTAGAAAAATAACAAAGTTTATTTTTGTGCTAATTATGTCTCTTAAACATTGTTTTGTTTCAATTAGCTAACTTTAAAATGGTGTCTCAATCCTATGTAATTAAGCTGTGTAATATGTAACTATTAATTTTAACATTAGTTTTAAAATAAAGTAAAATAAATGTTCATGAAAACTTTTTAAAAATTGAACAAAAAACTATGAAAATTTTCATAAATTTGTAAAAAGTAAAAAAATGACAAATTTTTACAAATTGTATATTTTTTAACGATATTGGATTTTAATAGTCCGAACGTATGCACATTGGCCAATATTAATCCCAACTTAAAAAAATTTCTGTGGCAATCCCAACTTGTAACTTATTTCCTACAATGATCCTCCGTTAAAGTTAACTTAGCGCCGTTAAATTTTATTTTATTTTTTAATTTCATACCGATGTTTTAAGGCTTTTGATCTGGAAGAGGATATGAGTCTATTGATGTAAAACTTACCTTGAGTCGGTGCACCAAACGACTAAATGGTCTTTAATCGGGTCTTTAAATCTAATGGTGCTTAAATCGAATGTTAAAATTTCTTGGTTTAGAGCACCGACTCAAGGTAAGTTTTACGGCAATAAACTCGTATCCTTCTCCCGATAAAAGCCCTAAAACTTTGGTCTGAAATTCAAAAAAAAAAGTAACGCCGTTAAGTTAACTTTAACGAATTATCGTTGTAGGAAAACAAGTTACAAGTTGAGATTGTCACAAGAAAATTTTTTAAGTTAGGATTAATATCGGTCAATATAAAAAAGTTCATATTATTAAAATATGATAACCTTATATTTTAAAAAAGTTCCATTTGATTATCTTGTTAAATTTGAATTAATTAAAAAATGATTAATTATGGAATGAAAATCTTTATCTAATAAAAATGATATCAACATTTTGAGCGGGAAAATAATTCTCTAAGTGTCTTGAATGATAGACAAGTGTCCTCTAAAACCCTCTTTTATTTTTATTAGAAGGTATAGATTAAAAATTATTATTTTATAGTAACTTCCTTTTAGAAATTAATAATACCGTGCTATATATATAGTTTAATTTTTTGTTACAGAATTACCATACAAAAAAATTATTATTTTTCAAATTTCAAACATAGGTAAGCTTATGAGTTTGATGTTGAAGCTTCTCATTCATTTTATTAAAAAATCAAAAACTTATTAAAGTGTTCGGATGAAGAGCGGGTTTAGACTAATTTGCTTCCAAAGATCGAAGCCTTGGTTAAACGAGGGATTCTCCAAAAGCCTCATGCATGTGTTTGCGGATCGCTTCTTTATCCTATATATGCATGGATGTATGCTAGTTTTCTAATGATATTTGTTGAGAGTTAAGTTGAAGAAGCAGGCCGGATATTCCGGTTTATATTCCACATCCGTACGTCTATTTATTTTGAAGTGATTGTTAAACTTTACATCTTAATTTTGTGTGAATTGCACAATCATTTTATTGGCTAATCTATTTACTTAATTACATGGCATTAGATTCCCGGCCCAAATCTATCCCATCTATCATTTCTTTATGCAAGTGCCATCCTACACAGTCCTCCACCTTCCTAGTGATTTGTTGTATGCATGTGTCCTTATCTAGTATGTTATGCTATTGTGAAACATGCTGAATTAATTGCCTGCCTTTGAATTGAAGCACCATGTTCTTCCCATTATGAATTCATAAAATCTTCAACACTTTTAGCATTCATTTTTCCTGAATATTGAAAAGAGTTCGATCAACATATATATATCAGTACACTTGAAACATGATTGTACGTACGTATATGTTGAGTTAAGGTTAAACTAAACTTAGGCGCCAAAGTGTTATGATTAGTTTGAAGTATATTTTAGTGTACGCCCAAGTTGTAATATTGTAATCAAACTATGTTAATAACTTGTACGTAACAATTTAGTAACAATCATTGAGTCAATCAATCTGTTTTTATTGTGTCATGATAGTAACTGTATGGAAAGTAGTTCAGTATGTTAGGAAAATTGCCAATCTCCTTTTCCCATTCATCTTTATATCTTATGATAATTGAAATCTTTATCGTCAAGACATAAGATTGAGTTTACGCGCAAAACATCTATGTTTTGTAGCTTTATTTTGGTATCTAGCTAATGGATTGTGGCGGTCGTGTGGATTCCATAATCTTTAATCTTTGTGGCATTTACCAATCCAACTTTAGTTACGAACTACACACTCTTCCTTTTCGTTACAACACGCATAAGTTCTCCAAGTGTTTATCTTTATCAGCCTTCCATGCTTTCAACACACAGCCACACACACAGGGCACATGATGTTGATTGGATCTTCCATTAAAGCTAGGTGCCCTTTGTTTGTCTGTCGTTTAAGCTCACTGTTTTATTTTTAACTATGATTTATTTGCTAAAAGATTCAGATGCCCAGTAAGTACCAGAACTAGTTCTTTTACAGAAAGTTTGTCATTTCAATTTTCATGTCATTTGTCATATCTATGAAAAAAAATGTCCCCCTTCTCTTGATTGGAATAAAAAACCTACATGCAAAGTTATTCAGGAATAATATATATAGTAGTAAATAATTAAGTGTACTTATCCTAAGTTTATTGGATACTATTATAATCCCAAGTGTAATAATTAGTTAACTATAGATGGCATTTAAGAAGTTAGTTATGGTAGTTAAATAACTACCTTTGGCTATCGTTATGTTGGTTCGGTAGTCTATAAATAGGTCATATGTAGCAAACAAAAAGTGTGTACAAATAATAAAATCACTAAACATGTTTCTGTCTACTTGTGTTTTCTTTCCATTCAATCCTACAATATTATGTTTCCTGGCCACAAGCAAACCAAACTCGATCTTGACCATGAAACGATCCGAAGATGACATTTAACTTCACAAGTATTGTCGCCCTCTTGTGGGGATGTACATGTTATTAATTTAAACGACTTTAGTATGTGTTGAAGCATACTCCTTCCAAATTAAGCGAGCGGTTAATAAACCTAGCTTTAGATTCAAATGAATCGATCCATGTGATCGTTCTTTGTGTGCAATTATATATGCAAGTGACATCCTACACAGGCTTCCACCTTCCTAGTGATTTGTTGTGTGTCCTTATCTAGTATGCTATGATATAGGGAAACATATTAGATGTGTAAGAACCACCATGTTCTCAATAAACATTATATTTAGATCATAATCTTGAATAGTTATAGCTATCAATCTGTATTAGTTTGGCCTCAGTTATTATTAATTAATTACACGGGCATTAAGATACTGTCAATTGAAATATTTTAGGAATTTACTAAGACGCGGTACTAGAAAACTATGGTGTTTCCTTGCCCAAAATTTATTAGAAATATATGCTAGAAAATGTCATTAGTGACTCATTTTGATTAAAAAAAGACTTCCTTAGGAAATTGTCCTTGGAAAACTTTTTAGACACAAATTTCTTACGTTTTACGCACTTTTTCTCTCTGGGAATTTTTGTAGCATATTCCCTCATTTCTAGGAAAGAAGGAAATTAAATAATTGGTACGGTGTGTATGTGTGTATGGACGAAGGAAAATAGGGTGTGCTTAATCGATTCACATTCATGAGTCACTCTTGCACATCTAGTGTGACTAATTATGCAGTTAAAGTAGGGGGTGCTTGAGACACATTGATGAGTCACTCTTGCACATTTGGTGTGACTACTTATGCTGTTAAAGTACCTCTATATATAACCTTACCAACAATATTCTAATCTAACATTCTTCTTTTAATCATTTCACTTTCATGGCTGCACAAAATGACTTCAATGTTCCAATTCCGGAAAACAAATCTACAAATGAAGGCTTTGATTACTCACAAAGGGGACAGTGGCTTCGTGCAGCTGTCCTAGGAGCCAGCGACGGTCTAGTTTCGGTTGCATCTCTAATGATGGGTATTGGAGCAGTTAAACATGAAGTGAAAGCCATGGTTCTCACAGGTTTCGCTGGTCTAGTTGCAGGCGCGTGTAGTATGGCAATTGGAGAATTTGTGTCAGTATCCTCTCAGCTTGATGTTGAGGTATCTCAAATGAAACGAAATGGGACAAGTGATGAAGACAGTGAGAATGAACAGCTTCCTAACCCAATGCAGGCGGCTGCAGCATCAGCGGTTGCATTTATATTTGGGGCAATGGTGCCTTTACTTGCTGCTTCTTTCATTGTGAACCATAAAATGAGGTTGATTGTGGTGGTGGGTGCAGTCTCAATTGCACTAGTGGTTTTTGGATGGGTTGGAGCTTTTCTAGGGAGGACTCCTAAAGTCAAGTCTTGTTTTAGAATTTTGGTTGGAGGGTGGATGGCTATGGCCATAACGTTTGGGCTGACTAAGTTGATCGGCTCTACCAGACTGTGACTTTACGTGTTTTTTTTTCTCGTCTTCTTGCTTGAGATGAAGATTTTCTCTTGGTGTGATATGAATATTGGTTTTACATTTATATATATAATACCAATGTTCATATCATCTAAAGAAAAGAAAGCTTTAACGAATAATTTTTAAGACGTGTTATATCTAGTGAACTTTATGATGTAAGTTTTAGTAGTACTTAATGAAAATTAATCGAAGAAAATAATTCATGTGAGAATTCATGTTATAGATTTGTATTTATATTTAAGTACTTAAAAGGGGTTATTTTGTAACTTTTTTACATTTTGATAGAATTCCAAATGACAGAAATATATATTCTTCTTTAGTGTCAAAACAATTATACATACAAGCACGAGGCTCATATGTGAAATAGTTTTATTATTTAACTGATAATTAATATTTTATGTCAGAAACTAATGTAAACTAAGTTATAAATACATAAAAGGGTCGTGTTATAATAAAAAATGTTTTTGTGGCGATTGACGACGGGGATGATGATACAAAAGGGGATGTTGAAATAGTTAGAGTTGCCAACGATGGGGTTAACTCGTGTCTAAACATCAATGGCACACAACCTGACTAGACCTTAGCAACTAATTAAACTTAATTTGTCCGACCCAATCGGTGGCCCAAACGAAAGTGTTTTACTAATACAACCCAATTATAGATCCAACACAAATCTCTATTATAATAAAGTAAAATCAAATTTGTTTATGTAACATTTTTTAAGAGTTTTTCACTTATGTGTTATCCTTAAAAAGTTTCTCTTATAATAATAAAGATTTTTGGTTTAAAAACATGTATATAAAATATATCATAATAACACTTAATTACATTTTGGTTTCTTAATATTTAGGTGAATTTTCATAATTTTATGAGTAGTTCTATTTTCAACTCGTTTATTAGGAATGTACATGGGTCATTTTTTATTTGATAGGATATAAACATGAAACTTAAGGATAAAGTTGATAATAACATATAATTAAACTCTGTGTGTTTTTCAAGCATACATAACTTTTTATACGAAATTATCTAGAAAAAATAACACCATAAAACCAAGCATTTATTTATCTTTAAATTGAGTATAATTTATTATACAAAAAACAATTTTTTTAAATAGGTCTTATGTTCCGCTTTTACCATGGTTTTGTCTAAAAACTGATTGAAACCATCTGCGCCCCCAGAATATTTTAAAAATCATTACTTGGGTGTTGTGTTCCCGAGCGTATATAGCGCAAACACTAAAGAGTTTTACCCTACAATTAAGGTTTATTTTTCTGAGAACAACGAGAATAAGATATAAATCTTTTATTTTTTCAATCTACTTTTTTTAATATAAAACATTATGAAACCTTATATTTATTCAGCAATCTTGAAATTAAGAAAAAAATTAATGAAACTTTTTTAATTTATTAAACCAACATATCAGCAGATAACGTCTTAAAAAAACCTATAAAAAATATTTTAATTATTTTTAGTGTATATATCATACACATTTACATGCATGTGTACGATAAAAAATGAGCCATTAAATATTATAAAAAAAAGTTAAATGGTTTTGGTTTGTTTACGGAAGGTTATACCCGGTTCGGTAATATAGCAATCTCAAGAATGGATTAGGTCACAACACCAGTTTGCTAACAAAGACAAAACTCTCACATCATGACCGGTAGTATAACCATGAGTCCGCACTTGACGTGACAACTTTAGTGGTCCCCATCAAATTAGAGGCTAGACAAAGTGAAGAAGGCAATGTGGAGAATTGAATGAGAGTGTCACTTTTCACTTGGCATCATTCAAGATCTTCACTCTTAATTAATATCACTCTTATAACTTAAACATTGCTGTGATTCTCATGTTAGAGCTTGGTTACGCAGACCACCCTAGCTCGGTCTTCTATATATATAAGGAGTGTAATGTTTGTATATGTACGAACCAAGAGGCCGGATCCAGGTCTTTCTTCTTCATACTTGTTGTTATCATAATATATAATTTTATGTTTTAAAATGAATCTTATCGTATCACTCTTAAGCCTAAAAGATAAGCAAATTGCTTAACTAAGTAATACTTATTTGTTACTCAATAAACATCTGAAAAAAAATAGTCTCTCATAAATATTGCGACCATGCTATTTTTCTATAGTATTCATTAAAACGTACCAAAACCTCCAATATTACCTATAAAAGGTATTTCCATATTCTTTTACTTACGTACCCTTTTAAACAAAATAGATGTTAAATTGAAACTAGAAATTAATAACATGTAAAATTAATTCTAGCATGACCAAAAATGAATCGTTAGTTATTTTGAGATGCAAATGTAAAATTACCGCATTTTGCATTTACCCAAATAACATGTAACAAATGTACGTACACCAATGCCAGCCACGCAATAAGTTTCATCAACCATTTGATTTGATTAACAACTCTTTGATGCACGCACTGCACCCGGCCTTTATCTCTCTTGTACACACATTCATCGCATGAACTCACACAGTGTACAATTAGAATGAATAACATACTAATAACAACGTCATTTGCCATGATCATATCGTGTTATACATTATTTTGGTTTACAGAAGCTCGTCTGCAAGTTGGGTTTTACAACAAGACCTGTCCAGATGTTGAATCCATTGTTAGTGGCTTTGTTAGAGATGCAACTGAGTTCAACCCACAAGTTCCTGCTTTTTTGCTCAGGCTTCATTTCCATGACTGCTTTGTTCAGGTAATGTAAACTTATAAGCTTTATTGTATCGCGTTTATATATGACGATTCATCAGTTGAGTTACTTAGCTATTAATTAATTTCAGGGTTGTGATGGATCAATACTGATAGATAACGGGTCGATTTCGGAGAAACTAGCAGTTGGGCATCAAGGATTGAAGGGTTTTGATGTGATTGAGGATGTGAAAGCTCGGTTGGAGTTTGTGTGTCCTGGTGTTGTTTCTTGTGCAGATATTGTGGCCATTGCTGCTAGAGAAGCTGTTGCTTTTGTACGTATGTTTCATTTGTTTAGTGAATTTGTTTCTTGATTGGTTTTCTTTCGTATGACACGCGTTTATGTATATATATATAGCTTTTTATTTAATTGTATTTGTGTTTGATTGATAGAGTTTTGGACCAATTTATGAAGTTGAAAGTGGTAGAAGAGATGGATTTGTTTCAAATATCTCATTGGCTGGAAGGATGCCTGATTTTAGAGACTCAATTGAGGTTTTGAAACACAAGTTCTTTGAGAAAGGTCTTAATGAAAAAGACCTTGTGGTTCTTAGTGGTACTCTCTCTTTCTCATTCCCCTTTCTTTTTCTCTCTATAATATGTATATGTATATATATATATCTATGTCCCATGCTGATTTAGTGATCATGTATAGTTGGTAGACGTTTTGAGAGGTATGAACATGCATGAGGAGTTAATTTGCTAATAATTTTTCTCTAGTGTACACTCATAAACAAACGAGTATCACTGTCACCGGTTAATCAGTAAATAATCTTGTTGGAATGCGACATATATTTGTTACATGTTTTCCTACCAGATTCTCGTTCGTGATGGCTTTCACCAATGAAAACAACCGGTCAGTGATACTTGTTTATTTTACAGTGGTACAATTCTAATATGATAGGAGATTTTCGGCTAATAGTCGACATTGATATTGAATTAGGAGAAGTTCGTAGGATACATGAGTTAGTTATCCTTAAAAAAATGGTTATTTAAAGGTCAACATGCTTTATAGACAATAGATTGATAAACATTTGGTCCTATATATATATATCATTTTTTAAGGTAAACAATGGTCATGTCTTGCAAGTACATGCAACGTTTCCATAGTTATTTTCAGCTAAAGTATATGTCATGATTCACTACTTTATGATGGCAAATTCTTAGGTGCACATACTATCGGTACAACCGCGTGCTTCTTTCTCATGGACCGTCTCTACAATTCACCTCCCCGTGGTGGTCCTGACCCGAGTATCAATCCGGATTTCCTTCCAGAACTTGTGGAAACGTGCCCTCCGAACGGAGATATAAATTTCAGGTTACCAATTGATCATAATAGTGGTGACACCTTTGACATTCAGATCCTAGAAAACATTAGGAGGGGCTTTGCAGTGCTGCAATCTGATGCAAAGCTCATGGATGATCCGGTTACCAGACAAATTGTGGACTCGTACTTCGGGGTTGTGAACCAGTCTGTCCGACCATCTTTTGAAGCAGATTTTGTCAAGTCCATGGTGAAAATGGGTCGCATTGGCGTTAAGACCGGTCCTAAAAGAGGAGAGATTAGGCGTGTGTGTAACAGGTTTAATTGAAAGAAATAAACTGCTTTGAGTAACTCTATGAATGGTTTATAAATAAGTGATACTGTTTTATGTTATTCTGATTACATAAGTGTAAGTATGTTATGTTGAATTTTATTTAATGTAATGAAATTTGTATTTAAGACAAATGGTTCAAATTATTCTTTTTATATGCATCTTAACTCTTCATCATGCATTTAAGACTTTAAAATTTAAATGCATATTAGCAATGTTTTTAAACCGGCCGGTCGGACTGCGGTCGGACCGCTTTTTTTAATAATCCCGGTTTAATTAGACACGGTTTGATTGATGTTTCTGAACCGTTTCGAACCGTACGAACCGGTCCGGTCGGACCGGAACCGGACCGCTATTGTACCGCTATTGAACCGGGTCAGTCATAAAATATATATTTTTATGTTTTGATTTTCATGGATTTTATGTATACATCTATTTATATTTGTGTTTTTCGTAATGAAAGTCAATTGTTTATTTTTTAAGTGATGAAAATGATGAACTCGTTTTATTTTGGCGTTAAAACTTGTTTAAATTATGCTTTTTTGGTGATTCTTGGCGTTAGAACTTATTTGGATTATTACTTATATGGTATAACTTAATACTATTGAACTTATTTTATGTCTAAATTGGAAATCTTATGGTATTGCTTTGATATATATACAATTATCCAACTCCGGTCCAACCCCGATCCGACCGGTTCGACCATTAAAATTAAAATAACGGTTCAGTGTTCGGTTCGGTTTTCAAAACATTGCATATTACGCTCGGTTTGAAACATATTAAGCCCAATTAAGTGCATAAAGTAATCAAGCCCAGTTTCAATAACTTCAAACTCAACAAGCTGGCCCATTTTTTCATAGTTGGGTCAAGTGTACTTTTTAAGTCGTAAGTTGTCTAATTGTCAAAACCCGTACTATTGTACTAAGATTAGTACGGTTGTAAATTTTGTTACTCTTATTGCACTGGTTTTTTTTCATATTTTTTTACGCAAATATTTGCCTTATAACCAAATAAAAGCTAAGACAAATTTTACAACCGTTTTGTGTTTATGACGTTTCAGTGGCAAAATCTCCCGCCATATTGCTACCGATTAAGGCATTAAGCCATCTGTTACGAATTTTGACACCGTTTATAGTCAGTCACAAGGTTGTGGTAAATTTTACAACCGAAAATATTGGTGGCAAATTCCAATAGCAAATGTCCAAATTTTACACCACACCTAACTTGTAATGTTTGAATACGAAACTTAGTGTTTTAAACACAAGTGTGTTATCAATGAGTCATTACGAGAGAATATACCATTTGCAATTGTTTAATAAATATGGGAAAGAAAACTTTAAAATCCAATTTGACTAATCATTTCACCGGTTCAGATGAAAGTCGTTTAAATAAACTAAAATCAGACCGGTTATCTATTAGGTTTCTTTTTTTTTTTTTTTTTAATATATAATGAATATATATTTCAAATTTTCCATTAATATCTTTCAAGAATTTACAATAAAGTGGCAGGTAAACGGGCAACAAGTTGTGCCGCCACCCCCTTTTGAATAGCAAAACCTAACCTACTGAAGACGTAACATTGGCCCTTAGGTGTCGAAACATGGCTATGAATGACCCGTTGAACCCTAGACAAGAAGTTCACTGCTTCAGTGGCTAGGAAGCCAAATGTGTCAAATGCTAACGGAATAAAAACATGTTGATTGGCCAGGCAAGCTTTCTCGTGTTTGGCAACCTTGCATGATTCCGCCTTTGACGCTGCCTGTCGTGCAACAAATCCGTTGTCCTTGAGCGCCACCAAGGGGGACACTCCCGTTAGGTCCACACAAGCGTGTTTCCCCCCCGTCCAACCAAACACTAGAATATCAGCCGGCCTTAAAGTAGATCTCCCATCTAGCGGATCTGTCAAAAAGTTCACAGGAGCCTCTTTTTTAGCCGAAATTCCTGCTCGCTTAAGGATATCACATAGGACGTCCCTAACCAAATCATGTCTGTATTTGAAGCCAGGTAACTCCTTGCAATGGACCGCATGATCACCAAAAGCATCTAAGCAAACCTTGCGGCAAACGGGGCAAGGCTCATCAACCGGGAACAAAGGAATCATTAACCGGTACTTAAGGATAGCCCGGTATTCCAAAGGTGACATATGTTGCCCTAGGCCTTCAATGGGTATGACAGTCAAAAAATCTTGAGCCCGAGGAGCCTGGAGACATGCAACCACTGCTTTCTGACGGGGTGAAAGATCAAACCTCACTTCCAAACTTTGACCGATCCTACTAAATAAAGCACTCGCCAAAACATGTTGGGCTTTAGGGGGGCGGTGTCCTTTTTAGAGAACCCGCTGATATCAAAATCCGGAAGAGAAGTCTGTAAACGTTCTAAAGCACACCCATAATCAGAATCTAAGCCGTCCAAACCACATATGCGAAGAATATGGTCTTGCAAAGCCCATGATTGAGCCCTAGAGGCCACAAAAGCATAAGTGGATACATCCTCAGCAGAACACAGACCGAGCCCCCCAAACCGAGTCGGAAGCGAAGCCAGCCGCCACTGAAGATCCCCAAAAAAGGTCCCCCACAAACTACGATATCCTCTATCGCCTCTCGAAGCCCATTGTCAAACACAGAAACAGCTTCCCCTACATACATAGGTTGACATGTTCTAGTCTCGTAATTAAAACATTCTTAAAAATACATAACTTTTGATCATCTACATCTCAAAGTTAAGAATTTCTCGTACCTACTTTCTGTTTTTCGTAAAACAAAACTTGAAGTACAATTAATTAAGTACTTTTTAGTCTCCTTTATGCTTGGTACCATTACTTCTTTCATTTACTACAAATGACTACACATCTTTTTTGCTAAAAATGTAGCATGCGTGACTCTCACTCACCCTCAGTTAAGCTGTGTTTATTGTGGCTTTTAAACCAAAATTATCCTACATCTACAACTTTGTTATCATAAGTAGGATTTACTATATATATTTGTTTGTTTATAAAAAAGTGGGCAAAAATGACGAATTATCATGGGAAAAGAATTAACACTTTAATGATAACTATCACGTAATTTCATGATAATTTAAGTGAAAGTGTTAACTTTTTTATGGAATAATTTGATCAATCCTTTTACTTTTTGAATGAAAAATAAAACTCGTGATGGGTAAATGATATTTAGGAGTGACCAGCCTATGTCCAGATAATAGTTTTAGCATAGTATGAATGTAAGACATATAGTAGCTTAAACCTCACCCTTTCATTCCAGACTAACCAATAAAACCATATTACCTCCTATGTTTTACTCTAGGATAGGTGTTACAGGTATTTCCATACTCGTAAAGTAACACTTAATTTTTATGTAAATATTTACACTTTATGAGGGTGTATATATATGAATATGATGATTTAACGGAAAAAGAAGTAAATCGTTGAGATCGAAGAGAGTATATCATCATGTCATGGGATTGAAATTCGAACTTCATTGAATCATCAAAACTGAAATATTAGTATTTTTCTAACTAAAAAACACCGCCCATGTCTCCCACCCCCCTCTCCCTCCTATGCGCTCTTCTTCTCACTCTCCCCCTTGCCATCGTCTTCACCATCACCACCGACACCACCACCCTCCCCCCTCTCCCCACCATCACATCACCACCCCGAAAACTCAAAACCCATTTACAAAAACATAAACCCATCAACAAAACCACCTCCATTTTCCCACCACCATCCAGTGATGATGAGAACAATGATGATGATGATAACAAACTATTTCAGCTGGCATCTCGGGTCAACCCGAACCCATCACCCGATGGAGCCCCAAAAAAGCTTGCATTCATGTTTCTTACCACCGGTCCTTTACCATTAGCTCCACTATGGGAACTTTACTTCAACAAAACCAAAGCACACAACCTATACAACATATACATACACGCTCAACCTAGTCTCCAACACAACCTTATTTTTAACGGCATTTTCACCAACCGCACTATTCCATCTAAACCCACGCGCCGCCATTCCCCTTCACTTGCCTCCGCCCACCGTCGTCTACTCGCACACGCTCTACTCCACGACCCATCAAACTACATGTTTTGTCTACTCTCTCCTTCATGCATCCCACTTCACTCTTTCGACTTCACCTACAAAACACTTGTAACATCCAATAAAAGCTTCATAGAAATACTCGAAAACGAGCCCGGCGCGTGGGGGAGATGGGCGGCGCGTGGAGAAAAGGCGATGTTACCTGAAGTGGCATTTAACAGATTCAGAATCGGGTCTCAGTTTTCGGTTTTGACACGTCAGCATGCGAAGGTGGCAGTGAATGACACGCGTATATGGTCCAAGTTTAAACTACCGTGTTTGAAGCAGAACATATACAGGTGTTATCCTGAGGAGAATTATTTCCCTACGCTAATGTCCATGGTAGATAAAATAGGATGCGTGCCAGCTTCGTTAACGTACGTTGATTGGAAAGGACGTCATGACGGTCACCCGCATACGTTTCGAGGATCTGATGTGGGTCCGGAGTTTATCAGAGCCATTCGTAGAATAAGGCCGAGGTATGGTGATGAGGAAATCAACGGTTCAGATGTGTCTGTGGTGAAAAGAAATGACCCGTTTTTGTTTGCGCGGAAGTTCGGGTCGGATACGGTAGGTAAGTTGATGGATATTGCAGACGATGTCATTTTACGAGAGGAGTGAGATTGATGAGGAGGGTATTGTTGTAAATAACTAAATAAGTAGTAATAAGTAATAAGGTGATAAATCTTGGCTGAAGACGGGACCAAACCCGTGCTTTATGATTTTATAAAATTGTTGTTTGAGTTTGAGTTTGAGTTTTGGTTTGTCATTTATGAAAAATGTATTTACTCTATGGACACATTTACTTGAATGTTCACGGGAGATAATGGTGACAAAATTTGATCATATAAGTTACCGTTGATAAAAACCGTCTGAGCCGTTGTGAATTGTGATTACAAGGATCGAATACATTTTTTAATATGTGAGGGTATATCATGCTTTTGATCTTATTGATACGGTAATGATTTTTTTGGTCTGCTTCAATGGTATGTATATTAACCATAGATATTTAAAAAATCATTTTTAATAAAACGTTTTGTTTTACCATAATCATCATCATTTGGGTGGATATCATTAACAGTATCGTGATTTTTTTCATTAATTTCTTGTATTTCATTAACAATGTTCTATGTTTTATAATCATTTCCTTAAATATCGTTGCTCATGATAATTTTTTTAAATATGTATGGATGATATCATAAACATAAAATGAAAATATATATATATTTATACTTCGCATGAAATTTGACCCGAAGTGGAGCTGGGCTATGGCTTAGTTTCACTTACATCCGCTCCTGGTCACCAACTCACCATTGATTTGTTTCACGTGCTTTGGTGACAAGATATCATTTGTGACTTCATTATCCTTAACTTAATAGGTTATCATTTGATTATCTTAATAATTTCGTTTAATAAGAGTTGGTTACTTAGTACAATAAAACTAGCTATGAACCTGGTTGCACGATGCGTGGTCGGGTCTTGTATATTTGGCTTTGTCACACGGTTGATAAAAGAAATTTCATGTCTCACACGCTACTAAGACGAATGCATATTCAAACATAGAGATTAAAATGATAACTAAGTCGAATTTGGACGGTTAAAGTCGTAAATATGTCAAAGTGGAGTACGCAGGGCTGACCTAGCATGGAGGCAGAGGTTGCACCCGCTACCCTCAACTTGTATCATGTAATGGAGGGGTCAAATTAAAGTAGTCAAATAAGCAAAGTTGAATGACTAACTTGCAAGGTCGGCGGCACTTACGGCCTCAAAAAGTAGTATATAGGTAAATAAATAAACTAGTTAATAATAAATATCTTGCTATAGTGATTTAGAGATTGCAAACGTACGTTTAATATATTTGTTTGTTTTTAAATATATATTTTTTTCATGTCCGATTACATCCCAACATGTCATGTTTTCATATGCCTTTTTACGCCTTATCCAACGTCCGAACAAGCCATGATTTCGTATCCCGTTTGAGACCTGGTCCATCACTTTCGTTCTTTACCAATAACCATTGATGTGATCACTAGTTCAGTTGACTATCACGGTTAAATTGTAAGTTAAGGAATAATATACAAAGGGAAAATTCCTAAAATGTCCCTTTTGACCGTTGACTTCCCAAAATGTCCCCTTTGACTTCGTCATCCATAGGCGTCACGACTATAGTCGTTTTAGTCGACGCCTACGAATTCTAACAAATAACAAGCTTCCACATGTCCAAAGTGGTGGACGCCTATGGGCTTTGTCGGAAAACGACTATGGGCGGACGCCTATGGGCTTTGTCGGAAAACGCCTATGAGCGGACGCTTATGGGCTTTCTCGGGAATAGGCGGACGCCTATGGGCTTTGTCGGAAAACGACTATGGTCGTCCACCACTTTGGACACATGGAAGCTTGTTATTTGTTAGATTCCGTAGGCGTTGACTAAAGCGACTATAGTCGTGACGCCTATGGATGGAGAAGTCAAATGGGACATTTTGGGAAGTCAACGGTCAAAAGGGACATTTTGGGAATTTTCCCATATACAAACCATTCAAACACTTGCATTTTTTTGGTCTGAAATTTGTATAAAAACTCCACATTATCAAAAGGATAATTAAAAAAGAGAGAATTAAAAAACTAAAGGGTATATTTTTAAACACCACGTAGCTCAAAAAACACTTGAAAGATCGAGGTCGTTTAAGATCAACTCGCGAGTTTAAGACGATGTCGAATTTTAAAAATAATGAATCCATTGACATGCACGGTTTAAGTATTGGTCTACAAATAACAAACCCATTTTAACAAACTGGATAAAAATGACCAGGTGCCACTTTGCTCATTATCTTCCTCACAATCGTCCACAATATCATGCTAAATAGAAGGGGGATTTATGGTATCAATGCCAACTACAAAAGACAATATACCCATAATGTGTTAAACAGAAATTACAACAACACAATAGAGAAGAAATTCAAATTTAATCTTGTCAACATTGGTGTTCTTCCATAGAGGTTCCTCAATTGTTGACGAGGTTAAATTCGATGTGACCGATAAAGAACCTAATCTAGCTAGGTTCTCCATCTAATATTTTAAAAAAAGTCTACCAGTTGGAGAATCTGCCTCTTATTACAGAGGGAGATTCTCCACTTGACCATTAATTGGTTATTTCATCGATAATTTCCAATGGGGTCAAGTAACTTCAGAAACACCATTGGTGTATTCAAGGATCAAACCAGCATAACCTTGGCCAAAGTTTCCTCCTTTTCTGATCTTCGAATCGCCATTGTTAAGACCACCGATCACAAAATGTGCCCTGCGAAAGAGCATCACATCCGAAAAATCATAACCCTCGTGTCATATTCCGTGAATCATGCAGTTTCATGTGTTGCAACCATTTCTCAACGCCTATGCAAGACCAAAGATTGGGTTGTGGCCATAAAAGCACTCATCTTGATTCAACGACTTATGCAAGAAGGAAGCCCTGCATTTGCGGAAGAGGTTTTAGTTACAACGAATTATAATGGCACCCACATGTTGGACATGTCAAATTTTCGAGACGCCACTTGGGCTAACTCATGGAATTATTCGGCTTTCGTGCGAGCCTACGCTTTGTATCTCCGTGAACAACTCAATTCCCGAGTGCAGGAACGTGAAGAAACATATGGCATGTTTTCGTATATAGATGATGAGAATGAACATCTAAGCCCCGGAACCATTGTTACAACAACCCCAGTTTGGGAAATGCATAACAATCAAATTTATTCACGAATTGAACGTTTGATCAAACAACTTGATTCCTTTCTCGCTTGCAGACCTACAGGTAACCTTTTTCATCACGGTCTATATATAGGTGGAAAAATGTAGCGGATTGGTTAACTGAGTTAAAATTCTTTAGTTTTTCATTTTAATTAAGATGTTTTATGGGGCGTAATAACCAAAATTTTGTTATAAACGAATGTAATAAGCAAACACAAACGAATGTAAATGCAAAAAACATGAACAAATGTTCATGAAAGTATATATATGAACAAAAAGAGTCAGAGTCATGTGTTCACGTTCATTCATTTAGTTATGTATGTTATTTATCATGAGAGTGTTCTAGCTAGCTAAATGATGCTTTTTGTTTTCTATTCAAATAATGAATCAGGTGCTGCACAGGATAATAGGATAATAACACTGGCTTTATATCCACTTGTGAAACAAAGCTTCCAGCTCTACTATGAAATAACCGAGAGCATATCTATATTGCAAGATCGCTTTGATGAACTCGACGTCGAAGACTCCATGAACTTTTTTGAGATATTATGTAAAGTCGCGAAGCAGTATGAAGAACTTGACTCTTTTTACCATTGGTGCAGTGATGCTTGCATTGCAACAACTTCTGATTATCCGGAGATAAAAAAGATTTCACAAGTGAAACTAGATGAAATGAATGAGTTAGTCATACAAAAAATAGAAATAACGCAACTTGACCTGATTCACGAGCCCCAACTCAAGCTACAACTTGAGCCAGAGCCAGAGCTAGAGCTAAAACCAGAACCAGAACCAGAACTAGAACTAGAACTAGTGTCAGGACCAGAACCAGAACTAGAACTAGAACTTGAACTAGAACCAAGGTGTGAGGCTCAAGATATAGGTGATTTGTTATGTATTGAATATGATGCTCCAACAACACAAAGCTCAGATCACCTAGCTTTAGCATTATTTGGCAATGGTGTAGTGGCTGCAGCTTCAGAGACAACCAGAAATGAAACATGGGAAGCCTTCAATGAGTCTAGTGACTGGGAAACAGCTCTGGTTCAAACCGCGAGCCAATTATCAAACCAACAACCATCCCTTCCTGGCGGATTTGATGCATTGCTTCTTGATGAGATGTATCAACAAGGAGCGACACAAGCGGCTATTAATTCCGGAATGATGACCACTGGAAGTGCAAGTAGTGTTGCCTCTGGGTCCTCCGGAATGTTAGCATTGCTGCCAGGGCCTGGTGAAGACCCGTTTGCCGCCTCAAATGCAGTGCCACCACCTTTATACGTGCAAATGTCTGATATTGAGAAGAAACAAAGATTATTAAGTGAAGAGCAAATGATGTGGCAACAATATCAAGGACAAGTAGGAATGGCTAACATGTATATGAAACAGTCTGTGTATATATAACGTACAATATTATTGTTGGTTAGTTGTTACACACGTATACTAATTGGATCTAATAAATTGGTGCAAGATGTATATATGTTACTTATGAACCATATCACCTGGGTTGAATTATTTACACACTTTAAGATTTTATTTTAACGTACAAGTTGAAATTTTATACGGATGGTATAAGGCCACTATATATAACATGGGATGTCAAATAACATGACTCATAATATATTTGGGTATAGAGAAGTAGCCTAGGCAGCCCACATCTATATGTACCCAACAACCTTAGCCCAACTTGGACCACCCATGTTTGTTGCAGTACAAGGCCCATGAACAACTCTACGTCTCTACGTATATTTGGTTCAGGTTTGTGAGGTTAATCATTTGTACGTTCAAATGTTGATTCAGGGCCACCCCTGAATAGCCATGCACAAACCGGGTTTTTATAGGAATCAGTTCCGGATAGGAACCGGGTCCGGTTTTAATCAACAAAGTCAAGAATCGGGTAGGGTTGGGTCCAGTTCCGGGTATGATCGGGTTTTGATCGGTTTAACCGGGTTTTTTTCGGTTCCGGATAGGGTCGGGTCCGGGTTATTACCAGGTTGAGGTGGAACCGGTTCCGGTTCGGTTCCGGGTACGGTTCCATTTTCTTAGAGGAACCGGAACCCATATGTACCCTACGGTTCGGGTACACCAAGAACCGGAACCCAAGGAACGATATTTCATTTCATGTATTGATTATTAAAGTTAACACTAGATTTGTTCTTTGCAACCGTAACAGTTGAATGATGTTTTTCTACAATAATGATCATAAGAACAGTTTTGCACAATCAAACCGGTGAAAGTTTGGTTGTATAATTTGTATCGTCTAAAAAGAGAGATTTGAAAGTGTTACAAAATAAGTTGTAATTGAACATTTTCATTACCTCATGAAGACATGAACTATAATATGATTTGCTGTTAAAAAAAACTATAATAATGATTTTTTTCGGCATTTTGTCCTTTCTGAATAACATTTGTGAAACACGCATTAATTGGCTCAACAATCAACATTGTTGATGAGGTAACATGTATCGTTTTTATTTGGGTGAAATAATTCACATTATCGTACACGCACAATAATTTTTTAACCCCCTTTATGACTTTATTGAAACTTTATTCACATTTATCTGTTATTGTTGATTTATGAGACCTTAAATTTTAAGAAAATTAAATTTAAATAATTTAATCTATAAACTATTGATAATGACATATAATAATTCTTATTTTCAAGTTTCATATTAGTCCCCATCTTTCACCCTATTTTTCATTGGTGGTTCTATAGACAAGTAATTTATAATTAAATCAGATACAATTAGAAAAGTTTTGTTTTGAGTTCTCGATGTGTTTATATTTCAGTTTAGTTTATGATCAAGTTAATTACTTATTTGAGATAATAATATATCTAAATAAATCCATAAAAAATATGTATTATTAATTAATATTATGTTTATATTTGTAAAGTAAACACAAAAGGCCTGTCTTCAACTCCCTCAGCAATGCATCACATTGATGTAGAAATATTCCTAAAAAGTAAAGAAGAAAAAATAATATTGAAAATGGGGTGCCTGGGGCCATGAGAAGTGTTTGATATTGGGGCATAAGTGGTAGCTCCACTTATAAACAACTATCCTCTAGCTATTAAGGCAATGCATTTTAATTGAAGGCAACAACATCAACATGCCATGCACTTTACAAGCCAAACAAGTGGTGTTGACTTAGATTGGGCTTTTCCTTTGACCTTTTTTTGATGTGGATGCACAATCAAATACTAATATTAATAGACCTAGCTTCACTCAAAAGTTACATGCTTGCCCAAACAATCATTCACTTTTCTTTGTTTCTATCTCTTTACCAATACCATTTTATAATCTTGTAACACAAATGGTTACAAAGTGGTTAAAGCTACTTCCCATTTCTTGAAACTTGAATCCTTCAATGATTCACTTCCACCTACATATATTATTATATATATTCCTATGATCAATATTTAACACTAAATGTGACAACAATAACAGTAACAACAACAATAGTTTATATATGTTGACATATATATATTTTTAAGACAACTGATTCCGTACGTATACAACAGATATTATGTAAAGATTGTAACAACGTCAACACTCGATCTTATATATTGCATCATTCAAAGATCATGATACATATGTAATCTTTCTTTACATCCATATGTATGTATGTATGTATGAACATGATGTCATCGATCGATCATACATAAAGGGGATGATCGAGTTGAAAGAGGAAACTTTAGGAAGAAGCTGGGGTGAGATTGGGGGCCATAGATGAAGGGGGCATATGTCTTTATTCTTATGTAATGATAATAGATGCCTAGTTGATGTGGAGATAGATCATTCTAAGCAAAAGTCCAAATCAAACACCAAAAACATTTATTATAAAAGAGATAGAGGCTTACTTTAGACACAATTAAGATTGGTCGATCAGAGTGATCATCTATATCTTTCTCTCTCTCTATTATTCTAATGCATGTTCTAAAGTTTGTATATATGCAACTAATTGATGCACATGCAGAGTGTGTTTTGAGATGATTATGACACTTGGTGCTTACGAGCTAACTAAGCAATCAAACTATATATATTACTTACCCACATGTAGTTTGGTGAACCTTTCAATTCTTTCACTTCTCCTTTTTGGATTTTATTGTTTTTTTTTCAATCTTATCATATATGTACAATCTAAAAGTATATCAAAATCTTAAAGTTATTGGGTTTTAATAATCTGAAATTCTCTGTGTCATTCCTAACTTGTAAATTATTTTTCTCCATCGAGCCTTTTGTAAGTGTGACACAAAAATGGTCGGGTAAGGTTTTTATGAGACACAAAAATGGTTTGGTAAGTTTTTTTTTAGACACAAAAATGATTCGTTAGAAAAGGCTCGATGAAGGAAAATAATTTACAAGTTAAGACTGCTATAGAGAATTTCTTAAATTGGGATTAATATCGACCAATACATTAAAGTTCGGATTATTAAAATCCAATAACCCAAATCTTAACTATAGTTGAAAATGGGATGGGTTTTGCTAGTTCAAGTTTCGTGTATACATGTTTACTCATTAACCTTCGGGTTCACGGGTTTCCCTGCAATAACTTCTCATTAATCGACTTGTATTATTCTTCCGATCAAAAGGCTTATAACATCGGTCTTCAATGGAAAAAAATTTAACGGCGCTAAAACAAATTAAAGACGGACCGTTGGTGGAAAAAGTGATAAAAGTTGGGACCGTTGACAACCAATTTAATAGTTGTGATCGATATAGAAGCCAAAAAATGATAGTTAAGACCAGTAGAAACCAATATACTTAAATTTAATAGGTATAAATGTGTGTGCTTAATTTATAAGGTATTAAAAAATACAATTCAAACTTTGTTTTGGTTTTTTGATATATTTTTTTGTCCTTTCCCTGATTTTTATTATTATTATATATATATATTATTTTTGCTGTTAAAAAATATTTAAATTATTTAAAGAAATGGTTTTTTAGTTTTCTTAGAAAATCCAGAAAATGGGTACGTACGTAGTGTTTAACTTTTATATAAAATCATTATTTTATAACATTGTTGAGACTTTCTTTTATCCTTTTACATTTTTTTATTTCTGTAAAAAAACTTAAAAAAACGTTATTTTCTAACTTTTATAAAAACCGCATTTTTTTTAAAACAAAACTTCTTTTTAAAAGTTTGTTTTGACAAACAGATATTCATTTTTCTAAAAACATTTTATATAACTTTTGAAAATAAAATCATACTTTTTTCTTTCAAAGCCGTTTTTTTTAATTTTGTTTTCATTTCTTTTACAAAAAACTTCCGTTTTTTACATTTTTAAATGCCTTTTACGATTTCTTTTATATTTTTTAAACTCTTTTTAAAATACCTATTTTTTAAACATTTTTAATAAAAAAAAAGTTAAAAGACGAAATGACAGATTAATTATCATAAAATTAAAAGAAATAACAAAAATTAATTTGAATGATTTGTCTTTTAATCAGCTTGTAGCCTTGTATACGTTCGAAACAACACTTCAAAATGGAAGTCACAACTCACAACACTTTTATGGGGAGAAAAAAAATTAATTAGGTAATCTTTATATATTGTTTTTCGTGGATCGTTTTTTACATTTCTCTATTTAGTCATGATTTCAGTCGTGAAACTAAACCAAAACAAAACGGTTCATATAGTTTAGTTCTTCTTAAATTTTTCAAGAGAGATTTAGGTTTAAAGAGTTTAAAGGCATTTAGATATTAATTTATCCCACAATAAACAACAATAATTCTTGAGATAACTAGCTAGCTAGTGATGTAAGATCAATGTCATCCTTCTAATATGCAATTTTCATGCTATAAAAGCTAACGACAATCGATATCGTTCTTTTTATATAAACATGTAATGTGCGTGAAAATGACACTTTACTTGCTAATCATGATTGATTGTTAGTTATATATGTCATTTTGTGACAAATATGATACCCAATACCATTTCTACAAGTAACAATGTTTTTGCTATAAGTGTGCTTAAGAAAACTACGTCGTTTATTGTTGACATCAACGACGTACAAAAGCTTGATATATTGCATGCGTATATTCGATCAACGCTTGCATCATATGTGACTCATGCTACCATAAGCAATATTATATCAAATAAAAAAAGTGAACTTTTATTGTAATATAAGGTGTCTAGGATTAAACTTAAAACAACAACAAGAAAGTAGGAGGATGGGAAAAGGGGGCAAAAGTTATAGCACAATAATTGGCCTTTTATAAGAAGCATTTCCAACAACAATGTTATCGTCACGATTCTTGCTCAAAAACATTCTTTATTACACTCTTTTTAAGCAATGGATCGATCAAAAGACGTGTATGTAAGGCTATATGGTTTTACAAACATGCTACGTGGGGTAGAAATTTGGTCAAATGAGAGAAATAAGGTGACCCTTAAACAAAAAGTGAGATAAATTGGTTTGGCGATTAATTGTTGAGTAAAACATATTAATTATACCTATTAAAATTTTACACTTTCATATGTTAAATAATGTTATGAGTTGGTTATATACTTTTAACTAGATTTAAGACGTGCTATACTATCGTGTAATGTAGCGGTTGCATCATTTAGTTGGAATTGCATATGTAACGAATGACATATGTTGATAATAAATTTTCATGTCTCATACGTGAAACAACCAAATATTTTATTATTATTATTATATTATACTTTTATTATTATTATTATTTGTTTTTAAATAAATTTTTTTTCTAAAAATATATTATCAACAGAGTTAGATACTAGTTTTTAATCCAAAATTTGGCACTCTAGGTGACTTGTCATTTTATTATTGAGTAATTTATTTGTTTAACTAAAACTTGTTGTTTTATAACGGTTTATATTGTACAAATTATTAAAAACGAGAGTAGGCTTCTTCGTCTGTCCAGTTCGATCCATGAAGCTTTAATCATCTAATGGTGTTTTTTCTGCAAACATTTAAAAATATTTTTATTAGTTTTCGTTAAGTAATTACACTCTTTTTGTTATAAAACACATTTCTTTTGTTGGGAATCAACACCCTAAGTCTTTGAAAGTTCACCAGCCAAAATCTCTTTATAGTTAATCCTCATTACTCCTTTGGAATTCAACACACGAATTCTTTATGGGTTCTTTCGACCATTTGAGGATTATTAACTCCTATATTTATATATGTTGAGTTTAGCACCTGAACTTTGTACATATATTTAACACCCTTACAGAATCTTGGAGTTTCAACTCCTGAAACTTACGATAATCTTAACCAATTTATTTTTATTAGGGATTTCTCCACAATCATTTCAAAATCCCATCCCTTTATTAATGGTCAATTTATATGTATGGACCTGTAATCTATAAATCATTCTCCAATCTTACATAACCATATCATATATAGCATGTAATTAAACATGTTTCATCTCTACAAAAATAAACTTATCTTGTAATCAAACTTATCATAACAATACATATAGTTAAACCCATAATCCCATAAACCATTTTCCCATAATCACACAAATTTATAACAAATGATTGTATATAATTAACATTATAAGAAAACATGTAAAATGATTTAGTTATGGGTTCGTATACTTACATCTTAGCCTCAGTAAAATACTAAACGAGACATATTAAGTACATGGCTAGTCGATCACACCCGCCGACTACGGACTACCGTTACTATTTCATGGTTGAACAACCTTTCGTTTTATTTATTTGAATTATTGAATTTAAATAATCTCAACTTTCACATGTACGTAACATAGTAAATTTATTATCTACATCTTGTTTTTCAAGTGATCGAGTATGTATATGTCGAAATCCATTTTACTCACTGGGAAGAGAAACAAAGTTTTTCATATACGGGGGTTAATATCTTTTCTATCATGACGCATTTTACAAATCCTGAGGCGTCCAAGTTTTATCCCGGCAAAAGCGGACAATATCATGGTGTGGTTAGCGGTTTTATAAAACGCGTCAGTAGAGAAGATATTTACGCGTAATAAAAGGCACGCTTTTTTCTACTCCCAAATCCTTATAACTAAACCGTTAGAGTATATGCAGTATGTTGTTCAACGCGAAGGACGTGCCACATCATAGTGGCATGAAAGTGTTTTCCAAAACATAGGGGTGTAATACGGTCATGACGTGATGAGAAAGGTTTAAGAGTATATTTTTAACGTTTTACCCAATTATAACACACTTGTTTTATTATCACTATCACCCCCACTCATAACATAGCTTCATGACCCATATATATGATCGAAGGGTGTCATGCATGATCATGATCACCACTCATGCTCTTCTTTGTCTAGTCAGTAACATTTAGTCAGTCAATCGATCACTACTTACATAACAACATTTTTTTTACTTTTTCAAACAGTGTATATCACTATTTCACAAGAAGTAATAACGTTGATATATATATTTTAACACGTACCACTTATAATAAGAACATGCATTCGATCTGCTGGATCAATCATTACGTACCCACCCCTCATTTGTATTTTATTAGGCCGGCACATCAAGTAAAGGGAATGTACAAGCTAGCAATGGTGTCCGGTATATATATTAAGCCATCAATTTCAGGGCTTCCTTGCATGGGGGGATCTCATTCTTCTCATTTTCATGAATTTCGTACGTTACAAGTATGTATCTATGTATTTTTATCAATATATTATGTACACGCAATGAAAAACATTGAGTGATTGTATGATATTATTTAAAATAAAGAGGCATTTACATATATTTTCTTCTTAAATTCTTTTATTACATATTTACTCATTCTTGAAAATCAATTACATATTGAGAGAGGTTTCGTATGCAAAGTTATTTTTGAAAAAGTGTGAGAAGGACACAATAGTAAAAAAAAGACACAATGACACAATTAAAAAATTATAACTCACAGTAATATAAATCGAATTTTAAAAAAATGCTTCGGAGATCGACCTAGCTTGTTCTTCACGCCGTCCTCTTTCATAAAAAAATAATCGAAAAAAGAAACTATTTGTCTTTTTTCACTTTCATTATATCTTTTGTTGTGTCAAAAATTTACAAAAAGATACAATGAAAACGCTGATTTTTTTTTCGTTTATTTTTTTCATGAAGGAGGATGACGTGAGAAACACGGTCTCCGATATATACATCTCCACCGATATATATAAGCTCTCTAGTCTCTTTTTTTCTATTTTCTTTCGACATACTAATTAATTACTCAATATTCACCACCTAGCTATACGTACATGCATCTCCATCGATATATGTAAGCTCTCTAGTCTCTTCTTTTATTCTTGTGTTTCTGTTAATAAGTGTCGCACATTAATATATTATACATTATCTAAATGTCACCGGTCGGCCTTTTACACCAGGAGCTTAATTTCACAAGATTAATTAGTGTACGTTTGACTAATTGCGGTTTATATTATATGCGGATTTTAACACAGTAGCATGGTGACTTCGATGCAGTAATTAATAGTTTACACGTGGACATCAAAACACATGACAACAATGGATCATATATAGACCTAGCTAGCTAATTGCCTAATTGAATATCATTTTATATTTGAACTTCAAATTACAACGTTTGACTTTTTTTAGCTTACGTACGTGTTGAACTTCAAATTCTTAGTGCAACTAATTAGTCATGCATTTGGTGATAACACAAGTATTTTCCTGGATAAATACAATAAAAAGCCGACATTAGGTGAGCAAAACTAATACATTTAGTCCCTAGCTCCTTGTGGGTATTTTTCTTAATCCGTCCTTAATTTGGAAAACTAATATCATCGAAATCGTCCAACGATAAGAAAACTTCGTCCAAACATGAAAGCTCTGTCCCATCATCATTGTCGTCATTGTTGTCACAACTATGCTCGAACACTCGACATATGACCCACTTGCTACAATCCTAAAAGTTACAAATATTTAAAACGTTAGAAATATATATAAATTAAGAACGACACATAACTAAATACCTTAAGTTAGTCATCCATTAAATAGAAAAGTTATTTACCTAGCTACATGAAAATCCTAAAAATGTTCATTTTAATGTTCAAAATATATGTAGGAATCAAGTAAAGGTGCAACCTTTTTACTAATTAATTAGTAGCTTATTGTGAGGGAGATGTGAACATAAATAACACATTAAACATATTAATTAATCAAATATTAAAATAGCTACAAACTTTTAAAATTACACATTCTTCCATCAATGAGTTTTGTGACTCATTGGTAATTTGGTAGCGTATATTTATGTTAGAAGTACTAGATTTTGAAAGAACAGTTTGTGATGTGTTTATTTAATTATACTTGAAAAGGATGTTTCATTTAAATTCGTATTTTGAGGATATAGATATATAATTCCTCTAAAAACCGTAACATTAATTGTTGTTTTCTATATATATCAAAAAATAATTGATCATAATAATAGTGATCCCAAAATAAAGAAAATATTGAAAACTTACTAATTTAGAGTGGCCTCTTCTTTTTGATCTACTATTGCTGCTGCTGCTGCTAGAAGATGAATTAGCAATATTATTAGAGAGTTTAAACTCCTCCATTATCCAATTAGTTTTAACACCTTCAGGAGCTTCACCAACATGAAACACATAATATTTCTTCACTCCAATTCGTTTGCTACTACTTGAACTTATAATTTGTTCATCACATGCCCATGATTTCCAATACCCGTTCGCGCTTATTCGATCTTGTGTCCTCCTGCTGTAATAATACCACTTTTTTCCTTCTGCCATTGCTTTACCTACAAGCAAAGCAAACCAAAACCATATACATATGAGCATATATACGTTATGTACGTCTTAAATAATATTCTTGTACGTGTCACATGCGTTATATATTAATTACATTAAAGTATATACGTACGTACCATCCAAGTCCCATGGATCATAAGGGTAGAGATCAAGATCCGGGATGATGTCGGGATGGTAGGGTAAGAGAGACGCCTTGCGTTGAAGGAAGTGAACGATGAGTTCTTCGTCGGTAGGACAGAACCGAAAACCGGGTGGAAGATTTACATTGTTATTGTCATGACTCATGTTAGTTAAGAAACAATGAAGAAAAGGATAAGTTGATGGAGTGTAGCTTTAAAATCGATCAACAAGAATAAGATTAATGTGTTGAATGAAGTTGTGTCTAATGTGGGGTTGGAAATGGAGTAATGAAAGGTTTTGGATGTGGGCATTATATATATATAGTGTCATGTACATACATATATAGATATATATATATATAGAGAGAGAGAGTGTGTGTGACGTGAGATAGAAGTATTAATGGTGATCAGCATGTACCATGAGGGAGGTTGGTGTTTGAAGGGTGTACCCTACTTGAAGTACTGTTAAAATGGAACGGTCCGATACTATACAAGCCACGGGATCTGTTATACGCAAATACTTTTTTTCAATTCTTTTTACCTTTTCTACGATTTATTTTGTATTATTTTATATTGATTTTCAAAGGTCCTAATTATCACTTTTTGTCTTCTACCATTCCCAACTATTGAATTGGCTGTTAACGGTCTCAACTTTTATCACTTTGACAACTAATGATCCGTCGTTAAATTTTTGTAACGCCGTTAAGTTTTTTCAAATTCAAGACCGATGTTTTAAGCCTTTTGATCAGAAGGATAATATGAGTCGATTAATGTAAAAGTTTTCTCAAAAAAGGCTCTCTGAACAATAAAATTTTTACATCCGACTGAAGCATTATTTCGTTGTTCGGAGCGCTGTTTCGATGTAACTTTTCCATCAATCGACTTGTATTATCCTTCCGATCAAAATGCTTAAAATATCGGTATTGAATTTGGAAAAACTTAACGGCGTTAAAAAAATTTAACGACGGACCAGTGGTTACCAAAGTGATAAAAGTTTGAACCGTTGACAACCAATTCAATAGTTGGGATCGATAGAAAAAAAAGGTGATAGTTAAGACCAGTAAAAACCAATATACCTATTTAATTTGTATTACAACTTCTAAGTGCTAACTCATATATATATTATGCTAAAAGTAATTTAGTATATATATACAAATAATAATTATGTCTACTACCGGAGAAAATTAATTTCAAACTTATTTTCACCTTATTGGATTCTTTTATATAATTAAAACAATAAAATTTATGATTGTTACAAATGAGTTTTAATAATATATTATATATAATCATTAAAGTCATAATAAAAAATTCGGTGCCGTACGTGATGTTGGAAATTGGAAATTTTAGTTGGTTCAAACATTACATATTTGAGAGGTAATCACGTACATTCATTATTTGAATAAACAATTTGATTGCGAGTCGACTTTGAGTTTAATTTCCTCACGTCAAATAAGAATTATTTATATATAATGTTGTTGGGTTATAGTTGAAACTATATATATTAACATGTTTGGTTATGATTTCATATTGTTTATGTTTCTTTTGTAATAATATATAAGTTAGATTGTTAGAACTTTATAAAAATACTTTTTAGTGATTTAGTATTTTTTTATAACTTATATTTTTAGGTTTCTTATTCAAGTCAAATAACCTCATTCTTTTTCAAATTTAATTGGATCCAGTTTTGAAATTTCTAAATTTGAATAATCCGATTCGAATTTGCCAAATGCAATTTGAATAAGCACCTATTGAAAGAGGCCTAACCATGTGCCACGTAGGCGCCACGTAAACGAAGGCTTCAGTCCTATTTTGGAGCCTTGTTAGGCGCCAACCACACCCCACAATTGATATGACATATTGTTAAGGAGAAATACTTGGTACGTCTTTTCAATACTAGGCTACTATCAGGGGTGCATGGTAGGTTTTTGCTTATCAAGGGTTCGAATCCCTCTCTTTTCTTATCTTCACTAATTAGTTTACAGATATTACTACTTACACGTAAAGGTTGTTCATGACATATTGGAAACACACTTGTACTTGAAGCATCATATCAGGAGTTATAGTCTCATAAGTGAAGTCTAGCGTAAATTAAGCGGAGTACTGGTATAGATTAATTTACTATTAAAAAAAGAGTAAACTGTACTTTTGGTCCATGTGTTTTGATACCATTAATAGTTTTAGTCTCACCTTAACAGTGTTGGTCCTTGTGTTATTATTTTCTAACATAAATGGCCCCGAACACTAACTCCATCCAATTTTCAGTTAAGTCTCTCACACGCGCTCCCCGTCCGAGGGATAAAAATGTATTTTATCCCCCTCTTTTATCTAGGTCATCATGTATGTTAACATTTTTATTTAATCGTATGTCAAAAAGAGTTAGAGAAATGACATTTTTACTCCGTCTATAAGGGAAACTTAACGGAAAATTGGATGGAGTTAGTGTTTGGGACTATTTCTATTAGAAAATAAAAACACAGAGACTAAAACTGTTAAGGTAAGACTGAAACTATTAACTGTATCAAAAACATGAAAAACCAAATTAAAAAAAAAATGTTACCATGGCATCAACTGGTTGGCTGACCAACACAGTCTACCAATAAAACCATTTGTTCTCCGGCTTGGTCATTTTCAATATAGATACAATAATTTCTACAGTCATACTGTTAAAGAGCAAATTTAGTGATGCATGTCTAAGAACAAATTTAGAGATAAACGTCCAACAACTAACAACTAATTTGTACTCATTTTAACTGTACTAATTTCACTCACATAAGCTTCTCATAAATAAGGTTAACAATTGGGTAACTTGTTGTTTAGACACGATAAAATCAGTTAATCAAATCAGTTAATCACTTTCAATTTTGATGAAGGGTACGTAAAGACGTTTTCATATGATCAATGGATCAAGAAGTCGTGATATTTTTTAATGTATTACCTAAGTATATATTGACAATTAATTTAGTAAAGTACGTCTAAATACTTATCCAACTAATTATTGTTCATATCTTAATCTTCAGATTTTTAAACATCATTAATTAAATCTTATTAATTAGTATGGCAAATACTTTAATTCTTGATGAGATTAGTTTGTAACCTTCGGCTTGAGTAGAGCTAATTATTGTTCTTTATATATGTAGTACGTATGTGCTTAGCTTTGGGAATTTAATTCTTTTTATCAATGCTGAATTCCAATAATCTAAATTCTAAACCGTAATTTTTTATTCTTATTTTTATTTTTTTAACGGCTTCGATCTAAACCGTAATTAAATTAGTGTTTTTCTGGAGCTGGACTATATATCTTAACGCTAGATCATATAAATGCTTACATGCATACAGCTTTTATTTATTGATTAAGTCTTTATTCATTATATATATGAGTTTTCCATGTGCATGCATACCTTTTATTCTAAATTCATATTTTCATATATTTAGTTTTATGATTTCGTGTTGAACTTGATATAGGGGTCTTTCAAGAAATCTTAAACAAAAGTTTTTCTCTAGCATCTTAATTAATTTATCATCGACTAAAAGTTTGTTAGGTTGAGTGTATGTTCAATTAATTTACGTACACTAGATTTGTCAATAAGATTAATTTATGTGTTGTAAAGATTTCCAAATTTGTGTAAGTATGATCGATCACCTTCGGCAAATCATTTGTTCTAATTATTATAAACCATTTGTCGTGACATATATACTTACATGATTATTCTTAATGACATTTTATAGAAAGAAAAGAAAAACTCCATATATATATATATATATATATATATATATTAACATCTTTAATTAATTAGCAACTCCATATTAAGAGAAGAAGCATGGAAATGGTTGATCATCATCACCATATACATCATGCTTATATCATCCAAGTAAGTGTTGTGGATTGTGTGTCAAATGGGTAGGTGGGGGTATCCATAGACTTGTGCATCTTATAAATGATACTCTTGCCAACTTAATTATCTGGCCCACGACTTGAGAGTGCCCTTAGAACCGATTATTATCATCATCGATCAAACAATCTACAACTAATTAATTAACCTTCAATTCAATTCCATCGTTTTCTTTTCTTTTTAATTCGTACGTTTTTCCCAAATATTTTTAATGCCCGGCCGGATTCAATTAAAAGAATATATAGTATAGTTCGATCTGCTTTTCTCTTCTACAAAACCTTCATGCGTTTTTGCGTCTAAAAACTCCATGTATTTTTGATGCATTATTGTTGTAGGTTTTCGCTTCTAACCCTTTCTAATAAGATTTTCACACACACACATACACACTAACCCTGTAGAAATACTTATATCGTTTTACTTATCATAAGATGGCAAGATTTTTAGCAATATACGTAAGATGCCATTTATAAAGGATTAAACACGGTCATAATGCAGAGAAGGATACTATTATGTTAAAGAAAAATTAGTCGAGTTCCTGGAATCCTCACAAATATATACGTATAAAATTTCTCATTTGAACCTATTTTTTCGTATATGTACATGTTTTTTAACATGTCAAATTTATTTTGATACTCTACTACTATTATAATAGTAAGTTCAAAAAGAAATTGAGAAAAAATGGTTTTGCATGAGTTTCCGGAGTTCTCAAAAATTGAGACACATGCACACACATATATAAAGTTCTCATGTGAATGGTGAAACACAAAAATTCTTAAAATCTTATATATGATTTCACTCCATTTGACTAATTTTGACCATTTTTTCTATTTTTATTGTGTACCTGACCAATTAGGTGAATGAAAACATATCACCGATTAACGATTAGTCATCGATTAATCCTGATTACATCGATTAGTCACTAATTAAGTATATATCCTGATTTTTAGAACACGTACTAGCTAATGGTACTAATAACTAATGGATGGTATGATTCATTTCTTCAGAAAAATCCAAAACATAAAGCAACTCTAGATAGACAATTATAACCGATCGAAAATGACCAAGATATTTGAAAGGACATGAAAGAATTTAAAAATTGGCCATGATAGTTTTTTTAATGGAAAACAACGAATGTGGGATAAAGAGATGAAATGAAATGAAAAGAAGGTAGCTAGCTAGCAATTTGGATCTCTAATTCTCCATAGTCACGGGCACGTACCTCAAACCCTACCATATCATATCTATCTTCGATCTTCAATTGTTATATTTATTTATATATATATTCCACCCGTTTCTCCATTATGAATTAAACCACCAATATATATATCTTCTCCATCATCTTTATTTGACATGACTTGCTATAAACATCACACATGCTTTGTTTTTAGGTCCATATCCATACATCTTTTATCTATTTATTTCTCTATAAAATAAATATATATATATACACTATATATTTTGTTTTACTCGATTGGCTTTGCTTAAATGCTACGTTTTAAAACTTATTCACCCTCATAAATATATAATTGACTCAAGTGTTGGTGTACGTTAAACCTTTAAAGACACGTACACTCATTGATCAGTTACTTGAACTAAGGACGACACAAACTCTACAGCATATATATATTACTAGCTAGGGTTTAGGCCGGTATATGCAATGCTATAAATAAAACATAATATATACCTTTCACGTGATTGTATGTCACCTTATAAAAAGCAAGTTTTTTTTATATATAACTTTCACATATATATATATATATATGTTTTCAATCTACTGATGTAACACCCATAATATTAGAAAACCCATAAGTAGTAACTTAATTACCATTGATCGTCTAGTTGCAATCGATTACTACGTACATTTTCGCTAAATATATATTAGGTCTCATGTACTTTAGTTAGTTACCATTGACTAGTGTTAATTACTACGTACATTTTCGCTAAATATATATTTGTTACTTCTGAACTAATTAAGCAGCCACCAATATATTATCAGTCTATTAAAGTATTAATTTTTTATGTAAACTTTTATTACTCGGCCATGTAGATTGAGGCATTTCCAGTGAAGCACCGCGACTCCAACTAAGGGCCGTGCCCATTGGAATCCACTAGGACAGGGCATGCATTGGCCCTGTTAACCACATTTGGTCGATCTAGGGCTTTGTCTCTATATATAACAATAGAGGTTCTTTAATTAGTATCCCAGAAATCAGACGAGTCTTGATCGAGTGTGTACTTCCTACCTCCGAATTTCGCCATCAATATTTATTTTAATTTCTTATTTGATAATCTCATATTTGTCTATCGATCATATTATAGGTGATCTTATAATAATTTTGTTTTATTGCTATCTTTTTATTTTATTATAGAAATAAATTAAAGTATTCAAACTAGCTTTAAACAAATATGATATTTTATGTGAAACAAAAACAGTCACTTGTTTTAAAGCTTTTATGTCCGGCGCAAGAGCACCTTATCACTAGAAAGAGTTAAACTTTATATTTAGGATTGTTTAAAAAAGTATTTAAAAATATGATTACATCTTTTTCTTATTTAATTTTTATCTAGAATTTTGCTTTTTCTTTCTTTCTTAATTTTTCCTTCTTATTTAATTTGTCCTTTTCCATGCTTTTGTTCTTGTTCAATCTTACTGGTTTTTTATATTATAATTTATATACTTGTATCTTTCACAAATTGAACCATTTTGTTTTATATTATTGTACGTTCTTTTACTAATTTTACAATTGTAAACTAGAATAAATAAATGGGTATGAAATTATAAATAATAATTCAATATTATTCTTGTTGATCTCATGATCGATGGGATACGTTTATGATATTAGTTTTGTAGATAAATCATAGAAATGAATCAAATGCATGGAAATGAAGATTAATTTCATATATGCTAATATATACACCATTACCTGATCGACGCTTGATGGCAAAATTTTTACTTTTTACTATTTAAAAACTTAAAAAGTAAAAAATAAATTAACGGCCTTAATTATTACGTACAGTTTTCATTTTATTATTGAATAAAAAGTGTAGCATATATCTATATATATCAGCATATATATTATAAGAAGCATATATATATATATATATATATAGGATTAGGATCAAATGAGAAGACTCATATATTGCAAGAAGAAAAGGAAGAAACCTAAATCACTAAAAAACTTAGCAATGGTTTAGTTTTTTTAAATAAATTCACTTCCTACATACAAATGTGTAATGTATAAACTAAAAAAAACCATTAAAATATTTTTTACGTATGTATTTTTAGCGTTTTAAATTTACCTACACATGTGTAAGTAACCTAACTTACACATGACTTCCACATGTGTAGGTTTAACAAATAAACGAAATTTATTCAATTTTACTTTTTGTATGTCAAAGGTAATGAATAAATATTGCATTTCTATCATTATTTTGTATGTTAAAAACGTTTTTGGTTGAAAAAATGAAGAATTTAGCTATTTCTTTCATTTCTCGCAATATTTGCTCTTCTCAAATAAACACTCCCCTATATATATATATATATGTATATATATAATATATATATATAGGAAGTGGATTCACGTGGAGCATGCACGTTTTTCATGGTTTGAGCTTTCGTAATTGCTTCTTGCCTAACCATTTCACAGAACGATAACTTACAGTTTCAGAAAGCTAGTATACTTGAAACAAAAGCACTAAATTTTAAGGTTATCAAAACATTAATATATTAGGAATATAGTAAAGATCAAAGTGGATTGTTGTAAAGTGGTACAAAATCATGGTTATAAATATCTTTTCTTTCAATTTATAAACTAATATTAATGAAAGGTTGTTAACTTTTATTTAATTTGTTAATGAGTTTATAAGGTTTTACATGGTTTAAATTATGATTTTAGTACAATAGTTTGCTTATAATAGTTTGAAACTTTCTTTTAATTTCAGTATGTACAATTAACACTATTAAGTTTTATGTGAAATGACAATCTTACCCCATGATTGAATAACAAAAAAATTAGTGAACTAATATTTTGGTCCATGAGTACGTATTGATCAAATTTATGGTTTCAATCAAAAAGTTCATTTTCTACGTTTACAAGTCAAATAGTTTATGACTTTCTTTCGATTTCAGCCCACAATATAAAACGAACTGCTATCGCTAGATTTAGGCCTGTAACTGAACTCAACATTCATAAACAGTTTATGAATTGTTTGGCGGGATGTCATTTATGCATGTAAGGTTTTTTAATAAAACGAATGAACATAAACAGAAAATTGTGTTTATTTGGTTAAACGAACAAACATGAACACGTAGTGTTGTGTTCGCTCATTTACGTTATGAATGTTCGTTTATTTATGTTTGTTCAAATATATATAAAAAAGAAAATTTTGAATACATTTTATTCTTTCTGAGATTTTGATCGTATCCTGTAGTTTTTTTAGGCTTTCGTTAGCTTCTTTATGAACATTATGGATGTTTTGGATGACCAATGTGCATTTGAACTACTTTTTTTTAGAACGGCGGTTGGTGGCAACAGTCTATGACCGAAGCACTCAGAAGTGCAAGGACCGAGATCGAAACCCCGCTCTAACACCAATAGGTGTTTTTCGTCGGCATTGGGGCTCCCCCATTACTGCAAATACAGCGGAGGCTCACCACAACCATCCTTACAGGCCAAGTTGATCGGAGTCGAAACTCGTCAACCAACTGTTCCAGGGAAAAACCGGGCAGGAACCTTTAATCATGCCACGTAAAACCCCCAGGCATTTGAACTACTTATTTACATATATGTGTTTAATTTGAATGAACTATGATGTATTAAACTTGTTCATTTGTATTCATTAATGTTTATTATGTTAAGTTATTTTTATACTTTTGTTTATCTTTATATATGTTCATATAATTTTAATGAACGAACATAAACAAATACAAACGTTTATGTTCTTTAATAAAAAAAACATGAACACGAAAATATTGTTCGATTAGGTCTCGTTTATGTGTCCATTTAAACTTAGATATACAAATTACACAAAAACGTCAATATTCTGCGTTTTGTTTATAGGATTAAAAGTGCTTTGATAATAATTAAATTGCTATATAAGTCTTACGAGGATATGAACTTTTTGTGTTTTTTCAGGGTCGTACGTATTTCTAATAATATAAAAAGATTATATATATTACTTACCACGTATAATATTAATTTGAATATATATATATATAGGTGGAGGTTCATTTGAGAAGACTCATATATTGCGAGAAGAAACAGAAGAAACCTAAATCACTAAAAAAACTTTTCATTTGTTTAATTTTTTTAAATAAATTCACTTCCAACATACAAATATGTAAGGTATAAACTAAAAAAATTATTAAAATATTTTTTGCGTATATATTTCATCTTAATTTCCTTTCTAATGTAGCATTTTCCACATGTCAGTAGGACAAAAGATATGAATATTTTACACTAACATGTCATAAATTCTTGATTTGTTGTCTGAAGACGCTTTATAAAGTCATGTTTTGTGATGGAAGTAACTTGAAAAAGGATAAATATATACCAACAAATCCTTGAGTTTGGTGCATAATTTAGTAAATTTAATATATGTGTTTTTTTTCTCTCTTTTTATATTATTGTAGAAATTAGTTAGAGAATGTCCCATCATTAATGATAGTACTTGTGGGTATATAGCTAACTAAGCAAGTTCTTCTTGGATACATTATATGGGTGTTGAGGTGGTATGTCATTGTCCATGTCAATCATTATTAACTACTCCTTCATTAGTTTTTAATAGAAGATTGGTTTAAAATCAATGATTTTGTCAAAAGCTTTTTATCATCCCTATCAAATACTAGTGCTCATGTACACAACCCCAAATTATGATTCTTATCCCACTATTTTGAAAAATTTTAATATTAACAAAACTTTGTTCATAGTTGATCCGAGTCGGTTACATAAAACCAAATCGTGTGACATTATGTATTTCGCCTATCTTTTTCTAGAGGTGGGTAATGGGTCAAACACGGACGGTTGTGAACCAAGTCCGGTTAGGTTGAGAAATGATCGAAGACTTGAGAATTGGGCCAAAAAGGGATGTTTTGGTCCGGTCAGGATGGCACTATGGCTCGGGTCAGAAGAACAAATTTCTTTTGTTTACAACAAATTACTTAAAAGTCATGTTAATTTACTGTTTAATTCAACTGCCTTTTCAACATAAGGAAGGATAATATTTGGTGAATTTTATTGGGCCAAGTGCTTACATTAAGAAACCAAAAAAGATATTAGCATTTGGTAAATTTTGTTGGGCCTAATGTATAAGTTAACAAGCCAAAAAAATACGTATGATTGGGCCAAATGGATACGTTCACAGCCCGAGAAAAATATATATGATTTTTGTGTTGCCAAAAATTTATATTTTTCTAATTTTAATTTATAAGGTCCATGATCTCAACGTTACAAATTATTAAGGTTCTCTTTACTTTAAAAACTTACGCTTGCCATATTTTCGACTATATCTTCGTCTTAAAGATGTGACGTCTTACAACTTTATAGCGTAATGTGTTGGATGTGAAGCTTTTTCTATTAGCGCGTGTACCGAAGTCATACAAGTAAGACCCAACCATCGTATTGCGACCGAGGATATATTAGATCTGCTTACCATCAGGTAGAGATAGACTAAAATACTAGATTGGACAAAGCAACTGCCCTATCACTAGATAGATAAAAAGCATAGGATCAAAGCCTTGTTCTCCTTCCAAAACAAATAAGGTTCTACTTTTTATGGGGAAAACAACACATTATGGTCATGACCAACTAAAGATCACCGTCATCTCACGAACTGGGTTTGGGTTTGGGTTGGTTGAACCCCAATGGATGACCACGATTTATTCACTAGTTTGGGTTGGTTAAACTAGTGATTTTGATTTGTTGTCACGATTTATAAGTATCTTATAAACTGAGATGGCGGTAATCTCTAGTCGTCTCGGGCTAGTTTTGTTTTTGGCCGGTTTCTCATGTCGGGATTGTACAGTACTTATTAGACTATTAGCAACGATGAAAGACACAAAATGATCGAGTAACATCTAACACCAAATATTGCTCTATAAGTTCAAAAGAGAGCTTTATTTAAATACATATGTTTCAAAAGTAGCTCCAGAACTCCAAGAAATCGTGAGAACAAATCAAAATCACGAGCTCATTTCTCAAGCGAAGACGCCGGTGGTGGTGGAGAAGGTGGTTGATGCTATAAAATATTATGGTTTCTTTTGGTTGAAACATAGAGCAAAAAGGTCGGATTTAGTGTGGCATTTTTGGTGCTCATTTCGTTCTAGGCGGGGCAGTTTGGTTGTTTGTTTTCCATTTGGTGTTTGTTCTCTCTGCGCCCTAGCGTCTTGCTAGTTATTGCTTAGTGCTTACGTGATAAATATTCCTCCGTCGCTAAAAAAAACTATAATATATCATCATTATATGAGTTTAAACCTGGTAATCTACATGTATTTAAATATATGAAACTTTTACACGTCCTTAATCTATGAATTTAGAGAAGTTTTGATTGTGAAATAATGAATCAATAATATTCACAATTGTCATATGTTTATGAATTTAGCGGCTCAAATTGTTTCATTCCGTGTATTTGACTCAAATGTTTTACTTTTCTCTTACATAATAATCTATTTATCTAACTTGTCAAAATTGTGCGTACCTGTTTATGATAGTCGAAATAAAGAATAATCCAATAAAATAAATAGGACATTCAAAGAGTGTGAAGATTGTAATTTAAAAATAATATACCAAGTACAACTTGCTCCGATCCACACCCCGGCACAGGTATCTTATACTTGCACGGTTATATATATGCCATCCAACAAAATTCACCCTTTTTTGTCCTTCTTATATGCCATCCAACAATTAGGGTACTTGTAAGGGTGGTGGGAGTGGGTTCTTTTGAACCCCCACTACCCTCACAACCCACCAATAATAATCCTCCAACTCACAACTACCCTCATACTACCCTCACACATTTTTTTTTGTGGGTGTCAATACCCTCATACCCTCACTTTTTTTAAAATTTTTTATTTTAATAACTTTAAACTAACAATTAAAAATATATAATAAAAACCATTCATTAAATAAAAAAAACTAAAAAATTACATAATTAAAGAAGATTTAAATAAATAACTAGTCTTCGTCTTCGTCTTCGTCTTCATCCTCGTCCTCGTCCTCGGTAGTATCCAAGTAGTCAAGATCTAGAGTTGCAAGATGTTCGGTTATATCATATCGAAGTCGGTGATGTATCTCGGAATCATGCAACTCCTCAAGTGCATCATCATCCTCAACTGGTTGCACCGGAGGATCTCGTATGTACACTGGCGATATAGCATTTCCATCGTCTTTTAGTATATCATGTTGTGCAATATCATGCACGTGTACACCAACTTTCTAATCTTGTCTATACTCATTGCACGTAGGGGGCGTTTAAGAATACCCCATTTAGACTTCAAAATCCCGAAACCTCGCTCGACGTCTTTTCTGGCCGACTCTTGCACTTTCTTAAATCTTTTATCTTTTGGATCGGTTGGGTATGGAGTCGCTTTCACAAACACGGACCAAGTTGGGTATATACCGTCTGTTAGATAGTACCCGCGTTTGTATAGTCTTCCATGCACATACATCGGACACTTTGGCGCAGTCCCATTTTGCTCCGGGAGAAATAGTGGAGATTGGTTGAGAACGTTAATGTCATTGTTGGACCCGGGGGTACCGCAGTAAGCATGCCACCACCACGTATCTTGTGAAGCCACCGCTTCGCACATGACCGTGGGGTACTGGTGATCACCTCTCATATATTGTCCCCGCAAACTGGTTGGGCAACTTCTCCAAACAAAATGTGTACAATCGATGCTACCGAGCATCCCGGGGAGGTGGTGTTTTTCTTCGTGGGCTTGGTATAAAAGTGCAATGTCATGGCTAGTGGCACGTCGTAAAAATTCGGTACGATATAAATAAATTATAGAATCACAAAAATATTCTAAACTTTCGCGTGAAACTCTAGCTGACATGCATAAATATTCATCATATTCATCGGGCGCATTACCCGTTGCAAGTTGTTTGACCGCGGACGTGACTTTTTGTAGCGCCGTGAAACTCTTTTTTTTCCTCCCGTCCAAACCTTCTTGAAAATATTCATTTGTTGCTTCAACGTCTTGTACAATTTTTAAAAACAAGCGTTTCGACATACGAAACCTCGTGCGAAACGTCTTCTCCGAGTACTTCGGGTTAGCATTAAAATAGTCCGCCATTAGAGTTCTTTGTCCTTCTTCACGATCTCGTTCAATGTAATTTCGTGAAGAGGTTGCCGTGTCGTCTTCTTCAGCATGATCCAACACCATACGCAAACTACTATCATCGGAGAAAAATAGTTTGTTATCCGACGAGCTGGATGTGTAAACTAATTTCTTTCGATGCATTTTTTTAGAATGAAAAATATATAGTAGAAAGATAGTTGTGTAGAAAGATAGTTGTGTAGAAAGATAGTTGTGATTGAGTATGTTAATGTAAATGTATATATATAGTATATATAGGTTTGAAATAAAAAAAAAAAAAAAAAAAGGGAAAGAGCCGTTTGAGGTGGGCCAGACCAAAAAAAAGAGCCGTTTGTGGCAACGGGTACCGGTGCCCGTGGACCCCTACCCGCAGCCCTACCCGTGGGGGCGGCGGCGGTGTTACCGCGCGGGTACGGGCTACCCGCATAGGTACCCGCACCCCACACCCACCACCCTAAGGTAGATAAATCATAAAAGTAGTGATGCTACAAAATTAATTTAAACGTATATGAAGATACGTGTAAGGTGATTAGTTATCCTATTAATTTTTATCATAAGGGTAGTGTGTATTGCCGGGTTTAAAATAAAACTTTAAGAGTGTTCTAAAAAAAATTTCGTTCAAAGAATTAAGGGTATTTAATTTTTTATTAAGAGGTATACTGATAGTTAAAACAATAAAAAATACATCTGATATTTTAATAAGTGAATGAATAAAATTTGAGAGACATCAACTTTTTTTTACTCCAACCCATATCAATGTACATTAACAGGATGATGACCAAATTTTAATGATTTTTCACAACTACTTAAGAGGAACGAAAGTTGCATCCCCTCCTTGGTCCTTCCAAATATTTAAGAAAAAGAATAAAAAGGGTCATCTAGCATTACTTGTGTGATGTATCTTTCAATATTATACATCTTTATTTTATGTATATATATATCTATTCATGTACACATATTAGGTCTATACATCTTTATTTTATTTATTTATCTAGTCATATACACATATTAGGTCTATACATCTTTATTATATATATATATATAGGGGATGGCTAAAATGAAAACCCATAATTATTGAGAAAACCCTGGAAACTCAATCTTGACCATTGGATTACTTTGATCAATGGTTGAGATTTAAAGGTGGGATTAATTGATTTTTTTATTAGTCAAAAGTACACATAAGGGTATAATTGGAATGACTTTTTCTTTTTCTTCTCTCTCAAGTACAACATCATATCATCACTTTTCCATATTCTCTCTCCTACTTTTTAATTTAATATAATTTCTCTCACCTACTTTATAAATTCTCTCTCCTACTTTTTTATTTCACTCAGATAATTGACCATAGCTGGTACGTTTGTTACACCTTGTTACACTAGTTGATATGTTTGTTACATCTTGTTACATATTAACAAAAATGAATGGACTACGTGTCACTCCAGACATGTTACGTTTGTTACATCATGTTACATATGTTACAACGTGATACATATTTTATTAAAAACTGAAGGATTACATTTGTTACATCGTGTTACATACATTTTAAAAAAACAAAACTGTATGGATTGCGTTTGTTACATAGTGTTACACAGTTTCAATCATGCTTCATACATGCTTCGTTTCTTGATAATCTCTTTATCTTTGATACAAAAGTTCCTTTAGCTACAAAAAAGAAAAAACTAGATGGATTAAGTGTCAATCCGACAAGTTACATATGTTACATCGTGTTATATATTTTATTACATCGTGTTACATATTTGGATCTTTAAAAAAATCAAAGTTACATGTGTTACATCGTATACATATTTGAATAAAAATAACAAAGTTACATATTGTTACATATTTAACTTAAATTTAAAAAACCAATAAAGCAAAATCACATAAGTTACATATTGTTACATATTTAACTGAAATTTGAACAACCTGTTGAAAACTAACCAGCACGTATGTCAAGCACTCGAACAACAAAGACAAAACTAGCTGGTTAAAAACACTTGAAAAAATAACTAGTACATGTGTAACATCGTGTTACATATTTTATTAAAAACAAAACTAGACGGTTAAGCTTCAGTTAGACATGTTACATCGTGTTACATATTTTATTAAAAAATGGAAAACATTACATGTCAATTCTGACATACTATTACATATGTTACATTGTGTTACGTATTTTAATTGGAACCATTTACTTATGGAAAATTGTTATAAAATCCGATACATGAATAAAAAAAATCAAAGTTACATATTGTTACATATTTAACTTAAATTTAAAAAGCAATAAAGCAAAATCACATAAGTTACATATTGTTACATATTTAACTGAAAATTGAACAACCTGTTGAAAACTAATCGGTACGTATGTCAAGCACTCAAACAGTAAAGACAAAACTAGATGGTTAAAAACACTTGAAAAATAACTAATGCATTTGTTACATCGTGTTACATATATTTTATTAAAATCAAAACTAGATAGTTAAGCTTCAGTCAAATATGTTACATCGTGTTACATATTTTAGACGTAATGTTACATATGTTAAACAACATGTTACATAAGTTACATATAAAAAGTAAGAATAAAAAATGATGTGTTAAACAACATGTTACATAGTTAATAAAAAGTACCATATGGGCATTAAAAATAAAACTAGATGGTTAAAAACACTTGAAAAATAACTAGTACATTTGTTACATCGTGTTACATATATTATATTAAAAACAAAACTAGATGGTTAAACGTCAGTCAAACATGTTACATTTGTTACATCGTGTTACATATTGTTACAACAAAACTAGATGGATTAAAGTGTCAGTCCAGACGGGTTACATATGTTACATCGTGTTACATAAAAATATAAGCCTATAAAATCCGATACATGAAGCATGATTGACAAGCAAATGCATAAAAATATAAAAGATGTTATTAACTCATTCTAATTCTAGAACATATGCCAATTAGTCCAATTAGAGTGTGATAAACAAAAAAATTCAAAGTTTATGAAAGGATGAATTAATTGCCCCTAGATCAATTTCAAACATATAAGAGTCAAGAGATAATTGATTCAATATATATATGAAAGTTTAGGGACCATATTGTAAATAAATAATAATTGAAATAATTTAACCAAACCAACCATCCCAAACCATCTTATGTAGCTTGGAAAAGAGGTATTCAAGTGCAAGTGTCTGCACATTCTTAAAAAATATATAAAAATAAAGGCACATAACTGCACATTCTTAAATCGAACAACTGTTCTTTAAAAAAAACATATATGTATAAAAGAAAAAAACACCTCCACATTGTCAATTTTCACAAATATTTGAGTTTGACTGAGATAACCAAGCTTAGAAAAGGTATCCAGGTGTCTATGATTACAAAAAACAAAAAAATTAAATAATACAAAAAACACAGTACCTTTATTGTTTGTTGTTCAATCCAAAAAACAAAACAATAGAGACGAGAGTATTTACCTTTTCAAAGAAAACGGTGATAATCACTTTTGAAGGTGAGATCTTGATTGAAGCTTGAGATCATATTCTAAAAAAAACCGTATAAATCTGGACCCCCAAAACCGTTGCCACCAAAACCGTACTTGTACAAACGTAAGTGGTGTCGTGGTGGTTCGCCAGGTGCGGTAGTGACGGTGGTGTGCAGATCTCTTTATAACTCCGGTGCGGTTGTGACGGTCTACCCGGCCATAAAATTTCCGATGATACGTACGAACTATTATCTTCTTCGTTAAGATTTGTTCATGATTAATCGGGTTTTTGATGAGGTTGAAGATGATTTTTAGAAAAAGAAATGAGTAGAGAGGATTTTGAGAAAATGATATGAATGAAATTTTGAATTCATGTTTGAAATGATGCATTGAAAAAAGCAAAAAAGCATGTCAGGTGAGAGAAGTTGTTGGTGGAGATAATGTCTGTTTCACCCTTAAAGGAACAAGACAAAACATGAAAAAAGAAAAGATGTGGCATTATATTAGCCACACGTCAAGTTTCTACGGTTTTCTCAATAAAATTGAGTTTCTTTTCTATACTTCCCCTATATATATATATTCATATACTGATATACACATATTATTAGGTCTATAAACAATTACATCTTTTTTATTTTATGTATTTATCTATTCACATACACATATTATTAGATCTACATACAAATGCATCTTTATTTGATGTATTTACCTATTCATATACACATATTAGGCCTATAAGAATACATTTTTTTATTGGTGTTGAAAATTCAGGTGTAGCAGTATGTCTCTTTATAACCCATATATGTATATAATATTTTATACGTGATTTTAACCGTCAATTGTTAGTTTGACGCTTGAGGATGATACCAACTTGTTCAAGTAGGAAATCGACTAGCTTGTAAAACCGTCTAACTTGCATATGTCTTACATGCTAAATGCAACCCCTATTAATGGTTCCAAAATTTTGGCGCTAATGAAATTTTAACTTGTAACCTTAGGGTCATGGAACTTGATGACATAGGCAGGAACATAAACTGCTTAACCAAACTAAACCTCAAACTTAAGTAAAGAATTAGAGTCAATGGTAGCCTAGGTTTACAAATGTCCTGGCCACATCTAAAGAGCACATGCAAGGACACAGCGAAACCTTGCCATCCATAAACAAAAGAACTCGGGGGACGTCAAAGAGCATGGGAACTAGCAGAATGAATAAATGGAAAGGATTTAGGTCCTTAGAGGAATTTGGGAAAAGTAGAAGGTACCTTTTAGCACATAAAAGGAAATTTCCACATAAAAAGCTAGGAGCATATTTGTAACAGTGTAAAACAATGACATTAACAGTATCATAAGGTCAAAACCTTACATCAATACAGAAATATTCATGCCTTCGAAAAAAAAACATACAGAAGGATAAAGCTCCTAGTCCATAAGAGGAAGGGGAACACACTCTCTCATATATTATCTCCACCTCTTTATGTAAGTCGACTCATTCGAACAGGTTTAGACATTGACTCTCTCTACTTACTCATACATTCACTCTCTTACTCTTAGAATTCTACGCTTGAGGTGCTTACTCATACATTCACTCTCTTACTAACAGAATTCTTACTCTTAGACCCTCCTCTGCGGTGAGCTTAACAGTTGTTATTGTTTTCGCAGATCTCAGGAAAGAAAGCAAACGTTCGTGGCAATATCAATATCACAGCGATGTGATTACACTTTAATTCAAATTCCATAAAAATGACCAAATGCTATAAACAAATACATGTAATAAAAAATTTAAAAAAAAATGAAATTAAATATTAAAACTCCTGAGCGCGACTCCACTTCATCAATTTTTAGTTTTATAATTTTTAATCTTGTATCGGTTAACATAAAACTTATTGAAAACTAATAAAGTATATATGTTTTTTTATACAACGTAAAATCCATTTTCATATAACAAAACGAAATTTAAACAACTGAACATTAATTAATGAAAACGAGATTTCTTATAAATGTAGATACAACTAATCATGATGATGCTATATTTTCATGTTTATTAATTATGGCTATAATGACATTTTAAGTTCAGTTACATTTTTATCAACAATTAAACATATCTTTAATGCACTTCAATATCAATTATTAAAAAAAATAATAATTGTAGGACTATGTTTCTAAGAGATAAATACTAATCAGACTTATGATTGTTTGTGTGTGTATCTTAATGCTTCAATACTTAAATATTCACATCGTTTGTTTCGCGAATAAATATCTGAATTGTTAAAACATTTGTCTTTAAATGATTCAACATTATACTGATCTGAATGATTAAAATTTAAGACATTTTATCTAAATTAATCATATATTCTTTGAACAGTTAAACGATATAGTAACTTTTAATAATTTAAACAAATTACTAATTAAACAATGATGATTTGTCATATGTTTTTCTTTACAATCTCAGGCTCCACCCCGAAGTGAACCTATCAACTACTACAATTACAATTTAATCCATATTAAAGTTCATAACCTCGTTAATATATACTATAGGAAATAAATAAACATATAGCTTGTTGGGATGTTTTTTAATATATAATTTAATTTAGCGTGGGATTAAAAAAATATTAGTTTTTATTTGATTTATCTGACAATGAGTTGAATTGTGTTGTTGGGTTTTGTTTTCATGTTTGAAACGTTTACAGGTTTCTTTTGTGTATGTATCTCTATTCCATTTAAGCAAAACATCCAATACCTTCATCTTCTTCTTCTTCTATTCATTACCCCCTCTCTCTCTCTCTCAACAACTTCAACAAAATTAGGGTTTCTTATTTCATCCAAAGGTACTATCTTTCATTTCATCTAATTCTTGTTTAATTCACTGATTTTGATCTGTGCTTCTTCCATTTTCTGCTGCTAATTTCAAGAAAGTTTTGTATTAACTGTCTCGAATAGTTGAATTGCATGTTTGTTATTAGCGATTGATTTCAGGGGGTTTTAGATCTTAGGGTTTTGTTTGATAAATTGTTTGATTTGCAGGTTGAATGGAGTGTTAAATGTTAATTACTGTTATCTTATGGAACCAAATTTCAAAAGTTTCTGTTTTGAGTTTGGTTTAAGTTCTGTGAGATGATAATTTGATTTGGGTGAGTGATAATTTTGTGCTGTGTTGATATGCCGTCGACGAGTGGTTACACGATGCCTTTTGGGACGTTTCGTCGATCGATTATGGGCATTGGGAGCGATCATAATCATAATCAGAATCAAATTCATTCCATGGATGTTAATGGTGATTCGAGTTCTGAGTTTCATTGTGAGCTTGGATCGTTTGAACACCTGGTTTTCAGGCAGTTTCGTACCCTTTCTGCTGCTTCTGCTGATGAACTTTTGTCTCTAGATTGGGTTTCCAAGTTGTTGGACGCGTTTATTGCGTGTCAAGAGGATTTCAAGCTTATTCTGTTGAAAAACGAGTCGAGTCTTTCGAAACCGCCTATAGATAGGTTTGTAACAGAATACTTTGATAGGAGTATCCGGGCACTTGACATATGTAACGCGGTTCGTGATGGGATTGAAAAGGTTCGTCTTTGGCATAGACATTTAGGGATTGTTTCAAGTGCATTTGATTCAAAATCAAGAAACGTAATGGTTGAAGGGCAGTTTAAAAGGGCAAGAAAAGCTTTAACTGATTTAGCTATTATCATGCTTGATGATAGTAAAGAATCAGCATCTTTGTTTTCACAAAGAAACCGATCTTTTGGGCGGCCGAATAAGGGGAAAGATAGTCAGCATAAGCCGGGACACTCGAGGTCGCTTTCTTGGAGTGTGCCTAATTCTTGGTCTGCAAGCAAACAGCTTCAATTGATAGCTAACGGGTTGATCCCGCCTAAATCACATGAAATTTCATCCACTAATGGGTTGGCTAATGTTGTTTACACAATGGGATTTGTTCTTATGTTTGTTTTATGGGCTCTGGTGGCTGCAATCCCGTGTCAAGATCGAAATCTTCAAGTTCATTTTTCTGTTCCAAGACAGTTTTCATGGGGTACACCTTTGAATCTGCTTCATATTCGGATTATGGATGAATCCAAGAAACGTGAAAGGAAGAACAGTGTCGGGTTGTTAAAGGAGATTTACCAGATGGAAAAGTCAATTAATTTGGTAACAGATTTAGTTGACTCGGTTAACCAGTTTCCATTAACCGAAGAACAGAAGGTGGAAGTGCAGACTTGTGTTCAAGAAGTGTCTCAAGTTTGTAACTTGTTTAAGAATGGCCTAGACCCGTTGGAGCGTCAATTGAGAGATGTGTTTCGCAAGATCATGTCTTGTAGGACAGAGGGACTTGAACTTCTGGGCAGAGCACAATCCTGAAGATCAAATGTCTAAACAATCACCACCACCCCACTCTGAAGATTAAAAAGTTTGTTACTGATGTTAGATTGTGTTAAAGGTGAAAAGGGATTCATATCAGTGATCAACAATAATGGACTTTGAACAGGTGATATGTGCTTATATCTTTATTCATGTTTCTTGTGCTCTATTATTATTTGGTTCATCTTTCTTTCGTATGTTAATAAGTTTTTGTTGATTTCATTTTTTCGTTTGCTATATATTCACCATCTTGTTATTATATACACTTGGAGGTATGCTTCATACAAAACCGACAAGCGTTAGAACCACATTTGCAATAGTGCAGGTGCGTTATGCGGTTCTCTCAGCTCTTTACTTAAAATACAGATTTCTATGTATAAATGTAATGTAACATGTCATGCGTGTTTGGAGGATTGTGATGGGTGAGAATGTTAATTATGGACATATGGGCATGCTGAATTTAATATAATAGATGTAAAATGATGATGATGATGTGGATTCAATGGAAAATAATGGACATATGAGTATGATCAAATTAATGTAATGTATCATCATGTGTGTGTGTGTGTTGTGTGCATTAGGTGAAGGTCAGCTTTCAAGTAGTAGTTGGTTGTATATGAAATGAATTAAATGAATTGAACAGATTGACATGAGATCTGGTGAGACATAAATGGTTGGGGTCAAGCCCATTTTTATGTCACCATTTGATAATTGTATACGATTATTTGTTGGTCCCCTCCTTGATCTTCACCACCCACCATCCACTCTAGATCATTCACCAGGGCCCAGCCTGGCTTCACCCTCAACCCAACCCATCAATAGAAAGGAACCCAAACCAACCCAGCCCAAATGATTCATGTTTTACGTGAAGGAGAGCCGTGGAGGTGCGCAAACCAGTTTTTCTAAACAGTTCGGATCGGTCAACAAATAGTCAACCAGGTTGAGATGAAATGAAACTGGTTTCAGACTGAAAAGGATTTGTTGACTGAGGTTTCAGTAGTTTTTGGTCGTTTTTTACTGGTTCAGTTCAGGCTTAACTGGTTTTATTTGGGGAGGATCATAAACTAGTCCCTAACCTAGGTTTTGTATTTGTCCAAAACTGGTTTCTATTATACTGGTTGCAGTTTCGGTTTAGGTTGGTGGTTTGGTATACTAACTTGTTTTTGGTTTAGGTTGGCAATTCGGTTTACTAACTTGTTTTTGTTTAGATTGGCGGTTGGGTTTACTAACTTGTTTCTGTTATACTGCAACCACTTGTTGCTATTGGACCTATTAAGTATCAACCTTTAACAATTCGGAGATACTAATCAGGCTGCAAAATATGTGCCTCCCTTTATAGGACGACTATTTCTAATATTACTTAGACGAAGGTAGGTGGCCGTAGACTTTTAGCGCCGCCATTATAAAGACAACTATTTCTAATATTACTTAGACGAAGGCTGCAGACTTTTAGCGCCACCATGTCGTTGCTATAGTTTTTTTCCCCTTAAAAAAGCGACCCCTTTTTGACATATGACATTTTTTACAACTTGAAACTTGAATGTTAGACTTTTAGCTAACGACACCTCTCATCTTTAATGATGACATGTCATCGTTAAATTTGTTATTTTTTATTAATCTTGTGAACTTAATATTATTTTACAACTTAACAAAATTTGAATATAAACATTTTTAACCTACATCTTTTAATTTTAATCTGTGACATACTTTTATTTCTTTTACTTACGACTTTACACTATGTGAGTCATTAAATTTTTCTTGTGTATTTGATGTACATGGTATTTGTTTTTTTAAACGACAACGATATTTTATAAATAAAAAACCTAGCTAGTAGCTTAGCTAGATTGAGACTTAAAAGTCCATTTTATAAAAGTTGAACGCCACATTACTTTGACGAGACTAATCCAGTTTGTTGGAGCCCGATCTATTCTTGATCTTCATAAACGTGTTTTTTACTTTGATTTCTTCCACCATTTTGTTGATGTTGCTTCTTTTGATGTGATATTTGCTAACTTTTAGTCTCTGCTATGTTTTGTATTTTGTAATCTAATAGCTTGGCGTTTGATGTACTAACTTTCTAACACCACTTTGATTGAATTTTACGTCTAATTATTCTATTAATATGAAATCTCATAAATATCAAGGTGACGAGAGTGGTCCTTATAAAGTTCCTCTTAATCAAGTCTCATAGCTGGTCAGTCTTCAATTAGGCGTGAAATGTGTTCCTAGCGGATTCAAAACCCGCACAAGTAACAATTTGTTAAGGCAACACATTTGAAAATTCCTCTTGAGATGCCACATGTCCTATTTGATCATGGATCTATTAAACTTATTTGTGGGTTGGGCCTAAATGTCCGCCTCCTTATTTCAATGTTTGTCTTTGGGCTTTCTCTAGAAGAGTGGCCAAGAGCAAAGGTAGCTCTTGTTAGGAACAAGCGGTACGCGGAAGCGAAACAACACACACACACAAACGAATATCACGCAGAAAGTTAGAGACACGAGAATTATAGTGGTTCGGTCCCAATTGACCTACGTCCACTTTGCAACTAGGGTTTATATTATTAGGTGCTCACAAGATACAATTACAATCATGGGTATATATAAGACTATGATTAGGGTTAGCAAATAAGGCAACTAGTAAACCTAATTAGGGTTAACACAATGGGCCCCAGGCCCAAACCGGACCAAACCCAAAAACCCAAAAGCCTTCAACCCAACAATCTCCCACTTGAAGGCTTTATGCAGTCCATAAATCCTTTATCCAAGTGACCCAGATTCAGTAACTTCAGTATCTTCAGAATTCAAGTCTTCCAAGCCTCAATCCCCATAGATTAGCTAAGACTTCACGATCATCCCTAGTTGCCACCCCCTCTCATCAATTACATGAAGGGGCAGTTGAAACTCTCCCGAGCTCCAACTCATTCTCTATCTCAACCGGTCCGCACAATCCCCCAGCTCCAGAGATAACCCGAGAATCACTCTCCTCATTTAGCAAGACTTCCATAGGAGAGATTTTCACAGTCCGATTAGCGGTCTTCAAAACCCATCGTTGTTTTGTAACTGTACCCGGAACACGCCGCGCGCTCCCACTGTCACTAAACCCCCGACTCGGTTTAAACCTCCGGACCCACTCAGCTTGAATCACCTTCGCACAAGGTTCACCTCTTGCAAATTGAACCTTCTTTTGCCCCTTAGATTCAGCGAGTCTAACTTTGTTTTGAGGAACGGTCATACTTTCCTCAGTAGATACGTCCACCATGTATAACGATCCATGCCTGTTTCCACGAGCAATTACCAGATTACCTTTAGTTACCTTCCATTTGCCTCCACCAAATTTGACTTCCAGACCCTGTTTATCCAGCTGACCGACAGAGATAAGTTTACTCTTCAAAGCCGGAATAACCCTGACGTCTTTCAAATTCCATGTGGTACCCAATGGGGTAACTAAATTAACATCACCCATGCCCGTAACATCAAGGACCTCACCATTAGCTATTCGTACCTTCCCAAAGTTACCAGTTTTTAAATTCACCATCGTCTCCCCGCTGTGCGTAGCATGAAACGACGAACCAGAATCCATGACCCAAGAGTTTGTAGACTCTACACAGCAAACCAATGCATCATCTCCAGAATCTTCATCTGAATGAACATTATTCACTGACCTTTCATCCTTTTTCACAGGACCAGGACACTCGTTTTTAACATGCCCTTTTTCACCACAGTTCCAGCACTTCACATTCTTCCGAGCTCTAGACGAACTTCTTCCACGACTCCCACTGTTCCTGTTATTATCCCTTCCCCTGCCAACACTGAATATACCAGAAGATGATCCTCCACTAGAGTTTCTCCGGCGAACGTCTTCACCTAAAACACTATCGCGGATCCGATCAAACTTAAAGTTTCCAGTCCCCGTAGTTTCAGTGACCGTTGTCACAAACCCAGACCAACTTTCAGGCAAAGAAGATAACAGAATCACAGCTTGAGTATCATCATCCAACTTCATGCCTACAGACGATAATCTAGACAAAATTGAATTGATTTCGTTGATGTGATCAGTGACTGAACCGCTCTCACGCATTCTCATCGTGAACAATTCCCTCATCAAGAACACTCTATTCCCGGCAGACGGCTTCTCATACATATTTGACAAAGCTGTTAACATACCACGAGCAGTTTTCTCTTTCATGATATTAAAAGCTACGTTTCTTGTCAAAGCCAATGTAATCTTACCCCTTACCTTTCTGTCCTTTGAGTCCCATACCGCTTCATCAGCCTTACTCATTCCCGCAGGTTTTTCCTCCAGTACCATCTCCAAGTCGCACTCACCAAGTAACGCCTCTATTTGCATTCGCCACCATACAAAATCAGTACCGTTAAACTTGTCGACTCGAACCTTCCCGTCTTCAGACATCGCAAACAAGAACCAGAGAAAACCAAGAAAAATAAGAGCTTGAAGCTGAGCAACCTTCAATAATAACCAAACCCTAAACTCGATACTTAAAACATGTCCACAATCAACATCGAGCACAAAGAAAAATAATTAATATTAATCCTTCACAAAAAGAATAAACTTGATTTGTCTTGTTTTTTTCAAAAGAAAAAACTCTCCTTTCTTCCTTTACGTGATGAACGCACCAAAGAAACAACAAACCAAAAATTTTATCTTTGCACGAACTTCAATAAAATATTATCCCTTTCCTTTTGTCAACGTGACGAACGAGAAAAACAAAGAACGTCGGCCAACATTCTTCTTTCTCGTCTAGTCAAACAACCAAAAAAACGTTGATCGAACATGCTAATCGAACCTCTCTACGAATCGTCTCAGTGCAAGAACCGTGTGTTCAACGAGCCTAAGCTCTGATACCAGTTGTTAGGAACAAGCGGTACGCGGAAGCGAAACAACACACACACACAAACGAATATCACGCAGAAAGTTAGAGACACGAGAATTATAGTGGTTCGGTCCCAATTGACCTACGTCCACTTTGCAACTAGGGTTTATATTATTAGGTGCTCACAAGATACAATTACAATCATGGGTATATATAAGACTATGATTAGGGTTAGCAAATAAGGCAACTAGTAAACCTAATTAGGGTTAACACAATGGGCCCCAGGCCCAAACCGGACCAAACCCAAAAACCCAAAAGCCTTCAACCCAACAGCTCTCTGGGTCCCTACTGACACTGGGGTGTGAAAGGTATTAGTTTGATAATGGTTGGAGCATCAAATTCGGATTCTGGCAAGATTCTCCAAATTTAAAGCCGATTATTAGTTTATTCTATGCGGCGGAAGCCATACTAGCATTTTGGCGTGATATGTTTAATCATCTAAGCTGATAGAGTTTAAATAACGAAACGAGAAATGTACTTGAATGTTGGTTTACTTGAAAATTTATGTAGAGTTAAAACCTCACATCATTACATCATTGTGTAAAACCAACACCTTGAAGTCAGTGAATTGATAATTTTAAAACTTATGAAACAATAAAATATTAAATTCATTTTACTAAATCTAGAACGGTATAACAGTCACCATTTGCCTTAAAAATTTACATGAAAGCAAAATTCGAAATACATTACTAGAGAGGATTTGACAAGGGCAATTGTCACGTATCCCTAAAAAATATAGTCAATATCCGTCCTCTTATACATAGTTACTACATGTTTTGGCACATATCTTGAAGTTGTAAACACAAACATTACGAGTGCATATTGTATCATCTCTACGCTTGATGGTCACGTTAACAACAATTACCTTTCTCATATAACACACTGATATACCAAATAAATTGAATTTTTTTTAAGTATTTTATACCTCATACGTAAATCATTCTATTTAAAAAATGGGATGCCCTATTCACACATCTAACAATTTAACCAAACACTTATTTAACGCCCGTTAAGTCTTTAACGGGCCGTTATACTACAAACGTAATTATAAAATAATTTTTTTTAAATTAAAAAAAAATTAAAAAAATTCTAACGGCCGTTAGATGCTTAACGGGCAGTTAAAATTATAGGTAAATTTTTTTTAATTTTAAAAATGACTATTTTGTAAAATAATTATATGTATCATTTAGATTATTTACTTCAAACATATGAGAAACTTAAATGCATCCTTATATATATATATATGAGAAACATACTTTATTATTTATTTTTATTGAAAAGATAAAATAAATACTGCAAAATATATGACCTAAATCGTGGATATTCTCATCCAACATATCTTCTTTACCCTCTTTTTGAACAAGAGAAAAGAAAAGACAAGCACAAAGAAACTCAAACTTATATATTATCGTCATACATGTCTCATAGAGCTACTTTTAACTTATTTTATAACCTTATAATTGCATATGGTTATCATAACATTGTTCTTTTTAGTTTTGAAACACTAAGTAATCGTCACATAAAATTTATAATTATTGCAAATTTCACACTATAACATGTTAGGAACTTTTGAACTATTTGATATTATAATCATATGATTTAATTGCCATAATAATTATTGCAAATTTCGTTAAAGGCCTAACAAGCCGTTATACTATAAATGCAAAAAAAATAAAATAAATTCTAAAGGCCGTTAAAGGCTTAACGGGCCGTTAAATAGTCGTTACGGCCGTTAAGTACTTAACGGGTCGTTAAAAGGGTTGATGGATAGAAATGTTGAGTGTATGAATAGATAAAACCTAAAAAATAATTACAACAAATTTCAATACAAATAAACTGATCGTGGTATATAAATAAATACCAACCTTCACGAATCTGTTAGTAGTTATACCTGAAAGTCATATCCCGCCCAATAATATTTCAAATCCAAACTGAAATTTTCTTCCGTACAACAATGGCGTCCACTTTCATCCTCACAGTCGTTCTTCTCCTCATCACCGTCATCAACACCGTCGTTGTAACCGCCGTGTCTGAGAGTGAATACAGCTCTCTCCTTTCAGCTCTCCGAAACAGAGGTTATCACGTCTTCGCCAACGCCATAACAACCACCGATCTCCACTACGACGTCATCACCGGCGGTAACTTCACCTTCTTCGCTCCCATCGATTCAGTTTTGTACACACTCGATATGAGCATGTCAGCTGCCGATTACACCACGACTTTGCGTTACCACGTCGTTCCTCACCGTCTCCGCCTTTCAGATCTCCGTCAACTTCCGTACGGTTTGAGCTCTTTTCCTACGCTTTTACGTGATCATCGGATTCACATCGTGAATCCTTTGTCTCTGCCGTTGCCGATTACGATTGAAGGAGTTTATATTTCGGTTCCTGATTTGTACTCCGACGCACATATTGTTGTTCATGGATTGGAAAGTGTTATTGATTTCAGATCTGTGAATGATACGATTAATTCTAGTTTGTTAGGTGAAGATTTCACGAGAGATAACTCACCGGTGGACATTCACCTTGAAGCAGATGCGTCGTTTCCTCAGGTTGAAGTTCCGGTTGCTGGAATTGAAACCGTTGCATCTCCTCTGCCGGAGATTAAATCGGACTCTATAATTCAACAGCATCTGTCACCAGCTATTAAATCAGAGTCGATTATTCAACCGCACAAGTCACCGGAGATTAAATCAAAGTCTATTATTCAATCGCATAAGTTGCCGGTTACAAAGTCAGAATCCATTACTCAATCGCATCAGCCGAAAATTTATTTTGAAACAACTACTCAACCACTTGAAAAACATGCATCCATAGCTACGAGATCTAGACTTACTGCTCACAAAATACATCACGTTTCACTTGCTACGAAGTCGATTGGTAATGTTGCCGGAGATTTTGGTCAGGTAGATGATACGATCATCCACTATCCAATTGCAGATGATGAAGGTGAACAGTTGAAGATTGCTAACATACGCCGTGGTGACCCCTACATGCGTGAGCTCTATACCCCTAACAAAATGACTTGTGCACATGAGTAGATGGAAACATTTTGATTGGATTTTTCGTTGGATAACTCCAATGATTTTACTGGAAAATAATATTGGAGAGCAATTACTTTTGTTTGCAGTTGTTTTCAATCTTTTCGATATTAAAAATGACTCTTATCAATGTTTGTTTCTTCCTAGTGACAATTTCATGATGAACGTAATGAAATTAGCAAAAGAGGTAGATGTATACGTTACACATATAACTTAACACAACAATTCTTCTTTCTAAATAAATACTTTCATAATCTTATATAATTTGTATCATAAAAAGATGAACCTTTCATTCTTTCAACCCAAAGACTTCTTTTCCTCGTCAAACTATAACTTTTGTGATACTACACAATGTTATTGCTCCAATATAATACCGAACTCACCGGTGTACACTTTTGCAAATGGGATCAACCGCAACTACTCAAGCAACCTATAACTAACACAACTTGTTTCCGAGTATATCACAATCGATCAAAAGCGACAAAAAATTCACATGTAAGAAGGTTATAACAATCCATGGACCAATAAAACAATTAAGTGATTTTTGAAAATAAGTCTGAAATTTTCCATAATATCATCAAATAGAGGATGTGGAAGATAAAGCTCTAATTTAGGATTAAGTACGGGTTTGAGCCTATTTAAGTTCGACAGACGGAGGTTTAACAAGTTCATCGCTAATAGTTTATCAATTGCCTAGCTAGTTTGCAACTATAAAAGAAATGATTCCAAACTTACCAAGTTTAGTATAGTTTTTAAATGTAATTTGAATCATTCACAAGCCACTAACTCATACAATCATGTTCGATTATCTTCTTGAAAAACGCACTTTAAACAAGAGAAAAAAAATTCAGGCCCAACTTAAAAACATGATTTTTATCAACGTAGAAGCCCAACTTGGAAACATTGTTTTTATCACCGTAGAAGCCCTTGGTTGTGATTGAATTGGCATCAAATAAAATCATGAATGGTGGAAGGAGTCTCTAAAGTCGAAAGAGGGATTTTTAGATAACGAAACAGTTTTCATATTTAAACAAAAACAGGAAAATAAAAATAAACTAATTTACTATTTTCTTTGAACAGTTCCAACAAATGGTAAGATAAAGTAAACGGATCTTACTATAAACAATCATCCTTCACATATTTGTTTCCAGCCACCCCTAAAACCAATTTCCCGCCAAAACAACGATTTTGAGTTTGAATCCTTTCACCGTCATCAATGGCGTCCTCCAGTTTCAGTATCTCAACCATGCTCCTTGCAATCACTTTCATCAACAACGTCGTTGTAACCGCCATACCAGAAACCGAATACCACTCGATGCTCGGTGCTCTCAGATTCAGAGGCTATAATCTCTTCGCTAACGCCATAACAACAACCGATCTCCACTACGACATCATCAACGGCGATAACTTCACTTTCTTCGCACCAACCGATTCTTCACTATACGCTCTTGACATGAGCCTTTCAGCCGCTGATTACACCATCGTTCTACGTTTCCACTGCGTTCCTCATCGTCTCTCTCTTACAGATCTCCGATCACTTGTTTTTGGATCCAATTCTGTTCCGACACTCATTCCTGGTCACGAGATTCACGTCGTGAATCCGTTGACGTTACGATCACCGATTATGGTTGAAGGTGTTGATATCGCGTTTCCTGGTTTGTTTTACGGTGTACATATCGCTGTTCATGGTTTGGAAGGTGTTATGGATTTTAGATCTCTGAGAGATGCGATTAATTCGAGTTCGGTAGCAGTAAATCTGACCGAAGATCATACTCCGATGAACGCTATGAACGATCACCGTGAATCGTATGCGCCGGCTTCTGAGACTTCAGTTCCGGTCTCTGTAACTGAAAGCGGTGCATCTCCAGTTGTTTCTATGGCGCATCGAATCTACGTTACCGGAGCACAAAAGTATCATCAATCCGAGACTGCACTCAAATCGATCACTCAACCGCGTTGGCCGGTGACTAAATCGGAATCAGTTGAACAACCGAGATTGCCAGAAACTAGATCGGAATCTATAACACAACCGAGTCCGGTGACTTATTCTGAAACTATTACTCAACCGAGAGAAGAACATGTATCAATCACTACTAGATCTGCGTTGCGTTCTCAAAAAATACACGGCGTTTCACTCGCTAGAGCATCGATTGGTGATTTTGCAGAGGAGTTTACTCAGGTGGATGATAGGATCGTTGATTGTTCCATTGCAGCTGATAATGATAATGATGATGATGAAGATGATAGTGAAGACTTACACATTGGTAACAAACGCCATGGTGATCTGTACATGCGGGAATTATACACCCCTACTAAGATGATTTGTGCTCAAAACTAGATCATATCAAAACATACGGTAAGAAATTTTTTCAATGATAATCATTGTTACGTTTGATTTGAATCTTCAGTCAAAATTATAATTGACTAGTATTCATGATGCTTTATTGACTTTGGATCAAATACAACTCAATTCCATAGAAACTTGAATAAGTATTTTCATAATCAAAACAACATCATATATCAATATGCACTTGAACAGTCATGTTATTACATAAATATTCTTTAGTTATATATTCCCTGCCAGTTTATGAGCTTATAGCTGAGTTACTTCCTAGCATGATCGATCACTAATTTAATTCTAATATCACAACTTGTATCTAGTTGCAGCCAATTGGTATGAGTTTTCATACTGGAGCTGAGTGAGTTTACACTTGTTTCACAAAATTTTAGCTTTAAAACACTTATGAAAGTAGTTTAGACATTAGACTATTGTTGATCAATGTGGCTAGCTAATTTACCAACTGGACCAATATAGTTAACATCATAATCAACTAGCTGCTAGGATTGTAAGCAACCTTGAACATGCAATTATTTAATAAGTTATTATAATCAACATTTTTACAATCAATAGTGTGAAAAACATTTAGTTTTCATCGACATTGAGCAACTAATGACATGATAAACGCAATAATACAAAAACCTCACAGTTTAGGTACAAATTTAAACCAATTTCTAATTACACACAAGTACATCCTGTTCCTAGAATATCATAATGACTAAAACAACCTAACAAGTTACAAGTTCTAATAATCCTCAACACGAATGTTGGTGAACCAAAGAAACATTAAAACACCTCGTACAATGGATGTTATATAACTTGATTGTTGGCATTTAACATGATGTTTCACTAATGGTATTTGTGAATTTTAGATTCTTGCGGGCTCATACAATGGAGATTAGTTAGGACGCAATACTAGAAACACAAGTATCATCAATAAAAGAGAAACAATAAAAGTTTAAACACTTGTTGGTAATCAGCGACAACGACCATAATAGTTCGTATCCAACAAATTGTTAACCAGGGAGATCGAGTTATCACTACTGAATCAATGTATTTTACTCACAAAATTAACTTGACAAATTAACAAGTTGCTTCTTGTCCTTTCTGTATTGCGACGAGAACACACCCATTTTATCCGATCAATGTATAGTTGTCTACGGTGGACTTGTTTTTTAAACGATGACTCATACATTTGCATATTCTTACTTCTAAACTATACTAGTAACTAATAGTCTAATAGGTTCGGTGTGGTTTAAATGTTGTGTTCGATCGTTCGTGTCACGGATGCAAGTTTAAATGTTGTGTTCGTGTGGACTGGATGCTAAATATTTGAGTATGTTTTACTTTTATTTTTATCTTTTTCTTTATGTTCCTTACTTGCCTCTTCTCTTTTTTAAAGAGAGAATAAAATAAATAATATTTAATTAAACACAGAAAGAATATTATAAGTATAAAACTAAAAGTCTTATATGTCTCGGATTTAAATCATGATCCTTGGGTTTTTAGTTATCTTGATGAGTTTCCCTTTAGTCTTGTCCCGTTTAAGATGGATTGAATTTTTAAGGAACTCAATTCCTTACCGGTGACTGTTAGTCTTAACAGAGTGAGTAAATTTCATTTTTGATCTTTGAAGTTAGATCATTTTAATTTTTAACTAGCTCAATCCGAAAGATATTTTTTTTGTCATATCAAATCCTGACATATTTAACGGTTTTTTTAGTTCCTGAAGTTAATTTCGTTAAACTTACTCAAAAAGAAAAGTGGAAGGTGTAAATATTTAAAAACACTTTCTTGAAACATACGCGGACGAACATTGATCATTTTCTCTTTCAATAACATCCCAATCAAAAGATAACACACCCATAAACTTCATTATTATACCTTTGCACGAATTTGATGATCACCCGCCAGTTATTTTTCAAACATTTACACACAAAAGGTGTACTAAACTTCCATTCGTTTCAAAATGCACACCACCTGTTTGACAAAATGTCTCAACCAAACTTCACCCCTCTCCATCACTCCATGCTTAATCTTTTGTACCAAAATCGCCCATTTTAAGCCCTTGACATGTTCAGTAAACAGATTCAAGAACTGGGTGTTAGTCATGTTGATGAAGTTTCAACCACTCTAGCTGTCAAGGCGTGTTGTGGAGACGCGAAACTTGGGTCTCAAATCCATGGATTTGCATTGACATCTGGACTTGATTCATTTTTATCTGTCTCAAATTGTTTGATGCACATGTATTGTAAATCCGGAGAGATTGATCGCGCTTTGGTTATTTTTGATACGCTGGGTAATCCGGATACTGTATCGTGGAACACATGCTCTCTCTCTACCACCACCACCTCTACCGGCCACTACCACCATTCTCGCACATGTACGTCATAACTGTGCAATCACAACCTCCCCGTCTCAAATGCACCATCATATATGTACCTCATTTTGGAACTCAAAGCGATCAGTTCAGCAAAGAGCCAAATAACCTACCTCTACAGTCAGAACTCCTACAAACACTCTGGTATTTGTTGTTTGTTTTTGTACGTTTTGGATTACTGCTTGATTGATTTGTTGTTCGTTTTGATTATAGTTATATATATTAGATTGGAACTTGTGACTGACGTACTATATATTGATGCTTTAAGTTGTTGTCATATATTGATTGATTGGGCAATGAATTATTTATTATGGCTTTAAGGAACTGATTAAAAATAGATTTTTAATAAACTAAAAACTAGATCTTATATATTAATAAAAACACACTTTTTAGAAAACAAAGTTTTTATAAAGTTCCATTTTTTTCCAAAACAACACATGAAACTTTATCCCAATTTATAAAACAAATTTATATCCAAAATGAAAAAAATAAAACAGTGTTAATTGGGGTGTTCCTACTTAAGGTCCATACAACTCGAATCATATATTTTATCTTAAAATTTAGTTTTGTGATCCCAATTTTTGTATTATTAACTCTCTAGTTAATATATTTTATATTTTATTAATTTACGTGTGTAAATCAATATAGAAAGTGTTAACAATATATTAATAATATATTGCAAAAGTAGTTCGTTAGAATTGAAATAATCAAATAAAAAAGACTATGCTAGTATTTTAATAAAGGTGGCCCGGCCACGTATATTAGCAGGTTAAGTATCCGCGTCTTAGCTAGCTTGTGGTATTTGTTGAGAGGAAGTCAATTAGATTGCTTTCATTCTCAATTACACGCATGCAATTTCCTCCCACTTTCGACTCACAATCCCATTACCAACATCCATCAATTCCTACATATATGCATATATACATATAAATACCAATTAATTGCCAATTCAATAACGTACGTAGGTACATATTTGAAATAATTAAATTACTGATCATATCATATATATATAAAGATTAATGGAATCATCCAAGGAACAAGAAATATTGGAAACTGCTGCTTTCCATTTGATTCTATTCAGCAAATCTTATCGTCACAACGAAGATTATGATTCTGGTTTCCGGATGAAGAGGAAACTGGCGGATTATTATGAAGCCAATGGTATTGTTGTGAATCATGTTGATCACGATAATAATAAAGAAGATGCGAATTCATCATCATCATTATCATCATCATCATCATCATCGACTTTATGTTCATCTTCTGGATCAATAAAATCTGGGATAACAATACAAGTGCAACAAGATCATGAAATAGCAATGGCAGATAATGGAAGTCGACGTCGTCATCGACATCGGATGAGATCTATAGTTGATATTTACAATGTTACTACACCACTAATTTGATTTATATATATTCATTCATTGGTAAATTATATATTATCATTATTATATTTGCAGGATGATAATTAGATTGCTTCTTTCTTTCTTTTTACGTGTTTAATTATAAGTATTGTGATCGATCTCTACATCATGATCATGTTGAACTTGACATATAAAACATAACCTAACCATTCTTGCTACTTTTCTGCTTACCGGAGCAGATGTAAATAAAACAGCTGCCAAGTGTTCATAAAAATATTACAATCAAATAGATATATCGAGTGCATGATCGATGGAGTATGATTGTTTCTAGGCTGTAAGGGTGGTGGGAGCACCACCTGATTGATCAGGTGGTGGATGAGGAGGCCGGGGAGCTCGTTAGCCTCCTCGTTGATGAAGATCGAAGATATATATATGTGAGATGGGAGATTATCACTAGACCCACTCTGGTTGCCAATTGTAGTGAGCTCGTTGGCTCCTCGTCCTGTTGCTCTGACCCACCTAAACTACACAAATTTTATACCCATGGTTTGTCACTTTGTTGGTAATGATTCCACAAATTTAGGGTCTACGTTTACCCGGCAATACGCGATCAATCATAGAAGAGGAAATTAAGCTTTGTTGAAGTGATCGAGTGGATATGAAACATATATACGCTCCAACGTACTCAATATCCCACTGTGTTGTAAGATGGTCCTTTTTTTTTTTGCTCTATCGGCTGTGGTTTTGATATGCAGGCATGCACATATAGATAGCAACAATTGTGATTAATTACCCTCAAACATGTTTACAACAATCTTAATTAATTGATATTTTATTATATTGAAATTTATGGGACCAATCAATACCATATATAGCTTACAACAAGATCAGATAAACGTACTACAGTTTAAGCTAGCCAATACCCTACCTAACAACATGATCAGATTAATTAATTGCAGTTTAACTAAACATCATGTGTCCTTCAAAGGATCATTATACATAAAGCAATCATGCATTTTTAATCATTAATTTATAAGTTCATATATAACATCATGCATGTTTAAACGGTGTAAAATGAATTATACGTTACAACAATTAAACTGTATCATTATTTTGTAATAAGTGACAGAAAATAGTAAAATGCATCATTGGCCAGAAAATTATTATAATTAATCAAAACGTACTATGTATGGATGTATGTAATGGTAGTATGATACAGTGAGGGTAAACGAAAATATTGTCAAATATTATATATACATTAAAACAGTGATCGAGTATATTGCTACCTACATGTATCCTAGCTTCCGTTTTAATGACTTAATTTTGTCATTAATTATTTTTCAAAGTTCCTTTATATATGTTGGGTTCAGGTTCCCATCATGTCTAATACAACTTTTGGGTTTGGGTCAAATTTGGATTCATGTAAAAGGTTACATGTTCGGGTTGGGTTGACCCGGTAACACGACACATTTAGCTAGCCTCCTAGGCGCATTGACTACCAAATTACTTACTACTTACATATAAATCAAACGTTAATTGTTTATAATTAAGTAGGCCCAAATATCTCTCTTGGGCTAGAAGAAACTAGCACACATGCATGGGTCTCTCTTTCAATCTAACAAAGATGAGCCCACACTTTGAGAGTCAAGATTAGAGGTGTAAAAAAAAACCGGAACTGGAACCAGAACCAATCAAATAACCGAAAACCGGTTCTTCAAGAACCGAACCGGACTTAAGATGATACAAATTAACAAAACTAGCTAGCTATGGTGTTTGTTTACAAATCGTGTATAATTGTTGAAAGCACGCTATAAGATATAACTTCACGTATCTACCTATTCTAATAATTGAGTAACACATCCACATGTCATAATTTTAACCACTCCACATAGGATTTTGCTTAGGTGTCATGTTCTAAATTAATTTGATAGAGAATTTTTAGACGGGTCATGGTATGCTCCATATTCGAAATAACCCGATATATTTAAATTAAAAATTTACAAATTATCATCAATTATCTCCTAACCCGATATGTTCAAATATAAAATTTACCAATTATCATGATCTATATTTTAACCCGATATGTACCAAGTATCATAAATTATCTCATAACCTGATATGTTCAAATAAAAAACTTATCAATTATTATGATTTATCCTAACCCGATATGTTCAAATTAAATTTTTACCAATTATCATTAATTATCTCATAACTTGATATGTTCAAATAAAAAAAATTAACAATTATCATGAATTACCTCCTAACCCGATATGTTCCAATAAAAATTTACCAACTATTATAAATCATATCCTTTATTGTAACATATGATTTTTTATATGAATATATTTGTAAATATCCAAATCGATTTAATAAGAGATATGTTAAAAATAAGTTTGATATGTAAATTGAGTTAACACCTATAAAACCAAAGTACGTGTAGTACACGTGTACTAATCTAGTCTATCTAATAAATCAAGGTTTTAGGGGGGTTTTTTGTGAGAAAAATGAGGGGGAAATTAGGTGAATGTATAAAAGAAAGTTTGTGATGAGAAAAATTAAGTTGATGGTACCAAAATATTATGATTAATGTTATTTATATAAAAATATTTATAAATCTTTAAATATTACAAGTTTTAAATATAATGTTATATATATTTTAAATATTGTTATTTAACCCGTGTGTAACACACGGGAATTAAACCTAGTCTATCTAATAAATTAGAGTTTTTAAGGGGTTTTTTGGGGGGAAACATAATTTGTTTTATAAAAGGAAGGTTGAGAAGGAAAATTGAGTATGAAAGTTAATAAAGACAAAAATTTTTTGATTAATAATAATTTACAAAATTATTTATAAATTTTTAAATATAATAGTTATAATTTTTTAAAAATATTTTTATTCAACCCGTATGTACACACGGGTGTTAAACCTAGTATTAGATATATAGTAATATTCAGGGCCGGCCATTGTGCGGGGCGAGGCGGGCGACCGCCCCGGGGCCCGGTCGCTCGAAGGGCCCGGAATATCAAAATAATTTATATATATATATTATATATTATGTATATAGGTGTAGAGTCTATTTATCAAGAAAAATGTGTTGAGAAAATGTTCATTTTAGTATTTTCCGGTGGCAAGTGGCGTGATGTTGGATCGGAGGTGGTGGGTGTAGTTGAGGACAGAGAAAAATGAAGAAGAGGGTAATTTAAAATAATATATTATATTTAGTAGGTCAGTTATTTTTTAATTGTTTTAACTTTTTTGTGTAGTTGTTGGATAACAAAGTCATTTTTAATGGTGGTAATATTTTTTGATATAATGCAATCTCTTAAACATATTAATTTACTTTAACTAATTTAATTGTTAACGTTGTTATTATTTGGTTTAACTTAAGATGTCTTTTTTATTTATAACCCAACGATATTAGTGTGTTGGTTGAGGAAAAAAAACATACTAAGAAATGTAAAGCTCCTTGAGCCCTTATCATAAAAAGAACTAATTAGTCGTTTAACATAGGAAAATCAAAATTAAAGGTGACAGAGTGCATAATAGCGAAAAAATATTGGAGACAGTGTCTTGTGATATAAAATTAAAAGTGGTAAAGGGTTCGAAATATATAAGCTTGTCAATAACTCGATTCAGGGTTCGGTTGCTCAGGGCCCTATTTTTAATCTCGCCCCGGGTCTAGAGATTTTTTTGGATACATAGGACCGGCCCTGGTAATATTCAACCACTAACTTCTTTTAGCGGGGGGGTCAAAGAGAGTCAATTACAAGATTTGTGTTCTACAAGCACTTTAAAAATTATATTGCATAATTACTTGGTATTTATATTTTCTAGCAAGAAACATATAATTGAAATTTCATAAGAACAAAATGGTGGGCTAAATTAGAAGATCCCATGATGAACTTCAACGTACATTTCTTCTCTACAACTTTTAACAAGGGAAAAACAATGTGAATATATTCCAAAAATCAAGATATAGAATGTTAAGTTAAACGTAAGTGTTATATTATGACTTACGCAAATTTACAACCGATCTCTTTTGCAAAAATCTGATTAAGTTCGAGACGATCAGTCATAGTTGCAAACCATCAAATCCACATTGCTTGTAACTGAGGGATTGCTTCCTTGGGCTTATTGCTATCGCACAATCTATTGATACCTGTATAACATCACATGCATGTTTAAAGCTTAATTAATTGTAAAAGTATTGTATTCACCTAAGAAAAAAATGTTTTACATTGTCATATATACTCATCAACACGTACTAGCTCATAAATTTTTATGTTTGCTTATTTTATTAATTAAATATAACTTATAATATGAAGATTATAACTTTCATTTAACCTAGCTTCCTTCTTACACTTAGAATACTCACAACTCAGGGGCGGATGTATGAAGGCGGCAGGGGTAGCCCGGGCTACGGCTGAAATTTCGTTGCGAGGTGTAAAAAATATATATATTCTCTGGTTTTATGTATAAGGATACCCCTAAACAATTAAAAGGATACCTCTGAATCCTTGATTTAAAGCTATGAAAGAACATAGAGGACAAATCTATTAGGTATTTTTTAATTTTGTGGTGTTATTTTTATTATTGTATGGACGTCCGTGAAATTTTTTTTTTAATGATACCCCTGAAATTCTCGGCTGGCTCCGCCACTGTCACGAACTTATAACTTTCATTAAGCAGAAGTAGGTTAATTTGGAATAGTTAGAGATTGTATGGTATGATTGATTGGAAAAAAAAGTCAAAAAACAAGCACCACCCACTCCCAATGATTGTGGTGACAAGTTTACAGTCATGTGATGGTGGCCCCATCACCACCACAGTAACCCCCTATTTCATGAAACATTCTTCACTCTATATATACTTACTTGTAAATTATACTACTAAATAAATATTTTTATTTAACTATTGTATTTTTTTTATCAACCACAATCTTCTATGCTTAAGCTGCTCAAATTAATTATTTCATATCAAGGTTTGAACCGGTTCATTAGTTAAGTGAAGTAAAAAACTCGATCTCTTAAAAAATATAGGAAATCAAGTCAGTTAAGAATAAATTAATAATTCCATGGATACGGAGTGCTATTTTTTCCCCCTTCTGTTTTAAAAAATATCACATGTCTAATATTAAAACATCTTATTACACCCAACACCAACAAATTTTATACAAAAAAAGTTTGATGTTCGTTGAATGTGTGGGTTTGTCGGGCCAATTCTAAAAGAACACCATTGCAAACAGATCAAGTTCATGGTGTGGGTTCAAAATCAGATTAGGCAAAAATACATCATCGACATTTAATGCTATACACATAAAAAAACTATATTGCTCGATAGGGCGGCCCAGAGAGGTGCGGAAACCATTCTTCTTTTGGAAAAATAGTTTAACCAATTGCACTAAACCGTTTTTTTAAGGGTTATTGGATTTAATCACCTCCAACTATTTGTTACTGGCCGCTGTCACCCTCAAGTATCACTTTGGCTAATATAACTCCCAACTAAACACTTTGGTGTCCGTATCACCAAAAGTCAACCAATTCTAGTCACTTTTGGTCAACTTTAGGTTATTTTTTGGTTAACTTTTGGTGTTAGGGACATCGTATCACCAAAAGTTAACCAATTCAAGTCACTTTTGGTTAAATTTTAGTTAATTTTTTGTTAACTTTTGGTGATACGGACAACAAAGTGTTTAGTTGAGAGTTATGTTGGCCAAAGTGATACTTAAGGGTGACAACGGCCAATAACCAATAGTTGGAGGTGATTAAATCCAATAACCCTTTTTTTAAATGCTTATATTTTGTTATGTTTATGATAAAATGTTGAAAAATTAGATTTAAAAAATTCAAACTTTTACAAATACACCAGCAAAAATTCCAACTGAGAAATGTTTCAGTGAAGATCCCAACTTTCAAGTTAATTTTTTTAAAGAGCCCTCACTTAACATTTTTAAGTTTTTTTTTCAAACTAATATTTTAAGTGTTTTTATCAGGAGGATGATAGAATCAATTGATGTAAAAACTTACCTTGAACCGGTGCTCCAAATGACGAAACAATGGTTCATTTATGCAAGTTTTACCGTATCGTAAAACCGTTTAATCGTTTAGAGTACCGGTCCGAAGCAAATTTTTACATTTATCCATTTATATCTTCTTTCCAAACAAAGCCTTAAAACATTAATATGTCTGAAAAGTTGAAATTTCTACTTAGAGTTTTCTAATTTAGATTTCTATAAGCCAAAAGGTGACACTTTAGATTTTTAAAATGTAGTTTTCCTACATATAATTTAACTTGTTAGCTCTTACGGACCTTTTTTTAGCAAATAAGATAAAATTTTATACAAAATAGTAAATTCATCCTTTTATTTTTATGTTTATCGGCAAATATTAGTCTTTTCAAAAGTGATAAAGAAACAAACACCCAACCCCACCTAGTTAAAAGCCATAAACTAAAGACAATATATTTCCCAATTAGTCTAATGCACCACTTTAAGTTCCATTATATGTAATTAATTATGCAGGTATTATGGGCAATCAAAAGAATGACATCACAAAAGAATTAGAAATGCGTATGTTAGCAAACAATGCACTGTAGCAAAAATCAACATTCACATAGTCTAAACTCTAATGTATCACTTGAATACAAAATCATAAGCTGCATTATATATATGTAGTTCGATCATTATGTGTGTGTTAGCAATTATAAGTGACATCACAAAACCATTGAAAAAAGCGTATACTAGCAAACGGCGCAGTGTAGCAAAAAGCGTAGTGTAGCAAACGGTTTGCATTAGCAAGAGAAAATAGATACAAAATGCTAACCTGCACAGCGGGTGAAGTTAACCCAAGGATCCGGATCTTAGCTCGAACATCACCCAAGATCCTGAGGTCAACCCGATCATTAAGCGAAACATCTCTGATCAAATCAGCAGCATCCGCCTGCAACAAATTAACCCGATCCACCATCACCGTCGTCTGCAGCTGCCTCACACTATGCGCCGGTTGATAAAACCCAGGAACTGTTCCTCGACCCAACGGTATCCCTCTATACATAATGTTAAACGTCGACGTTTCATACTTTATTCCCACTTTGTTATCGTTTTTAGCAGTGAACAGCATGCGAATTGCTAACGACAGTGATGCGGCGTTTGTGGAGGGTGGGTTAGTGGCGGCGAGGTTGATGTATTGGACACCCACTTGCTGGAGATTAAACTGGGGTTTTTTGGGTTTGACGGCGAGTAAGATGACGAGGACGATGGCGATTATGACAAGTGCGAGGAAAGAGAAGAGGAGGAAGAGGCAACAACAACAGCCTTTGATTGAGGCGGAGGAGGATGATTTTGATGAGTTTGGGTAGTAGTGGCTTTGGTGGTTTGATGATGGTGGCGGTGGAAGGATTGAGCGGTGGTGATGGTGGTGGTTAGTATCGGTGGTCATGGTTAATTGGTTATATGTGTGTGTGTGTGTCTACCACCGTTGAGTTTATGGTGGTGACGGAGAGAGATGGAGTGGGGTGAAAGTGAAAATGAGTGAGTTTGTTTGTGTGTGTTTTGTTATTTTAAAGTAAAAGTTTAATAATTAAGGAGGAAAATGTGGACAGAATATTTGAAAGTAAGCAACTTTTGGAACTCAACAACACCGCACTTTTTTTTTGTTGGCAATATTTTTACATTAGGAAATTTGCGTGACTAATTTTATCAATGAATTAATTATAAAATACACCAACATGGTTTATACTCAATAGTATTTTATATATTTTTTTTTAAATTTAGACCTTTTGTAATTTTAGGTTTTTTAAAGTGAGTCATTTACGTTTTTTGATTAATTTAACTGTTAGTTAACTATTATTTTTAAGGGTAAAATAGAATATTTACCTAAACAAAAAACAAATTAATAACTTATGAGATTTAAAAAAATATTTAAAGAAGTGGATACGTCATCAGCGCCGATGATTGTCCAACAGCAAGCAACTGTTTTTTATCATTTCCGGATATGATTTCTTTCTTTTTAATGCATTTCACTCAAAAGTAAATATTTTTTAAATCTTATAAGTTATTATGTTGTTTCTCTTTTTATGTAAATAGTCTACTAACGTTAAAAATAACAGTTAATTGACAGTCAAACTAACAGTTTGATGCAAATGATTCACTTTAAAAAACATAATGTAGCAGGGTTGTAAATTGCTATCGAGTGTAAACCGCATAAGTGAATTTTGCACTTACCTCTTTTATGATATACTATTTTTTATCCTACTAACATTTTAATTAAAAATTTTAATCTTTCAAGCTTCATCATCAATCTCTATCACGCTTGCAAACAAATATAAAAGTTGATCTATAAAGAGTGGATCTTTATCTTTAGTTACTCGAAGCATTTATAGTAGATGCATCATCGCCTTCATCTTCTTTCAGTATCTCATATCCTAATATATATCAATAAATTGTAGATTTTGTTAAATATTCTCTACTTATAAACACTACTTAAAATATGTAATTTTCTCATTAACATATGTGAAATCTATTGTGAATGCTCTCATTATTCACATATCTTTAAACTTTAAATACTAGAAAAAATAGAGATAATACAATATTTTTTTATATAATAGAGAGAAAGATAACCTTATATTTTCATTATTGTATCGATGAAATCTTACGAGAAAGTTTGACGTGTATTTGTTTTTTAACCACATATATATCAAATGTGACCCTACGTTTTTAAGCATTTGTGTTTCTATTCCTATTCTCACCACATATATATATCAAACGTGACCATACCTTTCTAAACTTTTGCATGTGTGTTCAATATATGTTTTTCCTTTCATAATGTACGCTAACTAGCCTTTTACTCCCATGCCTCAAGTTTTATCATAAATTACAAATATATAATTGTTAAACCATTGTGTTGTGTGCTACTATACGAGAGGATCACAAAGAAACAATTGTGTCCCAAGCTAAGACGACCTATAATATATGGATGCTTGAAAATTGACATGGCAGAATAAGTGAAGTTGTCAATTTTTCTCACATAAGTGAGAGGAAAAAAAAAACTTGAAGTGGTAAAGTATATGTAGACCGGTTCTCAGTCGTCTTGTGTATACCTATGGTGGTACTTGGTATAAGTGTGTGTTTGTGCTTTGACCATTACTACTCAATGAAAATGATTGACAATCACGCGCGATTGTTGAAATTGATTTGAATCGTGATCTTGGCTTAGTTGAAGAAAGGCCGAAGACATATTAAGTGATCAAAATGACAAAATTTGCTTATAAATATAACATAAAATGGTGATTTAGCTAGCTAGCTAGCCAAATTGTTTATAAAAAAAGCTGTTTTTGCATCAACAATTACACCTCTATACGCACTATAATACCTGAAAACGAAACAAAACAAAACTTTATATATTAGGTGTTATAATCATAATAAAGAATAGTATTAGAAGAATAAAAATAATTTGACATGAATTATATAAACAAATAGAAAAATATATATATATCTACATATATATATATATGTACATAGATGAAGTAATTAAAGTCTTGAATCAAAAAAAAAAAATAACGCAAACTGTTTATTAACCCCAATGATTTACGTGCATTTGAATCCTCACCATTTGACTAAATCTTTTTTTTTATTTTGACCTATTTTCAATCCATTATCTCCAACAAACCGTACATATAGTTCGGGATCGTAACACGATTTTATACAGTTCATTCATTCATTGCAATCGCAAAAACCTTAGCTTCAAATCCATCTCAAACCACCATTATATCAATCATTGCTGCAAGAAGAAGACGCCATAGTTCAGGGTTGTTCGTTTGGTGAATTCGTCCCTTGCAACTGTTGCTTGATTTTGACGTTGGTGTTCGTTGCGATGGAGTACAAGAGAATGAAAAGTTGCAGTGTAAAAGCCCGTCACACCGGTGGTCCATTGAAATTTCTTTTTGTGATTCATTTCGGTTCGTCAACCGATATGTTCGTACGTATGTATCTAATCGGTTTCGCTAGTCATATTCAAGGTAATATAATCGACCTTCTGTTCCAATTTGGCATACTTTTGATTTTGTCCAATAGTTGTGATCACTGACATGTTCCGGAAACTATAATATAACCCAAATTTCGCTAATCGTATTAATAATCACAAGAGGTCGAGTCGTCTATTCGTTTTTGGGTTTTGCTACATGTAAGATATAAATAAATTATGTGAAAGAAGTGATTGCATATGTTAGTGAATGTGGACGGGGAATCAAGCTATGCAATTAAGTTGTGCTTCTAATTCTAACTATAAATAAAATGCAGACCGCATATGATCAAAAGATGACTCAATTTGGTTTTTGCTATCCTAACTAAACTAAGGTACGGATTCTGTGTCCCTTTCATCGTAGTATAATTCTTATTTTTGCTACCCTTTTTAGTACGCATTCGTTTACTGTGACTTCATAGTATCATTTATTCTTTTGAGTCGAACCGTTTGACATGTCCGTTAATTTGTTTTGAAACCTATATTTTGATTTGACACGCATGTGGTACTTATTATATTGTACTCATTACCGCATGCTCCATTATAGATATTTGCATTAGACCATTTGTTTAGACTTTGTTGTGAAAGTTATATGTTTTGACTCTGATACCCGAGCAATTAGCCTCCGGTAGGGATTCTGCCGGTGCGTCATTGGGGCATCAATGGCGTAGCACTTTCCGTGACGGTGTGACTGGTTCACGGCGTCTCCATATTTCTGGCACTCGATGAGTGATATTTGGGGAGGCGTATGGATCGATCCTAGATTTTTGTTTTGTTCAGTTTTGGTGAGTGATGGTGTTTGCCCACATACAGCTCACAGTACTCAAGCCGACGGGTTTGTTTACACTATTAGTTTTGATTTGTTTTGTGCTCGATGGGTATTTCTGGCCATACGGTATATGTGACTTAGTATTTGTTTCAGAGAAGTTTTATTTGTTAACCGTATGGATTCTGTTCTGGATTTGTTACGTTATGTATCTATATTTGCTGCTTCCACTGACCTTTGTTACTCTGATAATCGTTACCCTTTAGTCGTATTATTACTATTGTTCTTTCCGTTACTGAGCGTTTTTGGCTCAGCCGTATTTCTTTTTGGTGTTTTCTTTGTTATATGACAGGTATTCAAAGGGGATATTTGGGATGTGTGAAGAGTGCAAGAGAACAAAAGAGATTTTAGAAGTTTAGAGAAATAGAATTGATGATAAGAAGTTAGGACTTTGTAACTTTTCTTTTGTAAAACAATTAGTTAGTAATTATAGAATTTGTTATTGTTTCTGACTACTGTGATAGTGACACGTCAGCCCTCTCCGGGTTGGGGTGTTACACGCACTACTAGAAAAAAGACCTTTAATGACACGCAAACGTTGACACACACTAGTTTTATGACATGTAAAATGGTGTGTTATTAAAAATATGTCATATTTACTCAAATTTAAAGGAAATCTTGACATTAATTTTTATGTGTCATACTTTAAATGTCATTAATTAAAAGAAAAAACACCACCACCATTGCTCCAATCCCAAATTGAACACGCACATTACAGAAGATCACCATCACTATCGCTCCAATCCCAAATCCCCTCTACAATCAAACCCTAAGTCAATCGCATCACCACCACCACCACCTCACCGGCGAGCAAACCACCGAACGTCCGAGGACATGTAAACTCACCAGATCTTCTCAATCGCTCACCAGATTTCACACCCTGAGACTTCGATTTAGAGATAGTTTGTAACCTCCGGTGATCGATTTGGAGATCGCTCACCAGATTCTGTACATTCGCTCACCAGGCTTCACCAGGATTTGGAGATCGATTTGTAGATCGTCTTATTATATTCATCTTCTTAACGCAACTGTTTCAAGGTACGATACGCTTTTTGTTGATTATCTATATGGTTGGTATACGAATTGTGCATAGTTTTCGTTTGTGCATAGGAATTTCGTACGTGTTTGAATGGTTTGATGTTCGTATTTGCTATATGGTTGATGCTAGGAATTGATATGTGTATTTGTAACGTAAATCTACACAAGTATTAGGATTAAAGGTTTAGTTAATGAATTGTTTTTTTGGTTCTGATATATGATCGATGGATCATGTATATATGAAGGAGGTGATGTATTTGGTTGTTGTGGAGATGAAGAATTAGAATCAAATAAGTGAAGTTAGGGATGTTAATTTTAAAGAAATAAGCTGGTTTCTGCAACTTTGTTTTCAATTCTGATTTATTTGTTAGGGTTACTTGTTTAAAAATTCATATCTGTTAATTGGTTATTGATGTAAAAGCTGGTTTGAGCAAGCAACTTGAATTGGTTTATTTTAGGTGGCTTATTTCACTCACAAATTATCAGACAGAACGTTTAGATAAGCTTAACAAACAGGCAAACAGTTTCAAATAAAAAACTTAGATTAGCAATCTAAAACACTCGCGGACTGCCCAATTAAAGCGTAGCAAAGACGAAAACTTCTTATAGTTCCGTGAATTTCTCAAAGATAAGATTTGATGATATGTAAATAAGTGATGTGTGTAAATCTCCATGTTCAAAGCTCTTCTAACATGCAAGTCCTCGCTCAAAGTATAGATACTTAAAAAACTTTTTTAGCTTCATAGATGTTGATGATTTGAGGTGTTTAATAAAAATATCTGCAAGTTGGTATTTGTTGCAGCAATAAATGATTTGTATGATATATTAGTCTCATCCTTTATATGATCACTCAAGAATGAAATCGCACGTCTATATGCTTAATGAAACCTTTTTTTGATAAATTGAATCATATTGGATGTATGAAATTTGCTTTGTTTTAAATACAGACTTTGCATTGTTAATCTCGTTATGATTTATGCTTACCCGTTTCTTCATCTTAAGTTTTGATTTCCTTGGATATTACTTTGATTCAGTATGCTCGTATTTTAGAAATGAGAATTTTTTTAGCACCAACAATATATTAAAAAAGAAGTCACAAAATAAAAGATACAAAACCAAAATTGGTTATAGAAGAAAAGAAAAAGGGGCCAAAAAGCTTTATACAAATCTCTAGTAAGATTGTTGTTAATTAAAACACCTACGATAAATGAGGGTTTAAACAATAACTTTTAAAAAGGCCATCGGCTAATTTTCGCCTTAGGCCTCTAAAAACGTTGAGACGCCTCTGTCTGTTTTGGTATTATTTGGATCTTTTTTAAGGTTGTATGTGATATATAGTTCCACTAGCATGCTCTAGAAACTCTGCTTTAACAGTAACTTAATATGGTATACAAATGTGTTTTGTACCTTTTTATATACTCAAGACCACTTTCTTGATACTTGATTAAGTTATCTAGGTCTATTGCAATGTTGCTAAATTCAAACAGAGGACTAACATATAGTATATAATTACCTGAGTAATGAGCACAATTAGTATCCATAGTAGAGTGCAAAACTAATTGTGACTAAACCCTTAAAAGCGGTTAAATAGGACGATTAATGAGCCTTTGGAAGATCACACCTTTTGTACACACACTTATTCTCTATTGAATACAATGCAAAATGGAATTTTCAATCCTTCCAATTATATGAATGGTAATTGTACGGACAGAGAACGGGACATATTTTCTTTTTGTCATTGTTATTTTCTATTATTACTTGATGAACATGCGATTTTTGTTTGTTTGTTGTAAAGCAGTAGGAGTTCAAGATCTTGGCCCAATCTTTGAACAATTGAATTGGATTGTGACACACTAGATCTTGGTAAGTCTTTGTTCTTTTAATTCACGATTGATTCACATAAAAGTTTGAAACCTTAGGTTTTATCAATCGTGCTTGACTTGTTGCTGATTTTGATTCATCAATTGTGCGATGCAATTTCATCTGCTATATACATAAGTTATGTGATTTTTGATGCTGATTTTGATTTATTGGTTATGTGTTGTAGTTTTTTAGTTCATTGTTATCCGCTTATTAATTACTGTGATTAAGTACGTGTTATTGGTGTGCGGATACTTTATTTATTGTTTGTGTTGTAATTTCATTTTAGCTATATATGTTAGTAGGCGTTGTTGGTGTTAATGTTTGATTTAGTTATTGCTTCTTATCTGCTTATGTTTTATTAGTCATTATAAGAAGCAGTTAACACATATAGCAAATGAAATTACAGACATATATTATATACTACGATTTGTAAGCAAACCGATTAATTACACGTTTCTGTTATGCTGATTTTATGGTTAACTTTATTTTTTGATAAACAAATCCTGAACTTTCTAATAGCCTTTTTTAAGGTAAAGTGGACTGCTACTATTATTTCTAAAATGTTGAATTGAATCTTTTACTTTTGTACGAATATTTTCCAATAGTTATGTAAGGCCTGCATTGACTGGTGAAGCTGTGCTTGTGATGCCACAAAAGATAATGAGGAAATTGTTAAAACTTTTTGGAACTTTTATGTTTCGGAGATAGGGATAAGATTTAGCATGTTCTTGACTGAAGCTTATGATGGATGTGAGTTGATTGAGAAATGTCCTTTGGCTGTTTGTAGGGAGATTGTTGTTAATCTTACAGGAATTTGTAGTCTTATTTGGTTACTAATCTATTGTTTGTTATAATTTGATTGATAGATGTTTGGAGGTTATGTTACAACATGTTATTGGATTAATTGGGAATTATCGGATTGATTGGAATTTTAAACTGTGTAGTGTCCATGTCAGCCGGGAAGTACTGAATGTTGCTATTATGTGATGAAGTTCATGAAAGAAATAGTTGATAAAGGAGTTGAAATACTCGTTGATGACAATGTAAGTATTATAATTTTTAGATATAATTTTGTGTTATTGACCCATATCATATGCAAGTGTCTTTGGTATTATTGACTCATCTTATATGCGAGTGTCTTTTGTGTTATTGACCCGCGTGTCTCATATGTGAGTGTCTTTGTTGTGTTATTGACCCGTTTCATATGTGCCAATATGATTATTGTTTTAAGATTTTGTTTGTTTTATTTTTTTTAGGTTGGAGGAGGCAAAGATGAATATACGGATGCGGATATTGATGGAATTCGGGAAGAATGTTCTAGTTTTGGAGCAACTATTATTTTTAGGTGATATAGATATATTGATAAACGATAACTTTAGGTGTCGAAGAATATATTGACAATGATTTTTGTTTGGATTATAAAATAAATGGTTTTAGTTTATATGAATTTTATTATGAAATGTATTTGTTTTTACTATATTGTTTTGGTCATTATGCATTGAGGGTAAACTAGTAATTTGACAAAAAAAATTTAAACATTTAAAACCATGACACGCAATAATGGATGTCGTAATTGTTTGTCATAATTGTTATTCATAATTGTATGTCATAAAAATATGACACACAAATGGATGTCATATTTTTTTTATGACATGGGCTTCTTTGACACACTTTTGAGTGTCATGTATACCCTATAATGACACGCGTTGCGTATCATTAAAGGCTTTTTTTCTAGTAGTGACGTGTGTTTAGACTTTGAATTTGATATGGAAATTGATCAAAGTCATTTTTTATGAATTCTAAAATTAGTAGATTTGGGTTGTAAATAGGTCAACATGCATATGCATGACTCAAAAGTCAAACCCACTCTTACGTATTTAGGTTGGAATACAAATCAAAGACTATTCGCACGAGATCAGGGGTCAAATTTACGAATTCCAGAATTTGTGTTTGAATTTTTTTTTTCTCGCATATTTTTTCTGTTATTACGACATGTTCCTTCTACACCACTTTGGTTACAACTTGCAACAAATGACAAAATCAATGACCCATATTATCAACTTACACCATATTTCTTTCTTTCTAAGGATTTATCATTTTAGTTAACCTCATATTTATTTATAGAGTTAAGTGCGAATTGCACCCCTGTGATTTACACCTAATAGCACCCTGCAACCCCGCTCAAAAACTTAAGCCCTTTGCAACCCCGTGATTTCTTAAGTGAGTCTTTTACACCCCTCTGTTAAATTGACCGTTAGTTGACCGTTAATTTAAAGGGTAAAAAAGACTTTTAGCAACTAATATCATATCTTAAGTTCTTAACCAATTCACAAGAGAATCAAAGCTTGTTTTTCCACTGTAAACCAACACCATCAATTCTATCGGCTCATACCAATAGGCAAATCCAATTTAAATCCCACCATCTCATATCATACCATTACCAATACAAGAAAATCAAACAGCTTGCACCAAGACTCAGAAATCAGACAACTTGAACCAATAAATTGAACACTATACAAGAAATTTAACCAAAAAAGGATACATTTTTTTAGTGTGTTTAGCAACAAATGTACAAGCACTTTAAGATTTAACATCAATTTAGTAGTGTTTCATCAACTAAACCTTTCAAGAATGAATGATTAGCAGTAATTTAATATATAGTGTTTCAATCCCGTCAACTGTAACGAGCAAATGAACAACTTAAACAAGAAAGCGAATTTTCGTTCAAACTCTCGACGAAGGATAAAGAAGATGAAGCGATAATATGATAGATGGAGGGTAAATCTTATCAACGTGAAGATGAAGATGAAGCCATAAGAATCTGATCGATGGGACGGTGGGGGTTTTATTAATCTGATCAATCTTAAATCGTTGTGTTTTCACCAGCAATTCACATTTCGCTTATCAGATGTTTCGAGTTTCGCGTATCTCATCTTTCGTGAACTGGCTTCTAATTAAATGTCTTTTGCACTATGTTAAGAAAGCATCAATGGTAGAATAAGGTTATGTTTTCAAATCTGTTAAGAATTTAAGATCAATTGTCATTTTTGGATGATGGAAGTTATTTTTAATAATATGAATGTTATGATTGATGAATTCGAGTACAATTGGTTTATAGTTTTGTTAAACATTCGATGAATCAGAGGGATTAGAGAGTTTCATTAGATGATTAGCTTGATTATTTATACAAGGAAAAAAAGACAATATAGGGGTAAATAGGTATTTTCATAATTATTTGGATGGTCAACTAACGGTCAATTAAACGGAGGGGTGCAAATGACATACTTTAGAAAACACGGGGTTGCAAAGGGTCTAGTTTTTTTAACAGGGTTGCAGAGTGTTATTAGTTGTATACCACAGGGATGTAATTTGCACTTAACTCTTATTTATATTTATAAACTTCCTAAAGTTCAAGGTCGGTTAGGGTATTTTGTCTTTTTCTTGCATTAACTCATTAAGTGTTGTATATATATACTTACTTAGTTTAGTTACTATTAACAAAGGTAGACTTAGATCATTTGGTTACATGCCTCCAAATTGTAGTTGATGGTACGTACTTGGTTCGACTCCCACTTTCAACATTTCTTTTTATTGTCTTTGTTTTTTGTTTTTTAGTGTCTTTTATAAACCAACATGTGCTAAGTGTTTTATACTATTTTATCGTTTTAACGTTAAATTATTTACCGTGTTAGACATAATACTTTCTTTATATTTACGTCAAACAAAGTTACTATTCTCTCATTTTCAACTTATGTTTTTTTAACTTTGACGTATTTACGATATAAATACCGACTTTGACTAATACCGACTTATTATTCTACTCTGACATTTTTACGAATTTAACCCCCGGGTTTGATTCGGTTATCGTTTTGACCTCTAGTTTTGGTTATCGTGTTTACCTCCAAGTTTGGATATTTTTTTTGTCTTTTAGTATGTGACACATTATGACTTTACACCGTAACGTACGATAAATGAAATTTTTTTTATCAATGCATGTGACGTTGTCACATACGCAAGACCTGATTGTGCGACCCGGCCGCTACATCGCGCGACCCGATCTTAGATCTAGTTAATAGTATAAAAGGATATTCCACACTATATAAATTTAATAATTATTCGTCTTTATTACATCTTAATTACCATATATTTTTTTTAACAGTGATGTCAACAGAGACTTTACAAATTGCCTCTTCAAGGTTCAGGTATGTCCATATAATACCTCATATGATATTTCAATCATCAATTTTTAGATTAACGTTTGAGGATGACGTCAACCCGATCAACGCTATTTGCAAATGATTATATTATATACTAAACTGGTTGTGTATTACTGTATTTAACCGGCGAATCTAGCTAATTATTTATAACGTGTTTTTGTTATCTTAATGACTAAGGGAGCTTCAACTACGTGGTAGTCTACCAGGAACAAACTCATCTTGCATTGAGATCGAACTAAATAATTCAAAAGAAAATAAAGGTGCCCCAAAAGTATTTGTTGCTTTTAACTTTTTATTAATACAAAAATAATAGAGTGAAAGTAGTAATAAAATCATAATTAACTTTTCAACTGTTATTGTGTTAAAAGAATAATAATAATATCCATTTCGAGTATCAGTACCTCAGCAATATTTTAAGAGGGTTCAAATTATAATAAAAATATTAGATGTTCCTTATAAGGAGTAAAATAAGCCGAGCCTCATTACATTTTTGTAATGGTCGAGTAAAATAACTTGTAATCTACTTTTACATTTACATTTTTGTTTATCATGGCCCTAAATTCGTGATATCATTCAAATGAATTTAGATGGAGTGGTAATTAAGGTCGTTGTTTGGATCAAAAGTCTCAGATTCAACTCCCACGAGCCTTATTTTCTAGCGATATCATTCAATGGTCCAGTTAATGCTGGTGAGTCACCAGATTTACCTACGGGCAAAGGTTCGATCCTTGTTAACGGTTGCTATGCCGGCCTCTGTGGAGTTTTCCTTATGAGCTCCCTGCCAAGTTTAATGCCCCACCCGGGTCCGGTTAAGATAACATATATGATTGTCTTACTTGATTTAGTATATGTATACGTATATCACAATTCATAAAAGTCGCCTTTAAAAAAATAAATCTCAATATCAATATCAACAATAATCACACCAAAGCTGGACTTAAAGTCTCATATAACATAGAACCTACCAAGCAAATCAATAAACGAGCAATGCATGGGAATATTGAAACTTGCATACCACGGAAACCATCACATGAAAACGTAGGTATCATTTATCATATATATATATATATACGAGAAAAGAACAAATCTAATGCGTCTAAAAGCAATTATATATTCATAAGATTAGCGTTCATATACAAAATATGTTTTTGATAATGTGAAAATTGAGAATGACATTATATAAAAAAAACATAATAACAGATAAAAAATTGTATCTAATAATATAAATCGAATTTTAAAAAAGTATTTTCTGAAACCTTGTTTACACCGTCGTCTTCCTTAAAATAATAAACTAAAAATAAAAAAACAAATAACATTTTCATTTTGTCTTTTTTTACATTGTGTCAAAAATTTTTAAAAAACACAATGAATGTAAAAAAAAGACACAATGAAACGTTAATTTTTTTATTTTACTTTTTAACTTTTCATTTATTTTTGATAAAACTGCATTTTAGAACCTTAATGTTTATTTAAAACTGTACCACTTGTCCTTTATGTTTAAAAGTTGTAGAGGACATCCGTTATGTGGATTATTCGAAGTTCAAACTACTTTCATTATATTGTTTTTGTAGGTGTGGGGTATTTGAACATTACAGATCATTGATTTTGTAAGCAATCACTAGTGAGTTTCATGGATATTGCAGAACATGTTTTTTTTTTACACAAATGTTGTAATTACAAAACCACAAAGATTACAAAATTAGTAATAAAAATGTGGATTTGTTTTGAGGGGATGAATTAATTTTATTGAAATACCAAAATACCCATCACATGCAAGTCATGTGATGAGACTTAACATCAAAACTTAACTTAATAGGGTGCAATTTTAAATAAACATAAATGACCTAAAATTCAGTTTTGTCTTTATTTTTTTTAAGGAGAGCGACAAAGTCCCCGGATTATTTTTTCAAATTCGATTTATATTGTGAGTTATAAATTTTTTAACCCTTTATTGTGTTATTTATACTTTATACCATTTCTACACCGTAAGATAACTTGCTCTTATTCGTAATAAGTAATAACTGAACCACAATGACTATATTTCATCTTTGGAGTTTGGATGAATCGCCTACTTAAAAGCAAGTTATAATTTGGGCCTTTAGTCCTTTATAATATGCTAAACCACAATGTTTATATTTCATTTGTGGGTTCGTGGCCTTTTTTTCTCCAAAAATTGGCATTGGATGCTTTAATTTATTGCCTTTTATGAAAATAAAGTGTTAAATTTTGGTGTTTGATCTAACTGTTGTTAAGTTTTACAATAAAATCTCACAGTATGCAATTAGACACAATTAGATTTGGGGAAAACTAAAAACCTCAACCAACCTTTTTTCAATCATTTTTTATCCCAAACCGATTTTAAGTGGTTCATAAAGTGAAAATGTTTATAGGCCATCTGACCGTTTTGGAAAAAAATGTTTTTTTAAAGCGGTGGTCTTTAAAGATATGTCTTTAAACCTGTATATGACGTAAAAATGCCACCTCGTCTGGTCTTGAAGCTAAGATGATGCAGCGGTCTTGACGGATGCTTCTTTTGGCTTCAAAGAGAAACATGAAACAAATGGATGTGTCCTCTAAGAAACTAATGAGTTGCAACTAGTTGAATTCAAGACGTTAAGAATGGAAAACATGTCTCACCAAATCGAGCATGACGTGTGATATAAACTTAATTTGTTTGACCTTTTCAAGACATATCTTGTGTTGTGAGCTAGCTATAACCAATAAAGATGCAAGGAAGATTCTTGTGAGAGCTTGTTTTTGGCATCGTCACGAATATAAGGGAAAATTTTCCACCCAAACTCCCAAAGTGTAAAAGACTAAAAGTTATTATAAACTGACTCGTGAGAAAATATCAACTCAAACTGAGACTATGGTGGAGAAAATAAGATTAACATTGGACCTAATGTTTGTTGGAAGAACAAGAAAACTTGATACATTTGTCCAAATAAACCCATAAGGCCCAATTATTAAAAGAGGAAACTGAAAAAAGCTCAAAAAGCCCATTGACATATATGGGTCAAACTATTTTGAAGATAGGCCCATGTGAATTGAATTAAACCCCAAATCACCTTTGATGAGGGAGGCAACTTATTATTCTCAAATTAACTTAGGTTTGTAGAAGGTAAAATATCATTTTATATAGATTAACAGGTAGGTATGTTAAATATCATCATTTCTTACAAATATAACTTATACATTATTTCTATAGTTTTTAACAGCAACAGATAAATTATATTCCAAAAAGGAAAGTGACAATACGTTTATAGACATAGTAGTTTAATGGTATTGGAATTTAAGACAAAGTTTGAATTTTGATGTCATCCACAATCTTCTCTACCGAGTTCTTAGTTTTTGTGAAAATCCATGCAATGAGCTTTCATATAATATAGTATATATATGGTGATTATTCAAATTGAATTCGATTTATTGAATTTGAAATATTCAAAACTGAATCGTATTTGATTCAAATATGCTTATTTGAATCGAATCGAATCGAATTCGAATCATGTATTCAAATAAAAAACTCAAAAAATTAAAATTATGAAGAAAAAAATACAAAATCAAAACTTTCTTTCAAAAGAGATTTTTACATATGTCCCCTTCCTAAACTTCTTAATTACATATATCCTCAACCTTTAATTTTTATTACATATTTCCCCTTGCATTAAAAATGGTCATAATTACACTTCTCTATTTATCAATACCTTACCTATTCATGTACGTGCATCCCCAACGAGAGAAATTCAATCGACGATTAGGTTTAGGGTTTAGGAACACAAGAAAGAAAATACTCTTCTTCTGGATCACTAGTTCTAACCGTGAAGAAAAGAACATCTCTTCCGACAAGTAAGAAATTAATTACACACATGGTTTCTTTATGCATTAAAATTGTATTGTTCATTTTAATTTGAATGTTCACATTGAATGATGTTCAATTCGTACATATCGATAAACATTGCGAAACATTTTGAATGGTTATATTATGGTTACTTTACATGGTTAGTTTATGGTTACTTTATGTAATAAAAAGAGCAGACACATGGTTACTTTTAAGGATTTTAAGGAGAAGATTATTTAATTACTTCATTAAGGGTAAAATAGTAATTTAATTAATTTATTTTAACAAAATGGGTAAATGTGTAATATATGTTCTTTAAGAAGGGGATATATGTAATTAACTAGGCCTGGCAAAATCGACCCATTTTGATAGTTTTGGGTCACATTGGGTAATCTTTAAATCCATGTTGGGTTAGTTTGGGCCATAAAAAACTCAATAGTGGGTCAAAATCTAACCCATTGGGCTGAAGAATAATACTTATGGGTCATGATGGGTTGAGTGAAATAGTCTACGGGTCATGATGGGTCAAGCCTAAAATCGATCATAGCAAATAATCGTTCTTTCATCCTGAGTAGAAGTGAACCCTAAAATCAACTACTGACCCACCGAACACTACAATCGTCTTCTTCAATCATTATGTTTTCAATCGTCTCCTTCAATAACCAACTAACAATCGTCGGTTTCAAACATCCCTCTAATCGATTACAAGTTTAATTTTTACATCGATTTTCATCATCTGTATAATCGATTGAAGCAACAGACATGTATCCGGCAACGATTGTGACACGAACTCGTCTCCGGTGAACCCAATATCTTCCAACTCTGGTGAAATAGGTTTGAACCGACTGTTTTGAAAAAAAGACTGACTGTTTAACCGTTGATTGCGTTTATTTGGATGTATGCTATTGTTATTTATTCATCTCGGTTTATAAACTAATTGTTTATTTGGATGTATGCTATTGTAATTTATTCATCTCGGTTTATAAACTAACTGTTTAGAAAAAAGTAAAGCTTAGATGGTACACGACTTATATGGTTCTCACTGGTTCTTTCCAAATTTATAGTTCTTATTTGAAGGTAACACTATATATATATATATATATATATATATATATATATATATATATATATAGGGATCCATTCAAATGAGAACACTTTTAACTTGAGGACAACTTAGGAACCGCTTTAACTGTTGTATTTTTTATAATATAAATTGACCAAAATGCTTATAATTAACCTAATTTTAACATCTATTTAAAAAATATATGATTTGTGAAGTCGTTTGTTAAAATGCATATATGCACCCAAATTACTTGTATACAAACACACATTGTGGGTGCATATATGCATTCTAACAAACGACATCACGAATCATATTTTTTTAAATAGATGTTAAAATTAGTTGAATTATAAGCATTTTGGTCAATTTATATTACAAAAAATTCAATAGTTTGACTTACTTTATGATTCTTTAAAGTTGTACTTTTTGTACTCAAGTTAAGAGGTGTTCTCATTTGAGTGTCCCTCTATATATATATATATATATATATATATATATATATATATATATATATATATATATATATATATATATATATATATATATATATATATATATATATATATATATATATATATAGGGATCCATTCAAATGAGAACACTTTTAACTTGAGAACAACTTAGGAACCGCTTTAACTGTTGTATTTTTTATAATATAAATTGACCAAAATGCTTATAATTAACCTAATTTTAACATCTATTTAAAAAATATATGATTTGTGAAGTCGTTTGTTAAAATGCATATATGCACTCACATTACTTGTACACAAACACACATTATGGGTGCATATATGCATTCTAACAAACGACATCATGAATCATATTTTTTTTAAATTGATGTTAAAATTAGTTGAATTATAAGCATTTTGGTCAATTTATATTACAAAAAATTCAATAGTTTGACTCATTTTATGATTCGTTAAAGTTGTACTTTTTGTACTCAAGTTAAGGGGTATATATATATATATATATATATGGCCCTTAAAAAAATTAACAATACTTCCTCCGTCCCATTAGAAGTGTCCATATTGCCTTTTTTAGTTGTCCCACTTAAAGTGTCAACTTTTAAAATTTATTGGTAAACTTCCAAATTTGCCCTTAATAACATAAAACAAACAATATGATGGACCCACAATAATATTTATTGTCAATGGTATTATTGTCAAATAACAAACAAAAATACCAATCATTTATTGTACCTAAAACTTTATGTTTTTCAAATTAAGACTATTATAATGAAACGGAGGAAGTATATATAACTTATGGGTTATGCAAAATAAAAATAAAGAGTATGCACTCATAACCAAACAACATCAAATAGCCCCAACTATACACATAACCCAATATTTAAAAAAAATTAAAAACTAACTTATATATACATATAATCCTTATTCGAATCTAAGTTGAATAAAGGAAATCGATTACGGATTATTTAATTCGAATCGAATAGGATCGGACTAAATCAAAATTCTAATTATTTATTAGATCTCGATTTGAATCGAATTTCAAATTATTCAATTAAGATTCAAATAACAAGCATCTGCCTTCTATAATCAACTATCTATATTAGGTATATCAAGGTATTTTACATGATGTTCCATTCCCATACAATCGTGAGTTCTAATCACATCACATCATGCATTCATGCACACGTACATGCATGATGTACATCTTGGGTTAGATCCGGAGTGAGTGTGAGGTTTATTTAAAAAAAGACATATATAACTATAAACGTTTTAGCCTTTCAGATCTAAAAAAATATTAATCAATTTTATTCAAGATTCATAATACATTTCAACGATATTTATATTTTGGAATTAATTCTTTGGCAATCGGGAAGATGCACAATGGTTTCCCAAAAAAAAACCAATTGCGTTATCTTTCTGCATTTTGTTATTTAAATATATATAATATCATTACGTACGTTTTTGGAACTAGGTATTTATTTTAATATTATAACGAAAAATTTGTTAAGCAACATTAATGCTCTCGATCGTTTTTATAATTCTAGAATTTAAAACATAAAACTTACAGATCGAGTGGTGTGACCATTGTTTTACAATACGATAAAGAAAGAATTGGATTTAAAAAACAACTTATTCGTTGATGATAATCTATAACTTGGCCGTGATTTTTTTTTAGTTTGTTATCATAACCAATACTAGTCGTAGAGTCAGCTTATAATCACACTCAATTTCACTTATCATTCACAACGTACCTAGTGAAATCAGATAGAAAGAAGTTGCATGCAGCTATAAAAGTTAGAATCATGTTACTGAAATTGTCATCAAATTGGTCAAATCATGATGTGCTTAAAGAAGTGTTAGACATGAGTATGGCAAAATATATATATTAAAAAATCAGTTTCAGTCTTCAACATTAATATGAATAGACATGGACAAAAAAACTGTTTGAATATAAACCGGGATCAATTCTATTTAGAAACTTACAAAATAAATTTTAGAGGCAATTTCATATATACCCCTGTAAAGTTGCATAATATCATATTTACCCAAATCATGCTTAAAAACTATTGTACATTATGCATTAAAAACTTGTACTTTGGGTAAATACGATATTATGCAACTTTGTAGGGGTATATATGAAATTAAACCTTAATTTTATAGAACACCCAAAGTAATGATATACAAAATTACGAACATGCAAGAACTAGTTTCTAAACCGATTTTAGTCCAAATCTGTTTCTAAACCGGTTTTAGTCCAAATCAATTCCCGTACCAGTTTCTAAAGAGGGAATTCCGAACTAGTAACAAACCGCCGGTTCGGTTTGAGCCCCGAACCGATTTGGACAAATCAATCCCGGTTTGGAAACCTGTTTGAATATCCAAACCGGTTTTTTTGTCCTATATATGTCTACTGTGAATCCACTCAAATGCAAAACCGAGAATACACAGAACACATTTGTTCTAGTTAGATAATTGGTCAAATCATGGCCGGTGTGCTTAAAGATTTGTTCGCGGCCAGCCCTATTCGATCAACATTAATCAGGTGAACAAAAATCAAATACAAATGGTTCGATTAATTAAATAGCGAAGAACGATGAAATTAAAAAGTTTAATATAATCTTAAAAGTGGCCGGGTTGTATGTAAGAAATTAATATTAATATATGGCTGGAAATCTGATGTAACATATTTTGTAGTCTCGACTATAATTTTAAAATTTTAATATACCCAAAAACCTTAAAAGAAATGTTTAATGATGATAAGATTTTAATTATATATTAGATCACAAACCAAATTACATCCGGATAATGGGTAAGCGAGCAACAAGCTGCGCCGCTATCCCCTTTTGAATCGCAAAGAAATGTAAACTATTTTTAATTTGGCTGTAGTTATTTTAAAAAACTCTAAACGGGCCATCTACAATGCCACAAACATAAAGATCAAAAACTTTAAAATTATATATGATTCCTCGGGTTTATGAGTGATTCATCATGGTACACGAGGTTAAATATTCAAAATTCAAGATCAAATGTTATATTTTCAATGAAAACCTAGGAGTTAACGAATTTGCTACAACATATGTTTCTCCAGAGAGCCAATAACATTGATCCATTGTCACCTATGCAATGTACAACTTTATCCTCGTAGGTTTCTTTAAGGTTATGCGCGCATGGGTGTGTACATTGTACAGGTCCCCTCCAAAAAGAGAAAAAAACAAAAACAAATCGTACAAATCGAGTAATTAACCCTTTGTTTACACGAGAAACTTAGAGAATGTAAGCTAGAATTAAGTAGCTAGCTAGATATATAGCACGCTATCATTTATCTTGGGTAAGTTTTATTTTGTTTGTGTCATCAAAAGTGTCTACAAATCAAGGAACATCTTGATAGTCAAGTTATTTGCCTCAAATACAAGTTTAGGGGTTCAAACCCTCCACGGTAACGACTATATATGATGTTTATGGAAGAATTTGGGAGGTAAATATTAACAATAGTATATATGTTACAATCAGTGTATTACACGAGTCAAATGATGAAAACGAAAAATTTATAAAATTGTTATAACTTTTCATGATGAAAATTAAGTATTAAATATGAAAATTCATAGAAATATTTCATAAAAATCTAAAATATACAAGGATTATAAATTTAAAAAGTATTTTTTTTATTTTAGTCAAGGAAAATATTTCAAGATAGAAGGTAACTATTAAATACTTATACGATTATAGTTTTTTAAAATAAAAATATATTAGAATTGAATATATGAATGATAATTAAACATAACCAAAAAATAGTGTATCACGTACTGACATAGTTATGAAATAGTTTACAATATAAAAAAAAGATAGAGGGTCTTTATTTGTGACAAGTGACAAACTTTTTACAACTTTTTACTCATTTATTAATAAAGATTTAATTTTGTAAAAAATCATAATTTAATCTTACATCTATGTAAAGCCATCCGAATCAATACATGAAAACAGTTCGGTATATAACCTCTCTTAATTGGTAACATATAATAGATAAATTAAGATATAACCACATTAGTGAAAAAAAAATCTTGGTTCGGTCACTTCACAACACTGTTTTTCAATATACAAAAGAATTTGTTTAATTAAGGATTTTAGTTAATTGGCCATAACTAAATTAAACAGTTTTAAGTCGTAGTTTAGCCATGTAAACGGTGTATTTTTGGTTTTACATTATAAATGATTAGTTAATACCTAGCTTGTGTGTGAATGATAAGTACCATTTAGTGTGTTAGTAAAAGATGATCGATAGAACATTAACGAACAATATTAATAGAATTATGGTTTTTAAAAGTTAAATATTTGAAGAATCAATTATATTATTAATAATTAATCTTAATAAAAAAATAGAAAATTACGAAAATAATTACAAGATAATTTTCAAACGTATAAAAAAAGTGGTACGGGTCTTAAAATGTAAGAACTAGCAACATATAACTAATAAAATAACAAGTAACAAAAATTTTACTTTTTGTTACTATAAAAAGATGTATAATTTATAAGATAACCGGATGTGTTATAAATTTATAAAAAATGCCACCCGCAACCCTAATTCTTTATTTGTTTTCTTTTCTTTTATACAAGATAACTCTACTATATATATTAACTATTAGAATATTTTCTCTTTTGTTATTTTCCTTTTTTCTAAATGATGAGCATAATATTTTCTTTTTTTGTTATTTTCTTCTTAAAGTATAAGGTAACACATATTCGATCATTGTGTTATAAATAATTTTAAAAAAAATTATGAAAATAAAAACGACATGATGAAATGTTATTTTCTTAATTTTTCATTTTTCGTTTTTATAAGAAGGACGACGAGGGGAACAATGTCTTTAAGACATTTTCCTTAAAATTTGATTTTCATTTATAAAAATAAATTTTTATAACCTATTGTTATGTTTTTTTAGTTTCATTAGTTTTAAAAAATTTTAATTTGTGACCTTTTGTAAGATAACTACTGCGCATATATTTATATAAACTGATTAAAATTGCGTACACATATGTGTATTAGCATATATTTATATAAACTGATTAAAATTGCGTACACATATGTGTATTATTATGCATGATTAGTAATTTTAGAAAAAAAATACGATTGATACAAGGTTTTTTTAATAAAATTAAAAACCGATATCATTTTCTTGTGAGTGGGTTTATTGAACAACACTTGGAACTCCTAATAGTCGAGTGCATAAGCCTTTTTAAGACGATGGGTTTACTTTTGATTATACTGATTTAGACGTTCTAGGTCTGTTTTTCTTAGAAACACGCACCATTAAGAAGGAAATTAGCTCATTACTATGAGAAAACTTGACCCGGTTTCGATTATTAAACTTGTATTTATGAAAAAATATAAATATATTGGTTTCCACATTTACACGTGGAGTTTGTGCTAGCTTTTGTTAAATATTACAACTCAATGTTAATTTCAACTTTACACATGTATATATATGTACGCGCGTAGTATGTTAATGAAAGAAACAGTTGTGAAATGAAATTTAAAGGAACACAGAGAAAAAAGATACAGTATACTTTGGAAGCAATACGCTGCTAGCTGATTATAACCGATATTGAATTATTGTTCGAAAACATGCATTCATGTTGAAATAAACATCAATTAATATATCATGTGAGTGTTGCAATATATATGTTTATAAACAAAAAATCAATTTCGGTTTGTGTTCAGCAAATGGTTAAGATCGATATTAATGCAGTACATGTACTTCATTAATGACTAGTGAAGTTTTTTTTTTTTTTTTTTTTTTTTGAACGGCAAACTACATCTCCTCCTGTTACATTACACAACTCCACACTAATTTACACCAAATATCTCCTTGCCAGGGATAGAACCCATGACCTCCCTTATAAAAGGCAATGCCTTTACCAAGTGGGCTAGCCCCACATTGGCTACTAGTGAAGTTAAAGTAATGTATTATATATATATATATATATATATATATATATATATTATAATATTATTAGCTAGCTAGCTAGGTTCTTGATCAGTTTAAAGCTAGCATTGAAGACCTCACATGCATGGAACCACCCAATCCTTAATAGACAAGACAAATTTAACACTATTTAAAGTTTAAACCCATAATTTAATAAACCTCGCTTGTTCATCAATATTTTCCTGTTGAATTGAAGTTGTTTAAATAGCATATAAAAGAATTAGATTACATAAAAAAACTAATTAATATATGATTTGTGACTTGTATAGAATATATATTATGCATGCATTCACTTATCGTTTATCACTTTTTACCACATAAATTACAATTTCAAATACAACAATCAATCAGTATAAAACAAACTAATTAAAACTTATGAATAAACAGTACCAATAGATCGGTCGATCCGCATTTGGACAAGGTCTAGTCGAACGAAGCTAACCGCTTCTGGAGAGAGATTCGAGAACCCATGTTTTAGCTGCTGCAGCTGCAGAGGTACTACCACCACTCTCCCTATCCTTAGAGCCATCCACATGAATCATGTTATTACTTATTTGACTCTCTTTATTAATAATCGAAGATATTGCAGCCGCAACAGCAACTCTAAAATTAGGATGCGACGCAATAGCGCTCATATTCTCAGCTAGATTTATTGACTTATTGTTATTATCCGCGTCGCTTTCCCTAATCCCATCACACAACTTATTGTTAGACATCCAAGGAAATCCTATTTGGTTTGAAATTGGGATATTGTGATGATGGGGGTTTATTTGGTTGTTGGTGAGATCAAAGACAATGCCTTTTGAAGGGTCACTAGGGTTCATTGTTCTAGCATGTGTTGATGAATATGGGGAAGAAGAATTTTGGTTTATTGAGCCTGAAGACATGTGGCGGTAATTAACAAAAGGTGATTGGTTCATGGCTTGTGGTTGGGACGAAAGAGGATTATTAATGTTTGAATCTAGTAGCATGAAAGATCCCGCTGCTGCTGCTGCTGATGTTGTTGAAGCCATTGCTGTGGCGCCTACGGGCAATGGATGGTTGTGATTCCCTTCATACGTCGTAATTAGTATTGACATGTCCTCTAAACATCTTTGCACCTATATATACATGTAACACTTTTTATATATTCTCTTGTGGTGATGAGCAATTTAAAAGGATTATGATAAAACACATAATTAAACATGACATATATGCATCTAGTTGGGACAAACCTGTTTTCTAACCGGGCAACCAGGAGCAACGGTACAACGATAGTATGCTCGTGGACACGGATTTCCCTTAGCGATCTTTTGTCCATATTTTCTCCATTGACATCCATCGTTCATCTAAAAAATATATCACTTAGATTGTTTGGTAACTTAACTAGAACAATATATAGTTAATTCAATCAAACTTACGGTGGCAGCTTCACATCTTGCTCTTACAGAAACCCTAGCTTTTCGATTTTGCAATGAGGCGATCTGATGATCATTAGCAATATTCATAGGTTTATTGTCACTAATGAAATTGCGTGAATTGATCAAATTGCTTTGTTGCATAGGAGAAAAGCTTGTTACGCTCTCTGATAAATCCTTATGACTCGATTCATTATGATCTCTAATTGCATGTTGGGATGTTGTGGTATTGCTTTGAATCCTCAACGATAAACCTAAATCCTCATCCTCACTCTCTTGTTGTGACGAAGATCTCGGGCTAGTTTTCTTGGTTTCTTGATGTCCATCAAAAGATAGAAACAGTTTTGGATCCTGTATATATGGTGTTAACATCTTAATTGTATTGAAAGACAATCGAAAAGTAGGTGACATATATATATACCTTGATTTGTTTCGACGATTGTTGAATAATGGAAAATTTCATTTGAAGATCATAGTAATCTTTCATGGTTTGTTCTACTACTTGTCTCAGCACCTTGTTCTCCTCTTTCATCCTATTCATCTCCATCTGTAACATGGATAACTTTCATAAAAATATATAAATTATTAGCCAGTTTTAATTTAGAAATGAATATATATATGGGTCAAAAGAGAGAAAGAAGACAATTATGCTAGGGTGAGTATGCATATGATAGTTAGGGTTTTGAAATTTATAAGATTGTACCTTTTGTTGATGATGATTATTGAAGTCGACTTGTCTTTCTGGTGGTTCAGTTGAATTGGTGGTAGTTTGTACATCATGTTCTTGTACTTCAGGTGATTTTATTTCAATATCATCATCATCATCATCATGATCATGATCTTCAACATGGTCATGATCTGAGTTTGGTTGATCTTGAGCATCATGAAGTTGATGATCTGATTTTGATGAATATGTTGGAGGTTGAGCATCAAGGTTGAGGGTCAAATCAATCTTCATATCTTGTTGTGTATTAATATTATCCTCTTCTTGTTGTTGTTTTGACATAGTAGCTAGCTAAGCTTACATCAATAGGAATTTATCAATTCTCTCCCAATTAAGAACTAATGAAAAAGAAAAAGAAAAAGATGAGAATGATGCTTTTGAGAAATGCACCAAAGTCAATTCCCCCGTCTTAAGGGAGGTATTGTTAGACACACAAGGACGCATCTAAAGTTTTGACTTTCATTTCATTTCATTAGCTACCTCCATATTTCACCAAACTATATATTTATATTTTACTATCAAACGAATTAATTTATATGGAATGATAAAGTTATTCTCTACTATATAAACGTCTTAAGTTCAATTTTCATAACACCTGTTTTCTAACGATACCAGTCAATGATTCAGTTCATACTAGTAAGATAATAGGTTTTACTCATGGGCAAGGTTCGATCCCGGTTAACGGTTGTTACACCGGTCTCTGTGTGGTTTTACTGTGAGCGTTTTGCCAAGTTAAATACACCACGCAGGCTCGGTTAAAACAACGTATGTGATTGCCTGATTTGGTTTAAGACTCCATGTAAAGAAGGATATTTTCATTACAATTCATAAAAGTCGATGTTCATAAAAAAATATACTCCGTATATAATATATATATATATATGTTTTACTTCATAAATTAATTCTCAGCTTACGTACGTGTGTAAACAAGACAAATGGCCATTAATATTCCTTATCTAAAATAAATGGTGACTAATTAAGCATTCGATTTTATAAGAAATACTTTAATTCTCAATCCTATATAATAATTAGAGTTACAGTGTTTGCACTTGCTTTTTACTTAATTTCACTTATATTGAATAAATACAATGAATTAATGTATATTTTCCAATTTCATGATGATAAGGTTGAAATTAAGTGAAAATCAAATGTGATTTCATAATTATTATATGAGAGTAAAATTGTTTTTGTCCAGGAAAATGAAAGTAATTAGAAATTCATTACTTAAATGGTTATTATATATTACTATCGGAGTATCGGTTAATGAATTCTAGTATAATATTAAAAGTCAGTTTGATTTTAAGATGTGTATACGGGTTCCATTGGTTGAAAATTAATTAGTTGTTTGGTTATATATATATTAATAATAATAATATGCAAGATGGGTGAATGCGAAGGATTATATGGCATGTAAAAAATACAATTTTACTTCCCAAGCACAATAACAATAACAATAACAAATTGTAAGTACTTATATTTTTGTATATGTTAAAACTAAAAAAACTATAGTGCGCAATACTATGGCATGCCATTTATTTGTGTACGTCGGTGGACGGAGTTGTTGAGAAAATTATAGTGAATATGTTTCTTTGGTTAAAATATCGTGCTAAGAAAGTAGATGTTGTGTGGCATAATTAATGGTGTTATAGGCCGTGGTAGTTCGGGTTGGTGGTGTGAATGCTTTGTTGTGTATGTTCGTTCCGGTCCTAGCATCTTGCTAGTGGTCGTGTTTAGTTTTAATAAATTTACTGTTAAAAAAAAAAACTATTCAACGTGTTTAGTTTTAATAAATTTGCTGTTAAAAATTAAAGTTTTTTATACATATATCTTATATTTTAAATTATTGGTTTTAGTTTTTAAAATCTTGACACTCTAGTTATAATATACGCCTCTGTCAACATACCTCGTGACCATTTTATTTTAAGTTGTGTTAAAATTCGATAAACATTTTTATTTTTTTTATAATTATGTCAACTATGTTAAGTACCATTTTTTTTCTTTTTGTGGATTATAACTTAAAGTGACAGCTTTGATAAATATACAAATTTATATTAATTAAATTACATACATATATGTATTCGATTATGTTTTTTAACGTTCATTTGTTTTTATTTATGTTCATAGATGTTTCATTTTTTGAACGGTTTTGAACACATTAAGTTCTTTAATAAACGATCGAACACAAAATCAAGAATTAAAAAAAGCTTGTTTAATTTAAACGATCAAACACAAAATCAAGAATAAAAAAAGCTTGTTTAATTAGCACTCGTGAACGGTTCGTAAAAGAAAGGTTTATTTCTTAATTAAAAACGTAATGCTGTGTACGTTCATTTGATTGGTTTATAAGTTTATTTACAACAAACATATACGAAGAAACATTTTCTTGATTGAATTCTATATGAAGGCTAAAGCAGACTTTTCTTTTATTTCCATAGATACAACGATCTAATAAGAAATAATATATTACCTAAACTAGCACACTTCTCAAAATTCAAAAATATATAAATATAACATTCACTAATCGATCATTTCATTTTACTTAACATGCAACTTGATTGTTATTTTGTTTTACTAAACAAGTTGATAAAGTTTTATTTTGTTAACACGTGAAAATATTTTTAGATGTTATATATTAATTACTATTTAATAAATTAGTAATTAGGTTTTATATCATATTAAATGCAAAATTATTAACATAAAAATTATGGTACACCAATAAATTAATTAAATCTTAGAAGTTAGAAGTGATCACTGTACTTTAATATAAATGCTGGAGAAGTTTTTTCTGAATTGTAATTTCTTTCTCTTAACTACTAAACTTCAATTCTCCTTACCATAAAACAAATTAAGATAGCATCCTATTTTTACAAGATATATATGGTCAGTGACGGATCTAGAAAAAAAGTTTAGGGGTAGCGAAAAATTGAATTGTTAGATCTAAAGGTATACCGATACATAAAACGATAAAAAAAATTAAATTTGTATACTAGTTTTACACTACGCCGGAAAAGTTGAGGGATAGCGGCCGCTACCCCTCCCACCCTTCTACATCCGTCCCTGTATATGGTTGATATATTTCGTTTAATTAATTAATTAACTTTTGAATGATCGCTCCTGTACGTTATATATATGATTCCTAGCTAATAAGTTGTCCCATGTCATATATATATACTGTCGTAGTTAACATATATATATTTAATTAAATAGTTTTAGGTGATTTTAAAGATAACACATGTGATTGTGTCCATCTATATTTTTAAGAGAAATATAAGTATGTATCCTTATAACTATACATTGGTGGCAAAATAACTAAGCCTTTAATTAATCAATTACATGCATGCATGAATAGTCTATATATAATAACAGAAAAATATTAGAAGCTAGGATTTAAAAATTAAAAAACATTAAAACTTTTTAGTATTCACATATATATATACAATTACCGGCCAACAAATCTCCCAAATGCATGTGTTTGATCGATCGATTTCTTTAAAAATAGAAAATCATGTGATCCCCTGGCCATTACAAATAGATCGATTGTCCAAATATACAAAAGGTTCATTAATTCTAGGTTTTTTAGCTAGCCGTTAATATTTATCGTCAAGCTCAGTACCGGCCAGTTCGCTGTACATGAGATATATAGTCGGTGATATGTCGCGGTTATGGAAGATACGATTTATTCCCATGCTTTTAAGTTGTTTACGTGTGAGGAAAAATGTTGATGCATGCTAATTCATTAGTAATTAATTAAGTCCGGCCTCCAAAAGTTGCATTATGTTATGTATAATCCCATTAATTAATTACCTCCTAGCTTGCTAATAATTTTCATATTTTGTTATTCACATTAATTCACAAATATATTTAGGCCCGGCCAATGGATGCCCTAATTAAATTGGTTAGCGGAAGCTAGCTAGATAGAATATATATATAGAAACCGGCCATTAGTACGTGCACAATATTATTTGTACAAGTTTCTAGCTAGCTTGTAGCTCTGCAACTAATTAATCATTTAATTTATTAACAACTAGTTACTCCGGCCACTAATTAAAATAAATTAAGCTAAGGAATTTATAATGTATCACAGACGCATTATTAATGATCTGGTAATTACCCGGCCATTAGTAACTAACTAACTACCATCTCCCGGTAACAGTTCGTCAATCACATTGACTTTCTTAACTGCTACCGAACTTAATTTATTAGACGCGACTACCATATAGCAAGGTGCATATATGCCAAATCCTTAGTGTATATAATTAAACACGGTACCAAGATAAGATGCATAGGAACCGGCCGGTTAATTTATCAGCTAGCTAGACCTTCTAGTTTTGTTTGGGTCGGATTTATATATATATGTTGGCTGCATCGGAAGGAAAATGATGTCCACGTGACAGCAACACTTGAACCAAACTTGATTTAATTATATATCTAGCTATCTAGCTAGCTCACAACCCCTAAAGATATGATACTATTGATACTTGTTTTTGTATTACCTAAATATTTAATCACACCAATATTCATGTACTTAAGTAATAGTTTAATAATACTACAAGGACCTATACATGATTTTCCACATTTTTTAACAAACCTTCTTGATCTATGCTTCTAGCCACGACTATAATTAACTAAATATATATAATTTAGTCAATTACAGAAAATATCTCATGGTTAGTATTAATTGCGTATTACACTTCATTTTCCCAACCTTATATTCAATTCCAACTACTTTTTGTTTTTAATTTATTTTCAAATTAAAGAGCTCATAATTAACCTAGTTCAATTTTCTATTTTGTAACAACAAAACAAATATATAAAGTCTAACTATTTAGTGTTACCCAATAACAGAATTTGATCGATCTTATACGCCCTACGAGCATATGCATCATTAGGTAGCCTAAACCCACCTATTTCAAACAAAACCCGACTCCACTTCGGAGAAAAACTCACTAGCTCGCTCAGAGGTTGAACTTGTATTGCCACAAATCTTCTTCATTACCTCAATGTCCCTCTCAAACTGTCGCTAGCTAGTTGCCCCCTGTTCTCTTTAATTTGAATAATCTAGAATTCTTATCACTACATCACATTGGTGCCATGTACAATTTAGATGATCAGTGAAATGCATGTTACCAGCAGAATGTCTGTAACAATCAAGTTTTTACTATGTACTTTAGCTTAGACGCGCAAAGATATAAATCTAGAATTCTTATTACTATATAGTTTACATGTACATGCATTACGTACGTAATTAATTAATATACCATTTATCGCTTGATTTCTTAGAAAAAAGTTATTTAAGATGAACGTAGCAAAGGCTGTATTTGTATTTTGATCAGGTACGTCATCCCTTTATAATTAAGTTAGAAATTTATTTGTCTAAAATTTTATATTATACATACGTACATGAATATTCATTATCTCGGTTTTTATATTATATCTTTGTTTCACATGAATTGTAAATTTATTATTAAGTAGAAATATTGAAATAGAATAACTAACTTTGCCCCTAACTCACCCACCACCTAGCTTCTTCGTTTTAAAGTTCTCACGTGCAATTATCCTACCACGACTTTTATCCAATTTCAATAATCAAAGGATGAGAAAGATAACATAACTATTTTATTTTATATATATTTATTTAATAAATTATAATACAATTTTGATCCTTAAATATGAGTTATACATGCATGGCGCATGTCACGATATGTTTATATCTAACCATTTTCGTTACAAAAAAATGTAAGTTTTAGCTAACGTAGGCCATGAACAATGTTAATAATATATGTATTCATTAACGACTTTTTTATCATATTTAGTTCAAATAAATTTTAACAAAAATAAATGATGTTGACATAATACAAAAACATATATATATATATATATATATATATCTACAAGACGGGAGTGAGGTTCACCTACATAGTGTTATAAATCTAAGAAGGCTAAGAAACAATAAGAGATTGACATGTGGCATCTAGGAAAATTAGGAGAGGGGGTATTTTAGTCATGCCCACTTTTTTAAATATTCTCTCTCCACATGCAAGTCACATGTCAATTCCCCCACTTTTTTAAAACGTTTATAACTTTTACATACGACATTATTTTTTTAAACAAATTACACCATAAAAACGAGAATTTTTTTCTCTTTAAAACGCGTATAATATTGATATATAAAAAACGAACTTTTTTTTCACAATTTTTCAGCTCATTGTGTCTAACGTCAGGTCATTGTGTCTTCCGTCAGGTCATTGTGTCTTCCGTCAGGTCATTGTGTCTTTCGTCAGGTCATTGTGTGATTGTGTCATCCGTAAGGTTGTTGTGTCATTCATCGGGTCATTGTGTAATCTTATTTGACAAGTATTACACAATGATCTAATAATAATTACACAATAACACAAAAAGTATTTCAAAGATCTTGCTCTCACATCATCCTCCTTAAAAAATAAATAAACAAAACTTAAAAAAAACTACTATTTTCTCATTGTGTCTTTTTTCATTGTGTCTAATTTAAAAAATAATAAAAACGGTAATTTTTTTAATTTTTTTTAATTTTTCGTTTATTTATTTTCTGAAAGATGAATACATGGGGAACAAGGTCTCCGAACCACTTTTTTCAAATTTGATTTATATTGTGAGTTACAATTTTTTTAAAAGTGTCATTGTGTCTTTGTTTACCATTGTCTCTTTGTTTACCATTGTGTCATTCTCACACTTTGTAACAAAAAATGACGTTGTCTTTGAACATTTCTCAAACACATATTAACAATTTGTGACACGGTGATAATTTCTAAACACATAATATGACACAACAAATATTTAAAATAAGATGATATTATATAATGACTTAAGAATTAACCAATAAAAGTGATATTTCACTAGTTATAATATAACACAATCACATGATATTACACAAGGACTAGACTAGTGCCGAAAAAAAATTTTATTTTTTATATATCAATATTATACGCGTTTTAAAGATAACAAAACGCTTGTTTTTTTGGTGTAATTTTTTTAAAAAAATAATATCGTATCCAAAAGTTAAGAAAGTTTTAAAAAAAGTGGGGGAATTGGCATGTGCCTTGCATGTGGAGAGAGAAAGTCAACAAAAGTGGCTATGACTAATGTACCCTTCCACCAATTTCTTTTCCTACAAATTGATCTCAACCATTAAAAGAGAGATCTAAAGGTCATAAATCATTCTTAGCCTTCTTAGATTTATAACACTATGTAGGATAACTCTCCTCTACAAGACGGACCATATATATATATATATATATATATATATATATATATATATATATATATATATATATATATATATATATATATATATATATATATCACTACTAGAAAATGACATGTTTTGCTACAAAATTTTCCGACAAAGTTCCCACAACTTATATACGCGACAAGTTAACGACAACTTTCCTACAAAATAATAAACAAAAAATAACCCTCATATTTCCCACAACTTTTCGACAAATTAGACACAAACGTAAATTTTGTCGCAAATTCGTCACAAAATTATATACATTTTCGACAATTTATCGACAAGTTATCTATGTACCTATGAACTATTAAGACTCAAAATAGAAAATAAGGTTTTGTTGCAAATTTGTCGGTAGATATGCAAATTTTGCTACAAACTAACGACAACTATGTATTTTTTTTATTAATTAGTTGGTTTTATTAGTTAACTTTTGTTACATATTTACTGTATTTTGTTATTAATTAAATATTTTTATTTGTTGTAATAAGCAAATAACAAATTATAAGTATTAAACTAGTTAAAACGGCATGTTTGTTCATTATTTTTTATTAATTAATATTCTAATAATAGAAAGATTTTATTATTAATATTAATAAACAAATATGTATGCATGTAATGTATGTATCATGTATGTCGATTGTAAGTGCGTATACATTATGCATGAATGAATTAAAAGAAACTAAAATTAAAAAATTGTATTATAGGTAGTTTGTCGCCAATTTGTCGAATCACGCTGAGTGTACACTTGAAGGGGCTGAGTGTATATTTTAAAACTTTGGGGACTAAAGTTGTAGCTGAGCGCCTGAGCGTGGTATAAAGAGTTTATAGGGGTTCTAAAAGAGAGAAGAAATCGTTCAAGTACTGTCAAACCCTAGCTCCGATTGCAGAAGAAATTGTTCAGATTGCAGACAACATCGACATTGTTTCCACATACGAAATCAACTAGTGCCAAACCCTAGCTCAGATTGCAGACGACATTGTTATACAATCAAGCAGACGACATCAATCCCTAGCTCCGATTAATCACTCATCAAGCGGACAACATCGCAAACCTCCGAAATCAATCGCAAGGTATTGAACAGCTTTTGACTGAAAATTAGTGAAATAAAACCTAAAATTTGGACTGCTAAATCATTATTATTGACCTGCTAAAATCAGAATCATTGAATTGCTTTTGGTATTGTAAGCTCTCTTAAGATGTTTGTGAAATTGATGAAAACTTGATGCTTTAAGTAGGTAGTGAATCAAATTATTGTTAGTTGGGTTGCTCATCGAAAGTGATTGATTAGAGCTAGAGATGTGCAGGTTATTTTGTATTTATTTTACAGTGATTCTGTTGATCTAAAACAACAAATTTGAGTTCAAAAGTGTCTTAAAGCTATTCTCTTTTATGAAACTTCATCATAATAGCTTCTTATTTACAATCTGCTGATGCTTAATTCTTATGCTATACAATACAGGTTATCATACACTTTGCTAATAGCATCTTTTTTATATGCTTAATTCTTGTTAAGGGGTAGGGGTGATGGCATAAATATTGGTTATGTGATCAATGGTTATAAGTAGTATAAGGTTAGCTATATTTAGATAAACAAGTAAGATGTTCTGTTATCCGTAATTGATAAGTTTGATTTTGTTATTGTGAAAGACCCTCCTATATGTTAGGTAGCATATTTAATAAAGTTTGAATTTGTTTATGATGGGTAAAAGGTTTCTTTCTTAAGCTTTAGACAATCTCCATCTTAAAGTAGAATGATAGAAAAAAAAGTTGTGTTTGTTTTTGTAACTTCCTTAAATGAATCTTTTTTTACTGACATCTTAGGTTTTGTCCTGATTTAGGTAGTAACCGCACTTCGGGTTAAACCCGTTTGTTTTGTAAAATCAGTTTGTAGAGTTGAAATATATGTGCATTTGACCTGCACTTTTCTTCTATAGATTCTTGTTATTGTCATGTTCTTGAATATTTACAATATGTATATTTTTTATTAACATATAATATTCCGTTGAGGCGTTGATGATTCATTAGGTAAGTTTTAGGAAATGAATGTGATTTGTGGGGTTAAGTGTTTTGATTAGGTTATGTGATCAATCTTTTATACAAATTAGGTTATGAGGTAGTGTTTCAACAATCTTATAATATTAATCTTCCTGAAAGACATTGTTTCTTGAAAGATAAGATTAACTTTCGTAAAAACAAAACTGTTTCGAGAATAAGAAGTATCCTAATCCACCGGAGAGGAAATATGGCAAACTATAAAAAATTTGCCAATTGTTTATGATGGTAAACCTCATGGTAGTGTGTTATATGAAAACCGCCTAGTTTTGGGATTACACATAATTGGGTAAAGAGAAGTATCTTTTGGGAGTTTCTGTATTGGGGTAAGTTGTTGATTCGACACAACCTCGATGTCATCCAAAAAGATGACCTTAAAAAGTATGAGCTTGGATGAAAAAGCTTAAATTTTTAGATGGGTATGCTTCAAACATAGGGAGTTTAGTAAAAAACCAAAGACAACATATGTCATGTTTTCAATCGCCATGACTGTCACGTGTTTATGCAGCGCTTTCTTCCACTTGCTATTAGAGGTTTTGTTTCAAAAGAAACTTATGAGGCCGTAACAGAGTTGTGCATGTTTTTCGTGTCTTATGTTAAAAAATGTTGTATGTAGATAACTTGGATAATATGAAGGACACTAGCGTTGTAACTATATGCAAGTTGGGGAAAATTTTACTTGTTTCTTTGCTTCTATGGAGCATTTGGTCACATATTTATCTTGTTTATTCATGTTAAAAGTATGTCTTTTTAGTTATTCATTATTGTAGGTTTGCTAATGGACACATTCATAGGAGTGTCATTGGTATACTAGACCAAAAACTAGATAGGATTTGGCCCATATTTTCAATGATTCCACACAGTAAATTAAAGGAGATGTTTAATACATTTTGGGTAATATATCAACTAGTACTGTTTATATTTTATAGCTTTCTGTTTTATACTTGTAGTTATACATTTGTTTTCTATGTTTTACAGACCAGGTGGAGATGGGATCCACGAGACGAGTAACACATTTATGATGGATTCCTTAACGTGTTGGCAGGTTGTTATCGAGACAAATGGGCGCATCTTGAGAGATGGAAACATTTGTGTGATGTAAGGTTGTATATATATTATATTGTTTCTCTTTTTAAATTTAATTGTTATTTAAATGTTATATATGCGTATTTTTACAATTTGTAGATTTGGGACACCGAAAAATGGTCACATAGATCATAAGCAGGTCGGAAAAATCGTAAAAATGATCTATCACGTCATATAGGCGGATCCATGGGTTTTGCTGAACACTTGATCCGTCTGGTAAGCTAATCATATTTGTAAATTTTAGTGATTGTTTGTATATTTAACACATAAAAAAATTGCATCAACTTTAATTACAATTTGACTTCATTTGATTTGATGAAATGTAGACGTCATTTCAAAAGGAACTTGAAAAGGAGTGCGGGTCAACCAATGATAATCGCGGTGACGTAGCTCTGTGGGAGCGTCTCAATCCTAATATCGTGGTAACATGTTTGGGATATGATCATCTAATCCAAATTTCAATCATCATTTTACGGGTGTTGATCATATAATGATGCTCGGCAATTGCATGAGGTAATCCAATTATTGTTAAGTCAAACGCATTATAATCTTTGTGTGTTGTGTATATTATGTGTTGGCATTTGTTAGTGAGTTTATGTGTAAGTCCCGTTTAAATTAAAAGATTAAAACCTATAATTTCTTAATATGATATGGGTCAAGATTGGAAATTTGTGATTTCTATGCTTTAAGTTGGATTTTAAGTTCAAGATTGGAAAATTATGTTTCATGATACTATTATGTGTTTTGGTTCAGCTTTTGTTTATGGGAACTACTATTTTGGTTGCAATCTAAGTTTTGTGATTTGATTTCTTAGCAAGTTTATAATTGATTTGATTGTTTAGCACAAGTTTATAATTTGCCACTTGAAGCAAGAGCTTGGTGATAACTCATTGATTATAGAACAGTCAGATTTTTGTGGATTTTGTTTAGTAAGTTTATAATTAATTTAGGGTTGTCTAACCTTATAAAAGGGAAGTGAGAGTAGCATCTATGCAGGTAATATCGAACCCATTTGAAAGTAAGCAGTTTTGGCGTCATAAAGTAGGTTTGAGTTTTTTTGACCCGTTTGAATTGAACTTACATAGTTTTAGCTTTATAAAGTGGGTTAGGATTATTTTGACCCATTTGAATTGACATTAGATCAAGTATAGTTTCATAATATAGGTTCGGGTCATTTTGACCCGCTTAAATTGAATGTATGTAGCTTTAGCTTTATAATGTTTGTTCGTTCTTTTAACTATTTAATTTGAAAGTTCTAGCTTCATGAAGTGGGTTTGGGTCTTTTCGCTTATAAATTTTACTTTTACAAAGATGAGTATTAATTATATATGTTTTAACAAAATATAGGTCCATGACGTTCGTTTGGAACTAGAAAGAGAACGCGAGGCCTGAGAAAACTTAAAAAACTGCTTGGAACAATTAGAATTTGATCGAGAATAAGCGCAAGAACAAGCACGTGTTGAACGAGAAAAAGAACGGGCCGAACACGAGAAGCTACAACAGCAAATAAATGAAATATTGAAGAAATTTGGTAAAGTAAATTTTGTTTGTTTGTACTTAGACTCGTTTGTTTTTTGGATTAACTACTAGCTTCTTGACTTGTGGTTTATTAGATTAGCTACTATTTGACACGTTGGTTTTTGGATTAACTACTAGTTGACTCGTCAGTTTTTCAGTATATTTATAAAGTTTTATTTGCATTAGTTTTCTAAAATAGTTTTTGATGCATAAAAACAAATAAAATCAATACTTCTCTCGTAATATTGCAAATACTAAAATTATGGCATTTTTTTGTCGGAGTTTTGTCAAAAAAAAATATATAAAGTTAATAAATTTTTATGTTTGTCGGTAGTTTGTCGCAAATACGAAAAGTTATGACATTAATTTTTGTCATAGTTTTGTCGCAAGAAAAAAGTAATAAAAAGTACAAATTTTCACGTTTGTCAGCAATTTGTCGTAGTTATAAAAAACAAATTCTACAAATTGTCGTTATTTTGTCGCAAACAAAAAAATGTAAAATAACCTATTTTTGTGGCAAAGTTGTCGTAGATGTTGCGACAACACTATATTGTCGTACTTGCGTAGCAAAAGTTGTCGTAAATTTGTCAAAAACAAATTTGCTACGGGCCTTTTTCCTACAACATGATTTTGTAGCAATTTTGTCGGTACTTTCGTTTGGCGACAATATTACGACAAATATGTTTGTCTCAAAAAGTTATATTTTTTAGTAGTGTATGTATCTTCAAAGGTACGTTCATGAGGTGGCCGGTAGTCGGGCAGGTGAGATGGAAAAGAGATCGAGGAGCTAGCTAGGCCGGCCGCACGTCATCTGCTGATCGATGATTGATCGACGTGACTGTATGTAAGTAAGATGGGATGAAATTAGATAATAAGAGTACGTACGTGGGTATTGGTTATACCTACATTTTATCTACACATTTCTATTTTAGCATCTCTCAAGTATGTAATTGTTTAGCTTCAAAATAATTAATAATATACTACCATTCCATAGTACAACTAAACTAGCTAGCTAGTTATAAAACCGAGCCTTGTAATGTGGCTGGTGGGTCTCACAGGCGACTTCGTCTCACGTGTTGTTAAAAAAATGTTTCACATAATAATATAGGGGTGATTATCTAAACTCAATAGTAAAAATGAAAACTATGTCAAAGTTGGGGAGTCAATATTGTTGTAAATATGTCAAAGTAGAGTATGAGGTTCAGAGTTGTAAACTTGATAGGAGCTAAAAATGATAGTAAGTTAAAGCCATATATATATCAAATTTGAGTTGAGGCCGGGGTTAAAAGTGAATTATAAAAATTGAAGGATGAGAAAAAAAAGATGGCGATGGAAGCCACGAACCTTCTCTTTTACAATTATATATAACTATATATAAAGTTCAAACCAACGTATTAACAACTTCTTCCAACTTTTTAGAGCAATATGAGTATAGACCTGCTAATTATTAATCCTACTTATTATATATTTGTTCATTACTTGTGAAACTTGAGCTCTATCTCAAGGTAACGTATTTGGAGAATTTTTATATAGTACTGTAATATTTATATTTATAGCTAAGTTGACCTAGCTAAGGAAGTATGAAAAAGTATCCTGCCAGTGACACTAGCTTCAATTTTATATATTTTTATATTTGGAAACGACTTTTGTACATATGAATTGATCTCTCTCACACATATTTACACCTACATGTAGAAATATATATGTGATGTAATAATATAAAAATTTATGTAAGCATTAAGAGTGTGGGTGGTGGAATGAGTCAGAGAGCAAGCGTCGCCGCAGCAAGCTCGATCTAACGCATAATTATATATTTTTGTAAATAGATAAGCCAGCCCGGCCGATCGATGATGTACGTAATTAATTTGGGCATTGACCAAGGTTTCATACTCTTTGTTTTCTTCGATCGTTTGTTTGATCCCGATGCAACATTACATTACATTTTTTTTATATATCTAGCTAGCTAATCATGATTATTATATATGTATCTCACAAGCTAGCTAGGAAACCAAAAAAAATAAATAGGTACGTGGTTTCTGTATCGATCGATCTAGCAGCATATATACAACCAAAAGTACGTGCAACTAATAACCCTAGAAAGTGTCATACTTTTCACTAGATATTAACACACAATACAATAATTATTACAATTAAAACAAGTCTTGTCTTTTTTTCCTTAATACTTTCATATTTTGAAAGTTAAATTAATTACCAAAACTAAAATATGTAAAAATCTATACCACTGGTTCGGTTTCCACGTTTTGCTCCATGTTCCAATTAAACCACAAACCTACCATATTTCTACGGTTTGAACGGTTCAGTTTGTACTGTTTGAGATATATGTTTTAACCCGACCAGTACGTCTTTAGTTTGCCGGTTTAGACGGTTTATAAATAGCCCTACTTAGTTACGCTAGTGGAAGTACTTGATGCGTTTATATTTAACATTTTTAAATAGTGATATATGTTTTTATAAAGCTATACCGAGGAAATATCGTTAGTAAAGGTTATATCGAGGAAATGTAAGTTATTGAACAGAGCTTTAACTAATATTTTCTCTGGACAAGACTAATTTGTTGTAGCGATTTATGTTTATATAAAGCTACTAGTTAGCGACCGCGTGCTACCTGTGAGTTGAATATGTATATAAATATAAATATTTATCAACATCTTAATCATGGTTTATTGTAATAATTTTGATCATAAATGATACCATAAATACTTGACCAATATGAAATATGATACATGATTAATTTACTCCCTTTTTTCTTCCCATTTGTCCATGCCGTCCTGCTCCGAAGACGAATTAGACTTGCATATTTATTACGGATCACTTTTTTTTCTTGATGTCACAAGGTTGTATACAGTCGTAGATCTTGTTACTACAACATAGCATATATGTACCTTTTGACACCTCCGACTTGGCCGTAGATACATCGTCCTCGTTTTATCGCCATAGTATGTAGCAGGCCATGCCCAGCAGGCATAGCCTCGATCTATCACTATAATCTATCGAGGTGTCTCTTGTTTTCACTTTAATGACCATAGATTTTGTTACACCCACCCATATCAACTCCGTTCATTCTTATAAAAAATTGTGCATCTTATGACATTTCTCTAACTATAACTTTAACACAACTAGCTAGTAAAGCTAAATAGGGGCATTTACATATATCCCCCTCATAAGATCATTTATTACGTATTTACCCAATCCTTAAATTCAATTACATATTTCCCCTTCCTAAACCACATATATTACATATTTACCCAATTTCTTTAAAATAGCCTTTTGATTTACTATTTTACCCTTAATGATCCTCATAAATATATTTTTATATTTTCTTATGGTTTGTGTAAAAGAAGGGGTAAATGAGTAATTTATTATGTCAAAGGGGATATATGTAATTAAACTTTAGGCTTGGGTAAATATGTAATTGATGGGCTTAGGAAGAGGAAATATGTAAAAAAAACCAGCTAAATAAACACATAACTTTAAACATTATTTCTAACAAATTTTATATAATGAATTATGATTTATGATATATAGGTCAACGCAGTGTATCGAATCTCAAACTATTACAAATCATGATCTCACTTCCCAATAAAAATAGAATTAAAGCGCTTCTCTAAAAAAAGCTAGAGATTAAACACCTTTTTCTAACAAATCTTATATATTTTTAAGTACAAATTACATTTTTCGTCATTTACGTTTACATTCTTTTCATCAATAATTTTTTTTTTGCTAAATTTTTCATCAAATATCCTTTATGATAGTAAAATGTTACAAAGTTAGTCATTTACTCTAACTTCTGTTAAAAAAATCTCGTTAAAGTGCATCACGTACGGATCATGTGAACGCAAACCTGTATTTCTCAACCCTTTGACAATTTATATTTAATATAAGTTGGGGTTTTAATTAAAACATAAGTTGTAAATTAATGGCTTTGGAAAATACAAATTCGCTCTCACGTGATCACACGTACACACTTTAACAAGATTTTTTAACGGGGTTACCGGCCATAAAATAGACCAAACCTACAATATTAATTAACATATGTGTAATTAACAAATCTTTTTTTCTTATTTAACCTAGCTAGCTCCGTGTCACATTAAAAAAAATAGGGTTTCATATCTTTATATAATATACCAAAACCAAAACAAAAAAAGCTTATGTGGCATAATTTTAAAGCTTTTGGCTTATGTGACATCATTTGAGAGTTTATCTCATAATAATGATTTTTTTATTTAAAATATATATATATAATATATTATAATAAAACTAATTACATTTTTGGTCCCCTAGTATTTTTGAGAATTCTGAAAAATTTAAAAGTATTTATACTTTTAACCCTCTACTACAAGGGGTGTACATGAGTCGGTTTATATTTTATAGGGTGTGCAAATGAAACTTATGGATAAAATTAAGGTAAATTGGCTAAAAATAATCCCAACTAACACCTATTGGCCGAGAATAATCCCAACTCAGTTTATTCCCTCCAGTGGTCCCAAATCCAACTTTTTTGGCCTCCAGTGGTCCGCCGTTAAGTGCACTTAACGGCCGTTAACTTTTTTTTGATTTTTTTCGAATTTCAAAACAAGGTTTTTTGGATATTGATCGGGAGGAGTATACGAATCAATTGATGTAAACCTTACTTCGAACTGGTGTTCCAAACGACAAAACGGTCTTCAATCGGGTGTTTAAAACCTAACGGTGCATTAACCGGATATCAAAATTAAACCATTTGGAGCAACAATTGGAAGTAAGGTTTACATCAACTTACTCGTATTCTCCTCCCGATAAAAATCCTTAAAATATCGGTTTGAAATTCGAAAAAAATAGAAAAAAAGTTAACGGCCGTTAAGTGTACTTAACGGCGGACCATTGTAGGCCAAAAAAGTTGGATTTTGGACCACTAGAGGGAATAAACTGAGTTGAGATTATTTTCGGCCAATAGGTGTTAGTTGGGATTATTTTAGGCCAATTTGCCTAAAATTAATAATAATATACATTTAAAGACCTCAGTGTTTTATAAATATACATAACTTTTTTATATGGATTAAAAAAAATAAACTACACCATAAAACTGAGCATTTTGTTCTCTTTAATTTGAGTATAATATTGCTATACTAAAAATTTAATTTTAAAAAATATATTTCGTGTTTCGGTTTACCACGGTTTTGTTTCAAAACTTATTGGAACATTCATGAATATCCTTAAAAGCATCACTTGAATGTTGTGTCCCGAGCGTAGCGCGGGCACTAAACTAGTTAAATAAGGTATATTGGTTTTCACTGGTCCCAACTATTACCTTTTGTCTTCTACTGGTCCTAACTATTAAATTGGTTGTCAACGGTCCCAACTTTTATCACTTTGATAACCACTGGTCCCGTCGTTAAAAATTTTTAACGCCGTTAGATTTTTTTCAAATTAAGACCAATGTTTTAGACCTTTTGATCGGAAGGATAATACTTGTCGATTGATGTAAAAGTTTTCTCGAAAAAGCTCTCTGAACGATAAAATTTTTACATTTAATTGATGCACCGTTAGGTTTAAACACCCGATAGAAACACTATTTTGTTGTTCGGAGCGCCGTTTCGATGTAACTTTTCCATCAATCGACTTATATAATCGTTCCGATCAAAATGCTTATAACATCGGTATTGAATTTGAAAAAAAACTTAACGGCGTTAAAAAAATTTAACGACGGGACCAGTGGTTACCAAAGTGATAAAAGTTGGGACCGTTGACAACCAATTAAATAGTTGGGACCGGTAGAATGTAACATGTGATAGTTGGAACCAGTGAAAATCAATATATCATTAAATAATTATATTTTAAAACTGGCTTATTCATTGGCTACTATATATAGCCTGAACTGAAAAGCAAATTAAATAACGTGTAACGATGAGTAAATATTGTTGACGCATAATATTAGATCATCCATACTATAGGCTACACCTAGCAATCAAGTTTTATATTTTATGAGTTTAAGATCGATGTTACAATTAATAATATATGTAGACACGCATAACATGATATTATTTATGATCGATCATCGAGGTCCAGTCAATCGGATTGATCTTGAAGATGCTGACAAAGTTATTAAACAACTGGAATATATATTGGTTATGTTCTAATTTAAAGTATAACTACATATATTCACATTGCCTCATGTTACGTGACAGTTGTTATATATGCGGGTTATTATTTCTTGTAAATCCTACAAAATTACCAACCCACAAACAAAAATGTAACACATCACATATACAAAACACAAAAAATAACAAAAGACAACCAACAAATAAACATACACATGACATTAACCGATATCAACACAACATCTCAGACCATCAACCAGTAACAACACAATACCGCAAGTCATACACAAAACACTATTTCATGACATCAACCAATAGCAACACAATACCTCAAATCATCAACTAATAGTAACACAACAACTCAAGTCACACACAAAACAATATTTCATGACATCAACCAATAGTAACACAACACCTCAAACCAACAACCAATTAGCAACACTACACCTCACACAACACACAAAACACTATTCATAGTGTTTGTCTTTCAACATAGTTAAATTAATTTGGCATGCTCCTCGTCTCTCATGCATTATAATCCAAATATCTCTTTACGTGGTCGGGATGTCAACTGGCTTCGTTCAAGGGTGGTAGATGGTTGGGCTGAAACAATACCACAATCGGCTTGGATACGAGAAACTGGGTTCATAAAGCCACGTTTAAAGCCGCACGATTTGTGGGTTTGAATGTTATAAGCATTGATTATCAATCGAATAAATAAAGGTTGTTACTTCAAGATACTTGTAATACGATTTTTTTTGTTCACAAAATGTTCGGCAGATGCTTCGAATGACAAAAAAAACTTTTCATAGAATAAAAACACATAATATTCTTAATTAAATAATTAATTTTGAGTAAAATGTTTATATTATGAATGTTTTTGTATAAAATGTGTTGAAATAGATATATATGGTGTTTTCATTATTTTAGAGGGTATGTATATGACATTTCATAAGTTTGTAGAAATCTATCTAATAAATCAAACTTTTAGGGGGTAATTTTTGGATGGATTTTTTTTTCTATAATAGGAAGTTTGGGAGGTAAAATTTAGCTAAATTTTTCACCATGCAAGTTGATGGAGCCAACTCCTTAAATGTTATATATTTACAAATTGTTATATATAATGGTTATAATTTCTTATAAATATTACTATTTAACCCGTATGTAACACACGGGTATTAAACCTAGTCTACCTAATAAATTAAGGTATTAGGGGCAAATTTGAGCGGGAAAATGAGAGGGAATATTGGGGGCAAACATTTTAAAAACAAAAATAATTTTAGAAACAACACAAAATTAATTTATTTGCATTTTAAAATAAATGATATTTTGGTTGCAAAATCAACATAATATTAAATAACTAAACGTCAATGATTGATTTTTAAATCCCAACAGTTTTCAATATTGATTTTTATTATAATAATTTAGATTATTACATCGCATTTTCAATCATAATATCTCCAATCAATGAATCATTTGTTTTATTCAACTCGTGTGTCCACACGGGCATTAAACCTAGTATATTATATTTCATAAATTTATAGAGATATATATGAAATTCACTCTATATATATGTATGCGTTATATTACAAATAACTTTTACCATGTTAAACGCAGAAAAGCATCAGCATACAACACATACTAATTCTTGAGGCGTGCGTCAATATAAATTCTCACACAATCATGACACTTGTATAAATATTATAATTTTATGCTAGCTATTTATATAAACATAATAACATACATGCAGGGATGGATAGAGAGAAAACTACATAATAAATTGAGTACTTGAGAATTATCAAAATAGTTATGGGTGGACTTTTAAAGAGAAAATATAAGATTAAAACTTTAAATATATAAAAATCTTTAAACATTTCTATCTTTTACATACATTAACCTTTTTTTTAATTTTGCACCGTTAGATCAAGAATGTCATTATCTTTCATTTGACTATAGATAACGTTATAAAAAAATAAAAAAATTTGTTTTTTTATTACTTTCAATACTGCATATATATAGTATACAATACGTATGTTTTTAAATTAGAAAAATAAATAGGGTATTGTAATGCACCTAAGTTATCTGAGAAATCATTAAAACTACATGGTTTTGATAAACTAACTTTAATCTTTTTTTCCTATTTTAATTGGAAACAAAAGTTCCCCGACATTTATTTCGATTATGCATCACAAAAACAACATTGTTATGCCTCAATTACATTAATTTGGATTCTCTCATATAATCATATTGAGTTATGCACTAAGTTACTTGTGAAACCATCAAAACTACACAATTTTGATTAAAAAAAACTTAAATCTTTTTTTTCTATTTTAATTGGAAACAAAAGTTCTCTGATATTGATTTCGATGACGCATCACGAAAAACAACATTGTCATGCCTTAATTCGATTAATTTGGAATTTCTCATATGATCGTACCGACATTGCTAGCAATTACATGGTCCACATTATGTGATGTAATATGAGTATGTGCAGCAGTGACATATCAAATACCAATTATATGAGTCAAGCTACATTAATCTGTTAGTTGGAATTGAGAAGCCAAATTAAGGCACGAACGCTTTTTAGAGGGCGAAAAATCTTTTACTAGAATAAATGACGATTATTGAGTCAATGACAACCCCTGTTAATGACTATAAATTTTGTCGCTAGCAAAATTTGAACTTTGTGACCAAGTCACATAGCTCTTCTTGACACCACCAACAAGACAACAAGTGCCACTAGGCCAAATGGCAACTATAGGTTAAACTTCTAAATAGACCGTTCGTTTACCCCTTTTATAAAAAATCTGATCAAGCAAATGCGTGATCTTTTTATGTAGAGCACAAAGCCTACATAGATGACAAGGAAATCTTCTAAGAAATGCGATCGTGAATTCATCTTTTTCGTGTTTCAACATGCATTAGTTGACTTGCTAGAAGGAATAAAGTCATAAACTACAAGAAAACAAATGATCTTCGAAATAATCCATTAAAAACGTGTTATTTTAGGTCTCACCGTTGATTACAAAAGTGAATTGGTTGAGAAAAAATGAGTGGTCTTTTAGCTGAAAAGATAAACTGTTACGGTCTGTAAAGAGGTAAAAACAATTGTTCTTAAAAGAAAAAAATTTCGGGTAACCCATAATTTGCATTTTGCAGTGATGTATATTGTATAGCATCCAAAGGAGCCGATTCTAGGGAATAATATAGCAAACGACTTACGACTCTACTACATGAAAACAATCGGCCGATTTTAGGGAATAAAAAACAAGACAACTTCACGACCCTCCTACGGACAACATAACAAATACTTAGGCTGGCCATTTAATATTTCAATTTGTGGTTAGAAACTGGGTATAAAGATTAGGCCGGCCATTAACTAAAACTTTAAAGCAACCAGCCGTCTGTCTGGCCTTTATAAATCAAACTGCCCATTGACCTTTGTTATGTATTTAATTTTTTAAAAGGGATGAATGCATATGGTTTTTTATGGCCATTTTTATGGTTTTAAAGTTTTAACATTCCAAGCATCAAAGAAAAAATTGTTCAAAGCGTTGTAATCAAACTGTTTACACCGGTTTAGACGGCCCAACCAGACCTATACTTAATGTTCAACCAAGATATTTATTTAAACCAGCTCAACCAAACCGTGAAGTTAAGGTGATTTTCACATTTTTCTATTAGTTATGATTACCATGATAGGGTAAAGGATAAACAGAAATTCGAACCTTATCCGCTTCCAAATAGCTCATGAAAGTGATTAAAAACACATAGGGTAAAAGAACTATTGAGATAAAAGACAACAAAAAAGTAAAATTGTTCACCTTTTTTTTCTTTCTTAAACTTTAAAATTAATAATTAACCATAAGCTATACCGTTAATACTTTAATTTCCTATTCTCTTTTTTTGTTGCAAATCTAACCTTAAAAGGTCAGAAAATCTCAGAAGTGGATTAATAGGGGTAAACATGGATTTACAGCAGCATAGCTATAAGAGACCCATATCATATGTACTTATTCATATTCACTCATATGCCCCCCCCCCTCTTCTGACATTTCTAAACTTCCAAATCACTTCCTCTCACGACTACTTCCATCCTCGTGTTGATCAAAGAAAAAACCAGAAAAATAAAATTAAAAAAAAGACCTTTTTTCTAGCATATTCAGAATTCCAGCTTATAGTCGGATGAAATTTCACCAATCTTTCCGATTTGTGAGTGGAGCGGTATCAGTATCTTTGGTTGAGTTCCTTTAAAGATCTTGGAGGCAGCCTGCGAATTCAGATACTGCACGCAGAAATATAACAAATCCATTCAGAATTTAAGATCAATTACATCCATTCTTTCTACAGATTTGACATGGTTCAGTTTTGACCCATTAGCCTACCTCACCCATCCGTTATGCAAGGATTATAATTGAAACCATATACTAGGATAAATGATGCTTAATTGCTTACTGTTAAAAGGTAGCATTTTAAAAGTAATTTTTTTTACCTTACTTGCATCTCGGTAAAAAGAAAATATCTCCTCATCTGTGAGGCCTTCCTCTTCGACGGTTTCTTCCCAGCCTAATAAACGTAGGAATCTAGCTTCTTCTTCCTCAGAACAAAGAATGGGAACAGAGTTTGAGACGTTCTTCCCAGTATTACTAGCAGGCTTGGTTGCCACATCAGCATCACCATTGCAGGCCAAATCACCTTTATTCTCACTGTTAGAGTGTTGGACCCCACCCAACCCGCCCTCAAGTACAGCTCCACCAGCTCTATCACTTGCAGAGACAGATGAGTCAGCAGTATCAGGGGTAACAGGTTGCACAGATTTCTTCCTCATAAGGTTAAAAAAGTCATTTCGGCTTTGAGCGTGAGATGAGGGTCTCTTCTCCAGTGTGACTACACCAGGCTTGCGCTCCGGAACAGCAACGGGTGAATTGTTGTTTCTTAATGGAACAGGTCCCACGACAGAGGGTACAGAAAGAGGGCTGTTTGGTAATTTACCACCAGCAGTAGGGCTCAAGTTATCTTTTGCAATTGGCGTGACACCATTCCTTTCACGTGATGGTTTAAGCACGTGAAGTTTTCCCAAAGTGGATGTCTTTGTAGAGTCAAACTTTGTAGTAACGGCTCGGGGAGAGTTGACAAGGTGAGAACTCTGAAGCTGTGTCTGAGCTACCTTTGGCTTTTGTTTATCAGAGGTGTTTAATGCCTACAAAAAATTTAGACAAAGATGAATACACATTTGTTGTATCAATTTCATGAAACCAATTAGGGGCTATATTTTTTAACAGCAAATCCTAGACCTTCTAAAATAAATACACCAAAATATGCACAGTGCAAGATTTGAACCCTCAACGTTTTGGTTGTGGGATACACCGCTTAACCACCAGAATGCCCCCTTGAGACATCAGGGACTATATATGGTTTTTATTTCTCCTTTGTAGGTTTTCTACTCTTACCTTAAATTTCCCCCAAACAACAAAATAGAACATTCACATAAATGTGTTACAGTTGGGCATATTAAATATGTAACAATCATATTCAAGTGACTGTAGAAAATATTTGATTGTATTTTGTCAACATCCACATTAATTGTATGATAAGTAAAGAATCATTAATACGTTTCAACCAAAAATATGTCAATTTATGGTGCAATATATCCATCACAAATACTCCTGTTTATCCAAGAATTATGTTGCAATATATCCATCACAAAACCATCATGCAAGGGAATAATGTCATCATGAAAACAACAAAGTACCGGGTTACATCTACTATATACACTAAGCATACGAAATTATCTTTTGGTACTTTTCATTTGGAGTTATTTAGGAAGTTTTACCCCAAATCAGAAAATACATTGATATATTCTTTGGTGTGAAAAAAGAGCCTATATAGATGTTCGTTTGGCGGGAAAAAAGCTTTAGTTTGCGCGAGAATGTTAGGTATTCATGGACACACACACAATCAGAAAATAATAAGTACGAAACACACAAGATTTAAGGTGGTTCGGTGTGACCTACATCCACTATGCTGCAACTAGGGTTCCACTTTTATTACTTTAGGTGATCAAAGGAATTACAAGACCCTACACACACATATATACACTAATTAAATAGACTAGGTTTATCTTTTGGGAACAAGAAACGTTATGTTAGGTAACCTGCCAAATTAACTGATTTGGAACATTATGGCAGGCTGCCTTGGGCCGAAGCCTCCACAAATTCGAACAGAGAATGCTAGTTTCTGAATCTCCCTTGAACAATTTGTAACCCATGCCCAAATTACCGAGATCGAGTATCAGTAGGCTAATCGAATTCCCAATATGACCTAAATAATGCACAACCTGATGTCTTAATGACTACAAAATAATACCGGAACTTTCAAATAATAAATAGAACTCAAAAAACAAACCAATCCCATACCGGAACCTCTTTCCTTCAATGAACAAAATATATTTTAAGACTTTGCTGCAAAAGCAAAAGCACAAAGAACTTAAATGTATAACTTCTTAATGCTCTCCACTAGTCATTACTCATTAGAACCGATGAGAAAGCATGTGAAAATAGTATAAATGTGCATTTTTTTAATACATGAAAATAATCAACATACATATGTCATGACTCCTAAGCTGTTTTTAACCAGCACTCCAGCAGTAAGTAAATGAAAATGAAAGCTAATAATTGCACCCAAAGCCCTATATGGTAATGTAATAACAATTACCTATTTAGGTAAACACACTTTCTGGAAAGTAAAAGGACAAAGTATTGTTTGGTAATAACATATGAGGCATACATATATGTGGGTGTTGTATATATTAGACGAAACAAACAAAAAAGGTTGAGAAACAGCATGAATTTCAAGTTATGTTTCCATAAGCACCAAGTGCTAAAACGAATCTTATGTTTCCGTATGGACAAAAATGTTAAAAGCCATGAGACCATTACTAAACGATTAAAAGCCAGTTATACGTTACGAGTTTGGCAAGAAACAGCAGAAGGTTTAAAAATCAGTCTTACCAAAGCTTTAGGCATGGAAGGAGTCATGGGAATCAGTTGCCTGGATTGCTTAACAGCAAGCTCTTCAAGCCTTTGAGTTCCAACAGACAACTACATGAACATGAACAAATATAAGTACATGAAACATAATAACACATGATGTGAATGTGAAATATGCATCACCTACCTGAGGTGCAGTCTGAGCCCTAGGTGGACCCTGTGCCAAAGTTTCAGCCATGTTCCTACCAGTTGCAATGCTTGTAGTTGTAGAGATGGACAAAGATTGTACAGGTTGTACAACAGATGTGTTGCTTCCATTACTCCCAACTATCACAGGCACCTCAGCCAGTGCTGAAGTCCACCCATCACCGCCAATCACCACCGAGTTACCGATTGGCAAGCTCTGAATAGCACTACTCAATCCAGGAGATGGGATCCTACCAACTTCAGCATCCGTTTGTTTTTCTTCTGCTCTAAGAGAAGGAAAATCCCTCTCAAATGCAGTCTTTACACCACAAGTGCCGCCACTACTGCTGACACCAGACCTTAAAGCACCACCATTGTTGTAACTATGGCTAGTTTTGTTAACACTATATGAGTCAGCAACTAATTTCCTGGTCCATGACTCACCGCGCTTTGTAGATACACTTGAGTGAGAACGTCTTAACCCTTCTTTCTCAAACCTACTAGGTAAAATGCTGCCCAAAGGATCAAAAGGATCACGATGTCTAATTTCTGAATTTTCTTTATCGGAATACCTATCAAAACTACCGTAAGACCTTAAGTAAGGGGACCCATTACTACTAGATCCCCGCCTGAAGTATGAAGACATTGTCCTTTCTGAAACAGAAGGGCGTCCTATGTCGCTATCACTTATGTTACCAAGAGACTTGTTTCTTGTGGTCTTTTTGACACCTTGTTCATCTACAAAAGAACAATGTCATACACATACAAGTACATAAGCAAAACTATAAGGGGGTTGCTTGGTTGGCAGAAATTCATTAAAATTCAATAGATAGGAATATAGGATGTTAAATTCCATTCCTTGGTATGTTTGGTTGGCTAAGATAATGAACCACAACTGAAACTAATTCCAACCAAATCCTTTACTTAAAGGAAAACAAAATCCTTCCATATACTAAAATAGATCATAGGAATGTTTTAAATCTTGTATTTTAATGGAAAATTTTGGATATGAATCTTTGTTTAGCATTTGTTAGCTTAACATTTTCATTTGAACATGAATCTATCTTTTATATTTGATAACTTTAAGAGATAACTTTGTCATTTTAGATACTTCAACATTCTACAAATGTACCACATTTAGGAATTTCAAAGAAAACCTTTAACTTCCAATTCCAACATATTCCGCGATCCAGACCACCCCTCTGAATACACTAACTAAAAATATAGAAGAATTACCAGAGTGCAATGATGCGGTGCTTAAGCTTCCACTACTCTTTAACCATTCGGGTACAAACGTAGGCTCACTTCTTTCCATAGCTAATGCTGAACATCATAACAACACAATACAAAACAACAAATGTGCATCCGACTATTAAAGTTCAATCCTTTCTACCTTCCTTCCAACAAAATTCCTGCTTGCCTCGTCCAATTATAAGATTAAAAAAATCCAAAATTGATCATGTACACCATGAAACAGTGCTCACTATCCCCATCTACCCTTTGTATCTACCAAAATTTCAATTCCAATCAACAACCCTTCCTACTTCCTAGTATTTAAAAAGCATCCATATCTCAAGACTGAAACAACTTACCAGACCCTCATCTCATAAATAAGTTCAATCACCACTAACAAATAAAAAAACCGTCTTATATCATCAACAAACACATACCAAACCCCTTATTCATGAACAATTAATCCCATTACATAGAAACATCAAACCCTAAAATCAAAATCGAAACCCTGACTTCTGTTCGTCCGATACACACACCTGGAAAATGTTGAAACACGTATCTAATTAATATCTGAAACGAAATATCAACAATATTACTCAAATCCTCAACCGTTGAATCAAACCAACACAGGAAGAAAAAAAACCCTAATTCGGCAGTGCGATTGGATTGTAATGAAATAAATTGGAGCTGAGAGTATGTTGATTAGATTATGGGAAACGATGAGGAGAGCATGTGTGTATATGTGTAGTGTGTGATTGTAACGGTGGAGTGTGGGGAAGATGATGGATTAAAAACCGCCGGGAAGTGGGGTTTGATTGCGCCGTTTGAAGGACTGAATTGTATGTGTTTATTGTGAGAGAGATGAAGAAGATTATGATGAAGTTTTTTTTGTAGTTTCTTGTTCGGTGTTGTTTTTGGAAATGATGTGAGGGTTTGTTTTTGTGAAAGTTTGAGGAGTTTGTGTTGTTATTTTCTAAGCCTAATTAACTTGTTTGGTAGTATGGTCATGTAATGTTGTATGTGCTTCAAAAACTAGGTTTAAAATTTAAGTTTAAAGTATGTACGGTGGATGGGTCATGTCAGGAAGCTTCATAAGTTTATAGCATATCTCAAATTATTATTTGTGTTATGTGTGGTAAATTTAACTAGAGTTTTAAGCACGGCAATTGTTTTATGTGTATTTTATTAAACTTTCAAAAACTAACGTAAACTCAAATCAACCCCAATATTCGATATCTCATATTTCTATGTATTTACTCCAACAACCGTGTTCTTCCAGATAGTGATGCATTTAAATATCTACAACAATTTTATGTTCTGGATTACGCATCATGAATGATGGATGACGAAGCCAATTGGCTTTATTTTGGATCTTAACAATAAGTTGTCCAAATCACGGCATTGTCATCTCATTTTGGGGAAGCATTTGTGGCCATTTCAACATACGCGTATACTAGCGCTATATGTGTTGTTTGATTGATCGGGTTTAGTAAAGTGAGATGACATCCACAAACGATTACGAAGGTTTAACTCGTGCTACCTAAGAATCCAAAGGAACTGACCTAACAATTGGATGCATCAACAACTGTTGAATGATGCTCTAATCGTATATAAATTGACGACATGTTACCCGTTTCACATGTGTTGAGTATTGAACAGATTTACAACATAATGATCATTTAAATTTTCTTAAGAGCCTATATTAATTTTGATTTGTAATGTTTTGTTTATTTTTAATTATATATCTTTATTACTTGAAATTAGAATGTTATTAAAAAAAATTGAGTATTCATTAGCGACTTAGTGTGCTTTACTATTACATTGCTTTTTATAGAATTGAGTATTCATTAGCGACTTAGTGCGCTTGACTCCTCTTTTGACTTTTCTTCAACTCTAGTTGTTTTTGGATATGTTTTTCATCTCAAATCTACCTTAATATAGTCATTAAATGTATACTCTTAGATGTATAAGAAGTTAGAAAATTCAACCAGAAAATTGAAAGATTTATAGGTGCACATGTGTGATCTCTTTAGGTTGATACCAAAGTCAAATTTTACAACCGTACATATAATGAATATAGTTTAAAACGTTATCACCTTGATTTGGAAATTAAGTACCCTTATATACTCATTCTTTTTAGCATAATGTTACATCTTTTTCCTTTTAAAAATAATATTTTAAAAGAAACCAATTCACGCATTAAGTTATATCAACTTTTAATTTTAAAAAATGAATAACTTGGACACGCATCTAATTCTACATTTAAATCTATACTTTATTCATTACTAAGCTTACTACTCATGTGCTATACTCGGTTAAATAAAAACATTTTAAAAAATTATAACTATTGTATTTAGATATTTATAAATATTTTTGTAGAAATACCATTAATCACACAATTTTGACTCCATCAACTCTCATAATAAATTTTCCCTCTCAAACTTACCTTTATAAAACAAATGACTTTTCCTTCGAAAAAATGACATCCCCTAAAACCTTGATTTATTATATAGACTAGGTTATATGCCCGTGTTATACACGGGCTGTGTAAACAAATTATAGTAAAACATCTTATTAAGAGTATAATAATTTACATTTACAAATGTAATTTATAACAAATCTCTAAAAACTTAGAAGTATTACTATTATTATTTGGTATAATTATCTTTAGGTCATCACGTCTTGTAACTCTTGATAATACCACATATAGTTGACCATGAGTGAAAACCGATTCCTACAAATACAAACCTTTTTTGTGTTAAAAGATCATCTAACAACTGTCAAAATGGTATACATGGTGATAATGTGAGATAAATGAACATTTTAAAACATATCAATGTTTTAACTAATTTTTAAAATCAATAAAAGAAAAAACAAAAACGTAATTTATTAAAAAAAATCTCTCTTAATACACAAAACCTAAACAATCAATTTTTTAAGTAAAAGGGATGTTAAAAGATATAAGTTAAAATTAATCAAGTAAAAGTTTTTAATTAAGATGAATGAAATAAGAAGTCAATAAGCTGGTGTTGCTTAAACTCTTTTGTCTATTTCAATACTTTGCACCAAAAAAGTATAAAAACTTATAACCAAGGCCTGAAACATTTTTTTGCTTTTATCAGTATACCTAAAAGTGTTTGATTACTTTTGATAAATAAAAAGATTAAATTGTCAATTCTTATACAACATTCTATGTTGTATTTGAAACATTAGCATCACCTATCTAGTATAACAACTTTGAATTCATCTCGTCTTATAACACCATATACAACTTACCAAAAAATGGTTCTTTCAAAAGCAAACCAACTCTCAACCAATAATTTTTCCTTGTGCAAAACATGGGTCAAACAAATAAAAAATTAAATTTGATATTTTTCTATGTATGTTTATGTTTATAAAAGATTAACATGAAAAAAAAGCATGTCACACTAAAATAACAACCATTATAAACGAACAAAATTTTACAAAAATACAAACACAAAACACTAATCAAATATTAACCATCTATACAAATAATATTTTTCGGTACATTCAATACTTTCATCCACTTCAAAGCCAAAACAACATCAACACTTTGCATTTGACCAAAACAAAAACAATATATTGCATGTCCGGATGTCTCAACAGATTTGAAGGTCTTTGATTGCTTCAATAAGCAAAAATAAAACATCTTAGTTGATGTGACATGAAAGAACCACAACACTATAAATAAACAAAAATGGCACATCCACAAAAGTTTAAGTCATTGATTATATATATGAATAAAAAGAGAACATTAGACAGCATTTGGAACAATATGATATAAGTTAAAATTAATCAAGTAAAAGTTTTTAATTAAGATGAATGAAATAAGAAGTCAATAAGCTGGTGTTGCTTAAACTCTTTTGTCTATTTCAATACTTTGCACCAAAAAAGTATAAAAACTTATAACCAAGGCCTGAAACATTTTTTTGCTTTTATCAGTATACCTAAAAGTGTTTGATTACTTTTGATAAATAAAAAGATTAAATTGTCAATTCTTATACAACATTCTATGTTGTATTTGAAACATTAGCATCACCTATCTAGTATAACAACTTTGAATTCATCTCGTCTTATAACACCATATACAACTTACCAAAAAATGGTTCTTTCAAAAGCAAACCAACTCTCAACCAATAATTTTTCCTTGTGCAAAACATGGGTCAAACAAATAAAAAATTAAATTTGATATTTTTCTATGTATGTTTATGTTTATAAAAGATTAACATGAAAAAAAAGCATGTCACACTAAAATAACAACCATTATAAACGAACAAAATTTTACAAAAATACAAACACAAAACACTAATCAAATATTAACCATCTATACAAATAATATTTTTCGGTACATTCAATACTTTCATCCACTTCAAAGCCAAAACAACATCAACACTTTGCATTTGACCAAAACAAAAACAATATATTGCATGTCCGGATGTCTCAACAGATTTGAAGGTCTTTGATTGCTTCAATAAGCAAAAATAAAACATCTTAGTTGATGTGACATGAAAGAACCACAACACTATAAATAAACAAAAATGGCACATCCACAAAAGTTTAAGTCATTGATTATATATATGAATAAAAAGAGAACATTAGACAGCATTTGGAACAATATGTATTTATCAAACTGATGAAATGATCTAAGCATAAAGCATGTCTATTAAAAAACAAAGCATTGTTAACATCTTGTTGTTGACATGAATACTGTAAGAAATGAATTGACTTAAAAATGTAAGAAATGTACATAGATACATACATGTACATCATACATGTCATACGTACGTACGTACTTACATACATATCATACTTACCTACATACAAGTCATACATACATACATTTTACGTTATACATGTGATACGTACATACAAACATACATACATGTCATGCATACAATACACATATACAAGTAATACGTACATACATTGTACATCATACATGTGATACGTACATACATACGTTGTACATTATACATGTGTTACGTGCATACATACAATGTACATTATACATGTGATACATACATACATGCACACATGTGATACATACATCATACATGTCATACATACATACACAGTATATCCGTACGTTGAGACATACATTGTACATCATACGTGTCATATGTACGTACATACATACATACATAGTAAGATTATATATTTGATACATACATACATACATACATACATACATACATACATACATACATACATACATACATACATACATACATACATACATACATACATACATACATACATACATACATACGTACATACGTACATACGTACGTACATACGTACGTACATGCATACATGCATACATACACTATACATTAACCAAATAATACATACATACATGTATATACATAGTACATATATGTAAGTAATATATACATGTAATAAATACGTGTCATGCATATATACATACAAAAATACACCAATACATATTTTTGTACATACATTTTATATTGCAAACATGTGCATATTTTTTTTTTCATTTACGAAAAGTGAAAACAAATTCAAATACAATATTCATATTTGAAATTAAACTAAAAATTGAAAAATTTTAAAAATACATTTAGCAAGGACAATGTCCTTACAATATTTGACGCGGGATTTTTTTTATTTCGGAGGGAATCGAAAATACGTATTTACCGGGTATTTTTTGAATTCGGTGGGAATTGAATATTAAAAAATTTATATAAACTTATAGTAAGGACATTGTTCTTGCTATAGGTCTGGTCAAAAAATAGTCTCACGCTTTTATATGTTTTCATTTTGATTAAATAAAAGTAATAAGGAAAAAGTGCTGAAAATCTTAATGGAAGGACATTATCCTTGCTAAAAGTCTGGTCAAACTATAATAGCAACTGGCCCTACCTTTTTTGTCTTTTAGTGAACAATAGCAAGGACATGGTGTCCTTGCTATAAAATTTCCTTGCTAAATGTTCTTTTTCTTGTAGTGATAATAATAATAATAATACGTTTGTGTATGTTTGCAATCATATTAATTCAAAAATATTTACTTATGGTTAATCGTGCAATACTATGCCATGCCATTTATTTGTGTATGTTTGCAATCCAACATACATAAAGCTGTAAATGAATAAAACGTTTAGTAATCTATCAACTAGCCAGTAGTATACTTATGTTTGCTTGTTTAATTAATGAACGAATTAACTTAGACAAGAAATTGTATTCGTTAAACTAACCAAATGAACATAAACAAAGGTTGCACTCGTTAGTATACTTCATGAACGTTTGGTAATTATGTGTTTTTTTATGGTCACTCTTTATGTGTTTATTTATGGACATTTATTTTATTTAATTAATAGTTTTTTATACATATATCTTATATTTTAAATTATTGGTTTTAGTTTTTAAAATCTTGAAACTCTAATTATAATATACGCCTGTGTCAACATACCTTGTGACCATTTTATTTTAAGTTGTGTTAAAATTTCATAAACTTTTTTATTTTTTGATAATTATGTCAACTATGTTAAGCACCATTTTTTTGTGGATTATAACTTATATGTGACGGTTTTGATAAATATACAAATTTATATTAATTAAATTCCATAGATATATGTATTCGTATTCGATTATGTTTTTTAACGTTCATTTGTTTTTATTTATGTTCATAGATGTTTCATTTTCTGAACGGTTTTTGGACACATTAAGTTTTTTAATAAACGATCAAACACACAAAAGAAAAAAAAACCTTGTTTAGTTAGCACTCGTGAACGGTTCATAAAAGAAAGGTTTTTATTTCTTAATTAAAAACGTAATGTTTGTGTTCATTTGATTGGTTTATAAGTTTATTTACAACAATATATACGAAGAACGGAAGAAACATTTTCTTGATTGAATTCTATATGAAGGCTAAAGCAGACTTTTCTTTTATTTCCATAGATACGTACAACGATCTAATAAGAAATAATATATTACCTAAACTAGCACACTTCTCAAAATTCAAAAATATATAAATATAACATTCATTAATCGATCTTTTCATTTTACTTAACAACTTGATTTTTTTTTTGTTTTACTAAACAAGTTGATAAAGTTTTATTTTGTTAACACGTGAAAATATATTAGATGTTATAACTCTTTAATAAATTAGTAATTAGGTTTTATATCATATTAAATGCAAAATTATTAACATAAAAATTTTGGTACACCAATAAATTAATTAAATCTTAGAAGTGATCACTGTACTTTAATATAAATGCTGGAGAAGTTTTTTCTGAATTGTAATTTCTTTCTCTTATATAATATATTAACTACTAAGCTTCAATTCTCCTTACCATAAAACAAATAATTAAGATAGCATCCTACTTTTACAAGATATATATGGAATATGGTTGATATATTTCGTTTAATTAATTAATAATTAACTTTTGAATGATCGCTCCTGCATGTTATGATTCCTAGCTAGTAATTAAGTTGTCTCATCTACCTATTCTAATAATTAAGTAACACATCCACATGTTATCAATTTAACAACTCCACATAGGTGTCATGTTCTAAATTAATTTGATGGAGAATTTTTAGACGGGTCATGGTATGCTCCATATTCGAAATAACCCGATATGTTTAAATTAAAAATTCACAAATTATCATCAATTATCTCCTAATTAACCCGATATGTTCAAATACAAAATTTACCAATTATCATGATCTATATCTTAACCCGATATGTACCAAGTATCATGAATTATCTCCTAACCTAATATGTTTAAATAAAAAAACTTATCAAAAATTATTATGATTTATCCTAACCAAATATGTTCAAATTAAAGTTTTTACCAATTATCATTAATTATCTCATAACTCGATATGTTCAAATAAAAAAATTAACAATTATCATGAATTATCTTCTAACCCGATATGTTCCAATAAAAATTTACCAACTATTATAAATCATATCCTTTATTGTAACATATAATTTTTTATATGAATATATTTGTAAATATCCAAATCGATTTAATAAGAGATATGTTAAAAATAAATTTGATATGTAAATTGAGTTAAAACCTATAAAACTAAAATCCGTGTAGTACACGGATACTAATCTAGTGTCATATATATTGTAGTTAACATATATTTAATTAAATAGTTTTAGGTGATTTTAAAGATAACACATGTACGTGATTGTGTCCATCTATATTTTTAAGAGAAATAGAGATATAAGTATGTATCCTTATAACTACACTAGGTTTAATATACCGTGTGTTACATACGAGCTAAATAATAATATTTATAAAGAAATCATAATTATTATGTTTAAAATTTTGTAAGTTATTAAAATTTAAAGATTTTGCTCTATCAATTTATGCATGGTGTAAAATTTCATTTAATTTTTACCTCCAAAACTTCATATTATAGAAATTTTTACCTCCAAAACTTCATATTATAGAACAAAAAAAATTTTCCCCTAAAAAATTTGCCTCCTAAAAGGCTAAAACCTTGAAATATTAGATAGATTGGTGGCTAAATATTAGAAGCTAGGATTTAAAAATTAAAAAACATTAAAACTTTTTAGTATATTCACATAATCACATACAATTTAATTACCGGCCAACAAATCTCCCAAATGCATGTGTTTGATCGATCGATTTCTTTAAAAATAGATCGATCGATTGTCCAAATATATAAAGGTTCATTAATTATAGGCTTTCTAGCCATTAATTATCGTCAAGGTCAGTACCAGTTCGGCATTTCGCAACATGGTTGAGACATATAGTCGATCGGTGATATGTCGCGGTTATTGAAGACTAGATTTAGTACTAGCTAGTGTATACACACGGATTGATATAAAAAAATAAATATTTTAATAATGAACTAATATTAAGTTACTATAAATGATTTTTTAAATACACATTATTAAGTAAGAATAATTTAGTAATAAATTAAAAAAACATATTCATTCTCTATACTTTTTAAATAAACAAAAAAAATTAATATTCTAAATTCAAAAATTAAATAGAAAAACCAAAATAACAAAATTTGTTATTAATGAAATAAAAAATTAAAATAGAAACCAAAAGGTAACACCTATAATTTCCCTCTTATTTTTTATTTCCTTAATTTTCCCTCTCATTTTTTCCACTCAAAACATCATTGATAGCCCTCTAAAACCTTATTTTATTAGATAGATACGATTTATTCCCATGTTTTTAATTAAGTTGTTTACGTGTGAGGAAAAAGTTGATGCATGCTAATTCATTAGTAATTAAGTCCCCCAAAAGTTGCATTATGTTATGTATAATCCCATTAATTAATTACAACCTAGCTTGCTAATTATTTTCATATGTTGTTATTCACATTCACAAATATATTTAGGCCCGGCCAATTGATGCACTAATTAAATTGGTTAATGGAACCTTGTTTTAGGCCAATAATTCAGTTATAAAAACAGTGGAAACAGTAATACCTAACCTGAAACTATAATAAACCCTAGGGTTTCTCGTATAAGCTTTTGCGAAAAACATGCACATAGTTCTTATTGCTTCAACATCAAACGAAAACAACCTTTCTTTTGTGTATGGCATAACCAACATCGTTTTCTCATCACCAACTGGTTCGGCAAAAGTCTGAACATCACCGGATGGTGGTGGATACCATGGTTCGATGTGTTTAGTTTAGCGATGAAAGGTGTAGAGAGTGACAAAAAAAGAGAGATACTATGAAATGAAATTGTTGGAACTGAAAATCAAGAGACTTTGTAGTGAAGATATGAGCAAAAAACGGAACCGTTGAATTTTTCTTACTAATTCAAATCAAATAAATCCTCAAACATTTATAATTATATGCAACTAACCACACCAATATAGATTATTTAAAATACAACATTTAAAATTAATGTATGGAATTTGTATTTGATCAAAGTGATAATCAGATTAAGCATTATATAGTTGTACTTTAGGTAGTAAATGCTTGAACATACAGAAATGCATATTGATTCAGTAACATTTTAACACCAAATTGATCGTAAAATTTTTGCGATTAAAATGACAGGTTTCAATAGGTTTGACATCAAAACGGATTTAAATTGACATGCTAAAGACTAAAAATAAATTTAATGATTCTAAATGAAGGATGTAGTGTGTAAAACTTAATGATGATTTAAAAAATTCAGGGATTGTAGTGTAATTTGTTTTGAGGGTTAAATTGAAAATTGTGTCAAATAGACTAAACTACCCCTAAAATTGATTGTATATCATGTAGTAAAAATTGTACTTGTTCTTATAATTAAGGTATCTTAAAATGCCCTTCTAATCCTTTTTATATATAGTATAGATAAGTTTCTAGCTAGCTTGTAGCTCTGTAACTAATTAATCGATCATTTAATTTATTAACAATTAGTTACTGATCCGGCCACTAAAATAAAGCTAAGGAATTTATAATGTAATTGAATGTCGGGTACGTTATTTTCTTAGTCTCCTAGTACGTACGTCTTCATGATCACACATATATATGTACGTGCTCAAAATTAAGGTCGGTGATCGAGGATATTAATACTAGCTATTGGCCAATGGTACGTACGTGCACATTAAATTTCTCTAGAAGATCTTATAATTATAATTTCTGGACACTGCCTAACAAGTAACAAAGAGCGAAATGTGAACATTATCACTTCAATGACACTTGATTTGTCATCTTTAACTTCCAAAACGTACTATCAATTTCAACTAAAAGCAAGTTATAAGTACTTATTGGTATTCACCTCGATCACGAGATTTGTACGCACTTTTAAAAATATGAAACATGTTTCAAAACAAGATTGAGGGAATGAATCCATATGATGACAAATGGCGACGGATCGATTACCAACCCATGATCACCATACGCTCATAATTAACCACCGAAAAATATTGATAACTAGGGATCTTAAATTTTTTTAATTAGTTTGACGGAACAATTAATTAAGCTGCTGCAATTAATAAATTGATATTTTCGTAACATTAAAGCTAGGTTGCATGCATGGGTACAATCTGCTTAATTATCTAAATTAGTATCACTGCAGACGGATATGATTATTGATCGAGGACCGGTAAGCTAGTCAGATAACTTTACTACATGCCACAACCAAATGTATGTGGATTACCCGGCCAATAGTAACTACCATCTCCCGGTAACAGTTCATCAATCACATTGACTTTGTTAACTGCTGATGAATGTAATTTATTAGACGCGACTACTAGCAAGATGCATGCCAAATCCTTAGTGTATATAATTAAACACGGTATCAAGATATATAATAAGATGCATATAGGAACCAGTTAATTAATTTATCGGCTAGCTAATTAACTAGACCTTCTTTTGTTTGGGTCGGGTTTATATATATATGTTGGCTGCATCAGGAAGGAAAATGATGTCCACGTGACAGCAACACTTGAACCAAACTTGATTTAATTATATATCTATCTAGCTACCTCACAACCCCGGCCTAAAGATATGATACTATTGATACTTGCTTTTGCATATTACCTAAATATTTAATCACACCATTCGATCATGTAATTAAGTAATAGTTTAATAATACTACAAGGACCTATACATGATTTTCCACATTTTTAATTTAACAAACCTCTTCTTGATCTATGCTTCTAGCCACGACTATAATTAACTAAATATATATAATTTAGTCAATTACAGAAAATATCTCATGGTTAGTATTAATTGCGTATTACACTTCATTTTCCCAACCTTATATTCAATTCCAACTACTTTTTGTTTTTAATTTATTTTCAAATTAAAGAGCTCATGATAATTAACCTAGTTCAATTTTCTATTTTGTAACAACAAAACAAATAAAGTCTAACTATTTAGAGTAACCCAATGACACAATGTGATCTTATACGCTCTACGACCATATGCATCACTAGGTAGCCTAAACCCACCTATTTCAAAGAAAACCCGACTCCACTTCGGAGAAAAACCCACTAGCGCGCTCGGCTCAAAGGTTGAACTTGAATTGCTACAAGTCTTCCTTCATTACCTCATTGTCCCTCTCAAAGTGTTGCTAGTTGCCTCTGGATCTCTTTTGAATAATTTAGAATTCTTATCACTACATATATCACATTGGTGTCAAATACAATATATACAATTTAGATGAATGAAATGCATGTTACCAGCAGAATGTCTGTAACAATCAAGTTCTTACTATGTACTTTAGCTTAGACGCACGATATATAAATTGTGAAGAAAGGGTAATCATCAAAGGCAAAATTTTAAATTATGTAAAACTATATATCATCTTCTCTAACTTTGTTCAAATGAACTTTCTTATGATATACCAATGCGCGCTATATCTTACGATATACCAGTGTTTTTAAAATCGGACCGACGTCGGTCAGAAGAATAACGGTTGAACCAGTAAATATGATAACAACCAATTATATACAAAGATTAAAAATAAGATTTTATAATCAAATTTGAGTATGTATAGTATAACAAAAATTATATATTTTTTCTATTTAACATTCTTTATTTATTTTTATTTTTTTTCAAAAAACAAACATATATATAGACAACAAGTTGCATCGCTAACCCTTTTAATACTTTCTTTATAAAATTTTGTATGTTTTTTTCAAACATTTTATCTGTTTAATATCGATCTATTAATATTACAAATTAATACATCTCCTACTAACTTTTAGTAACTCATTCATGATAGAAAACTTTTATTTTATCATTATCAATAATATTGATCGAGGATATATATATATATATACCATCAAAATTTTATCATTATCAATAGTTTACATATATGTACATACATTACGTACGTAATTAATATACCATCAAAAATTTATCGCATGATTTCTTCAAAAAAAAAAAGTTATTTAAGATGTACGTACCAAAGGCTGTATTTGTATTTTGATCAGGTCATGATCCCTTTATAATTAAGTTAGAAATTTATTTGTCTAAAATTTTATATTATACATACGTACATGCATATTCATTATCTCGGTTTTTATATCATATCTTTGTTTCACATGAATTGTAAATTTATTATTAAGTAGAAATGAAATAGAATAACTAATTAACTTTGCCCCTAACTCACCCACCACCTAGCTAGCTTCTTCGTTTTAAAGTTCTCACGTGCAATTATCCTACCACGACTTTTATCCGATTTCAATAATCAAAGGATGACAAAGATAACATAACTATTTTGTTTTATATATATTTATTTAATAAATTATAATACAATTTTGTTCCTTAATTATATGATCGAGTTATACTACATGCATGTCACGATATGTTTATAACCATTTTCGTTAAAAAAAAAGCAAGTTTTAGCTAACGTAGGCCATGAACAATGTTAATAATATATGTATTCATTAACGACTTTTTTTTATCATATTTAGTTCAAATAAATTTTAACAAAGATAAATGATGTTGATATAATACAAAAACATATATATATATCTACAAGACGGACCGGCCATATATATATATATATATATGTATCTTCAAAGGTACGTTCATGAGGTGGCCGGTAGTCGGGCAGGTGAGATGGAAAAGAGATCAAGGAGGTAGCTAGGCCAACTTTTTAGTGCAATATGATCGAGTATACACCTGCTAATTATTAATCCTACTTATTATATATATTTGTTCATTACTTGTGAAACTTGAGCTCTCAAGGTAACGTACGTATTTGGAGAATTTTTATATAGTAATATTTATATTAATTTATAGCTAAGTTGACCTAAAGAAGTATGAAAAAGTATCCTGCCAGTGACACTAGCTTCAATTTTATATAACTTTATATTTGGAAACGACTTTTGTACATCTGATCGAATTGATCTCTCTCACACATATTTACACCTACATGTAGAAGAATATATATGTGATGTAATTAAGTAATTAATAATATAAAAAATTATGTATGCATTAAGAGTGTGGGTGGTGGAATGAGTCAGAGAGCAAGCGTCGCCGCAGCAAGCTCGATCTAACGCATATATATATATATATAGTTATATATATTTTTTTAATTTGTAAATAAATAAGCCAGCCCGGCCGATCGATGATGTACGTAATTAATTTGGGCATTGACCAAGGTTTCATATATACTCTTTGTTTTCTTCGTTTGTTTGATCCCGATGCAACATTACATTACATTACATTTTTTTATCTATGATTATGTATCTCACAAGCTAGCTAGCTAGCTAGGAAACCAAAAAAAAATTAAAAATTAGGTACGTGGTTTCTGTATCGATATAGCAGCATATATACAACCAAAAGTACGTGCAACTAATAACCCTAGAAAGTGTCATAGTTTTCACTAAATATTAACACACAATACAATTATTATTACAATTAAAACAAGTCTTGTCTTTTTTTCCTTAATACTTTCATATTTTGAAAGTTAAATTAATTACCAAAACTAAAATATGTAAAAATCTATACCACCGGTTCGGTTTCCACGTTTTGCTCCATGTTCCAATTAAACCACAAACCTACCATATATATGTCTACGGTTTGAACACTTCAGTTTGTACGGTTTGAGATATATGTTTTAACCCGACCAATACGTCTTTAGTTTGCCGGTTTAGACGGTTTATATATAACCCTACTTAGTTACGCTAGTGGAAGTACTTGATGCGTTTATATTTAACATTTTTAAATAGTGATATATGTTTTATAAAGCTATATATACCGAGGAAATATCGTTAGTAAAGGTTATATCGAGGAAATGTACATCATTTTACAGAGCTTTAACTAATATTTTCTCTGGACAAGACTAATTTGTTGTAGCGATTTATGTTTATATAAAGCTACTAGTTAGCGACCATGTGCTACCTGTGGGTTAAATATGTATATAAATATAAATATTTATAAACATCTTAATCATGGTTTATTGTAATAATTTTGATCATAAATGACACCAAAAATACTTGACCAATATGAAATATGATACATGATTTACTCCCTTTTTCTTCTCATTTGTCCATGCCGTCCTTCTCCGAAGACGAATTAGACTTGCATATTTATTACAGATCACTTTTTTCCTTGATGTCACAAGGTTGTATACAGTCGTAGATCTTGTTACTACAACATAACTTTAACTAATATTTTCTCTTGTTTTCACTTTAGTGACCATAGATTTCGTCACACCCACCCATATCAACCCCGTTCATTCTTATAAAAAATTGTGCATCTTATGGCATTTCTCTAGCTATAACTTTAATACAACTAGCTAGTAAAGCTAAATAAACACATAACTTTAAACATTTTTTTTCTAACAAATCTTATATAATGAATTATGATTTATGATATGTAGGTCAACGCAGTGTATCGAATCTCAAACTATTACAAATCATGATCTCACTTTCCAATAAAAATAGAATTAAAGCGCTTCTCTAAAAAAATGCTAGAGATTAAAATTAAACACCTTTTTTCTAGGGCTGTAAACGAACCGAACTTTCAGCGAACAGTTCGTGAACCGTTCGGCGGGAAGTTCGTTTGTGTTCGTTCGTTTAATAAACAAACGAACACGGACAAAAAAATCCGTTCGTTAAGCTAAACGAACGAACATGAACATAGGTTGTGTTCGTTCGTTTACGTTCGTGAACGTTCGGTAACTTGTTCGTTTACGTCCGTTCATTTAAGTTCGGTAGTTAATTATGTTTTTAAATTTATATTTATCATTTAGGTGAATACTTTACTGTTATAGAGACAAATATAGTCATGGTAACATAACTTTTGCTGTTAATGAAGCATATTATGGTCATGTCTCATGGGTTTGAATGTGTGTTTATAAGTTTAATTTGCTTCTTAAGGCTTATTTGATTTTGTTGTATATGAAGTTTAATTTGGAATAAGATTAATCAAGAAACAATGACTTATTAGGATACTAATTTGATATAGTGGCTTAATCGAGGTTATGAATTTTGTTATTATTATTTTTGTGTTTTATATCCTTTTCTTATCTAACTTTTCTTTATTGTAACAATCATAGTAAATCAAAGATCTTGGTCTCTTGGTGTTGATGTGGTTAACGATAATTATTGGTATAATTATGACCTATTGATTAGTTGTCATGTTAATTAACTTTGAATAATTGTCTAATTTGGTCAATCTTAATTTATTATTTTGGTGGTGATGTTAAATATTAACAATTTTTTGTTAATATTTTATAGTCAAACGTTCCTTTGTGTCCGTTTGTGTTCGTTTTGTACGTTTGTGTCCATTTGTGTCCATGAACAAAGTTCACGAACCATTCGTGAACAACTCTAAAACCTTAACAAACGAACACGGACAAATTTTTCTGTTCGGAACTTGTTCGCGAACAGTTCGTGAACAACTTAAAACCTTAACAAACGAACACGGACGAGCCTCGTCCGTGTCCGTCCGGTTCGTTTACAACCCTACTTTTTTCTAACTAATCTTATATATTTTCAAGTACAAATTACATTTTTCATCCTTTACGTTTATATCTTTTTTTAACAATAATCTTTTTTTGGTAAAATTTTCACCAAATGTCTTTTATGATAATAAAATGTTACAAAGTTGGTCATTTACTCTAACCTCTGTTAAAAAAATCCCGTTAAAGTGTGTCACGTGCAGATCATGTGAGCGCAAACCTGTATTTTCTCAACCCTTCGACAACTTATATTTAATATAAGTTGGGGTTTTAATCAAATCATAAGTTGTAAATGGCTTAGGAAATTAAAATACAAATTTGCCCTCACGTGATCTACACGTGACACATTTTAACGAGATTTTTTAACGAGGTTAGAGTAAAGGACTAACAACGTAATGTTTTTCAAACATAATTAAAGAACGTTTGGTGAAAAGTTTAGAAAAAAAAACAAATAATAAAAAATAATATAAACTTAAATAATAAAAAATAATATAAACTTAAAGGATGAAAAATTTAATTTGTTCTATTTTTAACATGTAATCGCTTAAAATATATATATGTGTAAATAAACATATAACTTGATAACATAGGAACATTAAAATCAGAAATATATGATCGAGTAAATATGTCAAATCGATCATGTAATTAATCTAATTGACTAATGGAGGATAGCTAGCTTCATCCGTAGCCTGCTTGCATGCGCTTGTAAAAATAGGTTTTGTCCATCAGAATTAGTCGTTAATATGGTTGTGGTTAATGTGTTTTTCGACGGATCGGTTACCGGCCATAAGATAGACCAAACCTACAATATTAACATAGCATGTGCAATTAAATAATCTTCAGCGGGTTGCAAATATTTTTTTTCTTATTTAACCTAGCTAGCTCCGTGCCACATTAAAAAAATTGGGTTTCATAATTAAATAATTATATTTTAAAACTGGCTTATTCATTGGCTACTATATAGCCTGAACTGAAAAGCAAATTAAATAACGTGTAACGATGAGCAAATATTGTTGACGCATAATATTAGATCATCCATACTATAGGCTACACCTAGCAATCAAGTTTTTTTATTTTATGAGTTTAAGATCGATGTTACAATTAATAATATATGTAGACACGCATAACATGATATTATTTATGACCGATCATCGAGGTCCAGTCAATCGGATTGATCTTGAAGATGCGGACAAAGTTATTAAACAAATGGGAGTTTTTTCCCAAACTAGTGTAGTTAGGAAACTTATTTACCAAATAAGTGTACTTATAAAAATATTTACTTAAATGGATGTTTTGTTATATTTTTATTATTTAATATTATTTTATTGTTTCTCTCTCTAAAGTTTATTAGGTAAACTTTAAATCATTAAATATTCATTACTTTATATATGTTTTTTTTTTAATTTAATTAACTTTTATTAACACTCCGTAAGAAATACAATCAAATATGTATATACTTAAAACTGAATTAATTAGTCTCGTAAATCAAAATATATATGTGCCCATACAGTAATCAAAGTTTTATATTTTTATTAATATAATATAATTTTTAAAACATTAAATTACTATTAGTATGATACTACTTGTTAACTCATTACATGTTATTAATATTTTTAATTATTTAAAGATATAAAAGTAACCGTTTTAAAAAACTTATTATTTTTGTGAAAAAAAAAATCATAATGTCACCAACGTAAAGGTTGCGACTAATTCATACACATGTCATGTCGAGCATGAGCACTACCCGTTAATATCAACAACATAATACGTGTAACAAAACAACAAATGCGTCTCGTGTGTGAACTATACGTTAGTGTCATAAAGTTAAGTACCTAACGCATGTAAAGAAGTCACAAATGCGCCACATTACACAACGATATGTTTAATAACTCATCTATTTAAGTGGGTTCTTAACTCAATGTTTTATGAAATTGTTTCCAAATATTGTTTTCAATAAAAAGTCATAGATAAACTAACAAGAACTTTTGATTTACTTTTGTATGTGTACATGTATTTTGCTTCTATTTGGTGCAGCTTTTCTTTATGTTAAAGAATTACATAAATTTTTTAAAGTACCACTTAATTATATGCGTATATTGTTTATCCATGAAAAGTGATTAATAAGTACTTAAAAAATTAAATCAAATAAATGCTATAGTATTAATGATTTAATGATTTAAAGTTATCCAATAGATATAGGAGTGAGAAAAATTAATATATTAGTTAAAATAAAGATATATAAAAAACACCCGTTTTGGTAAATAGTTTTCTAAGTACACCTATTTGGTAAATAAGTTTTATAATTACACTAGTTTGGGAAAAAAGTCAAACAAATGGAATATTGGTTAGGTTCTAATTTAAAGTCTAACTACGTATATTCACATCGCCTCATCTTACGTGACATTTGTTATATGTGCAGGTTATTATTTCTTGCAAACCTTACAAATTAACAACCCACAAACAAAAATGTAACACAACACGTATACAAAACACAAAAAATAACAAAAGACAACCAACAAATAAACGTACACATGACATTACACCAATATCAACACAACATCTCAAACAATCAACCAATAGCAACATATACAACAGCTCAAGTCATACACAAAACAATATTTCATAACGTCAACCAATAGGAACACAACACCTCAAACCAACAACCAATTAGCAACACTACACCTCACACAAAACACTATTCATAATGTTTGTCTTTCAACAGGTAAATTAATTTGGCATACTCCTCGTCTCTCACTATAATCCAAATATCTCTTTACGTGGTCGGGATGGGATGTAAATTGGCTTCGTTCAATGGTGGTAGATGGTTGGGCTGAAACAATACCACAATCGGCTTGGATACGAGAAACTGGGTTCATAAAGCCACGTTTAAAGCCGCACGATTTGTGGGTTTGAATGTTATAAGCGTTGATTATCAATCGAATAAATAAAGGTTGTTATTTCAAGATACCTGTAATACGAATTTTTTTTTCACAAAATGTTCGGCAGATGCTTCGAATGACAAAAAAACTTTTCATAGAATAAAAACACATAATATTCTTAATTAAATAATTAATTTTGAGTAAAATGTTTATTTTATTTTATTTTGTATAAAATGTGTTGAAATATATATATATATATATATATATATATATATATATATATATAGAGGAGAGTTATCCTACATAGTGTTGAAAATCTAAGAAGGCTAAGAAGGATTTATGACCTTTAGATCTCTCTTTTAATGGTTGAGATCAATTTGTAGGAAAAGAAATTGGTGGAAGGGTACATTAGTCATAGCCACTTTTGTTGACTTTCTCTCTCCACATGCAAGGCACATGCCAATTCCCCCACTTTTTTTAAAACTTTCATAACTTTTGGATACGATATTATTTTTTAAAAAAAATTACACCAAAAAAACAAGTGTTTTGTTATCTTTAAAACGCGTATAATATTGATATATAAAAAATAAAAAAAAATTTCGGTACTTGTCTAGTCCTTGTGTAATATCATGTGATTGTGTTATATTATAACTAGTGAAATATCACTTTTATCGGTTCATTCTTAAGTCATTATATAATATCATCTTATTTTAAATATTTGTTGTGTCATATTATGCATTTAGAAATTATCACCGTGTCACAAATTGTTAATGTGTTTAAGAAATGTTTAAAGACAACGTCATTTTTTGTTACAAAGTGTGAGAATGACACAATGGTAAACAAAGAGACAATGGTAAACAAAGACACAATGACACTTTTAAAAAAATTATAACTCACAATATAAATCAAATTTGAAAAAAGTGGTTCGGAGACCTTGTTCCCCATGTATTCCTCTTTCAGAAAATAAATAAACGAAAAATTTAAAAAAATTAAAAAAATTACCGTTTTTTTTATTTTTTAAATTAGACACAATGAAAAAAGACACAATGAGAAAATAGTAGTTTTTTTAAGTTTTGTTTATTTACTTTTTAAGAAAATTGATGTGAGAGCAAGATCTTTGAAATACTTTTTGTGTTATTGTGTAATTATTATTAGATCATTGTGTAATACTTGTCAAATAAGATTACACAATGACCCGATGAATGACACAACAACCTTACGGATGACACAATCACACAATGACCTGACGAAAGACACAATGACCTGACGGAAGACACAATGACCTGACGTTAGACACAATTAGCTGAAAAATTGTGAAAAAAAAGTTCGTTTTTTATATATCAATATTATACGCGTTTTAAAGAGAAAAAAATACTCGTTTTTATGGTGTAATTTGTTTAAAAAAATAATGTCGTATGTAAAAGTTATAAACGTTTTAAAAAAGTGGGGGAATTGACATGTGACTTGCATGTGGAGAGAGAATATTTAAAAAAGTGGGCATGACTAAAATACCCCCTCTCCTAATTTTCCTAGATGCCACATGTCAATCTTTTATTGCTTCTTAGCCTTCTTAGATTTATAACACTATGTAGGTGAACCTCACTCTATATATATATATATATATACATATATATATATGACATTTCACAAGTTTCTAGAAATATATTATATTTCATAAATTTATAGAGATATATATCTATGAAATTCACTCTATATATATGTATGCGTTATATTACAAATAACTTTTACCATGTTAAACGCAGAAAAGCATCAGCATACAACACATATCTTGAGGCGTGCGTCAATATAAATTCTCACACAATCATGACACTTGTATAAATATTATAATTTTATGCTAGCTATTTATATAAACACAATAACATACATGCAGGGATGGATAGAGAGAAAAATACATATCAAATTAAGTACTTGAGAATTACCAAAATGGAGAGAAACCTTTATTTATTCGATTGATAATCAACGCTTATAACATTCAAACCCACAAATCGTGCGGCTTTAATGGAGAGACCACAATCAGGGTTTGAGTGTTATGCGAACGGCGGGTTAATTCTCGCTCCCTTGGTTGTGGGTGACCTATGAGCTGATTGCTTCCTGTGTCTTGCTTTTGTGACGTGGGTGTCACAGGCCGGTTAGCGAGTCCGGTATACTCGTTTTTTTTTTTTTTTAATTACCAAAATGGTCATGGGTGAATTTTTAAAGAAAAAATATAAGATTAAAACTTTAAATATATAAAAATCTTTAAACATTTCTATATATCTTTTACATACATTAACCTTTTTTTTTTTAATTTGCACCGTTAGATCAAGAATGTCAGTATCTTTCATTTGACTATAGATAACGTTATAAAAAATAAAAAAAAAATGTTTTTTTATTACTTTCAATACTGCATATATATAGTATACAATACGTATGTTTTTAAATTATAAAAATAAATAAGGTGTTGTTATGCACCTAAGTTATCTGAGAAATCATTAAAACTAGAGTAAATTTCGGTTTTCGTTCCCGTGGTTTGAGCTTTGTAACGGTTTTCATCCAAAACTTAAAAAATGCTCAATATAACCATTGTGGTTCCAAATTTGTCCCAATTAGATCCAAACCTCTAACACCGTCAAGTTTAACCGTTACTCAGCCCTCACTTGCCTCTCACGTGAGGGGCATTTTTGTCATTTAACCCCACCATTTGCATAGGTTTCTTGGTTGATATATGCAAATGGTAGAGTTAAATGACAAAAATGCCCCTCACATGAGATGTAAGTGAGAGCTGAGTAACGGTTAAACTTGACGGTGTTAGAGGTTTGGATCTATTTGGAACAAATATGAAACCACAATGGTTATATTGAACATTTTTTAAGTTTTGGATGAAAACGTTACAAAGCCCAAACCACAGGGATGAAAACCGTAATTTACTCTTAAAACTACATAGTTTTGATAAACTAACTTAAATCTTTTTTTTTACTATTTTAATTGGAAACAAAAGTTCCCCGACATTTATTTCGATTATGCATCACAAAAAACAACGTTGTCATGCCTCAATTACATTAAGATTCTCTCATATAATCATATTGAGTTATGTACTAAGTTACTTGTGAAACCATCAAAACTACACAATTTTGATTAAAAAAAAAACTTAAATCTTTTTTTTTTTTAATTGGAAACAAAAGTTCTCTGATATTGATTTTGATGACGCATCACGAAAAACAACATTGTCATGCCTCAATTCGATTAATTTGGAATTTCTCATATAATCGTACTGACATTGCTAGCAATTACGTACATGGTCCACATTATGTGATGTAATATGAGTATGTGCAGCAATGACATATCATAATACCAATTATATGAGTCAAACTACATTAATCTGTTAGTTGGAATTGAGAAGCCAAATTAAGGCACGAACGCTTTTTAGAGGGCGAATAATCTTTTACTAGAATAAATGACGATTAGTGAGTCAATGACAACCTCTGTTAATGACTATAAGATTTTGTCGCTAGCAAGATTTGAACTTGTGACCAAGTCACCGAGCCCTCCTTGACACCACCAACAAGACGACAAGTGCCACTGGACCAAATGGCAACTATAGGTTAAACGTCTAAATAGACGGGTCGTTTACCCATTTTATAACAAATCTGATCAAGCAAATGTCTGATCTTTTTATGAAGAACACAAAGCCTACATAGATGACAAAGGAAATCTTCTAAGAAATGCGATCGTGAATTCATCAATTTCGTGTTTCCATAACGTTGCATGTTTTTTATTTCTAAAATTGTTGGAGAAGTTGGATTATTTCTCGGATTTAACATGCATTAGTTGACTTGCCAGAAGGAATAAAGTCATAAACTACAAGAAAACAAATGACCTTCGAAAAAATCCATTAAAAACAAGAAGTGTTATTTTATCTCATCGTTGATAACAAATATGATTTGGTTGAGAAAAAATGAGTGGCCTTTTAGCTGAAAAGATAAACTGTTACGGTCTGTGAAGAGGTAAAAACAATTGTTCTTAAAAGAAAAAATTTTCGGGTAACCCGTAATTTGCATTTTGCAGTGATGTATATTGTATAGCATCCAAAGGAGCCGATTCTAGGGAATAATATAGCAAACGACTTACGACTCTACTACAGGAAAACAATCGGCCGATTCTAGGGAATAAGAAACAAGACGACTTCACGACCCTCCTACAGACAACGTAACAAATACTTAGGCTGGCCATTTAATATTTCAATTTGTGGTTAGAAACTGGGTATAAAGATTAGGCCGGCCATTAACTAAAACTTTAAAGCAACCAGCCGTCTGTCTGGCCTTTATAAATCAAACTCCCATTGACCTTTGTTATGTATTTAATTTTTTAAAAGGGTTGAATGTATATGGTTTTTTATGGCCATTTTTTTGGTTTTAAAGTTTTTAACATTCCAAGCATCAAAGAAAAAATTGTTCAAACTTCAAAGTGTTGTAATCAAACTGTTTACACGGGTCTAGATGGCCCAACCAGACCTATACTTAATGTTCAACCAAGATATTTATTAAAACCAGTTCAACCAAACCGTGAAGTTATGCACCCACATTAAGGTGATTTTAACATTTTTCTATTAGTTATAATTACCATGTCATCAACATAACAAATAGGGTAAAGGAACTTACTGAGAGCAAATAGGATGAGATAAGGATAAACAGAAATTCGACCTTATCCGCTCCCAAATAGCTCATGAAAGTGATTAAGAACACATAGGGTAAAAGAACTATTGAGATAAAAGACAACAAAAGTAAAACCTTTTTTTTCTTTCTTAAACTTTAAAATTAATAATTAACCATAAGCTATACCGTTTAATACTTTAATTTCCTATTCTCTTTTCTGGTTGCAAATCTAACCTTAAAAGGTCAGAAAATCTCAGACGTGGATTAACAGGGGTAAACATGGATTTACAGCAGCAAGCTATAAGAGACCCATATCATATGTACTTATTCATATTCGCTCATATCCCCCCCCCCCCCCCCCTCTTCTGACTGCAAGAATTTCAAAACTTCCAAATCACTTCCTCTCACGACTACTTCCATCCTCGTGTTGATCAAAGAAAAAAACCAGAAAAATAAAATTAAAAAAAAGACCTTTTTTCCAGCATATTCAGAATTCCAGCTTAGAGTCAGATGAAATTTCACCAATCTTTCCAATTTGTGAGTGGAGCGGTATCAGTATCTTTGGTTGAGTTCCTTTAAAGATCTTGGAGGCAGCCTGCGAATTCAGATACTGCACGCAGAATTATAACAAATCCATTCAGAATTTAAGATCAATTACATCCATTCTTTCTACAGATTTGACATGGTTCAGTTTTGACCTATTAGCCCACCTCACCCATCCGTTATGCAAGGATTATAACTGAAACCATATACTAGGATAAATGATGCTTAATTGCATACTGTTAAAAGGTAGCATTTTAAAAGTAATTTTTTTTACCTTACTTGCGTCTCGGTAAAAAGAATTTATCTCCTCTTCTGTAAGGCCTTCCTCTTGGACAGTTTCTTCCCAGCCTAATAAACGTAGGAATCTAGCTTCTTCTTCCTCGGAGCAAAAAATGGGAACAGAGTTTGAGATGTTCTTCCCAGTATTACTAGCAGACTTGGTTGCCACATCAGCATCACCATTGCAGGCCAAATCACCTTTATTCTCACTGTTAGAGTGATGGACCCCACCCAACCCGCCCTCAAGTACAGCTCCACCAGATCTATCACTTGCAGAGACAGATGAGTAAGCAGTATCAGTGGTAACAGGTTGCACAGATTTCTTCCTCATAAGGTTAAAAAAGTCATTTCGGCTTTGAGCTTGAGATGAGGGTCTCTTCTCCAGTGTGACTACACCAGGCTTGCGCTCCGGAACAGCAACGGGTGAATTGTTGTTTCTTAATGGAACAGGTCCCACGACAGAGGGTACAGCAAGAGGGCTGTTTGGTAATTTGTCACCAGCAGTAGGGCTCAAGTTATCTTTTGCAATTGGAGTGACACCATTCCTTTCACGTGATGGTTTAAGCACGTGAAGTTTTCCCAAAGTGGATGTCTTTGTAGAGTCAAACTTTGTAGTAACGGCTCGGGGAGAGTTGACAAGGTGAGAACTCTGAAGCTGTGCCTGAGCTACCTTTGGCTTTTGTTTATCAGAGGTGTTTAATGCCTACAAAAAATTTAGACAAAGATAAATACACATTTGTTGTATCAATTTCATGAAACCAATTAGGGGCTATATTTTTTAACAGCAAATCCTAGACCTTCTAAAATAAATACACCAAAATATGCACAGTGCAAGATTTGAACCCTCAACGTTTTGGTTGTGGGATACACCGCTTAACCACCAGAATGTCCCCTTGAGACATCAGGGACTATATATGGTTTTTATTTCTCCTTTGTAGGTTTTCTACTCTTACCTTAAATTTCCCCCAAACAACAAAATAGAACATTCACATAAATGTGTTACAGTTGGGCATATTAAATATGTAACAATCATATTCAAGTGACTGTAGAAAATATATTTGATTGTATTTTGTCAACATCCACATTAATTGTATGATAAGTAAAGAATCATTAATACGTTTCAACCAAAAATATGTCAATTTATGGTGCAATATATCCATCACAAATACTCCTGTTTATCCAAGAATTATGTTGCAATATATCCATCACAAAACCATCATGCAAGGGAATAATGTCATCATGAAAACAATAAATTATGTTGCAATATATCCATCACAAAACCATCATGCAAGGGAATAATGTCATCATGAAAACAATAAAGTACCGGGTTACTTCTACTATATACACTAAGCATACGAGATTATCTTTTGGTACTTTTCATTTGGAGTTATTTAGGAAGTTTTACCCCAAATCAGAAAATACATTGATATATTCTTTGGTGTGAAAAAAGAGCCTATATGGATGTTCGTTTGGCGGGAAAAAAGCTTTAGTTTGCGCGAGAATGTTAGGTATTCATGGACACACACACAATCAGAAAATAATAAGTACGAAACACACAAGATTTAAGGTGGTTCGGTGTGACCTACATCCACTATGCTGCAACTAGGGTTCCACTTTTATTACTTTAGGTGATCAAAGGAATTACAAGACCCTACACACACATATATACACTAATTAAATAGACTAGGTTTATCTTTTGGGAACAAGAAACGTTATGTTAGGTAACCTGCCAAATTAACTGATTTGGAACATTATGGCAGGCTGCCTTGGGCCGAAGCCTCCACAAATTCGAACAGAGAATGCTAGTTTCTGAATCTCCCTTGAACAATTTGTAACCCATGCCCAAATTACCGAGATCGAGTATCAGTAGGCTAATCGAATTCCCAATATGACCTAAATAATGCACAACCTGATGTCTTAATGACTACAAAATAATACCGGAACTTTTAAATAATAAATAGAACTACAAAAACAAACCAATCCCATACCGGAACCTCTTTCCTTCAATGAACAAAATATATTTTAACACTTTGCTGCAAAAGCAAAAGCAAAAGCACAAAGAACTTAAATGTATAACTTCTTAATGCTCTCCACTAGTCATTACTCATTAGAACCGATGAGAAAGCATGTGAAAATAGTATAAATGTGCATTTTTTTAATACATGAAAATAATCAACATACATATGTCATGACTCCTAAGCTGTTTTTAACCAGCACTCCAGCAGTAAGTAAATGAAAATGAAAGCTAATAATTGCACCCAAAGCCCTATATGGTAATGTAATAACAATTACCTATTTAGGTAAACACACTTTCTGGAAAGTAAAAGGACAAAGTATTGTTTGGTAATAACATATGAGGCATACATATATGTGGGTGTTGTATATATTAGAAGAAACAAACAAAAAAGATTGAGAAACAGCATGAATTTCAAGTTATGTTTCCATAAGCACCAAGTGCTAAAACGATTGTTATGCTTCCATATGAACGAAAATGTTAAAAGCCATGTGACCATTACTAAACGATTAAAAGCCAGTTATACGTTACGAGTTAGGCAAGAAACAGCAGAAGGTTTAAAAATCAGTCTTACCAAAGCTTTAGGCATGGAAGGAGTCATGGGAATCAGTTGCCTGGATTGCTTAACAGCAAGCTCTTCAAGCCTTTGAGTTCCAACAGACAGCTACATGAACATGAACAAATATAAGTATATGAAACATAATAACAACACATGATGTGAATGTGAAATATGCATCACCTACCTGAGGTGCAGTCTGAGCCCTAGGTGGACCCTGTGCCAAAGTTTCAGCCATGTTCCTACCAGTTGCAATGCTTGTAGTTGTAGAGATGGACGAAGATTGTACATGTACAACAGGTGTGTTGCTTCCATTACTCCCAACTATCACAGGCACCTCAGCCAGTGCTGAGGTCCACCCATCACCGCCAATCACCACTGAGTTACCAAGTGGCAAGCTCTGAATAGCACTACTCAATCCAGGAGACGGGATCCTACCAACTTCAGCATCCGTTTGTTTTTCTTCTGCTCCAAGCGAAGGAAAATCCCTTTCAAATGCAGTCTTTACACCACAAGTGCCGCCACTACTGCTGACACCAGACCTTAAAGCACCACCATTGTTGTAACTATGGCTAGTTTTGTTAACACTATATGAGTCAGCAACTAATTTCCTGGTCCATGACTCACCGCGCTTTGTAGATACACTTGAGTGAGAACGTCTTAACCCTTCTTTCTCAAACCTACTAGGTAAAATGCTGCCCAAAGAATCAAAAGGATCACGATGCCTAATTTCTGAATTTTCTTTATCAGAATACCTATCAAAACTACCGTAAGACCTTAAGTAATGGGACCCATTACTACTAGATCCCCGCCTGAAGTATGAAGAAATTGTCCTTTCTGAAACAGAAGGGCGTCCTATGTCGCTATCACTTATGTTAACAAGAGACTTGTTTCTTGTGGTCTTTTTGACACCTTGTTCATCTACAAAAGAACAATGTCATACACATACAACTATACAAGTACATAACCAAAACTATAAGGGGGTTGCTTGGTTGGCAGAAATTCATTGGAATTCAATAGATAGGATGTTAAATTCCATTCCTTGGTATGTTTGGTTGGCTAAGATAATGAACCACAACTGAAACTAATTCCAACCAAATCCTTTACTTAAAGGAAAACAAAATCCTTCCATATACTAAAATAGATCATAGGAATGTTTTAAATCTTGTATTTTAATGGAAAATTTTGGATATGAATCTTTGTTTAGCATTTGTTAGCTTAACATTTTCATTTGAACATGAATCTATCTTTTATATTTGATAACTTTAAGAGATAACTTTGTCATTTTAGATACTTCAACATTCTACAAATGTACCACATTTAGGAATTTCAAAGAAAACCTTTAACTTCCAATTCCAACATATTCCGCGATCCAGACCACCCCTCTGAATACACTAACTAAAAATATAGAAGAATTACCAGAGTGCAATGATGCGATGCTTAAACTTCCACTACTCTTTAACCATTCAGGTACAAACGTAGGCTCACTTTTTTCCATAGCTAATGCTGAACATCATAAGACCAGAATACCGAACAACAAATGTGCATCCGACTATTAAAGTTCAATCCTTTCCAACAAAATTCACGCTTGCCTCGTCCAATTATAAGATATAAAAAAAGTTCCAAAATTGATCATGTACACCGTGAAACAGTGCTCACTATCCCCATCTACCCTTTGTATCTACCCTCTGTATCTACAACAATTTCAATTCCAATCAAGAACAACCCTTCCTACTTCCTAGTATTTAAAAAGCATCCATATCTCAAGACTGAAACAACTTACCAGACCCTCATCTCATAAATAAGTTCAATCACCACTAACAAATAAAAAAACCGTCTTATATCATCAACAAACACATACCAAACCCCTTATTGATGAACAATTCAATCCCATTACATAGAAACATCAAACCCTAAAATCAAAATCGAAACCCTGACTTTTGTTCGAAAGATACACACACCTGGATAATGTTGAAACACGTATCTAATTAATATCTGAAACGAAATATCAACAGTATTGCTCAAATCCTCAACCGTTGAATCAAACCAACAAAGGAAGAAAAAAAACCCTAATTCGGCAGTGCGATTGGATTGTAATGAAATAAATTGGAGCCGAGAGTATGTTGATTAGATTATGGGAAACGATGAGGAGAGCATGTGTGTATATGTGTAGTGTGTGATTGTAACGGTGGAGTGTGGGGAAGATGATGGATTAAAAACCGCCGGGAAGTGGGGTTTGATTGCGCCGTTTGAAGGACTGAATTGTATGTGTTTATTGTGAGAGAGATGAAGAAGATTGTGATGAAGTTTTTTTTTTGTAGTTTCTTGTTCGGTGTTGTTTTTGGAATTGATGTTGCTCTGTTTGGTGTGAGGGTATTGTGTTGTTATTTTCTAAGCCTAATTAACTTGTTTGATAGTATATTACCATAACTACTATTTTTGAAGGTCGGTGTCTATACACGTGCCCTTCACGTGATTTTTTCTTCTGTCTTTCGTTGGTTGTTTTCTTCTTTGCTTCTAACCATAATCAATCTTGCCTTTTCTCCTATTGTTCTTAGTTGATTTTGCTTTGGATTTCAAGGATCATCGTAGATTTCACTACACCATGCAAGGGTCAGTTGTTGAATGTCGGATTCTTTCTTTTGATTGATGCGTCTTTGACTATTTTGGAGTCGGTAGTTGTTGTCGTAGGTGTTGCGATCCGGGGGCTTTTGGGATCTGATTCTTCAATTAGGGTTGTGACTATTGGGATGTGGGTGTTTTTGGGCTCTAATTCTTCACGATGTTATTCAATTACGACTTTGAACTATTTTGAAGGTTAGTGAATTTTTTCTTCTCTGATTTAGGTCTTTCTATCTTTTATTGCTTTGGATGTTATGGATGTTATGTGCATGTCATTATTTGTTGATGTTTGAGTTGTTATTGTTGCTTTCTACTCTGTGTGTGTGTAAAAAGCTATAAAAACTAATGACCACAAATCACTAATTTAGATATGGTGTGGGTGGGTGTTGCTTTTGATATGTTGAAACCTTTAACACATTGGTACAAGCTTCACATATGCTTGATCTTAGCTGCCAAATATGTAATTAAATTATCAAAGTTATGACTTAATTCAATTCACCTCCAAATGACGTCTAGCTTTTACCTGGCCCAAAAGTATTAAAAAACCACAAATGAAATATTGATCGTAGAGTTTGCTGTCCAACAATCTAAATAGTTTACCGTTGTTTTAGTTCTTTTCCTCATATGTTGTCATTGTTGTTTTTGTAGTTGTTTACTTTGTTGTTATTGTGGTTGTTTGATGTGGTGTTGTGCGTTTGTGTTACTACTGTAAAAGTAGCTGTTTATTGTGGTGATGCTTGCCTCCTTTCCTTTTCATGTTTGTCATATTGATGAGTTTACGTTGAGGAAGCGTCGAAGAAATACCACTGTCGAATCAACTTCGTTTTCTACAGGTTCTGTTTACATAAATCATGGTGATTGCTACTGTGTATGTAAGTATGTTATTTCTGTGGTGCATTGTTTTGGTCCGGTGAGCGCATAGTTAGCCAGCATACCAATAGTTGTTTTGTGTATAACCAATATTGTAAGGGTGGTCAGCTTAGTTTGCCTTCCCCTGGTTGTCCTCCTGAACAAAATAGGCATCTATCTACCTGAGCATGGATGCTATCAACTATACGTCGCACTATCAGGCGCAACTTCCCCCATAAAAATACTCTCAACTCCACTAAATGCTAAGCAGTTAATGCGGAAAAATAGCGGTTCGCGGTCGAGGACCGCTATTTGAGATATCGGTTTTCGCGGTGGGATAGCGGTGAGATAGCGGTTGTTTTAATATCAGGCATAAATTTATACCATATATGTATAATATTTATTTTATTAATAATACAAACAAAACCTAATTAATATTAATAATAAAACCAAAAGTAACCACACAAAAGTGACAACGTTTTATAGTAGAAAGTAGAATTTAGAAAGTTAGAAACATCAAACACGATCTAATCATAAGTCATGAAGTGTTTCTCTAAGTCCACATCAACCAAACCATCCAATTGTTGATCAAGATCTTCCACTTCAACTACAATATTATCACCACCATCTAATTGTAATGGGCTAAATGTTTTAATGGGTTAAAAAAAGGTCCAACCGTGATAGCACCGCTATGACCGCTATAGCAGTATCAAAAATTCAAAATAGCGGTGAAATAGCGGTAAATAGCACCGCTATTAGCGGTACCGCTATTTTGACTGCTATTTTACCAGGGGACCGCGAACCGCTATAGCACCGCTATAGCACTGTGATTGACTGCATAGACTAAATGAAGAACAACCGAATGTCATTAGAAGTGTTGTATACTTAAACTACCTGACAGAAATACATAACACCTGAAACTCATGTACATATTACTCCACATTTGATTTCCACATTTGCATTATATTAAAGGACATAGCAGAAACATAGACACTTCTGTTATAATGATCTTTGCAATGTCATATTGACTTTTGACTTATAATGACTGCTGACTTTTGATATCTTATACAAATACACATGCCTGCGGCCTCCAACACACTAATTCCAGTTGCACACTACCTTACGTTGCAAAAGATTGATATGTACCATGATGTAATACTTGACTTGCTTTGCTTACACGCCATTTATGTTTTAAGTTACACAACCATTAACTACAACGTTCTGACTTTTTTTTTATGGCAGAAGCACATGTATCAGAGATTATGCCTTTAAAGTCCACCAAAACCACTAGAAGTACATGTGATCAAAAAGTGGAAGGCGCTTGAAATTAGGTAATCAAGAAGTGGAAACTGGAAACCCTCCACTCCGGATGAGTGAAAGAAGCCAGATTTATGGTTCCTCTTTTTTGACATCCACGTAGGCACTTTTACCTTTATTCAAATTTTGTAACTTTATTATTCAAATCCACATAGGCACTTTCACTAACAACACGTAAACATACCTGCTCTCAGGGTGATGCAAGCAATGTGCAAGGCGAAGGATGAAAGAGACTGTGATAAACTCGTGGAACTATAGAAGTGCTACACCAAGTAACACTCTAGACTTCATAAAAATAGAAACAACTAGCAATAGAACTAACACTAGAAATTCAACAGAGGAATCACAGGCCAAAGACATCAATACTAATGAAACATTGGAAACTGACATAGCCAAAAAGACAACATGAGCATCCCCAAAAACAACATCAGCAAGTACACCTGTTTCCCAGACCCAATGGCAAAAAATGGAAAACGGCCAGTAGACGAGAAACCAGGTAACAAACTACCTACTACAAGTTACAAAACACTAGCAACAATACTAACACTTCAAACATTCTAAAAATTACTAAAAAAAGTTAACATTCTTAACAGAAAAAAAGGAACATGGAATGCGGTGTAGTAAAACAAGAAAATTAGAAACATGCTTTTTCAATATTACGTTTTTATGAATTATTTGAACATGTTTTTTTGGCTTTTTTTCAGGTGTATTGAATGATATTCTTCTCTGTTGATGGTGGTTTTGATTTTGGTGATTGTTTGTCTCTTTTCTCTGGCGTCATCTTCCTGCTGTTGTCATTGATTGTATTAGTATTGTTGCTTGAAGATCAGCTGATGAAATCTTGGATCGCACTTGACAGTGCAATTCATGTTTTGAAGGTAAGTAAGTTTTCTACTTCTACTTGTGTTGATTGACTATTATTTGGTTGTCACAAGATGTGAAGTCCTTGAAAAACAAGATATGTTGTGTGTGAACAAGTCAAAAACCATGTATGAACATGTACTCTATGTTATATACTTATATTGTTGACCATTTTAACATGTCTATGTTATCCTTAAACACGAATCATGACGACTCACTATGTTATCCTTAAACTACACACGACTCATGACCACGCTATGTACCAATGTGTCCCGGCCGCCGCAACGCGCGGCCCCGGCACCAAAATCTAGTTGTGTTGTTATTTTCTAAGCCTAATTAACTTGTTTGATAGTATGGTCATGTAATGTTGTATGTGCTTCAAAACTAGTTTTGAAATTTAAGTTTAAAGTATGTACGGTGGATGGATCATGTCACGAAGCTTTATAGTTTATAGTACATCTTAAATTATTATTTTCGTTATGTGTGATAAATTTAACCAGAATTTTAAGCACTGCGTTTGTTTTACGTGCATGTTATTAAACTCTCAAAAGCTAACGTAAACTCAAATCAACCCCAATATTCGATATCTAATATTTTCTATGTATTTACTCCAACAACCGTGTTCTTACAGATAGTGATGCATCTAAATATCTACAAAAATCTTATGTTCTGAATTATGCATAATGAAAACTGGATGACGAAGCCAATTGGCTTTATTTGGATCTTAACAATAAGTTGTCCAAATCACGACATTGTCATCTCATTTTGGGGAAGCATTTGTGGCCCTTTCAACATACGCGTATATTGGCGTTATATGTGTTGTTTGATTGACCGGGTTCCAGTAAAGTGAAATGACAATTGACATCCACAAACGATTTAGAAGGTTTAACTCGTGCTACCTAAGAGTCCAAAGGAACTAACCTAACAATTGGACGCATCAGCAACTGTTGAATGATGCTCTGATCATATATAAATCGACGACATGTTCCCGTTTAGCATGTGTTGAGTATTGAACATCTTTACAACATAATGATCATTTAAATTTTCTTAAGGGCCTATATTAATTTTGATTTGTAATGTTTTGTTTATATATATCTGTATTACTTGAAATTAGAATGTTATTAAAAAAATTGAGTAATCATTAGCGTGTTTTACTATTACATTGCTTTTTATAGGAAGTGCATTAATAATAAGATGATCGTCACTGTCACATAATATTCATAAATGGGCTTTATGATTACACGTGATCTTAATTGTTGACCTTTTACGTCTGAAATACGTTAAAAGTTTTGTTAAGCATTTTAGTTAATTACCATTTTCGCTTTAAGGATCACGCTTTTTAACCAACGCATATTAAAAAAGAAGTTTAGCACAAAAGGTATTTTTTTTTTTTTAACTTTTTCAGACTTTAGAGTTAACTTCGTCTAAATTTATGTTACCTTAGGGGTATATTAGTCTTTTTAACATTGAATAACTACGTATGTAGCTTATTAACTAATTTGATGGTTAATGGACTATTTGTGTAAGTTACTTATAAACACACATATGAGCAAATGCACTCATTGTATATTGTAGGAATGTTAGAGTAAGTATTACGTATCATTCAATTACATGAAATTGACTATAAAAAAGATTTAACTAAAAGATGGACTAAACACAACGATCACATGATTTTATAATATGCTACTAATAAGAAATAACAAATAATAGTTTAAATAATAACAATAAGAAGTTGAAAAAGTTTCTTATAGGTTCAAAATCACATTGAAAAAGGGAATCATTCTCACGCTGACATATAATACTTGCTCGAATAACCATAGGTGTCTCGCTAGAGTAAACCTAGACTCATAAGACATACATCTTTAGGTATATGATTATCGTTTGAGTAAACTCATTGGGCATATGAATACTTCCATTAAACCCAACAATCTCACTTGAAGTACCATTTGATTAGAAAGAGAAAAGGCTATAGGCATACAAACACTTGGTCCGATTCGGAGCAGACACTTTAAATTACTTTAAACCTTATGTTTTAAAAATTCCTAAAACACGATGATAAATGGCTAATTAGAAAAATCTTGTTGGTAATATTTGAAAAGCACAACCCAACAAGTTGCTATAACCTTTTGTTTAGAATTCGTTACCACATAGCAAATTTGGATTACTTATTATTATCACGACTTATTTCATACTCGTTAGAAAATTTTATGTCTATAATCTGATTAGATATAAACGCTTTGACTCCTCCTTAACTTTTCTTCGACTCTGGTTGTTTTTGGATATGTTTTTCATCTCAAATCTACCTTAATATAGTCATTAAATGTATACTTTTAGATGTATAAGAAGTTAGAAAATTCAAACAGAAAATTGAAAGATTTATAGGTGCACATGTGTGATCTCTTTAAGTTGATACCAAAGTCAAATTTTACAACTGTACATATAATGAATATATTTTAAACGTTATCGCTTTGATGTGGAAATGAAGTACCCTTAAATATTCATTCTTTTTAGCATAATGTTACATCTTTTTAAAAAAATATATATATTTTAAAAGAAACCAATTCACGCTATTAAGTTATATCAACTTTTAATTTTAAAAAACGAATAACTTGGACACGCATCTAATTCTACATTTAAATCTATACTTTATTCATTACTAAGCTTACTACTCATGTGCTATACTCGGTTAAATAAAAACATTTTAAAAAAAATTATAACTATTATATTTAGATATTTATAAATATTTTTGTAGAAATACCATTAATCATAAAATTTTGACTCCATCAACTCTCATAGTAAATTTTCCCTCTCAAATTTACCTTTATAAAACAAATGACTTTTCCCCTGAAAAAATGACATCTACTAAAACCTTGATTTATTATATAGATACTGCAACGTAAACCATGAACTATTTGACAAAAGACATCTTTTCTACACATTACACATTTCAGTACTTTTATTATACATATATCATAAAAAAACATATAAAATGACACCTAAAAGAATTCTCAAGTTGGTAAAACTTTTCTGTAGATGAAAACCGATACCTTTAGTTTTAATTTTTTTTGTTCAACTATCAATGAATTTTGAATTTTCACCGAGTCGCACACTCATTTTATTGTGGCCTAATATAATATGAGAGAAATATTTGAGGACGTTTTATCTATCCTAAATCCTAATCCTTGACCGTAACCAAATTTTGATTTTTGTGAGGTCAACACCAAAAAAGACGTCTCACCCGAATGCGCAGACTCAATTCAATTCATTCAAACAAACACTCAATCTACCATTGCAGTATCAACACATGCAAATAACAACAATAACATGTCTTCCAAGCATAAGCGGCAAGTGCCGAGGCTCGATCGAAGAAACGCAGCTAAGAACATCTCATACGACGCCTCAACATCATCATCATCATCATCATCTTCTGATGGATCTTCTCACCGAAATCGATCACTTGATAATCAAACTAGTTATCGAGTTGAAGGTGTTGACGGAGAATTTGACTTGATTTGTCGCTCTCTAGGGCTTTCAGGACCCGAAGCCTTCTCAATTCCTGCTGCTGATTGGGAAGCTCGTAAACCTTACTCTCCTACTTCTGATAATCACGTCCACATCTCAACAGTTCATAATCACAACTCGCCCGATTTGTCGGAGATTTTCGATACTAAAATTAGGGTTTATGATGATGGTGAGGTGAAGTATGGATTAGAACGTGTTAGGTCAACCGAAGCAGATGAGGTTAAGCTTGTAATTGAGCATTCGGAATTGAGAAATAGTGTTTGTTTGAATGATGATGATGGAGTGTGTAAAGCTCGTGGCAAGTGTTATGTAACGAGTAAAAGTGGAATTAAAGGTGTACGGCCGCCGGTACTTGCTCCGCCACCGGTGATGTTACCGGCGGTTGTGGATAATATGTGTTTAGTTGAAGAACAGAAGATAACAGTTGAAGAAGAAGATGAAGGTGTTGTTGAGGATGATGAAGATGAGGTTTCTTCAAATGCGGCAACTGAAGTTGAGTACTCGGTTTCGCCTAATGGACCTTTGAAGTGCACTATTACAAACTGGCAGAAGGGTGATATTCTTGGAAGAGGGTCATATGGAACTGTTTATGAAGGCTATACAGAGTAAGTATTATGAAATTTCATTGCAATTATCTTTATATGGTCTCCTATTTATATTTGTAGTTTATTGATTGTTATTTCTATGAAATTGTTGTCTAACAGATTGGGGACAGTTTTGGGTTGAACCATTGAACACATATAAGCTTTAGTCAAGTTGGTCGTATTCGGGTCAACCTGAACTCGTTTAACCCATTTGTTTTTATAAAATCAGGAAAAATATATATATCATTATGTCTGGTATTTTATGTCAACCTTAAATGATAAAAGAGAAATCAATGTTGAAATTTCTAGAAAACCTTTGTGTCTACAACTTTTCGCCTTTTTTGGGTATGCCTTTAACTATCAAGAGAGAAAAGGCCAATCATAAGCTTGTTGCCTAGTGAAAGTTATAGAAAGGAAGTCATTCACATTCACTTGTTACAAATATTATTAGGTGACTTGTTGATGACCCCTTTTGATTCAACTTCTTAACATTAGCTAGTAAAGGTGGGGAGTTCTTATTTGTTAAGAAAGAGTCAATTTGTGTACGGTAAATAACAAATTTAAGTTTATTAATTATATCCAGCTTTCTGGATAGTGAAAAAGTAAAAATATGGTTATACTAACACAGTTAAGTGTTCCTTGTTACCTCAAATTTTGTTATAAACTGAGGAAAAACAGGAGAACTCAGATCCATATTATGCTGCATTGCTCTACATTGTGCATAAAACCTTTGGTGGCCTATTTTCACATATTTTCATGCTGCATTGCTTTGAGGGTTGATAACCGATACGCTTATTTTTTTCTAATATGAGAATTGTTTATTTCATCTAACATAGATGTTTGTTGGCAGACATGGGCTGTTCTTTGCAGTTAAGGAGGTTTCTTTGCTTGATGAAGGAAGCCAAGGAAGCATTCTTCAACTTGAACAGGTGTTTTCTGAGCTGTGTACGCACCTACCTATTCTCATTCGTGAGTTGCCAATACTAATGTATTCATGTTTTTTTTCTTACTATTCTAGGAGATTTCTTTATTAAGCCAGTTCCAACACGAGAACATTGTTCAGTATCTTGGTACTGAAACAGTATGCATTTTGACTTTGTCCAAGCTTTTCGTTCATCTTTTGAGCAAAACAAGTTTCCAGTTGCTCGTTTTCTTTATCTTTGATAGGTGTTTACTTTTCTTGTTATTTACATGGTGGTTCAGGATGATGGTAAACTATACATTTTCCTTGAGCTTGTAACAAAAGGTTCACTAGCAAGTCTTTATCATAAGTATCGCCTGGGAGATTCCCAAGTGTCTGCATACACCAGGCAGATTTTAGGTGGCTTAAATTACCTGCACGAGCGTAATGTGGTTCATAGGTAAAGTTATTTTCAAGATTTGTATTTTTGTTTTGCTAAAGGTGGTTACAATAATATGGTTCATGAAACTCATATTATTTACTATTTTGATCTTTGTCCTCATTTGAGCATTTCAAATTCATCCTTTAGGGACATCAAATGTGCTAATATATTGGTTCATGCAAGCGGATCTGTCAAACTTGCAGATTTTGGGCTGGCAAAGGTATTAAGGCACATTCCTTTTTCCTCATTTGTCCTACTGATTGACTGTTATATGTTATGTTTACCATGCTGCTTAACTATGATCACAGGCTACCAAATTGAATGATATTAAATCTTGCAAAGGGACTCCGTATTGGATGGCACCAGAGGTTTCTCTTCTTTTTTAGAATATCAGTCAGTATTGTAACTACTATAAGGGATGTGTGGAAGGCTATTTTCTTAATCCTGTTTATGATTGGCTACCTTAGGGTTAATAATATTATAGTCTTGACAATTTACTATTGGAAAATCAGGTTGTTAGTCGAAAGAATAATGGGTATGGGCTTGCAGCTGATATATGGAGCCTTGGATGCACAGTCCTGGAGATGCTAACTAGCAAAATTCCATACTCTCATTTGGAAGGGGTGCGTCCTTAAACTCTTGTGTTACTTTGGCTCGTCTACTAATCGTGATAAAAAAAAATTGAATTTATGAAGTTTTGTGCTAAGTAGAGGTAGCAAGGGTGTATTGGGTTATGGGTCAGGTTGGAATAGGTCGGCCTGTAGGATGGGTCTAAACAGGCCGAGTGGGGGTTAACGCCACGTGCAAACAAATTCATTTAAAACTTATTTTATAACAAGTAATTATTTGATTATTATTACAAAAAAATACTGGTGAAATAATAATCTAATATCTTTAAATAAAACAATCTAGGTAGTCGCATGCGCTTAAAACTGATTATTTTGATTTTGACCCATTTGAGATAAAAACACGACCAAAATCAATCCATGCACAAGTAAAATGTTATATTGTTGTAATGAAATATGCATGATTTGGTTTGACAGATGCAAGCATTGTTCAGAATTGGCAGGGGTGAACTCCCTCCTATTCCTGAAACATTGTCTTTAGAGGCCCAGGATTTCATTCGTAAGTGTTTACAAGTGAACCAAGATGATAGACCGACTGCTGCTCAGTTACTGATGCACCCATTTGTCAAGAACCAATAGTTATGAATCAAACCCATAGAAGCACAAATTGTTAATAGCATATTGTTTGTATCAACCTGTAACTGGATTGAAGACTGATTGTATTCAGATTTCAGTGCTACTCGCGTTAGAATTGACTCATTTCTTTCATTCATGAGTATTGAAAAATGGATGTTAAATGAGCAACTTGAATCTGAAGTCGACTAGCAGGATTAGGTATCGTTCAAATATCAAGCTCGAGGTTTGAGTTGATGCATTGTTTGATGATTTTGATTAAAGTATATTTGTATCTGTTTTACATTGATAAAACATAAGTTTGTAAATGCATGTTGATTGTATACAAATTGTTTTTCTCCTTTTCTAAACATTGACAAGAAAGTACATGAAACAGCAGATTTTGGATTGACATGTTAAACACTTTTAATAAACATATCATGCTTTGGTTAATCTCATTAAACCGGTCTTATTTCAGTTGTATTAAATTAAATAGGTTTATCTGAATTCTTTAAGATTAGAATGAAAAAAATAAACACTATATATTTACTTGAACATGTTAACCCGTTCATATAAATAAGCTACACAAATCGTATCCATATAATAAAATTTCTCATTCATATAAATAAGCTACACAAACCATATCCGAATAATATAAATTTAAGTATGTTGTAATTAATATCAACGCTCTAACACTACAAAATATACAAACCATGTTCGGGTTTATCAATTTCACCCATGATTAAAATTCACACTTCGAAACGATAAACACACAATTGTTACTGATCGTCTATTAATTAAACTTTGTTATCGAGAAACAACAAAGTAGAGGGACCTTTTATGTAAAAAACTGACTACTTTGTTTATCTGCTCAATAAAACGTTATCTTCTTCTTCTTCTGTTGAGCTAAAGCAACTGAGAAACGGAGAACAAACAGTGAGTGTGTGTGTGTGAGTGGACAACAATGTCATCGATTTCGCTATCATTTCTACAGAGCGCATGCTCTTATTCAAATCTCCATCAGCAGCAACACAAGCTTCTCGTTCAATCGCCATTGATTTCATCATCACCGTCGTCTCACCGGCGAGCAACCTCTCTCGTCGTTGTAGCGGCCACCAGAACTCGTCAAGATGACCGAAGAGCTCGTCATGCTCGTATCCGTAAGAAGGTGATAATTATCATCTCTGTAACCCTAATTCTGTTGCCACTATACATTTTACCCAATTTTCTACCGTTTAATTTATACTAAATTGCTTAAATCTGGCGATTGAAGCATTTTATATGTTTTTAGCTCAACTTAGAAGAAATTTGTACAACAAATTATCGTAATTGTACCATTTCTAGTATTTTGTTCACTGTGTTAATCAATATCTGTGAAGCATAATCCAATTTCAAACTGTAATGCAAAGTTATGGTGTTTTAAAATGATTGTTGACACATTTGAAAACCAGCAGACAATAATTTTAATAGATCTATTTTACAGGATGGAATAATTTAATGGAGGATTTTAGTTATGGAACATGATTTACTATTTCACATAGCTTGCTTTAATCAATGGTTGTGTAATAGCTTCTGTAATTTACTGGTATATATTATTAAGTTTGAATGGTTCGTTTATTTTAGGTTGAAGGGACGCCAGAAAGGCCACGAATGTGTGTCTTTCGATCCAACAAGCACCTGTATGTCCAGGTGATTGACGATACAAAGATGCATACTCTTGCATCAGCTTCCACAATGCAGAAACCGCTCTCCGAGGAGTTTGATTTCACCTCTGGTCCCACAATTGTAAGCAGCTTTTTCATAAAAGTTCACACACAGAAAACAGTTACACATGCTTATTGCAAATATGCAGTTTTCACTCTGCATTTAATCAACTTTCAGAGAAAATAAACCAAGCCAAATGAAATTATTAATAATAGGTATATAGAAAGATAAAGAGTTATACTTGTGTGTGATAACAGTCAGTAGGTGTTAATGTTTAGAATTTGGTGGCAGGATGTAGCTAAGAAAATTGGGGAAGCGATTGCAAAGTCGTGCATAGAGAAAGGGATAACAACTGTGGCTTTTGATCGAGGTGGTTATCCTTATCATGGACGAATTCAGGCGCTTGCTGATGCAGCTCGAGAACATGGTCTTCAATTCTAGTAGTCTTTTCTTCTCCGTTTTCTTGTTGTATTTCAAGCTTGAATCTTTTTTGTCCTCCATATTTGTATCCCAACTAGATTTGTTGTTCAAATATGCCAAAGCTACATATTTTTGTTAGTTTCAGAATTTGTGATATGTTATATCTATCTCTAACTGGTAAAACTATTCAAAACATTGGATTGTCATATTAGAATATTATTTTAAAAACTAGTTATTTATAGAAAAATCTTAATTTTGGATGGAAAGTGTTTTGCTCAACCCAACCATGTGTTCAGTTGGTGAAAAGAGACCAACGTCAGCTTAACCACTTTGACACCACCATCGTCGCTACCACCATCCCAACAACGAACGCCGCCACCAACGCAGTTGAGTCCTTGACTCCTTTGTCACCATCATGACACAATACAACCGCCACCACTAGTCGTCATAAAATTAGATAGCAAATGAACCCATTTTGATACTATTTTTAAAACAACTCATTTCGGCCAGAGACTATATGTCAAACATGGCACGGCCTGCCCCGATTATTTAGTTGGAGTGATCATTTGAAGCGCCCAATTGAGTCTATGTCAAACTTTAACGGTTCAACCTAACAAGTTAGCTCCAAGATATGTAATCCTGCATATAGTTGCTCTCTGTCATCTCAACGGCAAGTGTTAATTTAAATGCATTTTTACTGTAAAATGTGTCTTCAATGTCTTTGTTTAATTAAATTGGTTATCCATTTTGGTTTTATTGAAAATTAAAGAAATCGTGTTGTATGTGCTCTCAATGCAAGTGTAGCAATGATTCTTCATGAGCATACCCATTCAAATGTACCGAAACCAACCGGTTAGTGTGACCAACCATGAGTTTAAAATGCAAAGATTATATATAGCTTGTGTGGGGAATGTAATTCTTTAATAAAAAGGTTACTTTTTTTTACAATTTTTTTCTATTAAATTCTAAAATATATTTTTAATGGCCTTGTCTATTCACACACCCTAAAATTCTATTCACACACCTGTTTTAAAACCAGGCGTCACGGATAGGCCTTGATGCGGCGCTTGAGTCACTTTTCTGTCAACGTCAACCGAGGAATGTCGTAAACGAGGTGGAATTCGGTCAAACCTGGACATGTGCGCCGCATATATGACCTAGGCGCCGATGATGTTGTTGGCCGCATATATGACCCAGGCGCCGCGCCGAGGGCCATGCGCGGCGCATAAGGGTGTTGATGCGTGATTGACTACGTTCGAGGATGTGTCTGGGATAAGAAGTGACCCAGGCGCGACGCCGAGGTCTATATGCGACGCCTAAGGGGTGTGGAAAATAAAAGCATTGGGTGTGTGAATAGGATGACTCTTTTTAATTAGTCAAGCACCACTAGTCTTGACTTTAAATAGTGCTGCTTTGTTAGCATATGATGCTTCAACCCTAAACAAGCCTATAATATTCTCATGCTATATATTACAGGTAAACTAAACTTATAATTTTTTTTAGTTATGCATTGATCAAAGGCTCATGTGAAGATTACCTGTAGACTTGTTTAGGGCTGAAACATCAAATGCCAACAAATCAGTTGTAAAAAATCAAAGCTAGTGGAGTATTGACTAATTACAAACAGAAAACACACAAATTTAGTTTAGAATTTAATAGAAAATAAAAAAATAATTTTTTTTATCACATTCCCACTCAAGTTATATACGAAAGCTTTAAATCTTTGCCTTTTAAACATGCATTGTCTATTGAGAGCATAGAGAATGATTCGTGTAATTTTCATCAAATCCAGATAGATAACCGATCTAATTAAGCAAAGAAAGTAAAAGTGCGTATACTTTTAACAACCATTTGCACAATTACGTATTGTTAACTAACAAAAAGACGAAAGCTAGGACACCAAAATTTAACAAATTTGCTTGTATTTTGGTTGTAGACATACTTTTAACGAATTTGAATTTTGGTTGGGTTGTGGTTAGGAACGCACACCCTGGTCAAACACAAAGTTTTAAACCTAAAATGACGTTGAAAGAGATTCGGATGTGTTTTTCACTACAAACATTTAACAATAAAATGATTGATGATATCAAATCAAGTAGTGTGTTTTTTTATATAGTGGCAGTGTATGCTTTCTATAATGTAGTTTTTGCTAGACATCACATTTCTATTTCTGTTTGTTTTACTGAAATGAATTATAAGTTTTGTTAACCTATAATATTCATCACACAACTAAAAATTTCAAACAAACAAACACAGGTGCCTGTGTGTACCATAAAAATTAAAATCACAACCTAATAAGTTTCCAATTATCGCATTAGATGTGACATGTGACTCGTACAATAAGCTGCAAATAACTCATAGACATGATCAGTTACCTTAACGTGTGATATGGGAAAGAGACACGAAGGAGCTTTGAGCATCTGATGGTGGCTGGTAGTTTCAAATGGTTCGATGATGTGGTGTGAAACAATGAGGGTTGTTAGGCAAACTAACTCAAAGGAAGCAACGCAATCAAACACACACAAGAAATCAATATAAGAACAAGATAATATAACGTGATTCGATCCACAGTTGACCTCTGCAACTATATTATCACTGTATAGCATAACCCGCATTGTGCGTAACTCCGAAAGGCATCATTCAACTGGCCAGTGTGCAATGAAATGGCGTGATATCCATCATCGAGAACACACGTTCAATGAAATTATTATATAGAAACAACTAGGTTAGAGACTCGTGTTTAACACGGGATTTGGTAATAATAAAAATAATTAAAATATCATATTTGTTGATTTTGCATCGAACTGATAAACGATGATAATGATTATAGAATGGATTTGGTATTTTCCCTTAGATGTGCGGCTGGAATGAATTCATTCATATTAACAAAACCCTAACCTTGTAAACATTAATCATAACATGCTAAGTCAGCAAAAGTATTCTAATATTAGGCCAAGTAAGCAATTAAGGGCTAGATTTGCTAAGAAAGTGACACTTGGCAAGAATAAGTTTGGTTTATTATATTTTATAGATTGCATATTTACCCTTATATATCCCTTAATTGCATATTTCTCCAACTAAAAAAATCAATTACATATATACCCAAAGTTAACTAAATGACCTTATTAAAAATGAGTATACTGTATTTGCAAATTAAAGTTGTTTATAGGGTGAAATATGCAATTTATTTTTTTGGCCGGGTAAATATGCATTTAAAGTGTTTTGAATGTGGAAATATGCATTTAGCCCTATTATATATTATATTGCTCGGGGTGAGTCTAACCACCGAAAGATTTAATCTGGATCCTTGGATCATGCTAAAACATAATCATAACCTTAGATATGCAATGGTTGAGTTATTTTCCGGCGGTTATTTTGCGGGTTACTCCATGTTGTAGCGGTTGAGTTGAAATATGAGTTATTGTATGCATGTATTTCATTGCAATTTATTAGTTTTATAGTAATAAATCCACATAAGATTTATTATGTTTATTTTTAGTTATGTGATAAAAAATTGTTTGTTGGTAGTAATGTATATGTATAATATAAAAAGAAAAACATTGCATATAAGACTTATGTCAGTCGTTGATAACACGTCGAAACTCAGCCTCTGAACTGGTATAAAACTAGTTATTATTGTTGAAAAAATGAAATAAAAACTGATTATGAAATAATTGTTGTGGGACTTTATAATTACACATCTTTTTCACTATAAAGCTCATTCTAATGTGAACACCACATGACGAATGATGTCCTCATGGGTGTTATGACCACATATGGTCTTATCATATCCTCTTATTGTCCCCCAAACACGCTACATGATATAGTCACGTTTATATTTTACAAGTTTATCATCATAGCCAAAAACATTTAACCAATCGCGTTTAAATGGAGATGTTTTCATCATCATAGCCACCAAAAATCCAAAGCAAAAAAAACCACAGTCGTTCCACCAAGACAATGATGAATACGAAATCATCGTCACAACCAAACACCCCAAAACAAGTTTAGATTTCATAATCAGAGGCTTATACAATCGAAACCATTAAAAACAGTTGGCTGATCAAGGCTCGGGAAAGTACAAATCAACAAATTTAGCACATAAAAACTGCGGGGATTAAGCGGTAGTTGTTAGACAACTGCAAGCACACAAATAGGTAACATGAGTCTATATAACAAAAGCAGACACAATAATCTCAAACACAGGTTGTGGCAGGGCAAAATCATGTATTAGCTGGCTTAGAGTTCCAAAATGAACGAGTCCGTCATGATTGACATTCCTCCAACCATGTCATGTCAAGGCAAAATCATCATCCAACTTTAGTAAAGTGCACAAACTCATCACAATCTAATGACAAACCCTCGCCAACCACATTCATAAAGGTTTACAAATCGTGCAGAACTAAGGAAATCAGAAACACTAACCACATCAACAACAGTTTGCAGCAGGTGCATGAACTCATAACATGAACCAGAGTTAAATTACAAGATTGGCAAAAGTGCAAGAAAACTATTATTTAAACATATAAACTGTGATCCAATTAAACAATTTGATCAAGTTATATTAATTTATACATACAGGTTGCAGCCTACATTCTATTACTTATGCATACTCAACAATACATAAACCTTTTCATATCATATGTAACATCTATAGAAACTAACAAAATCTAACATAATTACAAATCTTTCTTTCGGATACCTGTAGGTACGCCATAACATACAGGTGCTGCTCCGATAAGAAACGGTAGTGTACAAGCTCCACGGGCTTGACCCATAAACGACCCAATCTTTGGTCTGTGTTTACAACCAACTGTTACCTCACAATTTTCAACAGATTTACTTCTTGATATTTTCTTTTTTCCCTTTCTGGTTTCCCCATCAATGATGTTCATGCCTTTAAACTTATCAGCGAGTTCAGTACACTGCGCACAATCAAGTGAGGTATTTGATCTTGCTTTAATCCATCCATCCAACACTGTTTTACAAAACCGATCAATATCCTTGTCTGTCACATCCCATAAATTGGCAATAATTACAGGTGAACCTGCAAACAGATAATACAATGGAGCCCCTTTTGGGATGTATGACCCGTTTAAAGATAACGATCCACTACTGCACCCCATAAGAAGAGTGGCTGCACACCGCTCAAGTTTTTGAATCTCACCACCAGGAATATATTGTACCCCTAAAAGTCACATATATAACAAAAATAGGGATTAAAATTGAAGAAAAGTATAGACACGGGGAGAAATAATGTAAAGAATACATACCACTTCCATGTCCAAGGTAAATGAAAAGGTCGTGGTTTTTTAACGCCACACTTAACTCATCTACACTAGGTGACGTACCCGCTGTCCCCTGGCATATAAGTTGTTCAAGCCAAGTTTTAATAAATATGCTCTCCAGTCAAACCAGACAGTGATAAAGTAAATCTCAAAGTCATAATTCCTTACTGAACAAAATAATACTTAACACATACCTCTAAATTCTGATCTTTAAACCAATTACCAAATTCAGCTTCTGTGTTGCTGAGATCACCACCTGGATTCAACAAATAGTAGGCATCCAAGGGATCAATCATAGGAAAGACTGAAGAATTGCTCCCAATTTTTTCCTGAAAATGACAACATCTTTCATAGGTGCATGAAATGCTAGCAACCGAAGGCATACGGTACACCTCTTGGTTCCTTAATACGGGTAAGCTTTCCCATGGTAGCATCTGCAAGCCAAACAACAAAAAAACATGCTCATCAAGACAGAGATCAGTTAACAGATAGAGATGCCAAGGTGGTTTGGTAACGGGTTAATGCAAGAACGAGCGAGTTTTATGTACGGGTCAAAACGAGTGAGCCAGATTGGGTTGGCCCAGCACTTTTGGTAACAAATTTCGTGATGAGGATGCATCAAGCATAACAAAATTACCGACCTGGATGTCAAAGTCTGGCACCAATATGACAGGTTCTCTATCTACATAATCTTCTTCTCCAATTTCATGCATTGTATTTAATAGTAAATCAGAAATTAGAGGCGGCAAGCTTCCATCATTAATGCATTCTCTTCCACCAATGTGGCATCCTTTTTTCATTATTAACTCTGATAAACACTCTTCTTGTTGACCACCACCTCTAATTATAGCTTTAATAATGTCTTCACGTACATCGATCTTACACTTCGATTTAAGATCCTTCCTTAGTTTCTTTTCTAGAAAATCAATGTGCTTGTGGTCTGTCAATCCTCCCAGCAGCAAGTGTTTCCATGGCCCAAACCATAAATCTTCAATATCTCTATAAAACAGATAGACAATAAAAATGAGTTCTTAGTAACAGATAATGACATAAAAGTATCGTAAAAAATGTTCATCTACTTATAATACATTCACGGCTTAAAATAAGTTTGAATGCACATCAAGATAAATGATTATTATACGTGAGCAATATGTTGACCTAAAAGCATATTTGTTCACTTTTTATAGATAGCTAATGTGTGAAATTTAACTTAAAGGCTATGTTACTATATCCATCCTTTCAAGTGAAAACAATTTATGAGACTGTTACTCTGTTAGTATACAAAATACACATTAGATCACTTTCAACCAGCTTCCCTTTAAGCTAATTTTTTATAGATCCACTTAAGTCATTAGAAGCAAATCATAACCCAAATCTAGACATCGACTAATAAATGGGTCAAAAACGTCATATCTTATACCAAAAAAAGGAGAACAGGACTCTCACCTCAGAAGATCACCGAGCCATCGATCAAGCTTTCTTCTCTGATTCCACCATATTAACCTGTTTTGTTTTGTATCCTCCAAAGCAGTATATCCTGACGATGATAAATAACTTTCCTCCAGAATTGTTCTGAACAACGGTGCAATTTCATCAACAGCGGTGTGACCCCACGGACAATGCCAGGGTTTATCAGTACTCATTTTTATAAACATGTCAGAACTTGAATCTCCGTCATCTGTTCTTCCTAATGGTCATAAGCGAGCATCAGATCAGTTCAAATACAAGTAAATATAAATTTATGAGCATGTCTAGGTAGTTACCTGCTAAGATTGGAACAATGGGCAAAACTACAACCATGGGTGCACAGTCTGAATTCAGACGTGAAAACATTATGCATGATTGAGTAGGTTTACAAGGTAATAAATTTCTTAGCCAACTCGCATAATCATCTCCAAGTATGCTAATACAGATAATGGTTGCTCGAGGAAGCCCTTGGAAAAATTTTAATACGAAACCTTCAAGATCCAGAATAGAGTCAGGTGCCAACCTGCAGAAATGGGGGTTAAAAAGCCAAATTGCTTGTGTGCCTTACAGTGTCATATCTCACCAAAGAATAAAGGTGACAGTTTTGATCCACTGCTTATAAATGGGTTTATTCAGGTTATGTTTTGTCTCTAACTGGTCAAAGGGTTAAACTCAAAAACAAGTATACAAAAGAAAATAAATCATTAAGCATGTTGTTAACACATAAAATCTAAAAAATCAATTTATTTAAAAACAGAAATTATTACTGATTAAGTATAATCGTTGGCTCTTTGCAATCATAGATGACACTCACTTCTATTAAAAAACTAACTGGTGGCTCAACCCGACCCGTACCAAGATATTATCTGTGACAGGTTACACAACCCGCTTATTTTGTCACCTCTAGTGTAGAAACAAAACACATACCTATGCAAACAGAGAGAGGTTGAGCTGGATGGGAAAGAGCCCTGAAAACAAGTTTAAGTGATAAAAATAAGTGCATAGTTTATCATGTACAAACCAACAAAAAGCATTTAACCATTTCTGACTAGAAGTCTAGAACCCAAAATCACCACAAAAAATTCATAAACAATGAATCAAATCTAGTTGTGGCTTCACTTAAGTTTTATGTAACAAATTGCATGTATAAACAGAAAATGATAGCATTGTAGGGATGCATAAACCAAAATATACAAACATAATCATTGACAGTCGTTGCTACTAGTGAGTTTCGGATCAAGTTTATACGTTCATCAACAGAAGAACAAAGTGAAAGAACCAAGATAAACATATCGAAAGCATAATCTGTCTTAAATCATGGGGAAATGGTCTAATAAAAAAATGGTTTTGATTTTGGCTGAAGTGACTTGCAATGTTTCGCTCATTTACCTGACATAATGATCGCAATGTATTTTAAATCAAATTAAATAAGTTGAATATATATTCTTGTCATTACAGACACATAAGGCCCAAAAACAACAGTGTGTTATAAAAATTAAATACAGCATAAATTGGTGTTTAGTAGTGATTAAAATATCTCCCGTAGTATTTTACTGAAGACTTGAAAGAAACAACAATAATCCACGAACTCAATGCAACAGAGAAGTAGATTAGGTAAAACAGAAGGTATCAATCACTAGATAGGAGATGTGCATATCCAAACTTTACCAGAAGTGTAAGCTAAAGAAATTACCGAAGAAAGGATGAAACAAAACAAATAAACAAAATGTACCAACATATGAAAATTTAAATGAAATACTTACATCAACATCCATAGTATTCGGATCTTTTTGTTTCCCAAGACGAGAAAACAACTGATAATTAACAAGTGTTCCTAGTGACGCTTGATGAAAATAAGACGCCCACTGACTTTCAGATAACAAATTGCTAGAAGTCAACATAGAAAAAGTTTTGCTTGAAGGAGAAAGTGTATACAAAACCGCTAACAGCTGTGAAACCTGTGACATCATCATCAATTACCAAAGTCAAACACAGTTGGATTGTGAAACTAAATACTGATAAACACTTCAGAAAATCCTATGCATAAAGATTTGTCAAATAGATGAATATGATGGCTGAGTAAAATTATAGCTATAACTACCTTTTGAAAGAGTTCGGGAACCTCACGGCATAGTATGAAGGATAGTTTTAATCCAGAAACTACTACGGGTATGGGAATGAACCACATGTCACAAGAATACTTGCTATAGAAAACAAAGAAAAAGAGATCATATATCAGTAACATCAAAATGCAGGTGCAATCCTTTAGTTATAACAAAGTAACGGATGTAACTAGAAAAGCCTGTTGACTAGTCAAATTGTGAAGGAGCTATTTTCTGGTACAAGTTCAATAAGATTACCAAGAAATATCAGACCATTCCAAAAATTTAGCTGATATGATGAAGAAAAACTGGTAGTTTTCTGTAATCAATTAGTGCGGTATTCATCAGGTTTAACGTATTAAAAAGCAACTAATGCATTTGAAAGGTAAGTAGGTAACCCTCATTGATATTGGAGATAACTCGAGGTGGCAAAACAGATGGGTTGAAATGGTTCTGATTTTAGAACATGTTGCGACAGGTTAGCTAAAAAAAGATCATTCTCAACAAACATAAACATAATGTTAATGCACTGGATATGACTAAAAGACGATACTACTGTAATAGAAATAAAATAGCAGGTTCTATGCATTAGGTTACACCTCGAAGGGCTTTCAACCATTCTGACTCATTTGACCTATTTGACATGCTACCTTGTTAACTAAGAAACAATATAGCATAAAAACAAGTTGATAATACCTAGTACCATTGTCGCAAGAACTTTTTAATGAAAACCAACATATGTTGTAAAGTAACACTGCATGCTCAATCGCAAACGCGTCTCCAATGACATTCTTATTAATTAATTCGCCCAGAAAAGTGAATGAAATCTTGAATTTAGAAGGGTGAAACGTATTCCTGTTGACCAGTACAGATATGCTCTCCAAGAATACTTCATGCGCACTTTGAGTTTCACCATGGGCCCACAAACATTTTCCTAGAGATGTAAAACATTAAACATCATAAAAATTACTATCTTCTGCTACAACCAACTTCAATTGCTTTTAAGAAACGGATTGTGTTTAAGCTTAATACTAGAGACAGAAGCAGTAAGACACTAAGATATACAACAACATTTGTAATTAAGTTCGTAAGCCTGGCAGATTCTTGATTGATTTGACTAGAGGTGGCAAAATGGGCTGGGTGAGTGGGTTGGGTCACGCATCAAATGGGTAAATTTCAGTGAAGGTTGGGTTAGGTAGACATAGACAAAAAAAACTTGGTCAAATTTGTTGAACACGACTTTATTAAAAGAATTTAGTAGCTTCTACAAAGTAAAAATCCACTTTGATCAACTTTTGAGCTGTTCTTTTTTAAATGGTTTTTTCCAGTTTACCCTTTGGATCTGGAGATACAGATAACCTAAGCCAACCCATCTATTAGTGAACAAGTTGAAATTCCCACCTCTAGATTTATGACAATGTAATCAAATAACAAAGTAACAGCCAGACATACTAATAACTGGCTACAACAAATTTGCAGCCTCCTTAAAGTTGTGTGTAATTGATCAATGCAAAAAATTATATACCCTAGACACAAAACAATAACACGATAGCCAGTTACTTATGCAAGCTACATGAGTATCTGTCCATATTTATAAAACAATAGGCAAAGTTTTTCAAGTTAGTTTTACAATACCTATTCCAATGAGAAGTTTAACCAAGATCCGCCTCCGAGTGCACTCCCATTTCATGTGCATGACACTTATCAACGATGATGATTTCATAACTCCAAAAGGAACACAATGCCAACAATTTACTTCATCAGAAACACATGTAATTTCACATCCACAAGAAACAATGCAGCTACCCAATGACTTTTGTGTCCCCTTCAACTCATTTTGAACACTTTCACTCTTTTGCTTAGAGGATCTAGTAACTCTAGAAGTCAATCTTTGCTCTTGTGGTAAGCCTTTAGCGGTTTTCTTACCCTTTCTAGTTACTTTGGGTTGGATTGCTTCTTGTTCTTTGTCATTCCCAAAATCAGATGAAATGATGACATCATTCCCACCAATTAAAACTCTATCACAAAACATTGAGTTTCTTGAAATTGTTTCCTCAGGGTTACTAACACAATTTTTCCATTCAGAACGCTTCAGTTTTTCTGCAGCAGATCTATAAAAGACTTCAGCTTTTGATATTCCATCAAGTTTATTATCACGAGTGCTATTGAATCGGCCCAAGAATAAATCACCAAGCTGTTGGTCGATTGTAACTTCTAAGATTAACTTGCACTTCACGCAAGAAATGAGACTGAAGCTATCAACCAATATATGATTGGCACTTTCTAGTTCTTTTTGAGCTAAATGCCAATGTTGTTGTTTAAGGTATAATTTGCCTGGGACAAAAAAAACAAAATTCAGTTGGCAGCTTATTGCTTTGAAACCGCCAAGGCGGAAATAACATAGATACATAAGATAAGTACGGACATGAAATAAAGATATGATATGTAGCAACAACTATAAGCTGATTGGTTGGATACAAAATAACGTATTGTAAACACTATTTGGTACCAATTTGTTTCATCTCTAACGAGTCAAATAAATTTATTAGCTTAAAAGAAACCAGGTTGAAAGGCACCCAAATTGTATCTATTAATGCATAAAATCACCTAATATTATTTATTAAAATACTAAAAGTCAGTTATTTTAAATTAAAGAATATTGTAACCAAATTTGACACACTCACTATAAATAAAAAAACAACCAACTTCTCTTATAGAAAGTGTGTTTGGTCACCTAACCCTTCCTATGTTAATTCATACAAGAAACTGCCCATTTTGTCTCAAACCAACGTCAACCACCCGCCTGATCCACCCATTTTGCCCCTATACTACTAATGATCCGAGAAGTAAAGGTGTTCCAATCCCATATAATGCAAACAAAGCACTTGTAGGTCTTTTGCATTCTTAAACGAGCAAGTGTTGTCATAGAATAAATAGAAATGTAACTTGAACAATAATTAAAAATAATAAAATAAAATTACATACCTAAAGCCGTAGAAAAACTAACTAAAAAGATCGGCAAGCCTTGGAAAGAAGAAATGTTCTTTCCCCACAATAATAGAGTTTCAGCCTCAGATCCATTTCCAACAATCTCTTGAATAGTTCCTACCTGAATTACATTAGCCAAACATTAACAAGAATTTGATAACTTAAACACAGCTAGAAAATTATTTAATAAAAATTTAAGAACTTTAATTTAAAAAAAGGGGTAACTTTGTAAAAACATAACCAAGTTTCAATTTTGTTCTAATTAAGTCACTCAAGTTTAAAAATTGTTCCAATTAGGTCACTCACCTTCATATTTTATTCAAATTAGAGGTTTTAACATGTTGTTTTCACATGTTTTTCTTTACGTTTCAGTTAGGAATTATTTTTTACATTTTTTTATGCTAATGTGAAGCGGTAATGTGAATTGTAGATTTATTTTTTTATTTTTTATTATAATTAACATATATTTAAATTTTTTAATATAATTACATATATTAAATATTCCGACCCCCACATTCTATCCCTAATTCCTTTCTTGACACAAACAAAATCCAACAATTGCTCGATTTGAAGGTTTAGTCATCCAATTCAAGTAAAATATGCTTGAGTGACCTAATTAGAACAAAACTGAAACTTGGTTATGTTTCTATGACATTTTCCCAAAAAAAATGTTAAAAAAAACACTTAAAGCTAAATTTGAAAATTCCACCTGAAGAATGCTTTCAAGGTAACAGCGAAGTACATTCCATGGGGTTAGAATAAAGTCAAAGTCGCTTGAACCCTTATCATTTGACCAGGCTGTTGTAGCTACTGAGCGTTGCATGTGAAAACTCTTAAGTCCATATCCACATTTCTGCATTATCTCTCCATTATCACCAATGATATCACTATGTTGCTCAATTGAGTACGTGAAATTCTTTTGAAAAAGTTTGGTGCGCAATCGATGGGCTTCTTTGGCATAAGAAAGAGCCTACAAACAAACAATCAATTATTAAATATCTTAAGTTTAAGCGCATACAAGAAATCTACTAAAGCCACAGGAAATTAGAAAAATGAGGCCAGATTGAGATAAATGTACCAGCCTCATAAATTTATTAACCAGCCTAGATGGAAAAAATGGCAATTTACACCTTCCCTGTAGACGTAAAAAACTGCAACTGGCATAACTATTGGTCAACAAGACTCCAAAAGGTTATAAATCAGCACGGTTTTACTATTTTAAAATTTAGCATCTGATGGAAAGAGCCTAAATATTCTAAATTTTATCTGGTTGTGATTTGTGAACATGAAATTAAACCTTTTTTAGATATATTTCCCCAGAAATTAGTTTTCAAGAGAGAATAACAATAAAAAAAGAGGCAAATTAGCTTTAAATGGATAAAAGATACAAAGCAAATAAAACCATCGACCTCCATCTACAAAGAGGACATCTATAAAATAAAAGACTTGAGAAGAAATTAGGCACCTCAATCATTGATCCCTTAGAAATCATTCTTTCACCCAAATCATAATACAAGTTTGAAGAAAGAAACAATGATTTGGTGGACGTAGGAACCTACAATTAGGGAATTTGGATAAATGAACAGCATAAGTATAATAATTTTAGATGTAATAACAATAAGTATAGTTGACAGTTTACTTATAAATAGATCAACTTTAGTTTATGTTTCATCTTCAATGTATCAAAACGGTTTAAACCAAAAGATTTAACAAAGAAAAGAAATTGGTGAAAACTCAAAGTGTACTTCAATGCATAAATCAAAGCAGTTGTTTTCTTAGCATAGTTTTGTAATCATTGCTAGTAGATTGATTAGTTGTGAAACTCAAAAAGGCAAATAGTAAACTGTTAAGAAACTGGACCGAGCCGACCCATTAAATAGCAACGAAACTCATATTGTAAAAACCATATTGTAAAAATCTTACGCTGTTACTGAGATCAAAAGCGGTCTTCTTGATATCATCAATTGTTATATGTGCATGTTCAGTGGCATGGTTATGATTACAAGGGCTTGGGAAAGAAAGAGTAGAGATAACTGAAAAACACTGTTGAAAACCAACTTCTAGTGATTTTGATATCTCCATACAACTTTTCCAGAACTCTACTGACTTTGACAATTTGCAATGCTTTGAAAATGTCAAAATAAATGCATCATTCACATGTGAAGTGCAAAGGGCATGGCTAAGGCTTTTAGATTGCCAAAGCATGGCTAAACACTCTTTTAACGAAATATTCTTGCAGGTACAAAATCTGATCATCAGCTCATATATGTCGGAATGAAGGTCCATGTAGCCCTACGCCAAAAGACATTACAAACAATGAGGCATACTAAATAAACATATAAACGAATAACAGAGACAACAAGAAAACGAACCTTGAGTGATAACAAATCGCCAACATGGTACAACAAGTTAAGAGCATTATGATACATCATATCAGTTTGTTCAACAGATTTGGAACGTTCTTGGCTCAACCATAACTTTAAAGCATAGCCAATATCTTGAACAAAAAACTGTTTGCACCGGAAAAAGTAATTACAAGATAGAAAACTTAGTAATATTTAGAAGCAACAAGATAGACTAAGGGCAAGCAAGCTGGCTAACAGACGAAAATAGGTGAAACGTAACATTTTTTATTTCAAGCCAGGTTAGGTTGACCTGCAAACTTGTCTGGCCCATTTGTGTTAAAATATTGCAACTACTGACACAATCATAATTAATTGGTTCAAAATTGCCACCTCATTAATATGATAGTATGATTTACATGTATATGAATGAACTACAACACAAAAATCTTAAATATTCACTTCTGTGTGACTAAGCCTTTCATGAGGTCGTACCTTCGAGTTTGGTTCTGTCTCTTGAGTACACAGTGCACGTAAGCAATAGGCCTCAGCTAACAGATTACAAAATGGACCACGGGCTTCTTTGTTCTTATTGAACATGTCACTCTGGAATAGTAGCTACATCATTTCATATTGGTAAACTATAATTGATATGAAAAGATAAGAAACTAGAATCTAAACTGAAGATAACTCACCGTAGTAGATAATGCTTCAGACAAAAAGCCAATGCACTCATTGAGACCTTCAACTCCACATGCTCTTGATTCCCTTCCTTTTGCAATGAGAATCCTAGATTTATGTAAAAAGCTATCTTTTGTACTGTAGATATCTTCTAAAAGAATGTTGGAGATGGTCACTTGCATTAGTTTACATAATTCTGGATTAAGAGACTTTATTTCCCTATAAGCTTCAAGCTCCTGAACAAAAGAAACATGCCTAAATGATAAAATATACTAGAGAAAAAAAAACTCCATGAGTTGTTATAAAACCATAGTAGCATAAAGAACATAAGATGGTATGGTAAAAAAACTATACAGAAGATACACATGTGTGTACGCACACACGCACATAGTGTTATATATAATAATATACAGATAGAGAGAGAGAGAGAGAGAGAGAGACCTGCTCTAACAGAAGACCAAGAGTTTCCTTTGACGTTTTCAAAGAAGATGACATCAAAGAATATATGGTTCGAACCCTACAGCCATCTTCAGGATCTTTAGTTTCTTTACATATGATCTGCAAGCAAGGGATATCAGGTACAAAGGTAATGTATGATCAATAAGACACCCTTTTTTGTTAGCTAAATAGCAGAAGTTGCACGTCTGACCCATTTGCTTAAGAATGGGCCAATCTATGTTACGTGTCATCTCTAACGGGTCAAATGAGTAAAATCAGAAATAGCTAAAATGAAACAGGTCAAATGAATTGAAACACATAGAAAGTGTATATTTAATGTGTAAAATCTCCTAAATCTTTTGTTCATAAAAGTTAGATTATAAGTGAGATATGAAATTTCAGTAATTATATCTGACACAAAAATAATAATAACTAAAAGCTGAAAAAACTTTTGGACAAACAAGTGATTTGAATCGACTCAACCCAGCTCATTTTGATCTGTTGTGCAACCCAGCCTACCTCATTTTGACCCCTTGTTTTGTTACTTACCTTCACCCATTGTTTAACCAGAGCTGCTGGAATTGGAATCTTGTCAAAACAGTTTTGAGCAGCAGACCAACTTTCAAGAAAATCAGTTAAAATCATACTTATCCCTTCACTGCCAGTACCACATTGGTAAAGTATATCCAACAAAAAAGCGCTTCTCGTGCATGCTTCTGTGACAAAAGCAGTTATGGCATCTTCTGAGAGGTCATTTGAAGACTCGTCTTTCCTTGAAGCAAACATACTACAAAAATTCACTACACATTGCCAAGCCGCCTGACAACACAAGTTAAATGACTCTGTTGCCTACAAACACAATGCATCATCATTCAAAATATAAATTAGTGTGCACACAAATATATGATATAAACATGATTAGAGATTTCGGTTAATATGCAAGTATGCAATGGACAACAGTATAAGTAACTTACCTCTTTTAATCTATTAGCTCTGTACAAAACTATCCCAACATTGTGCAAAGATGCATATAGATATTTCAACCCGTTAGGTTGAACCCAATTGGCTGAAACTAACTCCTTAAGAAAACTAGTACATTCCTGCAATGAGCAAAAAACAATAACCTCATATACACCTTGGACAGCAGGCACATTTAATCAATAAGAAAACCAACAACATAACATGTAATTATTTCTATCATGAAACCTCAAAAGTATGCTTTGTGGTAAATGAGAGTGTGAAAGCAGCAGTAGCTACAGCAAGTACAGCTCGGCTGTTGTCCTCATATATATATTTCTCTTGTTCAGATTTACTGCATCCAAAAATCAAAGGGAAGATAACGTCAAAGGTATATGTAACTTAAAAGTAAATAAAAACAAACTACATACAACATCTTATAGGCTTACCGATATGAATCAAAAACAAGTCTAAACTGTTGAAAAACATATGCAATATTAGATAGCTTGATGGGATATGACATGTCTTCAAATCCACAAAGTATGTCTTTACGCTCAGAATGTATCAACTCAGAAAGAGGTTCACATAAAAACCTTAAGGCGCTAAAATAAAAGGGCATATAAGTCCCAGTATGTACAGTTATAGAGGTTCTTAAACTTTTAAGCTGATTCTCCACATCAATCAAAAGTTTGGGGACAGAAATTTCATTTTTAGCTTTTGGTATTTTGGAGTTACCGCCTCTTGAATAATAATTCAAATCACCCGCAGAAAATGTGATGACATAAAGCCTCATGATCAGATCAATCGTTGACAAATTGACCTGCAAAATGGCTGTAACTAAAACAGGACTCTTCAACAAATACCAGAAAAACATTAAAAAAAACATCCAGGAGCATGTATACATACCTGAGAGAAGTAATTTGCTAATTTCTTAAAGTAAGATGCAACTGCACCATAAAAGTCTGTGGTTGCACTTCGACATTTTATGGCAAAATAGACGAGAAGTTTCAAAAAATCTACATTAGCCTTTTCCATGCCAACCTGACATGCATATATATAAACTTCTTTTAATCATTGTTAAAAGATTGTATTTTGTTTTAAAAATACTTTTTACTGTGTTTATACGTCCATTATACTTAGGAGTCCCCAAGAGGACATGCTGGTGGTTTAAGTAGTGTGCCCCACAACCAAAAGGTGGGAGGGTTCAAATCAAGTGCAGATTGTGTTGTATTTATCCTAGAAAAACTAGTAATTGTTGTTCAAAACCGAGAAAAAGTTCCCTTATCCTAGTCTAACTTCTTATCATGTAACTTCAAACTATGCACTGCTCAGAACAAACATACTCTAAACTTCTTTAATGTTCTCACAAAAACTTAACCCTGGTGACCTCCTTAACATAATTTTTTCCATAAAAATTTGTCACACTTCAAAGTATAAGACAGAAATAAAAAATGCATGGCCTTATTTAAGCATTAAAATTGAGAAACGAACTTAGGTAATTACCGTGCATTCTTTAGCCAATGTATCCAACACCAAAAATAATACTCTTTCACAGCACAAAATTTCATTGTCCAGCTGTGAAAATAATAAACTGCATATATTGTGCGCAAACTGCATAGAAAACACAAATAATAAGTTTCATTTCATTCCTGTTAAACATTGTTAAGGCTTCAATAAGATGGATTCTTGAATGACAGTTCACCTTTTCTATTTGATCATTCAGAGACGATCTTCTATACTCAGAAAATGTTTCAACACAAAACTTACAGGTCAGTTTCACATCAAAGCTTGCAACTTCCCCAACCAGAAAAAGTGCACATTTGCTCATATACGATACAAGCATTCTGTGCAACTTATCATATCCATCCTCACCAATAACCCTGCCATGTTTACAACTCGTCATTTTTAATATAAGTACCATTCTTGAAGCACGTAAATACTAGGATTTGTGCCTCTATCTCCTAGTGCGTTCCTACCATAGCTTCTAAGCAAAGTATCATTTACCATACATCAATTACATAAAAACTAAGAACGCAGTTAAAGTTAAAATGCAGGTATGTAACACGATACCTCAACCACGGCTGAATCCCATTAACCATAGAAAGCACTCTATGATAATCTTCCTCCTCTTTACTCTGAACATTTGCAACACATTTAACAAGCAAAACAACCACTTCCAATACTAACAGCACGATATCCTTATCACTGTTCTCTTTACTCAATTCTGGAACAACACATCTACTTAGGTTTTCATTCCTTTTCCCAGACAAATTCCCAACAAAACCTAGCACCGAAACCCCTTCGGCTTCGGCCTCTTCATACCTCCCCCAATTTGCATAACAATGTATCAACCTAACCCGTTGTATCTGAAGAGAGTGAGGCTTACACGACAACTGAGACGAAACCGCATCTAAGCAGTTCAAACAAAGCTTGTACGTTTCAAAGAGCTGTGAGGCGTAAGTAGCGTCGATTTTGGGGGTTTCGTTGAGGCGTTTGGGGATTAGGCATAAGGATTTGTTGAGAAACGAAAGGAACTTTTTGGCGAGTGAACGGAGTGTGGTGGTGTCGGTTTTTGAAGGTTTGTTGGATTGTGATTTGAGTACGGGAGAGAAGGGTTGTAGGTATGAGATGAAGAGCTGGTGGATACCTGATAGATCGGAGGAGGATTCGAGCTTTGAGAGAAGTGATGATTCTGTGACGCCGGTGCCGGTATCCGCCATTAGCGTGTGAGAGAAGGAGAGTGAAAATGGAAGTGTGTTGAAAGAAGCGGGAAATGTACAGTACAGAGTGCTTTTGACTGAAATATTTCGTCGCCCACGACGATGGAGGCCAAATTTGTTTCGGGAGTTACAAAAGTAGTCCTTCTAATATTCCCATTTTAATATTTTCTCATTTTCACGTCAATGATAAGTTGATAACCGGTTTTGGAGAAGACACGTTCATGATCTTTCAATGTGAAGGTTATGGATTTGAAAACAATATACTTTAGGTGTGCTCAGGGCCGGCTTAAGGTTTTTTTAGGCCTAAAGCCAAAAAAACATCTAAAGGCCTATCGTTAAAAACCTTCATCTTTTACCCAAGATGATTTTTGATTTCAAACGACCTGAGATGATTTTATATTGTAATCGTCGATTTGAATTCGCAACAAAATATTGAAGTTTTAAAAATTTAGGGCCTATGAAAAAGTGGGGCCTAAAGCAAGAGCTTATTTTTTAACTATTACGGGCCGGCCCTGGGTGTGCTAGAGGTTTTATACTTTAATCATAATGATTATAGGTCAGACTTACACTATTCGTTGGTTATTAGAAAAATATATATTTTATCATGTTTTGATGAAGCTATCATTGCTATGGAAGTATGATAGTTGTTTTGACAAATGAGATGAAAGATTGGGTGGTTATTTATCTAGTATTTGAAGAAAAATATAAACTATATCCGCTTCACTATATATGTTTAATGTATTTATAATAATAATTCTACATGTATGTTTGATTGTTTGTTGTGAGGATAATCATATAACTTGATAATAGTTGTGCTTCTATATTATGTAGTGTGTACCGTGATTAGGCTAATGTGCCTCCTAAGCTAATAATAGAACAATGGAGTTGGTTAGAAGAGGCTTGTGGACTTGGGTGACAACTATGGTTCTAGTCGTTGTTGTGACTTGCTGTGGCTGTCAACTAAACGGCTAAGTTAAAGGACCTAATGAGAAGCAGCTTGGGGCAAAGACTGGGTGATGCGGGTCTAAGTGTAGAACACCAGCGGCAGCCTCTCATGTTTCTAAAGGTCAAAGACCGTCTTCAGGGGTGTTGCATAAAAAGGGGCATAACTTGGGCTACGGGTCTCCGTTTCAAAAGTGCTACTAGTCAAATTAAAGAGCGGAACGAGGGCTATAACTTGGTAAGTGCCGTATGCGGCTTAACCGAATTTTTTTCCCCAAAATAAGCCTTCTAAATCTCCGTTACGGTCACTTCTATGTTTTTTGGTCAACATTTGGGTTTTGTTTTTGGCTTGGGTTTGGTCCGTTAGTGTCATTGAGGTGTGTTTTAAAACTTGTTTTTCTTATTTAAAATATCATAGTTGTAATGAAAACATCGTTGATCAGTTTTTGATAATAAACATTTGGGCCTTTGGCTTTACAAATTTTCTTCCTTTTGAGTTGAATTTAGGGGTTTGGGGATTCGACTATCACATGTATTCGTAGAATCAACGTGATCGAGCCTTCTTTGTAATCCTACGCTACATCACTAGGTTTACGTGTGGTTGTTGTGAGAGACTATGACAATGTTTTTATGAAAAGCAGCATGCTGTGACAACTAGAGATCCTAGTACTTGTGAGCGGCTAGGACTACAATTCCAGTCTATTGAGGCTGATGGCGAGGCGAGTAGGGTTTCCAGTGGTTGTTGTGAGCAGCTAAGCCTACGGATATGGTGAGAAATGGCTTGTCACAACAGCTGGGACAGTAGATACGGCGACATTTGGTAGCAACCAACAACCAAAGTTTTCAGCGGCTAATGTTTAAGAGAGTATGTTTTTACCAGTAGAGGAGTACTAATGGAGTCATTATGTAACCACCCTCCACATAAAGGATACAAGACAATGATCAGTTGATATTCACTAGATAATCAATCATATAAGCAAACAACTAAAATGTAAAAAATACATAAAACACAGAGTCACTCTTTCTCTCAATAAATTCACCTACAACAATGAAACTATGTTGCATTCCTTTCTCTTTGTGTCCAAAGTAAGTGGCTTCGTTCTTTTTTGGGACAAAATCTGTACAGAAGCTTTCAATGGCTGCTTTTGTTTACAACAAATGAATACAATTCAGGTGACTATTCTCTCTTGCCTTCGGCGTCATCATCATCGTCATCCAAGTCAAACTCATCCATGTGTTGACCATTTTTCTCTCGTCTTTCCTGCTTCACTAAGCCGATGTCACCTTTGGGTGTTCCACTGTTAAGTGCTTCAGTTTCTTCATCAGAATCTTCATCTCTCTCTTCTGAATATGCATATCTGTTTAATAGTGTCATTGTGTACCCAAAAAACAGATCAATACAAGATCAAAGTGAGACATGGTCAAAACAGACAACTTTCTATGTGCAAATCGAAATTGGTCAGGTCAGGTGTGTCTATTTTTTTTTCTGAATTTTGAGATAATACTGAACTGAATATACTCTTTAAAATAAAAGGATTAAAGAGTTGAAGACATTTAAACACATGTCAATCCTTTGGACCTCTTTAACAAATTCTACTTGTTTTACCTGTTTCGCTTTTACTTTTTAGCTACTCTATACTTTAATGTTTCACAATACAACCCGAATTGATCTTTTTCAAATAACTAGACTATTATCACCATTTTCACATCATAATTCTCACTTACCTTTGAGAGCTCTGTGATGGAGTCCACAGATAGCAGATGACACAAAGCAATGCAAAAGCAAGAATGTCCCAAAATGAGGTGATAATCCAACCACTCTGCCACCTCTCGTTGAAAGGATCCGTTGCTTTGAAATATACCTGCATGAACAAATCGCTTATCAAGACGATGATGCAATAGATTCTTCTTATTAATGTATGTCAAAGGCATTCTAAATTAAATCATTTCAGAGCAACAACCTTTTAACAATGGGTATTAGCAGAAGTCTAGAGGTGACATAGTAGGAAGGTCAGGTAAAGAGTAGTTATGGGTCAACGTCATGACAAGTTTCCAAGGAACACTTATTAAAGATATAAAACGCCCTTGTAAACTGAAGTCATATACAAGTTACTAAGACAAAAACCATTAGGTTCCACATGCTTAGACAACACATATGGTCAACCTATCTAAAGGCCCATGTAAACTAAAGGGTTTCTCTAATATAGTTAATTAAACAAATGACTATTGCTTCCACTCAAACTAAAAGGGGCAATTCCTACCCCTTTATGTAAATATGAGTTGTTTCCGAAAGTTAATTTCCAAAAAAACTAATTTCCTAAACTGATCTAGTATAGTATCAAATTAATACAGAAATTATTTATAATACTCGGAATATTGATAAATAAATAAAAAGTGTTGGGGGTCAACTGTCAACCAAACACATTTGGGCTCACAATAAACAAATTCCAACTTTTTCCCGCTACACCCCGTCATTTTGCCACCTCTCCCCCTAACTAGAAATCTAGAACAATGGCTTGTAAATATAGTTTTGTTTCACTTTCGGCATGCATCTAATGTCATGCATGCCAAAGTGATGAACAGGTTGCAATGAGCTAACCCTCACCAGAGCTGAAGTTACCCACTTCCACCTACATAAGAACCTTCTATCAACATGGTACTTGATTATACTTCAAGTATCTGTTCACCAATACCATGTCACTTACATTCACTATGACAAGTCAAACTTTGTGCAGTAATACCAGTCATATATGCGTAATAAAGCAATAATATAAACAGGTATGAGAAAGCAAGCACACTTGGATGGTCAACAAAAAACTGTTTTGCGAGTAGTGTATATTAAATTTAACTACGAAGGAGCCAGATTAGCTCCTTGGGATGATTAATTGTCTATAAAGTAAAGTTATGTGAAATGCATACCTCATATCCAATCCACACAACCGAAAGAACAACTGTGATAAGTAATGCATTTGAGAACTTCCTGTAGGTATCCAACTTAACAGAACTCCTCTTTGCCTGTATAAATCAGATCTTAGTATTAAAATAGAATACTAGTGAAAAATCTTGCAGCACAAAAAAAATACCCAACTGAGTTGTAATAATGTAATGGATCAAACCATAACCTGTAGCTGTGTGAGTGTCTTTGAAAGAGAAGTGAAAATCCACATGATCAAAAATGCATCCAGCAATGCATTAGGAAGTACAAGAATAACCCTTGCTCTTCCAGCTATGTCACTTATGGTCCCCACATTCTCCGTAATATTCAGCAACTCAGTTGATAAAAAGTAAGTTACTCCAATAAGCATGACTTTTGTAGTAAGTCCACCAAGTGTAGGACGTACAACACCATAGCCCATAGAAACACACAATATAAGTAACCGTGAAATGGTTCTCCTTATAGCTCCCACAGTCACAACCCAAGTTGTAATTGCAACGGGTCTTATTCCCGTGTTGTTAAAATATGCATAGTCAAAGTACCAAAGTATCATTTCAAACAACCCAATAGCAACTACAGCACTTATGCAATGTTGAAGTTGCAAAACATCATCCCAAAACCTCACATATTGAGAAAACCAAGCAGCACAAAGCAGTGCATATGCAACCGCCATGATCACATAAAATTTCTTTAGTGGGGCCATCCTTCCAGGTAAGTAACCATCGGGGTTCTTCCACAAGGTTTGACCACTCAAAGTCATCCCTTTGAGGCTCGGATCACATGATATGAAAAATAAATTGTACATTCCTGTTTTCGTGATGTAAGCCTCCGTGGTTTTTAATTGTGCTGTTTGGGATTTTCCACGAAAATAGACATTAACAGTGACGGGCCAGTTCGGATCCCTTGCAGAAGGTCTTCTAATAACTTCCCCTTGTTTACAACCTTCCACTTTAGCTAGATCAGGGGTGCAACAAATAGATCTCTGCCCGCCATAAGGGGACCCACCGATGTTATCACGGTCAGCAGCCTCAAAAATTATAACTTGTACCAATCCAGTTCGACGTTCTGTTTTTGAATACTTAGCTGCAGATGCTGCAGTCCTCCAAAATGTGATGTTCTGAAATCTATACATGTTTGCACATGCACAAAAAAATTTGGAACAGTCACAACACATAAAAATGTCTTAAGGGAAAATAAACACAACAGATCATAAATCCCCTTACACCTTTTACCAAAATCAAACTCAAGCAGTCAAGCTTAGTGATTTTAAGCTATTTGTACTTTATTTTTGCCTTTTATATAAAATACATTTCTATATTGGTGTTTTAAAACCCCATTCATACAGTTTAAACATCAAACATTCCTTATTCAGATTTACCCGATCCACTAACACCTTCAAATCATCCGCCTTTCATGATCAGACACCATTTCTTTGCAATGATCTATAAAACAGGTACTTATTAGCTAGTGCTATAACTATTCATCTCCACTACCACCACACAAGTTTGTACTCGGAGCATAAAGTTCTTATAACTTATAAGTTCATTTCATGTTAATGTTTTCTACTTAAGTCTACATGTGATGAAGAAAATGTTTCAATGCATTAAACAATATCATCTTCAAATTTCAAAACATGCTACCTATTAAGCTTGCAGAAACATGTTTTTAAGAATAAGATTCATGAAACGATCACATCATTCTGAATCTAGCGAACTACGTGCTAAACATACATGTAATTGAACAATCAAGAATAAAATCAAAAAGCTTAAGCAATGTGACAACAGATCTGAACCGGTACCAGAAAAATAGAGTAAATTACCGGATAAATGAACGACCGTCATTGGCGGTGACGGAGGCTGAATGGCGAGGGAGCGGATTTGAGATGCGAGATGCAGCGAGACCTTCGCTGCCGCCGGAGACAAGGTAAGCATTACCGACTTCTCGGAACGGATCTCGATCGTACACGTGGATTGAGGCGTCGGTGGAATGAATCGCGAGTAATAGTAACAGTGAGAATATAGATAGTGTTGTGACGGTAATGAAGCGGAGATTTGACATGCCTGTGGCGAAATTGATGGAGCTTCAGTGGAGGATTGTTGAAAGAGAAATATGAGATCGGAGGATTTGGTGGGAGTTGTGCGTGTTTGTTGTGTGTGTGTGTGGAGTGAAAACGAAGCTATAACAGCAATAAACAACAACAGTCCCACCGTGATTTGAGAATTGAGAATGAAGTATCGTTCCCCACGCGCCGGGCCGGGAACACGATATGGGTGATCCGAACCCGTAACACCATCGCCAAATGCCCGAATGCTAAGGAGTCGAATCCACCCAAACTTTTTATCTATTTTTATAACGATGGTTAACATAACGGTAAGACCGTTACATTTAAGATGTGCGCTATAGTGACAGAGTTCGAAGCTCTAGTTTGTCCTCATAATTAACATTTATAAGCGGTCTAGTAAGACTCTCCTAAAATTACAACCGCAAAAGTCGAATCTACCTAATTATTTGCATTCTCTAAGTACGGAATCACACTCTTGAATCACAAATCTTCTCAAAGGCATTGTAGGTGAGAATGTCTTATGACTCGAACATAGAACCTTTATTTTGTGTTATATAAATCAATTGTTTTGTTAAAGTTACACACATATAAGAAAAAATATATTTGTTTTATGATCAAAACGAATGACTGTTTACATAACCTCTAAAATACAAGGCCGGTTAGTTCTTGTGTGTTTATACCATCAAATTTGATCAAATTACTAATTTGTCAGTCACCCACATTTTAAGTTATTTACAACTTTGACTCGTCAACTTTAACCCTTTATTTTTCTCATGTTACAACTTTGACCTCATACTCAACCTTGAAATATTTACGTCGTTCACTTAGTTATCATTTTTACATGTTATATCGTAACTCTCTACGCTGACATATTTACATTTTCCACACGAACTTTGGATATATACACATTTTACCAACCTCCTTATCTCTCAACGCCACAACATGTCGCACATATTGAAGTCGAAAACGTTATACGCATGCAAAGAAGTAAAAAACTATGTCACCGCAACGCATTGATTTTGTAAAAAAAACTCTCCTTGCCGTAACGCATAGAAAATGTCATTTTAATGTCACCGGTTTAATGCGTGTGACGAAATCAAGGAGACCCGGTTGCGACATTGCGTGATCTGACTAAAAATCTATTTTCAACTAAAAAAACAAATTTACCTAGACTACCTTACTTTATGTAAAAACATATGATATAGTAAGTCATCAAATGATTTGAGATATACCGAGGGAAAAGATAGATTTATTTGAAATGTATTGAGCTAGTTAATATATATTTATGATAAGCGTTGGGACGCTGGTAGAAGATACACACCTTTTTCCGGTACAAGTGGGATTTCAAATACGATATTGTGTTTGTTGCAAGGGATAAGTGTAACCTAAATAACAGGTAGGGCTGACAATTTTGTACACGGACACGAATACACGACACGAACCTACACGGTCTTAACAGGTAACAGGTAAGGCCTTAACAGGTAACAGGTACTAAACAGGTAGACACGAATCTACCTGTTAGTTTTCGTGTATTTAACAGGTATTTACCTGTTTACCTGTTAATACCTGTTAATACATGTTAATACATGTTATAATTTTTTAAAAATAAAAAATATAATTTAATATAACATATTTACCTTATTTACCCTTATACTTATCGACAATTTTTATTTCACTAAATAGGTTTTTGAATACTTGTTTTTAAACAAGTCTTATCGTGTCTAATCGTGTCTTATCGTGTATACCTGTTATAAACAGATACAGGTACAGGTAATGGTAACAGGTACACGATAGCTTATCGTGTCGTGTACAGGTAATAGCTTAACAGGTTCGTGTCTTAACAGGTTCGTGTCTTAACAGGTACAGATATACACGATTTGTCAGCCCTAATAACAGGCTAGATGATACACAGACAATTTTAAAATATAGAGACTTCGCATAAATAATTTAAAATGAAGTATATGCAGTGTAATTTCATATTTTAATGAGCCTAGGGATTACATCACCTAACCATTGAGAGCTAAACTTATACCACAAACTACCAAGTTTAGATACTCTAGATCATTTGAGCATACAACATACTAGCTTGTTAGCAACACTTTGAATGGATGTAATGATAAAGAACGCGGATTCTCTAGTCACTTAGGTTCTATTCTACTAGCCGAACAAGATTTTACCGATAGCTTATTGACGTGCTGGTGGGTTAGTGGGTTTTCCCCAAATCAGAGTTGGGTTTTTCTCGAAACATGCGAGGTTGGACTATCGTTGTATGTGTTCACAAGACATATAGTGCTATCTTTTGTCATGAAATTACCTAGGGGTGTCAATTCTCGACACGACACGAAACACGACCCGAACACGACACGAAAGTAATCAGGTTTCGGGTTGGCAAATATAACCCGTTTAAAAATATGGGTCATGTTAGGGTTGACCCGTATAAAAACGGGTCATTTTCGGGTTGAAGAATTTAAAAACGGGTTGACCCGCCAACCCGTTTAGGTTTCAAAAATTAGTTCATCTATTTTTTTCTTTTCTAAAAATGAGTGTTAAGTTACTTTTATCTTTAGTATTTGTATACAAAAAAAAATTCATTACCACTTAAGTTTTTACCTTCACATTTTCAAAGCTAAGTATTTATTATTGTTTTTGTTTATTATAAATAAATTTGATTTGAATAAGATTTTAAGTAAATATATGGTTACTTATAATATTTTTTAAATAAAACTCAATATACCTATTTGTTATACACAAAATCACCTATTAAACATGCTACTATTTACAAACTTACACAACAACGCACTTATAACTCATAAATTTATTAGGTTCATTTTGATAAATGAGTTAAACGGGTCATATTTGGGTTGACCCGAATTTATGTTATCCGGGTTAGGGTTGACATTTTTGACACGAATAGAAATATGGGTCGGATTAGGGTTGCATAATTCAACCCGTCAACCCGCCAACCCGCGGTCCTTCAACCCGTTAACCCGTCAACCCGACACGATTAACACCCCTAAAATTACCTAAAATAGTCAAACTTTATTCGTTTTTCTTGTAAAAAAATTCATAATTCAAAGATACATGATAGGTGCAAAAGCAAACAATAAGAGACATGTTAAGTATTTTTGTTTGTCTGATATATAATACGGAGTAATAAATTTATTTGTTTGTAAGAAAATGAGTTTATCTCCAACCATATAAAACAGAACCGAGAACGCATCACAAAGTCTGGCGACTATTCACCCTCGTTTTTCCGATCAAATTGCACCGGATCAAACCTGTAACCAAATAACAAAACCTATTTCACAGCGATGGTTGCTTCATTTGCACCTCAACCACCCGAATTTTCTGTTTCCGGACTCGGATTAACTCCCAAACCCTTCCATCTCATCACCAACGCTGCCGCCCTCCGCCTTGGTCATTTCCTTCGCCGGAGTTTCGTCACCCATCGCCACCACTTTGAATCGATTCTGCACTCACCTTTAAAGGCAATTTAACCTTTTTTGTTATCTTCCTATTTGATAAATAAGAGTATATTTACTTTGCTTCATGAATGTTGGATGAATTTGTGTTTTTTTAGGGTTTCAAATCGATAGATAGAAATTGAATTTCACCTGTTGATGTATTAGCACTTGTTGCATGTATGAAGATTTTGTTACAAGTTTTGGGCTATTGAAATAGGGATGTGGAGTATTTATTCTGAATGATTTAACTGTTTTTGTTTACTGGTAATGTGATTATTAAGGTACATTTTTATAAGGAATTGGGGGCTGTATATTTAACTGACTTGATAGGAGTTATTTTCAGCTTGATTTTTCTTTCAGTGCTTGTTAACTTGAAGCTAGAAGTGTCAATTTCGACTTGTATGGACTTATTTGAGTCGAGTGCTATCTCAAACAGGTCAGTTTATCCGAAGGGGAACGGGTCAAATGGGTTGAAAGTTGAAGCTTGAAAATAGTCAAGAGTTTTATTTTAAAGCAGACACCTTTAAAATCATTTAATATTATGATATTCTTGCTGTTGTGGTCACAAATAACGCCTTGATAAACTGACCTGTTACATGAAATAAGCAAATCCAAAGTAGTATTAGCACCATGATTAGTTTCTTGTTTGGCAATAAAGATGAAAACTTCACCCACAACTGTTATCTCTGGTTCATGAAGATTCGTCAATATGCTGTTTATTGTCAAATATATTTCTCATTTGGGCCATGTTCTCCAGTTAAATGAAGTGTCTTATGAAGGATTACACCAATTTGAATGGTTTAAGCTTCATCAATGGCCTCATGATGTTTGGGCCTCCACTTTCTCGAGATGCTTATTGTTTTTCGGTGGAGAAGAAAACAAAAGCAATTATGGAGACCAAGAGAAGGCATTCTTAAGGGCTGCCACTAGAGGCCCGGTCAATAACAGGAAATTGACCAATGTATTACTTGCCATTAATGTGTTGTAAGTACATACATATGACTTACAGGATAATGAACATCATTATATGTATAAAGTTTAAGCTAATGGTGAAAATATGGGTGTGTGGGAACTGGGAAGGTTGGGTGTTTAGTCCAAATAGGGTTGGGTGAAAACAGACCAATTTTAGCACGGGTTATTCTGTTCAGACACCTTTTTTGTCATTATTTAACTTTTTTTTAATAAACAATAGATTGGGTGTTATGATTACAAAAGAATATTTTTATTACGATAATGTAAGTCCCTAAATCAAACAATTTAAGAGGTTGAATGCAACTATGTATTAGAAGTAAGCATTCAGAGGACTTTCAACTTGTTTGATGTGCTCTTTTCTAAGCTTTCTTTTCCTTTCTGATTTGACTTATTCGAGATAGAACACAAACCAAATCAACCATATAATTGAGTCAAAAAGCTAGCTCTAGTGCCAACATTGTTTTGGCATTAGTAGTTTGATCCTTTGTTTTAATCCACTTCTACTGCTTAATCCTTAATGTTATGTTAGACCTTTGCAATGATTTAATTTCAATGTTGAAGTAAAATATTCAAATTGGTACCTTTTCTTTTCAGGGTATACATTGCACAAATAGCATCACAAGGACAGGTGTTAATGTGGGGAGCAAAGGTTAGATATTTTAAAGACATAATTCTTAACCATAGATGGTTCATACGATATCAGACTTTTATAACATATAGATAAGTATTTGTCATTACTCATTAGATTAATGGCCTGATTGACAAAGGAGAGCTGTGGAGGCTGGTCACATCTGCCTTTCTACATGCAAACGTCGGACACCTTATGGTCAGGTTTGAGTTTTTCTGCATCAAGTATTTTATTTCCAATGAAATCTGGTTTTAAACAAACTAAATCATATCTAACCCTTTCTAGATTAATTGCTATTCTTTAAATGCCATTGGCCCTACCATGGAGCATCTGAGTGGACCCAGAAGATATCTTGCAATATATATGGCTTCTGCAGTCACAAGTAAGCTTATTAACTGTTATAAAACCATAGTTATCAAAGGCGCAAGGCGCACTCTAGGCGAGAGGGTGGGACTAAGGCCTAGGCGAGAGGCGCAAAAAAAAGCGCGGGCCTGAGAAGTAAAAAGCGCACTAAAAGAAAAAAAAAGTAAAATGTAATATGTATTAGAAACTAAGAATTACTTCAAAATTCCCAAAATATTCAAATGCCATAATGGCATAATCTCAACAGAAAGTACCCAAATTATCTCATATACCAAAATACTTCAAAACCAAATTGTTAATACTTGAAAGCAAAAAACTTCTAAAGTTATAAATAGTAAAATATGCAAACCAAAAGTTTGTACGTACATCTTCAATACCATCAGGATCAATTTCAATCACATTGTCATCATCTTACTCCATAAACGTCATGATGAATATTCATAAACATCAATGAAATATTATAAAAAAATACTGACTTTTAACTTTGGCTTGGATTGAGACCTCAGAAAAGAATTCTTGACTAAATACAGTTTAGGGTTTACCCTTTAACTTTTGGTGCCAATTATGGAGCAAAAATCGGTAATGTCAGCTTCCTTAATTTAGATTAATTATAAAAATTAGCTATATATGAGCTTTCCTGGGACTAAATCTTCATAGCAAAGAAAAGCGCAATTACAGGGACTCGCTTTTTTTGGTCGCCTAGTCCCTCAGGCGAGGGCTTTTGATAACTATGTATAAAACTTGTTCTCGCTCTGTCTACTGTATGACGATGTTCCAACCATCATGCTTGGTTTCCTTTTGGTGTGAGCAGTTTCTTTTTCATGATAATACCAAAAAAGACTACAGTTTTGTAAAGTGAGTGGTTTTGGATAAATAGCAGAAATGTAGATGAAAGAATCCATTGTACATTTATCATCCAAAATTGTTCATTCGTGCACAATGTTGTGTATATTATTTTAATTTCAGTGTTTTTATAATATATGTTGTATTTACGAATATAGGTTCTACAATGAGTTATTGGTTCAGTAAAGCACCGGCAGTTGGTGCTTCAGGGGCAATCTTTGGACTTGTAAGGTTCTAACTGTTGAATCAACATGTGTTTTAATTTCTATATTACCTTCATGAATATATTTGCAGCCAATATCTTTGTTTTATTTTATTTCGGATCTATACATATTACAAGATGATTTTATATATCAGGTTGGATCTTTTGCTGTTTTTGTGTTGAGACACAACAAGATGGTTAAAGGGGGTGTGGGAGACTTAAAGCATGTTGCACGTGTGATCGCCTTAAATATGGTACAAACCTTCTCCTGCTTTCTACACTTTAATTTTTTTATTTGATATGATCTTATCTTATTGATTTGTTTTAATGTATATGCATACACTTACGTGATTCATCCTCGCACAGGCTATTGGGCTGCTGTCACAAGGAATTGACAACTGGGGGCATGTGAGTTTTTTATCTCTTTAGTTTGACATCATTTTGGTTTCACTTTGAGGTTGTAAAATGGGCAGGTTTATGAATGAAAATACATTTTGGACGAACTTCGACCCGCTTATTCGTTTCTTTTATAGCCTTTCTTTATTTTTGCTCACCAATTATATTAAAACATGGCTTGAATTTACCCATTCATAACTACTGCATGGGTATTGCCTGTTTTTCCAAGAACATGACCTATTTGGTTTTTTCCTTGATTTCATTAACAAGTATAATCAATCATTGATTCAGTTTGGAGGGTTGATAGGAGGAATTGCCACATCGTGGCTTATTGGTCCCGCATGGGAGTTGAAATCAACAACTCGTCTTGGAAGAAAAGTACTCGTGGATAAAGCACCAATATTTTCTCTTCCAGGCACAAAACGAGCATCTCAGTAATTAATCACAAGTACACAACCGCTGATGACCATCATTTTAGCACATTATTTGCAGTACAAACCATGTTCTTTATGTATTTACCACTAAAACAATAGTAAAATTCATCTTTATGGATCATGCTGGGAGTTTTACTGTATAAATATTGACTTGATCTTTTTGTATAGTTCATGTAAAAGATCCCGCATTGATACTACAGAAAAGATCCAACTCTTATGTTCTTTTGTTCCGTCTTAATCTGCAATTTGATGATTGTATTTGTATGGTTTTCATTTAGAAAGATGAATTGAAATGAAACCTATCAACCTGATTTTTAAGCCTGTTTCTGTTCATAAAGTAACACTGGTCTTTATTTTTTCTTCAAAACTGTTAGTTTGTGTTAAAGATTGAATATATATGCTTCGCGGATATGATGTGGGAGAGCGCAACATGTATTGGCTAAAAAACTAAAGCTAAATGTGAACTGAACCAATATAAAACTCAAACCAGCCTGCTTGCTTTGTATTGGGTAGTTCGGTTAGTTTCAGCGGTTTATGACACTCTATTGGCTAAAAAAATTAAAGGTTATGAATCTACAATACATGTTTTAACGTGTGCAATGATGGGATGGCGACTAAAGCATGTTAAAATCACGAATTGCTACTATTTCTCATATCTTCAAAGAAGTAAAAGAGATTTACGATGGTATAAAGAAAATCTTAAATTTATCATAATTGACAGACAAAGAAAACAATGGTTCTACAAGTTAAATTCTGATTCTATATTAGTTTCTTCTTTTGGAAGAAGCGAGTCAAGTACCATAGTTGTGCAACAGAAGCAGCAATGCAAATGCCTAATGACAATATACTGTACCAAGCCACTCTAGAATTTGTAGTCTCACTCACTTGTCTTATTTCTGCCTCTCTGCATAACCACATAACCAAACCACAATTCTTTATAATAGAAAACAAACAGCCAATTAAATAAAAAAATTCCCTATTCTGATACGCGCGCACACACACAAACGTAAGTATGTGTGTATACATACATTTACATATGTATGCGTTAGGATTGTTAAAAAAAGCACCTGCTCTTGAGGTAGAGAAGATTATCATGAATGGCCTCCACAGCTGCTTCAAGCTTTCTCAACTCAAGCTCAACTCCCTACAAGGTGTTTGAAAGGTAGAGTAAATTACGTGCTAGATATAACTAATTAAACTATAATGTGACAATATCTAATCTTATTTAAAAGTTAGTTATGCGTTTGAATGCATTACAAATCATGATAGGTTGTACATTTGAGACTGTTCACGCCTTTTACTTAGTAAATTGCGTGTTTCTTTTTATGATCTTATATTTTCTGGTGCTTTTAACAAGTAAACAATCTTAGCTAGAATTAATTTGCAAGTATTATGTGAATACCTAGGGCAACATACGTGAAGCTTTCATCTCTCGCCTCGGCTTTTGAGGCCTATGTATCTCACACGCTAAAAATGACTTTAAGTTTAAATCCATCACTTGACCCTTTTCCTATAACTTTCCTATAGCTTTTCCTTTTCCTATAACTTTTAGACGTAACCAGATAGAGTGGAAATGGGTGGAATAAACCTTGCTTGGTCCTTATGGTTTTTGGCCGAATAAATTGGGTGGATCGTCTCATCCATCACTTGCTCTAGTTCTGACTCTGTGGTCACCTCATGGTCTCATGCATACAGTTATGCAACACCTCCATTGTAATTGAATTGTGATCAAGCTCAAGCTCCTTAAAAATCTCCTAATGGTTTTGCAGGTCATGTCACTACTACCACCTACTTATTTCACCAGTATGTCTAAATTTCAACATAGACATCAGTGCTAACTCTCGCATGACACACACCCATTACCCATATGTATATGTATATGCTTCGAGAAAGAGAAAGTAACAGACTGTAGAAATTATAAAAGAACATATTTCTGACCTCGATTTTTTCTTTTCTTGCAACCGATTCCCAATCTTTAGCTGCAATTCCGGTTCTCCAGTCAATATTAACACTTAAAGCCCCACCTTGATTAGGGTCATCTGCCCAAAAACACACCAAATACTGCCCCGCCTCATTCGTAGTGAACGCAAATTGACCATGAGTTGCATTTTCCTTATGGTGAAGGATGTTTCCATAAGGCGATGTGACCTACAAATGCAACACAAATCACCACTTACACAATTGAAACATTATTATGAAACTAATAAAGACATTGAACCCATGTTTGATTGAAGAGTGTGTCTACTTAATTTTAATGCACTGGTTCAAGTAACATCTCAAATTACCAAATCACATCCTAAATTCTAATAAACCCTAGCTCTGTTCGTTAAGAAACCTAGTTTTGGGGATAATTGTTAAGCTTGCTGATATATGATCAATTGCAAGCATATATGATCGCTAATAGCAACAATTGCCTACATATACATGATCAATTGCAGATAAACTTATGAACAAATATAAAAAAATCCAAACAAAGTCAAAACCAGACGATTTCATCAAGTTATATGCATGCAAAGATATAAAATACGTACCTTGGTGGTGATTGAGGGGGTAGGGTGAATATGAACATCGGAGATAACGACATAATCAGCCAAAACAACGACATTGTTGTGAATTTCTTCGGTAACGCATTTCCTTCCGGATTTGGGTAAATTCAACCAAATGCAATCAACATGTTGGACCAAAATTAACATTAAAATGATCACCTGCAACAGTGCCCTAAGTTTGTTTGCCATTTTCAGGTATCGGTGAATTTGGTTTTGGAAGTTGAGATCGAACAAGTGTTCGAGGTTCGGATCTTTCGTACGTTTTGGTGTAATCAATCAGACGCGATTTGCATTAAAATTTACACCATTTTTTCATACTACACATTTAATTCATATTCATATTATACTGAGCAGCTTAAAGTTTTCTTTTATTATTTTTTTTAAAAAGACCAAAGTATTATTATTATTAAATAAAATTTAAAAACTGTATAGAAATTATACGACCTATTAGCCTATGGGGAATTTTGTGGAGAGTTCAAGGGGAAATTTGGGTTTCTTAGGGTCACATGTTTAGATCACATCTTTTGCACATATGTTTTACGACAGTAAAGGCGATGAATGGGTCGAGCCGGCTCCCCATGTCATGATTTCGTATCCTTGAGCAGTTGAGCTAATAATGTTTTACTAGAGCGGGAATTCTGGACTTCAGCTCAAGGTGAGAGGCTTTTATGTTGACCAACAATGGTAATTGGACCTAACATGTTTAGCATAGTTGTATAGAGGAGTTTTTCTTCATTGGATAACCTGAGCTACTAACATTTGTTGTCTAAAAAAGTTAGACATGTTAAGTTATAACGGGAAATACTAAAAATAAGACGACACCTAACTAATACTTGCAACTCTAAAGTAGTCTGAAAATATCTTTTAAGGTGTGTGTCACAACAGTATATTGTTGTTTTTCAAGGGAGGGAGAAGACGGACCTAGCTAAAAAATAGTTGTCGGTCAAGAAAATAACATGCTAAACCATCGTCGACTGATCATATTCTTAGTTTTAAAATAAATGGTTGTTGATTGTTTCTTCAATAATCGTCGGCTATAGGATACCATATATGCAAGCGCAAGGAGTTCTAGTATAGTGGAAATGGTTTAAAATTCTAGCTAAACGGAATATTCTCTATGATAGTGAAGCTTAAATTTAATATCATTTGTTAAATCACAACTGCATTGATCCTGTAAAATATTATTGTAAATTTGTAGTTGGATTTGAATGGTACGTTGTGGTGTTGGTGAAATAGGCCATGCATGGTTGGGTCACTTATTTGCATTTTGTACTCTCTTTGCATTTTATACTCTAGGAACACACACTAGTTGATTTTTAATGAGAACTAGATTCATTTTTGGGCCGCGTGTTGCGGCGGCCGGGTCTCGTTGATTTCATGACACGTTACACTAATGACATTAAGATTTTGACTTTTAGCACGCATTACGACATAAGTTTCCGGACATGAGACATGCGTTGCGGCGACATAGTTTTTTACATCCTAACATGCGTTAACAACGTTTTCGACTTCAACCCGTACGTCACGTTAGAGATACAAAGGTAGAAAAGTGTCGAAGATGAAAGTTGTAAATATTTCAAAGTTGAGTATGGGGCCAAAGTTGAAAAATAAGAAAAATCGAAGGGTTAAAGTCGTAAATATGTCAAAGTTCGGTGTCTAAACTATAAATAAAAAACAAAATGTAACTTAATGTCATTTTTGTAATTTAGATAAAGTTGAGGGTCTAAAAGAAAAGGTCTAACCAACCTTCTCTTTTAGAATTATATACAATATACTTTATAGAATATGTGTAACGGCTATGACCGATCTACTAAGAGGTGTAAGGATCAAAATCGAAACCCCGTCTCTAATATCAATAGCCGTTTTTCATCAGCACATAAAAGAGGCTCACCACAACCCTCCTTACGGGCCAAGTTGATCAGAGTCAAAGCTCGTCAACTAGTTGTTCTAAGGAAAAATCGGACATGAACCTTTAACCGTACCACGTAAAACCCTTAGGCTCGGACATGAAGCCAGATGGTAGCTCGAGATAAACTTTATTGCCTACTTAATCCACCAAAAGTGACACAGATGATTTAGATTTCGTGAATGTGAGAGTTATACTATTTAAGGAAAGTAGATAATAGTTTTCTCAAACATGAAATACCTTAATATTAATGTCTATTGTGAGGATAAAACATTATATATGTATTTGCAATTCTTCGTAGTACACATATATAGGTGGCACTGTTACATGTTTGGTAATACGTAGAGGTAAGGCACCAAAGTGCATCAAAGGGTTTAGGGCCTAGCGGTACCAATGTATACCAGAAATATATTTGAGACCAGAAATATATTTCTCTCAAATATATTTCTTAATTAGTCAAGTTATGTCTTAATGTTTTATAGGTTTATATGATGTACGTATATAGTTATGAGACGTACGCCCTTAATTAATTTTTACTACAAAGGAACCTTTACCCATTGTAAAGGTTGCTTTTGAAAGGTTTTTGATGATGTTTATCACTTTGTGACCTCCTTAATTCTTACAAAAGAATCTTTACCCGCTGTAAAGGTTGCCTTTGCAAGTGAAGAATCTCGATCATAGGGGAATAACATCAACACCTAACCAGCTGATTTCGTTTCTAAAACTTCTGGTGATAAGAAATTTGGTACAGGTTTGTCGTAACAAATTAAAATGGCCACACAGTTGAGAGATGCTTTGAATTAATAGGCTATCATGCAAACTTTCAAGGGAAAGTTTTTTAATGGTGAAAAATTGTTAGTTGTATGCATGTTAGCTATGAAAGTACTAAACTTGACAGGGTGTACCTTGTCCCGATAACTGCATATTAGTTAATGCCATAACTTATGACTTCATTAAATATGAGTCTCAAACAAGCTAGGAACTTCAAATATGACAAGTACTTTTCAGTCTCGTTTTAGTGTGGAGTCTTTTTTTCTTGTGTCTCAATCTGATCATGGTAGCTAGAAATGAGGGTTTGATAATTGATTTAGGGGCTAATCAACATTTGGACTTATCTAAAAAACATGGTTGATTTCACAAATATACGTACTTATGGGATGACTATGGGTCATCCAAATGCAAGTAAAGAAAAAACTATGTATTCAAAAATTTAAACTTATTGAAAATGTTGTGCTTACAGATATGTTAGTTGTTCACGAAGAACGTACTATAAGAAACAAATGACTATCACATGTGTACGTTGTACATTTAGACTTGTTTGTTTGTCTAGCGGACTCAATATATATATGGACACCACCTCACCACCTTTATTCGATTGATCACCACACCACCTCATAAAACCAGCATGCAGCAAGAGCAAAACCTAAAACCCGCTTGTCATGTGAGTGAACTCAGAGGCGGCTCACCTTGAGAGTAAACTAGGCGGTGGCCTTAGGCCCCATTAATTCAATTGGCCTAAATTTTCTAAAAGGTTTTGATATAGGGTGTATTTAAGATATTTTTGGTTTACTTTAATATTTTATGATATTGTTAATGGTAAGTATTATCTTTGAGAGTTTTGAGGCACAAAACCAATCCTAATTCCCATCGCTACAATATTTCTTTTGCTCTTTATTCTTTTTTGTATTCAAATTAATTTTTTATTTGACATATATTACTTTAATTATTATTACCCAAAGCTAAGAATATACAACTATTGATACTTTAATGGCTTTTGTTTCTTTTTGTTTTCATAATAAATAAATTTTCTATTTGACATATATCGTTTTAACTTGTTATTACATAATATATTATTTTTAGGGGCATTTATATATATCATCTTCCTAAGTTTTTTTTATTATATATTTACCCAACTTTAAAAATCAATTATATATTTCCACTACCTTAAGCACATATATTACACATTTATCCATTTCATTAAAATTAATTAATGGAATTACTATTTTACCCTTAATAAACTAATTAAATGATTATTTTCGTATTTCCCTAAATTTCAATTCAAATAAAATCCATTAAGTCATTATGCTTACAAATTGTTTATATCATATTATTTTTTAAACGGCGTTACAATTCACTTGTTTATTAAAGTTCTTCATGGATTATTGGATCTAGCTTTGTTATTTGATATAACAATAGCAATTTTTGTCTAAATCTCATTCACACACACACACACACATATATATATACATGGTGAGGTTCTATTGAAAACTCACTTATAATTGAAACCACTGAAACCACTATTTATTTATTTATGTGAATCGATAAAAAGAGTAATTGTGTCAACTTTTAATGGAAGGGTAAATATATAATAAAATTAAGGATTGTGATATATGTAATTAAGAAGATTAGTAAGGAAAAATATGTAATGATCTCTTATTTTTATTACATGCCGCTAAAAAAATATATAAGTATTGTTTTAAAGAACATATATATAAGTTGAGCCCTCAACATGTTAGACACGATCTTAGTCATAACCTTTGAAAATAGGCCTCATATTTTTAATTCGCCTTAGGCCCTCAAAATGCTTGAGACGCCCTTGTGAACTCATTTTCAGAATTGGTTAGAGTTCACTTATACCAGCAGCGCAATATTTACCCATTAAAAACCAGTGTTTTTAAATCGGCCGGTCGACCGCGGTCGGACCGTGTTTTTTGAGAATCACGGTTCGATAGGTCACGGTCTGATAGGTGTTTGTGAACCGCTGCGAACCGTTATCGAACCGCTCGAACCGGACCGTTTTGAACCGCTATCGAATCGTTTTTTCTTGGATTTTATGTTTATATCTATAATTTTTTGTGTTTTAGGTGATGAAACTCAATATGTTGATGTTCTGAGTAATGAAGATGATGAATTAGTTTTACTTAATGACGAAAAATTGGATATGTGACGTGACATTTGAACTTAGAGCTTATGATGATGATGATTTGGTTTTATTTTGGTGTTAAAATTTGTTTAAATTGTAACTTTTTTGTGGTTCTTGGTGTTAAAATTTGTTTGATTTATGACTTTTGTGTTATAGCTTAATATTATTAAACTTAGGTTGTGTTTAAATTAGAATTCTTATGGTATTATTTTGATAAATGTATATTTCGTCAAACCCCGGTCCAACCCTGATCCGACCAATAAAATTAAAATTACGGTTCGTTGTCCAGTCCGGTTTTCAAAACATTGTTAAAAACCACTAAGCAATCTTCAACCACACCGTTTAATTATTAAAAAAACATCATCAGGCATATATATTACTCCGATATTGTAATTCTACAAACAACGCATATCATGTGATCCTAATAAAAAAAATGAAGAAACATTATTTTTATATATGAAAGCTAGAGTGCATATATAATATATGTTTATGGTAAAAATAAGAACTTCCTGTTTGGTGGCTTTATACTTTTTAGATTCTATATTAAACAAGCACATATATATATATATATATATATATATATGTTTTGGCATATATCCATTTCCTTTAGCTTACAAAATGTGGAACATTGTTATACGTAGATTAGTTTACAGTAGGTTTGAAGTACGAATATGGGAAAATAAAAATATATAAATTTTATGCATATGCTTATCATGGAAAATAAAGTTATTATATATCTGCCTCATATTTAATTATATTACACCTGACACATACCCTCAGGCCTAGAGGTGTTCATCGGTTTGGATTGTGGGTTTTTCGGTTTGTTCGGTTCGGGTTTTTCGGATTGACACTTTTTTTTGTTAAAACCACAATCCGAACCAAACCTAATTCGTGGAAGCCAAATCCAAACCACAAACCACTTTCTAATTCGGATTGGTTTTCGGATTGAACCTAACAAACCACATTAGCAAAAAAAGTATAAAAAAATATTTTTTGTTTCCTTTTTTTATATATAAACCGTGTTCTATTTCAAGGATAAAAAGTACCAGTTTACGATATCTACATTATAAAGTTATATCCAATGTAAAATTAATGATTTATAATCCATATGTGACATTAGTTATTGATATAAATGAATTGACAAACTATAAAATATAAATTATAATAGTGTTATCACCTAATTCGGTTTATTCGGTTCAAACCAAATTCAAAATTTTGAAACCTAAACCAAACCACAAACCAAATTACATATTCGGTTTTCGGTTTGAACCAAACCAAAAACCAAATATATAATTCGATTTGGTTTTAAATGGTTCGGTTTAGGTTCGGTTTTTGGTTTAATCGGGTTGGAACCAAATATTGAACACCCCTACTCAGGCCTAAGCTTATTCCTGACAATTTGTATTTTTATTTTTGCCAAGCCTCGGCAAAAGCCCATGAGCATCCATTGTAAGGGGAAAATATAAATACGTTTTTTGGATTGTTATGCACGTATCATATCATTTTTTAGAAAATAAATCTTTATATAATATAGCAAAACCAAAAAAGCTTATGTGGCACCATCTTAAAGCTTCTGGCTTATGTGGCATCATTTGAGAGTTTATCTCATAATAATAATTTTTTTATTTAAAATATGTATCTTTATATAATATAGCAAAACCAAAAAAGCTTATGTGGCACTATTTTAAAGCTTCTGGTTTATGTGGCATCATTTGCGAGTTTATCTCATAATAATAATTTTTTTATTTAAAATATGTATCTTTATATAATATAGCAAAACCAAAAAAGCTTATGTGGCATAATTTTAAAGCTTTTGGCTTATGTGGCATCGTTTGAGAGTTTATCTCATAATAATGATTTTTTTATTTAAAATATATATATAAAATATATTATAATAAAACTAATTACATTTTTGGTCCCCTAATATTTTGGAAAATTCTGAAAAATTTAAAAGTATTTATACTTTTAACCCTCTACTACAAGGGGTGTACATGAGTCGGTTTATATTTGATAGGGTGTGAAAATGAAACTTATGGATAAAATTAATAATAATATACAATTAAAGACCTCAGTGTTTTATAAATATACATAACTTTTTTATATGGATTTAAAAAAAAATAAACTACACCATAAAACTGAGCATTTTATTCTCTTTAATTTGAGTATAATATTGTTATACTAAAAATTTAATTTTTAAAAATATATTTCGTGTTTCGGTTTACCACGGTTTTGTAAACTTATTGAAACGTTCATGAATATCCTTAAAGATCACTTGAATGTTGTGTCCCGAGCGTAGCGCGGGCACTAAACTAGTATAAAATATATTATAATAAAATTAATTACATTTTTGGTCCCCTAATATTTTGGAGAATTCTGAAAAATTTAAAAGTATTTATACTTTTAACCCTCTACTACAAGGGGTGTACATGAGTCGATTTATATTTGATAGGGTGTGAAAATGCAACTTATGGATAAAATTAATAATAATATACAATTAAAGACCTTAGTGTTTTATAAATATACATAACTTTTTTACCATAAAACTGAGCATTTTATTCTTTTTAATTTGAGTATAATATTGCTATACTAAAAGTTTAATTTTTAAAAATATATTTCGTGTTCCGGTTTACCACGGTTTTGTTTCAAAACTTATTGGAACGTTCATGAATATCCTTAAAAACATCACTTGAATATTGTGTTCCCGAGCGTAGCCCGGGCACTAAACTAGTATAAAATATATTATAATAAAACTAATTACATTTTCGGTCCCCTAATATTTTGGAGAATTCTGAAAAATTTAAAAGTATTTATACTTTTAACCCTCTACTACAAGGGTGTAAATGAGTCGGTTTATAATTGATAGGGTTTGAAAATGAAACTTATGGATAAAATTAATAATAATATACAATTAAAGACCCCAGTGTTTTATAAATATACATAACTTTTTTATATGGATTTTTTAAAAAAAATAAACTACACCATAAAACTGAGCATTTTATTCTTTTTAATTTGAGTATAATATTGCTATACTAAAAATTTAATTTTTAAAAATATATTTCGTGTTCCGGTTTACCACGGTTTTGATTCAAAACTTATTGGAACGTTCATGAATATCCTTAAAAACATCACTTCCCGAGCGTAGCGCGGGCACTAAACTAGTTATTATATTATGGTGAGTTGTAATGGGAGGAGCCGATGCAAGAAAGGGTGGCGGTGGCTTCTTGTTTTCACACAAATGACCCCTCTAATTAATTAAAAAAATTGGATTAGTTATGATTATATAAGGTATTTTGGTTATTTGATATACGCTTTATAGAAAATTTAACGACATGCGTTAGACGTTAACTTCGTTACAAAATGAAATCACAAAAGTTACTAATGATATGCTATTCCCGTAAAACCATAAAGACTATATATGTATTTACCTCTTTAATTTATTTATATTTCAACATTTATAAGAAAATATAACGAACGTGGAAAAGTATAAAAGTTGACTAAATTCTGATTTTTTACTTTTTTCTGATTTTATTTATCGATAGATACAATAGATGATATCATTCTAACGCGTAAGTTTTTGTAATTACTTTGGTTTTTCTATGAAGCTTTAAAGATGTTTATTCCTTTTTTTATTTAGACACGTTAGTAATAACTATTATTAAAATTAAAAGTACCTAAAATAATTGTATGTACATGTTATTAAACATTCCTTAATAGGAACCGTATGTCCTTAGATAGTTTCTATAAGGTTAAATGTAATAATTTCAAGCAATAACTAGGATCATATAGGTCAATACGATTCCTATTAGGATTTTTTTAAAATTCTTATAGGAATCGTATTGAGCTATTCACTTTAATCCAGTTGGAACCATATGATCCGATAGAACTTGATCGAATTTCAAAACTTTTATAGGAATCATATTGGACAATACATTTTAACTCGATTAAAACCGTATTGCCTTATACGATAGGATATGTGGATAACTAAAAGGATGCGTGGATAGAAGAGCCTATTAAATTCATTAATATCTAATTATTTTTATTGTATATATCTTATTTTTATATTAGTAATCATGTACATTTAAATATACATACTTCAGAAAATATATTATTTTGAGTCAAATAATTGACTCCACATGTGAAGTAATTAAGCAAACGAATCACATTACAATATTACATATACATATTTTAACAACCACGTGCCGTTTGGGTTTATATGTCTTTTGATTTGTTAATTAAAGACCAACGTGATTGCTATAAATTCACATGCATGTTACATAACTACACATATATTGCACTTGTTTTACTTTCTTATATCATTTGTGATTTCAAAATTTTCCTTCTCTAAAGTGTCCAACTCATACAACAGAACATGACAACTACAGTTAGTAGAAATTCCAAATGGCGTTTGGACGGAAAGACAGCTCTTGTCACAGGCGGTTCACGTGGAATCGGGTGTGCTGTGGTGGAGGAACTGGCGGAGTTAGGAGCGACGGTGCACACCTGCTGTCGCAATGAGTCAGATCTAAACCAACAGTTAGAGGAATGGTCCGCCAAGGGCTTCAAAGTAACCGGATCGGTTTGCAATGTAGCATCCCGCCCTGAACGAGAACTGCTCTTCGAAAAAGTCTCCTCACTATTTGGTGGCAAGCTCAACATCCTAGTAAGTTGTTTCAAGCTAGCACAAACCTGTAATTGTGATCGATACCAACGCAATGACCGGCCCATTACTCCATTTGGACCTGTTCTAACTTTTCTAAGTTAGCAAGTTTTGTGTGGATTGATTTGTTTGTTGTAGATAAATAATGTTGGGACTGGATATTTAAAACCTACTACAGAGTACACTGCGGAAGATTATTCCATGCTCATGGCTACCAATTTCGAATCTTGTTACCATATTTCTCAACTTGCACATCCTCTTTTAAAGGCATCTGGAGATGGAAGTATTGTGTTCATTTCTTCTGTTGCAGGTCTCGTTCATATTCCCGTTGGTTCGATTTACAGTGCCACTAAAGGTATGTGTTGATAGTCCTAAACTTTAATCTATAACAATAGGCCTTAGTTAGGACTAAAGTTAAGATGGTATAACTATTGTTGTACGTACACTGATCACAGGTGCAATGAATCAACTAGCAAAGAATTTAGCTTGTGAATGGGCGAAAGACAATATTCGTGCAAACTCTGTAGCACCATGGTTTACTAGGACCGCGCTTGTTAAAGAAGTAAAACCGCGCTCCTCTTTTTACTTGTCATATATAAGGGTTAAATTGCATTGTCTAATTAATGGTTATGATGTATGTGCAGGTATTTGATAATAAGGATTTTTATGATGTTCTGGCATCTAGGACTCCTTTGGGACGACTTGCGGAAGCGAATGAAGTTTCACCTTTGGTGGCCTTTCTTTGCTTACCCGGATCTTCATATATCACTGGTCAAACCATCGCTATTGATGGAGGCTTTACAGTCAACGGTTTCTAGTAACGACGCCATGATGTGGATCGAGCTAGTTGCTGAAACTAATAATATTGCAAACTTATTTGCTTATCTGTGAAAGTGGCCATGTAACGTTTGTGTGTGTGTGCGTGTTGCATTGTTAATTTATGGGCTGCAATTTTTTTTTCACTTTCAATTCTTACTGTTTTTTTATTTAATTTTTTTTTTCTCATAAAATCAAAAGAGTTAAATGATTATCAATGAAAAATTACAGAACCTTTTATGCGTGTTAATAACACGCATAAAAGGTTCTGTAGTGTATTAGTTTTTATCGTTATTTTTATTTTCCCTAAATCATATTGATAAGTCTTTTTAAACTTTCGTTAAAAGATATAAAAGAAAATAAGTCATAACCAAAAGAAAAGATGCCCACACATTTTTCTTCAATCCACTGAGTCACTCACTCACTCAACAACTTGAAACAAACACGATTCAATTCTCAGATCCACCATGGAAGCTTTAATTTCTCACTTCACAATTCTCTCCGATCAAGCTCTAACCGACAAAAACTTCGATCCATCAACGATCGAGGATCTAATGAGACTATTCGAGCTGGAATCATACAAATCATGGGCGGCGATGGAGCTAGATCTAGATAACGAAGTTACAGAGTCTGAAAACGCGATGAAAGAAGCAGAAGATGAGCTCGAATCCGCCATGGAAATGGCGATGGAGGAGTTTAGAAGGTTTGAGGAGGAAATGGAGCGTGAATCGAACAAGGAGCTGCAAGGATTGTTGTCGATCGGAGAAAGTGCGAGGAGATTGGGGAAAACGATGGAGAAAGCGGCGAATATTGCTTCGAATAAGTATGTTGAAGCGGCGTTGAATTCAGCAACGGCGTCGATGAGATCGGCGATGAAGAAGGTTAGTTCTAAGTCAAAGAAAGTTCATCCTTCTTGAATTGATCTGATGATGATGATGATGATGATTGTAAGCAAGTTACTTACTGAATCAATTGTATGTGTTTAATCTTCTTGTTGTTGTTGAATTGGTGGTATGATCATTTAATCAATAAGAATAAGAATTTGTGTGCGTGATTCATTTTAAGAAACGATGTAAAGTTTAATCGTGTTAGAGGTTATTGTGAGCTGTGAATTATTGTGACTAGATGAAAAATGAAATGTTACATTAAGAAACATCGTTCACTCTTGTTAAATTTTTAATATTTTTTTAAAAGAGTTGAGGATGGGTAAAAGGTAACAACAAAATATAAAAGGTATTTAATTGTAAATAGAAGAGAAAATATATAATTTTAATGTAGTTACATGAATTTGAACAAAGAATCTAGGGTGTTTAAAAAATCTGAAATCCAAATAAAACCGAAATCTGAACCGCATCCGAATCCAAAAACATCAAACTGAAATCATTATTCGGACTTCGGATCGGATTTGGGTCGGATCCGAATTTCTTATTTGGATTTTGGATCGGATTTCGGATGACATTATGTTTTAATTCGATTTATAAGGATATCTAAATAAACCGAATAAGAACCCATTGTATTTTTATGATTTTAGCCATACCCATAGGGGCCCAACATATATCCTCATTGATACTCACTATGTTAACCCTGAATGGTGTCGATCGAGTGAAAAAAGTTAGTGGCATATTGGTGTGATTGCTAGGAATCTGAAGACGTATAATATTGCTAGGAAACCGAGCATTTAATTTTATTTAATTTAAGTATAATATTGTTATACTAAAAAATTTTTAAATAAACACTGTGTTCTGGTTTATCACGGTTTTGTCTCAAAACTAATTGGAATCGTTCGTGTCCATGAATGTCCTTAAAATCGCTACCTGAGTTTTATATTCTGGAGCGTAACGCGGACACTAAACTAGTTATAGTTACGTAGATAAGAGATTAACGGAGTGTTTAGGGTTTGGTTTTGTTTAGAAAGTTACGTAAAAATTGACAAAAGTGCTATCGATTGGACTTTAGAAGCAAAATGAGAAATGATAACGCGACTTTAGGTCCATGTCTTTATCTTTTGTTTACTTTTGCATCACACTCAATATCTAAAGCCCGACTTCTCTATTCAAGCTTATTTATGTACTTCATATGTTTTTTTTAAAGAAATTTGGATTTTAAAAATTCGAACTTTTATCTATTGGCTGATAAAAATCTCAACTGAGAAAATTCTCGGTGATCTCAACTTCCAAACAAATTTGTTTAAAGAGCTCTCTTAAAAAGCATTTAACGTTAGTTTTTTTCGACTTTCAAACTAATGTTTATGGGCTTTTGATCAGAAAGAAGATACGGTTGTGTTGATGTAAATTTTTACTTCAAACTGATGCTTCAAACGATGAAACGGTTTTACAATACGGTAAAGCCTACATCAATTGAAGCATTGTATCGTCATTTAGAGCACTGATTCGAAATAACTTTTACATTATTCGATTTGTATCATTCTCTCAATCAAAACCACAAAAAATTAGTTTGAATTCAGAACCACCTGTCCATATCTTCTTTGTTATATTTGCCTAACTCATGAACGATCTTAAACATGGTTTATCGGTTTGTTGATTGTAAGTATTCAAGTCTCATCCTTTTCGTTGAGGTGTTGACAACATTAATTAATTAATTAATTTATTTCTCGTAATACCATATAGACTACTTGTGTAATTAACTCCTTAATTTATTTATTTCAACATTTATAAGAAAATATTCATGACCATCGTTAAAAAAATCAATTGTTGGTCGATTCAACACGTTCACAAATTGTTTGTTTGCAATGTTAAATAAATTAGTTCATTTAATAAATTAGTTTGAAACTTGTTGATTCATTAAACTAAAAATAATTGTTAAACTAAAAATAATTGTTAAATTAACTCACTTAATATTTATCAATAAAGGATGATAAATGAAATCATAATGTCAACTAAATATTTTGTAAGTTTTCATCAAACTGATCTAATATCCTCATTTTTGCCATTTAATAAGTTTGACTTTGGTTTTTTCATAGGAGATCCAAGTTTAATCTTGACATGTTGATGACTTTTAACCATACACATTTTGTCAGGAAGTTGGTGGGCTCATCATAAATTAGGTCGGTGGCTGGTGGTTTCGGACACCATTTGTGTCACTTTTTGTTGATATAGGCAATAATGCTCGTCCTGGGCTACCACCCATTTCGTGTCCGATCCTAAGGTTTTACATGACATGGTTAAAAGTCATTGGCGGGTTTCCTTAAAGCATTTGGTTGACGAGTTTCGACTCCGATCAACTTGGCTCGTAAAGATGGTTGTGGTGCCTTCGCTGCGTTCATAGTAATGGGGGAGCCCAATGCCGACGAAAAACACCTGTTGGTATTAGTGTTAGAGACGGGGTTTCAATCTTGATCTTTGCACCTCTGAGTGCATCAGTTATAGGCTATTGCACCAACCGTTGTTTAAAAGAAACTGATCACCTGTTGATATCAGTGTTAGAGACGGGGTTTCAATCTTGATCTTTGCACCTCTGACTGCATCGGTTATAGGCTATTATACCAACCGTTGTTTAAAAGAAAATGATCTCATGTATTCCACTTGAATTTAACTTTGAATACATATGAATTAAATTTTCATATTTGTAATAAGATACCTCATGCTCATAACCAATCAATGGAATTGATGGCCCATTGATAAGGTCTTGAGTTCAATCTTTAACTTTGTAGGCCTGGTGCATATTTCTGTTGGTTCGATTTATAGTGCCACTAAAGGTAGAGTCAGACAATCCTTAACTTTAACCCATAATAATATGCCTTAGGAGTTAGGACTAAAATTAAGATGTAATCAATGTTCTATTGTACTATATTGATCTCAGGTGCAATGAACCAGCTAACAAAGAATTTAGCGTGTGAGTGGGCATGTTAAAGATGCAAACATGTTAGATCATTTTAATTGAGCTTTTACGGTTTAAAAAAATATTTGAAAAATGTTACTCTGATTTCATATATGATAACAGTAGGCTCATACCTGTTAGGCTGTTAACATAATACACAAACCTCAAATTACAAATCACATAAAAAGCGTGAATAGATTTTGGAAACAAAATTGTTATTGGGCTTATAGACTAGCCCACGAGCAAAACCCTATAAAAAATAAAATAAAGTAGCCAGGTCAGATGCCCGGATCCATGTTATTTGTCAATATGGCAGGCCCACGATTTCACCTTCTATTATACTAATGTTCCGTTTACCGTCCCCACTTTGTCATTACGACACCTCCTGCCTAAATTTTGACATATTTATAACTTTAATTAATTATCACTTTGATCTCTTATGATTTAATTAATTTACAACTTTGATCACCACTCTACTTTTATATATTTACGACTTTAATCATCCGACTTTGACTTAGCCTATCATTTGATATCTAAGCTGGATAATCTCCGCCTTTTAATATATGACACATTAAGACTTTACACCATAATAGATTGTTTCTTGTATGGTATGAAAGGGGTCGAGTTGAGTTGATTATCTCAATTTACAGGTCAAAATTATAACTAAGTCAAAACCAATGATCAAAGTCATAACTATGTCACATATTTCTGGGACTGGATTATTTCAACGATTATATCTATTTTGGTTCCAAATTTACTTGATCATAATCAATTCCGTGGGTGGTTGGATCATGGATGATGGGTAGTTTCTTGTATGGTATGCATTGGGTCGAGTAGGGTTGACTATTGTTATACATATAAAACAAAATTAAAAAGAATGGCCTATTAGCTCAGTTGGTTAGAGCGTCGTGCTGGCCAACTTCCAATATTATCTTTCAACTTTTTTATCTTGTAAAATAACTTTAAAACTAGATAAAAGTTCGGGCCACGCGATGCGACGGCCGAGTCTCACGTATTTGACCTCGTTATACACGTTGATAAAAAAAGTTTCATGTCTCGTACTTGCCGTGCGTTGTGACGCCAACGTTAGGTTTGTGATTAGTACACGCGCTACATTAGTTATGGAGTGACAAACAATTAGGTTTCTTAGGTAGAGATGTAAACATGACATACCATTGAGTGACAAACTTATTAAAGTACTTAAAAAAATCAAAAACAAAAAAAAACGTTATTAAGAAAAAATATAAGAAAAGCAAATAAAAAATAAACTAATGTTTGTAGCGAGATTCGAACTCTAGACACTATGCTAAACAACATTTTTAGGGCGTGCTAGAAACAACATTCACAAAAAAAAGTCGAAAACTTAAAAAAAAAAAGAAAAAATCAAAAACTTGAAATCGACCAATAACGTTATGACACATGTCGGTGGCGGTGGTGAGGTCACCGACCTTCCAAAATAGTAGTATATAAAATAAAATTATGAGAAGACACGGTTTACAATTTATACTAGACTAAAATAAATTATAATTTTTAATGTCTTGCGTTTTTATTTTAAAAAAAATATTTTGAACAACAAACATACCATACTCTTAAATTATATCAACTTTGACCTCTTACTCTACCTTGACATACTTACGACTTTGACCCTCTTAGTTTGACTTAGTTATCATTTTGACCTCTAAGTTTGCATATTTCCTCGTCTTTTAATATTCGAAGCTTTACGACTTCACACTGTAACATACGATACATAAAACTTTTTATCAACACATGTGACGAATACACAACCGCCGCATCGCGCGACGCAGTTATAAATCTAGTTTTTAGTACAGTTGAACCTAAAACAATGTAAGCGATTGCAAACTTGTTGCTTGTTCTTGTGTATCCATAATTTCTTTTAGGTTGTACTAAGTTACGTTGTTTATAATAAGGTACATTTTATAACTTCCTAATATAAAATATATATTACCATTGATAGTGATTGTATTGTTGAAGAATCTTTAGAAGAAAATGCCACCTAGGCTACAATAGTACACTAGGTAGCTCAACCAACACTATATGCCCATTACTTTTGAATAATCTTCCTAGAGATTCAAGGCAACAATTTTGGATTATAATACTATAACTATACTAAGCAAATAGAGGTAAACACATTGGGCATGTCAACCAATTGACTAGTCAAGACGTTTTCATCTGGTTTGACTTAATAATCAATCTCATTAGTTAATTAAAGTGTAGGGTAAAAGATGACGGTGATTTATTTACATTGTTGCTTATTAGCTAGAGATTATATTAAGTAATGTATTCGTCGACTTAGGTACTTTGAGTAAAAAGTCAAGCTTTCATTTATTTAAGAAATGTACCCGATTATTTTGTACCTTTTTAATGAATTCGTACATAAGCTTTGTATTTTTGTTTGGTTTGAAAAACGAGTATGAGTGCTTTTTAGGGCTGTTCAAATCGCTCGCCGATCGGCGCTCGCTCGTCGCTCGCTCGGAAACTGCTCGGAAAATGCTCGCTTGCTTTTCGCTCGATTGTAAACGAGCCGCTCCGCTCGGTTCGGTTTGTAAACGAGCCAAGCAACGAGCAAAGGTCCGCTCGGTTCAGTTCGGCTCGAATATTTTTAGTTTATTTTTTATATAATTATATATGCATAAGTAGCTAATATGTTGTTATAATTATGTTGATATTAAATATATTTTTTCAAAATTATTAGTTATATTTGATATATTTGAAAATAATAGTCATTTATCTCTTTTATTAATTGTTGTATATACATTATACAAACATCAACCTTAATTTCTAGAATAAATTGCAAGTTAATACTAGTTTTTCTTAAAGCTATAAATTTGTATTTATGTATATCATATTCAACTTTAAACTTGTTTCTTATAAACTAATTTTAAGGAAAAAAATACAAAAAGTAATCCTCATAAATTCGCTCGGCGCTCGCTCGAAAAATACTCGGTTCGATTTTGGCTCATTTACGTTCGGTTCGAATTTGGCTCGATTTGTAAATGAGCCGCTCGGCTCGGTTCGATTTGTAAACGAGCCAAGCAACGAGCAAGCCCTCGCTCGGTTCGGTTCGGCTCGTGAACAGCCCTAGTGCTTTTTGAGTTTTTGGTATCTTTTTAGACATTAAAAAACATAAAAATAGAAATATGAAATTCAAAATAACATAACAAATTAATGAGCCATTCAATTGGATGTAATAAGCTAAAACTTCTCTTAAATATACAAGTGATTTTTATCATATAAAATTGTAGTAAAATAAAAACAATTTACTCAAAGTTTTAATAAAATGAGCAAATTAATCACTAGTAAAACGCTAGAACCAAAACTAAAAACACAAACACCAAATTACAGTGCCAAACTAATACAAACTACATCTACACAATTTGTTCGGTATTTGACCCACAAAACCAAATCTACCAATATACTAGTGAGTTAATATTTATATTTATGTACATGTACATACATTTCTCAATTAAAATGTTGTAGATTTAAGTCTCGTCTAAGACCAAGTGAATCAAGTCTCTAAAAACAATTTGTAGTGAAAATAATATGTATATGAAAATGAAGAGTGTTGATTGGTTGGGAATTAAATGGCGTTGGTGACAGACATTGATTGCTTTAGTCTGATATCTATCATTAACGCATCATTGCCCTTTCTATATCGTGGGGCCCTGTGTCATATCAACCACTGACATCTTTACACGTACACGACATCATAAATGCTACTCAATATTGTCTTTTCTATACCTGCATTTATCTCCATCACGTGCTTTACTACTCTTCTCGGCCCCACCTTAACAATACCACAACAATTTTTTAAAACGTCAAACCATCCTGCTTATAAATTACGGAGTACATTTAAATAATTAACCTCAATATTAACAACACACAACATATCTTTTTTTTTTCTTATAACTATGTTAGCAACACGTATGACAACACCGTTAAAAAAAATATACCTGAAAAATTGGCATATTAATTGTTATACAATAAAAAAATCTGATTTAATATTTCAATAATCTTACGGTGTCAGTGCAAAGTGTGATTGAGAAGATTAAGGTGTATACCTATTCGTGGGTAAAGTCGATGGTCAATTCAGTAAATCTTATATGACATAAATGGTGTTCTTTTCATTTTCTAAGTTTCCCGTGCTGTTTTTTGATTTCGGGTTCTCATTGTATCCTTGTCATCTAGCATCTTACTAGTATGGTTTTTTTAATAAAAATGTTGCAGTTCAAAAAATATTTATAGAACATAAATCAATGAAAGTGTATACATATAAATAAAAATAGTTACCTACAATATAATAAACTGACCTAAGTTAAAAGAGATAATTTAAATTTAAAAATGCGAAATTAGAAATAATTATAATTTGAATACAATTTACAAAATAGATTATCATTTATCATTGATATAAAAATATGTAGAAAATACCGGATTAACTAAGAAAATGTGATGAATACAATAAATAAATCTACTTATACACTTATTAAAAAAGACACCTAAGTTAATGGATCTATAGATTCTAAAAAACTGTTATTGAATTCTCGATTGACATCAAACCTAAAATTTCACTTTTTCGAATTGCAAGTATAGCATATTTAATTTTCTAAGTGCAAAAAAATATTGAACAAATAAGCTAGGCAACCGAAAAATTTATAAAGATGACACATAATCAAAGCTGATGTGAAGATGATATAGACTACATATTTAAATGACATACCTTTGTAATAATGTATACATGTATGTGTATGTGAAAATAAGCTAGGATAATTCAATTAGTAACCAACCAAAGAATTTAAAATATGTATATATTCATTTTAATATATCCACATTATTATTTTCATTTAACTATCAAAAGAAAACTCATCTTAGTGGTGTACGTGGTATATAAATCCTCTTTTTATGCTTAATTAATACGATATCAAAGATATTTAAATGATGCATTGAATTGGCACACAAATAGTATAGTCTTAGAAATAGGAAGAAGCTACTAATTTGGTTATCTTAACAACAATTTGGAGTCTATAGGAGGCTCACGTACGTACAATAACATATATGATCGATCTACAACAATAACGTAACCTACAATATGAAGGATAATGTCCAAATTATTGGGTGTCTAATTTGGGTCAAAAACCTTTCTCCAGCAATCGTTCTTTCAAGAAATCAAGTTATAGGTTTCAAGGGTAAAACCACCCTTTGGGAAGGGTTGGCTTCGTCTTATGGCTCAGTTTTTTTTTTTTTTTTTGCCGAGTGCGAGTTTTGAAAATAAGCCGGCCCACATTTAGTGGTGGAAAACTAGAAACTAGAAAAGATCGTTATTTTTCTTTGTTTACTGGATACTAAAGCTATAAAAAAACAAAGATATGACACATTTATTAGGTATTTGTTTGACTTTTTTTTATTAACGTGTTTTTTTTCATTATAGTATGAATATAAGGCATTTTAATACCTCTAAATTTAATAGAATTAGGTTCAACTACAAAGTCTAAATTTCCTAGAAAGTCTATGAAAGAATTTGGACCATTAGATCTAATATTAAATGAAGATCAATGGCTCATAAGCGCAAGCAAGGTGACATAATGATAAATAATTAAAATTTTAAATGGTAGGCCAATGGTATATTAGTCTTGTCTCACTTTCAAATTCCATCCTCTTTTTTAAACGTCCATAACTTTTACATACGACAATATTTTTTAATAAAAATTACACAAAAAAACGAGCGTTTTTTATCTTCAAAACGCATATAATATTAATATATAAAAAATGAAATTTTTTTTTAAGTTTCAGCTCATTGTGTTATATTCGTTAGGTCATTGTGTTATATTTTTCAGCTCATTGTGTTATATTAGTCAAGACATTGTGTTATATTTTCCAGATTGTGTTATATCCGTCAGGTCATTGTGTTATATTTTTATCAGGTCGTTGTGTTATATCCTAATCAGGTCGTTGTGTTATATCTTTATCAGGTCGTTGTGTTATATTTTCATCAGGTCGTTGTGTTATATTTTCATCAGGTCGTTGTGTTATATCTTCATCAGGTCGTTGTGTTATATCTTTATCAGGTCGTTGTGTTATATCTTTATCAGGTCGTTGTGTTATATTTTCATCAGGTCGTTGTGTTATATCTTCATCAGGTCGTTGTGTTATATCTTCATCAGGTCGTTGTGTTATATCTTTATCAGGTCGTTGTGTTATATTTTCATTAGGTCGTTGTGTTATATTTTCATCAGGTCATTGTGTTATATTTTCATCAGGTCATTGTGTTATTTCAGATCATTGTGTTATATCATTAGGTTATTGTGTTATAACACAATGACATGAATAAATAACATAATGACTTGACAAATAACACAATGAGCTAAAAAACGTGATTTTTTTTTTGTTTTTTATATATGAATATTATACGCGTTTTAAAGATAAGAAAATACTCGTTTTTATGGTGCAATTTTTTTAAAAAAATAATATCGTATGTAAAAGTTATGGACATTTAAAAAAATGGGGTGAAACTTAAAATATAAAGACATTACCATCTTTACCATTCCTTCTAATTTTAAGGGAGTGCCACATGTCATCATCTTATGACTTCTTAGACTTTCTAAGAAAATTGAACTTTGTAGTATAACTCCACTCAAACTTAATATATACGAGATTCGTCATCGAAAGATTGTAATGTTTTTATTTTGTATTATAGAACCCGTTTGTTGGTCGTCCAAAAATAATATATACACAGAAAATGAAATCGTCTATTATCAAAATAATTGACAATAATAAATCTTGAAAGTCACACTTAATTAATTTGACTTTTCTTTTTATTGAAATAAAAGTACACAAACTACCTAAAACAAAAAATAGCATTCATTTTTCTAAAAAAAGCTACTTAATCAATTTTTTATGAGTTAATTACACAAGTGGTGCTTGTGGTTTACCCAAAGTAACAAGTTTGGGTACTAAGTTTTTTTTGTTATAAGATTGGGTATTGGTCTTTTAATTTGTAACAAGTTTGGGTATTAACACTAACAAATGTTAGTTTTATAGTTAACTTCAATGGCATTTTAATGTTTTCACATTAGAAGGGCTATTTATGTAATTAATTTATGATTGATGAACTTGTTTTGTAACTTACATGAAATATTATACGATAAAAATTTAAAACAAAACACTCATTTTTTTCAATGATTTTTTTTCCGAACCACTAGGTAGCACCACCAATATATTCATAAGACATCGGTTAGCACCACCTTATATTTTTTCACAACTTTTTGACATAAGTAACTTAATTAGACGAGAGGCTATTAAGAATTATATTATCTAGAGACCACTTCATCATTGTCAATCCCGCATTATTTCCCTCACCACTTGGCACCCACTTCATCATGTAGGAAATATATACATGGTAAGAAAATGAATATTTATTTTTTTATAATTGTATCTTATAATGTTTTATGTAAATTACAAATAATAAATTTCATAAATAGCCCTCTAATATGAAAATATTAAAAAGCCATTGAAGTTAACAGAACAACTAACGTTTGTTAGTGTTAGTACCCAAGCTCGTTACAATTTAAAACACCAATACCCAAACTTGCAACAAAAAAACCTTAGTACCCAAACTTGTTATTTTAGATAAACCATAGGCCCCATTTATGTAATTAACTCAATTTTTATTTATAAATATTCATTTAGATTCACGTAAAACACGCCTTATTATGAAAAGGGAACAGAAACAAGCTATTATTTTTTTAATTTTATAAATAAAATTAATACTAAAAGAGTAGATATAAAAAAGCGTTCAACGATTTTTTTTATAAAAGTATATTTTTCTTTTAAATTTTGATTTCATTTCATATTTGTTTTTCATTCGTTGTAATGTTTTTTTTCCTTAGAATAATTGCTTGAGTCTTAGACTTCAACTAACTTGGCTTCGAAGGAATGATTGGGTGAGCCATGAGCCTCTATTATGGAGGAGCACCGAAAGCGGCCACTAGATGTGAGTAGGCCGGGCTTCAAACTCGATCACTGTATTTTATCTTAAGAACAACGGTATTTTTGTTGTGCAAACAACCGTTTTAAAAAAATATGGTTAAATGTACACATACTCAAACACACTCAAATATGTCGTTTACAAAAATAAAATAAATTACCAAAAAAAATGTGGATATCGAATATTCGACATTGACATGTGTACATACGGGTATAAAAAAAGTTAAGTTGCATTTGGACATGTTCGCTTGATGAATTCAGGGATTCAGCCTTCAGGTTCATGAACTGAAATATATCTAATTAATGTGATGACTTAACATTAAAGAAAATCACTTTTTAAAAATAAAATGCAATTAAAATACAAACTTTTTGTTTTGTTTTTGTTTTTCATAACAACACTTTAGATCATTGACATAGACTCAACTAACTTAGGTGAGAAAATAATCTTGCCCAATTAACCTTAAAAACCATATTTTGTTTTAAGTGAGAGTTAAATTGAAGACCTTCTAATTTTAGGAAGTGTCAAGAAAATATCTTATTTTTATTGGGCTAAGATATATGGCATTAATAATGTGTTACTAATTATACTATATATATAAAAGGCAGATGTATTGAATAGATAACTTTATAGAATTATAGATTGTAGGTTTACCCACACATATTAGTTTCTTTTTCATTTTGCTATGGTTGTTTGGTGTAATTTTATTGACTATAAGTTTGGCTATAAGTGGCAGATTTAATTATTTTGCACTTTACCTCATCATGTTTTTAATCTTGTCTTTGTTTACATGTGGTTGTTCTTGTTTGGCCGGTGTAAATTCTTTTTTACTGTTTTGTATATTAAAGTTGTTTTATGATTATGACTTGTTGTTGTAGTTCGTGTGATTTTTGTTGTTGTTATTGTGGTTCCCCGGATTCGAGTCCCGTTTTTACACACTCCTTTTTGTTTTAGTGGCTTACACGTTTTCTTTTATTGTATATGTGTTTTGTTTAAAAGGTTCTCCTTCATGTTTACGCATTACTTCATCTGTAATTAAAACAAACCGGCTCCTTTGCATGTATACAATAAATATTTGTACGAACACCTCTCGTGCGACGCGCAAAAAATCGTCTCCATCTAGTTACGAACTTACAATTAAAATATATTCTTTTTAGTTTTTTTTTAAAAAATTTTTTTGTATAGATCGACATAGGTTTTAATTAGTGCAAGAATTCGTCATTCTCGTCGACTGTGCCCGGTATACCGGATTATCAGGGTCAAAACTTACTTCGTCTGATAACCTTTTTTTTATTGTTTTTCTCTTCTTGTCCTCTATCTATATATTATTTTATTAAATTTAAATAAGATTTTGTGACGTATGATTTTAATAATTATTTGTTTGAAACACTTACTATAGTTAGTTTATGTTACTTTTGTTGATATGATATGATGGAGTGGGAGGGAATGACCTGGTGTACTCAGGTTCGATTTCTGCTCTATATTAGTTTGAGTCGATCACCTGGTCGATATATATGGGAGATTTGACGGTGATTGCTAGTTTGATTTTTGAACTGAGTTGGGTTTACCGTATTGTCGTGTTTTTGGACGAGTGTTCACAGGCTTCTTCCATATAATCTAATAATATACACATGCCGACATAGCCATTGATGTAGGCCCATTGATATATTGTTTCTTAACTCTATCGGATATATTACTGGATTTAGTTCGATTTTAGTAGCTTCCAAGTGGAAGAACAAGTGAGCTAACGTTTATCAACTGATCGACTAATGTAAAATTAATATACAATTTAAAATAGTAAATAGATTGAGTTCAATATTATACAAATAAAAGAAACAACATAACTTTTTAATATTTGTAAACGACAAGAACTCGTTATCAAAAAATTTGAGACACTGTCACTTGTCAACATCATTTAACGCATGAGATTAGATAACAGACAACTTGTGTTAGATAAGTAACCTTCAAACGAGTAAAAAATCATAAAACCATTTTAATTAGCATATGATCTATGTGATTTACTTATTTCATATCCATTGATATATGATATCACTATACACCAGAAACACAAACAAATTTATGTTAAACCTGTTTAAGAACAACATGTTTTATAGATATATGAAGTTATTTGAAAACCTAAAATCTATAAAATTAACAAATCATCCATATTTTTCTAAAATAAGAGTTTTTGGGTCACATTAAGAAGCCAAGCAAAGTGAAGGGTGTCTTTTACACATTCCAAAAATAGAAAAGTGATAGTGAAAGACATCATTAATTGAATTTCAGAAATTACATCTGACCCCCTGAGGATGAAAGATAAACACACAACAAGCAAAAGAAACTGTAAATCAGAAAATAGATAAAGATGTTGCTTCAATCACCTCAAATAAAAATAACTGAAAGAGACATTTTATTTTTCAAAAATCCATAAAAATAGCTATCGAAAAGTATAACTTCTGTTACCTAATGTATACTTGATCATTTGTTATATTATTGGACATTAGATAAACAAGTTTTTTTAAAATTCATGTGTTTTTTAGAAGTATATTATTCTAAAAAAACTACAAAATAACATAATCAGAATTTGTACCAAATATAATTTCTTTTTTTTTACTCTGATTAAATACTAATTACTTCTATTAACAAAACATTAAAATATATTATTTTAAAATATACTCACATGGTAATTAGTAACATACAAAGAAGGTTATATTGTCATAGAAACCTCTAATAAATAGAACTTTCATATCACTCAACAATAGATACAATGTAAAATTAAAAACTAACTTCTTATTTATAACGAGTCGGAAATTCATGAAATTGAATTACGTGGTTGCATCTACATAATAAATTATGGTTGGAAGGGGGGGGGGGATAATTTGTTTTATGAATAATTTGTTTTATGAATAATTTGTTTTATAAAAAATAGTTTGGAGAGGGGGGGATTAGATAGGAGAATTGATGGAGTCAATACTTTGTATCTAATGGTATTTATATAAAAATATTTATAAATTTCTAAATATAATACTTAAAAGAAATTTATATTTTTTATTTAACTTGTGCGTAATGCACTTATATTAATCTGTGGGTATATTTTAAAATCATGTGGGAAAAAAAGTAATTTTTATTATTTGACTTGTGGGGGGAAAAATCATGTGATAAGTATTTACTAACTTAGTGTTTTTGATTTCTAATCTACTAACATGCAATTAAAAAATATATTTTTTTATTTGTTTTAGGTATATGAAGTTATATTTTATGGTGTGAATGTCATATTTAATAACAAATATTCATGAGTTTTTTTAGTTGTAGTGCAATGAGTAGTGTTGGGCTAATTTTAGTAAATGTTTACTATTAAGAATAATATAAGGATGTCATTTACCTATTTAAGGATTTCTAAACCAAATTGTCAACTATTGAAAGTATTTTATGAGTCATTAGTCATATAACATTTAGGGAAGAGCGTTTGGTACTCAAATATCAAACCAGTATTGGTACCTATTTTTTTATAAATATTTTAGTATCGGTACCGGTTCGGTACCGATACCTTAAATTGACCTAAAAGTACTTGTTTCGTACCTATACCGTATTGATAGATTTAGTATCGGTACAGATACCCACTTTTCCATATTTTCGATACTGGTATTTTCGGTATCGGTACCGATCTCATCCCTAATAAAATTTGTATTCGCTTTTATTTATAGTTAGTATAACAATAAAAACATATTATTGAATGGTTTCTTTATTTATTTATTTTTTAATGTTAGGGTTATTGGGCCCAACTAATACATCCACTCTCAGAATTCTTAACATAATACTTCACTTAGTGTGTCATTATCCTTGTATCCATTATTAAACATGACGATATTAGACTTCATTAATAATGGTTCTGTAATTTTCATGGGGTGGCTTGGAGGAGAATTAACTAATAACATTTAGTTTGTTATTAAGAATCTATCTAATATTATTTAGTTTAATTAGTATTTGAGTTTGAGTAATTAACTTAGTTTAAGTTTATTATTATGTTTATTGTTTCCTAGTTCTAATAGGAGTACTAGATTGGTATGGTTATAAATACCTTAGGTGTTGATCGATTTATGTTTATTGTTTCCTAGCTCAGGGCCCGGTTGTTCCGGGGGCTCGAATTTAAAAAACAAATCTACTTTAGTGGTGACATGCCGTCGCTAAAAGTCATTTTTAATTTTTTTAAATTGACTATATATTTTTGGGATTAAAGTTAATACTAATAGTGGTTATAGTGTTATTATAAAGGCTCGTTTTTTTATCTTGCAAGGGGCCAAAGATTTTTAAGCGTACATAAAACGAGGCGTGACTACTGAATTACCAAGGAATCAACTAAACAATAATAATTTACACTTAAGTAATAATTATAACATCACGATGAAATTAGTTCACACCATCCCCGTACGTGATAATTGATTCTCTACGAGTAATAATTATAACTCAAAGTGTAAATCCTTTTGTGTGATTCCAACCATTTTATATGGTATAGAGGCAAAAGAGACTTTAAATTCTAAACTTTTCATATATGTGTTTACTTTTCACTTTAGAACTAAACTCCACTAATTAATATTTCAAGACTTAATTACACCAATAGGACCTGTAGTTTATACAAAATAACAAGTTTGGGTATTAAGTTTTTTTTGTTGCAAGTTCGAGTATTGGTCTTCTAACTTGTAACAGATTTAGGTCTTAATAATAATAAAAGTTAGTTTTGCTGTTAACTTGAAGGGTGATTTAGTCTTTTTATATTTAGGCACCATTTTGTACCTTATGATTGTTTAGGGATTGCTTATGTAAATATTTTTTTCATAATTACCTACAACATTGTCTTCTTCTAAAATCTCCGGCACACCAAACACACAACCAACACATGCTTATCTTCACCTTTGATCGGTAGTTCGGTTACTTCGGTACCATACGTTAATAAATCACATCGTCAATCTACTAAAGATGCTAATACTAGTGTTGGATTAAACGTCATGCGTTTGATCAATGAGCCTATGCAATTGCTTATGGATTAGATAATGAGTCTGAAATTGTTGGCAGGTTAAAGTGAGGGTGGTGCACTGTTTAGTGTTGCTCGAATGGTACCGAAGTAACCGAACTACCAATCGAAGGTGAAGATGAGCATGTGTTGGTTATGTGTTTGGTGTGCCGGAGATTAAGGAAGATGACAATGTTGTAGGTGATTGTGAAAAAAATTTATTTATATAAGCAGCCCCTCAACAAACATAAGGTACAAAATGGTACCTAAATATAAAAAGACTAAATTACCCTTCAAGTTAACAGCAAAACTAACTTTTGTTAGTGTTAAGACCTAAACCTGTTACAAGTTAGAAGACCAATACTCGAACTTGCAACAAAAAAAACTTAATACCCAAACTTGTTATTTTGTATAAACCACAGGTCCTATTGGTGTAATTAAGTCATATTTCAATAACAAATGAGTTTTTTAAACAACGATGATAATTCGGGTTTAATGACACACCTCTTCATAATTTAGGTATGTCTATACAGCTAACGGGATTTCAAGTGTCCACTACAAAAAACTGGTGTTTTTACAAACTTCGGACAACTTATTGTTTATGAAAAGTTTATGACAATTATTTTGACAAATAATAAAAAAAAGACTTTTTTTTATCTCACAATTTCTAGACAAAACAACCACAATTTGTTATTATTTTGTTATAAACCAAAAAAATATAACTAAGTTATAAAAAATAGGACTAAGTTGTTGCAAATTTTGCAACAACTGTATATTTTCGCAATTCTGTAGTTAATGTTCTCGCAATATTGTCATAAATAAACTTGTTACGAGCCTATTCCTACAATAGGATTTTTTAGAAAGTTTGTGACAATTATGTTTGTCTAAAAAAACGCTATTATCGTTTGTTTGAGGCTTGATAATAACAAATTAAATTTTATATATATGTTATAGATCTTAAATAATCAGTTATATACATCTTAAATTAATCAATTATATTTTCGTCCCCTCACATGCATAATCTTTTATATGTTTAATCAAATATCATTCTTTTATTATTACAAACACAATAGTAAATAAAAAATCTTGAGAAGAATTAAAATTGGTCTTATTGAATAAAGAAGCTCAAAGGAGAGGGTATTTCGTACGAGCCTTGAGGATGCAGGTTAGAGAGAAACTAACTGTCAAAAGATAGATAGGTTTTCAAGTCAAAGAATCTCCAACCCCCCCCCCCCCCCCCCCCCCAACACCTCTATTTATACCTTGTACATAACCTTAGGGCTTTCATAGTTCTCTTTTCACATCAAATCTCCCTCTCTTCTCTATAAATCTCTTTCTAGAATTAAAAAAATGGTTAAGAGGTGGTAATTAATCAAAAGATCCTCTACATCCATCATCTGAAGAAGATCAAAAGAAACAAGTAGCGGTTTGTGGGGAATGGTGGCTGGCTCGATGTAATCATCGCTTTTGATCTAATGAATTTGTGAAGGAGATTTTAATTATCTCTCTACAATTCTTTGCGATGACAACATCGGACCAGGCTTCATTCCTCTCAAACCCCATCTTTCTTATTTCTTATTGCTTACATCCCTTAAATTTCTATTAATTACTTTTATATTTGTATATATACATTAGGCATGTTTTCATAGGGTTTTTAGAGAAAGAGATATATGTGTTTTTTAGGGAATGTTTAGACTTTTAAAGCTTAATTAATTTGGATAAAGAACTCAGTATATCTTGATTTAGATATGTGACATTTAGTTGAAAAATTGATATCACAACTACATTTGTTCCAAAAATGGCCATTTTGTATTCACTAATTCCTTTTAAAGAAATGCCAATTTAAAGGCTTTGAGATATATGGATTTTAAAGGTTGAAGATGATATTTGGATAATATGAACAAGAACAGCTTAATTTCATTTTTAATGGAGACACAAACACTAACAGTCAAAAGTCAAACACCTTTTAGGTATCTTTTTTGTGAAACTTTTAAAGATATTTGACTTTGTAAATGTAATAATAAAGTTTTTTGTTGACTTTTTCTTCACTATAAACTATAAAGTTATTTCTGTTAAACAAACAAAATATATATAATTCTTAAAAGCTGGAAAGATAACATAAAAAACATCAACATGAAAACAAACATCAAAAACAAAACAAAAAAGTTAACAGATCGAAACCATAAAACTAAAACCATGACTATATATATATTTGTTTACTTTTCTAAAAGCTTTAATTGGTCTTTAAATTGTACGTATATGTACATAGAAAACAATAAGTTATCATGCCACGAAAAAAATGTTCTTGATTGAAGCATTAACTGTGATACGTGTGCATGTACGTATAATTAGAGGCGTGCTCACTATAAGTTTTAAGAAAGAAAAACACTTTAATTAGTTTTATATATTCTATTTGTCTATTTTTCGAACAACAATTGTTTATATTAAATTAAATAAATTACATCACATTTTATGTTTAAGGTTTGAACTCATCTAGTACTTCAAACACATGTGTTTTATATATTAATTTGTTACTTTTTTTATTTTTCATCGGCAAAAAATACATATTCTTTACTGAACCACGACTTAACTTACTTTTAAGATCATGACATGCGCTTATTTCACATAATTTAAGCCCACAAGTCTCCAGCCATTTGTTTACTTCAATTAAAAGGACTGGATGCACATACGTTGGAGACTTGTGGGCTTAAATTATGTGAAATATTACGGCATTTACGGTTTTAGTCCTTAATTTTTAGTATTTGACATTTTAGCCCCTGATGAGTTTTTGACTTTTTCCTCTTACTCTACTTTGACATAAAATACTACTTTAACATTCTGAATTTGACTGGGTTATCGTTTTAACTTCTAATTTTCAATTTTTTTTGCTTTTTAATGTGTTACATATTACGGCATGGTGTCGTGACATACGTGACCTGATACTTTTTCTTATCAACGCAGTGATAAAGTCACATACGCAAGACCCGAACACCTGACCCGGCCGCTGCAACGCGCGGCCCGGTCTAATATTTAGTTATAATTAAATGTGACATTGTGTGTAATTCTCATGCCCTTTTTATTTATCTGTATTAACTCTTTTCTAAATATTTTGGATACACGTACATACGTGAGCTTCTATTGCAAAAGCAATTAATTAACATGTATGTCACTGAAAAAGATTAGTCGATTGAAGCAGTTAATGTGGTACGTGTGCATAGTACTGGATCGAGCGAGGACGTTCAATACATAGAGTACATCCCGATTTTAAATTGAAAGATATGTTATATAATCTCATGTTCTTTTTATATAATTGTATGCGTCTTTATGCAGATGATAAATAATTTTAGAAATTCAACATTAGTTATTTTTAAATAGCAACTTTCATTAAAAACACAAAAAAAACCAACCAGCTAGCTAGACACCGGAGGTTATTTAATTAGTGTGTAGGTATGTATGTATGTATGTATGTGTGTGTCTTCAGACTTATTTAATTCCATTGGTTTCATCTTCTTGATCAGTTTTGATTGTCTTCATAAAAGGTCTTTAAAGTTGGTTTGTTTTGTGGGATTTTTTTTTTGTTCTTGATTTTCCCAACTGAGAGTCAAAAAGTAAACATTACCTTGGGTTTCTTCAAAGCAATGAATTATTTTTGATATTTATGTTTTCAGATGTGAGACGAAAATTAGAAAAATTAAGATTTCGAATTTGAACACTCAACCATGTATAATGAAGTCAAACAAATCATCGTTACCAATTTTTTCAATGGCAATTATACGACTTGGAGAGATATGTATTATCTTGATCAGGTTTGTTTATTTGTTTCCTAACTGTGAAAACCGTCCTAAGTTCCAACCTCCACAGGAGGAAACTCGCCTTAAGTAGAACCCCCGCCTGCCCGAAACCCATTTTTTGTCATATGTAATACTTGAGCTTAATACCTCTTACTTTTTGTTTGCAATTTGAAACATGTGTGTTGTCGGTTTGCCACAAGTTAACAAATTATGCACCTATCCTGAGGCTATCCACGAGATATGGAAAAAAAATTTATATATATATGGAAAAAAGTAAATTAGAAAAACATGCGTGGCGTCACACTTTTGGCCCTAACTCAACTTTGACATATTTACAACTTTAATCCGTTACTATACTTATATATATATGACTTTTACCCATTATCCAACCTTTACGTAATTACAAGTTTGACTTACTCATCATTTTGACATATATTTTCCGTCTTTTAATATGTGACGCATTACAACTTTATACCATAACATAATAGAAATATAACAATTTTAATCAACGCGATGTGACCTCTGACGAGGTCACATGCACGAGACATAGCCACCGCATCATGCATCTATGTCGTTATATCTATTATTTTCTAAAAAGAAATAAGGAGAGAATTAAATCATCCTATAATTTCACTTTTTCCATTAAAGGATTATACATGCAAGTGTTTATTAACTACCTGGTTTTAAAATGACATCTTCTTTAGTAACCACTCTCTTTTGAATCATATTCTCTCATTTAATTTTTCTAATAACCAAATACGAGTATACGACACTTGATATGATACGATATGCGGTAATTTTCATTTTTTGATCTTCATCTTCCTAACCCGACCCTTCTCTAACTATAATCTCTATCTAGAGTTTTCATAATTTCTTCTTTAAAATACCTCTCTTCTAATTTGCTCTAGAAACTAATGGTTAAGGGGTGATAAAAGACCCTAATTAAGTCAATCATCTTAAGAACATCTAAGGAAACAAGTAGTTTGTGGGGGATGATGGTTGGTTCGGTGTGTTCATCTTTCTGATAAGATGCATTTGTAGGAGAGAGATGAAAACATCAAACCAGGCTTCATTCACTCTCAACCCCCATCTTTCTCATTGCATACATCCCCTTACCTTTTCTGAAAATAATCCCTTTCATCTGTTATATATCTTGCAATCTATTACTTGTTATGCATGTGTATATTGTTTTTGTAGGGTGGTCCAACATAGTTTTGCATATAAACAATTAACTGGAAAAGAGACATCACAACTATATTTGTTCCAAAAATGGTCATTGAAAATGACCAAACACCTTACTTGCAAATCAATCTCTACCAGATCTTTCTTTGCATACAAACATGCTCCTACTCAACATTCTTAATACTCTTTTGATTAAAGTTATGCTGTTGATTAATTAACTTGAAACTTTCGCTACCAATCAAAACAATTTGCTAATTCAACAACAATGTAAAAGAAATTCACAATCCAACATACTAAAAATAAAGGGATTACATTCAAATCCCAGTTTTACATTGTATAGCAGGTGATGTAAAACTATAAACTTCTTTATAAAGAAAACATTTATAAAACTCTTTTACTAAGTAAACTTTAATCGTAATCGCACAAAATAGACTTACTTCAGATTTTATCAGCTGAATACTCAAGTCACCCCTTCCAAGCTTTTGATACAAAACTTTGTGCAATTGAACTTGCTCTGCAATTACAACTGATCTCATGATAATCCTACTGAAGTGATTAATCAGGTGACCCAACTTAGAATAAGATTGAATTATTACTTTTATTACATTACAAAACACATAAATGCAAATATACTCAAATATTATGATATGGTACAAATGCAAATACAGCTTCAAGCAAAAAAGGATGCTAAAATGATTATATATATACCGGCTATGATAATAACAAAGAATCATACTTGGAACAGGGGGTGGTTTAAGGATCAACAGGAAAAACCCTCTCCAGAAAATTGATGAATCGATTGGAATAGAACTTTGGATCAGCAACGGATATCGACATAGGATCATACCTAACTGACTTGCATGCATGCTCAATTTTCTTTCGCATGCTATAGTCCTGTAGGATATCAATTATGCCCAGATACAGAACAACATCATATACCTCAAAAAGTTCTACTTCTGCTGAATCTGAAACATCCTGTGAAACCTTGCGGTTTGCTTGAGCCGGCATGTTCACTCCTAACTGCACTCGTAACCTGAAAATACAATAAAAATAAACAAAGGGGTATCCTATGAAACTTCCATATTTTAACAAGATCGAATAATGAAATTTGAATGAGTTTGAATTTGTGTCAATGACAGAGATGAATAAGAAACTAAGATCAGACATTAAATTACCTTGCGGTACCAGGAAGAAGGAGATCGACTTCTTTGTCACCAACAGAAAACGCTCTCAATGTGCTTCCTCTTATGTGAGGGCCTGGTGCGGTGTTGACGGAACTGGGTTCATGCGTCACTAGAAGAAGACCCTTAGGAGGAATAGAGAGGTCCCTCGATGCTGAATCTACAAGATAACCTAGAATGAATATCACAACATTCTATTCAGATTATCAAGTAGTTATTATTCATAAATTTACCATCATCAACAGATCCACTGAAACTGTGCTTTGCATCTGGTGGTTCCAACAGAGCCTTCAAATGCTCAGGAGCTCTAAAATGCAAACCCAGAAGAAGGCTATAATCTATGACCTGCTGAGATTCTAAAAACTTGCAGTCTAGATGGATTTGTCTGCAAAAGGGGTTGGAAGGAAGTTATGAGAGTCATGAGACTTAATATAAATGATGACCCATATATAACTAGTCGCCTATGAGCGGGCTTACTTGAAAAGCGCCTCACGCAATGACTTGTCCATATGAAATTCATATGCGAGATCAAGGTCTTTTAGCGTGGTGCCCTCATCTATGTCATCCTTATTTGTAATTCTTCCATGACACGAACCCTTTAAATCATAACGCCGATGTATTCGTAGTTCTGTTTTAAACATATTTCCCATGACTATAAATCGTACCTAGAAATGGCATCAAAACAAAATGAGTTAATAATGTAAAAGGACTAAAATACATTAATTGTTAATACATACCTTCTTGCCACCTCTCAATGCTATCTCGTGGAGGCCGAAAAATTTTGTGATCAAAGTGTTATCATACATCTTTACATGATCATAATAGCTTGGAAGCATCTTGAGTAAAACCTACAAAATATTGTGGGAGACAAGATCAATACTCTATGTTTTGTGTTTGAAAACAAGATGCACATCTTGAGATGCGGCATAATTCAAGCATTGTTAGCAAAAAGCATTAGATTAGGTTTGAACGATGTTCATTTGTTCATATAAAACTAAGGTTCTTCCCCCGATGATGAAAGAAATTTTTTGAGGCGTAAACATTTACATGCATATATTGCGTTAAGAAAATGTGGCACATGTGCTTCAGAAGGTTCAAACCTTCAGCTCAGATCGTCTTAAGGTCTTGATCACAAATCTATCATCATGAGAAAGATAGAATATGCTGCCACTTTTCCCTGGGGAAGAAAGCTCTCTCAAACCATCATCGCCACATATGGACATCATATATTCTGCAGCATCTAACTTAAACAGCTCCCTCAAATTCCTGAAAAAAATCATCGAATCTACCGGAATTACACATAAATCAAATGTTCGGACACAGATGTGTCCTTTTACAAAACAGAACCCCATATGTCAAGAAAAGATATATTTCAACCATAGCATTTCAAAATAATAGGAACCAATATAGGCTGAAAGAGTGGATAGTGTTCTTTAATCTGAAAACCAAGGTCATCACTAACCAAAAGATGTATGCAAACAACAGCTAGACATATACCTGAAGACCATAGGACAGTAGTCTTTCCAATAGAAGTCAACAGAATGGTGTGGAGGTGTAAATTGTGAGCCTTTCCTTGGAAAATACATTCTTATTCTGGCTCTTTCTCCAAAATCTGAAGATCTCACTTCACGCATAGGAACTGGCGTAATCTTGCCAACTGTGTACCTGTAAACTTCAATGATATAACACATGAGTTGCAGTGTAAGAAAAAAACAAGAGACGTATTCTGAAATGATCTTTGCACATGCAAATAATAAGCAGAAAGATCAGAGCTCATAAGTTGACATAACATAATGGACTTCTCAAAATTATACATCTACACTGTTAGTGTCAAAACAATGAACCTCAGGGAGTCTAATTCAACAAGGGGCTTTCAGTGAATGTGACCTAGGATCATATATGCCCGTTACAGAAGTATCACTTCCCTTATGTTTGATCACTGGTTTTAAAACTCCAATCACATGTAGCGCATGAAAGCTTACACATTGTGTTATAGTATAGAATTCACATGACAAGTTTTTTTGTTTGTTTTAAGTTAGAAGAGTTGCTTGTACTGGCTAGTAACAGTTGTTTACAGTACACCTTTAGAGGTACCCTGATGACTTGGTTTACAAAATATGAATCTACTATGTCAGAAGAATGCTGTATATGATGTACACAAATCAAGAACAACGTGACACAACATCCGGTACAGTGCAAGCAATTCCAGTGTAAATAAAGAGCTTCAAGAAATTTAGATTTAAACATGAGGCCTTCTTTCCGATTAGGTTGAAGTGGCATTATGGGCATACTCTAGATATCATTTCTGGGCTTGATGGTATGTATGTATAACATTATGAAGTGGATATAGACCAATGTTATATGGATGATAACCATTCAATGGGATTTCATGTGTTACTTTCTCTAGGTCTCATGCTGTCTTTTTTACAGTTTCTATAATATACTGTATTACTTCAATCCTGAGTATTATAGTACCAACAAATATGAAACAGAGTTTAGTGATCAGAAGGTACAGAGTTCAAGTTGAGTTCATTTACCTGATACCTAGTTGCAGATTCAGCATCAGACAGTAGCTTTTATGGCCTTCAAAAATGTCCACACATGATTTAGTCTTCACTTCATTTTCATGAAATTTGTTCTGCTGTTTGTTTTTGGACGATAACCCTGCATTATTCTTAACCCGTTCTTTCATTAAAACACCTTGCATATACTCCCTTTCCCAGGCCACAGAACTATCATTGTCTACTTCACTTTCCCCTTCATCTGAGATATGAGATAACATGTCTGTGTTCTCAGAAGTATACAAATCTCTACCAGAATCTCCAATGCTAAAATCTTCTTCCGGTGGTAGTCTCTTGCTTGATATTCGTCCCGAGTCTCTGAAAAATCCATGGAACTGAATTTTTTCGGATAAACTCCGACCAACATTGCGTTCCGAATCCCGGAATCTCTCAGACCTACCAGAAGAACCATCAGATACCAGGCCTTTCTTTTTGTCAAATCTTCTAAAAGATTGGGACTTACACTTACTTCCTGCAGTATAAAGTGTGCCTTGTCCATCCTTGAGTCCTTTAGTCCATGTACCGAAATAATAACTACCATCTGCAAACCTGTATACACCTGACCCATGTCTATAGCCATTTGACCATGAACCATCAAAAAGGTCACCATTCAGCCATTTCATCACTCCTCTACCACACATTTTTCCAGCTTTCCAGTTTCCAATATATATGTTTCCATTACTCCAAGCATACTTGCCACTGCCTTCATGCACACCGTCTTTCCAACAACCATCATAAACATCAGAATTACTATACTGCTTTCTTCCAAGCCCGGTCTGAATGCTTAATCTCCAGGAGCCTTTGTATACAGATCCGTCAGATTTAGTCAATGTTCCAAAACCATGAAGATAACCCCCAGAAAAATCACCCTCGTAACTTGTTCCAGATGGCCATGTGATGCACCCTCTGCCAGACATTTTTCCATCTTCCCAGTTACCATCATAAACTGTACCATCTGACCATGTGTATCTACCCATGCCATGGGGAATTTTACCCTTCACATTACCAAAGTAAACATCCCCATTCAACTTTATCTCCTCACAGTCCTCAGTCATCCTGAAACAATGACAAATACATCAGATTATGAAATACAATTGATTGATGCCATTTCAGGTTCACAACAAGTTCTCTAAAAAAAGAGAGTAATATCGCAATTAAATCTAGAACACAATTAGGCAAGGATCCAACTATCAGTTCATTCACGATTTGCAACACCTTCAAAGTCAATTTGCATCTGTACCTAAGAGAATTGAGCCTCAGGCCCTCACTCATGCTGATGCACCTCGCATTCCTTCTTGAAGAACATCTTACATTTTACTTTAAAGACTACTTAAATATTTAATAACCCATCATACGACTTTTGTCAGGTGGTTAAAACGTCTCCAGCTTAATATCAGGCCATAAAATCAAAAAATTCCATATGGGTTCTATTCGAATTTATGGGAAAGGCAAGCTGAATCGAATTTCTAAGCAAACAATGCCCCAGTTTCCAAAACCTGGTAAGTAACACTTCCTGATCCTGAATCAGTTTGCATCAATTAATCATACTCTAGTGTAGCATGACATCTCGTACTTAATAGCATTTCTCTTTGAAACTGCCTGTGGAGCTAGAATAGAAAATTTTAATATTGCTGAAGTGAAACATGATATCAGAGCTTCCTAAAAGATATATGCTGAATTACATTTACCTCAAGTTTACCTAATCCACATAAACAAATCCTCACACCATCAAAACAATCCAGATGCAAAACACACAACATGATGACTGATCTACTACAGCATAATTAGTCAATGACTACTACAGTTTCTCACAACACTATCCATCAATTAACACGCATAACCAAAATCACTTCACTTAAACCACAAATCTTCCTACTAACACATATCCTAACACTAATTAAATCATATAACATTAACAAACATCAACAAGTAGAAGCAAACTCAATGACTATTCAACTCCAATACAACAGTAAACAGAACATAAAAAAACTCACCTGTGTAATCAAATCAAATGAAACCGAAACAAATCTATTCAAATCTGAGTAACGATTCGCATCAACCCTAACCAGATCGGTAAAATCGACAAGATCCACAGGTGAAGTGAGGAAAAATCATCCGATTAAAGGTTTAAACTCCACAATCACACACTATATTGTATTGAGATAATTTAGCATAAATAAACCTAATGAGTTGATGTTGTTCCATGTGGAAGTTATGGTGTGAGAGCGTTTCAGGTGAATGAAAGGGGGAAAAAGAAAATGGGAATAATGTTGATTACGTGGCAGGCATGCAGATGTTGTGGGAAGAAGAAAGACCGTTGGATTGAAAATGATCGTGTGGTGATGAGGGGTGATGTGTTTTGTCGTTGATCTGTTCTATACTGAATGTTGACGCAAGGCATAAGGTGAGTTGTTAAGATTCACAAGTTTATTTTTTGTTTAAGAAACAAATCGCATCTTTTTTTTGTTAAAGTTAAAATATGAAATGTTATCTTAATATACTAGATGTAAATCGAATTGTTGCATACGTAGGATGTGAGATATGATGATATAAAAGTAGATATATGATTTCAGAGGTAGTTTACGGTTTTAAATTGTAATTTAATTTTTTGTAACACCTAAAATTATCACTCATGAACTTTGTATGATTTGAATTTTTAACGATTTGTAAGTTGTAAGTAAGATTTGTACAATAACAATAGAAAACAGTGAAAATTAAAAGTTTCTTTGTCGTTTGCATTAAATCAGTTTTAAGCAAAACTAAAAGTTATGACTCATTTGCATTAAATCGGTTTTTAGCTTATATGTTTAACAAGTCTATTGGGATAAAATTGGGTGAGGGCAAAAAATCCTAGTGATCACCCTTTCAACTCCCTTATAATATATGCATGATCACCTCTCTATAGTCTATAGTATGAGTGATTGTGCATTATCATACAATAATTTCAACATACACTATTGATCTTTTATCTCTTGCTCACAATGTAAATCATTCAAGAATAAGAAAGATATTTTCTGATTTTTTAATGTGTTAGAAATGGTTAAAATGTTAATGGATTGCTTAAATAGTCAAAGAGAATAAAAACAACCAAAGATCAAATGGTCAATATCACATTCAGACCATGTATCGGCCATACTTCTTTTGTCTTTGTCTTTTAAAAATCAGTGATGTTAAGAAATGTCAAAAAGCACTAATCTTGACTCTTCAAGACTCAAAACCAGGGATTTTGATTTGAGAGTATTTGTCCTAGCTCAATTTGCTATCTGACTATTTTGACCTTCAAATATCATTATTAATTTTGTTTAAACCAAAATGGTTTGACTAGTTGTCTTTAAAAATGTGCTTTTTGAAGAAGATTCTCCTGATTTTGTTTGATAAGAAAATGTTTTTTAAATACTATTTTTATGACAATGTTTGCATTTTTAAATGGTTTTAACAGCTGTTATTGTTTTAATAATTTATTGTTAGGTGGTTAATTTGTTGATTACTTGGACTTGATTTGTTAGAGAGTGGATTGCTTGATAATCTTGTAGTTATCGGTGACTTGATTTGTTGAATTATAACTTCCAAAGATCATTCTAGGAAGGCACGATTAATACAGGGTTCGACTTTGCATGCATGCGCTTGTGTTCTTCTGATAGAGCATGACTTAGTCGATGTTTATCAAATTGTTGGCAAACAAACAATGCCATTTGTATATATCAGTTTTATCATTTTGGCGCTTGATCTTTTACTTTTGCATCATAAATTGATGATAGCGTACATGGAAAACATGTTTTGTAAGCATATAGACATCTTAATATCTTATAGTAGCACTAAATCTAAATGTTTGAACTAGTTTCATTTGTGCATCTTATAGGAACAATTTATGTATGCATGCATGAATAAAAACCACTTCTAACATAAATTTAAGAGTAAATTGGAAAAAGTTATTGATGTACAAAAACTTTTTTGTTGGGTTGCAAGTTGCAAAACCATGAGGTAAGTTACATAATATAGATTTATTTGAAGACAAACAAATCTGAATGAGATTTTGTTAGGAAAAAGAAAAGCAACAGGTGAAAGGAATATACACAATTGGTCTCACTGGTAGACAAGGGGTCTACTTTATAAACCATCGGATTGATCGGTTGGTGGGTTATGTATTGACTATTGATAGGTTGGTACTGATATACTTGAACAAAACTTTTATGTTTTATCTATATTAAAACAATGTAACCTAAACTCTAACTAAAATACATATCTAAACGAGTCACAAAGGCCGTAAAAAAGTGTACTCAAATTGTAACAAGGTTACAAATTGACTTATTATATATAACATGCATTCTTATTTTTAATCCAATTTAAACTTGATTATCTAAACAAGTTACAGTGGTTGTAAATAAGTTATAGTCAAGTCTTAGAAAAGGTTGACATATTGACTTAATCTAAGTTATAACTATATATGTAACTACTTCAGGAGTATTTCTTACGGTTTTTTAAATATTAATAATGGGCCGATTTTGGTTACGATCAAACCTGGAAAAAAGCAATACTATTATTATTTAATATTATTTTTTTATAAAATAAAACAAAATAAAATTAATGTTTCCTCATATCGAGTCTTTTTAAAGTTAAAAACATAACTACTAACAATATATATATAATATAATAAATCATTAACAGCTATTTATTATTGGCTATTACATTTTAAAATTATTGTATTTTCAAATATTAGATTAATCATATAAACAAGTACACAGATACAAAATATAACGTTAATGCGTCAAAATAAACACATTATTTTCCTAATCACGTCAAATGATGAATTAAAACCTACGAAAATTTGTCAGCAGTCTACAGAAACATCAAGCTTTAGAAACATTCTTCCTTTGACCCGATTGTCGGCTTCGGTTCGTAGATCCTAGTGGCGGGAAATCATCTTCTCCATTGAACAGAAACGAGCTGCTTGGTTTTGAAACAGCACGAGTAGAAACAGAAACACCAACAGCAGCAGACGCTTCTTTAGTTTTGATCTCTTTCTGTTGTGAAGCTGATTTTAGTGGAGTTGCAGCCAAAGGTCGTACGCCCTGTAGCTCAGGATCAGGCAAATAACTGTAAGGAATCTTGATTTCGTCCATTTTCCTGAAAGTGATGGAAATCCTGCAACAAAGTTCGGTCAAGTCAAGATGCAAATTTGATGATGAATCGAACATGTATACATGGCAACGGATGTTTGAGATCATACCTTTTTGCGGGTACTGCTGGGACACAATGTTTGGCAACATCAGCACCATTACCTTTCAACACGAGCACTGATCTGCATTATGTAAGTTCAAAAAGTCAACCATTAAATTCTGCATTATGTATGGTATATTATGTACATGGAAAAAACAATTGGGAAATATAATTTCATACCCGACAGGTAAAGGTATGGAAAAAGGGCCTGCGAATTCTCCAGGACCGATGATCTTGAGGTTTGAACCGAATAGTATGTTGCATTGAGTCAAGAATGAAATGGTGCAAAATGGTCTAAGAAAGTCATGATGATCAATATGTGGCGGAATGCAGTCCCCTTCTTCGTATATATTCACGATGCAGCTGTTAGGGACACATGTTGGAGGTAGAACGTGCCACTTCACCATTCTTTTGATCATGTTTATGAACAATGGTGGTAGGGGATCAACGTCTTCGTCTCTAATTATGCCCGGAGGGTTCCCATTTTTATCCTGGTGAGTTATATACTAAGAGTCAATACAAAACCCCAAAATTTATACACTAAAGTAAGAAATACAGAGTGATGAAATGGATACATACCACTGCATAATTATAGCAACAGCCAAACTGAATTGTCACGCGCCCTTTGCCTCGCATCCACTTTGAAGGTTCTGAATACGTCCGCTCTGCAATTTTTAATCATTATCAGTACAAAGAAGAGGTAATGTTTAACAAAACATGTTCTGGTTGAGATAAAATAGTTTCCCTGATCTTATTTCACACATATTATTTATAAAAACATGTAATAATTTTGGACGGATAGTAACTTGTTTGAACCCGTTAACCAACCCACACATTTTGCTACCTATAACAGAATACAAACCTCTTAGTCGCCCCTTTTGGCCCATGCGTTGTAATTCATACACGGCTTTAACAATCTTCTTTTGCTCCTCGTCATTGAAGACTTGAGTGTGCAACTCAAGCCCTTGAACAACATTTATGTTCCTCCCATTAACTCTCTCAAAGTGTGTAAAGTTTGTTTTTCTACCAACATTTAGAAACCTTAACTTTTCCTTCTCCTCAGAAGGCTGCAATTCAACTTCCGATGAAGAAGATTCATGTATTCCATTCTCCGACGTTTTACCAGATTTTGATAGACTTGGTGAGGTTAAGCGCTTGCTGTCCGCTGATGATGAGGAGAACTTGTCAGCGTAGCTTTTCCGACTGCCTGAGTGAATGCTTTCGGGAGATTTAATTAACCCATTCTTGTCCAAAGATTCTTGTACACATGATCCTAAACATCTATCCGGAATATCATCCGATTGAGTAGAATCAGCACTTGAGATCGACAATTTACGAGCGCGTTTCCCTGCCAAAATTAAAAAAAAGGATAGACAGTAAGTACATCTACTTTGAAGTAGTTTTCAAGCTACAAATCACATATATAATTTGTTGCTAATCTGATCTTCAAAAGGTAAACTATGTTGTCTATTTTTTAGTTTAAACTCTAAACTTCTTCTAACTTGTTTTAGAACATATTATCCAAACATCATAAGTCAAAAAAACTCCCCTACAAACACTAAGAAAAAAACACATATTACCACTTTTGTTAAGTGTGAAAACATGCCAATTAATTGAAGCACATTACTGTGTTTGAGTACCTTTAACCTCTAAAAGTAAAACAGATTATGACTCAACTTCCATCAAATCATATAAATTGTATTATTGTAACCCAGCCCAATTGCTAGCTTTATCGTCTCAGGCTACCACCCGGCTTCCGAAGCCTAAGGGTTTTAAGCGGCATGGTTAAAGGTTCATGTCCGGTTTTCCCATGAAACAGTTGGTCGACGACTTTTGACTATGATAAACTTGGATAAAAAAAACACATATCGTTGTAAGAGGCGGGACTTGGTGCTTGATCAAACAAGATCAAATAACATAGGTTAACCGGTTAAATTAAATACAACTTAAAGTACAATTAACGTTTAAACTTGTTAAACACAAACCGCTTAAACAGTATAAAGCGATGCATTAATTAAACTACCGGTTCAGGCCGCGTTTATTTAAAACATTGAATAGAAAAGAAGTGAGTAAACTGTAAAAAAGAAATAGAAAAGTTACTGTTAGCAATGGATATGACACGATGATGAAGAAGACGTTCACAGTGACCACAAAAGTTTTGAGACAATAGCTCCTCAATTTCTGCACGATTAAAGCCCTTGAGGATTGAAAACCAATCTTCTCTCTCACTCGTCTCTTCCAGCACATCTACGCTGGAACGTTTTCCGTTCATCTTTCTCGATTATAATTCGTCTGAGATGTGAAACCCTAAAGTTTGTACTTGGTTGATTTAGACAAGCCTATAGTTTAGTGGAAGTGAATCTAGAAAGGCGATTGGATGAATGAACAAGTAAATTGTTTTGCCTTTGTTTATATTATTTTTTCTACCGACTTTACCCTTACTGACTTTATCCTTAAGCTAACTTAACCGACTAATCTTGTATTGTATTTTACATGTGCCAAAATACCATAATATATCAACTTCTTTTTTTCATAAAAGATTTAAATGATCTTTTACATATATAAAACAATCATGCTTCTTAATATTAAATAAAATCTTATAACAAAATCTCGTAGATAGTAGATATATAAAATATGTGTTTTTTTTCTTTATCCTTTTTTTGAAAAGTAGTTATTTTATTTTTTTATCTATCTTTAATGACGTTAATATAACAAGTATAATAAAGTAAAACACGTGACATATGAATAACACGTGTAACGGATAATCATAAACGTGATGTTCTATCCGCAACATGCTACACGACTCACATTTCTAGTCAAAATATAAAAAAGTAAAATATGGTTTAAAGTTTATATATATATTTTTTTAAAACTACATCATAAAATCAAACATTATATTCTTTTTAATTTTAGTATGATATTGTTATACTAAAAAAAAGAATTTTTAAATAAATGTTGTGTTTCGGTTTTACCACGGTTTTACCTTAAAATTAAATAGAACCGTCTGTGCTCTCATTAATATCCTTACAATCACCACTTGGGTGTTGTTTACCCGAGTATAGCACATGCACTAAACTATTACCAAATTACATAATTTCATAGGAAAAATTTCAAAATGTCTTTATGATCATATATCATAAAATGTCCCTCCAAACTTCAACTTTAAAAATGTCTTTCAGAAGATATGACTCTAACTATATAAGTATGAGCGCCGATTATATACTTCCAGCCAATAAAAATCTAATACGTAAGAAATAGGAAAAAATTAAAATAAAAAACTGAAAAAAGTGTCTGGACGCTCAGCTCTACTTTACGGGCGTCCGACTCACTTTGTTTGCGTCCGACTTTACTTTATGAGTGTCCGACTCTAGTTTAATGGTGCCCGAATTTATAAAAAATAAATATTTTTACAGGCTTCCACCTCTATTATATAGACACCCACATAAAAAGTCGGACGGCTTTTAAAGAAAGTCGATGCCTTTTCTAAAGGGGTATTTTAGGAATGAAAAATCAAAAGTGATATTTTGTAAAATGGGTAGTCGTAAAGGACATTTAAGGAATTTTCACTTTTTAATACACTAACATTTGTTTTCATGGATCTAAAGTTCTAAACCCTTGTTCCCACAATTCTCATTATACTATATTGAATTAGAAATTCTATGAATAGTGTTTTGTGATGATTGTAATGTAATGCATAGCTATTGGTTTAGTTTGATGAAGTGGTGGTATGTGGTGTATGGCTATTGATTTGGTTTGGTGAGGTGGCGGTTAGCTTTAATTTTTTTTTGATATTTTGTTAACGTTTTTGCAAATAGATCTATCTCGGTGGTTTAGATGTTTCAGTTTATTTGTTTGACTTTGTTTGAAGTTGATTAACATTTGTTTTTTTGTAAATTTTAGCCCGTGTATGGTTATAACAGTAGTAATGACAATTTTTTTCAATCTGAACCACTAATACATAGCGTGTAAATAGCTCGCACTACGCGCGAGCCACGTATAATCCTAGTTATCTATGATAACTTTTAGCAATATGAATTTGATGGATCTAAAGTTCTAGACCCTTATTCCCTCAACACTCATCATCTATGATAACTTTTACTAACATGAAGGCCGTTCATCTTACAATGCTCTTATATTTATCACCCCCTTAACATGATACAACCTCTTTGTTAAGGTGTGATTTGTAGGATGCCGGTTGTAACACCTTACTCACCACATAAACACAATTACTAGAGCAATGGTTCGGTCAAGTCATTATGATTTTCTCATAGAATCATTTGTTTTTGCCTTCATCACACGCATTTCAATTTTTTCATTCTTTTGCCTTCAGTTGACGATCCACAGATGATTTCTCACGAAGTCACTAATCGTAAACTTGTAATATTACTTTTTGGTTAACACACTTTATTGGAAGGTTTTTTAGTCATGATCAAGTAAAATGAGTGCTTACTTTTACTTTGAAGATTTAGTTTAGTTACAACTAGTTTTTAAACATGTTTTTGAATGATGCGATATGTTTATAACTATGTTGCATGTGTATTTTGTGAAGGTTAAACTTAGTAGAAACATGACCCTAGAAACAATACCATTGAATTCTTATACAATCTTATGTGGGCTTTTTGTATCATTAAAAAAAATAATACATGGAGTAAATATGATAAGTTGTGTCTCTCATGTTAAAGTTTAATGTTTCGTCTTTTAACCTGTTGAAAAGCTTTGTACTCACCCATCAAGAAACACGAACATACGATGAACGATGGTTTTGTTTTTTTTCTTTTAATAACAAAGAATACACTAGTCGTATCATAAAAACTCTAGTGTTAAGAATATAATAAACTAGGTTTAATACCCGTGTAGGTACACGGGTTGAATAAAGCAAATGATCAATTGAATGGAGAAATAACTATTGAAAATGAGATGTAACAATCTAAATTATTATAACAAAATCAATATTGAAAACAATTGGGATTTAAAATCACCGTCGATGTTTAATTATTCAATATTGGTTTGATTTTGCAATCAAAATATCATTTATTTTAAAATGTAGAGAAATTAATTTTGCGTTGTTTTTAAAAGTATTTTTTTTTCAAAATGTTTGCCCCCAAATTTTCTCCCTCATTTTCCCATCCAAATTTACCTCCTCAAAAACCTTAATTTATTAGGTAGATAATTAAAAAGTGTAACTTCTCAAAGTAGACTATGCGTCATGGGACACGATCACGGGCTTGACCATCCTAGTCACACGTCACTCACTCACCCAGGCTCGACAAGAGCATGACTCTTAAAATTATTTTATATTTCTAATTTTTATTTCAACCATCATATAAATAGATAACATTAGGATATGTGATCAAGCCTTGTCAAATGACCTTTATGAATTATCGTAACACTAAGTTAAAAAAAATGACTCAAATGAGTTTTCCAAACATCAAGATTCAATTTCACATAAACTTATATATCTATTTTTACATCTTTCTGGGTTAAACTTAAACCCATCCAAAATCTTCGACCCGCAATTCACACCACCATCTCCAGCAATTCTTCCTGCAACCAAAACCAATGGACATTTCCCCTGTTCTTGGTCACCGCATCCATTCACTTTTCTTCACAATTTCCCCACCATCAACACCCTTTTCAACCAGACCCATCACCAATTCCCAATCTCAATCCACAAACTCCATCACCACCACCACAAACAACACCACAACACTTCGAAATCAACCATCAAACAGGTCATCTTCTAATCCCGAACAATACATCTCAATTTCCCACCAAGATAGGCAATCAGCTATACTCAACATTCAACAATCCAGTGATTTACAATTGGCTCTTTCAAGGTGCTAATTTCAATCTTTATGTGTACAATTAACATGGGTTTGATTACAAAACATTTCAATTTTGATTTGAGAATGAGTACAGGTCAGGAGACGTGTTGAAAGTGCAAGATTTCAATGTTGTTATGCGTCAATTGGGCAAGCAAAATAGATTCAAGGATCTTTCTCAGGTTATTATAAATTTAACAGTCTGATGAACTTAATTATCATGTTTGCATATTCAATTTTGAAGTCAACAGTTTGTAAGCTGACTTCAAAAGTCAAAGGGTGTTATCATGATTGTTAACATAAACTAAGGTATATTTTGGGCATGCTGCAGGTTTTTGAGTGGATGCAGCGAAATGGGAAGATAAATTTCGCGTCTTATAGTAGTTACATAAAGCTCATGGGGAAAAGCCTCCATCCTATTAAGGCACTGGAAATATACAATGGCATTGAAGATAGGTTAATTAGGGTTAACCCGTCTGTTTGCAATTCTGTTCTTGGTTGTTTAACTAAGAATGGGAAAATTGAGAAAAGCTTTGAACTTTTTAGACACATGAAGCATGACGGTCTAATGCCAGATGTTGTTACTTATAGTACGGTATGCCTATAATATATAATTCCAAGTAGCATATTGAGATTCTTGCATAAAATTTAGAGGTGGCAATTTCAACACGCATTCATATGAATGGGTCGATTTTGGCTATGTTGTATCTCAAATGGGTGAATCGTAAAGTTTAGCTAGAAAGGGAACGAGTCAAATGCAGTAAAGTCGCCCAAAGTGTATTGTTAAGGAAAATGACCTTTTGAATTGGTATGACTAAAGATTTAGTTTATTACTATATAATAGTTGCATAATCGAAAGTAACACGTTTACTATTTATATATATATTCTATCCCAATCCTATATTATGCGTTCCAACATGAACCCGAACCAGTTTCATGATGTTACCCAACCAGGCCATCTTGTCACCTCTCTGGCATTCGTATTAGTTTTGACGTTTGTTTCAAATAAGGGTACTGATTAAATTGTCTTTGTATTTATTTTATTTTCTTTAGCTACTTTCGGGATGTGCAAAAGTCCAAGATGGGTATACAAAAGCGATACAATTGGTTCAGGAGCTCAATTACAATGGGTTGCAGATGGATAGTGTTATTTATGGGACCTTAATATCTGTTTGTGCTTCGTGTAATCAATGCAAAGAAGCAGAGCGATATTTTAATCAAATGAAGATTGAAGGCCACATTCCCAATGTCTTTCATTACAGTTCTTTGCTTAATGCATATTCAGTGGACGGAAATTATGAGAAGGCTGAGGAGATATGTAGAGAGATGAAATCAGCAGGGTTAGTTCCAAACAAGGTATGCTTCTTATGCTTCGCACGATATTATTGTGAAACTTCGTTCAGATGCTTCTCTAACAACATAAAATGTTGCAGGTTGTTTTGACAACATTATTGAAGGTGTATGTCAGAGGAGGTTTGTTTGATAAAGCGAGAGTGTTACTAAGTGAACTAGAAACCATGGGCTATGCTGAAGAAGAGGTAAAGTGGGACCTTTGAAATTTTACGATGCTTACAAGTAGAGGTGGCAGCATTGACGGGTTGGGCGGGTTTGTAAATGGGTCCTAGTATTGACCCATCAGTACTCTTTGTCCACTTTAAAATTTCTTCTATAAATAACTAATGCATTAATTTTGACTGCAAAAACTATAATTTTCGTGATACTTTAAATATCTGAACAAAGTGAATTAGGACGTTCTATGGGGCGTAGGAGGTGATATTTAGCTTGTTGATCATAGTAACATTGACTTTAAAAAATCATGATTCTTCATATTTTTAAGTGGATAATTATTAAGCTTATGAGGCATTGTGATTTTGCTGTAGATGCCGTACTGTTTGCTAATGGATGCTCTATCAAAAGCTGGGCAAGTAGATGAAGCTAAGTTGGTGTTTACCGAAATGAAGAAAAGAAACGTGAAAACAGGTGTGTACCGTTAGGAGAAACACCCACTCTCTCCTCAAACCACACACCAAGAAAATGAAAAATTAAATTAGGTTTTCTTGGCTACTTATCTTGTTATTCTACGGAATAAATCTTGGCAAATTAAAACTAACATTTTTCGTTCGGAAATTGCATTCAGATGGGTATTCCTACAGCATTATGATTTCAGCCTTCTGTAGATATGGACTCCTTGACGATGCAAAACAATTAGCATCAGAATTTGAAGCCAAATACGAAAAATACGATGTTGTGATATTGAACACCATGCTGTGTGCCTACTGCAGAACTGGAGAAATGGAGAATGTAATGAATTTGATGAAGAAAATGGATACATTGGCAATCAATCCTGACCGAAATACTTTTCATATTTTGATCAAGTATTTTGTCAAGGAGAAGTTATACATGCTCGCTTTTAAAACTTTGCAAGATATGCACAATAGAGGCCAACAACCAGATGAAGTATCTAAAATTCCCTTCGATAATGACTAAAATAAAAGGATCTTCAAATAATCTTATTTGATAGCGTCTTTTGGTCTTTTTGCAGGAAATTTGTTCTAATTTAATGTTTCATCTTGGTAAAACGGGTGCCCATTCAGAAGCATATACAGTATATAATATGCTGAGATATAGCAAAAAACCGATGTGCAAGGATCTTCATGAGAAGGTTCTTTATATTCTCATCGCTGGACGGCTTTACAAGGACGCATATGTTGTGTTCAAGGTACATTATCTAAGTGTTCATGTTTTTTGGTTGGTTTCAGTTGTTACTAATGTATAATTTGTATTCTCATTTCTTAACACTCATAACTTAAGTACATTGTTTAGGACAATGCAAGGTTGATCTCTCGCCCCGCTATGAAGAGGTTTTCTAGTTCATTTATGAGATTCGGTAATATAAATTTAATAAACGATGTCATGAAGGCTATCCACAATTCCGGATACAAGATCGGCCAGGTAATAAGAACTAGTTATTTGTTTACTATAACATGAAGTTGCGATAAATTTACCTACTTCCATATCTAAATTTCAGGGTTTATTTTCCATGGCAATAACGCGATACATAGCTCAGCCAGAAAAGAAGGACCTGCTACTTCAGTTGCTAGAATGGATGACGGGTCAAGGCTATGTTGTTGATCCATCAACGAGAAATTTGATACTAAAGAACTCGGACATGCTCGGGCGTCAACTAACGGCTGAGATTTTGTCTAAACAACACATGATGTCAAGAACATTGAAAACAAAAGAGACCAGTAAAAGATGAATAAATTTGGTAACTCATTTATCCTCTGACTTCCATATTCATGTACCTAGTACTAGAAGAGTAGAAGTGGTAAAATTGACGCGTTAATGGGTTAGAATAATGTGTCAAAACGGATTCATCATCATCCAAAAGCATGTAAATGTGTTGAAACGAGCCTGACTAATCTTGAGTTTGGCTTGTTTAACTTAGGAGAAACATATTTGTAACTGAAATATGTAACTTTATGATGTTTTCATTGTACCATGTAAAAGTATATCATCCTCAGGAGTTATTATAGTATATACAAAAACCCAAGGGGTATGGTATGCAATATGTTAAGTCAGGTTTTCTTTGTTTGAATTAAAATATGACATTCAGTTTATGAAAAGATTTTGTGCCATTGTCACATGTTAATAGAGGTGTTTAGACTTCGGACCTATACTTACGAGAATATTTATATGGCATTAAATTAAAAGTTTATTGGTTTTTAGCGGTTTTAACTATCACCTTTTGGTTGCCGCCGGTTTCAACTAATGAAATGACCGGTAACGGTCTCACCTTTTATCATGTCTGCCACAAACGGACCGCTGTTAAAAAAATTTAACGGTGTTAGGTTTTTTTTTCGAGTTCTAGACCGACGTTTTAGAATTTTTGATTGGAAGAAGAATATGAGCCGAGTGATATAAAATTATAGTGAAACGGTGTTTCCAAACGACCCAAAAATTGTGCTTTTATTTAGCTTAGCCTTTCACTCGAGCTATAGTTTGACACTCGATGAGATAGAATTGTTTTCATGTTTTTGATGATCACAATCACATATTTTCTTTTTGTAAAAGCTTTGAATAACAAAGCCAAAGCCAAGAAGTAAGTTACTCAAACTAAATATTTACTTATTAAAGGCTTGTAGTATAACGGTATCAATTTAGATTGTAAATATGCTTCTTTTCGTGGTTGAGTATTCTAGTCTTCGTATGAACATATGATAAATATTTAGAAAATAGTTTTAGAGGGTTTTGTTTTAACTGATGTAAAATGAATTATTTATTCGGCGTAACACTTATAGAGGTTGCTGCCCAGTCTTTGTCTGTTGAGCGAGACCACACTTATTTGAACATGATAATAGTTAAATATGAATTGTTCTTAGGGAAACATGCTAATAATTAAATATGAAATGTTCTCAGGGTATGTGGTATACCGTCAGTCAAATGTGTATAAAAATAAAGTGCATGTCACGTGGACAACCCAGTAAATTTTAATGAGTTGGGGAATACATGTGTAACTATGAGTTGTGTCAACTTTTTTAAACAATTAAATTTAATACAATAGAAATATATAAACATTGAGTGACTAAAATGAGCAACTCTTTCACAAGTATTTTCTTGCTTGAGATATTTCGCACCAAATACTCATGTTACATTTCACATGAAAGGGGCACGGAGTGAAAAAAATTCATGCCATGAGCTTTCATGAGACCATACCACATGCTTCAAAGAAGATTCTAATAAGAGTAAACGAAATGCTCACCATTACCCCTCTAACCTTTCTTTCACAAAAGCCACCTACCGAAGAAGGAGGCGGTGTTTTCAGCGGCCTCATCAAGGCACCGCACCCAAACCCCACACCGTCTCCGGTCAGTTGGTCAGAATCATTAAAATCTGAATCATTAAGTGCTAAATGAGTAAGAGGTCAGAACCAATGAGATGAATGTTGAGATAGAAATACAAATGGAAGTAAAGTTGATAAATGTTACATTCAGTTCCATTCAGCATCTCTCTGTCTCTTAATTGAACCATCCAAAAGTTTTTTTCTTATGAAACAAACGCTATGAGTGCTGAATCTAAACGAATAAACACTAAGCTGAACCGTTAAGAGATAGAAACAAAAAAAAACACTACGTAAATTGAAATAGAACTGGCGACAACAACAATAACCAACTGAAGGGATCCACCAGACACCAAAATTATCCGATCACACTTTCTCCGGCGACCCATTTTCTTCTCCACGATGAACACCCCGTACCCAACACCCATAACCCCATCACAAACCCGAATCGGGTGGATCGGCACAGGCGTAATGGGCGCTGCAATGGCATCTCGTCTTCTTTCCGCCGGTTACACACTCACAATCTACGCTCGAAACCCTTCTAAAACCCTATCACTCCAATCACAAGGCGCAAATCTTGCATCTTCCCCAGCTGAAGTCGCCAAATCAAGCGATATCATATTCACAATGCTTGGACACCCACCAGATGTTCGACAAATTGTCTTAGAGAACCCTGATTCAATTCTATCTTCCATAAACCCCGGAACCGTCCTCATTGATCACACCAGTAGCCACCCAGTTCTTGCAAAACAGATCTTTGATGCTGCACGTGGCAAGAATTGTTGGTCTGTTGATGCTCCTGTTTCTGGTGGTGATATTGGTGCTAGAGAAGGTAAATTGGCTATACTTGCAGGCGGTGATAAATTCGTCGTAAAGTGGTTAACCCCTTTGTTTGATTTAATGGGGAAAGTGAATTACTTGGGTGGTGCAGGGTGTGGGCAGAGTTGTAAGATTGCTAATCAGATAACAGTGGGTGGGAGTTTGTTAGGATTGAGTGAAGGGTTGGTGTTTGCTGAGGCGGCGGGGTTGGATAAGTCGCAGTGGCTGCAGGCGGTGAGGAGTGGTGCTGCGGGCTCTATGGTGATGGATTTGTTTGGGGAAAGGATGATAGGGAGGGATTTTAGGCCTGGTGGGTTTGCTGAGTATATGGTTAAAGATTTGGGGATGGGTTTGGATGTGGTGGAGGAGGATGGTGGTGAGGTGGCAGTGTTGCCTGGAGCGGGCTTGTGTAAACAACTGTTTTCGGGTATGGTTGCTAATGGTGATGGGAAGCTTGGGAGTCAAGGTCTTGTTACTGTTATAGAAAGGATCAATGGGAAAAGATAAGAGGGTATGAAGTATGAACCTTTTCTTTTCTTATAGTAATAAAAAGCTTAAATCTTCAAGGTTTTTGTGTTCTGTAGCATATATTTCAAAACATGCATGATTGACTCATCATCCTGCTATTATAAGAGCAATTTCGTGTTGTATATAAATGGGTCAATTTGGGTTATGTTTAGCGAGTCAAATGGTTAAACAAACAAAAAAATGACTACATCTTGAGAGAGGTTGGAGAGAAAAGTGGTGACCTTGTATTACATTAATTGAAAGTGCATTTGATGATTGGATCTTTATTTGTTGACATACATGATCTATACAACATAGCCACAAGTAAACTCATGGATCTTTACTAACCACAACTTGAGCAGTAGTTCAACTAGAATATACATTGATACAAGTTAAGGGGTGTGTGGTGCGCACTTTGATCAAGATTGTTCAAATTTCTGCCTTTCTGGTACTAAATAGACGCAATAGTTAATGGAGTTTTTTTTTTTTTTTTACCAAAATAGTGTTTAGGGAAAACCTATTTACCAAAATAGTGTTCATTTTAAACTATTTACTAAAATAGTGTTTTTCTTTTGTTTTTTATTTGTTATTTTAATAAATAGTTTTTTAAGAAACATTATTTTAGTTTCTTTAGTTTAGTAAGAAACCACTCATTTATTTATTTCACTCAAGGTTATTTTGAGTTTTTTACCAAACTAGTGTTTAGGGTAAAAATATTTACCAAAATAGTGTTTATTTTAAACTATTTACTAAAATAGTGTTTTTCATTTGTTTTCTATTTATCTATTATTTTATTATAAAATAAAATTTACTTTGCGATAAAAATAACTATTTAAAATTATGTTTCTTTTGCAACTTGATTTTGGATAGGAGTAAAAGTTACGACGGCAGAGTGAGAACAAATTAAGTGTTTTGGTTGAATTTTGATCATTTGTTTTGACGCATCTTCCCAGTTCCCCTGTAGGTTGATTACTTCTTTTCATTTGTTTTGACAGTATTTGTTTTGAATGCACAACAATTGAATTTGATTACTTTTGTTTCCAAATATTGATGGAACAGTGGACCTAATATTTTAACATTTAACAAATTGACATACAATCAAATTTTACAGTGGACCAAAGGTTTTAATTTTGAAATAAAGTTTTACAGTGGATCAATTATCATGAAAGTTAGTATGACACTTTATAAAATTTATAAATAAATAGGTTATAACGTAAAAACGTCAAATACTAAATTGTTATATTCATATAAAAACTCGTGAGTTATATTATGTTATTCATGTAAGAGAGCGATCACAAAAATGTTATTTGCTCCAACGATTATAGTTTGATTTAGGATTTAAAAGTTTTATATTTGTAAATAAAAAATAGGAAAATAACCTTGAGTGAAATAAATAAATGAGCAAATAACAAAAATGTTATTTGCTACAATCAAATTCAATTGATTTAGGTCCACTGTTCCATCAATATTTGGAAACAAAAGTAATCAAATTCAATTGTTGTGCATTCAAAACAAATACTGTCAAAACAAATGAAAAGAAGTAATCAACCTACAGGGGAACTGGGAAGGTGCGTCAAAACAAATGATCAAAATTCAACCAAAACACTTAATTTGTTCTCACTCTGCCGTCGTAACTTTTACTCCTATCCGAAATCAAGTTGCAAAAGAAACATAATTTTAAATAGTTATTTTTATCGCAAAGTAAATTTTATTTTATAATAAAATAATAGATAAATAGAAAACAAATGAAAAACACTATTTTAGTAAATAGTTTAAAATAAACACTATTTTAGTAAATATTTTTATCCTAAATACTAGTTTGGTAAAAAACTCATAGTTAATGTGGGTGAAGCCCACTAAACAAGGGTCCAAGGCAGCCTTTGACTTGAATTTGATGATCACAAAGTTGATAAAAGTTGCTTAAATTTGATGATTGGTATCAACTTAGATCGCCAATAGCAAAATTGCTCTTCTTGGAACTACAATTAAGAAGGTTGAGTCAAAGAAACAGGCAATAGGTGATGGTTGATAGGCGATCATCTAGTCTAACTAACCTGTTTCCCCACTAACTTGAAACCTTACTCGGGTGGTTCGGATTGTGACCTCGGATGGGTCTTGGGTGATTGACGCCTTGACGGTTTACCCAAACGCAGCCTAATGAACACCCCTAGTTTCTCTATTACAGTGTTTCGTCCATCTAAACTTAGATTTTAGAATTTTATTCGTCCACTACGTATGTTACCCTGATGATCATTATATATTATTTGGGAATGCATATGAGTTAATTCATAGCGTCGTTTATATATAAGTTCTTGGTTGATCGTGTAACATGGGAGATATACGCTATAGACTTGAATTCATGAGAAGCTTTGATGTCATGTGTCCCAATGGTGAGTTCAAGGGCGAGGATAAATACACAAAAATATAACCATAGACACGCACTTACAAACCTAACACACCATTATATAGTGTAGACAAATGCATATTGGCTAGGAGTTGAAGCTAAGTTTCAACACCCCTGACACAATATTGTACGCACAAAATTAACTTATGACCACATTGCCGTGATCTTCGGCCCTCCAACACCCTCCTCGCAATCTGAACAGTCAAACTTGCATGCGTGAGGTTAAAGAACAAAGAGAAATGGTTGTGTGCGATCTGAAACGGGGACTATCAAAAACATAAACACAAAAAGAAAAAATAATATTCAAACCATGGGGAAATCACTGAACGTCTGTATTTGACCACCAAGTTGTTAGATCTGGAGTCAGATCAAGGTACAACATGGCCAATGAAGATAAGTTTTAAACACAAAGCCCCCTTCTAAATTAGCTGGAAAAAAACATCAAACATCAATTCAATTCAACTGTTTCATCCGCTTCTAATTTCTCACGAGCCTGTTCACCGGCTATAGTCACCAAGCAATACCAAAACAAAACTAAAAAAAGAAGCAAAGAAAGAAATGTGGCAGTAATGGAGTTGGTTAGGGGGAATGAAAGGAAAAGCCTTTGTCAATCAAGGAAAAAATAAAAACAAAAACAAACCAAGTATACAGAGTATGAAAATCTTTGTTTTGTTAACTTTATCAGTTTGCCAATTAATGAAATTGCTTGCAATATTAAATCATTTGATAAACGACCCCAACCAAACCCTGGAAAATTGGTATGCAAATTTAACAATTATACAAAAAACTGATTTCTGTGAGTACATAAACTTATTCTAAAGAAAGTTTCTTTGAAAGGAACCAGAAGAGAACCGGGAAGTCAACCCTTGTGCCATATTTTCAGCATCTAGTTTGACATTTTGTCGTCCGGCAGTCAAATCTTTTTCACGGTCCCATGGTTTCCAAGGATGCTGGCCCTCCCATTCTTGTTTCTGTTTTTCTTGGTCCGACTTTGACTTCTTCTTTGACCGTACCCGAGTTGACTCTTGATGTTTTTCCACCAATGATTTTGACCTTTTCGCTTTATTGTATTTATCCACCAATTCTGCATCAGCGTTACTTGTTTTCTTCTCTTGATCATTTGCAGCAGCAAGTGCAGCAGCTTCGTTATACGCTTCCAAATAACTGCCAAGGGACGTGATAGATAGATATTCATAAGTTCTAAAGCTAAACTAGTTCAAATTTCAGGGTTTTCAAGTTAAAAAGAGACTTATAAAGAAGTTGAATTTTATTAATTAGGATTCTACATCATTTCTGATATCGAAACTAGAAAGAGGATGGGATGGTAACACACACTTTAAGAAAAAAAAATGGTCTAGTGGCGATTCATTGAATATGAAGCCTTATAAGTTATAACCCATTCAAATATGGTAGAAGATAGTATGACATACTTCATTTTAGCTTTCTGGGCTCTGTCTGAAGGGGTGTCAGTCCAGGCACTAGTATCACCACGCCCTTCTCTAGAAGTCCTACTAAAACTTTTCGTTGATTGCTGTGTTGCCACACCAGGCTTAGGACATAAAAGTTAATGAAACGTCAGATATATTCGTTGCAAACCAAATAAATGAAACAAAAGTAACTAACGAATATCAATTTAATACTGAAGAAAGCATATGGAAAATATCAGTTCCGTGTTGAATGAGAACAAGAAGTAATGCTTTAAAAAAACAAAATAAAACCAGATATATACAAATAAAGTATAAGAACAAATAAAGCAAGCATGTAAAAGAAGCCTTACTTTCCTTTCAGGAGGAAGGGTTGTCATCCATTCATCTCTTTTCTTTTCTTCTTTTACATCCATATCTGCTAAGAGCGCATCATCACCCTCCATAGCAATACCTGAAAACAAGCAGCGTTGTATTCTTATAATAACCTTTTTATGTGTTATACATCTCAACCCTCTTTTTATGTACCAATCGTAATTCGTACAAACTTGAAAATCCAAACATAGAGTTTTCAGAACAGATTATTAAAAAAAAAAAATTAAAAAGAAACACAAGATAACTCAAATCAATATAGGCATCCACAATGAAAAATAACACCAAAGAAAAAAAAGTTACCTTGCAAACGCCTCCATTGTGCAGCTTCACGCATAGCTTTCAACTCCAACTACAAAAGGAAAGAACATTAATAGATTTCATAACAAGTATAAAGAACAATTTTCTATAATCCAGAAAGACATGTACCTTGAATCTTTCCTTTTCCTCCTTCTCGTCAATCTTGTCATCCATTGCTTTTCGCTATATCAGAAAATATGGTAAGTAAACTAGTTAGACCACAAACTCCACAAATGTCCATATTAAATATATAATACTAAGTTTCAACACATGAAAGAAGAACTAATAATACTGACCTTCACTGGATCTTGTAAATCCTTAAAAGCTTTATTCAACTTGATAAAAGCTTGGTGGGCTTCTGGATGAGGACACTTGTCAGGGTGAACCATAAGAGACAGCTTCCAATATCTGAAACAAACATTACATTAATTAAACATATATCAAATGATATTATTGCTAGTAACAGGTAAAAACCATAAAAAAACGCCTTAAATATCAATGAAGTAATATTATATGAAACATATCTAAAGCATCATTCACATAGTTAATAGTAGATAAAGATTTCGTAAGTACCATGCCTGACACGAATAAAAACTAAGCCTATAAAATCAGTTTAGCACAGAAAGCAAAAGCTAACAGAGATACTGACAAACTATCAGAATGATTATCATATGCAAAGGAGTATTAAACTATAAAAAGAGATGACAAGCATGATTGCAACAATGTTGACAAAAGATTACCTTTTCTTAATGCTGTCAGCTGCCATATTCCTATTGACTCCAACAACATCATATGGGTTATCAATTTCTGCTCCCATAATTCTTGTGACCTGATCAGATAAAACGGCAGGACGTTAAAAAGACTACAATAACAGATATACATCATTAAGATAAGTTAATTAATATGTTCTGAAAAACAATAATTCAAAAAATTAGAAAATTAATAATCCAGCCACCCCATGGGATTTGGAACAATGATCATTTTCAGATGCCCCATTTTAATTGTAACTATTCCCTTTTTAACAAAGTGATTTGAGTATTAAAGCCTAACGAAGAAAACCAGTAACAAAAGAAAGCCTGATACCTCCTCAAAACGCTCTGCATCATTTGCAGATGCAGCCTCGTTTACTACAGCAGGAGGTGGAGGTCCAATAAAAAGTTCATCATCTTCACCAACTTCAGCTTCCCTGCATTTGAATTAAGTTGCATTTAAAAAAAGTTCCAAAATTACACTTAAAAAAATCAAAAAGAAAAAAAGTGTATAAGATATTATATATAAATAAAAGCTGTGACCATACCTTAACTCAGCTTCTGCTTCAGTTAACTTAGCTGCAGCAGCAAGCAATTCAGCAGATGGCATGGCAGGTCCAATAACCCTGCAAAACTCAAAACAGAGTTTCATGAGCCACTGAGCCAGAACAACGTAAGAATAAATACAAAATAGAAAGGTAAACTAATCGATTTAAATCAATGGGAAAAATGTGTTTAATTACCTCTTCTTGGGAGCTGGAATGTCATCTTGTGCGCATGCATGATTAGAGCCACCATCATCAAGTTTAAGCTCCTCATTTGGTTGTTCATTGTGCAAATTATCATGCGGTACATGATTATCAATAATACTCCGACCTTGAGATTTCAATTTAGCAATAACACAGCCAACAACCTCCAAAGTTGGAGGAACACCAGAAGGCAACAAAAAGACTAAGTTACCCTTCTCATTTAGGTTCAAGGACAAGAACAGCTTTTTAAGATATTTTACTAATGACTTCTCAGATAAACCAGATATATCAACTGCTTGTCCATCATCAATCATACGCAGAAGCTGAGAAAAAATTAACGGCTCAGTAATTCTGGAAAGAACATATATTATTAGATGTAGATAATTAAGAATATAGAAACATGAAAAAAGAATAGCAAAAGATTTCTTTGCACGCCAAAGACTTGAGTCGCACGTGCATATAAATTATATTCTTTACAGAATATTATTCTTCTAGATTTCTAGCTCAAGATGCCCCCGTTCTTATTATTCAAATACTGTAAAAAGATGTTTTTTGAGATAAAGATCAAACAAATCCCCAAGTGACCAAGCTCTTCTTAACCCTTCTTCATGAGATTCAAATCGGTTCTTAGTTCTAACACTCTAGTTTGTCTTAACTCATCATTTCACCATTCTAAAGATCTTAACTTACCACGAATCACATCCAAAAGATGAGTCGAGTAGAAAAAAACGGCAAAGTTTCAAATGCAAAACCATTATCATCATCAATACTAATCCAGGGTCACCTAATAGCTAAGAAGTCAAGCACATTTGTCCTATATGTTACATATATCGTAGTCAGAGACCTGTTTGCATGTTATTCAACAATGCTCAGAGAAGTCACAGCTTGGCAAAAAGGGTTTACTTGCTAAACCTGCACTTTAATTATAACTCAACAAGGAGAAGAAAGCTTAGCAGCACAACCTATCATACTCCCTAATCTTCGTTAATTCCAACTTCAAAACTATAGAGTATATACTTCTTATGGTTTATAATACAGAATATTTACTGATTTCTAATGTCGTCCCAATACTTCCGAAATGCAGAACTGATTAGGGTATTTGTTATACAACAAACACATATAAATTTAACTTGTAATGCTTTCCATTAACTTTAACTTTAAATCAAATGCCCCTTTAAGAGTTAGAAAGCAGCTCATTTGAAATTCATCAAGATGCAACTACTAAACAGCTACAAAGCACCACCTTCTACAATCACCAACATGATCCCAATCTGATAGCAGAAACCCTATCAAATAATGTGTACCAAATGAACCTATTTCATTGACCTAACTTCAAACTTTCAATTAGCAACACAAATAGATTGCTATTCTATCAAAACTGTAAATTAAAATTCCAAAATCAATCAATGAGATAGTATCAAAGTTCAAACACAAAGCCAATCACAATCAGATAATAACACAGTACCTGTTCCAAATCATCAGCTACAGCAGGAAACTCCTCCAATATATACTTCACCACATCTATAGGATCAGTTTTTGGCAACTTAACATCATCATCATCATCAGACAATCCATATTCCTTCTCCTCCTCTGAATCCGAAACCCTAACTTTGCCATCTCGATTCGATCTCCGGCCACTCTTTCTATCTTTATGTTTCTTCTTTTTCTTCCGCTTCTCTCTCCTCTTCTCCTTATCTCTCCTTGATTCGCTGCTCCGCCTCCGGTGATGTCTCCGGCTGCTTTTGTGTCGCTTTGAGGAAGATTCGTCGTCGCTTTCTGAAGAGGAAATTGATGAAGATGATGATGGAGATGAAGAAGAAGCTGAATCTTCCAAATATCTTCTCTTCTTCTTCTTCTTCGATTTATCGTTCGCCATTTGCTGCTGGTTTGATTATGTGTAGAAACCCCTGTGGTCTGTTTTCAGGGCAAACACGACGGTTGATTGACGGAGCAATGTATCAGACACTATACAATGTTTTAACTTAATTTTAAATAAATTTCAACTCTAGCAAGCGACCCAAAGTTCGATTTCTTCAACGCGATCACTAGGAGGTCGTTGAACTAAACGGGTTTTTTTCGCACCGTGTCATACTTTATTATGTGACAAGTGTATCCTGGTGTGATAACTTTTGTCATTAGCCCATTTGAATGATTTGTTAGATGTTAAAAAAGTTATACTATGACTATATTAAAATTTAATAGTTGTATTTACAAGCTATAGTTTGAATCCATATGTTGTCGTGGTGTTTTTTTTAATGCCAGATGCATGCAAGTGTTGAGCATTATTACACGATAATTTTTATACACTTTGCACAAAAGTATAAATACAAATAAGAATATGATTGCAGCACACGTGTTACTGTTGAGTTTTCTCGTAAACAATAAAAGTTAAAAAAACAAATAATAAAATTAGTAGGAAAAGATAAGTTAAGTCGAATATAGAATCTCAACCAACGACCTTGGAGAAAACATAGAGCATTAGTCTTACATCACACCATAGCATCAACTTTATTTAATAAATTATTGTCACTCGATATAACATATGAAAAAAATACACTATTTTGAATATAACTTCATTTTATTACAAAATGCACACCAAGACATAAAAAATTTAGACACAACCACAAGGGACGAGTGAGTGGATATCTAGCTAGGACCAAAATATTATTGTTAATGAGTGAGTATTCAATGTTTTTAAAACTTAAAAGACAAAATTTGAGAGGTTTATTTCATTTGTAGAATACTCAACTTTATAAGTTGCTAGAAAGAAAACGTACAACAAACATTATAACGTTAAGAGAGATGTTTGAATACAACTAGCTCAAGTATAATTTGAATTAGATTTTTATTGACAGGCCAATTAAATGAAAACGAAAGGATAGAACAAAAAATAGTATATTGATTCTTCAACTTTATGCATTACCATATTCGTTGCGAGCACGCCATAACACCCACCACAAAGTACAAAAAGTTAGAATCTACTGTTAACTTTTTTTTTCACCTAAAAGTTAGTATTAAGTCCTACCATGCGAATATGTTAACTGGCTTATTTGACCTAGAAATCTCATAAGTCCGACCAACAGATATGGCATTCCAAGATCTCCGCAAACATATCAAATTTGATATGTCTTCAGGTAATACATTGAAAATGTCATTTCAGTTCTCATGTAGAGTGACTCTTAGAAAACGTTAGCTCACGTTGTTGCAAGACATACAAATTGACTACTAGACAAATCAAGTGCAAAGAGTTGTAAGGTAGACCAACCCCCCATTAAAAACCCACTTGTAGGAAAAACCTCAACCGGTTTAAAATTTGAGATTTGAAGGAGGGACCCAAGAACCCTAAGCTATGCTACTCATGCCATCATTAACAACTATTTAGAGTTAAACCACTAAGAGGCTGTTTGACAAAATCTGAATTATTAAGTGCTGAATCATTAATAGGTTTGAATGATTAAGAGGCTCTATCGTTAGGGTAGAAGTGGAGATGTCGGTAAAGTTGGTATATGCTCCATTCAGTTCTATTCAACATCTTTTCTGTCACTTAACCTTTAAGCATTGAACTGAACCATTAAGATGTTTTTCTAAATGAACTAAACGATTTGAATGCTAAATGCTGAATGATTCAACACTGAACCGAACAATTAAAAAGTAAAACAAATAGCCCCCCCCTTATTTAAAGAAACACGTTCATTCTCCTATGATCTTTTTTTTTACAGCGAAACGAATAAAGCCCGGCTACCCGGGGTAACCCAATGGCGAAAGGCAACCCCAAACGCTCTGCGAACACAGACAGCGCTGGGTAGCCGAAACCCACCTATTACCCGAAGGAAACCCACTAACCCGTCCGCCCGTAGGCACGACGATAAGCTAGTGGTAAAACTCGTTTGGCTCAGAGATCGAACTTGTGTTACCACAAGTTTCCCTTCATTGCCCACATTTGCCCCTTCTAAAGTGGTGGTAGTGGAACTAGAACTTAGGTCTTTTTTAGAGAATTCAAGTCTCTTACCACTACACCACATTGGAAGTTGCCATTCTCCTATGATCTATGGATCTATATATACTACCCTTAAAAGTTATAATTTATAAATTGACTAGCCAAAAAAAAAAACTCTTTTGGGCCACACCTGCACTTTAAAAGGTCGCCAAAGAATTTGGCCCATCATATAAAGAGGGGACGTTTTATAAATCTAATTTCAAATGATAAAAACAAATATACAAATATACAATTGCACTAAAATAAAGGCTTTAAGGTAACCAAAAAAATTTTTAAGCTGTATGATTTATTAACCGGTTAGTTAATCGAAGTGATATGATACAAGAATTAGGGATTCAATAAGCTGAGCCAATTAGCCACTATTTTGATCTTTTGGACCATTTACTCCTCGCATACTAGATCGATTGATAGCCTAACTGGTTTTATTAGAAATAGCACTATGTGTAATTTTGCATAACTACATACCCAAAATTAAATTAAAATTAAATATACATAAATAATAATAGTTAAAAAGCCTATTAAAAATTTCAAACCAAACTAAATTGCTAAACCATCACTAGACTATGAAGTAAACTCTTTAAAGTTTAAATCATAGATATGTTAAACTTGTCTTCTTATTTTGGTTTAAATGGTTCGTTCCATTCAACGACAAAGAACAATGTCACCAAAGTAAGAATTTTAGTTCGTGTATTCGAAAGGTGGTAAAGGATTCAAGTTAACGTTTTTTTTTCCTTAAAAACGTATTATTACAACTTACAAGAATTAAGAATTTAAGATCCGTAATTGACCAAATACTTCATCAAACATATGACTCTAACAAGTTAAATAATGAATCTTGAAATGTCTTTTTCACTTTTTTTTTTAATAATTTCACAATTGTTTATTCAAATAAATGGTATTTCGAGTACATTCCTTTGCAATAGAAATAAACGAAAAGCATAAAGTTTTTTAAAGATGGTTGGACATGATGCTTCTAAAGTTGTAAATTGGTAGATTTTAATTTGATATGATAAGAATATAATTGATTCTTCTTGCGTGTTTGAAATTGGACCATACAATAAATACTCTTAAATTATTTCCAACGTGGCACGGTTTGCCCCAATAATATTCTTGAACCAATCAAACAATAAAAAGGTAACATTTTGGTTTCATTATTTCAAATCACATTCTCCTTCTCTTGAGACTTCATTAAGAACCTGGTTTAATTCAGTTGTTCATGGCTGTGATATTATAAAAAAAAATAAGACTCGTTTACAACTACGTTTAAGATACGTGTATATATGTAACCAACTCAAATTTTCAACATACTTATAATACTACATGTTTGTTCTACGAGTTCGCAGTGTAAATTTGTAAAATTTTAGCCTGTTTATGATTGAAACATGGGCACTTTTAACCTAATTTTATCTTAAATGGAGACGTCTTAATCAGAAAAAAGGCTTTTTTTTAACTAAGCTTGAGGGACATCATTTGTTCAAACTCAAATTTTCTTCTTATATGTGATTTGCCCCTCGTGTTCATAAATCTTGGATATGTCCCTCTAACACTAACTGCTATGCTAAACTTATTTTTGTGGGCCGTGTGAAATTAGGAATGGCAATGGGCCGGGTATGGGCCGGGTATTAGTAATCTCAGGCCCGTACCCGAATGTAAAACCCAGTCCCATACCCGGCCCAATACCCATCGGGTATCAATCGGGTAATTACCCTTCGGGTATCGGGCATACCCATGGGTATCGGGTATACCCGTCAATTAGTTCCATAATATAAAAATGATACATACATACATACATAATAAAATGTATCAAATCCAAATAAATAAATTCTCATGATATATGAATTTAAAAGAAGCAATAGCGGTAAATATCAAAAGATGATTCATTCTCTAAATAATATCAAAACGAGTAAGTATTTCATTTTCCAAAACAAGCTATACTAGTTCATAAAAAAGATCCATGAAAAAATACCAAAACAAAGATACTCACTTGTTTTCATATCTAATATAAAACATATTAAAAAAAACTACTTCATCTAATATAAAGCATATTAAAAAAACTAGCTATCTAAAGGCTAAAACTAAAGAAGATTAGTGATTATATATAAGAAGATTAGTGATTATATATAAGGAAAACAAAATATATATATATATATATATCTTCGGGCCGGGTACTCGGGCCGGGTATGGGACGGGTTCATATGATCTCATACCCGTACCCGAACCCGGATTTTTTTTTTAAAAAAATCCCATACCCGGTCCCATACCCGAAAATTCGGGCCATTACCCGGCCCGAATACTTCGGGCTTCGGTTTTTCCCATCGGGCTCGGGTTTTATTGCCATCCCTATGTGAAATATATATGACATGTTTATCTAAAACTATAAAGTCCAAATTGATTATATATGAAATATATATATAACTTACACTTTAAACAAACATGTAAATTACTTAAGAATTCACGTGCATTTATAAATAAAAAAATAGTAAAGATTGCTAAATGTACGTAAATAAAAAAAATATGACTTTGAATTTGGTGTTCAAGTCACTGAATTAATTTGTATCAGTAACCATTTATGACCAATTGTCACACGAGAATTTTTCATTCATTACTTATTATTCTTGTAACTTAAAAGTAGGCCCAATTCACGTATTTTTTTTTTCTGTGTTAATTTGCTTTTGTCATGTTTGCCGTCATTTAATTAAAGTCATCAAATACGAGTATGTTAGCTCATGAATCTATTGTTGTATATACTTAAGTTATTTGCAATAAATTAAGGAATGTTTAAAGTCAACTTTATTATTAGACATGTAAGTTAACAACTAAACATTTCGTCATAAACATTTTTGAGATATAAAATGATAATCATGATTCGGCTTGACACTCACTACTAACTTCTCAATCGAATCATATTTTATGGAATATTAGGCATCTTCAAAAAGTGATAAACCTTTTCATATATGAATTAGAGATGGCAAAATAGATAGGTTAATATGAGTGGGTAATGAAATAATAATTTATTTATAATTTTATCATCAAAAAATACTACGGAAATAAAGATCCGTTTGTAATACTTTTATGTCTGAAACACCGGCGTGGTCTTGAGTTGTAATCCAACAATGAGCTGTAATGAATTAATAATTTATCATATAAAAGTTTAAAAATCGTTAGTATAATATTACCAAAAGGTAAATTCAATCAAGTATAACTTTCAACTAAATCTTCTATTATGGTCATAAAGAAATGTTTTCCACCTTAAATTGGAGTAACATATATATAATTAAATTATTATCATTGTTGTATAATGTTTATGTAACACGTATGGAATTGTAATCAAGTGAGATTTGAAAATTAAATATCAAATCAACATATATATATATATATATATATATATATATATATATATATATAGGGGTACCTTCATTTGAGAACTCATTTTTAGGAAAGAACTGAGTGAGAACCGATTTAACTGTTATATTTTTTATTATCTAAATTGACAAAAATGCTTGTAAACTTACTAATTATAAGATGTATTTATAAAAAACATAATTTTCATCGTTTTTTTGTTGAAATGCATATATGCACCCACATTATATATGCAAAAATGCACACGTTTTAGTTTCTAAAAAAACCCGAGGAGAGAGGTGATAAAATTCAAGAAAATAATGAACAATGGTAATAAAACAATACATTTTTACTTTACCATTGTTATTGAAGCAATACGTACATAGCTTATATGGTTCTCACTAGTTCTTTCCAAATATTTGGTTCTCATTTGAAGGTAACACTATATATATATATATATATATATATATATATATATATATATATATATATATATATATATATATAATGCCGTAAACAAATTCTACTTCAATGGTCCCTAAAGATTTGCCACTGAAACACGACCACATGTTTGTGGCGGTATAAACCACAAACCCCACTCAAAAACTAACTCATGAATAACAACAGATTATGTATCAAGAAACAATGACCGATAATATATTATATATAATATATTTTAATAAAATGATAGACATAATTAAGTGTATAATATCTATTAAAAGAAAACTACTATAATACCCTTTTAACCATTAGATTGAGCTAAACGTACTTCACTTTTAATTTACTATAAGTGTGTCATTTTGATAACAAGCGTATCATAAGTCAAGTGCAGATGTATACAACCATTTACAAGATCAAATGTCAATGGAGTTAATGACATATTTATAACACTTGTGTTTGAGACATGATGTTTGGGTTCTAACTTCACTAGTGAGGTGTTGTATACGTAATATAACATACACATATAATTTTTGTTGTTTCAAAATTTTTTTTACAAGACCAAACATGGGTGTATACGAGCATTAACAAGGTTGAATATAAAAAGGTGATACGAGCTATAGACTTAAAGGATACACTTAGCAAGAAGCCAATAAGTTTCCTTTTGATGTGTATTACTCTTTTTGTCTTGTTTAGACAAATGTAATTTTCTCATTACTCTAACTTATCTAATAAAAAGAAAAAAAGAGACCGCTGTATTTCATTGGTGACGAACCCTTAAATTCAGAAATATTTTTTGCACGAGATGGTGCGCCTATCAGGGAAAGACATCTCAAGCTCCACTCCGGTACCCATACCATACAAAGTATGTATACATTGGATTCTATTTGTAGGATATCTTAAAAAGGTGTGATGCCTTGAAGATGAACTAGTAAAAAGTTCAAGGATGAAAACTGAACATATCCAAACTAAAAGGTGTTAAGTAAAATTTGAAAGAGTATCAATTTGTTTTTGTTGTGTCAAAGTCCTTTCAAGGGTGGTGGACCAATAGTTTTAAGTGGTGGTGTGATCAGGTGTGATGAGGCCTCACTATAGGATAAGGAAAGGGTCAATGTCATAGTCAAATAAATTCACAATGGCCACCTTCCAACTCCACTCGTTTTGCACCTTGTCACATGAAAATACAAAAACATCAATCCCATTTTTGGTGCTTTGATAACACAAGTCCTCAATCTCTTCACTTGGAATAACTCAAAAGGACCACCACCATATCCTTTGCCATCACCGCCTTCACTACCGGCATCACCACCACCACCACTTTCATGACCATTACTGATTTCTAGAGGAAAAGATGGTAAGACTCGACTCACATAACTTTGTCACATGATATATATATATATATTGTCATTAATCCTCTTGTTCCTTTTTAGCACGATTGTGAAACACTACACAAGAAACATATATAAGACTTGCACCAGATTAATTTCTTTTTATGTCTTTGACACATTACATTTTATACGGAGACTGACTACATAATACTTGTTTTTTGATTTGTTTTTACTCATTCTTAACCATCAAGATTCGTTCTTTTTAGGGAATCAAGTCCATAACATTGCATATCATGTTCTTCCCGGCCACATGATTAAACGTTCTTGATCTCTTGGATTCGAAGATGGAAGTAAAACAACCAATGTTTTCGACATCACACAACAATTTGTATGGTAATAGGAAACATAAGTTTAAAGATTCAAGAAAAGAGAAAGAAGAAAAGGATGAGGAACAAGAACACTTGAATTTAAGGAGCTTATCAAAGGTTATAATCCCACCATTGGGTGCTTCATCAAATTATACACAAAACCATGTCAACTCAAGATCCACCAAGGTCATATCTCCCATGGACTCTAAATATAGGTAACGTACAACTCATCTATTGATCATAAATCTTATTCGATATATTTATTAAACACTTAGAGTATTAATTACTCTCATACCGTTTGACTCATTTCCTTAAAAGTTAAGAAATCCGGTAAGTAATTTATTTTGTCGAAATTTTTTTATCTCACTTCTTTTAAAACATATCAAGTAAATTGTTATCTTTCATTTTCTTGGAAAGTTTTAAGCTTAAATTATATAAATATTATATTATTATTCACATAAAGTGTCATAACATAGAGTTACATAATTTATAAAATATTGAAAGTTTAAACTACAAATCACTCAAGCCATTCATGAACCCATACATTTTACCAAGTTTTATACAAGTATTTGTTCTTGGACAATTACTTCAAAACATCATTTTTTTAAATTATCATCATTTAGACATAAATTATGTTTGATGTTTCTGGTTGGTCATTTAATTTGTTTAAATATCTTCTTTTTTTAAATAAAATATAAAATAAGTAGTTTTAAATTATTTATTTAAACCATTTATGTTATTTAAAAATAGATAAGCAAGCTAAATAATTGTGAAATTGCATGTCTATGGTACATCATGTACAAGCATCACATGCATATATATAGTACAAATGTAGTGATATAAATCACACCTCACCTCACCTCCAAACACTCCTTTATTAATTATTCACACTTTGAAACCAACATAGTAGGGTCTACACTTTTATCATCAAACATGTTATGGTGATATGGTCCATATTTTCGATTTGGTAATGTATTGGGTCCACATTTCAGAATTATATGGTGTACAATATACTATTTTATATGATTTATGCCGACAATTTATCTAATAATTTAAGGTTTTAAGGAGTATTTTTTTAGGAAAAATATTTGATCTATAATAGGAATTTTGGGAGAGAATTGAGTGGAATATCTCACCATGCATTAGTTGATAGAGCCAAATACTTGAATATTACAAATTTACAAATATTTAAACATAATGGTTATAAATTATTTATAAATATTATTTATTAACCCGTGTGTATTACATGAGCATTAAACCTAGTTACAATATATTTTATGGGGTTCCTATTCCCATACAGTTTTTTTTAAATAAACGTGTTTTATATAAATAAATAAAGTTCAAAGCGTCGCGCTTTGCCCATAGCACGACGCCTGGAGGTTGTGGAAATATAATGGTTATAAATAAATAAATAAAATTTACAAATATTTAAACATAATGGTTATAAATTCTATATAAATATTATTAATTAACCCGTGTATATTACACGAGCATTAAACATAATTAGAATATATTTTATGGGGGTTCCCATACAGTTTAGTGTTTTTATAAATAAATAAATAAAAGTTCAAAGCGTCGCGTTTTGCTCCTAGCACGACGCCTGAAGGTTGTGGAAATAAAAAAAGGGTGTGGAATAAATAGGAGGTATTTATGGGATATAATCTCATTATGTTAATAAAGAATTAAAAATTTTGTCACTTGTCACGATTCTAGACCCCGTATTATTTTTTTATATATTTGAAATATTTAATAACTATGTTCATAAATTCTATTTTTTAAAAGTTTAGTTATCAATTATATGTTTCAAATATTTTTTACTATGAAGAACTATATTTTTAAGTATTTGATAGTTACATTCTATCTTGAAAATTTCTCCAATTAAAATAAAAAAAATACATTTTAAATTTATAATCATTATTTTAAAATTTTATAAAATATTTAAGTATATAAATATTCATATCTACCTATTCTAATAATTGAGTAACTCATCCACATGTCACCATTTTAATTACTCCACATAGGATTTTGCTTAGGTAATAAAAAAACTTACAAATTATCATCAATTATCTTCAAACCTGATATGTTTAAATACAAAAATTACGAATTATCATGATCTATATCTTAACCCGATATGTTCAAATTAAAAATTAACAATTATCATGAATATATTTTCTCCTAACTCGATACGTTCAAATAAAATATTTATCAACTATTATGATCTATCCTAACCCGATATGTTCAAATTAAAATTTTACCAATTATCATTAAATATTGCCTAACTCGATATGTTTAAATAAAAAAAAATTAACAATTATCATGAATTATCATATGTTCAAATAAAAAATTTACCAATTATTATAAATCATATCCCTTATTTTAACATATGATTTTTTATATGAATATATTTGTAAATATCCAAATTGATTTAATAAGGGATATGTTAAAAATAAATTTGATATATAAATTTATTTAAAATCTATAAAACTAAAATCCGTGTAGTACACGGGTACTAATCTAGTATTGCAATATTAATAATCTCGTTTTATGATTTGGTACACAGATTAATGAAATAACCGAACCGATGTGTCACTAAACCAAACTTCATGATATGTTTTCGTTTATAAGTAAAGCCAAACTTCATGAAATTGTTATGTGATATGTCGCAAATTAAGCCTTTCAACAAATACTATATATATTATATTAGCCGTTGTCTTGTTATGTTTATAAGTTAAACCCAACCTTTGTACGTTTAATGAAATAATTTAACCGAACCATTAATTGTAAGTAAAATTGATCGATCGGTTATAGAAATAAATAAAAAAACATAAACCTAAATGACTAATACTAAATCGATCTTTGTTTAAAAATTAGTTGTTCATGATCCTAAAATATATCATGTAATTATATATCATGCATATTCATTTTGGTTTGTAAAGTAATAACTAACTTATAGCCATATAAACATGTAATAGGGAATGTTGAATTAGAACATTACAGCTACGGGTTGAAAATATGACATAATAATGTACTTTATTTTATTTTAAAATACGTAATTTAGAAGTAGGAGTATGATTATTTAAAAACACGTACGCAGGTATTGGCAGACGCTAATGGTGGTAATGGTAGCATATTCCGCATGGACATACCCCTTCGAAGTCGCTTTTCTCAAATCCTCTTCACATACACACAAACAACTCTACATTGCTGATTCCATCGTCGATCTCTTCTTCGCAGTTGACATCATTTTGACTTTCTTCGTCGCTTACGTTGATCCCACCACTCATCTCCTTGTTCGCGACCCCAAAAGCATTGCCACCAGGTACATACATACATACATACATACATACATACATACATACATACATACATACATACATACATACATACATACATACATACATACATACATACATACATACATACATACATACATACATACATACATACATACATACATACATACATACATACATACATACATACATACATACATACATACATACATACATACATACATACATACATACATACATACATACATACATACATACATACATACATACATACATACATACATACATACATACATACATACATACATACATACATACATACATACATACATACATACATACATACATACATACATACATACATACATACATACATACATACATACATACATACATACATACATACATACATACATACATACATACATACATACATACATACATACATACATACATACATACATACATACATACATACATACATACATACATACATACATACATACATACATACATACATACATACATACATACATACATACATACATACATACATACATACATACATACATACATACATACATACATACATACATACATACATACATACATACATACATACATACATACATACATACATACATACATACATACATACATACATACATACATACATACATACATACATACATACATACATACATACATACATACATACATACATACATACATACATACATACATACATACATACATACATACATACATACATACATACATACATACATACATACATACATACATACATACATACATACATACATACATACATACATACATACATACATACATACATACATACATACATACATACATACATACATACATACATACATACATACATACATACATACATACATACATACATACATACATACATACATACATACATACATACATACATACATACATACATACATACATTGCCTTACAATTTCAAACACTTACTAGATATTGATTTGAATTGTTAATTTGTTTTGGGCACGTTCAGGTACCTATCAACATGGTTTGTTATGGATTTGGCTTCAACTTTGCCATTTGAATTGATTTCATACTTGTTCACTGGAAAACACCGTATGGGTCTCCCGTATACCGTCCTAGGTTTGCTCCGGTTTTGGCGTCTCCGTCGCGTCAAGCAGTTTTTCACCAGGTCAATATTAAAATACTGAATTACTATTACTAAAAAGATATATAGTCTTACCATATATAGACATCATAAGGTTTTTGCAGCTATGATACATATATATACATTGAGAATTTTTTAAATTTAAGCTGCATATTGTTTTTGCAGGCTTGAAAAGGATATCAGGTTCAACTATTTTTGGGTTAGATGTGCAAGGCTTCTCTGCGTAAGTCGAAAAACTACGAAATACATACATGATCGAAGTTAGGTTTTGGATTGATATTTTCGTGTTTAGAGTTTGAATGCGTTATGATGGTGTGATAGGTGACTCTATTTTTGGTGCATTGTGCTGGTTGTATCTACTATTTGCTAGCAGTGTTGTATCCACATGAAGGAAGAACGTGGATCGGGTCGATAAATCCTAATTTTAGAAAAGATGATCTTTACATTTTGTACGTATCTGCTATATATTGGTCTATAACCACAATGACCACTGTGGGCTATGGTGATCTTCATGCGGAAAATGCTGCGGAGATGGTGTTTATTATCTTTTACATGCTCTTCAATCTTGGCCTCACCGCCTACATTATTGGAAACATGACTAATTTAGTGGTTGAAGGCACTCGTCGAACCATGGAATTCGTAAGTTGTGAATTTAAACTTTTACAAGACTTTTTTAATGTCAAAGTAGTATATTCAAAGATCATATCTTGGCATGATCTTATATGTTGATTTGACCAAAAAGTCAAACTTATGTTTGTTGCAATGTCAAACTAGTACATTCTGAAAACATATCTTGGCATGAGCTTGTAGAGATTGCATGGTATGCATCTTTAGAATGACTCTACTTGCTGCAAATTTCATGTGATTATTGACTTTGATGTCACAATATTAGAAGTTCATACGGAATTTGAAGTTGGAAAATATGTTGGTTTGACCGAAAAAGGAGTCAAAATGTTACAAGTTCTGTTTGTTGCATTGTAGAGAAATAGCATTGAAGCGGCATCAAGTTTTGTGGGGCGGAATCGGTTGCCAACTAGGCTTAAAGAACAGATACTGGCATACATGTGTTTGAGGTTCAAGGCTGAGAGCTTAAATCAACAACAACTAATTGAGCAGCTGCCAAAAACAATATGCAAAAGCATTAGACAACATTTGTTTTTGCCAACGGTGGAAAAAGTTTATTTATTCAAAGATGTCTCCAGAGAAATTCTTTTGCTTCTGGTATGAACTATTATCCAATACTTTGACATTTTCAAGTCAGACAATCAGACATGTTAGACAATTCAACGATCATAAGTTCATTGACCTTAGGTGCCGAACCATGGAATTGATCTGTTCTTGTTTTGCTATTTTTAAAAACAGGTTGCAGATATGAAGGCTGAATACATACCACCAAGAGAAGATGTTATAATTCAAAATGAGGCGCCTGATGACGTGTACATAATCGTTTCTGGTGAAGTAGAAATCATAGAATGTGATCCAATGGAGAAAGAACAAGTGGTGGGTGTGTTACATGCATGTGACATTTTTGGAGAAGTTGGTGCACTTTGCTGCAGACCACAATCTTACATCTACCGAACCAAGACCCTGAGCCAGCTCTTACGCCTCAAAACCACAGCTCTCATTGAAGCAATGCAGACTAAACAACCCGATAACGTGTCTATACTCAAGAACTTTCTGCAGGTGTAGGCAAAATTACTGCAACCGAGTATTTAATATCACATAATCACTTTAAAGCAATGTTTTCAGAACCGTTCCGGACAGTGAACCCATCATCTTACCGGTCCAATGCTCGGACCGGTAGAATCCAAATTAAGAGTCAAATGGCATCATAAATGATCAAAAAAGTTAAAATTATTTATATATCTAAATTAAAGCAAAATATGAAAATATTATTATATGTTTTGGTGTGGATTTGAAGTTTAAAGACTTGTATAAATAGCCAGCTTCTATACCGGTTTGGTTCTGAAAACACTACCTTAAAGCCGAAATGCAAACACCCTTTGTGCAACTGTGCAAGAGTTTTGAAGCATGTACTATAACTCCACAGCATCACAAAAAGCTAAAAGATCTGAACTTGGGGGATTTGTTATTGGATGGCGGTGAAGAGAGTGTAGATGGAGATCCAAATATGTCGATGAACTTGCTTACTGTTTCTGGCACGGGAAATGCTGCCTTTCTTGATGAACTCCTTAAGGCGAGGCTTGATCCCGACATTAGTGACTCAAAAGGAAGAACACCTTTGGTAATCTACTAAACTTTTTGTACCAACACCATTCTGATCGCGAGATGTAATGGGTTTTGTTTTGTTTGCATCAGCACATTGCTGCATCAAAAGGACATGAAGAATGTGTTATGGTTCTTCTAAAGCATGCATGCAACATACATCTCAAAGGTACACTTTATCACTCAGGGTTGTCTTTTGTTTGAAACTGAACTAACCTATAGTTATGAAATATATACCGCAGATGTGGATGGCAATACTGCATTATGGGATGCCATAGCGTCAAACCACCATTCCATATTTCGTATTCTGTTCCACGGGGCTTCTATTTCCGACCCGTTTACAGCTGGAGAGCTTTTGTGTACAGCAGCAAAGAGAAACGATATAACGGTGATGAAGGGCCTGTTGAAACACGGTCTTCTTGTAGACTCAAAGGATCACCATGGATCAACAGCTATCCAGATTGCAGTTGCTGAAAACAACATTGAAATGGTAAAGCTGCTTGTGATGAATGGTGCTGATGTGAATGATAACACAATCAAGAACAATATCCCTGCAGAAAACTTGATGGATTTTGTTGCAAAAAGAGAGGTTGGACACAGGATTGTGATGCCGGATCAGGAACCCATCAGCCATGGTGGCCGGAGAGAGGAGGCGGTTGACGAAGCGGAGAAGGGTATTTTGGGAAAAACACCCTGCAACATTTTTGTTGGTAGGGTTAGTATCTACAAAGGGCTTCCAATGGTAAGGAAGAAGATTGGTTGTACAGAAGCTGGTAAACTTATTAAAATCCCAAGTTCACTGATGGAACTGAAGATCATTGCAGGTACATGTTTGTATACTTTTTGTTCATATTTTTTTAAAGTAGTAACTAGTAACTAAATCTTTTTTATGTTTTATGGTTTTGTAAGGTGAAAAATTTGGATTTGATCCAACAAATGCAGTGGTTACAAATGAAGATGGAGCAGAGATTGATGATATTGAAGTGATTAGAGACAATGACAAGCTCTTTATTGGAGATCTGCCTTGATTTTAGAAAGAAAAAAAAGTCCGGATTTGGTCTACATTCCATACCAGTTTCATTTGAAAAAATAATACAAATGCAAACACTCCATCTTCACAGTTACAATACAAATAGAAGTTAAGGGGCTTAATTGTTAATCTCAAAAGTTATTAGTTTGTAATGAAAGTTAGTAGTAGAATAACGAACTTAACAGCAATTGACTGGTGGTTGTGATTAGTTAAATGTGGATGGTACTTAAAGGAACGGAAGTAACTAGTTTTATTCTTTGAACAACGGAGACGTAAGTATTATTAAGAAGCTAAAACACGCACACAAAATTAATTATGAACATGTTTTCTATAACGATCACCGACTTTCAGGTACACGATTACATCCTTGTTTTCTATAACGTATTATACGGATTTGGTAAGTGTTTATGAACCCCCACCTGTGTAGCTTAATAGAAAATACAAAATGATACAAGCAAAGAGGAAGTACAATCTATTTAGCATGCTAAAGTGGATGAAATGAATGGCACTAGAACAAGGTAGACATCCTGTATACATACATATCCACACTATACAAGCCACAAACTTCACTCTTACTAATCCAAATGGTATCAATTTGTACCATACGTGTCCTATACTCCAGAAATTTTTAAAACTAATCTCATGCCAGACCTCATACTCGAACATCCCAAATACTTCTGGTTTTTAATCGGATTCAGGTTCATTTATCATCTCTAGGGGCACTTAAAGTATTTTGAAGTATGGCACCTCGGTTTTGATTTTGATTAATCGGGTGAATTTAGTTGTTTGAATTTTTTTAGAACATTGTAGATCCTTACGGTGTTGTCATTTCTATGAAGTATGTTCATGTTGGGTTGATGAGAAGGATTATCCAAATAAATTTATACAGAAAGTGTGTTGGGTCACCACACCTTTTTCCTGCTTAATACATGAAAGCTACTCACAGCTCAAAATCACAATATATGGTTTTTAACTTAGTATATAATATACATACACAGTGCAGATGCAGCATGCTTGATGTGTGTTAAAGGTGCAATGTATGCAATTGCTTCACTGCTTCTTCTTATCTTCTTGAGCTTTTTCGAGTACCAACTGAACTGCAGGTATGCTAAACCACCAATCTCTCAACCTCCGCATCACCCTTTCGGTCTGTGCTCTTCTCATAGGTGAATACTTGGTGAATTCTTCCACAAAAGTAAGTAGAAGCACATATCTAAAGGGTATAATGGCCATAAATAAAGCAAGAGCCACAAGCGCAGCTGCACATCTATTGCTTGCCTGAAAACAAACACAAACACGGAACACTAGATTAGTCTTTATGTAGCAATTTCAAACTCGTTACTTATGAACGGGTGGAGTTGGGTTGTGTTTTATCTCTAAAAAGGTCAAAGGGGCAAAACCATACTCAATACCTTTATTTTGACAAATCATACTTAACAAAAAGTATATTTCAGAAAATGGACAATAAAGTGTTCCAGGTCTACCCAACCAGAACCGTACCAAAAACCAACTTTTCAATTTGTTAGCCAACTCGCCCGATCCGCCCATCTTTCCACTGCCCGTGAGATTTGATGAATTATGAAAATGTGAGAACGAAAAGAAGGCATCACACCTCGTCCACAATCACAACATTCTCTTTCCTTTCTATCTCTAGACACAAGCAGTAGTTTATTTCAGTATTAATTCTTTCCTTAATGTTAAGTTTTTAAATCTTATTTTTCAATATGCGTAAAATGATCAAAATCACCTTTTGAATGCATTTGAGTAAGTCAGTTGTCCAACCATCAAACTTGTCATTTTATCAACGAATAAACATTGTACTTTCTAAAATGAAAGAGAAACACTAAATTATGTAAGAAATAAGAATTAAAATTGCCCAATTCCAAGTGAATTTTAATGGGTATTTTGCATCGCAAGTACAATGGCCAGAATTGATCTGCTAGCAAACTTTAGTGTTTTATGTTGCATTTTAGCTAGTACAAGGTTAATTTGCAACCAAACTACAGGTACAATGACAGGCAAGGTCATTCACACTAGGATACTTTCATAGTCAGAGAATGACAGGTGGCGCTGGGGGATAACTAGTTGCAAATGTTTAGTGTTAGATACTTACACCATAACATTACTTCAATAATGACAAGAAAAAAAAAAGATTTAGTAGGTTTTGATGCCAATAGAAATATGAAACCAGTTCCCCTTTTAACTGTTCTATTTTGGATTTAGCCAGTTTGAGTAAGCATGACCCAAATCAAGTCATCAAAACGTAAACGGATAGAATTGCCACATATAGTTACCATTTAAGAACCATAAAGGTAGATCTCCATCGAGGAACCCAATTACCCAAGTCTATTAGTTATTTTACAAACTAGCATCCCTCTAAAAACAAAAACATTACAAGAAATATTACCTGTGGAAATATGGATAATAGCAGGCCATGCATTTTGAGAAGAGTTACATTTCCCTCTTGGACTAGCTCTTCAGCTTGAGAAATTGCATTTTGAACAGCCAAAAGCTGTTCCATTTTGTTCATTGGCGGAGGAACTGTGACCTTAAGTTCATTAATTGGCTTTCCGCGACTAAAACACTGTGCAAGCATCATATGAATTGCAAAATATACGAGTAGAGATGCAAATACATAAGGCAGCCATCCGCTGCACAAGAAACATGGTATAATTAAGGACTAATAACCAACAGTATACACAGAAGTTTCACATAATAAAATAATACAGATCCAGCAATAACACACTCCTAAAAAAATAACATATGCATAAAATGAACCCATTTTACTTACAAATAATCCAGGTAATGTTTTACCTAACGCGTGTAATAACTTAAAAAATAGATTAGAAGGAAACGGATTGAAAGTAGTCCAGTGTATTTATAGTTCATAAAATGTGCTAAACCATTTTAGTTAGGTTAAATTACAACTAAAATAATAATAAAAAAGTCTGTGACCATGTATGGCGCACTAATTATTTATAAAGAAATTATAATATTTAGAGAAAAGTATTATTGCTCAACCCAACCTACCATTTTGTGACCCTCTAGTAGTTGCTATTGAATTTAAAATACCTTACCAGTACAAGGAAACTTTAAAGTTTAAACTCCAATATTCTGCCAACAGTTTTGTTAAATTATGAAAACATTTCTTCTAGCAGAAAAAAAGATAATTGAGGAAATAAGCTCACCAGTAGATGATAAACGTGAATATTAAACAGAATACAAGGGATTTGGCAGGCTCTTCCCAGTAAAATAGTTCAAGAAGATAATTCCCCAGGATGGTTAGAGGAATAAGCAACTCCTGCAAATAACAAAAAGGAATAATAATCAGTTTATTTTTTTTATGATGGACGCAATGAAAATTTTAAAAACAAAAGTCAAACACGAAATAATTGGTCAAAACAATTGAGTAGTACACTAGTTGGAGTTGTCTTTCATGTAGTAACATTTGGGTGGACAAATTATGTTGCCTTGTTCAAGTTTAACCCTCCTTGTAAAACATTAGAGCTGGAAAAATGAAAGGGTCTGTCGGGTTGGATAACAGGACCAAACAGGTTAGGGTTGAAACTATTAACTACTCATTTTTGTAAGGGTCAAAACAGGTGGAAAAAAGTTGGTTAACCTGCAAACATTTTTTTGTCATTTTTACATACTTGATAAACAACTAATGAGTTAACCTAGATTACAAAAACAATATTACTATTAATGTATTTTTTATAGATACGATTTAGGAGATTTGTATGCATTAAAAGAGATTTTCGGCGACTTTCAACACGTTTGACACATTCCCCTTTTAGCTAAAAAATTAATCTGCCTTGCGATTAAGTCATTAAACCACTCAAATTGTGACAAATGAAAAAAAAAGAATGCCAGGTTTTGGTTTTTACAAAACCTTAAGCACAGCCAAATTGGTGTCGAGGCCTTCAACTTTAACTCCATCAACTGTTGCTTGTGCATCTGCAACCATCTTATAAGTGCTTCTAGATTCATCTACAGCTTTCTCCAAAGGAGTCATCTCTCCAACAGTTATCTCACCGACACAAAGCAAGGATTGTTTAGGCGTATTAGAATTTGTACCAAATACAAAACCTAGGCTAGAAGCCATGGTAGTAGCTGATACTGAATGCATTCCTTCACCAGATTTAGTACTACTATTTCTTTCATTCTCTTTGGAAGTCAGCATTGTAGCAATTGTTTCCAATATACGGTCGCCACCTGGTAGTTGATCACAAGCATTGTACATAAGAGCTGCCTCATAGCACAGTGGTATTGTGGAACTCATGTTGCTTAGAGCTTGTATTCTTAGAACTCCAAATATTGCTTTTAACAGCGCTTCATCCCGTTCAACACCAGTAATCTGGAATTTTCTAATAAATCTGTGGGCATATAAAATTTCACGCACAATGGCAAGCCAATAGTCACGCCTGGCATGCCCTTTGAGCTCAGGAAGCTCCATAATAACTGGTTCTGATCTACATTGGAACCCACAAATCAGGTCAGACAGGTCACATAAAACAATAGCTACAAATGGGTTGTTAATTAGTAGAGGTGTCAATTTCGGCCCATTTACAATAAATGGGTCGATTTAGGTTTCGCTTTGTCTCAACTAGGTTAAATTTTAAAAAAAAGTACAGGTTGAACATGTTGAAAGCCGTCCAAAGTCCATTTGTAAGGCATACATTACTTATTTATAGTTGTTACTGTTGCTATTATTATCGTATTATTGTTGTTTTTAAGAACATGATCAACACATTCATTATATATTTATTTTTCCAATAAAAAGCACAAAAAGTATATGCGGGACTAGTCCAACCTAACCAGCTTGTTTTGACCCGTAATAAAAGATTATTGGTTTTTGATCCATTACTGAATGCGCCCAACCCATGCAACTTGTCATCTCTACAAATCATACTGATAAAACAATATAACGATTGCATATGCCTTGAGCCTTACAAAGAATTCGACTTATACAAAAAGGCCTTGTCAAAAAGTCTTGAGCCCCATGGGCCAGTCAACTCAGCCTTAACAACCTGCTTCAAGTCATCTGCTAACTCATAAAGTGTGGGCTTATCATATGACACAACCCGGAGAGCTTCAAAGTACAAAGCATGATCAGTCAGAGTCAACCGTCCTGACATCATAAATGTATGCACGGACACATTAAGAACTTCAGCAATATACCTATTATTTAAGAAATATTAAGTGGTGAAGGTTGACTAATTGACCCACCAGGCCAAGTAGAAATCCCTAGATGTTGAAGAACTGGCTGTGTTGTGACAGTACCATCAACTTCCAGAATCCTTTCCCCTCTTCCAGATCGTTGGGATAAAAGGAGAGATGAATCTGAGTGAGATTTAAGTTTCTTAATAGCCCTGTAAGAAAGGCAAGTTTGTTCAGCCTTGTTGAGTATATTAATGAGGTTAACAGCTCTGAATTATGAAATATTCTCTAAATGGACACATGAAATTTATTTGATCGATATTAGTGTCACAGCACTCCCTTCCTCGGCACCAGCACCACCGCATAAACCGTTATAAAATAAATTACTGCTAGTAGAGGTTGCAATTTTGATCCATTTCGAGTTAATGTATCAATTCATGCAATATCTTTGATGGTTCAAATGGAGACAATTAAACAAATGAACAAAATGGAAAGGGTTGAATGTCGCTCAACATGTATTCAAAATGCATAAAAGCTACTAAACTAGTATTCAAAAGATTGCATGATTACTTTATAGCGCAATAATGTTATTTATTTTTGAAAAAAGACAGAGTGCGTGAGGGTCCGCCGGAGTCCCAAACCGACCCAGCCTGTTCCATTCTAAATGCATAAAGGTCGAGTACTCGAGTACCTTTCTAATCCAATAAGGTATGTCTCAAAGGTCGAAAACGGAAGTCGGCCTCCAGTGGATGCTGTAAGAAACTCAAATATGTAACTACTGATTATTACATCAGCAATGATAGGCACTGCTGGAGCTATACGGGAGAAAGCCTCTTTCCCCACTGTTGCATCCTCATCTATCTGCATAGTTATTTTAGCAGCAAGTCAAAATTTTGTCAAAACACCTGCTTGCAATCAAGCTAAGGTGGCAATACCTTCACTATGAATGAATAACAAAATATCCGAAACATGATTACGAGTGTACCAAGAAATGAAAATTTTACCAAGAATATGCAAGGAGACATATAACCACTAAAGATGCTCATACAAATTAAGGTTTAAAAGCTATATGGGATCAGGGAGCCCTTGGTAAAAAGTAACTATTCTCATATCTCCGTGTAGATTATTAGGCTGACATTCATAGATAGTGTGGATTATACATATTCCCAACTCATTTGGACTGCAGAAGTCAAACTTTTCTCTATGTTTTTCATTGCTGGTTATATATCACAGGTACATCCAACTTCACATATTAATCATTCATTGACAATCAATCACGTTGCACGTAATTGTATGTAAAAACATCAAATTCTTAGCCATTAAGATGCTTACCCCTAGCATTGAGTTTAAACTTTAAACCAAACTTTCTAATGGATAAGACAACGGCAATTCCTTCCTTTTTTTCTACTCAATACATTGACATTTCATCATTATATCAATTCAACAAAGGCAAATTGGATTCTATTAATCCAAACTATGACTCACTATCTGATAATAATCGATATTAACAGTTTGATGCCTAACTTTCTCATTTGTTAGCAAAGACAATCCCAGTTGCATAAGCATAATCCTCACTTATTTTCACTCGATTTCGCTTGTATGTTCCCTCGTTTCATTTGCAAGTCAAGTAAATCAAGCATAAATACATGAACATTTATCCGATTTGTTTTAACGAAAGAACATACATACATCTACTGAAGGCTGACTAGCAACATCTGGAACTTCCCAAGCAAGCATCATATCAAATATCAATCTTCGAAACCGTTTATCCTCCATATAACCACTAACTTGCATCGTATGAGCAATAGCCCTAAAACACGAATACTCTAGAAAATTCCGAGCATACCGTGTGCGTGTTTTGACAACATCAGAAGCCTCCATCTCAAAATTCTGACGAAGCTCATCCGCAGAAACATTAATGACTCTGCAATAATCAATCAGTAAACGAATGAAGTTTCAGTTTAACAAGTACACATTAATCAAACAGAAGTTTGAGTTACTTTGAACATCGACGAACAACTGCATTTGCGACTGACGAGAGTTCGTAGATCCAGTTTTTCTCTTGAGCAGATGGAGATCGTTTCATCTCTTCAAACTCTTGATGAGATGGATCCTGAGCCATATTCAGCCATTTGATTGATTCATCTCTAACAAAGTCGATGATATTTTTGGATTTGTTAACTGAAGCCATCTACCACGAATTATTCGAACAAATTAGGGATTTGAGATTTTCAATTACCGTACATATATTCAAAGATCATAGCTATTAGCTTAGCTTGCTTTTTCACGTTTTTATCCTTTCACCGCCCAGTGTTTTTATCCTTTCACCGCCTTATTTCATTCACACTATGTTGAGTCATGAGCAACTATGGGTTCCTAGGGTGTTTAACAAAATGCAATGAAGATTTCATTTTATATGAAAATCCGAGTATACGAGTTTTACGTGGTATTATTAAAGGTTTTTACTATGGTTTTTATATATATCGTTTGGTTGGCGAGTCTTTGACTTTGACAAACTTGGTTCTAAAAGAAAGAGTTGTGTGAGTCTTTATTATGTGTCTCGAAAGCACCGCTTTTAAGCTCCCACTAGATGTGAAAGACATGCTTCAAACTCGGTTATTGTATTTCATCTTAGTACAACGGTCTTTTCCTTGTGTTAACCGTCGTTTCAAAAATGTATGCGTGGTTGAGATTGAGTTTTAAAATGTTTTATTGCTTTACTGGTTTTCTGAAAAAGTCAGTATACCATAAAAAGACAGGTTTTATGGTTTTTTGCGTTACTTGTGTTGAATAACTTAAGAGAAGATCTTAAACAACAATGTTGAACTCAAGTGTAGGTTTTGACATTTTTTAAGTTAAATCATTAGCCAAATCGTTTTTTATTATCGAAAACCAAAACTGAATCGTTAAAATTTAGTTCGGTTTTGATTTCATGATTTGAAATATATGGTGAGTATTATGTATGTTGCGTCATTTTTCTTCTTTCTTAATTATCCTTTATATTGATTTTCCGTGGTTTTGAACAGTAACCATGAGGGCAATTTCGGGATTTCACTCCATGGGGGTATTTCTGTAATTTCACATGTAACTATTTAAAACCATCATCATCTCTTCTTGCCATTATATTCTGGTTCTCTCTCTCTCTTCTGCTTGAACTCCGGCCACTATCAGCCAGCGACAGTTGTTGTTATGCCGGTGGTTGTTACCGATGGTGGTCAATCTTTTAATATCTATGGTTTGCGGTGATCTTTACCGATGATTGTTGCCGATCTTTTAGATCTGGACGGCCTATGGTTTGCGATGATTGTTACCGACGATGGTTGCCGATCTTTTAGATCTTGAAGGCCTATGGTTTGTGATGATATTTACCGATGATTTTGACCGATTTTTGGTCCTATGCGGCCTACGGATGCCGTCGGCGATGTTACGTCGGTCCATGGGTGTTTATAACGCCCTTTGTAACCCCCAATCGTTGTGTAGCATCTGGGTTTCATGGAACAATGCTGTCGAAACGCTAGATCGTTGCATGTGGTTTTTTTTAGGTTTTCACTAATGTTGCTCCATACCAGAATTAATTAATGACGATGATGTTGGTGATTAGATCTCTTTATTTATTTGGTGTTGGTACTCATGGTGATTAGTTAAGGTTTGTGATGTGCTTAGGATTGTTTTTTGCAGCCTTAACTTGGTTTTGTATTATACAAGTTTGATGCTTTTGATGTTGGTATTGGTGATGGTCTGTTCTTTGGTATGTGAGTATGATGCAGATGACTCTTTTTTGTGTTTTTCGATGTTTCGATTTTTAAACTGACAATGATGATTATATAGGTGTAAACTGAACTGAACACTTTACCTTGGCGGGGCCTATTTGAGTGATGTAGGTTTTCACCTGCAACCTCAAATGCAGCCATGGTGAAGGTTCCATTTACACTTTCTGAGTCTAGCTATTTGGTTAATTTCGAAGATTTTCGTCTGTGTCTTTGAAAAAGTGTTGCTCATTGATTTTCGGTTGGTTTTGAACGGTAACTACAAAAAGTATTTTCTGAATTTGATGGTGTTTGTGACACCCGCCCGACGGCGGAAACATAACGAGAAAAAAATAGGCTCGCGCAACCGATGAGTATCAAGAAAATTTAATTAACATGACAAACACATACACAAAACAAACATAAAGAGAAAAATATAGGCTCGCGCAACGCGCGAGCCGACTGATAATACTAGTTTGTTTAATCAACCACATTACGATTCAAATTAAGCGAAATCCTTGCTTGGCAAATGGCGATCGACAATAATTTCTTGATAGGAACTACATTCGTCTCCTAAAACAATCATCCGTACGTAATTTCTTCCTCTTATTCCTCATAGTATTTCACTTCGCATCATTCTATTTGTTCCATTTGATTTGAGCTTAGGGGGCAAGGAGTGGAGACGAGGTCGATGGACGAGGTCCACGAGCTCGCGAGCTCGCTACACCGAGCAAAACGAGGTTGAGCAACGAGGTCGATGACGAGGTCTGCAACTCGTGGACGAGGAGATCAAAACTAGCCGTTTATTATGAACGTTTACAAAAGAGCCGTTATTTTATTACCGTTTGAAACAAATTAAAATAATAAAATACTTTGTATTTTTACACTATAAAAACCATCACATTTCAACATAATTTTTCACACATTTCCTACTATTCTCTTCTTACTTTTATAACCAAATCAACCAATTTTTATACAATCATGAATCGCGGAAAAAAACCCGCAAAACCCGTAAACCCCACAAACCCAAAAAAATCAAGAGCTAGAGGCGGTAAAGGCCAATCGAGTTCGACCCAACCCCAAACTAACCTTCAAGCACAATATTACCCGCAACAACCCTCCGTACCCGAAATGCCATTTCAATTTGACCTACATGCAATGCGTGAACCATTGCCTCCATACCGAACCGAATCATATCAAAACCAACCATTCCGAAACCCATTGCGTGATAATATTTCTAATGATTTCATAGAAATGTTCGGTGAAGACGATGAAGTGCAAGCGTATATCCCACAATCGTTACAACAACAGTTTCAACAACAACAACAGTTTCAACTACACCAACAACATTTTCAACAACAACAACAATCGTTTCGACAACACCACCACCGCCAACAACAACAACAACATCAAGAAGAAGAAGAAGAAGAAGAAGAAGAACAACAACAACCGGTGACGAAGAAGCGTCAACCTTGGACCTCTCCCGAAGAACAAGCGCTTGTCGAAGGTTGGTGTAAGGTTTCGGAGGATGGAGATGTCGGGGACTTTCAAAAGGCGGACACCTTTTGGGGTCGGGTTAAAGCATATTTTTTAACCAAATTTCCGAATACAACACGCACGACGGATGCATTGGATGTAAAATATAGAGAAATGATAGCAAAATCAACGTCTACCAAGGAATTTACATCCAAATGGTATAAGTTATAATTTATATTTGTTTTGCTTACTAGTTTTTAATTTATTTTATTACCTTAAATTTATTGTTTTTTTATAAATATTGTAGAACCATCGTTGGGGAAGTGGTTCAAGCGATGATGAGATTATCCAAAAGACAAGCACCGAATGGAAAATGATGAACAACGGACGGGCCTTCCCACACATGGAGGCATGGAAAGTTGTGAAAGATCATTTGAAATGGAAAGGCATCGAGTTAATGGGTCAAGACCTCGAATCTTTCGCACAAAAAAGAACAAAAACATCGGAGTCAGGGAACTACACAACTTCATCAAACGACATTCCCGACCTCAACGAAGATACAACTCCATCAAGGTTATCTCGGAAAAGCAAGGGCAAGAAACCATAGATGTCGAGTAGTATGTCCGATATGTTGTCGAGCTATCGGAGTATGAAAGAAGAGGAAAAGAAAAGTAAACAAGTGATGATACAAATAAAAATACAAAGAGATGAAATGGCGATGCAAATGATGGCACGAGAAGAAAAAAATAGTGATTTGGAGTTTTTTAGCAAACCTCACGATCATTTGTCGGAACCGAATAAAACTATAATGTTGGACATGAAGCGCGACATAGCCAAAAGATGGGGGTGGCCTTGTGATTTCTAGGATTCTTAGGATTTTTTTAAGTATTTTTAGGATTTATTTAATGTTTTTAAAATTATCGAAGTTGTATCTTTTATTATTTTGTTTATTTAAATATTATTAGTTTTAAATTATATGTTTATTTGTTTATTTGTTTTTAAATTTAAAAATTGAAAAGTTTGTTTCTTGTGGGAACCTTGGGAGGACCACTCTCACCTCAAAGAGGTTTAAAGAGGTTCAAAGTTGAAATTTATATTCCATATTCTGATTGGTGGAAAAAGTTCCTTGTGGGAACCTTAGGAGGACCACTCCCTCCTCCCTTAAGGAAACTACAAAGTACACTGCCAATTAAAAGAATTTGGAGCTAAAACACGTGAAGGATACGTATATAGATGTTGGTGAATGGTGATTATGTTGCTACGTTTCGCACTGATGTAGTTTTTCAACTTTTTGGGTTTGATGTGTTTGTGTATGGTATTTTAAACAACACCAAATTTAAATGGTAACAATATTGTATAAGCTTATAAGGAATGCTATATTAGAAAATTACAATTACTAGTGGTTAGATATATATTGTTATTAAAAAATTGTTATTATCATTATTACTATATATATTATTTTACAAACTAGATGAATCATATAATGTTAGTTTCTTAAATAGTTTGTTTTTTAGGAGTCATTTTGGTTATTTGTTTGTTTTATCATCGATAATTTGTTTCTTGCTTCCAGGGTTTCGTTTTCTGGTTTCGATGGCGACTTGCTTCACTTGCTTCATCAGTCCTTTTGGCATGTTAGTCGTTGCTTCAGACGGTTAAAACACCGTTTGATTTCGGCAATTGTTACCGATCTGTTGATCTGTGTGGCCTTCGGTTTGTTAGAATTTTTTGTTTTTTCGATTTGGTCGTCAATTAGTCATCTTTGTGTCTATTAGGGGGATGATGGCGATCAACGGTGTTTACCACTTGTGCAACAGTGGTTGATGACGTCGATCGTGATGCGCTTTACCTGCATGTGTGGATTTGCATTGGGTTCTTCGCTTTAAAATGTTGGTGGTTTCATCAATCTCTGTCTTCTGGTTTGTAAAATTGGATTTATGTTTTCGATTAACTGATGTTGAGTGAGATTGTCTCGACTCTCGCTAACGTGTTATTTGTTTGTTAAAAATCTTAGATTAATTGGAAGATTTTTAGAATAACCTTTTAGAAGAATATCAAAAAGTATTTTTTTTTATAAAGGTGTCGTGCACATGTGATAGTAAATCACGTGTAAAGTAATTAGATTTTCTTTATGCGTTATAAGCTTTTAAAAAAAGTTAGAAGGGATTTAACATTATTAGGCTATTATTAGTGGGTTTTACAAGGGCGTTATATATAAGGCCCTATAACAACTCATAACGCCTAAGTTTTCACCCCCGAGGCATTTACACAAACAAATGTCCCAAAGGCTTTACCCACATAATACTATCTCACTTTCTCTTACATTCTCTCTACCAAATCAAATGTTTTTAATGTTTTTTACTTAAATTAAAAAATAGTAAAAAGTAATAATTTTGCAATCATGTTTGGGCTTTACGGGTTTCATTCATAACATCGTTTTTGTCATAAAACCTCGTGTTTGACCAAAACTAAGACCATGTGTAGTGGACAAAGCTCCTTAAGGGGCTTTGTGTGCCACTAATTGGAACCCAACTCATCAAGAGTTTTTTATCTAAAAATTGTGTAATGGAAAGAGCCCCCAAAGAGCCCTCTCAATCATTATATAATTATTAAACTTAGAGGGGTTGACCAATGAAAATACGGGCATATATTGATTTTTGGAATTTTTGGGCGTTTTGTGGGAAACGCCCAAAACATTTTTTTGGTCCATAGCGCCTATGTGTAATGGGAGTAGGGGCGCCTTCGGGCGCTTTGGCCTTTGGGTGGGCAAAAACGCCCCATTACACATGGTCTAAAACTTTTATAAGCTAAAAAGGTCACAACATATAAATAGTTTAAGGATTAATCCGTAAGAAATTTGTTAGTAACTTTTGAACATGTAACATGTTTCAAAGATGTTTCTGACAAAGCCATATATTAAGCATTTAAGCCTTCGGACGTGTAGATGAGTTGGTAGGAAGCCAACGGGAAGTAGCCATATCGATAAAGGTAAGGAAGAACCATGGTTTGAGTCCTACACCGTAAGGAAGAACCATGGTTTGAGTCCTACACCATGCACCTCCTTTCCAATTTCAGTGAGTCCGACATGTGTTGTCTTCGATGCACGTTATAACTGTTTTTAAATATTGTTGTTTAACATGTATGTAACACATGAGTATTAAAACTAATATCGTATATATACATATTTTTTAGAAGTATACACTTCAAATCTAAACATACAAAAATTTAAAGAATGTTACGACTATTAACATATCTTAATTTGTACAACTGTTACAACAAAGAAAGTGCACACATTAGAATTTAGTGGGTTTTGTTCAAATGCTTTGATAGCAAAGTGGGACACACATTTTCTTTTGTACGGGACTTTTTGCCACCATGCAAAAAACCCTATGAAATTGACCTTTGCCAGAATATTTAAAAAACATAAAAAAAAATTAATACCATTATTTAAAAAACATTAAAAAAAATTAATACCATAATTAAGATAAATAGAAACCGTAGATGGTTCGGTGCCTGCATGCTTTTTGACTTTGTTACATGCGTACATTCGTGACATATATTGTATATTACATTAACTAAAACAAACAAAAATCGATTGAGCTATTGAAAAATTTCACTCAAGCAAACAAAAGCATATCCGAAAACACTTTATAATGATAATATTAAATGATATTAGTGTTAGGATTAGATCACACACGAAACACAAACAACGATCAAAACAATAACGAGACACGCGATTTATAGTGGTTCGGTCACGGTGTATGACCTACGTCCACTTTCGGGTAACTAGGGTTTTCTTATTATTGAGTGATAATTCATTACAAGTACAAGAGATATATTTATAGAGCTAGATAATTAGGGTTAACACCCTTTACCAAATATAGGTTAGTAAACTGGGCTTTCATTAGGATTAGGGCCGGCCGGTCTCTAACTTCCTTTCGGTCTTCTAATTATCCGAGCCCGACCCGAGATGGATCGGAGCCCACAACTTATCAATCTCCCACTTGGGCTTCGAGACATCTTCTCGAACCACCACTTGAATGCGTCAAACATTTAAACCTGCTCCCACCTGGATGCGTTAAGTGTCTTCACCTGCATTATCTTGTACTTCTGTAAAATAAGCCCATCTGGTTTTTGCTCCTCCTAGTTACCCCGCCTTCTCAACATTATTCCTGAAGGCCAGCTGAAGCTACACAAAGCTTCAGCTTATCCAGCGTCACAGATTTGGTAAACATATCTGCTGGATTCTTTGCACCTGAGATATTCTTCAGACTGAACGTACCATCCCTGATCAGATCTCTGACAAAGTGATACCTCATCTTAATGTGCTTCGTCTTCTTATGAAAGACTGGATTCTTCGCTAGTTTCACTGCACTCTCATTGTCACAAAATAAAGGAAACTCAGTTTGTTTCCTTCCCAACTCTTCAAGAAAGTTCTTCAACCACACTAGCTCCTTACTAGCTTCAGTTATAGCCATATACTCTGCTTCTGTAGTTGATAAAGCAACACTTTTCTGAAGTCTGGACATCCAACTAACTGACGTTCCTCCCACTGTGAAAACATACCCTGTAGTGCTTTTACAAGTCTCAGTACAACCACCCAAGTCAGCATCACAATAGCCCCTGAGAATAGTATCTTTTCCCCTGAAACATAACCCAAGTGTAGAAGTGCCCTTCAAATACCTGAGTAACCACTTTACTGCTTCCCAGTGTTCTCTTCCCGGATCTGACATAAAGCGACTAACAACCCCAACCGCATGAGCAATATCAGGTCTCGTGCAAACCATTGCGTACATGAGACTCCCGACGGCAGATGCATAAGGAACTTTAGCCATTTCTGCTCTTTCATCTTCAGATTTAGGAGACTGGTCTTTAGAAAGCTTAAAGTGACTTCCTAAAGGTGTGTTTCTCGGTTTCATCTTCTCATCATTCATCTTGAATCTTTCTAACACCTTCCCAATGTATTTCTCCTGGGATAGTGTTATGGAGCCATCTTTCTTTCTGCTAATACTCATACCAAGTATCTGTTTGGCGGGACCAAGATCCTTCATCTCAAACTCATCAGATAACTGTTTCTTCAACTTGCGAATTTCTTCCATATCAGAACCTGCAATTAACATATCATCTACATATAGAAGTAGGATGATGTAGGAACCTTTAAACCTTTTCTGGTAGCAGCAATGATCTGTCTCGCATCTCTTGTACCCAGTTCTCACCATAAAGTTATCAAACTTCAAGTACCACTGTCTAGGTGCTTGCTTAAGACCATATAAGCTCCTCTTTAATTTGCAGACTAAGTTTTCTTTCCCAGCAACCTGAAACCCCTCAGGTTGTGCCATATAGATCTCCTCATCAAGGTTACCATGTAGAAACGCTGTTTTGACATCTAGCTGCTCTAGATGCAAACCCTCTGCTGCTACAATACTCAAGATCAATCTGATTGTGGTCATCTTCACTACCGGAGAGAAAATTTCATTATAATCAACCCCCTTCTTTTGCTGGAAACCCTTGGCCACTAAACGAGCTTTGTATCGTTTACATCCTTTATGATCTTCCTTGATTCTGTAGGTCCATTTGTTTTGTAAAACTCTTTTACCTGGCGGAAGCTTGATTAATTCCCATGTATTATTCTTCATTAAAGAGTTCATTTCATCTTTCATGGCATGCTCCCACTGGAGCGAATCTTTCAACTTAACAGCTTCAGAATAACTTTCTGGTTCACCATTTTCAGTTAAAAGAAGATAATTGACATAGGAATCATATCTGGCTGGCGGCTTAGTAACTCTGGTGGATCTCCTGACCTGATTTTGAGTCTGGTCAGGGTACTGTGGTGACTGTTCTTCTTCAGAATCTGAACTCCCACTGTCAGAGGCTCCCACTGGCTCTTCATCTCCACCTGTGTTACCATCATCAAACTCAGGAACTGTATTTTCTTCAGTTTCAATTTCTGGTTCAGTAACTGGCTCTGTTGTTTGCTTCTGAGCATCAACTTCAAATTCAACCTGCTCTTTCTGAACTTCTGAGTTTGTAGTGTTTCTGTCTTTGTATAACTCTGCCTCATTAAATGTAGCATGCTTGCTTCGAACTACCTTTCTGTTCTCAAAATCCCAAAGTCTGTAGCCCATGCTTTCTGACCCATATCCAATGAAAGTGTATTTCCTGGCTTTAGCATCAAGCTTGTCACCATCTTTCACTAGATCATAGGCACTGCACCCGAACACTTTCAAATGCCCATATTTGACTGCTTTCCCTTTCCACTCTTCTTCTGGTATCTTGAAATCCAACGGAACAGAAGGTCCACGATTGATTAAATAAGCTGCAGTACTCACTGCCTCTGCCCAGAACATCTTTGGAAGCCCTGAATTGATTCTCATACTTCTGGCTCTTTCATTCAAAGTTCTGTTCATACGTTCGGCCACTCCGTTTTGTTGAGGAGTGCCTGGGACTGTATAAATCATTCGAATACCGTACTCAGCACAATAATCCCGAAATTCTTTGCTGACGTATTCACCTCCGTTATCCGACTTCAAGCATTTCACCTTCAAATCAGTTTCCAATTCAACAGCAGTTTTCCATTTCTTAAAAGTATAAAAAACATCAGATTTATTTTTAAGAAAGTAAACCCATACCTTGCGTGTCGAATCATCTATGAAGGTGACATAATAGTGAGATCCTCCCACTGAAGAGACTGAGGTAGGTCCGTAAACGTCTGTGTGAATAAGCTCCAGTTTCTGAGCTTTCGGTGTCTTTCCTGTCTTCACAAAAGATACTTTCTTCTTTTTCCCGAATACACACGGTTCACAGAACTCAGATTCTACCTTCTTTAATTCTGGAAGCTTTCCCCTGGAAACAAGCATTTTCATACCTTTTTCACTCATGTGGCCAAGTCGTTGGTGCCACAAACTGGATTGACTCGGACCACTAGTAACTGCGTTTACCCCATTTTCCGGGACTTCAACCATGTATAAAGTGCCCCTCTTTTTACCTCTTGCGACTACATAATTCCCTTTCACAACCTTCCATTGTCCTCCACCGAACTTAACGTCATAACCCTGGTCATCTAATTGCCCTATAGAGATTAACTTCTTTCTAAGGCTCGGGATGACCCGAACGTTCTTCAAGGTCCACGAGGTACCTAATGGAGTCTTCAAATCTATATCTCCCATCCCTGTAATATCAAGAGTATGATTATTAGCCAAACGAACTTTACCAAAGTTACCTGTTCGTAGATTCCTCATCGTCTTCGTGCTAGAAGTAGCATGAAAAGATGCCCCCGAATCCATAATCCATGACTCTGTGGAATTTTCAACACAGCAGATAAGAGCATCATCTGAATCATCTGTAGCCGCATTAACTTCCTTCTTTTCTTTTGAAGTTGATGGTTTAGGGCATTGACTTCTGAAATGACCATTTTCTTTGCAGTTCCAGCACTGAATATCTTTTCTCGGCTTTGACTGACTTCTGTTTCTAGACTTTGACCGGCCCCTGCTGTTACCTCTTTCTTTCCTTCTACCTCTCCTTTCAGTACTCAGTAATGAACTAGATGACTTACCAGAATTCTTTCTCCTTATGTCTTCCCCCAGAATCAAATCACGGACCCCTTCAAAGGTAAGCTTAGTAGTCCCACAAGAACTACTAACTACAGTAACTGTCCCTGACCAACTTTCCGGTAACGAGGATAACAAAAGTAAAGCTTGCAATTCATCATCAAACTTGATATCAACAGAAAGCAAACGAGAAATAATGGTATTGAAATCATTAACATGAGAGGTAACTGACGCACCTTCTTTCAGTCTGGTGTTAACTAGCTGTCTAATCAGAAATACCTTATTAGATGCAGATGGCTTCTCGTACATGTTTGATAAGGCTTTCATTAGACCGAAAGTAGTAGACTCTTTCACAATATTGAATGCTACGTTCTTTGCTAGTGAGAGTCTGATAACAGCCATGGCTTTCCTGTCTAGAGTTTTCCAGTCTTTATCGGTCATACCTTCTGGTTTAGTTTCTTCCAAGGCTGACATTAGGTCTTTTTGACACAGCAAATCCTCTATTTGCATCTTCCAAAAACCAAAATCTTTTCCATCAAACTTGTCGATTCTAACTTTCTCGTCATCGGCCATTATTCGAACAAAATCTTTGATTATTATTAGTGAATAATCAATAGTTCAAATAATAACAATAATAAGCTATCTTAACCTTTAATTAAAAAAGGCCAGTCACTACGAATCAACCCAGCACCTTTACTCTTCCAATTAAAGAACACTTTTTTTTTTAATTGATGACACTACCAATTAACCAAAAAACGTTGACTTTATAATTGAAAAGCAAAACCAACGTACCACACAAAAAAACACCCAAGCCGTGGCACAAACTTCGAACAACGGCAACAATGTCCAAAGGCCAGAGTCCGACTTGTTCTTACCGAAAAACGGCCAACGATTGAACTCAATTTCTTGCCGTCGAATAAAAGCGGCAATAACGGCGACTATTCTGCTTAGAGCGACGGCGGCGGCGACGGGGTTATACTGCGGTGGCGGTGGCTGTAAACGACGGCTGAACTTTGATGACGGTTTCGTGTGTCTGATCGAGAGCCTAAGCTCTGATACCAGTTGTTAGGATTAGATCACACACGAAACACAAACAACGATCAAAACAATAACGAGACACGCGATTTATAGTGGTTCGGTCACGGTGTATGACCTACGTCCACTTTCGGGTAACTAGGGTTTTCTTATTATTGAGTGATAATTCATTACAAGTACAAGAGATATATTTATAGAGCTAGATAATTAGGGTTAACACCCTTTACCAAATATAGGTTAGTAAACTGAGCTTTCATTAGGATTAGGGCCGGCCGGTCTCTAACTTCCTTTCGGTCTTCTAATTATCCGATCCCGACCCGAGATGGATCGGAGCCCACAACTTATCAATTAGAGGGTACATGCTCAAGTTGATTAAAGACTATCCTTATTTTATAACCTTCTAAAGTAGAAGGTCGGTGGGTAAACTCACCACAACAATCTTGACACGTGTCAATCTCCTATTCGTCTAAATAGTTGACTTTTTCTTTTTTTTTTCCTGTTATCCAAAAGTTTGAGTTGATAATTACATTTCATTTCAACATGATTAACAAAATATGACTTAGATTGGTTGGCCACTGCATCCTTGTGCGCAACAAAAGGCCTCATGTTCGACTCTTGCAATGGACACTCTTTTTTTTTTTCTTTGTCAACATGGTTGATTTTTAAAACTTTGTTTGTTTCTTGAATGAGTTGGTTTTTTTCTTTATGTTTTATTCAAATTTTAAGTTACTTATTATGCAACTTTATATCTAACGACGTTTTTATGAACGTAATTCGTGTAACGAAGTCACAAACACTAACGTGACCATCCATCGTAACGTGGGGACACCACACGTGGTTATCGTTTTGACCTCTAACTTTTGATATTTCTTCGTCTTTTAATATGTGACATATTATGGCTTTGCACCTTGCCGTACGAGACATGAAACTTTTTTTTATCAACGTAACTGGCGAAGTAACATATGTTAGAGTCGATCGTGTGACCCGGCCGCTGCATCGCGCGGCCCGGTCTTAAATCTAGTTCGTAGCTATAAAGAAATTATTCTTCCTTTTTAGTACAAAGCATGTCTCAACGTGTAGATCGATAAGCTAAAGTCTCTAAATGATTAAAAAAAATTATCATTGTTCTTAACCATAAATAAATTATTCTACTTAATGAGAAGTGCTAATTAATCGAGGAAATAATTATTCATCTATGAACAACTAAAAATTAAATTACACGTTTGATCTCTGGGTTATAATGATCATTTATTGGATTTTGTTTAACTTTTGAGAAACTAAAAATAGCTTAATCGGTTAAACTCCATAACACGTTTTATTATCAACAGTTCCAGATTTTACAAATAATTGTTATTTTTTAAATGCGTTTTTTCGGCATTCACAACAGAGTTTGTATAAATGTCTTAGCAGGTTTGATACATTTTAAGAAATGACTATGAATGGTTGTGACTTGTAAGTGAATAATGAGAATGGAAATGTTATTGTTCATTTGTGTATTTTAAAAAACACTATTCATTTATATTAATTTTTAATATATTTTAAAAAGTAATTGTGAGTGAAAAAAATGTATTTATAAAGTAGATATGAAAAATATTATTTAATTAAAAATTAGAAAGAAAAGTTAGTGATTTTTTAATTGTATTAATAAGAAATCCCCCTACTCATGGCCTTATAAGCTTTGGTTTGACAAGTCAATGTGGGGCTAGCCCACTTGGTAAAGACATTGACTTTTAGATGGGAGGTCATGGGCTCTATCCCTGGCAAGGAGATATTTGATCTAATTTAATATAGAGTGATGTAATGTAATAGTAGATGTAGTTTGCCGCTCAAAAAAAGCTTTGGTTTGACAAACTTTCATTATCACACCACTCCACTACTCATGGGTCATGGCCTTTATAAATCTGGTTTAAAGTTTAAACACATTTATTATGATAAGTAAGATCAGTTGTTTTTACTTGTACTTCACTACTTCTATTAACTATTAACACCATTTGCACACCAAAAGACTCGAACGCCTTCATCGGTTAGTGAAGGGATTAAACTATTTAGCACGAGTATTCCCCTTGAAGACAACTGACTAACTGAGCTCTAATTAAGATTCAACATTGAGCTCCACTTAAGTGTTACAAATCCAACTAAACAACTTTAAATTGACACAACTGCTTTTTCCCATTACATGTAAACCCATTATGCCTAACTATTATATAAGTGATTAGATTAGAACCTATGTACTACACGAGTTGAATGATAAAGAAAGTATCATAACATTTATGATCTTTAAAAGGAAAAAAAAAATTGTAACATTAGTTATATGATTGCTACTTTATCTTAAAAAATATAAGAAATCATAAAAACACTTATGAAATAATTTTCAAATACGTATGATAAAAATGGTACAGAATCCAGACACGTAACAAGTGGTAAAAGTAATTAATAAGTCAAAAAGTGATCAAATTTTCACTTATTCATGGTAAATAAATTTAGAAAACAAATACAAAACAATTTTCTATAACCATAATATCTAAGAATCGGTCGACGTAGATCAAGTCAACCATTTCACGCATGAACACTTACTTTCAATACCTGACTTGACTAATAACAAAGAAAAATTAGCCATAACAAATCAAATATTTATATAAATAAAAAAACTGCATGAGTTATATTTTACATATCTTAATCAATAGTTTTTTTTAAGAAATAGTAGATATTTTTATAATGATATCAAATAAGTACATTAAAACAATAAAAGTAACATATTCACAATCATACCCTCCACTCTATTGGAAACACCCATAATTACACCCAACTACCAATCCTTTTCATAATACTGAAATCTGAGCTCTCAACTCTTTATTCTTCCCCTTATTCTCTTCTCACTTTGACAACTTCAATTCCATTCCATTTCATTTTTAATATCTCCACCACCATGCATCACTCTTCCTCCACCGCCTCCGTCACCGGCTTCTACAACTACCTCACCCAGGGTCTCGACGACCTCTATCATACTTTCCACTCTCATAACTTTATGTCTATTCAGTTCCTTCAACATGTCTTGTCGTCACTTCAATCTTTTCATTCTCAACTGACACTTGTTGTACAAAAACTACACTTGCCAGTTGGTGAAAAATGGCTAGATGAGTACATGGATGAAAGCACCCGTCTTTGGGAAGTCTGTCACGTCCTAAAGACGGGTGCTTCCAACATGGAAAACTACTACACCGCTGGAGCCAATATCTCATCTTCCATCCAAAACCACCGTTTTCTACATCACCAATTGTCGCGCCAAGTAAGTTCTTGATCACATGATCTATATATATATTCAAAAATGAATTATTTAATATTGTTTTGTTAATTTCAGGTTGTTAGAGCAATCAATATATGCCATAGGGAGAGAGTGGGATTAGAAGAAATAAACCGAAGCTTAATTGAAACAAGAATTCAACCATTACTAATGAAGTTCAATATGAATGTTTCCATTGAATCAAAATTTAAAGGATTTAATGGGTTTAGAGGAGTACTTTACGCGTTAAAGAACACGAATTCGTTGCTTTTGATGATCTTATTAAGTGGTCTAGTTTACTGCTCTTCTGAAACAAGCTTTTGTACTTCTAGTCAAGAAGGCAATATAAACGAAGCTTTTGGGTCGGGTTTCATGGTCTCGGCTGCACGGTTACACGACACAATCAAAGAGTGTGAAGACGGGCAATCGGGTATTTTGCTTTACGAGTTTAGGAACACGGGAAACACCATGGATGAACTTAAAACAAAAGTTGAAAGGTTGGAAATGGACTTTGATGTAAGTGAGAGGGTTGAAATGTTAAAAAATTGTTTTGGGGTGTTGAAATGTGGAGTTGAGAATGTGATTGTGCAGCTTGATGACTTCTTTGATGAGATTGTTGAAAGTAGAAAGAAGCTCTTGGACTTATGCACACAAATGTAGCAAATTGTTTATCATTTTAATCCTTTTCCAACACTTTCAAACCAAAGAATAGGTTTTTTTTCTATGTGCTTTGGTTTTTGTCTTACTTCTTTAATTAACCGTTTTACATGGTTAATTAGACGTATACATTATACGTACAACGAAAGAAAGAGACAGAGAGAATAAAGAATATCAAGAAACATACACTTGTAGCGTTTGTAACGAGTGTCAAATATCAACATTTATTATATAATATTGTATTGTTTTGTATTGTATAGTATAATCATTTATAAATACAAATCTAATAGCATTATGTGTTACAAAGTATGATTTGGTATGATATAACTATTTTATAAGTAAGTGAAATGATGTTGGTCATGTCTATGTAAAATTTAATAATGAATTTTGAAAAAATTAAAGTAGAAAATGGAAAGGGAATATGATTCTCCCATTGAAATGTTTACTAAAACAAGATAAGAAAACAAGAAGAATATTATGAATGACAGTAGTAGCTTCGACATAAAGCTGATATTTTTCCATTTTATTTCGAAAAATAAAAATATTCATCATGGTCCAAAACAAAGTTAAATAAAATAATAAAAAGAAAACGTGAGAAGATTCTAGAAGATAAAGGTTGATGGGTACTGAAATATGTAGGATACAAACTGAGGCAACTTAATTAGTCGAGGCACGAGAGGTGAGGTGTAAACATATTTCTACTTGTGATTTTAAAACTTAAATAATTTATATGTGACATAAAATTTATATATTACCTTTGGTTTTATGCATTTCCATATTTTAAATGACTTAATATTATTTTTTACTGTGATAATAAGTTTGATTTATTTCTTTTAATTGTTCTACTATGATAATATAAAGCTTAAGGTTTATTTGAGCACGGTTAGACGGTGATGCTCTTGATTGGCAGTGACGACACACAGGGGCGTACCCACTTTGGTGGGGTGGGGGGCGCCCGCTCCCCCTGCGAAATTCTTTTTTTTTTTGTTTTTATATGTTAAATTCTCGATCGACCCCCATAAAATTTAACCCTCGACCTCTATACAGGCTTGAAAACTCAGTTTAATGCCCAGTTAGTAGCCTATATGAGACACATAATATTTAACAATGGATTGGGTTATATTATGGTTAGAAGATAGTAATATATATTTATTTATATTGTCATATATAGTCAATCATTATGGTATTGTAACCTTAAGTGTTTCACCATTGCACAAAACCATCAATATAGTTGATGATTTGGATGGTCATGAGTACAAAATGGAAATATATAAATAAATTAACTACTTTTGCTAAATAATCAAGTGAGAAGTGATGAATGGTGGAAAAATTAGTTGTAGAACCAAGGTTCACAACATCACCATTTTTATACCATAACACAAGTTTCCCAACATAATATTGTTTGGAAACATGGTTTGGTTTCATTAACTTCTTATTTGTAGATTAGTGACTTAAAAAAAATGTATAATGGAGGCATATGAAGTTTAAGAAACAAAATAAAAGATTTATTTTATATAGTTTGAGAAAAACAATCCTAACTCGAACCTCAAAATAGTGATTCACCAAACTTTATTTACCTTGGTAAATACATGGTAAAGTTATAGAGGATGTTTCAAGTATTTAGGAATAAAAATGAAAGAAAGAATAAAAAAACTCACAAGTTGTTGTTGAAAATTTGTTGAAAAAAAGATGAAATTTGAGAGAGAGTTTGAAAGATAAAAATTTGTAGAAATTCTTAAATAGATTGAAAGAGTTTGAGAGAGAGTTTAGATGATGAAAGTGATTAGAGAGATTTGGTTTGATATTTATAGATAAAAATTAGGGTTAGATATTAAATAAGTTGGTTGAGTGGAGGGAATGAAAATTTTTACTTTTAAATATAAGTGGAGGTAAAATGAATTTTTTTTAATTTTGACCCATCAAATTTATTTGTTGTCATTTTTTTAATTTAACCCGACCCGGTTCGACCCAAACCGAATCGAACCGGATTGAAAAAATTTTATATATCGATACTTAAACGATTACTACCAAATTTCCGACCCCCATGAAAAAAATTTCCTGGGTACGCCACTGACGACACATAAAATGTCAAATTTGTTGTTTTAACGTGACATATGAGTATCTTTCCTGAGTTTACATACAAAGAATAACTGTGACCACAAGGATCGATCTAACAATTTTAAGCCTTCAAGACTATGACATCACAATATGCGTTTTCTTATTATGGTTATTGATATATTGGCAAAAAAATTAGGTACTAACTCTATTTATTAATACAACAAATAAACTTACCATTATCAATTGTTAACAAAGTAACTTTAACTAGGAATTCAAGTGCATGTAATCTTAAAAGACATTTTTTTTGAATGACAATCTTAAAAGACAATTAGGTCGATGGACCTCGCTTGTTTTTTGTTTTTGAACGGCAAATATAAGACTTGCTTCGGAGGATATATGTTATCTTAATCGGGCCTATATATCGTTTTCCAGTCCGGACCGCACCCCCAACCCCCACAGGAGGAAACTCACATTCGATGAGAAAACTTTATGGCCCAACCTAGAACCTCCATTTTTCTTTTTCTTTTTTTTTTGTTCTAAAGTGGGACTTGAACCCAAGATCTCCCCACTTTTATATCTTGGGTACATCACCTTAACCACTTGAGATAATGATCATTGGCATTAACAGTGGAGGAACTATCTTAATCTATATAGCTACACTAAAAACAACTATCTTTTCTTTCTCTTTCTAATTAAATAATAATTTCTTATATCTTTTTCATTACAGTTTCTTTCTCCTCCACTCACAGTCACTTTTTAAAATCATTAAAAAATTATAAGGGGTGAACAGTAGTTTTTCAAATATAGAGTTTATCTCATCCACCATTAAATTTTCTTTTTCCTCTACTCACAACAACCCATAACAACCTCTTAAAATATAAAAATACAACTCACAAACATTTGATTACTCTAACGTGAATGGTTTGAACTAAGGTCTTCATGACTTTGTTATCTGAAAAGAAAGACTGTAATCCAAATTTATACATTTACTCAACATACTATTTACAATATTTGTCATGATATAAGTAAATCATTCAATTCAATAAATTAATCTTACGAAATTATTTAATAAGTTATTCTAAGATGTTGTATCACGTATGTATAAGGGAATAAAATAATTTCCTAAAAAGTAACTTTAACTTTATGGAAAGAGGAAAGATATAAATACTATGAAAGTACTTGCAACTGAAGGGAAGTAATTATTTCATTTGTAAAACAATCATGAAACACCAACCACACTTTAAACCTTCAATGCAATCCATTAATCTTTATGCCTTTTCTTGTAATCTAAACCATAATGTAGCTGCATTTGACAAATTTGATTTATTTTTTTTGTTAAACTTAATATTGTATCACTTACATTACACAAAACAAAAATTGTGATAGTTTTACACTAAGGGTTAATCACTAGTATAAAAGAAAGTAAAAGCCGCTGGTGGATTTAATATAAGACGTAAAAGCAAACAACTTATTGCCTCAAAAACTCAAAATCAGCAACTTTGGACGGGCACCTTAAATATGCCATAAGATGTTGTCCATACCCGCAGCTTTTCATATAACCCAGCAAAAAACCTTCGTTTCCGATCAAAAATTCATATTTCTTCAAATCTTCTCTTTGTTGTCTGTCATTACTCGTTACTCAATCTCTTCTCCCTCCCTCCCTCAAAACCTTATTGCTCGTCTCCTTCAAGACCCTATTGTTCGTAGGGGTGGCAATGAGTCGGGTCTGGGACGGGTCTAAGTAATCCCAACCCCAGACCCGATTAGAAATGTGTGACCCAGACCCGACCCAAGACCCGTCGGGTCTATGTCGGGTATTTACCCGTCGGGTTTCGGGTCTACCCGTTTCTCACATAAAACTTACCCGTTAGGTATGCCCGTCGAGTTTGCTCGTCGATAGTTTTATAAAATACATCATATTATATAATTAAAAGGATAATTCAAATTATCATTATATCATAAATTGACAATGTCCAAATGTGCTTGAGAATTCACAAAATCTTATTAAAAAAGAATGGTTTGGACGTTTGGTCGAGACTTAAAAGTTAAAAACGTTAATGGATTATAGAAAACGTAATATAAAAACCATTAAACATATATATGAAAAATATTAAATTATTTTTGGGTATGCTAGCTGGTCTACGGGTCTATGTTATCGGGTAATCGGGTCGGGTAATAGGGTCTAGCAGGTAATCCCAGACCCGACCCTAGACCCATGGACCCGACCCCAGACCCGTCCCAAATGTCTCGGGTTTCGGGTTTTTCTCATTGGGTTCAGGTCTGATTGCCATCCCTAATTGTTCGTAATCGTTTGTATTTTCTAGCCTCTTTCAAAACTTATTGCCACCGCGCGCTACAAACGGTGATGTTTTAAAACCCTATTGCTCATCGTCGTTTGATTCTTAAATTATTATTACAGATCTATGCTAACAGCTACGAACTTTAGGTTGGGTTGGGTGAGGATCTGTTTAGATATATATGTACGTCTAATGATAAGGAAAGAGTAGGTGTGTTGATTTATTCTATTAAGATGTGCTAACAGCTTTTATATATTGTTTACACAAATGTACGATTACACTTATACTTGAATATTAGGTGAATTGTGGGTCGACTAATGCTAACTTTGTATCTAAGTTCTTTCAAAGTTATCTCTCTAGCAATTCGACAAGCTCTCCAAACGATGTTTAGATCATCGTCTTAAACGGTAGTTGTAGTGAACGTTAAGAGTAAAATGATAAAATGGACAAACTTATAAGACATGTACACGTACATGTTCAATATAAAAGAGATCTAATAAAGAAGTAATTGTGATAAAAGTTCTTGGTGTGGGTAAAAATGGTACTAGGAAATGAATCATATGGTCTTTAAACAAAAAGAAAACACCACAGGCCTGGTGATCAAAGTGGTTTGAAGATGATAATGGAAGAAAATAATCATATGATCTTTACTTTTCAGGTAAAGATATATACATGTGGTTATATTATTAACAACCCAATAAAGTGTTGTATATATTTAAAATAATTCACATTCTATTTGACAACCAAGACCAGTGGCTTATATATAAACTCTATGATCAGAAACCTAAACTGCACCTGAAACAAACTATAAACATGTATAGTATATCCTTATTTTCCAGCTTAGCAAAAACACGCACATGTTACTAATCAAAATTATTCAAACTCACTTACAAGGCCTAGTCTGGCGCCTTGTTGTCCAAATGGGGGCTACACCTCTTGCCCGGGCATGGCAAATTGAGTAGCAAAGTTTTCAACTTGGGCACGAAGGTCAACAATGTTTTTATGGTTTTCCAAACCATCTTTCATGATCCCCTTTCCCATTTTACCATGCTCCCTTTGTAATGACCTCGCGATCAGAGCAGCTCTAAAAAGGAAATCGCCCATCGTTTCAAAATCCGACTCCAAGCAACCGCGTGTGGTCATTGCTGGTGTACCTGATGCAAAAAATATTCGAGGAATGTTTGTGAGAAAAAAAAAACAGGAAGTATATATGTTGGTCTTCATGGTATTTGCCACGAGAAAAAACAAAGCAAGCAAGATTAAACACTTACCGATCCTCACTCCACAAGGGACCATAGTCCCATGATCATCAAATATTGGAATCTTGTTGACCGTAATGTGACACATGGCGCATACTTTCTCAAAGTTTTTACCAGTCAATCCAAAGTTTCTAAGATCCCAAAGTAACAGATGATTGTCGGTCCCTCCTGTGACCAACTTGCAGTTTCTTCTGAGTAATGTAGATGCTAAAGCCTGAGCATTTTTCTTAACTTGTTGCATATATGCCTTGTACTCAGGTGTGGCTAATTGTTTTAAAGCAATTGCAAGTGCCGCAACATGATTATTATGTGGTCCGCCTTGTAATGCAGAACATACAGCAAAATTTATCTTTTCTTCAAAGTCATACTTATCACTAGCGTCACCTTGATTCAAAAGTATGCCTCTTTTCATAGGCTTAAAACCCTTCCTGTAGAAGATAATTCCCCCTCGAGGGCCACGTAGACTTTTATGAGTCGTGGAAGTTACAATGTCACAGAATTCAAAAGGGCTTGCACATTCCTGCAAGATAACAATCACGATATTATTAAAGGTGTTTGCTATTTTGTTTTGAAAGTTATAACGTGATATGAAGTAATCAAAATCAGATAATCAGTTGTAGCAAATCCTACTTGGCTAAGTGTTTGACCAATTCTGATAACTTAAGGACTTAACACCTGATTAATCAGAATCAAATTGCATATAGCAACTACAAAACTGAGTATTTGACCCATAAATACTCAACTTATTTTACTTTCTAGGGGATTTAGACGGTTGTTAGTGTGGTTTCTAGGTGTGAAGTGAGATTTTAGTGGTTTCTAGGTAATGTGCAAGCGGATTTGCTAAGGTAGCATGCTAACTGATCAACGGCTAAGGTAGCGTGAAAGTGTAGAGTCGCTAAGTTGACCAGCAGATTACAGTTAGAAAAGTCATAGTCCGCTACTAGCGGATAACTAGAAACCACTACACTTCATTTCATACCTAGAAACAACCGTCTAAATCCCCTAGAAATTTAAAAAAAAATCCTAAATGATCAAAATCCATCTTGAAAATACATTTAACAGACTTACAGAGCAACAAACTAACACAATCAGTCACCAAAAGCATATGTTAGATTAAAAACAATAACACAACAAACTTGCAAGACAAATCAATTCAGTTTACTAACCTTAGCAGCAATGAGGCCACTGATTTGAGCCATATCACACATCAAAACCGCACCAATTTTGTCAGCAATCTGTCTAAATTTAGCATACTCCCAATCTCTAGGATACGAACTCCCGCCACAAATAAGTATCTTGGGATGAAAATCAAGCACCCGTTCTTCAAGTTTTTCAATATCCACCACACCCGTCTTCGGATCAACCTTATACGAAAGACTTTCAAAGAAAATCGAAGCCCCGGACACTTTCTTTCCATTCGGTGTATAATAGCCATGACTAGTGTGCCCTCCAGAAGGAGTATCCAACCCCATAATCCTATCACCAGGTGACAATAAACCGGTATAAACTGCAAAATTCGCAGAGGTACACGAATAGGGTTGAACATTAACACCCCAATTATCAGTATCTAGTTGAAATGCAGCCAATGCGCGTTGGCAACAAAGGCTTTCGATCTCATCAATGTATTGATTGCCACAGTAATATCTAGCACCAGGCATCCCTTCTGAATACTTATTTGTTACATGGCTACCTAATGCTTCCATAACTGCTTTACAAACAAAGTTTTCAGAAGCTATTAGTTCAATACCTTTATATTGTCTCTGTTTTTCATTCTCCAGCATCCGAAAAACATCTGGATCAGCAGATTGGAGCGATTCGTTCCCCCAAGCGCGAACAGCTTGTCGACGCGATTCGAGTGTTTGATAACAACGTTTTGATGGTGTGGATGAGGAAGATGATGATGATGATTCACTTGTTTTATCATCTCTAGGCCTTTTGAGATGCAATTCATGTCCTAAAACACGAAAACTATCTCCGTTTTCTTCTTGTTGTTGTTGTTCGTTGGTTATAGTTTTGGTATCTTCGTTGCTGCTTTGGTGTTGAAACTGTTGATCAGTGAAATCGACGGTGCTGGTGATTTCGGTTTGTTGTTCCATTAATTGGAGTGGTACGGATGAAACGAGATGACGTGAATTGGTATTAACAAAAGTTGAATCGATTTGAAATGAAATTGAGTCGTCGGAGAGTTGTTTCCGGTGAGATGAATGAGAGATAAAGCTTAAGGAAACGTTTGATCGTGAAGCACGTGACATACTATTGGAATTAATATTAACAAAAGTTTGTAAGTTGTAACAAATATGAAGCAATGAGGCAGGCAGGTGGTGTGTACGTAAAGTGGTATGTGATTAATCTGTGTATCTTGCTTTGATGGATGATATGTGGTAATGGGGAAGATGATGCTGCTGCTGCTGCAAATGAGTGATAGGGATGAACCTGGACATAATGTATGTCTTGGTGTTGTTAATCTAGACTAGCTTAGTGGTAACATACATTTACATACGACTTGTTATGGTAATAATAAATTAATAATAGGGGCAGATACATGATTGTGTGTATTATTTAGGTTATCGCGTTAAGGAAAAAAATATACTTTTGATTATCATATTCATGTGTTCATATATTGTGCATAAACTAATGGGTTATGTTTGATTTTAGTAAAGACTTGGTCTTAAATAAAATAAAATTGCTTATCCTTCGTTTTAATAAATCACTCGGTTTCAAATAGAATGAATTGTATATTAAGACCTATTAGTAACACGTTGCGTTAAAGTCGTTGTGACCTAAGTTTGATTTTCTGTTAAAATGTTTTAAACTTTGTTTTTTCTTTTTGTTTTTCTCGGACACTAAAGCATCATAAATGAGTTGGTGGTGACTATGTTTAGCAAAATTGCTTACGGTCCATCGGTAGTGTGCTATGGTTGAAGTCGTCATGACCCATGTACGATCCTTTGTTTGACATTTTTATGGTCTTAGACTGTAACGTTCGAGCTATTATACTTTTTTTTATTAATGCTTAATTGTGGTATTGTCACGAACATAACACGTTTAATGAAGTGACAAACATGTCACGCCACACGTTAATATATGTTACCAACGTAAAATGTGTAACAAAGATACAAACATGATGTTGCCAACGATGCTATTTTTTATCTATGCATGATTAATCTTCAACGTGCGACACGCTATTATTTTTTATGTGTGTAACGAAGTGACAATGCCAACGCAACACATGACACTTGTCAAAATTCTTATGTCACAGTCATAACGTGTGTAATAGAAAATATAATCAATTTTAAAAACTCACTCCATATTATACAAACTTGACCACAAACACCACTCAATCCTCTCTCTCTCAAACACTCTGAAAAATATTGCATTTTTTACTAGTCAAATATATAATCACATGTTCGTCTTCATTATCTTCCGATGACTTGAATGAAACCCGTAAACATAACTTTGCGTATATACTTCAACTTTATGTTATGAACCGATGTTTGTGACATTGTAAGCTCATCAAGAACCTACATTAGAAGAGACGATCGTGCCGAGTCTCATGATTGTCTTATTGATGATTATTTTTCCGAGAGTTTGAAATATAACATAAGGATGTTTAAAGAATGTTTTCGGATGAGCATTGAACTATTTTTAAATTTTTAAAAATATTTTCGGATATGGAAAAGTTAAAAAATTAAGAAAAAAATGGATCGGGGGTGGACTTAGAGATGAAGTAAAAAATGGAAAAAGTTTGGGGTGGTGAGAAGTGGACCCCCTCACTCTTAGACCATGTGTAATGGTTACTATCTTTAAGGGGTGTTTTTTATCATTTGGACGGTGACTAGGTATAAGACATTATACCAAAAAGTGACGTAATGTGATACTGTCCCTCAAATACTACCAAAATAGAAAAGTGGGAGAGAGTGCGTGAGAGAAGTGCGAAAGACAGAAAAGACAGAAGCATTAACGGAGAAACACCAACGCATATTTTTTTCTCTATAACACTCTCGCATAGTGGCGTGCGAGGTGTTTTGAAGCGTTATGAGGCGATCACCACGCCAATTAGAACATTTCACATTTTGATTGGTTCCAACGCTTTATACCAAATATCCATATGAGTATATAACCATATCTACATTTGGGCTTCCTTTTTCGAATTATACGTTGCAGAACAAAGCCCACATGTTTTCTTTGTATTAATATATGTGGCCATGACTTTCTTGTACAGTTGTACCGTTGTACCGTTTTCAGAAATTAAATTAAAATTCGAAAAAAAAAATATATTGGATATGAGATCCATTATCTTCTTAATATTGGTAATATATTTGTGTGGAGATTCTGTGTTCTAAGCAAAATAAGAAAGTTTTTCGGAGTATGATTATAAATGTATACAAAATTATATGTATTATAGTATTGTTTGGTTATGGTATGGACGTATGGTTTTGTATATATTGTATTGAATTTTTCTCTCTTTCTTTATATGTTTGTGCTAACATATGTTCGCTAGTCGTATAATCTAATATTTGTTATTTTTCACACTTAATACTCACAACCGGTATTTTTCCTAAATCCTATATGCAATTCGTGTGATTAACTCTACACCTATATATATGAAGTTTTGTAAAACAAATATGTTTTGAACTACAAAACTCCAGGCTTGTTTATCTTTTACATTTTAAAATTTGAAATCTTTTCACAATACTTTGATCAAATATATTATTTCAAAAATTTTATAAAAATAAACGAGTGAGCATGAAAATACATCCAACTAACCTAGATCTATTTTGTTTATCTAATTGTGTATATAGGTTTAAAACCAAACTCAATTAAAGTAGACTCTAGATCTTTTTTTTTAATCTAACTGTGTATATAGGTTTAAAATCAAACTCGGTGAAAATAGACCTATCTCCTCTTCTAATAAATCACTAACTCATATTCTCACATTGCGCCACATGTCGCAACCACAATCACTCTCACCATCTATGTGGATCTTCGGATCCGACCCGCACCCATTGTTTACCCATTTTTGATTGTCGCGGATCTAATATATACATATCATTTTCAACATCCCGTTCGTACATTCATTCATCCACACAAAACCCTAAATCGCCGCTTCACTAAAATTCTTCATCACCGCTCAGCGATTAACCCTAAATCATTGAATCTCATCATCAGCGTACGTGCGGCGATTGTTGGTACTGCTTTTTCTTCATTGCTTTATTCATCGTCTTTCGTTTCATTGTTTGATTCGATTGACATCATCTTCTTTGTATGTTATTTGGATTTTCAATGTTTCCATATGTTTAGTAGACTTAATCTGTATTCTAAATCAACGATAATCACAGTCGTATTGGTTAAATTGTTGGGTGTTAATAATGTCTAATTGTTTCATTGACTGATTGTTATTGTGTATTGTTATGATATGTTACTGTGCAGAATACTGTGAATTGATTGATTGTTTCTTTCGTTTCATTCTTTTAATCGATTGTCACCCTGTTCTTTATGTGTTAATTGGATCTTCAATGTTTCCATATGTTGACCAGACTTAAACTGTTATGATTCTTACAAGTTCATATAAGTTATTTTGTGTTTGATTTCCAAGATTAATGGTTTCGAGTGGTAAGGTTTGATCATTTTTTTACAAAGTTATATGTTTGATGGAAGGATTCAAACAGCTTCTTCATCTATTGATCGATGGTCACTTTTCTCAATCACCTTATTATTCAACCCTAAATCTTGAAAAAATAGTGCATTTGCTGCTGATCAATTGACCTTTAAGTCGAAAGAGTTTGTTAAAATACCAGCATGATGGGTATAATATATTCTTGCTTCAGCCGGTTTCATACATCCTCAAATATTTCACAAATTTATTACTGTTGTTTGATTGTTTGGTTATTTAAGTTCCTAGGGTTTTGAAATCATCAATTATGGGTCATGTTTAATGTTTCTAGGTTTTTAAAATCATGAATTGGGTGTTTGATTCAATGATTCATATGACATCTTCTAAAGTCATGTAAAACGTATGTGTTTATCGTGATTGCTATTCTCTATTGATTCGATTTTTCTGGTGTTTTCTTCCAGCGACTGCGACAATGGTGGCATTAGGTTTTGCTGTTCCATTGAAAAATCAAGTGTCTTAAATGTTGTGTATGAATATATTGGATGTAGGCTTTGTACACCTCATCCATAAGATGTTTTACCTTTTTTGAAGTAATGATCATTGATAATAAAATATTATGCAGCATAAAACTAGCACTTGTGTGTAAGTTGTTTTAATATTAGTTTAAATTCTACTGTTTTAGTATTACTTTATGACATATGTAAAGATTATAGTTCGTGTTTGTTAAGTGTGTTCTGTATCTGATTAGTAACTCATATTCTAAAACTGTCCAGGGGTGTAACTTTCTTTCAGGTTGGTTATGGATCAAGTGAGTTCCATCTAGATCAGGTCAGAACAGTGAGTCGTGAAGGTTATTTATATTCTTCAATGGACATGTTTTTTATGTTAGTTTCTCAAATTCTGTTCTTCAGATATGGATGGCACGCATTGTGCTACAATACGGTTGTTTGGGTTTTTAGATTTTTAGATTTTTGAATGAAGATGATACGTTTGGTGCCATTTATTAATATGCATATGTAACTTATACAGGCCTTATATATGTCTTGATTCACATCAATTTGATCCTTATACTAATAGAGTAATAGGTGCGATGGTGTTGAGATACTAATAGTTTAGGCTATTTCAAGGTAGTCCCTTTAATTTTTTTATATTAGACCACAGAATGTCAAAAGGACGTATCTCAATTTGATCCTCATATAGTTTGATCATATTTTGATGTTTCAGTGTTGTTTTCTAATCTAATTATTCATCTCTTCTTGGTATGTAATTGCAGGATATAAAAATTATCAATCTGGAATTATGATAACTATGAAAGCAAGATGAATCTGGTGCAAGGATGGATGTGTTAAACCAAAATGGGTAATTTTCAAATTTAGCATGAGTTTTTGGGTTTTATATGGCGTTTGGTTCATTTAGTTGTTTCGAATTATATAGTTGGCGGATGTTTGTCAATTTTTATTGTGTTGTTGAAGTTTGAAAGTTTTATTAAGTTTCGAATTATACAGTCTATGCTTTGGTTCATTTAGTTGTTTCGAATTATTAAACAATATAACATATCATTATATAATACATATATAACTTTTTTGAAGATATGTTATGATCTTTCAATCGAGGTTATTAATGACTGTTGTTGAATATGTTGTTCGACTGTTGTACCAGTTGGTTGTCGACTCATGTAGCATCGCCTCCTCCATGTTTTCATCAGCCGTTGATGAATACCAGTTTCAATCCATCTTGATATCGAGTGACGACGGAAGCTGCAAACAACATCGATTGAAGGTATGCATATTTGCTTTTTGTTTTCATATATTAATTTTAGTTTAATTTAGATTTTGTAGTAGCCGATGGCACAACAATGTCAATGAACATCAGGTTCCTTCTATTCTTTGTTGATTTTTGTAAAAAGCTCTTATATATAACTTCATCAGAAAGTGAAGATATGTTTCTGCCATTGCAAAAAATCAACTTTATATGCCATTGATTGTAACCGAAGGTGGATTGGTGTTTTTGAAAAGTTAAGAGAAAAAACATGTTTATTATGCCATTGATTGTAACTAAATGTGGTTTATATATTGTTACTATTTTGTTAAGAGAAAAGAATGTTTATTATGCCATTGATTGTAACTAAATGTGATTTATATCTATAACTTCAACTAAAGACAATTTGGTGATTGTAAGTAAGAAGTAATAACAATTAAGAGCATCTGCTATGACTTTTTTTTACTTTGTGTTTTATGCCATAATATTGATATACATTCATCTTAGGTGGATGCTAGACTTTATTTATGTAGAAAGGATGTTCACATTGTGTTCTTAGATGTTGATGAAAGAGTTGAAAGTAAGATTAGTGATAGAAAGGCTATTATATATATGGGCAATTACGAAGTGTCATAATATTGTTTTATAATTTTGAAATCTTCATACTTACCGTTCAAACCCGTGGGTACCCACGGGTGTTAACCTAGTTATTTTTATATTTCGTATCTTCTAATGAATTCTCGCAGCTAGCTTTTATGTATCCTGTATTGTTGAGGATAAGATTCTTTATATGAATTTTATAAGCAAATAAATATTAAAATGGTCACCACAATTATTAATTACCAATTAAAAAGGGTGACTTATAGAATTTTGAAAAAGATTGACAAGGAATCCAATGACCCAAAATTGCAGCCATATATTTAGGAGCCTTACACATGTCTAAAAACTCTTCAACAAAGGTAGTTGAATGGTGCAAGGAACATATTAAAGCGTGGACACAAATAGTTGTAGTGGTTCCATCATGGAGCAACTTAACTTAAGCACTTATCCACATTCTAAGGTTTTTCTTTACTTCATATTCCATTCATGCATTTCTTTTTAACTTTTATTGCCATGTAATTTACTAAGGTTGCTTATTAGAGAATAACCATATATATGTGACCAGGTTTCAACGGTGGATCTAAAAAAATCTCAGGAGTAGCCTTTACATAAATTTTTCATTACGGAGTAAAGTTATACCTAAATATGTAACTACAGGGTACAAGTTGTGGGGTTACGGGCGCGTATATAACATCGTGAAACGCGTTGATAAAAAAAGTTTCTTGTCTCACACATTACAGTTTAAAGTCGTAATACAACACATATTAAAAGACAGATATATTCAAACATATATGTCAAAATGATAACTAACTCAGAATCGATGGATTAAAGTCTAAAATATATTAAAGTAGAGTTGAGGGGGTCTAAATTCTGAATATATAAAAGTAGAGTATGGGTTAAAGTTGTAAAAAAACAAAATTCATAAACTAATTGGCAAAAAAAATAGAGCAGTGGTCACCGACCACCCAACTTTATATATTTACATAAGAAAAAAATACACAAGTGAAATACGATTGAAATAGGACTGCACTCCCTTAGATACCTTGTTCATGTATAGTTTAAAACAAATAAAAACTTAAACCAACTAATAGGAGTGTGACAAAATATAAAGTATATAAGTTTTATGATAACATTGATGAATCGTAAGTAAAATGGAGAAACACTAAACTCTTCACCCACTTAACCTCTTTTAATTTTTTTTAGTGAAAAATCAGAAAATAGAAAAGAGCATGTATAATAAGTCAGAAGGAACTATCTCAAAATCAATTGGGATTTGAGGTTCAAAGTTCAAACTAGTTTTTGTTGCCCCTTGTCCAATGTTTTTTTTTTCTTAAAGTCGCACTTTTATTGATAATTTAATTATCTAGACGTAAAATAAAAAGTTTGATAACAAAATATATTATTGTTTTGTTCCTCTTTCCTCGTCTCCTCCCTTCGTTTAGTATCCGACGTCGTCTTACCTTTTAAAAATAGTTTTTTAGTAAATAAAGCATATTATTAACAAATACAATTTTTTAAAACAACCTAAGCTAAGATATAGTTACCTAGAGGTGCACAAATCGGTTATTTTGAAGAACCGGTTCTGGTTCTAGAATCGGTTCCGGTTCTTATTGCCGATAAAGGAACCGGTTCTTACAAGAACCGGTTCGGTTCTAAAACCGGTTTTTGTTGAAAAAACTAGAACCTAGTAACCGGTTCCGGTTCCTAAAAAACCAGTTCAGATTCTTAAAAAAACGGTTTTTTTTTCAATGACATGGGCCGAAACGTTAGGCTGCTGCAAATCTTCACTCTTCATTGGGCTTTCATTTAGAGTTTATCGTCATAAATTTGTTATATTATTTTTAACTAAATAAGTAGTAACATTAAAAACTTTAAATATTACAAGATATATAGTTTTTAAAACATTAAATAAGTAACAACACTAAAACATATCTGTTTTTTCAGGAACCGGTTCTTCCAGGAACCGGTTTTTCCAAGAACCGGTTTTTTTAGGAACCGGTTCCGGTTCTTTTGGAACCTATAATTTGTAAAAAATAGTAGAACCTATTCAGAACCTACGGTTCGGTTCGGTTCCGGTTCGGTTCTACAAGAACCGGTTCTTCTAAGAACCGGTTTTCGGTTATTTGATCGGTTCCGGTTCCGGTTTTTTTGTGCACCTCTATAGTTACCTAAGGTCTCTTAAATAATAACTACAAGTGTTTGTATCTATCCCTAATTAGTAGACGTGTATGGTTTATTATAAAAACTAAAATTTGTAGTCTAACGATTAATAAAATGTCGAAATTTTATATATGTATGGCGCTTAGAATTTAATAATAATCAAATAAAAAACCATATTTTCAGCGTGTGATTTTCATGGCATTATATCGCTTTTCGTGGACCACTTTCTTTTGGTCAGCAAATACGTGCTTTTAGTAGAAATAAAATTTAATACCTATTTAAAGTTTATTTTTTATTTTTATCAATTAGCACACCACCCCATTTTTACTATTACATCACGTCTATATGCCACGTATAGTTATATATGTAATATATTGGAGAGATGTCACCTTTAAGTGTCACATTTTGGGCAATATGCCACCATTATATCTGACATGAGGAATTAAATGATACTAGGTTGTCGGTTATGACATATTTTGTCTACCACCATCTCTATATGTCACATATAGACTTATATGTGACATATATGGTTTCCAAAAATAATTCAACTAATTGTTTTTTTTCTCACGTTATCCAATTTGTAAAAATTGTTAATTAATTTTTTTTTAAATCTTGTCACCTCGATCTGCGCCTGCCTTTATACAGTTAGATACAAAATTATCTATTTTTGAAACCGGAATTAAAGTAGTAGATCTTTTAGCCCCTTAACGCCATGGAGGAAAAAGGGTGACTCACATATATGAAATACTCCTGAAAATGTATTGGTTACATATCTTGGATAAACACTTAATCCAATTAGATATACCCAGTTAGATACCCAACATAAATTATTCAAATTATGTTATACTCGTTTACTTATTTAGATATATCCAGTTAAATACCTGACATAAACTATTCAAAATTTCTTATACTTGTTTACCCAATTAGATATACTAGTTTACCCGTCCCAATAGAACCCTTAATAAAATAAAACTTGTTAAACCTGGTTTAAATCTTCGAATGTTGGCTCCTCATTCAAATCTTGAAGATTTGACTTCTGATAAAGATCTTCCGAACTCGACATCGTCCCCAATGAAACAAGTGTTAAACAAAGAAGCTTTATATAAGAAACTTTTATATGATTCAATCGAAACCACAACTCTTGCATTCTTATATGTTGAAACCTACATATAGCCCTATATGTGACATAATGTATTGTTGAGTATATCTCACATAGGGCTATATGTGACATATACATTAGTTGTCCAATGTTCTGTCACTTTTCTTCACTTTCTATATCCGTTAAAGAACATTCTATTGGTACATTGATTTTGACTGTAGGTCACGGTTTGCCCTATATGTGACGTAATGTGTTGTTGAGTATATGTCAAATAAGGGCTATATGTGACCTCTATATGTGACACCACCTCTAGAGGTCACATATATGTGACCTTTAGATATGGTGTAGCACTAAAAACGGGTGATGTGTATAAAATTCCCCTTTTTTTATCGGCAAATGTCATCAATTTACTTTATAAGTTTTTAACTTGAAGTTATGAGTAAATACAATTAAATCAAGCAAATAGACAAAAAAAAAGTAACACAACAACTCGGGAATACATACAAATTTATCAATTAACAAACAGCTAACCAAGAACAATTTATATAATGGTTATAGTTAACCTGAGTTGTGAATTCGAGCGTTGTTTCAAATACGATTTACAACAAACATAAGATGATACTCGTGTTATTTTAGTGAGTACGACAAAGACAAACACTCGACGCAAATCTAACTTGCAGATTATGTTGCATATGTAAGATCGTGTCACATGACACCCAAAATACTAATGTATCTTATTAAGTTTATTTTTATTAAATGTAACCTTATATGTTTGATTACGAAGAAACAAAACAATATTAAATAATGTTCTAAAATGAAGCAATGTATTTTCAAACTGAGGGGCAACTATATTTTGAAGCCAATGATCTACGACACAATTGGTTCATGTAACATGTTTAAAATTTTATAAAATGACGTGTGTTGGGTATTTGGGTCAAAGTCCCACATGTGACAAAAAAAACAGTGTTTTTAGATTCAGTCAATAAGATGGTTGGACAAACCAGTAGCTTGTATGTGATTCAAGTTATCGTTAAAAAAATTAAAATAACTCAGAGCCAACCTCTAAAATGTCTTCGTCAGGGCAGGTCCCGAGGATTGTAGGGTTCCGGATGGAGTTGGGAAAAAAATCCCTTTTATCTTCTTCCTTTTGATTTTTTAATAAATTTAGCCTATTAGTTTTGTCAAAAGGTTTTTAAATGTAATGGACTGCTTATTTTAATAAATGGACTATTTGTTTTACAAAAATGGGTTTTTGGGTATAATAAAAATACTTAAACCCTGAACAGATGTCTAGATTGTCCGACCCTAAAGCTCGTGATCTTTGCGGTATGTTTTACCCTCTTCACAAGTTCACATAACATGTGGTCAAGCCTTGCTACTTGTACTTTTTTATTGCTTAAATAAACAAATTTTAATATTAAATAAATTTTAATGGGTCTCATTTAGTATTTATAGAACACCAACATGGTTTGTCACGTTGGTCCCGTCCCGATAAAACATTTAGGGGTTTTCTAATATGTGCCCTAAGGGCACATATAACATGTATTTATTATGGTAAGTATTCTTACTAATTAGATAAATATTCTACTATTTACCATATTTACCAACAAAAATCATGTTTTTATATTTAGTTTTTGTTGGTAAATATGGTAAGTAGTAGAATATTAATGTAATTAATAAGAATATTTACCATATTAAAAGTTTGTTATTTGTGTCCTTAGGGCACATATTAGAAAATCCCAAACATTTATACCATTTATGATTACTTTGATATATAGCATTGTTTCATTTTTTTAGCGGCTGCTATAGAAGAGTGCTAATCTTCTCAATTTAATTATTAAAATTGAGTGATGAGTAAAAAGTTAAACTATGAAGTAAAAAATAATTAACATATAAATATTAGGTATATTGGTTTTCACTGGTTTTAACTATCAGTTTTTTGTTTCTATCGTTTTGATGTAACTTGTCCATCAATCGACATGTATTATTTTTGCGATCAAAAGGGTTAAAACATCGATCTTCAATTTGAAAAAAACTTAACGCCGTCAAAAAAATTAATAACGGATCGTTAGTTGCAAAAATGATAAAATTATGATCGTTAACTAGAAACCAATATAACTTAAAAAAAACCTTTCATAAAGAGCGAACAAACTTTCTTTCATTGCTATCTTTTTCATGATTAATAGAAAGCAAAGTTCTTTGGCTATACTTATTTTTATAATAGTTATGACTGTTGTTAGTGTATTTAATAAACATCATTATTCAAATCGCGAGCTTAAAATATTCTATCATTTCCATTCTTTTGTTTCTAAAATTTGTGGTGGAAACAAACATGACTTTTGTAACCCATAGCATGAAAATGCAAATATATTGACTAGGTTTCACCGACTCTTACAATTTGATTGTTACTTTTTTTTCATATATATTTAAAGTGTTAATTTTTTACAACAAACTATTATCTATATAATATTTCAGAGTTTTTAAGAGGGCAAATTTAGGAGGGAAATTTTTTGAGAGTTCAAATTGGGCTCCAAAATTTCATTGTTATTTACGGCAATTCCATTCATTGATTTCAATCAATTATGTTCTACATTTTTTGTAATACGTTTGTGGTTTCAATCAATCCGGTTGTTAAAGTTTTATTTATTGTTTCGTTTCTTACAAACAGATTCTTATTTCAAATTCAGTATGGTGTATAACCAGTATTCGATTTGGATAGCATGTTCAATCAATCCTGTTGTTGAAGCTTTATTTACTGTGTTCTATATTTTCGATTTTTATCCTTTTTATTTTATATATATTTTAGATTTATCCGTGTGTATACACGGGTTTTAACCTAGTACACCAATAGTTCACTGGACTCAATTCATATCCTCATAGGAATAAAATCTTATTAAAAGTTGTCGTATAATTAGACTACAAATTGTTTGGTATATAAAGTAAAAGTTTGAACAATTAATAAAAGAATTACAAATCGGTAAACTTACGAGGCTATCATTTAACATTTTTAAGGGTATTTTTTTGTATCCTCTTATAATTATTGGAAAATTAACATTAAACATTTGAGTTTCATCTGTTAACCGACAGAAATTCCAACTAAGAAAATTCTCGGTGAAAGTCTCAATTTTCAAATAATTTTTTTAAGGATTCCCGTTAACAATTAATTAACGTTGTTAAGTTTTTTTTAATTTCAAACTAATGTCTCAGGGCTTTTGATCAGAAAGAGGATACAAATGGATTGATGTAAAATTTACTTTGAACCGGTGATCCAAAACATAAAACGGTTTTACGATACAGTAAAAATTACCTCAATTGAGACATTGTTTCGTTATTAAAGCATCGGATCAATGTAACTCTTACATGAATCAATTCATATCCCCACCTAGTCAAAAACACTAAAACATTAGTTTGAAGTTTAAAAAAAAAATTAATGGCGTTAAGTGTTTTTTAACGAGGTTTCTTTAAAAAAAGTTTGGGGCTGTTTGTTTAGGTCTGAACCATGGTCTAAATCTGAAACCAACACGGTCTGAATCATTCAGATTCAGACCCTGGTTCAGATCGTTTGGCTGGAGCCGAAGGTCTGACTCGGTCAGATGTGGAGTTTCAGCGCGCCTCTACGCGATTCAGATGGTGGGAGACATCTGAATGACGTTTGAAACGAAGTGGCGAAATGGTTTTTTAATTAAAAAACAAAAACAGGTTAAAAGTAAATAAAGTTTTTGGAGCTGCATTCGTGTCTGCAGGTTGCGCAGGCGTCGCATTGTGGAAATGAATTCGAACCAAATTTGCACCCCCTACGCGCGGGTAAGTGCTAAAGTAAAATGTAACACAAAAACTTAACATGTCATGAAGACTTGCATATATAAGCTAACAATGTTTTTGTTTTCACTTCAATGTGGGATAAAGTGAATGAAACCAAAATTTTAGAATCTCATACGGATGTCCAATCAAACAGAACGTCTTAACCATTCAGACATTTTAATCATTTAAACCTCTTAATCATTCAACACTGTCAAACAACCTTTTTTTTGAAAGTTGAATATCCACTGAAAATTTATCAATTGAGATCTGAGAATTCTATTAGCCAATAGATGAATGTTCGGTATTTAACTTAATTGTAAATAATATAACGTTGGCTTTATAAAGAGTATTGCTTTTTTAGAATTAATTTAAACTTGGAAGTTTTTGTTTCTTGAAGAGGAAAAGTGTGAAAAAGAGAACCGTTGGGGGCGTAAGAGTGACGTGTTCAAACGCAAACTTAAAACACACCCCTTTAACTTTCAAAATTCTGCAAGTATAACGCCCCTTCTGAATGATCAAACTACATATATCGTCCCTTATAACTTATAGTATAACTAAATTGAACCTTGATCTGAAAGATATTACAAGATCCAACCCTTACCTAACTTTTCTAACACTTTCAAACAGAAACAAAAATATAAACTAGTTATTACCGAATTATCACACTTCATCAAAATTAGGGGTTATATTTTTAGATGTTTTATGTGCATTATTGTAAAAGGAACTCAAGATACAAAAAGTATATTAAGATAAACGAATAATAGAATGCAGTAGATATAAGAAAATAATAATATTTTGTGGGTATAAAAGTAAAGTATCTAAAGATGCAAAGTGAAAACTCGACTTTAGAGGCATGGATAAACATTTATATATAGATTGAAAGTTACGTGGATAAAAATGATATAAAGTGTAATTAAAATTTTCAACAGTTAGATTTCTTTATAATGGTTGAGATCAAGTGGTATAAAATCATGTTGGTGGAGGTGTATGTTTGTCATTGTCGTTTTTGTGGATTTTCTCTCTCCACATACAAGACACATGACAATTCTCTCGCTTTTTTAAAACGTTAATAATTTTACATACTAAATTATTTTGTGATACAAATTAAACCTAAAAAACAAACATTCTTTTAAACGCGTATAGTATTGATATACAATTTTTTTTTATATTTTTTCAGCTTATTGTGTAATATCGTATCATTGTGTTATATTATAACTTGTGTTATAGAAAGTTAACATACAAATAAAAGGTTTTTCTACGCACTTTAATAAACATTTATTTCATGTAATATGTAACTTTCTTTCAAATATAAATTTTATATACTTCGAAATTATTTATTATTCAAAATTTAACCCGTGCAGTCATGGAAACACAAATTCAAATAATAATTTATGTAGAAAAGTTAGATTTATACTTTTTTATGACTAAAAATGTGTAACATGAGATTAAAACTAGCTAGTAGTTAATATTTGAAAGATAATCTCTAGCTCATGGACAGTAGCAGGTTTCTAACTCATGAGTTTTATAATCAGATATCAAATTGAAAATACAAATACTCGTCTCATTTTCATACCAAGTCGTTTCTTATTAAACGCTTAAAAGAATTATTAAATCTCATTTTCATATATCAACTCTATCATGTCAATTTAAAAATAAAGTCTTACATATATTTTCTTGAGTTTTTCACGGTCAACAGGAAGGTTAACATGTTGCAATTGTCAAAAAGCACTGATTAAAAAGTTGTACCACCAACTTTAAGAAAAGGACATAATAGAAAGATTGATTTCATTGATCGTATATTTTCAGTTTAGAGATGACAATAAATTTCATGACATAATATGCTATTTCACAACCTGAAAATATATGCTATTTCATAAGTTATTTACAATGTATATACCAAATTCAATATTAAGCATGACATTAATATCAATATACTTTAATGTGCTTATTTTTATTCGACAGAGAATTATCACTGATCGAAGAACCCCAACCACCCATGAAGTGAGCCACCTCAACCAGTGGCGGAGCCAGTTGAAAAATTCAGGGGTATTCTTAAATTTTTTTCCCAATGACGTTCATACAATAATAAAAATAACACAACAAAATTAAAAAATACCTCATAGATTTGTCCTCTATGTTATCTCATAGCTTAAAATCAAAGATTCAGGGGTATCATTTTAATTGTTTAAGGATATCCTTATACATAAAACCGAAGAATACATATATTTTTTACACCTCGCAACAAAATTTCACTCGTAGCCCGGGCTACCCTGCCCTCTTAGTATGTCCGCCCATGACCTCAACCACAGTGCTCAGAAGCAAACCTCTTAAGGTGGGAAAAAAACCTTCAGAATCAGTATTTAAACCTCAAACCTATAAAACCTCAAACTTTATTCATCAGATAAATATAAATACCGATATATTTATATGTCTCTCTAATAGAATAACGAAAAATGAAAAAAACTTATGTGATATCTTTTCAAAGTCTCTCGTTTATGTGGCAATATTATTTTAGAGATTCTCTTACAATAATAGTTTTTTCTAAAATATTTGTATAAAATATATTATAATAACACTATTACATTTTGGTCACATAATATTTAAAAAAACTTCGAAAAATTAATTAACAGTAGTTACATTTTCAAAAATATATTACTAAGGGTGTGCACGAGTTAGTTTGTCTATTTTATAGGACATAAAAATAAAACTTATGAATAAAGTTGGTAATAACATGCAATTAAAGACCTCAGTGTCATACAACGAACACTTAATTCTCTTTAATTTGAGTAAAATATTGTTATACTACAAAAATATTTTTTTAAAAAAAATGAATTTTGTGTTCCGCACCGGTTTACCACGGTTTTGTCTTAAAACTGATTGGAACTGTCATGAATATCGTTAAAATCACCACTTAAGTATCTTGTTCCCAACCGTAGCGGGACATTAAACTAGTTTGAGATAATATATACATATGGTATTATTAAAAAAACTAAAACAAAATATATTAATATATTACCCGCATATACTAAAAAACTAAAATAAGTTAAATACTGCATGTGTTTAAGTTGTTAAAAACTTGTATTGCTAGAATCATAGAATTGATGAAGTGTAGTCATGAAATTTTAAGGTGATTTTAACATCTTGTTTAGGGTAATGAGTATTAAAACGGGTAACATTTAACAACAAAATATCTTATAAGGGATATTGGTACATGCAAACATAACTGGTGTTAGGTGACGGATACACGACTGGTATGTACAAGACATGATTTTACAATAATCGCATACAAAACAATATGTACGTGTGGACATGCCTTGAGTTTAATTGAATAAAATTGTGATGTTTGAATCATGCATTTTAAGTATTGCATGTATTTTAATTCTTATAGTTTAATGCAATATATATTGAGATACGATCTTGAGTTATATATTACGCCAATTAAGACTACATTTTCTTGCGTTTTTCATGGTCAACCAGAAGGTAACATGGTGCGATTGTTAAGAAAGCATTGCTTCTATAGCTTTACAACCAACTTTTACGATTTAGGTTTTAGTTTTTAAAATTTACGTTTTCAACTCATTATGTTTTTTTTTGTTTTTCATTATGTATTTACAGTATTTTCTTGAATTTTATTCTTTATGATTTATGGTTTAGTGGTTAGTATTTGATGAGCCAGTTCCAGCGCCGTTAAAATGGGTTCGATCTAAACTCGTTTAAGCCGTTTAACGGATTTAATTTTTTTTTTCTTCTTCTTCTATATTTTCTAACAAAAACTTATTTTTAATACAACTTTACCCATAAATGAGTAATTATTATAAACACAAAAGGATAATGATCAAAACTTTAGTGTTCTTTTTCATGCCTTTCTTTTTGTCAAAACTTACTAATGATTCCAATTTTCTTTCACTTTTAGATGGTTCTAGGTTGCTATACTTGTTTTTTTTAAAATTTGGCTTCTTGTAATCGTGGTTGCCATTAACAAAAGATTATGCCTTTTTTAATTGTAATTAACAATGACCCTTTATAGTCTATAACAAGAACATGATTATTTGGTTTTATACATTACTCTATGACCATTAACTAAGAATGTAATAATACATATATAGAGTTAAAAAGCATGTGGGTTAAAATCAAAATTACTTAAAAAGTAACAAAATTATAATATTTATCTAGTTGAAAAGATCAGAACAAAATTATAAAAAATAGTGAAATATTAAAAGATGTTTGGATTATATAAAATTAATAAAAATAATATTCATTAGAAAAAGGGTCATGACATAGTTTTTTTACCCTTAATAATTACTATTAGTATCTTCAATTAAAAAAGAAACTGCTTATAAATCAATCTCAACTTAATTTGATCTGAGACCCATATTTGATATACCCTCGATAACATTATCAAGAAGAAGCAATTGAGCTCGCTTCCTGTCAAATGAAACAAGGATGATGACAAAAGCTTAGATTTTTTATGTCTCATATTCTAATTCCGTCTCGTGGAGAGGGAAGGAGATTCACAATGATGGATTTCTTCTTTGATAATATTATTGAGTGAGTTATGCTTGAAACTTGAAAAACAATACAGACAGTTGATATTTCGTCTCAGAAAGACTCACTCAGTTATTAGACCAGAATTAAACACCGTTAAAAAAAATAACAAGAAAACCAAACCCATTTATACTTGGATTTAAATTAAACATCATCTTACATATAACAAACTCTTTAGGATCATAAACGTCAAAAGTATACTTAAGGGGGTAAAGTTGTTCAACAACATATACTAAAAGGCAAAACACGTAACTTTAATTACGTTTCCAAATTTATTTTCATTTCACCCCCTTTGCTTCCAGAATCATCATCCCCATTTTTAACCCCTCTTTCTCTCTCTACACTTTCTCTCTCTATATAAATTATATATACACATACATACGGCTCTACACACAACGCGTGTGCATTCAAACAACTACTTATATCCATCCACGTACAATCCCTAAATCAATTACAACTTTGTTCAGTAAAGTGTTTGATCGATCGGTTCTGTTCGGTTGTGTTGTGTAAGGTTTTACTCAAATAATTTCATATCCAATTTCATTTCGTTGATTTAGAGTGATCGATGGAGGTTGGAGTCGATATTTCATCGGAGAACGGAGTTGCGATGGAGTTTCCGGTGGTTGACGGTGCAGGATTATCATCGCCTCCGACTTTGCCGCCGAGGCTTCGCCGGAGACTCACGGAAACAAAAGCGTGTACATCAAGTGTTGAAGAGATTGAAGCTAAGCTTCGTGATGCAGATCTTCGTCGACAGGTTGTTTTTGTAGTACTTGATTAATCAGTCTAATAGTCAGGATTTGATTTGTTCTTGTTTTCAGTTTTCGTCTGTGAAAAAAATTTGGTGAAATTTTAAGGTGTTAAATTATTGGTTAGATAAAGAGTATTAAATTCTGTGAGTTTTGTAATTATTTTGTTGAATTTTACTTGTGTTTATTTTTGTTGTGGAAGATGAAACTTGTAGAAGAAGTTGTTTAGAAAAGTACGCAAAGTAAACATGTGCTTAAGTTTTACTAATTACTGATTAGGGGCGTCTAACAGCAGATTATCATCTAATAAAAAATTACATGCTTTTTTATGAAGTAAAAGTTACGTCAGCATCTTTTCATCCATGTTTTTTTTTTCCTTTTTGTTGTTGAAGGCTGTCCTTGAGTTAGGTAAGGTAGTTGGTTCAGAATTTTTACACATGGTGAATCTTATGACTCTAAAGTTTTGTTGGTTGATATTCAAAGAATTGAATAGAAGATGAGATAACTGGGAACCGAGTTTCATGTAGTTTTACTAATTAACAGCCTAAAAGTTGTATTAAATTATTGTTTAATATTTTTCTCTTCTTGCCAATTATTTAGGTGAATTGAATTTGACTTGCTGATTTTGTTATTTGTTGATTTTGATTGTTTGCAGAAATTTTATGAGCATTTATCAAGCAAGGCGCGGCCAAAGCCCAGGAGTCCTCCGCAATCTGCTTATGAGGAAAACCTTGGTCAACGTCTTCAGGCAAAGCTCCTGGCTGCTGAACAGAAAAGGTGAAATTTTTACAAAATATTATCCTGTTTACTTTTTTAACTATGCAAAACCACTTAAGCTATTTTTTTAAATATGACCTCTGATTGTGACATATTTCTGTCTTTTAGGTGCTAACACAAGTTGCATTTGTTCCATGTGAACTTTAGGTTATTATCTATTAAGTGCCCACTATTTGGCAGCTTTTGTTTGACAATTTTGTTCATAACTGAATGATTAAGTGCCCACTATTTGGTGGCTCTTTTTGACAGTTTTGTTTAAAACTGAATGATCAAGTGCCCACTATTTGGTGGCTTTTTTTGACAGTTTTGTTCATAACTGAATGATTTGTGTATATGGTTGAACCTCTCCTCTTGTTTGTTTGTCTTTAATTTTAGACCTCAAGTTTATTAAAATATTTTTGAACTATCAGATCAAGCATTTTAGCGAAAGCTCAGTTGCGTCTAGCTAAGCTGGATCAGTTGAGGCAAGCAGCCAGAACAGGGGTAGAAGTGCGTGTTAAGAAAGAATGTGCAGAGCTAGGGACAAAAGTGGAGTCACGTGTAAAGCAAGCAGAGACAAACAGAATGAGAATTTTGAAAGCCTACAGACAAAGAAGGGCAACATTAAGGGAGAGATCATCGCAATCTCTTATAAGAAGGATTGCTCGAGAGAATAAGTATAAAGAACGTGTTGTTGCTGCTATTTCTCAAAAACGAGCAGCAGCTGAGAAGAAAAGATTGGAATTACTAGAAGCTGACATGGAAAGGGCACATGCTAGGCTTTTACAAGTAAGAAAGGTAGCCAAATTAGTGTCTCAGCAGCGAGAGATTGAAAGGAGGAGATTAAGAGAGAGTTTGGAAGATAAATTACAAAGGGTATGTAGAGCTTTTGTTTTATTGTTCCCAGCACTCATTTTGGAGATGGTAATTTTTGACCTGATTATCAAATGGGTAATCATATAAAAATGTCTGCCTTGACCTGTTAGCCATCTCTACTCATTATCTGCTTCTGGGACATGTATCTTACAGAACTTATTTGGGCAATGTGCATGTATTCAGGCAAAGAGACAGAGAGCAGAGTATTTAATGCAAAGAGCAAAACTACATACTTCTGTAGGTGGTAATTGGACAAAGGAAATGCAGAAGCAAGCTGACCATCTTTCTACAAAACTAGCAAGGTACGTCCGTCTGCTAAAAGGGAACTTTTGACCTTTGTGTGTCTTAGATATGGGATATGTGAAGTCAGTTTTATAAGGATAATGTAAAGTCAGTTTTATGTGTTATATAAAGAATGTTTTTGTTGAACACTTGGTTTTCTTGCATCTGCTAGGTGCTGGAGAGAATTTCTTAAGAGGAAGACCACCTTTGAACTGGCCAAAAATTACTCTGTTCTAAACATCAATGAAGATCATGTTAAGTCAATGCCATTTGAGCAGTTTGCACTCCTGATTGGAACCCCCTCTACACTTCAGACTGCAAAGGCTTTATTTGAACGCCTTGAGATCCGTTACAAAGCTGTAATAAGCACTGCATGCGGAATCAATTTCAATGGTCAGAGTGACATTGATCACCTCCTTAAACGAGTTGCTTCACCTAAAAGGAGAACCACACCAAGAACCCCTGCCCGCACTAGACACATAAAGAAAGCAGGTCCTGCCAGATCAGTCTCCAAGACACCTGTCAAGCTTTCAAGGTACCAAGTCAGAGTTGTGCTATGTGCCTACATGATTTTGGGTCATCCTGATGCAGTTTTTAGTGGTCGAGGGGAACGTGAGACCGCTTTAGCTGAATCGGCTAAGAAGTTTGTTCATGAACTTGAGTTGTTGATAAATATAATACTACAGAAATCTGGTGAAGAATCCAGCGACAAACCCATGTTTAGGTCACAACTGGCAGCTTTTGACTCGGCATGGTGTGCCTACCTTAATAGTTTTGTGGTCTGGAAGGTTAAGGATGCTGAGTCATTAGAAGAGGATCTTGTGCGGGCAGCATGCCAGATGGAAATCTCTATGATGCAAAAATGCAAGATGACACCTGAAGGAGATAATGATGCTGATCTTACACATGATATGAGAGCTATTCAGAAGCAGGTTTTAATTCTTTCTATTTTTATGAGAATGGAAAAATGAAGAATTTTGTATTAATAATTGGCGTACTGAATGCAGGTTACAGAGGATCAGAAACTGTTAAGGGAAAGAGTAATGCATTTGAGTGGAGATGCGGGGATTGAGCGAATGAGGAATGCTCTTTCTGACACACGAACAACATACTTTAATGCAATGGAGAATGGTAGTCCAGTTGGTTCACAGATTGCACGTATACCGCCATCTTCATCCTTACTGGCAACCCCGACTAACGATTCAGACAAAGAGAGCAAAGTTGAAGAGCCTAGCCGTGTGGTCCGTGCCCTATTCAAAGATGATGATTCCAAGCCACTGGTAAAAGACGTTGGCTCCTCTGCTGCTAATATTAAATCTCCAGAAAATCATTCTGAGATGGTCAGCATGGAGAATGAGTTGATTGTGAATGAATTTGTTCACGGGCAACATTATAATTCATCTGCCAATGGTGCTGTTGAAGACCAAACTATGGTCAAGGTTAGTTGCTTCCTTTCTCTGTATATGCTATTATTTGGCTAGTGATCAAATACCTAAAGTACCCCTTATGACTCACAGATACGAGAAACGATGGAAAAAGCTTTTTGGGACGGGATCACTGAATCTATACGAGAAGACAGTTATGATCGTGTTGTTGAACTGGTGAAGGAAGTGAGGGATGAACTTTGTGAAATGGCTCCTCAGAGTTGGAAACAAGAGATAATTGAAGCAATTGATGTGGATATTGTTTCTCAGGTAAACAAATATCACCTGTTGGGATTTCTGCAGTTTTTACTCTTTTATTTGCCTAGGTTGCTGAAACATGTGTTGGCATCTTCTTCATTTGTGTAGTTGTTGAATTCTGGGAGTTTAGACATGCAGTATCTTGGAAGAATCATGGAGTTTTCATTGGTAAGCCTGCAGAAGCTTTCTGCTCCAGCAAATGAAACTAGTCTCAAAGAGGCTCACCAGAAAGTTTTAAGTGAGCTAGCCGATATATGCCGAGCAGATGATTCTAATCATTCATATGCTATAGCATTGGTTAAGGGCTTACGTTTTGTTCTGCAAGAGATACAGGTCTATATCTGTTTTGTGTGTAATTTGTTTTATCTTTTCATTCATACTATGTTATGTGAGTTCTCGCTGAACATGCAAACTCTCATCTTGTGTGCAGGTTCTGAAGCAAGAAATTAGTAATGCTCGTATTAAGATCATGGAACCATTACTGAAGGGGCCTGCTGGTTTGGAGTACCTAGGAAAAGCATTTGCAAAGCGATTTGGTCCACCATCTGATGCAACATCTCGCCTTCCGTTGACCATGAGATGGCTTTCATCTCTAGGGCCCACCTATGCTCAAGATTGGAATGACCACAAACGGGTTCTTTTAGGCTTGCAAGATGGTGAACCATCAGGGAAGCCCGTGCTTCCTCCCACCACTCTTAGAACCGGTGGAAACAGCTTCTCAAGTGGATTGCAAACTTTAACACCTGCATCTGTAGTAGACGCTGCAGGTAAATCTACTAGTCATTCAGTCGGTTTGATATACATATTTTTTTAAAAAGAAGTTAAGTTTGATCCAAAAAATTGTGTTGCTTCAGATAATCATCAATTCCCCGAGTGCAAGGGAGAAAAACGTGATTTACTAGTGAGGCTCGGTTTGCTAAAACTAGTGAGTGATGTTTATGGTGTGACCCAAGAAGACTTGCCTGAAACATTGAAGCTTAACTTCCTCAGGCTGAGGATGGTTCAGGCTCAACTCCAGAAGATCATTGTCACTGCTACCAGGTTGGCTGTCTAACCGCCCAATATTAGTTGTTGATTTCAATCCATTTACTTATGAACAGATCAATTTGGTTTCTGTTATTATCCCAATGATGTTTAATATCTGACAGAACATTTGATGTATGCAGCATTCTTGTCCTTAGACAAACACTTGTAATGGAGCGAATGGTTTCAAGCCCTGAGGACATGGAAACCACAATACAGAAATGCTCAACCGAGCTTTTGCGAGTTCTGGACACAGTAGAGAATGCTGGACTTGAGGAGATTGTTGAAGTTCTGAGCAACACCACAGAAGGTCTTGATAAAACCAACGATCCTACAAAGACAGAGTCAAGAAGACTGGTGATGGCAAGAATGCTAAGGAAAAGTGTACAAGCCGACGATCCTGTTTTTGTGAAGGTGTCGCAGGCGGTGTATTTAGCTACTAGAGGTGTTGTGCTCGGTGGCAGTGGAGCCCATGGAAGGCAGGTGGCTGAGATGGCGCTGCGTCAAGTGGGGGCAGCTGTTCTAGCAGAGAGGGTGGTGGAAGCCGGGGCGGTGTTGGGAGTGATGGCGAGTGTTACCGAGATTGTTCATGGGCCGTGGTATGATCGGTTGATTGAGAACGTGTGACCAGCTGCTGCATTCGAGTGTAGCTTGGTTTGTGTATGTGTACATAAATGAAATGATAAATGTGGTTTGTGTAGTGACTTCCACAGTAGCTTGATTTATTATGTAGTGATTTGAATAGTGCATGTAAATAGGGGTAATGTTATGTATAAAGTGGTCACTAGATCCATGTATGTAAAGGGAATATGATTGAATGAATAAAAGGAACAGTCTGGCCGTTGATATTGTTATTTTGTTTCCAACCATGCATACATACCGCGTGTACTTAATTTGCTTGATCTCGTTTCAATCATCTACGTTGTGTTTGGTTCAATTAACCTCATTTACAAACCACGCTAGCGCAATCAACTCGATTTGACTTGGTTTCCCCGTTTGGTTTCTGAAAGAGCCTTGGCTTATTTTGGGAGTCGTAAAGAGGATATGAGAACATTAATGATGTTTTTTCGGATGTACACCATTTTTATAAAAAAATTATACCGGATACGCGCAGAGTTACTTACATGTGATATATCACACCAACTGCCCATTTAAAAGAAGAGAGGTTCAATTAGAAAGTATCTATTTGATACAAAGTGTAACAATGACACAACGGTAAAGAAAAGATACAACGACACATTAAAAATATTATAACTCACAATTTAAAACGAATTTCAAAAAATTGCTTCGAAGATCTTGTTCTCCATGTCGTCCTCTTTTATTAAAAAAACGAGAAAAAAAATCAACCTTTTCATTGTCTTTTTTCTTTTACTTTCATTGTGTCTTTTTTTATGTTAATAATTTACAAAAGACACAATAGAAGTAAAAAAGAAAAGAGAATGAAAAGTGAACATTGATTTTATTATTTTTTCGTTTATATTTTTATGAAAGACATGGGGAACAAGTCTCCAAATCACTTTTTTTAAATTCGATTTAATTTGAGTTATGATTTTTTTTATTCTCTATTATGTCTTTTTATATAATTGTGTCATTCTCACAAACCGGTAGCAAATGCTTTCATCATCCTAAATCAAGCTATCTAAACAAGTAAATGTAATTAAAACAATTGGTTTTGAATAATCATTAACCATTCTTACTGCATTAACTGTTCGTAAGTCGACTTGTTTTGACCCTGATTCAGTCTAATGCTTCAACATCCTAATTCAAACAATTGAAGGTTTTTAAATAATAAAATTTGTATATTCATATGTAACGTATTAACTGTTAGTGAGTGTACCCAACTCGACCCGTTTTGACCCAAACTTAAATTTAGCATGTTACCCAACCCCTCTGACCTGCCCATTTTACCACCTACAATGGAGACAAAAGTATGCATCACCAAAAAGAGTAGATAAAAAGAAAGAGTTTTGCTTCATAAGTTGGAAATTACAAAGAACAACAGATGTTCACATATGAACCACATAAACTTCTAAGTTCTAATAACCTATTTAATGTTACCAAAAAGGTAGCACTATTCATCCATCATGCTGAGGAATGTCCTCATGATCCAAATCATCATCGTCGTCGTCATTGCCAAGATAACGAACAGCACTAGGATCGGTTGTAAATTGTAATGCATGGTCCCTCTGACACGCACTTCATAGAACAACCAGGGCTTGCAACAAAATCAAAAACGTCCGCTGGATTCCCATTTGAATTACTACTGCTGTCGTGATTGCTTATGGTGTAATATTCATTGAGGGTGGTCTCAATGGTCTCCAGTACTTTATCCCCATACTTGCTTACTTTTGCCCTGTGTCATAACTCACCTTGTTATAAATATTTCCAACACAAATGACATAATCATATTTACCTTTAAACTTGGAGGTACCATATGACCTCCATAACTTATATAAAAATTGATTCTCATGTGTATATACTATATAACTTAAAAATAATTGTGTTTTATGCATTAAGATGAATACCTAAACAAACGTACCCAGTAAAATCTTACTAATAATATCAACCCTTGAATCCATGCTCCCAATTTTGTTTGATTCAAAATTGTTGTATTGTGGCCCCACACCAACGCCCCGACCCATTTGTAAAATACACTCAACCTACCCTTTTACCAACTCATACTCATATTCGACTACTTACTTGCCAATGCCATTAATCTCAAGAAGCTCTTCTTTAGTTCTGGGGATCCTGTTGCAGATATGTTGCAGGGTAGCATTCCTAAATCATTAAAACAAAATGACAGTTTTTTTTATCATCAAATATAATATGCAAGTATGATATCATAAAAGAAAATATACGAAACAGGCCTTGTTTTCAATATAAGAGTTACATCCTATAATAACAATAAAGATAAAAACTCACCCGAAGATATGATATGCCATGACCCCTTCCCCTGCTTCCTTAACAAGAAGGGTTCGAAGCGTCCGCAAAGCAGAGTATAATTTGGTATAAAGATTCTACACAGATGAAAATAGTTATAGTTACAAGAGAAATTTTGACCCGTTAGTTATATATTAAATTTAGCAAGATACCATGTCCACTTCTGGTTGAGTTTGAGCAAGGGTGTCTACATAGAGAAGACTTTGTTTGGATGATGTTAATAACCCCTTTGCTGGAGTAGTTGTGTCTGTTCTACTAGACTTAGATGTTTTGATGGCACATGGAAACCTACATGAAACAAATTGATGTTAACTGATCCAAAAAAATATGACAAAAAGAAAATGTACTGTGTGAAAGACATATGATGTACTTTAGAATTATGGTCTGCCTGCCTGCAAGTAAATTAGAGGCCTTCTTTTCATTTACCTAAAAGACAATTAAGGAATAGCAACGGTCAATTTATTAACGTGACAAAAAAGCATAGAGCATAAAAAGATTAATAGTAGCCTTACTGTCAAAACATAGATGATAAGTTTTATTTTTTTAATGGCAAACTTCTTTTAAAATTTTTATAAGAGAAGATGATTACTATAAACTCAGGATTATAGTATTGAAACCCTCACTTTTAGGTTTGATGAAACATATCCATAATAATCACTTCTTTTAACAACTTCTATAAGAATCTCCTCGACAACAAGATGATGTAGGACACGTAAAGCTTCTCCTTTAGCGACACTTTTTCCAGCTCCATGCAAACTTAAGGTGTTGTGTTCATACTTTTTTACCTGCATTTTAATGTTTGTCGAGTGTAGAAAACTTCAGATAAAAAAAAAATTAAAAAGTATATATGTTAATGGCATCAGGGAGTCTTACAATTTGGCTCAAGGAACCCCTATAGACTTCCAAAATATGAGATGCTGAGGATTGTTGTTGGACAGATTTCACTAATTCAACCTGCAAGATACATATTAACTCAGCAAATATCATGATAATAGGCGACAACTTCAAAAAAATAGCATGTGATGTAATTAAAGACAATTTGTTGAGGATTTTGATTATAATTATAACATGTTATGTAATCATAATCATATTAACTACTTTAAAAGTTCAAACATATGGCCAACAAATTGTTGAGTGTTTAGGGGTCAATCCTAACAGGATGTTTCATCCCATACTAACAAAAATCCTGCTACCCATCCATGTGACCCTTTAATGATGACCAATAACTAACCAGATTATATTCATATAGAACAGCCATATACTAACACTTTTGTGAAAATACAATAATAGAAAATAAGTTCTAGATGATCAAAACCAAATGTTTTGCTATCTCTGTAACGTCCTTCTCAACAAGGTTTTGGGCCGTGAAACAGTTATCACAAGTTTTCCTGCAGCTGACAGGATCAAACTTTTCACCAAAATGAATAAGCTGTAGAAAACGGCGACAGTCGACATCGTTCTCGCAGTAATTGACCTGAGGGAAATAAAAATTGCTTAAAGTTCATACATCACAGTATTAATACAATAGTACCAGCCGGCTAATATCATCAATGTAACAATGGGTTAACAATAATATGAAAAATACCATGCGCAAAAGGTTCTCGGTGTTAGTTTCCAGTACCCTTCCAGAATTTACATTAGAGCTTTCCTCCGTAGAACAATTACTATTACTAAGCATATGCTTGACCCGAATCTTCAAAACCAGCAATGTGCAGGCATGAATAACATAAATTGTAAATCCAAGTAAAAAAAGTATCAATAAAAGAATAAGGTGGTTAACAGCTTACATAATCACTATAACTATAATACAACACACATGAAGAACGCTGTCCATCTCTACCTGCACGTCCACATTCCTATTCCATGAAAAATAAAAATATGTTGATTAACTCAGTTACTGTAAGGCATGAAGTGGTAGTCGGATCAAAAAATATACCTGGTGGTACCCCTCAATGGATTTAGGAAGAGAATGATGAATGACAAACCGAACATCTGGTTTATTGATACCTGAAAAAAATCATGTTAGGACATTATGGTTAAATACTAATCATCTAAACAACAACCAAAAGACTGGATTGTCATACCCATTCCAAAAGCCACTGTTGCACATATTATATTAATCTCATCTTTACTCCACATATTTTGAACTGCTGCACGTTTATCATGGTCCATACTGGCATGATAATACGCGGCTTTATGCCCAAATTCCTGACAAAAATAATATATTCATCCACAAGTAAACTTAACATTTCTAATTATTAATTAAGAGCATGACAAATGAATATAAGAATGAACCTGCAACTTTTCAGCAATTTTTTCACAGTCCTTTCTTGAAAGACAATAAATGATTCCACATTCATCAAAATGGTTGTCCTTTATGAACTTGTCCATATCCTCCACACACTTTTTTGTTTTAGGGATAACTGAATACCTATTATATCGACATGTTTAGAAGGTCAACACCTTAAACAGCCCGTTGAATCTAAAGTCAGCTCATACCTTAAATTTGAGCGGTTGAAACTTTGTCGGAAAATAGTACAGTCAACAAGACCAAGAGCCTGCACTACATCTTCTTTGACACGGGCTGTGGCAGTAGCAGTTAATGCCAACATGGGTGTTTTTGGAAACTTTTGCTTCAAGATACCAAGACTCTATACAAACTAACCTTATTCAATAACCTGAAAATACTCAAAAGAAATAATCAAGTCCAAGATCATAAATACTTAAATACCTGGTAATCTGGTCTGAAATCATGTCCCCATTGGCTAACACAATGAGCTTCATCAATGACAACTCTATCTAGTAATTCTCGTGCATATAAGTTTTCTAATTGACGTAACAAAGCATCACTTCTGTATCCACAATATTGAATCGTTAGTTGGCAACGTAAAAATAGTAAACAATCAAAATTCAAATACTAGATTATTAAGAAACACTTACTGTGCTACTTTTTCAGGGGTAACATATAATAGTTTGTATTTACAACGTCCTGAGCATAGCTCTCTGAGAACTTCTTGCTGCTCAATCCATTCCATATGTGAACTTAAGTAGGCAGCAGGTATGTTTGCCTGTAGTGTATTTAAGTTTAAAAACTCAGTATAAAGATCCCAATGCAGATGAATATGAAATTGTCAATATGCACAGAATTTCAATGAATACCTGCAATAAATGCATTATTTGATCTTGGATCAGAGAAACAAGGGGTGAGATTACAATAGTCACGCCTGGAGAAATCAGAGCAGGTAGCTGCAAGGCGGTGGTGCAAAACACATTCAAACACTCCACAATAGAATTTCAAGTTTGAGTCGACCACTATTTAGCATCAAAAGATGTGATTCCATAGTTGATATAGAAAAAAATTGGACTACAAAATTTTAATTTATTCTCTATAGCAGTATAACCTCTGTTAGCAGACAGGTATGGCGGTGTCTAGTATGCTAGAATCAGAGATGGAATACAATGGTTCACTCCACTGGAATTAAAAATATATATATAAAAAAAAGAGTTGTTAATTTGGTCTGATGGAATGGACCATTCGCAAGCAAAAGAAATGTGATTCACTCCATCTTATTGATTTTCATTGCATGGGTGGAGTGGTTTTTATTCCAATGAAAAATTACAATGGAACTCGGTACTATTTATTTGATCATCAGTTAAATAAATATGTCAACTTTCAAGACATTAACTAAATTGCCTTTTTGGTATTCCCTAAAATGATAGAAAATATACCTCTATATTATATCTTGATTGGGATTCTAATGAACTTTCATTATGTATATTCTTTAATATTGGTATAATATATAAAATAACTTTTAGGCTTTAACTAAGCAGGGTATAACGTAGAGATATAAAAATCATAAGACCATCAATTTCCTTCATAAGTAGTATGATGACTCATTCAATTCCTATAAGTTAATCAAACATGATACTGGAATGCAATTATCCATTTTATTATCATGTTTATTCCATTGCCATGTCATTTCCAAATTCATTTGCAGTCAATCATTCACTATATGTATATATACTAGCACCAAAGTCAACAGAAGATCGTATGACGTACCTGATATGTAAGGCTCTTTCCACCACCAGTTGGCATCAAGACAAAAACATCATTTCTACTCATTGTCGCATTAATCACCTCTCTTTGGTTGGGACGGAAAGAATGATTCCCAAACACTTTCTTGTTATTAGCCTGAAATCAGAATCATCGTACCATTATCATGACCACTAGAGGTGGCAAAACAAGCAAGACAAACAAGTTGGGCGACCCGTAAAAATGAGTAAGTTGATCCGGTCAAGTTGAACTGAAACAATCTTTGCCCTGAAAAGTTTAACTTTCCGATAAAAGTACATGTGTAATACACACTTTTGGCAATTTTCAACCACTTGATTCCTTTTCAGCTAACTGTTTCTCTAATTTACCTGTTTAACCCTTGAAGCGACCCTTCCAAAAGTAATGGATCAAAACTTCTACCTCTAACACCACTAAATCAGACCTATGCAAAAAAGCCAAACAATGAAAATGGTACAAACCTCCAGCTTTTTGGTCCATGGAAAATCTCTCTTGCTCCATTTCTCATCATCTGAACCTTCAATATAATTAACTTCAACATACTTTCGGATATAATTCCTCTCAATGGGAGCTGAAAAATCACCAAAGTTACCCACTGAGGAACATGAAAATGCTGATGAGTCCCACTTATTATTATTCCCATCAGTCTTGTTATGCATGTAAAATTGATCATCCAGTCTAATAGGATCCATCCTTGCAGAAAACGATAAGGGAGTTGCATACTGTAAAGCTCTAGCAGTTGTAACTGTATATGCAGAAAAGTTTGATTTGCATTCTTCATTTTCTATCAAAATGTATTTCTCAAGATGTTTGATCTGCTTATTCAACTGCAACCTATCTTTACGAAGTTTTTCTATTTGGTCTGAATCCAAATTACCATCATCATCAAGAAGATCATTTGATATGGAAATAAGCATATCCTTCATAACTTGCAAATGGGTGGCAGCTTCTGGGCAAGCTCCTAGCTGAAACAATTTTAGAATCAGGTCCAGAACCTTCCATAGAATAATGTGAAATTTGTTTTAACAAAGTTTTAGATTACATGCCTTAAAACCGTGTTCACATTCCACACATAGCTCTTGAGGTAAACTTGTATCCTCACATGCTACAATATTGTTTCTTGCAGCTGGAGTGAAAGGTAAAAAACTTGAGACTGATGCCCGTGGTGTGCAGATTGATTGGGAGCTTTCTGTAATCATTTGATCCACGTCAAATTTCTGCAATTTAGAATTAATTAAAAAATATTACAAAGATATTATTACATGCATAAAATTGAATTAAAAACTCAAGGTTCATTTTTCTTATCATCCTTACGGCTTTTATGTCCTTTCCACAAACATTCTTAGTATCATCCCTTCCAAACTTAGTTACAGAAGTGGTAACTGTTGCAAATGACTCGGTCACAAGCCCAGGATTACTATTTTTAAGACTAATATCATCTTGATTTTGGTCTGCCAGAGTAGGTCCTGTAAATTTGTGATTCGTATCAGAAGATGCTTGTTGAGTAGCTGTTTCGAGATCTTGAACGGAGGCAGCATCCCCGTCCTTTGCCACTGGCCGGCTTTTACCAGGATTTGTATAGTTTCTAGAAGACAGATTGAGGTTGGAAAGAGCATGCCAAGCCTGCCAAAAGCTTATATATTTTTAAAATTGAACTACTGTTTTTAAGGGTAAAAGATCAAATGATGTGTTACCTTCTCGACTTGTGAACTGTGTGCAGTTTTGACGTTTTGAAATTTACAAGAGAGTGATCTGGAACAAAGAAAAGAAAGGCAGAACCGCAGAATCACAAACTTAATATAACCACACAGAGTTAATCAAGAATAACTTCTTAAAGTATTTCTTTTGCCTACAAATATCAAATTACACAGCAAATAAGTGCTTTGAAAGATGTACACCTTCTGTCCCAAAACATACAATCCACACAGATCAAGGATCATGTTAACCGAATTCAAAGTTTCTCAAACAGCATGTTTTTTAGCACAAATGAGTGCTTGCTGCTTGCGTTTCAGTTTGAGCAATGCAACATACCTTACAGTTGCAGCCATATCTTCTTCAACGGAACGTTTTTGTGGTGACAAAGAGAAAAGGAAGTTACATTTCAGAATCTTGTCATGGCCCCACGAATTATCATGTGATTTGGCATGTTGACGCCAATTACTTCTCATAGACTTGTCAGCATTTCCACCACAACTGCTTCTACCAAACACCATCCACAAAGATTAAAGGTGATCTTGAAGTAAAAAAAACAAAGAGAAAAAGAAGTAGAGTTAAATAGTTTACCTCCCTAGTGCATGCTCTAAGTCACTCATTGATATGTCCATCTACCTATTACTAACTTCTTCCTACTGGTAAAACAAATCAAAAACCAAAATAGCATATCACACTTAATACCATATATGACACATCAAAATACCACATAAAAAGCAATCACAAAACTAACAGACCAATTTATGCAAACTGATATCAATTTCTCAAATGTCATTATTTCAAGTTGCATACATCGAAATAGAAGGCAAACAAGCACCAAGTTGCGCGGCTAGCCCTTTTTGAATAGCAAAACCTAGTCCTTTAAAAATTGCATTACTATGAATGACCAGTTGGACTCAACTAAGTAGCTCCACAGCCTCGGGATCTAGGAAACAAAAAGTATCAAATGCAAACGGTGTAAACACGTGTTGGTTGACAAGACACGTTTTCTCATGTTTAGCCACTTTGCATGAATCGGCTTTTAATACGAACATATAATCCCTAGGAGCAATTATCACAACTGATTATATAATCATAGAAGATAAACTTAGTTATCACTCATAAGATTAACAAAATTGGCTAGTACACATCAACATACATTAACATATAACCATAGATCCACATGAAAAAATTCTATATCAACAAATAATTTTGCATAATCTGTTGTCGTAAAATAAAACCTAATACATAATCGAAGATAGATTCATGTATACGAGTGTAAGTGGAAGTGTCAGTCAGAAACTAGCACGTTAGATGATCAATATGTGGCATCGGCGACGGTGACGGTGGCGGTGGCGGAAGAGATATTTCTGAAATCAAAGGGTGGAGTGTAGTGGCGGGATTAAACGTAGTTATCTTGAAATTTTGAAAATTTAAAATACCAGGTTCGAATAAAACAAACAAATGATCCGTCAAATACACGTAAATCACGATTGAAAATAATATGTAATAATATAAATTAGAGTAAACTTCGATTTGTCTCTTTGTGGTTTGCCCCAAATAACAGTTTGCATACAAAGGTTTCAAAATTGCAATTTGCCTACTTGAACTTGTCAATTTGTCCCCATTAACTACAACACATTAACTCCGTTAAATATTCCTGTTAAGATTAAGAGTATTTTAGATATTTTACATAAAAACTAATAATAAAATTTATTTAAACTTTTCCATTATATTAGATTCTAACCTATTGAAAGGACTATTTTGTAAATCCATCGTTAAAAATTTAAAATCTTACTTTCTTTCATCAATCGACTCGTAAATCCCTTTCGATCAAAATGCCTAAAACTTCGCTCTTGAATTAGAAAAAACTTAATGGTGTTAATAAAATTTAAAGGCGGAGTGTTGGTTGCCATAATGATAAAAGTTGGGACCGTTACCAGCCAATTCAATAGTTGGGACCGGTAAAAACAAAAAAAATTATAGTTGTGACCGGTAAAAACCAAAAAATGATAGTTGGAACTCGTAGAAACCAATATACCTTAAGGAAATGAGTAAATGACACAATTAGTCCTTTCATATATATAAAAAAGACCAAATACCCAAATATTTCAACAAAATATTTAACGGAGTTAATGGGTTGTAGCTAATGGAGACAAATTGACAAGTTCAAGTAGGCAAACCGTAATTTTAAAACCTTTGTATGCAAATTGTTATTTGGGGCAAACCACAAGAAGGCAAAACGAAGTTTACTCTATAAATTATTATAACAAAAATCAAAATTGAAAACTGTTAAGATTCAAAATCGCTTGTGCACGCTCAGTTATTTAATATTGCATTAAATTACGATCAAAATATTATTTATTTTAAAATGCAAAAAAATTGATTCGTATTGATCTTAAAATTACTTTTTTTTAATTCAAGAAATCTGGCTGTCAAAATTGTCCCACATAAAAAATATATTTTCCCCTTAATTTTACCCCCAAAAGCGTTGATTTATTATATTAGATTTAAGTAAATTTAAACTGAAATCGAATCTAACTTATTTCTATGGTTGTGGTTGAGCGTGTGTACAACAAGGTTCCATAGTTGCATATTAATCCTTACTGTAACATAGCCTTTAAATTGAGAAACGTATAATCAAGAATTCTGAAATCATGAATGTTTCTAAATCAATTCTTTCCATATATAACCAAATTAATGTTCATCTAATAAATATATTTCCTCAAATTTTGCTCATGTTTCTTCTTCCTCCCATTTTCTCGCTCAAATTGCCCCCAAAACCCTGATTTATTATGTAGAACTAGGTTTAATATCCGTGTGTTACACACGGGTTAAATAGTAATATTTATAAAGAAATTATAACCATTATATTTAACAATTTGTAAATATATAACATTTAAGGAGTTGGCTCCATCAACTTGCATGGTGAAAAATTTAGCTAAATTTTACCTCCCAAACTTCCTATTATAGAAAAAAAATCACTCCAAAAATTGCCCCCTAAAAGTTTGATTTATTAGATAGATATGTTATTAATATTTAATCCATTAAGTTTAACAAATTTCCTTTTTTAATGTTTTAGTATTTTCTCATAAGTTTTTTTCTAAAGCTTGATAACACATACTATTTTTCAACTTACTTCCACTTCTTTCTCATTCCACCCTAATGAAACTCTGAAAGGGTGAAACTAAAGGATAGTGAAAAAAATAAATGTTATAGAGTTTTTTTATACAAGTAAATTAAAGGAATGAAAGTAACTAGAAGGAATGTTTTATTACGATTTTATTTCCTAACTTTCCTCTTAAATCGGAAGGAAGTTGATAGAAAGAAAGAATATCATATTAAAATGTTTATTTTCTTTTCCTTCGAACTTCAAACCACGAAATGAATTCACATCTTTTCCTTTTCTTTTCTCTTTTAAATTTCATTTGTTTTTTTTTTCTTCCGTTACTAGACTCGGGAACAAGTGGGCTTTGTGTAGTAGAATATGTGTAGTAGGCAAACCCCCTTAAAGAGTTTTGTGTCATATGGAATCCATGTCACAAATAGGCTTTTTGCTCAAAACATGTTTAGTGGAAAAGCCTCAAAAAGTTCATCCAATGATTATGTAAGAATTGCTTGAATAAGGTTTAAAGAGATATAATTTGTTGGGTAATTAATAGAAATTGTGGTAATGATTGATTGTTGGTTGAAGAAGCCTTTTTCTACAAAACGCATAGCACCATTTTTTGATTAAAAACGCCTAAGGGGTGAGGGTTGGGGAGTTTTCGGGCTCTTTGGGCGTTTTTAAGGGATAAAAAAAGTTTCACTACACGTTGTCTAAAGGAAAATGTTACTTTTACAATACTTTACTTCAATAGTTTTAAAGCATCTCATTTCACAAGTTTTAAAACTCGGACCTCCCCTCTAAATAGAATGTGTTTCTATCAAATAAGCTAGTCTCACATTGATAAAATTAAAAGTTGGCAAAGCATAATTCGTAAAGAGAAAGGAAAAGCCTACTATCAATAAAATAAAAGAAGAAAACAAAAGCTAGAATTGCATGTTTTAAGCCAAGGCTAATTTTATGAAAATAAAAGAAAAGAAACATTATGTATGAACAACTGAATTTCCAATCAGATTTGTAAGCTATAGACACGTGTATGGTTTATGCACACAAAGTCAAAGTATTATGTAATATGCATAGTGATATATGATATGTGATAATGTAATATTGATATATATTGACATGTGATATTAAATATGTGTGTGTTAAAATTATTACGTAATATGCATAGTGATATATGATATATGATATATGATATGTGATAATGTAATATCTGATATATATTGACCTATATTGACATGCAGGGTCGGTCCTGAGAAATTTAGTACCCTGTGCAAACTGTTAAAAAAGGCCCCTCTATATTTTTTCAACGGGATCCAACGACAACGCCCCTGGTAGCGGGGTCAAAAAAGCGGCAACCCCTGGTGGATTAATTAAAATTGTATTGTGACAACCCATAATTCCAGGTGAACACCGTTAACCTCCTTTCGTTGAACTTCGTTAAGTTCTTTAGAAGTTTGGGATTTGTTTAGTAATTTATTAAACTATTTTATAAACTTTAAAATCGATTTAAATAACTCCTAATGTCAAAGGACCAAAGGCGTAAATTGGAAACTAATAACCCAACCCTAACCCCCCATAACCTTCGACGATATCAGCAGCCCTCCACTTTGTTGTTTCTTCTATTGTTACAACGCATACCGTCAAGGGGAGGTGTGGCAGCAGCTCCGTCGACCCCCCCCCCCCCTCCATCTCTCACGCGTCTTTGAGCGCGATCGAGGTAAGCAGCAGCGCAGGGGTAACAGCGGCAAGGATGGGGCGTGGCAACAGCACCGGCGGACGCTTGCAACCACCGGTCACCACTGCCGGCAAACCAGCAGCTCCGACGATCACACAACCATCAGCCTCGTAGACCCGAACTGGTTCTGGTATGATCATGTATCTATAATATCGTTTGTTTTGTTATTCGCCTTTCTATTCGAACGTATTACGGTTTCGATTTCGGGTCGTTCCGTGTTTTGTTTCCGGTTGATTCAGTGCACGTACCATGAATACATGTAGGCGTTTATGTATATGTGATCATCGAATGTGCGTTCGGATGTGTGTATGCTAACTGTATATGCGTATGGTCGGTTGTATATATTTATGTATGTATGTATGCTATTTTAAGTATATGTTTTATGTATGATCATGCATGTAACAGCAGCTATATATGATTATATGTGCATGCGATATTGTGTATGTATATGTGGCTGGATACATATATGTGCAGGTAGATGTACAGCAATGAGTAGATTTTATAATAAGGTGCGTGTATGATATGTTTATATGTATAATAGTGCGCGCAGCATGTAAATTCGCTTGATGTGTATATATATACGCCATCTATGTAGGTATGTATGGAAGTGATTATGTATAGGATAGAATGTATATTAAACAAGTTCAATCACAACTGTATGTAAATTGGGTCAGTAGGTGTACGAGTTACGTGCAAAACCGGTTTGATTTGGTCGTATATATATGGACTTCCATGGGTAGTGTATGCGTGTTGTGGCGTTGTTGTATCCATATATATGTACCAAGGAAGCAACAGTAAGCATAGAGACATGTATGTAAATGAAAGTACGTCTAGTAGCAGCTAAATGCATTGAATGTAGGTATGTAAATATAGACGCACGTTGTTATGTATGTATGCTTATACGTGGTGTATGTTGTTGTAGTTATGTATGTATGAACCATAAGAAATATCCAAGTGTGCGTATATGTATCTACGTGTAGAAATATGTATATATATGAATCAACATGTATTGGGTTATAGCTAGATTGGATGTTAATCAACATGTATGCAGTAGTATTTTGTATGTATGAGTGTAAACCTATTAACAACAGGGTATATATAATTGATGTTGCAGAAACTATGTGTACACAATATGTATAGAACAACATGTGTAGGTGATCGTATATATGGTTTTGTGAGAACAATAAATTGCAGATTGTAGGTATGTATAGAACAACTATGTGAAAGTATGTATCATATATGTATATATATAAGTTTAAGTTCGTAGATAGTAATTGGTATTTAAATGAATAAGCAGGCGATAGGGTGATCAAGCATACTTGTTTGCATTCTCGCTGTTACTTTTGCTGTGCGCTTCAAAGGTGAGTTCACTGAACTAAACTATTTACTATTCTACCCTTGTTGGGCTGGAACTCGGACGAATACTTTTACGGACTTACAAATTCTGTATGTCGCATGTCTGGATTAGAGCAACTTTTATTTTGTTCATGAAAGACCTCATGGATACCTAGTTGACCGTTAGTATTTGTGAAATAGCGGGGAAATTTTGAGTAGTACTACTGGGTTTGACAAACCCCACCCGGGCTAGTCGCGCTAGCACGACAGAAGGACCTGTCGAACGGGTGTTGAATGACCTAACATACTTACAGTGCATCCTGCTGGGATGTACGAACGGGCAAAATGCACTTAATGTGTACATACGTCAGCTTCGGTCAGATACATACGCCTCTAAGGACATGTGCTGTAGACTAGCTACCTACAATGACATACTTAATTTATATTTCTGCTTGCCACTGAACATACTTGATTTTATACTTACTATGTGAACTCACCAACCGTCGTGTTGACACTTGTTAGACTTTCACTTTTACAGGTCACTGAGGTACCACGCACTTAGGACATGGCATGGAGTCACGGCTTTTCATTTAAACATTTTCATGCATTACAAACCATGTTTTGAGTTTAATGTCTATTTAGACTTTGTATCTTGTATTCGGCGCGTGTACTGCGCATTTAGTTTCCATTTAATATTTTGACATTACATTTCGATTACGCTTCCGCAAACTTTTAAACGTTAACTCTATAATAAATTTTCTCATTCAATGAGACACGTATGTTTTAAATTCATATAGTGTCGTTTGGTGTAACTAATGACTGAGATCCTGGTTTGTCACCCACACTTAACGGTAAAACTCCGTTAGTGGATTTTGAGGGTGTGACATGTATTTTGGATAATAAGCGGACTTTTACTCTTTTAGGCTTTCATTATAAACTCAAATGTTATACTCTTTTAGCCTTTCAGTCTTTTAGTTAAATGAGCTTATACTTCTATAACCTGTTTGTGAGTTTTTTTTCTTTCAGAACATGTTTAAGTATTTTATATAGATGATACTTAAAAACTACCAAGTAAAAAAAAATTATTAATAAAAATTTAGTAAATACTAGTATAATGTAGCAATATTAAAACAAAAGCTTAAACAAGTATAAGTTTTAAAATTATACCGATATATTAAATAGGGTTATTGGATTTAATCATCTCTAACTATTGGTTATTGGCCGCTGTCACATTCAAGTATCACTTTGGCCAATATAACCCCCAACTAAACACTTTGGTGTCCCTATCACCAAAAGTTAACCATTTCAAGTAGCTTTTGTTAACTTTTGGTTAATTTTTAGTTAACCTTTGGTGATACGGACATCGTATCACCAAAAGTTAACCATTAATTCAAGTCACTTTTGGTTAACTTTAGGTTAATTTTTCGTTAACTTTTGGTGATACGGACACCAGAGTGTTTAGTTGGGAGTTATATTGGCCAAAGTGATACTTGAGGGTGACATCAGCCAATCACCAATAGTTGGGGGTGTTAAAATCTAATAACCCTATTAAATACCTCAAACTATAAGAAAGAAATGCCTAAATTACCTGTTTTTCATTTTAGTTGTTGAGTAAATCTTAAAAATAAAAGGATAATTTGTTTAAATAGCATAAAGATAAAAACAACAAAAAAGTATTAATGTCAGTCCAATCAAAAAAGTATTAATGTCAGTCCAATCAATTCATATTAACAGAGTACTTTTTCCATGGTACACGGCTACACGCGCCTTTCTTCTTCCACGTTTCTTCGTCGAAGCACATCGCTATTACGCCGGAAAAAAAATCCGGCAATGTTTTCCCTCTTCTCTCCACACTCTAACAACATCAACAGAAACGATTTGGTGCCCTCGTGAGAGATGGTGCCCTGAGCGGTCGCTCACCCCGCACCTGCTCAGGGCCGGCCCTGTTGACATGTGATATTAAATATGTGTGTGTTAAAATTATTTCGGAGTATATATAAGCTCTCCTCATGCATTTGGTGAAACATCTTTAACTTAGTTCTTTTGTTTTGTTAAATTCAGTAAGCCTAGACATGAAATTCATTTTGGTACTCTTTTTATCTACATATATGTTTTTATTGGGTTCTTCATCAGGTAGGTATTGCTTCAATTGAATTGCAATAATATTGCTTTTTTAACGTAGTAATAATTAAATGAGTTTTATAATTGTTATGAATTTCAGGAAATGAGGTATCAAATGGAGTATTATGTGGGAAAACAATTGACATGTTTTGTTTGGAGGAGCAGAACAAATGTGATGTAGAGTGTAAGAAATGGGACCCGGCTGCTACAGGAGCATGCTTAGATGTGACTACTTGTATATGTACTATTGATCCATGTAATAATATCAACATTTCAATATAAAAAATAATATTGGATTTTAAAAATCATAACTTTCTCTTATTGACCGGAAAAAATCATAAATGAGAAAATTCTTTCTACAGATCCTAACTTTCAAACATATTTTTTTTTAAAGATGCTCAGTTAAAAAATACTTAACGCCGTTAAGCTTTTTTCAGATTTAAAATAATGTTTTAGGGCTTTTGATCGTAAGTAGAATACGTATGAAATAATGAACCAATGCTCCAAATGATTAAACGGTTTGACGATTCGTTTAATGTTACATCACTTGAAGCGTCGTTTCATCATTTGAAGCACCCGTTCGAGGTAACTTTTACATTAATTGATTCGTATCCTCCTCCTGATCAAAAGCCCTAAAACGTTAGTTTCAAATTCGAAAAAAACTTAACGGCGTTAGGTATTTTTTAACTGTGGCTCTTTTAAAAAAAATATTTGAAAGTTGGGATTTCTAGCAAGAATTTTCTCAGTTAGGATTTTTTCCGGCTAACAGGTGAAAGTTGATATTTTTAAAATCCAATTTTCTATAAAAAAAAATTCAAGTATCGAATATATATATATATATATATATATATAGGGGAAGGATTTTCTACAAAGGGCCAAAACTCTAAAAAGGCTAAGAAGGAATCTGGGGCGTCGGATTATGGTGTTTACGGTCCAGATGAACGCGGTGGCAGTTTTGTAAATATTATGATGTTTTGGTTATGCGCGAGATGGATTTGGGGGTATATTTGTCATTGTGCGTTTTAACACCATAATTCTAACGCCATGGTGTTTCTTAGATCTGTGCATTTTTAACACAAAATTCGAACGCCATTGTGTTTTTTACATTCTGAAATCATGGTGTTTTTTACAATTGAACTGATCACAGTATAAACAGTTGACGTTTTGGTGTTTTATTTCTCACACATTCTAACTTTCTCATGGTGTTTCTTAAATCTGTGTCTTCTGAATCATGGTGTTTTTAACATTAAAACTGATCACTAAAAACACCATGATTCAGAATGTTAAAAACACAATGATTCAGAAGAACTAAACATTGATCGGACGTTCGTAATTAGTAAACGAAAACGTCAAAAACAAACAAAAACGTCATCGCTTTCAGTAATCGCCATAGATGAATGATTATGGATTCAAAATTAAAAACGAAAAACGTCGAAAACACGCCATACATGATTGGATGTTCGTAATTAATAAACGTAAAAAAAACACCATAACTGAACATCGCGCGTATAATTGACGAAGATGCCCCTCCGTGTTTTTTTTCCTTTCATGGCCACGTGCTTGTTGTTGATTGCTTCCTACACTTCTTAGAGTTTTGAGCCTTTTTAGAAAATCCCCAATCTATATATATATATCTTTATATAATATAGCAAAATCAAAAAAACTTTTGTGGCACCATTTTAAAGCTTCTGGCTTATGAGGCATCATTTGAGAGTTTATCTCATAATAATGATTTTTTTATTTAAAATATGTATATAAAATATATTATAATAAAACTAATTACATTTTTTGTCCCCTAATATTTTGGAGAATTCTGAAAAATTTAGAAGTATTTATACTTTTAACCCTCTACTACAAGGGGTGTACATGAGTCGGTTTATATTTGATAGGGTGTGAAAATGAAACTTATGGATAAAATTAATAATAATATACAATTAAAGACCTCAGTGTTTTATAAATATACATAACTTTTTATATGGATTTAAAAAAAATAAACTACACCATGAAACTAAGCATTTTATTCTCTTTAATTTGAGTATAATATTGCTATACTAAAAATTTAATTTTTAAAAATATATTTCGTGTTTCGGTTTACCACGGTTTTGTTTCAAAACTTATTGGAATGTTCATGAATATCTTTAAAAGCATCACTTGAATGTTGTGTTCCCAAGCGTAGCGCGGGCACTAAACTAATATATATATATATATATATATTGTTTAAGGGAGATCGATGTGGTGCACACCAACCAAATAAACGATTTTTTTATCCTCTAAAAAGATGTTGCTTGAAATTTTACTTAACATTTGGAAAACTATTTACCATGTTTAAAAACTACTTATTTCTCGCTCTTAATATTACCGGCTAAACCTAATTTAATAATTACTATGTTGATAAAAGATGATGTTGAATAAGTAAACACTTATATTTTATTTTAATACATACAGTAGGAAAGATATTCGAGCGTTACAACAGAATACCTACGTGGTTAAGTATTTAAAAAGAAGGATATACGGTATAGTTTTTAAAAATAAAACATATCGGTGGCGAAAGGCGATAGGGTCGTACGATGATATTGATGTGGTTAAAGTGGCGTTTGAGCTCCGAGAAGAAATGACACCGCTGTACGATAACTTTACCGTCATAAAAAAAGTGTTTACAAACTTCTAAACCAATTCTAGAATGTTGCATCAGACACGTCTCAACGTCATTAAGTACTCAAAGAGAGGTATATGAAGTCAAGTAGATTCGGTTCTGAAAACCGATATATATTTTAATCACATCAAAAGTCACCAAAAAGTTGCGTTCTTGTAAAACGATTGTTAAGAAACACGATTTTGGTTTATATATCATGAATGTTACGGCAAACTAATTTAAAAACATAAATTAGGATGAACTCTCTCCACCATAGCCACTACCAAAATTTAATCCAACCAAGCTAACATGGTTGATAGAGTTTGAAAATTAATTAATATGACATAACCCATGGACAGAATGGAACATGTTTACCTCCACCAACATTCTAAGGCAAAACAAAATTTATTTATGTGACAGATATTGAGAGAGAAAATTTGCTTATGTGTCATTCATTGAGAACTTCTCTCATAATAATGATTTTTCTTTAAATATGTGTATAAAATATATATATATTATAATAATACTAATTACATACTGGTCTCCAAACATATAAGAAAGTTTTAAAAAACTTAAGAGTAGTTACATTTTCAACTCTCTTATACTAGGGCGTACGTGTGTCGTTTTGTATTTGATATGTATAAAAATGAAACGTAGGGATAAAGTTACTAATAACATACAATTAAAGACTTTCGTATTTTTCAAGTTTTCAAGCACATATAACCTTTTTATACGAAATATTTTTTTTAAATTACACCATAAAACCGAGCGTTTAATTCTCTTTAGTTGAGTATAACATTGTTATACTAAAAATTTTTTTTTTTGGAAAATTGGATTTTATTAATCCCAACTTTCACCTATTGGCTATTATTAATCCCAACTTTACCATTGACCATTATTACTCTCAACTTTCACTTAATTGGCCACCATTGAGCATTCTGTTAACCTTGACTAACTCCGTTAAAATATGCTGACGTGACATCCACGTGGCAGCTGACATGTTTTATTTTATACTGATTTTAACGCTTCAGGCTTGACTCACTCAGGAACACTATCAATAAAGAAACTCACCACTTGAATCTAAAACCTTTAAGATTTCAAGCTCTTGTAAGTCATCCGCATGCTATTGAACAAGAATGCAAATTGCTCTCATAGTTTAGTCTTAAAATATTTAGCGAAAAAAAAAAACTTAATAAGGAAGGTACCAAAGGTCACTTTTTCATAACATAAACTGTATTTGTTTATACCAAACAAATACATACATACATTGTTGACTTAACTTATTTCCCCAAGTCTAATAAGATCGAGAAAAACAGCTAACCTCCTCTCAGTCTCACGGATCCAAACAAAACTCCCCCTTTTCATCCCCCATCGATCGCCGTTAGATCCAATTTCCTTCTCCGGCGACCGACATGTGTCCCGCCGTACGATCTCACTCCACCTCCGTCCTCCTCTTCATCGTTTCATTTCTCCTTATCTCCTCGCCGGTCTTCGCTTCCGAGTATGATCACAAGGTTAAGTAACCCTAAATGTCTTCAATTTCCTCATTCACTATCCAATTCTGTAGATCGTTGATTTTCAATGTCACTGTTTCATAATTTCGTGTTAGATCTTTGTTTGAGGATTTGATTTGTTCTGTTGAAGGAATCTAGCTCGTGAATTGAGGTTTGTAGGTTGTTAGGGTTTAGATCTCTGTTATGTTTTGTGTTAATGGTTTGGATTTGCGACGTTTTTTATATGAGGTAGCTTCATGCACTCACTCATGTAGCTGAGAGGCATATGGTGTGTTTTATGATATCATCATATACTGTTATTGTTAGTTATAAGTATTATCTGCTGGTCTATACGCCATTAATTGATATTTGCATTTTAACCAGCTTAATAAATATAATAAGAAGAATAGTTGGGTAAAAACAGTTGATGTTTTGGAAATTTTTTAACTTGGCATAGTTTTTACTCTCACTTGTTGGAAATGATAGAATGAGATACTGGAAATTGGTTGTGTTTGTGTTAATTGACATTGAAAAAGGGTGGTTGTGTTTTCATATATTGATCATGTGAACTAGTGACCCAAGATTCTGTTTTTAACTCTGAGCTCATGAATTGGAGTGAAAGAAATGATAAGTTAAGCTGATAATGTTTTGTATACATTTTTCCATAATTAAAAACAGTTTTTGTATCTTGTGATGGATTATTTGTTGCTGCATACACATTATGATAAGTCTTTGTGGACCGTGCTAGATGCAACGGGTGTCCCCTCTATTCCTAGTCCTATTCTGGTGGGCCTCGTGCTGGAATGCATCACTTCGTAGATTTGAATTAGCAACTGAAAACAAATATTAGTATATATAGTTGTTTGTCGATGATACCTGCTCTTATCTAGTGGAAGAATTAGGGGTTGAGCTTTGAAAATATCAAATTACTATGACAAGGTTGTATGCTTACAAGCTATATGTATACACTAAGAAAGCGGTTTGGTGGAGTCTTATGTATTTTTTATTTATATTGATTCCACTCGCCCTTTTTTTACACCCTGTTGTTTTGTGTTGCAGTATCAATCAGATGAACCAATTACCCTTTGGGTGAATAAAGTCGGTCCTTACAATAATCCGCAAGAAACGTATAACTACTACAGCCTTCCATTTTGTCGTCCAGATGGTAACGCTGGCCATAAATGGGGTGGCCTGGGTGAAGTACTAGGTGGAAACGAGCTTATTGATAGCCAAATCAAGATCAAATATCAAAGTACGTTTGACACTGTTTCTTGTAGTGCTATAGCTTATGTAATCGAATGGACATGACATGTTTTTTTTGTAGAGAATGTTGACAAGACTACAATTTGTGAGCTTGAACTTGATGAATCAAAGGTTAAGCACTTTAAGGAGGCTATTGAGAATAACTATTGGTTTGAATTTTTCATGGGTATGCCTTTTAGTCTTCTTATTTATTTACAATATACTACAATCACAATTTTCGTGTTGCACAGTTTATTTTGATCTCCTTGTTTTTCTGATATCCTGTTCTTCTGTTATCTTTTACTTTGGTCTCTTCTGTGGAACACAAACTCAGACGATCTGCCATTGTGGGGTATGTCTATCAAACGTCTATTGTTTCTTCACACTGTTGTTCAGTGACCTGCCAATATTTATAATTTTTTTAATATTGCCTATTTTTTTTTCTTGTAGGTTATGTGGGGGAGCTACATACTGATAAGAGTAGCGATAGCAAGCATATGCTGTTCACCCATAAGAATATTACCATACAGTACAACAAAGATCAGGTATCACAGCCTTTTTATCTGAACTTTTACGCTAGTAAGTTAATCTCATATGCACCTTTTGCTTATATTATGATTCCTCCTTAATTATAGATCATTCATGTTAATCTCACTCAAGAGAACCCAAAACCACTGGAAGCTGGGAAAACACTGGACATGACTTACTCGGTCAAGTGGACTGAAACTAATATCACCTTCGCGCATCGTTTTGATGTTTACCTGGATTACCATTTTTTTGAGCATCAGGTATTTTTTCTGGAGATAAAATTAGGATGTGAATTATCCAAGTTAAAATAGTTAGATTTTTAGTTGTTTGAAGCAAGTAGGTAATTTATATTACCGTATGACAAATTGACAGTCAGTTGTATTGCAATTGGTATAAACGTTATTAGCTGACTACTAAATTATCAGATAATAAAAAACAAAATCTGCTTATCCAAACATTAAAACCGACTATTTCAAGTTAAAGTAACAAATCACATCACCCAGTTCTGAAATGCAAATCCAAGCACTTTTACATCTAGATCTTTTCCCCGTTACGCTCTGCTTCAGCCCTCTTTTTGAGTATCTATTTTCATATATGATTGAGAAGATGCTTTTAAACTTAACTCATGAGTTTAAAACTGTGTGTTGCATTTTTCAGATCCATTGGTTTTCCATATTCAATTCGTTTATGATGGTTATCTTCCTCACTGGGTTGGTGTCAATGATTTTGATGCGGACTCTTAGAAATGATTATGCCAAGTATGCTAGGGAAGATGACGATCTGGAAAGTCTGGTAATATTGCTTTGTAGTAATGACATTCATTAATTGTAGCAATTTTCAGTTACCAGTTATTGACATGTCTTGCTTTTCAGGAAAGAGACGTAAGTGAAGAATCTGGTTGGAAGCTTGTACATGGGGATGTCTTCCGCCCACCTCGTAATTTGGTTTTGTTGTCAGCAGTTGTTGGAACGGGTGCTCAATTGGCACTGCTAATTCTTCTTGTCATCTTGTTTGCAATTGTTGCAACATTGTACATTGGGTACGCTATAGCATATTTTCACATTCTCATATAAGTTTGTTCTAAAATTAAATCGAAAAAAGTGTCTTCTCTGGAGGTGGCAAGTTCGACTAGTTACTTATAAAGTTATAGTGGGGTCTAATTGTGTTATATTCTATTTCTAAATGGAAAAATGAGTAAATAAATAAACAAATTTAAAGGAAAACTGGCTAATAGTTTTCCCAATCAATTGACCAAAACTGTTTTGATTCAAACACATTTTGGTCTGTTACCTGACTGCCCAAGTTTGCTATCTCTACTAAGCTGGAAATTTCTCATGTTACAATTGTATTTTGCACTTTATTTTAGGAGAGGAGCAATTGTCACTACTTTCATCGTTTGTTACGCCCTCACATCATTTGTATCTGGGTACGTGAGCGGTGGCATGTATTCCCGCCATGGCGGTAAGGACCTGTTTAATAGGATGCTCTTTTATCTCACTTTCTTAAGAACATTATTGACGGCATGTTGGCCATTAACGAGAACCTTTTTCTTTTTTTTACTACAGGGAAAAACTGGATAAAGTCAATGATCTTAACGGCATCTCTTTTCCCATTTTTGTGCTTTGGAATTGGCTTTGTTCTGAACACGATAGCTATATTTTATGGGTCTCTAGCTGCAATTCCGTTTGGCACAATGGTGGTTGTTTTTGTCATATGGGCTTTCATATCTTTCCCTCTTGCTCTTCTTGGTACAGTTGTTGGAAGGAACTGGAGTGGGGCCCCAAACAACCCTTGTCGTGTGAAGACTATTCCGCGCCCTATTCCTGAAAAGAAGTGGTATCTTACACCATCCGTAGTCTCAATAATGGGAGGACTGCTACCTTTTGGCAGTATTTTCATTGAAATGTACTTTGTCTTCACATCCTTCTGGAATTACAAGGTATATTGGTTCTTTTAATTTTAGTATCTTACCTAACTTCCTCGCATCTTAGTAAGTAGTAATGATTAAAGTATATCTTACTCTTGGACGAAGAGGATTCACTAAATTGCACACGCCTAACAACCCAATAGGTAGTTGCTTATCAAAACTTTGTCTCGTGGGATAGAGGTAAGGTTTGCTTACATCCTACCGTCCCCAAACCCTACTAATAGTTTTACTATGCATGGGATTTAATGGGTATGGTTGTTGTAGTGTATTAGTTTTATTTATAAGTTTTACTTCAATTGCTATTATGTGCACTTAACTAAGTTGATTGAGCTTAGAAACGTGAAGTGACTGAATAATATATTTTTATCAAACATTTGTTCCTTTACTTGGCAGGTGTACTATGTTTATGGATTTATGCTACTTGTTTTCCTGATTCTCATCATCGTGACTGTGTGCGTGACAATTGTGGGAACATATTTTCTGCTAAACGCTGAGAATTACCACTGGCAATGGACTTCATTCTTCTCTGCAGCCTCCACAGCTATTTATGTCTACTTGTATTCGATATATTACTACTATGTCAAGACCAAGATGTCAGGCTTCTTCCAAACCAGCTTTTACTTTGGATACACAGCCATGTTCTGCCTTGGTTTAGGAATACTCTGCGGTGAGCTCCATTCCATAGTTTCAATTTATTTAAATACGTACCTCTTTCCAGTGAGAGTTGCCATTGGAATTGCTACATAGTTTGTCCATAGGTGGCAATTGAGTTTTTGACCCATTTAGTTCATGAGTCAAGTTGGGTTATCTTTTTTGAATCTTATATATAAAAAGTGAGCCATTAAGGGAACTGGTCATACAAGTTGAAAGTCTCTCAAAGTGGATTTTCATTGCATACCCCTACCTACCTAAATCAGTTTCCCTCCAAATTTTACTTCATTACCATAACAAGTTAGTTTTTATAATAATATGTTACATACTATTTCTTATGAAAAAGTACAAAATGTGTGCGCGTCAACTTGGCTTTTGACTTTTTGACATGTTACCCACCCATCCTAGCATCCTCCAATCTCGCCATCGCTAGTTTTTAGTGAATGATCTAAAACTCACTTTATTAAGGACTAATAAGGGATGATTCTTGTTATAACCATAATCAACCACACTTGTATTCTTCAAACATCTCACGCTGATGATGGGAAAATTAAATAACAATATGTTCACCTCTGCTGCTATTGACCTGAACAGAAAACACAGGCCCAACTCTTCAATACAACCATATGTTATAGAACTCTTGAGAGGAGAGTTATTTTAGATTAGAAATCTCACAATTTGTGTTTTTAGATTCTTTTATGCTCTTTCTTACTAACCGAACCTGTTTTTTTTTGGTCAAACTAAAATTCAGGAGCTGTCGGGTATCTGGGTTCTAATCTCTTTGTGAGACGGATCTATCGAAACATCAAGTGTGATTAAAGCTCTTAACCGAAACATGAAGTGGTATCTAATCCTCCGCGGTTTTGTAGCTTATTTTGTTGATACCAAATGAAGATTCAAATGATGGAGGGTTGAGGGACTTGTTATTATTTGTAACTTCTGAGAAATATTGAGTCTTTCTTTCTTCCATGGAAAGGGGGAATGTAGAAGAAAAGTTTAGAGAACATGCAAGAGTTTGTTTTTTTTATTATATGAAGGGGGTGGGGTGGGTGTGTACAAGACTCTTAATGTAGCAAGCTCTTAAAAAAAAACTTGTTATATACATCTATTGTATTGTTAATCATTTTTTGGATGGGTTAAAGTGCTTGAGTTAATTACTTCGGGTTAACAGGTATGCTTAAGGTTAGAAGGGTTTTTTGTTTGCTAGGGATGGGGTGGTGTTTTTCTAATTAGAGTATAATGGTCGTTTGGATATTAAGGTTTCAAGTTCTGAAGTTCAAATGAATATCATTTATAACATGTCTAGTTATTTTGATTTGGAATATTACAATTTTAACACCAAATATTTGAACACAAACGAAAATTGTGTTTAAATGAATTTTATCATATACTACTGTTGAATTTATTGGAGGATCAATAAAGATGGTGGCAACATAGAGTTAGATTAAAAGACTTGTGAGTTACAAAATTTTAAAAGGTTTGAGAGCTCTTAATAGAGCTACATTATATTAGAGCATCTCCGATGGAAGGTTTTGTCTACTGTTGTCATGTCAATTGAGGTGGTAAAAATATACTATAGGTGCTGACGTGATAGTTAAGGTTGTAATTATAGATGATCAATTTGAATAGAGGAGTGTTTCTTCATAGTCATACGGATGACGGGATGATGTGTTCAAATTTTTCAAAGGATGTGAGAGAGGCGATAGAGAGATACATTTGTTTTTCAACAATGGTTGTAATATGTTAAAGATGCCCTCAAAGAATTTTTATGCTTGACCAACTACGATCAATTTTAATAAAGACGTGTTTTTGTTGAGCTAATTCATATATTAACCAAACTTAGTTTTAAATGATTGTTAGAAAAACCATTCACCCACTATTGGGGTTTGATGATTCACTGAAAAACTTTATCTATAGGAGCACCGTTTTGAAGGGTCTGAGGTGCAACTATCGGGAAAAATTAGTAACTATAAAAAGTAGAAGTAGAATCATTAAACTACAGGGGCGTTAACAGCAATAAATTTATATCTCAAGGGCTTATTTTAACAAACAACTTAAAAACACAGCGCATAAAATGATGAAGTTCTCAAAATCAGTTAAACCCCGAACGATAAACCCTAGTTTTCTTTGTCCCCCTTTCTGGTTCAACAAACCACCACTGATGGCGGCGAACGTTCTCCGTCTCCGGCGATCACTCGCTCTATCATCCACCATCCTCCAACACTCACGAAACTCATCTTCCATCATCCCATCCGTCGCAGCACTGTCTACCATTCAGCCAAACCCTAGCCTGTACAATGTCACTAAATCCAAATCCAACTGTCTCCCCTTCCAATTCATTTCATCTAGGTTCATTTCTTCGCGATCTAGATACAACAACGATGAGATTGATGGAGATCAGATTAGTCCTGATGCTATACTATTCGAAGGATGCGATTACAATCACTGGCTCATTACTATGGACTTTCCTAAAGATCCTAAACCTTCTCCCGAAGAAATGGTTGAAACATACGTTCAAACTGCCGCCAAAGTACTCGGAAGGTTCAGTCTTCCTTTATTAGCTTGTAATAACTTGTATATTATGCTTACATTTACGGTATAAGTATATAACCTTTTTATATAATAGTTGCTTAATTGAGTTTTTAAAATGTTTGAATGATTCACACTTGATGCTATTTTGTACACGTGCTTACTGCTTGATTATATTCTTAGATGATGTATATTTGTCAAATTGGTTTAAAATTTTTAATGTGTTTCAGTGTGGAAGAAGCGAAGAAGAAAATCTATGCGTGTAGCACAACTACTTACCACGGGTTTCAAGTCGAGGTATCTGAGGAAGTTTCAGAGCAGTTCAAAAGTATGTTATTGTTCTTTTGGCGGTAGATTATTATGTTTGCTTTTGATGTGTATAAGCTCACATTTCCATGAACAGGTTTACCTGATGTTGTGTTTGTATTGCCGGATTCATATATCGACCCTGTAAACAAGGAATATGGAGGTAGGATTGATTTATAGTTTTTCAGCAAATAAAGTGTAGTTTTTTAGTGGTTTATCTGATTTGTATGACATGTTTCAGGAGACAAGTATATCAATGGAACTATCATACCCAGACCGCCTCCTGTACAGTATGGTAGACAAGGTGGAAGGTATAATGATCGAAACAGAGAATATAACCGACCACCAAGAGGTCAATATGAGCAGAACAGCGCACCTGGAGGACAGGGGAATTACCAAAGAGGCTCTACGCCTTATAATCAGGCAAATTACAACCTAAATGAAGGGAGAACTTATCCCCAAAGGGATCAGGGGAACTATGCACCTTCTGATCAGAGGGATTTTAGAGGACAGGGTAGTAATTTTGCTCCCCCGCGTGCAGGAGGCTACAACCAAGGAGGTGGTGGAGGTTACAGGCAAGGGGCTGGTGGACAGTATGATCAAGGTAGAGGTGGACAATATGGTCAAGCTGGAGGTTATGGCCAAGGTTCAGGTGGTCAATACGGCCAAGTAAGCAGTGGTAATTACGTGCAAGGTACAGGTGGACAGTACGGACAAGGCGCTGGTGGAAATTACGGGCAAGGCACTGGTGGAAATTATGGGCAAGGTGGAGGTGGAAATTATGGGCCAGGGGCTGGTGGAAATTATGGGCAAGGTGGAGGTGGAAATTATGGGCCAGGGGCTGGTGGAAACTACGGGCAAGGTGGTGGGGGAAACTACGGGCAAGGGGCTGGTGGACAATACGGACAAGGACTAGGGGGGAATCAAACTTCGTCACAGTATGGAGAAAATCAAAACATTTCACAGAATGGTCAGAGGGGCAACTATCATGGGCAGCAAGGAACATATGAAGCTGTTGAAGATGCAGATGCTTTTAAAGTATGATTTATTCTTCTTCTCCTTGTGATCATTACTAGTTTTTTATTATAAGTTTTTATTAAAATAAGTTTTTATTAAAATACGGTATTTGTTTTCCAACTGGTTGAGTTTGATATAATATGAATTGATAATTTGTATATGAGGCATCTATATTGAGGTTGCAATTTGGAATAGCACTGTGAATTTCACATGATACAGACCTAACATGGAATTCATGGGTTTGGGTTCAAATTAAACTTGGGCTAAATGCATATTTCCCCCTCCAAAACACTTTAAATGCATAACATTGAGGAAATGAACGTTCTATGTTAGAATAGAAGTGATATAATGAGCAATGTGGCAGGCGGCCGTCAAGATTCAAGAATCTACAAACCTTAAAATGCAAAATCTACTTCTCTGTAGTCTGTTTTTTATGTCTGTGAGACCGGGTCCTGTTCGTTTTGGGCCATGTGTCTTCAGTGTGTCAGTCATTAGGAATCCCTTTAAGCTTTCCTTTGCTTATATTTTTGGGTTCTATTCTCCTTTGCTTTTAGTCTGAGGGGCTGCAGCTTCTGTTACAGTGTACCATACATTATTACAATGTTTCCTGCATTGTAGGTAATTTAAAACTTATATGCTACTATGCTGTAAGAGCTTTTGGGTACTTGGTACGGTCACATGTGAGACATGCTTCTGATTAGCTGTTGAAACACACTGGCTTTCATTTTGTTTTTCTGTGCGGATCTATGGTTTTTGACCTTTTTATTTCTATGCTAAATGAGTGGTTTGTGAAAATACTGGGTTTCTTTTATTTGGGTCATTTTCACACGTTTTAGAAGAACCATGTCTGTGTCTTTAGAGAAGCTCAAATGATGATCAGCAATCTGCCAAAATAATTTTTTTTCCACTATTAAGTGTTCTTTTCACATTCTTTGGGTTTGATTGTATACTCTTATATTACAATATATAAAGGAAAATAAATTTGAGGTAAACGGGATCGTGTTTGTGTCTACCTGTGATATGTGCGTCGTGTTTGGGTTTGGGTTTGTGTGCCCAACACTATTTCAGGTTCTTGTTGTTTTAGGGTTCATGTAGTGTGCCACGTGTGCTGAACTTCTCAGCTCATTTATTGACTTTGATTTTGTATTATCTCAAACGGACTATAAGTTAAAGGGACAATGGTTTGACCTGTTATATGGATTTCATTGCTTGTTTCTTATTCTATGGTTTCTGTGAGAGGAACATAAACCTTTGTTGCAATTTTTTCAATTGCAGGAAAGGTAGACCTATATGTGAATTAAGTAGTGGCAAGTAACGTAAATAACCGTCAGAAGAAGCGAGACTGCAAGCTGAAAGTCTGAAACAGCAATAGGGAGAGTTGTGTTTCTTCCTTTTCAGTATTATGCTGTTCTGTACTATGACGATGAATTTTTTTTACGTTGGTATTTGCGATCTTTTACCGTCTACTCCTTGTTTGAATCTAACTGCCCATTAGTATAATATAGATAAGGAAAGATCATTTCTGCAATGATTTTGGTGTTTTCTAATGCCATTGCTCATCCTGCATACAAATAAAGTCTGGTTAGAAGTTTACATAATAGAAGATGCCCTTTTTAACATAAATGTTTGGATATTACATTTCTTACTTTTACCATGTGATTAATATGATGGTACTATAAACTTGTGTTTAGGCCTGGCAAAATAGACTCATGTTGATAGTTTTGGGTCACATTGGGTAATTTTTCAATCCTTGTTAGGTTACTTTGGGTCATAGAAAACTCCATAGCGGGTCAAAACTTAACCCATTGGGCTGAAAAAAAAGACCTATGGGTCATGATGGGTTGGGTGAAATAATCTACGGGTCATGATGGGTCAAGCTTAACATTACATTGTTCCTTCATCAGTTCATCCTCCACTCAGAAGAACCCTAAAAAGGTAAAAACCTAAAATCAATTACTGACCCTCCTTCAATCATCGATTTCAATCATCCCTATAATTGATTACGGGTTTGATTTTACATTGATTTTTAATTTTTCATCATCTCGGTGAACCTAAACATCTTCTAACTCCAGCGATTGAAGAAACAAACTTGTTTCCGGCAACGATTGTGACACGAACTCGTCTCCGGTGAACCCAACATCTTCAACTCTGGCGAACTAGGTAACCTTTGATTGTGTTTATTCGATTGGATGTTTATTGTATGCTATTGTGATTTAAACTATTCATCTCAGTTTAAAAACTGACTGTTTTGAAAAAAATGAAAGCTAGAGATGTGTTTGTGTTTGCTTTGGATTTTGAGTTGTTTGTCATGATCGTGTGGTGGAAATCAACGAAATGCATATCTGGATAATTGATAGTTATTTGTAAATTGAATTTTTTTCCAGACCCGTTCTGACCCTGACCCGTTCTGACCTAGGCAGCTGACCCGACCTGACCTGTCCGTTTTGCCAGGCCTACTTGTGTAGTTGTGTTAGTGTAAGTGTATGGTTTTATATTGAACGAGTGTTATAAATTCGACAGAGTAAATCACATTTTTAGTCTGGGTAGTTTGGCTCAACTTACGAGTTTAGTATCTGAGTTATGGGTCTTTCAGGTTCACTGTTTGGCTATGTTTGTTTTCTCAAATCTCAAATGGTTTCTTGGTTAACAATTTGCTCTTGGTATTGGTTGTTGGTGGTGGTGGTCTTTGTTAATGTTAGATTATTTTTTTTAGCTTGTGGTTTTCCTTTCATTTAACAACAAAGAATTTATAATAAGATGACAGGTAAACGGGTAACAAGTTACAGTGTCACCCCTATTGAATAGTACAACCTAGCCCTATTAAAACAAAACCTTGATTTTTAAACGGCTAAACATTGTATATAAATGTAGCATGGGGAGGGGTAAATTGCAGTTATATGATGTGATTGATCTCACACACAACTAGCAGTAAGTTATCCCACCAACTATAGTGTTACATTTGTGGACAATTTTGTGATTTCGGAGCAATTAATGATTGAAGATGTTCATGACAGTTATAGTAAAATAATATATAAGAGAGTGCATGTCATGTGATAAAAATTGACTTTGCATATGTTATCACGTAACTTTGCTTAACAATGACGTGAAGTTATAGTAAATCTTGTTAAAGATCTCGCACATCATTCGATGTACGTATTGTAATTAATCGCATACGAATAGTTACACATAGTACATATAGAATAAAATGTGCAAAATACAACAATACCATTTTACGTGATCACAACTTTATATTTGATTGTTTTAAGGGTAAATAACTATTTTGGTCTTTGAGGTTTGATTCAAATCATAGTTCTAGTTCAATGGTTTGTTTTGTACTATTTTAGGCTACTAGTTTCACACAAACTAGCCATTTTAGTCAACACCACTAACGATCATATATTTTTCCAGTTAAGTTTGTCAATACCCCTGGACTAAGATAGTAAGTTTGACAAAGCTATAAGGACGAAAATAGTAATTTATCCTTATTATTATTTTAATAATATTATTATTATTAATAAGGGTATAGGCTGAATTCACCCGACCCGACAGTACCCGTTTGGGTCCAATGCCAAAAAATTACTATTTTGGTCCTTGTGGTTTGGTCAAAAAATACTATTTGGCTCGGGGGTATAAGTGTATAACTGTATTTTCAATAAACTTAACTAGAAAAATAGATGGTTGTTAGTGGTGTGGACTAAAACGGCAAGTTTATGTGAAACTAGTGGACTAAAAGAGTAAAATACAAACTATTGGACTAAAATTATGATTTTGGCCAAACATCAGGGATCATGATAGTAATTTACCCTTGTTTTAAATATATTTATATGTAACATCCAGTCTCTCATACCACTTCTATTGTTCATATGTGAGCTTACATATTTGATTTTGGTTCGCCAAATGAAAACTTTCAAGGAGGTTGCCGTTCCTCGAATTGGTGTCACCGAGCACACTTAACTGTGAACTAATACACTCGAAACATGTTAATAATATTTAAGACATGATATTCCTTAGGAACCAATCATCACTTATGTCCACCGCTAAAACAAGATTTGACTAGAATGTACACCATAATTCACCAGTAGCTGCTGTGTTTTTTCTAAACATATGTATTATTCTTATTTTATCACACATTAAGTACACCAAGCTTCTCTTTTTTAACAACAAGAAGGAAAGATTTCATTATAGCCAAAATTAGCCGGAGGCTAAAGTACAACAAACAATACACCAATGAAACTAAAAATCAAAACAATACCAACTAGCTTATGTTAAAAGTATATCTTACCATATCTAAAAGACGCACCTCCCAACTTTCCAGATCATGCTTCTCATCTTTTAAAATTTGAACTCGTCACGTAATACTCTAAATGCGTTATAAATAAGCCACTAACTTCATCGGTCTGTACTACTTGTTGCTAGTAATAATAGTGTATGATAAGATTGTGGAAAATTAATTAGAAAAGGATAAAAGTCCTTAAACAACAGCATTTGGTAGACATGCGTTTGGTTTGGTTTGGATTGGATTGGTTTGTATTGTATTGGTTTGTATTGTATTGTATCTCACTCATCACGCAAATTGACCACCATTTTTGCCAGTTCATCTCCTTCCCCACACCAAAATTACGAGCATCACAACCCATTTCATCCACACAATCAACACCACTAATCACCATCAACAATCATCTTTTTCCTTTTTTTTACTTTTACATTCAAAATCCCCCTATTTTTCTTCACTATTATGCATCCTTTCTCTCTCTAGGGTTTTTCTCCATCAAATCCCCTCGCATAAGGTAATTAGTTATACTACACTTTGTCCAACTGATTTTTTATTTGATCTAATCTAATTCTCGCTTAAAACTTGTAGTTAACATTGACTTGATTAGATTAGGTTAGGTTAGGCTTGGTTTGGTTTCACTTGTACTCAAACTTTTGTTTTTGAGGAATTAGTTTAATACTACTCAAGGTTAGATTTAGCTGCCCTATGTTTTTATTCTCTCTACTTTTCTTTCAGTTTGTGATTGAAAATTGAAGTTTAAGTGAGCTACAAATGTAGGTGGTTTAGGGTTTCTGATTATGTTGAAGCTCGTTGTTAAAAAAAGCACACAATTAGGACTGTTTTTTGGTGTTATAGTTCAAGGAAAGTGTTAATAATAAGTTTTAATGTGTATGCTTTGGATAATGACTATATAGAAACAAATGGACTATTTGTGAAATGTATATAAAAACATTTAATTTTGTATCTACCTATGCTTGAGCTCACAGTTGGTACGTACGTCTAGCTCCAATATATGTTTTGGATGTCGTTGGTGAGTATGTTAATATGAACAGTAAAATTTGTAAATATGTGTCATATTGTGGCTTTTGGTGAACCACATTTCAAGAACATATATAACTGACAACTAAAATGTGTTGTTTTCGTGTAGCTGCAACTTATGTGATGAATATAACATCCAAAGCATCTACTGCAATATTCGAAATGTTATCATAGACATTACTGTATAGGTTTATGCGTCTCTTTATGAACATATAAGTTATTTTTAACATACTATTAGCTTGCTGATTATCAGATAGCAATAGTCAAACAAATTTGTTTAAGAGGTTTTAAGGCCACATCCATGGCCATCTTAGATCTGATAAGCCACTTGTTTTTGTACATATTTTTGGAGGGGTCACCATAGGGACCAATGTGGTTTCTCGAGCATAGTTCAATACGAAATGAAGGATTTTTATGTGCATGTTGCAAGGGTTATTATTGTTTCTATTTAGTCATTAAGGAGATCATATAGATATATATTGAAACTTACAAAGCTTTCCTTGAACTATAATAGCAAAAACAATTCTAGTTATCTACTTTTATAGCGGTTTGTTGGCCCAGAATCAAGAGCACCGAAAGAATATAAACAAAAACAACTTGTCCGTCCCTTTGTTAGTCACTAGAAAAGCTTGCAGAAAACATAAACCCCTAATCCTCTATATATACTAGAAAAACCTTACAAAAAATTTAAAATTTAACTTGTCGACCAATCTGAACAATCTTCTAAAATTAACTTACCAGATATTAGGCCCATACCATAAACAAAACATCAAAATAATAATGAAACTCATACTAAATATACTAAACTAATATTCTTCCTAATTTGCTTTGCTTGTGGATTCTCATTTCATTCAAAATCATATTGAACTTTCTATGCTCTTTCAGTTTAGCCCCTCAATTTCTTGATTTTTCACATTCGAACTATTTGGGATCAACTTATAATATCCCTTAGCCCTAATTAGATCGTGCTTCTCTTGATTTCTTCCCATCGTTCTTGCTTCTCTCTCGTTTTTATTGTTTTCTTGCTTTTCTTACTGTTCGAACAGAATGGGGCCGTTCTCTCTCTTACTACTTGCTATACAAACTTTCTTTAACCGGCATTGGTTTTTTTTTTGCTAACCTTGCTGCCTTGCTTTTTGCTGAATTTTGTGTGAATCGACCAGAAGATTCCCCACTGATCCTCTTTGACTCTTCTTGCTTCAAATGAAAAAGGGTGTCGGCCATGCTTTTGCTATGAGTAGTTGAGTACCACAATGGTTTAAACTTGCTGCTTAAATTTGCTTTCCTGCTTTAATCTTGCTTTTTTTTTGTTCTTGCTAAAACTCTGATTTTCTTGCCTTGTTGATTTTAACTCAACGACGAGTTTCTTGCTTACCGGGTTTCACGCTTTTGATCTTGATGTTCTTGCTATTCGGAACTAAAATGGTTTCTGATTTCTTGCTCTTGCTTCTGACTGGATGATCAAATTCTTGCTTTTGCTATTTTTTGTAGTTCTTGCCATCTTGTTTTTGTTACATGGATTGAAGGTCACCCAACTTGCTTTTGATGATTTTGTGATTACTTGCTGCTGCCTGACCAGCCTTTAAAACCCGATTATCTCCTTGCTGCTCAGCAAGAAAAACAAACCTGCTCGGTCTGTTTATCCAGAAAACCAAGAACAACCACTCAATCACACGTTGCTTGATAATCTCCTAAAATAAACTTACCAGGTATTAGATCCATACCATAGCACCACAACTCCAAAATATTAATAAACTCATACTAAAAATAAAAATTAAAGTTCTTAACTTGTGTTGCTTGAAGAGTTGAAGTTATTGTCCCTTTCATAATCATATTGAACTTTCAACATTTTTTCAATTCAGTCCTAAAACCTTCTTGATTTTTCACATTCGAACTAATTAGTATTAACTTCCGATAAGGTTTCTTACTTTCAAAGAAAAGCATAACTATCAGTTATGCTACATGCACAACAGGCAGTTACAAAAAACACTAGCTAACCAAAAACTCTGAACTACCTACGTTTTTCATATAAGACAATCTAAACAAAACCCTCTTATTCAACAACAGCTAGCATTCATTATGATCCTCTAGAACTTCACACCGTCACAAGGTTTATCTTTATTTAGAGTGTATGTTGTTGATAGGTAAGCATAAGTAATGAGTGGCTGTTTGTAAATTGATTTTAAGACTATGCAGCTTTGTATAGAGTTTCTTGGCTTCATATCAAGGTAAGGTTTTTCCTTATTTACTTCTCTTCAGTCTCCACCCGTTCAATTTGTTTGTTCTCTATGGGGACCAATTTTATGTATTTAGTTGGGGATTTATGCTGCGAATGGACAAGTATTTGTTCATTTCACATGGACACACGGTGTTAGTTGCCATGATCTATTATTTTCTTTAGAATCCAAGCTTTTTACAAGTTATTAATTATCTCTACATTTCTCACAGGCATGAGGCGTTCTAGGCACAACAGTGCATTACAAGTACAAGATGAATGGCCCATTAGAAAGGCCCTCACACTTTCAGATGTTGACATCACTCACCCCTTTCTCACTCTGCCTCGTCAGCCTGTTGAGACTTACATCCTTGTGCATCTGTCACAGATTGAGTGTGAGCATTTAATGAACAGAGAACAAGTACCCATTAATGCTCAAGATGATGACACTGGTGATGTTTATATAATGAAGTTAAAATGGCGTGGGAGTTATTACAATCTTATTGGTAAATGGGGTAGAATTGTCCGTAGCAAGGGCCTTGATGCTGGACACGTGATAAAACTCCGTTGGTTTAATGGATGTTTACACTTTTCGGTCCCACAACAAGTTCTTTCCATACCACCGTTACAGGTTATTTCTGCACCAGTAACGCATGACCAATGGCCTATTAGGAAAGTTTTAACACTATCTGATGTGGACACTAATCACCCTTTCCTACCATTGGCACGGAGATCAGTTGAAGATCATATCCTTGTTCACTGGACCCCGCAACAACGAGAGCTGCTTAGAAATGAAGAACAAGTGAATTTGAATGCACGTGATGTCGACACAGGGGAGATATATGTGATGAAGCTGCGATGGCGTGGTAATTACTATAACTTAATTGGAAAATGGGGGAAAATTATTCGGAGTAAAGGACTAGGTGTCGGGAAAGAAATCAAGATTCGTTGGGCTAATGGTTGTTTACACTTTTCTGTCCCATATGATCAGGCAGTTGTGCCTGCAACAATTCCAGTGATAGAACAGCATGAACATGAACATGAACACGAACACCAACACCAACAACACGAACACCGCCCACAACAACCCCAACACCAACACCGCCAACAACACCGCCAACAACACCAACACCACCACCAACAACAACAACAGCACCAACACGACGAATGGCCTATTAAAAAGGCATTAACCTTGTCTGATGTGGATACAAATCATCCATTTCTTACATTACCTGGAAAATCAGTTGAAGATCACATTCTTTTGTATTGGGCATCACAGGCACGAGAGCAATTAAGAACTGAATATCAAATAAATATTAATGCTCGAGATTATGACACTGGTGATTCATTTTTGATGAAGTTAAAGTGTCGTGGAAGTTACTATAACTTAATTGGAAGATGGGGACAAATAATCAGATCAAAGGGGCTGCAAGTTGGACAAGAGATGAGGGTTCGTTGGGATAATGGATATCTGTTATTTTCGGTTCCTCAATGATAGCAACCGCGATGGTTCATAGGTAGAAGTTGATGGAAGTAGTCAAGTTACATCCGTAATTCTCTTGTTTTGTATATTTTAAAACGTGTCTTTACCAGTTTACATGATTGTTTGTTTCGGTAACGACTCTAGGGTTTAAAGTTTCATTTTACATGGGAATATTCTATTCTTCAGGTTTTTATCAAAAATGATATTTGCTGTAGTGGTATGTTCTCCCATGGCAAGCATTGATGCATATGCACAAGGTATAAAGTTTTATACTGTACTGCTGTTTATGTGAATGATGGTTGATGCAGATGTGTCGAAAATGGTGTTTTTTTACTCATCTTCAGCAGGTACAGATTTTAAAGAACCCAGATAGGTTTATGATGCTGACATGGTTCATGTTTCTGGCCAAACAACTATTGCTTATACAATGACACCATTTTATATGGTTCATGATTCACTAATGTAGCCCCATACCTCACCCCACATGTGTTTGTCGCCGGCAATAGCAAGTCAGTTGTCAGGTGGCTCTATACATCACCACCTGACTTCTCTGCCCCTGCCAGTCTCGTCTCTTATGTGACTTTTGGTCGGCACCTGAACAGATCTGTCACCACACTGTCACTACTGAAAAAATTTGCCAATAAAGATCCCCACATTTAAACTTGCTTGAAACGCACACCTTATTTTCGTGGCAACGCAATGTGGGACTTAGAGGTGACTTTTGACCCGGAAGTCGAATAAAGATAAAAATGGTTAACTTCCATGATCGTTTAGGATAGAGGGGGAGGGTTAATGCTAAAAAGTCAAGATACTATTATGGATTTATGGCAAGGGATAGACAAAAATCTATCGTTTTACTTTGAAATTCTCTTGATTTATCTCCTCATAAGGAATTGCTAGACACTTCTAACTCTTCAAAATTTCCTATATAAATGAGTAGTCAATCAACTAATAAATAGTCAAGTAGTTCATTGTGACAATAAACACATTGTACTTGTATAATGTTACTCTCATCGTACTAAAATCTAGCAAAAATAAAAATAAAAAGTAATAAGAATAAGGATTCAGTTAATTTTGCTTATTTTCAGTTTTTTAGAAAAGTAACATAACAAAAAGGTATGATAAATAAATGTTTGATCCGGATAAATTTTTTTATCATTTAAGTGTCATAGGCTAAGAGATATTTTATTCCTTATCTACTATTTTGTTTAACCGTATTTTCTATAACATAATCACCACGAATAGTACTAAGATATGCAAAAATACCATATACTCAGATTAAAGTTTATAAAATTCTTGATTTTGGGAAAATTTTTTTAAAAAAATAATAAAGTAAATATAAAAGTTATAGGAGTTTACAAATTGTTGGAACAAATTTTAAAAAAAAGGTCAACAAAAAATGAAGCCTAATTCAACTATATTGAAAATAAAACTTGATAAACAGTAGTTGGGGTTATTATTGTCAATTTGTACAGCTGGCTTTTGTTAGAAAACACGTGTTACACTTTGTTTTATTTATACTCATAACTTTTCTCATATACTTATAACTTTTTACCAATAGAATTGGTGGTTGAATGAACCTCTTAAATAATGAAAATTTGAAATTTACACTTGGTATTTATTTAACACACACATATATATCCCATCAAACCAGATAAAACAAAATGAAACCACTTTTCATCAACATGCCATTTAAAAATGCATCAGCAATTCACCATTGCTCCACCATAGTTCCCAATTCAAAACGAAACATATATTTTATCATCAAATTGCAAAACTTCCAATAGATCTTTTGCCCACTTGTAAATCTGTTATTTTGTTGTTAGTTGTTTGATCATCAATGTTTGTCCACATGACCCACTTTTGTAGGCTGGAAAACGATATTATAAAATAACCCCATTAATTAATTATTAATATTTAAGTTTCAAGATTTTATTACTTTACTTTTTGTTGGATATGTCCTTGACCCACCAACCCAATAATACCCAATGGCAGAAGGTCTAAATGGCCAAGTTGAAGATTGTTGACACTTGTGTTTGGTATGGATGCCTAAATGCATCATGTTGCCTTGCCTTTGTTAATTGGATCCATTTTGTTTTTCTTTTTAAATGCTTATATGTTCCAATGCATTATGTAGGACGCTATATTTGTGAGTCGGAAGTGAGAAATGGTTGTTTAAAAAGCTTGTGGCTCGTTCGAAAAGAAACTCTCGTTTGAAATCATTTTGGTTTGTAAGAGACATAAATTTTTATGTGATATCAACTCAGCGTGACTTGTTTCAATGACACGTTTATATTAAAGCCTAAACGATAGTTTATATAAATTATAATTTAATTATGTTATATTATTTAAATGAACCATACACATGATTATTTTGACATCATCTTATATAAAACTAAGTATAAAAGTATAGAAAATAGTCATGGTCTATGTAATATCTTATTATTTAAACGAGTAAAGATAAACAACTATAACGATATCATTTTTGTTTCATATATTTAACTATCAGTAAAAGAATAACATTATTTTTTAAATGCTATATCAAACTCGCGAGTCGGCTTGTTTATATAAACAAGACGAACCTGAGCCCATAAATTTAATTTGCCAAAACAAACAAAACGGTTTGACTCGACTCTACTCATTTATGATCTATTGGTGGGATGAACAACTATGTAACCTTAAGATCACGAGTTAAAATCTCAATATCAACAAAATCGTCTAGTCATTAGCAGTGGTTGACTTTGAGCTTTCCAAGCATATGCAAGTCCGAGGTTCTATGAACTAGTCGGTTTTCTCCTAGAACAAGTTGGTGTCATCCTTAATCGTCAAAGTAACAATTGTCAGTTGAAACTTCGTCTAAGTTATGAACATACCCGACCTATAAAGAGGTGTGCCACTAAACCAAAATCGTGTATCCCCTCTAAAAAAGATATATGTTATTAATGGGATACAAAAATAAACGGCCCATAAATAGCAACCTACAAACTACAAAGACGTTAACATTTGAGCTGTCAAAACCGAGCACCATCTTCATCCACATTAACGACACACAGCAAAATTCAAGATTGAAAGAGGAAGAAAAGGCAAATCACAACATTGCAGGTAATGATGAATTAGATTATATTGTTTTTTTTAATTACTTTGAGCTTGAATTTATTCGTTTAAGAGAAAATGTAGTTGAGCTAGAGTTGATTGGTGTAATTGTTTCAAGAATTTAGTTTGACTTGGTTTTAATCATTACGAACAATCGCCAAATTTTAGCTGTTTAATATGGTTTTAGTGTATGAATTTGCAGATAATTGTGATTTGTGTATGGAAAATTCAAAAGGATCATTCACAATGAGAAATGTGTACAATAAAAAACACTATTCACTTCCCCCTAAAAGTCCAAATCCAAGCATTGCTCCATTTTATTCTAATTATGGCTCGGATACTTTAAACGGGTCGAAAGGGATGATACGAAAACATCAACGAACTTCATCTGAAATCCTTATGATGGAAGAACAACCTTCTTGGCTGGATGATCTTCTTGATGAACCAGAAACACCTGTTAAAACAACTCATAAGCGATCATCTAGTATGTATATCGAGTCTGCTAATGCCAATACAGAACATGCTGCAAACGTACTGAGAAACATGCATCCTGCTTCTTCATGGGCATCTCAACAGAAACAGGTTTGTGTTTCACCACAAACTGCATCAAGGTGTACATTGGTGCAAGAGGTTAGCAGAACTAAGTCAGCAACAAATGAAAGGCAAAATACAGTTGATTGTTGTACAGAGGAAAAGTGTTTCAAGCAGTAAGTAAACTCGCTTTCTCTTTTACCAAATGAATCTTGATTATATTTATATGTATCTGACTATTTGTGACATGTAAAAAATAAAATATGATTGTTTGAACAAGTTACAAAGGGGAGACAAAAACATTATGGTTAATGGTTATGAACATACATGTTTATACATCAATAAAAACCAAAAATTTGTAAGCACCTAAATATTTTTTGGTTGAGAGTTGAGATATATTTCTTGCCACACATGCTTCCTGTTTTCAAAATGTATCTGATATATCTAAGAGCTATGTAATGCACAGGCAATTTGGTCAACATTCACGGGTCAGAAAGCTTCAATACATAGCTGAGTTGGAGAGAAATGTACAAGCTTTAGAGGTAAATTCATCTTTTTGTTATTGATCGATGAAAGATAGTGAAAACAGGCGATGTAATAACATAAGCTATATGCGATTGCAGGCAGAAGGTTGTGAGGTTTCTGGAGAGCTAAAGTTTCTAAATCAAAAAAGTCTTATTCTCACAATGGAAAACAAAGCACTGAAACAACGGTTAGAGAATTTGGCTCAGGAGCAACTTATCAAGTACTGTAAGTTTCTAAATAAAGGAAAATTCACACGTGGAGTTGGAAATTTGGGCGGGTCGGGCAAGTTGGGTAACGCTTCAGGCCATGTTGACTTGCCAACACTTTGTTGTTAACTTGTTATTGAAAAATGTTTTTAATACGGTCTGTGTGACTTACAACCCGTTTGACAACTTTTACTTTTCTAAGTTTACGTTTTCTGTAAGCGGAAAACTGAAGGAATTTTTTTTTGCAGTGGAACATGAAGTTTTAGAGAGAGAGCTTAGGAGACTGACAACCTTGTATAAACAACAGAAACAACCACTTGTTGGCCGTATCTGAAATGCAATGACCCAACATTTTGTTATATCTCAGTGACAAAAGATAAGGGGTTAAATGCATGGTTAATTACTTTATTGCATAAAATATAACCAGCTTTAGTTCAATGCCTATTTCTGGTAACTGACTTTGTTTTTAATAACAACCACCCTTAAACATTAGAATTAAGATGGGTGTGTTCAATATAAAACTAATTTGAAGTAAAGAACTGCGAGAACCACAAAGGTAAACTTTTGTGTGACTGTCTTTCGGGCGGTTATGTGTTGGTGGTTTTGTCAAAAGAGTTATCAGAACAAAGTACTTGCGCCAGTGACTGTTTGGTGGAAGCTATGGGCTTTAGTGGCTCGGCGGAGGTGTTGGTCTCATATACTGATTGTCATTTATTTTTGTGTCTTAATAACATGTGTAATAATTATTCATCGTGTAATGTTACTTGTACAGATTTGTTTTTATGTCTTTATTCATTTTAATAGGTAGTATGAATTGTGAACAAGCCTAAGTATTCATTCTCTCTCCAAGAGGAATTTGTATCCTCGACTCCCTTTTGGAATGATGGCTCTATGTTTGTGAGCTAGCCGAGATTGACTCACTAAAAGTTTTCAAGCAAGTCATGTTTAAACAAGCTTAAGCCTAAATAAGAGTCTACTCGAGCACGTGGTTCACGCGTTGACGTAAGTCAAACAAACCACACCTTTTTATAAGAAATGATCTCCAAAGTTGAAGAAAATGGTCGGCAAAGTAAAAAAAAAAGGCACATCAATAAAAAGTGTATCGCCATCCGTGGGACTCGAACCCACGACCACGTGGTTAAAAGCCACGCGCTCTACCAACTGAGCTAGAACGGCTTCATGTTTTATTGTAGTTTCTTTTTCTATTAATATAAATTTACTCTAAAAAGTAAAAATCCAGTCTTTCGAAAGTTGTCGTGGTTCAGGTGGTTTATGTAGGCTGCTTACTCATTTCTATCTTATATAACTTGTTCAATTTTTACTGTTTGTTGTGCAATTAGACGAGATAAAGCCTGTGAAGAAAGTTGTAGGATTGAATGAATAACATAATAATGGTTAAAAATAGTAGAAACTTAACAAACAAATGCTTAAATCTGTAGCATAACTAGCACTTTTGAATAAGAATGTTAAACAGCAGATAAAGCTTTAACTTCCAATTTTCAAAAAAATGCTTAAAAATGGTTATATCTTTAGATTAGATAGTAAATTAAACTCTTTCAGTAAATATATTTGATTTAATTCACATTTTCAATCTCTTTAAATGAATAAAATCTACTCCAGTGACATTCAATTTTTTTTTAAATTTATAATTTCTGAATATAATAAAAAAAGACATGCATGAAAATTTATAATTTCGGAATACAATCAAAAGAGGCTTGCATCATAAATTAGGTCCTTCAATTCAAAAGCTACTAAGTCTTAGCAAATATATCTCCACAAGAAAAACATAAGGAGATATATATAAATCTCTCATGTGTGACGCCTTCGCTTGATGCTTGCCACCTCATCATACAACTCCCACTTCTTGTGATCAAGAACGCTGATGTCATCAAGATCGGCAATGGCAAGTAGGTATTGTGTGAGCTTCACTAGCTCCCTGTCACTGTCTCGGTTTTCATGTGCCTTTCTAAACGGTTTTATCGTCAGCCCATTCTGTGGATTCATTACAAAGTTCCTCCTCAGATCATCAAACATTATGGTATTCTTTGAATTGTAGAACTGCAGCCAGATAAACATGAAAATAAAACACGAGCTGTCATTTGATGAATTTTGAACAATTTAAGAGGCAACAAATCATTATTGTAATTTTTTTCACAAGTACTTGCATTTTAGACAAGTTATGGACTTAAATACACCAAACTTAGCTTGAGGGACTTTTTCCCTCTATTTTACAAATTTAGGGACTTTATAACCTATTAGGTTGATAGAACTTTTTTTGGGTGCAAAGCAAGGTGTTTTGGCATTAAAAACATTATATGACGAAAAGTCCGATAACCTAACTTTGGTAAATTAGAGTCCATAAAACTTTAAAAAATGCAAGTAAAAAAATTCCATCAGCATAATTTTGATATGTTAAAGTACATAAATTTGTCTAGACTGTGTGTACTTGCGACAATTTACAATAATGACTGGTTAAGTTGAGGGAACTTTAATAAATAATAATTTTAGTATTTTAAAAATCCATAATACCTTGCAGACAAGTTTAGGAACTTTGATATACTAAAACTAGGTTAAGGGTCTTTTCATGCAAAACGCAAAAGTATGTTTTTTAATGGTATTAATCCATCAATGAAATTATGTGAAGTGTGAAAAATAAACTACTAATAATCGGACCTCAGGAAGATGAGCCCAGATTAACCCGAGTGGTTTGCAGTCAAAGATTCCCCTACTATCTGACTGAACTGTGATCATTGCTAAATGGTCTAAAAGAGCAGTAATTTTGTAATTTGGATTACTGAGTACCCCAAGCTGACCCATCTTCAACTCAACCCATTTCATGCTGCACACAGGGAACTAATGATTTACAACTAACACACTTTTCATCTAACCGTAGGTAACAAAATATTTACAAACGGCTAACCTTGTTGCAGACCATATAATGATGTCATACTCTGCATAAACAGCTGTCAAGAACTCGTGGAGATCTGCATTTGTTGGTAAGTTAGCAAATGGTTGTGTTACTTAATTGTTTATTATTTCAAAGTGCAATATATGTAAGCTTCTTACAAGGGCGCATGAGTTGAAGTGAGTTTTCTGCTGTTGATCGATGGTCAAAGAGAGTATAGTCTATATCCAACACAAGAAGCTTTTTCCCTTTTCGGCATGGATTTCTAAGTTCAATCTATGATCAACCATCCAATAATATATATCATAATCAAATATCATGCATGGATCAATGTCAGACTAATGATAACCTATATGAACCAAAAGTTCTATTGATCAACCTCGCTCCTTTGCTATTATATCGGTTTTAGTATTTTGTTTGAATTTGTGAACGTGTTACACAATAGGATCCTACCTTTAAACTTGAAGGGGAAGTACTGATACATAAATTAAGATCAGAGATGGCAAGATAGGCAGGCAGGTTCAAGTAGAAATGGGTCATTTTGTAGTACATACATGTTAGAGCAAGCCAGGCCTTTTAACTATATTTTTTTATTTGGCTTTGTCTAAGATGAACCAAAATCCAATTAGACTCTTTCAAAAGTAAATGGATCAAAACTGCCCCCTCTAATTTGACTGGATGATGAAGCAAAGCCTTTTTATCAGGAACGCTTAAAATATACAAGAGGCAATACTTAACTGTCAAATATATTATGACAAAATCAACAGACGTGCAGGAACATCCGCCCTATTAGTGGTTATAAAATGGAAAAATGACCAATGATAAACATACATTAAAATGATAAACACATTTCAATAACAATGACAAATTGGAGAGACTGAAAGACACAGTGACATACCTTGTATTGATCAACACGTCTCTTAAGTTTCTGCTTGTTGACATCTTTGTCTTTAATGTCCACAGCTTCTTCTTGCCCAATTTCAAAATCATCAACAATTTCTGGTAAATCAACTTGATCCACAATTATATCATCTTCAGTAGTACTACACCAATCAAGTATTTAAAACGTTTCTCAGTCAAACAATAAGATCAGATTATAGTGTCATATTCTAACGAGTATGATGAGAAAACTTCTCTATCAGTAGAAAGACAAGCAGCCAAATAACATATGTCTAGTTTGCTGTTTGTGTAGCACGTCTGGTCCGTATACATACTACACAAAGAGCTAACCCGAAAATTTATAAAAAATCCACTTGGAGCTAAGTGCTAACAACCTAACACTGAGTGTACCATAGACATCCCCTCTTAAAACCGCACACTTGGATCTGAATTAAGGACGTAAAAACAAGGTTTTACTTATGTTTACAACGTAGCGCCACAAAAGGAAGATAAGATCAAGTTGATTTAAACTCTTTTTGGCCGCATGAGATCCTGTTATCAGACATGTCTCGACCTAAGTTAAGAAAATATCATGATTGTTACTAAAATTTCATCATCCTGAAATAGGGCACCAAAAACTGAATGGACCAGATATTGAACCAGCTTTTAGTATCTGTCAATGCATCCTCCATGCCCCTTCATCCTAAGCACCTACTACATTTGTGATCACTTGACCATGTGATGTAAAAGTTATTATTAAGTAGCAAAAATGCTTCTAATGCTTTATATGAATATATAACCTTGAGAGCAGATATCAAACTATAAACTATTAATACAGCAGCCAACAGATAATGAAAAAATGGATTGAAAGTAGTAAATTAGAAGTAAAAGGAAGTAAATTTACCCGATCATTGTCATTTTGAGAGACGATTTGAGAGGTAAAGTGGAGAGAAGAAGTGAATCATCTGCAAGTTTGGATCCAATTTTAGGGTAAAGAAGTTTCTGGCGTTTGGGAAGTACGTTCGTCAGTTCACAAATTCGCCGTTTTAGTTCAGCAACCGAATCGTCACCGCATACTCTCACGGTGTACTCCTTGCCGCTCCATTTCACGGTCAGCGTTATCTCCTCCTCCGTCGCCGGAGATGTTAACGACGATGATTCAGCGGCCATTCACGAAACTAACTACAAGCGTTTTTTTTTTCTTTGTGCCAATTGAGGAAGTGTATCAACATATTTGTTTGAGCTTTTATTTTGTATCCACTATTTATTAAAACCTTCAATTTAGACCCCAAATTGTTAGTTTTTTGTCCAACTCGTTTGTTTCATCTAAAATTTTAGTGGTATGTTCATTAAAGACCTTACACGTTTGGTCAAAGCTTATGATTTGGATGTGATGTGAATGGATATTTTGTATCGAGCACCATCGCTAAATTAATATAAGCCAAACACAATCGATGCAGGTAGTAGTGTTCGTACTTTATGTATTAGGTTTTGGTATTTTTTTGATAATTTTAGCGGTGTTGGTTATATTATCACTCGTTTTAGGTTTAATGTTTTTAGATATAACTAGATAGATCTTCTGGCTCATGCGTTGCGTGAGTTTTAGGTTCAGAGGTAGAATAGATGTTGATTCATATACGCTAATAATTCACGCATGTCACAAAACATACTACGTTTAAAAAAACAGAATGAATTCAAACACAGGTCACCACATACACAACATATACTGAAACCAGCACACCAAACACACATATGTTACTCAATCTTCAAACAAACGACATATATACAAAAAATCACTAAATCCCCCAACATACAAAAAACAATCCAACCACACCTTGTCATGTATGATCGAAACCACAAATTTACTATTCATTTACACTTGTTTTTCAATATAAAGAGGAATATCAACCTAATCTATAAAATGTACTCATACTTGGTGGAACCTCTAGCGTATGAAAAATGTAATATCCTCTATGAAATGGGTGGTGTTGTGGGATCTTATCAGGTGGAAAGCTTCGGAGAAAAATATGTCAGACATTGCGTGGACCTTTACTTTTTCATTCTTTGTATGTTGTCTTATAACTCATCTTCTGTAGAGCTAAAGTGTTTAGTAATGAGATATAAATCAAAATGTGTTTGATTGGTATATTTGTTGAAGAAATTGAAATATAAAATACCTAGATAAACCAAAGTTATCCCTTAATATTAGCAAATACAAAACAAATAATCATACTCACGTATCTTTATAAAGTCATTCCTTACGAATTCTATAGAACACATAAATATGTTGAATTCCATCAAATGATTGTTTTGGTTGAAATTGATTATTTTCTAGGTTAATATCTTAACCAATTAAACATGTAAAGAAACAAAACTTAAATGACAACCCTAATAAGACACGACCCTCGTAAGCTTGAATGACTTATTTAAGGTACGATTTTGACCTGCTTATCACACATATTAAATTCTAATAAATTTTGCAAACCAAACAACCCTGAGTGTTCAAATCCTTTGAGAAAAAAGCATACATTTAAAAATTAAAAGTATGAGAGGCTGTTTGTTTTACCTCTTAGTTGTTCAGTTCAGTGTTTAATCATTCAGTATTCAACATTTAGAGCATTTGTTTAATAAAAAAAGAAACTCTAAATGGTTAAAAGACGGAAATATGCTGACTGAAACTGAATGAAGCATTTACCAAATTACTCTCATCTAAAGTTGTAACCTAATATCCATCTCAATGATAGAGCCCCTAATTTAGCTCTTAAAAATTCATCAAACATCCCAAGTTAATCCGACCCATTTATCGGGACCCATTATTATTAGTAGTGTCTCGGCTAGGGAGTGTTTGGAAACACAACGGCGCTGGATAAGCAGTGCGCATGTTATAAATCACTTATATTACATCTCATCCTGGCGCAAATTAGGGTTCACCCTTACTATTCTTCCCAAATCAATCGTATGCCTCGTTCACGCACTCTCCTTAACTCTCACTCGTTCGATCACTCACCTAACAATTCTCATATCTTCTGTAAGTTTTTAATCTCTAAAACCCCAATTTTCTTTTACTACAATGTCGGATGATATGCCATTCAAATGATCACTTTTTATTGTAGTTTTTATGCTATACATGTGCCTACAACATTAATAAATCTTCAGACCATCACAACCTTTGTTGAAAATTGTATGTAGTGCATCTCTTCATTTTTTGTTCACGGAAATTGATAGCATTGTGATTTGAACAAGTATGTTTTACTACTTAGTTTTTTCAAACACAATCTGTTAGCCGTAGGTATATGAACCAGAAGCTCATAAAGTTTAGTGACGTATGAGCCGATTCACGTCTAGTTAAGTTTAGTGGTTGTGGCTTCAAGAGTTTGGATGTTACTGCTTGCTGATCATTTTTTATGTTGGAAATAAAAAATGAAATTTATTATAAATTTGGTTCATATTGCTCATCTTATTTTGTTAGTGTATGACTTTTACATGTCTGGTTGATAGTAAAACAGTAATGCTATTTGAAAAGCAGAAGTTTTTTTTTGTTTGAGAAAAGTATATGTGTCCTCACTGTTTCATGATATGTTATTTGTTAAGGATCAAATGGCAAAAAGTGGATCTTTTGACTGGAAACTATAGAGATTTCAAGGATGATGTCCGATGATGGTGAACAGCTATTGGTCGTTTATGATGACCACTCGGATCAACGGTCTATATCTTTAGATGAAACAAGTAGCACAGAAGAATCACCAGATGAAACAAAACTATGCCTAGAAACAACAAATGATGCTATTCCATATATTGGTCAAAGATTTGCCACTCATGATCATGCTTATGAATTCTATAGTGAATTTGCTAAACGGTGTGGTTTTTCAATCCGTCGACATCGAACTGAAGGTAAAGATGGTGTCGGGAAAGGTCTTACGCGGCGCTATTTTGTCTGTCACAGGGCAGGAAACACACCTGTCAAAGCTTTAAACGAAAATAAACCACAAAGAAATAGAAAATCATCAAGATGTGGATGTCAAGCATATATGCGTATAAGCAAAACTACTGAATTAGGAGCACCTGAATGGAGAGTAACGGGTTTTTCAAATCATCATAATCATGAACTTTTAGAACCGAATCAAGTTCGTTTTCTTCCCGCTTATCGTACTATATCAGATGCAGACAAAAACCGAATCCTTATGTTTGCAAAAACAGGAATTTCAGTGCAGCAAATGATGAGGCTTTTGGAACTTGAGAAATGTGTGGAGCCCGGATACCTTCCATTCACTGAAAAAGATGTAAGAAATTTGCTTCAGTCGTTTAGGAAAGTGGATTTGGAGGATGAGAGCATTGATTTACTCAGAATGTGTAGAAATATTAAAGATAAGGATCATAATTTCCAGTTTGAGTATAAACTTGACTCAAACAATCGATTGGAAAATATCGCATGGTCATATGCATCATCTATTCAATCATATGAAGTATTTGGTGATGCAGTGGTATTTGATACAACACATCGATTGAATGCTTTTGATATGCCACTAGGGATATGGGTTGGAATGAATAACTATGGTATGCCTTGTTTTTTTGGCTGTGCACTTCTGCGTGAGGAAAACTTGAAGTCGTATTCATGGGCTTTGAAGGTAAGCGATTTAACTAATTTGTTGTTATTTTAGTCAAAATTCTCTTTTATATGTTTATGATATGTAGTTACTTTACTTTCCTTGTGTGGCCAACTTTTGTTATGTTGGTTTAGAATGACATGTGATAAAGAATCTTAGGTCTTATATATGTACGACTTTTTTTCTCTTCTCCAGTTTAACACTTATAGGCTAACAGTATTATGAACAATGTTGTGGCATGCTTTTTGTGGATAGGGGTTTTGTGAGTAATTAAACTTGCATTGCATTCACACTTCTAGATTTTAATATGATTGGAATACATAAATGTTAAACAAGAGGATAACAGCTGAATTGGTGGACACCTATGCTGCAAAGATATGTGTTAAATTGCACGAAACGAGCAGTTGGGTTCGACTGTTTGAGAAAATGTAGGTACAAATGTAAGTTTTCTGTTTTCACACTGAAATATGGATAAATTAATCTTGAATTAGATCAGTTAATAAAAACTTATCTTTATGGTTCACAAAGTAAGTCTTAACAAAATATAAATTCAGCCTTTCTTCTAAAGACAAATACCAGAATTGCTCCTCTTAAGTAAAGAATAAAGGAAGCTCTCTTAAAACCTTTGTGACTAGTCCCCTAAACGGAGGTGATAAAGGGGCAGGTTGGTAGACGAGTTCCGGTCAAGGGCTCGAGGCAGGATTGAGTCACAAACAGTTTTGTTCATTTTTGTTGAAGCTTGTAAGTTATAATTACTTAGTATTGAATGTGTTTGCAAAACCTTTTTTATGATGTTGATCATCAAGGTTTGTTTTAACAAAGCATTTAAATACCCTTCGGATCACCCTTGACCATCGAACCATTGGATGTTTTCTCGTAAGCTAAAATTCTTATTCATACCCATTGGACCTGTTCATGATCTATTGAGATCTCACATGACCTGTTTACCAATAACTAAGCCTAAAATGACTCCTCTACCCAACCAATGTCAATGATATTTGTCTTCCATTCTATTAATGGAAGCTTTTGGCATTTTATATCTATTTGGTTTTTCGTCTTGTGAAGGCTTTCTTGGGGTTTTACCTATCCAACTTTCCACTCTACTGCTGACTACCAAACGAAATTAATGATATTTGTCACACGTTATATTTGTGGAACTCTGTCTTATAATTTCTAAATTGATTTATTTTATTTTGTGAAAGGCGTTCTTGGGGTTTATGAATGGGAAGGTTCCTCAGACGATACTAACTGACCAAACATCATGCGTAAGAGAAGCTATAGCAATGGAAATGCCTTCTGCTAAACATGCTTATTGCATCTGGCTAATTGTTGCAAAGTTCCCATCTTGGTTTAATGCTGTTTTGGGAGAACGATACAATGAGTGGAAAAGTGAATTTTATCGACTTTACAATATGGAGTTAATTGAAGATTTCGAAATGTGTTGGAGAGATATGGTTAATTCTTTTGGGCTCCACACCAACCGCCACATCAACACTTTGTTTGCTTCAAGAACTCTTTGGGCTTTGCCATATTTGAGAAGCCACTTTTTTGCCGGAATGACAACAACCGCACATTCAAAAGCTATCAATGCTTTCATCCAACGGTTCTTGAGTGCCCAAACTCGACTTGCACACTTCATTGAACAAGTATGTTATCTTTTCTTATTAGCTTGTTTTACCTGTTCTTACATAATTTTTGTTCTATTGATATCATAAGCTTTTATGTTATCATGGAAGAAGTGTAAAGTGTAACGTGCATCTAAAATTTGAAGTGATAACTGCAGTTTTATGTCAGATAATAAATTGAAGTGTTTGGATAAAGATGATCATTATTGTAATTTCTTCACTATTTAGGGTCTGGAATAATTAGATTTGGAGAAGCAGGTAATAAGTATACATTAGAAAATTTTGTTGTTTAAGATTAAACTTAACTGTGTATTCTGAGCTGTAGAGGGGGTCATTTCAACCTGTGTCGAAAGTCTACACTGTTTAAAAAATGAGACTATTATTGTAAAAAAAAGTGTTCCAGGTCAACTCCAACCCAACCCAACATGTCCGCAAGAACCCCACATGACCACAAGAATATTTGTTTTGACAAGAACCCTTCTAACCTATTACCCAACCTGCATATTTTGCCAATTCTACTAAGCTCTAATCATGGATTATCTTATTTCGCCTTTGTATTTCTAATCCCTATAATTGCTATAAACATCAGGTGGCTGTTGCTGTGGACTTTAAAGATCAGGCAGGTGAACAGCAAACAATGCAACAAAACCTCCAAAACATTTGCTTGAAAACAGGGGCACCCATGGAATCCCATGCAGCCTCGGTCCTAACACCTTTTGCATTCTCAAAACTACAAGAACAGCTTGTGTTGGCTGCTCATTATGCATCATTTCAACTTGAGGATGGGTTCTTAGTTAGACACCATACAAAACTTGAAGGCGGTCGAAAAGTTTATTGGATCCCACGTGAAGGCATTATCAGTTGTAGCTGTCACCATTTTGAGTTCTCTGGAATTCTCTGCAGGCATGCTCTTCGAGTACTCTCGACGGGAAATTGCTTTCAGATTCCAGAAAGGTAATATTTGACTTGCATTATTTAGGGTTAAATTAGAAAAATAACCAATAACTGTATCTCTGTAGTCAAAATAAGCAATAACAGTATTCCTATGATTAAAATACATAACACTGTTATATCCATATAACTAAATAACTCTGTAAATAGGAGTAACGTATGATACAGTTTAGTATGGTATATTTGATTATTAATCTAAGTAAAAGTGGCAAAAAGCGTGGGTTTGATAACAGGTAACCTGTAAATCGGGTCGTCTTGATCTTGGTACATGTTGAAACTGGACAGGTCGGGTTCGGTTGGATGGGTTACCCTGAAACAATTGTTGTCTATTTCTCAAATTAAGTAATGCGTGTCATATACAATTTATAACAATCATTTTATATCAACTGTATTATAATTTTCTTGAATAAGTTGTAGGAGATTTTGTATTAAAAAGTCCTTTCTAGCAACTTCTAACCCGTTTGACCCGATACTTTTTCAGCTATATTTTCTCTTAATTTTACATGTCGGTATGTTAGAGCTGAATCGGCATATAGATAAAAAAAACATGTCCGTATTTTATTTTGTTCCTTTTTTTGAAATGTCTTATTTGGGTATTATCAGGTATATGCCTTTACGATGGCAGCGCATAAACACATCAGCAAAGCTCCTTCAGAACACTTTGAGTGATCATACAGAAAGAGTTCAACTATTGCAAGGTATGGTGTCAAATCTTGTGACGGAATCAGTCAAATCAAAAGATCGGCTTGATATTGCTATGGAACATGTTTCTGTTTTATTATCAAGGATAAGAGACCACCCGGTTCCTTCTTCACGGTATGCCAGAAATGATTGTTTTACATAGGTAGCTCATAAAGCAGTCATAATTTACGACCCATGTAGAAATATTTAAAAGAATGAAAGTGAGGTTTATGTACAAAAGTTCTTGTTTCTCCTTGGCGTCGATGATGAAGAACTTTTGAGACACATTTGTTAATGGAACTGCTTTTGTGTATAAGTTTGCCTGGGTTTTGTGTTGCATTATTATTATTTTGCGTGAGAATTTAGCCGGAGAAAGATCATTCAGGGTGTCGATCATCATTTGAAACCCGACACAACAGTAATTAAGTTTTGGATTGTTAGCGAGTTTATGCTTGATTTGACGTACCCTGTTTAAAACTAGAACTCAAAGTTCATGATATATAAATTCAACAAGACAACTTGTTTAGACGTGTTTAGCACTTTAGCCCATTCACAGCTTTATTACAACCTGTTGGTTACATGGTTTTAAGTCTAAGTATAAGGTTGATTTTTCTAACATTACATATTTGAAGTAAATACAAGTAAAAATACCATAAAAAGTTATTTGTACTAGATCCATGATCAAATGTAAAATGTTATCAGAACATAGATCAAAAGATAAACACACTTTTATATTACATCAACTTGAATAATCAAATAATACATGAATTCGGGATACATGGCAAGTTAACAAGTCATCTTCAAGAAACGGACGACGACTACTGTAATATTATCTGCACTGCCTCTTTTAGAAGCTTCCTGCATCAACGTCTTTGCAGCATCTTCTGGGCACTGAATCGGTTTCACCATTGCAACAGCTTCTTCATTGCTCACAACATCCCAAAGTCCATCACTTGCAAGTATAAGAAACTCTAACGACCCATCAATCTCCTCTTCTTGAATCTCTGGATCAGCAACAACAAACTGTTTCAACAACTTATCACCAAAAGCACGCGAAACAGCAAGAACACCACCAACTCTCCAAGTCCCTGCCCACATCACAAACCCACCAGCATCTTCAATCCGTCGTCGTTCATCAGATTGATCTGGCTTATGATCTCTAGACACAGCAATCGCGTTACCATTTCTGCAAATCACAGCTCTTGAGTCACCAACGTTTGCAACCAGCAAACGATTACCAACAAGAATGGCAGTGGAAGCTGTTGATCCTGCATCTTTGATCTGATTCTTTTCTGATTTAATAAACTCCGAGTCTGTGTAGCTGTATGATTCAGCTATAGCAGATTTGGTATCTGATATAAACTTCGGGTGTTTAATCAGATTGCTAAAAAGATTATGCTTAACATATTCTGCAGCGCGAGCGCCACCATGACCATCAAAAACTCCAAAGAGACCAACCAACTCGCCATCCACACCATCGATTCTTGTTTCATAAAAATCCTCCATCGATGATCTTCTCCCAGCAGAGCTAGCATAACCATAGCTAAATTTTGAATCTTTACTGAGACCGCCTCCTGTAACGGTTGAAACACCAGCACCTGGTTGACTCGGGCTGACCCGTGACATAACCGAATCAAGATACCCCATAATTACTTAACTCCTTTAAATTAAGATCAAATTTCCTGCAAAAACATATATGGTTTGAAAATTAGATTGCACAACAAAACAACATAAGCTTTAAGTAAGATTGTGTTTGAAGTTTAAAATGATTTAAAAGCATTTAAGCTTCATTTAGTTTTATAAATTGAAAAAAAATATCATGTCCAATAGCTCAAAAACAAGCTAAAATTTGAAACTTGAGGACAATTAACCAAATTTTCAACCTCAGAGCTGATCAAATCATGGAGGACAAAGTTATATACGTAACGAGAACATGATCGATTGAATTGATAAGGAACGGATCAAAGATTAGGATGGAAAAATACCTTTTCAAACACCACAATTGCAATTGGATGAATCTAAATGTGTATGAATTTAACAGAAACGAGTGAGATTAAAGCTGAAAATTCATTGATGTGAAATACAATATGTATATATATAGAAACAGCGATGATTCCTTACTCGTTTTCAGATTATTGTGGCACCTGAAGAGAAATTTCAAGTGAAAATGGAAGAAATTTCTAGTTCTAGGTCAAATATATAGGTATAACTAGTACATTGAGATATAACTAACTATGTTGCCTCACTTTGAACCTTCTACAATTCATACATGTCAAAACATCCATAGTTACCTCTCTTAAATTTTGGGTGTTTTAAAAGTTTCAATAAATACTTAACGGTTTCAATAAATACTTAACAGTTTACGTCCTTAAAAGTTTCAATAAATACTTAATGGTTTAACCCTGCGTGTCGCATATGTGAGGGGTATAATGGTCTTTTCACTCATACAACACGTAATGGGTAAAAATGTATTTTCTCATACGCCGTCACGATGAAGCTTTAATAACAAATATTTTGACATAATTTAACTAGGGACGAGATAAGTTAAAATTGGAAATCATATGAATGTATGTGTTAAATTGGTACCGAAATTGTTAATGCGTTCGAAAACCAAGGACGAAAACTGCAATTTAGACTATAAGAACCTCTTAATCAAGATAGCTTCTTACTTAAAATTTGATCAGACATTATTAACAAGTCAATATATTGTTAATGAAATGCATTAATATCATGGTAGCCTTGTTATCATACTTTTTTTCATTTACGAGTTTCTATTAGGTTAATGGTAGGTGAATGCTTGGGGTTGCGGGTGCCAAGCACTCGTGGGTACATCGCCGCCAACAATGGTTGGGTATGGATGGTTGGGTTTGGTGGGTACATTTACGAGTTTCTATTAGGGTACGTGATGGGGTAGGTGAATGTTATGTGTTGAAAAATGGGTTGTTATGTGTCACTTTTTAATTGGTAGTGTGGTAAGGTATGTGGATATGGAACGAATAACCTTCGTCACCCTTAAAAGTAGGTACGAAGGTAGTAAGGTACCAATCTCATACATGGATCACCATGGGCTTGGTTTTGTTTTACTTTCACACGGGGACTTATCGCCAATGTTGTTGGGCTTGGATTGGTTCGGCCGGTTTGAACAGGGTGGTCGAAGCGGTTAAATATTGAGAGTCCAACCGGGATTCTGCATGGAAATTGTATACATATTATTAATAATTTGAAATACGTTATAAACTCATCCGGTTCTTAAGTCCGGTGCAACCAAAATGATCAATGAACCGTTAAGATGTCTGAACCGATTCTGAAAACATTGGTTATGGCACTTGAGAAGTGCCACCTCTTACCTCACAAAATATATATCCTAGCTAGTCAGAAGAATTAGAAAAAATGTTAGAATTATTTGTAGAAATACTATAAGTATGAAAATATGAATTTTAATAAGACTTTTTGTTGGGATTTAAACTTAAAAGGAAATATTTGAAGTTATTTCTTAACTAGGTTAAAACCCGTGTACTACACGGGCTAAAAGATAAAAATAATAAAATTAATATAATAATATTAATTATAAAATAAATAACCAATTAAAACTTCATAGTTTAATTAAACCAATTAAATTATAAACTAAATCTTCTTATCTTCTTATTTAAGATTTAAAGCCGCTATATATAAGAATTTGAATTCCATGCATTATCTTCGATTCCAATAACTTTTGATATAAAAAAAATCAAGCAAATCTCCTAATTTTTTTTAAATAGGTTTATTTGAAATCGGGTAAAAGATTTGGTATATGACCCGACCCGATTATGCCCATTTAGTGAATGGGTTAAGTTATAAGAGCGCTTGCCACGTAAGATTTTACTTATGTGGATGTGTTCAGATGATAACACATGGATTAGTTACTTAATTATTAGAATAGTTAGATTTAAAAAGGTTTATTGGTTTTCACTGGTCCCAATTATCACATTTTGTCTTCTATCGGTCCCAACTTTTAAATTGGTTGTCAACGGTCCCAACTTTTATCACTTTGGTAACCACTGGTCCCGTCGTTAAATTTTTTTAACGCCGTTAAGTTTTTTCCAAATTCAAGACCGATGTTTTAGACTTTTGATCGGAAGGATAATACGTGTCGATTGATGTAAAAATTTTCTCGAAAAGGCTCTCTGAACGATAAAATTTTTACATCCGATTGAAGCACCGTTAGGTTTAAACACCCGATTGAAGCACTATTTCGTTGTTCGGAGCGCCGTTTTGAGGTAAATTTTCCATCAATCGACTTATATTATTGTTCCGATCAAAAGGCTTATAACTTCGGTATTGAATTTGGAAAAAACTTAACGGCGTTAAAAAAATTTAACGACGGGACCAGTGGTTACCAAAGTGATAAAAGTTGGGACCGTTGACAACCAATTCAATAGTTGGGACCGGTAGAAGACAACATATGATAGTTGGGACCAATGAAAACCAATATACCATTTAAAAATGAGAAGTTATAGACAGCTAAAATCCTAAAATATGTTGAGAATTGATGAATGCCCATAAACTAACGCTATTGACTTATACATGTGGCTATGGTTCGTGTCATTTTATAAGATCGAATTGACTAGTTGTTGGAAGCAGTATGTGAACAAGCGTCGCGTTGTGCACGTGATCATCAATGTATTAATTGCACCTTAGGGTCACCGGTGATGTGGTGGTCAGTATACTGAGATATGTTTAATTTTACGTTGTTTCAAAATAATGTATTTCTATTGCCAAATCGAGTCTTGATTAATTTTAATTAAAAGTTTAGATTTTAATACATAAATTAATGTTATCTTGGTCTACTTACTCCATTCGTTATAAAGTAGTGGAATTTTAATTGAAAGTTGGTATATTGGTTTTCATTGGTCCCAACTATCACATGTTGTCTTCTATCGGTCCCAATTATTGAATTGGCTGTTAACGGTCCCAACTTTTATCACCTTGGTAACCACTGGTCCCGTCGTTAAATTTTTTAACGACGTTAAGTTTTTTCCAAATTCAATACCGATGCGATAAGCCTTTTGATCGGAACGATAATATAAGTCGATTGATGGAAAAGTTACCTCAAAACGGCGCTTCGAACAACGAAATAGTGCTTCAATCGGGTGTTTAAACCTAACGGTGCTTCAATCGGATGTAAAAATTTTATCGTTCAGAGAGCCTTTTCGAGAAAACTTTTACATCAATCGACACGTATTATCCTTCCGATCAAAAGGTCTAAAACATCGGTCTTGAATTTGAAAAAAACTTAACGGCGTTAAAAAAATTTAACGACGGGACCAGTGGTTACCAAAGTGATAAAAGTTGGGACCGTTGACAACCAATTTAAAAGTTGGGACCGGTAGAAGACAAAAGATGATAGTTGGGACCAGTGAAACCAATATACCTTGAAAGTTTCAGATTTTAATATATAACTAGGTTTAATGTCCGTGTATACACACGAGTTGATATAACAAAATATATATTTTAATAATTAAATAATATTTAAGTAATTATAAATAATTTTTTAGATTACACGTTAATGAGTAAGTAACAATGATTTGGTAATAAATTTAAAAAACATATTCATTTTTTATACTTTTTAAGTAAACAAAAACTTTTAATATTTTAATTTTAAAATTACATAGAAAAACCAAAATAACAAAATTGGTTATTAATGACATTAAAAAATTTGAAATAGAAACCAAAAGATGACATGTTTAGATTTTCCCCTTTAATTTTCCCTCTTATTCTTCCCCCAAAACAATATTGGTGGACCCTATAAAACCTTGATTTATTATATAAAATTTAATGTTATGTTATCTCGGTCTACTTAATCCATTTGTTACAAACCTACTTTTGTAGCGTGCTTGAAACTTAGAAACCCGCCAAAAAAAAAACCAATGTCTAAATGTTGATTATGTTAGATTTAAAACACATATTTAAATCACTCATATACCATTATACCTGGATGAAGATTAAACACACTAAAAGCAACAAAACACAAAATTAAGAGTAATTTCATTTTGTGTTCTTGTGTTTTAATACCATTAACATGTTCAGTTTTACATTAACAATTTAGATCCTTATGAATTTGTGATTTTATTTTTCTAACATAAATGAGTCTAAACGCTAACTTCATTCAATTTACACTACCACCTGGCACACACATACATTATTTGAGGCATAGTTGTCTTTTTTGTCTTAAGAAGTACTAATCTAGGATCATTGTCCAATTCAAGTATATATGATATGATTCATCATCTGTCACCTTCATCAAATAAATGACTTATGTTCCTTAATTTGTATGCTTCCAAATTCTAATAATGTTTTTTTCTTTTTATTTGTATTTGGGTCTAGTCTCTTGTTACTTTTTTCGGTCAAAAACGTTTTTGACTTATGACTTTGTTAAAATACGTATTTAAAAAAGTGTTGGATATATTAGCTTTTGTTGTGAAAAAGTTAGTAAGTTGTTTTTTAAAAATGTTTGGCTTCGCTTTTTTAAGTAAAAAAATTATATTTTAAGAGTAGATTGGTAAATAAATATTCAAAAGGCTAAAAGTTATTAAAAAACCAAGCTTTTATGGCTTTTGTAAAACAACTTTTCAACCCTTTCAAAAAACCAAAATAAAAAGTGTTTTTAATTTGTAAAACAACTTTTCAACCATTTCAAAACATCAAAAGAAAAAGTGTTTTAAATATTACCACACTTTTTTTTACTTATTGGCTTTAAAAAATCAACAAGTAAATATGCAGTTTGCAACGTCAATCTCAAACACTCTCTAAAACCACAAATGTTGAGTCCTTTAAAAAAAAGTTATAAAACTATTTTTAACAACATGTCTAAAATAGTTTATACTAATACCAAATGTTATTTTTAAACCTTAAATATAATTTTGTAATTTAATATGTTTCTTTTAATATTAAAGCATGTATATTTAGGTTCATGGATATTATTCATCATCTTCAAAAACATAGCATATTTTCACCACCACAAAAGGTGCAATGTTTGATTGTTTTCCATTCAAAATATTATTTAGTGATCATCATGTAAAATAATTAATATTTAAAAACCAAAGCTGCCAAGAAAGGTAAAGATAATATTGCCTTCGATGACAGGAAAGCATAGCAATCCTATGTGACACATCATAAGACAAAGACACAAAGTAAGTATATATGCTTCTATTATATAAAAGTTTGTGAATACACGTTGAATTTATTTAAATTTATATATGATTGAAATGGAAGCGACAAAAATGTGGGTTACGTGGCAATTCAATCATACAAAATTAACGCGTAATTTCAAGAATTAAAACACAAATATTATTAATTTATTAAAAGATCTTTTTTAGTTTGAATTGTATTTGTATCAATAATTATTTGCTACTCAAAGTTTCAAACCATGACAAAATCATAATATCTTTACAATTTTTTTTTGCTTGTATTTTACATTTGAGGAAGCGCATTTTGCTACTCTAATGGTGGTGACTATTAGTTAGGTAGTTGTAGTTTAAAAAAAATGAATTTCTATCCATGGCCAAGTCACCAACTTAACCAAGGTTGCAAACTAAGTTGTTGCCACATGTCAACTTTTGAATGAGTTTGATTTTTATTCCTATTTCTTTTTCTTGATAATTAGTTTTAGCTATAATATCAACTTTTTAAAATAACTTATAATAACTAAGTTTTAAAAAAAATAAAAAAACTCAGTTTAATTTGTTCATTATTTCTTATAGGCGGACCGGTGTAAATTTTATTAAAAACATAGTTCTTGTAAAAATAATTCTTTTTATATTAATAAAATAAACTAGATTTTACACATGAAGCCACACGTTGATAAAAATTTTTTCATATTTCGTATGTTTTGTAACACGTGACATATTAAAAGACGAAACTCTATATCTTAGAAGTCAAAATGATAAATAAGTCAAAGTCAGGGGGTCAAAGTAGAAATATGTCAAATTATAGCATGAGATTCGCAATTGTGAACTGACTAAGTCATCAAGAATCAAAATGATAATAAGTGAAAGTCGGGGGTCAAAAACTTATATATGTCAAAGCTAAGTTGAGGGGTTAAAAATATCATTACATGAAAGATTGGGGTCAAAGTTGAAAGGTTGAAAGTGGTCACGTGGGAAGGAGGTGCAATGCACCGACCTTCAATATTAGAAGATATACTAATATTTTCTTATCTAATACTTATCCAACACTTAGTACAGTATTTTGACATGTTCTTGTGAACACAAGAACTTGATTAAGCATAAAGTTGACCCTTTTGAAGCTTAATTTCAAGATTCTTGTGGAAAGCAAAGCTTGAGGTGCTTATTATAGATTCTTTCATGTTCTTAGATGTATGGTTCTCAATTATTACGACGGATTGCGATGACCGACATTGTTGTATTTATAAGGTTGTAGGAGAAGCCCTGATGAACAAGTCAAAGGTGGTCCATTGTAGGGCTAGTACGAAAACAACAGACATGTTCATCTGCTGATAAATGGAGTAGTAATGTAACTCATTGACATGTCATGAGTGAAACATGATGAGATAGACCCCCTTTAACATTTTGTGTTGAAGCATAAATCTACTAGGATACTTTCCACAATACAAAGCATAACTCTACCCGCCATTTTTTAACAATAACTAACCACGATTATGATGAAATAAGTGACAAAAGAGATTATCCTTAAAAACCAGGGCGTTAACATCTCACGCTTTTTAAGTAAAATCCAATTTATAAAAAAACCATCATCTACAATAGTGTATATAATAAAACTAAGATTTTATTGGGACCCTTCGCCACTATAAAGCTAAAGTACAAACATAAAAACATGAATACCAAACCATTATCATGAACATGTTACACATATAAGATTTAAGGATACACGATTAATATATGTATTGACAAAATAATTTGGCAATGTTGAACTAAGTACTTGTCGATCATGTGCGCCACACATGCTTAGGCAAAAACAAATCGACTTATTTTAATGTGTTAGTTGTTATTTTACATTAAAAAAATTAAGTTATATGTCATAACAGTTAATATTATTTAAGTTAGTATATAAACGTCAGTGTATGGATTTAAACCCAGAGATACAAACCCTTGTACCTCTCTCTTAACCATTAGATCAAAAAATAAATGATAAGAGTTATTAAGATTTAGTAGAAGAATTATAAGTTTGATAATGCTATAAGGAACCGTTCCTTAGGAACGTGGGTTCATATGAAGGACAAAAGTGATAAGTCTTCATAAACGATAGTCAACATAAAAAACAATGAAGACGAATCATTAGCTAACCGTAACGCGTCACAAAACCTTAACATATGATTGTGATAATCATCATAAGATTACCCAATGGTAAGACACTTGAAATGTTTTTGAAGATCTAGACTCAACCTTCCCTAGGTATTAAACCTCTTAGATGACCATTACCGTTAAAAAATGCAACAATGCATGTTAATCAATAACGATTATTTACTTGAAGATGAGTTATGATGAGTATGATACAATCTAAATTGGACCTGAAGATGCGATAGTAAAGTCGAATTTGCCTCATGAACATATATTTTTTTCTTTAAGTTCATACCTGTACCGAAGAATCACGCTTGGCTCTTGGATTTTGGAAGGTACCAAAGCATTTGTTTCATCCCTCGTCTCCTTCTAGCTTCTATGTTTTCCACATCGATTGGTTGGCACTCCCACTCGTTCTTGATTTTCAAAGGTACCACCTAGACAAAACAATTGTCCTTTAAAAAAAATTGAGATGATAATAATGTGTCATAAATAATGTGTCATAACTTATGACACATTATTATCACCTCAATTTTTTTTATACAGGTCAGTCACCCATGAACAATGTTTGCTTATTTGAAGTGTAAAATGTGGACTTTATTAAATATAGTTTTTGTAAGACCAAACGCAATTTCCATGCAAGTCCCGCTTTTGTTTTTCATTTCCTTTGATATATCGTCAGGTTATTTTCAAACTTCACTTCAACTGTACTGAACAAATTAAAGTATGTTATCTTCTTTCTTTTTTATGATTATGCTTCTCAAAATCTCGTTTATTACCTTGATCCACTTCTCATTTGATTCGTTAAACATCAAGTATATATAGTCTTCGTGATCATCCTACAACTTTCATATATATACTGTAAATTGTGTTTTAAATGTTTAGTTGCACTTAAATTAGTTCATACATGGAGTGTAATTATGATTTAATATGTAACTGAGGCAGATAGCCCTCTATGTAATGAAATCGTTAAATAGGGTTTAGGGTTTTGAACCTTTTTGGTTTAATTTGTGATAATTTCTAGAAATTAACATCATTAAGTGTTAGGTTTTGTCTAATTATTCAACAATTTTATCAGTGGATGAGAAGTGATTGTAGTTATATGATTATTTGGATAGATTTGTTGAAGATTAGAGGAAGAAAAAGGTATGGATAAAGCTAAGAGACCTGATGGTGTATTTGTTCTGATATGTGCAGGAACTGATGGGAACATAGTTTTATGATGCAAGAGCGTGTTACTTAAAATTGATTCGCTGATGCGTAGTGGGACACTAGAACGCTTCATTAATAATCGCTTTTTGTTTAATGAGGCGAACGATATTGAGCTGATGCTATATTAACCTGGGGAATATTGTGTTTGTTAAAGCTTATAATTTAAATAGGATCAATGGAGGCTTTAGTTGAAAATAGTTTGTATGCAGATGTGATGCGATTGAACAATTGCAAAATCTCTACTTTGACCCCGGAACTGCAGTTTTCCCCCCTTTTGGCAAAATTGTTCTTAGAAGAGAACAGCAGTTTGACAATGCTAACTCCATCTTTCTTTCATAATATGCCAGTTCTTCGAGTACTAGATTTATCTCATACAAGCATACAATCTTTGCCTTCATCCATTTCCATGCTATGTTCCCTTGAAGAATTTATCTTGCGAGACTGTTCGCTTTTGATAGAATTACCACCTGAAATTAGAGCATTTAAGAAACTCAAGTTGTTTGATCTTGAAGGAACTGAGATCATGTATCTACCGAAAGAAATCGGTGAATTGAAGACTTTGGAATGTTTAAGGGTCTGTTTGTCTGCATATGCTGATGACCATAAAGGCAGAAGCGGCATACGACACATAATTCCAAGGATGACAATCTTAAAGCTGACTAAGCTGAAGGAGTTAAGTATCAGTGTGAGTCCAGAAGCTGAATGGTGGGAAGTAGAACTGTTGGAAGCTATTATGGGAGATCTTATTTTCTTATCCGACCTTAAAACTCTAAAGTTGTACTTACCAACTGATAAAGCATTGCAGCAGTTCTTAAGGCTTGAAAGGTATAAAGTACCAATATATTCAAGTTTATGGAACTATAGATTTATGACTGGTCATTGTGAAGAGCTCCCGTTTTCCGTGCAACTTGATGCTGAAAAAACTTTCCTGAAACTGGAAAAGTGTGTGAAATATATGAATGGCGAGGGATACAATGATGAAATTGTGAAGTTAGTTAGAGATGCTAGAGCTTTATACCTGCGCCGCCATTGGACTATTGAGAAGCTCTCAATGTTTGATATACGGAGGCTTAAATATTGTTTGTTAATGGAATGTAATGAGATGCAAACTCTGGTAGACCAAGAGGATTTCTCCGAGCGCAAAAGTAAATCCAATTGTGAAGGTGAAATACTCGGGTCGCTGCAATACTTGAGCATTCACTTCTTGAAGAAGCTACAAAGGATTTCAAAGGGTCCAATTGGCAGAAACAGTCTATCATGTCTAAGGATTTTATCGGTGCATACATGCCCTGAGCTTACTAGCATTTTTACTGAAAGTTTGCTTGATAATCTGCAAAATTTGACTGAAATTATCGTTGAAGATTGCCCCAAAGTCAAGTGCCTTGTAAAACTGGAGGAAGGTGCCTCTTGGAATAATGGCCCGTTTCTCCCAAAGTTAAAAAGGGTATCACTTATAGATCTACCTGAGCTAGTGAGTGTTTCTGGTGGTGTCTGCATTGCACCACAGTTGGATATTTTACTTGTTTTTAACTGCATGAGACTCGATTATCTTTCTGTCATGGAAATACCTAGAGATACGGTGGCAATTAAGGGAGAGATTGAATGGTGGGATGCATTGAAGTATGGAAAGTTAACATGGGAGAGTGTCTTCGTACAACTCAAAAGAGATGGGAGTTTGATGGATCAATTAGCAGAAGATACAAACTCTCTCCAACACTTTCTCGAGCTTGAAATGGATACTTCACTTCCTGGTAAGTTTCATTTTTGTGAGTGTTTAAAGAAAAGATATCTTAAAAGCTCTGTTTAGTGCCAAACTTGTATATTAATAGTTCACTGTAGTTAAGTCTGGTAGTTTGGAGATGTTACCTCAAGTATTTGCTTATTTGTTTCGAGTCAATCTGTAGGTATAGTTGATCAAAACTCATCAAGGGATGTCAATGAAGACATAGAACATGTTTATCAGCTCCGGATTGGTCAAAATGCAAACTTATCTAACAAAACCCGAAAAATGCCTAATCAAGCACCTTCTGACGATGGCTACGTCCCGAGAAAATATCTTCAAAATGAAAGTCTTGAATTGAGTTTTCCAAGGTATATCAATAATCTTAGCCTTTCTCTTCCTTCTTTCATAGTATGTTACAAGTTCTACCATGATATAGCTATGTATAACTAATCCTACAAGTGTGTTTATGGATGTTTTTTTCTTAAATATGCAATGTAACTTGAACATTACTGATAAAAAATGGAAAACAAGACAAGAATTTATGCAAATATGTAATATAGTTTTTTTCTCCTTACAGAAAGCAAATTGTCAATTCGAAGCTCCACATGAAAGTCAGCAAGAGAGTAGAGGCTGAAGATCTTGATGATGGCTATGTTTGGAGAAAGTATGGTCAAAAGGAAATTCTTGGTTCCAAGTACCCCAGGTACATCAATAACCTTTTCTTTACTGCTCATTTAGCAATTAACAATACTCACACTATTGCCCTTCTATGGAAGGCAAATCGTTTGGGTGAAAAAAGTTCTTCATGATGTAAGTTATACAGAGTTTAACCGTATAAATGTAGTGTGTGTGATATCCTGATATTTTGATAATTAAGGACTTGAAGTTCATTACAGTATTTGACAATCTGCAGATCATATTATAGATGCAACTTCAAACACACACATGGTTGCTGTGCAGTGAAGCAAGTTCAAAGACTTGACAAGGACCCATCTGTTTTTGAAGTCACTTATAGGGGAAATCATGCCTGCCCTACAGTATTAAGTAACAATTGCCTATTAAAAGTTTTTGATTTATATAATATGGAATTGAGATGATGTCATTAGGCACTAGTCCAATTCGTATATATAATCTTGTGTAGTAAAGTGTGGTAGTGTGTAGATGTTAACTCTAAGTGCTCAAATTTTTTAAATATTTTTTTGGTGCCAATCTATAGGTAGTTCTTCGCATGTAAATCAAAACTCAAAGGATACCAAGGAAGAGAGGGAACATGTTGATCAGCTTAAATTTTTTCACACTGTGGAATTGCCTAACAAAACCCGGAAAATGTCAACTCTAAAGATACTCAACTGTAACAATGGAACACAGTCGCAATATGCTGGAACTGCCTTTAGGATGTGGGAGCCACCATCTCTGGTGGATAGCAAGCCAGATAATAATTATACAAACTGCATATTTAATGTTCCCAATCACAAACTTGCCTCTAAAAAGAAGTAAGTCATTATTGATTTATATGCGTGTGTGCTACTATTTCCTTTTTGTGCTTAGGCAGAATTAGAAGAAAAAATCTTAACAATACACAAAAAACAAAAAAATGCTAGATAATATGTGTATGTCTTTGATACTTTGTGCAGTAAGAGTAGGAGCGTTGACATTGCTAAGTGGATCCAGCAAGTAAAAGGGGACGCGCACGATGTAAGGAAGTATCCCCAAAATGAAATTCTTAATTCCAAATACCAAAGGTATATGTAAAACGCTAATCTTGATCTACCTTCATGCATAGTATGTTTTGCTATCTTTTTATATTAAAACCAGTATTGAACTCCCTTGATAATATATAAAGACAGGGCAATACATGTATAACAGTATATGTGTAACAGAGATTGTTTTCTGAAAGTACAGCAGTATTTCAAGGCACCAAGTGAAAGTGAACAAGGGTATAGAGGTTGAAAAAGCACTTGATGATGGATATATCTGGCAGAAATATGGTGAAAAGTCCATTTTTGGCTCCAAATACCCGCGGTATGTAGAGCAATCAGTTTGTGTGAAAATATAATTGATCATGTATAATATAATTCATTTTTCTACAAAGTGTAGCTATTAAAATGTGGTGTATGTGATGTCTTGATATCTTCAAGGACTCGAGTTCTTTACAGTACTTGTAAATTTGCAGAGCGTATTATAGATGTAGCTTCAACATTACAAAGGGCTGCTGTGCAAAGAAGCATGTTCAAAGATCTACTGAGGACCCATCCATCTTTGACATCTCTTACCAGGGACATCACTCCTGCCATACAGTCTTAAGTAACAACTGTTCCTCAACTGTAACTGAGTCGGCTTGTACAACTTTAAAAACCAGAGATTCGTCAACTGCAACAGAGCCGGCTTCTATAATCCCTGATCGTCATTTTGAACTAGCAAAACAAACTCAAGTGTTAGACTCTAACAAAAAGTAAGTAATCTAACATGTTTATAATTATTCCTCGTACTTAAAGTCATTATTGATTGTATATGTACATGTATTCCTGTTTAAATGGTGTGCATATAGATTTTCTCCGACTTGTATTTCTTATAAATATCAACAAGCACTATGAAGTGGATAATATTCGATTCTTTAACTTGTGGTTTTGGAAAGTGTACAGAGTAAAATTTGACATAAACGACCTAATGACTCATATGCCTGACACATACAAGCAACTCTATGCAGAAAGAATACCAGCAATAGGGAAGCTAAGTGGACCCAAGAACTACAGGTTAGCCCAAACACAGGTTGTGACATGCCACCTGATGATGGTTATGTATGGATGAAGTATGGCCAACGCGGTGAAATAGGAGCTACGTATTACAAGTACGTCTATAACCTTCTCTTACTTCTCTTTTAGTATGATCATTGTTTTATTAGTTATACATCTGTTTATGAATAACTTATTTCACGCATATATGAGTTCTGATCATGTGAGGTCCTGTTTCTATTCATTGCCATGTATGATAATTAAGGTTTGGTGATCTACCACACGAACTACTTTTTTCCTAGCAACTAATTTGTATATCCTTTTGCTTTCTTGAAATATTTCACTTTCAACAACTTGATGCCAAGTAACTCACACTTTGGACGTGACTTGCCGATTTGTGAGCATTTTGCCATTACATTTATTGTATTTGTCTTTTGGATCTTCTTTAAGAAGGTACTTGAGGAATCTTTTTTCATTAGCGGTTTGACCAGTGCAATATAATGTGTGTGACATCTGAAGATTGAAGAAAGGAACTTAAATAGTACTATTCATCGTGCATTGCCTATTACAGATGCCATGATTGCAATGTGAAGAAACGAATTCAAAGATCTGATGATGACCCATTAAACTGGATAGTCACTTACAAAGGAACACACACTTGTCTCAGGCTTTCAATAACCAGCGATTCCACATGTGAAAGCGAATCCGCATTAAGTGTCCTAAAAAGCAGTGATTCCTCAGCTACGATTGGATCAGAATTAAGGATCCGAAAAAACAGTGGCTCTTCAACTACAGCCGAATCAACTTCTACGATCACTGATAATTCTTTTGGACTGAACTTTACAAAGAAGTAAGTCATCGTATATCTATACATATACGTGTGTGTATGTGTGTACAACATCCTTTCTACAGATTAATGCCGCAGTTAAAGTATACAGATCAAAATGATATCTTTATGCAGAATGAGTGGCAGTGCTAGCATCCAAAGGTTGAAGCAACAGACGGAGGAAATTCAGTCTCCATATATAAAATATCAGTTATCTTCGTCTTATGAACCAAATGTATAATTTCATGTTCTTGTGTATCCTTCTTCTCTACCTTCTTTTCCTTTCCAAATTTGTTTTACATAAATAGCAGATGATAATATCAGAAGCAGCTGAAACTGGCAGCACGAAGCTCTCATTATCCACAAAAACATCTCAGAATGCAAAACAATCTCTTTTGCCAGTTTTAAAGGTATGATGCAAAACAGTGTTCATCATGTTTTCACGCTTTATCAATTCAGTAATATAGAATGAAAACTCCTATTTATTCACGTAACTAAATATGACAAATTTTGCACAGGCAAAACTGCCAAATACTGCCCTAGTTATATTAAATATCAAACTAAGTGAACATACTGCTGATAAGTCTGCACGTCATATTGCTGCTACTTTACAATCTGCCAATTTCAGCAACTATTTGAATAATAGTTCCGCACTTGTGTTGACTAGTTTACTAGCAATTCCTTACCTGAATTCCACCAAGGCCAATATTTTTCTGTTTTTTGACTTGTCAGGTAAGGAAAGAGACTTTGGGCGAAAAAATTGCCGGGCTCCAACAGTTAGTTTCACCTTTTGGAAAGGTATGATTAGTAAATTATTCTTCCTTCAAAATTTTCAAAAGAGTTTTGACACGAAACAGAATGTGATACCTCTGCAATCAAATCTATAGCTGTCTGAATTCTAATTCAAATAACAAAAAATAGTGATGTAACTTGCAATTTGCAAATATCATTAAATTTGCAAAAAAAAAATGAAATGCCTATTAAGAAGAGTAAATATATACCTTGATGACCATATTTCGTCTTATAAAGAATGTCGATGAACACAAGCTAAACTTCAAATGTATATATACTCAATGTCTATGGAGATCAAAGTTACGTTGTACTCCGTTATTATTATTATTATAATTTTTTTTTTGGTTTTCCATGTTACACCCTAGAAGAAACATGCAAATATTATCTTCCTGAAATGGAAGGCGCTTTGTGCTGACAATATTATAATAAAATATTCCTTTTGTTACAGACTGATACACCGTCGGTATTGCTAGAAACTTGTCACTACATCAGATCCCTACATGAGCAAGTCAAGGTAAGTATATCATATCACCAAGCAACTGTCAAGGAACATAACTTAACAATTAACTTATTTTAGATGTGTATGTACATATGCTATTTTTGTGTGTGTATACTTTACTAATTTTTTCTGTGTTTCTTAAAAATGTTTATGAGCGCGTCGAAAGTTTTTTTTAGGCATGAAACCTCCTAAATCTTTATAGTGAGAGAATTATATTAATGTTATTATTATTATTATTGAAGTGGTGTTTGACGCATGATATTTATGACGAAATTTAAAATTCTGGACAAAAAGTTATTCAATCTCACACATACAAATATGACCTGTTTTGACCCACGTATATGTCCTGCTTCACTACCTCTATTGTGTGTGTTTAAGGTAAGAAAAACCATTTTGTAAAGTTACAGCACCTGCGTGAACGCGTGAGAGTGCATATGTCTTTCTGTCGAACTTACATATCTGTCACGTATGTTTCTATATTATAATCAGGTTCTTACGACACCATACATAAGACAAGCAACACCATCAGAGCCACAGCAGCAGGTAAAACTCCCAGTTTCTTGAATTTACATCTTCCATTGCATTAATTTAATTCCAAATTTTATCATACATAAACTAAGTTACACCATAATAATATTTGTGCAGGCTCCAAAGCAAGACCTAAGAAGTAGAGACCTATGTTTGGTACCGGTTTCAAGCATATTTCCAGTTACAAATCAACCAACTGTTAATACGTCAAATCATACATTTGGGGAACCTCCTGATGAGCCAAATGTGTATATATGAAGATAAAGAACTATTTCCGTATCCATGTATGTTGTAAGTATATGGTAATAGCTTTTGAAGAATGAACTATCTAAAATACATGCTTCATTGCGTCACAATGAATAAACATTTGTGTGTAACATACATTAATACCAACTCTATTGCTGCAACTGCCATCATAAAGCATGATGCTATGATTAGTAATGAGTTACAATTACCATAAGTTCATCTTTAGTCCCATTCCTTAGAACAGCATTTGAGTGTTTGTTGCACAAACGGTCTTTTATTTCAAATTTTCATCCAAGGTAGAAAATTTTGAACAATATGACCTATATTTATGATGTTAAAGTAGTAACAGTTGAATTAGGCCATCCAATTGAATATGTTTGGTTTTGTTGTCATTTCTCCCCTCTATATATATAGTTGGTTCCTTTTAAACAAAGTTGTGGAAGGAAGCACTTTATTATGGATAAAAGATGAGGGTAAAGTTACATTTGCTAGATTGGAATGATTAGCGTATGTTCGATATCTGTTTCTATATTTATTTCTGTGTACTCTTTGTTCTGCCTACTTGCCGGTAATGTTTGGTTTACTTGACATGAGAGAGAGAGAGAGAGAGAGAGAGAGTAGAGATAATTAATGTTCATTGGGAAGTTTTAACCCGAAATTCATCCGCACCTGTTAATACTTTAACCCACAAATTTTATGTTAGGTTCAGGTCATGCTTTCATGTCGTGTCAGAAATTCACACCCCTAACTTTTGATCGATCACAAGCACAACTTAGCAGCACGTACTTGTTATGGTGGATAATTAAGCTAATTCTAACCGATTAATTTTTTAATCACGATTTACTTTATGGAAAAAAAACAAAGAATTATCATGTCCCAAACCAAAAACAACATTTCGACTTCACAAACTCTTATAACAAGATTCTGGTTCTTTACCCACTAGATCTGAAGAGGGTTAGGTTGACCACTAAAGGTTATGGAATAATGATCGGAATCTTTGAGACCGAAGACGAGACTCTAGTTTAACAAAATTAAGGAAAGAGAGCGGTGATGACTCACATGGTGGCATGTCGCCGTGTCTAGGATTTGCTTCAAGTGGTGACGAATATAACTTATTCGGAGTATATCATATACGTGAAAAGAATAAAAAGAAGAGACATGTAAAAAGATGTACGGCAAGAGAATTGGTTCATTTCACTAAAATGCTAATAATATTATTATGAGTATGTTGTCCTTTATTTGAAAATTTTACACAACCAAATCATTTTGTTGAAGTGTGTGATAGTTTTTGTAATTGTGTTGAGGGGCATTTTAGTCTTATTTCAAAAGCCATATTTATTGTTTGTTATAAATAAAAAATTTGGTTAGTTTGAAGCCATGGCGGTGTGTGGCGAGTATATAATGCCACGAACACAAACAATACCATCTGTAACAAAGCAGAAGAGTCTAGAAACTAACAGATCACAGACAGTGTTTGCTATCGGAAAATGGCGTCATTCGAACAAGCTCCGCCCGGAGATGCAAAAACAGGAGAGAAGATTTTCAAAACAAAATGCGCTCAGTGTCATACCGTCGAAAAAGGCGCTGGTCATAAACAAGGTCTTCGTAACTTCCATTACATTAGTTAAACGACTCACTTAACTGCTTTACTTCATTGTTTTATTACTGAATATGACGATGTTTCATTGTTTTGATTCTGAATACGACGTGCAGATTTGCGTTTTTTAAGTTATGTAGTTTAACGACGGATTGATTTTGATCTAGAATTTGGATCGGCTTAGTTGATTAGTTTGTAGAAATTGGAGTTGTGTTTGTTTGTAGGTTCATGATTTGAAATTGCATTCATATGATTATGGTAAATAGGTAATATACCGTGCAGATGTTGTATGTGTTGGTTTATTTTGCTCTATTGATTTACTCGAAAACAGGTAATATTGTAGCCAGTCGTCATAATGAAATTATGTTTTTGTTTTGATTTTCAGGATGTATATGTATATAAAATGATCATCAAATGTTAGTACTCATGTTATGATATTGAGCAAATTTAGATGTAATAAAGGAAATTCAATTGTTTTTAGTACACCTGTGTGTGTCAATATGAGATAAGTTTATGTCTGCCTGGGCTGCATTTACCATTGATTCCTGAATCATCATATTTGACACTTGTTCTTGATGACTGTAACAGTTATCTTGAATATAATTCATAATCAAGTACTGTTATCGATGTTTGTTTATATAGATGTTATAGTTATTTCAATACTATGATCAAATTGATACGGAATATGTGAAATTTAGGGCCGAATTTGAACGGGCTTTTTGGAAGACAATCTGGTACTACAGCAGGGTATTCGTATTCTGCTGCCAATAAGAACATGGCTGTGATCTGGGAAGAGAAAACACTCTATGACTACTTACTTAACCCTAAGAAGGTATTGCATTTTCTCTGCTTTTATTTTTGAATTTGTGCTTTCAAATACACCATATCTTTGGAGATATATGTATATAATTTGTGATCTTGATTATGATAAATTTTGAGTATTTATTTTTCATGATGCGCAGTACATTCCTGGAACAAAGATGGTGTTTCCTGGACTGAAAAAGCCACAGGACCGGGCTGATCTCATTGCATACCTGAAGCAATCAACTGCTTGATTTTTATGGGCAGTAACGACTTTATTTGCATCGTTTACCAAAACAGCAATGTTTAGTTACACTTATATGATCATCATTGTTTTGAACTACAACGATATGTTACACCTTACATAGCTCTCGTCTTTAGAACTCTTTCTAGGAGACGATTGTTATGTTTTCAAATAAAGAGTTGTCTTTGCATTTGGATTATAGATACTTTTTTTCTTGTATGTTTGTTGTGTTTTACATAAAAAGGGACAAAAAGGTGGCTTTTCCAAGCTATGGGTTTCTTTAGAGCACCCTTTTAATTCTTTGGGATATATCATATAAGTAATGTTTGCTTTCATATTACCTTGAAAATTCTACTCTATGAGTGAGATTTTTGTTATGTATTGTTGGGTTGTATAGAGGCTGCTACCCTCAATGAGCAGCCGAACCTAACGTGCCGGCTCTGTTTAATTTGCTAATTTGGCATACTGCCACAGTTATTTTGGCTACAAATTTTATGGCCCTTGACACTTTTTTTCTGGCTAATTAGAAGGGTGTTAACCTCAGTCTCTATTTTATATTCATTTTATAGATACAGGATAACTGTAATTGTAATTTTTTATCACCTCATACTAATATTCTGGCCCGATCACACGCCGATCAGCAGCTGCCTATCAAACACTAAGCTTCTTCGCTTGAGCATTTTTTTGTCCTCAACGTCTTCTTTCTTGTATCAATTAAATTCAATGATTCTTTTGATGAGTTCCCACGCTTTATTGATGATAGTTTTATAGGGTTCTTTCCTTTGTGTTGAGTCAGTGATGATAGTCTTGATGGCTCATCGTCTTTGTTTTGGTTAAGAGGAAACCTGACTTTGAAAGTCTCTCTCCGTGAGCTACAAGGTTTTACTCAGTCTCGTATTGGACAAAACTAAGTTGTAGATCAGTTGAAAAAATTGTCCCAAAGGGTGTGTAGTAAAGTTATTATCAAGATTGTATCATCAGCTATAAAAAAAGCTTGTATTGAATTTTCTAAACATAACAACCAATCAATCAAATGCCACAAGCATGCAAAGATCGTAAACACAAAAACACGAATCAAATAAATTGTACAGGTTATAAAAGTATAACATGATGAGATACAGATCAGTTCTACCAAAATCAAAATCAAAATCAAATTAAAAAGAAAATACAAAAGCAAAAATACCAATCCTTATTAAACCTAAGGCCTTTACAAACAGATGTTTACCACAAAAATGAGTTTGACACATGTTGCTTCACCATCATGGTTCATGAACCTGACCTCACAGGGAGCATAGGCCAGCCATGTACCTGAGGCGAACCAGTTGGGGTCGAGTGTTGACTTGGGGAAAAAAGACTCAGTTCTACAAACGGAGAATGATCCACATGCTGTTCGTCTCGTTCCATTGCTCGAAAAGAAATCGACCCCCGTTTTGTTGATGAACTGCTCGCCCTATAACCATCAAGCGGGCTATGGTTAGAGATTAGTGACAAAGTCTCATTATGTTCCCCAATAATCCTTCTTGTAGCCTCCATATCTTGCAGATTCTTCAAAGCTAAAGAGTCTGCAATTGGGAAGTAAACAAGTATACAAATCCCGACCCCGACACAACAGAAAAGAGAAAGAAAAGCCAAGAATGCAACAACTTCAAACACGGCATCTTCCGGCTTGAATATAACAGATAAACCGAGTAACAAGACCCGTAATGGATAAAAACCAGAAACAAAAAATATTAATGTGTACACCCTTTTTTTCAAACCCTTATTGATCACCAGAACTAGTATTCGACTCCCAAGCCAGAACAAGTAAAGTGTCAGGATGGTAGCAAAAACACCAAGAAATATGGTACTTAATAACGGGTAGTAGCATCGAGCAACATCATTCGGGTACTCGGTTGTGATTTTGAAGAAGTAACCTTTTTTGTTCAAGTGTAAATCCGTCTCGAATCTTGGTCCAACTAAAACAACCATCATTTGAAGAGCAAAGAGCGGTAAAATGCAGAGAAGAATGTAAATCATTGTTCTGAAGTTCCATTTCTGGCTTAAAGGGCCCGACTCGGTTTTCTGTAAGGAAGCGCGAAAAAGAAAAACCAGGGTTAGGAATAGGCACGGTTCTGAAAATCCTAGGTTTGACACGATGTAACCTTTGCATACAATTTCCTGCCATTTTGAATCAAGATTATGTAATACTCGACCGTCACGCCTCAAGAACTCTAATCTTAAAATCTCCCCAAAACCCCACCAGATTGCGAATAAGATGAAGATTATTCTAACAACCCACGGGCCACTAAAGTATCTGAGTTGGGTTTGACTTTGACTACGAATGTGGTCTCGAAAATAGAACGAGTACAAGATGCAAAGCAAACCAATGAGACCCAATACCGCAACTAGTGAAATTGTAACCACACCGAGTGCATCAGCAAGTACACTTGTCAGGGGCATTACCCAAAAAAAAGATTCCACGCATGCTCTCTGCCAGCATGGATGTTACACAAAAGCCCCTGCTAACTTAAATTTCCAGTCACATTTATAACGAAATCTGGATCAGTCGCAAAGATAACTCTTTCAGATACAAGAGCAAACACCTATCAACTACTGAAACAGCAATGACCCATTGTATACCAATCAACAACTCTGCAGCTAATAAATTTGTGCATGAAATTACCACATACCAATGCAGACAACTATGTTATTGTGTGTCTCCAAGTAGCTAGACAACTAAACCCCACCTACAATACAAAACAAATATATAAGATACAAAAACATATAAACATTATCACCAGAAAAGATGTGCCATACTGAAAAAAAATGCTTAAAATCAAAGAGGACTTTAATGGGCGACATAATCTACCAACAGGCGCGTTTTTTACAGCCAGAAAGAAAAATAGACTTGAACCATTGGGCATCCTACTTCCGTAATTATGTTTCAATTGTAAACCAGAATTGGGATGTTAAAAGCTAATACGATTGACTGATCTAAAATTCCTATGTTAATCACATTCCTAACATCAAAAATAATGTTCATGGTGTCGATAAAACATGTGGCGTGTAGTTTTTCATAAGGAATTAGGTTTGAAAACCTCAGCCAACATCACCTCAAATGTGGTGACATAGACCTCTATTGTAGCCAGCCCAATTCATGATGCAGTTAATAAATCCCTAACATTTACACAACAATTTGTGCAAAATGTAACATTAACCACAAAAAAACCTTGATATTTGATCTTAATTTCTTGAAAGAAACTCTAAATACAAAAGGCAGAACGATAAGACATACATGAAATCTAACTAATGCAGCACAGATCCATGTAATAACTTGATTACACAATGCAAGCATAATCAAACAAAGGTTTTAACCTAATCACATTATGCATGCAAGATGAAACACCACATAACACAATCAACCACGAAAACAACGCTTCAATTGACTACAATCGCAATCACACGGCAAAATCCATCATATAACATATGAAAATTAACCAAAACAATGAGTAGTATATGAAATCAGGAGATAGAAGATTTAGGTTAAATAATCGAAATCGGTGAAATTGAAAGGCGAAAAATCTTACGAGGAATTGTGGATCTTGTATGAAGAGAGAGAGAGAGAGAGAGAAATGAAAAAAAGGGGAAAATGAAAAACCTAGGCCAGGTGAGGTGAGGTGAGATGGGGGAAAGAGGAAGAGAGAGAAAGATGAATGGGAGAGAGAGAGAAAGAGTGGAACTTTGTTTGTTGCTGACAGCCTGTCTCCAGCATTACATTACACATTACATTAGACCAACCAACCAAAATCATAAACAAAATCAAAATCAAAATCAAATAGTTTTTTTTAGGTGTGGGCTAGTCACACATCCATCCTGACAGGCTAACCACACACCTAGTTATTACAGTTAATATGACTCGTTTTGGTCATTATGGGTCGTATTAGATTGAACATGGGTCGTATTGACCTATATAACTCGTATTAGATTGAATATAGGTCGTATTGATCCAGCATATGACTCGTATTAAATTGAATATGGGTCGTATTGATCCAACATATGACTCGTATTAGATTAAATATGAGACATATTGGTCCAAAAACTAATTTTTTATAATATATCCCCGACATAATCACCACCATAAAAGATATAATTACCATCCCAAATATAGATTTTTTAGAAAAAAGTTGGATAAATCTCGATAATATAAATGCATTAACAAATGAATTCGTTTTGAATATCGAATTCGATCGATCGAACGATCATTTATATTTGAATTTTAACAAAGTATTACATCGTATCAAATAAGTATTAATTTTTTTAAAATTTCATACGTTCGAATGATTTTTTTACAAATGAGTAAATATGACTCATATTGGACATAATATCAGTCATATTGTCAGGCAATACGTCTCTTATCAAAACTAATACGAGTTATATTGTCAGGTAATACGACCCATATCAAATCTAATACGAGTCATATTGTCAGGTAATACGATCCATATCAAATATAATACGAGTCATATTGTTAGGTAATACGACCCATATCAAATATAATACGAGTTGTATTACTGTCTGACCTGTAACATTTGTAAAATTCAGCTTTTTCGTCTGACAACAAAGCAATACGACCCATATCACCTGATACGAGTCGTATTAAGGGTGTGTGGCTAGCATTTCGGATGTTCGGTTAGAAGCACCCTTTTTTTAACCACCTGAAAGTTTTTTTATTAAAAACTAGCAATTTGTTAGAAATACAAGAACATTAAAAAGAAAATTACATCATTATTTCCGATTTAAATCGCTTATTTTTGCACGAATTTTAATCCAAAGAAATAATAATGATTTGATGTCACATAATATGTCACGATCATGTAGGTTGTTGAAATTCCTATCATTTATTGCTTTTCAAAGACACCATAACAAAGTTAAGAAAATATCAATACTGCAATTCATCCCAAAAAACGAAGGGAAGTGTCTTTTTGCCCTCACTTGTGGCCTTGTGGGGCACATGAGGAACGGTTAACGGAAACGTAGACGGAGTTAGGAATCGTGGACATTTATGGTAATAATAAAAATCACATGAAAAAAGTGTCATGAAAAAACTAAGCATGTAAAAATTGTGTTCCCAGGTTCATTCAAGGAGATAAAAGAACAAGAGTGGAAGGAAAGAAAAAAATGATGTAACGGTTAATGTCCCTATAATGTTCCATTAATCAATAAACAAAATCAATTCAATCATTAGAAGACACCTTAGGCACCTGCGTTATTGTAAAAACACCAAAGGAAAATAACTCTCATAACATTTCCATATAATAATATATAAAACGTTATATGGTGTTTTTAGGCATTATCCAAATATACGCCCATTGCTCAGAGTCTTAATTGACAGAGTCTTCTTCCCTCTACGTGTTTCTGACTCGTCTTCCTTTGAATTCATTTTTTTTTTCTTTTTGCAATCAGAGAAACCCTCACTTCATTTTCCGCTTCCTCTTTCATCCACCGTCACCGTCACCGGCATCGACACCGGCGCTGTAGAAATGGCGAACGAATAGTCCGTTTCTCTTTCTACACTTTCCGATTCATCTTCTTTCATTCCACTCTAACTAACCTCCCTACTTCTGTTTGCAGCGATTATCTCTTCAAGCTTCTGCTCATCGGTGACTCTTCCGTCGGTAAATCATGTCTTCTTCTCCGATTTGCTGTACGTTTTCAACTCTTTTCTTCTCCGATTCATCTTTTCATTTCGGATACATAAACATTGCACTTTTTATTTCTATCACTTTCAGTGTTGCTCAAATATATATACATTTCATATGATTAGGCTAGCATTTCATTATACTTGTTCAACTGATTTGTATGTCAAAGTGTGTATATGCATATATTATGCCTTTTTTTAAAACTTGCAGGATGATTCTTATGTGGATAGTTACATAAGCACAATTGGAGTTGATTTCGTGAGTTTTCTCTTTTTATGTAAATGTGTTTGTGTTAACATTATCACATTGAGGCTTGTTGTAGTTTTCGTTGTGCTAATTTATAATTGTTGATGCAGAAAATAAGGACTGTCGAGCAGGATGGGAAGACGATCAAGCTGCAGATAGTGAGTACCAATTTAAGTTTCTTGTTTGATATAATTTACGCAACATAGTAGTCAAGGCACAAAGGGCTTGTGTGTCGCTACTCGGTAGGCACAAGGTGCAAAAAGTGGCACCTAGGACAAAAAAGCGAAATATATTAGGATTAGGAATTTGGAAGATACTAATACCATTACACTAATAAAACACCTAATGCAATATGAACTTAAATTGCTTGTTTTAGTTTTTAAAACAACAATTCACACAAATGGATGGAAGTTAGGTTCAGTATTTCTATATCTTCTTCTAGTTGCATTGTTTAAGTGTAACTTTTTATTTAAATTTGGTACAGTGGGATACTGCTGGTCAGGAGCGGTTTCGTACTATAACAAGCAGTTACTACCGAGGAGCACATGGAATAATTGTAAGAGTTACAGTATTTTCTTGTCCAGCTCAGTAAAAAATTTGAAGGACCTATTAGCATCAACACATTTAAGTAAATTCCACGAGGATTATAAGTGTTTTGACTTGGAATCTTAAGTCCGAAAATGTTGTGATTTTTGTGGGATAGGAGACTGGTTAGTGACGTACATTAATGGTTATGTGCATCAGCGTTCATCCATATGATTACTAGGTGACTAAGTCGTTTGAGGTGTTATATAAAGTAAACTCTAATTAATTGCATTTGTTTTTTCTGTCTTCATATTGAAAGATGTGGGTACCCCCATGTGATAATACCATTGAAATTTTGTACCAAATCTCAAAAGCAACTTATCTTGTAACTAAGCATTATAAAAAACCAAGCTGACTTTTGTCAGTTTCTCTTGTGTTTGTTGTTTCACTTTACCGCATCCGAATGTAATCTTTTCAATCATGTTTGAGTATTCATATTAAGAAATAGTCTGTTTAGTCATTTAAAAAAAATCTGTACCGAAGTAATTTACCGTCATGACTTTTAACTCCTGCATCAGATTGTGTATGATGTGACTGAGATGGAGAGCTTCAACAATGTGAAGCAATGGCTGAGTGAAATCGATAGATATGCAAGTGAATCAGTCTGCAAGCTTCTTGTTGGAAACAAATGTGATCTAGTTGAGAGCAAGGTTGTTGACACACAAACAGCTAAGGTATATGCTACAATAGTATAACTTTTGGTTCACCCCTGATCTACTTTGATACTCATCAAAGTCAAGGTGGTTAGTAAAAGTTATCATTTAACCCTTTTTGACCTGCAGGCATTTGCAGATGAGCTCGGAATCCCTTTCCTTGAAACCAGTGCAAAAGATGCGGTAAATGTAGAACAAGCTTTCTTGACAATGGCTGCTGAGATTAAGAAAAAGTAAGACGAACTAGTAGCAGGGTTAATTTTGGGAATTATATAGTTGAGGTTCTTTAATCTTTATTTTGATTGTTTGAAATTATAGAATGGGTAACCAGCCAACGGGCGACAAGTCTGGGAGCACAGTTCAAATCAAAGGGCAACCGATTGAGCAGAAGACTAATTGCTGTGGTTGATACTGTCTTATGTTAATGTGTTATTTGTCTTGTTAAGGTCCAAAGGATACGTGGTAAAAATGTGTTTCTCCTTGTAAAATGTTGCAGACTTGTAATCGCTCCTTGAACGTTGTATCATCTACTTTCAAGTTTCAACTACTAGTAAAAAATCTGAAACTGCTCTTCTCGTTTTCTGCATTACATTACTATGACTGGCAACATGAGCATGTTTAATTGTTTTTGTGATGGATCTCCACATGTTTGGAAAATTAACTATACAAGGGTAAATTGTTTTTTTTTGGTATATATATGTAAATAGTTGGTGTTACAAATATATTAGTATAATCTCAACAAGAATCTATTTTTGGAATTAGATGATTACGAGGTTTTATTATTGTAAGTAGACTTCAGATTATATCATATCAGTCCATTTAATGTCAAATATAAATCTCTGCTTAACCATGTATGTATTGCGTCTTTGGTTCTAACAAAAATCTCTTTGATATAACCTGACTATTACTGGGACCGAAACAACTCATAAAACTGATTCGACTGAGCCTCTGTATTTGAACTGGCCGATTACAAAAACATAGTCGTTTTTTAGTAAATTGGTTCAAACAGATTAGCAGTGGTTCAATTGTAAAAAGTAAGTTTTTCTTTTTCAATTCTAAAATCTCATTTACTGATTTTTTTTACTAGTTTAGGTTACATATCTTATTTGCTCAAGTCTATGAGTTAACATTCCAAACCTACGCTAAAAGATAGATTAATTTCATTTAGTCAAATTGCAGCCCTCAAATATGAACCACACAGAAAAAGTAAGCCAGAACAAAACATCATAATATGGTAGTAAATCAATAATAAAACCAAAAACAGCTAGAATCCGTAACGCAACTCATGATATAACCAACCACACAAGAACCAAAAAACAAAATTCAACATGACAGAATTCAAACAAGCTTGTGACCAAAACAGTTAGGATGATGAACAACAAGCCTTCTTTGCATTAGCATCTTGTGCTCCCACGACAAGCGTCTCACCCTGTTTAATGCTAGCAGGTCCTGGCTCACCAGCAGCTATTGATTTCTTGCTAATAATTCGATAAATCTCACCAAGAATCGTTTGGAACGACTTCTCAACATTTATAGCTTCTAAAGCAGACGTTTCAATGAAAGAAAGACCTTCTCTCTCAGCAAAACTTTGTGCGTCTTCTACAGCAACAGCCCTAAGATGTTTCAGATCAGTTTTGTTACCAATAAGCATGATCACGATATTCGCATCTGCATGGTCCCTTAATTCCTTCAACCACCTGCTTATGTTTTCAAAGGTTGTTGGTTTTGTGACATCATAGACTAGAAGTGCTCCAAGGGCGCCGCGGTAATATGCACTGGTTATTGCTCTGTATCGCTCTTGTCCTGCTGTGTCCCATATCTGAGCCTTTATCGTCCTTCCTTCAACCTGAAGATAGATTGTTAAAGTTCATGATAATGATTTAAAGTGATATGATACCGAGATGGCTGAATTTCAACCACCAGCTAAAACAGCACCAAGAAAAATCAACAATGAACCCATAAAATAAGAACAAGATAGGCATCGCATAGATTTCATCTGGCAACTTCAACTAACTTAGGCCTGTTGAGGCTATCTTTTTGAACATGTCAAATGGGTTGACGTAAGTAACTCGAAGTGAATTTTAATGTATATTCTATATACGGAGTAGTATTTGGTAATCATATTTAGCATTAATAGACACAATAAAGGTTTAGGGTCAACACACCCAAGTCTAACATGCCCGGTAACAGTGTACCTGTTTCAACCCAACCTATTTTGACTCGCTACCTAATGCCCCTAACCAGCCTATCTCTACACTTACCCGAAATGAGATTGAGCATGAATGGCAATCACAAAAGTAAAGGAGTCTATAACCGAGGTGACGAGATAACATGGGCTTTAATAACAATGCAACTGTAACCTAAACTACTTTAGTCAGTTGGTCATGAACTTTGTTTCTTTGCGGATTCAAGTGTACCATTTGGTTAGTAGTTACACAAAGAGAATAGCTCTTCACACCCGTGAACGTGACATATCCAGATTCAACACAAAAATAGATGGTACATCAAGATAGAACAATACAAACATTTATAACTTTTTCTTGGTGACTATAAATGCCTGTGTACTATGCATGTGCATACATTTTAATAGTTCAAGAATTTTTACATTAACTGAACGTGCTTACTGTTTACAAGAGTTCACATGGCTTAGAAAACTGAAATAAGCTCTAGTACCCCACAGATCCATGCTACTCTATTCGATGTAAGAATAAGACATAACTACACTTGTAGATTTACATAAAACCTATGAAACTATCTTACGATTAAACACAGCCAATAATAAAGCGAATCTACCATGTTTCAGTAAAAACCATCAACTGTAGATCGAAATGAACAAAAAAAAATGAAAAATGTCTACCAGGTTACACAATCATCCACTATTTCAATTGAAGTAATTAGTTACTATTCACTACAATTCCAAATATCACTAGGAGTGTAGAATCAATGCATCATATAACAATTGCAAATGAATCACACTCACTCCGTTCTAAATAACTAGATTCAAATTTGCATCCATCTTCTGAAACACAGATCGTGAATATCAGTTAATCAGAAGCGAAGAATCAGCAGACTTACGCCAAAATAGATCAATTAAAAACAATTGCAAACGAATAATTCCAGATCTAATAACACAATTCCGTATGGATACAAGTTTCTCAGGCATCAATGCATCAAATAACAATATAACAGTGATAGTCGATAACAATTATAAGTTCCGAATCACGTAACCGCAAGTTTTCAGATGCAGATTCAATTATGAAGAGTAATAGGGAGTGAGAAAATGTACTTGTAGTGTACGAGTAGCGAACTCGACGCCGATAGTGGATTTAGATTCCAAACAAAACTCATTTCTAGTGAATCGAGAGAGAAGATTTGATTTACCAACGCCTGAATCGCCGATCAAAACTACTTTGAACAAATAATCATACTCTTCGTCCGGTCTTCTTGCCATCTCTTTTCAATCACGTTCACACACCGATCTCCGATTCTTTCTCTCTCTCTCTCTCACACACACACACACACAATCAATCAATCAATCACGGAGTTGATGTAGAATCGGTCGTTCGATATACGAGATGATAAATTTGATTTTGAACCCAAAATCGAATCGAACAGCTAATATTATAAAGATGATGCTCCCTTCACTATATGACACACTGCAGGTTTAGTCCCTTGACTTTACTTTTACTACATTTTCTAGTCATATAAAAGTTACATTTTTTTGTTAACTTGTATATATAGTTTCAGACTTTCAGGTGCATATTACAAAGTACATAAAAACTTGGTCTTGACTAAGGATTGGATGTAAATGATATCCAAAGGAATGAATTGTTAGTGCTAATGATGAATTTAGTTTTAAGTTCAGTTTGGGTGTTAGCTCGTGAAGCCGATCGTGAAGCCGAGCTATGCATAACACTTTTGACATTGTTACAAATTTAATTTGAAGCAAAAAGACTATAATCTCTCTGTAACACTATACTAAATACGTCTTTCACCATGTGCATAGATTATTGTTTTAAAAGATACCGATTTAATATGATTAAGCCTACACCAATACAGTTAAAGGTGTTTGTTTTAATGAAAAATAGAGCTAACATCTATGGTTTTTTTTATTGTTTAGTGACACACCTGCTATATATATTTTTGTTTTGAATATTTACCTTTGACTTTATATCATGTGTTTTAAATTTCTTATATAAGTTGGGTCGGTTGTTGGATGCCCATCAATTTTTTGTTACCTTAGTCATTAGAAAAATCAAACATTTGGTTGCATGTAAAACCATAGATACCAAGTAGATTTAGTTATTTGTAGCCCCTTGTGTAGTTAAGCAAATGCCAATTCCATGTTTATTGCTAATGAAAAAAAAGTTTTGTGCCTAAAACTTCACTAACACTTTTTTTTTTGCACACAATGGCAACTTGCATAAAAGAAAATTAGTCATTCTCCTTAATTTCTGCTAAGTTCTTCAAAGATACAATGATAATAACTAAGTGATGATAATAATTGAGTTTTTAACTGCTAATGGTACAACAAGGCCAATGCCAATACATGCGAAGTTCGATAATATGAGCATTTGAATAAATAATACATGATCCTAAACTTTATCCTTCCTTCAAATCCATCTAATAAACATCTAACATGAACCCATCTGCTAAAACAAGAGCCCGGCCCTGACCTGCCCTGCCATGGCCCGCATCGTCCTATGCTGCCAGCTGTTGTAACTGATGGACCACATGGGACATTCTAGGACGCATCGATGGAACATGTTGCGTACATGAATACACGAGATCAACTACCTTTTGCACAACTCCAGCTTCAGGTATTCTAGAAGGAGATGTGGAGGATGATGCAGAGATCACAGGATCAAGAAGCTCTAAATAACGGTGCGATTGAACGAGTGGGGTGGCCCACTCAAAAATACTTTGCCAGCCCACCGAGTCAACCGCTTGAGAAGCCGGTCTACGCCCACTAATTATTTCTAGAAGTAGAACCCCGAAGCTGTAAACATCACTCTTTGTGGTTAACTCGTTTCTGTAAACAAACTCCGGAGCGAGGTAACCATGTGTCCCACCTGCCATTACAGTCCTACCATGCATTACTTCCCATGGTACAAACTTTGACAATCCAACACCCATTAGATGAGCATTAAAATCTTCATCGAGAAGTACATTGCTGGCATGAATGTCACGGTGCACGACTTGTGGTTTTACTTTGTCATGCAAGAACCTGTTATTGGTTTTGATTAGAACATCATATTGTATAACTATATAAGAAATGTTGTTTAGAGTCACTTACGCGATTCCTTGTGCAAGGGTTGTGGCAACTTTCATTCTCATAGTCCAATCTAGTGTCCTACCACCCATGGGAATATGGTGTAACCATCTATCGAGGGGCCCATTTACAACAAATTCATACACGATGTATCGATCACCATGATCATAGCAGCATCCTTTAACAGGCACTAGATTTGGATGGCAAAGCCTTGCCACCCTTCCAATCTCTGAGTAAAATTCTTTCTTTCTTTGAAAAGTTGACCTTTTTAACCTTTTTACTGCCACCCGCGATCCATCGGGTAAAAGCCCACTGTATGTGCCACCTGTCTTGGCGTCCCCAATAAGACGGTTACCTTCGCTGAAGTTCTTTGTAATTGACCGTAGTTCTTCGCGGGTGAAGATTTTCCATGATGGAGGAACTAAGGCTGTCTCGGCATTGTTTGATAATTTCCGAGATTTTCTTCGTCTTTTGCTTCGTTTGTACATTAAGAGCCATATCACCACCACAAATGTAGTGAAGAGAATTAATCCACTAACTGTAGCGAGTATAATGAGATATTCCTTGTGGCAGTGCATATGCTGACATCTATTCTCTGGAAAAGAATGGATGAAAAAGTATAGGAGCATTACTACAACTTACAACCAGTGATGGGTCAATATGGATAATATTTACCCCTAACAGGTAAAAAGTCTAGTCTCTAGACCATACGATCTATTGAAAAAAAGAAACATAACGAAAGTAATGGTAATTATATGATTAATGTATACAACCTAATTGATTTATTAGAAAGATAGATCATTGCTATAACAATATAGCTTTGTAGGCACACTTATCATAGACTCCTAGTATATATTTACTAAAGAAACTGAATTGAACAAATAGTGTTTCAGAACAACCCAACCAGACCGGACCATTTTGACCCATACACAAAAGGTTACATTAATTTACCCGCTACCAAACCATCCTCACACGCACATTTCTGCACATGTATAAGTAACCTTAAGCAGCTAAAGAGAAAGTTAAGGTGAAAACCTTTATATAAATATATAATCAACTACTCTCGTTATGGCAGGCAGACGGAAAGATATGGACCTGTACTAAAACTTAGTTACATAACCTAAGATCCAATTACATCAGGTTATGAGTTAAAGGATACAGATGAGAATGCAAACCTGCAACAAGCATGCATATAGAAGAGCGAGATACGTTGCATTTATCCGCCACAAGAGATGCTGCTTGATTGGTCAGCATAGTACACAGCGATGCCGACTCATCCTTGTAATAGTTGAAGCATGAGTAATTGGTGCAAGTGCGTTCTGGGTATGGTGTGACCACTGTAAGGAGAGTTGAATTCCAGTTATAAGTATTGTCAGACCACTTCCATTCGATTGAATTGCTTGTGTTGGTGCCTACGCCTCCAACCCAACATCCGTTACCAGCCGCTGATTTACTACACAAATCTTGGACAAAGTTCAGTTCTGCTAGTGATGTTAATGCTGCAAGGTGGCCATGGTAACTTCTGCAGCTGGTTTCTGACTCATTCCAAGACCGAGTGTTTTCAACATACTTAAAGCAGGTTGTCTTACTTGGTCCGGTGACCCAACCAGAAGGACACGGTGCTGTTTACAGAAAAAGCCCAAGTTTAGCTCATAAGACCGCCACACACAAGATCAAAAATTCAAATCCGTATCTGAAATGCTGCTATTTTCTTTATTATTCCGTTTTCTTACGGTTATATTAGACATCATTAATGCGTGTATGGTAAAGACTAAAGACGTGTTATGAATGTGCAAACTGTAAGAGAAATACATACCCAAAACAAAAGGCGAACCCCCCCACCCCCTGAATCTACGCTTTTTTGAGTGGAAATTAGTTTCGGTTATGACAATATTTACATGTATGAAAAGGTTTAAATTGGATACAAGGATGGAAATTGCAACAGTGTTCAATACATACAAGTGAATGATTCGGGAAAAGTTACTATCAATAGTGCAGTAAAAGCAGCTTATTACCTTCATTATGGCTTTCATTACGAGAAGATGCGGCTAGAAATGAATCATTTGATACCTAGAACAACAAAAACAACAACAACAATGGCATGTAAATCCAAAAAATAGCATATAACCAATCCAAAATAAGCTCGTAAACAGTGCATAATTACTCACAGCTTTTGAAAATTCAAAACCAAGCATGGAACAAGTAACCAGAAGCAATACTCCAGCTGAATGAAACAGCTTCCTTTCCATCACCTAACAAAACCTCACTTTTAACAAATGACACAATCATCTAACAATAAAATTTATTCACCACAACATATCATCAAACCACAATTTATATCATACAGACACAGAAGTGAAATCATAGTTTAATAAGCCCCAAATATCAAAATCTAACAGCAAAAGTGCCAAAAACCCTACAAATTCAAACTAAACAGCTGACAACAGCAATAAGTAAGTACATTAAGAGTGATTACCGTTGGTTTAATAAAGCAGGGTATCTGAAAACCCTAGAATCGGGGCAGAAACATCGCTGCAAGGCTAGATCGAAAACAGAGGATCGGAGGCAAGTAAAAATTTGGGGGTTTTGAGAGATGAAATGAAGATGTGAGATTTGGTATGTATGAAGATGAAGAAGCAGATAGTATGGAGCAAAGGTTGAAATGGGTTGATAATGGCGATCGAAAGGTATTGAAGGAAGCAGCAAATGGGTAATTAAGAGTGTAGTTGAGAACAAGGACCAAAAGTCAAACTCAGTCAATGCGCCTGTTTCAAACAAATATAAATATACATGTAATAATAATATAACAATAATAATAATAATAATAATAATAATAATAATAATAATAGTCATTACTCAAAACAAATTGTAATAATATATTCTTTGGCAACGGAGCCAGTGTGGAGCGGTAAGAGAGACATCGTGTAATAAGTGTACATGTTTGATTATTGCTTTTATTATTAGTTTTTACGGTGTCTAGCGATGATAGTGATGAATTGATGATAGGATGATACTCGTTATTTCTATCCTTGAACTGAGCGAGTTTTTTTCTCACCGCATTGTAATGCCTTTAGACGAGTGTTCATGAGCTTTGGCCCTATCTGAGGGTTTTCTTGGTTCAGTGGCGAGTATGTACATGTTTGATTATTGCTTTTATTATTAGTTTTTACGGTGTCTAGCGATGATAGTGATGAATTGATGATAGGATGATACTCGTTATTTCTATCCTTGAACTGAGCGAGTTTTTTTCTCACCGCATTGTAATGCCTTTAGACAAGTGTTCATGAGCTTTGGCCCTATCTGAGGGTTTTCTTGGTTCAGTGGCGAGTATGTCATGATGTGGTGAATTTCACCGGTAACCTATTCGAAGGATTTGTTTGTCGTTAAAAAAGTCATTCTTCAAAGTTCAAACCAAAGGACCCATAAACTCGTCATTGGTGTTCGGATTAAGTTTATAAATTACTTATTGACCTATTTTTGTTTCTAGAACGTTATGTTTTGTGATTTTAGAAATGGCTTTTGGCTTTTTACAAATCCAACAAGTTCATAAGTCATTCCAAACTCAAATACCTAAATAAATAGCCTAGAGTTAATTTTACTTTTAGTATACCACCTATACCTCTTTAAGACCACTACCTCTATTAATGTTTGGCTCCCTTAAATCCACTTTCTTCATTTTAACATTGTAAATTGTAAATGCAACACTTTGTGAGCATCCCATGTAAGCCTTTATGAAGATTGGCTCCCACAGTTGACCAATGAGTGTTAGTTTTCCAAGTAAAATGGCTGGTCACCCACAACTACAAGTGACTTTCACAATTAGATAATACATCTTGCGGCTTTTGTGACGAAATGGTCACGCACCATTGATTTACAAAACGGATGGTTACGCATCAAGTATCCAGACAAACCAGATGTACACCACCAATGACTTACAAATAAATGTTTCTCACTTTAATCATTTTCACCCGCCGGTGATTATTTACTTCATGAGATTTACCTTTCATTTGTGACCAATTTTGTCAAACCCTAAAATCAACCTATGTTAATATACAAATGCTTCACTTAATATTTAGTACCTTCAACAAAATTGTGATAACTCTAGCTCTGTAAGAACAATCTATATAATAGTGTATGCTTATTAATACATTTGATCAAATGTATCAGTCCACATACTATATGTCACAAGATATCATAATTCATATGGATTCTACGTAATAAACCCTTTCATAGTTCAATATCCTCCACTCTTCCATATATTTCATAAAGTAAACATAACAAAATAAAGATAAATTAAATCACATATGAAGTTCTCACTTCAAGATAACTGGACAGTGGACATGCAAGTTGTTCGCATGATGCGGCGGTCGAGTCTTGTGTGTATAATTTCGTCACATGTTGATACAAATAATTTCATGTTTTGCACGTTGCAATGAAATTTAAACTCTTAAATACTTGAGAGTGGGAGTTTCGTCAATGATCTCTTGGTTTAGTGCACTGATCCAATGAAGAATTGTGAGGTTTTGTCTCTTGGATGTCATGCGTTTTAGTCTAGGCAATGACATTTATTTATTGACTTGGTGTAACTAAGTATTGGTGTTAAAAAATTACTCATAACATTTTATTGTTTAGAGCACTATGTATCAAGTTCAAATCCTGGCTAATTGGTAATAATTGTATGTTTAAAGCACCATATATTAAGTTCAAATCCTACCGTATGTAGGTTTTGATGAATTTATTGTAAAAGTTTTAGAATTATGTAAAAAAAAATTGCTGTAAACTGCCACCCCCTATATCAACGATATTGTTATTTATTTTTTGATTTGGTGATGAATAAAAATCTAGCTATTAAAAGTAATAATAATAATAATAATAATAATAATAATAATAATAATAATAATAATAATAATAAGATTTAAACAGTACAGATTTGTGACTGCATGACGAAAAATTAAAGCAACTTATTTTATAAAGTAGATATAATAATATATATATATATATATATATATATATATATTTTTACATAGAAATAGAAAGTAAACAGACAACAAGCTGCGCCGCTAACCCTTTTGGATAACAAAACCAAGTCGTTTAAACTACATTCATAGACCTCATGATCATAACAAAGCTATGCATAACCCGTTGGACTCGATTAAATACCTCCACGACCTCAGGTGCAAGAAAACCAAAAATATCAAATGCAAATGGAACGAATACATGTTGGTTGTCAATACATGTTTTCTTGTGTTTAAAGTAGCTTAACCCACCATGAAAATACTATTTCCCAAGCCCAATATAATAAAAGAAAAAACAATAAGACATATTAATTTGGTTTGGATCGGTTATTTGGTCACTCAAATCAATTTTTTAATTCAAGAAACGTGTGTAGTGCATTGGACTATCTTGCGCCACCATGTTTGATGGTTTCACATTTTCCTTTGACGAATGCATTAGTTATGCAAACACTGTTGACTAAATCACGATTCAGGACCATATATATTATTTCAAATAAAAAGTGTACTAAAAATATCTATTTGGTCAAATACATGATTTAAAATTTATTTTATTTGAGTTATGCATTTTTCTCTCTTTTTTTGGCATTTCATAAGGATATATTTTATTAAAATTAAAATAGGATCAAAGCATACTTTTTTAGTTTAGTCGAAGACTCATTTAGATAATTTTGTCGGTCACACAATGACGGTCCTTTACAAATAAAAAACAACTAAATAGTAAATACTAAATACTACTATACAATAAGTATGGTAGTGTAGCTGTAGGGAAAGGGGCACCGCTTTATTTTTTTCCGTTAATAATGTGAACTTTAGGTCTTATAGCTTAATAAATTGCTTCCACCTCCTCTTTTTAAACAAAATAAAATTACCCTCGTATATAAACGGCAAAGCTTCATCATTGGAGTAGTGACCAAAGTTTACCAAACAGTTTGCCGATGGCATCAAGTTATTGAAATTATGCCGCTCTAAGGTTTTTCTAAGTCTTAGTGTCTGCAAGAAAATAATGTAAAACTGTAAAAGTAACCACAAGTTCACCATAAAAAAAAAGAGTAACCAATGTTTTTAGACTTGTTACTTTAAGAATTGATACTATTTTCTAAATCTTTTTTTTTACCTTTTAGATACACAGAGGCAATACAATACAATAAGAAAATACAATACAATACATTATTTCTTTCTGATCTACAGTATTGAAGGAGATGGGGTTGTCGAATGTGTGCAGCTAGCTGTTTGCATTATTTATTTCAGTTTCCTACTTGTTTCCTGCACTAATTCCACATTGTCATCTCCCTCATTGTTTTGACTCTCCACACGTGTATATATTTCATGTGATGAGGCTTTTAAATTATTACAAAAATGACAAAAAGTTCAACATGAGGTGACAGATCATAAGTTTTCTTTAAACAAGAAACATTAAAGAGAGTATGATCCCATCTTAGTTGCATGCATCTTCCTATGTTTAGGTAATTAGTCCAAATTTCTTGCTTATAATTCATATCCTTTATTTATATACCTATAACCGTGAGAAATATAGAAAAATTAACACCTAAAAGTTAAGTTCTAAATAAAATCTAAGATGTGGTTGTGTTGGTACGTACCAGTAACGCTCAACAATATAAACCTTAAAAGTTATGGCGGCTAATGATCGAGTTTCCCCTCATAGCTAGCAGATGCAATTGGGCGGGTTACCTATGACGATAAACACATATGCTAGCTATAAGTTGCTATTGAGTAGTTTGCTAGAGATGTGTGCGCTCTCTTATTTGTTTCAAGCCACTTTTTTTATTTTACAAATATCAATCTAGTGCTAACATGGATGCGCGAGTTATCTTCAACGGTACAAATAATGCTCTAGCCATTATAACATGTGAGACATACACACGTTCATTTTACAAGAACATGAAAGTTTTTTTAATGATTTTTGTTGAATATAATGCCTTACTCAACAATAATGATTTAGCTCGTTAGTTTCTTGCAACAAAAACACTATTGGTTGAAAACATTAGTTTTAAATCTACAAGGATGTAACTATTTAGATTTTTTCGAAAATAAACCATTCTTTTAATAGATCTCGTCTCGTTCCTTAATTTTCGAAGAATGTGGCGTTATATTATTGTAAGTTCCACGTCCTAAATATTTCCTTCAAGTAGACGGCAAGTTAAATAAAAAGAATATCCCGAAATAAAGAATAGGAACAAGCTATGCCGAAAAACCTACATGAAATTCTCTTTTCTCAAAATTAACTTACATTTATTTATTATGTAATGTTAATTTACACTTCTTATACTTCATTTATACATGGTATTATACTATTATGTCGCTTCATGTTGATAAAATAAAATAAAAAAACATTTTACATTTGAATAACATTTTAGTAGTTTATAAGTCAATAGAATCACGTTAGTAGTATTCATCGATGCTAATACTAAAAGTCATGACCTCGCTACGAGAAGTAAAACATCTCATTTTTTTAAACCACTAGAACAAAAAATTATTCGAGAAAAAACAAACATGTTTTTATATTATATTTTCTTTGGAATAAAAAACAAACTCGTTTTCTTATAAATAAATAAAATACATTTAAAATAACCTACCATATGCGTGTCTATATATACACACATACAAATCACCACCACCATTGACTCTATTAGTCTACTTCCACATCCATCAAAATGAAAGGTTATTCAAAGATCAATCTGATGAACAACACCACCAAATCAAACCCCATTAATTCTTCGGATCAAACAATCAAAAAACCCATTTCACTTAACAAACCAACAATCACCATCACTAACCAGCAACCCAAAAACCCACATGACGAATATGATTACGATCACAATCAGTACAAGTTAGCAACTTCTGACCATGGTACAACAACTGATGCAAACGGTACAAGCTATTTTAGCAGCAGATTCAAGATCGAGAAACAATACAGCACAGGAAGAGCACTGCAAACTGCGGTGAAAAGGGTTGGGTCGATCAGAAGATCTTCGTCTGTTTCTGAAAGGTATTGTAGAATTTATGACCAGTGTACAAATGTGTCTGATTTTGATGATGATGTTGATGTTGAAGAACAAGATCAAGATTTGCAGATGAAGAAGAAACGGAGCGGTATATTAAAAGCTTGTAAGCGCGTTTTTGGATTTTGATTTTGTTTTCAGAACAAGATATTACAGAAGCTTATATACTTTTTTTAAATATATGTGATTTGGAAGAGAAGTGTTAATTAAATCGATTAAATGATTTTTATTGCTAAATCTATCTTTTTATTTATGATAAATCAATCACATGTGGTTTTTTAGTGAATATCAGCAATATGTCTTTTTATACTTTAGGTATGTCCATATCTTGAATAGTATAATTAAGCTCTTAATCGTTAGTTTGACGTTAAGAATAGTGGCAATTTGTTCGAAAACCGACTAGTTCATAAAATCCTATGACGTGTATATGTCTCTAATGTTCGGTGACAATCTATATTAATTAATGGCATGAAGATTTTGTTTGTTAGTAAGATTTGATGGTTGGTGAGTTTTAATGTTTCCTCTTTGTCTAATGCTAGTTATTATTATTTGAATTGTAAATTACGAATGTAATTGACAAGTCTATTTGGGTAGTAAGACATGGTTTGAATTTAAGATGTGACGGTGACTTGGTTGGTTGGTCAGGTGGTAAAAATGTATGCTTTTCACTTACACGACGTTGGGTTCTAGTTTTTCCGATGCAAATAAATTTTTCATAACAGAATATATTTTTTTTTATCTGCTTATCATACCAATTCATTATTGGTGAAGATTAAAGGCATGACACTTGAACATGTGAATGTCTGATGACTCGATGTTCAGGCTGATGGGGTGGGAGTGGGGATGGGATGGTGTGAAGATGGGGAAGGGGGTGGGATGGTGTGGATATGGGGAAGGGGTGTTGGGTCAACGTGATGAGGAATTGGTGGAGTCGGGCCACCTTTTGTACATTTGGCTTATTTTTTGGATGTAGTTCATAGGTTGAGCTTAAATATTAAAAAAGAACGTTTGTATATTAAAATTACCTATAAAGTACCTTATTTTATACATAAAATAACGACCATTCACTCGTTCTCTCTCCTCTCAAAACCAAAAAATATATTATATTATTCCCTTATCACAAAGAATACCACATTTTACTAGGGTTGTTCAAATTTCCCGCCGGTCGTTCGGAAATTGCTCGAAAAATGGTCCCTGGTTTTTCGCTCGATAGTAAATGAGCCGCTCCGCTCGGTTCAGTTTGTAAACGAGCCAAGCAACGAGCAAAGGTCCACTCGGTCGGTTTGAATATTTTTAATTTATTTTATATATAATTATATATGCATAAGTATATAATATGTTGTTATAATTATTCTATAGGGAAAGTTATCCTACAGATGATTTTAATCACAGAAAAATAAGAAGAATTTATGACCTTTAAATCTTTTTTTAATGGTTGACATCAATTTGTAGGAAAACAATTTGGTGGAGGGGTAGTTCAGTCATAACCATTTTTATTGACTTTCTATCTCTACATGCAAAACACATGTCAATCACCCCATTTTTTAAAAACGTTTACACCATGCTATTCTCTTTCAGCCCTTGCTACCCCCTATTCTTCTCTTTTGGATACGATATGATTTTTTTTAAATATTACACCAATAAACAAGCGTGTTATTATCTTTAAAATTCGTATAATATTGATATATAAAAAATAATTTTTTACAGCATTTGTGAATGAAGTCATTGTTTTATAGAGTAAACTGCAGTTTTGATCCCTGTGTTTTGATGTCATTAACAGTTTTAGTCCCACCTTAACAGTTTTGGTCCCTGTGTTTTTATTTTCTAACAGTTTTGGTCCCAAACACTAACTCCATCCAATTTTCCGTTAAGTCTCTCACACAAGCGAAGTAAAAATGTCATTTCTCTCACTATTTTTGACAAACGATTGAATACAAATGTTAACCTATATGATGACTTAGATAAAAAAGAGGGAGAATTGACATTTTTACCCTTCAGATGTGGAGCGTGTGTGAGAGACTTAACGGAAAACTGGATGGAGTTAGTGTTTGGGACCAATTCTGTTAGAAAATAAAAACACAGGGACCAAAACTGTTAAGATGAGACTAAAACTGTTAATGGTATCAAAACACATGGACCAAAACTGCAGTTTACTCTTGTTTTATATTATAACTAGTGAAATATCACTTTTATTGGTTAATTAGGTCATTGTGTAATATCATTTCATTGTAACGATTTTTTATGTTATCTTAAGTGTTTAAAAAATATCACTATGTCACAAATTGTTAATATGTATTTGAGAAATGTTAAAATACAAAGTCATTTTATTGTACAAAGTGTGATAATGACACAATGGTAAACAAAGACATATTAAAAAAATTATAATTCACAAAAAAACAATATAAATCAAATTTCAAAAAAGTGGTTCGGAAACCTTGTTCCCCACGTAATCCTCTTTCAAAAAATAAATAAACGAAAAATTTAAAAAAACTAAAAAAGTACTGTTTTTTATATTTTTTACAATAAACATAATGAAAAAAGACACAATGAAAAAACACAATGAGAAACGGTAATTTTTTATTTTTTAATGTTTCGTTTAATTATTTTTGAAAGAGGATGACATGGAAGCAATCTTCGAAGCACTTTTTGTGTAATTGTTTAATTTCTATTAGGTCATTGTGTAATCCTCTTCTTTTATTAGCCACTGGAAGAAATTTCAACTATGATATCTTCTAATGATAGGACTGGAAGCTGAGCTCCTAAGCAAAAGTCGTGACAATTTTTATAGGATAAGTACCACGTTGGGGTCAGATGAGCTTTAGGAGGGCTTCAATAATTACAAGTTTAGCTAGCGCTATATTTTTAGTAGGAGATACAATAGTGACTTGGCTTTGGGTGGTTTCTCTATGAATAATGCCACCTTAAATCATTTTTTAGTCTTAATTTATTCCCCTTTCTTTTAGTAGGCGCCAATTTCTTCATCTGCCCGCATTGCATCAATATGGATCAAATAATCCATTGTGTGTACATTAAGAGATGTATAAAATTGCCTCTTACCCTTATTTTTGTATGTCATATCTCTTATTCAATCTTGCTATACGTCCAAGCTCTCCCCCATCGATAGTTGGAAGCAGAATTAAGACTGGATGTGACTGAAAGAAAAAGGAGATAGGTGTGATAGTAGGGCATGGTTAAACTATGCGCTTGAACTTACTTTACTTTCTTTTTTTCCGGTCCAATATTAGTTATCGAAGATCTTCGTTTTCATGTAGAAAAAACTCTCCAAATTGATGACATCCTTCCGTGATTTTACAACGAACGAGATTCATTTAAATTTTTACGCAACAATCAAAGAATTCCGGTAAAATAGAAGAAGAAGCGAGCCAATTTTTCTGTTCAAAAGAAGATCTCTCTTTTTCTTCATTCTCATATCTATCATTAGACTAGCACTTTCAACCGGTTAAATACTTTTACTACACACCATATCACATTACACTATAAATCCTATAAGTAGTATATTTTTTAGATGACATGTTTGATTAATTTTCAAATTCTAAACTCTGACCCTGAATAATGACTTGATTCATCATTCTTATTAACTTAATATTAACTTAACTACCTAACCATATGATTGCATTTAAAATATAAAATTTAGTTCAAAAAGTTGGGAGCTTTGCTAAGAATCATAACAAAAAAATTTAATGTTTTGCGGTTCGTCTCTAAGAAACCAAATGCTGAAATACTTGCTACAACATTTTTTTCAAACAGATGATCAAAAGACAGATTTAGAAACAGTGGCCGGGTAGTGTCGAAATCGATTAAAACACTTGTATTGGTATTGTTTGGTTGTAGAATTTGTCATGTTTGGTTGTGAAGCTTGTATTTGTATTTTGAATCACATATCACAACTTTATATATTTAGAGTATTAGGTTGAATGGGGGCGTTGTGGGTAGGGGTGTTGGGTTTAGCGTGGAATATCACTGCAACCAACTCATGTTAGAAATGAAGAGAGTACAGAATGGTAGTGAATTCGGTGAACCCAAAAGCTTTCCTTCTTACGTATGGATCCTAATGTTTATTGTGCGAGTGTGAAAGTCGGGAGAGTTGAGTGAGTTCAAAATAATAGTGTCTCCTACACATTGGGTCCAAAATGAGATATTCAAGGTTGCAAAGTGACATTAATTCTTTAGTGAAATAGATTTCATGCCCATGTGTTACATAAGGGGGGAGGGGGTAGCCTAAAATTTGATTAAGTACCCTTAAATTTATTGTACATTCATACGATAACTTAAAAAAAACACGATACGGGTCAGATAAAAAAATAAAAAAACTTTAAATATCTATTTTTCTTCATTCATTCAAACAACGTTTTCTTACGCATAAATAAGTTGACAATAATTTAACAAACATAGACCTAAAATATGTTAGATAATGCGTAAATGAGAGGAGAATTCTTAAAAAGTTGGTTGGTCAGGATGAAATTACATATAGTCTCACATAGTTATGGATACAAACTTTACTCTGTGTTTAAACATTCAAATCATATTAATTTCATGTGTTGTCTTTTACCTGACACATATCTATGCCCGCATGCACAGATGTAGTAATAATAATAATAATAATAATAATAATAATAATAATAATAATAATAATAATAATAGTAATAATAATAATAATAATAATAATAATAATAATAATAAATATAATACTATAATAGTGTGTGAGTTTGTTTTTTTATCATCAAATCAAAACCCAACCCAACCCAAGCCTTGTCGTCGCATCACTATCTTTCAATGAAACTGGTGGAGAGAGAAACCCCCATTATCGTATAACAACAACACTACTCTACTCTAGTCGTAAATACATTTAACAAAACAACATCCAAACCCGATAAATCCAATCGGATCAACCAACATCACTCATCAACTGCTGTGAAATGCTCAACATCTGCTCCCAATTCTCTGCCCCGGTGAGTGTTTTTTAAACTCATTAATCAACCGATGACCTACTTCGTCTCTGATCCGTCTTCATCATGAGGATGATTCATACTTTGTTTTGATCTGCTGTGGTTCTGTGTTGCTTTAGTTGGACTCAATTGTGTGTGGATCTGAGTGATGCTGAATTGTACTGCTTTTATGGCTTGTACGTGTGTTATGGATGCTCTGATTAATTGTTGATATGTGATCATTTGTTGGACTGTGGAGGTAGGGTTTGGATGTGATTTTATGAAATTTTGAAAACTTAATTGCTCAACTGACTATAGATTGCGAGTTTATTTTTTTGTAAGTTTGCTGTATTGGTTAGTTTATAGTAAGAGTTTGTTAACACAGGGTAACATTAATGTTATTATTACAACTGCAATGGCAGCTCGTCGGATGAACATTTCTCACTGATTATACTATACTGATTGTTTGATATCACTTACTTTTAAAGTGTATATCTGAATACCTTTTGTAGCATTTTGAAACTAGTGATTTGTTGCTGGGAGATAATCAGCTAAAACTGGAACAAGGAGTGTCTAGTTTTGTTATTATCGTTTACAATTTTTGAATGAATAGCATTCGGGGGCTATGAGATTCGTATTAAATGCGCCACCACGATCTTGTTTTAGCATATAAGTTCGAGCTGTTTAACATTTAATGAGGTTTTAAACTTTTTCATACAAAATGAATAGTTCTGTGATAGAAGTATATTTGCTTCAATGGCTGAGTTACCTTCTCATCTCACACTCAAACATTTTGTTTATATTTGGGTAATGGCATAACGAAGTTCTAGTGGGATAGTGAAATTAAGTTTTCCATCATTACTATATCTGTTCATGGAAATTCTGCTCTATCTAGGGACTTGATGAAGCAATTTTAATACTTAACTTTTCCGTAAAGAGGAAAAGTAATAAAATGTTTATTGTATGTGACCATGGTAACTTCATCTACTCATTTGTACCACATGGGAGGCATCATGATGCGGTACGTCGTGGTATGGCAACGTGTTGGAGTTTTAGTATGTATATGGATCATGTGATGACTTCAACTAACTAGACGAACATGATTGGTTTTTAACACACGTCGTGGTATGGCAACGTGTTGGAGTTTTAGTATGTATATGGATCATGTGATGACTTCAACTAACTAGACGAACATGATTGGTTTTTAACACACAAGTGTCTCTTGTTATTTTTAGGTGATGATAGCATTTTTTTTGGGTACACCTGACTTCAAGCTACAATACTAGCAGTGTATTTTTTTTGAACGGCTACTAGTAGTCTATTGATGTTGCATATTTGTATGAACTATCCATGGTTCCTATGTGAATTTTGCCGTACCTTTTTCTTCTTGGTGCTTGAATATTTTGATTCTGTGTAATAACAATGTCGTTACATGAAGCATTACATGAATGTTGAACCTACATGGAAGCTAGGGTATCCATATGTGTACACCAGGAAAAAAATTGCAGTGATATGTAGTGTAAACGTGGAGGTGACAATTTTGATTCATTCACCTATAAATGGGTCCATTCGGGGTATGTTGGCAAACGGATAAATATGCTTGGTTAAAAAGGAAATGGATCTAACCGGTTGAAGTCGCCATGGTGTAGTTTCAATCCATAAACTTTCTAAATCATATTACTTTAAAAAAACTATGTTGAAATATATTATTTTTGTAATCATATTTGGCACACTAATTATTTGTTTACAAAGGACAGTGTTATGACCTCACCTGTTTTGACTTGTACCAAGAATGGTATTTTTCATTTTTCCCAACCCATTCATATCACCACTTCTATGTAAAAGGGATGAAAGTTGAAGGTAAATGAAACTGTAGTGCATCTTCGGTCTTTTTGGTGATTGTAGTGCATGCCTAGGTAGAGGAAATGTGAGAATCTAATTGGTTAATATTTTTTCAGGAACACATGTTTGTTGGTGGAATAATCTTGAGGGTCACAGAAGTGTTTGTGGTGGGTGACATTTATTAAAGTATTTGGTATTCACCCATAAGATGGCCTCTTCCAGCCTTGGACATGGGGGAGTTGGCACTTCAAGAACCGTTGGTGCATTTAATGAATCATCTACTGCAATTGATCGGTTGGGAAGGGGAATGCTCGAGATGAGGCTTAGGGACAAAGTGGAACGTGACGATGACAAAGTGAGTGTAAGTATTATCATTTTATTAAATATGTATTGAGTTTACATGTATTCCTAAATAAACAAATTTATTACTTCAGGATAGTGAACCAGAGATTGTACATGGGGCGGGTACTGAAGCTGGACATGTAATAAGAACAACAATCGGTGGCCGTAACGGTCAACCTGAACAGGTTGTAAGCTCCGAGTTTAAAGAATCATATAGTTTATTATTGAAATATTATATATACTGACATGTCATCCTGGTTGTAATATTCCTTTTCTTTTAATTCATGTCAGACTGTGAGTTACATAGCAGAGCATGTAATTGGGACTGGTTCCTTTGGTGTTGTTTTTCAAGTAAGTATGGTTAAATTGGTAGATGATCCAGTTGCTATTATTTTTATTGATTTTTAACGCACTTTTGAATTATTGGTGCAGGCTAAATGCAGAGAGACGGGAGAAATTGTGGCTATTAAGAAAGTTCTTCAAGACAAACGTTACAAGAACAGGGAATTGCAGATTATGCAAATGCTGGACCATCCTAATGTTGTGGCACTCAAACATTCTTTTTTTTCAACTACTGATAAAGATGAGCTGTACCTCAATCTTGTTCTTGATTTTGTTCCTGAAACCGTTAGCCGTACTGCGCGACACTACACTAGGATGAATCAACGGATGCCCTTGATATATGTTAAGTTGTATACCTATCAGGCATGTGTCTACCTCACTTTTCAGCTTGGTGTTTACTATTTTGTATTCAGCTTGATCTTTACTTTTTTTGTATAGGTGACAAAATTGGTGGGTTGGGTAGGCTCCTACAAACATCTTTTTGTCCATTTTTGTTACAAGTGGTCAATGTATTAAATATGATTACAAAAATTATGTCATTACCATAATAATATGTTTTATGTAATAAAACGATTTGATAGGTTTTAAACATTAATATTTCATTTTAGTTAACTTTTAACCTCTTTCCCTTTTAGCTTAACTTTTTTATTTGATCCATTTAAGACATTAGGGATACATCATGCCCAAGTCGAACCGTTTATAAATAAACGGGTCAAAATTGCCTATAGGCTGATTCTCTTTTTCCATAAGATATGATTATTATTATATTATGTATGAATGGAATGGAATGAAGGTAAAGAAAGGTGATTGGAAATTTTACTTCCGGGTTGAGAGTTTGAGTTTTGTATACATTTCTCTGCAGATATGCAGGGCACTTGCTTATATTCATAATTGTGTTGGGATATGTCACCGTGACATCAAACCACAGAATTTACTTGTAAGATATTTTTTTAAACTTAATGAATTACTTTCTTTTTTTCTGGGTTTGCTTGTTTGTTTCATTTCACTTGTAGATAAAACCGAGTTTTTATTTAGTATATGATACAACGTAGATAGTTCTAAGATAGTATGTAGATCACACTATTGGGATCAATCACTCATCTAGTATAAAGTTCAAAAAGATCATGTACTTGTCTTGATGTATTTTACTGATTTTTTTAAACATCAGTGTCAGTATGTAGATCACACTATTGGGATCAATCACTCATCTAGTATAAGGTTCAAAAAGATACATGTGCTTGTCTTGATGTATTTTACTGATTTTTTTTAAACATCAGTGTCAGTAAGTCTAGATTTGTTTTCAATCAAATCCTATGTTCCTACCACTGAAGCAACTGGTAACAACTTGATAAGGAAAATAAATTTAAACCGAAGTGGAGTTCATGTGGATTTTATTAAATCTCAACACTTCAACCACGTGACAGTTTTGGTAGTCATTCTGAGATCAAGAGTTGCTATGTTTTCTTTACATATTTCTTTGCTTTCAGGTGAATCCACACACACATCAGCTGAAACTGTGTGACTTTGGAAGTGCTAAAGTTCTAGTAAGTCTTAAAACGGTGCATGTTGGTTTTCATGTGTTGCATACCCTTTTGTTTAGTATCCTTATTTATCTTTTAGGTGAAAGGAGAGCCGAATGTTTCATATATCTGTTCAAGATACTATCGTGCTCCAGAGCTCATATTTGGTGCCACGGAGTATACAACAGCTATAGATATATGGTCAACAGGTTGTGTGATGGCTGAACTACTACTTGGCCAGGTACTTTCAGTTCAAAACTGTATGAATTTTCAACTTCAGTTATTTCTAAGTAAATTTGGTTGCAGCCTCTATTTCCTGGAGAAAGCGGCGTCGATCAATTGGTTGAGATTATTAAGGTAAGTTGATTCAACTTCTGCAAGGCCATTTCTGTTCTTCACAAAAAAATGGTTGAGAGATCCATTAGAAGCCTAGAAGGGTTGGGTAGGGATCAGAATTAATTTCTTAGTGGGTCGGGTTTGTTAAATCACAACTAATTTTTTCGTTACTTTTTACAATAACTATCTGAATTGTTTAATAAAGTGATCGAAATGTCACAAGAAAACTCCTGGGACCCCAGCAATACACCGGGATCAGGTAAAACGCAACTTGCTTTAGGCAGGTGGCCTTCAAGGGGGTTAAACTCATTGAAAGTTGATTTAAGAAACTGTATGCATTAAACTACACCTTTTTGGCAAAATGTGCAGCCTGTTTATTCGATCCAATTGATCTTTTGTCTTTTTAGTTAATATTTTTATTTGACCTGTTTGAGATCGAACATAGTACAATTCGACCCATTTATAAGCAAGTTTAAACTGTATATCTACAGCCTTCATGTAGTCCAATTGTTGAAACAGGTTTTGGGAACACCTACACGAGAAGAGATAAAGTGCATGAATCCAAACTACACTGAGTTTAGGTTTCCTCAAATAAAGCCACATCCATGGCACAAGGTACACTTAAAGTTAATATGCATAAATGGATATCGAGTGCTTATAATGATAGTTAACATGGGCCAATATTAGTGCTTCGAAAAATGGTAATGATATGATGTCATCACGATGTGGTGTACTATGATGTCTTTAGTTTTCTGGTGTTAGAAAGTGAAATTTGTTATTGAACTTTGGATAGTGTTAGTAATTATCTTGCAGCAAATTAGGTGTAACTTTCTTTATATTGCCTCGAAAACGCCAAACCTATATTGATTTTAAGATTATATACCAAAAAAATCATCATCGTATAATGGATTTACCAATTTGACAAGCCTGCTCCTTGTAGCCAACTTTGGTTCACCAGTCTAAACCTATCGGTTGGTTTAATGACCAGAAATCTGATTTGGCATGCTCAATTAAAAATAATATTGCAGGAAATCAGAAAAATAGGTGGAGGAAGTTGAAAGTTCATCTAAAAATTAATTATAAGAAAAAAAAATTTGGTTCGTATTGTGAGGACCGGATGGCTCCACATTTGTGTTGGTATGCCCAATAGAGTATTAAATGGTTTCAGATTGTTGTTGACTAAAGAATTAGAACTTAAGTTAACAGGAAAGGCACGCTCATTATGAACAATGTAGGATATTTACTTGGAAGCCACATTTTATATTGATATGGATACACATAATCCTATAATAAGTTCTATTTCTCAGGTTTTCCAGAAGCGTTTGCCCCCTGAAGCAGTGGATCTAGTTTGTCGGTTTTTCCAATATTCACCCAATTTGCGATGCACTGCCGTAAGTTGGATCTAATATCAGTGATATTAATGAAGTATTTGTTTTTTCATTACTGTTTTTCCTAAATCTTTATGTGCTGCAGTTGGAAGCTTGCGTTCATCCCTTCTTTGATGAACTGAGGGACCCAAATACGCGTCTTCCCAATGGTCGCCCCCTTCCTCCCCTTTTCAATTATAAACCACAAGGTAACTTGGATAGATGGATTCATAATCAAATAGTTATATTGAAGGAAGAAGATAAACATAGGGAGTGTTTAGAGCTGACTCTATTAAATCAAAGAAATAAGATAAAACATAAGGGGAGTTTGGATTTTGTCTTCGAAAGTCGAAACTATGTTCCAAATCGGTACTTATGGTTTTTACCAGTACCGGTACCTCCTAGTATCAATACCACAATTAGGCAAAATCAAATACCTGTGCTGTTTTTGTTTGGTTGGTAGTGGTACTTGGTACAAAATGTCCATCCCAACTTGTATTTTAGTTGAAACAAAACTGATTATCGAAAGGTTAAAGAGCATTACATGATTACCCCTTCTTTTTACCTAGTTTGAGACACTTGTAGTCCCATTTGCCAATATACCTCTCTGTTTTCACACAATTTTTCTTCATGGACATTTTACGAATGAGATTTTTGCCAAACACTTCCAATTTGCAAAAGTTTGGAGTCATGCCTGTTAGAATTTGAACCAAGTAGAATTTTGAATTGGTTGACCTGTGTTTTGGTGTTGTAGAACTTAGTGGAATTCCCAGAGAGACAATCCAGAAGCTTATCCCGGAGCATGCTCGGAAACAGAACTCATTCATGGCTTTAAACATCCAATGAGTTAGCTATATGCATACTGTTTGTTTGGTGCTTGTTACTTGTATGTTTCTGTGCTGTTACATATGAGCTTGTTATGAAATGAGGATATATATAAGTGAGCCCAATTTTATTATCTTAATATATCCAGTCATCTCAATTTGTGTGTTTTCTGTAGCTGGTAAAGGTTTTTTAGTCACTATGGTTCATATGATTCGAATTTAACATATTCAAGCTCGGCATCATTTGTTCCCTTTGATGCATCATCTCCAACATGATTCAGAAATTGGTTCGTCGTGAACAATTGCATGCTCTATGATAGGAGATTGTCCCTCACTCGTTTCCTCTTGTGAAGTCTCCAAAACAAACACACCTCTTATTGATCATTTTCTCAAATCTAGGCGCTGTTTGTTTCAGCCTCTTATTGGTTCAAATGCTTGAATGGTTCTGACTGTTTGTGTCACGAGCATATGTCTAAATGGTTCAGACATTTGCCTCTGAATGATTAAGGCCCCATTTGTTTTTTTAAGAGATTTAGTCTGAATCTGAATACCACATCTGAATGTTAAGAGGTGGTTCAAATGTCTGAAATCTGAATCATTAATAGGTGGAGGCTAGAGACGAATCTCTAGTCGTCGGAGGTGGAGGCTAGAGACGAATCTCTAGTCGTCGGAGATGGAGCCTAGTCTCCGGGTTAGAAGTTAATGGAGGCCGGAGACAAACGTATGTTTTTTTTTGTTAAGAGGTTTTCAGACCCATTAAAAGCTCTTACTGGTTCAGATGCTATTAAGACGTTGAACCTCTTAATACCAGAAAAAAAACAAACAGCCCCACGTCTGATTACGTCTGACCGAATCAGACGTTTTCCTCTATTCGGAGAAAAGAGGCAAAAACAAACAGGGCCTAAGCATTATACTGAGCCTGAACGGTTAAGAGCTATTATCTGAATTGGTCAAAATAGTTAGGCATTCTAAAAGCTTTTAATGGTTTAGACCTCTTACTGATTCAACATTTAATTAGTTAATGGTTCAGACCTCTTATTGATTCAACACTTATCCATTCAGAAGTTCTCAAACAATCCTAATCTAGTAAAGTAATAAGAATAAGAGTTTAGAGTAAATTATTGTTTTAGGGATGATATGTTTGGCCTAAAACAATCGCTAATCTAGTAAAGTAATAAGAATAAGAGTTTAGAGTAAATTATTGTTTTAGAGCACCCGGAGTGGACTCGGGGTGGGTGCGGCCCCGATGCGGCCCCGCGCGGGAACACCGCCCCACCCCCCTGCGGCCCCGAAGATTGGGGTGCCATTTAGGGTGTGTTCACCGAGCCACTCCCCGAACTTTTGACCGTTTGAGCATGTGGGCCCCCATTCCAACGGCTATTTTCAACTTTTTTTCATTTTTTTTTTGTTTTTTTTATAAATACAACCCTTCTTTCAACCTCAAAAATCATAATTTTATTTATACATCACTCTCAAACCACACTCTTTTTATCAATCTCTCAATGACATCTAATCGTCAACCATGGACGAGTGCTCAAGAAGTGAACTTGTCAAAAGCATGGTTACATGCTTCATTTGATGGTAACGAAAGTAGAGGTGATTTTTGGAATCGAGTTCTTGAACATTACAATCAACTAGAGTATGCCAACCGAACAATTGACCAACTTCATTCAAAGTGGAGGCAAGATTTCAATCTAATCACCAACTTCAATCGTCTTTATCTTCATGAGCATATTGAAGGAGTCGCCGAAGTCGATGTCATAAATAAAGCCTTGAATGAATACCAAGAGATATATAAACACCCTTTTACCAAAATTGAATCGTGGCAGCTTGTTAGGGCACGTGGGATGTTACCCAATTGATTTATGTTTAAGTTATTTTAAATTATGTACGTCATTTTTGTTTTTCTACTTAAGCTGTTGTGTTTTTATTAGTTATAATTTGTGTTTTATATTTAATGAATTATTAAAAGTTTTAAATAATTAAGAAATAAAAAATTAAAAAATGATGTGGGGTGGGGTGGGGTGGATACCAGGTGATTTAGGGTGAATGTGAGATGAATGTGGGGTGGAGTAAAAAGTGTGGAGTGATGTGGGGTAGTGAGGGGTAGGGATGATATGTTTGGCCTAAGACAAATGCTACTTGCGTTTTTATTATGTATATGACCGGGATGGAGATAGGAAGTTCATACTTGTAATAGTAACCTAGTAACATTTAAAAATAGGATAGGCAACCTCTAATTTTTATATATGACTAGGATTGTGAACAAATTGAACATGCTTGTTCATGTTTGTTTACTAAGAAAATGAATCTATTTTTGAACTCTTTACAAAGAGTTACCTAATTATGGGCATAATGCATCATTACTCATCATCACTCACGAAAAAACCGACAAGATTCTCGGTTAAAAAGTTTACAACCGGGCTATGGAATAATATAGTAAAAAATATGGAGGATTTTTGCTCACTCAATTTTCATAACAAATGATTGGATTCAAAATTCTTCATCGTTTGAGATCAAGGAAGCTCATCCGCATATTGAATCTGTGTTGCATCCAATGAACTCTTCTAGTTTTGTTTGGTCTCCTTGAGTTCCCATGACAGTAAATGTATTTGGTTGGAGTCCTCCATGGATCGTATTCCATCTAATTATGCTTATCGAAGCGAAACATCAATCCCGATTCTACACGTCAAGCTTGCAAATACAATCAAGAAAACTCGAACCACATTTTGTTGAATTACCAATTTACCATGCAGTAAAGAGATTACGGTATGTTGCAAATTCCAAGTGGAAACTACTGTGTATTCTCAGTGAATAATTTTAGAGCTTCTCGATCTTTATGAATCCTGGCCTTTTCAATCGTGAAGAAAAGCTTAATTCGGGCAATCCTCTTAATCTCACTTTGATGTATATGGAAAGCATTAAATAATAGGAACTTCAACAACATATACAAATTAGATTGAAATCAATTTTTTTACAACCAACTATCATATTATAAAACCAAACTAACAAGGTCTGTCAAGGAGCTAGATAGAACATTAAAAGAGAAATTACGCTATTTTTTTATTTTAAAGATTTTTTTTACTAGTAGATGATCCGAAGATCCAAGAGTGACTTTATTTCTTGATATAATTTGATAGAGCTTAAGGGCTGTTTGGCAAAATTTGAATCATTACGTGCTGAATGGTTAGGAGGTCTGAACCATTAAAAGTCTCTATCAATAAGAGTGATGTTGATGTAGAAATACAGATGAGAGTAAAGTTTGTAAATGCTCCTCCATTCAGTTCTATTCAGCATCTTTCTGTCTCTTAACCATTCAGTAATTAACTGAACCATTCAAATTTTTTTTTTTATAAAGCAAACGATCTGAATGCTGAATCTAAATGATTAAACACTGAACTAAACCATTAAAATGTAAAACAAACAACCCGTAAATTGTAAAGGTTTATTTAGATTAAGAAATAAGAATTAAGTAAAAAAAGTTTCACCTTCTCAGCACCCCCTATATTATCTTCTATCTCACCAACTCCATTTCCGATTACTCCGTCGTCTTCCCCAATTTTTATAGGGTTTAAGCCGCCGGCGATTTTACTTCTCAGTTCATTACACATGGCCTTTTCAACACTTCATCTTCATCCTCTCGGAGCCACACCTTTCATATCAACCAATAAATCCTCCAAAACACTCTTATTCGGACAAGGTTTAACAAACTCCGTTTCATTTTCACATCATAAATCATCAATAAAGCTCAAAACGCGTTTCACAAACCGCAACAATGGCGCTCTCAGAGTTGTCGCCGAGAAGGTCGTCGGAATCGATCTCGGAACCACCAATTCCGCCGTCGGTGCAATGGAAGGCGGGAAACCTGTTATTGTGACGAACGCCGAAGGACAGAGAACAACACCGTCCGTTGTAGCGTACACGAAGACCGGAGATAGGTTAGTTGGACAAATTGCTAAGAGGCAAGCTGTTGTTAACCCTGAAAACACGTTTTTTTCAGTGAAGAGGTTTATCGGGAGGAAGATGTCGGAAGTGGATGATGAATCGAAGCAGGTTTCGTATACGGTTGTGCGTGATGAGAATGGGAATGTGAAGCTTGATTGTCCTGCTATTGGGAAACAATTTGCAGCTGAAGAAATTTCAGCACAGGTATACTTGTTAAGGCTGAATTGAGCATGGAGTAAATGTTGTGTTATAGTTTTGGTGTTGTTTGATGATTAGGTTTTGAGGAAGCTTGTAGATGATGCTTCAAAGTTTTTGAATGATAAGGTGACTAAAGCTGTTGTGACAGTGCCTGCTTATTTTAATGATTCTCAAAGGACAGCAACGAAGGACGCAGGGCGGATTGCTGGCCTTGAGGTTCTTCGGATTATTAATGAACCAACTGCAGCTTCGTTGGCTTATGGTTTTGAGAGGAAAAATAATGAAACTATACTGGTGTTTGATCTTGGAGGTGGTACATTTGATGTTTCAGGTGAGGGGAGTTTTGGGATGATCATATTATCTTTTGTTACGTTTCTTTATTTTGAATATTATTATTTTTAGTTATTGTACTTGATGACCAGTGTAGGTTTAGTGGAAAGCGTGGTTTTGCTGTTTATCTCTAGCATGAATTTATGTAAATATGGTTTGAAATAATATACGCAGTCTTATTCAGGCAAGGGTTTAAGGTCATAAATCTTGAATTTGTATTGGTTATGTGTCTTGAATTTTAGTGATGTGTAGGTCTGTTCAGCTGAATTTCTTTTGCATAATGATCTGTTTATCTTGACTTTTGTACACACATGTTACTAAACATGCTTGTTTCTCATGTTGTCAAATGTAGTTCTTGAGGTTGGTGATGGAGTATTTGAGGTACTTTCTACTTCTGGAGATACACATCTGGGTGGTGATGATTTTGATAAGGTTAGTACTGTTTCATAGGCTAATATGATTGTTTATTTTCTATCAACATTTGTTCTATTATGATGGCTGGAAGTTCATTTATATTTTTATATATTCTTGTAGAGAATAGTAGATTGGCTTGCGGCTAGCTTTAAGAAAGATGAAGGCATAGATCTATTGAAGGACAAACAAGCACTGCAACGTTTGACCGAGACAGCCGAAAAGGCTAAAATGGAACTTTCAACTTTGACACAAGCAAATATTAGGTAATTGAATCATTAGAAAACCTCTCTTGCTTAAGTTTTATTCTTCCTGACAAATGACGTTACATGGATTTTTGGTTTTTCCCTGCTAGTTTGCCTTTCATCACAGCCACAAATGATGGCCCCAAACACATTGACACCACTCTTACAAGAGCAAAGTTTGAAGAGCTATGCTCCGATCTATTGGATAGGTATATTTTTGTTAATTACAAGTTTTAATGATTTTTAAAGTATGTTCTGTCAATATTTTAGGCTGGAAAACTACTTTTTAGTGACTATTTTCTATGTTCTATGTGCGTTTATTCTATATTTTTACTCTTAGAAAGAAAAGGGATCGTTAAAATGTTAAATATTGGATTTTTTTAGGCTTAAGAAACCAGTTGAAAATTCTTTGAGAGATGCAAAGCTTTCTTTCAATGATCTAGATGAAGTGATACTTGTTGGTGGCTCAACACGTATTCCAGCTGTTCAGGAAGTTGTTAAGAGTCTAACCGGAAAGGAGCCAAATGTTACTGTTAATCCTGATGAAGTTGTTGCTTTGGGAGCTGCAGTTCAGGTATAATATTTTAGTTCTTGTTTTTTCTTTGTTCATATTGCATGTGTTATAATAAAAGTTTGTCTTTTTGAAACTTTTGCTTTCTTTTTATATTGGGATATGCATTTTGAAAGTGGTTGTATGTTGATTTTCAGGCTGGTGTTTTGGCTGGAGATGTGAGTGATATTGTTCTTCTTGATGTGACACCGCTATCCATTGGTTTAGAAACCCTTGGTGGTGTAATGACAAAGATTATACCAAGAAACACAACTCTTCCCACTTCAAAGTCAGAGGTTTTCTCAACAGCTGCTGATGGTCAAACAAGTGTGGAAATTAATGTTCTTCAAGGTGAAAGGGAATTTGTTCGAGACAACAAGTCACTTGGTAGCTTCAAACTTGATGGAATCCCTCCTGCGCCACGTGGTGTCCCACAAATTGAGGTGAAATTTGACATTGATGCAAATGGTATCCTGTCTGTCACCGCCATTGATAAAGGCTCAGGAAAGAAGCAAGATATCACCATTACCGGTGCCAGCACGCTTCCTAATGACGAGGTATCTAATATAATCTCTTCTAACTTCTCATTTGAGGCAGCAAAATGGACCGGAACCAGCTAACAAATTTAATGCATGGTTTTGTGACTCATGTGATGAACAGGTGCAAAGAATGGTTAATGAAGCAGAGAAGTTTGCAAAAGAAGATAAGGAAAAACGAGACGCGATAGACACAAAGAACCAAGCGGATTCAGTTGTTTACCAGACAGAAAAACAGTTGAAAGAATTGGGAGATAAGGTTCCTGCGCCCGTTAAAGAGAAAGTTGAGGAGAAACTTGGATTACTCAAGGAGGCCATATCTGGTGGCTCAACACAGACCATAAAAGATGCTATGGCTGCTCTTAACCAAGAAGTTATGCAGCTTGGACAGTCACTATACAATCAGCCTGGTGCCCCTGAAGCGGGTCCTGCTCCTGGTGATGCACCAGGTGCTCAGTCCTCAGAGGCTTCAAGTAAAGGACCTGAAGGCGATGTCATTGATGCAGATTTCACTGACAGCAATTGAGTCGTTTTACATTCATTATTGAGGTAATAATAGTATTTTTTGAGCTGCTAAGTTTCATTTAAGTTGTTTATAGGGATTTTGCTTCAGTTTTACATTTATGCTTTAATTAGTTGAACTATGTAGTAACAGCGAATTTTTGGTCGTTTGGTAATTTTACATCTGAAGTATGATTTTATCAGAAGAATTTACGTGCAGAGCATGATTGCTAATAAAATATCGTTTTGGGTGACCTACTGGCTTTAGAAACAACCCCTATTTCGATAATCTTTTAGTCACGTATGCCAAAGACTCTTCCGCAACAACTCGTATATGCAGCAGCATGTGACAAAATTGTGGTAGTCAAAAAAACATATCGTTTTGAGACAATGTTCTCATAACTAAAAAATATACGTTGTTGATTCAAAAATTTTTGTTTGTTTTTTAAAAAATTTTTGAATCAACAACTCAGTATATTTTTTAGCTATAAGTGTGGACGGAGTCGATGTGGGGTGGGTGCGGCCCTGAATCGGCCCCGCACGGGCACACCGCCCCACCCCCCTTCGGGCCCGAACTTTGGGGTCCAATTTGGTGTGTCTTCCCCGAGCTTCACCCCGCATTTTTTTGACCGTTATATATGTTCCATTTGCTGTTGGTGTACGAGGTATCCCATATGTTTCTTCTTCACTCATCCTCTTCCATTTGCTGCTGCTGTACGGTGGAAGAGGAACCAGTAGCGACGGTGGTGGTGGTGGTAGAATCAGCTTCATGATTGAAGATAGTGAAATGAAATGGAATTGAGTTGGTGAAATGAAATCTGAGTTGGAATTGAGTGGTGGTGTAAAATCTAATGAAATCTGATGAAATTGAAAGTGATAAATGAAGATGAAATTGAGTTGATAATGAAGATATGAAATGGAATTGGGGTGGTGATGAAGATGTGATGAAGTGATTAATGGTGAAATGAAGATGAAAAAGTTTTAAAAAATGAGAAATAATAATTAAAAAATGATGTGGGGTGGATACCGGGTGATTTGGGGTGGATGTGGGGTGAAGTAAAAAGTGTGGGGTGGTAACGGGTGGACTCCCCTCACCCTAAGAACACTATCTCAAGGTTGGTGGATTCTTGTGGCGTATATTTCAGAATGAAAGATACCGATCATTTACTAGGTTAGAACAACTAAACGTGCAAAACAATTTGTGCTGTTAATATTATTGCACGAGTGATCCATCCTTGACAAATACACTTGCATGTATCCATTGCTTAAATCATTTGCTTGAAAGTTAAAACATACTTTGATAAGATCCCAGCTCACGTTTATACCAGAAAAAGTAAATCGGATCAATCGGGTAGGGATGTAGAAGGATCCATGGAGCAATTTCAAATTGTTTTTAATTCACTTTTCCATCGAGTTATCAGGGAGTGGAGCAGTTAAAAGTAATTTCCTTTATTTCAGTATTTATGTATTGTTTGGATTGAAGGGTTTGTCGGTCTTGAATTTTAATAGTACTTTGTATCAATTGGGAGAGTTTTGCCCCTCTCGAATTGGGCTGGTTTTTCATATAATTTAGTAATCATCTTATTACTTTTGGTTCTCAATTATTTGTCTAATTGTCTCTATCATACTTGCATGATCATTTTTTATGCGTTGATTAAATTCTCTCTCAAAAAAGTGTTTTTGTGTAGTAATTTGATATCTTGGTCATAACTTGGGTATTTTGCTGTCACGGCAGACCAACCCAAAATTTTTTCGGAAGAAATATTATTTCATGTTTGAACCAAGTATTTTACTAACACGTTTAAATACTAATAACAACAACGATCATATACCAGAAAGCCAAAACATTTAAAACCCAAAATTGCATACTTAGAGTATGTTAAAGACGACAAAACAGAGTTCACATGTATCTAAATCACACTTGAAACAAAAACATCCCACCAACATTAGTAACACTTAAAACTTAAAAGGACTTTGTAGATCACTTAAAGCACTTTGCATCCAAAAGATCTTCACCTTCAAAAGGCTCATGATCCTCAATCATCTGATTCACACGCTCCTTTTGCGCCTCGTCTGAAAGATCAACTTTAGTCCACTCATAGAGTTCCATGTCATAACATTCATCCATTACAAACTTGGGGATCTCAGGTCCACGGAAAAGCCACAAACCCTTGACCTTGAACGGTGGCTCGTTTCCAATAATCAACATCTTCCCAAAAGCGTATTTGCGTGCAAGATCCATACGCTGCAAAAATCCTCCTACCTTGTTCATGGTCACAAATGAGACGGTGTTCTCATCATTGTACTTGTAGTTGCAAAACCAAAGAGAGTATCCCTCTGGATCAAACATGTCCCAAAACCCTGCACAATACATGAGCCTCATATGAAAGTTGACAAAGACACAAAAGATAAGTCTTTAGGCCTAGGCACGTGACGCCTAAATGCAGGGGCTTTTTTAGGTGATGTGCATAGCAAAAAAATGCATAGAAAATACCACTTAGGGGGATCGACCATTTGAAAAATGGTTTAGTATTGCCTCCGGATGTGTTCAGACAAGTTTTGGCCAAAATATAGGGTAAAAATCGCAACCTAATCACCGCTTTAATAGAATAATAATCACAGCAACAATCAATTTGTGATCTTAGTAACCACTATAATCTGGTGCTTATTGATGGTAATGATTATTTCAATAAGTCGGTGATTGGTTCTCAACTAGGCCCTTTAGTAAAAAAGATTACAAACTCAGAACCTTGTCTGAAAATAGTTTTGCCAGGTTGCGCCTACAGGCATAGGTGTGTGTCTTGTGGCCTTTAGATAACAAAGATATAAATGCAATATAGATACAAGAAAAATAAAATCTATACCTTCTAATAAAAGAGGGTTTTTGATGCCACATGACATACAATGGAGCCATTGTTGGTATCATTTTCCAGCCAAATTATATATTACATATTTAATCCTCTTACTATTACACAATATACGACTATCATACAATACATTTAACTATCAATTATAAAATAATCACCATATTAGTAATATATTTTTCTATTAATTACAAAAATAATTACCATATTCTTACAAAAGTAAAAATATCAATTATCAAAATATATATCAGTAATATTCTAATTAAGCATTGATTTTTGTATTAATACTATTTAAACATGGTTTTTGTCTAATACATTAGTGTATCGGTCTCTTATCTCTATACCAAAACTCATGGCTTGTATCGGTACAAATTGTCATCCATTTGTACGATTTTAATCAGATTTTCTGCTTGTTAATCCGTAATTTGTCTTTTAATTTTTCTTATATGGTTTTGTTTTCGTTGGTGTTAATTAGGGATCATACCTAAGATGATAATGATTTATAGTGTAATGCTTACTCGTCATATGATTCTTTGTTTAATGCTCGATAATATTTAAATATTTTTAGTTATTCAACTCGTGTAATACACGGTGTATAATCTAGTAAAATATATACCTTTGATTGCGACCTCACGGAAGTTAGTCTTGGTGTTGGAGTAAAGCCTCTTCCAATCATCCAAAACCATCTTACTTGGAGGTAGTAAATCAAGAGGGTTCTTTGGCTTAGGCTTTGGTGCCTCTTCTTCCTCTGTGGGTTTGACTTCAGGCTTGGGTGCCTCCACTTTCTTAACTTCTTTTTTGGGCTCAGATTTTGGTTTAGCCTCAGGTTTCTTCGCTGAAGAAAGTGGAATACAAGCGTCTGTTTGCTTGACTTCACCAATTATCTTGCTAAAATTAGGTTGATTGACCATGGTCCAAAAATACCTCTCCACATGAGGATACTCAGACGTGAAACTCTTGGGCGTTAATAATTTAAAAGCCATCAACAAGTTACATGTCGTGATAATGTCAGCCAAGGTGATGCCATCACCAACCAAGAAAGTGTGTGAAGCAAGATGCTTGTTCAAAGCATCAAGACCCCTTTTCAATCCAGCAATGCAGTTCTCCTCAACCTAAAAAAAACCAGTAAAAAAAATCATTCGCACCCTTTACAAATCAGGAGAAGAAATGATGCTATGAAATAAAAAACCAGTAAAAAAAAGAAACTAACAGGTTTAATGTAGCTTCCGAATCCCAATCTTGGAATGTACCAGCCTCGAATATTTGAATCAAGTTCAAATGAAGAAAAGTCAATCCATTGCTCTATTTGTCCCTGTATATTTAGAGGAATATATAAGCTTCGTGTATATGTAATAAGCATTGATACATCACAGAAATTTGCATAAAACAAAAAATAGCAAACTCACATATTCTATCGGGGAAGACCCAAAAAGAAAACTTTCATGAGCAACTGCAGCAAACAATATTAAGATATAAGTACCACGACACAAACTCAGAAAGATTAAAACAAACAATAAAGTTATCCTCACCGTAGCGAGCAATTGCATTACTCTCAAAAACAGGTCCATCAGGAGTCTCAAGAACAGGAACCTACATCAATCAAAAACCATAAGAAAGACTGAATAACTTAACCAGCTTGTAAAATGAATTAAACCCAAAAAAATACCTTTCCGATAGGGTTCATCTTAAGAAACTCTGGAGTCTTATTTGAAACACCCATCTCAAAATTATCAGTGACTTTGACTTCAATACCAACATATTCAGCAGCAATAAGTGCCTTGTACACATTCTTACCTATTGCCGAATGAATAACCTGCAACCAAATTACATATAACATGAAACAAAGAGCAAACTAAGCTACATAAAAAAACTCTAGCTATCATATGATCTCATAAACCAAAACAAATACTGTACATAAGACCCAACTACTAAAAACACAGCCTAAGAGGACATGCAACAGTAAGCTCAGTTTCAGCCATATATATTATGATACATAATCAAAACGTTAGAAACTTAACTATTCACTAACAGCACAACTAAATAGCAATAAGGAAACTAAAGTTCACCAAAATTTGAAATCCACTGCTATAACCCAATTAAAACACATCAACAAGGTCTTTATTCTTTGTTTTTTTTACCGCAAATCGCCTTTCAGATATCAATTACAACAAACCTAGGTCACATTCCCTACTAAACTATTTCCACAAACATTTAAAACTACAAAAATGGTACATGCATAAGCAATACACCCAATTCAAAAGAAAAGTGTAATGTAGTAAAACCTCATTTTTATATAAAAAACACACGAACATCAAATCTCGTATATATACAAAACTTGAATGACAAAACAAGACTTTTTTAACAGCAATTGAGTGACAAGGTGCTCAAATTCCCATACTTTGATCTAATTTAAGAACAAAATTAAAGAAATTTGTCAGATGCAAAGGTCAAAGGAAAACACTCAAAAAGAGCACACGATCGATTACAGATTCAATAGAAGTTAAACTAAAGATAATCAAACCCATGCAAATCAAACCCCAAAATTGGTTAAATTTGAGTAACAAGAAAAAGATCGATGACAAAGTAAGAACAAAAAAGCAACAGGGAAACAGGAAAAAACTTACCAGCGCCATTGCTTAAGGAAGAAACGATCGCCTTTTGATATCGATCTATAGTGAAAAAAAAAAGGATCGAAATTAGCGATTGAATTGAACTAGACAAAAAAAGTATGTATATATGTATGCATGTATGATTTAGAGAGGAAAATACATACCTGCCTGATTAACGAAACCGTTTACTCCACAGAAGCAATAATGCAAATGAAAATCAAATCTAGGGTTTTGATGGGATTTAAAGGAGATTGTATTGGGTTTATGATAACGAAACGGGCCTATTATTATTTTATTACACTTCAGGCCTGTTATACTGCTTGTGCTAACCCAATTTTTTTTTTTTTTAATCTCACGTACTTTTAAGTTTTAACGTTGAAAACACGTGGGATCTTACATAATTTTACAGTTTGATTTTATTTCTATGTAATAATAATAAATATTATAATAACAAACTGAGGCCCAATTTAAAATCGTTGGAAGAAGAAAAATAAAATAAAGAGAAAGAAATAGGATCAGGTGAGAAATTTAATAGAAATGAACGAAATTTCTTGAAGTTTGACAATGAAAAGATGTGATAAATGTGCATTATTTTTCATTAATTGACTAGACTATAAACTCATGTGATTAAAATATGCAAACCGTATAAATAGGATCTAGATGAGAAATTTAAAAATTTGAAAAATGAATAATTAAAACCATAGAAAAATATGTACTTAAGTTATGTTTTTAGGTATTGAAACACAAAACTTACAGTTGTAACCCTTATAATTATTAGAGTAAACTACGATTTTGGTGTCTGCGTTTTAATACTTTTAACATATTCAATCTCATCTTAACAGTTTCATTCGTTATGATTTTTATTTTTAACATAAATGGTGTTGAACACTAACTCCATCCAACTTTCCATTAAATCTCCATCATACGCCACGAACGTGAGGTGTAAAAATGTTATTTCTCTCATTCTTTTACCTAGGTCAACATATAGTTTAATAATTTTATTCAGTCACATATCAAAAAGTGTGAGAGAAATAACATTTTTACTTTGCATGTGAGAGAGACTTAATGAAAAGTTAGATGGTAGTGTCAGGATCATTTCTGTTAGAAATTAAAATCACAAAAACCTAAACTGTTAAGGTAAAATTAAATCTTTTAATGGTCTCAAAGTTCAAAGACCAAAAGTGCACTTTACTCGTATTTTTATCATTTGATGCGTTTCTATGTACTTAAAGCTATATAAAATTACACAAAACTATTAGAGCTTGTCACCCAATTCTTTTAAACACGGATAACTAAACACAAAACTAAACATATAAAATTACACAAAACTATTAGAGCTTGTCACCTAATTCTTTATTCGTTTCGCTGTCCAAAAAAAAACTAAACATAAAAAGTATTGTTTAAAACCAGGGGCTAGCTATGATTTTTAGTGTTTGAAAATTATAAACAGGAAAAGTATGTTACACATCTGAACTCAAGCATTGATATATGTATGCTAGCAAGAACATGACATGTTTAAATTAACTTATTGCGTTTATTGTAACAAATTTTGGGCTAGACCGGTATCGATGATTCGATGACTTTGATGGGCCGGTAAGTATTGAGTTTGTACAACTTTTGGGGTTTGATAAATTTTTGGTCTTTGAGTTTGTACATCTAATGCCGTGATTTTTGAAATTTATATGTTTGGATATATAAGCAAAAGTTCATTTAACAAACACCAAGGATCTGTGGCGCAATGGTAGCGCGTCTGACTCCAGATCAGAAGGTTGCGTGTTCGATTCACGTCAGGTTCAAATCCTGTTCTTTTTTTTCTTTTTTCTACTGAGCAAATTTGTTTAACAGAGATACAACCATGTCTTTATTTAGTTTGCAAAATGTTTACAAGGGCTGATATCAAAAAGGTTAGAACAAGTACATGGAATCGACATAGTTCACGATAAGTGTTTTTGCAAGGTAACAAACAATGATTCATGTTGTAATTAAGACCAGACAAAGGTTACATTGGACAAGACCCGAGTGGTGTTGTGTAGGATCGAAAATGGAACAACAACTGGTTGAGGAGGTCTTTTACACGTCAAGAAGTGCCTCAAACGGGATTTAGACTTTTGAGAGTCGTACTCTAGTAAAGTAGCCGACAATAGGCCGAGAGACAAGATGTTTTGAATTCTGATATTGTTGTTAAAAATATGTATAACATCGGTCACAATGCGACGATAACAATCACAATGTTGCCTGCCAACCTTGAACACTATTACTACTTGCAACTTATCTGTCATGATCAATTTCATTAATGTTTTTGAAAAGTTATGAGAAAGATAACATTACATTTTCTAGAATAATTAAGCTTAAAAAATAATGTATTTTGTTATGATCACCCTTATGTACAACTACTTGATGCAGGAAATTATTTCTGTTTTATCATTATCAAGGAAATACACAATTATGTTGATTATGGTTAGGCCATTGCACTCCTTCCCTTGAACAAGGTAGAGGTGCAGAATGTGCAATGTAGGTAGGATACTCTTGCCCCGGCATCAATACCGAAAAATCCGAAGCGTATGTTGATTGTACCTGTCATGAATCAATCCACGTGTTGTTTAATGGTCGTACCATAAAAGTTTTGTAACAATGGGTTGTATCATATGATATGATACAGTCCATTGTTACATCAGAGTTAAATGTGTAAACTTACACGTTGTTCTGAGTTAACAACTTTGTGCATTGGCCTTGAGTCCTCGGGGGAGTGACGAGTGCCATGTTGTGGCAAAGGGAATGAAGCGTTTGGTCTGAAAAGATGTTCGAATATCGCCATTATCAGGAACATTGATATTAAGACCGCGGTGGCAACAAAACCAAAAGAAATAGCGTTCATCGATGTCCCGAAGTTCTTCCATGGACCATCACTGTCTCCTCCGATTTGAGGCGGGCTATTGGGCGAATCCGTGTACATGTTCCATGCCTTTGATCTTTCAGTACTGAACTCATTCATACTTATGATTTGTATCCTCTCTCCTAGCAAATCATATAAAATCCAAATATAGTAAGTGCACACCACAAATGCAAATAATTGTTCAATTAACATAAACAAATAAAGAAAAGCCCCACATCTTCTTAAAAGTTCGTTATGGAACTAATCTAACATGTCATTTAAACTAAACTCTAAACCTTAAACCCTAAACATCATTCGTCGTTTCAATCACTTCAATAACCCTATGCGTGACAAAACTATGACATGTCCCTAACAAACTCAAATCTTGTTTTTTTTTTCTTGAAACACGAGAAAGGTGTGTTTTTCTACAAAGAAAGCCGAGTATACTCACCAGTGATACGAACGAAAATGATGTGGCGGGTTAAAATATAACTTCTTCTTAGAGTTTTGACCCTTTCGGAGACGGTTTTAGAGAAGGAAATTAAGGGTTTGTGTGTTTGGAGAGAAATATGCACACAACACTCCACCTATTGATAAATATATGGTTGTGTGCAATGATAGTTGATGATGAAAAATACCAATAGTATATTATACCTTACTTGTTGCCTAGAGAAAGAAACAATATATTTATATACATACATAATGAACAATGAGAAATGAAGAAGCTGTTATAAGAAATAAAAAGCATATATGGGGCTTTGTTGTCTGGAAAACCACAACAATAGTGACCTATTGGTCCTTTTTAAAAAGCATTACATATTTATAATATTTCTACTTTTCATCTAATACTTGACGTGGCCTTTTATTACTTATCTTCGGGTCGGATATATCACATGGGTTAGTAATATTTAATACATGTTAATAATAGGTTGGGTTGAGTACTTTTGTTTATATTTTACTTACCTTTTTTTTTAATGAAAACAAACATGATTTTACATTTGGATTTTAAAATCTTTTTTGCATTTTTCTACTTATAACTTCACATCTTATTTTTATTTTACGAACTTTTTTATGACAAATACCCTCAACATGTCTACCATACGATTTAAAATTAAGATCTGATATTTTTAATACAGATTAGTATAATGGGTGACCGACCTTATTGGCTGATACTCCTTATGAGATGGACGTTGTTGCATACATGTGTACACATATATTCGGAGCCTAAATGAATCGTAACTTGACCCGAGTGGATCGGTTGAAACCACATGGATGTGATAATTGAAAGTAGAAACAAGACATATTCCACTAATATAAAACAAAACATGAATGAAAGCTGCCATAAAGAAGTGAAGGGACCATTTTTTTTATTAAATTATTGAAATCTTTACAAAACTTGGTATCAGAACTCAACATCCAACCCCACTACAAATCAAAATCAAAACCAAAACCAAAACTAAAGTTAAAAAAAATTAACAATTAAAGGAAAAAGAGAAACAAATTAAAGGAGAATCAATGTTGGATATGATATTATGAAACAGCTATGCAGCCATGATTCAACCCAAGAAACAAATTACGCTCCAGATGTTGACGGTGTCGATACACTAATTAAAACGTTTTCTTTAACTGCGTTTTACCTGCCTACAACTGTATATGGAACCAACCTCTTGCGGAAACACATGATAAAGAATTAATATAATGCACCAAAATTTTTACCTTTTGTTTTTTTTATGCAGGATTTATATGTTTTTAATCAGTAAAAAAAGATGCATGTATTCAATGATGAGCCAGTGAGGGAAAATGGCAGTTACAATCACCTCTCCAGCCTCAACTTTTTTTTATTTTTTTTGCTTGTACAGGGTTTAAAAATTATAGTATGAGATCAAATTTAGGTAAATTGGTCCCTCCCTCATCATTATTTATATATTTTAATCTTTACCTTACTTTCTAGACTTCTTTTTGCCTCCTCCACCGCACACACTTTTATGTTTACAAAAAAAATAATAACTTCAATAATGTTTATAGAATGAATATGTACTACTTTAAACTAATTTATTTAATGACCCAGGCAAGAAAATAGTCAAGTGAACTACGTACATGTGAGTGTGTTGGAGAAAGTTAAAATACAAAGCATTAAATTCTTGTGAAGCGTGCGAAGTGATCTGGACCGTTGATAATTTCAAACGCGAAGCTTGGATTAGTTGCATGATTATTTCCATCATTTTTATGTGATAATTTCATTCATGCATTATAATTCTACGTACATATGCGTTAAAATTCTATATAAGTGTGATAAATTCCATTCATGCGTTATAATTCTACTTGTGCGTTAAAACTCCACTTCAGCGTGACAATTATCGGACAAGTCTACATTTTGTTTGTGTGACAATTCTACCTAACTTTTTTTTATTACGTGAAAATTTCACCCACTTTTCCTATTTACAAGATACATTCATTTATTTTTTACGCTTTGTACGAAAAAAAACTTGTTTAAAACTTTCAACTTATATTATATATTATATTTGTACGTATATATGTACGTAATTAAAATGTAAGCTCAATAAAGTTTGTAAGACAAATAAATTTAATTGAAATAATATCTTAAATCTCGAAAAACAAAATCTTTGTTCTTTTCCTTTTTATCTTTTGTTCTTTTCCTTTTTGTTTTTCCACAAGACAATCACCATGTCCTTGAAAGATGCAAAAGTCTATGAACTATCATGACATGTAACTTCATATACATCATTTCAGTTTATAACATCCCATGTGCAACTACCCACTTCTTTTTTTTCATTAAATTTACCAACTCAAACAACCTTAAATTTGCAATTCACCCATGTTATGTCAACAATACATTCAACCAAACGTTAACCACAAGGTATAAATCTCGACTCAAGCATCACTCAAGATCTATCTAACTTAACCGGCTCTAGCCCACATTTTTATGTGTGTGCACACGCTAAGATGTTATTAAAAACGTATGTGAGGACTTTCTCATTCATTCTACCTAGCATTGTGGGATCTTGCTACCATACGACACGAATCCAACATGCATTTTTTTTATGTCAGAGTTCAAATATACAAGCATTCTTCACTTTCAGATCCAATCTATAAAGACATGTTGCTTAATCAACTGATGTTGGGTTAACCTAAAGGGTTCACGTTACATTTATGAAATTTTGAGAATTATATTATATCAAAACTTTAAAATTATAAAAGAAAGAGACATCCAATATTATTACTGGGAAAGAGACCAAACCTGATAGATTTAACGCTATCCTCATATTAGTATTCAAAATTACTTGGGCCCGAAAATGACCTATTACTAGTTTAGTTGATTTCATCTTGAGGTTTCAAACAAGATTTTGTTGTTATAGTATGTTTTAGAATCTTGAGGTTTCATAGATCTACATGAGACAATTTTCTAAAGGAGAAATGGACCTAATGAAAAAGAAAGAACGATAAAGCAATTTTTTTTTATTATTTAATAGATGCAAGAAAATATTGAATATATCTTTTATCTAATCATAATTCGACCTCCCTTTCCATTTACTTATCCTTGCTTTTGGTTCCTTTTTTGATACTCTAACCACAACAATTTCTTCACTAATTTATAAACAAAAGTGTCACCTTTTGATTTCTTACTCCACAACTTTTCCCTACAAGGGTCCGTAGTAAACTATTCACAAATAGTCATGCGGGTCATATGACAATTAGCTTCACGTTCATATCTCGTGGTCTGTTCTTTTTTGTTAAGTACAATATGATCTGACATACTTGGAAAATAAAAAACACTTTAAAACAAGTACATATGTTATAATCGTTCCCTCATATGTGCTTGAACGACCTCTGTGATCTACTTTTGATACAAACGAGACATTGTGCTCCATTTCATAGGATATATGATCACATGATGAATGATTAATGATTCTCATTCATGGGTGCATCGTGTCATATGTTAGGATAGGGATGCTAAAAAGAATGTGGTCCTGTAATGGTTATGGGGTAAGTGTGTTTAGCACAAGATTGAATAATAGTTAAGTTTGTATACACCATTAAGAATGAGAGACATGAAAACATGCTTTAGCTTAAAGGGTTGCCACTAAGACTGGTCCCTTAAACAAAACTTGTGAAATCTAATCCCTTCATGTATATTATATTATATATATATATTTTACATTCTCTACATCTCTCCCTAGCTTGCACCCTAAAAGGGCAAAAGTTGTGGTATATTGTGTTATTTTTCATTAGCCTTTTTGTTTCTCTTTAAACTCATAACGCCAAGAACTATAATTACAATATGGTCAAAAAGCACCGAGACATATTCTAGACAACTAAAAGTTTCAATATCATAAAAAAAATTAAAAAATACTTGCTAGGTAATAAAATACAAATTTAACATGTCACAAGTATTCACACATAAATGTAGCAGTATGCTCCTAATTGCAAATACATTACAATAAAAGTAGAAAACAAATAAAACTTTAAAGTTTTAAAGGTGAAATAAACTAAATACAATGAACGAATAACATTGATATGGCTAACGAAGTTTATATTGAGCACGACTCCTTTAAAACAGATTTTACGTCTCATATAAGAACAAGCCTATCTCACATGGTTTGCTGAAATTTATTGGAAAAGAGTATATGTCAAATATATGTTGTTGGAAAATGTGTGGTATGTTTTGTTGCACACATGATGGCAGTTGAAAATTCAGATAGCTTTTAGGTTTTAGACTTAAAACACTAACTTCTCAAGCATTTAACTGAAACAAACATATAAGTTAAATTGTATTAAGGTATTTCATTGTTATTCATATATAGTAGTGAACTAGATAAACAACCGGGCCGCGCGATGCGGCGGCCGAGTCTCACGTATGTGACCTCGTTATACACGTTGATAAAAAAAAGTTTCATGTCTCGTGCTTGTCGTTCGTTGTGACGTTAACGTCAGGTTTGTGATTAGTACATGATGGAGTGTCCGAGTGTTATATGACAACCAATTAGCATTGAGTGACAAACATGTTAAAGTACTTCAAAAAATCAAAAACAAAGAAAAACGTTATTAAGAAAAAATATAAGAAAAGCAAGTAAAAAATCAACCTGATGTTTGTAGAGAGATTCGAACTTGAGACCATGCGGTGAACAATGTATTAAATGCGTCGCTAGAAACCAGCTGATCTAGCTGCCTTTATTGTTTTAATGCTGGAAAACACATTACATATTCACAAACAATGTCGAAAACTTAAAAAAAAAATCAAAAAATCAAAAAATTGAAACCAGCCAATAAAGTTATGACACGTGTCGGTGGCGGTGGTGAGGCCACCGACCTTACAAAATAGTAGTATATAAAATATGACACACCCACAATATATAACAAAGCAGTAACAACTAACAACTTCTGCTGTTGTTCGTCAACAATAATAATATATTCTTCGGAACCCTAAGACAAGAACCCCATCAACATCAATTGCAACTTGCAAGTGCTATGAACGTCCGCCCTTTTGTCGTCATCATTAGTAATTGATCAACCGATGGACGCTTGACAAAAACACTATCAGTAGTCACGGGCCTCTCAATAGCAGTTTGCTTGCGGTCGTCCAAGTTGGAACCGGCCTATTATCGACACTATAGTCGAACCAACTTGCGGTCATAGACTCATAGGTAGCAAGTTGTTGTTGATGTCGAACCAACTCTTTAAAAAGTAGAAATGTAACTCTAGGTGATATGATCTTATCCTTATATAATATAGTAAAACATAAAAAGCTTATGTGGCATCTTTTCAATACTTTTGCTTATGTGGCATTATTTATGAGTTTATCTCACAATAATAATTTTTTATTTAAATATGTATATAAAATTATTATAATAAAACTAATTACATTTTTTGTCCCCTAATATTTTGGAGATTTTCTGAAAAATTTAAGAGCATTTATATTTTTAACCCTTTACTATAAGGGGTGTGCATGAGTCGGTTTATATTTGATAGGGTTTAAAAATGAAAGTTATAGATAAAGTTAATAATAACATAAAATTAAATACCACAGTGTTTTTATAAATATACATAACATTTTTATACGATTGTTTTTTAAATATAAACTCACCATAAAACTGAGCACTTATTATCTTTAATTTGAGTATAATATTGCTATACTAAAAATCTAATTTTAAAAATATATCACGCGTTCCGGTTTACCACGGTTTTGTCGCAAAACTGAATGAAACATTCATAAGCATCCTTAAAAACGTCACTTGAATGTCATACTCCCGAGCATAGCACAGGCACTAAACTAGTGAGTGTATAAAGCGCAAGGCCGGCCCTACGTCTCATGATTTTCCGTTGGATCCTGGTCAAAAAATAAATTTTGAACCCTTGAATCTAAGATTAATAACTCGCTACAAAATATAATAATTTGAAAAAATATATAAGACGATGATAATTGTCATAATAATAAATAAAGCAAAAGTATTGTAGTCGAATGTTTTAGTTTTATTTGGCTAACCGAACCATATCACTCTCTTAGCGTTTTTGAAGGCAAAGTTTTCAATTAAGTCTTGATACTTTACACCTTCTAATATATCATTTTAAATTGAAATTTTCACGAACCCGGTACGTATTTCTTGGGACATTGTAGATCTCAAGTAGGACTTCAACAACTTCAAGTGCATTAAAACTTGACTGAGTTATGTTTTTCTTTAAGTGCATTAATATCCATAAAAGTTTGATTGAGTTTATGAGTTAACCACTTAATGTGATTGCAGGGTTCTTTATTTTATAAAACTTGACTTTTTCTTAATAAAAATTGGGTAAATAAAAGTAGTTTTTAGGTTTTATTTTAGGCCCCTTGAGAGACTGAGCTGGGAGCGGTTGCCTACCTCGCCCCATACAAGGGCCGGCCTTGATGAAGTGTAAAACGTCTGAGTAATTTCCATTTTTTTTTCTTGAGTGTACACTTTTTAAAATATTAAATTTGCCATTTCCAAAATCTAAAATTCTATATCTTTAAATATGTTACAAAATTTCGCTTTGTTACCGGTTCATTTTGTTATAATATAGTCCAAAATACAAGGGGGTGTTTGTTAATTTCTAACTAGGTAATTGCTAAATGATTAAGATGTCTAAACTATTAAGTGCTAAGGGGCTGTTTGACAAAATCTGAATCATTAAGTGCTGAATGGTTAAGAGGTCTGAACCATTAAGAGGTTCCATCAATAAGAGGGATGTTGGGGTACAACTTCAGATGCGTAAAAAGTTAGTACATGCTCCATTCAGTTTCATTCAGCATCTCTCAGTCTCTTAACCATTCAGCACTTAACTGAACCATTCAGAGGCTATTTTTTTCTGAAACAAACGCTCTGAATGCTGAATGCTGAATGGTTAAACACTGAACTGAACCATTAAGAGGTAAACAAACAGCCCCTAAATCAATAAGAGGTCTGAACCATTAAGAGCTAGTATATTTTTTAACTATTCAGAGAAAAATGTTTGACAATTTCAAGTAAGAGCTCTTAAACACTCAGACTTAATATAATGCTTAACAATTTGGAAATTTGGTCGTGAAACAAAATGTCTGAATCATTAAGTGTTGAACTATTCAGACATCCAAAACATTAAAAACCTGAAACAAACAATACTAGTGACAACTAGAGGTGCACAAAAAAACCGGAACCGGAACCGATCAATTAACAGAAAACCGGTTCTTAGAAGAACCGGTTCTTGTAGAACCGAACCGAACCGTAGGTTCTGAATAGGTTCTACTATTTTTTACAAATTATAGGTTCCAAAAGAACCGGAACCGGTTCCTAAAAAAACCGGTTCTTGGAAAAACCGGTTCCTGAAAAAACCGGTATGTTTTAGTGTTGTTACTTATTTAATGTTTTAAAAGTTATATATCTTGTAATACTTAAAGTTTTTAATGTTACTACTTATTTAGTTAAAATAATATAACAAATTTATGACGATAAACTCTAAATGAAAGCCCAATGAAGAGTGAAGATTTGCATCAACCTAACGTTTCGGCCCATGTCATTGAAAGAAACCGTTTTTTTTAAGAACCCGAACCGGTTTTTTAGGAACCGGAACCGGTTCTTTGAGAACCGGAACCGGTCACTAGATTCTAGTTTTTTCACCAAAAACCAGTTCTTGTAAGAACTGATTCTGGTTCTTTTAACGCCAACAAGAACCGGAACCGGTTCTTCAAAAAAACCGATTTGTGCACCTCTACTAGTGACAACTAAGAAATTTAACATGTGAATTTAGACAAAAGACAGAAATAAAATTGTCTCTATGATTTGGGCTGGTCTTGGGTTGGGCCATAAACTTTTAACAAAAGTTAGAAATAACATTTTGTTTTAGGATCTAACTTGTAATATAAGCTCTCATTCCAATCTCCAAGACCGTTCGAGTTTGATAGGCTTTATTCTTCAAACCCTCAATTACTCAAAGTTCATATACAATCATATAATAACGAGAAGGGGTTGCAATTAGAGATGGACAATAAAATGGATTTAATTATATAACAAGTTTATAACCCCAACCAATTTGCCTTGCCTTATCAAATTTGTTTGGCCAAACTAGTTTCAACCCGACCCAAACTGACTACCGTTTTACTTTTTCGTCCATCAAAATCATATCGTCTGAAAAAACCATTTGAATTTTGACTTGTTATTTTTATTTTTTGTTTTCTTACCATTATGTTATTATAAATGTGAAGTTGACACTTTCTACTCTCTAAAATCTTAAAAACATCTGAAAATAAATTCTCAAATGGCTTTATCAAGTGGTATTATATAGTATTAAATAATAAGAAAATAAGTTTAGCTGTTTTGTGTGGTTTGCATTTTGTAAAAAGTACAATATAAGAAATAAAAATAAAAAACAAATGTTTTCCATTAGTTTGGACCTGAACCAATTTCAAACCAGTTTCTCCCCAAATCATTTTTGATTGACATTCACTAAACCAAACCGATTTATAACTCGAAATAGGTTTTCTTTAACTCAAGTTGAAAGTAACCAATCATCTAGAGAAAGTTTCACTAGATCAAGTGTTTTTTTATCCTACTAATTATATCAAACTAATACTGACCAAACACCATTTATACCGGTATTCACTTTTATATGTTAGGTTTCGAAAATTTCAATGAGATTCGTATCAAACTGACGAAACGACTACTATATTCGTTTTATATTTTGAATCGTTTGTGCTTTTTATATTTTTAGTATGATACCAATATTATCCCTAAGCAAATGAAACAAACAAAAATGCCCAAACAATGTGTTTCTATACTTCTATGGTCATTCGTAAAACCCGTTTTGTCACCTTTGTGTGTCCATAAGATGGCGCTCAACATTTATTCATAAGCCATTTCTCATCATCAAGTTTATATGTGATAAAAAAAGTTATGAAAAACATATATGACTAGTTAAAAATACCAAAAGTCAAAAAAGAGGACCATAAAAGAAATTCAAACATAAAAAATAGTAAAAGTGTAACTTTTTTTGTTATAGTAATAAACTATGAGTTCTTGAAAGTTAGTTTGTAACTTAGTTTTTAAAGTCAAAGATACAACAACTATAATAAGCTATGGCTTTTGTCAAGTGAGATTTTGTTTATCGTAAACAAAACGTTAACTCTCTACAATCTTTTCTCTAGTGAGATTATATATATCACATAACATTTCGTCCACCTTCACATTGAGTTTGCATATAAAATTTTACCATCACTAAAAACAAATGAAACAACCACATTAACAACAATAGAACATACTTTGATGGTGATCATTTGATCCACTAACACAACCAGTATACTGAAGATATATGACCTTAAGATCACAACTTTAAACTCACTTAATGTTAAAATCTTGTTTCAATTAACAAGAGTCTTCATTTTGCTCTTAAAGTATATACAAGCTAGATGTTTTACAAGCTAATCATTTTTCTCTTACAATATATTGACGATTAAATTCATGTTCCAAAATTATAATTTATAAACAAACCGAGAATTTAAAAAGTTTTAATCCAATAATCACACACTTGTAGTAACCGAAACATCCACCCCTTGTAACCGTCCAAATAACTTCCTCTCAACTTCATATCCAATCTCAACCGTTGGATCTAAATTTAGGGGTTTAACAATCCCCTTCTTCATACTCGCCCACTCTTCTCTCCTCCCCACGTATTTTTCCGCTGTTCAACAACCGGCGTCTATTTTGCCGGCGATCGTTTTTTAGGTCAGTTCCCGTTATACCCTTAACGTTGCTCACTCCAATGCTCTTCTTTTCAAACCCACTTAATCTTCATCTTGTATCGTTCAACAAAATTTTCTTTTTCAAGAAAAGTAGTTATTTTCCCTACAATTTTGATTTAAAAAAAATATTTTCTGGGATTTTATCATTGATGTTGATTTACAGTTATGGTTTTAGGGTTTGTATGGTTACTGATGTGTTGACATTTTGAGAAAGTGTTAACAATTATGCATTGTACCTTTTGTTTTCTTTAAGAATCTTGTTCTTTTTATCTTGAGAGCATCACATTATTTTCTGTCAAGTGATGGCATAAAAATATGCTTTTGATTACAAAGTTGTTTGATGGTTTTTAAGTTAACAGTTTTTAATTGTTTGTTTCAGGGGATATTAATATTTAACATGCCTGGTGACAAGAACATTTTACAGTGTATCCTTTCTTTATTGTATGTTGCCTGCAATTTGTCAGTTTTAATTCAAAGTGTGGAGAATTTTTGTTGATGATCTATGATATGGTTATGTGTGAATTTGTGGGTGATGGTATGATTTTTTTCATTTTGTTCTGTGATTTTGCTTAACTCGTATGATCAGCGGAGCCATCAGCGTCTGGATTGAAGTCTGATACTGTTGCTAAAATGGACGATCAAAATCCGGTTAGCCCCTATTCCAACTTTAGTTAAAAAATTATAATGTTGATATTATCCAATTGGTATTGAAATACTGTTTACTTTTGTATGCATATATGGTTATTGGAAAACTTGTGGCGTTGTGAACGGTTAGATTTACTTTTCATTTGTTTTGTTTTAGGGTTCTAGAAAAGAGGGCATAACTTCAGGTGCAGCCGCACCATTTGCAGGGGTTGCTGTTTCTTCATCTGTAAAAGGTGGAGTTGCCGCTCATAAGGCACCCGCAGAGCAAGGCGTTCATTATTCACCCACTAGCTGTTATGATTATCATTATCCAGGTTAGGATTTGCGTGGCTTTCATTATTTTGTTTTAATAATGTGAACCGAAACTTATGTAAACGAAGCATGATATGATACGTTTGTATCATGATGTTTAGAAAATGACGTGTTTTTGTTATTGGTAGGTCAAAACGGAACATATAGTGATGGTCCAGGTCATATGAACTCTAGTGGCGGCCCTTACACGGATAATACTGGTTCGCTTCTTTATTATATGCCTAGTTATAATCCTTATGCTAGTGGGACTTTTATGGGCGTCAATGGGCAACAACCCTATTTTTCTTCATCAGATGCCATGCCACGCTACTCTTGGAATTCTAACTCAACGTCATCTTTTGCCACAAAATCTGCTACGGGCTCAAATGGGATGAAGTACAGTGATTTTAATTCCAAAAGAGCCATAAACAACACTTATGCCGGGAACTCACCAAATTATGCTTTGGATATGAAGTCCCGACAACAATCCACTTCTACTGTTCCTAAGTCGGTCCTTCAGTCACAGCAAATCAGGTCATTTAACAAGGTATGATTTGTTTTTTGGTACCTTTCTTGATGTCATTTCTGATTTGCAAGATATTTAATGTGAAATGTTTTTGGTATAGTTGGCGTCGGGTTATCCGTCTGCTGAAATTGCAAGAGGACATAAGTCAAGTGGGAATTTTTCATCGTTTGCATACCAAAACCAAAGGCTTTTTTCAAACTATGCTATGAATTATGCTTCTGCTGGTAGACTTTGGAATGATAACGATAGATACAAGTCAAGGGATAAGTCTTATGCAACTGGTGAATCTGAAGAGTTAACACGTGGTCCTCGCGCTCAGAGCGTAAGTGTGCATCATGAAGATGAAAAATTAGGAAGTTCACTCACACAAGACAAATATAATCTTCAGGAATTTCAGACAAAGTATGATCACGCCAAGTTTTATGTAATTAAGTCATACAGTGAGGATGATGTGCACAAGTGCCTTAAGTATGATGTTTGGTCAAGCACACCTAATGGCAACAAGAAACTAGATGCTGCGTATCGTGATGCTGAAGGAAAAACAAATATTTTCCTCTTTTTTTCAGTAAGCCTGCTTACTCAATTCACATTTTTCTAGTCATTTTTGTTTTTATAATTTCTGTTTGTGTTTATAGGTAAACGGCAGTGGGCAGTTTGTGGGTGTTGCTGAAATGATCGGGCCTGTCGACTATGAAAAGAACATGGATTTTTGGCAGCTTGACAAGTGGAATGGTTTTTTCCCAGTTAAGTGGCACATTGTTAAGGATGTTCCTAACACACTGCTGAGACACATAGTTCTTGAAAACAATGACAATCGACCTGTTACATACACTAGGGACACTCAAGAGGTACATTTATTATTTTTACTTTTGCTAATATTTATATATAACCAATATTGGTTGATGCTGAATTATACATCTGTTCAGGTGGGTTTGAAACAAGGTTTGGAAATGCTTGAGATTTTTAAAAGCTATTCAGCCAAAACGTCTTTGTTAGACGATCTATGCTTCTATGAGAACCGCGAGAAGTTGATAAAAGCCAAAAGGATTAGCAAAGAGGTAATAACTGAGAAACCCTCGTCTAACCATTAAACAAATGTAATCTTTTTGTGTTGGAACATTGGTAAAGTTTTTTTTTTTTTTTTCATTCTGCAGAAGACAACTGGGGAAGGATCAATGAGCAACAATGGCGTGATGGATGCAACCACGTCTCTCATTAATATGACCCGTAATTTGTCTCTTAACTCCAAGGGCTAGCAGCAGTGATGACTTGCTATTGATATGATGTAGGTTTTAGTGGTTTATTTACATTGTTTTATACATTAGTAGTTGGAGTGAATTTCTTTTGCTTTTGTTTGTCTCGCTTCTGAGATGTAAAAATCAAGGTTTTCGTTTGGCTTAAATTTTTTCAGTTTTTAGTTTGATGGTAAACAAGAATGGATTTGAATTGCTTTTGCATTTATGGTTTTACTGGGATTATATTTCTTGTGTTTATTGAACGATAATTACTTTCTTTATGTTCTTTGTATTGTTAGTTTCATATTTCGTTTGAACTATAGAAGCTTTCGCAACAGTGTGATTCATCTTGTTTGATGCACCGTTCAAGAGATCTGGAAACTACGCATCCAAATTTAAGGGCCGAACGCTGAGCTGCCATTTCCGCCATGCAGTGTTTAAAAGCCTGGTGAAACAAGAAGATGCTTTGGCATGATACGAGTCATATTGGGTCTCCATAGTATATGATAGAGTTTAATGGACCATAATGAGCAATTGAGCTTTATTAAGTCGATCGTATTTGGTCCTAAAGTGTTACATGGTGTTTTAGTAGGCCACAATAAGTTATTCATACGTTTTAACTTTATAATTGTCATGATAGCTTTTAAAAAAACATATTAAGCCTTAAATGTGAGTGAGTCATGTTCTCTCTTAATAAGTCGTATTGTACCTTAAAGGGTTCGATTGACTTGTATAACTATCATAACGGCTAACAATAAATCATACATGGTTTAAGAGATGGTTTTGAACAATATTTTTCCTTTTTTAGATTCCGTCGGAGTTTCTGTCGAACTTTAAACAATATTAACGGACGATGTAAAAAAATTTCTTTAACAGAAATTGCATTGAACCTTATGTATTTTTTAAGTATTAATTACACGGTTGTGCTTATTTACCGTATCAAATCCAGCCCGACCGTGCATTATCAATTTATCATTATTGTTATTTTGGTCGTAGATTAATTTGTTTGTTATTTGATTAGATTTTGCCATTTTGGGCATAAATAAGTTGTTTGACTATGATTTTTACTACAAAGTTAAAGACAGCTTATGTGTGCCACTATACTGTCCACGTGGACATGTTCTCACCTATGCTATATATCATAATCATTGAAAAGTTTTCCGACAAAAAACATAACAAACAAAACTACCTTAAAGTCTCAAAATTAAAATTATTTTTTATAGGGTTTTAAATTTTTAATTCTTAGTAATTAAGTGATATTGTAGAGGCACTTAATTAGCCTTGTTGATCATAGGAAGACAAAATCAACCATTATAAACCAAAAACTAGAATTTTTTTTGTCAATAAACCAAATACTAATGTAACTAGCTTGTTAACCAAACAAAATAACAAGATTAAAAAAAATTATGTCCACCTACAAAGTTTCAAGAATCAAAATCTAACTCATAAACCTTCCAATATGATCATCAACCACAAAATCTCCAACACCATTTCCCACTTCTATTCCATCTTCTTCCCTCACAAACTCCGACGTAACCTCTGGCCCAACCTGAAAACCCCATTGGTTCGCACCATCATACGTCACACCACCATCAAAAACCGGATACCCATACCCAAGTTGCTCCATCTTCAACCCGACAAACGAACCCATTCCAACATCTGCCCCAAACCACCCACGATCATAATGCAGCTGATTCATCATCACTTGATCCGAACTCGAACCTAAACCCAAACCCGGATATTGAATGTTACCAACATGTTGATTATTCATCACATGATTCCGGTTCTCAAAATCAAACATCATTGGCAATTGAACACTCATGTTTCGTTTCTTCGACTCGAGATGAGCTCGAACCACATTCTCCTTAGTCTCCAACCCCATTGCAAACTGTCGTAACTGAGGTTCCGTAAACCCGTCAAGATCATCAAACCACGTCGCGTATTTCGCTTCCATGTTCTTCTTACGTGCTTTCACCAAATCATCTTCAAGTTTCTTCTTCCTGTCTTCGAAGAAATCGTTAAGATCATACGTTCGTTTCCCCGTCTCGCCTTTTTTCGACTTGTAACAATCAATTGTTCTTTTCACCTTCTCATGATTCTCTGGCCATATCTCGGGTGTATCGGAATTTGGAGGATAGATGATGATCACGGTATCAACATCACAAAGAATTGTAAATTCATTAGCTTTTTTCATGATCCCTTGTTTTCGTTTATGGTACGTCGTGTTTCGAGTCTTCTCTTTCGCTATCAACTCCATTCTTAACTTTGCACGACCCATCTGTCAATCAAATCAAACCAAAAACCCTGATTTTAATCAAACTGATGTAAAAAAACAAACAAGATAAAAGTTAATATGCATGTGTATGTGCATGAATGGATAATGTTAATGGTGAGAGATATATATATGGTTACCAGAGAATTAAATAGGGTTTATGAAGAAGGTTTTGTATTGAAGAAGATGAAGATTTTGAGATGTGGTTTATGGGTTAATTGCCAATGGTTGATATTTATAGATGGGGTTAATTTCCTTATGTGAAAATGAGAATTGTGTAAAAAACTTAAGTTGTCTGTGTTATGCCAACGTTAAAATCAAATCTTTCAAAATATGTCCAAGATTTGCAAATTTCAATTCCATAATTGTATTCGTAATTATCGGATTAGTTAACTTTGAGATGGTTAAAAAAAAATTCCACCAGGTTTTACTTGGTTTAATTATATGTTAAATTGACAATTTTGTGTGTACTTGAGCGTGAATTAATGAAAATTATAATGGGTTGAGTTTATATATACTTTATAAGTTGATGTATAGTGTATACTGTTTAAGAAAATGAAAAAAACTAATGGGCTTAACTGGATTATTTGAAATCATCCATAATTATCATTGAAATTTCATCTAAGATACGAACATACCCTGGCTATGAATTAACATATATTAAGCAGCAATCGTCATCAACATTAAAAAAATATATAACCATAAAAATTGATGGTGAATATACTTGTAAATATACAATATATTTATATTTTTGAGGAAAACTAATTTTAAGTATTTAATGATATGTTTAAGTGGTTGACAATTTTTAAGAGTTGAAAGATCTTTTTGTATCCAATCAATCATACGTAATTGATTCTAGGAGTTGAATCATTTAGGGTATTATAAAATCTTTGATTACAGTCAACTTATTTATAGACGGATTTAGTGTTCGAGTGTTCTTTTAATACTATTAAAGCTAGGGTCATACTTAAAATTAAGCTGCACTAGTTTTTTACACTTATACATAACGTTGAACGTTAATGATATAGTTAGTCGCGTCACGGTAAGAAAACAAACATGTGATGTCACTAGCGTTCCTAACTACATGTTTATGACTTTGTTACGTTTTTTACATTAACATGCATGTTATGGCATGTAACCATTGCTAAACCATTTTCACCTCTAAAAACAAAAGGGCTTTCAATAAGCAACCGATGGCAGTAGTTAGCGAAACATGGCACCAATATGGAGAGGTACATAAAACCGTTTGGGACCATGAACCAGTTCAGTTTGTCATCAACAAGGTCAAAACCAATTTGAATTTCAAACCAACCACGTTTCAGTGACCTTTTTTGGCCTGGTTTGGTAGGGTTCTTAACGGCGTTCAATAGTGAAGATTATAAACAGGACCCGAACCCACACTTTATAATCAGTGAAAAAACTTTTTCAATACGTATGCATAAAACGTACTAAGCACGAAGATTCTGCTTTGTTCGATCCAAACCACTAACAGGAAGCAGAGTCCGTAACAAACTAACAATAAATTCTAATCCATTTGAAATGAAACACTATAACCACAAACAAACGATTCAAAAACTGTATTTAGAAGGCAGCCATTATTATACTTGTTTCAACAAACATATTAATCACATTGACAAACCTCGAGAAAAATGAAACTACTATACAAGTTTACTGCATGATGATGGACGGTGACACCGTGTCACCTTTCATTGCTACAAGTTGTTACATGCGTTTTATCTTATGGCTTTAAAAATAGGAATGAAAGTGCAGAATGAGTACGTCTATTGTAAAAGTTGAACTGCTGCAATGGCAGGGATTTTTTCACGTAATTTCTGAGTGACAGCTACTCTAACAGTCATCACGCTTGCAGCAGGACCTGTTAAGCGTACTTTTACAATTGGCTCTTCTATAGAGACAAATTCTAGTGTTCCACCTGCTGCCCCAACAAGATACGGCCTTATTTCTTCAAGAACCTACCATGTTTGAAATAAAATAACCAAATAAGCTACATGTGTCATGTATGTACAATGAAGTATTGAACAAGCAAATCGAAGTGGTAGTGTTGGCTAATGGGCCAGTTGGATAACACATCAAAACAAAAGATTTTTTGGTCCTGGCTAAAATAAGCCAAGCAGGCTACCTGATTAACAAACACTTTGTTATTCTTTTTCAATAAATAAAAACAGCTTATGTTTAATATATGATTACAGAGCTACTGTATTGCAATAAGGATCTGAGTTATTTCTTAAAAAAAGGTGATTTAGAACGTTGTATCATTTGAGTACATTTCAGTTGACTTCTACCCTTCTACCCATTTGACCTATAAGAAATAATACATAACCCAGATGGACTTACCACAGCTTCTAATGGTGTAACAGGAAACAAAGGTAGCCTGATATTGCTATATATTTAGACATATAAAAAGTTAACCTATGGTTTGTTTATCGGAAGACAAAATTATAAACCATACATTTAAACAATACATCAGAGAGTTAACCTATCGTTTTTAAACTTGATTGTGAGCAATTTCTACAGGGTTGTTTTGATATGTACTTTGAAAGTACTAATGCAGTGTTAAATAATATCATAATCACATAATAGGCTTTCAAAAAACGAGTTGTAGGAGATAAAGTTTGGATAGATTGGCCAAGAAAGATACACTTGTAGTCTTGTAAAAAAATATCTAATATTTAACATTTTTAAGCTTCGTTAATCATTGGTGGAAGCTGGTATGAACTAATTAGCCAAAAAAACTAATAATTTCACCACTAGATAAACAAGAACCAATCCATCCAAACACACTGATTATTATGACTTTAACCATTAGCTCCAAATCACACGGAGACATAATAACTTCTAAATGTAAGTGTGAAACATCAAGAGAAGATGTGTATCATACCTTCTCTATGTTTTCTTCATTCAGCTCAAGGCCTGTTTCTTCATCAGGTACTGGTTCAACCGCAACAATTTCAGGAATCTTTTCCATCAAGCGCCTTTCAATTCCCAGTTTCATAGTAGTAACAGCACTTGGACACGAACCACAAGCTCCTTGCAGCTTTAACCGCACCACATTCCCATCAATTTCATGTAACGCCACATTGCCACCATCAGCAATTAAATAAGGTCTAACTTCATCCAGCACCCTCTCAATATTTTCCGCAGTAAGCGGTAATTCTACAGCCGATTCCGGAGTTGCAACCGCCTTCACGACTGCAACACGACACCATTAAAAACACATACGTTGAGTAAAAATCATTGAAACTTATTCATTCATTATAATATCCACTTCACTACAGCAGGCCTCAGGTACATAAACTCAAATCAGTTTCAAAGTAAACATCAAACGTGTAAAATCAATTACCTATCCCGCGTGACACCTGCTGAAATCGATATGACAAACACGAACGGCTCCTCGCAAGCGAAACTCGAGCACCAACAAACGATGAAAGCTGGACATTAAAATCCGATGAAAAATCGTTAAATTGATGCAATCGAAAGCAATAGACACAAACAAAAGAAGATTAATGGATAACGAAACCTTAAGGGATGCATTGATGGTGGAATATGGGGTAGAAGATGGAACAGATGTTGAATCAAGGGTTTGTTGAGGTCTGGTGACGTATGAACAAGATGATTGGCTCAAAATCACAGCAGCGGATTGCATCTTGTTGATTGTTGTTCGAAGCTATATAAAATATGTTTACCTGAAAGATGTAGTTGCAGGTACAGATTGATGGGTTGAAGACGAATTTACGTTAGGGTTTGAGAAGTAGACGAAAGAGAAAAAACAAAACAGCCCACCAGTGCTGAACTGCTGATTTGTGATTTGTGTCTTGCACAAAGAAAAAAAAATTAAAAGCAAAACGTGCTAGATTTGTATTTTTAATTTGATGCCCACCAGTGACGAATTTACTATTTTAGTCAACTAGTTTTATCTACTCGCGCGTGATGCGACGTGTTTGTGACTTCGTTAAACGCTTTACGTTGGTATATTAACGTGTGACATTGTACATTTGTGATTCGTCACACATTGGTGACACTAACATGGTTAAGATAGGAAAATATTATGTCTCGCACGTTACGGTATAAAGATAGCTATTAAAAAAAACACACACGTTAAATATTTGGTAGAAAAAAATATAATACAATTATAAAAAGCAAATATATTAAGGGTAGCTAGGAGAACACATATATGCAAATATATAGTATATAAATTTACAAATACAAACCATGCAATAACATTTTGTACATGTAGGCATATGAAGTAGTACATTAATGATTACTGTTTAAAAACTTCTTCTTTTAATGTATAGGAGAATGAGTTGTAGTGTTATACAAAAAAGTGGGTTTCTCTTTCTCTTTTCATTTTATTGTTTTTCTTTATGTACAATTTGTATTTTTAATTTGATGCCGTTTCAATTCAAGGCCGATGGGTATACCATACGTGCTAGATGTTAATCTCGTATGGACCCTTAACAAGGCCTTGAGGCGTTATGGGCGTAATCTTCAATCATTAGACGTTAATGTTTTAATGAGCTTCAACTTATATCTACTCATATGATTTAATATTAAATTAAAGGGTTAAACTATTTCTTTTGGTGATGAAAGTGAAAATGGGTAAAGTGAATGTGATGCATATGCAGTTGGTCTTCTAGCTCAACGACATAGAGAGAATGGATAAAGATAGGACATCATACTCACCATATTACTAAATATGTTTTATGGTAGCGAAAAATGACGAAGTGTGTGAAGTCCGAAATCACCTGTCATTTCCGTCGAACGACGCTAATGTCGGTTGTTACTATAATTTGTATAACGAAAAGTATTGTAAGCCGCAATATTAACTATCACGCGAGGCGGTATAATTACAAGTAAATTCATTTTACGAAGCTTATAATTTAATCATGAAGACTTTAGGGGCTAATCTGTTTACAGAAACTTCTATAGGGACCAAATCAGTAAATTTTAAAAGAATATTAAAACACCAAACTGACGAAACCATCTTGAGAAGAAGCCAATTTTCGTATCTCTCACAAAAACCCCAAACCAGTAATGGAAAACTTTGGTCCTTTGATGATACGTTACCGTACGAAGCTAAAGCTTGCATCGGTGCTATGGCTTGAAGGTTTCCGAGAAGCTTGCTGTTTACACAGAGTTGCAATATACTGTCTCAGGTTTTGCTTCAATTTAACGCTACTGTTATCTTCAACTTCAACTTCTAGTTTTTAATTTTGCTTTGTTTGATTCTAAAGGTCGAAGCAATTGATGATCCGAACTGGACAGTGCTTTCTGTTGAACGGCTTTATCTTTCTAGGAAGGTATTGTAAGTTTGGATTGATTGATCATACCTTTGTTTTGAAACATAGTTATAGCTTGATTTGAAGATTGTGATTTACGTATCAACTTAGATTCAGTAGGAATGCTTGTTTGTGTAGTTTGAATTGATAGCTATATGTAGTTAAGGTGTAATTTTGCACAAGTTTTTGCTTACATTGATTGCAATTAAGATATAGTATATTGCACATCACGTGAATAAAGGTTTGCTTATGAAAACACACATTTTTTAAGTTGTAATTTTGCACAAGTTTATGTTTACATTGATTGCAATTAGGATACAGTATATTGCACATCATGTGAATGAAGGTTTGTTTGTGAAAACAGACATCTTCGGGTGAGTACCTACTACACATTACTAATGAATCACACATGGTTAAGATTTAGACATATATAGAAATGTTGAATATCAACATCATTGTTACTATAGTCTCAATGTCATCCGTGATTAAAACTGTTGAAAATCAACATCGTTGTTACTAAGGAAATGCATAGTCGGTTTCTTATATATGAAGCAGATAACACAATTTGTAGGGTGACTTTAAAATAAACAAAGATTCTGCAGTTTTTTTCTTCATATATATGTTTAACTGTTACTAAGTTGCAATCTTGTATTCCTGTTTGATCGTCGGCTCCTGTAGGGTGACGTAAATTTGTTTTACTTTGCAGTATTTTTATCCTAAGATCTCTTATCCTTCCAACGCTTGAACGAATATTACCTTTTGGAGTCGCTGATGGTTATCAAGAATCATGCTTATCGGAGATGCCTATAAGATTGTATGCCCTCTTACGACTTGGACTCTTGCAACTTATTTATGTGAGTATATACAATAGGAAAGTTGGTTCAAGTTATTATGGGTGCAGTTGTCCTTTATTCCCTTCTTACTATAATCCTGGATCTTGATGCTTGCTTGCACTTTGATTTTATTATATAAAAATGCTTGATCAATGTTTTATAATGCTTCCCTTCATTTAGTTTATGATGATAGGTTTGCTGTTTTACTCATGATCTTGAGTATTTTATGACACTGAAAACATTTGTGCTATTAACGAGTCTTGTGAAATTTTAGCATTATAAATCACTTGATATTCTTTTTTGATTTTTTAACAGGCTCTATGGTTCTACCCTTTGTACATATTCAGCTTCATTTTAAGCACTATCTGGTATTTCTTTTCTTCCTATCAGATATTTTTGCTGTTTCTTGCAATATGCTGGCTTATATGACATATATATGTGCACATGTGTATATCTTCTACAGGTACAATGATATTGCTCAGTTTGGTCTTATGGTTACTGAAAAAGATGGGTCAACCATGGCATCATCTAGTCAAAAGGAGCCTTCAACTTCACAAAATGCAACACCCGTGGATAAACCAACAGACCTTGGCGGGTACTATTACGTACTTTAGATGCATGTCATCGTGTTAGTTGTGAGTGTTGCTCATTTGGTTGCTATAATATTATATTATTGCAGGGTCATGATAGGAATAGCAGAACAGGGGTATTCACTCCTTCTACTGACCTTTTTTTTCTTGGAGGTATATATATTTTCACATGTCATGTTATATATTTGTGTTAGAAATGGTACGACTCTTCCGTAAATATATGCTAAAAATAATGGGATTGCAACAGGTGTACCTCACAGGTTTTGTACCTTATATTGGGAAGGCACTCAATTTTGTACTTCTTTCATGGATGTATGCGTATTACTGCTTCGAGTATGTATCGACTACATGCATACCATTTGTTTAAAATTCGAGGTGGCATAATGTGTGGGCTTGGTAGCGGGTCAAATCGTTTTTTTTTGTTTGCAAAATGAGCTGGTTGGGTTGATGACTTGACCGAGAACACTGTTAAAATATTTTACATTTTTTTATAAACAGTTCATGTGCCAATAATGATTCAAGAAGTTAAAATTTTTCAATAGCAATAATAGTAATAGTCTAATCATGCTAATAAACTGATTTAGGAGCAGGGGTGGATGGTTTAAGGGGCCGGCATGGGCCGCCCCCTGGTTCTTTTTTTGCCAATAGTGCGCTAATTTTTACCCCCGGTACCCTAAAATGTTTTATATGTATTGAGTTCGCCCGCATGAAAAAAAATTTGCATTTATTATATACGTGTTGAGTTCGTCCCTGTGATTTTTTGCCCCTGGACTACAATGCGTCAAGAACCGCCACTGTTTAAGAGGTTTTATTGCTATAAAAGTTCATTTTGGGTGACCCTCGACCTGTTCTCTTTAGCCAGTCTTTAATTCTCTTGACTCGATTAAAACGTAAACACCCTTCACAGGTGTAAGGGTTGAAATGTTCATCTCTACACTACTAATTATACTTTATCACGTGCCTTCTCATTGTAGCTTTTCTATTTTGTAGGTATAAGTGGAACTTCTCTGGCCTGAGTTTGGATAAAAGACTTGACTTTTTTGAGTCCAACTGGGCATTCTTTGCTGGTTTCGGTATTTTTCAGGGTTTTCCCCACTTATGTTTGGCTTCATGTTAGTTGTTTAAATGCATCGATTCTTTTGGTTTCAACCATATAAAATCTCTAATCTAAAAAGAAATTTGAAAGGGGAATCACAAATCACTCTCCCCTTCTGAAAGAGTTTGTGTCCAAATGAGCATATATTTTAGAAATAATGCTTCCTCCATTCCAGAATTAATTCTAACTGTAATTTTTTTGGGCAACGTCTCAAGCCAGAATGACCTACTTGCTTATTGTCGTTACAAAGTCTTATTAACATGACGTAGCTTGTGATTCCTCCATTTAATCATTGTTGAAGGGTATTTTAGATCTTTGACTAACAGTAACCCTTCTAGCAAACTGTGTAACCAAAGTGAGTCAAACACTTCTGTAAACTATGTTCACATACTAACTTACAAGTTCAGTTTTTGGTCGGAGGGAAATGTTAAGGCTAGCGATTGAATTGTGTCACACTTGTGCAACATAGTATTACTAAATGGCGATCAACCTTTGAATATAATTCTTGTTGAGCATATAAGTATAACTGTAAGGGTTGCACAAAGTTCTACATTTCAGTTTTTTTTGTCATTAAGATGTGAGAATGTTATTCATGTGAGTATATAAATGGTAATTTCAGGATCTCCTTGTGTTCTAGCTATTTTCTTTTTTTCTCCTCTAGTGAGTTATGGGGTAATGGCAGTACTCTTTCCAATGGTAAATACTCGAACACTTTCTGTATTATGATATTACCAAATTAAGAATATGAATACTTTTTTAAGAATTCATTTACATATTTAATACCTTAGGGTAGGGCCCATGTCCTAAGTGATGCTGACTGTCATTGACCTAGATCTTACAAGATATGACAATGGGTTTGATAAATAATATAATGACACTAAATAATTTGTGTTCCAGTTTGTTTTGACTGCAGCAGGCTCAGATGCTGACAGTGTAATTAACAGTCATAAAATGAAATGGAGAGGTGAAGAATTGGGAAAGCTTCCTATATTTTATGCTGCAGATAAGTTATTGTAAGAAATCTACTTTGCAGAACCTCTTACATATTTTTATCATATTAATTGATGAGCTTTAGCTTATTATTCTTCAATTATGGCTTCTTTTTTTGTTTTGCTGCTAAACAATTATTACCAAAGTACAATAAATCATTCCTCAAGAATTAAAAGATGTCAAACCAGAGCTCCACTTTCGGAGACAGAATCTTTTTTCCAAGATACTCACAATGTACTTATCAAGTTGGGTATTCTATAGAGGTGGCAAAATGAGCGGGTCTTGTAACGAGTCAAAATGTGTTCAGATCAAAAGGTTTATGGTGCGGGTCAGGTTGGGTTGACCTGAACACCTTTACTCCAAATAACTAGTGTTTTTAATTAGGTAGTTGCCAAAGATGATTACAGAGTATTCTTTCAATAATAGTTTGTACTTTTTAGATTAGGAATTATATGAATAATTATAGTTTATGCAACCATCAACTCATATAACATGTTTTCTTGAAGCTAATTTTTTACTTTGACCCACTAGAGATTAGAAAAGACCCAAAGCGACCTTTAAAAAGTAATTGGGTCGACATGGCCGCCTCTAGTTTAATATTTAGCCAGAATATTTAAAGAAAGAAACACGGATAAACTGTAGCCAGTTAAAAGTCAGGCATCATTGCGTGCATCATTAACAATTTAGGCAATTTTTTTCTTAAGTGATCATTTTCTCTACAGAATGCGAATCTTGTCTCTTCTTCCTATGGAACCTCAAGAGCAAACATCCGACAAGAAAGCACTCTGAGATTAACATGCTGATTCTAAGAACATGAAGATTTCACGTGCGCCACTGTTCATGAAAAGATTACATTAGTTGTTAATGGCTTCGGATGGTTTGAACGTGTGACGTTTGCAGCTGATACAAAAATGTTAGAAAGTGACAAGACATCATTGTGATATAGATGCTGTGATGCTTGAAGATTTGAGATAAGAGTTGTTATCTGGTCTGTTAATGATTGAATTGAAAGATACTACCCACATGTGTATTTGTGGCTTTCTTTAGTTTACATCTTGTTTGAGGTTCTTTGGGCTAGGACGTTGTCTGAAACTGGATTTGACAAATGTACAATATTCGGTGCATGTGGTACAACTCAATTTACTGCTTGGTTCTTACTCTCTATAGCTAAATAATTTTTACTTGAGTTGGGCCTTAATCAACTTTGTATATGCACATTTTGGTATGGAGTAGAATACTGGATGTACGTCTAGATGAGTGGATTTTGGAAATGATGAGTATGAAAGATAAATGGTTTCTTTTTGTTTTGGTATTTAATAGAGGCATATTAGTTTCTATTCGTTTCAATTATCATCTTTTGGTTTCCATCAGTTTCAAGTATTGAACTGACTAATAATGGTCCCAACTTTTGTCACTTTGACAACCAACGGTCTGTTGTTAATTTTTTTTTAACGCCGTTAAGTTTTTTTAATTAAAGACCGATGTTTTAAGCCTTTTGATCGTAAGGAGAATACGAGTCTATTTATGTAAAAGTTATCATCTGATTGAACCATCGTTAGTTTACACACATGATTGAAGCACCGTTTCGTTGTTTGAACCGTTGTTTCGAGGTAACTTTTATATAAATATACTCGTATTCTTCTTCCGATCAAAAGACTTAAAACTTGGTATTGAATTCGAAAAACTTAACGAAGTTAAAAAAAATTAAGAGTTTCTCATGGTTATGACACCAAAACCATAGGTCTAGAAATGATTTAATACGAGTAAGGAGAATACAATCTATTTATGTAAAAGTTATCATCCGATTGAATCATCGTTATGACACCCATGTCTGGACCAGAATCACGAAAGCGCAACATTGTACTCTTGGACCTAACCACGTATTTAATAAGTGGTTCGCATATCACATTCATTGATAAAGTTTAATTGTTGAAAGTTAAGGCAAATAGGCAAAGGAGAATAATGACTAGAAATGATTTCCCACAACCACTTATAATTAATCACTTTTACATATTCATTGTTTGTTGACTTTTGTTCTGATACATTTAAAAAAAAATACTTATTTGCAATTCAAAATTTCCTAGGTCATTGTCAATTTATATAGTGGGGACACAAAATTTGTAAAAGATCTTGTACCGGCTTTAAGTTGAAAGAATCACGGTAATATGATTACTATATATTAGTTTAAGAGTTTAGCTCATCTTTATTGAATCTTAAACTAGAAGATGGGTATGCGTTCGTATGCATACGGAATTAAACACCGAACAACTTTAAAAGGTCAATACCTAAATTTACAATAAAAATCTTAGTACCTAATTTGTAAGTTTGAATAAACCATAGGTCTCATTTATGTAATTAACTCTTTTAAATATTTTGTAAATTATCATATTTTGTTTCGAATTAATAGTTTAATATTTTAAGACTCATTATTTTTACTCGCCCAAAACCCAATGAATTTTGACAATACGTAGGCACGGTCCTTCTTTACAAGATGTCTTGCGCATAAAGTTGGGTTTCTCATTAATATACATGTCACCCTTTAAAATGTTTTATGATAAATGACAACAACTAAAATCTCAAATTATACCACAAATCTTTAGTTGTGATATGTATATTAACTTTAACTATGCACATATCTATCTTATATTCCCTACCGTTGGAACATATCTTTAAACACATCTTTGGATAATCTTATATATATAATACATATCTCAAATATGATTTAAACATTCACCCACCAAATTGTAGAATAAACAAATTATATTAAATCCTTATATAATATAGCAAAACGTAATCCTTATATAATATAGCAAGACAAAAAAATCCTATGTGGCATGTTTTCATAGTTTTTAGCTTACGTGGCATTATTTGAGAGATTATCTCACAATAATGATTTTTCTATTTAAAATATGTATATGGAATATATTATAATAAACTAATTACATTTTTGGTCCCCTAATATTTTGGAAAATTCTGAAAAATTTCAGAGTATTTATATTTTTAACCCTTTACTACAAGGGGTATTTGACAGGGTTTAAAAATGAAACTTATTGATAAAGTAAATAATAACATACAATTAAAGACCTCAGTGTTTTATAAATATACATAACATTTTTATATGATTTTTTTTAAAAAATAAACTACACCATAAAACTAAGCACTTTATTCTCTTTAATTTGAGTATAATATTGCTATACTAAAAATCTAATTTTTAAAAATATATCATGTGTTTCGTTTTACCATGGTTTTGTCTCAAAACTGAATGGAACATTCATGAACATCTTTAAAAGCATCACTTGAATTGTGTTCCCGAGCGTAGCGCGGGCACTAAACTAGTTTGCTTATGTGGCAGATTGAGAGTTAATTTTGCTTATGTGTCATCGTTTGAGAATTTATCTCATAATAATAATTTTAGGGGCAATTTCATATATACCCCAACAAAGTTGCATAATATCATATATACCCAAATCATGCTTAAAAAGTGTTGTACATTATGCATTAAAAACTTGTACTTTGGGTATATATGATATTATGCAACTTTGTAGGGGTATATATGAAATTAAACCATAATTTTATATTCAATAATTACATTTTAGCCCCTTAATATTTAGTAGAATTTTAAAAATTTTGAAATTGATTACAGTTTCAACTCTCTCCTATTGAGGGTGCACATGAATCGGCTTCTATTTGATAAAGTATAATAATGAAACTTAAAGATAAAGTTGGTACTAGCCCACAATTAAATACATAAGTATTTGATAAAGTATAATAATAATGAAACGTATAGATAAAGTATTTTAAAAAACTACACCATCAAATCAAACATTAATTCTCTTTAATTTGAGTATAATATTGCTATACTAATTTTTTTTAATAAATCTTGTGTTTCGGTTTTATCACAGATTCGTCTTAAAACTAATTAAAATCGCTCGTGCCTTTATGAATATCTTTAAAATCACCGCCTCTTTAGTGTTGTTTACCCAAACATAGCTCGGGTACTAAACTAGTAGAATAATATGAACTAAACACTTAAAAAAGGAACTAATCTTTTGTTTGACGCAACATACACCAATTAAAAAAGGTGCAATATATATAATGATTTAATTCACAAGTTATCCCAATTAAACAAAACAGAAAACTTATCTCAAATTAAAAATATTAGACGTATTATGAAAATAGTTGGTACATCATGAGTTTATGGCGTTAGTGGTGTACTTTGTGTTGATGTTTCATCTAATAATATTTTAAAGTGTAAACTTTCACCTATCGGTTATTATTAATCTCAACTTTATTATTGCTCATTATCAATCCCAATTTTTACTTAAGTGGCTACCATTGAGCATTTCGTTAACCTTGACTAAATCCGCTAAAAAAAACATGTCAGCTGCCACGTGGATGTCACGTCAGCAATTTTAGACAGAGTTAGTCAAGGGTAACGAGACTCAATGGTGATTACTTAAGTGAAAGCTAGGATTAATAATGACCAATAGTAAATTTGAGATTAATAATGACTAATAGGTAAAAGTTAGGATTAATAAAATCCAATTTCCATATTTTAAATAGATTATATGATGTGCAAGTGCTAAAAAACAAACCACTTTTAAATTTAAGTTTTAATAATATTAATCTATGAAATTTGTACCTGATTTTATAAGACACAATCCAAGATAGGGCTGAGAATTTTTGACCCGACCTGAAAACACGACCTGAACCTAACCCGAAAATTATGGGTTTGGCCGTTTGGGTTTACATTGAATGGGTGTGGGTCAGTTTCGGGTTGAACCTGTTGACCTGATTTCAAAAACGAGTCAGGTTCAGGTCAACCCACCGGGTTCACGGGTTGACCTGATTTTTTATATAACTATAAAATTTATGGTATATTGTGTTAATATACATGTAGTTTAGGGTGTTTTACGTTAAACTATAATAATATAGAATGTCTTATATGGTTGTGCGTACATTTGGGTGGCAATTCCCGATTTGCCATAAGCTCGTTCTCGTTTAAAGAATGCATTTCTTGGTAATTTTGAATTTTTAACTCTTGGAGAATGTATTTTTGTGATAATTCAGGTCAAATGGGTCGGGTTCGGGTCAACCTGCTAAAAATCAGGCCGGGTTCGAGTTTAAGTAATGTCTTAATTTTCAGGTTCGGGTCAGGTTTGGGTTTGTATAAATTTTTCAGGTTCAGGTCGGGTTCAACCCACCAACCCAATAACCTAACCCACTGAACACCCCTAATCCAAGATGATAGGTTTCGATTAGAAATGATTATGGGATATAAATAAAAAAAAACGATCATTTTCAATGTTTATATAAACATGCATCAAAATGGTCAAAAAGACTACAACCCACCTTTGTGGTTCATTACCAAAAAGCAATTAAACATATTGATAGTGTAGTCCCATGATTGACTCCAAAGGTCAACACCTAACATCCTTGTTCACACAAACCGACTACTACTAGCTTTCTATCTTCTAACTTGCTACGTCTTTGTAAAATTTAATCTCTCTTTTCATTCCACCTAAAACAAACCATATACTGATAGTTTGCTGTATAATTGTTATGAAGTTAGTTGTCAAAACAGTCCATGAGATTTGCTACTTTTACTAAAAGTTACACTTTTTAAAATTTTGCTTAAATAATCTCTATATGTCAAAAATTGATTGTACTGTATTTTTTAAGTATTCAAACCGATGTAAATATGTAATATATATTATTCGTGTTAATAAACTCTTATGATTAATATATATATATATGTTGAGAATGAAGATAGTGTTTTGTAAAGAATAAAAGTTTGACACCTTGGAAGTAAATGCATCACGAGTTCAGTATCACATTGTTTCTATTTTTAAAAAGTGGGGACAAAATTCAGCTTTAAATTTACATTTATTTAAATTTCCCAACTCTTCAAATTAAGACTGGGTGTTTACACTTATGTCAAGAGATACCTCTAAATCTTTATCATTGCTATTTCTTTTAAACCTTTTTTTAAACTACAATCCACAATAACAAAGTAGATGAAATTAAAAGACATGTATGTTGACGTTTGTAAAATAAAGCTTTCAAACATTTCATAACCCATTAAGAGTAGTAATCTTGTAGTCGTCACATAACCACATTCATACATTACTGATGGTCGTTTGGTCTAATGACATTAATGGTGTGGTAAAATTTCATGTAGTCTTAACGTCACAAGCTCAAATCTTATTATCGATTAAATCTTGTATTCGTTAGCAGGGTTGACCAAATCTTAAACATACAAGCAAGAATCAGTTCATATGTATTCCGACACATAAATATATAATAACTAGTTATTGTGGATAAATATACGTTTGATCGATTATCGTTTGTCTACCCACATTATAAAAGAATCACAAACATTTTTTTAGTACTTATGAATGTTAATTGATCATATCTAAAAGTTGAGGGACCATTGAAAGCAAAAGAAGACACAATGACATCTTGATGAAAACAATATTATTATACAACCTGATCACTACCCTTTCAACCCCAAAGATTTTTTTTTTAAAGAAAAATCTTCCTTTCCACTCATGAACCTATCAAACATCCCACTTTTGGGTAGGTTTTCATGGATTTTGTTAACTTTACACATGATTTTGAAATCAATCAATAAATAACTCAATATTCCCTTGATTTTAGCATGATATTGAGGACCAAGTGGGGTTTCTTCAACAACAACAAACCATGGGTTCATCTTTGAAGAGCATTTGGGGAACATTCAAAACCTTTGTAGTGCCAAAATAAAATAAAAAAAGTTATGTATCATAAAATAATTGACCACCGCCAATACCACTTGTAAAATATTTAAATTTATTTTTATTCTATTTTAATCTGACATCTTTCATCGTTTATCTCCATCACCATTACCGTCACCTAAAACAAATCACACACATTTGTTTCAATACATATTAGCATCCATTATACAAACAAGGGTTTATATTTGTGTAAACATCGTTCCAAACACCTTATCTTGTAAGGTGTGTATTTCTATTTATGTATATTTGCGTGACATGAAATTTAAATGTGTAATTATCTACCCATGTTCACAAAAAGCTATATATGTACTTTCTTAATAGTAATGATTAGTTAATGATATTCCAAAAATAGAAAACCCACTAACAAATAAACAAAATACATTATCGACTTGTCAATAAAAATTAGTTAAATAGATGTTAATGATATGCATATACATTATTATTTGATATTATTTATATGATGTTGTAGTTATTTATTTATAGCTCTATAATAATATATAACACCTACCAACTACAATTAAATACGAAATAGTGATATAACAAAGTTCAAATAAATGTTTTGACTACTATATTTTTATAAAAAAAAATGATAATGATTTTAAGAAAAAAAGTAGGAATATATCTATCTATCATGATGTGTTTAATCCTCCACCAATATGAGGCGGCAAGGTAAAGGCATTTTTGGCCCTATCTTTTCCTCTTAAATTGGTCATTGAATTTAATGGAGAGAGATGGTCCACATGAGCATAAACCCACTTTCTATTTTAAATTACCATACCATTAAAAGTCTATAGTATTTGTTTTCTTTTTATTATATTATATATATATATATGTATTTTACCTCACTAATAGTAAGATTAAAACCGAAGATCTAATGTTAAATAACTTATTTTAATAGTTACAGTTTTGCTATTATTTTCTTATTATATTATATGATTTATTTTAAGAGTGAGGAAAAATATTTGTTTAAAAAATTAAGAGACTATATTTAATAGTCTACTGATAAAAACACAATAGTTAAAAGATAAAGATAAAAACATTTTATGTTGGAGTGGAAATCAAACGAGGACTATTGTTTTGGAAGCCAGGGAGGACAACTAAGAAAATATAATTGATTACATGTCAACATGAACAATACATTTTCAAATTATTGCCACATTTTTGGTTGTTTCAAAAACTTTAAATAACTTGTATTAAAAATCCCAAAAACATGCATCAGTCTTGACTTGTAGCACATGCAAAATGATTTGTACATTGCTATGAATGAATATCAAAAAAGGTAGATGAAAGATAATTTTCTTGCTAACCAAATATTTAATAGATATTATATATTTGTCGATGACTTTGATTGGGATTAACAAACCAAATTTATAAATTATAATACTAAGCACAAATCAATATATCCTTCTATACAATCTCTCTTCAATCCCCTACAACTATCCCTTTCGATCAAACCTACCAAATTACATTCACAACACAAATTTCCCAAAATATAAAAGAAAACAAGCATAATTAAAATAAAAATCAAGAACAAGATGATGGATGAATATCAAAACATATACCTCTTCAATCTCTTGGTTTTTTTATTCATCATCATGACCCAATTACATCAAATTCTGCAGAAATTAAATGAAATGAAAGTCATTAAATCTGTATGCAATGCCATGTAGGTGGAAAGAAAATGGAAAATTTAATTAACATCTTGTTTTTCTAGTTTTAGAAATAACCTTTCAAGTAGAATCATTTTGGTCTTCATCACCACTGTCAGTAGTTTGTGAATGATGTTGTTGTTGTTGTTGCTGCTGATGATGATCTAGTTGTTGATTTTGGTCTGAATTCATGTTCAAACCACCTCGTGAATATGCATTTAGAGCTGCTAACATCCCTAAATTACCTTCACTCATCCCCAATCCTAAATGCTGAGACGGTGGTTGTTGTTGTTGTTGTTGTTGTTGTTGCATTAGCATTGACCCGAGTTGTAACGGGTTTGATCTTGAATTCTGTTGGAATTCAAGGTTTCCTCCCGGGATATTGATTCTCGGGAGGAAATGTAGCGGTGCTTGCAGTGTGGTTGCGTTTGCGGCTGCTTGTGCAGCCGCAAACGGCCAGATCTGCTGGTGCTGATGGTGTTGTGACTCTTGTGGAGAGTGTTGGCTGTTACTCCCACTGCCTCCACCGGTAGTGGGTACTGGTAGCATCCAGAGTGTGTTACCGGTGGCGGCAGTAGGGGCTGGAGCAACCGCCCACATGGCGGTTGCTGGGACCATGTTAGCATGGTGCCAAAGAATATTATTACCGGAAGAAGGTCCGGTTTCTTGTTGTTTTTGCATTTCCATGGCGGATTTGAACTGTTTATGTGACGGTGAAGGTGAAGATGACGATCCAACTGGTTGTTCATTTTGATTATTATTACTTTCTTCTTTAAACAAATCTTCTCTGTACCTTTTCCTCATATAATTCTCCGTCGAATCACCACCGCCGGTGGAAATTGCATCAGCAATTTGATCTGGTGTCAAAATATTAGGGTTTTGATGATGATGAAACCCTAACATTTGCGAAAAGCCTTCTTCATACGGGTGGTGTGCAAGCGCCAACGCGCCATGAAACTGATGAGCCGCCGATTTGGACGGTGGAGCCGAAAGTGTAGATCCACTGCTCCGAAGCGAAACATTCAACGTCGAAAAGTTAGCCGGAATAGTTCCGGTACCAGTAGCTGCAATAATTGCAGGCTCAGCTTGTTGCAAGAGCCACTCAATTGTTTCACCATCTGACTTATGACCCAACTCTCTTGTTAACTGAAAAACCCTAGCCGCACAAGTCGCCGGCATTCGAATTCTCCGGCCACGTCCGTCGACTTTCGTATGACGGTCTTTTGTTGACCTTTTGGGAGCAGTCGCCGGAGGAGGAGGTGTTTGTTTGGAAATTTCTTTATCGGATCTGGTGGCGATAGCGAGTGAAGAGTCAACTTGGTTTGAAGGAGATGAAGTGGAGGAAGTTGAAGGTGTAACAAGAGTGTTGGATGGGCCAATGGAAATGGAGCCCATGAATGGGGTAACAGATCGGGGATCAAATGGGACCACCATGGGATGGTGGTGGTGGTGGGTGGTGGTAGTGGTGGTGTTGGAAGTGGTGGTGGTGGTGGTGTTGTGTGTATTATTGCTCTGCAAATCTGGTCGTTCCATGTGCTTTATGTGTTGTACTTTTGGATTATATTTTTCTAAAAAAAGATAGGCTTTTTGGTGGAGTGGTGGGTTCAAGAAACAACCTGAAGCAGCATCTTCTCAACCACCACCACCATAACAATTACCATTATCAATACCACCACTCTCCGCCGCCTGTGGTGGGTGTTTAGACAGAGAAAAAAAAAATAACTAAAATAAAGAGGAGGGGGGGGGGGGGTCTAGAGAGAGAAAAACAGCTAGAGTGGGGGGTTGGAGTTTGTGTTGTGGGGTTGTGTGATTGACTCTTGTCTTTGTGTTTGCCCTGTGGTTAATCTAGAGAAGAGAGAGAAGGCGGGGGGGGGGGGGGGGGGTTGTGGGAGAATGTTAAAAACAGATTAACCTTTTTCTCAAATGTTTATATGATCTTTTAAAGTTGTCTTTTTGAAAGTTTTTTTAGGGGTAACTTTATAGAAACATAATTAAGTTTCGATTTTATTCCAATTAAGTCACTTAAACTTTGTTTTGTTCCAATTAGGTAACTTATCTTTAAGTTTTGTTACAATTAAGTCATTCAAACTTTGTTTTGTTTCAATTAGATAACTTATCTTTAAATTTTGTTTCAATTAAGTCACACAAACTTTGTTTTGTTTTAATTAGGTAACTTAAATTTACTTTAATATTTCAATCATATATATGTGAATATTAATTTTTTTAAATTATGAAACATTTTTAATAAACAAAAATTTATACGAATTCCAAAAAAATTTAGAAAATGGCAAAAAAATGTTTTTTCAACTATAATTTGTGTGTTAAAAATCAAATTTTATTTGTTATACAAGTTAATTATTTATGATTAAAACATATTTCTAAAGTCAAGCTACTTAATTGAAACAAAACATAAAGATAAATTACTAAATTGAAACAAAACAAAGTTTAAGTGACTTAATTAGAACAAAACTTAAAGATAAGTTACCTAATTGAAACAAAACAAAGTTTGAGTGACTTAATTGGAACAAAATCAAAAGTTGGTTATGTTTCCATGACATTTTCCCTTTTTATTATGCATACATTGATTGTAACTTAAAAAATGGAATAATGTTTTAAGTAAAATGATCTGTAAATTAGATTTTTATAGGAATTCGAATGTCTTATTCTTTTGTAGTGATAAATAAATATTATTATTTTTCCAAGAGATAAGAATATGACAAAACATTGAATATTGAGTGAGTTGTCTTCTTGATATCATGTACTCCTAATAAATAGATTAAATTTTATATCTTTTAATTTTTTATTTTACGGTTATGTGGTGGTTATGTGGTGTATTTTCATACGTTTTAACTCATTTAAGTTGTTGACATTTGCGTGTAGATGAAAGTTGAAGCTAGTTAGCACGTTAATAAAAGCGCACATCAACTCCCTTCAACCTAATGGAACGATAACTAACATTAAAATCTGAAGTAGGCCTACCCGTATTACCGAAGCTGATGTAACCGTGCGGGCAGGAGCTGCTTGTGGGCCTTTACCGTACTCACAACCTCTACTAGGGTTGTTCACGAGTTTAGCCGAACTGACTGAGCCTTTGCTTACACTTGGCTTGAATTGAAAGTGAGACCTCAGTTCGGTTTGAATTTAAGGAAAAGAGCGAAAAAGTGTTGCTCGAACTCGCTAGGTTTATAACCGAGCAGCTCGGTTCTACTCGGTTTTGCTGAAGAATTCTAATTTAAACGTCACCATTTTCGCTTGTCATTCATTCAAGATACGTAATAAGTTCAAAAAAATACAAAAAAAAATTAAATTAAATTCCATAAGTAGTAATGCAAATTGTTTCATTCTAATTTAAATCTTATCTTTCAATCCTCATACATCTTTAATAAAATGTTACATACAATTTTTCATGCATCTAGAACAAAATAGAACTATAATGTTTTTGTTGATCGATTAAGTGTTTTGGTTAGGTAAAGAAAAGTATTTTGGTCTTCGGAGTGAAGCGCTTTTCCAGTTTTTTTTAATATAGTAAGTGTTATGCGAGGGTAGGGATTAAGACCGATAAGGGACGTAGGATTGCCCTTAACCGTCCGAAAGGCTGAAATAGCTTTCTCAGGAGCCTATGGGAGGAAAAGTGTTTTGGTCTTTAGACCAAGAATGTAAGGTTTTAAATTTGGACTACAATTTTTAATGACTAGTGATCGTAATTTATGCCAATAAACATAATTTGTTACCCACTAAAATAACATACACACATATAGATATATATATATATATTAATCCTATATATATGGGTACCTTCATTTGAGAACTCACTTTTTGAAAAAAAACTAAGTGAGAACCGCTTTAACTGTTATATTTTTTATTATCTAAATTGACAAAAATCCTTGTTAACTTACTAGTTTTAAGATTTATTTATAAAAAATATGATTTGTAAAGTTTTTTGTTGAAATGCATATATGCACCCAGGTTATATATGCAAATATGCACACATTTAGTTTTTAATAAAAAACCGAGGAGAGGTAATAAAATTCAAGAAACAATGATACAATACTAATAAATCATCTTCTTTTTACCTTGTCACTGTTATTAAAGCGATATGTGCGCATCTTATATGGTTCTCACTGGTTCTTTCCAAATACATGGTTCTCATTTGAAGGTAATATATATTATAAATATATTCGAGGCGAACCATCATTCTCTTTTAGGAAGTATATAAACTTGTATAAAAAATGCATTATTTAATTGAAAGAGTTACATAATATACACTATTTAATAAGATACGACGTCAGTTAATGTTATATATAGGAACTTCTGGTTTTAGTTATTCGTGTATTCTATAATTAGACATATTAAACAATAAGTTTTTTTCTAGAACCATAAATTGTATCATGGACTAATTTATACAATGAATGTAACCATAAATACACACTATTGTCATATTATTTGTTTTCGTATAACTTGAAAACATCTTCATATCTTTATATTCTAATAAATAAGGATCTAAGAGTAGATATGTCAACTAATTAAGCCATCAATGTAATATTTGATGCTGTCAATCCCACATCTTCATATCTTCTTTGGAGTTTCGAAATCAACTATGATACTTGGTACCTCTTTTAGTGATTTGGGATCAATAAATTGAATTACTCCACCATATTTATGTAGGTAACCGATGTAACATCACACATCGATTAAGAGGAGAACAAAGTCTGCCTTATAAGGGGGTAGAAATTTTCCCTATCATGACGCATTTTAATATCGTGAGGGGTGACGTCTGAGGGCGTGTCGGCTACCAAAGCGGACAATATCATGGTGCAGTTACACTGAGCTGTTACAAATAGTATCACCGATGTGCCAGTGATGACGCTTGGCTCCTTAAGGCGGGTGGAATGTTGTCCGCATCGATTAGGAAGGACAACAAATATTGACTTATAAGGGGTGTAAAACATTCCCTACCATGACGCGTTTTAAAATGGTGAGAGACGGCGTCTGAAGGCGTGTTGGCTGCCAAAGCGGACAATATCATGGTTGCGGTTACACTGGGCTGTTACATCCAATGCGTTCATCGTTTCTATGGATATTAAGTTGTTAACTTTGTATTTTTAACTTAATAATCATCTCGAACGCATTTACTTTGATATGTATTTGTTTTGTAGGCGTTGAGCTAAATGATGATTATCAACTCTTTAATGAATATTGGCTAGCACATGAATAAAAAAAGATCAAGAAACGAATAAATATGTAAAGTTGGGAAAAGATAGTAAGCTTACGACCTTTAAGACGTAAGCTTATGTCCTTTCATGTTTGCTTCACTTTGCACATTTTGAGAACATAAGGCATAAGCTTACATCATTTTTCACCAGAAGGTCATAAGCCTACACACAAAAGGATGTAATGTATGTCTATGGCTGAAACCTATTTTTAATTTGGATTTTTAAGAGTGTTTAAAGGGTTTTAAGATTCTTTACAAACCATAACTTCATATCCAACCTCCAAGACGTTTTTGGACAAAAATTTGTAAGGTTCCACCTCTCCTTACATCGTTTCATCATCAATCAAGCAATCCTACATCAAATTTGAAGATCTTCTCGTGATCATGATCGGCTAACTCGTTTGTAGTTGTTTCCGGGTGAAAGATTCTTACAAGATATATATTTGGTTCGTGTGCTTAGGTTATTTTCTATTAGATGTTCTAAGTTGAATGTTGTGATCTTGATATTGTTTGTATTGTTACTAAACTAATTGTTTGGTTTTTTATTTTCATTCTCTACTCATAATAATTAATAACTATTTTTGCAATTGATTTACAATTACATAGAAATCATATTTTCATGATTAAAACCTAAGTGAATGAACTTGACATTATCTTTGAATCTGAATTCCGGGATCAACTACATCTTTAATTGAAAGTTAACATGTTTTTAAAAGTTATTTGTTTTCAATTTGCTAATCAACTCAAATCAAAGTTCAAGATTTACATTCATGCAATTACTCTATTTCTTTATTTAAATTCAATAATCAATTAGTTAACTTAAGCATTAGCCACCATTCTTTGTGGATCCGACACTTTACTTATCTCTACTATTAAGGTTGAATAGAAACTTTATTTACTTTATTTTTTACTGACCAAACGACCTCAGTCAGTAAAATCAATAGGATAAGAAACGTGAATTTTTTATATCAATATTATACGCGTTTTAAAGATTTAAAAATGATCGAGACGAACCTCCGCTGCAATTGAAGCTTTGGGAGATACCCCACTAGACGCTTATAAGTGCCTATTAATGGGGCATGCCGAAGCATCAAAGTCGATTATTGCATTGCACCTGTTGAATACACTAGTTTTATCGCGGCGCCTATCGCGGTTCTAAAAAACTAACTTAATATAAACGATATAAATATTATTATTGTTGTATTTAAAATATTATGAAGCAAATCTACTGGAAAACTAATGCGAATATATTGAAATAAAATATGTAACGTGAAAATTTTGTTTTAAAAAGATTTCAGCTCAATATATTTTAGCGTGTGCCCTCTGACAACAATGAAAATGTTAACAATCATTTTATTTATTTTTGATTTATGACAACTTCAAATAAAAAAAATTCGTACACTTTAACCGTCTGTACCATTTTTTATATTCGTACACTTAAAAAAAATATGTTTTTGAAAATAACTTTTAAAGAAATGATAAAGAGAGAATATTAACATCTTACAAGAAGACAAAAAAGAGAGAATAAAAATAAATATTGTATCAAATATAAACGTTTTATTAAATATTAAAACAATAGATTAGTTTAAGAATACTAATATTTGCAGTAATGATGGTATAAATTAGGTTCAATTACAAAGTCTAAATTTCCTAGAAAGTCTAAGAAGGAATTTGGACCATTAGATTTAATATTAAATGAAGATCAATGACTTATAAACACAAGGTGGCATAACTTTTACTTAAAACGAGCGTATATTAGGCCAAGAATATATTAGTCTTGTCTCACTTTCAAATTTTCACCCTCTTTTTTAAGCGTTCATAACTTTTACATACGACAATATTTTTTAATAAAAATTACACCAAAAAAACGAGCGTTTTTTTGTCTTCAAAACACATATAATATTGATATATTTTCATCAGGTCATTGTGTTATATTTTCATCAGGTCATTGTGTTATTTCAGATCATTGTGTTATTTCATTAGGTTATTGTGTTATGACACAATAATCTGAAGAAATAACACAATGAGTTGACAAATAACACAACAAGCGAAAAACGTGGAAAAAAAATTATTTTTTATATATGAATATTATACGCGTTTTAAAGATAAGAAAATGCCTGTTTTTATGGTGCAATTTTTTTAAAAAAATAATATCGTATGTAAAAGTTATGGACGTTATAAAAAATGGGGTGAAACTTAAAATATAGAGACATTACCATCTTTACCCTTTCTTCTAATTTTAAGGGAGTGCCACATGTCATCATCTCATAGCTTCTTAGACTTTCTAGAAAAATTAGACTTTGTAGTATAACTTCACTGTATATCGACCTATCACTATTGAAGATTTAAAGTACTTAAAAATAAATAATAACATGACATATACATGCAGGATTAGCTTTTATATAACTGACGAATATTCAATTCGGTGAACATTAATAGGAAATATTCATATAATATATTTTAAGCATAGTTTATAAAATTATGATAGTTTAGAACTTTAGAAGTGGCATACAAAATTTTGAGAACATTAATTTAAAAGTTAAAAGTGAAGCAAATAATACTAAATATTTTTGTATCAAACATTATTTGAGACAATTGTGAAGGAAGTGTGACTTAAAAGGTAGATGGGTGGTTGTGTGCTTGATTGGTTTTAAATTTGAAACTACTACTTTACCTCCAAATATCATACATGGCAATTCAAAAATTGATATGGAGTCATTTTCCCTCAATAAGTTATAGTAACTTAATATATGCATTATTGATGTATTAAAATCCCAAAAATAAATCAATCACGATAACGTAGATCCAAACAATATTTAAATAAACTTATAACTTTTTATATCAAAATAAATATAAATTTGTTTATTATACTTCATCCGTCTCAATTTAAGTGTTATGAGACCTACAACATATAGTTTAATAAAAGTGGATTATTATATATTTTTAACCTATAAAATGACAATTTCATTAAAGTCTTTTGTCTTTTAGTCATAAAGTAGTTTTTGTATTAAATAATTAAAGGTAAAATTGAAAATTATACTTTTATATTTGGAATGGACATTTAAATTGAGATAACAATAAAATGAAAAATAAACATTTAAATCAATGAACGGAGGGAGTAATATTAAACAAAAATGAATTATAAATACTTTTAGCACACGTAAAGCTATACAATTTTCATACACTATATGCTTGTGGTGGAACATTCGTGTGCTACTATACGGACATTGTTCTCGAACGAAAGTTGATAAGAGTGCAAGCAGGTCTAAAGGTACGAAACGTAGGATTGTCGACGACCAACAAGTTTGGACTTCTGGTTAGCGCGATTGACTAGGTTTGTGTTAGAATAAATATATGAAGGATAAAAAAACTCATGACACTACAAGAGTAATAAGAAGTAAATCATCATATATATGACTAAAACCTGATAAGCAAGTTGTACTAATCTTAATTGGGAGTTCAACAAAAAAAATTTACTTCATGCAACACATATGATGTGCTATAGATTTAAATATAAAAGTAAGTAGTTTAACTATTAAAGATTTCAACAAATAGTTTTATAGCGTAAACAATATTATCAAACGTAGCTTATGTCACTGAACCACTGACCTTAACGTTAATCAAAAGTGTAAGTGTTTGACGTGTTTCGCACTCCAAAAATTACCGTAGTTGACCCACAAGGATAATGTTACCGTCCTTTTCCACCTGTTGACGGTTGACCACTTGAGTTGACCATCACTAGCAACCTAACTAAGTAGAGGTTAGAATAGGTAATGGTTAGATTGGATGATTATTGAGGCAGATTGAATAATCCATTTGAACTGGCCCATGGAAGACAGATAATGAAGGCCCATTGATTTGACTCATGTTTCCATTTTCCAACAATATGTTTCTTTCTTGTAGTCACGTAAAATTGGACCTTACAACACTATAAAATTTTAAGCACGAATTGTTTGCATCATCCGAATGATGTTTAAGGTTTGTAAGCCTACTCTCATCGATGAATTTGTGTTGGGTTGAAACACTTAAAAAGACCCCTTAAAGATGCATGATCCAGACATCCAGTTAAGACATCCAATCAATCGCTCATAAAGGCAGTTCAAGTTTTGTATAAGATTGAGTGACACTTGTCACCCTATATCATTTGACATTTTTTTATTTCATTTTTCTTTTATATTTTATTCTAATTGTTTTTTATACCTAATCTTCTATATAATATAGCAAAATCATATTTGCTTACTTGGCATCATTTGAGATCCATTTGCTTAGTTGGCATTATTTGAGAGATTCTCTCAAAATTAATAATATTGTTATATTTAAAAATTATGTATGTATCTATAATATTATAATAATATTAATTTTCATTTGATCCCCTAATATTTAGCAAAGTATTTAAAAAATTAAGACTTTACATTTTTATCCTCTCCTACTAAGGGTGTGTTTGGGCAAGGTTATATTTATTAGGGTATAAAAATAAAACTTAGAGATAAAATTACTAATAACATACAATTAAATACATAATTATTTTTTAAAATATACAAAACTTTTTATACGACATTGTTTTAACAAAAATTACACCATAAAACCGAACGTCTAATTCTCTTTAATTTGATTATAATATTGTTATACCAAACAACAAAATTTTACATAAATTTTATGTTTCAGGTTTACCACAGGTTTATCTCAAAACTGATTGGAATCGTTCATGTCCATAAATATCCTTAAAATCATCACATGAGTGTTATGCCCCGAGCGTAGCGCGGGCACTAACCTAGTAAATAATATAAGTATAGAAAATACCATAATAAAAATAAGTATAGAAACATGCCACGAATCTTTATTAGTAACTATTTAATAATTATATTTTATATTTAATCCATGTAATACTTAAGTTTGTAGACTTTCATTAAAATAAAATAAAAATATATAGTTTATATGGTTATTGGATTTTAATAATTCGAACCTTTATATATTGGCCGCTATTAATCTTAACTTAAAAAATTCTTTGTGGCAATCATAGCTTGTAACTTATTTTCCTACAATGATATGCCGTAAAAGTTAACTTAACGCCGCTAATTTTTTTTCGAATTTCTGACTGTTGTTTTAGCGATTCTGATCGGGATGACGATACGAGTTTATTGATGTAAAACTTACCTTGAGCCGATCCTCGAAAATCTGACTGTTAAAAAGATTTGATTTTTTTTAAATCCAACCATCAAAAGGAGGCTGCTTTATAAGTTTTAATGAAGCATATGAGTTGAATTGAAAATCAAGTGTAACGGTTAAAAAAATAATCATTCGTGGACAAGTAAACACACGAGCTCTACAGCCCGCCCCCAACCCCATGCTTAATTGAAAATCAAGTGTAACGGTTAAAAAAATAATCATTCGTGGACAAGTAAACACACAAGCTCTACAGCCCGCCCCCAACCCCATGCTTAACTCACCGCCACAAAGGGGTGACGTTTTCATCCACTCGCCAAGCTCGCTGCTCTAAAAGGTATTATTTTACAATGGACACTTACATATCTCTCTTTCCTAAGATTATTTATTACACATTTACCTATTTCTTAAATTCAATTACATATTTTCCCTTTCTAAACAACATGCATTACATATTTACCCATTTTCTTTAAAATAACTTTATGAATTACCATATTACCTTGATGATCTTATTAAATGTAATTTTATTTATTTTTTAACCACTATTAATTTGTTTTTTCAACCACTTTTTTTATAGTTACCGTTTTATATTCTTGTCGATTATTATCCAAGCAAGCTACGGAACCCACAATCCAATAAAATATCATTAAATCCAAACAAATTCAATAATGCCAAATAAAATGGTTTGAATCGAGCAAAGAATCAAAATTACAAAACCCAATACCACTTGGATCATCATCCAAAAATCATAGAAGAAGAATAAGAGCTACGTTGTATGCGTTCGTTTGGAGAAATTCAAAACCGAACAACACAAAGAAGGTGACTTTTGATTCTCAATGTGTATTTGGTTCTACGGTTTGTGTAAAAAAAGAGTAAAAATTTCATATGCCAAAGGGGATATATATAATTAAATTTTAGATTTGGGTAAGCATGTAATTGATATGCTTAGAAACGGGAAATATGTAAAAATTTCATTATTTTACAAATAGTCCAACGACGTTATCAAGATATGATCAAATAGGCTGCTAGTGTGTTGTGTTTTGTTTAAATAAAGAAATGATTAAAGAAAAGAAACAAAGAGTTAAAACCGATGACAACAACAAAACCATGGAAACAAATCAATTAAACAGAATGAAAACCAGAAACCGCCGCCACACAGTTTTGTTTGTTCACGACACCTGTCTGTCTGTGTGTAAACAAACGCCAGGCCACCACTATAAACATTCAAAAATATATGTAGAGATTTGAAGTGAATCAAACATACAGATACAAATATTGTTGTTAATTAAATGACGATGGCAATTAGGGAAGAAGGAAGAAAGATACTAGTGGCAGTTGATGAAGGAGAAGAGAGCAGTTACGCACTCTCATGGTGCTTAAAAAACATCATCGTCACACAAGACACAATCATCCTCTTGTATGTTAAACCACCCCCCGTTGCCTACGCAGCTCTCGACGGAACAGGTACCAACACACGCAAACCATTACTACTTTTTGACTTGTAACGAAAAACAAATTCACTCTTAATTAGTTATATAAAGTAGGTGCTGATTGAAGACATATATATATATATGTGTGTGTATGATCGATCAGGATACTTGTTTTCTCAAGATATAATTGCCACCATGGATAAGTATAGGAACGATGTAGCTCAAACTGTCATTCACAAAGCCAACAAGCTTTGTAAAGATCTTCAACAAGCTGTAAGTTTTGTTTTATTTTTTATTTTTTTTTTGCTTTTGTGGCGGGCCTGAAAAATATATTGGTTTGATTTTTCCTTTGGTAAAAAAATACATCATGTTGAAATCGACTCGGTTCTAAAAAAATCCCAGAATTTACAAGTTATTACACAAAAGTGTCATCTTCTATAATGAACACTGCTGTTTTTAGAAACCAACCTCACACAAAATGACACAACTTCCAAACAATACTCTTGTTTTTTTAAATTAATTTATTGATTTAAAATCTTTAATGTCACAAAAGTCATCTAACTACACACTAAAGATGTCCAACTTTTATGCGTAACTAGAGATACGAAAGTCATATAATTTTTATGAAACGAGATATTTTGATAAGCTTTAGTCAATAGAGACATTTCGGTAAAGATTTAGGTCAAAAAGGACATTACGAGAATTTCGGATTTCCCCATTAAGAAAAGGTTCTAAATGTTCCAAATTATATGTTAAATGAAAAATTAGAAAAATAAAATTTAGAGTTGCCTAGAAACCAAACCAAATCAAGTTCAAAATCCTTATAGAAACCAATATGGTTTCATCTAGAAACAGAAAAAAATGTGAGCAATGTTTAACTGGTGAAAGTGATTTGGCAAATTGGATTGTGTGTAGGTGAAGGTGGAGACAAGGGTGGACATCGGAGATCCACGAGACGTGATCTGCAATGTGGCCGAGAAGATGTGTGTTGACATGGTGGTGTTGGGCAGCCATGGGTACGGTTTGATCAAGAGGTAATTAATTAATTAATTAATTAATTAAGTGTGCCTGTTCATTATGATTTTTAGCATTTGGCCGGGTGGGTTTTGAAATTAATTTTGCAACTAATAATAATTTGTGAAACGTACTTTAGGGCGTTTCTTGGGAGTGTGAGCAATCACTGTGCACAAAATAGCAAGTGTCCAGTCTTGATAGTCAAGAGGCCCAAATATTCTGCTGCAACTTCTACTTCTTCAGTATGATGATGATTATGTGTAAATAATGAAGTTAGTATGACATTCACCTGCTTTGTTTATGGTTTAGACTTTAGTTGTTGCATGATGTTACTTGTTTTTGGTATTTTATCAAAGGTTTGTGGTTATTCTTGTCGGAAACAAAAGTCTTTACTTCATCCGTGATTCATGATATGTGATGTATATCGTATTCCATAGAATAGACTAATAGGCCGTCTGCCATCAGCACCTCCATCATGTGTTGCGCTGAGTAGAAATTAGCAAAGGGTTTGAGTTGGTGATAGGGATGGCAATGTGACGGGTATAGGTAATCCTATACTCGTACCTGTTTAGAAATAGGTGTTTCATAACCGTTGGGTATATGTTAGGTATTTACCCGTCAAGTATCGGGCATACCTACGGGTAATCAGGTATACCCATTAATAACATAAAACTTACCCGTCGGGCATACCCGTCTGATATTTAAATTACGTCATAATATCAAAATTAAATGACACTTCTAATTACATTGTATCATATTTAATAATACTTTAATTTATAAATAAATCTATACCTTCTAATAAAAGAGGTTTTTAGAGGGCACGTGTCATTCATTGGAGAGGGTGTTGAAATATTTTTCTTGCTAAAACTCATAATCTTTTATTTTAAGCTATGTATGAAAAGAAATCGAGAACATTAAATTATCCATAATCTTCCTCCAAATTCTCAATCAACCTTATTTATATCTCTAAAATCACTGTGAAAACATAACACAAACAACTGAAACAAATAACTTATTGAAATTTACAACCGAGACCCATGCATGCGACTCATACACTCGACCCGGTACATTTGAGTGCCATCGTGAATTTTGCCGGATATCTATCATCTGGATTATTTGTATGTTTGTTTTTCTTAATCTTTTTTAAATTGGTAGGATTTATAAGACACTCGGTTTAATAGCGTGCGATATCTAAATTTGTATTAATACTGTATTTGTAGTTTAAATATATTTGTTCAAGGCTCAAATTAGAGTATGAATACAATTTGTGTTTCTATTCATACGTATTTTATATAATGTGTAGCTTATTTTCAAATCTCTACTTTTTCGTAAAGTTTTAGAATTGTGTTGTTTATGATTCCACCTGTGTAACACATCGAGGCTTAATCTAGTTATAGTTATAAAACGAGATACATAATATATATTTTAGTTAACAATATACTCCCTCCATCTCATTTTAAATGTCTATCTTTTCTTTTTTGGTTGTCTCAATTTAAATGTTCATTACAAAAATAAAAGTCTAATTTTTAATTTTACCCATAATTATTGAACTAAAAAACTAATTTATGACTAAAACACAATTGACTTTAATAGCATTATTGTCATTTTATAAGTTGAAAATATATAATAATTATCTTTTTTAAACTTTGTGTTATGCGTCTCATGACACTTAAAATAGGACAGAGAGAATATTTAACTTAACATAAAATAAAGAACAATTAAGCAAACATAATATATAAATAAAAAAAATATTAACTTATTTTCGGGTATGTTAACGAGTAAACAAATATGACTAATCAGGTCGGGTAAACGGGTATATCAGGCAATCTCATACCCGTCTCATACCCGTCTCATACCCGTCTCATACCCGTGGATTTTTATATTTTAATCCCATCCCGTTTAACAATCTCAAATATCTCGAGTTTTGGGTTTCCTATCGGATTCAAGTTTGCTTGTCATCCGTAGTTAAAACGCATTTGCCCTTAAAAGTAAATGAGTAAAAGACTAAAGAGATAAGTCTCACCCCAAGTCCCCAACCGCCCTCTTGACAACAATTCAGAGTTTAAACGAAAAAAAAAACCTGGTGTGAGTTTTCACAGAAGCACTGATTCATTCATTCATTCAATCTTCCATCGAAACTTTCTTTGTTTCTGCTGATCAACAATCAAAACACAATCATAATTCAAACGTTTTACAATCCAAATCTGTAAGCATCTCACTTTCAATGATCTCACAAACAAACCCTAGTTTTCTTTGGTTGAGTAAGTCTGAATGAAATTTTGCAGGGATTTTGATGGAGCCATCATCTTCAGTGATAACGCCTGACGATGTATTGCAGACGTTGATGAACGACGGCACTATTGACACCTTGAGATTGAAAATCATTAATCAGCTCAAAGCCAATGTAACTTTTCTTCTTCTAATTCCCCCTCTTTCAACTTCATATTTATTCTAACAACAAAAAGTTCCACAGCTTGAAAAAAACATTCATTTCAACACACTTCTCTTAACTTAGGGTTTGTTCAACTGCTTTTTCTATGTTACATTTTATATCCCAAACAAATTATTGTTCATTACTTACATTGTATGATTTGATTTAAAAATTACAACAACACGATTAGGATTAGATGTCCTTGGTTATAAGCAAACTCTAACTATGGCATGAAGGTAGTTATTATGTTCAATTGTTCATATTCTATAACATTCTATTTTTCTTCCTTCCCTTTGTCACGTTTTGTATAATAGGCGGACACGGAGATGTTTCCATACCAAAAATGTTTTGTAATTACTCTCCAGCATTCTCATAAAGTAACCTGCAAAGTGAAAAGAATGAAGTGGCACAAAATAGAAACAATCAGTTTCATCGTGTATTTTTTTAAAGGTCAAAGTAAGGCTTGGTATTAAAAAGAATGAGTCTATTCGAAGCGTTAGGCCTCAACATTCTTGGCGTGAGGTGAGAGCCACATGTATGCGAGGCATTGTTCTATGTACCACCATTTATAATCTCTTCGTCCCTTTGGTTGTTTCTATGTATCACGTTCATGCAGTTGCTTGAAGGAAATTAAGGGTTAAAATAAGAAGTCTGTGTATCTTGCTTACTGAGAATGTGATTTGAAATGCTATGAATTTTAACCATCTCGAGGAAAGTTTTTAGCGTTTCATTTATTCGTTCGTAGGATCTCAATGTTGGTTTTTCTTGTATAGGAAGATTTAAAGAGCACCACTATAAAAATGATAGAGCAGAGCAAGGTTCTCAACACACCAGGGGCAGAGAAACAAACTAAAAGGGAACTGTTTGATGCTCTTCGGCAAGAACTTGAGTAAGATTATATAAAGCAGTTTGATTTTCTGAATCATAATTCATTTGAAGAATTGATAAGCTTTTCGTCAATATATTATTATTTGGAACTTGGAAGTTATATTCTATATTGTTGTTTACTTTATGCAGAACCCCTGTTCTTGAAAAGGCTTCTAAATCAGTTTGGGAGTTGATTTTAGACAGTAACGGATTAGGGAGAGAAATAAATGAAACAGTTGAAAAAGTGTTTTGTAGGCTAAGTGGTAGAGAACCTCCATTGTTTGCTCCCAATGGTGAACTAAAATCCGAAAAAGGAAAAGAGAAATTGGCTGAAAAAAGCAAAGGAAAAGAAAAAGAAATTCAAAATAAAAAAGATAATGTGGACCCTACACCACCAAAGAAAAGAAAGGTGGATGAGACGACGAACGCCAAAGACTCTGCTGAAGAAGTTGCAAAGTGATTCAAAGATGTTCTTTTAGCTATCAAAAGAACCCTAGGCAAGTGTTACTAACTACAAGTCTTTATTTTTTTGCTTTATTTGTTTCCCATGGTGTTTAGGGGGTATTTGGATGCCTGACTCTCGAAAGTTGTAATAGTTAGAATTTAAGATATTTGGTTGCTTGGTTTGCAAACTCTAGATTTTTAAGAAAATAGTTAGTAAAATCACCAAAAAGATATTATTGTGAAAAAAGGATGAACTTTTTGTGAATTTCAAGTAAAAGCGCCTTGAATTAGGACAGAAGAAGCATAAATAGGTCAAGTGTATCCTTTAGATTGCAACTAATATGTGACTGGTTGTCCAAATATGAGTATATGACCATTAAGATAATGAAGCTCCAAAACGTAAATTCAGACACCCCTTCGTCGGTGATAACTCTATTGATCGCCTACACTTCTGTGTATGACCGATATGGATATATTTGTAATTTCAATGGGTATTTAGCATTTCTTGATACCTCATTTTGCGACGACTAACTTGTTTGTGAAATTGAATGAAGTTGATGAAAAGAAAAACAACAGAAAGCTAGCTCCAGGTTTAGTTCCTATGTTAATAACATGTGATGGTTTGGTTAAAGCAGGGAACAAATCTGCATGGTCTTACAGTGGCTGGCCTCTGCAGGCAAATCTGGTGGTGACCTTTTGTGACACTCTAATGGTTGAAGTTGGACACGGTGCAATTCTGTTTGAGAGCTTGAGTTTATTTGAGGTGTAGTAAATTGTCTTCAGGACTTCAGATACTGTTTTTGGTTTCTGATGTTTGTAGTTTTTTACCAAACAAAGAAAAACCGACATAATATTATTTCTATGAAGATGATATAAAGAAACACTATATGCATTCTCGTCGACCTGAATTTCTGTTTTCTATCGATCTGCACTGCCATCTTGTGCCGCTCTCAAAAGTCAAAAGTACAAACGGCTTTTACCATGTGCTGCATTCTCGCTTCAACAGAACTAACTTCTTTTATCAAGATTTTGAGTCTGTAAATTCCGATGTTAAGTACCGTCTTCTTGTTCAAAGCATCAGTGTAATGTCTCTCTCACAGTTAAAAACTTAAAAATGGTCTTGTCTGAGATAACATCTTAAAAATTGGATGAGTCGTATATGTATATTACAAACATTAATTGATCATTTGATCTTATGATTCACAAGATCTTGGGTTTAAATGTGTCTGAACTTTATGTTTTAAATAGAAAAACTGATAGCAAGATACCCAAAAAACAACGTGAATCATTTTGGTGTGTGTATTGTACATTGCCAGCTTAACTTATGGTTTTGTTGATGATACACAAACAGCATCAGATGACAGGATTATTCATGTCCGATGTGATTTTAGCTGTGTAGATGGAGTGAAGTATGGCATGCGAGCAAAAGTAAATATACAGCATAACTTCGTGTCTCTCATAACTATAAACGTAAATATTCTTTAACATATACAATAATACGACTTTAATGATACTCTCATGTGAAGAAGATATATATGTTGTTTAACAAAGAAATTTTCAAAATCTTCATGTCACTTGCTTTACATTATATCCTCTGAACATAATGAAACTCTTCTTAAATTGAATGTTTGCGCTCGACGACTGCTAGAGGATATTGGTCACTGCACACTGGACTTTCTATTTTCTTAAATGGACAGATAATGTTCATGGGTCGTCTAGCGCATACTAAAAAAATGACATGTTTCAATTTAACCATCTTGCCACATCCGCAAGTTGTTTTCCTTATATTCTGTACAAGGGAAATGACATTCAGTATATGATATACTGTATATCCATCCATATATCAAATTGATGTAATGAGAACTAACAAACCAAAATGCAAAACATTAGGTATGTTTTTCTTTATAATGTAACTATGAAAAAAAACAATAATCATGTGTTAAATCTTGTCCTGGTGAGATTTCAAAATTTAAAAGATTCAACAGCAAATCTGTTTTTGTTTCACCAGTGGGTTAGTCAGAATCAGCTTTAACAAGCAGGGAAATGGACTTTGGAGCCAAATTAATGATAAGGTGAGTTTTATTTTTCATGTTCAAAAACCAAATCAAATATTTGATTGTAGTCATCTACAAAGTGGACATCAAGACCTTCTTTCACGTTCTCTGCCAGCTCATCAAAGTCTCTTTTATTAGCTAAAGGGAATATTATAGTTTTCACGCCGCTTCGTCTTGCGGCTATGGTTTTCTCCTTCACCTGTATATGTTTACACACCAAGACATATAAATACAAATCAGAAAGCCAACTAAAAATGAATATGACATGCACCAAAGATAATTTGAAACGTTTTTAAAACATAGTACTAAAGGTCAAAATGAACGGGTCCGTGGGTTGAGTATTGGGTAAAAAAAGTTGGGTTCAAACTTGCTGCATGTTAATTATACAAGTTAAGCCCAAGCCGTATCAGTGTTTTTTTAGTCCAGTTCCTAAAAGATATAAAGATAGATGGCATGTTAACTGTGATTACACACACCATATTATTATAAAACAATCTAAGTCTTTTAATAAAATGAAACGGAAACATTTATTAAAAACACTTTCAATGCCTTCCACCCGTTCCATTATGGCTATATTTTTATTTCACTCGACAGCCCAAATTCACACTGATTGCCACCACTACAAAATACCATTTTTGCACCCCACAAAAATTACAACATAGCTTTTTGTGGCACGTTTAAGTAGAAAAAATATTAAGAAACATGGTAAGGTTTTAGGTCTAAAAGTTATAAAAGGGCATTTGGACTTGTTTCTGCAAATTTCATGGGCACAGTTATCTAACAATACAGCTAAAAGTTAAAGCAGGTAAAGAACACATACCCCACCAATTGGAAGAACCCGACCCGTTAGGGTGACTTCCCCAGTCATGGCTAGGTCCTTCTTGACATGCTTGTTCATTGCAAGTGAAAGCAAGGAAGTAATCATGGTGCAACCGGCGCTAGGTCCATCCTTAGGTGTAGCACCTGCAGGAACATGTAAATGAAGCTTGGAATTTGCAAAAAATGGGTTCTCGTGATCTTTTGCAGCCAATATTGCTCTTGCAACAGTGTGAGCAATTTGGGCACTTTCCTTCATGACATCACCGAGTTGACCTGTTAGATGAAGGGCTCCTTTCCCTTCACCTTGTTCAACCACTGTGGTCTCTATGTATAATGTGGATCCGCCCATCGCGGTCCAAGCCAGGCCCATCACAACTCCTAATGGTGTCTGGTCATACATGCGTTCAGCATGGAAAACCGGTTTTCCAACATAATCTGCAAGGTTTTTATCATCAACCAATACTTTTTCAGTTGCTTCAGGATCCTGGAATGACCATGTAATATATATAAGAAGTCATCAGAAATTTGGTGCTACAAATGTAATACTTAACAAATACCATTCGTATCATTTGTTGTTTACCGTTAAATCAGAAGTCTGATTTGTCTCAACTACTTCAGCTTCTTCTGTCGTCTCAGAATTGAGTTCACTCTTCTTTGACTCAGTTGCACCCTGAGCCGACTCAGTTTCTAAAACTGAAGATTCGTTTTGCGCTCCTTGTCGAACTAGTTGCAAAGCAATCTACAAAACAAGTTGACGAAAAGGCACAAAAATGCAGCATTAATTAAGTAAATGCAACGATATTGAAGTTAATATTATTAAAATTAAGGCAGCAAACCTTGCGGTAAATTTTCTCGATTTGTTTTTGAAGACTACGAACCCCTGCTTCTCTGCAATAATTTTCTATTAAAGAAAGGAGAGCTGAATCTGTCACTTCAACCTGAAAAATCAAAAAGGGGTTAACTTGTTCATTGTCACACATTAAAACTGCAAACTTTAGAAGATAACACTAATTTTTCAGTAACACATACTAAAGAACTGAAGTTTAGTTATTAGAGTTGCAAATGAAAATAATACGCTTCAACCTTTCAAGATGACAACATAAATTCCTTTTGTTTCTCTAAGAAGATATACAAAATAAATAAAATAATTATGTCAACAACTATCATTGAACCAGCACAAGATTAGAACGTTCAATTTATTATTTTAAATACTTTTTCCCTCAAACAATAATGTTAAAACTTATACAAATTGCATAAAACCAATTTTGAAAAAGGATTCTTTTCATTAAGCTAGGATAAAATGATACAAAAATAATACCTGGTTTCCTGTAACTTTTACATAATACTTTGAAGCTACATTTGTTCAAAATAAAGTAAATCTTCTTGGTGTGGGTTGTTTTACACTTCAAATTGTATCTAAAGCTTAAAAAAGTAACAAATCAAGATTCAACATGCGCATTTCAACAATTGAAAGAGGACTGATGAAAATTACGTTGTGTTTATTTATTAGAATTTAGTCTGAAAAATTAACAGTCATATTTCCAAAATCAATTAGAGAGAGAGAGAGAGAGATACCTGTTGAGGCTTGACACCACATGCATCACGAGTGTTTTTTTCTAAATAATCTCTAGCAATATGCATTTTTTCATCAGTAATATAACCAGCAATTGGAATTATCTCCATTCTGTCCAAAAGTGGAGCCGGTATAGTTTCCACTACATTTGCTGTGCATACAAACAAAACCTGCACCACAAATTTAGTAGTGTTTAAACTACTTGCTTATAAAATTAGAAATGCTTACACGAGAACTTTCATGTCAACAAAATGTGACTACTGACCTTTGACAAGTCAATTGGAACATCAAGGTAGTGATCTAAAAAGTTAGCATTTTGCTCTGGATCAAGCAGCTCCAACATAGCACTTGCAGGATCACCTGCATGTCCTCTTCCCAACTGCAACCAAGATTAGAAATGAAAAATAAGTAATTAAAGTTGTTTCCATATGCAATAAATAAATAGATAAGATCTAAACAATGAATCACGGTAGCCACTATAAAATTAAACTATACCTTGTCAATCTCATCAATAAGAACAAGAGGGTTTGCAGTTTCTACACTTTTCAGGCATTGGACCATTTTCCCAGGCATTGCGCCTATGTATGTACGGCGGTGTCCCTGGGGTAATTTAATGTTAATAAACAAATAATACTGCTCGTTAGAGGTGGAAATTTTGACCCATTTATTTATACAACGGAACTGGTTGTGTTGTGTTTTATCTCAAAACTGTGGATTTCTCAATAAAACTTGGCTACGATAGGAAAGAATCAAATAGGTTGAAAGTAGCCAACAGTCTTTTTAATAGGATAATCTACATGAAAGCCACCCATGTATTAACTTTGTTTCAACAAGGCCACCCATTCATAAAGACAAATTTATAGTTTCTCCCTAATAAATACTAGCTTTCATTTATACCAATTTAGATCAAACTTGTGATCAGAAACTGTAATAAGTAATGTGAAATGCCGACTATACGCTTCTTAGCAATGCATATTTCTCATGTTTGAAGTGATTTAATATTGTACAATTGGCAATTCACATTTTATTTTATATGTATTATTTAACTTATTAAAACTAGCAACATTGGTATAAATGAAAAAAAACACATTTAGGTGGCCTATAAAACCGTTTTTAATAAAATGGTGGCCTTGATGAAAAAAAAAACTGAATACTTGGGTGGCATCTGGATGTATTATCCATATTTTAATGCATACAGCCTCCTAAATTATTCAAATATATGTAGATTATCATTGCAATAGCTAACTATTTTTATTCTCGTATTAATCAATACAATAACTCATTTTCGTAAATGGTATTAAAAAAGGAACAAAAAAATTTGTATGTGTCATCCCAACCCGACCCATTTGACCAGCCCATCTTGTCCCCTACCCTTCTAATATTTAGATATACAATTGTGCTTAAAAAAATATTTCTTGACCTTGATTTCAGCAACATCAGACAATCCACCAACCGAAAACCTATAAAACTTTCTATTCAAAGCACGTGCAATTGAACGACCAATGCTAGTTTTGCCCACTCCGGGAGGACCAGAAAGGCAGATTATTTTTCCTGCAACAAAAAATACAAGTGACGTATTAAAGCTCGTTATTTCATGATTCATATGCATAAATATATAAGATGGGTGCAAATTACACCTAAGTTATATCATGATGATTTTCTTACATATTATCTCCATAAATAGCAACTTGCATACCATAGTTAAAAGATAGATATAAACAAACAAACCTTGTGATGTTCCTCTAAGTTTTCCCACGGCAATGAATTCGAGAATCCTTTCTTTAACATCAGTCAAACCATAATGATCCTCATCAAGAATTTGTTGTGCCCGTACAACATCAAAGTTTTCATCACTGAAATTAGTAAGCAAAAAACCTTAACATCAGAATCACAACCATTCCTACTTACAGATGAACAAAACCAATAAGCCTATGTAAGTAGCCAATGAACTATATACAGACTTCTTTAACAGAAAGTTCAATATTTGAATTAGTATACAAAATGCAGCATGGTATAACACATGGTCAAACACTTATCACCATGTTGTAAAAACAAAAGCACTTAGCTTCTTTTAAACAAATGCATAGTGACAATGAACACCATATCCTTCATAAAACACATGAAATTGAGATTTATGCCTTTAAAGCTTCACAGCATATGAATAAGAGTTCGTTTTAATTTGTGGGTATAACAATACAACACTTGATTGTTGATTGATCAAATTCAAAAGACTTCAACACACCTATAGTTACCCCATGGTAAGGCAGTCAACCAATCAAGATAGTTACGTGTAACGTTAAATTCACTTGAACTGGCTTCCAGGACTTGCAGTTTTTTCAGTTCTTCTTCAATAACTTGCAGCACATGAGGCGGTATTTTCTCCTTGTTTGGATCAATTCTATCCCTAAATTTATCTGCACCAAAGAAACAAAACGATTGCAGATTCATATACCAGAAAAAAAACATTCCGGTATATCCGATCAGAAAAAAAAATTAACTAGCAAAAGATTAATAACTAAAAAATAGCTATAGTGTATCTAAGTGTTACATGTATTCATAGCATATAAACTAAAACAAGAAACTTACCAGTGAGTGCTGTTTTGTCATCAGTCTCAAGCCCTAGTTCCTACAAAAAGATAACATGCATCGTACTAAATTAACTAAGGATTCATAACTTCATAACACAAAAAATGAGTAAAGAGCATAGTGCTAACATAAACTGCAGCAAAGCAATCAATATAACTACAATCATTGATAGAAGTTACCTTTTTGATAGCCTTGAACTGCTCATTTAACAAGTAACGGCGTTGTTCAGTACTTATTTTCTCTTCAATAGCTTTTGCTATGGATTCCTAGAAAGAACCAAAAACAACACTGAGATGGTATCGAGGACTAAAGAATTTTCCAAAATAAATATACAATAAGATGCTACAAGAATTACCTGAATCTTGTGTATCTCCATTTCTTTCTTTAATAACTCAAGACTGAGTCTTAGTCGTTTGTACACCTAACAATAATGTAAAAATGTGAGAGGATAGCAAATCTATTATTTATTTGTCACCAAATTGAAAATTTCAAGGTCGTTACCAAACATTCTTTTACAACATTAAGAGAGACTTACATCTAGCTCTTCTAGCACTTGTTGGCATTGTAATTTGTTGGAACCAGATATTGCAGCACCAAAGTCTGCTAATCGTGGATAGTTAAAGTCACCAATATGCTGCAGAAAATATAAGCAATTTTACCAAGAATGCAAATAAATAAATAAATATTCAGGAATATGTTTATTCTTCTTGATGAGATAGATTACAGGTATCACCGGATCACACAATAAAGAAGGAAAGATGACAGACTTCCAGCTAAACAATCATAGTATAACCATAAACAGATGTAAAATTACAGTCCTACTTATTTAGTTATTTATTGCATTATGAAATAAACCAAATAACTAAATGCCTATAAACAAACTGCAACAGCAAACTTCAAAACCTTTCATAGTTGGATAAAGAAGATAAAAACCAGTAAAATATGTGAAAATTAACAAAAATGGTGAGGCTCAAAATTTATGCTACTTTTTGTACAAAAATCTTACATAAAGTAGGCGAACCTTAGAGTTTTGTAGAATCATGCATCAATGATACACCTACGTTATAAAGAACATCACAAACTACAAGAAGAAAGATGACATAATTGTACATATCTCTAGAGCAATATTTCCAATCCAACCTAGTAATGCCATTAATGTTTCTCTATATTATAATATACTTTCGTTCTGTTTTTGGGTAGAAAAAATACAACTTATTGATTCATAGCCCAAAACTTATTAGACAAGATTGCACAATGATAGCAAGTATCAAGCTACTTCATACAAAATTGATAAAATAAAAGTCAAGTTCGTTATTCAAAAGTAGAGCAATTCAAGTTGAGACTAAAAAGCGCTAACCTGATTGTATGTTTGAACATGATCCCTCCAAAGAGAACTTGTCTTCAAAACATCTTTGAGGGTTGTTATGACCTCAAATGATGTTGCCTTGATCACATCATCATCCTTGTTGTATGGTGAATCCTGTAAGATATAAAAGATGAAATCAAAATATAAGAATTGTTGCATCAAAGAGTATGATATTAATGAAAACAGATTCCAGCATACTTTCACTTATTGAATCACTAAACAATTTAGGATAGGAGTGATATGAGTGAGTGATACCTTGAGATGATCCACTTTGACAGTAAGGGGGTCTTCACTGACCTGTATAAGATGCAATAAATTTAACCAGAGAGAAATAATCATAAAAATGAACTGATAAAGTAGGATATATCTCCAAATACAATGTGCCGATGTATTTTGGCTATAGGTGGAAATTCAAACCTTTTAACTTAAAACAGGTCAATTTTGAGTTGTGTTTTAGCTCAAATAAAAAAATAGCACAGAGGGGAACAGGTCAAAATGAGTTTAGAGTCATCAAAGTTCTACTTTTGGTGAAGTGAACCTCCAGAAAGTTTTTATTCAATGATTTTAAATTATTAATGTATTAACTATTAACATCGTTTTCATAATCACAATAAAGATTCTAAATATTTATAGATCTTTTTAAAGTTAACAAGACAGTGTTGCCGTGTCAGCAAACCCCAGTCCATTGCACCCAAAACATTTTCGACCCCCTACCGACCCATCCATCTTGGCACCTCTATATTTAACTGGCAGACATATAGAAACAAAGCTTCCACTCACCATCTCTGTTATGCGAAGCCGTCTATGACCGATAAGAACAACTTGGTCTCCTTGAATACTTGTAATCTACTTAAGAAGATCAAAAATCAATCATGAGTGATACACAAAAAATATACATGATTAACAACTTTACCACGATTACTTAACAAATTTTGCATCATAACAGGTACCTGAGCCAGTGTCCCAACTTCATGGAGGCGGTTAAGCAACTCTTTGCCCTTGAGCTCATAAATGTTTTTCTCTGCATCTGAACCAGTGACCTCGGATCCCGGATCATCTTTTACAAGAAATGCACCAGCATAAGGAGCCTGTCTCTTTCGACTTTCTACCAATGCTGCTAGCAGTTTTGGATCCTAAACAATAAAACAAACCATTAACCGCTTATACTACAAGTTAAAACTACACATAAAAGCATATTCATATGGAAACAAAACTTGATTAGCTGAACTTCAGTTATCAATAAAGCCCATTAAAATTATCATCCTTTAGCGTATGATGCATCATTTTATGAAGAGTTCCACTCCTAATGCAAGTATAACATGATCGACTGTTAGAGAAACGTACTTTGAAGATATCTCAAGAAAAAAAACTGTTTTAGCATGAATAGATGAAATCATAGAATTCTTCTCAAGGTGCAACTAGTTTATACTCTAAGATGGCTTTCTCTGAAAGTTGTGCGAATATCAAATACTTCTTTATCCTTTAGTTTTCTTTCTTCTAAGGGATCAATCACGGTTCTCGAATAGAAATTATATAGCGGAAAAATAAAGTATTCACAGGCTGCCAATTTGACAATAATAACAAAAACTGCAACTTAAAGTAGAAGTTGTATCCATATACCTTGACAGAAATTGGCATATAAAACCCCGGAAATAAAGGTCTGTGTGGCAATGGCAATGCAAACACCTGAAAATATGAAAAACATAGCATCATTTTCATAAAACCTGATCATATGAATCATACGAAAAAGGTGATGAAGAAGAATATAACCGTGAAGAAATCATCTGGTTTCTTAACAGCAGTAGGAACAATTGCCGCTGCAGATTTGGATTCAGCTTCTTCAACAGCAGACACTGTATCGGACTCAGACGCATCACTCGAATCCGTACAGAAAAAAACCCTATGGAGCAGCTTAGGGTTTTTATCGCCGAGAACAGAGCGCAATATTCCGTGAAAAGGCGAGCTCAGTTTAATCCCATGGCGTGAATGTGTGGTGAAACGAGGTTGTTGTTGTAAGAAGGAAGAAGACCTTAAAGCTTTCAACATAGGGAATTTGACGATGAAGAAATTGAAATGCTGTTGAAGGAAAAGAGTTGTTGGTTAATGTGAAATGGCCGCCATTGAAGAAGACGAATGAAGAAGCTAAGAGTGAGTGTTCAAATTTTTGACTTAAACCCCACTATAAACCCTCTTTATGGCTTATGCTTATGATCTTATCAACCATCACAATATGATTTTCAACTGGCCAGTGTCTCAACATTTCATCTTAATTTAGCTTTTTAAATTTAATTAATGTTGAAACCACTAATAAGAGATTACGATTTTAATCTCTTTTGTTCTCTCCTCGACCCTCTTAAATTAAAATGGATGTAAGTTTACATGTGGTTAGAACTTAGAAATGAAAAGAGGATGAAATTACTCAATTTTTGTTCACATCATCGGTTTCGATTATTTTAACTGGCTACATGATATGTGGTAATAGGGTCGGAAATCGTGTATAATGTTCATGTTAAGACACAAACATAAATCATGGATACATGTCACGATAACTTATCGTGTGCGTTTTCTCAAACACGAACCAGTTAATACTTGGTAAACATGATAAAACGAACATGCTAACACCCGGACAATATGAACCTCCTAATATCCAGATCATATGAACTTGTTAATGCATTCTTACGTTCCCACGAACAACAGTTATTTTAAGTAACATACAATTGATAAGATGAATTTACACGACTGGACGACGGCGGGAACCAGAGGTGACAGCACATCAATGGCAGCAGAAGGTGGGTGGACAACAGTGGAGACCTAGAGAGGCAGAGAGTAGTCAATGTGTGGATGTAAAAGTGGAGATTGTGTTAGGTTTTTTATACGTCGATGTGTGATGGTTTTGGTCTTAGGATGTTTATTTAGGTAGATATTTTAATTGTTCTAAAAAAACTTATTATGTACTAACGAGTACTTGACATGCGTTACGTGTTTAGACATGAAAATTAAAAGGAATATTCGCGTGTGCTTGTTTAGAACACGATACATGTTAAAGTCGTACAGAGAACCTATTTAAGGTCGTGTAAGTTCATGTATGTGTCTAAAAATGTTGGCATGTGTGGTAGCTTTTTATAGTCACACAGCCTCGAGTCATTTTTTATCACTTAGAGTCTTTAAAACCATATGGACATCACAACCACCGAGTAACAAGAATCATGAGAACAATTGCACAACTGAAAACAGTTGTACAATCATGCAATCGAAAACAAATGCACAATCACACAACCGAAAACTACCAGCTAATAAATCATAACTAAGTTAAAACATGTAGAGCAAGGATGAGAAGTGATGTTTGAATTTGCTATCTCTATCAAAAGTGACAGGTAATGGTAGTTAAAGATAATGATATTCAATTCCATGTGTTAATAACTTTCTCATTGATTTGTAATTTTCAATGTCGTATAAGTTTTACTAATAAGAATTATGTTAATCACTATTTCAAAACGATAAAATATTATATATAAGTTGTTTTTAAGAGATCTTTGCATTCGATCTTTTAAATAACTCAACTGAATACATGAGCAAAACATAATTTTTTTAACAGCAAACGTACCTTACTCAGTTACTCCTATCCCTACACCACTTATAACTAGTATACTTCATGTCGAAATTCGACATTGGGACCTCTCATCTACGAGGAAATAGTTTATACGAAGTGGGTCATTCCTTAAAGTTTATGTTTAATAACGACTAAATTTCAAACGCAACATTCTTCATAACCTTGAATTGGACTTCCTATTTAAAATATTTAGTTGGAATTAGCATCAAAACTTGTCATCATTTTTAAATAGTCACTTAAGTATTCGCTCAATGTGAAATATAGACCATCTTTAAGGAAAGTAGTCAATGATCATATGCATAAGAAGTCATTTAGGCAGACTTTTTTTTGGAGAAGCTTGTGTGTTCTCCATAAACCTAGTATTATTGACTAACATGAATTGTCATTATATCCTACCTGAATTTCACATGTAAACATTTGTAATCGTTTAACAATTTAACCTAAAAAATGACATCATAACAAGCTTTGCAGAAGCATGGGAATTTGGAGTTAGGCAACATCCTTTAGAATGGGTGAATGGATGTCAAATAAATAGTTCATGTGTATTATTTAGGGTAACAATTATCAGTCTATCCAAAGTTGCAGAGGAGCTGTTTCCTAATCGACATCGGTCAGCACCCCAGAACTAGAGAGCTGGTCTTTTTACTATCCAAAGTTGCTGAAGCCTCAAATGACGTGGGCATGTTTTGAGCAAGAAATGAACAATGGTGTATGACCAATAATATGAGTATTCCTAGCTAATGGTGTGAGTGGATCACCACCGTCAACTAAATATGATAAAGGTTCTGATTAGACGACGTGTACATGCAACGACAATGAATTATAGATAGGCATTAGGTTTATAAGACATACAACATTTTTCTATATACCCAATTGAGACGATCAACTCATTTAGCTACTAGTCTTGAAACAACATAATTTCATCTATGCTCTCTTTTATCGGTAATATCTAAGAAAACAAAAATAAATATCTTAATTTCTTTTAGAAGATTCTAATTTTGCATCTCATTTACAAAAATATATATAAAAGACACATGAATTGACATGTTCCGATGTTTTAAACTTTTTCAATTTATAATAATATAGTACCGTATATAATAAAAGTGTACGATTATATTAATTCTTTTTTTACAATAATCTATCATAATTATAAATTACACAAATAACTCAATGTTTGGGTTTGAACCCGAGCCCTCTAATATAAAAGGGCAATAATAAAATAAGGGGTTTTCTAATATGTGCCCTAAGGGCACATATAACATGTTTTTATTATGGTAAGTATTCTTACTAATTAGATAAATATTCTACTATTTACCATAATTACCAACAAAATCATGCTTTTATATTTAGTTTTTGTTGGTAAATATGGTAAGTAGTAGAATATTAATCTAATTGGTAAGAATACTTACCATATTAAAAGTTTGTTATTTGTGCCCTTAGGGCACATATTAGAAAATCCCATAAAATAATACCACTAATAACAATAACAATAAAGCATAAAACAAAATACACATGGTTAATAAAACATAAACAAAACAAAAGTATATTAACTTTTGAAACCTTTTAAAACAAACCATAATTCACTCTTATTAACCGCTTTTATCTGTATCATAATTTTTCTAACACTAACAGTTTGAGGCCTAAACTTATAAATTGTTTTAGACAATAAATTATTGACACCGGAAACTTTAAGAATATAAATAGTAATTTACTTACATAAAAAATAATCATGCCTTTCTATTAATGATTTGATTCTAACATAGACCATTCATAGAAACATTTATATTAAAAACATAAATCACAAAAATCAAATATTATATCAAAGATAACCCATAGTTAACGGCTAAAAATGGCTCAAAATCGTTATTGGCTTCTAATTCAATAATAAACATACATAGATACAATAAGTTTCATATTGACAATACATAAAATCTAACAAAAGCAAACAAATACTTAATAAACATAACAAGAAGTTTAGAAAGAACCCGATAATAATATGATCTATCAACAATAAATACCAACTTTAAATATGTAACCGCGTGCAGCGTGCTTTAATATCAATGTTTTTAAAATCAAATTGAACCGACGGACCTAACTAGTTGGATTAGAAACCAATCATAAAACGACCCATTACCCATTAATATCTATATAAACCGTTTTCGTTCAAACCATATGGTTAAACCGTTAAAATGGTGAACCGAGTGAATATGACAGGGTTGACCGAACGTATTATATAGTCTTATTTCATGTTCGAAATATCTTACAAAGTACAAACAACCAATTTGGACAAACTCATTTATACAATCTTCTTCGTAACGTTCAGTCGAAACACAAATCGAATATAATTAGCAATTATTGTTTGATTATTGCGTGGTAACGAATCGATACCTTGCCTCATATCCGTGAATGATCTTCAATTACTTCGATTCGTAGCAGTTTTAGGGTTATCATTTGAGACTGATCGTGATGGATCTTCAGAAGAAGAGATTTCAGTTACTTGGTTTTTGTATCGGCGTGATTGCTCTCAGTTTCACAGGTACTCTTTACATTCTTCAATTTCAATTTCTAGTAGATGTTTGTTCAACTTGTTGCTCTTGATTCATCGTATGAATTTAGGGAACTTGTATTGTGAACAGAAATTAGATCATTTAAAGTAGTAAGAAATTTCATATGTTAAGATCTGAAAAACGAGTCATATCATACCTACTGATTGCTAAGTTCTGAACTTGTATAAACTGTGTAAGATGTAAAAAGTGTAAGAAATATATGAACTTTGTAACACGGTTGCAAGTTTAGAGCTCATCCCCTTCATTGAACCATACTGCAATGTGAACAATGAACTTCTGAGTCCTGACTTTCACTTGACTGCCAACAACAATCTCATTCGCATATTCATTTCAGATTTAAACTAGATTTTGCTTACGGAGAAGGTACGTTTTCCTGTTTACGTTCATATCACCGTTGTAAGTGAAAATCAAAGTGCCTTTGGCAATGAAAGTGAAACTTCAAGACATTGGTATTTGGTTGAATTGTTGAGATGGATTACTATCGGACAATGGTTAGAGTTTTGATTTTCAAAATCCAATTGCCTTTTTAAAATTACAAAATGGATATTGCTTTTTAAAAGTTGGACGCCTGACTGTCTTTTGAGTCACTAGTTTGATCTTTGTGTATGGAATGACACTTAAAAACTTATGTGATGTTAATCGTCTAATTGTGTGGTTTGTATTGGACTCTATGTTGTCAGAAGCCCTCCAGGCGGGCGTTTATCCTTTTACTCTGTGTGTTTCATCAGTTGCTCCACTTTGAGCTTTAACAGCAGAAGTGTCAAAAACATTACGTTGCAACTTCGTAATTGTTGTGATTATTTTTTTACTGACAACGTGGTAATGTTGTACTATAAACCTAGCATTAGAAATAGGAAACAAACTTACTAGTGTAAGGAATCCGTAAGAACTTTGAACTTGAGAATGTATACTAATATTTGGAAGTCAAAGTACGACTCTGCTGCGCAATCGATTACAAAAGGGTAATTTTAGATGGAGCATATTTCGTAGAGGAAGTAAACATGTGAAAATCTTATGCTTTTACATTAAGTTTAAACATGCTTTAAGTCAATAAGCCATTAAAGTATTAAACATGCTTTTTAGGTATTAGTTTTTATACACTGGCTGATTCCATCTTTTTAAACAGTCTATAGATGCCACCTTTCTAGTTTCTATTCCTTGTTCCCACTGTAATGCATTAGATATGAAGGTCACTAGTACCTTAAACATGTTGTTTCCGTTAGTTCTCAATTTCGTTACGGCAGAGCTGAAAACCAGTTGGAACATATAGTTTTGATGATACATATTTTTCTAGCTGCATTTTTAATGAAAATATATGAGGGGGCAAGATAGATGGGTTGGGTGGGCTGTGTAATGGTTCAAAGTGGTCTATTCTTTACTAGTTTACTACTGGTGAAACAACCCAGGTTGGGTTGACCCACACTCACTTACACTTCCATTATTCTTTTAACTTATATAAATAATCAATACACTAATTATGATTACAACAATAATCTGAACTTAATTTAATTTAACGGTGTAAAATTATCATTAAACACCATGGGAGACTAGCAAGAAACTAGCACCGAATATCTACACAACACCAAAGCACCAAAGTCTGGACTTTATATGAAAACAATTTATGTGGTTTTATGCCTTGTAAGTAGCTTGGCCGACTTTCAACTCGTTTACCCTTTCCCCCCTTGGCTAAATTTGTAGATTTAACTTGTTTGAGATAACACATTAAGTAAATCCACTCATTCATTATTAAATAACTCAAAATTTCCACATGTATGAAAATTGGTCTCTGACAGTTTAATACTTTTCTTTGTTAGCTGAAAAGTTCAGACAAATAGTTGGAGAAACAGGTTCATCCCAGAGTGGGAAATTTACCATTTTCAACTGCTTCGATGGGGGTTCAGGAACAGTAGCATGCCTAGTAAAAGAAGGCGTTAAATTATATACATACAATATAAGAACACTCCATGTTGAGGTAGCAAGAAATAAGGCAATTGAAGCATCACTAGCAGATGCAATTTCACAAGGCATGGAACCCAAAACTGCTGCCAAAAAAGCCCAACAAGATGGAGCCAAAGCTGCCAAACAAGCAACCCGAAAAGCCAAACGGATCATAGGCCCGATCATTTCTTCTGGGTGGGATTTCTTTGAAGCCATTTATTATGGTGGCACAGTTACAGAAGGGTTTTTAAGGGGCACAGGAACATTATTCGGAACCTATTTTATAGGGTACTTAGGGGAAGAAAGATTTGGTAGACTCGGGTATTTGGTTGGAAGTCAATTTGGGAGTTGGATTGGCGGTAGGATGGGATTAATGGTGTATGATATTGTCAATGGTGTCCATTTCTTGATTTATTTTGGTCAAACAGAGGAGAATGTAGGAGAAACGGTTGAGTTTTTTCAATCTGGTCAAACCGAGGAAGATACAAGAGAACAAAATGATTATGGGGCTTCTATTCTTGAAACTGTTATGGGTCACGTGGGTTCATATATGTCTGAAACTTCTAAAGATATTAGTTCTGAGCCGGTTGAAGAGGCTGCCACCTACGAGCCGCCAGTTTATGAAAGCTACGAGCTTAATGAAGAACTTTGATGAGGTAAATTAAATGCAGTTCGCAGTTTAAGTACTTATTTTCTTATTTGAAATACTTGATAATTTGTGTAGAAAATGTAGAATGATTCTTAAACTCAGCAAATCTAGAGACCATTTGTTTCTATATATGCTTGATATGTCCTAATGCTCTTATATCAGTTTTCCCTATTCGGTTGTTCCTTTCGTTTATAAAAATCATACATATATCAAAGTGTTTTTACGGACTTAATGGGGTTTGGCTACATGCAACGTAGGCGTCACGTAAGTGGGGTGAGTGAGTAAAAAGATTATAAGCTAGTTGAAGATATCAAGTTCTCCTTTCTATAGATCTCTATAAAATTCTCATAAACGTAGCAATAAAAGGTATGTGTGTATGTTGCGTATCTAGTTATACATGGTTCTACTTTCATATATATTTTCTAGATCAAGATGGGTAGATGTTTGAAGGTTTAAGTCTATTACAAACAAATGTCTAGATTTATAATGATATCTGAATTAGTGTGGTAAAAAAATAAAAGTATTTATTTTATACAAACTAAAAAACAATGGTGTTTTTATAACTAAGTACCCTTTGGTATCATTGAAGGCATGGTCGCTAAATAAATATATTATTATAGTAGACGTACGTTAAATAGTATTTTTTATTGGTCCTACTTTTATTATGCATCGTCCATCCCAAAGTCAATATGCGATGCTTGGCTTCTTCATAGAATTCACTTTTGATTTTTGTTTTTTTATATTTTAATGTGAGACGATAATATATTAAAATAAAAAATAACATAAAAATCCCTAATTTCATTTCTTTAATATACGAGACACGTACACATATCCTTATATAATATAGCAAAACAAAAAAATCCTATGTGGCATTTTTTCATAGCTTTTAGTTTATGTGGCATTATTTGAGAGATTATCTCACAATAATGATTTTTTAATTTAAAATATGTATATAAAATTTATTATAATAAAACTAATTACATTTTTTGTCCCCTAATATTTTGAAGAATTCTGAAAAATTTAAGAGTATTTATATTTTTAACCCTTTACTACAAGGGGTGTACATGAGTCGGTTTATATTTGATAGGGTTTAAAAATGAAACTTATGGATAAAGTTAATAATAACATACAATTAAAAACCTCAATGTTTTATAAATATACATAACATTTTTATATGATTTTTTTTTAAAAAAATAAACTATACCATAAAACTAAACACTTTATTCACTTTAATTTGAGTATAATATTGCTATACTAAAAATCTAATTTTTAAAAATATATCATGTTTCCGTTTTATCACGGTTTTGTCTCAAAACTAAATGGAACATTCATGAACATTCTTAAAAGCATCACTTGAATTGTGTTCCCGAGCGTAGCGCGGGCACTAAACTAGTATGATATATATGAGAATTTTACTTGTTTTTTTGTTGGTTTTTGATGTACACATATATGATATATAGATTAAGGTTCATGATAAACCACTATATTATTACTAGCAGAAAATGAACAAAGTTGAATCATTTATTTAGTTTATTTATCAATGGATTATATATATTAAAAAAAAGTTCGTTTTACATACAAATGAGTCTGTTTACGCACACAAAAAATATCAAACTTGTATCTCCAAATGTCATTTTAATTTTAACCATTTACAAAATGAACCTACAATGTTTAGATTATATATATAAACAAAATTTGCCAACGTAATAAATTTAAGCTATTTGGGCTTTAATTTTTGGAGGGAAATTGAGTGAAAGTTTTCTCATGAGTTGATTAAGTCAAGAATTTGTAATTAGTATCATATCTAAAAAAACATTTACAAATACTTAATTAATTTAATTGTTATAGTTTTTTTAATATTTCATTTAACATGTGTGTAACATACGAGTATTAAACCTAGTATAATATAATAAAGCTGACTAAGTCGTGCCGTAAGGCCATAAGGAGACATTCTCCAAACGGGACATTTTTAAGTTGCTAAAGTAGGTTGGGTAACATATCGACCATATGAGTACTCCCAGATACAAATCAGGGCAACAAAAGTGGAGCATACAATGATGCTGCCCGCTTTCATTTTGTGTAAGTATTCGACAGAGGAAGGCTAGGGTTGTGAAGGTAATATTGGCACGTTCTGCTTCTTATCTAGAGATCGAGGGGCCTTGAAATCCTTTTTATGCGCTCATGTGTCGGCTTGTGGCAGCTGGTATAGATGAAGAAAGGCGGACCACTTGAACTTGACATGTTCTCCTAATAGGTGGCAAAGCGAATAGAAAAGCACGAATGTGAGCCACCTGCACGGAAACTTGCATGTGTGGTTCTGACCGGGACCCCGGTCTACTGTACTAATTTTTGTAGGCCCCTACAGTTTTTGAGAGAAAAAGCGATTTTTTTTATAAATAGAAGTTTGAGAGGTAAACGAGGGAAACATGAGTTGACTGAGTCAAGAAATCATGATTAATATTATATCTGAAAAATATTTACAAATTCTTAAATACTAAATATTTTTAAATAGCTACTTAAATATAATGATTATAATTTATTTAAATATTTGATATAAACCATGCATGTATAAGATACAAGTATTAAATGTAGTGTGTATATATATTTTAATTTAGGAGACATGAATTAATCTTATGCGCTAAGATTTCCTTGTTTAGAATTATTTTAAAGTTGAAAAATAATTAATATATGCATTTAATTTGTAGCAATATTGTGCATGGATCCCACTTAAGAAAATAAAAATGCTTACGTCCAACAACTTACAGTTAGTTTTATTGATCGTTGGATCCGTCTAGCAGCTAGCTAATCTATTGTTAGACGTTTCAATCAAATGTTACTGTTTTTATATACATCCAAGTAATAAGAATATGGGGTTCATCAAAGCTGACAAAAAGGGTGTATCGATCTAGCTTAATTAATTCTGTATAGTAATTAACTATCACATATAATACAAGAAAACTATAGTTTTGATGTCGATCGCATATTCATTCGAGTAACGTACATGGATAATATATATAAAATCAACATGAAGACAATTAAGTATGTGACAACCCCTAAAAGCTAGCTAGCTAGCTTGTGTAACATATACGAAAAATACATCATCTGAAAATTTCAAGGAAATTTCAAACTTCCACGGCTAAACCACTACCGATCTCCACATATATCGATCTATATTAAATTCTTTAAAAAATAATTAAGTACTGGTCGATCTCTTAACACAAATCAATTAATATACGACTCAGATCAAAATGGTGACGTACGATATCATATTTAAAGGGAAACAAGAAGACGATTCAAATAAGATTGTTAAAGAAAATATGTTTTTTGTTGGACATATATACGTACATCGATCCTTAACACTTATGCGCGTCAAAATAAATGTTGTTGTTTTTCGGACATATATACTCACATACACTTAATACGGCGATACTTCTTTCATACTCAGTTTGTACATTATAAGATTTTAATGCATGATCGACTCGCAAGAGATTGATTTAGTGAGTTATAACAAGTCGTGCATGTGAGAGAAAAATATGATACTATGCTTGAACTCATGACCTGAGGTGTTAAGAGGGTTAAGGAGCAAGCAGTGTGTATATATTATGAGATTGATACAATTACAATAGTCGTTCTTCTAATTTGTCCAACTTAACTAACAACGTGGACGATTACAATGGTGTGTTTAATTACAAAAGAGCGTCTAAAACTACTTATAATTTAATGTATGTATACATGCATTATACCCGATCACTTCTAAAATACATGTAATTAAGACACTATACTTTCTTTGCACGCATCTCACATAAAAATAACTACGATGCGGGCTTATATAGTTTATGATCGAATAATTAAGGAAAAGTATAAAGAATGATATGGATCCAATTGTTATATGTTTTTATGCTTTTCTTATGTTAAAGATATAAAAATCGTCATATATAAGAACCACTACAAGAAATATGACTTTTGGCGACGACACTTGTCGTCGCCAATAGCTAGTTATGTCGTCGCTAAAACCATATGTACAATTGTACATAATAGGCTCAGTAGGCCCGATATGAGTATAATAGACCCGATATGTACCTAATAGGCCCAATAAATGAGTATAATAGGCCCGATATCTTTTGGCGACGACATGTCGTCGCCAAAGTCGCCACTAATAAATGAGTAATTTGACTTTTTCAGTCTTCCTTTATTATTAAAGAAAATAAAAAAAATTTGGGACGACTTTTTGGCAACGACATGTCGTCGCGCAAAGTAATTTGACTTTTTTGGTCAATATTTAATAATTAACAAAAATGGAAATAAATTTTGCGACTACTTTTTGGCGACGACATGTCGTCGCTAATAATAATTAAGTTTTTTTTACCAAAATTTAATTGATAAGGAAAATGGAAAAAAAAATTTGGGACGATATTGGCGACTACATTGTCGTCGCCAAAAAGAATTTGACTATTTTGGTAAAAAAAGCAAATATTTTTGTGGTTTAGTGGGTTTTTAGCGACGACATCAGTGTCGTCACCAAAAAGTTGGTCGCCAAAATTCAAATTTCTTGTAGTGAACTCCATTTTTGAGTGCTTATAAAAACGAAATGACTAAGGTATAAAATAACTAATAGTGTTTTTAGTATAATTATAGGAGTTGGGGTAGAGAATGTGCAATGAATATAACGTTTTCATAACCGGACCGAACTTCAAATCGGTCGCTTTACCGGTTCATCGGTCGAACTAGTATGTTATAAAAAACCGGATACATTCATAGCTAGTGTATTTATAAGTATAAAACAAACGTACATCGATCGATATAAAATATACAATAAAACAATCTAAATATATAAGAACTTTCAAACACTATAATTTAAAAAAGCAAAGTATTATTAAACGTAACTTAAGCTCAAAATAAAATAAAGTTTAACAAAAACAAAAAATAAAATACAGAAAACCGGTTTACCGGTTCAATTGGTTCATTAGTTCAATAATGCTTGTCCAACTAGTAGCAGTTCAAAGGGAGTGAATCGGACGAGTTTCTAATTCAAACTGTTGGAACGATTGATTTGGTCCAATTTTTAAAGCATTGTGTGAATGCTTTTAAAATTCTTCTTGTCGTGAAAAACAAGGGCTATATCGTCGAATATTTAATAATCTTTAAATCAACCTAATATTTCAAATGAATAATAGACTATATGTAATAGCAAAACATAAAAAGCCCTAAAAAAACCTCAAAACACTTCAGCATGTGTCAGTAATATATGAGATTCAATAAATTTTGGACGCCTTACACTGCCAAGGGCAAATAATCCACTCAAAGCTCCTAGGGGGTGGTCAGGGGCGCTTAGGGACGTTTTGGGAGGGTAAAAACACACCACTACACATGGTGTTATACAACAATATTTAGCGTAACTTTCAGACATAATTTTCTGAATTTAAACTCATAATGATTTTAAAACCTAACGATTATATCCGTTTGATTCAGCTTCATGTAAAAACAACAATTCATTTTGTTGCTTTCATATCGTCCAATCATTTTACGTGGTCCTGTTAAACCCTACTAGGCCAAAACTTATCGATTCTCTCAAATACAAATTGGAAATAACATAAACAAATATAAAATGAAAATAATGTATGTGAGGGTGTTATAAACAAACATCACTCTCAAAAATGTGCACCAACGCAGCTATCATATCAGAGGTGTCATTAATGATTTCATTAATGGTTTATTTGATTCGATATGTTTGGTTATAAAATTTTGGTGGACATATTCGTTAACCAAATTAAACTGGAAACTGAATTTACAATTCGATCAGTACAGTTGAATCCGGTTGAATTCGGATAACCATTTACAATTTGGTTATGGTTAGGAACGAAGCTGGCATGGGTTCACAAATTGGTTCATTTTTAGGTTTGTGTTTTAGGTTATTTTAGGTTTTCAGTATTTTGAGCACCTCTTAATTAATCATAATATGAATCATATGAAGTCTGATCGAAGTCTATTAATTACATCAAACATGCCGTATGGCATGATGAAAAATGCTCGTACTGGTCTTATATGATAACTAGCTCGCGCGGGTGGTCACATCATTAATTTTTGTGTCGGACAACATATAATACATATCTTATGATCAATTTGACCTTCAACGTGCTCATATAAACAACTTTAATTTGTTCTATCATACGATATATATAACTAACCATTTTCATCATATTATACAACTAGTATGCACGCTAATAGTATTTTCATCATACGTACATATGATTTATTAATCACATGCTTAAGCTTAACCAAATTTATATTTATATACCTACTAAAAGGGAAGGTCGATGCTTTGCACTGGCCCCTTCCGTCCCGTCACGTCGCGTTTTAACTTTTTCTTAGTTTAACCTATTAACGGTTTTAATCCTTGACTTTTAAAGCATTTACGGTTTAGTCTCAACTTTTACTAATTGTCATTTTAGCCCCTAAAGGGTTTTAGACTTTCATCTGTTACTCTACTTTGACATATAGTACGACTTTTACTTATTGTCATTTTAGCCTTGATGATTTTTTTACTTTGATCTTTTACTCTACTAGCTTTGCCATATAGTACGACTTTAATATTGTTATCTTTCTGACCTCTAACTTTAAATATTTCATCATTTTTTAATATGTGACACATTACGTTCTTGCGCCGTGACGTACGTACGGGACATGAGATTTTTTTTATCAACGCATGTGACGAAGTCACATACGCAAGACCAACCGCCTGCCCCGACCGCTACAACGCACGGTCCAGTCTTAAATCTAGTCTATAAAATATAATAAACCAAACATACTTTTGCCAAGTGTTAATCTCTTACCATGCATATCCCATAAATGCTTACTTGGCATCATATCATTAATCCAATGATGAGATGTCTTGCTCTTCTTACTGTTTCACATTTATGTAGCTTTTTGAAACTAGGTTTTATTTAGACTTTATTCAAATGTAAATAACTATTTAAACTTTATTCTAACTCAATTTCGTGTTAAACACGGGTCAATATATAATCTAGTTATATATATATATATTATAAATGTATCAAGATGGTAATATATATATTACTTCAATTCAGATTGGTTTAAAAAGAATAATCTTAAAACAATATGTCATTCTGATTATTTAATTAATTAAGTAATGAAAAAACAAAAGTTGTATTTTTGTTTATCAATCAAGATTAAGCAGATGTTAGATGAGGTCCACAAGTGGCCATAAATAGGGCACATTTCCCCTCAACAATACTACACAAATTGACACCATTGGTTCTTTCTTCTGACTTGCAGCCCTTTCAATAAATTAAGAATATTTTACCCTAAAACAACCTTCATATCCTCATAGTGTCGACATGGGTTCACTTCAAGAACACACCATTTTAGTAAACAAAATATGTGAGATCTATCACAAAATCTCAAGCCTTCAAACCCTAAAACCATCCAAAGATGTCGACACTCTATTCACTCAGTTGGTCCTCACATGCATCCCACCATCATCCATCATAATCTCTCATCTTCCCAATCATATTCAAGAAATTAGGTCTAAGCTTGTTAGACTTTGTGGTGAAGCTGAGGCTCATTTAGAGGCTCACTTTTCAACCCTTTTAGCCACTTTTTCAAACCCACTTCACCATCTTCATCTCTTTCCTTACTACTCCAATTACCTCAAGCTCAGCCGGGTAGAATACGACATACTTAGTCAACACTACCCGGCTGATCAAACAGGCCCCCCGAAACGTATTGCTTTCGTGGGGTCTGGTCCCATGCCTCTTACATCAATTGTCTTGGCTTCTTATCATCTCAAAGAAACAACTTTTCATAACTATGATATTGACCCTTTGGCGAATTCTATGGCGTGCCGTCTTGTGTCGTCTGATCCTGATTTGTCACAAAGGATGATCTTTCACACAAGTGATATATTGGATGTGAGTGATGAGTTGAAGGAGTATGATGTGATCTTTATGGCTGCACTTGTGGGGATGGATGTGGATGAGAAGGTGAAAGTGGTGCAACATTTGGCTAAGTACATGGCTCCGGGTTCGATCTTGATGTTGAGGAGTGCTCATGGTGCTCGAGCTTTTCTTTACCCGGTTGTTGAGCCTCAAGACCTTCAAGGGTTTAAGGTTCTTTCGGTTTTTCACCCTGTCGATGATGTGATTAATTCGGTTGTTATCACGCGTAAGGATCCATATCCGATTACATCAAAGATTGATCATGATCATGATCATGATCATGAATTGGAGATGGGATCTATTGTGCCTTCAAGTTGCAAGTATTGTGACTTTCAGATGTTTAACAACCCACTTAACCAGGTGAGCATGATTGAGGAATTGGCAATTGATGAGTAAATGATCATCAAGAAAAAATTGTACCACATATTATAAATCGATCTCTACTCGGATCATCCAACAAATTAAAAAAACCAGATATTTATAAAGCTATTTGCTACAAATATATTAATTAATCCTTATGTGAATGTTTAACACGTACAATATATGTGATTTGGAGTGAATTTGATCTTATGTAATCTTGTAAGAAGATGATGATGAAATAAAATAACTTCAGTAAATTAGGCTATGCAATATGCATATATGTTCAGTCATTAGATGCATATATATATATTCACTATTTTTTTTTACTTTCGAAACTTTTGATTTTGTATTTTTGAGCACTATGTTAAAAACATGCAGTGGAAGAATTTGTCTCCAGCCTTTTACTTTCAGATCTATATGTGTGTAGTGATCAAGCTAGCTAGTGGTATTGTGTTCATTTTGTTGTTACACGTTATAGGAGCGCGCCGGGTGTCCTTAATTTATGCCTTGTGGGTGTCCTTTACTACCACGTACCGGTGGTTATATAACTATCATAACTAGGGGTACGCGTAGTGACGTTGTCAATTGTCATGTACCCTGGGCCCGCTACCCCTGGACCCGCATCGCTAACTACACTAAAATCATAATAAACTTAAACAATTGTATATTCCGCACCTCCTGACTTATTTAACGAATACTATATATAATATGATCGATTACATTTTACATTGGTAATTAAAAAGTAATTAAATTACACTAAAATATTTCAGAGGTAATAATTCAACTTTCAGCTCCCTTCATGATGGCATATTAATTTGCTCTTCCGGTATGAAAGTTCGTTTTTGGTTTTTTTGATTGTTTCCTATTCATGAATCATGATCATGACAATTAATTAAGTAGCTAGCATCTTTGTTGAACAATCTAGCTATGAAATTAAGAAGATTATTATTGTGTCCAACATGTATATTTTTGTATATATATACGACCATGCTGTGTAGTGGAGCGTTTTATCCCATCTAAAACGTCTCAACCCCACCCCCGGGGCGTTTTTATGTTGAAATTGTGTTTGGCATTTTTTACAAAACGCCTCATTGTCCTTGACAGTGCAAAGCTACCGTGGAGAGGATATTGAGGCTTTTTTATATATACCACTATACAAGGTCTAAGAAATAACCGTGACATCTCTAGAGAATCTACAACCCATCTAATCACCTAATAAAGGTCAGATTAAGACGAGCAGTCCAGAGGGGTTGTTATTGACAGTTTAGAATGCTCTATCTGTGTTGGTCGATTCATAGCATGGTGGAGAAGATCAAGGTGTGCTCTTCTTCTCGTGGTTAAAGCATAGTGCTAGATTAGTGGATCTCGTGTGGCACATAAGTGGTTCATGACACCTTTCAAACAAAAACTACATAGATTAATTATCTAATCAGTATTCGATCTGTTCCCTTCAAACCAATAAAAAGTATTTTAATTTCTTTGTTTAAATTTTTTGAATCTTCATGATGCATATATATAAAAAACCGTGCGTTACCGGATCACGCTAATTGATTCATGACACCTTGCTTCAATGCAAGATATATTAGATGACATATATCTCATCCATTAATTACATGCAACCTCATAAACATGTAGTAGTGTGGTTTTGTGTTGAAAAATAGTACGTTTGAACAAGTTTTATTTGTTTTTGTGGTGAGATGATATTCTTCTACTTCCCATCGATCTATATATTCGTATGCGGCGATGATCACATTATGTCGTTATCAGTTGTCTTTGATCTTGGATCCACATAGTATATATCTTATCGCTAATATTAACAAAATTATTATTATTAATATATAGTTAATTTCCCATATGTTATTGTAATTTAAGTATGTAACCAACATAACTACGTTAACCCCATCTTTTAGGAAAGCCAAAGGGCAACAATAATTTTAGTTTACTGCCAATAGAAGTCGTTTCAGCTTTGCACACGTACGATAAAAAAATGATTGCACATATTCATAAAACGGATCATTAAAGAAATTTGGGCAATACGTGTGGTAAAATTATTTGGTCATGTACCAAAAGATCTCAAGTTTAACTCTTACAAGCCTTATTTTTTAGCGATAGTAGTTAATGATACAGTAACAGGTTTTACCCACGGGCAAGGGTTCGATCTCGTTAACGGTTGCTATGTCGTCCTCGGTGGGGTTTTTCATGTGAGCGCTCTGCGAAATTAAATGCACCACGCTGGCCCGGTTAAGGCAATGTATGTGTGTGATTGCCTGACTTGGTTTAGGGATCTCCATGTGACTGAGGGTTGCGTCCATCACAATTCACAAAAATCATCGTTAAAAAAATATATAAAACTAATCAAATACAAAACTGATTTTAAATATGAAACAACTTGCGTCCTTAGATAACATATTCCAATGTTTTTAAATACTGGTTTTTAAACTGTACCGGGTTAGGTTTTTGAAATAGTTCAATTAGTTATATGTACTAAGTTATACCGGACGGTTTAACCTTGTTAACTAGTGAACACTACCACATAAAATACAACTTTAACTCATAAAATAATCCAAAAGTACATGAACCCATACTAAAAAATAATCCAAAATTAATGCGATGGAAGGAACTAATCGATGGTATATGAAATGAACTAATAGATGAAGTAGATATGAAAGATATTGATTGAGGGACTAGCAATGGAACACTGCATGTTAGGTTTAAAATTTTTCACTCGATGTGATTATGAGCTGATTAATTTTTTTGGTTTATTTTTTTTCTTTGGACTTAAGCCAATACATACCCACGGTTCAGTGTACAAATCGTTTGTCCTATTTACAGTGCTAAAACGCACCGGTCACTATCCCAAAATACGCACCTGGAGATGTTAATCATAAGTGAGAAGATATATTTGTTACGAAAAAAAGGAACTCAGATTCATATTATTCACATACATATATATGATACCTAAGATGCGTATAAAGGAATGATTTATTTTTGAAGAAGAAGAAGAGGGCTTTCTTTCTTTGAATTTGAATTAATAAATAATCCTAAGAATCTCAATCAATGCAAAGACTAAGCATCTTTTATATGATAACGAAAAACTTAAAGAGTCTAACGTAACAGCATTATGATATTGTTTGTTTTGACGGTCGTAACATTTTTAAGCTAGTGGACAGTCCGTCTTCACGATTTTAAAATGCTTCATGATAGAAAATGCATCAACTCTTTTATAATTCAATATATGTTCTCATTCCCAAACCAATGTGAGAAGCTAGTCACAATAAACTGTTAATATTTATATAGTATATATAATACAAATTTAAATACGAATAGTTGTCCTCGATCTAAAATAAAATATGAATCGATCGTAAATCTGAGTGACGTCTAAGTGGACGAGAGAGCAGATTGCTAGTCCGTTGTATGAGTTATGTGACCGAACAATATATATGTACTGGTTCTTAACACACATTGAAAAATTGAATTTTTAAGATTAAAACGATATCAATTTAGTTACTAGCTAATTACTTGAAGTAAGTAACCCATGAGATGCGTGAAATGAGGAATTCATTCATTGTATTAATTATTTGTTCACAACATTTTTTTAACTCATAAATATTTATGAGTTATTGAAATTATACCATATATAGTTAAGCATGCTTACAAATGTTGTGAACAAACATTTGGTTCTGTCTGCTTTCAAGGCAATATTTAATTAACTTTTTAATTATATGCTTCTATGCACACATGTGTGTGCACAAACATACACATAGATATCTTGTGTTGCTAAAAAACAAGGTGTCTATAAAATGCACATATAATATGTATTTAGCCTCTAACCAATCATTAAGAAAAAAACCTATGTTGTCCAACTACTTACATAAGAAAAAACGGTTGTGCACCGGTGTACCTTGTGTAAACATCCAAATGAAAACACGTATCATGATGTAGTCAATTTTGTAACGTAATTAAATTTATAAGACATGTATTTGCATAACCTTAGATTATTGTCATCTAATCTTTTCAATCTTTGTGGTTAAGAGTTAGCTTCCGCTCAAGACAAAATGTTGAGTAGACGGGTGTTGTAAGCAAAAAAAAATGATGATCCTGATATTAGCAGGTGTATTGAAACGATTCTTCCAAATTGAAACGTCTAATCGCTATCATTTCACGATTTCAAACCACATATTATATTATATTATAGCTACTAGACAATGCACATATACATGATCATAATTTGATTCCATGTCTCCATCATACATTTTATCGAATTGAGTCCCAAGCCTCTTGCATCCATATATGCTCAACTTAGTATGTAATAAAACTATCATTCCACATGCACTAACCAAGAAATTAAAATTTGTAATATTATAATGTTACTATATAACGATTAATGTGTATTGATGTTAAATCTTCTACATAATCCAAACAAAGGTTAATTATATATTATATTAAATAATTGTGGTATAAATAATATATATGCACAAAAAATTAAGGAGAATTTTAGAAAAATATTGTGACCAATGCCATATTGAGAATTATTGAATCCTTCATTGGTGTGGGAGCCTTATCTCCAGGTGTGGGACCATTGGTGTTGTCATCTTTGGTAACATTGTCCTACATTATAATTAGCTTACAAATATTGAAATATATGCCTAATTGTTTGCCCATTATAAGGCTTTGGTGGGTCATTTTCAAGTGTTCGAAATTGATCCCGTAAAAAGGCTATGTATAAGATGAAATAAAATGGTGCAATTTCAACATTTAAACACTAGAATATAAGGCTTCGCGTTAGATGGAAAGACGTTGGTTGAGGGATGCTTGATGGAACCTAATCTCGATTATTAGCATTAGATAACAAGTGATAAATGTGTGACTAATCTATTTGATATTGATAGAGACTCTTACATTAAATAGTAAGTCGATCAAACATGGGCAAAGTATAAATAAGTTTAAAATAATATAAAAGTAAGAGTACGTGAACATATAACATACATATAGCATTAGACTTGGTGTGTACGTGAACATATCACGAACGAAATCCACACAACTATTTAAGAAAAATAAAATTATAATTTTTTATTTATTACTCTACGTTTTTAAGTGTGTGGATGAATAAAAAAGTTTGATATGTAACAAATTTCTCATAGATATATATGACTAAAATGAGTTTTAGCTAGTCATGATTGCCTATTACTTATATGGCGATATGTTTGCATATGTTTGCATGTTTGGCCATTGTATAGCTCGTCAGGCAATGTGTCACTCCTAATTAGCGTATCTAAGGAATTAGTGTACGTAATGAATAAGTGTGACATTTCAAGTGTGATTTTTAAGCGTGCCTTGCAAGTGTGAGTTACATGTTCATTTTAAATGTATTTATCTTACTACTCACTAATGTAAGGTAACTTGTTTAAGCGTGTATTTTAAAGAGGTGTGACCCCTCAGTTAGTAAAAAGATAAAAGTCATCTGTAAAGTCATGTGTAATCCTTAGCACTAAATCAACTTGTTTTTACATTAAGTTTGGTTTTAGACATGTTGGTGTCATTAAAATACTATTTTTGCATCCTCAAAGATATTTTTTTCCGTCTAATTATAAAATAGTATACTGAAAAATTGTTTTGTATTCGAGAAAAAAATTTGCACCAGCCGGGAATCGAACCCGGGTCTGTACCGTGGCAGGGTACTATTCTACCACTAGACCACTGGTGCTTCCTGTTGTAAACAATTGTTATGTTTATATAACAACATCTTCTGACCCCTGATGCACTGATCACTTGCCAATATTTGGGCTCATTTGCTGTATTTTAGGCAGAAGAAGAAGAAACATGGCGCCTTTCATTTCAAAATAACCTTCTTCTTCCCCTAATCATTCATCCAAATTCACCATTTCCATTTCAATCGTCGAATCAAAATGATTGTCAGAACTCCTCCTCCAAAGAAACGGAGATCTGAAGCCACCGAAAGCCCTAACTCCGATGGCCGTTTCATCATCTTCGAGGACCTGCCGGAACCTCAACCTGAACCGGAACCTTCTCATCAACATTCCGATCAGATGCTTTGCACCTATCAATGCCGCCAACTGGTATTTAATTCTCTCTAAATTAACTACCAATAGGTTTCATATTGTACGATTCGTATTTATGACGCCTTTATGTGATTTAGATACTGCCGTTATTGAAATACGACTGAGATTTTTTAAGTCGGACTTGTTACTTTATGTATTCGATTCGAATTTGTATGGTTTTGTACTTGTTTTGATTGTTTCTGATAACCTAGGGCTTACTTAGTCATCTTCTGTATGGAATTGGATCGTTCTGCTCTAAGTACTTGCATCACGGTTATCATGTGTTTTTGAAAAGGTTTATATGGTTTAAGCTTCGAAGTAGCGATTGAATTTGTTTTGGAACCTTAAAGTGATATCAGTTTACTAACTGATGGAACTGTTGGTTGTTGTGTTTGCTAAGTTTTATGTACCTTGAAGTTTATAATTTTTATAACATAGAACAAATAAGTGGTGATAGAGGCTTGTTTCAGTTTTGATGAGTATTAGTGACATTTGTTTGCTAGTTTCATGTGTCTGTATGCTTGATGAGATATTATGAATGAAAATACGTTTTTCAAATGTAGAAGTTTTCTCAAAGTTGAAGTAGTTAGATTGTTAACAGTAGTTGTGAACAACTAGACGTTGGATGCATGTATGTAAAGAAGCCAGGTACCTGCCAGTGGTGTATATGTTTAAACATTGAATACAACAATGAACCCTGTAGAAGTGGCCAAAAAGTTACATAAACTCATGTGAGGCTTAGTCGTTTGCTAGTTTCTTACCTTTCTACTTTTCATCTTTTTGGGAAACACTTATTTTCTTTACAGGTCAAAGCAGATTTTTTGGATGCTTTAAGTAGCGCAGAAAAGCAATCACAGGATTATAAATCTAAAGTTGAGACGATGAATGATGACTTGCACAGATCAGGTGAGTCAATTTTGGGTTAATCAATTTAAAATGTTTCACAAGAGGCTAGTGCTTGTAATATGTTGCATCATAGAAACATAAAATTTGGTATTTTGATGGTGTTGTATACCTACCTCATCTCCATTACATACTTTTGATAGGCAGCATTCTTTGTGGTTTATAGTGGTTGCTAGTGTTTTCGAAACACGTCACCCTCCAACCTACCAATCTACCGTATATAATACTAAAACTAGCAGTGTGAGAAGTTAAAATTCTTATATTTAACTCCTGTTAGTGCCTCACATTCCTATAGTCTATACTTAATTGTACTGCATGTAGCCACCAATATACAAGAAGAGAAGCCATCAAATTATATCTTCAAACAGGTTCTCTATCTGTAACTTGTATTACAGATGTGAGTTTGTAGTTTGTACATATGGTCGGTGTTTGCACTTAGTTCCATTGTATTTCACTCACTTACAGTGGCACTTTTTCTATGTCTTCTCTCTTCAATATGTCTTTGAGAATATATTCTGTAGCTTTAAGATTGATTTTTACCTGCTACAGAAGCTGAAAAGATGAAATTTCGGGATCAGCTCCTATATGCAGAACAAGAACTGGCTGCTGCCAAGGGACGTGAACAGGCTTTGCAAGACCAGCTATTGAAAGAAATCCATGAATCACAGGAGCGACTAAGAAAGCAAATTCATATCCATAGTGAACTTGAGGTTTTAAATGAAGCATAGGGCATAGCTATTTCAACTTACCTTTTTTCCATTGAATATAAGTCTTATCAATATATGTGTAGATTTAGACTATTAAATTTTAACTTTGAGGTATTTTCCTTTATAGAATTTAAGAAAAAATAGGTTTTTGCATGAAGGTATAAGGTAAAATTTGTATTTAAGCTAAGTTTGCATTACATTCATGTAGACTAATACATATAATATCTGTAAACTCAAGAAGTCTTGTCTCTATTAGTCTGTTGCAGACTTGAAGTCCTAAAGCTGTTTTCAGATGAGGAAATGTTGCAATATTTTTTTATTAAATTTCATTTTGTTTTTGTTAAAGACAATGTATTCCATAGTTGGAGGTTTCAGCTGGTTTGCTTGTACTGAATAACCTACTATGAAGTTTAGTAATAGCTTGAGTTATTGTTTCACTTTTCCTGAAGTCAGTATACTAACTTCTCTTGCTTACCACATGTTCTTTGTTTGGTATCTTTCTGATAATAGTTTATTCACTTATTTAGGTAAAATTTAGAAAAGAGATAGATCTTCGCAAAAACGCAGAATCTTTGCTATCTGCGGCTGAACAAAAAGCAAGCCTTTTAGAGGGGAAATTGAGCCATGTCTCTGAAAGTATAGAGAGGGAAAAAAATCGTCTTCAGAAGGAACTTACACTGCTTAAAGAAGAATCAAAACATTCCATGTCTAGAATTAGTGCAGATGTGAGTAGTCTTAAGTAATAACTCTTCTTTTTGTTTCTTTTACATGACATGGATGTAATTGCTGCTATTCTTCTGCTTAGCTTGAAATGATGGAATGCAAAGCTAGCAATTCTGAGAAAGAAGCAGCTGTGCTAAAGGAACAACTGGAAAACCTTCAAACAAAACTCAATGAGGTTATATAACATCTTTAGCTATACGTTGTTTTAAATACTTCATTCTTCGTTGAATGATATAGCTTTATAATCTATGTGGAGAGTGGGGGCAGTATATACGTAGTTTGATTTTTTATTTTTGTTTTTATCAAATAATCTATACTTCAGTTTTTTCTTATAGTGTGTATGAAGACAAGTAGACAACATATATATGAATTTTAGCTTGGTGAAAAATCTAAATCATGAACCCTATTTAAAATTGTTTGATTTTGTTTGCTTGTTGCATTCTTGGATTAATGCAACTGATGGTATCTTGTGTTACACTCTTACTGACAGTGCTTGCATGAGAAGAATGAAGTGGAGAAAAAACTTTCTACTTCAACATATCAAGAATTTTCTTCAGATGACAGTATCTTGGTGAAGCACTTGAGAGAAGAGCTCAGAAACTATGTATGTGTTGTTTTTTTTTACTACAAGTATTTACATTTTCATGTTTTCTCTTCACATACCTAACATTGACTTAATATCCTCTTTAAAGTTACAGTAGAACTGACATGGAAGTCGTGTTTTTTGGTTCTTTCTTTCAGCTAGGATCAGAAAATATAGTTTACTTGATTACTTGAAGCATTTATCTGTGAGTGGCTATAATATCGATTAATATGCATCTCGTATTGGTAATCTCATGCTAAATGCACGGATTAATCAGTCAAATGATCTACACTCTTTCCCAAGATAATGTAGAGATCTTTGCAGAATTTCTAAAGTTTATAGCAAATAATGCGGACATAATGTGTACTTTTCGTAATACACTACTTGGGGTGTGTATGATTTAGTCAAAATAACATTTTCATAAGGGCTTTCAGTTTGCCATGATGATTGTTCAAGTATCTTTAGTTCTTTCTTTGCAGCTGAAACACTGACCACTTTACCTGTATTTTGCATCAGGAATCAGAAGTGCATGAAGCTAGAAAGTTGAAAGCTTCTCACGAGGACGTTGAGTTATTGAGGGAGAAATTGTTGGAAGAAAAGGGTCGCAGAGAGAGGGCAGAAGCAGAGGCTTTGAAATTATTAGAAGCACAGATAAATGGGAAGAAGTTGGAGGATGAACTATCTTCATGGAAATCAACGTTGAAAGAAATTCCTGGAGTAACATCTGCTGCTGACATACCTCTCAAGTTTGAAGCCTTACAAAAGTCTGTACTCTGTACAAACTTAATTATATAGTTTTGTATCTCATTTATTCAACCTACTTATTAGTTTTTTAAAAAATCAGGCACTAAAATGGTAATTATTTACTCTACCCGCTTTATTTGGCATGCTCATTTGTAATGAGATCTAAGTTCAATTCAACCATCACACTAACTATTTTATCCGTATATAATATTATTAGCATATTACATCCTAAATTGATACTGTGCATTACAGGGAGGTTCTTGAAGGCATGATGAAGATGGGAGAGGTTACTGCACGTTTGAAACAAGTGGAGGTTGCTCTAGATGTTGCTGAAAACGCTAGACAAAATGTTGAAACCAAAGCTGCATTAACCAATGAGAAGGTGGAACTTTTAAAACTGGAGCTCAAGCGAACTGAGTTGATGGTAAGTTGGTATGAGATTACAAGTGTGCCTGTGTGTAAAATAACATAGTTCTCCTATCAATGACTCAATCTTGGATATTTTCTAACCTTGTTTTTGTGTGCTTTTGCTAGTTTGGTAATATAATCTTATGATGGATTAGTGTTGTACATGGGGTTGTTGGGACTTCATATTTCACTTTTATTTGCATGCTTATTTTACGCGCATATGTTCTATGAACATCACAAACGTGTGTCATCGTTATAGTTTATAAGTTATATGTTTGCAGCTTTCTTCAACTACAGAGGAGAGAGATCGTTTAAAGATTATTATTGATGAACTGAAACAACAGAAGAATGTTGAAGCAGGGTCTGCAATGACAGATGGAAAAGTTAAGGTTGTAGGAGAGAGGTCTTGTTTACTTGGTTAGAAGTTTTCTTTGGTTTGTGGGTTTGTGCTAATGGAGTTCTTGTTACGTTTTTTTGGCAAGGACAGGAGCTTGAAGCTTCTCTTTCCATGAAGGAAGATCTTATAAAGAAACTGGAGAGCTCTATACTCGAGCAAAAAGACGTGAATGCCCGTCAACATAATGAAATGAAGTTGCTAAATGAGAGGCTGAGTAATGAATCAAGAAGAATAAAGTCATTAGAGAGGGAGGATGATCGCCTCCGCTCTGAGATAGCAATATTGGAGTCAAAGGTTTGACTTCTTAATATTGAATATCTTCTATGTTTTTGCATTGTTTTATAATACTTTTCTGTACCTATTGTCAGGGTATGGCATTGCATACGAAGTTAGTTGTTTCTGAATTATCTTAGGTATAGACGTGAAAATACAGCTGATAAAATTGGCCATCTATATTCTATACTAGAGTCTCACTATAGGCTTCAGCATTAAGTATAAACATATATCTTATTTTGTTCTAGCATAGAGATATTTAAATACATAAAAGTCATCTAGTGAAGACATGAAGTACTTTCTGGATACCACATAAAAGTTTGAAGACATTGAAACATTCACCTTTAGATTTCTATTATGTGTTTTCTGTGTAATTGTTGTTCAGTTGTTTCCATATTGAAATATTCTGTCACTTACAGTTGGGTCATGGGGATTTTTCGTCTGCAAGTACAAAAGTATTGCGCATGGTGAACAGCTTGGCAGTTGACAGTGACGCAAAAAAGACAATAGAGGCTTTGCAGAATGAATTACAGCAGACAAAAGACAAATTACAAGCCATCGAGGAGTTAAAAAAGCAGTCAGGTATCCTTGCTATTTGTTCACCGAGAATAACCAGTGTTGCATGTTACACCTAGTGTCTTGTTTGTTGAAAATCTTGATTATCACTGATTGAATGATGTTGGGCTCTTATTGTTAATTGCTGTTGTGCTGGACAGGTGATGCTGGGACATTGGTAGACTCTTATATATCTGGAAAAGTAGTTCAATTAAAAGAGCAAATTGCCACCCTTGAGAAACGTGAGGAAAGGTAGGTTACATGTTTATTTGTGTTTGGTTTGGTTTGGTTTCTTAAACATTTAACTTATAGATGCTGCATGATGATACAGGTATAAAGCAGTTTTCGCGGATAGAATCTCAGTTTTCCGACGGGCTTGCTGTGAACTATTTGGCTACAAGGTACCTGTTGGTATTTGCAAAATTTTTTTAGTTAAATATTATTCAGATGAAATTAAATTTTCCAAGATTCATAGTGAATGCGGAAAGATGTGTCGGCTTGGCTGACTAGCAAACACTTGGTCTAGTTTTGTATTTGTTTAAATAGTTTTTATTGAAGTATTATTTTACCCGAACAATATTATGACAATACTAATCTGTAAGTTTTGAGTAAAACAACTTAGGAGGTTTACGCATTGAAAGTTGGACTTTGGGCACCGTTTATATCTGTATTTTTATTCTTGATACATCATAATCTTATATGTTGATTTACAGATTGTTATGGATGATCACCAACGATCAGATGGGATCCCTGTTACACGATTTACCCTTCAGTCTATATATGCTCAAAGTGATGATGAAAAACTTCAATTTGAGTACGAATCAGGGAACACAAAAATTCTGGTAAGATGGTATCTATGTTTGAGGTCAAATAGTCAACAGTGTTGCAGTTTCAGCTATTAAGAGACCGTGTATGAAAATGTTAATCCATGAGCCTTACCATGCATATTTACTTTTAAAATGTTTCAGGGAAATAACTACACACAGCAGTCTGATATATCCCACCAGGTACGTTTTGGTTCAGGTTTTGGGTAACACATTCCTTGAAAACCAATAGACAAAAGTACCCCTTCCTATTTATTTATCTTGTCATGCTGATTATGTTTTGCGCTGACTTAGCGTTTAGCAGTTTGGTAATTCCACTAGGATTGCTTGGTATTTTCAGGTTGAGATTTTCATTCGGAAGCTGAACTCTATTCCAGCTTTTACTGCCAATTTAACAGTTGAGTCTTTCAATAAGAGGACACTCTCGTGACTCGTGAGACAATGTGCCTTGTCTTGTTGCTTTGTGGTTCAAGAACAAGTGGGCTTCTAAAAATACGGTGTTGAATTGAGCAATATGTTTAGGGGAAAATGTTGGTGAAAACATATTTTACATAATCACTTGGCGCTTGTGTTGACAGAATTTTTGTATGTTTTCATTCATTATGCAAATCTTGAAACTGTGTGGGAGAAAAATTTGAGGCATCTAAGAAACAATGCCAGGTTTTGTGAAGTTAAGTAAATATTGATTCTATAAGAAACACAACCCCGATCTAACAAGTTGAGAAAAATTTGAGGCCGCTTTGCACATTTCTACTTCATGAAACGTCTATTGAGATTAGTTCATTCTCGAGAATAACCAGCCCAACTCCAAACTCAGAACCATAATAATTTCAATACAAATCCATAATTCCCACCTTATGTTTTTTTGTACAACCGCTGTCCGAAATATGTTAACATCATGAATTACAGTATGTTGGAGATCTTTGAATGGACAGCTCCAACATATTATGGGTCAGGATGAGTTTATTTAAAAAAGGTTAGGATGGGTTTGCTGAAAAAGATGTTATGGTAGGTCTGGGTTAGAATGGATTTGAGATTAAAAGAGTTCGCATTTGGTACCATAAAAAGAGGTTTTATTCTAAATGAATTTGGGACGTAGGTCACTTTTTGAAAGATATTCTCACATTTTTGTTTAAGTGATTATTTTTTACTTATTTCCAAAATCTTCTACTCTAATAATATACAAAAAGTAAACTGATTTTCACATGACAAGTGTCAATGTGTCATAACCACAATTATCTTCATCTCCCTCACTTTATTCAATCAATTTATAATTCATAACTAGCTTTCATAATTCAATCATATCTTAAATTAACTAATTAATTACTTTTTTTTACTTTTCAACTATTTAATATAATATTTTCATTCAAAACTCACATAATACACAGGTGTCTTGCCTATTACTTAATATGTAGTTTTTTTTAACTCACACTATGATATAAAATCTGGAAGCTTATATAAATATTTTCTTTAATTTACTACAGAGCACAAATAACAAACGCCGGCCACCGGCGTAATTGACAACATTAATTATGAACATAGGTTGGTTGGTGGTTGGGGCGGCATTGGTTGGTTTTGGTTGCGGAAGTGGCAATAGGTGTTGGTTGTGGTTTGGGTGGTTGAGGTGGCATGGTTGGTGTTGGTTGCAACAGGGTTTGTTGGGGCAACAGTGGTTGATGGTGGTTGAGGCAGCATTAGCTGGTAGTGATGACAGCAATGTTGGTTGATGGTGATGATGGTATGGATGGTTGGCAAGTGGCGGTCCGCCAAAGGTTTACCGGAAAACCCATCCCCACCAGTTCTAAACTCCGTAAAGTTTTCCGAAAAGCCCAACGTGACCCGTTCTCCATTTTAAAAACAAGACGCCCAATCCAACCCATGATACACAAATTCTTTACCCAAATCAACCCATTTTCACAACTTAAAAAATTCAATTAAACCAACAAGGCGTAACAAATAATAGGGATACATTTAGGCAGCCCACCCCTATTTAATATAATGAAAATCATTCAATACTTAAACATGGTATAATTACCAGACAGTAACAGTTTCACTATCCTTTGTTCTACCTATTTCAAGTAACACAAATGGAGATGTCTACAAGTATAATGAGGCTGCAAACACTATATCTCTCTTGATCTTTGAAACTGCATCTTCGAATTTGGCTTCAAGTTCGACTTCCCCGATTGATTTTGCAGCTAATATTAACTGCTGAAGGATTTCTTCCATTCTCCTAATACCTCTGATCAAACTTCCTTCAAATACCTGTGTGATCTCCATGATCTCGTAGAATTTTGACCCTTTTGCCCATGAATAGACAGCCTCCATAATATCAGGCCGAAATGAACTCACAAAACCCTCTACATCAATTTCAACCTGTCAAAACAACACATGTTACTTGAAGTTGTAACTTATTGATTATAGTTCAAATGACGAGAAAGAGAACCTTGCACTCTAGTTGAACTTTAGCTACTCGTCGTGCGGTATCTTGCAATTGTGTAAAAAGCATGTCCAGTTCTTCTCTGGGCTTTTTAGCATCGTGAAGCTTTTCTTGCCAGACAAAACAAGATAAAAGAGATACCATTTCTTCTACTTTTATGTCTTTTAAAACACCATTAAACATGAGCTCTGTTAATACGAGTTCATCAGCACTGCTAATTTCACAAGCAACTTTCCCCTTCAATTCCACAACGTCATCTCTAGTTGCATATCTGCATCAAATTGAATGTAATCTTATTAGTTTTTACCAGGATATGCAGCTACTTTTCTTAAAAAAACAAACTGAAAAAAAAAACAGTTGAAAAGTTTTTATTTAACGCTATCGAATTTTAACAATAATACTATATAAAGTTTAATATTCAAATTTATAGTTTTACCCGAGTCTCCGAAGGACCCTTTTCCTTGCTTTGAGCTCATCTTTAAAAGCAAGTGCAGAGGAAGACCGCATTGACTTCTTGATTGATTTAATTTGAGCAGAAATTTGTTTCTTCTTGTGCAACACTTTCAACTTCTGCTCAATAAGCGGAGATTTTGCAATTTCATGTTTCTCAAACAGGTTCTCTAAGGCCTCAATCCTGCGGACCGCCTTCCTATATGATCCACTTTTGACCTGTTCAATATATATTCATGAACATGAGGACCATTTGACATGTAAGAATAAAAAACTGCAACAAAAAGAAATGTAAAGAAAAGTAACCTTCATGTCTTCTTCGGGGTCCAAGAGGGGCATTCCTTGTTTAGAAAATCTTGAAAGAACTTCGGACACCTTTTTTAAGGTATTTTCTCTGTTTTCCAATGGTAGAAGATCCTTTGCTATTATGAGCCGGACACTACTTAAGTTATCTATCTGTTTCATATAAACTATGGAGTAAGAGTACCATTAAAATAAGATATCATATAAACTAGAATAGTACAGGGGTGTTTGGGAACAAAAACAGCTAACAATGCGGGTGTTTGGATTTACTTTCGACACTGGCTATTTAACTACTACAACTTCTAAGTTGCAAATAATGAAATAAATTTGGATAATCAGTCTCATACCACCGGCAAAAAAATGCCTGAAAAAGGAGAAATAAAATGACATGTTTACCTTTCTTTTAACACAACTTCATAAGACTTTTATTGCTGTTTCACAAAATTTCTCTTTTTTCCCTATAATGAATTCTTTGTTACTTTTATCTAATCATCACAGCTTCAAACAACAAGAGCACGTCCAAACATTGTAATTTATATCAAATTGTATTGTATTAAAGTTAATTATCTGACTTTAGTTATTAAGACAACCCCGTAAAACTCAGAAAGTGGCAGGGGCACATGTGCATTGACAGAGTTGACCATATGAAGTTGAATTGCAGAGAGAAGAACACAAAATGCAAAAACAGTTAGAAACTTGCCTGAGAAATAGGAACAGAAACAACAGCCGGTTCCCCACGCTCTTTTAGTGGAATAATCTTAATTGTTTTCTTAGAAAGCTCATCCTTAGACACCGCACATCTAGTAAGAACATCCACGGTATAATTTGCATCTTCTGGACTTTTGTCCGCATCCTCTATAAATAACATAAAAAATACATTGACATGTCTATAAGCAACTTGCCACTTAAATAAACTAAACTAAGTGAATGTGGTAAAATGGGCAGATTGGGTTGTTGGGTAAAACAGGTCAAATACATTCAGGTTGCGCAAGATAAATTAAAAAGGGCCAGTTCAGGTTGGCCCAATACGCTATTTGTCAAAATTGTTTTTTATAAAAACTACCAGCGGTATGAATGACACAAACTATATGGTTTTAATAATAATCTAAATATTGGAATAACATGATTTAAGAGGTTTTATCAATTTTATGTATTAAGAATACGAGTCTTTACACCTATTTGGCCGATTTCCCTTTTAGCAATATTTTTAGTTACCAGTTTAGAGATAAACCTAACCCAATCAACCAATTTATAAGTAAATGGCTGAAAATGTGACCACTAAATCTAAAAAGAAACTATGATGATATATAGACATCCAACCTTCTGAAAGACTTTTCACTCTTTGGAAGTTGACTATAACACCCCACGTGACATGATCCTCAATTGAAAAGGTGGGGGTACTTTCGTCACTACTGGTGCAACGGACACATACAAGCCTGCCAGGCTGCAAAAACGGCAAGCAGTATCTAGGAGAAAAGATGACGTCACGCACATCCTTCTTTAAGCCTTTATATTGCTCCAACAAAGAGTAATAATTTTCTAAGCTATCCTCCTCTTCAATGTGAATTGAGTCCCTTTCCTCCTGGAGAATTTTCATTTGTCTCTGCAAGCAAAATAAATACATATGCAGTTAGCTGGCAGTTTATGTCAGGAACCATTCAAGGGCATTTTACCTCTTAACAAGTCAAACCGGGAAGTAAAGATAACCTTAAAAACAGGTCAAATGGGTCATAAGTTGCCCGAAATAAATTTTATATGCATATATCCTCAGAAAACATCAGTAAAAGTTCATTATTGTTGAAATAATACAACTTTTGAAGTCATATTTAACACGCTAATTAACTATTTAAATAATTACGATTTTGAACAAAGAGATTTTCTGGTCAATCCAACCCAAACCATATCAATAGTTACCCATTAGCTGACCCGCCTACTACGTGAAGTTACACAAGATAGATAAACAACCTCAAGATCAGGGATGGCTCGGTCAGCTTGAAACTGATAGAATGAATTACGAAGCAAATTTTCTGGATCACCGTCTTCACATCTCAATTGATTCAAAAGCATGTTATAGCTTAAATGGAACGCACTGACCAGGTCAACAATGAAAAATCAACTCAGTATGCATATCATAAAAATCAGCACCAAGAACAACGTAACAACACAATATAGCCACAGATACCAAATTTAACAAAATAGTTAAATTTGACTACAAAAGGTATGCCTTTGATCATCATATTAGCAGCAGTGAAAAATGCATACCTGTTCAAACAGTCAGCACTCCCTTTGACCATCATTTTAGCAGTGGAAGGTTCCAATTTTTCATCAACCATAAGAATGCAGACACCACGATCGTCGATGCCTCTACGACCCGCACGCCCACTCATTTGAATATACTCACCACTAGATAGCCATCTGAATTTATCTCCATCAAACTTCCGAACATTTGAAAAAACAACTGTTTTTGCAGGCATATTAAGACCTATGCTAAATGTCTCTGTGGCAAACAAACACTGATACAAAATATCTCAATATAAACCCTCAAAAATCACAAAACATGAAGCAAAACAAATATAAATGAATGATAATGTTCTCATCTCAACCTTTATAAGACCTTCTTGGAAAAGTATTTCAATAACTTCTTTTAGTATGGGGAGCAACCCAGAATGATGCACGCCTATTCCACGTTTCAAGAGCGGAAGCATATTCGACACCTGGCAAAGCAAAAAATCAGAAACATTTAGTCATTTACACACAAAAGAGAAGAATAAATACTCCATGCGTTATTTCAGTAAAATGTAGACAGAGAGATGACAATCCTGCCTGGGGTAGCTTTTTATCATCATCTGATAACATGTCCATAGCACTCCAAAAGATAGTTTCAGTGTTCACTTTCTCGTCATCGTCATTTAGATCCATTTTTGCCATCTGCGTGATATTTAAGCTAAAAAATTGTAAATTTAATCATTATAATAACCTCAACTGCAAATAAAAAAATCAGTTACCTGCATTGCGAGAAATTCACATTCCCTTTTACTAAAACTAAAGATTATAACAGGATCATATTGGCGTTGAATAATCATTTTCACCATCTTAAATATGTCACTATCTTCACCAGCTCTGCCATTCACCAACCCCTTTTGCCCTTTCCCATTATCTTTTTTTTCATTAACAGGAACAAGGGCATTCAAGGCTTGTTGAAAACTATCCTCCCGAAATTTCCCCTTTTCATCCACCACCAAGTATAAACCATCACCACCGGTAGGAAAAAGATAATGTTGAAGGGGCGTTGGTCGATAATCTGTATAAACAATATGGCAAGGTTGTTGATGAACCTGCATTGTATATTATCACATCAGTACTTTTAACATCGAGTGGGTTCATTATCCATGACAACACCACGATTGTTTATATATGATAAATGCTAGTCTCACCTTTGCAACCCAATCAGCAAACTCCTTTGCATTTGGCACTGTAGCTGATAAAAACACAAAACGAGCATTTTTGGGAGCCATAACAATACTTTCTTCCCAGACCACCCCTCTTTCTCTATCGCGCATATAATGTACCTCGTCAAAAATAATCCACGCCACCTCCCTTGTGAGCTCTGACCCTTTGTACTGCATACTCCGCCAGATTTCCGTGGTCATTACCTAAACAAAACCTCAAAAAATTAAACAAAAAAATTTATATTAACAAACGTAAATATGTAACAACTCACACATTACCAAACAAGAAGCATTGGGCTCAATCGTAACATCACCAGTCATCAACCCCACATCAGAAAACTCTTCCTTAAACTCCCTATACTTTTGGTTACTCAACGCCTTTATAGGAGACGTATATATCACCCTTTGCTGATTTCTTAGCGACATTGCAATAGCATATGACGCCACAACAGTTTTCCCAGCTGACGTATGTGCCGATACCTGTAACAACAAACATTCATAATAAACAAACAGCTTCCATAACCATCATCAAATTCACAATCAACAAAGATCCACTATCCATTATAAACAACAAAATAACAACTAACATCAAACTTGCACCTAAAGTTAACAGCTTTGTGTACAACTTATAATAAAAAACTGTTACCATGACAGACTCTCCAACATTAAGACAATTAATTGCTTCAGATTGAAAAGGGTCGAGAGTAAAGGGAAATTCTTTAGCGGGTTTTGAATCTTGGTCGGTATTTGATCGGCGAGGAGCAGGAACGTAGTTTTCCGGGTATGATACATCATGAACACACGCAACTCCGGCGTCTGTTTGGTTGTTGGTTGTAAGTGATGTGTTGTTGCTGTTTGTGTCGTTTTTTTGTTGTTTGTTTGGTTGAGGGGTGTGAGTTGAAGGGGTTTCGCCTGGTGATTTTCTCTTCACTGATCCCATTGATGATATTTGAAAGTTTGTTAAGCCCTAAAAGGTAGAATTTAGGGTTTACAGATTGAACTGTGATGGAAGAAGAACCTAACAAAAAACGGAAAAGGGCGGCGAAGGTTTTGTGTTTGTAGGGGTGATTGGAAAATCTGAATCCTATTCGGGTTGTGGGTGGGTTTAAATCCGGTAACAAGATAATACCCAAACCATCAATTATGGATCCTAACAAGGAGAATAGTAGGGTAGTCGGCTCTAACCCTAATCAGGTTAAATTAGACACGTTGCTTAATTTGTGATTTTTTGTTCCAAAAGTTACATGGGTAGGGTATTTGTATTCTTATTACGATAATATATTTTTAAAATCAAGCCATTGACAATCAACTAGGACAGAATCACAAAAACAACGTCAAAAGAAAACGAAAATTGTCACGAGCTATTACACAAAATTTGCTTAATGCCTCCTATCCTAGCTCTATGTTTCACCCACAAAAATGTAGTGATAATAACCATTTATCACGTAAGACACTGAGAACGGGGTTGAGTTGAAGATCATGTCATTTTGAATGTTTCCATATTAGCTAGTGTAGCTATCACAATAGAGCTAATCGTCTCCTTTTTAGATGTAACCATATTCAAAGCCTTCAGGTAATCAGTTAACTCCCTCACGCTTTTGAAAACCATGTTGTTTCAAGCCATACAAGCATATATTCCATCTCCAAACATGCTTAGAAAAAGGGCAAGATACCACATGAACCGGTGATTCGGACCCCCCTAACCACATCGAGCACTCAATAGATTTTATCTCCACCCCTAAGCTGAGTATTTGTAATTCTCAACACTTCCTATGAAATAACAAGATTCCTGCTGGTTGTTGCATGTGGATGCAGTCAACTTTGATCGAGCTACGTTAAATCTATGTGTTTTTAATTTTTTCGTATTGTGATCATGTGTGAGTATCTAACAATTGGTATCAATGCATTATACTCCTGGTCATTATTTCATACATCGAACTAAGAATTTGTTCCATCGTTGTGGAAAACTTTTAAGAATCCACTCATCGTTGCCACACTATAGTTGTCAACAGTTTGTTGCCACCATCGCAACATCGCAACTAGGGTTATGCCGATGCTTTAAGAAACAATTGTCACTGATGTTGTCCGTTATATCTCTTTTCAACACATGTTTCGGTTTCGTTGTTCAGTTTCCCCATCATTTTTAGATGGATCGTTCAGTAGACCAACCATTTAGGCAACCACCATTGTTGTATTTGTATAGTGTTGCTCGATCTCAACCTAGTATAGTCATGTTCTTGGTATTAGTTTGGCATGTCAGTGAGTAAAAAGAATAGTACTGACATGTTTAACAAGCATGACTTTGGATTCAAGAAAACAAAAATATAGGAATATTTATACCATAATATTATATATATATATATATATATGATTAAGTTCATTTGAGAAAACTCATATATTGCAAGAAGAAAAAGAAGAAACTTAAATCACTAAAAAAACTTATCAATGGTTTAGTTTTTTAAATAAATTCACTTCCTACATACAAATGTGTAATGTATAAACTAAAAAAATCATTAGAATATTTTTTATGTATGTATTTTTAGCGTTTTAAATTTACCTACACATGTGTAGGCTATGTGACCTACACATGACTTCCACATGTGTAGGTTTAACAAATAAACGAAATTTATCCAATTTTATTTTTTGAATATCAAAGTTAATGAATAAATATTGCATTCTTATATTTTTTTGTATGTTAAAAACGTTTTTTTTGTTGAAAAAATGAAGAATTTAGCTATTTCTTACGCTTTTCGCAATTTTTGCTCTTCTCAAATGAACCCTCCCATATATATATGTTACCTTCAATTCAATTGAGAACCAAATATTTGGAAAGAACTAGTGAGAACCATATAAGCCATGTACTTTTTGCTTCAATAACAATGGTAAATTAAAAAGGTATTGTTTTATTACAATTGTTCATTATTTCTTGAATTTTATCACCTCTCTCCTCGGTTTTTTTAAAGACTAAAACGTGTGCATATTTGCATATATAATGTGGGTGCATATATGCATTTCAACAAAAAAAAACGATGCAAATCATTTTTTTTATAAATACATCTTATAATTGGTAAGTTTACAAGCATTTTTGTCAATTTAAAAAGTATAACAGTTAAATCGGTTCTCACTCAGTTCTTTCCGAAAAATGAGTTCTCAAATGAAGACACATATATATATATATATTGTTGTCGTTAAATAACCCAATGTCACATACAATTTGAGATTTAAGTAAACATGTTGAGTTTTAGTTAGTTTAATCGATTTATACAAGTTAAAAATAATACTTTTAACGTACTTAAAATTTTAAGAATTATAAAAAAATTAAACGATTCAACCCGTAAAATCACGTGATGAACACGGTCTAGACTCATCATCAATAGTCTCTCTCTGGTTTTCAACGTTTTGTTTGTCTTGAAATCGATTTATGTAATCTGACGCCATTTTCAACCCTCATCATATCTGTTTTGCTTCTCATTGTAATCACCCAACAGATTTATTTAAATTATTTATTTAAAAGAAAAGAAAAGATATATACATACATACATACATACATCTCACCGACGATCTCACGTCACCACCACCGTCTCAAGATCTACACAGACAGTATTGCCATTCACGTTTCATACTCATCTTTTCAACTCAGATCCAGGCTAGCTTGCAAACATTATTCACAATTTCAATGGGAGCCGTACCTTCAACGCCGCGGTGGCCCGCCGCCGACGTCTCGGAGGACACGGCCGAGTTTCTAATCGGAACTTTTGTTGGCGCTAAATCCTTTCCACTCACTTCTGATTACTGGCACAAGTTACTCGAGCTTCCTTTTGATCTTCATTGGCCGGCTAATCGTGTTCAACAAGCTTGCCAGATTTTCGGTTAGTTCTTCTATGATTGTATTGCTTTTAGGTCTCTCAGATGTAATGAATGTATTGCTTTTAGGTTTTGGTTTGAGGTGTGTTTATGATGGTGGCGAGGGTTTATAGGGACTGTTGATGTATTGGTTCATGATTGTGAGTTTATAAGGCTCCATATGCTATACATTAAGATTGGGGGAATTGTATTTTACTTGATTGATGCTTGTATATGACAGTTAAGCTTACTGATTTTTGCAAACAAATATGTGTTTAATTATTAACGATTATGATTATATATGGCACCTGCTTATTGATTTAGCTTAGTGCTGAAATTTAAACTATGCTTAGTGTCATGCGTGGCACATTCATTGCGCATACAATAAGAAGTATTAATTAATAGTTTGTTTATTTCATTTTGCAGCAGTGAACAATCATTCTGCAAGGCACCTTGCAAAGATCTTAATTCACTTAACATGGTGTTTGCAAGAGTCACTTTCTAACCCAGATGTGCAATCTGCGGCTTCAATGAAGGCTGTAAACGCGTCTTACATAGCATCTGTTTTCTTGAAGTATTCAATTGAAAATTTGAAAAGCGAGAACCTTGAAGATTTGTATTTGTCTCTAGATGAGAGTGAAACTGCACCTGACAATATTCCTAAAGGTAGTATAGCATTTTGATATAATCTCTGTTGCTTATCTGTATTTACAGTATAATTTTTTTTAATTAAATTGGTGGCTTGTCTTATTTTGCTGACCACAGATGAGGATATTATAAATATGGTTATGCACGCTGTACTTAGCTATATTGGTAGAGTGGATATAAGGTATATTTTAGGTTATTACTAAATTCGTTTATCTGCAGTAGGGTTTATGGTTTGTCTCCTAATTGTGTATATATAAATACTCAGTCCCAAGACGTATCTCCTACATCATGAACTGCTGAACTTTATGCTCATTGCTATGTCTACTCAGCTTCTTTCTGGGCCATCACCTGGACCAAATGATGTTCACCCTTTTATTGATGCAGCAATGAGTCAGGTAATATCTATGATGAAAGTAGTGATACAGTACAAATTAATGAGGCATTTTCAGTTGGTGAAATGTTTTAAAAAACTTTTTTGTTACCAGGAAAGCTCTTTGGTAGGTTTAGTTGTTCATAAACTGCTGCTTAACTACATCTCACGCCCAAGATCCAAAAGTAGTGCATCTTATACTTTAATGTCTGAAGAAAATCAGCTTGGTGTACTGAAGAGAGTTGGTTCTGCTGCTGGTATATGAGTATATCTGACTTGGCCTCTTATATTGTTCATTTTTGTAACCATTGTTCAATTATTCAAATCAAGAATTTTTATTACATATAACTTGGTACATATAGAGCTGGCAATTTTAATTGGTTAAAAGTTAGCGTCCCAACCTCTTTTCAAGATGTTTCATTATTGATTTATGTTTTTTACATAGTCAGCCAACCAGGTTGGTATAAAATTGTATCCTCAAAAGCTGTGTTTTGCTATCACATGCTAAGTGCATTACCCCTTAACCATAGGAGATCAACTGTGATTTTTCGGTTGTGATTTTAATTCTTGGCTGTTTGGCAAAATCTGAATCATTAAGTGCTGAATGGTTAAGAGATCTGAACCATTAAGAGGCTCTATCAATAGGAGAGATGTTGGGGTAGAACTTCATATGAGGGTAAAGTTGATATATGCTTCATTTAGTTTCATTCAGCATCTCTCTGTCTTTTAACCATTCAGCACTTAATCGAACCATCCAGAGACATTTTTTATGAAACAAAGGCTCTGAATGCTGAATGATTAAGCAATGAACTGAGTCATTAAGAGGTGAAACAAACAACCTAACCGTTTAAGGAACGCTAGTTTTACCTCTTATGATTAAAGATTCATTTTTATTTTCCTGGATCCCATCAGGGTTTTAGTTCTTTTAAAACTAATGTTTTAACGTTCCCAATTGCATTTCATCTTTTCAAATGTACATGTATCTTATTTCATAAATTTTTGTTTATGTATGATGTGCTGGATTAATTGTTCTTTATATTTGACTTGCAGCAAATATAGTGTTATATCCACTTAGTTACTTTGTCAATTCAAGTGTTGAAGCTTCTAGAAGTCAACTGGCTGACAGCAGTATCAATATATTACTTATTCTCATTCATTATCGTAAATGCATTCTTGTGGAATCTGTGAAAAACAGCAATGGCAGTATCACTTCTGAGTCTCTTTTGAAAGATGAAACATATTTTGCTGAAAACCCTTATTGCAAAGCCTTGGAAAATGTTAGGGATGTTGAGTGTAAGATCATTGTATCTTCTGAATTTTTATGTATTCTCTTGTTATCGTTTTATTCGTTATCTTTCTAGTTATTGTATTTTGAATTTGTAATCTGTATTATAGTTGATCGGGTGGATATTGAAGGAAATGCACATAGTGGTCCAGATGTGAGACTGTCCTTTGCTTCTCTCTTTGATACACTTGGCATGTAAGCTCAGTTTACATACCCCCCCCCCTCCCAAAATAAAAGAAAATTTAAATTTATCATGTAAAGTTCGATTTCATGAGCTTCATTTCTACTCAATTTTCTGCTCAATAACATGATAAACACATCCCCATTTGGGGTGACCATACATCATGTTAATAGTTAAGAAATTTTTTGTGGGTCGAGTTTACTAGAGCTCAAGAGTGCATGGTGCTTTATTATTGGTCAGATATTGTGCTGTTATCATTTGTGGTTACTTGAACCCTGACCAAGGGCCCTAAGCCCTAAACCCATAACAGCCATAACCCCCAAGGTCCTAACCAAGGGCCCTGAACCCTTAACGCAACACACTCATTTTGCCACCTCTGATAAAACTGATTAACCTCTGCAGGTGCTTGGCTGATGAAACTGCAGTTCTGCTACTGTATGCGTTGGTTCACGGGAATTCAGACTTTCTGGAATATGTTTTGGTTCGAACTGATATAGACACATTGGTATGAAGCAACTTTGCATAGTTACTATTTTTACCGCTCGTTTAAACCAGTTCTCATTGATTTTCTCTTTGCAAAAGTAAATTAGCATGCATTGTTGTCTATTCAATTTTTTTATGCCATGTATTCTGCCTAAGATTCTTTCTACCATTAAATGGCCAGTTGATGCCGTTGTTGGAGACACTTTATGATGCTTCAAGGAGAACATCAAATCAAATCTATATGGTGCTGATTATCCTGCTTATACTAAGTCAAGATTCTTCTTTTAATGCTAGCATACACAAGCTGGTAACTTGATGTTATTTCCCTAACTCTATGATATAGATTTCCTTTTTAAGGACTTGTTGCATGAGGCAGTTAATCCTGATGTACCAACATTTTGTTAGATTCTGCCTTCTGTTCCATGGTATCAAGAACGACTTCTTCATCAAACATCTCTTGGTTCTCTCATGGTCATCATTCTAATCAGGACAGTGAAGTATAACATGTCTAAGATGCGGGTGAGATAATACATTCTTAACTAACGAATCTATTTTACATGTCATTATAAAATGTAAATAATAGAATCAATATATATATGTTACATAATACTTGTACACATATATGATATACATGTGTATATAATAATATATGGTCTATACATGTACATATGTGTGTGCGTTATATCAAACACGTATATAGTTTAATTGGGTTCAAATGAACTTGATAACTGGTACAAATATTCAAATTTGAAATACCTGTCTGTCAAATATTTAATCAAGTCAGTTATTTCCATCTTTTTGAAGTTATATCCGTGTAATATCAATCAAACATGAGTATCAAGTCTAATTTATCGAATCAGTATAGTTTACTTTATCGAATTTTGAATCTGCTGATCGTCTGTTTTTGCATTTTAACATTTACATGTCTAGTTCATGTTAATTAAAGCTATCTGAACTCAGAAGGTCAAGGGAGTAAGTTTTTATAGATGCATATGAGGGTTTGGAAACATAATAACCAACTTTTCACATGTTTTTCATGGAATAGGATGTTTATCTACATACCAATTGCCTTGCAACTTTGGCTAACATGGCGCCACATGTGCATCGGCTAAGTTCATATGCATCACAACGGCTGGTTAGCCTTTTTGATATGTTGTCACGCAAGTATGCCATCTCCGTTGTCTTTTTTTGGGTCTTATATGAGCTTTAACCTCTCTTCATTCCTAAGCCTCTTGTTAATCCTTTTTAATGGGCATAATCTAATATCCAGATATGCAAAACTAGCAGAGCTAAAGAACAACAAAATGCAAATGAATGATAGTGACCCCAAGGATGATGATAAACTTCCTGAGGATACGGTAATGGGTTGTTACCATTTCAACTTCTTTTTTAATTATATAATATACTAATTTAGAATCGATTGTTCCAGTCAGCAGAATTGCATATATATACAGACTTTCTAAGGATCGTATTGGAAATACTTAATGCAATCCTGACTTATGCACTGCCGAGAAACCCTGAGGTACTTGGTGACTATAGTTTTTGGAGGTGGCAAGATGGGTGTCTGGGCAGGATGGGTAAAGGTCGAAATGAGCCAGATTGGATCGTAGACCAACAAAACACGTTTTTATATCAATGTTTTGGATTATCTAAAATAGTTGATTTGTTTATATGATTACAACAACATTATTACAATATTAGACTTGCTGCCTCATTTTTTTCTTATGATCTTAGCGCTCATAAATGCATACATTTTTAGACACGCATATGTGACAATTGACATTTCTTGGCATCTTGACTATTTAAATGTTGCAGGTGATATATGCAATTATGCACAGACAGGAGGTTTTTCAACCTTTCCGGAATCATCCACGCTTTAATGAGTTGCTGGAGAACATATTTTCTGTAAGTACTAAAAATCAAGATGTGGAATTTGTGATATAGTTGTTATGCTGGATCTAGTTGTGGTAATTATTTATTTTGCATTATGCTGATGCTATTCTGTGGTTTTTTAGGTCTTGGACTTTTTTAATAGCCGTATGGATGCACAGAAGGTGGATGGAGAGTGGTCAGTTGAGAAAGTGCTTCAAGTAATCAACATTAACTGTAGATTTTGGCGAGGTGATGGCATGAAGGTAATCATAGATATTTCTTCCTTTTGCCAAACAGTTAATTAGGGTTATTTTAAAACTTTTGTTTCCATTTCACAACCCAATCTACTTTTTCACAAGCATGTTTTTTTTGGTCTATATAATGTATTCTTAAACCATCAGGATTTATTAAACATTAAAACATCATACTACCGAATTATTACAATTTACAACCAATTTTAATGAATCTATGTCGCATAAATTTTTTCCGCACATTCAAACACCCTCTTAAAAGGTATGCAACCTTTTACATAGAACTATAATACTATATAAAGAAAAACATAATCATTTTAATTGTGTAGGTTTTACCACAAAAGTGAATGGATGCCTTATTATATGTAGTGGGACAATTAATTAGTATACACCCCTCAAACATGTATTATATCATAGTTACCAAACCAAATAATTTATTTCAAAATTTTAAGGGAAGGGTATGAATGTCATAAGTTTGAAAAATTAGTATATATGATATTATGATTTTTAGTGGGTAAATATGGTACCAAATTTTGAAGAGGATGCATAATGGAATTAATCAAATTGTCCCTTGTAATAAGGGTAGAAGTATATGTTATGTTAATGATGCAGTGAATTCTGCTTTTTTAATTTATAGATGTTCACCCAATTACGGTTCACATACGAGCAAGAAAGCCACCCTGAAGAGTTCTTCATTCCATATGTGTGGCAGTTAGTAATCTCTCGCAGGTATGTATGATCTTGCTTCTATTTTTCTGTGAAACAGTCATAATGCACAAACCATTGTCTCATAAGATTTGCATAGTAACAGTTAGCAAAAAGACATCAATATCCTTGCATCCTGTTTACTTTGCTTCTACCTTGCGACATCAATATCCTTGCCCCATGAATGTGTACTAGTGGTTACAGTTTTGACCCATTTACTTAGAATGTGGATGCGAGCTATGTTTTATCTTTAACCGTCAAAGAAGTAAAATTAAAAAAACACATAGTTATCAAAAGTGTGGTCCTATGCATAAAACTTCTCACATTATTTTATTAAAGCGTCTGATTATTGTTGAAGCAATATGTTTTCTGTGATCATATTGACACACAAATTATATTTACAAAAAGTAAAAGAAAATTTGGAGTCAACCCAACTCAGTCATTCAGCCAGTACCAGATTAGTAATTCTTCAGACCTTAAAAATCTACATGCACGGTGTTTTCATATATGGTTTGATGTTCGCTATCCACTTTGTTGTGCAGTGGTTTCAGTTTCAATCCAAGTAGCATAAACTTATTCCCAGTTGAGCTGCCTGTCGAGGTTTGTTTCTCTTTTCTCTCTCCCTCTTATAAAAGAAAAACAAAGATGTGTGTTTCGTTCAACAGTTTGACTTCTCAATGCAGGTTAGCTATGCTCCTGGTGAAACCAATACAGACCAAAATATGCAGTTAAATGTGAAGATGGCTATGGAATCATCTGTTTAACAGATCACAATTGTTTTTATGTACATACATACATATAGAGAAAAACATACACTTATAAATAAATAAATGTATATGCATCCTGAATTTATAACACAAATTTTGATTAAAGCATTTAGGTGTTTGCAACATCTTTTATGCATAATTATCTACCCATTACCAAAAAGTCAAGCATTGAAACTCTACTGTATTTCTTGGGTAGAAAATCACAGAAGTGGTAATTTCAGAAAAATATTAGTCTACAGCTGCACTTCGGTTATTATATCCGCTCGCTCACGTCTTGGATTATACTATGTCAGTACAAAATTAAACTGGTGATATGCAACATTAAGAATAACTTTGTACGCCACTTGAAATTACATATCAAGAATGTAGAAATGTCAAATTAGACTCAATTCGTTAAATAAATTCAACCTTTCAATATTGATAAGAAGTTAATACCTGCTGTAACAGGCAATTCTACAAGTCTGTTTGGCTTGTAATCGCCTGTTTTGTTTTCAGGAAGGTACCTGTTTCTGTAAGCCCCATCAATCAATAGTAGGATCTAAATATTACAACATTTTCGTATACAAAGGATAAGTATAACGTAACAAATAATAATAAAATTCTTAAAGCTTAGTAGTGCAGTAGTACCATTTATAGAGTGCAATGTGGTAGGATGGTGAAAGTGATATTTTTTTCCCATTATGAACATAATCTGATACCTCTACGGGCATCTGTCAATCCAAGAAATGTGATTACTGAAGAAGCAAGGGTTGTCATTTTCTTCTTCTTCATCATCATCCTCCTCGTACACCAAGTTTACACAACACTCCTTTATATGATTGTCATGGTAATTGCTATACTACTACATTCATTTTAAAAGTTTTTAAAATTAAGTTGATATATTCGTAAAACAAAACTATATGTCAAACTCACCTCTATAAATTTGTCCGTACACACAGACTCACCACCAAAACCATTTAATGACCAGCCGTACAATTGATTATCTATCCTTAACCTCTTTTCATAACATGTCAAATACACATCATGAACATATTCGTTTCCTGCAACCTAATTACGTTTACGTTTTGTCATACTTATATTCATTAGTTGTGTTCAACATGATTTGTACTTATGTCACACAAGATAACAGGTTTTAGTTACTCTGGTTCTAAAAAGAAAGGTTTGAAAATCAACTTGATTGAATACTTAAAGGACTATTTTTGTAAAACACAAAACCAAATAAATGTATCTTCATCAACAGTCACCAAGCACACAATTCTGTTACATATGTTGTTCATTTCTTTGGTACAGAGATTTTCTTCATCAGGTAAATGCGTATTCGATGCATCTTCATTAATTTAGCTTTTATGATCATCTCCTGAAGAATTTGCATAACTGTAACTAGCATTAATCGTATGTAAATCCCTATTTTCTAACTAATTTGTTTTATAACATTGTGACAATCACAATCTTGCACTTCTTCTTTGAATTCACTTCGCTCTTAATTTCAGAACTTTATCGAAGCTACGAATTGCTAACAGTTATTTAAATATCCATATCATCTTTGCTTATAGCTCTCGATCATGCACACCAGGTGTTCGATAAAATGCCTGCCTTAACAGTTGAATTATCCGTGATGATTCGCAGTGTAAACTTTAAGTATGATAGCTCCCCTACATTTATATATAAAAAGATTCCGCCCCCCACCCCCAATATCATTTGTCGAGCTCCGCCCCTGCTTATCCGCACTTGCACTGAAAACCGTTGACACTAACATGAAAGCCATGTTGCTTTCCGCATATAGTAAGTATACAAAACAGTACTATGTTGCCATTAATAAAGGAGTACCAAGTTTCCTAGCTAATTATTGTTTTAAGTCTCAAAACCGCAAATGCTTTGGTCTTTCAACAGAACTAGTTTGTTTCGGACTTATTTGGATCTGCTTCAACATTTTTTGTAGTGATTATACCATTTTAGTGCTTAATATTCAGGAAAGATTAATATTGTTAGGGTGTTAGCACTTAGTACTGTGTAAATATTAATATGTTACCGTGTTATGTCTGCAGATCAAGTTACATGAATATCAGATGGCCACGGGTATTAACACCAACATACCTTTCTCAGATCATACAGAACCAAAAAAACCCAGTGAAAGCTCTTGAAATCTTTAATGAAGCAAGAAACAGATATCCAAATTACCGTCACAATGGTCCTGTATATGCCACCATGATCAACATTCTTGGCACGTCGAATCGGATTGTTGATATGAAACAAGTAATTGATCAGATGAAAGATGATTCATGTCAGTGCCAAGATTCGGTCTTTTCGACTTCAATTAAGGCCTACGCGAAAGCTGGAATGCTGAATGAAGCCATCTCTCTGTTTCGGAATCTTGATCAATTCAACTGTGTAAATTGGACAGAATCTTTTAATACCTTACTTAAGATAATGGTGAAAGAATCCAAACTTGAATCTGCTCATCATCTTTTTTTGGAGAATTTTGGAAAAAGGGAAGTGAAATATCGAACCCGTTCACTAACTTGGCTGATTGATGTTCTCTGTGAAAAGAAACGCTCTGATCTTGCGTTACAAGTCTTCCAAGAAATGAATTATCAGTACTGTTATCCGACCCGTGACACCTATCAAATTCTAATGAAAGGATTATGTGAAGATGGAAGAATTAACGAAGCAATTCATTTATTATATTCAATGTTCTGGAAAATTTCAAGAAGAGGTAGCGGTGAAGATGTTTTGGTATATAAAATCCTCTTAGATACTTTATGTGCATACGGGCATGTTGATGAAGCAGCTGATATTCTAAATAAGGTCTTGAGAAAAGGTCTCAAAGCCCCTAAGAAGAAACGCATGCAGCTTGATTTTAACATGTGCCGTAATGGTAGAGATATAGAAAGGGCTAAAAGTTTAGTTAATAACGCCCTTATTAAAGGTGTGATTCCCAGTTATGAAAGTTATAACGCGATGGCAGTTCAACTGTATGCAGAAGGTGATTTAAATGGTGCAGATAGAGTGGTTGAAGAAATGCATGACCAAGGGTTTAAACCACAGGTGTTGATCTATGAAGCGAAAGTGATGGCTCTATGCAAACAAAGTATGATTGATGAGGCTGAAAAAGTTATTACAGAAGAGATGGTGGAGGGGAACTGTGTTCCAACTGTTAAATTGTATAATATTTTAATTAAAGGTCTTTGTAGTGACGGGAGATCCACACAGGCTCTCGGGTACTTAAAGAAGATGAGTAGGCAGTTGGGCTGTGTTCCAAATAAAGAGACATATACTATACTGGTGGATGGTCTTTGTGATGATGGAAGTTATATCGAAGCAAGTCAACTATTGGAGAAAATGCTGGTCAACTCTTATTGGCCAGATGCTGATATTTTTAGTAGTGTTATTAAGGGTCTTTGCTTGATGGGTAGACCATATGAAGCAATTATATGGGTGGAAGAGATGGTTAGCCAAGAAAAGATGCCCAAGCTTTATGCATGGGATTCACTGGTTGGTTCTGTTGTTTATGACACAGTTGGTATCAAAGTTTTGTCTCAAGTATTGGATTTATAAAAGAATTTGTTGATGTTCTTTTGAATGACCTCATTATAGTTATAGTTATAGTTTTGCGTCTATAATCTATTTTGAATATTGTAACCGGTCGTTCTTTTCTATTATAGAGATGCCTAGATCGAGGCATCAGTTTAGACCCACTTAAGATAAAATGTTGATTCGGGCTACGTTTTATTTGTCAAACAGGTAAATGGGTTAATATCTGAAGTATTGCCTAATTAGCAGTTGAGCATTGATTCCACTTATGACTTGTCGCATTTGGTCATATGCATAGCTTCGTCTTTGACTTAGATCATATGTATAGCTTTTGGTCATTCACCACAGCCACCAGACCACAAGGACATGGGTGGTCAACTTCTCTTTAACTCTTCACCTAACAATGATAAATACTAGTTAAAATACGGATCTTTGGTCCCAAAATCCTATGGTCTTTCGAAACCAAGGAGGTAATGAACCAAATTGAATCTTTGCTTTTGTCTATTAATCCTACATGTTTCATGTGGTATGCCTGGGTTTCTATAAAGGTACATGTTTTTGAAGACATAGATCATATTTTACAATTTTACTTCATTATCCTTCCGAACTCTTATTGTTCTCAGTAAATAAATTTGGGTGAGATAAAATCGCTCTCGTATTTATGGATAAAGTCACGATCAAAATTTGAAAATCTTAATTGGAAACAATGGTGTAATTTTTTATATGATTTTAATATAATGTAACACCATGCTAGTTTATGAAATAATAATCTAGGTTGTTAAAAATAAGTTAAAAAATATCATATAAAATTATATTCTAACTGTTTGTCACCTTTAAGATGTATTACAACAGTTGTTTTGACTCTTCAAAGTATATATTATTCGCTTGTTTTTATTAGGGTAGTTCGTCCGTGTGTTATCAGGTTGAACGACACAAAAGTTCTTGTTGTCTTTGTATTTGTTAGAACACCACTAAATGCCCATCATGAATTCTCATAATTTGTAAACATGTGTTAGCGGAAAGAAAGAAAAAAAATAGAAAATAAGGAGGGAAAAGAGAAAAAAAATCTTAATTGTTGAAAAGATGGCGTTAAACGAAATCAAACATGCGTTAATTTTATATAAAGATGGATTATTAATAGCTAAAAGTTGAATTTTTCTTTTTCTTTTTTTGAGATTGACAAATGTAAAAGTTAGATTGTTATTTACCTTCTTATTCTTTCTAATAGTTTTTATTTGTAATCTCATGCTAAACTCAAAAATAAAAATAATATGAGTGATTTTAGTAAGTGAATATTTTAGTGGAAAAAAAAAATTGGTTTAAATTTTATAAATTTCCAAAATCATAAGATGCACATGATATCATTTGCATCTACAGAAAGATATAAATAAATACAATTGAATTAGTTCCCGTTGATTTTCAAAATTCAAACCACATCTTCTGAACCAGAGAAAACGAACATTAACGATCACATACAACAATTCCGCCATGGAAGACGATGATACCACCTTCTGCTTCACACCATGTCGTAGAGACGCCAATTGCAACTGCAAAATCTGTGAAGCTAGCATCAACGCAACTCTTGATTTGCTTCCAATAAGCGCACAAAAAACCTCTCTTACTAAAATCTCATCTTCCAAACCATCTCCACCTGAAACACCTCTTTTCTTCGATCCTGGATCCATTTCCACTCCTGAATCTGAGAAATCTCATGTTCCGGTTGTGAATTTGAACAACAGGAATGATTTGAAGATCACTGGTTTGAAGGTTAAGAGGAAGAGGATGGAAATTGGATGTGCTTTGATGAATAAATGTGTTTTGGTTGTGTGTTTGAGTTTGGTACTGAAGTTAGGGTTTTCAGCTGTTAGTTCTGGAGTTATGGAAACCAAATTGTCTCCGGAGATAGTTAGAGAGATGAGTGAGAGATCGTTAGGGTTTAATGATGTGAAGGAAAAATTAGGGTTTTTTAATAATGAAATACAAATTCTTGTTGGAGGTATAGAACCTAGCTTTAAACTTCCTAATTGGGAAATAGTTCAGGTACTTTATTGTATAATGCTTGTATGTGTATGTTACTTTTATGTCTTTGAATCATCTGTGATTAATTAGTTTTGTTTAGGATGGTTTGATGTTGCGATCTCGATGTCGACTGTACAAGTCTGGCATGGAAGAAGTGAGTGTTTGGGGATGGCCTTTGCAGACGTCTGGATTGATTGCTACTGATTTTGATTCAAGATCATTCACTATCTTGTCAGGAAGAGTTACAGAGGTAAACAAGTTACAAATTTTCATTTTTTTTGTTTCATTTTTCATGATAATGGCTTAATATATGGCAGTGGTCAAATGGAGAGTTGAGTGGTGTGATCCGAAACACAAATGCTTCATGGGAACAAGGAAAGTGGAGTGCTTCTCTATGGCGTTTAGATGAAAATACATGGATCCTTGAGTACAAAAGAAACTTTGTGTTTGATAACACAAGACCATATTCATCAGCAATGGAGTTTTTGAGATTCAAGACGATGAGATCATTTCAATGGATAAAGCAGCTGTGGCGATTTTCTAACTCCAATCACTTAGCTCCCACGTGAAAAGATTAAAGTTTGCATGTGTTCTATTCTGGTATCATACTTGATTAGCATTTACAAGTTACAACAGTAGGCTTTGTACAAACCAACTGATGTTTTTAGTATGAGTTGTTTTGAAAACAAATTAAACAGACTTGTGCTCTGATTTGTGTGTTTAATATAGATGTTAGAAAGTTAACTATGTTAGTGTTTGAATTAGGGTTGATACTTGGTGACAACAAACCAACTAGGAACATTATATTATTATTTTACAAGCAGAGTTATAAGCTGAATAAGTAACCTTACAACTAAAACATCAAAATAAAAAAATACTACACAGTAACTAAAGATAGCTAAGAAAAAGGCATAAACCATGATCCGTCCATCCATACATATTGGGGAAAAAAAGCATAAGTGCTTGTTGAGTTTGCATGCTCATTGTTTGGGGTTGGGAGTGAGACATGGAAATGAAGGAATAGATTGCAAAATCAACTTCCTGCTGCTTCTTTGACCCATGCTCGAATGTGGTGGCGACACCCTCTTGCTGTTTGGTGAACAAGATTTTACGCCACTGATTGGAGAACGGTTGTTTTCCTCAAGGATATCAGGTATCTCATTTTCTCCCACTGTTTGTAGTTGTTTGTTCATGCCACCTTTGAAATGATTCAACTTTCCAAATCTTGGGACAGAAGATGATCCGATGGTTAAAAATGATCGAGGTGGTTTGCCCTTTGAGGAGTTGGGCAATGGAATAGATTGTCTAGCATTAAGAAAATGAATATGTAATTAGAATAACATCTTTCAAATAACCACATGACGAGGCTTAAATAGTCAACCATGACGAGATGTGGCAATTTTGACTTGTTTAACTACTGATGAGCTAACTTGGGTTATATTTTATATCAAACAGGTCAACCATGTTACTAAGTTTTTTTCTTACCTGCCAAAACGTGAAGGAGTTGCTGGAGTAGCAGAAACTTGCTCAGCTTCATTATACAATACCATATCCAAGCTTCCATCATTCCCATTCCCCTCACACTCATTGACTTCTAGATCCATTTGCGAACCTATAAAGAAATTAGATACCAAAAAAATGACTTTCAAAATTCAAACTTGTAAAACATCTAATACAACACAAATCAATACTTTTAGCTTTAGAAGAAAATGTTAATTCCATCATGTTTAGGAAATGGACACTTACCATCCTTGCGACCAAATGTGTTCTTACATCCTTCACATCTACAGTTGATGGAACATCCAACACCACCCTTTTTTTCAAAATAAAAAAAAACATATAACCAGAATTAGACAATTATACAACACTAGATAAAGGTGGTTATGCTCTGTTTCTAACAGAGCAAACAAGTGAAGTAAAATAAGATTAAAGGATCATGTTAGTTGGGTAAAGCAAGTCTATCAACTAAAAAATTTCCACAGCTGTTTAACTCTAGATATTTATAAAATGTTGAAAAGACTTAGATAAAAAAAAAAAAGAGTATTCGAGGTCAACCCAGAATGACCCTTACCATTACCCGCGTACTCAGTTTGATTTGTTACCCAAGCCATTGTGCCACCTCCACACAACACTAATAGAAGTACAGCAAGAGAGAAAAACCTGATAGCATTCACAGTATTTCTTGAGGCAGCCAGATTTTTTGCAATTACATCCTCTTTTATGCCGAGCAGAAGCTGGAGTGTTGCTTGATTCGTCCTGCAAGATAAAGAATAGTCATGAGATATATTAATAAGAAACTTTGTAATTCATATGCATAACACTACAGCTATACTGTATTGTTAAGTTTATGACCCTGACCTCTTGAATCGAATCAGAGGTTTTAATAACTTTGGGAGCAAATGCAAGAGGATTGCGAGATTCAATCTGCTTGCGAGTTGCAAGCACCGTATCTTCATGTATCGGTTTGTTGAAACATTCGTGACATGCACATGGCTCCACACAGTACACACCAGCAGCAAAACATTCACAATAACTGAAATTTGTAGCGATTCAAAGTAAATATCAGAGTTACAACACCACAAATGATAGCACATGCATAAAATTAGGTCGAATAATTTGTCAAAACAGGTATGGGCTGAAAGGGTTGGTTTTTCATTACGGGTTAAAATGGTTCAAACCAGATTTAGTTGACCAAACAACCATCATTCGTCCATTTAATTACATGTTTTTATGAATGAGTGACATTTCTGATTTAAATAAAAGCCTATGTCAGTTAAAAACCTAACTTATAAAGATTAGAAATACTTACAGCTTCAAGCACTTGGATTTCTTACAGTTACAACGCTTGCAAGCCTCCGCCTCTCCAGCATTTTCTACCCTACGCCTGTAAAATTCAATCAAAACATCAAACACATAGAATCAATGAAAATTAACAAATATGATACAAGAAATGTTTGGATGTGTTTTTATGAGGTTATGATATGCACATCCAAACCCTATAACCCTCATCATGCATAACAAATTGAAATGATTTACACCAAAACTATAAGGGTTCAAGTAACTTGCCTCTTCTTTCTTGGGCTGGTTTGACTTTGACTTAACTCGTCATTCCCTACAAATCCAAGTGCTTTAGAAGCATCGTCTGCAACATTTTGAACATGCTCTATACCATTCTCGAAAGAGGGTGCATCAGACAACTTTGTTATTAGTTCTTGACCAGAGCCCATAGAAGGATAAGCAGCAGATGAAGGTGTAATTATAAGTTGTCTACTAGAGCCCAAGTTTTCATGCTTAACAACTTTGTGATCCACTAAATTTGAAGCAATAGAATTTAAATGCAAACCGATTCCAGGTAATTTACATTTAGAAGAATCATTTGCAGTCCTCAACGAAAGTGAATTATTATTAATGGGAAGAACAGTCTGATTGGATTCTGATAAATTTACATTACTACCGTTCGAGACATCTTCTAAGTGCTTTCTTCGAGACCCCATCATCTCAAAAACTAGACAACGTCTTCTCATGCCACGCGATAAATTTGAGCCACCCTATAAATTACAAAAAGATTGCAATGCCGATAAGTATACACTTGTTAATAATCTTTAAGTTTACATATGAATTGCAATGCCAATAATCTAAATTTAAAAAAAATGATTTTAAGGTTTTAAGATCACAAAGAATATATTACTAAATCAATAAATTCTCACCTCATTATCAGTATCCTCCACGGGCTCGCCAACTTCAAAATCATTTAAAGAAGTATCAGCAACCATTAAATGATTTTCGACTGTATCCTTCAAACCTTCATTATTTTCTGAAGGATTATCATTATCGCTGTTAGCTTGTGCTTTCACGTTCATAAGTGAAGTATTGAAGCTTGTAGGATCTAATGTGCTTTGACCAGGACCCTTATAAGCCACAGTGTCACTCGGTGAGTCAAAATTAAGCAACTCTGAAGCATCAGATATCAAACTATCCCAATCAACTGCAGATACTTCTTTACCATGATGGAGTTGATTAATCCCATCAATTTCAGACCGATTGTTAATGAACGGACCAGATGATGCTGATGGACCCACCAAGTTAACAGCTTCATAATTCAGTTTTCTTGATTCAAGATTTGAGCACCGATTTAATGGAACAGTAGAAGTTTCAGTAATGGAATTACTAGGATTGAAATCTGTATGCTGTTTTGACGTGTTCAGTGCAGCGGTTGAGTTCCCTTCACTGGTTTCGGCTTTCTTTGAACCCTCAGAAGTAAGTTCAGGTTTTGATGGATCAGAAAACTGGTGCCTAAAAAATCAAAATTTAACATAACAAAAACATTTAGCTTAACCTATTCATGATAAACTGGTGCCTCTAATCAATATAACTAGTCTCGTTACCTTCGAAGAAATTTAGAATCTTTGAGGGTACTGACATGAGGCGAAGTGAAAACGGATGGAAGAGATGCAAAACTTATATTGCTAAATGGCTGAGTAAAATGCACAGATTTAACTGGCTTAATAGGCGAAAGACTGTTGATATAATTGAAGACTGGAGAATCCTGCAAACACACAAAAATGCTTCAGTGTTTCTGGTTATTAAAAAACTTAAATCTTTATTATGTTTAGCATAAAACCCATAAAAACATATTATGTTCAAAACAACCAAAGTGGAAATGAACATGCAAATCCTTTAGAAAATGCACATCCAAACACCCCCAAAATACCAAGTAGACAGTTTCCTTGTAAAAACACACTTTGAACTCAATAATCAAATTTCTTGCAAGAACTTTTTCATGGTTGTTCAAATTTCATAACTTTGACCCAAATACTCAATACCATAATCTATTTTTGACATAAATTCTAAATAGACCATCAATTGTAATACAAAACCCTAATTTTACTAAAAAAGACACTCTCACAAATCAAGAGTACAATTGGTAAAACACAATTCAGAAACTGCATAAGTCTTTGCAGATCTTATCAACTGAACTTTCAAAAAAACATAAAAATGAACAATTGAGACCAAAAAAGCACCTTATTTACTTCAATTTTAGACCAACACCATCAACCAAACCCTAACTTTAACAAATCAAGTAGATCCCCAACAATTGACTGTGAAACCATCACATAACCCTAAAAAAGAGAAAAATCAACCCAATTAAACAGCAAAACACTTCACTCAACCAAAAAAAACCCAAATTCTTCAAATTGAACCAAAACCCACAAAGACAAAACTGAAATCAAACTTAACTTCAACCCAATTCCATTACAAAAACACACAAAAACAAAAAACCCATCAAAATAAACCCTAAACAAAAAAAGCCCAAATCAAACAACCTATAAAACCAGAAATGAAGAACAAAACGTTGAAGAATAAAAAACCCAATTGAATTAACCTCGAACTTAGAAAGTGGGTTAGCGATCTGGGTCCTTTCAGGAGTATCCATAACAATAGCTTTTTCTTTATCTTGATCTTTATCGTCACCCATCTTCTTCTTCTTCTTCAAATGAATTGAAAGATTAGTGGGTGTCGGCAGATATTTGGAATTTGTTTGTGGTAGACAAGTGAAGTGTATAATAATAAAAAGATTAGATGAGATGAGATGAGATGTGATTCAAGAAGAAGCGGGAAGGGCGGGAAGAAAGTTTTAGTTTTAGTTTTTAGTTTTAGTTTTTATTATTTTTACTTGATGTTGATGATGAATTGAAAATGTAACCCCACAAAATACAGTCACATTGCAGGCCCACGCCAACATCATAAAGAAACAATTGAATGGATTGGTGTTAAAACAAATGTCTCAAAAGTAAAAGGTAACGTAAAACTAATCATGGTGTTAAAGATTATTAATACTTACCTTAATCTTTCTCTTTTTATTCTCTGTTTTTTCTTTTCTTTTCTTTTCTTTTCTTTTTTTTCTATTCTACAAAATAATATTTTTTTTTTGCCAATAATTGAATAAATCATTTACACTTATGATTTTATTTAGGTGTTATGTACTATTTTAGTTTGATGAAGAATTTTAAACGTGGGTTAGGTTATGGTCACCATTACTATGGTCTATGGTCATCTTTAGAGTGAGAGATATCATTTTTTTATATTTCTTTTGAGCTTTGAATCAGGTTTGGCAAAAACTCATTATTGTCTCTAAATCAATTGTTTCATATGATTTTTAAAATCCAACTTATTTCTTTATCTAGCTTAACTATGAGTTAGCTTTTGGTGTTTGTTTTTTAACCCGACTTTTTCTTATCAGTTGAAGGTGACGCATGGTCATGCGAAGACACAAGATGAGGTACTAGGGTGGTTCTCGTTCGTGGTCGAAGATCTAATGCCTACATTAACATGAAGAGGAAGTTGTGAGGAGATGAATTTTTTTAGTCTGTTAAAATTATATTGTCAGTTAAGATGAAATCGAAGTGTCATTTGGTCATTTAGAAAAATACAATAGTTATATAAAAAGTTTTGAAAATATAAAAAAGAAGATTGTTGGTTTTTCATTGAATTTGCTCAGTATTAGAATCAATTAGAAATATAAAGATTAAATAATAACATGTGAATGAAAGTTTGATAATTTGACTTGAGAGAGGATCATTGTGTAGCAAGTATCAAGAGCCATTCACATCACATAAAACTTAAACAAATAAATAAAATATACACTCTTCAATATTCAATTAAAAAACCACTTGTTTTCTTGTGTTATGTCTTCTAATGCATTGACTATAACACACAATATCCTAATTACAAATATTACCTTGGTTTAACTTTCATTGTCGTAACTGAATCTTCACTAAAAATACTCTAAAACTTTTTGTTTAACATTAATTTTATGATTTCAATGTTTTTTTTAACATGTGTAATAAAAATATATAAAGTAGTGATGATTGTAGTGATAAAGGATTTATAAATTTAGTGATATTCAAGAAAAAGAAAGATAGGACAACACATGAGATCTTCCCATTCATCTCATAAAAGTGTAATATCTACTTTTCTGAGAATCTCTCAAATTAAATAAGTTATATTTGACCTTTACTATTATTTATTATTATTATATAAGTAATTTATTTTTAACCATCTATGTTTACGAGGCCTTTGTTTTCTTGTTACTGTCAGGTTGTTTTTATATATTTGTGAATTTGTATTTCTTCTTAAATTGTCATACGTAACTTTGCATTTGTCCGATTACACCTCTAGTTAGATATAGATACATACAAGTGTTTGTTGATTTATAAATTAACAATAGGTTAAAAGTTACAAGAATCATTTTAAATTTTTAGGCAAATTAGATTTTAAATATTTCAAAATATTATCCATTTGCCAACAAAATTTATACCGTCAGTTCGGTCAATGACGTCTTTATTGGCAATTTCCCATTGCTGGTGACATGGTCACATGGACATAACCGGTGACATGGTCATCTGGACAACTAGTACCAAGTCAAACATCAATTAACAGTTAAATATGTAGCTAAAGAGTTCCTAATGTGAGTATGATTAAGATGTTAAGTTTTATTTAATTAAAGTCATATTGTTTAGTTTTCTAGTCGTAGTCTAATATGTTTTGGTTAGGCTATATACAATTGTGTTAGAGGTCATTTGTAAAGATAAAGTTTTGAGTGTTTATCTCAGTTATTAATAAAGTTCTTTTATTAGCCAAATTGTGAGTTTGATCCGATTCACCACTTAAGTCCTTAAATTTCACTTACTTGCTAAGCATGCTCCCAGTAGCAAGATCATTATAGATTTAGATATAATTTACACTCGCTTTCGCTTGGAATGATGATTGTAAACAAAACGACCAAATGTAAAAGGGTACATTGAGTGTAAATTTATCTAAGATAATTATGCTACTGAGTCAGCAACGATCGCGAGTTGATCCGTTAATGGCAAGTAGGATAATGATTAATTGATCAATTAACATCCACTATGAACAATGTTGGCAGTTAAAAAAAAAACTATGAAGAATGTTGACCGATCATCAACAACAATTTAAACCATCATTAATAACGGAGTTACAATAATCATTTCTAGTAATTGAGTTGTTGTTGAAAGACTTCTTTTTACATAATGACAAAAAAAAACTGCAGAAATTTGTTTTAAATACAATTAAAAATGAATATCGAACAGTTTACACATATATAACCGATTAGCGACTATAAATACGTGAATTGCCATGAACAGTTTACACATATATAACCGATTAGCTCTAAAATTAAGGGTTTTGAGATTGACCAGAATTACTGGGTTGGGTCAATAGACTTAATCAAGAATCTTTTAGATATTTATTTACTAAATTAAAAGATAAACCTTATCAATAGTGTTATGTGCTTATCTGAGGTGTTGTATTGCTATTGGTTGATAGTTTAAGGTGTTGTGCTGCTATTGGTAGATGTCATGTGTGTGTTTTTTTATTGGTTTTTTTTGTGTTTTGTTTTTGTATTTGATTTTTTTTACAATTAATTTCTTTGTAAGTTGTTGGTAGGGTTTGCAAGAAGTAATAACCGGCTTTACAACTGTCACACGACATGCATCATGAATATACCTAGTTATTTTGATACTAAAAGTAGTAAATACTTGTAGTGTGATTTGTGAGCGGGTGTCTAGCCAAATGGCAAAGCTTGAACACGAACAAACCAGGAGGGGTGGAATTTAAAATAAAGGGACGAGGCTGGTATGCATACTAGCTATTTTCAAACCACTAACCACTTTATAAATTGTCGGACCTAAAAATTACACCGCCGACCAAAAATACGAATGTGGCGGCCCTTGCTTGCCCTAAAAAAGCTTCGCGTAAATGGTCTCATCGTCTGTGTGATAACACTTATCACACGACACATGATATCCGGTGGTATGAATATGTGTAGAAAATATGTTTCTTACTAGCTAGTTGATAGGGCGTTCAAGTTTTTAAAAAACAAAACATATAAACTTAAGAGTAATATTAGAATGTGTGAGTATGTACTCGATTATTATATAATTCAAGAATAATAGGATAAAAAATAACCATATATAATTTAACTACGTACAAGCTCATACTCTATCGATCAGAACAAGTACATGAAACTTAAATACTGACTCTTTTTAACATCTTTGTTTCTTTTCAAAAAACTTACCTTTTGTTTATCGAATGTGTTAAAATGTAATATTATTTTTTAATTTACACGATGAGAGGTTGAAAACGATACATCGGGAAGAAAATATAAATATAAAAGAAAGAACATACATGCATCATGCATGGTTATTTTATTTTTTTGTCATTTAAGCAAATGACATTTAGGTGTTAGTAGATGCAAAACAAAAGATAAAAGTCAATATTTGTTGAGGAGAAAGGTGTTTTTTTCAATATACAAAGTACACCAACTAATTATGATAATATTCTAAACAATTAATTGAAAGCAACGACCATTTAAATCCACAACCTAACGAGGCAATTTGGTGGATTATATGTATTTATTCTATGTATAAATTTTTTTAATTATCTACATAGACCAAGAAAACATTAAAAAGTCTCACTAGGTTATATCCCGTGTGTCACACGGGCTAAATGCTAACAACGTAAACATAAAAACACAATTCTAAAATTTTATGAAAAAGTAACATTTAAAAATAAACTACACATTACATGAATAAATATGAGTTTTGAACAAATATATTTAAATTACAAATACACTATTAATAGCAAATTAGATTTTGACGCTTTTAAACAGGGTACATTATAAATCATACCAATTAATTAAAAAAATTATGAAAAAACAGATATACAAATAATCCAGATACCAATGATCCTTAACCCAAGTGGTTAAGGTGAGGTAACCAAAATTTATAAAAATGAGGAGGTCATGGGTTCAAGTCCCGCTTAGAACAAAAAAATGGAGGTTCTAGGTTGGGTCAGAAGGTTTTCTCACCAAATGTGGGTTTCATCTTGTGGGGGTTAGGGTGTGGTCCCGGTGGGGAAATGGATAGGTGGTCCGATTAAGATAATATGTATCTTCTGAAGCATGATCCCACATTTGCCATTAAAAAAATAATACAGATGATAGATATCCAGAAAAATTCGCGGTGACACTCATATTTACCGGGCCGAGCGTACGGGTCGGCATGCATGGGTCTGGGTCGTAAATTCCGATACAGTTATTTGTTTAAGCTGTTTGTTTTGCGTTTTAATAGTTATTTCAGGGATATAAATAAGGTAAATTAAAACTTTGAAAGGAAAAATTATGGGTGATTTAATGTTATCGATTTTCTTCCATACATAGCTTAAAATAAAATACTTTAATTTTGGCGGGAAAAATGCTCCAAGACCCTCTCCATTGAATGACAAGTGTCATTCAAAACCCTCTTTTATTAGAAGGTATAGATAGATATAGATAGACTAGGTTAGTGCCCGCGCTACGCTCGGGGACATAACGCTTATGTGATAATTTTAAGGATATTCATGGACATGAACGGTTCCAATCAGTTTTGAGATAAAGCTGTGGTAAAACTAAAACACAAAATTTATTTAAAATCTTGTTATTTGATATAACAATATTATAATCAAATTAAAGAGAATTAGACGTTCGGTTTTATGGTGTAGTTTTTTTGTTAAAACAATGTCGTATTAAAAGTTGTGTATATTTAAAAAATAATTATGTATTTAATTGTATGTTATTAATAATTTTATCTCTAAGTTTTATTTTTATACCCTAATAAATATATTCTGGCCCAAACACACCCTTAGTAGGAGAGGGTTGAAAATGTAAATAGTTTTAATTTTTTAAATATTATGCTAAATATTAGGGGATCAAATGAAAATTAATATTATTATATTAAATCATTATAGATAGATATATATATTTTTAAATATAACAATATTATTAATTTTGAGAGAATTTCTCAAATAATGCCAACTAAGCAAATGGATCTCAAATGATGCCAAGTAAGCAAATATGATTTTGCTATATTATATAGAAGATACTATATTATGTATGATAAGATCGATTAATTATAAAATTATGAAATATTGTATAAATTGTGATACATGAGGGATAAAATAATATTATGTCATTCTCATCCGACCCCATTAACCTTTAACACTCAACATTTTTACAGTTTAACCTATTTAATTTACAGATTTACTACACCTTATTTTTGCATATTCACATATTTGTCATAGTTGTGATGTGTTATTCGTCTTGTTAGTCCTTAAGTCTAATTAGATTCAATCATGTGAAATGTAGGTGATCATAGTGTTAGTGTCTCTTTAAATTTTTATATGATAAAAGCAAAACCCTAGCTATATATCCACCGCGCGCATTAGGATTTGTTCTTTAATTGGTTTGGGGATTGCATCACTGTTCGACCATGTTATACATATTTGAGAACCATATACGCCCATTGTTCTTGTTGTTATACCCAACCCAGGTAGTTGAAAACGAAGTTATCTTGTTCAAGGCATGTGACAAGCATGCATAAGTAGTAGCTAAAAGCTACCAAAAGTATTAACATTTTACCCTATAATACCAGCTTTGAACCTGTATCCTCAAAGATAAAGTTGTGTCTTCAAAATTAACATGATATCAACACTATGCACGTACATGTTAAATCATTCATCTTTTGAGCATGTCCGTGTTCTTGTCTATGATAATTATTAGACACTAGCTAAGAAGTTTTGTTATATATACCATACCATATATGGTTAATCTAAATTTTTCAAACATTAAAAGTTAAACCTTGATTATTCAGTGTGATTAATCACTATATTTTCCCAAGGGCCACAATACCACATGATGCCTCATTAGTCGTTATGCAAGTGCAAACAAATCTAGTTAATTACTTCCACTGAATCCGATATATGTTAAAACTAATTAAAACACCCTCATTTCTATCGACATGTATAAAATCAAATATAATTAAACTAATATAAAACCATGTTCCAAGTGATTTTATTAAAGTAACTCAAAAAAATTATTCCTTTAAAATCACTCAATTTTCATTAAATGTCCCAATGTTATAATTTCTTATTAATTTTTGCATGTTAAGATCTTTTTAACTAAGTGACCTGTATGAAACATACATAACTATTAGTGTATCACAATATGAAATAGCTAGGAAAAACACCTGAAAGTTTTCTAGAGATACCAAGGTTCAAACATTCCGTAGGTAAACATATATATCGGATGATGATTGTCGTTAAAAAAAAGCAAAACAGATATAAATTTTAGTTACTAAGTAATAAAATCGGAGTGATTTTAGTAAAAACATTTGACTTTTTTTGTTACTCTTTGTTATGTATAGTTTTTTTAAAATAAAACCAATTACCTTTACCGGCAAACTCCATGTATTTTAAATATTTTATAATGACCATATATATATATCCTCAAATAGTCCGTTTTGATAACTTTTTTTAAATCAAAAGTATCTTACAATAAATAAAATGTCTCAGTTTAGAGTTGTATGATTATATATTTTGGGTTGTTTGGTAAGCTTTTTAATGGTATTAAGAGGCTACCTCTTAATAGTTCATAGCAAGAGATATCCCTAAGTCTGAATGGTTAAGAGACTACCTCTTAATGTTACCTCTTAACCATTTAAGATTATGGATATCTTTTAATCACTAAGAGACTATAAACCATTAAAAGACAGCCTACCTCTTAGGTATATATTATCAAACAGCCCTTTTGTTTTTTCTTTAGGCTGAACTGCTGAACTAGCGAATGAAGCGTGAATTATTAATTGGTGAATGACAAAAGATTATTTGGTAATAAAATGTCAAAAACAAAATATAAAAAAATGTGAATATAAGTTTGCTGGTTATGACGTAAGATACAAGTGTAGGTTGTAATAAGTTAAAAATAAACACCAGCCAGTAAACAAATCAATGCATTCATTGTAGATCACGGAGGTCATGCATGCAAATTCATTGGGCCTTCAATTTATGACTAAATTCAATTCAATACGCACCCGGCCAAGTTCATCTTACATATTAGTTACATTACACTCTAACCCAACCCAATCCAATCCGACCAAATGAAATCTATCTAATAAATTAAAGTTTTTAGGGGCTAATTTTTTTGGGGAAAACATAATTTCTTTTATAAAAGAAAGGTTGAGAGGGAAAATTAAGTAGGAAAGTTAATAAAGACAAAATTTTGTGATTAATAATAATTTATAAAATTATTTATAAATTTTTAAATATAATAGTTATTTTTAAAAAAATATTTTTATTCAATCCGTGTGTAACACACGGGTGTTAAACCTAGTGACAGTATATAATTAACTTTCAGATGATCAGCATAACCTCCTATATATATATTTGATGATGAACCAACTTGATTGACCTTCTCGAAACCAAAGGCATGAACGACCTCATTACTCGATAAAACACCTCCTTCAGATCACACATCAAATGCTGGGAATGTATTTTTATCATTAACTATGAAAACAAACAAATACTGATATGCGTAAATAACAGTACGTTTTATAGAGTTTGTTTTTTTACATTTGACGAGAGCTTTGTAACAAGCTTAGATGTTCGTGTTTATATTGGAGCTAAAATGAATAAGGTGTTGATGATTAAATAGAATGTTTAATGTGAAACTTGAATTAAAGGGATTTGGTGAAAACTTGTCCAATGTAGGCAGGTGAACTTTGGTTTGTAAGCTGTTTACATGCTGGTCGGGTAACTTGTGTTTTACTCTCCCACTTATGCACACACAAGGAAATGTGAAATCGGTTCAAATGACTTACAAATTCAAACTAGTCCACATTTGTTGCAATAGGATGTGTCTGATAAACTTGATCGCATACCCCGGCTAAAAACCGCCACCTGTAGCCTAACCCGTCTGCTATCTCTTACTGGTTCTAGTGTTTATATAACTGTACTAAACAAGGAACTGGAATCAATAGAATGTACTGTTGCCGAAGAAACTTAAAAATAAAAAGAAGTAAATGTCACGGTCAGGGTAAATGGGTATCAGGGTATGTATTTTCAGATTTTTGATTTGTTCGTCTTGTTCGGGTTTGTTTGCCACCCCAACTTGTGACAAGAAACAAGAGTTGAGTGTACTAATCCATAGACCATAGTACTATACACAGATATAAAGCTAAAATGTTCTAAATAAATATAAATCAGATTCATATATGACTTCACCTGGGCTCTAATACCCCGGAAAGAAATAACAACAAAACATACATCGACTAATACTCATACAACCTAAAGACTCTAGCCGGAGATAAATAACAAGCAATCAAAGTCAGACTACTACGCTTCCGCGGTAGTTGAGTTTGAAAAATCAGCCAGTATTTGGTAAAGTTGGTCGGCCGTTGGACGATCACTTGGATCGTCCTTGGTACACTTTCGATAAATATCAATTAAAAATCTAAGGTTTTTTTCTTTTTTGTAATCTTCACTCTCGGGTTTAGTCACTTCAGTATCTTCTGCTGGACCCAAAGCCTCTAGTTCATCTGTCAGTGGCGGTCGTTTTCCCATCTGTTTAAATCAAGGAAACAACATGATTAATATCGATTCCTCGAGCATCTTTTATTGTTAAGAAAAATTTGCCACTTCATATATGCTGAAACTATGGAATAACAGAAGCATCCAAAAATATGATGAAGATGAATAAAATACATAGTTTCAGCATATATGAAATTTCTTAGGTATTAATTTCAAATAAAATACATAATAATGGGTGGAACTTCATGTTTTCATAGTGGTTATATTACATCTCTGACAGGTCAAATGAGTATGGATTTAAAAAGATAGTTAAACAAAACATGGTCAAATTACCCAGCCTGCCCAACTCACCCATTTACCACTTCTAATTAAACAAATAGATATGTAAAATCACCCACAACACACAAGCTATATTTGGGCTTAAATCACACAATTTCTCTAAGAGTACGAAGATAAATTTTCTTATTGAAGGAATGTGCATACCAAAAGACGCTCATGAATTTCAGACTCAAGCAACCCAGCGTAAGGCACTTGCAAGGTCAGTAGTTCCAAAATTAGGCACCCAAAAGACCATACATCCACTTCCTACAGTAAACAACATATAACTAATTAGAAAAACACTTAAAAGTGCCACTTACTAAAAGATAACAGAAACAAGTCGAACTACTATGTATATAATATTATAATGTATATTTATTTGCATCATCATATCATAATTGCTTTGATAACTTGCTAAAACAACTTTGTATGACAATAAAAACCCATACCAGTCCGTATGAACAGCGATCATGAATTGTTCGATAGACTTCAGGGGCCATCCAGCGAGGTGTTCCAACACAAACATCAGGTGGTGGTATCCCCATATGACCAATACAACAAGTATGAGAGGAAGAATGTAAGGGAACTGCTCTATCAAAATCACAGAGCTTAATAACATGTTTTCCATCTGAATTTTTATCATCCAGATCAATTAAGATATTTTCACTCTTCAAATCACGATGAATCACATCTTTTGAATGGATCTCAGATAATGCCCACGAAACATCTTTTGCAATTTGTAAAGCCAATCCAACACGAACATGCTTCTCACCAGATATTGCGAGCTTTTCTATATAGTGCTGTTTTAGACAAAAAAATTAAAAAACAAAAATTTGTATAATAAGATACAAATATGATGTGATAGAGGCAGCAAAATGGCAAATCAGATAGAATAGTGGACAGATCAATACGGGTATTTTTTTGTGCAATCGAAAACAAATCAGGTTGAGTGTCTCAGATAAAATGAACATTTTAAATGACATGAATTAAAAAGTTATATAAATTATAATTTACTTTGGACAACTTTTGATTTACTCGACCGACTTAACCAAATCTCTTATAAGCTACTTTTTTAACTAGGTTGTTTGACCAGAAAAGAGGAGCAAATTGACCAACTCACATGTAAATGGGAAGAAAATGTCCCCTCTAGACGTGTTGACCCAAGAACTAGATAGGCACATTAGAATATTAATGATACTCACCTTCAACGATCCACCTTTTACATGCTCCATAAAAATGGCAGACTGCAATATGCGATTCTCTGGTGTTCCATCCGACGATGATAACCATTTGGTGGATAACTGATGGCCTAAGATCTCCACAATACAGGGGTGCTTCAAAACGTTTAGAAGTCTCACTTCCCCTAAGCAATTAAATTCAAAATTCCTAATTTCATCTGCAGAGGTCCCACTCAATTCCAAGGTGCGCACCTGCCAGATACATTTTTCACTTGAAACGTTTCCAAAAATGGTACAACATATGCAGAAATGAATCGAGAGCAGAGCTTGCAAAACAGACAAACTGTTAATGGGTCGAAGCAGATAGTTTTGTTAAGTATACTGTCAAGTTGACCCAAACCTTCATAAATAAAGAGTAACAGATCAAACAAGAAAACAATCGTTTTAGTTTAATGTCCTAAATTTTAAAGAAACATGATTTCAGGGATTATATGCATTTAACTGACGCTCAGCCCTTTGACACTTTGCCCTGTTTCATTTGAAGTTACTACTTTATCCTATCTGCTAGACCTGTTAGAGATAAAACGAAACCCAAATCAAACCACTCATAAGTAACCCGGTCAAAATTTCCACCTAACCATAATCTCCATAACATACTTCTATTGCAGTGAACATCATCCCCCCCTCCAACACGCACATGTTTTTTTCCTTTGCCTCCCTCTCAACATTCAGAGTAACAGATATTGAATTATTGATGAAGAACTAAATGCACAAAACATTAAGGCAAGAGAAACAAAGTAAAAAATGAACGGATTTAGCAGTTATCAAGACCTTAGCAGCAGCTTCAGCTGATCCAAGGTTGCACCGCATAAGGGTCGAAGAACCTTCTTCCTTAACTTCCTCACATGCAGAAAGCGGAGGAAAAGAGCAGTCCACATCAGGACTTGCAACACCATTGATTCGGCACAGAGGAATATACCTAAAAACACAAACAAGGTAAACATGAAACCATATACCGCCATGTAGATGCAAAGCTACATGCACCTGTTTATTTTATCACCTTTAACATATATGAGATCTATTTTGCAGTAGCAATTAATTTTCACCCTGTTACCCACCTGCCTGTTTTGCCACCTTTAAAAAATACGAGATCTATTTTTTTCTGACAGATTACGTTATTTTAATATGCCCTTCACTCGATTTATTTGGTTGTGTATGTCAGCATGCTGTCATGCATTACTAGTTAATCTGGTACTTCCTAGTAAAAGCATTTATCTTGCACGATCATATAATTAAGTTTTTTTCATTTGCTAATTACCCAATCTTAAATCAGAAAATTTAGATTCCCGTCTACATATGCACACTCGTGCAATCTTATGATAGCTCAAATGGCATACCTGTAATAATATTCTGGATCAGTCTCTTCCCTTATATCATGAGGACGGCACGCATCCACTATCATTCGAACCTCTGAATCATCCCTCTTAACAACAATTACATTCCATGCATGAGGTGCGCAATCCAAATACCCCCTCACAAGTTCACATGGTACTCGAGGCTCCACTCGGTCACAAAGGTACTAAATGTCAAGCAAACAAAAAACAATAATCCATCAGTACAAAGTATATTAAATCAAACAAACTACATATATGTAAATGAGACACAAGCCTAGTAGATTAAACTACCTTCATGAGCAATGCTCTATGTCTACAAACACCAAACTGCACAGCCCCAATGGGGACAACAATAGACTTTCTCCTAGCTTTTACCAACTGAATAGATTTTTCACAAAGTCCCAGAAGAACAGCATCCTCTGCAGAGTTTATAGTCTGTTTTGCAGATTTTATAATGTTGTTGTGGTTCCCGGTCGAACAAGTACAGACAAAAGGCTTGTTATAGTTTGATCCAGATACAGACTTCCGTACCCTATCAATTAATCCACTTTTGTCAGTCCCTCCAAAATGATTTGACACGAACAGAGCAAGCAATGAAGCGATCTGCAACTTATTAAGTTCGGTAGACCCATGGACTTGATTTAAACGGAACAATAACGCTTGGGCACATACTATTACAGCATCCAACTCTTCATCCCTTTCCCTGAATAAAGTGAATGATCACCAGTCTTGCAAATATATAGCATTTATTTCATATATAATACATATCAATATTTAAAAACTACCTGTCCATGACAATAACTTCACGTGAGCCAGGATGGAAGTTTTTGTCATAATCACCAAGAGGCAAAAAAGGACGATCTCGTCCTGCATCATAAAATCCATCTGGTAGACAGTCCTCAATGCCACAGAAAGACAGTAAACTATATTTAGAGGACATATCTAAATTTGTGTCAATTGGTCTCCTTTTGCTGGGTTTAGGGTTAAGATCCTTTTCAGAATGTCTTTTTGGCTGTGTACTACTAAAAGAATTATCCAACACCTCACTAGCCTCAAAAAGTGATCCCAATGTATCGTCGTTTTCATTACCATTATCTTCTACATCTTTATCCTCAACACAGTTTTCATCAACCTGTCCTGAACTGACATCATCTACATCAAGTCCTTTGTTATCAGGTGAACCTTCTAGAAGACGTTTAGATGAAATGACAGTACTGCCAGATTCACAGCTCTTTTTAGTATTTTCAATTGAAACATGGCCAGAATTATCGCCTTTCCCCTTCCTACTGCAGTTTAAACGCTTTTTGCGAGCTTTCTGCTGCAAAACATAACGCCCTTTTCTATGTTTTGCTGCCGGGATACTCCTATTGGATGATGATCCGGTTATATGCCTTGATAAGAAATCAGCAGTGTCTGTTTACAGTTGATCATTAAGTAAATTAATAACACAATCCATCAATGGAAAAAAAAAATCCAGTGAGAGTAGTGACAAGAAGAAAAAAACACTGCTTTTACCAATGAGCTTACCAGCTATGTAATCAGCAGGAAGCTCTGTGACAGTACTTTCAAGTACATCCATCTCTACATTGGTCATGTCTTCATCATTCCCCTCTAAATCACAGCTTATCCATGGTGGTATATGAGAAAAACTTGAAAGCTTGTTGTACTAAAATAGAGAACATAATAAAAGGATTACTCATGCAAGAATGAAATACAAATAAAAAGCATGCATCAATCATTATGTAAAAAAGATAAGAAATAATAAGATCATCCTCAAAAAACAAATCCCTGCTTATGTATTGAATTCAAAATATCATAGAACGGTACTAGAATGACTATGGTCTGGATGAATTTAATTTCTTAGTGATAATCATTAGATTCGTACATCACATCCATAAAAGATCTCAAAAAACAGCTTTGTATGGATGCAAAAACAAGTTTTTGTAATAAACCCCGATAAAAAAGCATATCCTTGAAAACCATAAAAAGGTAAAACAGGTTACTCCTTGATACAAAACTAGAGGTGTCATAATAAAACGCCAACACTAAAGCATACCCCTGAAAACCTATACAAAATGTCAAACTCTATAAAATAGTATTTAGCGCTACAGTTATAGAATACATTAGACCAGTCAAGAACAAGTTGCATAAAGCACTTATTGGTGGCCTAGAAACAAGTCTTACACAAACACAAATTGTAAACATAGTTCATGTGCATATTTGTCTGTAGTTAGACACATGTAATGCATTGACCAAAACAATGACACGTCCATTTTTTAATAGCTTCTACCAACTAGTTTCTATGTGAAAATGGCTTGAAATTGTACTAAGTTGATTATATGTACCTGAAGATTTAGTCTGTGAAGGTTATGCATCAAGTCAAGTTCAAGAGACCCCAAAGATGTCAATCTGTTGTTTGAAAGATCCAGGTGTTCCAATCTTTGAAGAGATGACAGGTTTGAAGGTACTTCAACTAACTTATTGTTAGTAACTTTTAATGTTATCAAGGCCTTCAAATTAGTGATTTCCGCAGGTAAATTTTTCATTTTATTGTGTGAGAGATCTAGGTACTCCAAACAAGTAAGACAGCCAATTTCTGCAGGCAGATATCTGCATATATTAAACACAGCTTTCATTAGTTTCTTTGAGTTAATAAGACCATCAGCTTCTCAAACAAGCAAGAGAAGCAACAGAAAATCTTCAATTGAGAAAGTGTCTTGAGCTTTTTAAATTAAAGATATACAACAAAAACATTGAACTATCATTAAGAGTTAACATAATCAGTACAACATCAATTATGATGATGTACTACTGTCCTAGAATCTACAACCAATTTGCAGTTTCATCTGCCAGTCTCAGATTACAACCATTAGAAATCAGATCAAGTGACCCACACATCTCCTAACCTTAAGCTCAAAAAAAAAAGAAATGTCCACTTTCTCAGGGTACCCGATGAGCAGGTTCCAGGTTCTACTAACATAAAAAGCTATACGGTAGATTCTTATTATCCATATAAACTCTAAACGAATCTCAAGTCTCTGCTCTCTAACTCTCTAACACAATGATGTTGTAAACACGGCATGCAGGCAAAGGTGACATGAATAGAACTGTTCAGAAAACAGGCATTTGCCTATGTGTGCACTACGCGCCTCTTAAGCCTTTGACTACATAGGATAGTCCTAGGTTATTTACCTATGTCCCATAAGCAACCCTCCTCTGTATTATATTTAATTTTGGGTTTATTTTTTCCAAACTAATAAACACTGATGAGGGCCATTGCCCACTATCACTTCAAGATGATATCATATAGGCATGCCGATTTATCAAAACAATAAGTCTTGCATAAAACCATGATATAATCTAACCATATACCACTAGTTCCCTACCCATCCTTACAACATAAACTATGCTTTTGAAAAGAAACGTCCAGAGAAGAAAGTCTTTTGGTCCACATTCGAACTCAAAACAAGGTCCACATCTACAGTTTCAGAAACTAACATTGCCTTATGAAGTCATATTCCCTATTATACACATTAAAACAGCCTAGACACAATCAATGTCATGTGGCATAAACTAAACCAACTTAAGGGCAGTGAACAAGAGCACTATTGTGCTCTATTAATCATGAACAAGATCATAGTTATATGTTTTCTCTATAGACTAATGCCACCTTAATTAACTTCTTTAAACTTAAATATGAAAGACTTATAACGCTGTAAGATAATAAGAAGGGGGAAAAGTATATTCACCTGATAGAAAAGTGACAGACAGATAACTTAGTCAACCGAACAAGCCCCATAATATCAGCCAACAATGGAAATGCAGAAGGTCTAGGAGGCGCTTTACTAAGCTCCAACTCCTTCAAAGCTTTCAACTTTTGCAAAGGCAACCCAGTCAACCCAGGTAACGATATCTTCACTTGCAATCTCTCTAAATTAACCAAATTCCCAAACTCCGAAGGAAACAAATTAACCTCATTCCCGAAAAACTTAAGCGTTTTTAACTTACTCAAACCACCAACTGACCTAGGAATCAAATTAAACGTGTTTTTATACAAATACAAACCCTCAATTGCACCATTATCACCGTCACTTATCCGTTTCTCATCTAAAACCTGTAGATCCAAGGTTTTTCCAGAAGCGTCTATTGCCGATTCGACGTTTGAGTTGTGTTGTTGTTCTAACTCTTGTTCGATGTTTTCTGTTGTTGTGTTAGTTGGAAGAGTTGGTGTTTCGTCTGAATTTGATGTATGCATCGTGAGAGTTTGCTAGGGTTTGAGGTGTGAATTGGTTTGGATGAGAGAGTTATGAATTGAGATGATGCATTTGTGTTGTGAATTGTGAATGTGAAAACTGAAAAAATTGGCGGTGGCGATGAGATGAAGGGTTAATGGGATTTGGGATTTTGAGAGAGAGATAGCAAGAACCCTAAAAGCTATACATGACGAAGGGATTTATTTTTATATGTAATTATGTAAACTATCATGGGTGTTTTCCTCATTTTTGTTTAATTGTCTTCCAAACAAGTTTGTAACAAATTTACCTATGTTTTTTCATGTTTTTCAAGTTTATTTTTTAAGTTTAAAATAAATGGCTAAATATATATTTCTTTCTTCAAAACATTTTAAATGCATATTTACTCATTTAAAAAAATTAATTGTATATTCTCCTTCTATAAACAACTTTAATTTGTAAATATACTCATTTTTATAAGGTCATTTAGTTAACATTGGATATATATGCAATTGATTTTTTTAGTTGTGGAAATATGCAATTAGTGAGTGTTTATAGAAGTAAATATGCAATTGAATCTAAAATAAAGTAGCATTGTGACTTGGGTTACGTTAGGGTTGCGTGACGTGACAGTTGGCTTTTGGTTGGTGAGTATATGTCACTTATTTACACGTGTGTTGTGTTTTTTCATGTGTCGTCATGTATATATAAAAAGTAGTTTTGTTCCTTGCATGTTGTGTCATAAAATCTTAAACTTAATTAAAATAAAAGAGTATGAAAGTAGCAAAGAAATGTTCAATATTAAAAACTAGAAAAAAGAAATTCCAAGGTAATACAAAAAATATAATAAATTGGTCCAACGACTTCTGAATTGTTATATGTAACAATATTAAAAATCCCGCCCATTTCCTTCTGGATGTTTAAGTCTTGATTCATAACAGCAACAACTCAATCCACCACCGGCACTCTCGTGTTTTTCTAATAACATAACACTACCGTCTCTGGTCATATACTCAATATTTTATACTAGTTTTCGGACATTTAAAAATGTTTAAAGTGTGATTAATCTTCTTTTAACCCCAACAAGCAATATCAAACAAGATATATAAATTAACAAAAATCGATTAATAGAGGTTTGATGGATGCTAAATGTAACAATCTAGCAACTCTTAACACTTATTCGTATATTTTGTATAAAAACAATAAAATATCACAATAAAGTATCTAACATAGTATTTTAACTTTTAAACTCTCACAAGCAAATACAACACTACTATATAAAGATAGCGTTCAAGTTCTTATAAACACTCTAACACCATATCGAGATATTGTCTCTCTCAAACCAAATGTAAAAACACTATGGGCACCTTACGGTTAGGGGTGTTCAAAATACCCGAACCCGATTAACCCGACCCGACCCAAACCCGAATAAGCTAACTAGGGTCGGGTTAAATAGGGTCAAAAGTATTAATCGGGTTATTCGGGTTAACCCGAATAACCCGAATTGTTAATAGGGTCGGGTTGCGGGTTTGTTTAGGACAAAAATATCGGGTTCGGGTTAACCCGAATAACCCGATTAGTGTTCCATGCCTATCAATTCAATTTACATATATTTGCATATGTTTGGATCGTTCACAAACAACCTCTAGTTCTCGGTCCTTTGTTTTCACTAATTTTCACAAACTTAATATTTAATCATTTAAAATAAATTGAACGTGAAAAATGAGACATAATGATAACTTATTCACAGAAATATAAAGACTGACGCTTTATAAGTTTAGTTGTTTGCGTTTTGAAATAATTAAAATTACTATACAGTTGTAAATTAACAATAAAAACCAACAAAGGATATGATCAAACATTTTTCAAATTATTGTACTCTAAATTGATAGTACAATGACATTTTGATGTTAATTCGAACCTGAGATCTTTAATTAGGTTTGAAAGTGTTCTAGTTACCAAGTAACCCAATTAACCCGGCTAACCCGACCCGACTAACCTGAAACCCGATTAACCCGAACCCGAAAAACCCGAACCTTAATAGGGTCGGGTTGCGGGTTAGATTTTATTTTTAAAAAACCCGACTAATCCGACCCGATTAACCCGAAACCCGATCGGGTTGACCCGATTAACACCCCTACTTACGGTGTTACAATAATTAATATTGAAGTTGTATAACCTTTTCCTCCTTTGCTATTGCCTGGATCGTTGCTTCTACCGTGTCTTCTTCAGATGATGCTAGACACATGAAAGAATGAAAGATGTAGAAGTTTGGATATTTTGTGTATTTTTAGAGAAAATGGTTAAAGATAAAGTTTGCACGTAACTTCTATTTATATGTCAGCATTCATGACAAGTTAAAAAAGTCATACCGCACAAATAATAGTCAATTGCGGTGATTGTTGACGTACAATTCACACGAAATTATTTTTGAATTATGAACGTTATGAGAAGTCTTAATAACTTTTTATTTTCTATTTCTAAATAATTATACTAATGAACACGTCAACAATGGATTTGGTTAACTCACATGCTTTTTCATTGGATGATTAGATGGATCTCTGTATCTTTCCACTCCTATCACGTCCAAAATCCATTTCGTATGTATGTTGCGCCTTAAAAAAAAGACTATGTTGATATCTTTACCGTCCGAGGAAAGTTCATTGCAAATGTATTTGGATTTTGAGTAGGTTGGTGAATTTTTGTTTATTATCATTTTTATTAGTTTAGGTTGTCGCTTTAGTCTTTCTTAATTCATGACATATTTTTATTGTAGGATCTATAAGACTCGATCTTGTCATCTAACGTAGATCATAAAAGCTTTATAATATATAGTGACATTTGTAAGAAATGAAAGTTATAAATGATGTAAGACATACAATCAGGCGTTTAAAGGCGTATGTGACATGTATTATGTCTTATTAAGTGGTGATATGTCAAGACACGTTTGATATGACATTATCAACCCCCCATGTGTTGACGTTCCTCGTGGTGGCTACACATTACATGTTGGTTTGTGGCAGCATGATTTTTGTCAGGGAAAAACACGAGTTGGGTGGACTTTCCAACTAATCAAGGATAACTCGAACACTTCAATACATGAACGAGGCTTGTGATATGGGTGGCTAAACAAGAATAAGGAGTAACACACAATACATTAGACTTACAGTATACAAACCACATTGCCGCCCAAGTTGGTGAAGAATAAGTGTGGCTAGCGGCGAACACCATGCCCCTCCATATTTAAAGTTTTGTTTTTTACAGTAATAACTTATATTAATTTTACAATTAACTATAACTAGACGGTTAATTATTTAAATAATCAAGTGTTATGATCCGAACAAAATACTTTCTTATTTGTTTTACATTTTAATTTATACAAAAAAAAACACATAAAAATTTTGTTTGCTAAACTATACAGTTCTTTTAAGGTATCTTTATAATGTTATACATTACCAACAAATATCACACGCGCGCGCGCACACACACACATATATATAGATAGATAATCAACACCTTGATACATGATATTTATTCATGTGTCATATACAGGGCCGGTCATACGTCTTAGTAATTTCCGTTGAATCCTGTATGAGAATAATTTTCGGGCCCATAAAGTCTAAATATTTTTTGCCCCGATCCTACACAGTGGCGGGACATAGAAACTTTTTTATGGGGCACGGAAATTTTCCAAGGGCCGCTTTCATCTCACTACATAATATTTTTTTTGACAAATCAGGTCAGTCATATTAAAAAATAATCAAACTAAATTTCATATAATCAATAAATGTACGTCAGTGTTATAATTACAATTGATATATTGTTTAGTATGCAAAACAATTTATATGAAACAAAAATGATTCATTGAGAGTTAGAAATAAATAAAGTAATTTATGTTTTTGAAATACTTCCAACTTATAATATTTCAATTATAAATTAATAAATGAATTACCTAATTAGTTTCTCTTCTCTAGTTAGGAATGAATTAAGTGAAAGTTTTCATTTCACTTTCATACTTTTCCAACTTTACAAAACCTTAAGTTTTACAACCCTCTTATTTCTTTTATTTTTGAAGCATTGGTTTAATTGGGGTTTTATTGACTTAACTAATTTATGTTTTATAAATGGGGGGAATGAAAAAAAAATTATTTAAGTTTTTTTGTTGTAGGTAATTGGGTCAAATAAGGTGTGTTAATAGGTTGTAAAATAAACCATTTTATAAATGTTTATTTTGAGTTATAACATCATTTTTAAATGGTTAACTGTAATAAAAAAAATTTAAATAAATTTTTATTTAAAATTCCCGGCCCTTGGAGAGAGACTGGGTCCGGGATGGTGGCCGTCCTTGGTCATATAGCTTCACTAGATGGATCGATCGAATACTTGAATTCTAAACATATTTTCTATTATGTTGTTCACATAACATGGGTGCAAATAACTAATCTTTTAAATTCTTAAATGGATACGTGATCTATATTGCAGCTCTAGATGATATAAAAGTCTACTAACTGTCAAAATTGCTGTGGGTTCGATTGCATCACTTCAAATGCATCCTCTTAAACCCCAAGTAAACAACTGAAAGCACAACACACCAAATGAGGTCTTCGTTGCGGCATTTCATCAAACAACTCCAGTGCAACAAGACCCTCCTTCATTCTCTCATTTCCCCCATCTCAATCAAACGTTTCTCATCATCATCACCACCAACAATCAAACCTACTGAACTATACGCCTCATTTTTCTGCACACTAATCCACCTCTTCCTCTCTCACAATCGCCTCTCAAAAGCCTTACAAACCTTCACCGCCATGCGAAATCACAATTTTGTTCCTCAAACTTTACATTCCTGGAACCGTCTTCTTCAGGAGTTCAACAATCACGGGATGATTTCCCAGGTTTGGTTTGTTTATTCAGAGATGATTTCATGTGGTGTTAATCCTGATGTAAAATCTCGTAACATAGTTTTACATTCTTTATGTAAAGTAGGTAGAATTGAATTAGCGTTAGGGTTACTGAAGGATACAAGTTTTGGTGAATGTGATGTTGTTAGTTATAATACTGTGATATGGGGGTTGTGTAAATATGGGTTTGTTGAACAGGGATTTGGGTTATGTTCTGAGATGATTAAAAAGGGGGTTGCTTTTGATGATTTTACTTGTAATATTTTGGTTAAGGGTTTTATCGATACGGGGTTATGGGGATATGTGGAATGGGTTGTTGACCAGTTTGGGTGTAAAGGAAGGGGTTATATGGATACAGTTGGTTTCAATACTTTGATTCATGCGTATTTTAAATCCGGTGATGCGGATAGTGCTATTGAGATGTTGCATAGGATGAGGAAAGAAGAATTGTTGCCGGATATTGTTACGTATAATACTTTGATTGATATGTTTTGCAAGATGAACAGGTTTGATCAAGCAAAGAGTCTTTTTGAAACAAACGGTAGGTCTGTTGTTGAGGGTATGAGTGATAGTGATGATAGTGTCGGTAAAGATGTAATTTTGAGGCCGAATGTCATCACTTATACTTCGTTAATCAACGGGTATGTTAAGCAGGGAGGGCTTGATGAAGCACTTAGTTTGTATGATAAAATGGTAATAGATGGGTTGTCACCTGATGTAGTTACTTACAGTTCGGTTATATATGGTCTTTGCAAGCATGGGAGAATTGACGATGCTTGTGCACTTTTCAAGGAAATGAAAAGGGTTGGTGTAGATCCTAACCATGTAACGTACTCTGTGTTTCTTGATTTTTTCTTTAAAAGGAAGAATTTGGCGGTTGCTCTTGGACTCCAGGGTCAAATGGTAGTGTGTGGAGCTCCATTTGATGATGTTGTGTTTACTATTTTGATGGATGGGTTGTTTAAAAGCAGAAAGTATAATGAAGCTGAGATGATGTTTAACGATCTTCTAGATTATGGTTTTGTTCCAAACTGTATCACTTATTCTGCATTGATTGATGGACGCTTCAAATCAGGGGATTTAGATGGTGTTGAATCAGCATTACAAGAAATGGAGCGTAAAAATATCTCTCCAAATGTCATTACATACACTACTTTGATCAATGGGTTTTTAAAGCTCAAAATGTTTGATGCAGCTCTCGGTATCTTGAAAAAGATGGTGGATGCGAGAGTTATGCCAAATATTTTCACTTACAGTAGCCTAATTGATGGTTATTTTAAGGCCGGAAAACAAGAAATGGCTATCAGCTTTTATGAAGAAATGAAGTTGAGTGGGTTCGAGGAAAACAACTTTGTAGTTGATGCTTTTGTCAATAATTATAAAAGAAAAGGGAAAATGGATGAAGCTGGTTCGTTTTTTGAAAAGATGATATCCAAAGGACTTTTGCCTGACGCTGTTAATTATACATCACTAATGGATGGTTATTTTAAAGCTCGTGAGGAGTCTGCTGCTCTTAAATTGGCTGAAGAGATGACTAATAAAAAAATGCGCTTTGATGTTGTTGCTTATAATGTTTTAGCAAATGGATTATTAGGGATTGGGAAATACGAAGTGCAATCTGTTTATTTAAGCATGAAAGAACTTGGTTTGACACCAAATCTTGAGACATTTAACACAATTATTGCTGCCTATTGTAGAGAGGGTAAAATTGAAAATGCTTTAAACTTGTGGAAGGAGATAAAGAACCTTCGGTTAAAGCCTAATGAGATTACTATCAATGTTATGATAAGTGGACTCTGTGAAGCAGGGAAGGTTGATAAAGCCATGGATTTGTTGGATGAAGTGAAAAGTTTAGGGTTTTACCCTAACTCTACTAATCACAGAATCATCATTAATGCAGCTTCGAAAAGTAAAAACGGGGATCACATATTATTAATGCATGAACGTCTTTTAGCTATGGGCCTGAAACCTAGCCAAAAAGTCTATAATGCTCTTATCACAGCGTTATGCAGACTCGGCATGACTAGAAAAGCCACATCAGTGTTACAAGATATGAAAAATAACGGTTTTTCTGCTGACTTTATAACTTACAATGTCTTAATTAATGGATATTGCAAAAGCTCTCACTTAAATAAAGCTCTTCAAACATTTTCACATATGCTGGCTGAAGGAATTTCTCCTACTATATCGACTTATCATACACTTATCAGGGGTCTTTCAAAGGGTGGTTTAATGCATGATGTTTTAAAAATAGTTAGTGACATGTTGGAAAGAGGATTTGAAATTGATTCTGATGTGTATAACAGTTTGGTTTGTGGTTATGCTATAATGGGGAATAAGAAGGAAGCAATTAGGCTTTATTGTGAAATGATATCTAAAGGTTTTGTTCCTCAAACTAGTACTTATAATGTGCTAATTAGCGAATTTGCCAAAGCAGGAATGATGAGTCAGGCAAGAGAACTTATGAATGAGATGCAAATCAGAGGGGTTTCTCCTACTTCATCAACTTATGATATACTTGTAAGCGGATGGTGCAAATTGTCAATGCGAGGTGAGCTGGAGAGGGCGTTGAGAACATCATATGTATCGAAAGCAACAATGTTGTTTAATGAGATGAATGAAAAGGGTTTTAAACCATGTGAAACCACTATCAAGTTTGTCAAGTTGGTTCTTAGGATAAAAAGAAAGAAGAAAAAGAGTTGACAGTTGTAAGAAGTAAGAACCATATTTGAAGGGTAATCATTGTTTCAGTTGAAGAGAAGCTTCCCAAGTTGAAGAAGGTAAACACGTGAAGCACCTCGTGTCTGGAGTTGTAGATGAAATCATTGGATTCAAGCTTGGAGCATTAAAACATCAGGTTAGTTGCTCAAGCTTGAGTTTCTTTGTGCTTCATTTTTTTCGTTTCTTCTTTTCCACACTCAACACCCCCCCCCCCCCCCCCCCAACACACACACACAATTATGGGGGTGGGTAATGTCTATTTATTTATCAGACCAAGTAGAGTACATTATGGCATAAGTAACATCTTTATATAATATAGCAAAACCAAAAAAGCTTATGTGGCACCATTTTAAAGCTTCTTGCTTATGTGGCATCATTTGAGAGTTTATCTCAAAATAATGATTTTTTAATTTAAAATATGTATATAAAATATATTATAATAAAACTAATTACATTTTTGGTCCCTTAATATTTTGAAGAATTCTAAAAAATTTAAGAGTATTTATATTTTTAACCCTCTACTACAAGGGGTGTACATGAGTCAATTTATATTTGATAGGGTTTGAAAATAAAATTTATGGATAAAATTAATAATAACATACAATTAAATACCTCAGTGTTTTATAGATATTCATAACTTTTTTATATAGAATTAAAAAAAATAAACTACACCATAAAACTGAGCATTTTATTATCTTTAATTAGAGTATAATATTGCTATACTAAAAATTTAATTTTTAAAAATATATTTCGTCTTCCAGTTTACCACGGTTTTGTTTCAAAATTGATTGGAACATTCATAAATATCCTTAAAAATATCACTTGAATGTTGTGTTCCCGAGCGTAGCGCGGGCACTAAACTAGTTTCATTATATAGCAAAATAGAGTATTCATTGTATTTGTAAAAAAGCAAGTTACACGCCTTGGTTAGTCCTTTGTTGACATTTCACATATAAGAACAGACTTTCCTGTTCTTTTTGTTTTTTTATTTGATTTTTTTTTAAATATGGATGATACTAGACAAAATATAACAATTTGTCATTTTTTGGGCTTTTGGCATTTGGTATATGTACCGGTGAAGTTTTTGCATTTATTTTTTAAAGCATGCCATCAAGAAGTAGCTACCATATAGATTTTCATCATACTAATCACTAAGTTTAAGGACACATGAACATAAGATGAAGTAGTGAACTATGCCTAAATGATGGAGTGGAAACTGAAACTTTACAAAGTTAGTAGTTATAATGTTGATGTCAGTTAACAAATCATGCAGCGTCTAGTGGTGCCAATAGGCAACTGTGACTGACTTTAGTAGTACTTCTGTTGTCCATTTCACGAGAAAGAAGCTATATGACATATAGCTTATTGTGGTTTGTCAATTACATTTTACTTGCATAGAAACTTAAATTTTGACCTCTGTTTTCAGGAATGATAGAATAGGGTTCGTATGGCAGGACATGGCTGGGCACACACATGTTGACAAAGGCACAATCTATCATATCCAAGATTCATTGTAGTCGATTTTAGAGTTCATCTGGGGGAGAGCGTGGATGCATTGCATAGGCAGCTCACTCTTATGACAGGTCCTCACAAGTCGAGTTGATATAATAATCGGGTCATAAAGTCATCTGGCAGAAAGGTGTGAAAAGATTGATGGCTTTGTTGTAAATGTTTCATTCTTTTTTAATTCAAACTAGATTTATACTGTCTCTCGCGCGCTGCGCGAGAGTAGTTAATACGATTTCATAAAATTCATTAGTGGTATATGCTTCTGACAACACAAAAGATTACCTACATTTTTTTCCTAGTTATTCAAAAGATATTGGCTAAAAGCTTAATGTTTGTTTTCAGCCATTGAAAGTCGCTTTTTAAAAAACATTATAGAGACCAAGCTAGTTACAAAAGAGCAATCCTTTACAAATATATCGGCTTCTTTAGTGTTTTTTGCCATTCAAAGAGTCTTTCCAAAGTCATTAGAATTGCCTCGTCATTTAGCGTTCCTTGCCTTCTTGGATGTTTCTGCATTGACATTTGTTGTGGTATAAAATACCGATTTGAGCAAAAAGAATCAGAAGCTTCAACATCGCAGCCTTCCTTAATAATATCAGCATGAGTGTCCGAATCTTGTTTATTACCCAAGATTATTCCTTGATCTTCGTCATTTCCACCTCATCGTTACATGTCTGGCAAGCTCGAAGCAATTAGCAATGGCCAAAAGAAAAGTTACCTTGTAGATGTTTCCACCTTATAGAGCTGCATGATTTCAATAAAACGAAACTTCAACCAACATTAGCCTATTTCCTACTCAATGCATAAGCAGTAGAGAAGTTACCTTAATTTTGGTTTTTGCTCTTGAACCGTCATTCTCTGCACGACATCTGGATTGTTGATGACACCTGATTATTTAGCAAGATTACAGATTACCTTATGTAATAGTTTCAGCGGTGCATTAAAGTTGAAGCAAAGGTATTGAAAATAACAATGATAGTTACAATATTTATATGCATACATAAAAGGGATGCTAAGAGAAACTTATATAAACATAACATGATTAGTTACGATAAACGGTTACATACATAAAAGGGATGCTAAGAGAAACTAATATAAGCATGTTACAACAATTATTCAACTTCTAAAATCTATATATACTGAATTAACAAATACCATTCAAATCGGCTAAAAACTGAATTTGAAATAAATCTTGGTTTTAGATTGTTACTCTGCTAGTAACCATTACTTAAAGCCCATTGATCAATTGATATGTAGTAAAAGTATTATGCTATTTGGTGCAATTTGGCAAATCATAAACAAAAAAAAGCAACTGCAAGTTCAATTCAAAATGGGAGTTTATAAATCTTTGCAACTTAAATGATCGAGTCAATTACCTATGACCGGATAGTTGATGAATTGCTCATCTTTGTCAATGATAAAGTTGATGAATCTTGATGCGCCATTTTGGAGCATTTTCTTCCTCAAGTTGTGAATAATGGTGGTCCAATAGATTATCAAAATAATGCAATTCTTAAACCTGTAACACACAAACTTTTAAGTTCAAAATTAACTCACCCATGTTAACACCATTTGTTAAAGTAGGAACAAAAATAACAATCTTTTAAAATCTTCGACTATACCTTACAACCCATCATCTAATTGAGTAAAAAGCATCTGAACCTTGTTTTCTTTAGCGTTATTAAATGCGTATTCAAACCGAACAACTTTCTGTCTTGACGCCAAAATCCTCGTCCCTGCTTATTTCCTCTTCGTATTCAGTAGAATACCTTCTCAAACCTGTTAACCTCTGCAACAATCTAATGTAACACTCCACAATATTAATCACCGACAAAACTTAAACAAAAAAGTTAAAAGTCGATCTCTTGATGAATAATTGAACAAAACGGCTAAATACTTGTATTACTCTGCCGCAAGTTGGGCGATTACCTCCAGCAAGTGGTGTCATATAATAGATGAAAAATTAGCACATAGAAGCTACTTTTATAGTTATTATATACTGAATTCCAGCTTGTATATAATTAATGGAAAAAAAATCGGTTGTATTTTCACTACCTTTGGTTGCAGCACATCGTCATAGCCCTCTTGCCTTTTCAAAATTCCTTGTTGCCAAATCTTGCATAGACCTAGCCTAAAGAACAAAAATCTCAAAAACAAAAAAACATAGCATGTATATAGAATGTCAGCTCAGAAACAAAAAACGAGCTACATTGATGTCTGCCTAGCAAAATAAAAGGGTTTCACATGAGTTGTATTGCATTTCATACAGTTTAATGCGTCATTTTCGCTTAATTGCATTTTTTGGTTGGACATATCAGACAATCAAACATAGAATTTGTAAATACCTCAATACGCCGGAAATTAACCATACAGGGGTGGGAACGACGATGTCCCAAGCGCCAGCCTTCAGATCTGCAAACCAAGACAAAAATAAATCCAGATCCCTAAAATTCAGTCATCGTCGTCAAAGAAACACACAACATATATTGAAAAAGAAACCTAACAGTTGGTGAATGAGTTGCATGCAGCGACGGTGGTGACATGCAACATCTGAAGGTGCTGGTCTCCGATCAGGGTATAGGAGATGGTTGCTGGTGTAGGTCGCCATCATGTTCACCATGAAGGTGCTGGTCTCCGATGTGTTCATAGTGTTCATGGCAACATCTGTGAAAGTGATATACAGATGAGATAATAAAAAAACAAAAGCAAGGCCGATGAATCCACACAAACGCAAATATCTACACGTGGTGGGTGGTAAGGAAATGACCTAAAAGCCCTAGGTACTGTTCAATCCTTTCTATTTTCAATAAAAGGAGAATATCATAATGTAAACATGCATAGATAATAGATTGCTCTTTTTTCCAGCCTTTACATCCAAGTTATGCATAAGATTTAGTAAATCTACAAATTTGAGGCACCAACTTAGAAATGACCATAATGAACCGGGGCTCTTATCTATCCTTCTGTTGGAACTTGTAAGTAGATTGTGAATGATATATAAAGTATATTGTTGTTTTGTTAATGCGTGTTGTAACAATCAAATTTGCCTTTTGGATTTCCTAAACTAGGAAACAAATTCATATGATATATAGACACAAGCGGTGCACAATCGGGTATCCTTAAAAACCAGTGTGCTTCCGGGTATGATCAGTTGCAGAAAAATTGAGTATTAGAAGAACCATTTTTTGGTCCGGTTCTTGGTTGAAAAATCATACCTTGTGTGCCTGGTTCTGATTCTTACCGGTTTAGGGTATTTAACGCGGGTATATTAAGACTATATTTCCATATATTTAAAAAACTTACATTAATTAATTATATAAATAAGTAATTTAAAAATTCATTGGCATTAAACTTATGAAGTTACGATGAGAGATAAATGTTTATTATGTCATAAAATATATAGATAGATAAATAAATATATATATATATATATATATATATATATATATATATATATATATATAGAAAACTAGATTGTCTTTGTAACCTCGTTTGATGCCCTGCTAGTTTTTTTCTAGCGAGGCATAACATTTCCAGCTTGATTTATATTATTATTGTTTACATATTTGTATTGATTAATGATACTCAATTGTGTTTCCTTAAAGGGAGATGCATATTTATGGTATTTTAGACTTTTGATACCGGTTTCGGGTATGATCAGTTTCGAAAAACCGAGTATTAGAAGAAACTGGTTCTGGTTCTTAGTTGAAAAACCATATCCTATGTATTGGTTCCGAGTTATTTTTTGCCTCTATCTATAGGTGGCGTTATGTTAATGTAACATGTCAAAGTGGCATCATGTAGTAGCCCGATGGTTGAGTGGTTTAGATAACGACCAAAAGACTTAGGCTGTGATGATTTTACTTAAAAAAAACTAAAAATTATTGTTAAAAAAAGTAAATTGGCTTCATGTAGGTATAAAAAATGATAAGATCGTATGACTCCGAAGTTGATTTGAAAATGATCCAAGACCGATATGATGGGGTAGTATTGTTTTTTGAAATCGGATACAGTTATGTAGGATCCATTATACCCAATCTTGTTTCTAGCGTTTTTAAGACAATGTGTTTTTTTTCCTGTATTGTCCTTAGTCGGGTATAGTCAATAGTTAATATATGATTAATATTATCGCTATGTATAAGTTGAAATTATTTAATTTTAATAACCATTTTCATATTATATTATTAAATCTCATCCCCTATGTAGCGTAATTTCTTTTAATTAGTTGTTTTTATTGCTTGTCATATATTAATGTGATTTTGGTACTTTTATTATGAAGAGTTGTCAGCAACTTTCCTTCCAAAAATATTAACAAAATCTTACGATTTACTTAATGATAAATTAATTTGCTAGAGTAATTTTGTTTTATTTATTATTATAATAATTGTCCTCTTACTAATGATTTATATCTAGTTATCAATACGAGAATAATTGTCATAACAATATACAAAACAAAATTACTATAGCAAGCCAACTTATATTACGTAGTTAAATGAACATCTCCAAATAATGAACTATGATTCCAGTTCAGTCTCATTTATAAAACAAAATTAAAAAACTTTGAAATTTTTGTTTGTTTGGAAAAGTAGTAGAGTTTTGAAAATAGTTTGGCAGGAGTGTGTTTGAATGTTGAGTTTGTTGGCATAGATCATGTGCTAGGGTTTTTGATTGAATTCATAGTTACGGAGAGTAGGTTGTACACATGAGAAAACTAATTACATGATATGATCAATTAATGCGTGAAGCAAAAATTCATTAAACTTGTTACCCTTAGCTTTTTGAGTTTTTTCCACTCGCATGTGACACACCAACCATATAATATTACAAATTAACAGTATTGAATATTGATACAGTTCACTACATATTTCAAAGAAGCTGACTCGATCACATAGCCTATTAGTCAAACCAACAAACTTTAGCTCCACCACATCACTCTGTCATCAAACTCACTAGCCACGTAAGCTCGGTATCAAGAGCCTGCTAGTCAAGCCAACAAACTCTAGCTCCGCTACATAAACTCACACCCTTATCAAACTCACTAGCCACATAAACTCAGTATAAAAAATTTGCCAGTCAAACCAACAAACCTTGATATCAAACTCACCCGCCACATAACCTTGATATCAAAGATCAGAAATCCAAATTCCGCTTTATCTAGAATCAAACCATCTAAAAAACAAAAAAAAATTAAAAAAAATTGAATAACCATTAACCACTAAACCCCACTTAGTGGAGTAAGTGGTACGATTCTCGTGACAACATGACTACTTTCAACGGTAGTTGGCGTCTATATTTACACACCATTGAAATGAAATGATATAAAATGCTCCAATTTTATCCATCTTCATAAACTATCAACTCATCATCTTCATCATCATCATCATCATCATCATCATCATCATCATCATCATCACTGATCCATGAACTATGTCTGATGTTCCTATGCCACCGGATGTACTCGCTCAAATCCTCTCATGGTTACCAGTAACTTCACTTCTCCGATTCAGGTCTGTTTCCAAAACCCTACGAACCCTAATTGACAGCGACTATGTTATCAAGCTTCATCTCAACCACTCCGTTGAAACAAACTCCAACACCAATTTAATCTTCGGTGGTGATAGAAGTTTATGTTATCTTAACCTAGATTCATCTACTAATGTTGTTAACAAGATACATAACCCTTTGTACTTTGCAATTTTCGAAACTGTCATATTGGGATGTTGTAACGGTGTGGTGTGTTTGTGTACAACTGAACCTGATAACGAGATTGCGTTTTGGAACCCGGTGATTCGGAGGTTTAAGAAGACGCGCTTAGCGCCTGCTAAGTGTTTGGAAGGGTTTGGTAGAGGGATTTGTATTAAGGGCTTTGGTTATGATCATGTTCATCATGATTATAAGGTTGTGAGATTGGTTCAGTATTGTAATGTGGTTAAAGAGCTTGTTCATTCGAGAATCGAGGTTTTTAGTTTGAGAACTGAGGAGTGGAGGGAGATTGGGGATTTTCCGTATCATTTGTGTAATAGAAGGTACTTGAATGTGTTTGTTAATGGTGGTTTGCATTGGTTGGTGAATCGAAGGCCTGACGTGAAGGTGGATTTTATGATTGCTGCGTTTGATCTTACGACGGAGGAGGTTGGATTTGTTCCCCAACCGGATTTTGTGAATGAAAAGGTTCAGGTTAATTTGAGTATTTTAGGAGGGTGTCTTTGTATGGTATGCAATTATCCCAAGAACAATGTTGATGTATGGGTTATGAAAAGTTATGGAGTTAAAGATTCGTGGAGTAAGTTGATATCAACTGCGGATGTTAAGCTCGTTAGGGAACTGGATATCTTGAGGCCGATTGTGTATTCTAAAAGTGGTCATCAAGTGCTTTTGGAAAAGAACTTTGAGGGACTTTACTGGTATGATCTTGAGACTAAGATGGTAAAAAGATTGAAGGTTGCTGGTATGCCGAGGCTGTTTGTTTCCGAGATGTTTACAGGTAGCCTTGTTCAGGTGAACATTGGTAATGCTTCTCGCAATGTTAAAAAGAAAGAGGAAATTGAGGATAAGAATAATAAAAAGAAAGATGACTTTTTGTCGGAGGGCTTCAGACTTGTGCTGTAAGGAAAAATGTAAGTCAAATGAGTTTATCTACGTACCTGCATAACTAGAATCTATCTTTAAGTTAATGTTTCATGCATTTGGCATGTCACCGTTGGTTGAGCGATATCTTTCTAAAGTTAACAGTATACTTTAATCTGGAAATAATCACAAAGTTAGACTTACGAGTAAATGGACAAAAACTGAATTTCTATGTGAAAATTCCTCAAACTTGCTTCGAATTTAAAGCCTGCTTTAGAGGGAACCAGGAAAACAGACATGCGTTTGCAGCTGTGTGTTGTGTTTTCTGCAGTCAAATTGGGGAAATTCCGCCAAAACACATGCCATGGTTCCTCTTTTGGTCAGGTTTTAATGCAAATGAACCCTTGGCTCCTTAGTCATCATCATAAATTGTTAGTAACTTCCATTTTATTCATCGAATGTCCTTTGTTTTGTCATATTTTTCATTTAATGTGGAGGCGGATATAAGAACCAAAACATAGGCACATGATACTGCTAAATGTCTGAAATATCAATATAGATTTAGAGCATGAAAATAAAATAAAACTCATGACTTAAAAAGTAGAGGTGATTTGTTTCCTGTGGATATGAAGAAGCAATAATCAATGCATTCAAACACCATGCGTTGTTTTTAAGGTCTTGCTCAACTAAAAACATATTTGTGAACTGTGGATTTAGGAAATGGTTTATAGTTTTATTGTCTTACTCTAAGCTTTTAAAATACATACACCTGACACCACTAGTTTGCTAGTACTTTATTAATTCCCTTTAGTAGTATCTACTCCCCCTCTTACTGCAGATGTGCAATAGAGGCTCTGAGTCAACTTTTTAAGTCATTTTTCATGTTCCGCGTTCAGTTTTCATATGATTCCATTCATCTCTTTTTCTTAGCAAGTTGCAGCCAAATGATTACCTTATGGCTTGACTCTTACAATGTTTTTATGGTTCTTGGGGTGACTATAGCTCAGTTGTAGCATATTATGTCTGAGAAATACTGAATGTCTGAATTATTGTTGCAGGGTTGACAACAACTTCAAGGGAGTCACACAGGCTTAACGTAGATTAGGGTGTGGGTTGGTTATGCTTTGATAGCCGATACATCAAATTTGACAGCGTGTTTAAATCCTAGCTTAGTTTTTTGTTGCATCAAAGGAAAGTTTGTTCGAGTAAACAGCTTTTACTGAAGTATTTGCCTCGACTGCCTGATAATACACTTCCAATCGGTTTTTGTATACATGTTGAATGTCGTGATCCTTAGCAATGCTTAATAATGCATTTCAGTTGCTTTACTGATGCAGTTGTATTTTATATGGGAGTATGAAACATATATTTGATTTGCAAGTTGCGTTAAATAGCTGATTAGGATACTGATTATTAATTGATTGTTGACTAGAAAAATAAATCAGTTTTTTAATCTTCCTTTCCCAAATGTTTTGGAGATTTTTAACTTACCTTTCCCATTGTTTATAGAACTAATAGGAAAAAATATTATAATTAATTATGTGGTTCGTATCATGTAGTCAAGTGCATTCAGTCAACCTCTTAAACGTATAGAAAATGTTCTTGTATTATTTACTTTTAAAAGCAATTCATGCATTTTTTTTCTTTATTTTTACACTATGGTAATATAATGATTATAAATTATGCCTAGCAAAACGGGTTAGACAGTATACCAAGTGAGAAGTCAAAACGAGTTAAGGTCACAAAGGGGTTTGGGTCAAGACATGATAATGTAAAACACGGGTCATAATGATGAAAATTGTACTCAGTAAAATGGGTAGGTCAAACCGGGTATGATACCTAGTCGGAAATGACAACAGGTTAAGGTCAGGATGGGGTTTGGGTCAACAATGGCTAATCTAAAACATGATTCATAACATGGCTAGAATATTATCAGGGAGGGGATGTGTCTTGTTAAATAAAATAATAAAGAATTAAGAAAAACTATAATATAGTGGGGGAGAGAAAGGGTTTCGCTCAATACAATAATGAAAAATTTAAAAAAATTGGAAAAAAGGAGAATGAAGAAAATAAAAAGTTTATAACCAATGTCGAGGGTAAGTTGGATTGTAATCTGAAAACAAAATATATATTCTAACACATAAAAACATGGAACAAAGATATATTTTTTTAAGTGGGTGAAAAAATAATTGTTAGAGACTTGAACTCTTGAAGTATGTAATTCAAAAGGTTGATACTCTCACATTTTTGCGGTGTTTTTTAAATATTATTTGAATTATATGATTAATAATGCATTTTGTTTTTGTCGTGTAACTTTTAATATATAATGTTTTCTTGAGTTCTTAATGTACTCTCACGACGTGCTTTGTTCACGTAAACAACCCAATAAATACCGAGTGAAAAGATCTAACTTTTCTTTAAATTGATAATCACCGCCGAAGAATCGGACCATTTAGAAATCCAATTTATTCCAATGAAACATGAATGACCCATAGGAAGTTAATCGCTTTAAACACCAAATCTTTAAGAAAACAGATAAAGAAAAAAACATAAAAATTAATATTTAAAAATTCTTAAAACCCCAAAATATGTATTTTATTTTCATAATGATAAAGCAAAAACTAACTAAATAAAATTAAAATACATATAAAATACTATACTATCTTTTCTTAACGATGTACTTAGAACAATCTTTGAGGATTTGGGTGTCATTAATACGCTCATGACTAAAAAATACTAACTTTTCGTTTTTTGTCGCTACCAGTCAAACTTCTGAAATATTTGTTGGCGGTCCAAAGTTTTATCATTTTGGCCATTAATGGACCGTCGTTAAAAAAGTTAACGGCGTTAACTTTTGTTTTTTTTTTAAATTCAGGTCTATTGATATAATTTTTATATCAATCGACTCGTATTCTTATTCCGATCAAAAACCATAAAACGTCGACCTGAAATTAAAAAAAAAAAAAATTAACGCCGTTAACTTTTTTAATGACGGTCTATTAGTGGTCAAAATGATAAAAGTTAGGACCACCATCACATATTTCAGAAGTTGAAACCGATAACGACAAAAAATAATAGTTAGATCCTTTAATATTCAATAGTCCATTATCTAAAACTAATATAATTTATAAAAGTTGATTATGTTTCATTGACATTTTCCTTTTATAAATTTAGCAAAAGACTCTAATGAGAATAAGTTGTGAATTGCGTCTTTCATCACATCCATATAATGTTGTCTTGTCCGTACTCCACACCAAACATCCTCTTGCTTCGTCCCTAATTTTCAAATCCAAAACCATTGCTGTAACCGATCGATTCTCCCTAACAACACCAGCATTTTGCTCACATCAACCTATAACACTCTACATACAATCAACCTATGGAAGATGCAGAAGAAATATTGCTCACTGATGATCAGAAAATCGACATTGCCAAATGGTTTCTTCTCAACTCTCCGCCTGGTGAAATTCAATACGTTTCCAAAGGTCACATACTTACATCTCTTTGTTTTACGATTGTTTTGATTATCGAGATGCGTATGATTTGGTACTGGTTCTGATGTATTTTAGGGATTTTACAGACCTGATATCGGTTTTGAACGACGAAAATGTGTATCAGAGAGCAGCGTCAGAAGCGTTTCCGCTTTACAACAAATCTCATATCATCTGTCTACAATTTCCTAATCGAAGCGGCGAAGTATGTTTTTTCGTTATTTCATAGTCGACAATCTTCTTTGTTTTGACCTAGAGTTTAAGATTTGTTTTATTTTCGAGTTTCAAATGGTCCTTAGGCTTTGTTTTACTAGATCTGTTGGTTGTTGGCAACATGTTTTTCTTGTTTTGTTTTTTAATTCATCACTTTCACTTTGATTGCCTTTTAGCTATTTATCTGAAAGGACTGAAATTAAGGGTAGCAGGACGTTGTTAGGATCATAGGTTATCCACATTACTGTAACTGCAGTGATTTTAATTGTTTACACAGAACATTTTACTGATTAAGAACCCTGAAAAGTCAGTTTCACAGTTTGATTTCTTTTCTTATTTGATTTTCCAACGCCACAACATATTACGTTAGCATATCCTTGCTTCATTTATGGTTTCATAACTTCTTACTTAAATTAACTGCTTTCTGACGAAAAATAGCTGTATGTGCGAATTTGCGTTGTGCTATCGTGTAGGATATTTAGAGCTTTCAATGGTTTTTAACCTCTTTTCCTTCTCTCTGGGTTTTTTTCTGCAGGTTCTGGTATCATCATTTAGTGAGCTTAGTGAGGATGAGTATCTTGATCCTAGGACTGCACAAGTGGGAAAGGTTGACCATGTTCGACAAGTAAGTTTCATTAACTAGTCATTGGTCTCTCTAACTGTCTATATGTACCTGTATTTGAGCAAAGTTTAACTGTATTAGCTTCAAGGCAGATTGTTGTAGCAGTTTAACTGCTTAAGAATGCTAGAACTGTCAAAGGATGTTTGGTCATATGTGAGGAAATATTTCATTTCTCTCTTATCTTTGATTCGGGCATTTAGTTTTTTCTATAGCCAGATGCCTCTGTTTGCTGTTATATTACATACTTTGGTTTTATTATGTGTTTAGGAGTTTTAAACTTCTGATATGTAAGAAAGTGTTTTTGGATAGAAGTTTAAATATGTGAATTTAATTCGTTAACACGAAGCAACCAGAGTTCTCAAGGTCAAAAACAAATTTAGTGCTTATGCAGCAATTTGACACTCATCATTACACTAAATACACAAACACTCCTGAAACATTCTAGAGAACTGTAGCTGCATACCAAGAGTTAACATTAATCTGTCATTGTTAATCTTGGGGCTATGTATCCACTTGAAATTTATATGACATGTGAGTTGGCTCAGGTTTGTACACAAATGAGACCAGCAAGAGACGATGAGCTTCCATCTCAATACATAGAAGAGTATCGGTAACATTTCTCTAGATATTCTTTAACTTTTAACCAACTTGAAGAACGTGACTTTCATAGCTGACTTACAGTTGTGATATCTACTTTACTAGCTCCAGGTTTTATTTATCTGGTGAAAATTAACAACATTTCATTATGTCACAAAATACATGATGATAATATTTATACATAAAACTGGTAGAGTTTACTGATTGAACTTGTACTTAAGCTCTCAACAATACTACTCTTAAGGAAATAGGTAGTCATTGTTATCAGTTTGTATTTAAAGGATGTGTGTGGTTACATAGTTAAAGTTAGGCAAGTTACTGAAAATTTGTATTCAGTGGATGTCGTCTGCAAATCTGTAGGGGGTATATGGATTGAGAGTTTGGGAATGAGATAAAGGAAACGCAAATGATAATAATATATGATGTTTGGTTCAAGGGTAGATTGAGAAATTGATCCTCAATTCCATTGGACTCTACTATTGAACCCACACCCACACATTCATACCTCATTACAAACCCCAGACACTACCTTAGTGTAGCTCGAGATGATCTTCGAAGTGAAAATTCTCATTCCATGGCATTGTTACAGATGTGCTTTGGATGCTGAAATTTCCAAGTATGTTGGAGAGGCTTATCCAAAAGGCGTCTGCTCAGTTTACTGTACAAGTGGAAAAGATGCCGAAGATTGTGGGTCAGATTTTGAACTTGTTGCGGTGATTACAGCCACTCGAAATAGTCCACAGAATTTTTGGTTAGCAAACTTAATTGCTTTCCTTATTGCTTTATATGTTATAATACAAAATCTGTATCTTACTTTTATTTAAACTTCTATGATTGGTTTATAACTAGTGCATTTTGATTTATTCAGTAACGGAAGTTGGAGCTCAATATGGAACATTGAGTTTAAGGATGAACTACAAACTGTGGAAGTCAGAGGAAAAATGCAGGCACTTACTGAAACACAAAGATAATTTTTATATTCAGTGTATAAAAAGATAAACTTATCTTTTATCCTTAATATTCAGGTGACTGCTCACTATTTTGAAGAAGGGAATGTTCAGCTAGATGCAAAGCATGAATGCAGGGATTCAACTATGTTTCAGGTTACATACCTAACTCAACTAAACTCACTTTGTATCACAGCTGATAGTTTTGGGTAATTTGGGAAAGTAGAGATTGGCAAAATGTGTGGTTTGGGCAAGTCTAGGTAACATGTCAAATTTGGGTTTTCCTTACATGCACCTTCACACACAATTTCTTTTGGCTCCCACAATAGATATACTCATAAATCTCATATACAGCAAATTCTCAAATGGTTCGACCGGTTTAAACGGCTAAAAGCCACCTAACGTGTATTCAATGCTTACAACGTTGTATTGTTTTTAGTTTAAAAGAAATTGTTTTATAATTTGTAGTAATTTTGTTTTCTTTACCATGTCTAATACATTAACTAACTACAACTGAAAAATGGGAAAATGTATTTCACTATTTTGATGCTTGTTTTGCCCGCACATAAAATTATCCATTTTGATGAACTCATTTTTCTCGTTACCCAACCAATATTACCTGCCCATTTCCTCCTTCCATTGGAGCTACACAAAACTTAGGCTGACAGAATGCTTGTTTTTTCAATTTGTCTAATGAAATTTTGTCATGTGGCTGATCTGTGTTGCATACTCCCAGTCACCAGATGATTCTGCTGATTCGTTGATAAACATGATTCGCCACCATGAGACAGAATACCTAAATTCTCTGCAGGTTTGGTGTTTTATTCTCTTTTATTATTCCTAAAACATGTTTATATGGATTTATTTTCTAATATCTGCACAATGACAGACGTCTTATTCCAATTTACCGGATTCGACATTCAAGGTACTTTGTTTCTTCTCTTTAATGAATCATGTTTACTGTTAAGACCCTTTTTAATTCCGTAAAAGGTCCGATTCCAACCTAGAGCTGCCAGTTTCTATCCATTTTCTTACAAATGGGTCAATTTGGGCTATACTTTAAGAGAAAATATTTGCCTAAAACCAAAATTGGTCAAAAGGGAAAATCTTCTCAGATGATTTTAAGCGCATAACATCTTAAGTTAGCTTATAAGAATAACTAAAAAAAATACTGTGATAAAATAGTTTCTGCGGTCTCATTTATTAGTTAAATGATTTATAATTTTCTCTAAAGTGATTTTATTGGGGTATGTTCAGTCTAAAAGAAATGAACAGAAAAGTGTTTTCCAGTCTGCCCAATCTTAATCTTGTCCATATCTGATCTAAGCTAATAACATTGAAAAACAGCGTTGGGATTGGTTTTATTATTTTATGTTGACAATAATTTTTCAAATCGAATCGGTAACCGCGTATAAACAATGAGGATGTTGTGAATGCAGGAGCTGAGAAGGAAGCTACCTGTTACTCGTACATTGTTCCCATGGCACAACACCCTGCAATTTAGCCTCACAAGAGATCTCTCAAAAGAACTTGGAATTGAAAAATAGAAAATGTATAGCCAATGTTCTTTAAAACCATACATTCTTTGAACCTGAAGCGAATAGTATGAGGGGAAAGCTGTTAGCTGGTTGTTCCATGAAACCATCGAGCCTATTGCTTGATGGTTCAATGTGTTGTTATATGTTCATTGTTTGCCTTTGTGCATACCGTTTTGTCCACCTGTTTTGGTATCTGTAAGATTGGGAAAGAAATGACATTTTGTCATGTCACTTGTTTAGATACTCGGGATGATTCAGATTTTTGTTATAAGACAATGTCATGCAACCACAATATACTTTTGTCGTTGGTACATTCTGATAGTTCATAGTTTTACTTTTAAATTTGTTTTAATTCTTTTTTCACAAGAATATGTTACCGATAAGTTTCGACTCATAAATATATGAGATCAGCCAATACGTGCCAGCTAATTGGGTCAATTGTACCTTGAAATATATTGTATATTGTGTTGTATTTTATATTCCTACCATACAAACATGACAAAAATAAGATAGACATACTAGCTTGGTTATAACATATATAAGAATATAATTTTGACATTAAAGAAAACACTTTTTGTTAAACAAAATAGTTAATTGCACAATTAATCCATTGTTTTAGTATTAACATTAACTTTTGTTACATATTTTGTTAACAAAGCTTGATATTCAGTTATTTATTCACGGGTGGTCATTTGGTCTACTGACATCTGCTAGTGTAGAAATAGCTCTAAAACCTAATGTGGTAAGTTCAAATCTTATAAGTAACAAAATCTTAGAGTGTCAAAATAAAAATTGATGGTTACAATCCGTCGTCAGATGTACGAACATAACTGTTTTATGAAGAGACGTAACCCGGTGATTCGGTGAATATGATCGTTGTTTAGAAACAAAACATAAAATTATGTGGCACGTGATATGCATGTGCGGTAGGGTTTTAAGTTTAACAACCTGCAACAAAGGTTTTTGTTACTACATTCATGGAGCTTCCATCGACGGTGTAGTGACGACAGTAAAGACACACACAAACCGCCATGAAACACCTCTCTTCCATAACCATCTTCCTCTCATCCTCTTCACGTACCTTCTTCCGCCGTACACAAACAACCTTCGTCGGCATCTCCCATTTCTCCACCTCATCACCGGACTCACCATCCTCATCTTCATACCACTCATACTCAAGACGCAATCCAGAGGATGTGAGAAATGTTAGGGTGTCTGTTTGGTGGGACTTTGAGAACTGTCAAATACCTTGTAATATTAATGTCTACAAAGTTACTCAATTCATAACGTCTGCTGTTAGAACTGTTGGTATTAAAGGACCTATTCAAATTACGGCTTTTGGTGATGTTCTTCAGTTGTCTAGGTCTAATCAAGAGGCCTTGTCTTCCACTGGGATCAACCTCACGCATATTCCTAATGGTTGAGTGTTTTTCTTCTCTTTTTTTGTTGATTTTTAATAGTGTGTGTAAATTAGGTTGAAAAGTTATGAAATTTGGTGATATATGTGATTTGTTTCTTTCATTTTTAGGAGAATGAGCTATGATCTTCCTTGTAATTTGGTTTTAAGACTTGTTAAGGTTAATGGAGAATGATTTGTTTGGCCACTTTGTGCTACTAACACTAGTGATTGTAGAATAAAAAGGACGTACATGGTGCTTGATTTAGCTCTTGCACATGCATATGTCTGGGGTGGGGCCGGATTGCTTTGTGCTATGATGCATTCACGACTTGAACCCAAGGCCTCAAGGTCATAGAGTAGCAACCTTACTGGTTGTTCCAAGGCCCACCGTTTAGCGATAGTAAGATGAATTCATAAAATATGTTTATGTTCTTTCAATAGCTGATCATGACATGTACATGTGCAAGTTGTTTAAGAATTGAATTAGAGTTATTTGCTTTAGAAGTTCTTTACATTTACGTGTTTTAGTATTGGTTTATGACACTAACTTACAGTATGTTAAAACTTAAAAGAGTAACCGGAGGCTGTCAATTGTTGGATGAACTGGTTTCAGAAAGCACTCTTTGCTGCTTAAAACTTATTTACGCCTTTAGTTTTAGACACCGCATCATATTCTCATTTGAAATGTATACAGTGAGTAACCATTAGTTTTCTATTGTTTCAAACAGGGGGCAAGAACAGTGCAGATAGATCTCTTCTAGTGGACCTAATGTATTGGATTTCTCAAAATCCACCACCTGCTCATCTATTTCTGATTTCTGGGGATAGGGATTTTGCTAGCACCTTACACCGCTTAAGAATGAATAATTACAATGTGTTGCTTGCTTGTACGGATAATGCTCCTGCAGTTCTTTGTAGTGCTGCAAGTATCATGTGGCAATGGACTTCATTGGTTAAGGGGGAGAATCTAAGTGGAAAGCATTTCAACCAACCTCCGGATGGTCCTTTTGCTTCATGGTATGGCCATTATAGAGTTCCTCTCGAAGACCCTTTTGCAGTATGTAACCATGTTTCTAACCAAACTTCATGTGTGCAATCAGATGAGAATCCTAATCCAAATTCAGACACTATTCGTCCAATTCCTAAAGCAGTTGTGAATGCCATACGTAATACATTGAATTTATATCCCAAAGGGATTTCAATTACAGAATTACGAGCTGAATTGGGGAAGAGTAATATTACAATTTACAAGGATTGGTATGGTCATAAGAAGTTCTCTGCCTTTCTCATGGCCATGCCAAATTTGTTGAGACTTCAATCTCATAAGGATGGTCAATATATTGTACATGGAATCAGCCCAAAAAGTCGTGGTTCTGATACAGATTCTGGTCCTGATACGGTTACTAGCCCTGATATGGCTACTGGTCCTGGTACTACAAAAGATATAAAGGATTCAATTCCTGTTGTTGCTTCTAAGGAAGAAGATGTTGCTCACGACAGTTCTGTGTCCCCTAAAGAGGAAAAGTTGGCAGCATCTTCCAAATTAGATTATGAAAATCTTTCTAAAGAGTCACAAGCACCTCCAATAAAACAGGAGCAGCCACAGAAAGTTCCGAAACAGGCTCCTGTTATTGAGAAGATGGAAAAAGGTGAAGTCAACTGTGGTCAGTTGTACCCAGTAAAGATAAATAGTGCTAAACCTGATGTGGGGATTTTTAAGTCTATGTGGAGGAAATGGTTTGGAGATAAAGAGGGTAATCAAGAGATGATTATTCATATTGATAATGGTTTGGATGGAGACTCTTTGGGTTCAAAAGATAAATCGTCTGATGAGGAGAAGGTATCCCGATCCCCTTTATTAACCAATGAAGCTGTTCAAGATGCAGAAACTGGTGGAAAATCTGCAGAAAATGTTGATGAAGTTAGCAAGCCTCGTGGCATCTTTAGTCAATTTGTGAGATGGTGTAAGTTTTGGGGAAGTGATAAGAACTCTGATGATCTGATGGATGAAGAGACATCTAGTTTAGAGTGGCAGGAAATGTTTACAGAAAATTTTTGGAGTGACATTTTGGCTTTTTTAGAAAGCCCCAAAGGTTCAGCCTCAATTTTGCAGTCTAAGACCAGGTCCATGCTTCTCATATATCTGTTGTTGTTTCAGTGTTTTAGCATACCATTTGGTTGAACACTCAAAACACTTGCCTAGTGTTACATACATATAACACACATATCTAGGAACCAGGAATAATTTAGGAACCATTTATTCACCAAAGGCGAATACACTACATGTGAAATCATTTGTAACCCGTTAATTACCTTTGATCAATCATCCACAATACTTCTCACGTGTGTTAGGTTTTCTACCCTTTATGTCGGTTGTGTGTAGGGTTGTGTTCAAATGAGAGCAATCAAATATATAAGGGCTGTTTTATTTAATGGTGAATACATTATGGTTATAATGATTCAACATGTATTCACAGGAAATAATTGGTTGCTCTCCTTTGAACCCGCCCCTACAAACACATACAGTAGAGGGTTTGTTAGGTATAGATCATACAAAACTCCACACACAAGAAACTGAACATCCACACGCAAAAACAATAAACGAACACGCAAATTTAAAGTGGTTCGGTCGATGTGATCTATTTCCACTGTGCTGCGACTAGGTATTTTATTATTCAGGTGCTTAAGAAATCACTATTACAATGATATCAATATATAGGGACTAATCTAGTGCTAGGAAACTTAATCCCCAAGTTAGGCCCAAGCTCACATAGAACTTGTTAGGGCCGACTGTCACTAACAAGCCCAATAGTGTATAAAATATAAATAAGAACAATTTAGAAGTGAGAATTGCGATGACCCTATTAGATAAGGTATCTAGTGCTTAATACAGTAATGCCACCCACCCCCTATTTTCCAATACCTCTCTGTAACATACTAAGAGTCTCCATTTTTTCCTAATATGTTCGCATGTAGCCCACTAGGTAGGTTGGTGAGTTGTAGTAAACCACATATGAAGGATCGTGTACAAGTACTTGAGCGGTTCTTAACTCAACATGCTTATACATATCTGTGTGCGTGTGTGTGAATTGAATATAAATCATCTATACTCTCAAAAAGTATGCCCTTTTGTCTAAATTTTAGTAAAAAAAACATGACTTTTGGGTTTTACATTTCATTCTCCATTCACCTGTCTTTTCGTCAATTATTTATTTTTTGGAGATTTCTTTGTTCCCAAGAATTTCTTTTTGGTTTGAAAATCACATTCTATTTGTGGGTTTTCTAAGGTTTGAATCAAGGTTTGTTCCCAAGATTGCCTATAGCAACTTGTTATGGAGAGTATTACACGCATACTTTAATTGTTTTGTTTTTTCTACATTATATAATATTGTTGCAATTCCTTCTCCATTTGCTATATTGGAGTATGAGGTTGTGCAAATGGTTTGATAAAGTCATCAGATGTAATAAACATTTGAACATATGTGATTCTACACATAGGTTCCAGTGAAGCTCATATTGTGCATATATTATCTATGGCTAGTTCATCACCCTTTCCTTTTCTTTTATTGTTTGTGTTTCTGATGTTATTGGTTAGATACATTTATACTTAACATTGGATTGTGTGCTTTGAATTTATAGTTGCATACTTGCATCACATTCTGACAAGTAACTAATAAGTACATGCTATAGAAGATCTCAGTGACTACTCTCACCATGCACTTGTACCGCATGGATTTTAATATTTTATCATTGAATATTTTATGGTGTGGACAAAAATATGTCGATTTAGGTTGTAGCCAGTGATATAAGCATCTGAATATGACAACAAGAATGAATGACCTTAACATGAGTTGTAACATATAGCTTGACTGAAGTGCAAATTTTGTTCTTTGTTATACAATAAAAATGACAAATATAGAGGCACACACGTGTTTCCATTTTCTATTGACATATGTATGAATGACCCTAGAAGGTGATTCAAATCATATTTTCAATTATCCATATATGCTGAAGGAAATATTAACCAGTGAAATTCTAAGTCAATACTTGTTTCAAATTTTAATACTTTAGGCTCGTGATGTCAAAATTCCTGAATAAATCATTTTGTTTATTCCCGACCGACTAACTTCAGTTTTGGCCGTTATAATCTTGTATGTTTGCTATCATAATATTATAACCATTTAGTTGATGTTTTCTGATCTTGTGGAGCTGCATGGTCCTAATTAAACTATTTCATGTGTTTTTTTGTTCAATTAGGCAGGAGATGGTGCAAAACTTACAGCAACTTGGACCTTCTATTCTTCAATCTTTTAGTGAACAGCGTATACTACATGTCGTGAACCTGCTAATTTTACAGAAAAAATGGGTGGTAGAAAACCCGACCAGGACTTTTCCTTTCAGAATCGTTGGACCTGCTAGAAGCAGTTCTTCCAGCAAAACTTCAACTTCAAAAGGGTCTACAAATAACAACAATTCGGACGGACAAAAAGACGATACTGGAACAAAAACCTTTCCCAAAAACCGAAGTCAAGTATTAAGGGATTGCCAGAAGCTTGTGAATGAGGTTGTTAAAGAGCATCCCGATGGTTTCAAAATCAGCAGCTTTAAAAAATTGTTCCTAGAGAAATACGGTTACAATTTGGAAGTTCAACAACTTGGTTACCAGAAGCTTGCAACTCTGCTTCAGATCATGCCTGGAGTGAAGCTAGAATCCAATCATATCGTTCCATGCGGCGATCGTTTTCGCTCAAAAAATGCAGGTTCGTCAAGAAAGGAGGATGATAATGATACCCAATGGGACGAACTAGGACCCATTGAACAAACAAAAACCAAGAAAGATGATTTTGAAACCGTGTCAGATAATGATCTGTCTGATTCAGATTCAGAGAGTTCTCCAACAGGATCTCAAAACCAAACCAAGTGTAAGAAAGAAGAAAGCTCGTTATTGCAGATACTCGATTCATGGTATAGTAACAAAGAGGATACCAGCAGCAGGATAACATCAGACGGGTCTGATCCGAATATAGATCCCTCGAACGATATCAAGCCATCATCTTATGATGATGCTGATAAGCATAAACCTTCAAAACGTTACTCGTTTGTGGCAGATAAACCTGTGGATGGGAATGAAAACTTGATTAATGGAATATTAGGTAGCTTGAAGAAATCAGGAAACGGTTCCGCAGAGTCTAAAGTTTGAGGGATGAATGGTAGTTACAAACAGTAATCCTGGCTAAGTTCTCAAGATTGGATCGAAAGGGTTTTGTTACAGAGCATGCTAATCTCAAGCTCTAAAAGGTAACGCGTAACCTAAGACGCTATTTATTATTTTATGTTGGCATAGTTGCTACACATTTTACGTATGTATTGCCGTTTTGTGCACTATGTTCTCACTAGATCCGGCATCCGGTGCAGTTTGCCTTTTGAATGTGGCAAATGCACGAGAATATAAAGTTACCCATGTCTTGTTTTCAAGCTTTTCAGTAGTGATTTAGTTCACGGCTGTCTTCGGTAGTTTTCGATGGATATCAAGTTTGAAAACTGTTTACAGTTATAACACGAATGTGAATGTATGGATTAAAAAATAATCGGTATGAAATTGTGACATTTAGAAAAAAACCTGTGTCTGCAAACAGAAATAAAGAGGGAGGTAGATGGAGAACATTGTAATTTTGTATTTCACAATAAATCCTCTCCACTAAAGTATCTAAAACTCCAAATATCCGTGGCTGGTATTTGGGTATGGTATCGATGATGGGATTGAAAATAAATAAATTCACGGGTACTTGTATGCTATTAGGTGATAACTGACTTGAGTACCTGCAACGATATACTCGTTTACCTTGTATGGTATTAGGTGATACCTGATCTATTAACCTGTAATAATATATCCGTTTATCGAAACCATATAATCGAAACATATCAGTAAAAGGTTTTGATGTTCTTTTGACCTTTGTACGTATAGTACATTTAATAATGCTTCATTTTGGTAACAGTTTAGTGCTCGTGTTACGTTCGGAAGCATAACACCCGACTAGTGATTTTAAGGATATGCATGGATACGGACGGTTTCACAACCGTGGTAAAACTGAAACTCAAAATTTATTTAAAAATAATGTTTTTTATTATACCAATATTATACTCAAATTAAAGAGAATTAAATGGTCGGTTTTATGGTGTAACTTTTTAAAAACAATGTCGTATAAAAAGTTATGTATGTTGAAAAAATAATGAACTATTAAATATAACTTGATTCATGCACATCTCGTAGTAGAAGATAGTTGAAAATATAAATACTCTCTTAAATATTAGGAGATCAAAATAAAATTAATGTTATTATAACATTATATTATTATAGATATATATACATTTTTTAAATATAACATTATTATTTTAAGATACTTTATCAAATGATACAATGTAAACAAATATATCTCAAATGATATCAAATAAGCAAATATGATTTTACTATATTACATAGAAGATCTTAATAATACATAGGAAAAATATCATAAAAACATAATCAAGTTTTAGTTTTGTTATAATTAGGTCACTCAAACATATTTGCTTAAATTGGATGATTAAACTTTCAAATCGAGCATTTATTGGATTTTGTTTGTGTCAAGAAATGAATTGAGGATAAAATATGGGGGTCGGAATATTTAATATATGTAATTATATTAAAAAAATTAAAAATATATTAATTATAATAAAAAATAAACCTGCATAAAGTTATATATATTATATAATTTTGTTTGCTATAGTAGATTGATTAAATGGCTTTAGCTTGAAAAGAGAATAAAATCAATCTCACTTTATTTCATTCTTGTTTAAATGCAGGGCTTTTAAGATTTTGAAATATGGTGTGGGCTTGTGAGTTGTGACGGTGTATAGAACCTACAATATTATATTACATCGTATCATATTACGCTATACTAGATATCATATTATATTATTTTACGAATTTAAATAATTTTTTATTTGGCAATTTCATTACATCCTATATTTATAAAATTACTAGTTATTATTTATGATTATTAAGTTCTAAAATCTTAGTCCCTGACATTATTTAAGTACAGATAACATATTAGAGCCACTACTACATGTTTGACATTTATAAATGTCGGATTGATTTTTTATTTTTTAAAATTCAATTTTATTTTTTTCAAACAGTTAAGGAGGTTGAAAAGGTCCACAAATTACATTACCAAATATCACTCATATTACGAAAATCTAATTACATTGTTTGCATATAAATTAGCATCACCATTTTTCATGTTCTTCACATTATATCCATTGAATCATGGCATTCAAGCTTATAATCGTTTTCCAAATGATCTTAATATCCATCGTCATGGCAAAGAAAACAAGCACGCCCCATCGTCATACAATAAAAACCATTCAGGTCTCGTTCTTGAACTCTTTCTTTTCTTATCTATATGGTTTATAACCTATTATTAACCGGTTAAAGGGTGTTTTTATAGGTTAAAGATGGAGATACAATCGATTGTGTTGATATTTACAAACAACCTGCTTTCGATCATCCGGCTATGAAAAATCATACTCTTCAGGTTTAATTAGTTTCTCATTATTTAATTCACCAAATAGTTGAGTTTTTCACTTATTTAAAAAAAAATTATACTTGTGAGATTTTGACCAATGCTAACAAGAATCGGACTTTTCTAACAAACAACACTTTTAACTCCGCATTTAATTACTTCCATAGCACTTTGCATTTATATTGTAGATAACCATTATTTTTAGCATTTAACTCTTAAAACACATTTTACATTATTTTTTTCATCACGCACACATACTAGTTTACAATAACATATAAAAAAAATTGGTTGAAATGCCATAAATATAAATGGTTTTTTATTTATTCGTTTAACCTATATAAGCGTAGGTCATGTATAAGTTACATAGTCTATACATAACTTATACATGTATATATTCTATTTTAATCCTAACAAAAATATGTTATTATTATTATACACGCGAAACATAACTGTATATGTAATCTAACTTTTCTTAAAAAATAACTTAATTTTAGTAAAAATTTAAAGGATTTAGGCTTTTGTCGTTGGTCTCTCAAAAATTTAATGTTTTGAAATAAATCTTGCCATACACACATAAATTGAGAAAAACACAAATAAATTAATTTTTCAAATCTCAGTTATGGTAAATAAATATGTATCCATTGAATGAAAATTAATATATAGCAAGGGATGACAACTATGAATACATATGTATGCATGTTGCAGATGAAGTCAAATCATCTTGATCCAATGCAAGTGACACCGAGGACTATATTGCGTAACACTAGTTCTAGTTCTAGTTCTTCCAAGTTACCATCACAAGTATGGTTGCAATATGGAAGTTGCCCACATGGAACCATCCCAATTCGTAGACCCACAAACCATCACCAAACTAATGTTAGGGGTCATCCCAGGAAGGTCATCGCAACTAAAGATCACTCGGTACGTACGTATTCATCTCGTCTCATCGTGTTAGGACTGCCAATTTCTGCTACGAATTTGTTAACAAGACATAATACGACACATATTTAAACAATTTCTGCCACATAACACGACACGATAAATTCATGTTTAATTACGTTAAACACATGCTTGACTAGTTTAAGATACATTTAGGGGTTGTTTGACAACTTCTGAATGAATAAGTGCTGAACTAATAAGATGTCTGAACCATTAAGTGTTGAATTAGTAAGAAGTCTGAACCATTAATAGCTAGTATATTACTTAACTATTTAAAGGCAATTGTCTGACCAATTCAGATAATATCTTTTAACTATTCAGACTCAGTATATTGATTAACCATTCAGAGGCAAATGTCTGAACCATTCAGACATCTGCTCGCGAAACAAACAGTTTGAACCATTAAGCGCTGAACCACTCACACATCTAAACCATTAAGATGCTGAAACAAACAGCCTATTAAACCTGTTTAATCTGTTTGTTATTAAATAATAAAAAAATGATATTTTCATTTTTTGCTAACATTAGTCAGTCCCACCTGGCATGGACTTTAATTAACTTTTAGTGATGTTTATTTTGTACTGTTATTTATAGTTAACCGTGTTAAATGCATGGTGTCATGTCTTAGTCATGTTATAATAGTTGTGTCGGGTAACAAGTTTATTAACATATTCATGTTCATGCTTAAAGATAATGACATGATTAATTAGCTTGTTGTGTCATGTACATGTTTGGCATGCGTGTAAATCGTGTCGTGTTTCACCTGTATTGCGAGCCTTAATTACTTCATGCAATTAATCTTCTCGAGAACAATATGTATTATATTTGATTTTCTATGTATCCAACTTACATGATGTATATATAGTATGCAGTAGTTTTAACAGAAGGATTCAGTTACTCAGGAGCTAAAGCCAACATCAAAGTATTTAATCCCTACGTCGAATCGGTTAGTGGCTCGCAGCAAAATGGACCTTTACCAGTTGGTGACTATAGTAGCTCCCAAGTTATGCTTAGAAATGGTCCTTTACAAACCTTCGAGACTGCAGAAGCTGGATGGACCGTAAGCTACTACATAAATATCGGTTTCATTTTCATTGCTGCTATACAACTAGCTAGCTACCACATTTTAATATGTTATGTTTTCAGGTGAACCCTATCATTTACAACGATCATAAAACCCGCTTATTCGCTTACTGGACGGTACGTAGGTTCTAAAATACAGATCTTGTTAATTACCTAGCTAGCTATGTATATATATTTACTTGTTTAAAAATGTGTTGATCATTATGCAAACAGGTTGATGGTATGCAACATACAGGCTGCTTCGACCTCACTTGTCCTGGATTCGTTCAAACATCCAGCGAGGTCCTTCTTGGAGGCGACATTGGTTCGTATTACGCATCAGAAATCACAATTCAAATCTCCAAGGTCAGTAACCATGTTTTCTTTTCAACGCGTGCATGCTTTAGATTTGTATGGGATTTTATAATTTCATTTTTGTTTCTAGGTCGGTTGGTTGAGTAAGCAGACTAAATAAATCCGTCAGTGCGATTGAATGTTACAAGTGATCCCACCAACGGATTTGTTAAGTCCAGTTGCTCAACCAACAAACTATAGAAACAAAATTTTTTTTTTATTTTATTTGTATAATTGTGATTGTATCATGTATAGGATCCATACACAAACAACTGGTGGTTTAAATTCAATGACAAGGAAGTTGGGTACTGGCCGGGGGATATATTTGAGTTGTTGAAATATCACGCGGTGTTGGTCCAGTGGGGAGGTGAGGTCTACAGCCAGAAGGTCGGAACGCACCCCCACACTGGAACGGAAATGGGTAGTGGACAGTTTTCAGATCCCATATTAGAGACCTCAGGGATGATGAAAGGGATATTAATAGAAGAAAATTCTAATCCTTTAAAGCGACCAGAGACGTTGTTCGTTAGTGCTGATGAGTGGGTGTGTTATGACGCGTATCTAGTCACAGAATATGTCCCGGAACCGGTGTTCTATTATGGAGGCCCCGGGAGTCGCCAGAATCCAAGGTGCTAAAGAAATGGCCAGTTTTCAATTGTGGGTGAACCTAGTTTTTGATAGAAAAATATGTTATGGAAGTTCTTTTGAAAGCAACAATGTTTGATGGTGGTACAATTTTTATATTTCAGGTTTGAAGTTAGTTAAAATAAGTAATTATAATTCGAGTCCGAGTGTTTCAACGTGGAGTGTGTTTTAGTCATAGTTGTCAAAAGCGTGAAGGCGCGTACCTAGGCGCTTAAGCGAGGCGAGGCCAAACCTCCTTGCATCCATCTAGATATGATCAAGAACTATATGTGACATATAGCTCAAAATCTAAGTCCTTTAATTCCAGGCTAATTGATTGGCTTGGAACTAAAGCTTTTAATGTCATGATGATTTTTCGAAATTAAAATAAATTTTATTTGTAAGTTTTAAACTATTTTGAGGTTTTTTAGCGGATTTCATGCATAACTATGATCTGACTAATATTGATGCTTCTGGTCCGACTAATACACTTTAGTTAGTGTATACAATGCAAAAAGTGTATGCAATATGAAATAAAGTGTGTGACGAGTTACCTCTTTATATATAGTACTCTTTATTGTGTGGTTTATGCACTTTCAATTAATAAATATAAATATGAATGTTAAGTTGTTAACCTCGAAAGCAAAGTAAAGTATCTCCTTTCAAGGATTGCAAAGAAAAAAAAGGAGGTTGGTTGGGCACATAATGTTGGCAAGGGATAATTCATATTCATATCATACATATATAATGGGTATCCTAACTTTAAGCAAAAGCATAGTGTATATATTTTTAAGAGATTATATCATGAAATAAACGTAATTATCTGGTTATCGCATTTTTTTAGTTCTTGAGGGAACTTTTAAAGTGTAGTTAGTAAATATAAATAAAAGCAAGTTATTGCATTTCATTTATCACATGACACATCTATTCTATTAAAGATTCAAGAAATAGAAGAGAACTGTTATCTTAAGTATAACTTAATCACACATAAAAGATAAACAAAAACAAGTGATAAATCAAGAAAAAAAAAGGGTGGGTGGGGGACAAAAGTATCATGTGTGGTAATATATGATCAAATAAAATATATAAAATAAAGGATGCTTTTGAGACTGAATAATAACCGTTTTTAATACCTCAGGTTGGATTAAGTTAAACATTATCAACTAGTTAGTGTAAGAATCCCCTTGAATCATGTTTAATATAAAGACCATTAGTAAAAAAAACCCATAGCGAATAAGTTCAAGATCAACTAATTTAAAAGGAGACATGTTATTTTTCATTATGAAGGTCATGAGTTATGGTTTCACTTAGTGCAATATGCTTCAGGTGGGTGAGCCAGATCACCAGCGTCGTCTATGTTCAGATGTCATGAACTACTTTTCAAAGTTTAGTTTAGTGACGAGTTATACTATTTGACACTATTTGTTGGCTATTAAAAGGAAAGAAGAAAACACCATTAAAAAAAAAGAGCGCATATAAATAATTGAAACATTGTTTACATTAAACTGATGGAATAAAACAGCAAACCCATCAACGGCATTATTGCCACTGACCCTTGTCTTCTTCACTTTAATTTACTACAATCCAATCCGTTATGTAACACAACTTGACACTTGATTCATACTTTCACCTGATTATTCAATTCAATTGAATTGAAACAAGCATAAGCATAAGCATGAGCATGTACGGTCGTGATCCATGGGGCGGACCATTAGAAATGACAACAGCCACTGACTCCGCCACCGACGATGACCGGAGCAGAAACTTAAACGACTTCGACAGAGCTTCATTGTCACGCAGATTAGACGAGACGCAACAGAGCTGGCTGTTAGGTCCTGGAGAACAGAAGAAGAAGAAATATGTGGATCTTGGATGTATTGTTGTTAGCCGTAAGATCTTCGTTTGGACTGTCGGATTGATACTTGCTGCTGGATTTATTGCCGGATTTGTTGCGTTGATTGTTAAAACTGTACCTAGGCATCATAAACATCCGCCTCCGGCTGATAATTATACTGTTGCGCTTCAAAAGGCTCTCATGTTCTTCAATGCCCAAAAATGTAAGTCAGATCTGTAATGTTTGTGAAATTTCTATACATGTTTGTAAAATTATTAGTTTTTGGATTAAATTTAGCCAAGATCAGTCATTTTTTCAAACCATTTACTTGTTTTTCTTGGTATATTGAAAAGAACATGAAATTTCGGTTATTGTTAGTTAAAGAATGTTTTCTACTTCGATATGTGTCGTGCATTTCGGCAGTTGAGAGAGAGGTGGAGGTTAAAAGTGTATGTATATATGTATCCAAAGGTAAGGTGAAAAATGTGAATAGTAATTTGTGGATCCATCGACCTTGCAAATTAGTAGTATAAGGAAAAGGAATGTTAGCGTTTTAGATAAAATAATGATTTTGATTGACAAAATGGTAACTTTGCAGCTGGTAAACTGCCAAGGCATAATAATGTTTCGTGGAGGGGTAACTCGTGTATGAATGATGGAAAGTCGGACAAATCAGGAGCCGTGTTGAAAGATCTAGTGGGCGGGTATTATGATGCTGGAGATACGATAAAGTTTCATTTTCCTAAAGCTTTTGCCATGACAATGTTAAGTTGGAGCGTGATCGAATACAGTGCTAAATATGAAGCTGCAGGAGAGCTTAATCATGTTAAAGAGATTATTAAATGGGGCACTGATTACTTTCTCAAAACCTTCAATTCTACTGCTGATTCAATCAGCCAAATCGTAGCTCAGGTAAACAAACAAACAAACAAACATACCAATAAATGCTCACTCATAGCAGAGGTATTGGTAGGATCTGTCTGGGGAGGGTGGATGGGGGCAACATTGCCGTTGTAAGTTGTAACCTTGTTGATTTTGGTTTTGATTGACAGGTTGGAAAAGGTGACACGTCAGGTGGGACGAGTGATCCGAATGATCATAGTTGTTGGATGAGACCAGAGGATATTGACTACCCTCGCCCTGTGACTGAATGCTCTAGTTGTTCTGACCTTGCTGCAGAAATGGCTGCTGCATTAGCTTCTGCATCGATTGTTTTCAAGGACAACAAGGCTTATTCAAAGAAGCTTGTGCATGGGGCTGCAACACTTTGGAAGTTTGCTAGGGATCAACGTGGTAGTTACAGTGCTGGTGGTTCAGATGCTGCAACGTTTTATAACTCTAGCATGTATTGGGATGAGTTTGTTTGGGGTGGAGCTTGGATGTACTACGCAACGGGTAATCAGTCGTATCTTTACCTTGCGAGTCATCCCAAACTTGCTAAGCATGCGGGTGCTTTTTGGGGTGGACCGGATTATGGTGTTCTTAGCTGGGATAATAAGCTTACCGGAGCTCAAGTAAGTCAGTCATTTTTCTGTTTATAGATCAATTAAAGTTTTGATAGTAATATTGTTTTTCACCTTTTTAGGTGCTACTTACTAGATTAAGATTGTTTTTGAGTCCTGGTTATCCATATGAAGAAACATTGACGACATTTCACAACCAAACAAGCATAATCATGTGTTCGTATCTTCCATACTTCAATAGTTTTAACAGAACAAGAGGTAACCGAGTTCTTGAATTTACAAAAGCATAAAAAATATTAAAGAAAGAAAACTTTTTATATGAATGCATATTATAAATCGTCTTCTGTTGCAGGAGGGTTGATCCAGTTAAATCATGGTAGACCACAGCCTCTTCAGTATGTGGTGAATGCAGCATTCTTGGCTACACTTTATAGTGATTATCTTGATGCTGCTGATACTCCAGGGTGGTATTGCGGGCCTAATTTCTACTCGACTAACGAGCTACGTAAATTTGCAGAGACCCAGGTATAACCTCACTATAGGTGTAAATTTGTAAGCGGGTCAATTTGGGCTGTCTTATATTTCAAAGAAGCCAGATAAAAAAATCCAGCTTTTGACGCTCAAAGTCGTCCGAAGTCTAAGGGAAATGCATACAACCTCCTAAACTGTTTTCTGATGTTATTTCAATAGTCATTACTAGCTCATGAATAATATAAAAGTAAAAAAGTGTCCATATGTTTGTGGGTCAACCCAACCCAACCCAACCCAGATCGTATTTACCTGTTAATCAACCGGCCCTTACCAATTGTGTTTGTTTGACATGCAGATTGACTACATTCTTGGGCAGAACCCAAGAAAGATGAGTTATGTTGTGGGTTATGGCAATCACTACCCAAAGCATGTGCATCATAGAGGTGCATCTATCCCCAAAAACAAAGTCAAGTACAACTGTAAAGGAGGATATAAATGGAGGGACTCTAAAAAACCAAACCCACACACCATCATTGGTGCAATGGTTGCAGGGCCCGACAAACACGATGGTTTCCATGATGTACGTACAAACTATAACTACACAGAGCCGACTCTTGCTGGAAATGCTGGTTTAGTTGCAGCACTGGTGGCCCTATCGGGTGACAGAACAACTAAGATTGATAAAAACACTATATTTTCAGCGGTGCCACCTATGTTTCCGACTCCACCACCACCACCCGCACCCTGGAAACCTTGAGATGTTGGATGGGTTTTATAACTCTGTTGTGTCATAGTTAGAAAGTGTTGGCTACTTGTGATATTTTTATGCTAAAGGGCAAAAAGGTATAGATACACAAATATTGAACGCCATTGAGAGTGAAGAATAGGCAATTGGAATAGTAGTGGATTGAAACAGTTGACTTAATTCTTTTGTTATCTTGTTCATTTTAATCAGGTTTGAAGATCCTCCACTTTTTATTTAACTCTGCCATAATGTGTTTGTGTATATTGTTTTATTTACATATGCAATATGCAATTTAGTGTGTTAAAAAAACAATGTATAAATATGCATGTCACTCATAAAATGTTTGCCAATATGTAAACTTTAAAAATTTGATGACCGTCTTATAGACTATTGGAAGAGAGATGAGATTGATGAGACAGATTTAAAAGAAATACTCCATTATTTGAAGAGAAAAATTTACCCAACTCGAGTAATAATAAATTAATAAATATACTTTATATATCTCATTATGATTAACCATGTATTTATTTGTTGCAATTGGTCTTTGGGTCGAGCATGAGAGTTATGGTAAAAGCTCGGGTCCTTGATGATATTCATAAGTGACCTTGAGCGTCAAAATCAATATGACCGGTTATCATCTCATCTCAAAAAGACTGACTAGGTTATACTTAAAAATCATGATAGTAAGTACTTTACAGCCTTAAAGACTTGCGAGAGGCTTCAATTCTAAGTCACAAAAAATGGGGCCAAGACTTCACATGTCAATCAATATATAGCATATAGTTCATAAAAATTACAAGAAATAGCAATCCACATCATAGGTTATAATTGAGTTCAACAGATCATGATCTTAAAATAGCTGCCAAAATATTGGAGAAAAAAAGTGCTGCTGCTACCTAAAGCTATCTAAACACCTTACCTTCATCTTCCTGTAGCATCCAACGCGTATGACAATCCTTGTTTCTTTTATATTTTATACCCTAAACGCAGCAGCAAGGGCTAAAACAGATCTATGAACGTGTGGGCTCTATATAAGAACGAGGGGCAAACTAGTAATCTTGCTTCTTAGGACATTCCGATGCCCTGTGGCCAGACCGTCCACAGTTGAAGCACGCACCATCAAAGTTTCTATTATTCCACAAATTTATACAATATCAGCATTTGGTGAAGCATAATTCATAACTAGTTAGTTAAAATAAAAAATAAAAATAGGAAAACTTTAGTACCTGTCCCTTGTCCTAGATGAGGACCCTAACCCCCTAGTCCCAAAGGATGGAGAGCGTGAAGATCGTCTCTCACCAATTAACCAATCACTTCCACCACCACTTCTAGAGCTGCCTTGGGACCAACTACTGCCACCACTTCTACCACCGCGCCTGAAACTACCTTCGTCATCTGATGAGAACCGACTGCTGCCACCCCAGCTACCACGCGAACCACCACCTCTTCTTGAGCCTGCTCCCCGCGAACTTCTCTCCCTGTTTGAAAACTTGCCATAAAAGTCACCTGCTGGACCATCATCTTGCAATGCAGGCAACTGCAAAAAGCAGCGAATCATACTCAGTACTCTAACAAACCAGTATCCATGGATGATGGATCATAGTATCTAAAAAAGGCAAATTGGATCATAATAATCCGAACTATGACTCACTGACCGATAATAATTCATAATAATCCCAAGAGTATAATCATCATGTATTTACGCTCGATTTTTGCTCACAATGATGACTGTGAAAGAAATGAGAAAACATACAAGCAAAATCAAGTGGAAATCTATGATGATTATGCTACTGGGATTTTTTACAACAAAAGTTAAACTTGAGTTTCATTGGTCAAACTGTCAATATAAATTATTATTGGCCAATAGATCAAAATTTTAATTATTAAAATCCAAACTGCCAAAAGATAAAAAACTGATCTTACCTTAGTAATTTTGGTAATAGTATTGCCAGGTGGCAAGTCCTTATTCAAAAGCTCTTTGGCAATCTCTTCTGGAAGATCAAAAACCGCTCCTTGAACCTGAAAAAACAGATAAATGTCACAAAAAAGGAGATAGTGAAAAAGATCCATTAATTAGCTCAAATGGATGAGCAATTGAGTGCGCACCCTTTCATCAGCAATAATATGTATTTTTCCCAGTTCATCAGCAGCAGTTGCATAAACATCAGCCAAGAATCCGGTTACAGTTCTAGCAGACATGAATCCTCTGGATAAAGTAGGATCCCTTATCAGTTGCAATGTCGTCCATCCCTACAAATACAATCATGAGAAAATAAAATCAAAAGAAGGATAAATATTGCAGATATCAAACAAGTGCGTGCAATATTGTTGAAATAATCACCTGTTCGTGTGTGATAAGAGAACGGGAAGATGGAGGCTTTGAGAAACCACTCAATTGCGCAATAGCAGCAGCAAGTGCGGCTGCACCCTGTTCTTCAATGAGTTTTTGTGCAGTTGGAGTGAAGAATTCAATAGACTCTTGATGAACACCAGAAAGTGTAGCAACAACTTGCTGAGCAGAAGATTCCAATACATCTTCAACAGCTGGAGGATTAATGAAGTCAAATTTGCACCCAACATCACGCTCAAGAGATCTGATTGTTCTCCTTTGACTGTTTGTAAACATCAAAATAGCTGTGCCTTCCTTCCCTGCACGCCCTGTTCTACCAGATCGATGCACAAAAGTTTCTGGATCGTTTGGTAGCTCATAGTGGATAACCTAAAATAAAAGCAGTACATGTCTCAATTGTATCCAGATTGTTCACTAAGGGGTTGTTTGGATGTGTAGTTTGAAAATGGTTTTATGATATTGGATAATCATCTGTCATAAAAAGAGGTCAAAGATTGGGTTTGGGTGTGCTTTTGTTTTTGACGTTAAAGACTGTCTGTTTGAATGTGCCACATCAGCAAAAAAAGCCAAACATGAAACCGCCATGTCATCAATTTGACAGGGTACACAGGTCAGATTCCCCTAAATGAACGTTTGAAACTTGTTATTAAAAAAACAAGGATAGAACCTTTTTGGAGGGAGAAATGCCAAATTATCTAGAAATAAATATATGGCCAAACTGTTTAGTGTAATGTTATGCAATTTGCCCTTAGATAAAATGAGTAAAAGCTGTCAAAAAGAATAGATGTTTTGTTAAATTAAAGTAGAAGTACCTCAATGCAGGTTTAAAACATGGTGTGATTTGCACTTTTATGAATGTAAATGATTATTTAACTCAAATTGATCAGATGACGAGAAGCAGCAATTTTTTTATTCCAAACAATACAAGAAGCATTAGTCAAACTTACTAAATCAACATTGGGTATATCAAGACCACGAGAAGCAACATCCGTAGCAACAAGCACAGTGAACTTTCCTTGTCTAAATCCATTCAATGTTCTTTCCCTTTGATGTTGAGATATATCACCATGTAATGCCTCTGAAGTAATACTATTAGTCAATGCTATTGACACCTCATCAGCATCCCTTTTTGTCTGAGTAAAAACAATTGTTTTCCCACCCTTTGCATATACCTGTAAATAACAATCATCACAAAAAAATATTAATTTATAATTGCGAGTGTCCCGTTCAGTAAATAATTCAAAATTAAACCGTCACGTAAATATAATCCAATGAAAAAGCCAAATACCGTGACAAGATCACCAAGTATTGTCCGCTTTGAAGTTGAGGTTGTTGGTATAGCATATAGCTTGATACCCTCTGCTAGCTTCTCATCTTGATCACCAACCTTTTTAGGTTCAACAAAACAATTATTTATTAGTTTAGAAAAGAATGTTGAACATATATATGCTGAAAGTTTAATCTTTAAAAAATAAAAAGAAAAATCTCACAATCATTAAACACCCTTAAAATCAATCTCAAAATTAAATAGAAATAAAACACAAATGGTATTACAGAAAAGTGTTTTCGTATTGAATTGAAGATGCAATCACAACGCTCTTTTGCGTGTGTGAGGTGGAGGTAAAAGGTGCGTTTTTAAAAGTGTTTGTGGTTTTCAACATTCAAAAATATATAATCTGTTGTAATAGAACGAGCCATACGATCAATGTTCGGAATTTTTTGGTTGACTTGTAGCAAGCTGTAATATAAATCCAATATCACAATAAACTTACCAAATCAATTGTCAACGGATTATTCAAATATTTTCTTGATAGCTTCTTGACCCAGCCAGGCATAGTTGCAGAGAAAAGCATGCTTTGCCTCTCAGCCGGAAGCTTTTCCAAAATATGTTCCACATCTTCCTCAAAACCAACAGCAAGCATTTGATCGGCTTCATCAAGAACCAAGAACTGAACCTCCCCTAATTTCAAGCTATTACTTCCAATAAGATCAATAAGTCTTCCAGGTGTGCCAACCACCACATCAACCCCACGAGACAAAGCATTTTGTTGTGAAGAATATGAAACACCACCATACACACAAACTGTGCTCAAATATGGGGCAGACGCTTTGATCTCAGTTTCTACTTGCTTTGCTAACTCCCTTGTAGGTGCAAGTACTAAAACTCTAGGAAGACGTTGACCACGCCTTCATTTTAACAAATTATATATATAAGTACCAAATGTTGTAATATGAAGATGAAAAAAACTTGGTTCACGGGTACCTTGGAGAAATTCTTTCTTCATCATCTTCAGTAAGTCTTTTGATTATAGGTATCCCAAAAGCTAAGGTCTTTCCGGTTCCGGTTTTGGCACGCGCAATAATATCTCTACCTTCTAATGCAGGGACCAAGACGGCTCTCTACATGATTAACAACAAGAAGTCAACAAATATTTGACTTGAAAACTCTAACAATAAAGACTCAATATGCAGTAAAAAGATAACCTAAAATGAAGATAAGAACATTATGTCTATGCACTATTTTTCATCGTCACTTTCACTTGATATTTTCGGTTGTTTATCAAAAGAAACTTGTTAAACTACATCAAAAAAACTTAAATTCACTAAAAACAAACATAAATTTCAACTTTTTTCCTTTAAAAAGCAAGAGAAACTTACATTGTTCACCTTATTTAGAGCAAAACATGCTTTCAATTACTCATATGATTACATAAACTCTGACAACTATATAGTGCACACATACTAAACTAAACTACAAGTTAAACATTTATATAAGCATTAACAGAAAAATGATAAGGTTAGGATAAAAACTGCAAACAATATTCACAGTTGCAAGACATATAAAAAGAAAGAAATTAAGAAATTTTTACTTGAATTGGAAACAGCCTTGTAATTTCTCTTTTCTCAAGAGACTGAACAAGCTTTTGAGGCAAACCTAATTTAGTAATCGCTAATTCATCATCATCACCACCAACAATCCCACTATCATCAATTTCCGATTCAATTTCAGACTCATCATCATACTCTCTATCACTACCATCAACCGAATTATCATCTTCATCAAACACACCAAAACCCTTGAAGGCCTTTTCACTCAGTATCGAATTCGGCGTCGCAGTCGCCGACGTAATAAAACCCGAACCGGCACCGGAAGCGGAACTGGAAGCGGCTGAGGTGGTGTTACGATTAGGTCTAGATGAAGCTTTGAGTGAAGTGAAATGGATGTGTGTAGAGGGGGTAGATGAGAGGATTTTGCGGGTGAGTTGCTCGAGGGAAGGGTTTTTGTGGTATATGGAGGAAACGCCGATGATTGAAGAAGAACAAGCCATTGTTATGGGTGTGAAAAAACAGAGGATTTGAGGAAGAAGAAGATGAGGGGATAAGGTGTGAGGTTTATGGTGTATGGTCCTAGACACCACCTTGTTGGCTATTGCTAAAACCTCTACTATTTATTTATAGTCTATATTTTACTTTTAAATCATTTTTATTTATATCCAATATTTGCAAACAATAGAAATGAACATTTTATTTTCTAGTGATAATGTGATATTTTACCTTACCTCATGGAGTCGTTGGTCACTCTTGTTTAATGCGACTAAAAGCAGGGGTGGTGACGGGACGAGTTTGTAGTGATGGTGGTGAGTGGTGTTGTTAGGCAGTGTGTGTGTGGGTGATGATGGTGGTTGGTGGTGACGTTGGGTGGTGGCGATGGTGGGTGGTGATGGTTAGTGGCAATGGTGGTTGGCGGCGGCAATAGTGGTGGTGTTGGGCGATGATGATGATGGGTGGTAGTAATGAAGGATGAATGAGATAGTAGAAAAAGAAAAACCACGAAGATATATAAGTGAATTTCAAGTATGTAAAAGAAATGATATTTTTTTGTATAATTTATTCCATTAACCAATCGGTCATAATTTTTTTCATTCCTTAGTATTCGAAATTGAGTCTTTAAAACCAAAGATCAATTAATTTTTTTTCCTAACAAAGTTGGTGGCTTATTGTTAACACTATTAGTTTAGAGTATCATATTTAAAACGTCTTGCAATAGTTATGGTGAATTTATATTGATATAACTACTAATAGGGAAGGTCGGTGCTTTGCACCGGCCTCTCCCGTCTTACCATGTCGCGTTTCAATTTTTTCTTACTTTAACGTATTAACGGTTTTAATCCTCGACTTTTGATGCATTGACGGTTTTAGTCCCTGACTTTTACTAATTTTCATTTGAGCTCCTGATGAGTTTTGACTACGATATTTTACTCCACTTTGACACATAGTACGACTTTTACTGATTGTCATTTTTAGCCCCTGGTAAGTTTTCATATAGTACAACTTTAATATTGTTATCGTGTTGACCTCTAACTTTTGATATTTCATCATTTTTAACATGTGACATATTACGTTTTGCGTCGTAAGGCTTTTTTTTCAACACATATGACGAAGTTAAATATGCAAGACCTGAATACGTGACCCGGCCGCTACAACGCGCAGCCTGATGTTAAATATAGTTGTTAACTTGTTTGTACTAAACTAAAGTATAGGGATTCAACAACTAGCCTTGTGATAAAATGGCATGGCTATATAAGGGTGATTATATGAGGGTGATGATAAAACTTAAGATCCTTGGGTCTAAATTCTAATCGTGACTCAATGGACTTCTTAAGTGATGGATTTTTTATGATCTTTCAGAGTAAGTTAAGCTTTGAACGTCAAAAATCAGTATCAATGTTTTTTTTAAAAAACAACATCATGATTCTCAATTAGAAGTATATCACAATTTACTTACTACACCATGATTAGAATCTCTAACATATTCTCATATAAGTATGTTATCATTTAGCTATTAGAGTGAGGGGAGTACACCCCTCACCACCCCACACCACCCCACACTTTTTACTCCACCCCACATTCATCCCACATCCACCCCAAATTATCCGGTATTCACCCCACACCACCCCACATCATTTTTTTATATTTTTTTTATTTCTCATATTTTAACACTTTTTAAATAAAAGTTAATTAAAACTAAAAACATGATTACATTAAAAAAACGATTACATTAAATAAACTAAAAATACGTTTTAAAAAAAACTAAAATCCACTCCAACCCCAACGAGCGGCGATTTCTTGTTTTCTAGACAACACGGCTTGCAACAACGGTCCGCTCAAGTGATCGTGCGACTTCGTTATGAATTCTAAATCCCTATTTTTGTCGGCCTCGATCGCTTGTTGGTGTTGGTATTCTATGAGTTTACTCGCTTGTTCATCCCGAGCAATCCGGGCTGCGGCCTTCCTTTCCTTCAATTTCCTTTTCTCTTCTCGTACTCGTTTTTTGTCTTCAGCTTCCTCTTGGTTGCAGGTGTTGAACTGGCCGAGCATCTTCATCAATTCTTCACGCTCCGTTGATGATGACTCCACCGGATTTTTTGCTTTGCGTCTCGGTGGAGGTCTTGGTCTTGCCGGCTCCTCTCGCACATCTCGATCCTCTGTTTCATCGTTTAAGTCAAAATGAGCACACTCCTCTTGAAAAGATGGGACGGTTGATTCGCTCGTTTTGCTCTTTTTTGAGCTCGATTCCTCTATTTCTTCAAATGTTTTCACCCCACACCATTTGGGACTCTCTTTCAACACGTCCCATGCAGCAAAATGATTAAATGCCAACTTTGTCTTCATCGTTTTCATATAATCAGATTGTGCTTTTCTTTCAACATCTGCGTCATTTCGACCGGTACCCCATCCAGATTTCAAATTGTTGTAAATTCCTCCATAACATAACACCTTTGTGTTCAAATCTTTCCATTTTGAATTACACTGATGCAAGGTTCTTCCGGACTCGTAGCCGAGTTGTTCATTAAACTCGGCTAGTATCTTCCTCTAAAAACCCGAAAAGTGTTGATTGTTACCCTTATACGGGTATAATCCCCACCACCACCAAATTGTGAAAAACCGGAATCGAAGTTAGAAAATTGAGAAAATCCGGCTTCGTTGGTCGTAAATTGAGAAAACTCGGTTCGTTGGGGATTGTTGGGTTGGGATGAGCCAATACGGTTGACTGGACCGCGTTGTGAAATACCGCCACGAGTGGCACGGTTGCCTCGGGTGGTACGAGTCCCACGCTTGCCTCGGGTTGATTGATTTCTTGATGACTCCATTTTTGTAAAAATATAGAGATTTGTGTGTTTGAGAGTGTGATTTTATATTTGTTTTGGATGGTATATATATAAGTTAATATTATGTTAAAACTTTTTTTTTTTTTTATAAAACTAGCCGTTAAATAGCCGCTGGAAAGGGAGGGGAACCACCACACAACGTTTAAAAACTTCGGGGTACGACTCGGGAAACGCTCACCAAATGAGACATCGATACTCGGGGCCGAAGGGGGGTGGGGCGGTGTTCCCGCTCGGGGCCGCTTCGGAGCCGCACCCACCCCGAGTCCACTCCGTCTACTCTTAAAGTATGACGGATAAAATATGGCTCTAAAAACAAACAATTTCGGGACTCAACAACCTTTCTTTGTAGCTGGATAATTATTGGAAACATCCAAATCCATTAGCTTGCAAAGCACAAATCAGTTACAAACAAACCTTGATAATTTTTCTTCCCGTAACCCGATATTTTCGTTCGCATTTCCAACGCAACTGCAGATCCCATTCCAGATCCATCTCCATATTCTCATCAATCATCATCATAATCATCATCTTCTTCATCCCCTATCCCCCTCAATCAATTCTCACAAAGGTCACCCACTAATTTTCCATCATTTTTCATAACAATCTCTTTTCCACCACGATCGTATTAATTTCCGTACGCCTAAATCGTTTTTTTCTGGAGTTAGGGTTTATTTACAACAAAATCTCAGCAACAGTGACTTGTAAAAGAAGTTATCGTATCATTTATATGCTGTTGATTTCCTATTAACACATCCTTGTTGTGTTTGATTTCAGGGGGAAAAGGAGGTAAATGGGGCCGGTATACTATATACTAGTGGCGCTTCCCTGCACTATTGGTGCAATTGCATTGGCGCTTATTCATATTTACCGACATCTTTTGAATTATACTGAACCTACCTATCAACGATATATAGTTCGCATCATTTTTATGGTTCCTGTAAGTTTCTGCTCTTTTAGTTTTTGCTTCATCATATGAATGAATATGCAGCATGAATAATGTTAGTATCTAGGGTCTGTCACTAGTAATATCAAAATCACACATCATATTTATGTAAATTGTGATGTCTGTGTTGAAGCTTCTGTTTGGAGGTTAGTTATATTGATAGATTGATGAGTTAATCTTGCTCTACTAATAGGGACACTTTATTACATTTGGATGTACTTATTACGTCATTTGACATCCTCAAAAACTGGAGATGGTTTACATATTTGAGCGTCTTTGGGAGTTCTATATACTGTATGCATCGAGCTCCTTCTCCCAGACGAAACTATAGTGTAAGAAAGTTTTTAAGGATTGCCTAGTTTTTCTACTGAAACAGCGAAGTTAGTGATCAAAATGATAGGTGGATTCTATCAGCGATGTTACTCACTGGTGCAAAGCTCACAAGTCACCATCCAAGTTGTTATATTTAGCTTATGTAACTGATAGCTATTGAGGAGAATGCTACTAATATTACAAGTTCAACCCTAGATTTAATGGAAAATGGGGTTAAATATAAGGAAACACATATTTTTTAATGTCATAGACGAGAGAGATTTTTTATACATTGTATATATGGAATATTATGAATTATATGCTACTGGCACATACATATTATGCACTACATACCAAAGAAGTGACAACATAACATAATGAGATTTCTTCATCACTAAGATAAAGCAAACGTTTCAGTTTTTGGTAAGTTCGCAATCCTAAGAACTTTATCAACTTTCATTCGCTTTGGCAACAAAACCCAAAAAGGTGTCTATGAGGAATTCAATCCACTGTATTTGAAGGAATTATATTTCTGCAAGTATAATTAAATCCTTTCGAATGCCAACAAACTCATTATGCTTCTTTGAATGGAGTCACCTTAGCGATTCCTTTTTGGCTATTTTAAACATGATTCCAAATAGGGCTAAGTGTGTTTGGTAGACTTTTGAATTGATGCTTGCATAGATTGGACTCTAGTTTCCACTTTCCACTGTGTGAGTCACCAAATAGGTCTAAGTGTGTTTGATAGACTTATGAATCGGTGTTTGCGTGTATTGGGCTCTAGTTTCCATTGTACCGTTTTACTATCATTTCTACAAGTTTGATATTTTCTCATTTTTATCTTGAAGCAAAATCTTTTTGTGAAGTTATCTTTAGTTGCATTTTAGAGGCTACAATATGTAACTTTTTTTCTTGACAAGTGTCAACCAGTATGCTGTTTAAATTCAATGAATGCGTGCCTTGACCCCCAAGAATACTTTTAATTGTAGTGTGCTCTTGAGAGAAAATATATTTCCCAATGGTCAAGCTTGCAATATTTTAGAACAGCAGTTTTAGTGGTAGTTTGATTCTTTTATATATTATAATTTTTTTGAAATAGAGTACTAGACTATTTTAGGAAGGATGATCCTCTTGATGTCAACAGAACGGTATCTCTTTCATCTTTCCCTTTTCTTCCATAAAAGTTTAGATGTTAACAGTCTCCTGAGTTCTATCTTGCTGTTTTGGCATGGAATAGTGATAATACTCTTGATTCCAGTAGTGATTTTTTTTTCTTTGTAATATTCATTACTATCAAATATTTTTTCTTGTTCCTGTCATATTGTTCTTTTTATGGTTTTATAATTTTACAGCCTTTAGTAATTACTAGTGATTCATTCTTATTCACAGGTTTATGCCTTGATGTCTTTCATGTCACTTGTATTCAATAAGAGCTCAATCTACTTCAATTCTATCCGAGAAGTGTAAGTATGCGATACTTGATTATGCGAGACTAAATGTTTGTGGCATTTCTTTTGTAAAGTATCAGTCAAGCAACATTTATGTTACATGGATTTTGCATACATGAAAGTGAAAAGAAAGTTGATCACTTCATTGTGTATGCATGAAACCTTCTTGGGTCACTTTTTTTTAAACTAGTCTTATATTTAAGGAAGATAAGTGAAGGAAAGTTCGGCGCTAAGTGAGTATCTTTATATGGTTAACAGGTATAGTGAGTATCTTTGTATGGTGAAACAAGTACTAAGTGATTACAAGTTTGTTAATCAGAATACCCTTCTTTTTGGAAGGTTGATTTCCTTGTGATAGTTCATAGAAGCACATGCTAGTATGTGTCATTCATAGTGACAATCAATTTAGAAACTGTTAGCCGGGTACTGTAACACCATATCCACATAATGGCGAATTGGCTACCGAACCAATAAACAAGCGTCGCCGTATTTCACAATAGACCAACTGCAAACAAGTGGAAAAGTAAACATGATTACACAGACAGGAGTGCATTTTATTTGGCACGTGTGCTGTTTTAAAGAAAATAAAAATTTAATAAAGCTTAGATAAGTTGACCAGTGAGAGAATTTATTGTATCTAGATAATATACAGCAAACTGATGGAAGTCACAAGAAAATATGTAAAAAAGAGGTATTTTTTGGGTAAAAGAGGTATTTGCATTGCCTGAGTTGTATTTTTTGTCACAGAATGACGAATTTGTTGTTTTCTTTGATAATACTTTTTATTGGTTGGCTTTTAAGCAAATGATATGACTATATGAGTCTAATATATATTTATATATTCTTTCAGGTATGAAGCCTGGGTCATTTATAATTTTCTGTCACTCTGCCTGGCATGGGTTGGTGGTCCAGGTGCTGTTGTCATAAATCTTTCTGGGCGCTTTCTTAAGTCAAACTGGTGTTTGATGACATGTTGCTTCCCTCCCATTCCTCTAGATGGGTAACTTCCATGAGACCTTCAATCTATTTATGTTCTAGCTAGAGGTGGCAAATAGGCGTGCCGGGTAACGGGTTAAAACGGCTCTATTTGACTTTCCCTGTATATCATATTTCAGGTATACATCTTAAATTATTTAAGCCTTTATTTAGTTATGTTTTTTTAAATTTGTTGAGCAGGCGATTTATAAGGAGATGCAAACAAGGGTGTTTGCAGTTTGTGATTCTCAAACCTATATTGGTAGCAGTTACTTTTGTACTTTATGCCAACGGGAAGTATCATGATGGCAATTTCAGTGTGGCACAAGCATACTTATATCTGACGATTATATACACTATTTCTTACTCTATGGCTTTGTATGCTTTGGCGCTGTTTTACTTGGCATGCAGGGATATGCTCCAGCCATTTAATCCCGTTCCGAAATTCATCATCATCAAGAGTGTTGTCTTTCTTACGTATTGGCAGGTAGCAGTTCTCACCCGTTTGTTGTTTTGCATGTAGTAACAATGGTCCTTGAAAAGTTCTTTTAGTTAGCTAATGCAGAAAGACATACTAACATAAAAGGCACCATTACATAAATGTATTTGAAGTCGATATCTGCAAAATCTACATGTAATGCACTTGTATCGTGCATCGTTAAATAAACAAGATTGAGCCTTATTGTTAAAAACACATCTACTTAGCAGACTCATATAGTCAAAACTTTTGATAAACACATTTAATCACCATCAAAATACGTTCTTCCTTACATGAACATCGAATAATGACCAACTGACTTTTATCAATATGAAGTTAATCTTTGGAGGTTTTGGGTAACAATTTCTATGGATAGGACTTAGAAATATTATTGTTTAAGAGTCTTTTAGCTATACGAGCATCTTTTAGCTTTAGTAAGTGCAAAAACGTTGACAAAAGTGTGTTCGCTTATAGTTACCAAAATAGAGCAACTCTGTAATCCTACATGCATTCTAATTTAGTAACTCAAGAGCAATTCCTTGTTTTGAAGATGTTATTGTGAACAATGACCCATTTTTGTTTGTGGAAAGTATTAACAATATTATATTGCATTATACTCTTTTGGGCCCTATTTTTACTTGCAACTCTGCAACATATACTGCATGCCCATATTTAATAATTATTCATTGGTCTTGTTTCACTTTCAGGGTGTTTTGGTTTTTCTTGCCGCAAAGTATGATTTCATAAAAAATGCAGAAGAAGCAGCTGAGTTCCAAAACTTCATTATTTGTGTTGAGATGCTTATTGCTGCAGTGGGACATCTTTATGCATTTCCATACAAGGAGTATGCTGGTGCAAATGTTGGTGCATCCCATGGGTTTACAGCTAGTCTTGCACATGCTTTGAAGTTGAACGATTTCTATCATGACACTGTTCACCAGGTCTGTTCTGCTTTATCTATGGATTGATTGTCAATTCGTACCATCTATAGTCAACTTCTAAGGATTAAACATCTAACATACTTGAAAGAAACATAGAAAATATAGTTGGCTAGAAAGGGTGAACATACAGAATGCTTCATTAGAATTTTGCTATTAGAGGTGGCTATTTTGATCCATTTACTCCCTCCGTTCCAAAATTATTGTTCACGGTACTGTTTTAATTTGTAACAAAGTGATGATCTACTTTACTATTTTAATTTGTCCCAATTTATTGTTCACTTCTAAGAACAAATAGGACAATTGAATAAGCTTTTCATAATACCCCTAATTAGAAGTAGTTCAAAACTCAACGAAAGCATTTAATGTGGTTAAAAGGTAAAACTGTTATTTTACTAAGTAATAGCTTTCATTAGTTGTCGTCGTTAAGATCCATGTTGACGGGATTTTCTTTTCTTACCATCACTAATGGGAATTGTTTTGGTCATTTCACACTCCTTGCAGTTTGCACCAACATATCATGATTACGTACTTTACAACCATAGCAGTGATTCCGGTGAAGAAGGTAGTACAAAGTACAGGGCCCGCACCTTTGTCCCAACTGGTTCAGAGATGGACGCGGTTAGAAGAAGCAAAGACTTTGTAGCAAACAAGTTAGACGACATACAACTAGCCACCCTGTCAACATCATCATCTTCTTCTGGGGACATCACATCCGAAAATAATAATAATAATAATATTACTAATATTAATAATAATATAAATATGAATAATGATAATGCGTTGGGACGAGCCGAGGCCATGGACTCATCATTGCTAGGGGATGTCACAAATTCACCACCCTTTGATCTTACATTAGTAGATATCGACATGTCTAGTTACTCACAAGAGGTACCTGCAGTGGAAAAATCAGAGACTAGATGATCTGTCAAAGATTTAACCTGTTAAACTAGCTGGTTTAGTGATATGTGAATGTTGATTTGTTAGAGGTACCATGTGAGTGAGGCTTTTGGTTATCTCTGTTTTCATAAATTTAGCTGCCCTGTGTATATGAATTGCAAAAGAAGTTTTCTTTGTAGATGTGGTCCGTGGTGTGATTTGTGAGTGGTGTTTGTTGGTGGCGTCGTATATGAATTGACATTACACAAGCTGGATTCCCCAAATGATTTCGCATTCGCACAAAGTGATGTGTGTTGTTTTTTTCTCTTTTGGTTTGTCGTTTTTCCTTTTGTATATACTTAGATGAATTGGCATTAGCTGGATTCTTAGTAGCAGGGATGAAGAGTTTCTGTAGAGAATTTGCAATCTTTATTATAGTTGCATGTTATAAATATTTATTATTAGCAGTAATAAAACATCTGGTTAAATATCTTGAATGTTATTAGAAAACAGAATGAAGTTCATCATGTGGTAGTTGCTCTATTTCACTTGACAAACCCTCTCATGTCACGTTATTTCAAATTGAAGATCACTAAGAAAATTAATTGAAGAAATGGCCTTTGACCCTTGCTTTGTCTTCACATATAGTCAGATCCAACAATTCAATCAGTCACGTCCAATATTTTGAACCAAGAACCGGTCAAGTAACAACTCGGGTTCACCTCTTAGTGTGACCGGAGTGGTCTCGAGGTGGGCGCGACCCCGAGCGGGAACACCACCCCACCCACCCACCCCGTAGCACTCGTACCACCCGAGGTAACCGTGTCACTTGAGGCTAGAGGTGCACAAATCGGTTAATTTCGGTTAACCGGTTATTTAATACCCTAACCGGTTATTTTCGGTTATTGACAAAATCGGTTATTCGCTTTAACCAGTTCGGTTAATAACCGGTTTTTTTTTTAATTTTCGGTTATTTTACTTTAACCGGTTCGGTTAATTAACCGGTTTTTTTAATATTTTATTATTATTTTCGGGTTTTTTCCCGGTTAACCTGTGGATCGGTTAAAATTCGGTTTTAAAAAAACCGGTTAATAACCAGTTATTCATAAAAAATCCCTAATCGGTTACGAACCTGCGGTTAAAAAAATACCCTAACCAGTTATTCCTCAATCGGTTAATAACCGGTTTCGGTTACGGTTAATAACCGGTTTCGGTTATTGAACCGGTTATTTTGTGCACCTCTACTTGAGGCGGTATTTCACAACGTGGTCAAGTCAGCCGTATTGGCTCATCCCAACCCAACCAACCCCAACGCACCGAGTTTTCTCAATTTACGACCACCGAAGCCGGATTTTCTCAAATTTCTAACTTGGATTCCGGTTTTTCACAATTTGGTGGTGGGGATTATAAACTGATACTTGTTGGACCAGCCGGAAATAGATAACTGGAGACAAGGCCTTTATATTTTCTTGTTACACACCCTTAAAGTTTTTACAAAATACAATTTCAATATTTTTTTACAAAATATATCTTCTTCTTAAACTAAGATTTCATTTCTTATAAAGTTGTATCAAATTATTGCATTTAGTTAATGAGTATCGACTAGGGGCATTCAAACAAACCGAAAACTGAAAATAATTAAATAAAACGTATCCGTAACCTAAAAAATGAACTGAATTACAAATTTGGTTTTGGTTCGATTACTAACCGTATCCGAATTGTGAGTTCAATAAAAAAAATATGACTTATTCGGTTCGGTTATCTGAATAAACCATAAAATAATCAGTTTAATCGGATAACTGAACCGAATAAACCTACTAAAGTGGTTGAATTCTATTCTGTTAGGCAAAAAAAAAGATTCCCAAACTAAATAAACCTTCTAAAGCTGTTGAATTTGGTCAGATCATGCCAAAAAATGATTTCACGACCAAACAAAAAGATTTCACAACCGAATAAACGGAACCGAACAAACCGTTGAATACCCGCATCAAATATTTTTCATGTACACATGTCATTAATTTCATTTAGGAACGTTTTAGTTTTAACGAATAACAATGAAAGTTTAAGAAAATTTTTAGACAAGTTTCAAATTACTTTTAAGATAATGTGTATGGACACTCCCTATAATTTCTCATATATATTTGTAACTAGGTTTAACACCCGTGTATTACACACGGGTTGAATAAAAAAAATTTAAAAAAATTATAACTACTATATTTAAAAGTTTATAAATAATTTTATAATTTATTATTAATTACAAAATTTTGTCTTTATTAACTCTCCCACTCAATTTTGAAAATCCCTCTCAACCTTCCTTTTATAAAATAAATTATGTTTTCCCCCTAAAAAATTACCCCCTAAAAACTCTAATTTATTAGATAGATATGTATATGTATTAGTTTAACCCATTTCCTCATTAGTGTTTTTTCTCACTTTTCTTTTACATATTCTTGCATACTCAAAAAGTTATAAAGATAAAATGTTGTGTCCATCTTAGGGGGAGGAGTGGTCAACAAGCTCCCTGATGAGGAAGACAAGCTTGTGAGGACATTGCCCCTTGCAAAACGAGGAAGCAAAACGAGATCAGGGACAAGGAAGGAAGCTTGTGGACGAGGAGGAAGAAATAAATGTTGAAAATGAGTGTTCCTTGTTGAGAACCTTGAGATGACCATTCCCACCTCAAAGAGGTACAAAGAGGTGAGAATAAGTGTAGTAACATGCTATATTCTGATTGGTTAAAAAGGTTCCTTGTGGAAACCTTATGAGGACCACTCCCTCCTCCCTTAAGCTTTTTATTTTGATTAACTTCGGAAACATAACGTGTAAACAAACAACCCAACCCGTCAAATCCAACCGTTTTGCCTAACCCGTCATGTTTGGTTTAGTATATTCAAAACAAAAGTTATAGGTTCTGTTAAAAAAAATTCCTGTTAAGCCACCAAATTGGACCATGATGATACATTAAAAAAAGTTGTACACATCCCACATGATATATGATTGTGGTACAAATAGTTTATAAAAATTATTTGATGTTTGATATTAACCCTATCCATAAAATATACAAAGAATGTAAAATTAAATGTAGTACTAGGAATATAATATCGGCAATCAATTGGATAAATAGTCCCTATCAAATTTGGAAGAGAATTATTGTAGCTTCTCGAGTGCACTTACTAAAAAGCACCACGAGTCACCACTCCAATTCGTCATTTAACAAACACCCTCACATGCCACCCACATCACCACTTCACTTTTCTTCAACCTAATACCATTATTCTATTCTAACTTCTCTTCATTCTATGAACAACAACACGACCATTGTTTTCCTCAAACACCCACCCACATGTCTTGTTCCGACCACCAATCACCGTCGACCAGAAGCCTCAGTGAGGTGTCGGAAGATGAATTGATCCGGTTGAGCTTGGATCTAGTGGCTGCTGCAAGACAAAATATTGGGTTCTTGAGAGATGTTGCAGATTCACATTGGCTTCATCATACACCTGTTCTTGTTGAATCTCTTCGTAGGTAGGTTGTTTCTAAATAAAGACTCACATGATATGAAACGTTGATAATTTGTTTGTTTTTTTTAATAACTTTTGTTGAATCTTAGGTACCATGAGCTGTGGATGCCGATGATGGCTGATCTCATGGCGGAGTTGGGTGGCAAGCCGCCGATGATTGTTCCACCTCTTGATGTTGAGTGGGTTTGGTTCTGTCATACTCTAAATCCGGTATGTAATTTGTCACTTGTTGACTTTCATACATACTGATAAATAGACATTAGCTAGCCAGCTTTGGACATTTCTAATTTCTAATAATCAACACCACTCTCTTACAGGTAGTTTACAAGCAATACTGCGATTCCAGATTCTCGAAACTAATAGGAAAACCGACAATTTTTAACGAGGAAAATAAAGATTACGCGTTAGAAAGATGTAAAGAAAGATGGATTTCTAAATACCCATCTGAATCTTTTGAGAATGAAGCGAATTCAGATGATCTTCACACTTCAAATATTCTTGAAATGGATTATCTGTTGGGAGAGATATCAAAACAAAGATGCCTGCTAACCAAGTTCTCCAAACCTTACATGCTAGAACTCGTATATTTAATTGCTGCTAAAAATCGATACAAAGGGTTCCTCTTTATCCTGCAAAGATTTGCCGATAGCAGCAACAGTTTTGTACCCACATTAGATGTTCTACTTATGTGGATCACTCATAAGGTAATTACAAGCACTAAATTTACTAATTTAGCATCTAACCGTAAATTTTTGAACAACAATTCCTAGATTTTCTAGTCCTAAATTTTTAAACCCGAACTTTTTAGTTGTAAGATATGCCACTTAACCTGAATCTCACGGTTGTTGTTTGATGAATCAGAGCTACCCGACCGCGTATGCAATTGATGCAAAGGAAATGGAGGACAGCATGAACAAAGTAATCGAGTCTGCAGAATCTGTAACAGAGGAAGATTTAGCAGAGATGAAGAAGCTTTGGGAGAGAGTGTTTGATCAGCCATATGAGAAAGCAGGTTGCCCTGCAATTGATGATGTGAAGCCATTGATTCACTGGGAAGTGACCGACACTGATGTTAATGTCAAATACCGGCCATTGCTGCCTCGATTTCTGCTTGAGGTCAGTTATGATGTTGTTATCACTTATCAGTTATGTGACATTTTGATCTTAGCGGCATTTGATGTTGTTTAAATTACAGGTTAACATGCTAGTGAGGCAAACTCCTACGACGAAGACCCTGCAAATGGATGTTTCAAAGGAGTTTTTACGGTTTCAGTTTCTAAGATGTCACCGGGATTTCAAAATCAACAATCCTACATCCGCCATTCCAGCAGATTCATGGCGGAAAGTGGTGGATTTGTACTGTGAATTTGGAACAAAAGGGATGGTGGTGGAATTGAGACGAAAAGGGGGAGTTTGTATCAATGGAAGTAAACTGATTGAATCGAAAACGTTTATGTGGAACGAATTGCTTCGAGCACCATCAATAACTTTAGATGGAGTGATCGGTCGGAGATTTAGGGTGTTCGTCTCGATCACACCGCCGGCACAAGCACCTTATTTGTTGAAATCGGTGCCGGACAGGGTGACCGATGATTCCGGAGCTATGGTGTCGGAGGTGATTTTGAAAATGAACCAGTATCGACCTCAAGATGGCCGGTGGTTGTCCCGTACAGTTCTCGATCACGCGGGAAGAGAATGTTTCGTTATTCGGATGAGGTTCGATTTCATGATTTTGAGCTAAAAATTCAAATTCTATAACCTAAGTTCTTCAATTCTGAGCTAACAATTCAAAATCAATGCCTAATTCCTTCCATTTTGATTGCAGAATTCAACATCAATAACCTAATTTCTTCCATTTTGAGCTAAAAATTCAAAATCACTAACCTAATTTCTTCGGTTTTGATTGAAGAATTCAAACTCAATAACCCAAATTCTTTGCTTTTGAGCTCAGAATCAATAACCTAATCTGTCCGATTATAAGCTCAAAATTCAAAATTAAAAACCTAATTTCTAGTATTTTAAGCTTGAGATTCAAAATCAATAACATAGTTTCTTCGATTTCAAGCTCAAACTGTAAAGTCACCAACCTAATTTCTTCAATTTCAACGCAGAATTGCAGGAGGTGTATGGAGAAGAGGAAGTAACAAACCTACCGTCGTAAAACGAGAAGATCGATGCATCGAAATACGCGAAGGATCATGGTCATACATCGCCGGTTCCATCGGCAAAGCTCCAGGTTCGTAAATCGTAAACGTTTCTCAACTTCTCTCCATTTACCATTTCCAGTAACCTAATCATCAAACATTTCACACTTCTCCTAGTACAGAGAAAGTAATCGCCACCGCAACACCAAACACACCGTCAAACGAACATCGAGCTGCATGGAGCTTCTCAACCGGACACGAACTATTCATATCAACCGACATGCAATTCAATCTCAAAACCAGTACCTGCAACGATTCACATATTCAACTACTAACAGGAAGACACTTCCAATACCGAAACGACGAAAACATTCAAAACAACAACGACGATGTAGTAGAAGAAGGATTTGTAACAATTGTTAGATACTCGGAGGAAAACATTACCGGAAGAGCGACGGGGCTAATAAACTGGAAGTTATCAGCGGTGGAGTTTATGCCAGAGGAAGATGCAGCGTTTGTGTTGCTTTTGAGCATGACGATACTGAGAAGTGTTACGGAGATGAAGAAGGAAGATATAGGGAGTTTGTTGATTCGTCGGAGGTTGAAGGAAGCAAATCACGGCGATCGTGATTGGGGATCGGTGTTTGTGTGTGAGTCAGGGTTGAAATCGGTGTATGTGAAACCGTGGTATTGGAATGCGAAAGAGGTGATGGCACGAGAAGGGGTTGAGTATGGCATCAAGAGTTATTCGGTTGAGGAGTGTGGTGATGAGTTGTATAAGCAAGCTTTGTTTGGTTAACGCTTTTGTTATTTGAACACCCTTTTATTATATTTCATCGTCCATCGTCACCTATACGTGTCATATAAGCGTGTTCTTGTAGTCCGGGGCTAACGTTTGTTAGTCTGTGGCGCTTGGCAATGTATAGGTGGGTGTGAGTTTATATTTTGAGGTGATCTAATGTTAGAACTCTTAGTTAATTGGTTGAATGATGTATGTATATTTATTAGGGTTTTCTTTTCTTTCTTATTTTTATTTACTTACACTATTTATGTATTTACAAATCAGTAGTGATTAATATGTAATTTGACTATCTTTGCCGTGTAAATGTTGTTGATCAAGCAAATCATTGCTATGTGAGCTATCAAACCTTTATATATAGATATAGAGGTACATATGTATTTATGATTCATGTTATGATATGGGAGATGAGTAGTATTGTTTTGATTCAAAAACTAAGATTTTTCAGGTGTGAGAGCTGAGTTGACACTTTTAAGGAATAGCATACCACTTCTTCCGTTAAAGGAGATTCGAGAAAAGATGGAATAAGGACGTGTTTCCAGAACGAACAAAATGCGGGTTGAGAAGGGGGAGTTAGCAAAGTTAGATAAGATTGGTATGGGCATAGTAACATGTGTTGATGTCTACCCTGGCGTGAAGGGGTGAAAGGGTTGGGCATGAGTGGATTTACGGGTGTGAAAGAGTTTTGGTGTCCTTGTGCATGAATTCATTGATTTCATTTTATATTAAATTAAAGGGTGTGAAAAGACTGAGAGTATTTCATAGACTTAATGGATGATGAGGTGGAGTAAAATAGATGATGTGACGTCTACGTAAATTTATGAGACGTGAGAGTACGCCCCATAGTCTAATGCACTCGTTGTCTGCTTTAACCATCAGGAAGTTGCTTCATTCAAACTTCTTGAAAGTTAGGTCACTTATTGCTGCATATAGAAAGTATGAAGGCAATGGCTTTTCCTTTGCTCAGCAAATGTGTTGAAATATGTCATTGTATTCTAATAATAATTAACTAATTCATTCACATGTTAACATTTTAATTAATTAACATAAGATTTTGCTTATGTGTCATGCTCTAATCTAATTTGATAGACGATTTTAAGACGGGTTATGATATGCTTCATATTCGAAATAAATGGATATATTCAAATAAAAACTTCACCAATTATCATGATTTATCTCGATATGTTCAAATAAAACTTTACCAATTATCATGTATTATCTCATAACCTGATATGTTCAAATAAAAAAGTTATCAATTAATATAGATCATCCCCTTTATTTTAGCATATAATTTTTGCTAGAAAAATATTTGTAAATATCCGAACCGATTTAATATGGAATATGTTAAAAATAAATTTGATACTTAAATTTAGTTACAAACTAAAAAAACAAAACACCGTGTAGTACACAGGTACTAATCCAGTAAACAAATATTTCAAAAATAAAAAAGGACATAAATATTTTTTTTTGTTCAAAACTGAAAAACAAAACACCGTGTATATAACAAAAATAATGGTCTTGGACAAATTTTTTTTGAAGATTATGAATCATATCTACAAGTTATGGGGGAGCAGATTCAAGATTTAGATGAAAACCAAGAACTAACAGTGATATTTAGTCTTTGTTAAATAAAACTTGAGCTAATTACACGGATGATTCACCCATAGTGCAATTTTGTTCCTCAAACTTCACGAATTATATGGGTGAGGTCCTAGAGACGTCTTAACTATTTTGAAGACTTAAGGAAAAAAAATTATTGGGCCCCTTTTCAATATTTCTAGTTCATACTTTGTAGTTATATATGTTAATGAATAATGCTCTATGAATATTGCTAAATGCAAACTTATATACCACCTACCACTTAAATTTTTTGTATTAGAATAATACTAGGTTTAATACCCGTGTGTTACACACGGGTTAAATAGTAATATTTATAAAGAAATTATAACCATTATATTTAACAATTTGTAAATATATAACATTTAAGAAGTTGGCTCCATCAACTTGCATGGTGAAAAATTTAGCTAAATTTTACCTCCCAAACTTCCTATTATAGAAAAAAAATCCCTCTAAAAATTGCCCCCTAAAAGTTTGATTTATTAGATAGATTTACATAAATAAGATTCAACCAAATTTTACAATTATACTGATGGTCACGTGTTTTACCCATATTGAAACTTTGATCCTCAAGCTTGTCAAATTACATGGGTGGTCCTAGATGCAGCTCAACTATTTTAAAAGCATAAGGTAAAAAGAAAAACTTCCGTTTTTTTTCCAATGTTTCAAGTTTACACTTTTTAATTACATGTTCATGAAAATTGGTAAAAACTAACTTATATACCACCTAATTAATCAAATTTGAATCAGATGATTGGTAACATTTTAAAACTTTTTTGTTTCATTAGAAAAATACTAACATAAATAAGCTAGATTCAACCAGCATTTACAATAAAACATTAAAAAATGAATCACACTTTGACAAAAAAGATAGAAATGAAATAATTATCAAAAATACGTTTTAAAAAACAAGAAAGAACACGATTTGAAGAAAATAACAAACATAGAAAACACAATTAAATGTCTAAACAGCTTGTAAAGAAAATTATCAAATATGCCAAAAATATATATATGTAAAAAGGTTGCATATAAAGAAAGTAGAAAAGTTTAGTTAATATGATTGTAAAAGAAATTGAATAGTTAGGATCGAATTTAGGTGCTTGTGAATTAAAAGTGGAAGCATTATCATCGTTATATAATAAAATTTTAAATTTGGGGCCTAAAACTTTTAGGAGGTTGAGTCAATTGTGTATTTTGGAATAAAGTAAAGCTAGTAGTTTAATATTTTGCATGAACGTAACATTGGTGGTTTTGGGCTTGGATGAGCGTTAAAATTTTCAATTAAGTTGATATGAAATGACCATATTTCCCCTTGTGTTAAAATATAAAGAAAATGAATTTAATAAATATTGGTGATCCGCACCATTTTTTAAGTATAAAAGAAAAACACATATCTAACAAAATAATAAGTAGCTATGACCCCAAAGCCCATCTGATCAGTGCCTTCATCCGTTTTGATCTTCATCCCATAGGCTACCACAATCACATGGTTGCACCCACCACCGCAGGCACTCTAATCTTTTCCTACCACCATCAATGACATCTAAATTTTATTCATGATTAAGTCAAAACTCACATAGCACCCCGTCCTTTATCCCATTCTTCTCATAAAACGTTTTGTTTAACAAATATAATGTAAAACACTAGCTTGTATTTTCAAATGAATTTTCAATCTACAAACCTATATTATACAATTAAAAGGTACATTGAGATGTACCTTGGTCAATAGGTGAGGCATGATTCATACAACTATAGCATACCATAAAAAAAGTCAATTCATTTCTTCATTGTCTAATTTGAATCTCTAACTAGTCAATATTGTTGTTTTATGCAAATTTTTTTAAAAAAAAGACAAGTAATATGCACACTGGCACAGATCTAAAGGTTTAGGTATGGGTTTACGGGAATTCATCCGTGATTGTAAATCTTTGTAACAAAACTTCTCTTAGATGAGTGATCAAATGTGGATATAAGCGACAAAGGACCTGGGTTCGATTTTGTTGTCTGCTTTTCATAAATGATTTTTTACCCATTTTTTTTACCTTTTAGGAAAGTGCATAGTTGAAAATAAATCTAATTGTTATATTGTGACGAACTTAATCTAGTAACCCAATTCGAACTGTCAAACTGACCCGATTTTTTTTAATGTCCAGTTCTATTAAAATTGAAGTGCTGAAAATAATAAACCCACTAATAAAAATTATTGGATCCGTCACTACATCACATGTATATGGTTTAAAAGAAAAGGAGTCATTAAGACATCAACATGTTTTTTTTACTTCATATATGCATGTTTGTTTTAGAAACTGACGCATCATTTTGTTCGTAAGATGTAAAAAACTGCCATGAGAGACATGCTAGCTCTACCTTAAACTTTTTAATTGAATTTCATTTTTTCTTGTACATACCTCTACCCAATTAGCAATTAGCATTTAAACAAAAGATACAGTTACAAAGTTCTTTAATGGATTGTAAATAGTAATCAAGTCCATTCATTTATGGAACAAGTTGTTTTCATGCAAATCATAAATCCAGACACATTTATAACAAAAATAAATCCATATATGCATGTTTTTATAATCTATGTGTATTTTAATACGTGTGTATAAAGCATATACAAATGCCACTTACCTTACATAACATTTTTTTATATATACAACACACATGAATTGCAAATTAATATAGTTCTAATTGCAATAATTAATTTGAGATTTACATTATTGCTTCCTAATAATTGTGTGAATTGTTATCTGGCGGTTATGTATAATTCACATTTAAACACGTTATTCGTAATATTTTTTTAATACATGACCATATGCAACGATCATATAAGGCATGAAAATGATAAAGATCAAACCAAAGAAACAAATCTTCAGCTCATGTTTTATAAAGTCTTTGCTATTGCTTTCCTCGTGTAAACAATACCCAACACTTGAGATGATAAGTTTTAAAAAGAATCATTATGATTGGTTTGGTTATATTAATCAATACAATATTACTTTACCGTCTTTTATTAACTTTAAGCAAATACTTTTATAAACAATCATTATTTAAAAAAAAACAAGAATATTATATTTTCTCTATATATGGACAACCACACCAATAGAATAAAAGGTCAACATGATGACATCTTACCTAAGTTTGTTGTAACATTTTCGTCTTTTCATCCTTGTGAATGTCAAGTTGTACACTATATCCAGAATGTTTAACTTGTGTAGTGATAAATATACGTAATATATTGTAAGTGCACTCTTTTAATCAAACAACGAGCTTAATAATCCAAAAAAATTCAAAATTACTTGATTTTTCAACAAAGTTTTTTTAAATAAAACGGGTCAATTGGTTTATTTCATATATAACATCTGCAAGTACGATGTTTGAAGAAAAATATAACTTTAATGGATAAACTCTTTATGGGAAAAACTTATTTTTTTAATCTAGTCAAAACTAAAACTAGCAAATACGATATCGGATGTCCAAATTAATCGATGATTGATCAAGTAACAAAGAAACAAGAGTGAAGTTAGTAGTTGTGAGTTGAGAGTGGAAAAGAGAAATTTTGATTGTGATAAAAGAGAAACTCTATGTTTGAAAATCTAATGTTCATCCCATATAATATTTTATTTATATAAGTGATTGTGAGTGAGGAGAAGAGAAACTGTAATGATAGATGTATACAATTATTATTAATTAGAAGGATGAAGAAAATAGTAACGATTAGTGTAACTATAAAAATAAATATAGAGAAGCTACCGTGAATGCTCTAAAGAATAGCTCTATATGCATACTACACGGCTACAAATATAAAACTTTCCTTTAGCAACATTGGAGGCTCCTTAGATTCTCATCACTCTCCTTGTCTACTTTTTTACATGACATATGATATTATGATAGTATATATCATTTACGTGAGATATGACTATTCTTTTTCAACTCCCGAAAGTGATGGAAGTTCGCTTGTTTAACTACGTTATATTTAAAATATATATTATTATATTTAAAATCTATATTCAAAGTTAAAAAATCATTTAAGTTCGTGCCTTCGAATTCAAGCTTCATATAAATCAAAACGTAAAACCGTCTAATTTAAATCCGAATCAAACCTTTTAAATCTCAACAAGCCAAAACCGACCAAATGTAATAACATCTAAACCCAAAGGGTGTATATAAAGACTAAGTAATAACCAAGGGACTATTTGTATAACGTTTTTGTGTTTATCATCATGTTCAAACTTGGATGTCAGTGAGCAAGATAGGTACGGTCGATGCACGTTCATAGGTCCCACTACAATGTGACCTGCATACAATCTCACCATCCACTCATTTCAATCCAACGTCCCTAAATCACCTTCATTCACCCTTTTGCCAGGTGTCATGTCACGTGAACGCTCAACATTAAATCCGTCAACACAGCTTATCACTGCCCACTGGTTTTCAGGTTTTTGTTTTCTATCTCTCCAATATGATCGTACCCTCACCGTACAAAATCAACCGCCGTTAGTTTCACAGTCACCGGAGTTATCTCCCGCCGGAGAAAATGACCGTCATTCGTAAACGGCGATTCAACGCTTCAAGTTCTCGTTCTCGTTCCGTTATTGTTCTCTGTAACATCCTTCTTTTTCTCTTCGTACCTACTTAGATTAGTAGTGAATTTGATTTTTTGGTTCGATCGTTGATTATGGATCTATGTTTAATTCTCTCGCTTCTATCCGATGATATTCTATCGCGAATTCTCGATTATGTTTCCGATGATTCGGATCTGAAATCGTTTCGTGCAACTTGCAAATCGTTTCATCGTGTTGAAGCGATTCATCGTACGCGTATCAGGTTTTTAAGAACTGAATTTATTCCAGGTTTATTAAAAAATTACTCACGCGCGGACGCGCTTGATTTCTCTGTATGTCCACGGATCAACGACGGGACGATCTCGGTGTTGTTGAGTGACGTGAGTTGTTTAGGATGGGCGAGGAGGTTGAAGAAAGTAGTGCTGTGTAGAACGACGTCGTTGAGGTTTTCTGGATTGGAGATTTTGGTTGGATCATGCCCTAGGTTGCAGGCGGTGGATGTGTCACACTGCTATCAGTTTGGGGATAGAGAGGCGGCTGCGCTGTCGTGTGCGGTGGAGTTGAGGGAGATTAAGATGGATAAGTGTTTGAGACTGACGGATGTAGGTTTGGCTAAGATTGCTATTAGGTGTGAGAAGTTGGAGAAGATTAGTTTGAAATGGTGTTTGGAGATTACTGATTTGGGGATTGATTTGTTGTCGAAAAAGTGTCTTCGTTTGAAGCATCTTTGTGTTTCATACCTCAAGGTACCTAACTATCCTATTCAATTGATGATTTAGTTTGATGTTAATCAGTACAGAATTGGGACTCATCCTGCTAATTGAGGTTTGCTTGGACTACATTTTCTTTATTTTGCAGATTGGTGATGAGTCGCTAAGGTCGCTAAGTAGTTTGACCCAGTTGGAGGTGTTAGTAATGGTGGCATGCGGATTAGTGAGTGATGAAGGTTTGCGTATACTTGGAAATGGTTGCCCTTCACTTCAGGTCTTTCTCAATCTCATTGACAACTAAAACAGAAGAGTAAATGCTCAAATTTTGACCATTTGGTGTATGTTACGGGGAAGACATTGTTCTCAGCATGTACTTTTCAGTTATGCAAAATCATGTGTGTGTGTGTGTATTCTTAATTATTTTTTTAATTATTTTTTCCCATCTTAAACCAAGATCCTAGCACGCTACCTCTTTTAGAATGTCTGTATGTGCCGTATCTCGACCGACAAGTACAAGACTGCCAATCTACTATGTATCTCCTGATTTGTCCACTAAATCACTAATAAGAGAAACTAACGTCTAGCGGTTGTCCCATGTATAAAACCAAAAGATTTTTTACTCCCGAGGTGTCATTGCATTGCTCATAAGCGTTTTCCCCTTTTAATCTATTAAAGATCTCTGTAATACTAATGAGAGGAATTGAGGAAACCATGTGAATCTTGCATCAAAATTGACCTTATGGAAGATACCTGGCCTGCAGCTTATAATTATAACTTCCGGTTGCAGGTATTAGACGTATCAAGGTGTGAACATGTGACTTCTGCTGGACTTGCTAGCATAACTGGAGATTGCAAAGGTCTTCAAAAGTTCAATGCCGGTTACTACTTTCTCGTGAGTCTGTTTAATCCATTCTTATATATAAGAGCTTGTATGCGCATAATAATGTTTTTCCGCACTAAACGTGATGTTTTGATGCATCAGGAGCTTTCCACTACTTTTTTTCAAAATTTCAAGGACTTGAAGCATCTGAAAACAGTTAGACTTGATGGAGCTCGAGTTAACGACTATTTTTTTCAGATTATAAGCACTAATTGCTTGTCTTTGGTTGAAGTTAGTCTGAGCAAATGTCAAGGTGTCGATGATGCAGGTGTTATGCAGCTTGCGTATGGACATCCTGGCTTGAAATTACTTGATTTAACATGCTGTAATAACCTCAGTGATATGGCAATATCAGCCATAGCACACTCATGTACAAAACTTTTGAGCCTCAAGTTGGAGTCTTGCTCTTTGCTCACTGAAAAAAGTTTCAGTTTTCTTGGATCATCATGTGTGTTACTTGAGGAACTCGATTTAACAGAATGTTGTGTAAATGACAAAGGTTAGTAAAATCCAAAATCCAGTTTCTTTTATCATCAACCATAACTTATTACATTATTCATATATTTTTCTCAGGCCTTGAATATCTGTCCAAATGTGTGGAGCTCCAGTGCTTAAGATTAGGGATATGCACTGATATTTCAGATAAGGGGTTGTCCTATATTGCTTTAAACTGTAAAAACCTTAAAGAACTTGATCTATACAGGTACCATTTTTTCTTGGTATATATATTGTGTTATCGACTTTTATGTAATCAAATTCTTGTTTTGATGTAGGTGTACAAATGTTGGTGATGATGGGTTAGGTTATATAGCGAGTGGCTGCAGAAAGATCAGGACACTAAACTTGTGTTACTGCACTAAAATTACAGACATAGGGATGACATATTTAAGCCAGCTAGGGGAATTATCTGATTTAGAGATGCGTAATATTCATAAAGTCACAAGTGCGGGTCTGACAGCTCTTGCATCGGGATGCAGGAAACTTTCAGAATTGGATATTAAACATTGTGGGAACATTAGTGATGCTGGGTTTTGGTCTCTTGGATACTACTCGTGGAATTTGCAACAGGTATAAGCCCATAATATACCTATCTTCAGTTTGTTTAAACTTATAAAAGCTGGTTGTATACTTCTGGTTCGACAGTTTAACTATCATTTCTTTTGGGGATGCCTGTATATGGAGGTTATTAACTTCTTGCTACAGTCCGAGTCTCAATAATCAGTCGTAGTGTATGAATGCAAACTAACTAGGGATCAAATAAATCATCTTAAAAAAACCATCCAACTTATACAGCATGTGTTTATTCAAGCTTAACATTTCAGGGATTATTCAATATCACTCTTAAAACCTCCTCCAAACAGGCCCTATGACTATCTTTTCGTTAATAATATACTTTCGTAGGTATATACACAAATTCTTTATCAAGTCACCCACAAAGTAGATTTAGCAACACAACCATCTTTGGTTGTAGAAATTGTGTCAGGGTATTGTTGTAGCTAAATTTGTGTATTCTTCTTGATTATGTAACTTCTCAACCAATTGTTGCTGCAATTTATGTTACCTTGATGCAGATTAATATAAGCTATTGTGGGATATCTGATGTGGGTTTGTGCATGATGATGTCAAACTTAACACGCCTGCAAGACGTGAAGCTGGTGAACCTCTCAAACGTGTCGGTGAGAGGGTATGAACTTGCACTTAGGGCTTCTTGTGCTCGACTCAAAAAGGTTAAGGTGATCGCTTCACTTAGACCATTTCTTTCGGTTGAGCTACTCGAGGCCCTTGGAGCAAATGGTTGTAGAATTAGATGGGATTAGTTACATGTTTGATTGGAGCAAGTGGTTGAAGAATTAGATGGGAATAATTACATGTTTGATAAACTGTATGATTTGGTGTTCTATGAATAAATGTGTGAATGGTTTAGATTCTTTTTTCTTTTACTTTCTTATTGAAAGGGGAATTATGATTGTTCAATAAAAACAGGACATGATGTGCCAAGATTTGTGTTGAAAATATTTATTTTAGTTTCATCTTTGAATGTTGCTGATGATAATATAACATAATACTTAAAAATAACACATAGGGAATTAGGGATAAATGGTTATTGGTTAATTATAATTTTTTTAAAATTTTCAGGCCGACTGTGGGTGTTATGGATGGGTGTTCGGTTGCATGACCCTTTGCTTACAGACAGTGACGGAGACGGAGCTTGAGCTTTTGTATTGGGGGGGGGGGGGGGTCGGGAGGGGGGGGAATAGTCATGGGACTATGTTTTTTTTTCTTCATATTGCTATGTTTTGGGCTATATATATCGTGTTGGACCAAACGATATAACTCTAAATATCTTTTTTTATTAAATCAAATAATCATTTTTACACGTAAAAACTACATAATTTTTAAAGCATTATGGTCCAATAAGAATCTAGTTAAAAATTGATCTTTGATAATTGAAATGAAGTGTTTAAATCTAGATTGACCAACTCGAAGGACAAAGCCCTATCATTGTTGGACGCGTCATATTAATCAAGTCTGGGTTTATATTTTCTCATTGTATAAGACACCAACACAAGTTATAAATACTCTTGAGAACATCAGGCGTCATTTCTTATGGGGTGGGGATGAAGACAATCATAGGATTCATTGCGAAATTGTTACGCTTTCAAAAGAAAGCGGTGGTTTGGGGATAACTCCACTCAAATTCACAAACATGGCAATGATATCTAAACGGTGACGGCGATTAAAAATGAAAAACACATGCGCATAGCTCTAAACGGACTCTCTACACGCGACCCTTTGGTACGAAGGATTGTACCCCTCGAATCCACCCTTTGTAAGTTTTGTGGTTCTTCGGAGGAAGTTACATCATTGTGCAATATTCAATAGGTGTATGCTAAGAATAAATATCTTATGAAATTTCCATATTTACTTTGAGAAGATGACAGTTTCAAAGTGGTTCATTCAATCTTCATGATAACAACTTTGAGCATTTGGAATCATAGGAATACGATATTGTTTGATCATGCCAACCCGTCGGTATTCAAGGTAATATACAAAAGAAGGACGGTAGCATCACCATGGCTGAATGCGAGAATCAAGAAGGAGACGTACATTACACTATCCAATTTTCCATTTGATCTGTGTTAACAACATCTTTATGTTCTTAATTTTCTTATCCATGTTTCTGTTTCTTTGCTTTTCTTGTTATTATTTTAAATTTTTTTAACTATTTGTTAACCTTCTTTTTATTTATATAATTTCTTACCGTAATTTTTTTATATTCCTAATCATATTTAAAGAATGTATAGTTTTGATCTACATCTAGCAACACGTGGGGCAGGTTGAGACGAAATGACATATTATACCAACAGCCAACTCTTAGTTGGGGGTTCTGTTTGCATATGTTGATAAGTAAAGGGAATAGTTATGTAACTTTAGATGATAGTTGAAGATGTAAAACACCAACACATCAGCAAGTGGGAATCGAATGTAGAATATCCAATCCAATTGTTCCATGGTTTTGTGCTCGTCATCAGATGGAATATACTAAAACTACAAATGATTGCTAACACCGCAGCCTTTTATACATCTTTTAGAAATTAGAAGAAAAAACATGAAGTTACTAAAGTTTGAAGCAAATTCTGAAAGGTTTTAATAATATGCGGAGTAACAATTAACATAAATAAGCAATTAGATTTACGATAAGCATTTAATCTACCAATCACTATTACCTGAATTTTAGGTTTCAACCGTCTATTATTTTTTACGCTTCAGTGACTTGAATAGTCAAACTTAATACTTTTTCATAATTAAGAAACCCCTTTACGTAAGTCCTTAACTATCTGGCTAGAAGCCTAATAACATTTAATGTATACAAATCAAATACTATTTTTTTGTTTAATAAAATTCAATTATAAAAAATCCATTGAAATTTACAATAGGGTGGTAGGTAAACGAGAAATAAGTTGCGCCGTAACCTCCTTTTGAATAGCAAACCATAGTATACTGAAAACAAAACCTTAGCTCTTTTGAATACCATTTAACTAACGTATAAATGGGTTATTCATATGAAGATTATTATAATAGACAACTTACTTTCGTTATTAACAACTTAGTTTAGAGTGTCATTAAGAAAACAATAAGGTGTGTTGTTTATTAACAAGTTAGGTTAAATAAAGTACAAGTTGACATAAAATAAGTTTAGATTTTAGAGGGTCGAGTTAGAATAAAGTGCAATTTAAATACCCGAGCTACTCCAACTTGCATTATGTATACCTTTGTTTTAAATTTAGACTATTGAGTAACTAACGTTTCTGATTTTCGCAATTTGAGTACCTTAGACTAACAGAAGTTAGTCAACTGCTAACTCAAATGGCTATTGTAGTCATTTCCTAACCTTGGATAGGAAATGATCATAATAGTCTTCTTAGTTAACAATTGACTGACTTCTGTTAGTTTCACGTACTCAATTTGTGAAATCAAAAGGTTAGGTACTTAATTGTCTAAAATTAAAACGTAAGTACTTATAGTGCAAGTTGGAGTATAGCACATGTACAATACGTTTTTGGTTGCATTTATTCGCCAAGTTATTTTAAAAAAATGTTGCTTGATTTAAAAGGCTAAGAGGAGATATCAAACGAGCTCTAAATAAATTTAGTATAGTGTTACTGAAAATAGGCTGACCGGTTCATCAATCTTTAAACCTTAACGTTAAACTCTAAGTTAAACTTTAAGACATGTAACGAAACCATAAATGCTACGTGGCAGACGCACCGCATGACACGTGCGCCAACTAAGATCTGGTATCCGCAGCGTGCGACCCGACTAAATATGATAGTTATTATTAATGACGTTTTTTCTTGGTCATTTTGGCTTTGTAATTGTTTTTTTTTCTCTTTTTTACTGATTTGGATGATTTTATTTTTTAGTTATTTTGAACAATATATTAAAAAGCGTTTATTACCTTCCTAGTTTCTAATATGTTGCTAATGAATCTAGCATTGCTTCATAATATCTGATGTTGTATTTTTTCATAACGAAATATATTAATGATATCAAGTATTTTACAATTTATTTTGTATACAAAAAATGTACATATAGAAGTATCTTTTCTTTTGATTGCGTAATTAGACTTTAATTCTATCAACATCGGCTCATGATCAGAGTTTTTTACCAAAATAGTGTTGGTGGAAAAAATATTTACCAAGTTGGTGTTCTTGAAAAACTATTTACTAAAATAGTGTTTTTCTTATAAAGCTTAGTTTCTCACTCTTAATCTCATTGGATAAAAAATTGCATTTTGAAAAAAAAAGTTGCTCAAAAGAATTAAACAAATAAATACTTACGTTCTTATAAGTTTGCCGTTAGTTAATAATTAATAAAGGTTTTTTTAATAAACATAGTTTAACTTCTTTTTAATTAAATGTTTTTTTTATATAAAACGTTATGTTAAATGTTTCTTAGTTCTTTATAAAGTTTACATTGAACTAGAAATGCTTTCTTAAGAAAAAGTTAGTTGTTCGGTTTCTTTTAATTTATTTAAAATCACTTTTATAAAAAGCTTAGTTTAATTTATAGAACATGATTTAAAACATTTAATAAAAGGTTTACTAATTATAAAAATAAACAAGTCTCTTCATCTTGGCTATTATGAGCCAACTTGACTTGGCTATGCATTTACGAAAAATATATGCTATTGGAGACCAAAGATAGACGGCAAATGTTATTTCCTTATAAACAAAAAATATATGCTCTCATAAAAATAAAAAATTTAAGAAGCAAAATTAAATGTGATAGACTTAAAATGTTAACTAGTTGTATAAAAGTGTTGACGATAGCCTTTATAAAAAACGTTCAAATACAAAAATCAATTCAAATGGTATTTTTGAAAAAAATGTAAAGATCCGTTGTATATAAACTTTTTCCTTCAACTTTTATCTAATGGTATTAGAATGGATTAGGAATGAGAAACAAAAATCTTAAAAAACACCATTTTGGTAAATATATTTATATGAACACTATTTTAGTAAATAATTTTTCCACCAACACTACTTTGGTTAAAAACTCCTCATGATCATGTCAATATGTCATACATGAAAAACCACTTAGACATAGTTTAATAAATGCGTGACAAAGACGAGTATAGATTGCATTTTAGAGCTTTCCTATATAGTGCATGAAGTGTTTACACATTTCACCACTCATCTAAACAAATAAAAAGACTGACATGTATCGTTAAGCAACGATGATATATATTTTGCTGGCGAAGTCTAACCAAACATATTGTGGAACTTAATTTATAATCATAAGATCATAAATTTGGTGCTAATTAATATTGGGCTGGTTTTAGAGTTGCTTCCACCAAAGGGCTAGTTACTACTGGATGCTAATTAGTTAGTACCAAAGAGTCAAAGACAACGTTGCTGCTAATTAGAGTCGTCTTAATTGTAAAACTTGTCCCTTGTCTTTTTTATTTATTTATTTATAGTATGAAAAAAATGACATTGTGCACTAGATTGGATGAAGTTAGTGTTCGGGACCATTTCTGTTAGAAAATGAAATCACAAAAATCAAAACTGTTAGAGTAGGACTGAAATTATTAACGGTATCAAAACACATAGACCAAAACTGCAGTTTACTCTTAAAAAAACTACTCCGGAGTTATTTATAACTCTAACAAGTCTAAAAAATACGGAGTAGTTGTTTTAGGAACCATTTAGTTTTTAACATGAACTAGATTTTATGCCCGGGCTGCGCGTTGCGGCAGCCGGGACAATTATTTTGTGTTATAATGTTACTGAGCAGTCAAGCCACGTTCAAAGATTATGTTGTTCTAAGTGGCATCCACATGTTAGGGAGATTACATACTACAAGTCTTTGTGTTGCATCCATACATTAAACACAAGTATTACTTCATGGTTTCTGCTTGCTGCAAAAGTTGACAGTTGAGCCATAGCTTGCGGCAAAAGCTAGAAGTTCAGCCATTTCGGTTACTGGCTAGTCTTTAAAAGCATCTATCTTGTTTCAGGAACCATGTATACATTTGTTTGTTACTGGCTAGTCTTTAAAAGCATTTATCTTGTTTCAGGAACCATGTATACATTTGTTTATAAAAGATGCAAACTACAATGAATTACCCTTTACAAACTAACACATTTACCTCTTGTGTAACTACTTCCACTTCTTCATCCTCTCCTACATCATCATCATATATATTACTTCTCCACCTCCACAACATTTGTTCTCCAATTGACAAAAAACTCTTTTAGTCGACCTCAGCTAGTTGAGTAGAAAAGAATAACATATTGGTATGACATTAAATACATAAAAAACGATTTCTTGCAAAATGATAAGATGACACCTGGTTTACTGTTTAGGGGAGTGAAGATTCACGCACGTTAATAATCTTAATTTTGTTAAAAATCAGAAATGATAGTACCTTGACACCTGCAAAACCAAAAAGTAGAAGCAAACATAGAATAAAGATGCTTGTGATTCGAAACATTAATAACAATTATACCAATCTGTAAACAGTAAACAACAACACCACAACACAAACAACAACCAATAAGAAAACTAAACAACAAAGATAAACAAATACAGTTAGTACAGAACACTACATAAGCAACGGCAACAATCTAGAAGGACACAATAACAAAAGAAAAATAGACAACCTACACACCAAAAGAAAGATAACTTACTTCGATCCCGACCGCAAGCATAAAAGACGAACGACGAAAATCCACAACTGCATGTCAAATCAAACCATCAAAAAAGCCATGAAAACCACAACAACAACCAAATCCGAGACAAATACAACACTGACGATCAGAAAAACCACTGGAAATGTAACAAAGAAAACCACAACGATCAGAAAACATCAAACCACCGCATATAGATCGGGATAAGAAAGAGAATAACAACCGGCGAAAAAGCACAGACACACAGCAAAAAACCAGGAGAACAATTGGCAACCAACACAGCAGAATAATGGAAACAAAACCTTAAAAAAGAAGAAGAAAGCTAATAAAACATCGGAGAAACCAAAGGCAAAAAAGATGCAAGACACGTGACATCAGCGTGATAATAACCGACCTTACTCTTTAGGAGTAAGGTAAATTAGAGTAAGGTAAATTATTTATAACTCTAACAAGTCTAAAAAAACTAAATAGTTAGCATTGATGATTTATCAATAAAATAAGTATTTTAACAGAGTTTTTAACTAATAAAATATGATTGAAATTACATATAACCAGTAAATTCTTAGATGTGAGGGTGAGGGGAGTCCACATCTCACCACCCACATTTTTTACTTCACTCCACATTCACCCTAAATCACCCGATATCCACTCCACACCAACACACATAATTTTTTAAAAGTAAAAATAATAAAAAAATATAAAAAGTAGCTGTTGGAAAAGAAGAGCCCATATGCAACAGTCAAAATAAGCGGGGTGAAGCTCGGGGAACACACACCAAACTGGACACCGAAGTTCGGGGCCAAAGAGAGTGGGGCGGTGTTCCCGTGAAACCGCATTGAAGCCGCACCCACCCCAAGTCCACTTTGGGTGCTCTCATAATTGTTTTTAACAACACTCAATCAAAAATGGTACAAACCATGAGATCCAAAGTTCCAAACAAAATATTCCTTCAAATGTTTCATAAATAGTCCTCATACTAAAATTACATGTCAGAACTTCCCCTTCCCCTGCCAGTGACTATAACACGACTGCAAATCCAGGCTTCCAAGCAAGCATTTCGTACCATTTTAAGTTTCCATATTTAAACTCATACATTACACACACATACATCTTGTTTGATGCTAAATTGTGCATGCAAACAAGTTTCACCGGCGATTATTTGATCGGAGGTGGATATAAATGTCGACGGAGAGGTTAATTCCGAAAGGCTTTCGTTATTCTTCGGCTGTTTGTATTGAACCTATCTTCGATGAACTTCCGAAGGCTACGATTTTATCTGTTTCTCGACCTGATGTTAGTGATATTGGACCCTTGCTTCTATCTTACACCATTCAGATCGAGCATAAACAGGTCAGTTGCTCGATCACTGTTTGTTATTCATTTTGTGAAGTGATTATGGTTATAATATCCTCCAGTCTGCAGATCAAATGTTTGTGTCTGTAAACCGGTGGCCGTTTCGATGGACTTAAGGTTACAAGTTTAAATCTCACTAGCTAATAAAATCTTTGCTGCCATTGGTTGCTATTGAGCTAATTGGCATATGCTGAGTTAGGGATTTTACGAGCTAGTCGGTTTTCAAAAAAAAAAAAAGCTTGAAGAGGCAATTAGCATTCCATTTTTGAAATTGGTTGATTTTGATTGTTGTGTTTGGTTGGTGGATCATGTGGAAAGAGAGATATATCACTGGTAAAACATTGAAGTTTTATGTGTTTAAGCATCTGAAATAAATAATTAGATAAAGGAGATGATGCATGCATATTTGATTGAGTTGCTAGATTGTTGGATCTCGGTTTTTTTTTATTTGGAATTTGAATCATAAATGTTAAGTTCTGCAAAAAATTAGAAAAAGAAAAAAAAAAGAACATAGTACTAAACATTATGATACTGATTCATAACCTAGCTTATACAATCCCTAAAGAAGTAAGGAAATAATTGAATTTGTGTATGCATGTTATGCTTTGGCTTTAGATTTAAGTGGTTTTGAATTCATTCATGATAATTGTTAATAAGATGTTTTTATGTTTAGTAACTGCCTCATGTGTTTCTTAATTTGAATAAGATACTCTGGTAAATTTAGGCACCTCATAATCATATATTGTCACCTTGTTAGCCATTATGATTTTGGATATCTGTCGGAGAATCTGGAAACAAGATTTAGTAGTAGTGACATAGTGTATGAAGCACATAAAGAAAAAAGGCACGCACAAGATCAAAAGTGAACTCCATAGGAACCCGCTAACTACTTTTTACCGAAATATTGTTTTGGGGATCAACTGTTATCTCTTTATCTTAAACACAATTGACTGTGGTCTATATTATTTCTCTTTGTAGCATGAATGTATGTTTAAATATCTAACTATATTTACTTAAACAGTTCAAGTGGTGCTTACTAAAGAAGGCGTCACAAGTTATTTACTTACACTTTGCATTGAAGAAGCGTGCAATAGTTGATGAAATTCATGAGAAGCAAGGACAGGTTCTTTTTCATTCACTTCTGATTCTGAATGGAGTTTTGTTCATCATTTTAATGCCCTTATTTGTAAGCTCTGGGAAGTTGTTTTCAAATTTCTTTATTCGTCTTTACTCTTTTTCGAACACCAAAGGTTAAAGATTGGCTACACCACATAGGAATAGGAGATCAAACATCAGTTGTGCATGATAAAGATGAACCTGATGATGGAGCTATTCCTGTGCATAATGAGGAGAGCATTAAAAAGAGGTAACTGTGTACATGAAGCTTTATTCCTAGTGCTTTCTCCCGGAAACAAATTTTCTCAAAATACATAGTTTTCTTGGGTTGTTATGCTCTACCCATTTGACACGTTCACTTGTTATTTTAAATGTTTATGTTATATTTGTGGTAAAACATAAGTAGATAATCGGAATTGACCCATTCATAAGTAAGATGGATTGAAATTTCCATTTCAAACTTCTATATGAAATATGTTCTTACCATATTTGCCGATACAGATCTGTCCCAACAAGGGCTGCTCTATCAATTATAAGGCCGTCAATTGGGAGGTCAACAGTTGCCGAAAAAGCAAAAATTGCAATGCAGAATTATCTTAATCACTTCCTTGGGAACATAGATATTGTAAATTCTCGTGAGGTACCTATAAACTGATACTGTTAGTATCTTTAATATGGTGTTGTGTTCTAATCTTTAAAGCTCTAATATTGTGGGTCCACTGACCCAGATGTCAAATACTTACAACTGCAATTTCCTTTTTCAACATGGTTCAACATTTGTGGTACTCTTATAATTCGAGTCAGGTCTGCCAATTTCTGGAGGTGTCTAAGCTATCATTTTCTCCAGAGTATGGTCCAAAGTTGAAAGAGGACTATGTTATGGTTCAGCATTTAAATCATATCCAAAAAGAGGATGCAGATGTAGGGTGTTTTATGTGTTGTTGCAGGAATAATTGGCAGAAGGTTAGTTTTTCGATAACAAATTCTGTCTGGTGTGTCTTAATGTGTAAGTTATGTTTTACATTGTTGTATGTTGATTTATGCAGGTTTGGGCAGTATTAAAGCCTGGATTTTTGGCTTTATTAGCAGATCCTTTTGGTACCAAGCTCTTAGATATCATTGTTTTTGATGTATTGCCACCTTTAGATGGAGATAAAAAGGATCAAGTGCTTTTGGCAGAGGAAGTAAAGGAAAGGAACCCTCTGCGTTATGCATTCAAGGTCTTCCTTAGCCATCTTATAATTATTACATTTATTTTGAAACTTGTTCATCGTTAATAATATTATTATAATAATAATTATTATTATTGTTATTGTTATTATTATTATTATTATTATTATTATTAATACTACTATTATAATTATCACTGTTCTTCTTCTTCTTGTTATTTCCTTCTATACTTTAGCGTCTTATGGTTTATTTGAAGATGAGTATATTCAGTAACTTTACACCTTTTTATCATTTTACTTAATTTCCATGTTTTATGTCATTGTGAAATAAATATCTTAATTGGCTATATGATGAACTTATCTGGCGATAGATATACCAGTATCATTTAATAGTTTTTGTATGAAAGTGATGTTACATGTGAATGATGCAAACTATAAGAAATACAAGTGTTTATTGTTGATTTAATAATTAGATTAAAGTAGTAAACCCACTTAGTCATTGCTAGAATTTGTATAAAACCCTACTGAACAAACCATTATTGTATTGTTGACATTAAAGAATTGGAAAGTAATTGTCTTTAGCGTATCAAAAGGGACCATAATGCAGACAGAGTGGTATATATATTGTTTGAAATTATTGTCTTTGAGTTGAAAATTATGTAATCCCCTTAAATAGGTATACAAGATGTATACTTCTTAGTATTTTTATTTTTTAAGCGAAATGATGTATAGAGTGTTCGCAACTATTGTCTAGTACTCTAGTTTTTCTCTATTCACGTATTGACCTTTGAAACTCTTGATTCTTGATAGGTTACCTGTGGGAACCGAAGTACAAAGATAAGAACTACAAGTAGTGCAAAAGTCGGTGATTGGATATCAGCCATTTACAATGCAAGTCAAAAACCAGTTGAAGGATGGTGCAATCCGCATCGTTTTGGTTCTTTTGCTCCTCAAAGGGGTTTGACTGATGATAGCAGCCAAGCTCAATGGTTCGTAGATGGACAAGTGGCATTTGAAGCAATTGCTTTGTCAATAGCAAATGCAAAATCAGAGGTACACTATGTTGTTTCAAAGTTTTAATAATCAGATATTTCAAGGTTTGGAAAATTATGATTATTTCAGATTTTGATAAATGAAGGGAACAAAACTTGCAATTTTTTTAGAAAATTAGAGCCCCTTGGTGATTTGAATATAAAAGTCTCTCAAATTACGTTAAGAAATAGATAATATTATACACTTAGAAAATTAGTTTTGTTGCAGCTCGTATGAAGTTAATTTTCCAAATAGTCAGATAATTTGAAGCAAAATCTATTATTCAAACATTAAGATCTGAATGTTAACCTTTCATGTAGATCTATGTTACTGGATGGTGGCTCTGTCCAGAACTGTATTTAAAACGTCCATTTCATGCAAATGGTGCTTCTCGTCTTGATGCACTGTTTGAAGCTAAAGCCAAGGAAGGTGTGAAGGTACTACATGATATATTACGAGAACACGCAGGAAAAATGAGCCATTCATTTTTCCAGTCCTAAAAAATTTAAAGATAAAAGAAAGTGGTATATATTTAATTTTTATTGTTTCTCACTCTTCGAATTGGAAATTTAAAAATCAATATGGACAAATTAGTTTGGTTGATATATAACCTACACATGTGTAGGTCATGTATAGGTAATATATCCTACACGTGTTGGTAAATGCTACATAATCAAAACATAAATGGACACATTAGTTTGATGATTTCTTTTCACATAACCTACGCATGTGTAAGCAAGAATCACAGTATTAAAAATTATGAACCACTGATTATAATATTAGGCAATGGTATTCAATGTTAATTACTACGTGAAACCAAATATGTGATTAGAACTAATTTGCACAACTTTCTTGTAGATATACATTCTTTTGTATAAGGAGGTCGCAATTGCTTTAAAAATAAATAGTTTATACAGCCAGAAAAGGCTTCTTCAGATTCATGAGAACGTGAAAGTGTTGCGCTATCCTGACCACTTTGCTGCTGGCATCTATTTATGGTATGTACTTTACTAGTTTTTATTGTTTCTTATCTATGTCAATAACATTTATAATTTTATATTGATTCATGTATCTTGTTTTGGTCATAATTCTTGAAATGCAGGTCACACCATGAAAAAATAGTAGTTGTTGATCACCAAATTTGCTTTTTAGGGGGATTAGATCTATGCTTTGGTCGGTACGACACTATTGAACATAAAATTAGTGATCTCCCTCCTTTCATATGGCCCGGGAAGGACTATTATAACCCCAGGTAAACCCTCATTTGTTTCTGTAATCCAAAATGGTTATAAAGTTGATCTTATGATTGTGTGAAGCAAAAAGAAAGGATAGTTACGGGAAATATCAGGTTTTGATGGTTTCTAAATCCATAAAGAAACTATTCAATAGGGATTTGCATCCTGAAATTGAGTATCTGATTATGTGACCTGAAGTCCCAATAATTAGCTCTTAGTTTATGGATAAACAAACTGTACTTTCGAGTATAGATTATTTAGGGTCAATTGTTCGACAGTTTCATATGAGCTGCAACATAACTGATTACCTAAGGTAAATCAAATTTGTGAGAGTTTTACTCATCTTAGGTTTGACTTGTTTAAGCTTAACTCGATTTAAACTTTTAACGAGCTAATCTCGAGTAGCTCATGAGTGTCTCGGCTCATTTACACCCCTACAAACAAATACTATCTCAACCTGTTTTTATTACAGCTTATCTGATTCTTGTAATTTAATATCATATAAGGAAAAGACCATTTTACTCATCATTAATAACTGTTCAGGGAATCAGAACCGAATTCTTGGGTAGACACAATGACTGATGAATTAGATCGCAGAATGTATCCACGAATGCCATGGCATGATGTGCACTGTGCTCTTTGGGGGCCTCCTTGTCGAGATGTAGCAAGACACTTTGTCCAACGTTGGAATCATGCTAAGGTTCAACTTATATATTTGATAAATAATGATTTAGTACAAAAATGATTCAATGTCTCTCTCTGAAGGAAAACAATGATCGTCAGATAAGAAATGACAAAAATACTTTTTTTCTTCACATAATGACGGGTCTCTTCTTAATATGCTGTTATTTTTTCCCAGAGAAATAAAGCACCAAACGAACAAACAATACCGCTACTAATGCCACAACAACACATGGTTCTCCCACACTACATGGGAAAAAGCCAGAAGTTAGACATTGAAAGCATGCCTACTGATGGAAACCAGATAGGCATAACACAGGATTCATCTTCCTATGAGTCATCATCACAAGATATACAGTTTCTTTTACCTCAAGAAGCTGATGACATGTATTCTGAAAACGCCAATAACAAGTTGAATGGGCTACATCTGAGTAACCATCTTGATCAATCACCTGATGAACATCTAAGCCATGCTATGCAAACATCAGATTCTGCAGATGGTTTTGATTTATTGAATCATCAGCGTGAAAATAGCACGAAGACAACTAATCCTGGATCTGACGTGTCAGATGAGGGGTGTGAAAGTCAAGAAGTTTATACAAGTGATATTTCGCAAGTTGGTCCTTGTACTTCTTGCTCTTGTCAGGTTAGCTATTTGTTTATTTTTAATCTCTTATGGGTCAAACAGGTAAATTTAAAAAACTTGGCTATGAAGAAAACTGGTCAAATGGATCGTCCAGGTCAAACGGGTCAAAATTTGCTTAAAGTATTATTAGATGCTTATTCAAGTAAACAGAGTTTAAATTAAAAAAATAACAAAAAAGGTGTTGATCTTGGCTCAAAATGGTGGGATATCCCTTTTCTAATTGTTATTTGACACTTTTCTAATTATTATTTAATTCATCAACAACTGAAGAAGTAAATATTTCATGCTGGTATGGGGAAACTGTCCATTATTGTAGTAAAATCTTAGAAAACTACCCTGTTAACCGTGTGTAATCCTTTATATTGTCATTCTTATTAACAGAAGAGGTACATAGCATGCCTCGCATTCATGTTTATGATGTATGATTTTCAGGTTATCAGAAGTGTCTGCCAGTGGTCTGGTGGAACGAGTCAAACTGAAGACAGCATTCATAAAGCTTATTGTTCTCTTATTGAAAAAGCAGAAAAGTTCATATACATTGAGGTAAGCCTTGGGAAGTATTACATGTAGTTATAATGACACCAATATGGGTCCTATTTGTGTTTATCTTCAGGTCGATATCTATTTAAAGGGACATACTTTCAAAATTAAAATGTAAGGGCCTATGTTATAAGTTTGTAATCAAACACCAGACCGGTTACTTGTCAAGGGTCAACAATACATCGATCATAGGACCCCAACGGTTAATCACAGCAAGATGGCTGCATCTTGTTTTTTTATCTTTCCTCTAAGTATAAAGAGCATATTATGACCTACATCTCTAAAGCTAAAACTTTTTATGCCTGCTGTTGTTTTCTTGCAGAATCAATTTTTCATTTCTGGCCTCTCGAATGATGATGTCATACAGAATCGCATATTGGAAGCTTTATACAGACGTATCCTGCGTGCACATAAAGAGGAAAAGTGCTTTAGAGTTATCATTGTTATACCACTCTTACCAGGATTTCAGGTATATCTTGCTTTTGACATAATTTTCTAGAGGTGGCAAGTTTTCCCTTGGGTCAGTTTTGTGCTTTGTTTTATTTCTGATGGGTCAAACAGGTTAAGGTAAACAACTTAAACTAAAAGAGATACAAGTCATGGGTGAAACAAGTTGAATGGTTTCCAAAGTCACGAAACCTACCTACTTATTCATTTTATTAATAAACAATTATATCATTACTATAAAAATTACTTTATTCAACATGCTAATAATTTATATAAACCAATATTAGATTAAGAAACTGATTGTGGTTGCCCTATGAGACCGGATCCATTTTGAACTTTGGTCTAAAGCAGTAACAAATGAACAGGGGCGTCTAGATGATGGTGGGGCTGCAACAGTGAGGGCTATAATGCATTGGCAATACCGAACCATTTCCAGAGGAGACAACTCAATACTACACAACCTCAATGCACTCCTTGGTCCTAAAACAAATGATTACATATCATTTTATGGCCTCAGGACATATGGTAGACTTGGTGATGATGGTCCTGTTGCTACAAGTCAGGTAATGCCATGTTTTTGTGTTTAGTCATTTATTCATGCAGTGACAATGAAATAAAAATATCTTTTGTTTTTATTTTTTCATACAGGTGTATGTGCATAGTAAAGTGATGATAGTTGATGACCGTATCACCTTAATTGGATCATCCAACATAAATGACAGGAGTTTGCTTGGACATAGGGATTCTGAGGTACAAATCTACATGACTTTCTCCCTTAAATTAGAATATAGTTCTTCCTCCCTCTTAAAGAAATCATATATCTGAATTAACCCGATCTCAGTTACCTGTGATTTAAACCATCTGTTCTGCCACCTCTATTTGTTACAGAAATGCATGCCATGTTCAAAGTTACTAATTTTAGATGGTAATTTAAGAGGAAATAAGTAAATTTAGGATGCAAACTTAGCTAAAAGGTCATGGCGCATTTTTTATCAAGTCAAAATATTAAGTGACGAAAATCAAATCTTTTTGCTAAAACAAATTGCTGTGCATCAGATTGGGGTTCTCATTGAAGATAGAGAATTTATTGAATCAACAATGAATGGAGAATCTTGGAGTGCCGGGAAATTTGCTAACAGTCTCCGGCTTTCTCTATGGTCTGAACATCTTGGTCTTCATGGTGAAGAGGTTAGTACTATTTTGCCAACTTAAAAGTTGGTAGTATAAAACTTTCATCATCAAATATCTTCTTTGTTTTCAGATAAGTTGGATTCGAGACCCCATAGCTGACAGCACATACAAAGATTTGTGGTTAGCAACTGCAATGGTAAAATAATCATGGAATTTAAAAACCTAATAATTTCTTTGTATTTTTTCTCATTTGACTTTCAAGTGACATTGTTAATGTTTCACAGGAAAATTCCCAAATTTATCAGGATGTGTTTTCTTGCATCCCAAATGATTCTATACACTCCAGGTAGAAAATATGTATTTTCTTGTGACTTTTTTTTACTTAAAACTAGGCTCTACCTTAAAGTGCCATTTTCTGAATCGGTCAATTTAGATTATGTTCAAACAGATCAAAGAAAAAACTAAACGAATAACGTGTCAAATGGATTACATTATTAAGTTTTTATACAAATCCCCTGTTACACATCAAACGGGTCCCTAAAATTGTATTTTTAAAGAATAATGCCTCATTGTTGTTAACATTTTATTAGAATAATCTAACTTTTGTAATTATATTTAATACTCTAATTGTTGTTTATTATTTTTAGTAGTTTAAAGTTTGGACAAAAAGTGTGTCCGGCCAACCTATGTTTCACAAGATTATCCATTTTGACCCAAACATCTTGACCTGATACAGATATGCTTTCCGACAAAGTATGAACTACTGGAAAGAGAAATTTGGACATACAACAATTGATTTAGGTGTAGCTCCTGAGAAACTTGAATCACTAACAGATGCAAATGTTCCTGCAATGGAGATGTTAAAAAGAGTAAGAGGGTTTCTTGTTTCATTCCCATTACAGTTCATGTGTCAAGAAGATTTAAGACCAATGTTCAGCGAGACCGAGTTCTATGCATCCCCTCAGGTCTTTTATTAGATGGTCGGACCCATTCAAGAAAGGAGAAATGTACATGAATTATATATATTTAATCTTTAGTTCTTTATAAAGTCATAGTGATTGTAGTTTATGTATATTTATTCTTCTTTTCATGTTATCAGTGTATATCATTGGTTATGGGTTGAAATAAATGTAAATAGTAGAACTCATTGGTTGGCACAGCTTGATAATAAAACAGTTGATTCATTTGTTGATCTTGATGTAAAATAAAACAGCTGATGCATTTGTTGATCTTTGATCTTGACGTTCAGTGTCTTGGTTCCTTTAGATCTTTGATCTTGACTGCTAATATGGCTTTGATCTACACCCTTGTTTTCAAATCTCGAAGAAAATATATTTAGAGGCTACTTATATTATTTTATTATTTAGAGGCAAATGTTTGACCAATTCAGATAAGAGGTTTTAATCATTCATATTCTTATAATGTTTAACCATTTTGAGGCAAATGTATTAACACATGGTGGAATGAAAGCCCAGGTAGGCTAGGAATTCAAACTGACAACCTCATACAAGGCCTAGCTCAAATTCTTCATTGTGTAAATCCACTGACCGTAAAACAAAGAAGATTAAACTGGAGTCTCTTCAAAATAACAACCTCATGCAAAAGTGTCTTTGGTACCTATGAAAGTGTGTAAATAAGGTTACAGCGGTAAAAAAAAAAACGCGTAGCGTGATCTCATTACAACTAGGCACAAGTGGTTGCTAAATCATTTCAAAGGACACCCAAAGGTCTACTCTATTAAAAACGTACTATTTTATATATGTCTTCAGTTTGTATGCCTTTGATAGATATTGTTTAATCAACACTTGTAATTGATCACCAAAGGTCTTCCTTTGGCTCGTACTGTTGGGTGATTGTTTTCAGTTTTGTAATGTTTCATTAATTTTGATACGTGTGGAAACTTGAAGGACCATAAATGATAGTTTAGTAGACGACAATTAATTGTATAATTCATATCTTGTAATAAGTAGTTGTTGAGGGATTAAGATTGTAAAAAGTAATAAATATAAGGATTTGTCTGTAAAGAAATAACGAACGCTTGCATGTCGTTATAATCCGGTTTAGAGGTGGTTAGAGATTATGCATTGTGAATGAAAACTTCTTTCTTTTTTCTTGCCTTAATTTGGATCTTCTTAGATCTTCTTATCTTTTCCATTTCTTGCATCAAAATTACGCATATATATTTGATTGTTTAATTATTTTAATCTAATCAATTGTTTTTATGATGTATTTGTGTTATTTGTTGATAAGTGACCAATTAGTAACACATTTGTGTTTTGAGCACTAGGTCTTTATGTTTAAATCTTACTATGAACAGTTTTTGTCGTATTTAGAGATTTTTATTTCTTCATTTGTTTTTCGTGTATATCAAATAACAAAAGTATTATTAATTTTAATTACATAGAGTAACCAAACATGATAATAAAATGAAATGAATCATTTCATGATTGTCTCTGTCCATTCATTTCCTTCGATTATTCCATTCATTCGTCTACTTTATTACTTCATATCAAACAAACCCTAAAATAATGTTTTTTGGATTTTAATTTGTCTAAGTAATTTTCTAACATAGTTGACTTATATAATGAAATAACATGTTGACAACATGGCATTATTAAAAAAATTAAGACCAACTTGAATACATACCAACCTGTTAGATAAATTTTTTTTAATGCAATAGAATGTTGATAAAAAAGACCAAAGAGGATTGGTATGTTGATAAAAATAAATGCAATAGATCGAGTTGGCTCATGGAATTGATCAGATATTATAATTAAATAATTGAATACCGTAATGATACTCATAAATTGGCCGATACTGACCAATAAGTCCGATCCTTCATAAAATGGTGGGATGCTCATAAAATCTAAGTAGCATTAGGCCGGATACGAGACCGGGATATGAGGACGGGGAATGAACTAAAAAATTCAAGATATGGGTACGGTAAATGTACGGTAATAACAAAACATAAATATATTAAATAAATTCTAAAATTGATATATTGATTTAAATTTTGAACTCCTGTACTAAATCTTCCAAAAGTAATTAAGTATCAATAATAAAATCATTTTCAAACTCCGGTTCATCTAGGAGCCGTAGTATATGTATAGATAATAGAATAATGTCTTACGTTTAAAAATCATAGAAGCTGTATATAATATCTATGGGTAATATATTGGCTTTTTTATTTATTTAATAAGCTTTGAAAACCTAAAAATAATAAGAAACGTTTAGGAAACGGTTTGGAAATGTCCCCGAATTTTGGAAACGTTTAAGAAACGTCCCCTAGGCATTTCCTTGGTGTTTCCGTCCCCAAAACATCCCCAGATAGATACGACACCTGTTTAGGTGTCCTCGTGCTACATATATAGCATAAAATAGCTCATGCTTATGAACAAGACTGATTGTTACAAATAAGAAATGAAACATTATACATCGTCAAATATTATTTTCATTTAAAATAAAAATAAAAATTTACACTTTCAAACTTATTTATCCATGTTTATCGTATTATCGATCTCTTGGTAGCTATATATAGTGAATCTCAAAGTTACATACAAAGTTATGTAACAACGTACCAAATAAAAATGTCAAGTGTATCGATCGTCCAAGTGAATGTGAAGCGTACATTTAAAGCTGATGATACGTACGTACAGTGAATCTCGGTGCAAGGAAAAAATGAGTGGACACTGCTACTTGTATCCAAAATAAATATCTTCTAGCTCATTCGATCTAGTCTGCTAGCTCGATCAATACATTATACTAGCTTTCATCCTCAATTAAGATCTACCAATTAATATCATTTCCTCGATCAAATCTGATCATCCATGGCTAATTGTTTTAGTTATGATGTTTTTTTAAGTTTTCGAGGTGAAGATACCCGCAAATCTTTTACCGATCACCTGTATGCAGCACTAAAGCAAGCCGGAGTCCGCACTTTCAGGGACGATGATGCAATGGATCGTGGAAAACTGCTTGAGCCTGAGCTCAAAAAAGCTATCCGTGAGTCGGCAATTTCCATCATTGTGTTTTCAAAAGACTATGCATCTTCCAAGTGGTGCCTGGATGAGGTGTTGACGATCATTGAAGAGCATGAGAGGTTTTCTTCTAAGCATGAAGTTGTTCCGGTGTTCTATGACGTGGAGCCGTCTGATGTTCGGAAGCAAACTGGAAGCTTTGAAGAAGCATTTTGTAGGTACGATGATATTATTGAAGCTGAAACAGATGATGAGAAGAAGAGTGAATGGATAGAGAAGGTGAAGGCATGGCGGGTTTCTCTTCGAAAAGCTGGAAGCTTCACAGGAATGGTGTTAGCTGACGGGTATGTATATTAATATATATATATATATATATATATGCTTGCTTCTTCTTGTCGATCGATCACGTACCTATCTATAAAATTAATAATAATCATTGATCGATACAATATTATAACTAGTTAATTAACCGCTAATTAAAACTCGTTGTTTCTAGATATGAGTCTGAATTCATAAGGAATATTGTCAAAGTCATAAGGAAGAAACTCAACTACAAGCTCATGTACGTTGAGGACAAACTAGTGGGAATAGAGAACAATGTCGCTGAGATTGAATCATGGTTACAAGATCCCTCACCTAATGCAGTTACCCTTTGTATTCACGGGATAGGAGGCATAGGAAAAACAACCATATCCAAATGCATCTTTAACTCAAATTACATTGACTATGATGCAACTTGCTTTCTTGCAAACATTCACGACACATCAACCCAACCTGGCGGATTGTTGAATTTGCAAAAACAGCTTCTTTTAGCTTTAAAAGGCGAAGAAGTTTTATGGAATATTGATGAGGGAATTATGAAGGTTGTAAATGCCTTATGCAACAAGAAAGTACTTCTCGTCCTGGATGATGTCACAACAAGGCAGCAATTAATAGCATTACTAGGGCCACAAAGTTTTTATCCCGGGAGTAAAGTGATCATTACAACTAGGCACAAGTGGTTGCTAAATGATTTCAAAATACAGCCAACGGTCCATTTTGTTGATGAGTTGTATCTTAACGACTCATATAAGCTCTTTAGTTTGTATGCCTTTGGCACATATCACCCTATTGAACCCTTCATTGTGCAATCAGAAGCTGTAGTTCATCACTGTAGAGGTCTTCCTTTGGCTCTCAAAGTGTTGGGTTCTTCTTTTAAGGGAAAGACAATCGATGTGTGGGAAGATGCAATTCGCAAACTAGAAGCAGTTCCTAATCATGAAATTCTAGACGTTTTACAAGTAAGCTATGACACTCTTGAGGATTCAAACGATAAGGATTTGTTCCTACATATTGCTTGTTTTTTTGTGGGTGAGGATAAAGATTTCATTGTGAAACTGTTAGCTGGATGTGATCTGTACCCAGTAGTTGGGATCCAGAATCTAATAGATAGGTGTCTACTTTACATTGATTTTGATGGTAACGTGATGATGCATTGCCTAATCAAGGAGATGGGTCAAGAAGTTGTATGCCAAGAATCACCAAAATTTCCAGGGAGGCGAAGTAGATTGTGGAACCATCAAGATTCGTTTAATGTGCTGAAAGATAAAGAAGTAAGCAGTGTCTTTCCAATTTTGATATTTGTACTTAATTTATATAGCATACGCTAATTCATAAGTAACCATTTTAAATTTCTTATCTAGGGTACAGTTAGAGTAGTAGGACTCGCTCTTGATATGAGAAGGATCAATGGAATAAATGCAACTTCAATTGTAATTATGGGAAACGAAAGAAAACGCAATTATGAAGATTTTAGTGGTCATATCATCCACACAAATGAAGAAAGCTTCAAGGTTGAAGCAATAAGAAAGATGAAGAACTTAATGCTACTTCAACTCGACTATGCCACCTTTAGTGGAAGCTACAAGAAATTGCCTAAAAAATTACGATTGCTCCGTTGGCATGGACTTCATTTAAAATCCATACCAATTGATGTGCCTTTGCAAAAGCTGATAGTTCTTGACTTGCGTTACAGCAAATTAAAACAAGTCTGGGATGGGTTCAAGGTATATATCTTTTAGTAATATCTTCTAACTTCTCAACTGATTATCTATTATGAATATTAACTTAACTTGTCACACGCGTCTATTTCAATTCACAGATGGTTGGATCTCTAAAAGTTCTTAATCTCAGTTACTCCGTGGAGCTTATTAAAACTCCTAATTTTGATGGACTACCTGGCTTGGAGAGTTTGCTCCTTGAAGGATGCTTAAGTTTGACTACAATTTGTGAATCCATAGGGTACCTTAAAGGACTAGCCCTGTTAGATATAAGTGGTTGCACAAGTTTGAAGAATATTCCATGCTTACCAAGATCTTTGGTGTCAATTCAAATGAAGGGTTGCTCAAACCTTGGAGGTCCTGGACAAGTTAAATGGTTGGACTCATGCTCACTATTTTCTTGTTTAGTGGATATTGACGTCTCAAATTGCAATCTTTTCGACAGTTCTTTTACAGAGGATTTCAGTAACCTCACCTTATTGAAGGAATTAGATATAAGCGAGAATCATATAACTTCATTACCAAGTTGTTTAAAGAATTTACCTCGTCTTGAAGTACTCTATGCTAGCAGGTGTTCACATCTCCAGTCAGTTTTAAACGTCCCAAAATCTATTGGACACCTACTTCTTTGTGACAATAAGTCCTTGGAAATAGTGCAACCAACACCAAATCCTTGCAGAACTTGGGTTGCTAGGTGCGACAATTTGTGTGCAGTTGAGGGTTATTTAAAGTGGGAGTCAATGAAAAACGTTGACAGGAAAGTTATAAGATATCTTGGCTTAGAATCAGTTTCTGAAAATGCATATATAGAAGAGGACTCCATCAAGGTCATCTTCTTTCTTATTGTTTATTAATTGTCTTTGTTTTTCTTTTACCGGATATTTAATGGTAAAGAAAACTAAATCAGCAAATGTTTGTGTTTGTGTTTGTGGTGCAGGTATTATATGAGTTTGGAATATACAGTACATGGGTAACAGGGAAAACACTTCCATGTAGTTATATGTATAAAGAAAGTGGATCATGGATATCATTTAGAGTTCCTTCACATCCTGATGGTTCAAGAATATGTGGTCTCAACGTGTGTTTCAGGGCTATTTGGGATGAAGTGGATGATGGTTTATGTCTTTGCGCTGTTGAGGTAGAAAATAAGACTAAGGCCTTGGTATGGAGATACTATCCTACAATTGAAAGAGAGAAAAAAAGAAGTGATGATTATACTTGGTTAAGCCTTTGGCGTACAGGCAATCTACTGGATGATGGGGACGAAATTGTCATTGGCAGCATCATGTTACCGGGTTTAGTAGAAGAGTGGTGTGTAAACATGATGTATGATGATGAAGAAGAAGAAGCCGGGGAAGAAATAGAAGAAGAAAAAAAAGACAGCCGTTGCTTCCTGAATAATCACATTTCTTGGATTGACAGATTGCCAGTAGAGGTATCAGATTTTGTTAATAATGGAAAAACATATCACTTTCACAGTGACATCTCAATTGGCGTCGATGGTACTACTACTAAGCTCAAAACATCTTAATTTTTTTTATGGGTAACGTATGATACTTATTGAAAATGCATGTTGTTACGTACAATTAGGTTATACTGTGGATTGGTGGGGCTCCTGTGTGAAAATGAAGGTATGCTAGCTAGCTTTTGTTAGACTTGCATAAATAAATCAAATCATAGTTTGATCATGCTAGCTTGTTTATAATCTTCTTGTTTTGGATCTTTAGTTCTGGCCAACCGGGTCTGTGATTTAAGTATTGATCGAGCCGGCCGGCCATGCATTCCGGGTGGATTGCAATTTACTGTGGATTTCCTTTAAAGAGAAATAGATGAATAACTCTTCTTCTGTGATAGCTTCAAACGAATCTGCTCACTTGACTTGACTGCATTTACGTTGCAGCAGGTATTAACCTCAATTCTTATCGCTTTAGAATCATAATCTTTACATTGAAAGGTTGATTTTAATGATAACTCTTTTTGAATGGGAATTAATCGAGTCTAAATGTCTAATTACTTTGACATTTATAAATTAAATTAATATAATATATTATTTGATGCATACTACAAGTTGCTTCATGAAATGTTTGTGAGGCAATACGTAACTGACCCTTGCTTTGGACCAGCAATAGACCGGTTGGTTACCTATTATTCTATTCTATATTCAGTTGATCCCGGTGCCCTGATAGATTTAGTCTAGACCATCCATCAAGGCTGAAACAAAATCTTGGCCTTACAAACCTGGAAGTTGAGTGAAATTGGGACGGTTACAGAGCAGTGTTGAGTAGTTAAGTTGCTCCATCACGTCGCTCAAAAAACCGTCAATGATAATTTCAATAGACCATCTACTCCAGCCTTCTTGTTTGCTATTGAAAATTGTTGGAATTTGATTATGCAGTGGATTGATTCCAGTAAGATGAAGATGATGATTCATAGTTTGTGTGTGTGGTGATAATAAGAACAAGAACAGAAAATTATTGATCATGCATTGAAGTAAAGTGATTACATGATAAATTCTTTACAATACATACATACATACATACATATATATAGACAACAACCTTAACTACCCTAACCACCATTATATAACTAACCTTATCCAAACCGACCCATTAACATATATAATACACAGATACTACTAATTATAATGTTTGGTTTACTAATATCTCTAATAAAAACCGTAAGTCATCTTCTTCATCAATCAGTATCACAAATGCCAACAGAATCTTGAGTTCATCACTTCTCAACCAACCTCGATCATATTGCGATTCAGAATTGACATTTAATTTAATGTTACACCAATCTCACTTTCCCTTTTCAAATTTTGATTTCATTTAGGTTATTGAAAGCTGATAATTGAAGAAGATCCATTGCTGAAATTGGCAATTGAGGTCGCTGCATTGCAAGTTTTACTACTTCTTTCTAACTGAATTTGATGCATCTGTATTCGATTATCTTTAGCTAGTTTTGACTTAATTTGTTGTTGAATTTCTTATTATTTTATGCTTAATTGATTATTGTTTTGTACAGGTAACAAATGGAGATATACAAGTGAATTAATGCAACAAGAAAAAGAGATGATTCTCATATACAGATTTACTCCGAGTAAATTACTCGCTTTAGCCTTTATTTTCTTAGTAGAAATCAATTTGATCGAATCGTGGAATTGATTACTCATATGCTTGAAGTTTGAACTCATTAACCCCTTAAGGAACCTGTTGATTAATCTTAACATTACATACAAGTAAGTTTACGCTTTCTTTGAAATAAATATTACACGTACTGAATGTTACTATATGGCCGGTTTCACAGGTTGTGCGTGGAGGATATATAAAAGGAAACCATCGAGTAAGAATTAATAACTTGAATATGGAACATTTAACTAACAAATATTTTATTCTTTCAAGGGTTCATAACTTGAAAATGTTGTTTTATAAAAAGGGGCTCATGGAACAAGTTTATACAAACTTGTATGTGCAACATGTATGTACCTTAACCTATTGGTAATTCAAATAGGTTAAATTGCATTGCAAGGTGCGTTTTCAAATAGTAAATAGTGGGTCAATTCACTTTGCAATAAGCTAGCTACATATGAGTTGTTTAATTTTTGTTCTGCTGAAACGATTGCAAACATTTGTTTAAAATCTTTGTTTTTTTTTAAATCATATATTGACTCTTTTTTTTTATCTTATCTTATATAAACTTTTTTTTTGTTTCTTTACATTGCATATTATATGGAGAGTGGTTTGTTATTTCTTATATTCTCGATCTTAATAACTTATTTCACCTAATTTATCAAATGTGTTATAATAATTCTGTGGTTACAGGGCCTTGGAGCAGGACAAGTTTAATTAACTGGCTTGTAGAAGGGTAAGTTTGTGTTTAGTTACAAAATTATAAATTGTTTCAGCCTGCAAAATAGTCCTTTTCTTGCCACTATTTTAAGGAATATTTAGGTACTCATGGAATTAACATCCGTTAAAACAACATTACAGGGGCTGGGGAGGCAACAGAAGTATGTTTGAAAGTCCAACCCATGGTTGTAAAAAGTCGCATCTAGATGTCGTTTACTCCCCGAGCAACCGAGTAACCTCGCCTAGGCAGAGTACTCGATGAATCATCTTGACTTCTTGAGTACTCCCTTGTACGTTAGGGCGAGTACTCGCAAATCCGCAGGTGCCATTACAACTTTTAAGCGGTAAGTTTATTATTAAAGGCAATTAAGTGGTAAGTAATCTTCAACAATAGCTGATGTTGACATTTTAAATACTTGTGTTGTTTAGGGTAACTGAGACAGGTGTAATTGGGTCATTAACAACATTAGCTAATGGTTCGGTTGGTGTAAGAAACTTATTTCTTTCTATGTATTTGTTTTACATAAATAGCATTAGTGTTAGTTGACCAAAAATGTAATAATATTAATGGTTGTAAAAGTGTTATACATTATTTTTTACTTTTTAGGGTTATTGGATTTTAATACTTCCGACTATGAGGTATTGATCGTTGTTACTCCTAACTAAGATCCTCACTTTCACCACTCTCAACTTAACATTACACTTGCTGTGTCACTACGCTTTTATGTCACATAAACATGCCACATTAGATAAAAAAGCCATGGGGTTAAAAACGAAGTGTTAACTTGTAATGGTGAGAGTGAATGTCTTAGTTGAAAGTGTTAGTGGTCAATACCTCATAGTTGGGAGTGTTAAAGTCTAATAACCCACTTTTTATTACAAATTGATAAGAGTGTAACATACTCGATTGTCAAAGTGTCTAATTTGGTTGTTCAGGTTTAAGTTTCTTGACATATGTTTAAGTTTGATTGCTGATCCTTAAAGAGCTATTCTTTTTGCCTAAAAACTATGTGTATCAATTCTTTAGTGTGTTTATTTGTGATTTTGTATTTAAAACTAAAATACCGTGTTGGTAGTAGTGTTACGAATAATCAGAAGACAAAAAAGATGCATAAGAGACCCATTATTAGTCGTTGATATTATGGTGAACTTAGCCTCGGGATAAAACTAGCTATATTAAAGTTGGTGAGATTCCCCCAATAACCGCACTATTAGTGCAAATTGATTAAATATTAAATATTATTTGTAGGTTCATAGTCAACAAGTGCGGTTTTCAAATCTATATGTCTCGCACTACTTGCCTCGAAACGTACTAGTGTATATATCTCGCCGTTCTAAATTTATATGTTGAGATTGTTGGTCCCAATTGATTCGCACAATATAAGATCAAGTAACATTCATCATATTCATCATAATCAATCAATTTACAATGTGTTTGCATATATACATGTATGCATGAATGGTTGCAATGCTCGGTGAAGCGTTGTGTCTGTTCATAGGGTGGTTTTCAAGTTCCAATCTTGACACAACTAGTCCCTATGCTAATATAACTACATAAACTGACTATATCTTATACTTTAAGTAATAACGTGATGAGTCCTTGTAGTTTATGTATGAAGATGTGAGCGATTAGTTCTTCAGAGATACAAAAAAAACTCAATAAATTTGAACTATGGAAGTGTACAAATAAGATTGAAGTCTTATGCTTAAAAACGCGTAGCGTGACTCTCGGTGCAAGTAAAAAAAAGTTGGGTGGACATAAGAGCCAATATAATTATATTATATTATTATAAAAGCAGTTGACCTTTAATCGGTTGACCCCCAAAATACATATCTGCAAAAAAATTGGTTAATAATAGCTTTAATCCCCAAGATACCGTAGCATCTTCAATTCAATTCAATTCTGATCCACCTACATGCATGGCTACTACCAGTCATCCTTGTTACACTTATGATGTTTTTCTAAGTTTTAGAGGTGAAGATACTCGCAAAACTTTTACCGATCACCTCTATGCAGCACTAAAGCAAGCCGGAGTTCGCACTTTCAGAGACGATGATGCAATGGATCGAGGAAGAGAGCTTGAGCCTGAGCTCAAAAAAGCTATCCGTGAGTCGGCGATTTCGATCATTGTGTTTTCAAAAGACTATGCTTCTTCCACCTGGTGTCTGAATGAGGTGTTGACGATCATTGAAGAGCATGAGAGGTTTTATTCCAAGCATGAAGTTGTTCCGGTGTTCTATGACGTGGAGCCGTCTGATGTTCGGAAGCAAACAGGAAGCTTTGAAGAAGCATTTTGTAGGTACGATGATATTATTGAAGCTGAAACAGATGACGAGAAGAAGAGTGAATGGATAGAGAAGGTTAAGGCATGGAGGGCTTCTCTTCGAAAAGCTGGAAGCTTCACAGGAATGGTATTAGCTAACGGGTATGTATATATTTTATATGCTTGCTTCCTTCTGTCACCTATCTATAATATTAATTGATCTTCTTAAACTATAACCAGCTGCTAAAACTTGATCTTAATTTATAGATATGAGGTTGAATTTGTTAGGAACAAGCGGTACGCGGAAGCGAAACAACACACACGCACAAACGAATATCACGCAGAAAGTTAGAGACACGAGAATTATAGTGGTTCGGTCCCAATTGACCTACGTCCACTTTGCAACTAGGGTTTATATTATTAGGTGCTCATAAGATACAATTACAATCATGGGTATATATAAGACTATGATTAGGGTTAGTAAATAAGGCAACTAGTAAACCTAATTAGGGTTAACACAATGGGCCCCAGGCCCAAACCGGACCAAACCCAAAAACCCAAAAGCCTTCAACCCAACAATCTCCCACTTGAAGGCTTTATGCAGTCCATAAATCCCCTATCCAAGTGACCCAGATTCAGTAACTTCAGTATCTTCAGAATTCAAGTCCTCCAAGCCTCAATCCCCATAGATTAGCTAAGACTTCATGATCATCCCTAGTTGCCACCCCCTTTCATCAATTACATGAAGGGGCAGTTGAAACTCCACCGAGCTTCAACTCATTCTCTATCTCAACTGGTCCGCACAATCCTCCAGCTCCAGAGATAACCCGAGAATCACTCTCCTCATTTAGCAAGACTTCCATAGGAGAGATTTTCACAGTCGGAATAGCGGTCTTCAAAACCCATCGTTGTTTCGTAACTGTACCCGGAACTCGCCGCGCGCTCCCACTGTCACTAAACCCCCGACTCGGTTTAAACCTCCGAACCCACTCAGCTTGAATCACCTTCGCACAAGGTTCACCTCTTGCAAATTGAACCTTCTTTTGCCCCTTAGATTCAGCGAGTCTAACTTTGTTTTGAGGAACGGTCATACTTCCCTCAGCAGATACGTCCACCATGTATAACGATCCAGACCTGTTTCCACGAGCAATTACCAGATTACCTTTAGTTACCTTCCATTTGCCTCCACCAAATTTGACTTCCAGACCCTGTTTATCCAGCTGGCCGACAGAGATAAGTTTACTCTTCAAAGCCGGAATAACCCTGACGTCTTTCAAATTCCATGTGGTACCCAATGGAGTTACTAAGTTCAAATCACCCATGCCCGTAACATCAAGGACCTCACCATTAGCTATTCGTACCTTCCCAAAGTTACCAGTTTTTAAATTCACCATCGTCTCCCCGCTGTGCGTAGCATGAAACGACGAACCAGAATCCATGACCCAAGAGTTTGTAGACTCTACACAGCAAACCAATGCATCATCTCCAGAATCTTCATCTGAATGAACATTATTCACTGACCTTTCATCCTTTTTCATAGGACCAGGACACTCGTTTTTAACATGCCCTTTTTCACCACAGTTCCAGCACTTCACATTCTTTCGAGCTCTAGACGAACTTCTTCCACGACTCCCACTGTTTCTGTTATTGTCCCTTCCCCTGCCAACACTGAATATACCAGAAGATGATCCTCCACTAGAGTTTCTCCGGCGAACGTCTTCACCCAAAACACTATCGCGGATCCGATCAAACTTAAAGTTTCCGGTCCCCGTAGTTTCAGTGACCGTTGTCACAAACCCAGACCAACTTTCAGGCAAAGAAGATAATAGAATCACAGCTTGAGTATCATCATCCAACTTCATGCCTACAGACGATAATCTAGACAAAATTGAATTGATTTCGTTAATGTGATCAGTAACCGAACTGTTCTCACGCATTCTCATCGTGAATAACTCCCTCATCAAGAACACTCTATTCCCGGCAGAGGGTTTCTCATACATATTTGACAAAGTTGTTATCATACCACGAGCAGTTTTTTCTTTCATGATATTAAAAGCTACGTTTCTTGTCAAAGCCAATGTAATCTTACCCCTTGCCTTTCTGTCCTTTGAGTTCCATACCGCTTCATCAGCCTTACTCATTCCCGCAGGTTTTTCCTCCAGTACCATCTCCAAGTCGCACTCACCAAGTAACGCCTCTATTTGCATTCGCCACCATGCAAAATCAGTACCGTTAAACTTGTTGACTCGAACCTTCCCGTCTTCAGACATCGCAAACGAGAACCAGGGAAAACCAAGAAAGATAAATGCTTGAAGCCGAGCAACCTTCAATAATAACCAAAACCCTAAACCTTTTTTTTTCTTCTTTGTCCGTAGTCAACAGCAAAAAAAATGGCTAAATTGATGTTAACTATTATTGAACCAATCACAAACAACCACCCCCTTTTCTTTTCACGTGATCCAAAACGAGCAGAAGAGAATTACTTGTTTTCTTTCTTTGCGTGATTACAACCAAGAATAGCAAAACCTTTTTTTTTTTGTTTTCTACGTGCACGTACCAAAAACAGAAAAAACGTCTAATATTCTTTCACACAAGATCCAAGAAAATCAAATAACATTACCTATTTTACTCGTCAAACGCAAACACCCAGAAAAGGCAGATCGGCGATCGAACACAATAACCAAACCTCTCCGCGAATCGTTTTCGTGCAACGAACCGTGTGTTCAACGAGCCAAAGCTCTGATACCAGTTGTTAGGAACAAGCGGTACGCGGAAGCGAAACAACACACACGCACAAACGAATATCACGCAGAAAGTTAGAGACACGAGAATTATAGTGGTTCGGTCCCAATTGACCTACGTCCACTTTGCAACTAGGGTTTATATTATTAGGTGCTCATAAGATACAATTACAATCATGGGTATATATAAGACTATGATTAGGGTTAGTAAATAAGGCAACTAGTAAACCTAATTAGGGTTAACACAATGGGCCCCAGGCCCAAACCGGACCAAACCCAAAAACCCAAAAGCCTTCAACCCAACAGAATTCATAAGGAATATTGTGAAATCCATAAGGAAGAAACTCAACTACAAGCTCTTGTACGTCGAGGACAAACTAGTGGGAATAGAGAACAATGTTGCTGAGATTGAGTTATGGTTACAAGATCCCTCACCTGATGCCTTTATCCTTTGTATCCAGGGGATGGGAGGCATTGGAAAAACAACCATATCCAAATGCATCTTTAACTCAAACTACATTCACTATGATGCAACTTGCTTTCTTGCAAACATTCACGACACATCAAGCCAACCTGGCGGATTGTTGAATTTGCAAAAACAGCTTCTTTTAGCTTTAAAAGGCGAACAAGTTATATGGAACCTTGATGAGGGAATTATGAAGGTTGTAAATGCCTTATGCAACAAGAAAGTACTTCTCGTCCTGGATGATATCACAACAAGGCAGCAATTAAAAGCATTACTAGGGCCACAGCGATTTTACCCTGGAAGTAAAGTAATCATTACAACTAGGCACAAGTGGTTGCTAAATGATTTCAAAGGACACCCAAAGGTGTACTCTATTAACGAATTATGTCCCCACGAGTCAAATAAGCTCTTTAGTTTGTATGCCTTTGACAGAGATCACCCTATTGAACCCTATATTGTTCAATCACAACTTGTAATTGATCATTGCAGAGGCCTTCCTTTGGCTCTTAAAGTGTTGGGTTCTTCTCTTAAGAGAAGGTCAATCGATGTGTGGGAAGATGCAATACGCAAACTAGACGCAATTCCTAATCTAGAGGTTCAAAACATTTTACAAGTAAGCTACAAGACTATAGAAGATACCAAAGATCAAGACTTATTCCTACATGTTGCTTGTTTTTTTGTCGGTGAAGATAAAGAATTTATAGTGAAATTGCTAGCCGAATGCAATCTGTACCCTACTGTTGGAATCCAAAATCTAATGGATAGATGTCTGCTTTACATTGAAGATGGGAGAGTGATGATGCATCAATTAATAATTGAGATGGGTCGGGAAATTGTTCGCCAAGAATCACCAAATGAGCCTGGGGAGCGAACTAGATTATGGAACCATCAAGATTCGTTTAATGTATTGAAAGAAAATGAAGTAAGCAACACATACCCAGTTTTGATATCTGTAGCTACTTAATGTGTTTGTTGTATATGTTAAGCCTTAGCTTTCCTTTTATAATTTCTAATTATGTTATAGGGTACAAGGAAGGTAGAGGGACTTGTCCTTGACATGCAAAGGATCATGGAAATTAGCTCAACTTCTATTGTAACTATGGACAACGAAAGAAAACGTAATTATGATGATTTTAGCGGTCGTACCGTCCTCACAAATAAAGGGAAATTTAAGGTTAAAGCAATAGAAAAGATGAAGAACCTAATGCTACTTCAACTCGACTATGCCACTTTTTCTGGAAGCTACAAGAAATTGCCCAAAAAATTACGGTTGCTACGTTGGCATGGATTTCCTTTAAAATCCATACCAATTGATGTACCTTTGCAGAATTTGGTAGTTCTTGACTTGCGGCATAGCAAATTAAAACAAGTTTGGGATGAGTTCAAGGTATATATTTTTACTGTCATCTTCCAATTTTTTTTTCCATTTAACTAGTAATTATGAGTGTTAGTTTGTCACATGGGTCTTTTTCATGTCACAGGTTGTTAAATCTCTAAAAATTCTTAATCTCAGTTATTCTTTGGAGCTTATTAAAACCCCTAATTTTGATGGACTCCCTCGCTTGGAGAGTTTGCTTCTTAAAGGATGTTTAAGTTTGACTCGAGTTTGTGAATCCATAGGAAGCCTTGAAAGTCTGGTCTTGTTAGATATAAGTGGTTGCACAAGTTTGAAAAATATTCCATGCTTATCGAAATCTTTGGTGTCGCTTAAAATGAATGGTTGCTCAAACCTTGGAAGTATTGAACAAGTTCAATGCCTGGATACATGCTTAGTATCTTCTCATTTGGTACATGTTGACGTCACAAATTGCAATCTCTTTGATAGTTCATTCCCGAAAGACTGGAGTAACCTCTTCTCATTGAGGGCATTAAGTATAAGCAAGAATCATATAACGTCGTTACCAGATTGTGTCAAAAGTTTACCTGCTCTTGAAGAACTCTATGTTAACAATTGTTCACATCTGCAGTCAGTTTTAGATGTCCCAAAATCTGTAAAATTGCTTAGTATTTACGAAAACATGTCCTTAGAGATAGTGAAACCGCCATCAATATCAAGCAGGTTTGTGTGTGTTGGATCTAAAAAAATGCGCGCAATTGAAGGTTTTTTAAAGCATGAATCGGTTAAAAACGTTGACAAGAAAGTTGTGAGATATCTTGGCTTAGAATCGATTTTAGAAAATACAAATATAGACGACTCCATCAAGGTCATCTTTCTCAATCTCTTACTCTTTATTGTTACTGTTTTTGTTTTAAAAGAAAGCTAAAGCATCAAATGTTTGTGTTTGTGGTGCAGGTATTATATGAGGTTGGTATATTTAGTACCTGGGTTTCGGGGATAAAACTTCCGTCTTTTATGTATAAAGAAAGTGGATCAGAGATATCATTTAGAGTTCCTTCACATCCTAATGGTTCAAGAGTAAGTGCTGTCAATGTGTGTATCACGTTTACTCCTTCAGCTCAAGTACCTTTGATGAACGAATCGCATGATGAATTGGATGATGGAATATATCTGTTTACCGTTATAATCAATAATAAGACCAAGGACTTGGTATGGAACTACACTCCTACAGTTGAAAGAGATATAAAAGGATGTGATTCTTATATTTGGTTAAGCCTTTGGCGGACCGGCAATCTATTGGACGATGGAGACGAAATTGTCATTAGCAGCAGCATAATAAGAGTTGTAGTAGAAGAGTATTGTGTAAACTTGGTTTACGATGACGATGAAGTTGGGGAAGAAATAGATGAGGAGAAAAAGGAGAAGCATTGCTTCTTCAATAATCACATTTCTTGGAATGACAGACTGATAGTAGAGGTATCAGATTATGTTCAAAATGGGAAAAACTATCACTTTCATAATCATTACACAGATGGCATTGATGGTATACTACTACTAAAGCTTATAAATTCTTTACTTTTTTTTATGGGTAACGATACTTATCCTCAAATGTTCTTATAATTAATTAGGTAATAATGTGGATTGGTGGGGCTTATCTTTATGCGAGATGGTATGCCTTCTTACAGTGCCCTTTCATAGATCATATTTTACGCCTTCATTTTTATTTACCTTTTTTCGATCTTGCGCTGGCTAGTTATTCTGTGTTTTAATATATTGACGTTTTAATGCAGTCACGTGAATGAAAATCGGAAAAATGAAGATTTGAAAGTTAATTGTTCAAGAAGATTACACATGCATGCAGATAGTCATGGAGCTTTGCCTCTGTATGAGTAGGTTGTTGGGTTAGAATGAGTTTGGGTTAGAATGGGTTATTTGAAAAAAGGGTTAGAATGGGTTTGGGTTGGAATGGGTTTGGATCAAGATGAGTTGAGTTAAAAGGTTGACTTTGAATTATTAATTGAACTCATTTTCATACAAATGTTCATCAATTTCATTACAATGTTCATCAAAACATAATTAAGAACAATGTTCATCAAAACATAATTAAGAACAAGATAGATGCTCTATAGCTTTACAAATCCCTCAAATTTTCATCACAAATATTCTCAATTTCTTCACAAATAAACCAATTTACACACCACAAATGCTGCAAAATGCATATACGCGTGTAATGCCGCTTGGTCATGAGTCCGATTTCGCGTGTATCGGTGCTCGTTACGAGTCCGTTTTCGTGTTACGCGCGTATCGGTACTCGATTACGAGTCCGATTTCGTGTTATGCATGTATCGGTGCTTGGTTACGAGTTCGATGTCGTGTTACGCGCGCATTGGTGCTCAGTTACAAGTCTGATTCCGTGTTACGTGTGTATCGGTGCTCGGTCACAAGTTCGATTCTGTGTTACGCGCGTACCGAAAGTGGGTTGTGTGAACTTAGTTTCATCGTATATTTAAGCCAACGTTATTATGAAATACGGAAATAGTAATCGATGGCTCAGTTAGTATTAAAAATATCTTTAATGTTTGATTAATGTGGTTATGTGGGTGTTAGATTATAATGGAGAAAGAATGAATAGGTTTAGTTTTGACCCATTGGTTATTTTCTTATAACACATCCTAACTTATTAGATTGTTTTTTGCAGCTTTTAAAAACTTATTTAAGTTCTTAACCCATTGAAAAATCTAGTCGGCTCACCCTAACCCAAACATTTTTAAAATAAAACCCAAGTTGACTTAATTTAAAGCAAATGATTTATGATTGCCATGTCTAGCTATTATATTAAAGTTCATGTACATATAATGAAAACCAATCATAAGATATTTTGTTACATAATGTCACAATGTCACACTTAGAAGTTAACTATTCGGTCTTCTTGTTTATTTATTTCAATTTCCTATTAGGCGTAAAATAGGAGAATGGTTGTCCAGGTTAAACTGTGAAAATTGTTTAAATTATTATCAGATCCTTATTAAAGTAATTAAAAAAAAATTTTAAACAACAACAATGAATATATTTATTCAAAAAAGCACCAAGCAGCTGTTCACCCCAATTTACATAGTAATTACATAAACATCAAAACAAATGATAAAGAGTATAATACCCTTATAGACCCGACTAAGCAATCTTACCAACATAGTTTTTCGGATCTCCGACCCATACATCCCATTTGTTGCAGTAAAGCTTTTTACCCCTGTGTGAGTAGCCCATGAAAATGCAAGGCTTTTTATATTGTGTGAGTAGCCCATGAAAATGCAAGGCTTTTTATATCGTCTACCAATGAGTCAATCGTTTTGCTTACTCTGTTGAAGATCCAATCGTTTCGTGCCGTCCAAATTTGCCATATAGAAGCGTATGTGATTATGATCATTATCTTGGATTGAAAAGATTGGCCTAATCATATTGAAGTCGGTTTTGTGATCAAGTCATCAATGCATCTCAAGTTTGTGAAATCCATACCAGTACACCATGATACGCGCCTCAATAGTTCTTGAACAAGAGATGAAAAGGTGTTCCCCATCTTCTTCAAATTCTCTACATAGTTGACACATTGTAGTGTGTAGGCTAACACCTCTAATGGCAAGATTAGATGCCACTTGAACTCGATCCAACGATAATCTCCAAACAAAGCATAAAATCTTTGAGGGGATCCATTTGAGCCATGCAATTTTAATGTTGAGTTTCAAGGTTGGGCAGTCCCTGATCCACTTCCCACACGATTTAGTGGAGAAATTTGAAATTAAACAACACAAAGAATATGACTTTTGATTCTTAATGTGGGTTTGGTTCTTATGGTTTGTGTAAAAGAAATGGTAAATGGGTAATCTAATATGTCAAAGAGAATATATGTAATTAAACTTTAGGCTTTAATAAATATGTAATTAATAGGCTTAGGAATGAGAAATATGTAAAAATCTTTATTTTTTAGAAGTGCACAATTAAATTAAAAATTTTCAATACTAAATATATTTGAGTGGAGTTATACTACAAAGTCCAATTTTCTTTGAAAGTCTAAGAAGCCATGAGATGATGACATGTGGCACTCTCTTAAAATTAGAAGGAAGGGTAAAGATGGTAATGTCTCTATATTTTAAGTTTCACCCCATTTTTTTAAACGTCCATAACTTTTACATACGATATTATTTTTTTAAAAAAATTGCACCATAAAAACGAGTATTTTCTTATCTTTAAAACGCATATAATATTCATATATAAAAAACAAATTTTTTTTTCACGTTTTTTGCTTGTTGTGTTATTTGTCAACTCATTGTGTTATTTCTTCAAATCATTGTGTTATAACACACTAACCTAATGAAATAACACAATGATCTGAAATAACACAATAATCTAATGAAATAACACAATGATCTGAAATAACACAATGACCTGATGAAAATATAACACAATGACCTGATAAAAATATAACACAACGGCCTGATGAAAATATAACAAAACGACCTGATGAAAATATAACACAACGGCCTGATGAAAATATAACACAACGGCCTGATGAAAATATAACACAACGGCCTGATAAAAATATAACACAACGGCCTGATGAAAATATAACACAACGACCTGATGAAAATATAACATAATGACCTGACAAATATAACACAATCTGAAAAATATAACACAATGTCTTGACTAATATAACACAATGAGCTGAAAAATATAACACAATGACCTAACGAATATAACACAATAAGCTGAAACTTTAAAAAAAATTATTTTTTATATATCAATATTATATGCGTTTTGAAGATTAAAAAACGCTAGTTTTTTGGTGTAATTTTTATTAAAAAATATTGTCGTATGTAAAAGTTATGGACGTTTAAAAAAAAGGGTGGAATTTGAAAGTGAGACAAAACTAATATACCCTTGGCCTATCATTTAAAGTTTTAACTATTTACCATTATGCCACTTTGTGTTTATGAGCCATTGATCTTCATTTAATATTAGATCTAATGGTCCAAATTACTTCTTACACTTTTAGGAAAATTAGACTTTATAGTTGAACCTAATTCTATATTTAGTAATACGATGCGGTATGTCTTTAAATTTTATAGTATTAACTTATAAAAAATTAATATAATAGAGTAGATATGTAATATCTATGCCACCACTCACCAACTACCTAGCTGCAGGTTGATGTCTTATGTAGTTATGTTCAAAAGTCAAAACGCGTAGCGTGAATCTGGGCCGAAGAAAAGAGTGAGTGGACCTTGTTACTTCTATCCAAAATAAAAAATATATATATATTCTGTTGCTTTTAGCTCCAATGGCAATAACTTTACTTAATTAATTAATACTACTAGCTATAGTACGTACTCCGATCCACAACAGACGCTAGCTAGCTTCCTCCATGACTAACATTCCATGTTTTAGTTATGATGTTTTTCTAAGTTTTAGAGGTGAAGATACTCGCAAAACTTTTACCGATCACCTCTATGCAGCACTAAAGCAAGCCGGAGTCCGCACTTTCAGAGACGATGATGCAATGGATCGTGGAAAACTGCTTGAGCCTGAGCTCAAAAAAGCTATTCGTGAGTCGGCAATTTCGATCATTGTGTTTTCAAAAGATTATGCATCTTCCACCTGGTGTCTGAATGAGGTGTTGACGATCATTGAAGAGCATGAGAGGTTTTCTTCTAAGCATGAAGTTGTTCCGGTGTTCTATGACGTGGAGCCGTCTGATGTTCGGAAGCAAACTGGAAGCTTTGAAGAAGCATTTTGTAGGTACGATGATATTATTGAAGCTGAAACAGATGATGAGAAGAAGAGTGAATGGATAGAGAAGGTGAAGGCGTGGCGAGCTTCTCTTCTAAAAGCTGGAAGCTTCACAGGAATGGTGTTAGCTAACGGGTATGTATGCTTGCTTCCTTCCGCCAATGGGGTTAGTAGCCCATTGGTAACACAATTGTATTAGGCAGATTAAGTGAGGGGTTAGTGGCTCATTGGTAACACAATTGTGTTAGGAGCTTTAGGGCATGTTTGGGATTGTTTATTAACTTCTCCTTCTCCTTTTCTAAGAAGTTAGTCCCTCCTAACTTCTCCTTTTTTAAGCATCAAAACTCATTTTTAACTCATTTGCCAAACACTAATTTTTTAACTTATTAACCTCTCAATAAGTTATAAGTCAAAAGGAAAAGGAGGTGTAAATAAGCAATTAAACATCATTTAAGAAAAATACAAATATAATAAACAATGAAATCTACCCTCCCTGGAAACAATCCTAATTAAACTTTAGTTGCAAATTTACAAAGATGAAGTATAAGAAATGGGGAAGAAGAAGATTTGTATATTACTATAAAGTTGAAAGTCAAGAAAAGCAATTACAAGCCAACTAGGTATCTGAGTAAAGTTAACCGATAAAATTAGCGTTCTTTAGTGAAAAGAACTAAAACATTACAAAATAAGAACATAAAAGGACGATTTTTTTATATTACCTTAGTTTAAGAATGAACCCTTAAATTTCGAATAAACATAGAGGATGAAAAGTTTAACTTGTTTCACAATTTATTATTATTATACAATGACAAATTATATAATAAGACGCAACCTGCATTTCAGATATGAGGCTGAACTTGTAAGCAATATTGTGAATGTCATAAGAAAGAAACTCAAATACAAGCTCTTATACATTGAGGACAAGTTAGTAGGAATAGAGAACCATGTTACTATCATTGAATCATGGTTACAAGATCCCTCACCTGATGCACTTGTCCTTTTTATTCACGGGATGGGAGGCGTTGGCAAAACAACCATATCCAAATGCATCTTTAACTCAAACTGCCATGACTACCATTCCAGTTGCTTTCTTGCAAACATTCACGAAACATCAACCCAACACGGTGGATTGTTGGGCTTGCAAAAACAACTTCTCTTTACATTAACAGGGGAAGATGTTATATGGAACCTTGATGAGGGAATTGTTAAGGTTACAAACGCCTTATGCAACAAAAAAGTACTTATCGTCCTAGATGATATTACAACTAGGAAACAACTAACATCACTCTTGGGGCCACAACGATTTTACCCTGGAAGTAAAGTCATCATTACAACTAGGCACAAATGGTTGTTAAATGATTTCAAAATACAGCCAAAGGTCCATTCTGTTAGTGAATTGTATCTCAACGACTCAAATAAGCTTTTTAGTTTGTATGCCTTTGACAAAGATCAACCTATTGAACCCTATATTGCTCTATCACAACTTGTAATTGATCACTGCAAAGGTCTTCCTTTGGCTCTTAAAGTGTTGGGTTCTTCTCTTAAGGGAAAGTCAATCGACGTGTGGGAAGATGCAATACACAAACTAGACGCAGTTCCTAATCCTGAGATTCAAAACATATTGCAGCTGAGCTATGAAACTCTAGAAGATACCAATGACAAAGATTTATTTCTACATATTGCTTGTTTCTTTGTTGGTGAGGATAAAGAATTCATTGTGAAACTACTAACAGAATGCGATTTATACCCTATAGTTGGGATCCAGAATCTAACGGATAGATGTCTACTTTATATTGTAAACCGAAAAGTGATGATGCATCAATTAATCAAAGAGATGGGTCAAGAAGTTGTTCGCCAAGAATCACCAAAGTTTCCTGGGAAACGAAGTAGATTATGGAATCATCAAGACTCGTTCAATGTGTTGAAAGATAACGAAGTAAGCAATGCATATCCGATTTTTGCATCTCTACTTAATATATAGTATATGTTAAGCCATAACTTCACTTTTTAAATTTCTTAATTAGGGTACAGGGAAGGTAGAGGGACTTGCCCTTGATATGAAAAAATTCCACACAAATAAAGAAAGCTTCAGGGTTGGAGCAATAGAAAAGATGAAGAATTTAGTGCTACTTCAACTCGACTATGCAACTTTTTCCGGAAGATACAAGAAATTGCCAAAGAAATTACGAATGCTCCGTTGGCATGGATTTCCACTAAAATCCATACCAAGTGATATATCTTTAGAGAAGTTGGTAGTTCTTGACTTGCGCTATAGCAAATTAAAACAAGTCTGGGATGGGTTCAAGGTATATATATATCTTTTAGTGATATCTTCTAGCTTCTCAATTGGTTATCTATTATGAATATTAACATAACTTGTCACATGCACGGGTCTTTTTCAATTCACAGATGGTTGGATCCCTAAAAATTCTTAATCTCAGTTACTCCGTGGAGCTTATTAAAACTCCTAATTTTGATGGCCTACCTGGCTTGGAGAGTTTGCTTCTTGAAGGATGTTTAAGTTTGACTCAAGTTTGTGAATCTATTAAGTACCTTGAAAGACTGGTCATGTTAGATATAAGTGGATGCAGAGGTTTAAAAAATATTCCATGCTTACCAAGATCATTGGTATCACTTGAAATGAATGGCTGCTCAAGCTTGGTTGGTCTTGGGCAAGTTCAATGCTTTGATTCATGTGCACTAATTTCTCGTTTGGTAGATATTAACGTCTCAAATTGCAATCTCTTCGATAGTTCTTTCCCAGAGGATTGGAGTAAGCTCTTGTCATTGAAGAGTTTAAATATGAGTTCAAATCATATAACTTCATTGCCAGGTTGTGTCAAAACTTTACCAAGCCTTGAAGAACTCTATGCTGACAATTGTTCGCGTCTTCAATCAGTTCTAGATATCCCAAAATCTGTAAACTACCTAACTTTGTTCGGCAATAAGTCCTTGGAAATAGTGCAACCAACACAAAATCCATGCTTATTGCAGGTTCATAGAAGCGAAAAACTGTGTGAAGTGGAGGGTTGTTTTAAGGTTGAATCAATAAAAAACGTTGATCGGAAAGTTATAAGATATCTTGGCTTAGAATGGGTTTCAGAAAACGCATATATAGAAGAGGAGTCCATCAAGGTCCTCTTTCTCATACGCTTACTGTTTATAGAAAACTTTTTCTTTTACATGTTCATGTCAAGAAAACTATTCTAACAATTGTTTTGCGCTACAGGTTTTATACGAGTTTGGTATATTCAGTACCTGGGTTTCAGGGGGAACGCTTCCGTGCTTTCAGTATAAAGAAATGGGATCAAGGATATCATTTAAAGTTCCTTCACACCCTAGTGGGTCAAGAATAAGTGGTCTGAACGCGTGTTTCAGCGCTACTCATTGTGCTTCTAATGCACTAGAAGTTCGGAACGAACTGAATGAGAAGGTATTCTTTTGGAATGTTGAAGTCAGTAATAAGACCAAGGACTTTGTATGGAGATACGTTCCTGAAATTAAAATAGACAGAGAAAAAAGTGATGATTATATTTGGTTAAGCCTTTGGCGGACTGGCAATCTATTAGACGATGGGGACGAAATTGTCTTTAGCTGCTATTTGTTGGGAGGTGCAGTACAAGAGTGTTGTGTAAACTTGGTGTATGATGTTGATGATGATGAAGCTGTGGATGAAAACAAAGAAGAAATAGATGAAGATAAAAAGGACACTCGTCATTGCATGTTAAATAATCACATTTCATGGACCGACAGACTGCGAGTAGAGGTATCAGATTATGTTGATAGTGGGAAAACATATCGCTTTACAACGCCTTGTGTAATAACTTATCCTGATTTTGATGGTATTTCTGGTAAGCTCATAAACCATTTAATATTTTTTTATACGGCTGCAAAGATAAATTAATCTGCTGATCCTCTAAAAATAATTGTTGTTACGATTAGATATAACCGTGGATTGGTGGGGTGTAAAAAGCGGCCGGCCTGTCAAATACATCAGGATGTGGTATGTTTTTGTTATAATTTCCTTGCATATATTAAAAAGAGACAACCATTGCTTCTTGGATAACGATCATACTTCATGGGTTGACAGATTGGGTGTAGAGAGCGTGTTTATCAGTTTCAGAATCGTACGTTACGCAGATGGTGTCGATGGTACTAGTACTAAGCCCATAAGTTATGTGATGTGTACGCCATATATAGGAGGGTATGCTTTTGTTACAACACCCTTGCATAAATAAATCATAGCTTACACATTCATGTTTGTTCACCTTGTTTTCTTGCGCAAATGCAGGATCATTGATGTCAATGAGTCTAATTTGGCATTTATACATTCTATTTTGTTAATGCATACCGGTTGCTTGATGAAATGTCCGTGAGGCTTCATACAAATGTCACATTTGCTTTGGATCAGCAATATTTTTCTATGGATTCGAATATGTGTGTTTGACTATATTTTTAAAACAATGCTACGTCACAACAGATTCTATAGATAATTTTAATTTCTTGGATCATCAGAGCACGGGAACAATTTTGGACCAGACATTTCATCACATCTCTTAAGTGTAACAATTTTACATTAACCACCGTTTAAAAAAACTAATAATGATATCACCTATATTGTAATAAAATGATGCACAAGCAACATTATTTTCGTTTTGTTAAAAAAATACACTTTCAAACTTAACTACAAAATTAACTAACCAGCAAATGAAATTTTAGTAGCTCTATTTATATATTTATCCATATTTATTGTATTATCATTTGTTACAATGATTATTGGATTTTAATAATCTAAACTTTTTTGTCAATTAACCAACATTGATCCCAACTTAAAAAATTCTCTATGATAATCCCAACTTATATATAAGATGTATGGTAAACGAGCCAAACTCGAGTTTGAAAACATTCTAACGAGCCAAGCTTGGGCTTGACTCGATTCGTTTACACTCATAATGGTTCCAAAAACTTGTGAATACTAATATATTAGTGTGAATTTTCTGGTATGGTGAATACAATGTGTAATTAAGTCCTAAAAACCGAGCCTACAAATTTTTATTATTTTGATATTAATTTATTTAGTTATTTTTCCCATAAGTACGATACGAGTACGAAATTTGGATGACAGAAAATTCTCAAATTAACCATTTTAACAAAAAAAATGTCATATTTTGTCAATTTGATTTTTCTAAGCAAAAATTATAATTTCTAGCTAGACTTACACGCCTACAAAGAAGCTAGTCGAACGACTAAAGGACTATCCGTCGTCTAAAAAATATTATTTTAGTTATCTAGTCGAATCACTAGCTAGAAATGGTATTTTTAACATATAAAGTCGATGTGGATGGTATGTAGCATTTTTTTTGTCAAAATTGTCATTTTGGAAATTTCAGTATAATAAATCATAAATGTAGTGAGATGAGAGATGGTTACAACTTACGAATCAAATGGTCATCACAAGCTGATCTTCCATAATATGATCATTCATCCATACAATGTTCATCACAAACAGATCTTCCATAATATGAACATTCATCCATACAATGTTCATCAAGAATTAAGAATGAATTGTTGCATGTGTTGAAGCATGCACGTACGTACGTAGTAATTAATTAATTATAATTATTGTTGATGGGTGAATATATATAATGGCGACAAGAAATAGAACATTTGTGTTTAGAAGATACAGAGATGCATTGAAGAGCGTTAGAAATCCATCAAATGTGGTTTCTTCTTCTTCTTCTTCTTCTTCTACCTCCGGAGTGATCGAAATGTCAAACGCCACTACTCTGCTTAAACAAACACGATCTTACGTTCCGCTTAGTACTGATGATCCTGGAACCTCCAAGTATATATTCAATTGTCCATCACCCTTCGTATACTCATGTTATGCTACTTTATGACCTAAAATGCCAATCTAGGGCTTGTATTTTTAGCTTTGAAACCAGGTCGATCTATCTTGAGTAATGCATGACATGTTTCTTGAGAAATTATATATGAAACTAGGATTGTATTGAGGCTTTAGCATGCTTGGTTAGGCTGCATGGAACAATCATATATGTAGTTGCGTTTTTATTGACCATCCGAGATGGTATAATTTGGCTTGATGACATAATCTATCTACTGAAGTTTTCGTCTTTTGCAGTGTGGGGGCGCCAACAGTGGGTTTGCCTCCTGCTTGGGTCGATGTATCTGAACAATTAGCAGCGAACATCCAACGTGCACGCTTGAAAATGGTTGACCTGTCAAAAGCTCATGCCAAGGCTTTGATGCCATCATTTGGTGATGGTAAAGAAGATCAGCACAGAATTGAAGCTCTAACTTATGAAGTAACTGATCTTATAAAGAAATCAGAGAAGAGGTTAAGAAAATTATCTGCTGGTGGACCTTTTGAGGATTCAACGATCAGAAAAAACGTGCAGGTATTTTAACGTTTTGACAAACCAGTCAGATGGGACTTTTATAGTTTGTTGCTCAATGCTGGTGATTTGAAACTATGTTTAGTAGTTTAGCAGACTTGCTGTGGGTTGTGGGATTCATAGTGAGTTTGAAATTTGTTTTTTAATCAACTGGGTAGTGTTAATATATACACACAAAGATGCATATGCAACGCTTTTATGACAGCGCTCTCTAGCCAGTGATCTTCAAAGTCTTTCAGTGGAGCTTCGGAGGAAGCAATCAAATTACCTCAAGGGGCTTAAGCAGCAGCAGAAAGAGGTATGTCCTGATTGCTTATACTATCATAAATAGAGGGCGTTAAAATGTAGAACCAATGTTAAGTAGAGAACTGTGAGAACCATATATAACCTTGCACGTAGTGCTAGCTAGATATAATGGGGGGAGAGAGAGTAGATTGTGCAATTACATAAGGATAGCGGGTCACGGTTAAATCAATAGGTACACATTTTTATGTAGTTCTCACAGCTCTCTACTTGTTATGTGTTGAACAACCCTATATAAATGTTTTGAATAAATTGATTTTGGAGGCGTTATGTAAGTTACATATTGGTTGATTTATACCTATTTGACCCATTTGACATGTTTGTAAGCTACGTTTTTATGTGTTTGAAGAACATAAACCAATTTGACCCATTAAAATTAAATGGCCCTTAACTGATACTTCTCTTTGGCCGTGTATTTCCACAGAGCTAACACATCCCCATTTACACTTAACTTGAAATTGATACATTCAGAAAGTAAGAAAGTATTATGTTGATACTATCATGCTTAATATGTTTACCCTTTTTTGCAGGGTTCAGATGGAGCTGATTTAGAAATGAATTTAAATGGAAAACATTCTATCAGAGAGGATGATGGTTTTGATGGCATGGTATTTTGCATATTTTCCTTTTTTCAACAATCTATCCCCACCTATATATGTTATACTGTTATACTATGGTTTGAGGCCATATGACGCGTTTTCCTCCATCCCGTAGGTCACCTTAAGCTCGGCTCATATGCACTTTTTAAAACCAGCATCCTTTATCTGTGTTTAAATTAGAACATAGTTAACAATCCTTTAGAAGCTCTAACCTCAAATTTTTTTTACTTGATTTGTGATTATTTACACAGAGTTTTAGCAAACATCAAATGGCCAAGTTGAAGAAAAGTGAGGCTTTGACTGTTGAAAGGGAGAAAGAGATTCAACAGGTTGGTCCAAGAACAGATATAACTCATCTTTTTAGATTTTTTACTCCATATTTTTATTTTCAGCCTCCATACTAATCCTAATTGACATCCAAAGGTTGCAGAATCAGTCAATGAGTTGGCACAAATCATGAAGGATCTGTCGGTCCTTGTAATCGACCAGGTCAGCGAGCAATATACATTTTATACAGATCCTTCGTTTTTTCTGCCCATTAACAGAAACTGATTTCACACGCAGGGAACTATCATTGATAGAATAGACTACAATATACAAAATGTTGCAGTGACTGTGGATAAAGGCCTTAAACAGCTTGAAAAGGTTAGATTGCTATTTTAGCAATTTTATCATATTGATATATTAATCATCATTAAATCAAAAAACATTGAACAGAAGAATTGTCGGGTCAACCCAACACGTTTTGACCGGTACCAAGAAATTACTCGTGTTGACCCAGATCCATTCTTGAATATATGAAATATTTTACCTGTTTCATTGGTGTGGAATATCTGCAGGCAGAGAGAAATCAGAAACAAGGGGGAATGGTAATGTGCGCTACAGTGCTTGTGATCATGTGCTTTGTAATGTTGGTTCTCTTAATCCTCAAGGAGATTCTCTTTAAATGATGTTTATATCTCAAGACTATTTAACACCATCAACAGTCGAGAAACTTCGAAAAATCAGGCGACGCTCGTACATCTAGCATAAGAATTCCAATTTTGCCCTCATATTTTTTTCAGTGAGGGTTACATTGGTCTTTGACCGCGGGAGGGAAAATGTGTATGATTTATTCGAGTTGTTTTTTCTTAAATAAAAATTAACTGCAAGTGTATAACAATCAGAGGAGTTCATAGCTTTTATATAGATACAAATGAAACCAGCTCTAGCAGACATGGTTAATTGTCTCGAACTATATATAGACTACAATAATGATCGATCTACAGTTCCTAAAACACATGTAAACAGAAAACCCTAATACCTGAAAGGCTGAAACTAACAAATTTGCATACAATGCGACCATATTTATAAGATTTTTCTACCTTTTCAGCAGCAGCAGATTTTTCTCCGCTCGTTATCATGATATGTACCCTCGATCGCTGAGGATCCGTTCAAATCGTAAGTGTCAGATTTGGATTTTGTTGTTAGGTGACACCATGGACAAACTCAGTCCTGCTACCAGCCTTTTGCTTTCTAGCGCCAGTTTCCATCATCTTGTTCCTCATCTCAATGGCACGACTCCACTCACCCTTTTCACCATGGAGCTTTACTAGCATAGAGTAAATGGTAGGATGATCGCGTGCCAGATTCTCAACCCCATTTGCAACCTCATAACATGAGTGCAAACCACAAGCAGTAAGCAATGCACCCCACACACCCACATCAGGTTCAAAAGGCATCTCCTTTACCAATTTCTCTGCTTTCTCAATCTCACCTGATTTCCCATACAAATCCACCATGCAACTATAATGCTTCATCTCCGCTTTAATCCCGTATCTCATTCCCATTAATTTAAAATGCCGTTCACCCTCTTCAACAAGTCCTCCATGCACACAAGCCGATAGTAGATTAATGTACGTCACATTATCCGGTTTAGCTCCACTTTCTATCATTTTCTCAAACTCACACAACGCTCGCTTTGCCAATCCATGCCTTGCACAACCTCCGATCACAGAGTTCCACGACACTGTATTCTTCTTCTCCATAGACTCAAAAACACACAACGCCACTTCAATATCACCACATTTCATGTACATGTCAATAAGAGATGTCGAAACAACCACTTCACAAAGTAAACCCGTTTTCAAAATGCACGAATGTAGTTGGTTTCCCAGGAGAAACATAGAGCAACCTGCACAAGCATCTAGGAGGGTAGAATAGGTAAAATGGTTAGGACGCGTTGCTGATTCAAGCATTGACACGAATAAGTTTATCGCATCGATGTAGTTATCATTTTGTGCATATCCTTTTATCATTGCAGTCCATGTAACCACATTCTTTTGTGGCATGTTGTCAAATATGGATCTTGCTTGATTAATTTTTCCATTTTTTATGTACCCATTAACTAAACTGGTCCAAGAAATGATATTCACATCAGGCATCTTGTTAAATGTCATCTGTGCCTCAACTGTGAACCCTAATTCCATATAACCTACAACCAATGCATTCCAAGTGCTCACATCTTTTACAACAACATCATCAAACACACGATGTAAGGCCTCGCAATCTTTTAACCGTGTATACCCCCGCATCAATGCTGATCCAACAAACACATTAGAATGAAGGCCTAAATGGAGTATCAAACCATGAAGCTGTGGAACCAAGACATTAAATGTGTTGATGAAGCCACTAATTATGATTGAAAATGTGAAGTGGTTGGGGATTTCACCAGCTCTGTTCATTTGCAAGAAAAGCTGGTGAAGTTTGTGTGGATTGTTAGTTTTGTTGAAACCTGATAACATGATGTTCCATGAAACGATATCTCTCTTTGGCATTTGGTCGAACAGGTTGTGTGCATACTGCATTTGGTTGTGTTTAATGTAGTATGTGATGATGGAGTTCCATGTGACGGTGTCACGTGATGTGGGATTTTGATCGAACAGTTGGCGTGCATGGTTGATTTTACCATTGCGGATGTGACCTTGGATTGGATTTGTGACTGAAAGAGTAGATATGAAGCATGAACAGTTAGAGGAAATGATATTGGGTGATTGTAAGAGGATATGATTGTGGATGATGAAAGAAGACCAATGGACCTTGTGCCAAAGAGGGTTCATTGACCTCGAATCATTGCGGGCATCTACACCCGTGCAGTGTTATGGATACAACACTGATATTTTACGATCACCAACAATAAACAAGGTGGCCTCTCTGAACGTGGTCGGGTGGTGGAAAATATTAAGACTCGCGATGAATTCCAACTAGCCACTAGGTTGGTAATTTTACGATTATAATTAGTACGTCGAGACAGAGTAGGTCTTTGAGTGTGGGGTAGAGATAACATTTCAAACCTTACATGTTGGTCCTGAGGCACCTATTGAGTGTCGTCAGTAGATTTCTAGGGCATGGATATCACATGATCGGGTAATGGGACTGGTAAATCCTGTTTTATTATATAGTGGCATTTAATATTTTACATGTTGTTTGAAAAAAAACCCTAAATATTTTAAAATTTGAACTTTATCATTACTAGATGTTCTGTTAAAATTACTATTTTTGTGTCTCTTTAAAGTCACTCAACTATCATTGTATTCAAGTACTATGTGCCAATAAACGTTTTGTTGGTGAAGATGGTCTTCGTATTTTCATGGATTTAGGTGAATCTCGAATATGACCGTTGTAAAAAAACATAATATCAAGGGTATCTCTTCTTTGGTTCTTCAATCTTCGTTGTTATTATTAAGTTGGTAGTTCATAAATTCTTATTACTAATGGTCAATAACATATGATAATTTGTTTATGTTCAAGAACATTATGTAAAAAGTTCATAATGAGTGTAGGGGTGTCAATCATGTCGGGTTGACAGGTTAACGGGTTGATTGGCCGCAGGTTGACAGGTTGAACTTTGCAACTCTAACCCGACCCATATTCATATTAATGTCAAAAATTTCAACCCTAATCCGGATATCATAAATTTGGGCCAACCCAACCGTTTAACCCATTTATCAAAATGAACCAAATAAACTTACGTTTGTAAATGGGTTGTTGTTTAAGTTGGTTAAATGTGATGCTATTAACCGTAAGGTGCACAAATTGGTTAATTTCGGTTATTGAGAAAATCGGTTATTTGCTTTAACCAGTTTAGTTAATAACCATTTTTATTTTCGGTTATTTTACTTTAACCGGTTCGGTTAATTAACTTGTTTTTCCTAATATTTTATTATTTTTCGGGTTTTTCCCCTGTCAACCAGCGGATCGGTTAAGAATCTGTTTTAAAAAAACCAGGTTAATAACCAGTTATTCATAAAAAATCCTTAATCAGTTACGAACCTGCAGTTAAAAAATACCCTAACAAATTGTTTCTCAATCAATTAATAACCGGTTACGGTACAGTTAATAACCGGTTTCTTCGATTATTAAACCAGTTATTTTGTGCACCTCTTTATTTTCCAACCCACTTATCCACAGCTTACCACTTTGACCCAAATAACATTCTACTCCAACCTTTTAAGCCCAACCCAATTCATCCATTTTGCCAGTCTTGAATCGGATATCAAAATCAGTGTTAACAATTAACAAACACCAACCATTGAATTTTAACTTAAAAAAATAACCTCTCCAATCTCCATTTGCATTTCATTTTTCATCCAAAACAACAAACAAAGTTAAAAAAAGAAGAAGAAAACCCTAAAACCCTATTGAAGAAACTTTTTGGCCCGCCCATCTCTCTTCCTTCACTCCTCCCTCTTATATACACCTCCTCATCATTCATCATCAATCAATCACTGCTCTATTCTCCAAATCTCCACTCACTACACATCTCAATTCCTAGGGTTTTTTTCTATATACCACCATCAATCATGTCGTTGAGGCCTAGCGACAGGACGGACGCTCGCCGGAACCGTTACAAGGTGGCGGTTGACGCCGATGAAGGCCGCCGGAGAAGAGAAGACAATATGGTTGAGATCCGTAAGAATCGGAGAGAGGAGAGTTTGCAGAAGAAGAGACGTGAAGGCCTCGCTGCTAACCAGTTTCCTTTGCCTGTTCAATCTGCTTCCGTTGCTGAAAAGAAGGTAGAGAAATGTTATGATTTCGTTTTGTTGTTTGCGGTTAGGGCTTCGTGTGCTGTGATGTTGTTTTCTGTTTGAATTTTTAGGGTTTTTTTTTTTTGCGTAGGTTTGATTGGTGCTTGATCGTTGTTAATTTCAATAATTTGAATGCTTTACCATGGCTGCATGTAATATTTGATTTTTTAGCACTATCGTTGATTGATTCTACAATGTTTCTATGTTTTAACCTATAATGAAAGGAAATGTCAATTCTATTTTGTTGTTGAAATCAAGTTTTTTTCAAATTCATCATGTAAGTAATTTGATTGATAATACTTGTGAAATGAACTTTTATGATTTCATATGCAAAGTAAGACATAAGGTTCAGATTAGGAGAACAGTAGCTGCTTTGAGGATCGTGGAAAGTGTCACACATTGTGAGAAGAATTGTTTTATTTCAAGTTTTGTTTGGTTGTTTGTTGAAAAGATAAAACATTGAATATTGTTTTAATTCAACCATTGAAAAGATGATCTAGTACTAGTTGTGTATTTGTATTGTAAATGGATATGCAACTAGACATTCAATTGTTAGGCTATATGTTGCACCTATCATTGTTGATTTAATAAAGTAGACATGAGGTTTTGATGTAAAATCTTATTTTACTATGATGCCGCTGATTGCAGTTAGAAAACCTACCTGCAATGGTAGCAGGGGTTTATTCAGAAGATAATAATATGCAGCTTGAGGCAACAACCCAGTTTCGTAAACTGTTATCAATAGGTATGCTATGGTTTTTTGTAGTTTTGTTGTATATATATAACACTTTTTTATCGCGAGAACAAAAAGAACAATTTCTGGCCCTTGATCAAATTACTAACTATTTGGATATCACTAATTTACATAAATGTAAATCAGTGGTTCCTTAATTTACATATATGTAAATCAATGTTTCATTAGTTTACATGCATGTAAATCAATGGTTCTGTAATTAAAGTGGTTCTGTAAGGATCCTAATCCTATCTCAATAAGTTTATCTAATTCCTAAAGTAACTGATGTATTCGATGTCTAATTTGTAATTTGTTATCTGATCAGAACGCAGCCCTCCCATTGAAGAAGTTATTCAAGCTGGTGTTGTTCCTCGCTTTGTTGAGTTTCTTATCAGGGAGGATTTCCCCCAACTACAGGTGAGATGAAACGTTATTTAATCAGTCTTTGTTTTCTCTCTTTGATATTGGGAAGCTATAAATGTTTGTTTTACAGTAATATGTATTTTTTGTGTGCCTCAGTTTGAGGCAGCTTGGGCTTTGACTAATATTGCTTCCGGGACATCTGAGCACACAAAAGTGGTGATTGATCATGGTGCTGTTCCTATATTTGTGAAACTTCTTGCATCTAATAGTGATGATGTTCGTGAGCAGGTATGTTCTTCTGATTGTTTTAAAATCTTGTATTCTATGTATTTTTATTAGGGTTTTAAATAGTTAATTACTCTGTTAAGAATATACCTTTCATGTGCTCAATTTAGTTGCTGGAATAGACTTTAATGTCACTTTTGTCTCTATGTAGGCTGTATGGGCTCTAGGTAATGTTGCTGGTGATTCCCCTAGATGTCGTGACCTTGTACTTGGACAAGGTGCTTTGGGTCCTTTGCTGGCTCAATTAAATGAGCATGCTAAGTTGTCAATGTTGCGAAATGCCACATGGACACTTTCCAATTTCTGTAGAGGCAAGCCACAGCCTTCTTTTGATCAGGTTGGTCTCTAAAGACTGTCTCTTATTATCACTACTCGCTTCTTGTGTTTGTTTAGTTGACAACCGGTGGCATAGTACACATGATGTAAGGGTCCATTCATCAATCTTAGTTTATACTGATATTTTTAGTTTGTTTTGACAGACGAGGCCTGCGCTTCCAGCTCTTGAACGGCTTATTCACTCAAACGATGAAGAAGTTTTGACTGATGCTTGTTGGGCGCTTTCTTATCTTTCAGATGGTACAAATGATAAAATTCAAGCAGTAATTGAAGCAAATGTGTGTCCCAGATTGGTTGAGTTACTAAGGTAAGCATCCTAATTATTTATATGTAGTATGACATCTTTAAGACTGTTTTGTTTCTAATCTTCTGGAATCTGGATTGTTTGTGGTTCTAGTCACCCATCGCCTTCAGTACTCATCCCTGCTCTTCGTACAGTTGGCAACATTGTTACTGGTGATGATATGCAAACTCAGGTACCTGTCTGATTTTTTTTATTTGTGAATGACGAACTCTCACACTCTATAAAACTCTTGGAGTGGGGCATCATTACAAAACACCTATGTACTACTGGGCCATCTCATTTCTCTAGTTGGGTGAATTACACAAGGAGTGCATATCCTTTATAGGAGAATCTAAAAGGGAAATGTTTGTTTTTGTTTTCATGTTAAATCTAAAAAGTTTTTAAGCGGAAGATGTCACATTTATTTGTATATATGGTGCTATTAACACGTAATGTACATTTTTGGGACTTCTTCAGAGAAAATAATACTCTGTTTTCATTTTGATATGTTACAAATAATTTTGTTTTATTTTTTGCAATTTTTGGTACTAGTAATACTGAGTTTCTACAAACTTAATAATGCACCTCTATAACAGTGTTTTATTTTTGTCTGTGTTTTTATAGACTTCTATATTTTATTGAAATATCTTTAAACATGACATATTCTCCAAATTTTGAATGAAAAACGGATACAGCTTGATGCAGGTTTGCCTTAAAAAAGTTTGTGAGCCCATAGTAAAATGAAAATCGGCTTTCTTGCTTTTGTATGATATACTTTTTTATGTAAAGAAGTCGGAAGGAGATTATGTCTTGCTATGTTTCCCAAGCAACTTGTTTTTTATGACTTAATCGGAAGAAAGAGCATATTTGTTGGTTATCCTTATTTATTTAAAGTTACTTCATACACAGTTCGTCTGATGCTAGGAGAAATTGGGTGTGAAACTCTGATAATGTGTTTGTTTGGTTAACCAGTATGATTTTGTGTTTGAATTTGTTAACAGTATATCATCAATCATCAAGCACTTCCTTGTCTTCTGAATCTGTTGATCAATAATCACAAAAAGAGCATTAAGAAGGAAGCTTGTTGGACTATATCAAACATCACTGCCGGAAACAAAGATCAGATCCAGGTAACATTCCTGAACTCATTGGATTTAGTATTTGTTTCATCAATCGGATTTGATTAACGTATTAATCTTGACTGCTAATAATATTTGGTGATGATTTTACAGACAGTGATCGAAGCAAATATCATTGGGCCTCTTGTTCATTTACTTCAAAATGCTGAATTCGACATCAAGAAGGAGGCAGCATGGGCCATATCAAATGCTACTTCTGGTGGAAGTCATGACCAAATTAAGTAATGACTGTTTCACTGTTTGTTTTGCTTTTGTTAATATCTTATTTGAAAAGAATTGATGGCTATAATTGTCGATTAAATAATTGCAGGTATCTTGTTAGTCAGGGATGTATCAGACCTTTATGTGACCTACTTGTGTGTCCAGACCCTAGAATTGTGACAGTTTGTCTAGAGGGGCTTGAGAACATACTGAAAGTGGGCGAAGCAGAGAAGAATTTGGGAAGATCTGAAGACACGAATGTTTACGCACAACTGATAGATGATGCTGAAGGATTGGAGAAAATTGAGAACCTACAAAGTCACGATAATAATGAGATTTATGAGAAAGCAGTTAAGCTTCTCGAAACATATTGGTTGGAGGAAGAGGAAGATGATGTTATGCCACCTGGTGAAACTGCTGCTGCTCAGCCTGGTTTCAATTTTGGTGGTGGTGATGTGTCTGTTCCCAATGGTGGCTTCAACTTCAAGTGATCTTAGCAAGGTATTCACATGTTTGTATTGTCCTTTCTGTCTTCAATCGTTTGGTAGCTGTTTGAAAACCCTTAAAAATTTGATATAAAGATCCATAATTTGCCAGAGCTGGCAAAATGAGTGGATTGGGCGGGTAATGGCATTGTAACCTTTTAGCCCATTTTATTATGCCAGAACAGGTTAGGAACTTTAGAGTTCAATAGTCTGACTTTTCATTGAATTGATTTAGGAGGTTTTATGCAATGTAACTAACGTTTTTGTGACTTGGGACCCATTTTGTTATATTTTTTGTAAGAAAATGCATATCAAAATTTCTGGTTTTACCAAAAAAAATATATATGCTTAAGTTTTGATTAAGGCTGTTTTGCGGGTTTACATCTTCAGGTTGGTCTTGTTGAAGTGATGGTGGTTTATGTTTAAGGAAGTGAGGTAGCGTTGCGGGCATCTATCTATTTTCATGAGGTTCACTTATGTAGTGTGGTTGAAGTTTATGGAGTGATTGAGGTTTTTTTTACAATGAATGTCACTAAAATGTTGACGCATTATGTAAAAGTAATATTACGTTATTTCTTTTTTGGAGGCAGCATTTGACTTTAAGTTGGGCCATTTGACTTTAAACCTGGATTTATAGAATTTTTTCTGTTTTGCATCTATGCACGTCTTTCGTGTTTTATTTTATTTGATTGATAATTTCAAGTGTTATTAATGTCTTCTGTTTTGCATCTATGCATCTATGCACGTATGTCGCATAAATCTTTTCTTTAGCATATAGTAGACTCTTAAATGAAAATGATTCATGCTGTAGTATAGATTGTTTACATGTGTGTCTTTTGATGATATTGACATTTCAGCTTGGTCTTCGAAGGTTGACATTTTAATAGTTGGAACTGATCGAAGTAAAAAAAAATGATAGTTGGGATTAGTAGAAAACTAGATACCAATATACCTCTGGCTAAAATGTAAATGTAGCTTTTGGTATCATTTGGCTAAAATAATGTTAGGACTTAGGACCGATAGAAGTAAAAAAAAGTGATAGTTGGGCTAAAATAATGTTAGGACCGATTGAAGTAAAAAAAGGTGATAATTGGGACCATTATTTGAAATTGTAAGATTCTCAAAAAATGTTTTAAGGTTGCTTGTGATTTTTCATTTGATTAAATAAATCCCAGTTACATAGAATAGCTGTTGAAGACATCAAGGTCACCAACATTATTTATATTATTTTCATGATTCGTCCACTTTTAATCAAAACTTTGTTGTGTTGATCAATATGAATATGAAGACTTGCATAAAGGAAGAAAATGGTAACCATCTTTGTTGTTCATAATGATATGTACTGGTTTATTTGAACATAAAGACATAAAGTACCACTATGTATATATCACAATTCCCATATACACTTTTAAGCATCAAAACAGACTTAGGGTGACCAACCAGCCACATACTACAACTCTTTTTTAGGGAAACTTACCCCTAAACTCCAGTGGCTTCTTTTCACCTCATAAGACAAAACAGATAAACAAACTTTGAAACAAAATAAACAAGTTTACATAGTTAAACACCACCAACTTAAGGCCAGTAATTAGAAAACGGGTCAAGTTCCGCCATTTTTTTGGCAGCCACATCTTTCCAAACTGAAACCCATATCATGGCAGCCCGGATCTTGCACCACCTTCCTCTGGGAGATCCAGATCCATTCCTTGAGAAACAGATGTCAAAATCAGATGAAACAAGATCCATGCCTTGATTGTTTAGTCCATCAATTTGCCATGATGACATCCCTTCATGAATATCAAAAGCATCATACCCCACATCAACTCCCAGTTGACTCCTGTCATTCAATCCACTGCTGTGTGGATGCGAAATCTGCATTTGTAATTCATCTGTAGAAAATTAAGGCTCTATAAGCAACAAGAGATGCCACTACGTACTGCAGCAGAAATTCAGAACTATTGACAACATGCATGACAATAACTACAGAATCTAGTTCCTTGTTATTTTTAAAGATTTCACATGGTATCACACAATGATTCAGGAAGTAGAGAAAGCAATCATGACCCGTTTAATTATTAGTGGAACGATTCAGGTTCTGTTTATCCTTAACAGATAAAGCAATTAAAAAGTGCTTGAAACGAAATGGGTCAAAAATAGCCCAGCATGTACTTTGAATGCATAAAACCTACTAAATCATTTTATTCACAAGTTTTAATTAGTATTGAACTAAACAGACTAATCATTTATCAAACCTGTTAACTAACCCACAAAAATTTCTACGTATGTTAAAGAGTAACCATAAGTTTCTCATTGTTGGTGACATCATGGAAGTTCAATTTGAAATTTGAGCCAAAAACAACATTCATACTATGAAACAGAAGCAGGAATATAAGGTATTATTGTTGATCAACTCGTTAATATAGTGAAAACATGATATTAGTATCTTGCATTCTTAAACTAGCAATTCAATAAAAGTCACCATGAAGATTGGCTGCTAGCACTGGGGTTGCAACTACTGACAGATCATCGATTGGTATCATTCCATCCCACTCTTTGTAAACTTGATGCTTTAATCTTTCCACCATAGACTGCAGAGAAACATATTAATAAAACATCAGTTTAATGCTATACAACGGATACGAACAAGATTTTATCGGGTATGATAAACATTTACCTTCTTAAAATCATTAAGTTGATTCATGGATAGATGAGTTTCACCATCAAAAGTTGCACCCACAACATCCAAAATTGAATTGAACAAAATCCCGATCCCATCTGCAACACAGCTATACATGTACACCTTGTCATCTAATATACATTCTTTGGCATGTTTGATTATCGCTTTCCATATGTTGTTATTTGGCCCGCCAAGTAGCTATATCATCCACATACAAATTATAGCGATTCATAAAGAAAATGCTCATAAAAGATGGGAAAATTTAAAACAAGAATCTCTTACATTGCATAGTAACGACTCCTTAGTAGTATACACCTGTAGAAAGTCTTTCAAGGTATATATTTTCAATGGCGCCAATCGCGTATGCAAAACACCATCTTTAGCTATCTTTTCCAAGCGCCATATGTCATCACCCAATGATGGAGGATGGTGTTTTTTATATGCTAAATCAAGAAGAAAAAATACTAGTGATTTTATTGTTTTTTATATGCTAAATCCGTTTCAGTCATTTTATCTTTTATTACAATTTCAAAATGCAATTACAACTGAATGAACTGATAATCTAATTCTTATTATTTAGTAAAACATATAACCACTTTCAAGAAAATAAAGACAGTAAAAAGATGGATGGAAATATTAAAAAAAAAAAGGAAACTTACACTCTCCTCTTTGATCTTTAACCATAAAAGCTTCACTTCTTGCTTCTCTAATTCTCACCCCAGCATTTGCATTATGGACTTTTGCCCCTAACCTAAACTTCCTACTTCGCCTCCAGCTCGAATTATCCGTATACATTATATCACCTAAATCTGCAACACCCTCTTTTAGATTTATTACCAAAGTGCCTGCTAGCAACGGCCTTTTGCCATCTCTTGCATATATGACGTTGGCATCAAAATCACTCTCAGACCAATCTTCATGATCATCAGCAGGGAAATCGCCATCAAGAGGCACTATCACTATCTTCAGTGATGAAAAAGATCCATATGATACAATCTGATTCAAAGTCACGTCAAACAACACTAGTTTGATACCACTATTGTCCTCAGATTCTATCCTACTGCCAGTGAAATATGAAGGACGAAACGTAGTCTGAAAACGAAGCTGCAAGGACGTTGTACTACGCGATTGAAGTGCATCAGGACATCTGTATAAAATGAAATAAATAAATAAATAAATAATAAAATAAATAAACAAATACGAATACAGTTACACTGCATGAAAATGAGATAGAGATGCCAAGATACAACCTTGGTAATTTACCAACGTACTTTTCAAACGCACGCTCCACCTCGTCACGCACCTAACACAAAACATTTAACTGAATAAAAGGATCTTATGATAAACAAATGCTAACATAAAAAACATGTCAACTGAAAACAAAGAATTAAAATAGCAAGGAAGACATGATTGTACATACCGGTCCACGAATTAGTAGCTCCAACGTTGCTTTAAATTCATCAACTGAAAAACGTGGCATCACGTTCCTAGCATTGCTGAAATGAAAACAACATCCACACAAACAATCACAAAAAAGGTAAAATATTGATCATAAAGTTAGATTCACTCACTTGGAAGATTCATTTCCGTTTGGTTCTTGATTCGAAGGTCCGGCGCCGTCTCCTTCCTCCTCGTTACTACATGCCCGTTTCAGTCCCATCAAACACCAACAAATAGTAACTATATTTATCAACCAAAGCATTGTAACTATAAAGTGACAGCAGAGAATCTTATTTATAGAGAGAAAATGATTAGAAGAAGCTTATTTGTAACTTCCAAGTAATTTAGTACCTGAAATGTGTGTTTCTTCCTACATGGCGATGTGGTTTTGTCATATAATATAAAAAAGTGCTGTCCCTACCACCATATCCTTTTTCTTGTTTCTTTTTAGCACAAAATCTATATCTCTCCCCACATCACTTGTCATCAACATGACTTCTTAAATTTAAGATTTAATTAACAAAACACTTATACTCTAGCGGTACCAGGATACACGTCGTAAATAATGTCATTGAGAGTTTTAGTCATGACGGACATTGGTATTTAGCTATCTAAAAAGAAATATTGTTACTCACGTATCTTTACCACTTGTTTACCATTTGACTTAATCCCCAGTTAACCCGGCCGGGCGTATGAACGGTTGAAATTCCGTAACTAACACGGGTATAGGTGATGGCTCACAACGAAGTCAAAATGGCATTAAAAAAATTATTAGCATTTATAAACTCCATTTCATATTATTTTAACTATAAATATGATCTGAAATGAGGTAAATTGTTTGATTAAATGACCCCATAAACAACAAGTAAAAGAGGAATGGTCGTTATACAAGAGTAAGTCGGAAATAAACGCGTAAGTGGTCCATAGGACGTTAGGGTTTTACGAGGAAGGTTAGAGGAAGTTACAGAGACGCGTGAACACGAATTGTTGACTTTCAACATTTTCATTATTTTGGGTATTTTGTGAATTCATTTACCGTGTCTTTATACAATTCAATGAAGTCCTCTATATCCACGTATGCAAACCACATGAGGCTTCAATGATATTTACAAGTAAGAAAGTGATGAGTGATTCTAGCCTCGTACGGTCGACCGTGTATGATCAAATTTGTTCTTTTTTTTCTTTAACATGATCATAATTTTTAAAAGATTACTTTAAAACTAACGTAAGATAAATGTGTAAACAAGTCAATCTTCTTGTAATTTATTTAAGATCTCAAAAAGCAAATTTAAGCCAAGTTTAAACGAGTTTGAAAACTTATAAAGACTCGTTTGATAAATAACTTTGAGTTTTTAGTACAAGCTTAAACTCGAGTCAACTCACAAAGCTTAAACTCAAGTTACTTTTATTTAAATTATTAGGTTATTTTATAAAGGGGGAATTACACATGTTTTGATGTTTCCCTACGAAATTGCATAAATACTTATTTCTTCAAAATGTTAGTTTTGATGCATGATGTATAATGTTCTTCAAACATGATTTGGGAGACTATGTAATTTTGAAACTTTGTAGGGTCATATACGTAATAGTCTTTTTTTAATTTAACAACAATCTAACATTTTCTTAAACTACACTACATACATCTACATTTCTTCCTATTTAAACTTGTGACATCTTCAAAATTATGTTCTTAGAAATAAAACATTTTCTACTCAACCACTAACCCAATGGTATTTATAGTATTAAGTGTATATTTATATTAAAATAACCATTATATATTTAGTTACGATATATCATTTAAATGATATTTTATCTTTTATATTATGTTGATTAGGGGTCCATTCTTTTGAGAACCCAATATTTGGAAAGAACCAAGAGAACTCTCAATAACCAATCATATTTTTTTATTTTGTTTTTACTTAATTTTAATCATGAGAAACGGATAGGGACAATAAGGTAATTTTCAGAATCCATTTTCTGGCGGTAGAATTTGAAATTGAGTGAATCCATACTTCAATTTAGGCTTCGGTTGTTGATTGAATAGGTTACAAATACAATAAAAAACTTTTGCCGAGTACATCCAATTAAACCTCATAATCTTTTGAATACATTTTCCATGGCGGTTTGTTCCTTCAAGTTTGATATCGGTGCGAGTTCATATTAATGCGTCATGAAAATAGTCTCTATATGTGTATGAAAAAAAAGTGCATATATGCACATGTTCATGTGTGCATACATATTTTCATATCTGTATATAGGCATACTTTAATATGTGCATGATATTCATATTTGCATATAAAATCCAAAGAACTAATGCATACCCCTAAACCAATCGTACAAGGAGAACCAAAAATTGATAAAAACCTAGTTGATATATTCTATATAACAAAAAGTGCGTAAATGCTTTGGTTGTATATAAATGCATGTATGCACCTAATTTTATTTGATAAAAACCTAGTTGATACATTAGTTCATTGATTGGAACCAAAGCGTGTTGATCAATAACCTATATATCATCACCAGTAAGGATGAAATTCAACCCCTAAAGCCAACGTCGCGTGAAGCTCCTGTTGTACACAACCGTGTTCGATTGAAAGGGGTTTATACATGACAACGTTTTAACACAAGAACAGAATAAAATTGAAGCCACCATAACAAATCGATATCTAGTAACGTCGTAACGACCTTAATGACCTCAAAATTAACCTTCATTTGAAAAATCTGAGCTCTGTTTCTTGATTTGCTTCAATCCACATTTGATTTCATACTGCAATTACCTGACTTGTTGCAATGTACTATGGTAGAATAAAATAACATCAGAAAGTTAATCTTAAACATTAAATCAGCATCTCTTGAATGATATATGTTTTGCAATATAGCTGTGGCTGTCACATTATTCGCATGATATGAATTATTCCATTCGATCATGTATTCATCAGAAATCTTGCTTCCGGGCGTATTTATGAACACCTACTGCTTCTCCTTTCTGTTTATACATAATCAATGAACACATTTAGCATACAAAATATAACTACAATAAAAAAAACAAATTTGATTAAACAATTAAAAATATATCATATAGCATGTGTTATTGTGAATCATATGGAAGTCTATTCATAAAAAAATGAACAAATGAAGGGATTACTAACTAAATGTAAATGAAAGAAACTGTGTTATCCAAAAGTACCAAATTCATGTTCTATTATACAGCTATTTTTCTAGGGATTTGCTTAAAGAAACTAAAATTATATCCAATTTCATTAGAAAAATAGCTAGAAGCTGCATATAACTAATAATAAAAGATTAATCAATGCGTATCACATTCCAATTTCAGCATACAAAATCTTAAAATTCAAAATCAAACCTAATTAAACGACGACCATACTAGTTTATCAATGGCTACCAATAAACAGATTAATACATAATCCTAAAATCAGTGAAGTAAGATTAAAAGAAAACTTACGATTGAAGATTATATGGATCGATTAATATCTGAAAAACAATCGAATGAATAGAGCAACTGCATGTAGTGAAAGAACTAATTTGAAAGTCTCTTCAGAGAACGTGGAACAAAAAAACTGCAATTTAGTTTCAATTGATATCTTTGTTAAATTACAAATATACCGCCACGATATAAAAAACTGCATTTGAGTTTAAAAAATTAAAAAAATTATAATTAACACATGGACCAATAAAACTAGTTCTTTAAGTTCTTTCCAAATTCATAGTTCTCAAAAGAAGGCAACACATGTTGATTATGCCCTTAAATATTGGTCAATATAATAAATCCTAATCATGATTCTTCAATCTCAAAGATGATATTAGACATGTCTGGTTGCATGGCTTAGATTAAGAATATGAGAATGATCGATCACTCATATTAAATGGCTACGAGAAACTCATTGTATCGTCTATATTAAAAAAACATATGGAGAAAAATCGTAATAGCACCTTAACTAATCAAGATTCATGATTACTTATATTAAATAAATATATAGTGCCAATAATGTTATATCGCTAATGTTAATTCAAAATGATTTTTATACCATATTATGGGGGTGTTTGGTAGCCTCTTAATGGTTTAAAACCTCTGAACCGTTATATGATAAAAAAATGTTGAATGGTTAAGAGGTAGTAAAACCTCATTCTATTTATCATATTTTTAAAACTTATATTATAATAGATTTTTAAACCATTAAAATGTAAATTCAGAGGCTACCAAACAGCCCCTATACGTTATTTCTAATATTCTCCCAACCGGGCTAGTGATAAATCGTGATGAGTATACACAAAGTTTGGTCAAGTTTAACACTCATCAAGTTTCACATTGAAACAATAGTTAAGGATTACCGTCATCAAATTATAATCAATTTTCGCATTAAAGTAATAGTCGTACTAAAATCTCAATATAAAACACTTAATCATATAACCAATATGACTAAAATAAACCAATAGTGTATGATGCTAATTTATACAGATTAATCCATAGATTATTAATTGCATATATACGTTATTATAGATGATCGATAAACGTTCGAGATCATTTTATTAATTAGCTACGCACACTTAGATTTACGAAATTCACATAAATACTAAAAGTTTAAACCCGTTGTTGTTAATTACGAGCTCTTGAAAAGTATTAAATGGTAAATTCACAAAAAATTTAATGTAGTAATGCACTCAATACATCGATTATTTTCACTTCAAATCTTTAATGATTAGGATACGAAATTAACTTCTTTCAGATGAAACTCCTTATTCGATCCGGTTCATCATATATATAGTATATATATGTTTAAGTTTTTTATATAATAATTCTTTTTAATAATAATAATTTTTGAAATAATAAAAGAAAAAACAGGATTGCTCACGGGAACGGTGAGTCTGAAGGACATGGTCTCGTGTTGCCATTTCTGGTAACAATATCAAGTGGGCCATTTCTCCTTCCTTTTCTAGGGTTTTTTTCCTTATGATCATCCCTCTATTCAATTTTATTCACCTTCTTCACTTGCTTCCCTATTTTCTCCCCAATTTGCAGACTCACACATTTGCATCCTGATTTTGCCAACAATTTCAAGTAACTTTCTTACTCTATCAATGCTAATAAATTTCTCAAAATCGATTGATTGTTTCATGTTTAGAATGCTATGTATCGCTTCTTACGGCTCTTTTATATGATTTTAGCTGATTTCTTAACGAAATTGAAGAATGAATTGACCTACTGTTTATTTAATCCTGTTGGATTAATATGTTAGGTTCATGTGTCTGTATATGAATGTTTGTGTTTTTCAAAATGACATCGTTTATGTAGAGGAAATGTGTGATATTAGAGGATTTTTTTTTATCTCTGTAGAATGTTTATTTGTTTTCTGTTTTCTAAACCAGTGTTAATGCTGTCATTAGTAGAATATTTTTGGTAGGAAATTGTTGTGATAAGCATTTTCTGGTTTGGTGTCTCTGTTAGTGTTACACTGTTCAATTAAGATAATGCTGTCGCAATTTAAGGCTGGTTTCTTGATAGTTGATCTAGAGATGAAATATGGTTGTCAACAGTTTTATTCAAATAAATTAAGTTATTTTACAATTTAGTTGAATCGTAGGAAATTGGGCTGTGATCGTTGCACAAACAAGAGCATCTTTTTATAAGTTTTTTTTTTGTGTTATGTTTCTTGGAGTTTGCTCTAATATATGACACCTTAAGTCTTGCAGTTGAACTCATGGGCGTTGAGGGCAAGGCTCTCAAGTTATCCGGTGGTAGTATGCCACACCAAGAATGGTCCATATCTCTGCATGCATATTCTGATCTTACCAATGTTTCTCCATTGGTGTTCTTATATCTTTTGAAAGAATGTTACGTTTACGGTACAGTTCTTCATCCCATCTCTTAATTTTTGTAGTGAAATTTGGCTCTATGCATGGTTATTATACTTTTTATATGTATTCTAACTTATCACACTCTATTCGTTTAGAAGTTGCAACAAGTACTTGTTTTTGTTTTAAAAAAATACAACATTTTGTTTCAGCTAAGACTCCTTTGCAGTCACTTATTTGCTTATCAGCAATCACTACAAATATTGTTGAGATCAATTTTGTAAACAAGTTTTCTTAGAAATATTTTAGTAAGGGGTATCTTAGACATTGGATAACCAGTTAAAGATTTCTATTAAACTAAGAATGTCACACATGCCATTTGTGTAAAATGGAGTATAGATTTGAGCTTTCTAATTTGTTTTTTTATCACCAAATTACAGTCATGAATGAACATAGTCACAACCTCTTTTATTTTATTTTATCCTGTCTCAGTTTCTTGTAAAGGTGTTCACTATTAAGGTTTTTATATAAAACAGGAACATGTAAGGCAACTGCAAAGTTTTTTGCTCTCCAACATCAAGTCCATCAAGCCTTACACAATAAACCAAGGCCTGGGCCTGCTGTATTTGTGGCTCATTGTCTCTCTTTATTGCCTATATTTGAATCACATTGTGAAGGTTTTAGTCATTTAATGATTGCTGCTCTTCGTCGCCTTTTAAAAACGGGGACCACTATGGAAGAAGATTTACAGGAAGCAAAGTTTCTTACTTCCAAATTATTTGTAGTTGCTGTTCGTGGTACTAAAATTCATGATGACAGAATACTAGTGAAAATGCTTGAAGTTTTTGGCATTAGACTTGCAGATATCAATGAGGTTTTGTTTCACTCAGATATAAAGAAAGACAGCTTTGAGGATATTGCAAAATCCTTCATTGACCAGTTTATCTCGAAGCTTCTAGAATCCCAATCGTATATGACTGCTGTCACTCTTCTAGAGCATCTCTCAATCCGTCATTCCGAAGAGTCTTTTCTTCATGAAATGCTGGAAAAACAAGAGTATAGAGCTGCAGAAAAATGGGTGGCGTTTATGGGCAAACCAATGTTGTGTGCACTAATTCAGGGTTATGTAGATAGGAAGATGCTAAAACAAGCTTATGAGCTTATAAAGAAAAATAATCTGCGTGAAGAATTTCCTGAAGTATATCAAATGGGTAAAGAAAGGTAACGATGTTGTCTATAGATCCAAGTTATATTGTCTGAATCATCTTTTTATATATTAGATAATTAATCTATTTTTGATCTTTCACGTAATCAATGTATTCAGTCATATTTGCAGCTCACTTAAAAAGCTAGCAGAAAAAGGATGCTGGGACATAGCAGAGATGAGGGCCAAGTCTGATCGACAACTTCTTGAATATATGGTAGGCCGTAGGTGTCTTCAAGTATTTGACATTTTTTTTCTGATAATTTAGAATGTTATGCATGCAGTAGATGTTATATTATGAAGTTAAAATAGTGTTTTTTTTGTGCTCTAGGATTTTCAAGAATGATGTATTATACAGTTTTAGTTAAAAATCATTTGTTTTTCAGGTATATTTGGCAATGGAAGCTGGTTACTCAGAGAAAGTTGATGAACTGTGTAATAAATATTCACTCACAGGTTTCATAAAGGCTAAAGGTATTCTGGCTTTTATCTATGAAGTAAGATTGAAATAGTTAATATCAGAATGGAGAAAGGTTGGTTGGCGAAAAGAAAGTTAGTAAAGATGGAATTATGGGGTTGAAGTAAGTAGGTTGGGTTGAACTAGTGACATTGGTCTATGTTGGTTAAGAAATGCATTTTCGAGTGGAAGACAAATTATGATACAGTGCAAGAAAGGAGTTGAAAATGCTGGATGATTAACAAAAATTATAGTTGGTTAGAGTGGAGTAAGGCAACGTGTCGGAGACAATAAAGTCAACACAATTTAGAGATCAATTAGACTTTGGTTTTCATGTGTGGGTCTTATGACCAGTCTACTTTTTTTCTTTTTTGTTGTTTTCATCTATACTGTGGTTTCCTAGCTTCTGGCTGGTCTTTTAATATATTGTTCTCTGTTCAAAATTTTTTTTACCTTGGAACAAATTGCTCTTTTTATTGATGTTTTTTTTATGTATTACAGAAACTGATGCAGGCGTTCCACATATCCGGTATTTGCATCTTGATGAGTTGGCAATAGATGACATCGTTTGGGTTGATGAGCCCGTAGGTCTGCATGAAGCAACTTGCCATATTGAGGGATGCAAAGTCATTGGTCTTGATTGTGAATGGAAACCTAATTATGAGAAGGGCAGTAAAAACAACAAGGTATTTATGTTTCACCTATAAAAAAAGTTCTACTTTTATCTCTCCATTTTAACAAACCATATACTAAACTAAAATATATTTTTTAAATTTGTATATTTGTTCCTACTTCATAGTTGAAGACGTTTTTTCAGTTAAAGTGTATACTTCAAACAAGCTTATCAATCTTGATTAAGTCAAGCCATTATGTTACTTGATTATTTGAAAATAGCGATGCAGAACTATCACAAAAGTGAATTTAGTGTTTCTAGAGTACCACTTACCAATACTCTTATGTAGGGAAAAAAATATTACTTACATAGGTTGTCCATGTTACAGGTCTCTATCATGCAGATTGCTACTGAGAAGACGGTTTTCATCATTGACTTAATAAAGTTGTCCAATGAAGCTCCTATTGTTCTAGACAGCTGCCTCATCCGTATTTTTCATTCACCTCGAATTTTGAAACTTGGTATGATACTAATTTTACTTTCATGGCATTCATCCCTAGTTGGGGCTAGATTGGTGGGTTGGGTTACAACGTATTTGATTGACCTTCCAACGCTTTATTTATTAATGCTATATATGATTACAATTTTTTTAAATAATGATCTAAACATGTGAACACACATTTAGGAGGTTGTATGCTTTGTTAGTTCCATTTTCTGTGACTGGTAAAGAAGGCTGCGGGATCTCTATCCTTTGTATCTGTGAAACCCTATGCTATAATTATGCAACCTGTTTACTTTTTTCAGGTTATAATTTTCAGTGCGATATGAAACAACTGGCTCAATCTTATGAAGATTTTGATTGTTTTAAGCACTTTGAAATGCTACTGGATATTCAGAATGTATTCAAAGAGCCTCGTGGTGGCCTTTCGGGTTTGACAAAGGTAAATAGAATCATGTATGTGTATGAATGTAGTATGAAATGCATACTAAAATGTACTTTTTTCACTTCTTGTTCGTCTAAAAAAATAAAAAGGAAGTATTGGGTGTTGGCTTAAACAAGACAAGAAGAAACAGTAACTGGGAGGAACGCCCTTTATCCCGCAATCAGGTTTTTCTATTTCGTTTTTCAAACTCATGTTCATATTCTTCTCTTTTCTGTATATTAAAGTCAAACTAACACGTTTTACAATGAATATAAATACACTTGCAGTTAGAATATGCTGCTCTTGATGCTGCAGTTCTTATCCGCATATTCTGGCATGTTCGCAGCCAATCACAATCTACTGGCGTTTCAAATGAGAGTACCCAAATGGAATGGAAATCTCATATCGTATGTAAATGAACCCTCTTGTGCAAATTTTTATATAAAAATTCAGATGTTAAATATGATGAATAAAACTGTTTAGGTGGTTTTATGCATTAGTGTTTGACCCATTACATATAAATATAAACCCGAATCAACCATTTACAAGTATACAAATGGTGTTGTGTTCTGATAAAATAACAGAGGATGTGCCTTTTTATGTCAATGCAGATTTCTCATGGAGGTGACCCAACAAAGATAAAAAAGAAAGTGAAGAACCTGAAAGGATGTCATGTGGGAATCAGAGAATCTCATAAACCAAGTCAGAGTTAGGGTGAAAAAGGATAATTGTTTTAGAAAATGGCCAAAAAGAAAGTATTATTAGTCTAGAAATGGATATAAATATGTACATAACGTGATGTTTGAGTGATGTCAAGACTGGTTATGGTTAAGGTTAGTTTTACTGTAGTTTATCTTGCTTATCATCAAGTCCATACGCAGTGTAGACGGTCGTGGCTGATGTGAAACCCTGGTGTCGATGATTGTCTACCCATGGTGCGTTTTTGAGACAAATGTTTGTGGCTTATAGCGGTTAGTTGGCAGTCCATTTAAAAGGTATGAGCCAAACAGTCACTAAATGTGATGGTTACTGATTTGTAAGAAAAGGGCGTGTGAGTTAGTTAAATGGTTTCAAGGTTTAAATCCTAAGGCCGAGGGTTTTAGTCCAATGTGTCACTAAATGGACATTGTGTAGTTTAATTTTTCTATTATCATCTATATTCAATGTTTTGGAAACCAAATCATCCTTAAAATTTAATTTAAAAGTTAAAAAAATCCCTAGAAAATAAACCAATTTATTTTCTGGATTATCAGTCACTTTAAACGTCCCAAATCTATAAAGTATACTTTTAAGATATCTAGTAACTAGTATATAAATCTTCCTTTTTTGTTTTTATAAACCTATAATAATGAATCAAAAAAGTATAAATTCATATAGTCAAAAGATATTAATAACTTTTTCCAAATTTAATCTGTTATATATTGTTATCAATAAAGCAGATATCCTAGTAAACGAATAATTGCAATTAACATAAAGTCAATAAGAGACTAGCTCATTTGATATAGGTTTTGAACTCTTATGTGCGGGGTCATGGTATCTATAATTAATAAGGTGTAATTTAACTTAAAGAAACAGCGTAATAGCATCATAAAAATATTGTCTTGAAGAAGAACAAGCACAAAATAATTATCTTGATCAAGAACATCAAATAGTAATAGTAATGTAATTAATATAATTATAATAAGTATATACATAGGCTAATTGATTACATTTAAAATTAAAATTCCCCATCAATACAAACACAAATCCAGCATCCATGTTGTTACCTGGATGAAACAGGATTTAAAGCTCTTGCAAATCCATTCATGGCGCCATAACTTTTCGAACTAAACCCTAAGCATCCAAGCAACCCTTGCCTGTACGGCAGATACGTCTTCTTCCTCATCTCCTCCGCCTGTGCTCGATTCCGATTGTAATGCACTTCATGCGCCGATGCACTTCGTCCTGTTCTCCGTTTCCGATTATTCATTCCTACTCCGTTCACCGCCTTCTTCGCCGTCGCCGATCTACTTTCATCCTCTGTATTCACCGTCTTACAGCTCACCGCATCTAATGATTTCTTACCGGAGGAAGGAGAAAACGATAACGTAGACCAAAACTTATGGTTTCTGTTGCTATTGTTAGTGTTTCGTCCTTCGCTTTTGCTTCTGTACAATAATTCCTTCAAAAACACCCAACGTTTTGAGCTCCGGCCGACGGAGGATGATCGTGAAGACGCACCAGACGACGGCGTTTCGGTTTCATCTTCTGTTCTCTGTTTATCTTCTGCTTCAAGTTTCTCTTTGATTTCTGTTGCTTCTCTTCCGTCATTGATATCTTCGAGCCATTGAAATGCGGTATTGCTTCTTAACGGCGACATAGATCTAGCTTTTCTCCTTCGATCTCGCGGTTGAAAAACCCTAGCTCTGCTATACTTACGATCTACATCTTCACCGTCTTCGATTTCGTGTCCTGCAACTAACGGAGCTACATCAACCAGATCCTGAGGATGTTGAAGGTGAGATGAGAGTTTCATCGGCCGGATCTGGCCGTTGAAGAAGAGTTCATCGGCGGAGGTCATTGATTCAAACGGAGCTGGTTCAGCGGATAACTCAAACTCAAAGGATCCACCGGCGTCTTCTAGATGAGTAGAAGAAACGGAAGAGAAGTTATGGTGCATTGGACTCGTCGGAGCACTGTAGTAGAATCCTCCTCCGTGAGAAAGTGGTGGTTCATCGGCGGGACTCGACGGAGCACTGACGTACGGAGTAGTGGAAACGATGTTATGAACGTCGTCGGAGAATGTGAGAGGTTGTATGTCAGGTTTTATGGTTCCATTGTTGCTGCAGGTTTCTGTATCTGTATCCTCCATTGACAGAAACTGAGAGAGAGAGAGATTGGAGTTAGTAGGAAGGACGGTGATAGTGGTGGTGGAGTGTGATTTGAAGCGGCAGTAGGCTTGTTCTAGATGATGTGTGCTGCACTGCAAGTCAAGAGATGGATATTACTAGAAGAAAAAATGGAGGGAGGAGGTGAGATTAAAGGACAAGAGGATCCTATGTTGCAGATCTGAAAATTAAGGTGTGTTTACTTACTTTGCATTAAATTCGTATTTATTTAGCTATTAGCCTGTTATACTACATCAAATGAAGTCATCAACTTCTATAGATATGACAAAAAGGTATTTTGATGTATTATACATATCACATGTGTTCATGTTGTGTCAATGTGATGATGATGATACATCAATTGTGTTTTTTAGTATAAGAGCACCTAATTTGAACCTTTAAACTATTTAATAGTAAACACGCGCATGATATGGAGGAGCGATTCAATATGACCCCAAGACAAAGGGCAGTTCTTGCTTGTCTCAAAGGGGCTCATGCCCAGGATTTTTTAACTGTTGTGCCGATCGAAGGCTTAGGGCAACGGATGTCGGCAATTGAATACAGAGCCATCCTCAAATACCGGTTTATGATTCCCCTTTTCCCTTCAGATGAACCATGCCCCATTTGTAAAAAAGCATGTTTGGACAGTTTTGGTGAGCATGCGCTTCACTGTAAGGAACTGCCGGGATTTAAGTATCGTCATGACTGGGTTAGAGATGTCCTATATGATGTGCTTAGGCGTGCCGGGATCTCAGCCAAGAAGGAGGCACCTGTTAACTTTCTGACTGATCCGCGAGAGGGAAGATCTACCCTACGCCCTGCAGATGTTCTTGTATTTGGCTGGGCAGGGGGCAAACATGCGTGCGTCGACCTCACTGGAGTATCCCCATTGGTGGGGCTGAGAGATAGTGGTTTCGTTCCGAGACAAGCAGTTTTGAGGGCAGAATCTAAGAAGGTGGCTAAGCATGAGACAGCATGTTTAGAGAACCAGCACGTGTTCATTCCATTTGCCTTCGACACTTTTGGATCCCTAGCCCCCGAGGCGGTACGCTTTTTGGAGCGGGTGCAGAAGGTGGTCCACAGCGACTCGCAGAGCCCGAGAAACCAAGGATTTGTATTTAGTATAATAGGCTTTGCGATTCAAAAGGGGATAGCGGCGCAGCTTGTTGCTCGCTTACCCATTATCCGGATGTAGTTTGGTTTGTGATCTAATATAAAAGTTTTGTGTTTAAAAAAAAAAAAAATTTTAATGAGAAATGCTATATTATTTTTATTCCTTTCACTAATCTTGTGAGGCAACTTAACAATACCCTTTATCAATTAAAAATTAGTTGAATTTATTACATTAATTTTATTTAATTAAATACACATAAAAAATGACGAGCATGTTGTCGAGTTCTCCAACTCGTGAACCATCTCATTTGTCCAACGCCTAACTTACGAGAGCTCGTGAACTCGTCGGTGTGCTCCGAGTTACCTAAGTAAGAAACCTATATATACATAAACTTTAATTGTTGTTACTTACATAAAGTCACCGTTTCTTATTGTCAATTTCTTGTATAATGTAGGGGCGTTTCTCTTTTAATTAACAGTATGGTTGCCAATGTATTAATAACTAGGTAAAAAAACTTGAAGTATCATAACCATTTGTTTATATTGGTTTTTAGTATGCTAAAAAAACACAAATAAACATAGATAAAATGGATAAAGATCCAATCGCCTTTAATCATGGATTCTTGAACCTGAGCTTGCCACTGCAAATAATCAGTTTTCATTACGACCGATCAAAGATTTACTGAAGAGGTTATATATTTAAATTTAGATAATTAACTTCACGAGTATGAAAGATAAACACGATGAGGTGACGTGGCAACTGGCAACGGTTCACAAGTAAGTTAGTTCATGAAGATTAAGATAAAGAATAAGAGAGCATGTCAACATTTTTGAATGGGTCTTTAAAGATTAAGCATAAAACAGTTTCATGATCGCAACATTTATCTTCAACTTTGAACTCTCACTATTGATATTATAAGCTCAACTCCATTGCATCATTGATTGTAGCATGACAAATGTGTTCACAAGATAATCATTTAATCACAACTTATCTTTTAGTCCAAACAGGTTGGTACAACCAACCTTAAATGCATTATTGGTGATTGTACCATACAATAATAGTACTTAAACAGTTACACATATATATATAATAATATCTAGAGTATAATTACCCGCGGGTGAAAACATATGTAAAATCTTTTGGACGATTTTACCAACGGATTCCCATCATATTTCTTAAATGTGATAAAGTCTAATTAAGTAATTATACATATGATTTGGAATTTGGTTCAACAACAAATGCAATAAAGATTTAAATTTAGGAAAATCTAGGTTCAAATCTAAAGATATGATTTTACATAGCATGATTTAAGATTCATATCATATTTTTTCTTCCGGCCTATTGATTAACGAATCATTGACCCGGACCAATTTGACTCCTAAAAGAAATGTTAAGGTAAACCTTCATTATGGGGAGACCTGAAAGCGATGCTCTTAAGCACACATTAAGTGAGAGCAAGTCAATGCTTCAAACTCAATCATTACACTCATAGACGGATCCAATGAATGGTTAGGGGGAGGGTGGGCACCCACTGAAGTATAAATAGGCTTATGTAGTTTAGGTAAATATTCAATTTAATTTAAATAGGCACCCATGATTAATTTTAAAGGCACCTAAAAGCCCACTTAAAAACTATTTCAACAAATATGAAGCATAGGAAAATCCAAATCAAAATCCCCAAAATACTAAACTGGAAATTGAATGATATAAAGAAGAATATCAATGGACATACTCATACATCAAAATCCAAATCGCCAATCAAAGATCTTAATAAGGTTTGATTTGATTGTCGCTCTATGTTTGTATAATTATTTGATTTTTGTATAATTATCTGATTTAATATTAAGTGGTATGTGGAAACAATCTTCAATACTAAATTAAGATTGCAAGAAGTTCTAGGTTTGAGTTTGTTTAATAGACATTTATGCATTTAGTTTTCAGTTCAGTTTTTGTTTGCATTTCAACTTGATATGTAATAGTTTGTGAAAAGTTGAAAGATTAACTAATTTGAATCGGTGAAGATTTCTCGAATGATTGTGCAGTTTGTAGCATTGAAATAGAGGCATTTCAAAATATTACAAAAGAAGCTATAATATATCGTTTTTTTAAATAAAATCGTGTCGAGGGCAATTGTAATATGTATTTTGTTATATTAGGTTTGATGAAGCTTTTCATTTGCATTTCTTTATTTGGTTTCTTTAACCGTTTTTTTGGCACCCCTTCAATAGTTTTTCTGGATCCGTCACTGATTACACTTCATTTAAGTATGACTGTTTTTTCTTATTGTCAAACGTCGTTCTGAAAAAAACAATTATACATACTCTCTCAAACATAAATAATAAGAAAGAGATCCGTCAACTTAAATTAATATATTTTTAAAAGATAATTTTATTTAAAATTTAGAAATATAATATCTCAAACAAGACATAGAAGAAAACAGATGTTGAAAACTCTTAAGGAATCTAGATTAGATCAAATTCAGTTACACCAACTATTTACATTCGCTTCATGGTCATCACAAAACACTAACAAAAACTTACAAAACAAGCCCCACAGATTAATCGTTCAAGCCTATTCATTAAGAGAAGAAGAAAACAAAGCTGATTTTAATTTTCCGGGAAATTCCATTCATAACAGTCAACAAATCGAGGACGGGACAACAATGGAGATGAAACACACATTGGTTTTGAAAGGATTTGTTTGACTAGGTCTACCATGGGAGCAAGGAACAACGGTGGTACATGCGCGGTGATTGAATGATCTGAACCGAAATTTGAAGCTCAAGGAAGAGAAAGAGAGTGCGGTTGGGGTGGGTTTAAACAGGGGGTATTATTGTCACTTTATAAAAATTTAACGGATAAATTTAACGGGGTTAGTGTTCCGGGTGCAAATGGAGTTAAAATTGAAACATTAGGGGGCAGATTGCGGTTTTCAAACTAGAGAGACGCAAATCGCTGAAAATAACAAAACTCAAGGATGCAAAAGGCAATTTACTCTTAATTATATCATCCACTAATTCCACGACGTTTGACATCCTTACTTGTCCTAGCTAATTAGCTAAGATGAATATGTTACATTTATTTTACATCTTATTTGATCGTCATTTCGACATCGATCAATACCACATGACACAATTTGGTAAAAAGTTTTTTATATATTAATATAGAAATTTTAAAAGTTTATATAAATTAGGGAGCTTTTAAACCGACTTATTTTTTCACATACATCTTTCACGAAAAAACAAAGAAATTAAGTAGGGTTCTAATATTTTAACATCTCAATGAATAAAATGACAATATCTTATATGTGTTTAGGGCTAGCAATTTCTGATACGGATATGATAACACGATACGACACGGATTTAACATATTTCGTGTTTGACCTTAACATGTGTCGTGTCATTAATAGGTCAACATTATAAAGAAACGTTAACTATCGTGTCTTAACAGGTTAAAGATTTGTTAACACGATAAGTCACTTGTTAATATTTATTTAAAGTAAAGTTAGTGAAGAATGAATGTGGAAATGAACTTTGATGTAGATGAGTATAAAGATCAAAGACCCATATGGACTTTGATAGACTTTTAATCTTTTTTGCATATTATTATTATGGTTAAATACTATTTTTATGGAATTTTGTTATTATGTGGCTTAAGAATTGCCATGTTAAGTCATATTTAACATTTAAGACTTATGATTTTTTTTTATTTAAAAGAGTAAACTGTAATTTTGGTCCTTGTGTTTTGATATTATTAACAGTTTCAGTCTCACCTTAACAGTTTTGTCCTTGTGTTTTTATTTTCTAACAGAAGTGGTCCCGAACAGTAACTTCATCCAATTTTCGCTAAGTGTTCCTCACATACGGAGTAAAAATGTCATTTCTCCCACACTTTTTGACACGCGACTGAATAAAAATGTTAATCTAAACGGTGACATAGATAAAAGAGGGAGAGAAATGACATTTTTACCACTCAAATACGGGGCGCGTGTGAGAGACTAAACAAAAACCTAGATAAAGTTAGTGTTCGGGACCATTTATGCTAGAAATTAAAAACATAGGGACCAAAACTATTAAGATGAGACTAAAACTGTTAATGGTATCAAAACACAGGAACCAAAACTGCAGTTTACTCTATATAAAAATGGGTTTTTATCGTATGATATCGTGACTTATCGTGTGACATGCTTTTTATCGTGTTCGTGTTTAGAAAAAATGACCGATAAGTTATCGTGACGTGTTCGTGTTTAGCCTTATCATATTCGTGTCTTATCGTGTCATGTCTTACACGATATGCCAATCATATATGCGTCACCTTGATACATGTGACGTAAAACAACTTTGAAGCTGTCGTATCAGCCACTCATCCTATATGCCTAGGGGTGTCAATCGTGTCGGGTTGATAGGTTATTGGGTTAAAAGACCGCAGGTTAACAGGTTGAGTTATGCAACTTTAACCCGACTATATTCATATTCATATCAAAATTTTCAACCCTAACCGGATAGCATAAACCGATAATAGGACCACTTAGTGTATCATTCATTTTAAGGTTGCAAGGCTGTATGACTTGTATTACCAACACCATAAACTGACAATGGGTCAGATTACAAGACAGGAGGACTATACGTGTTAGATAAACCCTATACGATGAGAGGGAGTTGAAATAAAGTCATAAAGCCATAAAGCCATAAAGGTGTGTAAATAATGAACCTTATAATAAGAAAATTATAAATAAAAACTAAAAGAAAAACAATATCACATGGGAAATTCAGAGTGGCAGCCTTAGTGAAAATGTAACAGGGGAATTATTGGTTTTTATTTCCTTCAAAGATGGGTGAAAGAATCCCTGACAATCCCACGTTTCCTTCTCACCTCATTTTGTCTTTTTTAATTTCTACTTATCCCATACAAATATTTTACTTCAAAATATTTATATAGTACAATACAGTACGTTTATAGCTTCCAATATTCATATAGTCGAAACTTACTGCAGAAATTTGAGTTTGCATTTTAAGTTCAAAGCCCTCTACTTTTTTTTTCCACATATGTAACTCACTAAAAATTCAAACAAAATGTTCTTTAGGGGTGTTGTGTTCGTAAAATTCTCCCGAAACAAAATTGGAATTGAGAGTGGAAGAATTTCAACATTCCTAATATATCTCTAGAGTATATTACCGCAGATCAGAACATTCTTACTTTTCTTTTGACGATCACTAACTTTTCTAGACCACAAGATACATTGTGATTAACGATTACCATGTTACAATCAATGATGCAATGGATTAAACCTTAGAATTTTAATAACGAGAACTCAAAGTTCAAGATAAACGTTGTGACCTATCCAGTGTGATGTTTGAGGGTGAACTATTACTTGGATTTGCCATTCAAAAGGAAGTTACGGCGCAACTTATTACTCATTTACCTGCCACCCTATTGAAAATTCCAATGCATTATTTAAATGATAATTTATTGAGTAAATTGCAGTTTTGGTCCCTGTGTTTTGATACCATTAACAGTTTTAGTCCCACCTTAACAGTATTGGTCCCTGTGTTTTTATTTTCTAACAGTTTTGGTCCCTAACACTAACTCCATCCAATTTTCCGTTAAGTCTCTCACGCGCACCCCACATTTAAAGGGTAAAAATGTCAATTCTCCATCTCTTTTATCTAAGTCATCATGTAGGTTAACATTTTTATTAAGTCGTTTGTCAAAAATAGTGAGAGAAATGACATTTTTACTTCGCATGTGTGAGAGACTTAACGGAAAATTGGATGGAGTTAGTGTTCGGGACCAAAACTGTTAGAAAATAAAAACACAGGGACCAAAACTGTTAAGGTGGGACTAAAACTGTTAATGGTATCAAAACACAGGGACCAAAACTGCAGTTTACTCTAATTTATTCTACCTTCAAAAAAAATAATAATAAAATAAAAAAAATATCAGGATTTGATCCGGTGACCACTTGTCTAAAAGGTAACAGCCTCCACCAAGTGATATAGTCCCACAAAAAAATTTTATTACTTGTAACCCAAGTAAAACTATTACTATGAATTACAGTTGGGTCTTTCTAAGAGCAGTTACAATGCATGAGACCTATGGGGTAAGAATGTAAGATTGAAAATTGTCACATTTGTTGGTTGACAGATTGATGTTTAAATACAGATAAAAAGAGCCTGAAGATAGGTTAAATGGTCTCATACAGTCATACATGACAGTGACAGTGTCTTTAGACAGAAATTTTGTGGCGTCGCCAAAGAAATGGGTATCATACTGTCAGAGACGATTGCATAGCAAGAGTGTTTATGTTCGTCTCTAATAACTCTACTTCTCAAACAATACATATGGCAATAATCAAATTTGAAATGCAAAATAAAATAAACACTGCGTAAATAGCACCAAATGTATGCTTTCTGAGTTTCTGTAGACTCTATAGAAGTTTGAACAAAGTTTAGATTCTAACCATTACTGCTGGCACTACAATTAGCATGTTCAAAATGCAAAACAAAACAAAAAATAGACTCAACACGTGAAGATACTAGTGCATACCCCAAGCTGTGCGAAAACTAGGGAGACTACCTCAGAGAAGAGAGAGATTGAACCACCAATTAGTGTTGGGTCATCATGCAAAAGCAGATAAAATGTTCTTCTTGAGAGTGAACTCGTCAGCCTTTGAAGGGCTAATTGACTGCAGAAATATAGCAGCAAAACAATCAGGAATTTACACGTAAAAGATGCTTCATTTAAAGGTTGGAGATATGATTTTGATATTTGCTGTTGGTAGTATATGTAAGAGTATAAATACAGATGCAAGTATGTATGTATGTATATTTATAATAAAATAAAAAAACATATGCACTCATGAGTATACAAGTATAACGGTTTGACACAAAACAGAGCATGAACCTATCACGAACTAAACTATACAAACAAACCCCAAAATGTAACCGAAAGTTTAGAACACCAATAAATACTTTCAGGTTTTACATTTTTTATTGGAATGCAACCAAAATATACTAACCAAACCATATGTTAAAATTTATAATAATAATAAATACTGTATGCTACAGATTACAGAAAAACTTAAACATATATAATATGAAATTCGGGAAAAACAAAATAATTGGAGAATTTCAAAATATTGCAACAAGGAGCTACTCTTCAGAGAGATTTCAAGCGATTTAAAGTTTTAAACCCAAAGTTACCAACCCCAGTTACCTTACTTTAGAAAAAAAATTACAATAATCCCAATAAATACTTTTAACCATAAGAAGCAAGGAACTTGCAAAAAGTAGTAATCAGGTGTTGAATAATTGAGAAGAGACGTATCAATTTTACCTTAGCAAGCATACGTTCTAGACGATGGATCTCATTAGTAGCATAATCACCACCTTTGCTCAGACTACTCTTGGCGATTTTCACATATATCTTGCCATATCTAAGGTTCACATTGGAAACCAAGTGTTAAAAATGTGTTGACAGACTACAGAAAGAATAATCAAAAGCATTTATAAAAAGATAACCTAGCAGCAGAACCGGTGAGCTTTCCAACTTCCTCCTCAATCTTGGCATATGCTGCTTGCTTTTTATCAGCACCCGCGCTAACAAAATCCTTAACTAAGCTATCCAATTCCTTGAGTAAACCAGCCTGCATTGACCGAAAAATATTAGTTTGTAAAAAAATTGGTTAAAGCTCAGCGTCTAAGATATGGAACTAACGTTGGATGTGAGTTGCCCTTTGGCATCACGACTGGTACCAGACTTCTCATTAATAAATGTCACAAAGCTATCTATATCACGTCCGCCTTCATAGTCTTCACCATCTTTGTTGTTCTTTGGGAAAAATTTGATCGTTGGATAGCCGCTCACACCATACCTGCACCATCCAATTTTTACTGTAAGTTACAAAAGTTCATCAAAACAAACACCAGCTTTTGTGCTTAGTCATACAGCATAATCTACAAAGAGCCAGAGTTATTTTGTTACTTTTCTGCAAGATCTTTGTGATTGTCAGCATCAAGGTTGGCGATAACTACATCTTCCTCATTTTTGAATGCAGCTGCAAGACTTTCGTAAGTCTGTGACAAAGCAGAGATGATTAGTATACAGTTTTTGTACAATCAGGGTCCAGTAAAGGAATTAAGATTAAAAGCTCAGATGCATACAGGAGCAAGGCTCTTGCAATGCCCACACCTGTTACAGAAAACATAATTATAAAATGTAAGTCAGCAATAATCAATAAAATGTTCAGGGTGACGCTAAAGAGCTTCGATACTTTAGCTTATGAATACAGTGTGTTTATTTCATTATGATATTCAGAAATACAATAGAAAATAAAACTATAAAAGGATCATGCAGAACGTGAAAAATGTAACTAAAGCAAAACTGACTAACCAGGGTGCATAGAACTCGACCAACACATCCTTTGTGCCATCCAATACAACTTCATTAAAGTTGTCAGAACTTAGCACCACCACACTTGAGGGTACTGAAGCTATTTTCACACTGGTCCCTGAAAATGAAACAGTATCACAAATTTAAAAACAATTAACTTCAAATGCGTACCCAGAATACTACAAATGAAAATTTCACAGCTTTATTGCAAAACAGACACGGATAACATGTACAGTGGATATGTTATGGCTCATGATAGCTTGAAGCCTTGAAGTCAAGTAACAGAAACCAACAAAAGGAAGAAAATACAACCTGTGTATGTGTGCAATTGTATGTATGGAATATATAATACATGCATAAATCATTCTATTACAATATTCTTTATATATAAATACCATATACAGAATAAAAAAAAAGAGGGAGGGAAGAAATTCAGCAACAAATAGACTACTGTAACCCATACCTCCTTCTTGATTTACAAACTCAACAAGTGCTTCAGCTGTGCGTGCACCTTCATACCTATAGAAAGATTTGACGCTTATTTTAGTAAACTAAAGAAAAGGGCATCTAAATATATAAAACAGATAGAGAGTTTGATGCTTATTTTAGTAAAACTGAAGTAGGAAGGGTGTTCCACACACAACAGGGTCATACATGAGTAATACTTACTTTTTGGGTTCTAAAGATCCCTTAGGAAACCATTGGATAGTGGGATAACCAGAAACCCCATACTTAGTACAAACACTCTTATGCTCATCACAGTCCACCTGCCAACACAGACAACGTAAAGATACAAAAGAATTAGCATCACCAGCCATAAGAAGATAGACCATTTAGATTGAAAATCAATAAAAAACCATCAGGTTCCTAATGTTATCTAATTATGGTATCTGAGGCAGTTGAGATACAGAATAGTTTATCAGAAGTCTAAATGCAGCATAGTTAAAAGGGAGCAAACTGAGTACATCATAAACAGTGGAACTATTGAAGACAAGAAAGTAAAAGCCCGATCAAGGAAAAAAAACTATGTACCGTAAGCAAATGTCCATACTCCATACTGCAAAAAGAACTGAATTACTTTTTTCCCAGAAAACCCATATACATAATTGCCTGAGTGTACAGAATGAAATGTACATACTCAAAGCCCTCTGAGCATGATAGAGTTCAAAGTAAAAAACATTTGTACTGTTGTGGATGGATTACTTGGTTTACACAGTTTAACAAGCTGAGGAAGTCACTCTAGTGAAAACTCTGAGTGCGTTAGACGCTTTCAGACAAATCGAAGTTGAAAAAAATAAATCAATACGATACCAATGAGTGGTTTAAATATAACTAGTACTTTAAAATACCAATAGACATAAAATATCCAACTATTATACGATTTCTCAATTCAAAACAAGGAAAAAAAGCATTGAAATAGCAAAATCTGGTTGTTAGAAAATGAAAATCATGAAAAGGTTATCTTCCAAGGATATAGAAGAACTTCAAAATTTACCTTTCCGATCAAAACAGATTTGGCTTTTTTAAAGCTGTCACCAAGTTTTTCATATTCAGGAGCAAGCTTTTTACAGTGCCCACACCTGCCACATAAAACGATTTAAGTCCACCGTTACATATTATTCACATGTTACACATAACCAAGTAAGTTTCATTAAGGTGTTTAAGATTAGTGAGACCTCATAAACCTGTTCAATATAAAACACAATACACGTTACAAAAACTGCAGTACATTTAACTTATTACATAACTATATAGCCCTATATCAATACAACAGTTCATTTATAGCTTATGATATAAACTACCTAACCCTATTTCCTATGAAGTCAACTCTGATACTTTATATAACAAGGGGTATAACATCATAAGTTTGCGAAAAAAGCTTATGGTGAAACACAACAAACATAGCTACACTAGATCCATAATCATCACACAAACATATTAAAAATTACCTAACTGTTCTTTCTTGCTGGCCGGCACAATTACAATAATTTCATTCAAACATTCAAAAAGTCAAACTAGCTAATCTGTTAGCACAATAAAACACCTAACATGGATCAACGGCACTCAGATCACTCAAAGTAACACAGATCTAGATCGACCACATCGCAATCACTAAACCTCATAACTAGCATACGCTGATATGCAAAAAAACAGAAACCAGAACCCTCATCATCAAACACACTTCAAATAGCTATATAAACCCTACAAACAGAATCGCGCACCTAACTTACAACAACAAAATCAATAAAACAACAACGCTAGCATCTGAATCAGCGAAATCGCAATTTCACAGAAATAAACATTCAACTAATCAGATCCATAAAAACAATTTCTCATCATCAAACACACTTCAAAGAGCTCGAAAACAGAATCACAAACCTAATTTACAAAAATCAAAATCAGTCAAACAACGCCGCTAGCATCTGAATCAGCGCTATCGCAAATTCAACGGTGATAAACGATTCAACTAATCAGATCCAGAAAACAGTTAATAACAGAAGAAGATCAGTATGACTACCAAGGAGCGTAGAACTCGACGAGAGCGCCGCGATCTTGACCGACTTCCTTGTCGAAGTTTTCCTCAGTGAGGACGACGACATCGGCGATGGCCGGAGATATGAAGAAGATGATAGCTAGGGTTACTAAGGTGAAGCAGATCGATGATCTCGACATTTTTGTGTTTGTGTTTGTTGGATAGTTGATGAAATGAATCAATGAAATGAGGGTTTAGATGCGGTGGATTTAAAGTGAGCGTGTGTGTGAACGAGTCTGTTTTACGTTAAGGTTTTGGGATCCAGTTTTTGACTTTTTTATTTAGTCAATATCTTTGTATTTAAGAAAAAAATACACCGCTTCCAGATACGTATCTTTATATAATATAGCAAAACCAAAAAAGCTTATGTGGCACCATTTTAAAACTTCTGGCTTATGTGGCATCATTTGAGAGTTTACCTCATAATAATAATTTTTTTATTTAAAATATGTATATAAAATATATTATAATAAAGCTAATTATATTTTTGGTCCCCTAATATTTTGGAGAATTCTGAAAAATTTAAAAGTATTTATACTTTTAACCCTTTACTACAAGGGGTATACATGAGTCGGTTTATATTTGATAGGGTGTGAAAATGAAACTTATGGATAAAATTAATAATAATATACAATTAAAGACCTCAGTGTTTTATAAATATACATAACTTTTTTATATAGATTTTAATAAAAAAAATAAACTACACCATAAAACTGAGCATTTTATTCTCTTTAATTTGAGTATAATATTGCTATACTAAAAATTTAATTTTTAAAAAAATATTTCGTGTTCCGGTTTACCACGGTTTTGTTTCAAAACTTATTGGAACGTTCATGAATATCCTTAAAAGCATCACTTGAATGCTGTGTTCCCGAGCGTAGCGCGGGCACTAAACTAGTAAAAAATATGCTAAAAATAAAACAGAGATGTGAATAATTTTCCGTTCAAAAAAAGAATAAGTTTTAGTGAAAGACACATTAAGAAATCTAGAAAGATCGATCATATTTGAATAGATTTTGGTCCATAATAACATAAGAAAACTAATATACACATACTCATTGACCACACTAGATCAATATGTAATATTTTCTATTTTTCTCTCCTTTAAATAACCTATTTTTGGCTTTTACTACACAAACATAACCAACGCAATTTTAATACAACATATTAACATATGTCTTTGATACAAGAGTACATTTCACATTTGGTTGTTAAAGTTTCTTTCAAACAAACGTTTTAATCTAAACATTTTAATTTGACTTGGTTGGTCATTGTGATTTTATAATTGTTACGCGCAATCAAGTACGCTACTCTAAAGTTATCTTATTTTCCCGTTTACCATCCTTTATGTGTCTCCTTATGTGATTGGTAGTTTAGTTCTCTTTTATCATGCCTCTTATTGTTCTTCCAAAATCCTTTTAATGCTAATTAGTCAAAGTAACCACTTCCACTAATGAATTTACGTTATGCCAATATGATTGGTCTCGTTATGATGTTATCTGAATTGTTATGTTATGGCATTGGTTTTCCGTCTACTATAATATATATAAAAAACATAAAACAAAATATGTTTATTGAGTCAAGAGTTTCTCTAACTCTACTATTTTTATCCTAGGAGGTAAATGTAAGGTTTGTTTTCATCTCACCCTTTATACCCTCATTGTTAAGTGGTATTCACAATGTATGTTTGGATCAAAGTAACTACTAAGGTTTTCACTTTTAAGATCAATGATTCTTACTAATTCTTACTAGAACGATTTCACAAAACAAGTTGTACGATCAAAACCTTGATCGTTTAAAACGTTTGATGTTTTGGTGCTCACGCTTTGCTCAATTTCTTGATATATACATGTTAAGAAGTTCCGGCATCATCCATTTCAAACCAAACCCACACACTCCACTAATAAAATAAATACACATATCAATGTTCATCATTTTCTTCCAACCATCCTAAGAAGTAGAAACTAACCAAACTCACACCATTTTTAGTAAAAAAAAGTAATAAAAACACAGATTTTCATTAAAAATAAAAGTACATGAAACTGACTAAATAAAAAATTACGACGAACGAAAAAAAAGAAGCTACTTGTCGGTGTTAGTGTTGAAGTGTCTGTATCCGCTTCTTTTTTAGACACGACGCTACCAACGCAATAAAATGAAATTCTTTACTGTCGCTTGAAGATGCAATGAAATAATTGGTGACCGAAGACCAAAGAAACATTGTTGGATTTTTAAAAAGAGATAAATGAAATAAGTTGTATAGTAGAATAAATGAAAGACGTGTGGTTATTTTATTTTATTTTTTTGTTAAAATTGGATATTATAGGAAAATAAAAAAAAATATTTTTTTATTGAATACCCAACCCACCAACCCCACCCAAAATCCAGATGTTGGACCACAACCATTTTGCGGGTGTTGGTATCCAACAAACCCAACCATTCAAACCTAACCATCGTTGGCAACGATGTACCCACTAACCCACGGTGCCCTCCCATACCTACACCCACCCCTTCACCCTCACAATATATCACCAAAAGCTTACAGAAGGAAACTAGCACTAAAGTTGCGTATTTTTTGCATTCCACTTGTGGAAAAGGCTCACATGATGTTTAGGTTGAAGAGGGCTCAAGATGTTCATATTAAAGAAAGGCTATTTGATGTTCAAATTGAAAGAATGTTGTAGATCAACATGATGCACTTGAAGATGATGTACTTCGTCTCAACAATGTACTTCAAACGATATACTTCATGATGAAGGTGGAGATTGTGACATCCCGCAAGATGAAGAACACATGGTTTATGAACAACTAGTTAAAGATAATGTTTATGTAACGATAAAGCTATTGAATATGATATCCTAGAATATGAAGAAGACGATTCATATTTCTTGATGCGCACAAAGAATATGAAGAATGATTGAAATTGACTAGGAAGAACTTAAAGCATTTATGGACGATGACATTAATATGGATTAAGATGGAAGAACTTAAAGTATTTATGGACGATGACATTAATATGGATTAAGATGGTTTTGACAACCTTGGTGATGAAGATAACAATGAACTCCTTAAAAAGCAACAAGACAAACAAATCCAAGGTTAATTTATTATACAATCATTTAGATGGGTTAAGAAAATACAAGGTAAGTGAGTCTTTATTAATACATGACCAAGGGCTCAAGGCGTGATACATGCTGATGGTATAAAAGATGTGCATATAAGAAGTAAAAAAATAACTGGGATGTGATGTACGCATGCAAATGAATTAAATTGGAATGTTGTTCAAAATGCCATGGACGTTGGTTTATAGAGAAATAAGTGTATAAGATTTATCTATAAGACAACCGAAAAGAGTATATGCAAATGTAGTTGACCCTGTTAACGTATAAAATTTCTAATATATATCCGTATTCAAACTTATCTTAGGAGCATAAGACATTTGACTAGAAAACAACTCTTTTGCTTCAACAATATAGATCTATAAATATGAATCTTGATGTTAGTTTGTTACTACTTCTCGAAAAGCATAAGTTATTATAAAATAATCTTATTTAACCCTTAAATCTAAGGTTCTTTGGAGTAAATACACGTTACAATTTTATGTTTGTATAAAAGATAAGGGTGAGGTTATACTAGAAAGTTTTTTAAATTTACAAAGGTGTAGAACAATGATTAGGTGAACTTCAGCCGACCTCATTCCGGTGACACTGGAACCATCTTGTCGAACCTTTAAAAAACTAAACGTGATCGATCGAATTGACCATATCCCAAAGACTTTTTATTAGAACCTAACCTAAAAGATAAATCATGTAGTTTTTTTAACTTGGAAATTAAAAACCAACGACGATTCAGAAATTTCATAGCCCGTAGAAGTGTCATCGGGTTCGAGCTTCCTTGTTCCCGCATACGAATTAAAATTAGGGTTTAAGTTTAGCCCCAAATCGAATAACATTTTGAACGTGCCCTTTCAATCTCTTGCAAAGTAACCAGTATCCAGCTGAAATTCAAGTTTTTTCCGAATCATCTCGCACATATAATCTTTGATTTTGATTTTTCAAAACCCGATCGTTAACCCTAATATAACTTAAAGCCATGGCTCAGCCTAACAGCGTAAGCTCCTCCTTTCAACAGTTTGCCAATTTGTTGTTTCGATTTGTTAAACATAATAGTTTCAATTGCTGTATGTAGACTGCTGGAGTTGACAACACTTTCAGAAGGAAATTTGATCCAGAAGAATATTTACAACGCGCTCGTGAACGTGAAGAAAAGGTGCATATACTCATTGTTTTGTTTTCGATTTTCTTGGTTTTTATTTTGAATTTTATTGTTGAGTAATGTTTTATATTCATTTCAGGAGCTGGAAAAAAGTTCTAAATCTAAATGTAAGTAAAAAAGTTCAATTTCTATCAACTCATTAACTTTTGTCTTAAAAAGATTTCAGTTTACACATTAACTATATACGCATAATGTTTATGGGTATTTTAGAGTGACTGTTTTAACCATATTTAAGTATGTATGCATACACAAACTAGTTTTGATTGCTTGGATCTTCGAGAATATGAAATTGAACTTAAATTGCAGCAAAAGGACCACCAGTGCAAAGAAAACCCTTGAAGCATAGGGATTATGAAGTGGACCTTGACTCTCGCCTTGGGAAGACGCAGGTTAGTCAGTTAGTCTTTTGTTTCATAAATTTCTTTGTTGTTTATTGTGTTTTCGTGGGAGTTATGGCACTCGGGTTTTAATATGGGAAGTGATGAGTGATTTTGTGTTCTGTTTTCAATAGTAAGACGTCTTAACAGCCAAGTCCAAAATACCATCAGGTCTCCAACTTTGTCACTAGTTACTGTAATCATGATTTTTTGAAACGAGCATCCTATATGTAGAGTGCTTGAAAAATATAATGCAATGAATTCCAAGTGTGATAAATTTCAAAGTGTGCTTGGTTGTCTTGTTAATCTTATGTCTTCTGTCAGCAATATGCCAACATGAGACCCACCGTAGCTAGGGACCAAAAACTACAGAAAAGAAAACAACCAGTATGAAAAATAATGAATTGGCAGTCTGGCACCAGTAAGCTTAATGCAGTATGTGGCTTGATGTGCGAGAGTAGAATTATATCCCAATATGTAGGATTCGTTCATAACATCATATATTCAGTATTACTATTACCACTTAGATAAGGGTGCAAAAGAATGAACTCGCAGTCTCACACCAGTAAGCTTAATGCAATATCTGGTAACTAGTCCAATATTTGGGCTCTGAATGAAATGTTAAGTTAGAACAATTATAAGTTGCGAGAATTATTTAAAACATGAACCATGGAAGGGAAGTATGAAATGGCTGTTGCCTGTTTGCTACTTCACTGAGTTATAAAACTTTAACAAGAAATGTGTTCATGATTTACTTTTGCACTCCTGGCGAATGTAAGTTTGTGTTTACTTTTTTTGGCACAAATGCATATGTTCTCATGTTTATTTACATTTGTAGACACTCTACTTGCGCACCCACCCTGAAAGTTCACACAACTTCTTATTCGATTCTAAATGATGGTTATTGTTGCTTTTATTCTTGTTGAGATATATGAATGACATTATATTCTGACTCCATCCCTTTCTTCTTTGATAGGTTGTCACTCCAATTGCACCCCTTAGCCAGCAGGTATGTCTTTGTAGTCATGCTTATAAGTAACCTTTAAACCAATCTGTGAAAATGTGAGATTTGGCGCAACGCCTTTTCAAATAGTGCACTAAGTTTATATAGAATTAAGTTTCTTATAAACTACTAAAACATATAACATCTAAAGATAAACACACAATAATACATAATTAAAATTTCCCTCACAACTCGACTTAAAATGCTTTCACCATGCTGTTGTTGCCATTGAAATGCAAAACCAATTAAAAGTCAAAAGGACAAAACTTAACATCTTAAATAGTCTACAAAACCATAAGGAATCAGCCACGCCAATGATGTAGCCAAATAGTTCACATAACTTTAACAGCCAATCCCAAAGATTTGAAAATGGTTATAAAATTAAAAACTTTTTTAATTAGTAATCTGCATCCACAGGGACTAGTCCACATTCAACAATCATAATCAACAAGAATTCTAAGATCTTTTGCATCTTCCTTGTCATTAACCTGCACCATGATCCATTATAATCCAAAAAAAATGGAATTTTGTGTTTTCTTAGAATACATGCACCATCTTTATATATATTTTTAATTTATTTATACCTTAACTGATCACTAACGCAAATTGGAGCCTTAACTGCATTGAGCTTTAAAGAATATAGTTGTTCAAGATGCCATAGTCTTATGGGATTGCTTAGCAACACGTGGTTTCATTGTGCTGCCTATTAACTTTGTCAACATTTGGATTTGGAACATGCTTATTAATCACTTGCAGTAATCACTTCTTTCAATGCATTTTGAACAAGTGTTCTGTCTCTATACAATTCAAAGTAGAACAATAAATTTGAAGGAATTGCGTATTGCATCTTGGATCTAAGATGAATGCAGCAGCCACCAACAAATTACATTTCCTTGAATGCTTGTTAAGCATCCTACACTTTTTAAAAGTCATCTCTTTGATGTATTTATTCTCATTAAAACCAGTTCTACCCAAGATTCCTTAGTTTTCCAATTCTCAGCAAAAAAACAAAAACAAAATCATCATTTCATAAGTTGAATACATCCAATGTGCACATCTTATATCACTCGTGTACGATCTAGTCCTTTTTTCTTCACAGTTATACTAAGCTTATATAAAGAGAGTTCCTAGATGAACCGACATATGTGCTTTAAGGGGTCTTAAAGTCCCCTCTTTTTGAGAAGCTGACATATTTCCATGGTTGTAATGTTCGGTTGTGTGAAGAAAATGCTTTTGATGTCAGGTATTCTCAATAACATCCACTAAAATAAGGACCAACTGCACTTGGAAATTTTAATTAGAATCCATAAAACGTAGAGTAAGACAATTATATCATATGGTATGAGGTGATTTGATTTGAAGTCTACCGTATGATGAAAAGCACTAGACATGCTAAGAAATAAGAATGATATAATTGGGTTCTATGCAGGCTGGATACTTTTGCTCTGTTTGTGAATGTGTAGTGAAAGATTCTGCTAATTATTTGGACCATATCAATGGAAAGAAACGTATGTAATCACACTTATCTTATCATATCATAATTATTTGGTTTTCCTAAATATGATAATTTTTAATCTATTATTTGCCACAGATCAAAGAGCCTTGGGAATGTCTATGCGGGTAGAGCGGGCATCTCTTGAACAGGTAAGAACCATACTTTCTTTTAATAGCTGAATTTTCTAGCAAATAAGTGCAACTTAAGAACTGTCGGTCGAATTGTTATCTTTTTGATCTTTTCCACTAACTTATTCATTCCCCCTGAGAATAAACAGAGTCCCATTTGGGCACTGTAATCCCCCTTTAAAGAAACTCTATAAATTAATTGTTGTCCCATGCTTATTATTAGTGCTGTCTTGTTCATACATTCTTCATAATTTCACTCAGTTAAAGGCGTTCGTTCGATAAATAATCACTAGATTATTGAACATGTAGGGCCTTCAACTTCATTAGATAAACAATCAAGACCACATGTTTGAAGTACATATTTTCATTACAAAATGTAATCTTTTTTGACTTTTTTGCTTCTTTATGTGGGACAGGTTCAACAACGATTTGAAAACCTCAAGAAGCGAAAAGAGACAGGAACATTTACGGAGCAAGGTACAACCAGTTTGGAATAAATTGGATTGTGAATTTATAAAAGAATCTGGATAAGTAGTGTAGAATTAAACAAACCTGATCTGTCCCATATTGAAAATAACCCATTTTGCCACTTCTATAACTCTGTGTGTCTCTTATTGGTTTAACTTGTAATCATCCTCTTTGTTGCTTGTGTTAGACCTTGATGAGCGAATCTTGAAACAACAGCAAGAAGAAGAGGAAAGGAAGCGTCAAAAGCGGGAAAGGAAAAAAGAAAAGAAGGTTAGAGTATATTAGATCTACAGGATGTGAAATTGTGAATATGATCGAGTTGTATAGATTTTACTGTTTCGATGGCTTAGCCGTTTATAAAACTGTTACGTAGTCTGATTGACGTTGTGTATGCTTTTTGTTTTCTGAACAGAAAGAGAAGGCAGTAGAGGAGGAAGTTGAATTAGACCCAGATGTTGCAGCTATGATGGGTTTTGGAGGTTTTGGATCATCCAAAAAGTAAACAGACAATAGTTGTTTTTTGGTCTTGATCTTAATATGTAAAAACTGAAATAGGAATTTTCAAGTTTTTCTGTAAGTTCTAAATTCTACTCATCTTATGATCTTATCTTATTATGACAAAGCTGTTCGAGTTTTTAGCATTTGCTGTACTTTATTGTACAATATTAATAAAACTTGCAATATGATTTGCGCGTTGAGACACTGTGACATGACATTTGCAAGATGGTTCCTTGCTTTAACTAGTTTGTTGTAAAATAAAATGCATATGTGAACCATCTAAGAACTTGGTCGAATTTTGTACATTAAGCATCAATCGAGCATGTTGGCGCCACTGTTAGATCTCCTTACACTAAAATATGCACGCATGTCAAATCCAGAGTTTTTGTGATGCCACTGTGAACTGCATGATGCAATATTGAATGATTTCTAGCATTTCATAAAACTTAGGTTGAATGTATTCATAGTATCCGTTGGATGTTTGTAGGGTTTAGCTTTAAATGTTGTTTTGAAGAAAAAACCTTTCATGAGACATATACACACGTGTTTCCAGTTTTTTTTATCAACTCGTATGCATGAGTTGAGTTAATCACTCGAGGTCATTGCATTCACTTTAGTACAACGGTTTTTTTGTTCAACTGTCGTACGGGTGAATTCATACCACCTGGGTTTAAACGGGTAAAACGAGACAAATCTATGTTAGAATAATTCCAAGTGTAAAGGGTCTTAAAGTGAGTGGTTAATAAGTGTAGGGGTAATATTTGACAATGTGTCATAATTGTTTTGTTTGTCTGTTATTAGATCGTTAACAGTTGGTTAGAGAAGATCTATATAATGGTGTATCGTTGTAATCACATTCATTCACTCAATAAGAAACACAATTCGTTCTTCATACAATTCATTTTTTTCTTCTTCTAATTCTGGTAACCAAGCTTCATCTGGTATCAGAGCTTGTGTTAAAGAAGAAGATTAACCTCTGTTCTTGACTCAAAGGACTGATTCAAGCAATTAACCGGCAACAATCGAAACAGATCCAACGGACTGGATCGTGATTCGAAGTTTGGAACTCCATATCGCAGGAAAAGAACGACAATGGCTGGAAGAGGAGGTGGAGGCGAAGGTCAGCCTCAACCCCAACCTCAAGTAATCACAATCAGAGATGGTGGATCAATTCCTCTGCAATGCCCGATGCTCACGCCAACAAACTATACGATCTGGTTACTAAGATTGAAGGTAATATTTGGGGTTCATGGTCTCTGGGAGGTCATTGAATCTGAAGCAGGAGCAGTGATCGACAGTAAAAAGAATAATCAGGCGATCGCATACCTGTATCAGGCTATGCCTGAAGACCTTGTTCTCCAGATATCTAACTTGACCACTGCAAAAGAAATATGGCAGTCCTTGAAGACCAGATTTGTAGGTGCGGAACGAGTCAAGAAAGCTCGATTGATTACATTAAAAAATGAGTTTGATGCCCTCTCTATGAAGGATGGAGAATCAATCGATACATTCGCTGGAAAATTGAGCTCAATTGCTTCAAGATCTAGTGATCTAGGTTCTCCAATTGAAGAATCTATATTGGTCAGGAAACTGCTAGACTCAGTTCCAGATAAGTTCATTCAAATCGTGGCCTCAATTGAACAATTTATTGATCTTGACACCATGTTATTACCTGAAGCAATTGGTAGGTTAAAAGCATTCGAAGAGAGAACTATGATAAAATTGAAAAACAGTCAGGCAAAGGATGACCAGCTGTTGTTATCATACTCAGAATGGCAGGCAAGATCAAGAGATAATAGGCAGCATGATTCAAGATCAAGGGGGGGCAGATCTGGCAGGGGAAGAGGAAGATCCAACTACAGAGGCAAAAGTACAGATAGAGACCTTTATGGAAAGGCTGCCCAAACAAAACACCACAATGACCAAAAGGGCAAGGATAAGTCCAGAATTAAGTGTTTCAAGTGTGAAGTCTATGGTCATTATGCTTCAGAATGCCCACAAAAGGCCAAAGATCAGGAGTCAAACCTATCACAAACTGTTGAAGACGAACCAGCTTTATTAATGACCATTGTGGAAGGGAATCAAAAGGAAATGGTGTTTTTGAACGAGTCTAAAGTAAACCCCTCTAAATTTGATGCTGATGACAAGGATGAGCATGAATGGTATTTAGATAATGGTGCCTCCAACCATATGACAGGGATCAAAGCTTCATTCTCTGCTCTAAATACTAATGTGGGGGGTAGAATCAGATTTGGTGATGGCTCTACTGTCACAATAGAAGGAAGGGGATCCATTGTGTTACAGTGTAAAAATGGTGAGCAAAGGGTGTTGACCGATGTGTATTACATACCACAATTAAAGAGCAACATCCTAAGTCTAGGTCAGGCTACAGAAGGAGGGTGCCTTGTTCAGATGAAGGATGATAAATTGTGGTTATATGAAAGGGATGGCAAACTCTTAATGAAGGTTCAAAGGTCTGCAAATAGACTATACAAGATTGCACTAAAGATAGGAATGCCATCCAGCTTTCTAGCCAAACAAGAGGATGAATCTTGGATATGGCATGCTAGATTGGGGCATGTAAACTTTGATGCCATGAAAGAAATGGGTATCAAAGGTATGGTTAGAGGACTTCCCATTACATCAAATCCAAAGCAAGTATGTGAAGCTTGTTTGGCTGGAAAACAAACAAGACTGTCTTTTCCTCAGTCTACCTACAAATCAGGTAATCCCCTTGATCTTATCTCTGTAGACTTATGTGGCCCTATCTTGCCTGCGACCCCATCAGGCAACAAGTACTTTATGCTCTTAGTGGATGATTGTACACGGTATATGTGGGTACATATGCTGAAAACTAAGGATAAAGCCTTAGAGTGTTTTAAGATCTTTAAAGCACAGGTGGAAAAGGAGTTTGGAAGACCAATAAAAACCTTAAGGTCTGATAGAGGAGGGGAGTTTACTTCCCTGGAGTTTACTAAATTCTGTGAAAAGGAGGGCATAGCAAGACAACTAACAACTCCATACACCCCACAGCATAATGGAACAGTTGAAAGAAGAAACAGAACTGTAATGAACATGACCAGAAGCTTATTGAAGCAAATGGATGTGCCTCAAGATTTCTGGGCAGAAGGGGTAAGACATTCTGTACACATACTAAACAGATTGACTACAAAAGCATTGAAAGATAGTACACCCTATGAAATGTTGAAGAAAAGAAAGCCTACTGTGGAGTTCTTGAAGGTCTTTGGGTGTGTTGGCCATGTCAAACCAGCCAAGCCCCATTTGAAGAAATTGGATGATAGAAGTAGTGCCATGGTGTATCTTGGTGCTGCAGCTGGGTCTAAAGGCTGCAGAATGTATGATCCTAGGTCAAAAGATGTTGTAATTGCCAGGGATGTTCACTTTGAAGAGGACAGAAAATGGGATTGGTCTGGCTATTTAGCTGATGGAAGTGATAGCTCTTCAGAATGGACTGAATTCTATGTACAAACTGATTTGGTACAGGAGGTTGATAGCAATGGGGGAAGAGATCATGCTGATACCTCTAACTCATCTAGGGGTGGATCTGGTATTGAAACAGGTGGTTCCTCAATTCCTACACCTGGCCAGACAAATAATCTAAGAAGATCAACCAGAAACTCAGTTTTACCTACCAGATTACAGGATTTTGTGGTTGAAGAGAGACTTAGACAAAGAACAGTGGAACATGAGGAATGTGGTCATGTTGAACTGTTGTTGGCTCAGGAAGGACTTCCTCAGAACTATAGTGAAGCTATTGCAGATAAAGATTGGAAGGCAGCAATGGACAGAGAAATGCATGCCATAGAGAGGAATAAAACTTGGGTACTTGTTGATCCACCACCACTGGTAAAGCCTATTGGGTTAAAGTGGCTCTTTAAGGTGAAACCTGATGCAACAAGCAGTGATAACAGGCACAAAGCCAGATTAGTAGCAAAGGGCTATGTTCAACAATATGGGGTAGACTTTGAAGAAACCTTTGCTCCAGTTGCAAGAATAGAAACTATAAGGTTGATCTTAGCCTTAGCAGCAAAAATGAAATGAAAGGTTTATCATCTTGATGTGACTGCTGCATTCTTACATGGAACCTTAAAGGAGGAGGTTTATGTTGATCAACCTCAGGGCTATGAAGTCAAAGGGTCTGAGCATAAAGTCTACAGACTTGTGAAAGCACTTTATGGATTAAAACAAGCCCCTAGAGCTTGGAATGAAAAACTAGATGAAGTTTTAAAGGAGTTGGGGTTTGAAAAATGCCAAAGGGAAGCAGCAGTGTATGTTAGAACCAAAACAGATTCCTTGCTAATTGTGTGTGTATATGTGGATGACCTGCTTGTATCAGGAAGCAGTGAAATTGAAGTGGATGAGTTCAAGTGTCAAATGAAGAACAATTTTGAGATGAAAGATTTGGGGTTGCTTTCTTATTATCTGGGTATAGAGGTTGAGCAAAGTAATGGTGAAATCTCAATAAAGCAAGCCACATATGCAGAAAAACTTCTTAAGTTAGCTGGCATGCAAGACTGTAATGAAGTTCAAATTCCAATGGAACCAGGGTTGAAATTGGGAAAGATTAAAGAAGGAGAATATGCAGATCCGGCTGAATATAGGAAGTATATTGGGTCACTGCGATATCTAACTCATTCCAGGCCAGACTTGATGTATCCAGTGGGTTACTTGAGTAGGTTTATGCAGAAACCTATGATTGTGCATATGAAGGCTGTCAAACAGATTATCAGATATGTGAAAGGAACAAAGCATTTTGGTGTAAAGTACAGGTGTGATGATGGAAGTGGGCTGATTGGGTTCAGTGATAGTGATTATTCAAATTGTGATGGAGATGGTAAGAACACTACAGGTCATGTGTTTTACTTTAACAATGCACCTGTTACTTGGTGTTCACAGAAGCAGTCCACAGTTGCTTTATCTAGTTGCGAAGCAGAGTTTATAGCAGCAACATCAGCTGCTTGTCAAGCGTTATGGTTACATGGGCTACTTGAAGAAATCACCAATGAATGTCAAAAGATACCAGAGATTAAAGTGGATAACCAATCAGCGTTGGCATTGATGAAGAACCCAGTCTTTCATGGAAGGTCAAAGCATTTTGAGACAAAATACTATTTTATCAGGGATTGTGTAAGAAAGAATCAGCTACAAGTAGATTTTGTCAGCAGTAAAAGGCAGAAGGCTGATATGCTTACTAAAGCATTGCCTAAAATGAAATTTGCAGAAATGAGGATGTTAATTGGAGTGGAAGATCTGCAGTAAAGTGGTTTGGAATTAGAGGGGAGTATGTTAGAATAATTCCAAGTGTAAAGGGTCTTAAAGTGAGTGGTTAATAAGTGTAGGGGTAATATTTGACAATGTGTCATAATTGTTTTGTTTGTCTGTTATTAGATCGTTAACAGTTGGTTAGAGAAGATCTATATAATGGTGTATCGTTGTAATCACATTCATTCACTCAATAAGAAACACAATTCGTTCTTCATACAATTCATTTTTTTCTTCTTCTAATTCTGGTAACCAAGCTTCAATCTATACTTGGGCCATCATGTCTGTTTTGATATTAGAAAAGTTTTTTTTAGATCTAGAGTTTGTTATATGTCTAGAACAACATGCTTTTAGAAGACTCAAAACATATCAAGACAAAACAAAAGAAGAAACATGTTCTATGACGGGTTTTGGAACGAAAATACACTACCGATTGTATAATTTTAACTATGTAAAGTTTAAACCTCATAAAAAGTTCATAAGTCCAAAAATTATACAACTTAAACAAACTAAACAAAATCTAATATGACCGATTATATAATTTTAACGTTGTAAAGTTTAAACTTCATAAAAAATTCATAAGTTTAAAAGTTATATGTTGTTACAAGTTAAACAAATTTATACATTTATAATCAAAGATAATATACATTTATATATTAAAAAAATTATATGTTATTACAAGTTAAACAAAGTTATGCATTTACAATGTACATTTGTATATTCCAGAATCCAGACAACCTGCATTCAAGACAACCCATGGTTATAGTTATACATTCGTATATTCAAGATAACCTGTGACTGTATGGCTCTAGACATTTTTGGTACTTTAAACTTCATGATTGTATTTCACTCATCTTCGGGTAAACTCACTACATAGATGCTTTCAGCAGTTATCCGTTCCACACTTGACTATCGAACGTTTACAATAGGCACGATAACTACTACACTAGAGGTGTGTCCTTCCCAGTCCTCTCATACTAGAGAAAGGTCCTCTCAATTCTCTAACACCCACATTGAATATGGATTGAATTGTCTCACAACGTTCTGAACCCAGCTCACCTTCCACACCCTTGAAACATACTACACTCTCATACTAGAGAAAGGTCCTCTCAATTCTCCAGCGCCCACACCGAGTATGGACCGAATTGTCTCACAACGTTCTAAACCCAGCTCACGTTCTGCACCCTTAAAACATACTACAACCCTAGGTGGTGAAGAGCCGACATCAAGGTGCCAAAACCTACCCATCAATGTGAGCTCTTAGGGAAGATAATCTTGTTATCTTTAGAGTAACTTTTATCCGTCGCACTAACATTAAAATCACATATAAATATTTACATAACTACTAAAGAGGAAGGTCAGTTATTGGGTTTTGTCTTATTTTAGATTTAAGTAGTGTATATATACAATTAGTTTGTGTAGTTGTGAACAAAAGTGGGTTTAGACAGATTGGTGTAGTGTTTGTAGTTGGGTTTACAAGGTCCTAGGTTCGAAACTCCCTGCTCTCATTATTTTTAACTTTTGCTTTCAACATTGATTTACACTTTTGTTTTTCATTTTTTAAAATGCTTTATAAACCTACATAAGTTATTTGTTGATTTTAATCTCCAACTTTGACTAAGTATCATTTTTGCATCTGATGACTTAACCAGTTTACGTCACCGGGTTTTGACTTGGTTATCATTCTAAGCTATAAGTTTGAATATTTCTCCGTCATTTTGTATACCATAACGTACGAGACATGGATTTTTTTATCAATGTATGTGATGAAGTCACATACACGAGACCCGACCGCATGACCCGGCCGCTGCATCGCGCGGCCTGGTCTTACATCTAGTTTTATAAAAAGTAGAGTTAATAACATCTAAACTTATATTAAACGTAAAAGAAAGTTAATCAATTTAATTGTGAAGAGCAATTCAAAAGTGACTTTAAAATCAACTTTTAAACTATTTTTTTATTACTTTTATTAAAAGGGTAAAACAGTTTTTTTAAGTACATTTGAGCTTAGTCTCTCCCCTTAAACCCTCATTTGTTAAGAGGCTAAAAAAGTTAAAGGCCATTTGAGCTTAATTTTGATAGCTTTTTAATATCACTTACATGTTTATCTCTTAATGATCATTTAGAGGCTTACTTTTTAATGGTTTAAAAAGTCTGAATCATTAAGTGATAAAAAAATACTGAATAGTTAAGAGGTATGTTTTGAATGGTAAAACCTCACCTAATTCATTATATATTTAAAACTTATCTTAGATTTTTAAACCATTAAGAGATAGATTCTTACTAATTATTCAAAGGTTATTCAGATGCTATCAAACAGCCCCTTAGCAACTCTTCCCTTAAACCCGACTTGATGTTGTTAACCAAAGATACAGCTATGAAGATCCCATGGGTATCCCGAGCTATCACTCAACTTTCGTTGTAAAGAACAATTTTCACCGGTTTAAGTATTAGAATACCATTTTTATACGGTTTAAAGTATATAGAAATACCCCTGAAAAAATTTATGATATCTTTGAACGAAAATTCTCATAGAACACCCCTGATATTTTGTGATATTTTGTTCTGGATCTATCAGAACTATCACCCCTTGAAACCTTAAGCTTTAACCATAGCTAACCGACCCCCCTCCCCCCTCCTAAACATTAAGGGACGGTCCCTGTCAAGATACAACAGAGGCCTTTTCTTGTAGGCTCCGATGTATGTTTCGGTCGCAATTATTTTTCAACATCATTTTAATGGCGACTGATTTGTGACAAAAAATTGTCGCAAAAAAATATTATTTCTTGGAGTGGTTTTAGGCACCAATCTAATAAATCGTCGCAAAAAAATATTATTTCTTGTAGTGGTTTTAGGCAACAATCTCCTGAGGACCCATGCACATACTTGAATAAACCATGTATGTCCTTAAACAAAAATATGGCAAAAGATTTGTCGATCATGCTTACAAACTCTCTCCAAATCCGCGTCTAAAGAAACGATCTTCACTTCACAAAACCATTAACATAAAACTCGTTACATTAGTTCTACAACATATATATACAAACGTACGTACGTCTGTTAACAGACAAAACAAAACACTGGCAAAGCGTTATTAAAACAAGCATGCATATATCATATATATCTCCTAATATATATAGTACGTGTAGGTAGCTATCCAGTTCCAGTGACACCAGGATCCGGCTTGTCACGGCGACCTTGTTGTTGAGCTTCCACCGTGGCGGAAACCGCATCCCCGAAAACCGGACCGCCACGGCCGGCGCAATCATCGACCTTATCTTGTATTTTATCTATCTGCACCTTACCCTCGTCTTCTTTCGAGTGAATGTCCATTTTACTCTGGTTCTCTCCTCCGGCGACTGAATGGTATGTCGTCGCCGTTCTGCTTCCCGGCGGCAATGTTCCTTGAGCCCCTGACATTTTAATTCTAATTCTACGTTCTTCTTATGTTTACCTGTTTATTTGCTTCTGACGTTTTATTTGTCATGAAATTTATAGCTACAAAGTGTAAAGGATAGACTTTGTTGAGTATGAAACCTCAACCGCCACGTGGAACCACATGGCAAGATTATAGTACACGTGGTTGACCTTTATGAGTAGTCTTACTAGTTCATCATCTTAGGCCTCATAGATAAATTTTTGTTTTTTATCGATGGAATTTGAGTGGAGTGGTAACGGTAATATTTTCAGAATCGGATCAGATAGTGAATCGGTCGTTTTATTGATTTACTGGTTAAACCGGTCGGACCGGTTGGATCGGTATTGAACCATATAAATAATAAATAATTATATATATTTTTCTAAAGTATTAATATAACTTAAAATATAAGTCATATACTCAGAAACAACTTTTTAAGTTCTAAACTTTAACACAGAAACAATATTATCTAAAGTTTAAAGGTTAAACCTTAACCAAACTTAATTCAAATAAAAAATATCATAAATTTAACCAAATAAAGTCAAATTTAAAAAAAAATTAATTTTCCGAACCGGTCCGAACAGGCCGAATCCCGGTTCAACCGGTCGATCCTTTGTACTAAAAACGAACCTATACGGTTCGGCCCGGGCCACCCCCCGAATCCCGGTTCGACCGGCCGAACAGATCCGAACCTGAAAACATTGGGTAACGGTCTAAAGCTTAACTCTCACAAGCCTTAATTTTTTATGATACATGTCAACGATCCAGCTAATGCTAGTGAGTCAAACATATTTTACCAATAGGCGAGGGTTCGATCCTCGATAACGGTTGCGTAGGATTTTCTCTATGAGCGTCATGCCAAGTTAGATGCACCAAGCGGGCTCGGTTAAGATAACGTATGTGGTTGCCTGAATTGGTTTAAAGACACATGTGAACACGAGTTACGTTCGTCACAATTCATAAAGTCGTCGTTCAATAAGAAAAGATAAATTTTTGTTTTCCAAAAATATAGATTTTAAGGGTCGAGCACGCAACCCAAAAGTTTCATATATTGCTATTGCTATTGCTATTCTTTCTTAAGACGACTTTATTAGTAAATCTATATTATCAATCATTGACGATGATAACTATGTCAAAACTATTTTCTAGTAAGTTAATGAGATATGACTTTTTTATATCGATTGGTTTTAACATATGTTAGAGTGTTAGAATTATACTAAACATGTGCTTAATTTTGAGTCTCATAAGCCAGTCTAGTTTTAAGAACAATGACGACAATTTCTTTTTAGTAAATCAACTTTGTTAAGCAATCTAAAAACAATAGAAATAAACCAAGTGGCTATTTCATGTTTGCGTAGAAACCTAACCTGTAGTAACTAAAGATCAAACGGTTAAATCAAGAACTATTGTTTCTGAAATCCAATAGGCACTCATTTCACCAACCACAAGGTACAAATCATTATTATAATTATTGTTATGAATCATGAATAGAGTTTACAAATTCTCAGCAGCAGCCATTCAAATCCAAAATCATATAGTGTAAATAATATGATTTAAAACATGTATGTTATATGTTTAGTGCTTCACTGCTTGAGGGAAATATCCCTTGCTGCTAACAAAAGTCAAAATTGTTTTGATTACACTAGTAGCTTTATAATTCATCTCACCTAAGTTGAAGCTGAATACTGCATTACTAAACTTCTTTGCTTAACAAGTTCGTGAAGATCTTGAACAATTTTGAAAACCGAATCAGGTCTTGCTAACCTCATTGCGTTTTGTGACATGGCTTTGAGCTCATGTGCTTTTGGACCAAACCATTGTCCAACAATATTTGCAATCTCTTTTGGTGACTTCGAAAATTTTCCACATCCATTTTCTACCACATATGGCACATTTCCAACTTCCTGCAGAATGATTAATAAATCTTCAATTTCAACATTAGAAATAGTTTCTGTAACCCATTTGACCCAAATTGACTTATTTGTGGGTAAAGGGGTTAATGTTGTGACCTTAATGGATAAAGGTTGTTTCTTGAAAAAAGATATAGGAGGTTTTACACATTCAAATACATTTCAGATGATTCAACATGTTTGACCTTTTTTAACTTGACCCATTTTGACCTGTTAGAGTTAAAACGTAATGGGTTGATATTGCCACTTCTGGATAAAGGCTGGTTATACTTCTATTATTGTTAATACTCGATAAGTAAAGATGGAAACACTAGCATGCAAAACATAAACTTTTATGACAAAATTACCTGCCCAGCAATGTAATCGTTCAGAATTATGGGGAGTCCTCGGATCATGGCTTCTGCAATGGTTCCTGGACCAGCCTACCAGACATAAATAGTCATCTAAATAAGTATTCATTCGAAAATGTGATGTTTGACTTTCAAGAGTCAACTAAGTTATATATTAACTCAAAATCAGCAAGAATCATTTTGTTAGTGTACAAAGAATCACTAAGTTTAAATCTTTCAAGAATCAAAAGTGAACTGCTTCTTTCCGAAAAACGAGAAGAAAAGAAGGAAGATTACCTTTGTAATAATACAATCACAAGCACCCATGCATTCTTCCATCTTAGTGACAAACCCCTTCACCTGAAATTAATTAATTTTGTGCTATAATCACTTATCTACTAATATAATCAAGATTTATTTAGCAAAAAAACCAGCTTTAAGAATAATAAATAACCCATTGAATGAGCAGTTTGGTTCAGTCCAAAAAGTCAAAGGACAAGTAAACAATGCTAAACATAAAGATATTGAACGATGATGATAGCCATTGTTATAAATACTCACCAGAACAGGAATCTTCCACTCAGCTGAAAGCAATTTATTGGCAAGCTTTTTGTTGTGCCCACAAATTACAAGTACTTGCCCGACTGGTTCACCAAGATTTTCATCATATAATGCATTCCCAAGAGCCTTAGCTGTCGCCTCGATGGGCCCCATTCCCTCCCCGCCACCCATTAGTAACACAGCAGGGAGATCCTCATCCAAACCAAGCTCCTTCCTCAATTCAACCTATGCAAATACATGCAATCATTAGTTTGACCTAAAAGGTCAAAGCATGGCCTGTTTTGAAGGGGTGTTTGTGCCTCAATTTCAAAATTTAAGAAACCTCAAATGCAGTTTAGTTATTCTTAAGTTTATTTCGTTAATGTTTCATTTGGTTAGTTTTGACTTTGTAAGACATACAAAGAGACTTTCTATTATGTTTATTGATTCTTGATTCTTGATATTATGTTTGATCCAGCCAAAAAGAGTAAAAGAATTACAGTAGTTTCAAGATTTTAAAGAAAGAGCAAGGATTTAAACTCAAGCTGTGAATTACGGTCGAGATTTTATAATTTAACTAATTAGGAATATTTACATTTGAGTAATATTTTATGTCTAATGGGTCAAACCAGTGAATCAAAATAATATGTATATGAAACGAGTCAAATTGGAGTAAAAATGTTGAAAGTCACCCAAACTTTATATTCTGCATAGAACATTTTGTTCAAAAAATAGATTAACATAAAGTAATATATTTTTGTAATCATGTTTGAAGTCATCACCCAACCCACCATGAGCCCTCCAACTGTTTCTAATACAGATACCAACCTTGGGACGAACGGGCTTAACAAAAGAGGGTCGAACAGGAAGGCCATAAACTTTTATCTGAGAAGATTGAAGACCAGCTTTTAAGGCCCGTTTTGACACTTCTTCCGTGGGGCAATAGCATCTTGTTACAAGCTTATGAAACCTATCAATCACATACACAGACAAAAATCAGCACAATCTTGGTACTCAAAGCAGTGTGGTAAGTAAAATCTTTGAGGTGCTAAACAAACCATGTTGGATGGCAAGTGCTCAAATCTGTAACGACTGTAGTAAACACAATCTTGTCTAAAAGACCCTTTGACCTCAAGATTCGAAGTGGTACGTGTTGCATTAAAGGATGTACGCTAATGATAATATCGGGCTGGTACTTCATTAGACCTTTTTCAACCTCTCTGTCACCATACACATAGATGATACACACATTAGTCATCAAAATCAACATACTAACTGGTTAGGATTAAAACAAACATACCCAGTTACAAATTGTGGTTAGAATAGTTATGATGATAATTATTAAACCATGGACATACAAGGTATCTAGATAATAGTATGGTATCAAAACATCTAGACCAAAAAACAACAAAAGGTAATTAATTTAAAATCTTTACCGGGCTATAAATGTTGAGGTTGCAGCAAAATTTGATTGATGAACCAAACGAGGAGCAGAAGCGTAATATGTCATCCTCCATAAAGATCCATGTTTAACCAAAAAGTTATAACTTCTTGGCAATTGATTAAATGGCCATGGAGTATGATCTGTCCATAGATCAGTTACAAACACCTGAAAACACACATTCAAATTTCAATCAAATTTTAGACTGATCATCATACCAATTCAAATAAGAATTCAATCAAATTTCAATCTGATCTTCAAACCAATTCCAAGAAAAATTCAATCAAATTTCAATCTGATCATATCAACTTAAAGAAGAATTTAATGAAATTTCAATCTCATCATACCAATTTAAGAAAAAAAAAAAAGATTCAAGAAACCAACCTCATATTCATCACCAAACTTCTCATTAAAAGCCCATTTAATAGCTTCAGCAGAAGCTCTATGACCACCACCAGTATCACTCATCAAAATCAACACCTTTTTCTTACCATTCGACTCGAAACCGCTCAACGACACCATCCCATCCTCCAAATCACCACCATTTTGTTCTCCTAACCCACTATCACTCCCAGGATTAACCTTAACCGACTCGAACCCAAGCGGGATCCTCTCACAATGAAACTTAACAAACTTATTAAACTCATTAAACAGCTTATTAACACTAGACCCACCTCTACTTCCTGAACTCAATGAACCCACAATCTTAAACTGTTTCTTTCTTCTCCCACCAGCCCTAAAACCCCCAATTGTTTTTCTATCGTATTGAACAAAATTAGAGAGAATTGAAGGACACCCATCTAAATTCAAACGATTAGCTGTAGAATTAAATGCAAAAGTGCTCAACTTGGAGACAAATTTGAACGCATTATTGGGTTCTTTAGTTGCGGACGATGATGAAGATGATGACTGCATAGCTATTTTTCGCACGATTATTGGTGATCAAGTCATATGGGTGTTGTTGTTTTTGAAAGATTAAGAATTTGATGGGTGAAATTGATGAAATTTTCAAGTGGGGTGGAGTGAATTGACAGGTGAAATGAGGAAATTGGTGGGGAAATATGAAGATGTGTTTGTGGCCACAAAGGTTGGAGTTAGGATTTAGAAATTGAAGTAATATTCGATGGAATTTAAATAGTAGCCAGAGCCAGAGCCAGAGCCAGAGCCAGAGGATGTTGATGTTGGAATGTACGTAGAATGAAAGAAAGAGTTGATGATGACCCAATCACAAACTGGTGTTAATTTGTGTTTTACACTTCTTATTTTACACGAATAAACCAAAACCCTATTACTAAATAAACCGATTCTGATATACTATCCAAAATGTAAATATCGCTTCATGCCTCGTAAAATCTCAGGCATGTTTATATAGAAAGACTTAGATCGGATGAGAAAATATATTTCATCGTGGACTTGATATGAGGTTGTCTTCCTCCTTTTCATGGTCTCAAGTTACTTCCTCGCATATAGTGTACGCTTTTTAATCTTGTAAAAACAGCGGCTCAACTGATAAGTAATACCCAGGAACCCGTAAACCATAAGAAAAACAAAGTAAAAAACAAAATCTCGAAGCAACTTCAACAAGTTTTACATTTGTGGTTCGGAAACTTTCATATTATCACAAACAACTTAGTATTACATCGAAACATAAATAAAAATAAACTCCTTCTAACGCTATATTCTTTGAATATCTAAAAAACAACATATCTTAAAATTTGTAAGGGAGAAAATAAAATTTTATAAATATATTAAAATCTGAGTGGGTAAAAAAACATGTGGAAGAATATATGTTTTGAGTTTGAAGTGTTCTTAAAGGTGAGGGGCCATGCAAAACTTTAAAAATTCAACAAGAGGTTTGTACAATTGCTTAAACCAGTTGTAAAGTTTGGTTTGACGAAATGAACAGTGCTTCACCGACCTAAAAAAATATATATATAACAGGCGTAAAAAACCATATAATCGTAACATGTTATATCCTTATATATATACAAATGAATGAAAGCAATGGGGTAGTTTTTCCTGTCAAATGTAGCATTAAATCTAAGTCCTTTTGCTAGGTTTCTTGCAATAAAATTTTCTTCTGATTGTATGTTCTTTGCCAAGTAAAGCCTAATGATTATTAATTGAGGGGTGTCCAATGTTTACCAAAAAGTTGAAGCACAACATGAGAGTCAATGTAACAAGCACGTGATAAATCAATTTTTTATAAGTGGGAAATTATGAATGAAACTTTAATCATAACAAACGTGTTGGTCAACAAAATTACTCCATTTTATCATTTTGTAACCTAACTTTTAATTGTCAAATTAAAACACACTTCTTTAGACGGTGCACCATTAATTGTACAATTTCTATTTTGCGAATTTTATGTCATTTCGTTGTCTAACCGTCCACACCAATACGGCAATACCTATGGTGAATATATGTGTACTTTTATGAAGTTAATATATAAAAACATTCCAAACGATAAGATATACAGCACATGAAAGCATTTAAAGTGTATTACACATAAGAAAACAAAACGGATCAACAAAGGAGGGTCATGCTTGGCCATATAGGCACGACACTATTAGGCACATACCAGACACTGCAACACGATCAAGGTGATGGGGCAAGATGGGTTGGGGTGTAGCATGTATCATGCCAACGATAGAGAGAGTTGTGTGTGTGTTTTTTTTTAAAATATGTTTTTCAATCACATCCACCACTAAAGGGTGATCATCACTCATTTTATGTGACGCATACTTTTTTAATCACTTTTTATCTCTACACAACACATAATTTTATATAACAACTTTTAAGATTATAAGATTATGCTGTAAAACTTCTAATGATGAAAACGCTAAAGAATAATTGAAAAATTAGAAGTTTAGGAACAATAAAGAAGCAACGAATTTAGCATGGTTCATTTAACAAATATGATGGGTTACGTTTAAATCATTTTATTATTTTAGACCCGGGCACAACAAACAACTTATAAGTACAATGATATGTTTATAGTCACATTAAGGGCCCAAAATTCCATATTGGTGAAGACTGAAGACCATAGTTCTAGTAATATTTGACAGTGTCATACTGTCGATGCGAAAGCGTCGTCGATTTATTCTTTAGTGTAAAACACCATTGCCGTTCACTATTATAGATACTATTAAAGTTAGTCGGTAGGTTTTGGTTTGAAAGATTATAAAGCTTACACTTGCGAAGTGCCAGCATTGTCTTAGCAAAAATGTAGGAAATTAACGCGTTTGAGTGAACTTTTGTTGATAACAAATTATCAGTTCATTCATAATTTCATATTAAGAGAGAGTTTGGGAAAGGAAAATCAAAAAACAAATTCTCAAAATACACTTGCTCTCAATTTCATATAATAATACATTTGTAATAGAAATACAAGTATAATCTTAAAGTTGAAAGTAATACAGTTCTGAAACCCCTCAAATGATCACCTTTGTTTGTACTTGATAGTTCCTGAAATATTATTGAGAAATGAGAACCCGTTACCCGTGCAAAGCACTTTTTGTGATTATTTCTTGTATAGTATTATGATATGAGTAAATCATTTACTCCCGTATATTATTAAACAAAAATGTTTGATTACCTCTTTATTCATAAAAATATTTGATTTTTGGCAAGTCTCTTGTCAAACCAAACCACATATGATCTATAATTACATGTGTATTTAGCTTGTTAAGACTTACTTTCTAACGACATGTTAGCATTTAGTATTGAAATATTACTATCTGAATTTAAACCCAACCCAAAACTTTCCAGAAGAAATAAGATTAAAGAGGCAAAACCTCACCACTCGTTTTATCTTCGACTCTAACCTTTTAAACTAACAATTGTTAAAGCATAAAGCACCAAACACTGATGATACTTTGTCAATCAAATGCATCTAAAATTCAAATTTCTTTTGCATATTCTTATGTTAAAGTTTATTTTATTTATTACCACAGCTCTTCATCTACTTTGAACACTTAAACATACATGTTATTTCTCTTTTAACATAATTAAGAAACAACAATCACCAAATCAGCAACAAAAAACCACACACAAACACACAACTTCAAGTTTTCAACCACAATTCTCGATTCAAACAATCAATCGATTATTCATACCTTCACAAACACAAATCTAATTATTTTAACCAGCAAGAGAACCAACAATCGGATACTTAGCTTCAAATTTCTTCTCCCAATCATCAAGCACACCGATCTCCTTCTCAGTAAGTCCATCAAGCGATCCGATCACATCTTCTTCGTTCTTACTCATCTTCGCTAAAGCTCTGCTGGCATCTTTTCCGGCGAACATGGCGTAAGAGCCACCGGGACCGTAGAATGATTTACCGGTGGTGACATCGAAGATTCGTCCCTTGACGGCGATGTATATCGGATTTGAAGGATTTGTGCCGTCGTATTGCTTCAATTGATCGAGTGTTAGCTCCATTTTTATTTATGGGTTGCTTTGATTGTAGAAGTGAGGAAGAGATAATGAGATTTAGGTCAAATTGGGGAGGTAACATTCGCTTTTGTGGGCACACAAGTTTTTTAGATTATCAGATAAAAAGTTTAACGTGTGATCCAGAAATTATTTCAGAATTAATTATTATTTATAAAATTATTACTTAAGAGAGGAGATAAAATGTGTGTTAGGTGGTAACAAGTTTTTTTAACAGAAACATGCAGCACTCACAAGCCATTTGCATCATGAATATTTTAATAATTATCTTACGAGAATTATTACGAGAATTATAAGAGAACTCATCTTATATAAGAGTATCTGTTAGTCAACTTGTAAAGCCTATTTTTTTTTTATCCAGGTAAGATGTGAATCCAATACATTTTTATTTATGAAGTTTTAAATAGCTGCTTTTAACCATTTAAATTAAAGATCATTGAAAAGTGTTGAATCACTCATCAAAATACACATGAAATGAAAATTGAGAAAATTCAGACTGAACATTATTTTTCTCTTTCATTTTAATAACCCCTAAAACATGTTATTGTGGACGCTCTTGGTATATAATTTTTTGTTTTTGTTTTTTAAGAAAGATATATTGGTTGTGTAGTTCTTGAGGATGAATGGTAAAAAAAGTGATGTAAGCGGGGAGGGGGAGGAGCTATAACAAAATAATTCGACCTTAGTAGCACATCAATCTTGAACGAATTACACGTTAATAAAAATAAGTTATAGTTTTTAGCTCTATCATGTACAAGTAGTATAGATTTATGAGTATATTTGGATCTTAGAACGAGCGTGAGTTCACCGTGGAGAAAGAGAAAAACAAAAAACAACTAGCAAGCAAAGAGTTGATATTTGAAAAATCCGTATAAAGCATTTTTACTAGGTCTTTAAACTCATACTTAATTGATTAGTTATGTTTTTTTTAGAAAAAAGGTACCACAAACAAACATTATAAGCTACTAATGTTGCCTTTTACAATTAGAATTGGTCTTAGAAAACAACCTATACACGTTATTAACCTATCATAGGACGATTGGTACGTGCAGTTTGCATTCATAGTAACAAGGTACAATATGAGACAACATGGACAACATATTCATGCTTACCTAACCAACCCTCTCTAATACTCTAGTCTTAAGACGAAAAGAACCCAACCTTTACGGGAGATGTCATAAATTCCTGTAGCTATGACGAAACATGTTAAATATGTCGTGCTCTCGCCTTTTGACAAGGTGGTGGCCACTCAATTTGATGCATTTTAGCGACTTCATGAAACATATTCTCATAGGTTTCAAAACCTATGAAAATGTGTCTAAAGATAAGATGAACCGATGAACACAAGCACTAAACTGATCATGTGCGTCAACTTTTTATCAGTTTGTCATAATCATGAGCGCTCTCACATTTTAATTGTCAATACACTCAGTAAGAACAAAAAATGGTGATATTATGGATTTTTTGTACACGTTATAATACAATGTAAGTCTTGGTTTAAAATGTTAACTTCAACCGTTTAAGTATGATTGGTGTTATCTACTTATCTCAAACAGCTACTAATGGCAACCAACAGTAAGCAACACAAGATTTAAACAACCTGGACAAACCAAGTAATAGTTTTTAAAACGGTAAGAAGTATCGAGTTTCATAGGCGCACAAGATTAGTAAATAAAGATAGTAGCATACTCGAAGACATGTTGAATTTAAACTACAACTATTAGACAGTATAAATTCTGCTCATTTTTCATAGATTGAAATATCTGCGGTCACTTAATTGTAATAGTCAACCATTAACAAAGACCTACTACTACTCTATCCCAAAGAACACGAAAAATCCATACCTCCGGTAACAAGTCAGCAATGCCCAGCCAAATCTCCTGACATCTGCATTGCAGTCGCACCCAAGTTCATAAGATGATGCTTCAAAACTCAACTGGTGACAAAAATGATACCCGATAATCTTCAGAAACGTGCATAAAATCACCCGCTTTGATTACTTTTCTTGTTTCTGAACTTTTCCTTAAGCAATGCAAATTGCTTTTTGCATTGGTTAACTGTTTTCCCAGGAACAGCAGCAGCAACGCGCTCCCAACGCTGGTTGGTTTCTTTGGGGAATGTCTTTAAAGCTTGAACCAAAGCAGTTTCCTGCACAGCAGACCATACATCCTGGTCTGAACTTGACCCAACTGGTTCCACTTTATCTGTGTCTTGGCTTGGTTTGGGTGGAACCATATTGGGTTGGGTGGGTGTAGGTGTAGGTGTAGATGTAGAAGAAACGCCGACGACTTCCTCCCTGGTAGTAAGTGGAGATGCAATTGTAACCGTAGGTTTTCTTTTTTCAAGAAACGAATCAAAAGCTTTAGCTGAATCAGGTTTTTGTAAAAGTACGGTTTTTGTTGCTTTAAGAATCTCTTCCACTGAACGCCCAGTTCCTATGTACTCAGATATCACCTCCCATCTTCTAGATGTTCCTTTAGGATACTTCACAATTCCTTTCCTCAAAAGCTCAATCTCTTCTTTCCCCCAAGGTTTCTCCTTTTTCTCAAAAGTGCTTTTAGAAACACTTCCATTGACTTTTACAGATCCATTTTGTTGACTGTTTTTAGTCGCGTGATCTTTCTCAACATGGTCAGAGCTAATTGCCTGCTTTAGAAGCTCTGCTTGACTTTGACTGTCCCCTTCTTTTCCTTCCATATTGTCACATAATTTTCTTAATTGTAGCATATCAAGTGACATACACAAGTTTTCCACATCATCCTGACTAAGATTTAGCAGCTTACTGGACACTACCGAGGTTGAAACAGTTCGAAGACGAGTTCGTTCTTTTCGCAACAATTTCTTTTCTTTTTCTTTAATTTTCTTTTGACTTGAAGCTGCTTCAGCTGCTTGTCTATCCTCCTCTTCTTTCTTACGCCTATTTTCTTCTGCAATTCTTGCAGCTTCTTCCTCTTGTAGTCTCTTTGCCATATACTTGGCTTCTTTTTTCTTTTGTTTCTCTGCTTTAAGAGTTTCCTTTCTCCTTAAAATCCTCGGGTCTCGTTTATAAGCATTGTCTACAAGAGATCGAATCCTTACGTGTTCTTCTTTTCTTGCTTTTTCTGAAAGCTTTGCATTTTGTCTTTCCATCCACCTTTTATGGTCACGTGATTCAGCTTGTTCAAGATCATACTCATCTTCATGTGGAAATTCTCTCCAACTTTTAAAACTAAACCAAAAATCATAAAACGCATCGACTTCTTTAAGTGGAGTATTGTCATCTCCAAATGACGGAATCGGTTGACTAACTGACCACCGCCCGTTTCTCATAAAAGCCGGTCCAAACACCTTGTAAAAGTCTTGTGGGGAGCAATCAGTAGGAATCTCATCATCAAACTCATCTGTTGAGTCATAAATCCTTCTCCTTGTTGGATCCATTAAAAGTTCATATGCTTCTTGAATGGCTTTAAAACGGCTTTCGATTTCATCTTTTTTTGCTTGTTTAGCAGCTTCAGTTTCTTCCCCGAGAAGAAGAGCCGCCTGTTTATCAGGATGATGCTTTAGCGCGGTTTCACGGTAACTTTTTCTAATTTGCTCCTCAGTGGCAAGATACCTTAAATGACCCAAACCCAATAAAGCATAATGATCTTGTTGGGCCGCCTTGTCACCAGATTTCTTTTTACCTTTGCTGCTATATGAATCAGATGATTGCATATACTCATTTTCTTTGTCTTTAGGTGAACTTTCATCATCATTGGTTACAGTTTCTTCCTCATAATAGCCACGAAGCTTAAGTGCAACATCATGAAAAGAGTGGCCAGCAGGTTCAAAATTTGAAGCCTTTATTGGAAGACAGTTTGAGGATAGATAAATTGCTTCTCCATTTACAAGCTCGTTTGAATAAGTAATAAGACGAATGGTCCCACAAGACGTCATATTTATCTCAATTCAAGCATCCAAAGCTTTAAGCTAACATTGAAGCAAAAAGAGCAGATGTTAGTAGGGATTTAAAAACTATTAAGCACATGAGAGAAAAAAACTTCCATTTACAAGCATCTAAAGCTTTAAGGTAACATTTAGACAAGAAGAACAAAAAACATCATCAAAACCGAACAGACAACATAACAACAAGATTCTACCCATGATTAGTACACTAAGCTGAGACTTAAAGACATTTAATCACATAGCATAGAATGAACATTTTTTTAATGAACAAAAATTTATTGAAAAAAAATAACAAAACTGATTCACACAACTCAAATCATGAACTGCAACATGTTAACAACTATGCCCCAGCTACATTTGCTAGTGAGCCTTATGCTGCAGGTCAATATGCAACAAAAAAGTTTACCACATAACTAAGCACAAGGTAACCTTCTTTGGAGCAGAAAAAAGTAAATCTTTTAAGTTGCAACTACAAAGGTATGAATTTTAACTTAGATATTGAGCAATAAGCAATGAGAACGACACTGGTTCAATCACCATAATCAATATCTACAACCACAAATAAATATTTCAAGCCACACAACAGTAATCACCATATGCCATTGAATATACTCATTTAAATGTGAGAAGACACAACATTGTATAGCTGCAAGATCACATAGTTCGAGAAATTTATACAAGCATCCATCTAAACATCAAACGGAAACCTTACAAAACAAAAACACAACCGCAGACAGTTGTGTTAGTAGCAATAAACAACACTCCCGGAACAAATCGTTTCAAAAACTAGCACATATCAGCTCGATTCAACAAAATTACAAAATACCAGTTATCCGATGTAGGAATGTTTTCGTTACCTGATGGACGCAGTGAATAAGATGCGACGCCGGTGAATAGACCGATCGATCTATCGATTAGATTATAAGAGATGATGAAGATGATCGAGATTGAGCAAGAACGATTGATGATGATTATACAAGATTGATGGAGAGGCGCAGAGAGATTGAAGATGAAGATGTGTGGGTTTAGGGTTAATAGGGTATGGGACTATGGGCTGTAACAGGCCTCTAAAATTATAAGTCTCTTTTAACTTACGTGAACATTTTGAGTTTTTTTTTAATACTTAAGCTTTTTAATGTTTGCCCCTTGAACTATGACTTGTATGTAGTTGAGTCCTTCAACAATAACTTTGACAATTTGGTCTCTAAAATGTAGGAGTAAGCGAATCGACTAAGTTTTGAAGAATCATGTCAATTCAGGTTAACTCCATGACTCTTTATAGCCCAGATATGTCATACCTAAAACAAGATTTCAACCGTTAATTGTTAGTTTGACGCTCGATAATAGTGTCACCCCGTCTTAGAAGGAGTCGGCTAGCTTGTGAAATTTCTTCTTGCATATGCATCTGTTAATGACAACAAGATGTTTAACCCTTGTGAGATTTGAATTTGTGACCCTTAAGGTCACAGAGCTCTTCATCACATCTGCAGATGTCAGTGGACCAAACGGTCACCCATAACTTATTAATATAACATATACTTCTAAAATTAAAATAATAACGAAAACGGATCCAAGTTCCAAACTATAAGCTTACAGATCGAACCTAAACCGAACCGTATGTATTTCAAGCCCACTAAACTACTTATGATAGAGTGGTTCGGTTGATTTTAACAATTTTTAACACATTTAGCAAAATGTGGGTGCTTTCATATTTAGTTCCAAAATCAAACTAAGGATCATCCAAGTAACAAATGTACTTGCATTTCAAGTTGGTTCTCAAAAGACACGTAATTTACATACACATCACTCCGTTTGAATGTTGTGTTTTCGAGGGTAGAGAAAATCTAACGATATTATTGATAATTAAGACCCATGAGTGGCTGAGTAGTGAGTATAATCTTGTATTATGTAAACTTATTGGGATCTTGTTTCTTCTTTTAATATTTTAGAGAATAAGTTGATGTTTTGTGAAAAAAACTATGTGCATGAACAATGACCATGTCGGTAATAAAAGTGAATGCACTACAGTGGGGCATTTTAGGTAACGGGTTTTGTTCTATGATCATAATCCTAAATATAAAGTGATTTTTGGGTGTATGATGGTAGCTAGTGATATTGAATTTATTGCTGTGATTAGGGAGGGATGTGTTGTTCTTGATAATACGTAATCTTTGAAACATAGCATTGATAATGGAAGATATAAACGAAAGAATGACCAATTGACGTTTGTACGAAGAATTTACTTGTCTTGTTCATGATTTGAGCTTGACTAAATTCTATATTATGTGCAACATATATGATGATTATAGTTACAGTGTCGCATTGAATGTACATAAAGATACATGTATTTGTATTGCTGCATACGAAATCTCATGCTTCAATCTTGCTTCTTTCATCCAATGCCTATTATAGAAGAAGAATGGCCGCGTATTAATAACTCACCCATATGGGAAAGTAAGCATATAACTAACTACTAAAGAAGTGTCAAAAGTTGAGAGATGGGAACTTGAAAGATACCTTTCTTTGAAACATTCTCATTGTGAGCACGAAAGTGTCGCGCATTCTACATAAAAAAACAAACAAAATCAGTCACTATGATTTTTGACTTTCTGTTGAATGTAGCTAGATCAATCTCAAAGTTGAAGTGATAAAGAGGTATAGGTTGACTATTTAAGTCAAAACTGCTGCTTTCCAATTATAACTTTTCATACTTATTCATTTCAGACTTACATAACTATTAGTTTTTTTTTTGTATCAGGTTGTCATACAGACTAATGTAGGTATCAAACTTTTCAAGAAAAGTTGAAACAATCAAACAAAAAACAGGATTTAAAAAGGAGTTATTTTGACCTAAAAAGTCAAACTTGTCAATTTGTTTGGAAGATAAAAATCAAACACCAGGTTAATAAGGTGAAGTTAATATATTACCTAACATCGTGGAAACTAAAAGTATGTGAAGACCCATCAGGACGCCTCAACTCGAATTGTGTAGTAACCCCTGAAGGGATTTTGACCTGCAATATCATTAAGATCTTTAAGCCATGTGGCAAAATAGTCAGATTGAGTTGGGGCCGACTGTTGAGCCACTTTTCTCCAAAATTTTATATCTTTTAAAAATATATTACTGTGAGGTTAAAATATGATGACAAAAGATATAAAATATCAATCAAAATCTTATTTTATTTATTATTGAATATAACACTTTAGGAGGTTGTGTGCATTATCTATGAGAGATTCTTAACCTTCCATTTGACCCCCTTATACCAAAATTTAAAAATTTTACCCATTTGACCCATTAAAGAAAACATGGATATACCGACAAATCACTGGAATATTTCTCGTGAATGAAAATATCTTGCGTACGATTGAACTTTATTTGGTATCTGGATCGTCTCATAGAAACTTTTATTTGCTCCCCACTCTCAGAGGAACCCATCTGCGAAAGTAACAGCCTTCAGTGTTACAAGGAAATAAACCCAAAGAAACTTGTTCCACAAAGAAAATGGCCACAAAATACTAAGAAATGTTTCCAGTACCAACAGTGTAGCATTAAATGATGCTCGACCAGCTGACATATAATTGTCTATTTCCTTTTGCATTTCCATATCTGCAGAAATGCAAAATATCACTTCTCAAAAAACTTGCATTTCCATATATTCCTCTCAAGTTCAAGATGTTGGTTTATGAAGGCAATTGGGCAATCTGGGAAATTAGACGGATATGGGGCGATAAGAAAGCACATTCAGTTCTTTCTTATTCCCAAGTTAATTAACCTTAATAACTCTATGATGTAATTGTAATCCTTGTACTGCACTAATAAAAAAAACTAGTTGCAGCAGGTGGATATAGGTCACATCGACCGAACCATTATAAATCGTCGTGTCCTTTATTTTTTGCTTTCTATTAATCGTTTGTGCAATTGTGTATGTGTGTTGTGTAAGCTGTGTATACCTAACAGAAAGTTAAAAGTACCAAAATTTTGAACAGTAGGATTCAAAATCAAATTTGAACATAGTTAATCGATTAAACATACCACATGTTATTTTGTTCTGATCATTGGCAAAGAGTCGCACTACTTTCCCCTGAAAACCAAATATTGTTAAAATGAGTAATGTTGGCGTTTGAATTTTAACATATTCTATATTTAGAACTTAACTAGAAGCCATTATCAGCAGAAACTGTGTTGAAATATTAATTTATTGTTACAGAACTGAAGTGATGATAATAAAATTTAGCATAACCACTGTAAATTAACCATGAATAGAGTATGTTAAAAGTACTTGTTGTCCTCGGCTATCCGTTGGTATGCACTCAATAGCAATAAGGTTATCAAAATCATCAGCTGTAACTACATATTCTGGATTTGTGGCTCCTGTATCATACACAAAATTTTGAATCAAGAAGACATAGATCAATTGCATTTACTATTTACAGCCTTTAAAAATTACCGCTTACTTACTCAAGGCAGCAAACACATTTTCAATTATTTCTTTTATAAATACTTATCTAAATCTTGAAAGTTTATGGAAATTATTTAGTAAATTAGTAGTCAAGTAAGTTTATGGGCATAGTTGAGTCTTCAGAAACTTACCCTCAATGTACTTCCAAGTGCCGTCTTTAAAGTGACGAACCCACTACATAGAAGCAAACACAAAAACGTTATATCATTTTTATCATAATTTAACGGATTAACAAATTTGCATCGACAGACTTCTCTACCTGAATCATGCATGAAGAGGTCCCACGGACAGGAAACCCGCAGGCTAATAGCTTACCTCCTGGTTTTGCATACCCCACTATCTGCAAACTATCCACTCCCAGGCCATCTAACCAAAAATAGCACATGTTAGTATTTATAACAGTTAAAAACCATGACTAGTTCTTATATGTGGCAAAAGTGACTGGTTTGTAACTTCCAACAGATACGTGCTACCTTCTAAATCATAAGAATCATCCCTATCACTATCACTGGTGGATAGTACATTATTGTCTGAATTAGGAGACAAGGCTGATGGATACGTTCGAAAATGGTAAGCGTCAAAATCATCAGACAAGACTAGTGATTGATCCATTTGATCAAAGAGCAACGAGCTAGTCTTCTCTCTATGGCTGCTTTCAGGTGTGTTTTCATAAATCTCCTATAACAATCAAGAACTGGTTTTAGACTTGCAACATTGGAAACTCAAAATTTAATTAAAATTACTTGTTTTTCAAGTGAAAACTCAAGTTCTTCTACAATCTCAGCCATTGTAGGCCGCTCTTCACGAGCTTTCTTCACACATCGATAGGCAATGGCTGAAAATAATTTCAAACAACCTGAATCCATTTGTTCTTTTAGACCAGGAAGAATAATCTCATCCAACCTCTTCTCATCATAGCATTGTCTCCATTTTGGCACTAAAATTTTGGTCAGCTCGCAGTTTTGATACTCATAACATAACCTCCCACACATAACTTCAAACAAGACCACTCCAAAAGAGTAAACGTCAGACTCTTTAGATAGGAAACACAACTCCATATACAAAGGATCACAATACCCAAGCGTGCCAACACGATGAGAAATAAGATATGTGTGAGCTTGGTTAGCAGGACCAACTTTTGACAGGCCAAAATCAGAAAGTTTAGCCGTCCAGTTCTCATCCAAAAGAATATTTGCGCTTTTGACATGATCTCGATGAAGAACTCTTTGTTGTGTCTCCTTAGGATCATGTAAGAAACACAACCCACGTGCAGCACCAACACATATCCTCAAGCGTTGGATCCAAGTGAGAGTACTAGCATCACTTAGATAGCGATCTAGGCTCCCACGAGAAGCATACTCATACACCAGGATCATCGATCTCATCGCCCTCTATGCAAAAGTGCATGATGGAGATGAGATTTTCATGTTTGTATCTGGAAAGTATCATGACCTCCTTCCAAAACTCAATGTTCCCTTGACCGTGTCTACGATCTAACTTCTTAAAAGCCACGGTCATTTGTCCCTCAAGTTCCCCTTTATATACACTCCCAAATCCACCTTTGCCGATAACCCTGGTGGGGTCAAAATTGTTGGTGGCAGATATTATATCTTCCATTTTGATTTTAAGGTGATCAAAAGCTTTCATAAAAGACATTTCGTAAGAATCAACAGAAATTAAGATAGCAAATGAGAGAAAATAGTAGCAGTTAAATAAAGCTTGATATTTGACGTTTAAAAAAAATGAAGCTTGAGATTGATGATAATGTGTTTGGAAAGAAAAAGAAAAGTGTCAACGATTTCACACGGGCCCTGTGTTAACACCCCAAGTCTACAATCACATGGGTTTTTTTCTTTTGTTTTTTAACTTGTTTCACACGCCCCACGTTAACACCACAAGTCCACAGTTGCATGGGTTTTCTCGAGTTTTTTTATCAACATGATGTATATAAGAAAATTATTTACAATAGGGTGTGGTTGTAAAAGTATTTACAAAAATAGTGTGTTTTTTTTTATTTTTTTTTTCTCACTTTTATTATTATTGGTTCTTTTATTAAATACTTTTTAAAATGTTTTTTATTCTTTTAAGGATGATTACTACAATTATTTATAAAATATTTTTTAATCCGTAAATCTTCTAAATTCTTCATACAAAGTTTTAAATACACCCTTTTGTTAAGTACAATTTCTTAAAAAATTTTAATTGGAATGTATGTTAATTTCACTCTAAAGGTTTTTAATGTTTATTATTTATGTTACTTGTTTTACAAATGATTTTAAAATTGTAGGCTATACGCCTATACATTTTAAAAATCATTTACATTAATAATAAACATTACTGTTTGAGAACCTTATGAGCAATACCAAGTATTTTGATTAAAAGGTTATACTAATCAAAATCATTTATAATTTAATATGACAAGCAAAGGTGTGTTCGCGTCTTGCGAGTTGTGGCGGAACACTGTTTGGATATAGCGAACTGCCCGAGGCTGCATGATGTCATTTGCATGGTTAAAGCCATGTTTGCATTTGTTGCGCCTAGAATTAAAATTTGGTTCTCACTCAGCCACAACCGCGCGTTGGATGACATTGACGTGGTTAGTGGCAAGTTTGCGTTCGTTAGCGCGCCGACACATGCGGCGAACAAGTTCGTTACGTATCCAACAATAGGTTCACTTCTCGTATATTACGTTGTAAAGTCGTACAAACTTAAAGATCAAAATGATAACTGAGTAAAAACCGAATAGTCATAGTCGTAAATATGACAAAATAGAGTGAGGGGTCAAAGTTATAAACTTATAAGCATGACAAGAATGAAGAATAGAGCAAAAGAGTAAAATGTTGTGAAGGGCTAACTTATAATTTACAAGATTAGAATCAGACCTTGTAAATTAGAAGTTCAGAAAATGTATTTATTAAACTGCATAAATAAAAAATAAAGAATGAGACTTAGGATGGTTTTAAAAAATGAGAGATGATTTTTAGGTAACTTACAAAGATATTGATAAAAAAGTTTTTATGAATGCTCTTATAGGGGTTACTGGTTTAAGTTGGTATCGAACTTTCTTACGCAAATATAAATAAGCGTTGTGTTTGATATTCCGACCCTGCAGCCTGCTAGCCTGACACGATTGACATCTGAGACGCCCTAGATTAGTGTATATGTTGCTTGATTTGTTAGTCTTTTGGATCTTCAATTCTAGGTTGGATCCGCGCATCCGATTTGCAAAGGAAATCAAATATGGAAGGTAAACCGTAGAAATTGGAAATTTCAAACATATTTTGTATGGAATTTATTCTAAACATCCTAATGACTTACAATTACAAGCAGGTAAACAAAGAACCACAAACACACTTGATAATTCCACAACGGTCACATGTTTTTGTATGTCAATCAACCTTCTCGTTTCTCACTACAAACAGGATCTCTGTTGTAAGTACGCAAAGAATCTTGGAATATATCACAAGATGCAGCCCAAACTTCTCTCGAAAGCTTGAGATTGTACGACAGTGGAGAAGAATCAACACTCCTACCATTTCCACCAAAAAAGTATAAACCCGATGTTTCCTGCAGTCCATACAATTCCCAATTAATCGTCAACTATAAATTTCGTTTATTTAAGAAATTAGTACATAAAAAGACAAAAAAGGTAGAAAAATAGGTCGAAAGGCTTACAGGCGGGGCAAGGGCGGCGTCAAGCGTTGAAGAGACACCAATCCTAGGTGACTGCAGAAAGCCGAAAAACCTCAGGGCCACAAAAGCAGCATGTGAAATAAACGATGGTAGTTCTCGCATGAGGTTGGTTTTTACTGCTCCAGGATCCACAGCCCTTCATTTCACCAGACACAAAAGCAACAGACGTCAATAAGATAAGAAAAACTTTGCAAACCAAAATCATTTTGATTTAACATGTAAACACCAGTAGAAACAGAAAAGCAGAAAATGTGTACATTACTGAGATGGTTTGAGATCCTTCTGTGAGGCGAAGTTGTCGATGGAGCTCATATGAGAATAGCAATAAGCATACTAAAGAAAAAACAAAGGATAAAGATGTAACTGAGTAATTAGTAATGATTAAACGGACTTTAAGATGTTGACATTAGCTTACATTTGGAGTACTCATAGATCACTGCACAAGGATAGTGTTTAAATTTTGAAAATCTCTTTCCAGATACAGTCTCCTTATTTGGCCGAAAGCGAGAAACTGGAGATTATTAATATAACCGAAAATTTCAGATGCAATATTTTAGAAAGCATGTATTACCAACTAAAATACTTAAAAAGAGGCATCAATATATTTTTATAAACTCACCACTCCTATGTGTAAAAGATGTGACATTAACAATACGCGAAGGTACTGGACTGTTCTTTAGAAGTGGGAGTAGAACTGTTGTAAGAGAGAATGCCCCGATGTAATTAGTTCCCATCATCCTGTCGTTAAGAACATATTATTCATATGCACAGAAATTCGTTAGTAGTATTTAATGGAAGAATTCAAAAGAAGTTACAAGTGAATAAATCATTTACCTGTCATGACCTTCATTAGTGAGTTGACTCGTTGTTGCCAGTATCCCAGCATTATTTATAAGAAGCTGAACTGAAGGATGCATATCCGAGTCCAAAAGCCACTTTTCAAGAGATTCTTTGCATCTCATTATAGATGAGAAAGATGACAAGTCAACCTTAAGACCTTGTAGAAGCGCCTCTTTGTTCTTCCTTCTAATGTCAGAAATTACCTGTTAAAAATTGTTTCAAAACGAATATTGGAAAAAATGAGACATGATAAGCTCCATATGATATACCTTTGATAACTTACGCGAAGATCTTCCAGCTGCAGGTATGTAATCAAACATCAGTTACATATCTCTGATGATTGGCACATAATGAAGTAGGGATTGAGGCTCGGAGTTGGTCACAAAAAATATGCATAGTTTATAAAAAATAAATGAACAGTGACCACTAAGTTCGCATGCCTATGTCATACAAATCTAACATTTTGAAACTTTATCTCAAAATTTTAAAACTTACGCAGAACTAATACATGCAAGCAGTTTATGTTGGCTACATGCACAAATGCCACTGGTTATATAGTATGAGATAGATAACACACCAAGTATAACATAGAAGCCTTCCTTTGAAAGAGCTAAAGCTGCTGCAGCACCCAAGCCAGATGTTGCCTGTGGGTCAAAGCAGTTCGGGTTGAGCAAATTCACTTTTAGTACTGTCAAAACAGGGTGGTCAGGTTCTATTAGGTTAGTCGGAAAATGATTTATTGGCCACTTAAAAATAATAAGAAAAAAGTTAAGAAATTTAGGAGGATCTATGCTTTACAAAGACTTTGGGCGACTTTTAATGCAATTAACTCGTTCCCCTATCAGCAAAAGTTGTTGATTTGACTTGTTTGATATAAAATACAGCCCAAATTCCCAAAACGACCCGTAATAAGTAAATGAATACGTTTGATATACTAGTACATGTTCATGTACTCCGTATTTCTCCATCCACATTCCACTCTTTATAACAAAACTAAGTATATCCGAGCGTAATTATAACTTTTTTTTAAAAATAAATGCTTACACCAGTGATGATGCAGATTGGTAAACGTCCACCTAATGTATTGCAAGGTGTTGAAGATGATGCCACTGGAGGCAAAGGCGAAACAGCACAACGGGGGTATGTAGATTTATTCTGGGTGAAAATCCTTCGAGTGAGCAGCTTTATATAGGAAATTATAAGCGCGTATGTCCAGAAAGAAGCCATTCTCCAAAATGATAAGGTGGAAACAAAACGAAAAGCTTGTATTAGCTCCTTTACTATTGCCATCTTCTTTATGAACACGAATTGGCAGTTTCAATTGATCAGCTTCTACAAGACAAAGAAGCAAATGAATAATATGAATAGGCAGAAGGTTAGCACAACAGACCAACAATGTAACACAAGATTTTCATGAATGTGCTTCAAATTACTTGTCTTATTGAACAACCTCAAGTACGACAAATGGATTAAACTACCATCATTAGTTTCCTCAGTTTTAGTGGTACAAGTTTTCATCCTATAAATAACCATGTTCTGATGCAAACGTGCGTGTATCGATAATCAGTTTATGCTGCGTATGAATCCTTAGTAGCTTCTTGCAATCTTCTATTCTAAAATTATATTTCTCATTCAACATTTGTAGAAAGTATGAATTTATGTAGCCAAAATGAGAAATGATGAAATCATATACAATCAATTTCTCATCTTTAATATGAGTAATAAAAAGCTCTCAGTGTACGTTTTATGTAACATTTAATACCTAACTATCTACAACAAGATATCATCAAGCATCAATCCAACATTATATATCAAATCAAGTTGGAATTATGAAGCATAAACAATCAATTTTTCAGTTGTCTAAAAGTTAAACAAAACAAAACAAAACAAAACAAACAAACCTAATCGAGCAAAGGAACGGCTAATATCATTTAAGCTGAGTAGTAGAGATGCCGTCGGAATGAGCAGTGAAGCGACGGCTGGAGAGGAACAAGGGAGTCGCCGCCGGCGACGGTGGAGGTAGCATATCGCGAGCCGATTCAATTTAAGTCCAGTCGCATAACAATTTATTCGGTTCTTTTTATTTGATTACGAAAACTTTTGAACCAATTATGACGAGATTGTCCATTTCATCTTCTAACAACGTATCAGTTAAAAATTACTTGATCCATCTTCATTTAAATGTCATAGGATAGGACATACAATATCAAACTTTAGAAAAAGTAAACTATTATATATTTTGTTTTGTCACTAAAATCTTTTGTATTTTAGGTATAAAATAATTATGTGTTAACTGATTAGGATAAAATTAGAAATTATACTTTTATTTTTATAATGTATATTTAAATTGGAACAGCTAAAAAATAAAAGATAAAATTAAAAATGGGAGGGATGGAGTAACATCTTGCATTCTCTATATTAACAATTTCATCTCTTAAAACTCTAAGTATTAATTGCGGCACAACCATTCCATTCCGTAAGCTATTTCATTTTTAATTAAAAAACATATTTCATTAAAAATAAAAAAAATATGTTTCATTAAATATACATATAGTACACATGGAAATACAAAAAAGTTAATTTTATATAAAAAACGTTTTGTTTTCATGCCATTGTGACGAAGGAATGGCCAAATAATTTTTTGATTCAGAGAGTAGAAAGAATAAGAGAAGTGTGGTTATTTTATGTGTAAAATATGGTATTTTATAGGTAAATTTAATATAAACAACGTTTTTTATATTTAAACCCAACCCATGAACCCCACCCATAAAAGTGAAGCCAAAAGTACAAAAAAATGGGCTCACTCCACCAATTCACCATCACCTATTTGGTGATCCAACCCCCATCTCCGCCCCTGCATCCTCCCACCATCCTTGATGGCGGTGTTATCATGAATGGTTGATCCCCCCAACCATGCCATCCCACACCCACCCCCATCATCCTCAAATTGCGTATCAATGTGTCTAACTGAAGCCAAATCAATCAAGCAAACATTTTTATTAGGGCTTTTAAGTTTAGTCGTCTGTTTAAACTTGTTACTAAATACTAACTATAACTTTTTGGTTTATAGTTTATACGATTGAACTTGATACGCTTTTTTTGAATAACAAGATTTTTGTAAACCTATAAATTAAAGAACTGAATATTGAATTCACAATATGGGTACCTTTTGGATGGAGGGGGCGCTGCCACTTTGTGGCTCCGATACTAGAATGTCGAGCGGCATATGTACACCTTGTGAAACGACAACGGCGTGGCAACCAATTGCCGAATTGTTTGTCATTTTTTTTTACGTTAATATGCATTAAAGAGGGTAGAATGTTTGAAGCCTGTGCACCCATCATTTAGGATAGATGGGGGTATGATGAAGGTACTTGTGTGTTGGTTTATTGTGATTGGTTGCTAAAGAAAATAATAAAACTATTTGAAAGGTGCACCCCTCCACCCTTATAAATCATGGGAAAAACGAATTTACAATCCAGTTCGGTTTCTTAGCAACGAATACAATTCCATTGCCGGGTATATTTTCGCATCCCGAATTCTTTTAACGGCTCCATCAGGAAGCGCGTGTGTCAACGCTACCTATAAACGAAGAGTCGTAATTTGACTTCTTGGGTCAAAGGAACTACTTTTTAACTTCAAAATACGTAAACTGATTCGGTATTCATAGTAAAGATTGACACGCACGTTCGTTTTTGTGATAACCTATTACTACTAAAAGTAAATCATTAATGTAAGTCTAGAACGATAAGTATTAAAGGTTATAATTTGTTGAAGCACCTCTTTTGACCTAAATAGTTAAAGGGTACATCTTTATTACCTCAACTAGATTAGTACCCGTGTACTACACGGATTTTAGTTTTATAGGTTTTAACTCAATTTACATATCAAAATTATTTTTAACATATCTTTTATTAAATCGATTTGGATATTTATAAATATATTCATATAAAAAATCATATGTTACATATGATTTATAATAGTTGGTAAATTTTTATTGGAACATATCGGGTTAAGAGATAATTCATGATAATTGTAAATTTTTTTATTTGAACATATCGAGTTATGAGATTATTAATGATAATTGGTAAAACTTTAATTTGAACATATCGGGTTAGGATAAATCATAATAATTGATAAGTTTTTTATTTGAACATATCAGGTTAGGAGATAATTCATGATACTTGGTACATATATCGGGTTAATATATAAATCATGATAATTGGTAAATTTTGTGTTTGAACATATCGGGTTAGGAGATAATTGATGATAATTTGGGAATTTTTAATTTAAACATATCGGGTTATTTCGAATATGGAGCATACCATGACCCGTCTAAAAATTCTCCATCAAATTAATTAGAACATGACACCTAAGCAAAATCTTATGTGGAGTAGTTAAAATGATGACATGTAGATGTGTTACTCAATTATTAGAATAGGTAGATTTTATGATTGATCTTGCTACATTCAACAAGACATTACAAGTATATTTGTTTCATTATTTTGTGTATAAATCCCGACACGTTTGTGCTCACCATGAAATTGTTTAAAGCAAGGTATCTCGTTCGACTTTTATGATGGTGACGGAACTAGAATTTTTTTTTTTCTCGGACTGGACCGCTCGTTTTACCGGTTCTCCAGTGGACCGGAACGAACAACCGGATGCCATCATAATTTACTAGGTTAGTGATCCGTGTACTGCACGGTTTGAAAATTTTATATGCGATATATTAAAATAAGTTAATTGTAATTTGATGTTATACATGAGTATATATACTAATTTGCACATCTAGAAAATTTTTTTGTTGTAATTGAATGAATAATTAAGCAAGGTTTTGTTTATAATTTATAAAACAAAATATGTAATATATTGTAATTCGTCATACTTTTAGACTTTTAGTAACACGGAAGGAAATGATTGAAAGTAAAATTAATTTATAATTTTCTTTATATTTGTAATTTTGACATGCATAAATATAGATAGAACTAATTTAATAGGTGTACATGTGAAAGATTTCAAAATCGATGATTAAGGAAAACCGACAATTACCAATATGTGACTGAAATTGATGTAAATGATTAAAAAGTAAATTGGATAGTTGAATGTGGGTTTGACATGTAGCAAATCATATGTGATGATTATGTGGACGACATGGTTGAGTGATGGATGGTTGAATGTTTACACTTTATTATATCATGTGTAACAGGGCGTTTCCCCCACCCACAAAGCCCCAAAACGCCCCATGTGACCGCCCCTTAGGCGCTTATGATCAACAAAATGGGTTTGGCTTTTTTTACAAAACGTCTTCTTCAACCCACTTTCCAATTCTATACCGCACTCTCCAATCATTACCCAACCAATTAAATCTCATTAAACCTTATCCAAACAATTATTACACAATCACTAAACCCCTTGATCACATGGACTCCACATGTCACAAAATGGGCACGGGTGATTAAAAATTTAATTCAGTCTGCTTTTTACTCTGAAAAGTGTGACGTAGAATTGTGTATGCGTAAAAATGAGTTTTCCCAAATATGATGCAACTCGTGAAAAGTAATTATTTGATTTCCACTGGGTTTAAACAAAGGTAATTAGATGAAATGGATGACAAGGAATAATTAAATTGATTGTAAAGAAATACATACAAGACAAGATCCCCGTGAACAACAGAAAAAGCCTAAATGGAATCAAATGGCTGGTGAAGGGTGACGGTAAGCATCAGAAACAAAAGGAAACACAGAGCGAGAGATGAAGGCAATAAAGTGAATGATGATGATGATGATATTTCAGAAGAATCAACGGCTAATGGCATTCCATCAGTGTTGAGGGTGCATGCCGAATTACCATTTGTGTTCATCATCTTGGCTCTCAGAACAGCAGAAACTGTATGTATGTATGCTGACCTGTTCTTCGCAAGAAGCCACGTCAGGCCCATTAACTCACAATCTTCGTTGTGCAGTTTACTGCTTCTCTCCGCTGGTTTGCTTGTGTTACCCTTGTTAAGCTGCACAAAATAGGTTAGACCCGTTGAAATTTTACTTAAAGGAGTTTTGGACCTAGATTTTTCGAGAACAGACGGGCAAAACAGGTCACTTTAAAATTTTAAATTAATTGTGTGTTTTTATCGGCTACTCATTTTGGAATTTCACACATACATTTTGATGGTTCATCTCTCAACAATGGGCTTATGGGCATCATTTACACTACAGTTTGATAGATATTCCATTTCTATATTTTGGTGTTGAGAAGAAGAGGCTAATTTTAATCAGGTTTCATACACCCAAAATAATCTCACCTGCTAGTTGCTGGACGTGATATGGGTCTGTTCATCCTAATAAACAAGTTGGTTTTTTTGTGCTACTAATATACAAGTCGGTTTATTTCGTGATTAAATTTAATGGTAACTTGGTGATTAAGTTGAGTCTATAAACAGATGTCGAGTGATGACATCTCAGCTATCACAAAACGGTAAGGGACGTTCAGTTCGCGAAATTAATGAGAAATTGGGAATTGATATTATAAGTATAAGATTTTTTTCCTTTGTTTGTGGGATTTAGAAAATTTTCACTAAGTAGAAGGAATTTGAGGTCTATTGTTCCCCAAACACAACTTTGATTAAAAAAATCATATAGTTTCAATATCAATTCCAAATCCTAAGAATTTCACGAATTGAACAACCCCTAAATGTTTTGAGTTATTTTCCTTTCAATTCATCTAGACCAGCAAGTAAGATAAGCTTATGAAAAAAAGGTTCCCATATCATAAATCATAATAATAATTTGTTTTGTACTTTTGTATTTATGCATGATATGCAACGCACGCACCTACGCAGCGCGTATGAGTAAGCAAGACTTTACCAAATTAAATGAAAGTAAAGTAAGCAAGAAGAAGAAGCCCTAAATAAATGAGAAGTGTGAAATTGAAATTGAAATTGAAATGAACTAACCAAATGAAGAGTTTTGAAGCATCTTGAACAAGCATGAAGACCATTACTCAAACAATCCTTCTCCAACTTCTGCACCACATGATTCCCAACCAAATCCCCATCCGAATTAACCGAAAACGCTTCGGAACATGCCAAATGATGCAACCTGACACCACATTCACAATAAACAACATCACACGACTCATTCACTCTCCTCAACTCTACTCCATTACTCTTGAGTCTACTCTCAAGGCTATCAATGCATGTCTCTGAGTCGTTAGGGAGAAGAGGAAGATCATAATAAGACGCCGGTTGCTTAATAGTTTTGCCAAGTGCAGTTGCAGAGTAGGCGGAGTATAACCAGGCGGCGAGTACAGGGCAGCAAGTTGTGGGTTTAAAGTGTTTGCCGGTGCATGCGGATTTGACGTTTTTGAAGAGGTCGGTGGGGAGATCTAAAGGGCATCCAGCCTCATCGGATTGTTCGGGAAAGGCGGGGATGGTGCCTGCTGCTGTTGCTGTTGCTGCTGGTGGGAGAAATGACTGGACCACTTGCTCTGCTTTGGATGAAGCGAGCCTCAAGAACAACAATGATAATAATAATGACACCCACTTCATTGTAGTCAGAATGAATGAATGAAGGATATGGTTGGTGTTGCTTTAATGTCAAGTGCTTTTGGATAAAGGGAAATTTTTAAAGATGAGTGGAAACTATAAGGGCTAATTTTGTAAATTAACGTTAGTAAGGTGTTTCTTATCAACTGTTTACTAAAGTAGTTTTTTATTTATGAAAAATATCATAAAAACATAATTAAATTTTAGTTTTGTTTTAATTGAGTTACTCAAATATGTTTTACTCAAATTGGATAACTGTACCTTCAAATCGAGCAATTGTTGATATTTGTTAATGTCAATAAAGGAATTTGAGAGAAAATAAGGGTCGAAAAAAATATTTAATATATGTAATTATATTAAAAAATATAAAAGCATGTTAATTATATTATAAAAATAAAAAATAAATCTACAATTCACATCACCGCTTCACATTAGCATAAAAAATGTAAAAAAATAATCCTAACTGAAAACATAAAAAAATGCGAAAATAACATGTTAAAACGTATAATTTGAATAAAATATGAAAGTAAGTGACCTAACTGTAATAATTTTTAAACTTGAGTGACTTAATTAAAATAAAATTGAAACTTGGTTATGTTTTAACAAAGTTACCCATTTTTATTTTTAATTTCTTCATAGAAAATATTTTTGTGAGTTAAGAAGTTTTTGTTGAATATTCTTATTATGTGTTGTGATGTTCGTGTTTCCGTCTCTCTTACAATCAACCTAGCCAACGCCATCTACTCCAATTTTATCATAATCCTTTATAAAAATCATAGCTTGATTCTTTATTGAATTTAGATTTCAGCGATCTCTAACATAATTTTTTCAATGAATTTTGATATCATGGATCAAAATTATTTGTCCGGGTCATAATACCTCCCGTTGAAAGATTTTTGGATGAATTATGTGGTAATTTTCTCGTGCATACACTTTGTTCGCCCATGTAGCAAGGATTTTACGCATTTGTGTTTTGATTTCAAAAGAAGATTTGCAAGAAACTCGACGACAAGATTCAGGGTTAGGGTTTTTTGTTTGATGAAGTATGAAGGCAATGAAATTGGGCTATAACAATTGAGTGGGTATAGTAATGAGTTGGGTATTCTAAAGTTCTGCATGAAAAACATTGTGCAAAACAATTGAGTGGCAAAATAAACGTTAAAGTGAGTTTAATGAATGTCATGTGCATCTAAATATTTTTTTATCAGAAACTATAGATATAAATTATATATTTAAAAATTTAAAACAAAAATCCGTATAAGATATAAAATAAAACAATTCAAAATATATAAACACCTTCGAACATAACCACTTAAAAATCAAAGTAGTAATCGAAACTCAAAACTTAAATCCAAAAAAAGTTGAAACAAGTTAAAAAAACCCATGTGATTGTGGTGTTAACGCGGGGGCCATGTGAAATTATCGACACTAGCTTTTAGATGAGAACTGGACGGCTAAACTTTCTGATTTTGGACTATCAAAAGTCGGCCCTGCTAACCAAGCACACACGTATCTTGTTTCTCATGGTGTTGGCACATTTGTGTATTGTGATCCGTTGTATATGGAGTTGGGTTTCCTAACGAAAGAGTCTGATGTGTACTCTTTTGGAGTGGTGTTGCTTGAAGTTTTGTGTGGGAGATTATGTTATGAGTATCATGACGGCGAGCTGACTAAAATTTTAGTGCCAAAGTGGAGACGATGCTACACAATGAAAATGTTAGATGACATTATTCTTCCGGGTTTGAAAGAGCAAATGGAAGCAGGTTCTTTAAAATCATATTCAGCCATTGCGTATCAATGTGTGAAAAAAGATCGTAACGATCGTCCAACAATGGCTGTGGTCTTGAAAGAACTTGAGTTTTCACTCCAACAACAGGTAAGGTTACATTATTTTCATTTTTGTTTATTAAGCCTCCAGACATCAATGTTGCAAGTCTAAAACCGGTAGATGAATGTTACAGGAGATTTTTGAAAACAGCCATCAAATGGATCAGTCACTAGATCACAATCAAGACCAGGTTGCATATGTCCCAACACATGTTGATGTTGTTGCTGACTCGGGATATAATATTGATGAAAACTCTGTTCTTCGGGTCAGTAACCTTTCAGAGGATACCAGGGAGAGCGACTTGCTTGATTTGTTCGGTTCTTTTGGGAAAGTGTCTCGGGTTTATGTTGCTAAGAATCAGAGGACGGGAATGAGCCTAGGGTATGGGTTTGTTAGTTTCATGAGGAGGGAAGGTGCTGAGAGAGCCATTGCTATGGTCAATGGCTATGGGTATGATAACCATGTCTTGAGTATCGAATGGGCTGTTCCCAGTGCAAGTTAGTCTTTTTCTTCTGCTTAATTTATGTTTTTAATGTTTAAGCAAGCAAGCTAGATTTCATGTTTAGAAGTTGGATCAAGTTTCGGCTTTCTAGTGCACTTGTGTTTAGGCAGATTCAAGAATATCTTTAACTTACTTATGATATAGAACCAAGTCAAGAACCCTGAATTATTTTTTTTCTTGATTTAGCATACACAACAAAGCCATGTCCTCTGTCCTTGGGTGATAAGATATGGCGCCTGGAAAATATAGCCAAAGATGGTGTTTTGCAAAAGCGATTGGAATCGTACAGAATATATACCTTGAAAGACTTTCTGCAAGTGTATAATATTAACGAGTCCTTACTATGCAGCGTAAGAGATTCTTGATTTAAAATTTTCCCATTTTTTTATGAACTTTTCCTAAATGAATCGCTATAATTTTATTGTGAATGATGTAGATACTTGGCGGGCCCAACAACAACAAATGGAAGGCGATAATCAAGCACGCGAAAGAATGTATATTAGATGACAAGGTGTACACGTACAGCTGTGTTGCAGAGGGGATTGGGCTTTTGTTCAATTCCATTTTGGATGTTGTGGGTGCAACCTTTGATGGTGAAACTCATCTTTCCATGAATCAACTTAATGATTTTCAGAAGGTAAATGTATATCATACCCGATAAAATCTTGTTTAAATCCATAATATAGCGTTCAACTGATGTTTTAATATGTTTCTCTGCAGTCTATGGTGGAAAGGTTAAAGCATCAAGTCTTCAAAGATTTGGATGGAATGATACCAGTCGATGAGGTGGAGCGTGCATTTGAAAAGTACATTGGTAAATTACCAAGGTTGTATTTTGGCATCTCTTTCTCATTCATGTAGCATATTCGTATTCGTATTTGTTTATTTCTTTTTTTAATATATCTCCTTCTGATGCACTTCAATCGTGTAGTACAACATCCTTGCAGCTTCGTTTTCAGAGTACGTTTCGTTCTACGTATTTCACTGGCAGTAAGATAGAATCTGAGGACAATAGTGCTATCAAACTAGCGTTGTTTGATGTGACTTCGAATCAGATTGTATCGGATGGACCTTTTTCATCACTGAAGATAGTGATAGTGCTTCTTGATGATGAATTCTCTGTTGATGATCATGAAGATTGGTCTGAGAGTGATTTTGATGCCAAAGTTGTATATGCAAGACTTGGCAAAATGCCTTTTCTAGCAGGCACTTTGGTAATAAATCTAAAAGAGGGTGTTGCAGATTTAGGTGATATAATGTATACGGATAATTCGAGCTGGAGACGAAGTAGGAAGTTTAGGTTAGGGGCAAAAGTCCATAATGCAAATGCTGGAGTGAGAATTAGAGAAGCAAGAAGTGAAGCTTTTATCGTTAAAGATCAAAGAGGAGAGTGTAAGTTTCCTTTTAATTTTCATCCATCTCTTCTACTGTCTTTATTTTATTGAAAGTGGATATGTTTTACTAAAAAATCAGAACTAGATTAACCATAAATAACTAAATAACCCGAATCAGAATCAGCATATGTTTAGCCTGATTCAAGAATTAAAATCTTTTACTTTTATGTTAGCTGCTTATACTCATATCTAATTTTGTTGACCAAACAATAGTATTTTTTTTCTTCTTGGTATAGCATATAAAAAGCACCATCCTCCATCCTTGGGTGATGACATATGGCGCCTGGAAAAGATAGCTAAATATGGTGCTTTGCATAAGCAATTGACACAATGGAAAATATATACCTTGAAAGATTTTCTACTAGTGTATAATACTAATGAGTCTTTACTATGCAGTGTAAGAGATTCTTGATTCAAATTTTGCTGTCTTTTTTTCTTTATGAACCACTATAATTTGTATGTGGATGATGTAGCTACTTGGCGGGCCCAATAACGACATATGGAAGGCGATAATCAAACACGCGAAAGAATGTATATTAGATGACAAGGTGTACATGTACAACTGTGTTGCAGATGGCATCAGGCTTTTGCTCAATTCCATTTTGGATGTTGTGGGTGCAACTTTTGATGGTGAAACTCATCTATCCATGAATCAACTTAGTGATTTTCAGAAGGTAAATGTATTTCATATATACCCGATGAAATCTTGTTTAAATCAGTAATATAGCATTCAACTGATGTTTTGTTAATATGTTTCTCTGCAGTCTATGGTGGAAAGGTTAAAGCATCAAGTTTACAAAGATTTGGATGTAATGATACCAATTGATGATTTGTCAGTAGTTGCAACCCCAGTGCTAGCAGCCAATCTTCATGCTGACCTTTGAATTAGTAGTCAGTAAATAGTTAGTTTGTCAAGTATTATGTACAAAAATTACATCAATTCAATACTAATTAAAGCTCGTGTATTAAATGACTTGTGAGGTTTTATGCATTCAATATATACTTTGGGCTATTTTTGACCCGTTTCATTTTAAGGATTATTGGTAAAGACAATCAACACTTTAATCGACCCAGTAAAAAAATGGCGGGTCAGGATCGCTTTCTCAACATTTGTAGAAAGTATGAATATATGCAGTCTAAATGATGAAATTGTAGGAACCGTCCGTACAAAAACACAATATTATTCTTTAAATTCATTTACAATACAAAGAAAATAAAGAAAACAAGTAAATTACAATATGATTACAACCGAAATAAAATAATATACAAGAAATGAGTAGAAGCAGAAGCATAATCGTAGCTGAGGATTCGTGTTCAACACGGGTCCCTTAAAACAAATTCCGAGTCTCCCAAGAGAACTCGTTTGTTTCCCAGGGTACAACAGCCGAAGCAGTATGTACTGCCGGGATTGACACACAACCCAAATTATACTTAAAAGAAAAGAGATGGAGAAGATCAACTACATGTTGGAAAAAACTAGAAGAGAAAGAATGAGAGAATTTAAGAGAGTTGGAGTGCATTGGTGTTGTATTTTTTATGTCTTTTCAACCAAGGTTTACCTTGGTATTTATAGGACAAGAATGAGTTGAAACTCCTCATTCATTGTTCATAAACATGAGTTGAAACATATTCAACATAATTATTAGTTGAAACATCTATTCAACACAAATAATTAGTTGAAACCCACAAAATATTCAAACTTATAACACCAACTAATTTATTATTTTGTATTTTTCACAAAATATAATTTGTGTATTACAAAATTTTCCAACAATCCCCCACATGGGAAAAAGACAAAATCTCATTTCTCAAATAAAAAACCCATTTTCTCACGTGAAAAACTCATTTCCACATATTATTCCAACAATCCAAATTGATCGTTACATACTAGTTCCTTATATATAATTTAGCGGTTGAGTATTGCCGGATAGGTAGGTGTTACCTTTGAACCTTCCGTTGTGATGCATACTTAGTCTCCTAGTGGTTCGGTAGACGTGATGTCCTTGAACCAACCACCATTTATGGAGACGACAATACACTTCACACAACACTCTCCCTGGTTCAGTCAAACCCTCATTGTCGTGTCCGTTATGGTCATGGAACACTAGCCTGGTTCTGCGAAAGCTCTAGGAATTGCGCACCCCACAATTTCATTCGAAGCGACCCCACTTCTCTTTCACATAGGTGATTTATCCAAAAAATCATTAAAAGCATTAAGGTTACTATGATTTCGCAATCATTAACCATACGGTATGCTTAGCCTCACAACATGTCACTGTTGTTATAGGAATGGACTAGGAAGTATTTAAGCTCCCTTTATAATTTAGGAGGACATGTATAAATATTTATATATACATATTAGCTTATATGTCGACTTGTATATTAGCTATGCCCCCACAGTGACCACCCTTAGATATATGAGTAGGTTGTCCTATTGAACTTAGATCTTGGGATCTCCAGTTAACTAAGTTAGGTTTTCCTTCATATACCATCTTTCATGGGCTTTAGTCTCATTCCACAACTCCATCTCTCATGTTGTTGGATCCAAAACCATTATCTATGACTCCGTCGAGTCAATATAGATAATTGCAGTTGAGATGAGTTGTTATGATGTGTTATTAACTCACAAGTTAATCTTGCCTTTTGTCATTTTTTAAGACTATAACCCCGAGTATCAACTCGAACTGAGGTACATTTTTGTCTTTAAAATGCATTTCAAGCCTAGCATATCCATGCCATTAGTAATTAGATGTTAAATCTAACCAATTGACCTTCGAGTCTAGCTTTCGGTCACATAGTTGCATTATATTTGGCTCAACAAAAGGTTCTCTTTTGATACGGGTTTGAGAAAACTTCTCAAATCCATTTCTCAAATGGCTTTCCCCCACATTTCTTGCATTTAGATAGAAAATGTTTAAATATACGATTAGACATCCATGATTTGAACAAGATCAACGTCTTGTATCAAAGATGTCGTCAATGCTTGTTTGCCGACTAAAGCAACGCATGCCTTGTCATAAGTTGTTATCAACCATCTCAAACTTAAATACTTTTAAGTTATCATCTAGGTTAAATCTAGAAAATTGAGTTCTCCATAAGTTATATGACTTTTCTTAGATTGAATGACAACCGTCATTCAAATTGTCTTATAGACAACTTTACTTTTATATTGTATATGAGTTGAATGTTTCACATTAATAGTCTCCTCAGAGCACCATAATTAACAAGTACTAGTCTAGCATGCTTTAGACTACAATACTCTAGCATGTGAACAGAAGATGCATCATTCTGATTCTTCACAGCTTTTAAGGAATATCTCAATATTCGTTCAAAACATTCATCTCATAGTTTAAACAAACAGTGAGAGTTGTTCAACATCCCAAATCTCAATATTTAGGAACGTCTAATATGTATGTTACGTAAACGTACATAGACCCTCATTCAATCTAGGATCATAAACTTTTTTTTTCTTCCTTTTTCTCAAAAGGTTTCATCATTGACTCATATGGACTTTGAAGAATCACAAATTGATCTCTCATAGTGGTACTCTCACTTTGAACAATCACAAAATTGATATAAAACATCATGTTGTTTATATGGTAAATTGTTCACATGTATTAGTATTTGAACAATTATATATTATTGCTTTATGACATGTTACTTTCACAAGAGTAACAAACTATGTTAACACTTTATGTAAACTTTTGGTTTATTTCATTCTAAACCAAATCTTGGTTTTGCCAAAACATGTACTTTAGCAGTTTCGAAATAAACTATTTTAATTTTATGTTTTGATTACGGAAATCAATACCCAAAATTGTAAATAGTTTTATTGAATAAAATACTTCTAACGCACACGTTAAAGATAAGATGTTTACATAAAACACTCTTATTTAAATTTATCATTAACACACATGTTAAGAATAAACGCCTACAAAAGACGCTTTTAGACCATAAAATTTAGGTCATATCTAACACATATGCTAGATAAGTAAATGGGTTCTAACACGCACATTAGTCAACAAAAAGTCTACATCAAATGTACTAAGCATATGGCTTCATGTAATAAAAGGTTCCAACAAAACGTTTTCAAAATGTTTTGAAACGAAAAGTTTTATATAATGGTCATTTGTAAAGCACGCATAATTAATGATCATGATTGTCAACGTTTTCGAGTAAATAATGATTTCATCGTTTGTTTCTAAAAAAACGATTTTAAATTTAAAAGATTAATACTAAACCATACAAATTGATTATTATAAGGAATCTCTTCTAATACTTAATTAGAATACCATTAGGTTTTAACACACACGTTAAAACACAAGTTTCACTTTCACATATGAAAGATTTCTTACTCGCAAATAAGAAATACAAGTTTTCATAAGATGCGTACACAAACATAACCAATTTTAAGACCATATGAAAACTAATCTTGAAACCCACAAACGGGTTAATTCAAAGTTTTAATCTTGAAACCACATAGATTTCGAAACCTTTGATTTAAAACAAAATTGGATCTTCAACCTTTTGTTTTAATACCTTGAACCATTCAACAAAATGGTTGTAATGAAAATAAACCCACTTTTGAATGCTAAAGTAATTGGGTCAAGTTTTATGAAAACTACAAAAGCTTTTATACATAAACAAAATTACATTCAATCAAAACCAACGAATGGTAAAAAGCGAACCATTTTCTTTGTAAATAAAATCCGGTTCTAGAAAAAAGTCAAGTGTAAGTTCTCTAAGTCCAACTTTGAGAGACGAACAATGACTATATACTTTTTTTTTTTAAAATACGAACGGTGATTTAAAAAAAAAATTTGTTTTAAGATTGTAGGAACCGTCCGTACAAAAACACAATATTATTCTTTAAATTCATTTACAATACAAAGAAAATAAAGAAAACAAGTAAATTACAATATGATTACAACCGAAATAAAATAATATACAAGAAATGAGTAGAAGCAGAAGCATAATCGTAGCTGAGGATTCGTGTTCAACACGGGTCCCTTAAAACAAATTCCGAGTCTCCCAAGAGAACTCGTTTGTTTCCCAGGGTACAACAGCCGAAGCAGTATGTACTGCCGGGATTGACACACAACCCAAATTATACTTAAAAGAAAAGAGATGGAGAAGATCAACTACATGTTGGAAAAAACTAGAAGAGAAAGAATGAGAGAATTTAAGAGAGTTGGAGTGCATTGGTGTTGTATTTTTTATGTCTTTTCAACCAAGGTTTACCTTGGTATTTATAGGACAAGAATGAGTTGAAACTCCTCATTCATTGTTCATAAACATGAGTTGAAACATATTCAACATAATTATTAGTTGAAACATCTATTCAACACAAATAATTAGTTGAAACCCACAAAATATTCAAACTTATAACACCAACTAATTTATTATTTTGTATTTTTCACAAAATATAATTTGTGTATTACAAAATTTTCCAACAGAAATCAAATACAATCAATTTCTCATCTTTTGAGTAATAAAAGCTCTCAATGTACTGTTGGAACTATTTTGTTGAAATAACAAATAATGATTATTAATATGTGAAAAAACAAATAAGAAATTGAATTGTTAGTTGTTTCACATTGAATTCAAAAGAATGTTACAACTTTGAATTCATTTATGTGTTTCAACTTTGTATTTAATGTGATGTTTCATCTTTTGAGTAAAGATGAACTTTGGCTCACTATAAATACTAGGGTGAACCTAGTTGTGAAATGGACTTGAACACACACCAAAATCATCTACATGATCTCTATCTTTCTCCAATTGTTTAACAACTTTATCTTCTTCTCAAAATGCATTTTCGGGTGCTAGAGTCCTCCCCGGCTGTACATACAGCTTCGGCCGTTGTACCCTGGGAAACATTCGAGTTCTCTTGGGAGACTCGGAATTTGTTTTAAGGGACCCGTGTCAATACACGAAGCCTCGGTCACTTGTTCTTTTCTTCTTTTGTACTTGTTATTTCCTTTATTTCGGTTGTAATTATCGTATTGTAATTTACTGCTTTATTTGATTTTTGTATTGTAATTGAATCAATATAAGTATCTTTAATTTTTTATGCGAACGGTTCCTACATGTACAATTCTAAGTAGCACCTAATAACTAACTAAAAGAAATTATCATCAAGCATTATTCTTAACATTATAATTATAAATCAAATTTAAGTGGGAATTGTGATAGATATCAATAGTATTGTCTCCTGATAAATTTGACTTTACGGGTCAAAAGAGTGCTTTACAACTTTTAAATTGTTAATTGTTTCAATGTTAGTATATAATGTCAGCGATGACATTATTGTTTAGTTTCTTATGTTTAGGTAATTTAGAAAACTGACCACTTTGACATATGTATGAATTTGACCCTTAACTTTGGATATATACACCGTAACACGTGAGATGTAGTAGTTGCATCGCGCGTCCTAGGTCACATATCTAGTTTGTACTACAAACTCACACTGGCTTGACTGGCTTCCAAAAAAAACTAAACACACACACGTTAGTTGTCTGATAACCTATTGCTAAAAGTAAATCATTAATGTAAATTTAGAACGATAACAATTAATAGTTATAACTTGTCGTCTTGTTGAAGCAGCTATTTGACCTAAATATCAGTCAAAGGGTACATCTTTGTTACTTCAGTTTTATGATTAATCTAGCTTTCTGTTTTCACCAAGACGTACATGATAGTAACTATTTTTTTATTTCTTTCTTTTGTGAATTAAGAACGCGGGGGACTTTTGCGTTCACCATAAGAATGTTCCAAAGCAAGGTATCGCGTTTGACTTTTAGCGCCTTTTAAATAGTTTCATACCACGGTAAGGGTTAGTCATTAACGCGCAACCATCCCTTTGCTGAACGAAGAAAGAGAAAAACAAGATGAAACTGTGAATACTTCAATATTCTACAAGTTTTATACGTTCATTTTTTTAGTAAAGAACAGCTGAGAATTAAATCAAATTTCATGTATAAATCTTGAAATGATGATCATGTAAATATATAATCTATGCATACAAGTGCAATCCCAATTTACTTTACTTTTGGTGTTTGTATATGATACAATACAAGGGCAGTCCAGTCATTTAACCTTTTGAACATTCTTGTTTTGTCATCAACATGATCAACTTTCAAACTTTAAAAAGGTTTTGCACCAACTGACCAAGGCACCCACCAGTTTTTGTCATTTCTTACAATGTGATTGTGGTGGTAAAGTAGGGCCTATGTGACATTATTAACACCTAGCTAGCTTGCATTTTCTTTCCAATACATTGATTATCATCAATTTCAAGCTCCATTTAACTAGCTTTTGATTTGCTTTCATCTCTGTATTTTCTCCTTTGTTATCTTAACTTATTTGATTCATTCAATGTCTTTCATGAAAGAATTTGATTATCTTAAAATTCAAATGGAAGATATAGTATCTGCTACCAACAATTTTGATCCCACCGGGGTAATAGGGGGTGGTGGATTCGGGAAAGTGTATAAAGGAGAACTATCTTCCCCGGAGGGACAAATCACTGTCGCCTTCAAGAAGCTAGATCGTAGACACGGGCAAGGGAACATTGAGTTTTGGAAGGAGGTCATCATGCTTTCCAGGTACAAACATGAAAATCTCATCTCCCTCATGCACTTTTGCATAGAGGGCGATGAGATGATCCTGGTGTATGAGTATGCTTCTCGTGGGAGCCTAGATCACTATCTAAGTGATGCTAGTACCCTCACATGGATCCAACGCTTGAGGATATGTGTTGGGGCTGCACGTGGGCTACACTTCTTACATGATCCTAAGGAGACACAGCAAAGAGTTCTTCATAGAGACGTCAAAAGCTCAAATATTCTTTTAGATGAGAACTGGACAGCTAAACTTTCTGATTTTGGACTATCAAAAGTCGGCCCTGCTAACCAAGCACACACGTATCTTGTTTCTCATGGTGTTGGCACATTTGGGTATTGTGATCCGTTGTATATGGAGTTGGGTTTCCTAACAAAAGAGTCTGATGTATACTCTTTCGGAGTGGTGTTGTTTGAAGTTTTGTGTGGGAGATTATGCTATGAGTATAATAATTATGAGCTCACTAAAATTTTAGTGCCTCAATGGAGACGATGCTACGACAAGAAAACGTTGGATGATATTATTCTTCCAGGTCTGAAAGAACAAATGGATCCTGATTCTTTGAAATCATTTTCAGCCATTGCGTATAGATGTGTGAAGAAAGCTCGTGAAGATCGTCCAACGATGGCAGATGTCTTGAAAGAACTTGAGTTTTCACTCCAACAACAAGTAATTTTAATTTCGTTTTGTTTATTAAGCTTTCAAGTTTAAATGTTAGAAAGTTTAAAACCAGTTCCTTGAATGTTATCTACAGGAGATTTTTGAAAACACACTTAAAAGCAGCCATCAAATGGATCAGTCACTAGATAACGATCATCGCATCACGTTCGTATCAAGATTTCAAGACCGGACTGCATATGTCCCACCTCCCATGCGTGCAGGTGCAGTCACACATGTTGATGTTGCGGGTGATGCTGATTCAGGACCTAGTGATGATGAAAACGAAGTTGTTTACGTCAGTAGACAGCCTTTTATAAGATAATATATACTAGTGAACGCGAATTGTGTAATGGATTTGTTCGGCTCTTTTGGCCAGGAATGTCTCTCGAGTTTATGTTGCTATGAATCAGAAGACGGGAACCAGCCGAGGGTTTGGGTTTGTTAGTTTTGTGAGGAAGAAAGATGGTGAGAGAGCCATTGCTATGCTCAATGGGCGTGGGTATGAGTAAGTATGATAGCCATATATATCTTGAGTGTTGAATGGGCTGTTTCAAAGGCATGATAATGGTTTGTTTTCAAGAATGGTTTGTTTAAGTTAGCATGATAATGTTATGTTTAGAAGTTGGATGAAGCTTGTGTTTTAGCAAGATTTAAAAAATAAAACTCTGGAAATGTACTTCTAAACTAGTCTTATATACCACAATTACATACACTAACATGATTTAAACCATTTCCTAGATAAAGTGGGTGACCTTACAATAATGGTGTCCCTTAAGTACAAAGCAAATTTTATTTGATTTGATTCATACAATGATTGGATTTTCTGCATAATTGCTTTTGATTGTTAAAAGAACACTAACACCTCTTTAAGTACAACCAGTGACAATTGCTTACTAGTACAATTGCTTACTCGATCTTCACCCTAGTGGTGCTACGTTCTAGCCTCACTTAAGACGTGAAATTTATTTTAATGGACGTATTAGGGTCATTCACAAAAATCACAGGAATTAAAAGCTGGAAAACGTTATGTCCGATATTGTACATATAATAGTCTACATATATAGGACCTATAAGACAAATAATTAAAGGGTTAAACCGATCGAAATCTCTTTACAAATTTTATGTGTCGTGGTCTAAAAGAACAGATGGATTCGGGTTCTTTGAAACAGTTCTCTGCCTTGGACTATGACAGGCCGGGTGAATAATAGATTTTAAGAACGGGTTGATGATGATAACTCTCAACAATCGCTCTTCCGCGACTATGATGGGGATGATTCTTATGATTAAGAAGGTAACAACTGTTTTTTTGAAATACAGATTGGTGAAACTTGAAAGATTAAGGCAAAAAACATGACACTTTCTATATTTTACAAGGTTTAATTTGTTCTTTAGATTGGAATTCGATCATGAGAATTAGTGTTCTTGATTGTTTATGTACTTCTTTTTCCTTCATGATTTTGACAGACAGAAAATATGTCAGTGTAACTTTTTTGCATCTAAAAAATACTCAACTTTTAATTTTGATACACAAATTTGTTTCAATCTGGATTTTAAACATGACACTTTTAATTTTAAGCTTCTACTTTGGCTAATGCTAATGGTCCTTTAAAGCTGGATTTTAAGCTCCTTTCACTTTAATTTAACCCAATAATTGGAGTGTCTAATTAAAGTTCTTATAGATTATATGTTTCATATTTGAAACATGCCATGCCAGCTTAAAGGCCTAAATTTTAATTTATATTAAAAAAATATAAAATGACCTCAGACAATGAACCGTCTGTAATAAAAATATAGTTGCAAAAAGGTATAGTAAAAAAGAGTAGAGTTTCTATATGTAAAAATCACCCGACTAGTGAAATAACTGGAAAAAAAATTGGTATAATCGAAAGAAACAAAAATTTGACCAACAACAAAATAGGAGAAGCTAACTAATATTCTTTTGCTTTTGTCAACAACAGCATAGAAAAAAGAAATTGAAACCAATATTTAGTTATCAATTGGGATTTTAATTGTTCTTGTCAATTGGGATTTTAATTGTTTTTATGTACTGGGATGTCAATGATTTTAAACGTTTTTATTTTAATGCTTGTCGATTAGAAGTTTATTGTTTTGACTAGGTTTAATACCCGTGTGTTACACACGGGTTGAATAAAAATATTTTTAAAAAATTATAACTATTATATTTAAAATTTTATAAATAATTTTGTAAATTATGTTTTCAATTTTCCCTATTCAATTTTATAAATAATTTTGTCTTTATTAACTCTCCTATTCAATTTTCCCTCTCAACCTTCCTTTTATAAAACAAATTATGTTTTCCCCCTAAAAATTGCCCCCTAAAAACTCTAATTTATTAGATAGATTCACGGGTTTAAATTGTAGGGTCAAACGTCAATATTGCTGGTCAAGATAAGTATAAAAAGAAAAGTATCCGGATAATTCTTTCTTTGAGAAGAAGAGATATTTGTTTAGTTCATTTTTGTATGTTAACTTATAGATGGTGAGAATTACAAGAAGATAATTAGATAATGTTTCCAATTTAGAAAAATATGACTTGTATTTTAAGTTTTCTTGTATGTGAATAGTATATACAAAAGGTTTACCTTCATTCTAATGTGAGTTATATTAAAATACTAGGTTTAATACCCGTGTATACACACGAAGTGATTTATACACATGTTGATTTATACATAGATTATCTAAATTATGCATCATTTAGTAAATAGTAATAATTTGATAATATATTAAAAAATACATTCATCTTCTATACTTTTTTTGTAAGCCATTTTTTTTAAATATTTTAAATTTAAAACTTGAATGAGAAAAAAAATGATTATAAATGTATTATTAAAAAAATACATTCAACTTTCATATTTTTTGCTCCATCAACTAATGCATGTGAATTCCCTCCAAAACTTCCTATTATAAAACAAAAAAAATTTCCCCCCAAAAATTGTCTCCCCTAAAAGTTTGATTTATTAGATAGATAGCCAAGAAAATGTTGGCCGAGTTTAGTCGCATAACACTCGGGTGTTTTATTAATTACTAGATTAATCCCCGTGTGTTACACAGATGGAAATATAAAAAACATAAATCTAACGAAAAAGTAATATTTGAAATAAATTATATATTACATGAAGGATATACGACTATAGAAACACAAATAATTACATTCATACTATAATTGAGCCTTGAACAAATGAATTTAAACTAATTAGTAACAAATCATATATCGACGTTTTTAAATTGTGTGCCTTATAAATCGTACCAATTAATATAAAAAAATAAGAAAAGCAAACATACAAATTATAATCCAGATTATAGATATCCGGTAAAATTCACGGTAACACTCAATCACTCATATATACCGGGTCGAGCGTACGAGTCGACATGCATGGGTCTAGGTCGTAAATTACGATTAGTTGTTTGTTTAAGTTGTTTGTTTTCCGTTTTCACGGTGATTTCAGGGATGTAAATAAGGTATGATGAAACTTTAAAAGAGAAAATTATTGGTGATTTAATGTTATCGATTTTTTTCTATACATAGTTTAAAAAAAAATTCTTAGTTTTGAGCGGGAAAAATTCCCCAACACCCTTTCCAATTAATGACACATGTCCTTCAAAACCCTCTTTTATTAGAAGGTATAGATATAGATTATGTTTTAGCTAGTTTTAATGTTTGCGTGTTATGATAAAAAAATGTGTCATAGTCGGTACTAAAGCTAATACTTTGTATAATGGTTAATGTTCTTAAGGGGCTTTTTTCGTCATGTGGACGGTGACTAGGCAAGAAACGTTATATCAAAAAGTGGCGTAATTGGATAATGCCCTCAATTATTACCAAGAGAGAGAAATGGGGAAAAGAGAGAGGGGCAAGGGTGTTTTAAAGGAAACGCCCACGCCCATAACGCCCCTGCCTAGTGGTGTGCGGGACGTTATGGGACGTTATCTTTAGGGCAAAACGCCCACTACGTGCAGTCTAATAGTGTTCGTATTGGGGGCATGAAAGAGTGATGCGCGAGAGAAAATAACCTATTCACCTCCCTCAATGATAGGGTTTTATGTGGAAGGGGCACTAAGCATTAGTCAATCTGGACAGGGTTTACAAGACAAAAGAGAGTCGTGGTTGTTTAAAATAAATACATTTATAATTAATGAATAAAAGATGTATGATCAATATCATTTAACTATTGTCGTTTTTCAATATCATAAACAACCTTCGTGCAACACTATTCTATTACTTTTAAGAACGGAAGTAAAATCACACACATCACCATACACCCCTCCCCGCCTTCCCAGTCCATTCACCCCCACCCTTGGCACCCATTTCACCATGAAACTTGTACTCCATTGCTAACTCGAACCTACAATGTCCGACCTTGTATCAACTTTACCTCGAACCTACATTGTCCTCCTGATGTCCATCCATGACTCCTTCCTTATACGTATGATGCCATACTAATAAACAACATCATCACTACAAATATATAAAAGGTTAGTTCTAATCTTTGTTTAGCTAATTCGATTACTTAAATGCATACCATAAAGAAAATGTAATAACGAATTATAAAATCACGATACCATCAACTTCTCAATCATTAGGGTTGGTGACATAATAAGAGAGACTTTGTCTTTATGAGCATTATTTTAAAAAATCTTATGTTTAAACTTGATATAATATATAATTTGATGTAATTTAAAAGTAGATGAGTTTATCATTTAAAAAAAAGTAATTTCTTAGCCAATTCAGAATTTGGATTATAATTAGATTTTTTTGTTATTCTAATAGCGCCAATCGATCATCTCTTCCCTCTAAAATTTAAAATAATCAAAATAGATATCTTCGAAATAGGCTGCTGATGCTGAAATAAATTCAACCAAATATGCTGTACACATCTTGAAAATGACACACCCCACACATTAAAATTCAACCATAATAATTCATTTAATACCATTGACAATTATTTACGTTCTTTAATTTCAAACAATTAACAATTCCGTTAATTATTAACAAATGATTACTCTCATCACCATCACCATCACCATCATCATCTTCACCGTCAATCATTCTCCAGTCACCGGCGTTTCAACTCTCAAATCCGGCGACCAACTCAACTTCACTTCTCACCTCATTTCCCCTAGTAACAACTTCACATTAAGCTTCTTCACCATTCCCGCCACAAACTACACTTATTTAGGGATTTGGTACACAGATGATGAACAATTAAGAAAAGTATGGGTAGCAAATCCATCAACACCAATCGAATCAAACTCCAGTTCTCACGTTCTTCAAATCGATCCAAACACCGGCAAGTTAGTCCTAACACAAACAGAAACAGAAGCAGCCATTGAAAATATAAATATCTCCGATAATTTATCCGGTTTTAGCCCTAATTTGACTGCTAATCTCGAAGATGACGGCAATTTTGTTCTGAAAAACGAAATTGACGATCAGATTGTATGGCAGAGCTTTGATCATCCAACGAATGTGCTTTTACCAGGTATGAAACTCGGATCTGATGTTCAATCAGCGAAGAATTGGACTTTAACTTCGTGGTTGAGTGATGAAAACCCTCGTGATGGTGCTTATACGTTGAGTTGGGAAACGAATGGTGAAGATGATCAGAGGTTAATGGTGCGATTTCGAGGCGAACCGTATTGGACTAGTGGTGAATTGAAAGATCAAATGTTTGAGTTTATGGATCTGAATAATTTACTTTTGTCAAGGTATAATCTTCGTTATGTGTATAATAATGATGACAAGTACTTTAGTTATGAAAGTGTTGGTAATGTTCATCCGATGTGGATTTTGAGACCGCACGGTCGTATTGTTGATGGTAACGACCGTGTGATCTCGTCCACTGATTTGTGTTACGGGTATGATTTGGGTAACGGGTGTGTTGCAAGTTCAGATGTGGTTATGTGTCGGAGTGAACGTGATAAGTTTGTTCCGTTGAGTGGGGATTTTGCGAGTGAGGGGACGGTTAAATTGGTTGATGATAATTCGAGCTTAAGTATTGGTGATTGTATGGTGCAATGCTGGAATGATTGTGGGTGTTTGGGGTTTGTGAATGTTGGCAATGGAACTGGATGTATAAGATGGACAGGAGCCAAATCGGTTGGTAACTTTTCAGTTGATTCGCAAGGAAATGCTGAATCAAAGTTTGTTCTTGTCTCTTCAAATCCGAGTAAAGGTAAATTAATCGCCATAGATTAGTTACTGAACATGTAATATTAATCGTATTACACGGGCCGTGTCATGTAACACGTTTGTAAACAGATCCGTGTTTGCTTTTGAAGAAATGACACGACATGATTAGTTAATCATGTTCTGTTCGTGTTTAGTACTTGTGTTAATCATCTCGTAGCCAGTGTGACCCATTTATTGTCAGCCCTATTGTTGGTTAATTGTTATATGTTTCTATCACTTTATTGCTGCATATTGTTTATCTTCTTAAATAGTTGCTATATGACATCAAGATCTAACACAAGACAGTGTACACAGGAAATGATGCTAAAATCTTGATTTGGGCACCTGTTGTTGCTGGCATTTGTCTACTTCTCTTTTGCTTTGGTCTATTATGGTATCTTAAGAACAGAAAGAATAAGCTAGAAGGTATATCAATCAATAATAATGTTATATTGGTCTGCTTTTGAAGTTTATATCTATTTCACTTTCTAACACTCGTTTTTTCATTGTAAAAGAGAGACAAAAGAGAGTCGACAGGCGTTTTCTTGAGCTCATGGCTTCTGGAAGCTTCAGGGATTCAGGTGATGTTGAAAGGGATGACAGAAAAGGAAGTGATACGATAGTTTTCAACTTTTATGCTATAGTAACAGCCACAAATGGTTTCTCAGATGAAAATAAGCTTGGACGGGGTGGTTTTGGACCTGTTTATAAGGTATTTGTGTCTTTTCATTCGACTGCGTTTTTAAAACTGTTAGTGGTTATTGTTGTTGACAAAAGTGTGATATAATATGCTTATTGCAAAAGGGGAAACTTAGCGATGGACGAGAAATTGCAATTAAAAGGCTTTCGAGAACATCAGGACAAGGGCTTGTGGAATTTAAGAATGAACTTATACTTATTGCCAAACTTCAACATACAAATCTTGTCCGAGTTCTTGGTTGTTGTATTCATGGAGAGGAAAAGATGTTAATTTATGAGTACATGCCCAACAAGAGTTTAGATTTCTTTCTTTTTGGTAAGAAATATATCAATCTACATGTCTACAATGATTTCAACTTTTGATACTCCTTCGCTTTTTCTAAGTTGTTAAACCGATTGAATAGATGAAAGCAGGAAGGAACTACTAGATTGGCCAAAAAGATGGAACATCATTGAAGGAATTGCTCAGGGATTACTTTACTTGCATAAATACTCCAGAATGCGCGTTATTCATAGAGATCTCAAAGCTAGTAATGTCTTGCTAGATGAAAGTATGAACCCTAAGATTTCTGATTTTGGTATGGCAAGAATTTTCAAACAAGATGAGACTGAAGCAACAACCAAAAGAGTAGTTGGCACATAGTATGAACCCTCATTCTTTCAATATTATTGTTCTATTTGGGTTACTAGTAATTAAATTTTACCGACTCTAATTTAGTTACATTATACAGTGGTTACATGTCTCCTGAGTATGCAATGGAAGGGACTTTCTCAGAGAAATCTGATGTCTTCAGCTTTGGAGTCTTGATCCTTGAAATCGTAAGCGGAAGAAGAAATTCAAGCTTCTCTCATTTTGACAAAACGACCAATCTTGTCAGATATGTAAGTCCAGTCATATGTTTTTATGCGTAAAGTGTCTCGGCTAAACACGCCAAGCTAAAGCCCACCCTAGCCAGCCTTGACCCAGTTCATAAATCATGTAACATGAATAATTAGACTTCTATATGGCTTTAGGCATGGGAGCTATGGCAACAAGGGGATGCACTACAGTTACAAGATCCAACACTTGGAGATAGTTGTGTTATACACCAATTGAGGAGAACTATTCATGTTGCACTTCTTTGTGTACAAGAAAATGCAGGGGACAGACCTGTAATGTCGGACGTGATCTCTATGCTTATCAATGACACTATACCGTTACCTGCCCCAAAACAGTCAGCGTTCTTCTTTGGCAGAACTGTATCGAAGTCAACTTCAATTGAAAGAAAGTCAAATGACTGTTCTGTAAACCAAATGAGTGTTACAGAAATGGAGGCTCGATAACATATTATTAACATGTGCCATCCAACTCCCACATCAACACGAAATAGTTGGTCATTGTTGTTTTTAGTGATTTGTGAAGTTTTTGTAAGACTGTAACTATAAGTCTAAAATGATTAATTTGTTTTATACACAGTATATTTAATTATTTATTAGAATATAGCTATTCTTTACAATAAATATAAAAGAAAACTTGATTTTTATGTACATCTTTCCAAATGTTGGAGCACACTACAAATTTACAAAACATCTTCAGTGACAAATATTTGAAAATATTATAGTTCCATTTTCTCTGGTCAACCAATTTGCCCATGATTTCTTTATGCCCCTTATCTTGTTAAGTGTCAATAATGTAGGTGGGGTTTTTTTATTCAAAGGTGCTATGTCCAAGCCATGTCTTTGTTGTCCCAAGTCCCAACCATGGTCTATGTTTTGGTCAGTTTCATGGTGAGGCATTGTGTCTTTAGGTTGTTCAGTCACTTTTTTAAGTGGGTCTAGGGTCATGTGCATCTAGTTGGTTAAGGATAAGCTAAACTAAACTTGGATAAAAGATTAAAAGGTAACATAGTCTAAGGTAACTGATAATGAAAAGATCCTAATACTCTGATACCAATAATAATCTCATAAGTTCCCTCAATTTAGCGAAGGTAATGGTGTGCGTCTTGGAACGTAGGCTTGAGGTGTGACTTGAGGCTCTGTGAAGAAGAATGTTGTATCATTAAGGAATGGTTCAAAATCAAATAAAATAACTGCCGTGCTAAGAGTTTAGAAGCATAAAAGCAAACGTAGTTTAATAAATGGTGAAGATTAGATCCGTAATTTTCAAATAACAAGGGAGCAAATTTATAAAATGTGCAGCCAAATGAATCAATTATATAAGTGCAATAGTTATAAACTTATAATAGGTCGAAAATGATCCCAAATTGTTTTCGGAATCATTATTTTCATCATTGTGATGAATAATATTATTTTGATAAAAGTAGAATTTCATCATTGTGATGAATATAATATTATTATGATAAAAGTAGAAGATCACTAGATTTGTGGTCGGCCTACATGATGCAGCTGACTCTTACGTATATAATTTTGTCACATGTATTGATAAAAAATAGTTTCATGTCTCGCATATTAAAGTGAAAATCGTAATGCACCATGTCTTAAAAAACGGAGATATATTCAAGCATATAGGTCATAATGATAACTTATTCAAAGCTAGTGTAATAAAGTCGCAAATATGTCAATGTTGTAAATTGGCTAAATCATCAAGAGACAAAATGATTAAAAGTAAAATTTGAAGAGTCAAAGTCATAAATAAATCAAAGTTAAGACACGTGTTAAAAAGTCGGTGAGAGTTGCCTAAAATCTTCAACCATATTAATATAAGAAATTGGTTTCTACTTTATTTTAAAAAATGACATATTGAATGGTAAACTCTCACTTACAATGTTGCTACATATATGTCGTTGAGCTTTTAGTTTGGTAGTTAAAAAAAATGTGAAAGACTTTATCTATTTTGAAGATCTTGTATTTAATTCAGACATTCACATTTTCATATCATATACTAATAAAACAGTAATTTGGTTGTCATATTAACAAAGACGGCCCCCTCGCTCCTTAGCATCAGGGGCGTACCCACCCTAGTGGGGTGGGGGGCGCCCGCTCCCCCTGCGAAATTTTTTTTTTTTTTGTTTTTATATGTTAAATTTTCGATCGACCCCCGTAAATTTTAAGTCTCGACCCCCATCCAGTCTTGAAAACTCAGTAATTGATTCCCAGTTCACAGCCCATTTGAGACACATAATATATAACCATATTAGGTTAAATTATGGTTAGAAGAATAGTAATATTTATTTATGTTGTCATGTATTGTCAAGCATTGAGGTATTATAACCTCAAGTGTTTCACCATTGCACAAAACCATCAACATAGTTGATGATTCGGATGGTCATAAGTACAAGAAAGGAATACATAAATAAATTAACTATTTTAACTAAGTAATCAAGTGAAAAGTGAGAAATGATGAAAAATTTAGTTGTAAACTAAGGTTTTCAACATCACCATTTTTATACCATAACACAAGTCTTTCAACATAGTCTTGTTTAGAAACATGGTTTGGTTTCATTCACTTTTTATTTGTATATTAATTAATGACTTAAGAAAGATGTAGAATGTAGACATATGAGATTTAAGAAACAACATAAAAAATTTATTTTATAAGGTTTAAGGAAAACAATCTTAACTTGAACCTCAAATTGGTGGTTTACCAAACTTTATTTACCTAGGTAAATATATGGTAAATTCATAGAGGATGTTTCAAGTATTTAGGAAGAAAAATAATGCCAAAAATTTATGAAAAAAGAAAAAGATGAAAGAAAGAAAAAAAACTTACAAGTTGGTATCAAAAAATTGTTGCAAAAATATGTAGTTCTTAGATAAATTTAGAGAGTTTGAGAAAAAAGTTTAGAATGATAAAGGTGATTAGAGAGAGTTTGAGAAAACCTTTAGAGTGATAAAGATGATTAGAAAGATTTTGGTTAGTATTTATAGATAAAAATTAGGGTTTGACATTAAATAAGTTAGTTAAGTGGAGGGAATTAAAAATTTTCAATTTTAAATATAAGTGGAGGGAAAATAAAAAAATTCAATTTTAACCCCTTAAATTTAGTTTTTTGTCATTTTTTATTTTAACCCGGCCCGGTTTAACCCGAACCGAGTCGAACCGGATTGAAAAAAAATGTTATATATCAATGTTTACAAGAAAAAAATTTCTACCAAGTTTTCGACCCCCATGAAAAAAATTCCTGGGTACGCCACTGCTTAGCATGGTGGTACTACTGGTGCTTGGTGTCCGTTGCAACAAGGATTTGAATTACCCAATCTAAAATAGAGAAAAGATGTGGTAAGAATGTTAGATATTATCCTAAACTACTAAGTTTCATGGTTGGTGGTCATGATGGGTCCGTCTGCCATGGACACTGCTATACATAATACTAAACTTCATAATACTTATATCAACTAAGACTCAGCCGTCATAAAACAATCCTTAGAGTAAACCTAGTTTATATGAAAAATAGTGGTCACATCCTATATGCAATGTGTAGCATAATTATTATAATACTAAATGGCGATGCGCAATCTAGTTATTATAATATCAAAAAGTGAGAAATAATTTGAAAAGTGCACGTAGAAAAAGAAATTTTAAAGCATCTTCAATAAGTTCGATAACCTTATCTAGTTACCGACAACTTCTGTTAGACAATGCTATCAACTTTGTGATGTGAAAGGAGTGGTGATTTGTTAAAATATAGTTTAGAAAATGTTAAATACGTAAACATCACTGACGTGTGTGTAACTTACGAAGACTTTGTAAAATAGTTTTGAGTGTTGCTGTTACTAGCATAATTGATTCGACTAACTTTAGGCACGTGGGATATGACAAAACAATATTTTTATTATATAACTTATTTTATATGTAAGGTTGGTGGTAACATTCGGTCAACCACCAAATATCACGTGTCATCGTTTAATTAACTACAACCTTTGTTTTTTTTCCTCTAAAACTGTAATGGCTAAATAGAATTTGTTGTAACACAAAGTAACTAAAGCATGCTTGGTCTAATGGTTTACGCGTGTTATTGTGCTTTGACTTACTTGAGTTCCTAAGTTGGGAGGGACAAACGCGTTTTCTATCTTTTCTATTTCTACTTTGATATTTTTTATTTATGACCCATATCTTAATTTTAATTTTTTTACTTCTTTAAACTCCTACTTTAATGTGACATATTTCCGGTTTTGATTTATATTTTTTCCCTTTTAGTAAGTGACTCATTAAATCTTTACTTTGTAACGTACAACACGTTGTGCCAACGCGTGTGACAAAGTCACATATGAGAAACTCGGTCGCCGCATCGTACGGCCCGGTTTAATATTTAGTTTTATATTATAACTTAATGTTAAAACAAAAACTAGTATTGTGAATTTTTTCTCACGATTGAACAATGCGTAGTTAGATCTTAGTCAGCGATTTTTTATATTTTGAAACGTGTTGTTCATGACGAGTACATCATCGCGTTTGAAACTTTGTTACACGCGTTATGATAGGGATAACATTATCATCTGATGCTTCTTGTCACGCTAGTCACATTAACATGTGATGTTATCATGACAACATGATGCGATACGATTTTGTTATACGCATGTTGAATACAGATAAAAAGTATCTATTCATCTTACACGTTACGACGTTACGGTGAAATATTATGTCACCCACCCAAATCAAATAAAATAAAAGAAAGTATAACATGTTACGACAGCGTGGCACCCCCTTTCCATAAGTAGCAATAAGCACCTTTACATAGATCCCGGTCACCACCATCCCAAAATCTAGGGTTTCCGATCTACTTCCTAATTCCTCTGCTAACAATGTCTAAGATCTCAAACTCCGGTTATGCCGGCATCCCCACCAGCACCGCAACCACCACCGTCCAACCACCGTCATCTCCGTCAACACTTTTCACTCGCGCAAGGCTACACACCGAAAGCTTCATCGCCAAACGCCGCCCATGGCGACACTTCTTCGATTATTCCGCCATATCCAGACCACTAACCTACGAAGACGCCATAGCCAGAATAAGACAAAATCTAAACTACTTCAGAGTCAATTACGCGATGGTGATGTTACTAGTCATCTTCCTCAGCCTCATTTACCATCCTGTTTCCATGATTGTGTTTCTAATTGTCTTCGTTGCGTGGTTTTTCCTTTACTTCTTTCGTGATCCTCGTAGTCCTATTATGATTTTCAACCGTGTTATTGATGATCGTGTTGTGTTGATTGGATTGAGTTTGTTGACGATTTTTGCCTTGGTGTTTACTGATGTTGGAATGAATGTCTTGGTGTCGTTGATTATTGGTATTGTCGTTGTTGGGTTACACGCGGCTTTTAGGAGTCCTGATGATTTGTTTTTGGATGAACAAGAAGCTGCTGAAGGCGGTTTGCTTTCGGTTGTAAATTGATCCAGTTAGGTTGAGAAAAAGGTTCTGGTATGTTTGAATTCGGGATAATTTATAGTTTAAGTTGTTCTACAGTGATGTGATTTGTTTGTTCTGTTTGGATGTTAGATGAATTGGTGAGACCGTGTGTTGTAACGTTGTTGAGGGGATACGTTGTTTTCTTGTGTCTGTATTCTGTTCACCGTATTTGGAGAATTAAGCACAACTTACAGCTAAACAGAAGTTATAGAACCATTAAATCATGGTCCTGCTGCTGCTGCTGCTAATTGTTGATTTGCAGCTATTGTCTTGTTTCTGCATTTAGGTTCAGTTACGGTTTGAACTTTGTTGTATGCTTCATGCAGTTCTTTGTTGATTCAATGGATTTGATTGGTTCCTAATGGAATAGTATACATATTACAAGTATGTTATTATGAAGCTGCATACTTGTTTACATATGTACTTATGTTTTGCTGCTGATATATATACATTGTATTGAACTTTGATTAATGTTTATAAGTGAGGAAGAGTGTGTTCTTCTGTACACCTATCAAATTCCAGCAATGAAGAAAAAGTTTTGATTTTGATATAGCAAGACTTTAAATGTTTGTGGTAATGTGTGAAAGTATGTTGCTTTGGAAAGCTTCGTGTGAATTGAAGTAGAAGTTGAAGTCTACGGGACAAGGGATTAGAAATGCTTGCACATGGTAAACCTCTATCATGTCTTTTGTGTCGCCATCACATTAGAGAGAAAACACATCAGCACCTTTGGGTTGAAATGGTCACATCTACATATGAGCATTTGACCTTTGGCTTGAAATTGTCTCATCTACTGTTGTTCAGGTTTTTCTAATCAGTCCTATTTAACTAATTAACTGAACCCAACCAGTTTCATATTTCACTAAAACCATGTGACTTCATTTACAACTGATTTACTTGGTTGTTATCATAATCAAGGGGTATCCATAGGGGACGAAAAATAAGAATCTTTGCCAAGACAACATCCTGAACTTGTACTAGGTGTCGCTGTCACTGATCGTATGTTTGTTTCATCACTGAAAGATGTTGTATCAGAAGCTTCTTCTGTTTTTAGCAAACTCAACTTCTCTATACAATCCATTTTATCAACGAGTGTACGCCTTGTCTTTATATTTGAAGTAGATGTACCAGGGATGTCAGGAATATTCGCACCGAGAAGGCTATCTCTTGCCATTGGTGAATCGGGATTGTTCAAAACATCTTCTTGAGCTACATCTCCAATTCGTGTTAGTATGCTGAATGCCAAGTTTTTAAGAGCGCGAGAATATGCTTCTATGATTGCATGAGCGACGTCCTGAAATAATCAAATAAAATAGTTCATTTCTCGCCTTAACAAATGAAAATGTTTTTTAGCAGAGCTTTAAGGTGGGTCTTCATGTCAAAGATGGTCAAAACCAAGGTCCATCATATGTAAAAACAATCAAAAAGGGTGAAAAGGTTGTGTACGGGGTAATAAAAGGTTTATATAAGAAAGATACAACTTTTGATTGAACAAACAGTGATTTATATGGGCCAAGTAGAGTAGAGCCCATCCAAATTTGCTTTGTCTATTAGGCTATTATTCACATGTGGAAGCACAAAATATATTTTTTGGAATGGGATGAAATGATTTGAAGCAAAAGTGTACCATATGAGAATTTTGATGTTACTCACCTTGCCATGTTGGATTTTCATAACATTAAGAAACGTTTGAGGGAGGTTTGGGTATCTGGTCTTGATTTCCCGTAGAAGATTTTCAGCACGGTTTCTTAGCAACTCGGTCTTTTCAAATTCAGAGACATGATCTCTGAATGACCATGATCTTCTTGATGGTGATTTACCATTGTCATGATCTTTAATACTGTTTTTCCATGCATATATTGCTGCTTCTAATCTGTTAATGGCATCAAGGGCTTTGTTTTCAGATTTTAGACTCAGAGAGTCGAGCATACTGGAAGCCGAGGAGACTCTGTTTAATATCCTATAAAGATCATCACCAAGGCTTACTTTTCCTGACTGTAGAAGTAAAAATACAAGTCATTAGCATAAATCTGAGTTGTTATGAATTATATTTGATCTCAAATGGGTCAAATCATAAAACTAATCATAACCATGAGTGGTCAAACATCATCAAAAGTGAATATTTATATTTTACAACCTCCTCAATGATATTTAAACAAAGAAACTATTATTGTTACAAGGAATAAACAAGAAGTTTAAGAAAAAAAGGATGACTAATGTAACACTCTAGGCAACCATTTTGGTGTATTGGTTGTGGATAAGAGAAGAATATCACAGTTATGTGTGACCTTCTCGAAAGTCTCCACCCAAGTAACCAAAAACTAATTCCTCGCAAGCAAATAACACAAAATTGATTGGTATGAGTAGCCAGATGTTACGCCTTACCTTGGGCAGTGTATCACTGATGATCTTGGGAATTGGCATTTCAAGCAAGATGGCTTCATTGATTGATTGAGCAGCCTTGAAAATTTGATGAACCAATTTGGCTTGATGAAGCAGTTTCTTCCTTTGACCATCTGAAAGACCACCTACAGGCACTTGAGGGGTTGGAAGCCACCATCGTTTACTTTGCTTTAGGTTCCCGCCTCTTCCTTCTGTTCGGCTACCACCTTCCTCGTAAAAAAATTCTGTCTTGGTCATTGAATCCAGTGTCTCCTGTCAGTGTGTTTATGCATACGTTCCAAATTTAGACAAACATGGCATTTTGTTCAGTTAACTGTAATGGGAGTGAGAGATCACCTACAAGAAGCATGGAGTCTAACTTTTGTAATGCCGGGAGATTCAAATGAACGTCTACACGAGCTTTTGGTGTCATTATCTGAATAAAAACATAAAATAAGTTATATGTGTAAAATGAAGAAAAGTATCCAAATTTTCATGAAGGGAGAGGAAAGATGCCTCTAACATCCTGCCATCAGGCCCACATTGCTTAGCAGGAATCAACTGAACCATATAGTTGGTTGGAGAAAGGAACCAGTCCATCTCTTTTCGCCACTTGTTCTTTTTCTCCTCTGGCAGGGGTTCCAGTTTCCACAGCTCTCCAAAAACGGTTCCTATACATCCGTAAGTTTTATATGAGAACTATTACGACTTGCATGCTCTTTGAAAGAGATTATGTGATATTAAATAATCAAAATCAGATAAAGATAACATATCAGGTAGTAGAATACCGGCTAGGTTTGTTATAGCATTAGACAAAGCCAAAGCAGGGGAGACTCCGTTACGTCCTCCTGCAGCATCTTCACCCAACAAAAGCTTTGCAAACTTTTCCTTCATCGCCTCAGCATCTCCGTATCCAACCGTATATGATGGTTTTTCTTTGGCGATGAACTGTTGTGGGCCCTCTGGGTAGTCCCATTCATCCAGACCGTGTTCGTCCCTTTTCATCGTACTCCACTGAGAAAAAAATGATCCAGATGGATTGTTACTAGAACAGCAGCTGGAGGGTGAGTCGGTTGGGCATCCATCTCCTTTACTTGCAACACTTTCATCCTCGTAAGAGTTGGCGTTTAAAATGCAGGTTTCGAGACCGTTGTAAGTTATAATTCCTGAACATTATAAGCTAAGATTTTAGTATTTGATAGTACATATATTGGTAAATAAAAATTCCTAGAACGTATTTCATTATGATATGGGTCACAAATGGATATGTATCTGGTGAGTGTAAATCATTCGATCAACTCCTTGATATAAACATGTAAAAATATTTACTTCTTGAGTGGACAATTTCTTTTATTCGAGTGTGTTTAACATTGTTGTCATGAATAATCTATAATCAATGTTCATTCATATAATCATATCTTATGTGACAACCACACGTCTAATCCATAAAGCTAAAAATGAGAAACATCAGAAGATCCTAGTGATCTTTTGAGATACATACAAACTAGACAAAACTTTCTGGACAAAAAGGTGTGAATTTGTTAGATGCTGTAATTTTTAAATCTTTAAACTTCAATAAGAATGTGTAGTTACAATTTCAAGTGAGATACCTACAATTTTTTTGAATAAAAACTTCTTGCAGCCATGTGCATTCCAACACACAACTATTTTATGATGATTTATACAATATGCTATAGATTTAATAGTCATCCTACGTGGACTTTCAACATTAAGGTTGAAAATATTGGTTACTATGTCAAATGCAGGGGTGTGTGTGGGTCATTTTTGTGCCTCAAAGAACCAAAAACCAAATTGAGTGAATCTATTTTTTTATATATGTCTGTTATTAAACTGTTGTGGATCTGGAGTGGTTGGAGATCTGCGTAAATTTATATTTATTATATATGGTCTTTAATGCATTATGTCTATTATTCTCTTGGATCTGCATTACTGAAGACTGATGAAGAGGATGAACAATTATTTGTCTGAGTGTCTGACTGTTATGCTGTTTAATAATGACATCAAAATATACCCCCATGTAATATTAGCCTTCAAAACCTTTGGTAGTTGGTATGAACTGTTCTGAAACTAAAACACTTGAGAGTTGTATTCTCTAAATTTATGTTAGTTTACTAATGCTACACGTAAACATAAACACATTACTTTTTTTAATAACAAAAAACTCAGAACACCCACTAAAACCTATTTTTTAAAATCTACACCATCTGTCCATAAGAAAACTTTAACAACATCCTGACTTTGAAAACAAGATACAAGTATACATCATACATGCAACATGTTAAGCAAGCAATAACTCTTATGCCTAAAATACAAATTCACTTTTTATATATCCTACAACTTCCCATTTATAACAACTTGCCACCCAAAATCATTTAATAAAATGATGTAAAATATTCCCTCCTACATGCTAAAAATAGCTTTTATGTCCCACTCATTTATGAAATTAGTTGGGGCGTTTGGTACTACCATATCACACAATATACCATAAGGCAATTATGTTTATGTTCCACATCTCTATCACTCAAGTTTAAATTCATAGACAATAATCCTGCCATTTTCCGTGGATTCAGCATGGGGAGTTATGACATATCACTATCACTTTTAATTATGGATTTTTTTGCCTTTTTCCTCCAACACTAAATACTTTTTCTTGTGGGGATAGCTATTCTATTCTCCACTATCTGCAAGAGAGTCTTGGGCCCAACTCCAATTTATCACAGTTTTAAATAACATAATACTTATACTTCCTAGGGGCATATTTTTAAATTTTAAATTTTGATTTTGAACAAGGCATTAGGCATATTCCATGACAAATATGGTCATACATCCTTTTTTCATTGTTTTAGACCAGTCTCAAATTTTTTTTTGTTTTCTTTTTCTTTCTAAACATCATTAACAGACTTCATATTCTATTTATTTAAAGCTTTATCTTTTGTTAACATGGGCAATCCACATCAAAAGATAAAGTATTTTCATATTTTGTTAAGTAGTGTCTATGTTGTCATCTGTTTTTAAAAGTCAGCCCAACTAGTCCGATCAGGAGACCAATAAGATAGCCGTGTTTGATAATCAATCCGGTTATCAATTAAACATGATTAAAAGGTTACTCTATTTTGTCGCTTTCAATTATATATATCACATAAAATAGTGAACATATGTATTTGTTATTTGTATCAATCATGTTACTTCTAACTAACTATAATTAAAAATAATCTTACAAAACCATCTTAATGATTAGATAATAATAACTATTATAATTTCCATCAAATTGCTCTCCCAAAGTCTCAAACCCACCTTTACATACTCATGAATTCATGCTAGATCATGCCTACCTAGCTTCTTATAAGTTTTTTGTGTTAACACCTCACGTCCCACTTCAAGGTTTAGTGACATGTAGGACCGACGTAACTTGATCATCACTGATATAATGCATGTGGCAAGTAAAAACACGCTCACAAGGTCTAAAATCTAGTTCTATTTAGAACGAATGAGTAATGATAACACAATAAAATTAAAATAGAATAGAATGAAGGAAGAGTACGTACGGTCCTGCGGTTGATCAAAGTCTATGCTGTTACTGATTCCTCTTTTCCATGTACAACAATTCAATCTCTTCCTTAATAACACCATCTTCAATGATACCTGTACAACTAGCATTTAGTTAAAATGGAGATCACTTTCATCAGATTTGTTATGTTCATATTCTTTGAAATCAGATCAATAATGCAATATAAAGTAAGTAATAATGCTGCAATTAATTGCATCAAATTCGTTTAAAATATATATTTACTATAAATTTGTCTTTTGGAATTTGTATCATTAAATGCATGAAAAATAGTAACATTCTCTCATTAATGGCATTCATCATTATCATCATTTTTTATTACATAATTAATTAATATCATAAGAAAAAAATAAAAAATAAAAGTAATGTTGAAAATGAAGAACATGATGCAAATGAATGAAAATCGAAATAAGCAGATGAAGTATGTATGTGCTAAAGCCTAAATGTACCGAAATAAGCAGATGAAAATCGAAATAAGCAGATGAAAAATAGCAACATTGCGTACACAGATGATGATTTCAGTAACCAGATCGAAATATGCATCATATTTCCCCAAATTAGCGTTAAATGTACCGATCTCAAACGAAATCGTCTCGACACTAACAAAATTTCAAATAGAACGTAATGAAAACGGACCTTGACGATTTCGGAAGCGATTTGTGGTTTAATTTCACCTTGGCAGTTTACAGAACCAGCGGTTGAAACGGCGACATAGAGTTGATAGGTGAAATGTGTACCGCCATTGATGGATAATGTGTGTGTGAAAGTGGAGAAATTGGAGAGTTAAAGTCAAAATGAGTAGGTATTGAGCTGAAATTTAGTCTTAAATCATGGTATGCTATTATTACTGTGTCAGTACGTAGGTGATGGAAGGTTTCGTTGAATAATGCTAGTACGGGTTTGGACCTATTGGGTTTTATACTTTTATATAGTTTTATCTCGTTATCAAGTGGATTTATTTTTACTGAATATATGTATGATCTTGTTGTTTTGAAGAACGAGTATTATTTTAGTTAGGCCAGGTTATTTGTTTTTCCATAAAGATTGTACTGCTAACTCATACGGGAGAAACTCATATTTGATGAAAAAACTTTTTCGTTAACCTAAAATCTTTTGTTAACGTGAGACTAGCTCATTTGATAGAGGTATTGCCTCTTAAGTTGGAAGTTATGCGTTCAAATTTAGACATAAGTGTAATTTGGTATAATTTAATAGTTTGATAGGATATGTAATATGTTTGCTGTTAAAAAAACATTAAAACCTCTCATTTTATTTTTTTATTTTTTTGTCATCAGTGGGACTTGAACTTAAATTTGTCCATTTATGAGTATTTGGTACTTCACCTTAACTATTTGAGCTAAAAATGCATTTTTTTTATTTTTGTTTTTAACGATAATTTGGATTATTAATAGGCTATTGACTCATTCATTCGATCATCTTTACTTTTTTAAGTATAGAATCTCGGCGCTTTAGGCTGCCGTGTTTTTGAAGTGACACATTAGTCCTAAATTAGATAGCACCCTCAAGAAGAAACTCAATTATGTGAGAAAATCACTGGTTTAACCTGCAACACTTATTTTTATCATGAGTTAGACTTGAACCTAAAATCTTTTAATTTTAAAAAACGTGTTGGATACCCTAACTCAACTACTTAAGCTAGAGATTATTGACGATATAATAATGATGGTAAAATAGTATGTCTCAGTTAAAAGCTTGTGAGTTTAAATTTTTCGTAAAGTACGGTTTTTGTTTTGTGCTTTATATCAGTAGATTTTTTTTAACGGCAAATGTCTTAATTGAGGTATCGCACCCTCATAATTAGGGCTGGCATATCGTGTCAGACACGACACGATAAGACACGAACACGATAAGACACGAACACGATAAGGTCAAACACGAACACGACACGATAACTTATCGTGTCATTTTTTCCAAACACGAACACGAACACGATAAAAAGCAGGTTACACGATAAGACACGATAAAAACCCAATTTTAAAAAAATTAAAATTTTCAAAAAAATTTATAAGTCTTAAATAATAAATATGACTTAACATGATAATTCTTAAGACACAAAACAACAAAATTACATAAAAATAGTATTTATCCATAATAATAATACTTGATAAATGAATATGAAAAAAAGATTAAAAGTCTATTAAAGTCCATCTCCACCTCCATTCTCCATTAACATTTCATATAAATAAATATTAATAGGTGACCTATCGTGTTAACAGATCTTTAACCTGTTAAGACACGATAATTAACGTGTCTTTATCGTGTTAACCTGTTAATGACACGGCACCTGTTAAGGTCAAACACGAAACCTGTTAATTCCGTATCGTTTCGTGTCGTGTTATCGTATCCGTGTCAGAAATTGCCAGCCCTACTCATAATAGAGAGTTGTGTGTCCCACTATCCTACACCGGTCCGACTATATTTTTATGTTATTTAGCTATCGAGCATCATTTAATTTTTCAATTAATTTTTATAAGTTGATTAATAATCAAATGCTTTTATTCTTTAAAAGTTTCATATACATGTATGTCTTCTATCTCATTATGAAAGCATTTAAAAATACCCTTATTTTTTGAAATACTTTTATTTAAAACAAGATTTCCAATAGTAAAGATATTTATGTTTATTCCTAACAAATACATAGTATAATTCTACCACTATTAGACATTCCAACCCATCATCTATGGAGTCATTTGTGGGTGAAAGGTATTGTCTTTGGACATATGCTGCTGAGGGAGAGGAATTTGTGGTGAAGGGCGGCATTTGTATGGGAGAGATGGGCTTTTTAGTATTTTTATTTATTTTTAATATGTTTACTAGGAGATTGTTAAAAAGATGATGTTTGAGTAAAAGTTAGGAACGATTGATGAAAGTTAGTAGAAAACTGATATGACATGCTAAATAAATTGATTTTTGAATGGATAACTTTCTAGCGTTGTGGACCATCATTGTAAAATAATAATCCATCCGTACCATTTTAAATGTCCATCTTTCCTTTTTTATTTGTCTCAATTAAATGTCCATTAAAAAATAAAAGAATAATTTTCAATTTTGCCTCTAATTATTTAACTCAATAGCTACTTTATGACTAAAGACAAAAGACTTTAATGTCGTTATTGTCCTTTTATAGGTTGAAAATATATAATAATTCATTTTGTCTTAAACTTTATACTGTGGATCCCATGACTCTTAAAATAAAACATAACAAGTATAAAATTAAACTACAGAATGTCTCGGGACAATTTTTTTTTATGGAAATCTAGACTCTTGTGATTTGTCATACCATGTATATGAAAACCATAATTTACTCTAACAATTTGTGTGTCAAACAAATTTTATTATGGAAATCAAGACTTTTGTCAAACCATATAAATGAAAACTATAATTTACTCTAAAAAATTGTTAATGGCATTTTTATTGGGTTCTTGAGTTGTGAACATTTCCATGTGATTTGAGAAAAAGTTTAAAATCTTTATAATTTTCACCTCGTTTGTTAAAAAATTGAATTGAAGGACTTGTCTTTATCTAACTTTTCACCTCGTTGGTTATAAAATTGAATTGAAGGACTTGTCTTTATCTAATTTTTCACCTCATTTTTATTTAACATTCCTGTCTTCTTTGTAGTTTGCAAGTGCAAGGAAAATATTATTTAATTGGATGGAAATATAAATGAGAGATGTGATTTAGTAGAATTTAAGTTAAAAGGCAACAGAGATCAAGTGATTTAAAGCTACACATTAAACATGGCTTTTATAGCTTACTCGATGGATGAGTAGGTGACAAACCGAATATGAATGTTTTTATAGCTTACTCATTAAACATGGCAATTTATAATGTAACGATTAGGTGTAAAAAAATAGTATTACACAATTTTTTTGTCAAAAAATAACATTAAAATAAAGTCAATCATATAGTTTTTGGTACTAAATGGTAAGCAGATCAAATTACAGGAGGCATTCTTGCCAAATTAAGAAGATAGTTTGTTAATTCTTTGAAAACGGTTTTTTAGATGATAAAAGAGGAAAATAGGTTAAATTTTAATTCAGTCGGAGACTCGGAGTGGTTTGAGATTCGGTCTTGTAATTTATTTTCTTCTTCGTTTGTAGTAATTAGCAAACAGAAAAGAGTAGATTGCGTTCAAGAATAATATCTGGTGTGTTTCTAGTTTTCTATTTGATAGAGTCATTGGTGTTATTCCATAAATATATTATTTACTAAAAGTGGTTAATTTTATGCAAACAACTTACAATGTAATAATTAGCAAACAGAGTCACGATGAACAACATCATACTCAAATTTGCTTATCAAGTTCAAGTGGTTCCATATGTTTTTTTATTATTATTATTTAATATCTTATTTTCGTTATCTACATGTAATAAAAGATAGACATTGGTTATACACACGTATTTGAATAATGACTCCGTTAAAATAGATTTTAAGCTCTATCCTCATATTGTTCTTGCAACAAACCGTGTTACCAATGATTTTACGTATTATATATTGGTAGTATTGTAAATAAACTTGAGGACGTATATTAGACTACATGTAATGAGCGTTATTCATCTTAAAAAACGCCTCATAACGTCCAACACATCACTACGTGGGGGCGTTATGGGCGCATGGGCGTTTCCTTTATAACGTCTACGCCTTTCTCTCTTTCCCACTTCTCTCACACATTTTCTCTCTTTTCTCTCTCTTAGTAATGATTAAAGAACATTATCTCATTACGACACTTTTTAGTATAATACTCGTTACCTAGTCACTGTCCACATGAAGGAAAATATCTCTTTAAGGGATTAACTATTACATATAGCATTATACTAAACGTAAGGACAAAATTACACGGATGGCCCTGTGCTTAGGTTTGATTTCACTTTTGGCTCTTAACTCTAAAAAATTACAACGATAGACCAATTACATTTTTATTTTACATTTGGCCTCTGACATAGATTTCCGTTAGTTTTGAATGTTAAGACCGTCCATATGACACTCACGTGAGGGTATATTTGACAAATATGTATACCCTCACGTGACAGACACATGGGCTGATAGTAACATTAAAAAACTAACGGGAATTCAAATCAGGTGCTAAATGTGAAACAAAAGTGCAAAATATTGATTCATCTTTGTAATTTATATAAATTAAAGAACGAAAATGAAATTAGACCTAAATACAGAAGTTATTCTTGTAATTTTATCAAACGTAAAAGTATGCTTATTTTTAGTTTGGGAGTGTATGTTGCGTGGAGGCATAGACAGGCCCCTTCCCCACCGGCGTCATTTATGCCCCTTAAAATATGTGAAGAGGCGCCCTCCTATTGTCCCTAAATCCTATGCCTCGGGACATCAATTGTCCCTAAATTTTAGCCATAACTAGCTTTCTATGCCAGGTCGTGCGGCGGCCAGATCTTATGTATGTGACTTCCTCATACGCGTTGATAAAAAAATTACATGTCTCGCACATTACGGTGCAAAATCATAATGCGTAACATATTAAAAGACGTGTGTATAACAAACGTAAATGCCAAAATTAAAACTAAGTCAAAATGGCATTGTCAATGTTAGAAATTTGTCAAAGTAGAATAGTATGGTCAAAGTTGTAAACACCAAAAAAAAATTCATATCTTGTACATTACGATGTAAAGTCGCATATTAAAAGACGGAGAAATACCTAGACTTAAATGTCAAAGTCGGAAAGCAAAACCGTAAATATGTCAAAGTAAAGTAACGGTTCAAAGTTGTAAAGTGACAAATCAAAGTCGATGGTCAAAAACGTAAATATGTCAAAGTTGGAGGTTAAAACCGTAAACATATAAAAGTCGGGAGGTCAAAATCATAAATACGTAAAAGTTTAAAATAAAAAAATAAGACGGCGAATCGGTCGGTGACATGTGTCAGGGTGTCACCGACCTTTGGATTTAGAATTATATAGAATAATGAGTAGAAATAATTATCGTTCACAAAAAAAATCTAAAAAACACTTATATCTATTTTAAATTAAACCGATAGTTAGATTGGCTGAGGCTTAGTGATAAAAAGTTGTCTATAAAGTGTAAAATTAGTATAAAATTTAGTATGATATATAATATTAAAATAATACACAATAGAAGGTTAAAAAGTTATAACTCATAAAGTAAATTTAATTTTAAAAAAGTGTTTCGGAAACCTTGTCTTATAATCGTCCGCCTTAAAAATAAATAAACAGTAAAATTTACGTTTTATTGTGTTTTTTTTACTTTCATTATGTCTTCATTTGTAAATTTTTGCACAACAAGACAATAAAAGTAAAAAAAAAACAATGAAAACGCTAATTATTTTTAAAGTTTTTCGTTTATTATTTATTATTAATGAGAACGACGGTGTTACAAGGTCTCTGAAACACTTTTTGAAAATTCAATTTATATTATGAGTTATAATTTTTTTAATTTATTACTATGTTTTTATTTATCATTGTGTCATTATAACACTTTGTATTAAAAAAATTGTATGTGAACTTTTCTAAATAAAAGTGCACCAACAAGACAGTATCATATCATTATATCCTATAAACTTTTCACTATCCTTGATTAGACACCCAAAAAATAATCCCTTAAACATTTTTGTAAATAAACAAATTAAATTAATAAAACAAAACTTAGTCGTTGGTTGCAAGGCCAGGAACGAGTCCAAAAAGCCATGAGCTTTCTTGCGGGGAGGGGATGTACCCTGCGAGCTTTTGAAGCTCACTGCCCATCTTGTTATGTGCTCCCTCCACCTCAAGCAAAAGATTGTAAGTTAAATTATATAGCTCTTTTACTTTTTGAAACTTCAAAAAATACATTGTTTTATTAAAATGAATTTCAGTCAAATTCATTTTAATTATGTATCTGACTATGTTCAGGATTGCAACAGTAGCGTCAAGTTTGTTACTTGATCACACGTGTTACGATAATTACGTTAGCATATAGTGCATGTGCGTTACAATAATCAATAATGTTTTTTTAGTTAATTTACAATACCCGTTTTTTCTATTTTAAATTATTCTTTCACAATTTTCAAACATAAACATTATTCCACATCTCAACATTTTTAACAGCCTGTATTCTACAAAGAAAGCCATGACCCACCACAATCCCGTTGCATGAACTCCTGAAGACGAAGAGGCATTGACTATGTCTTGGATTTTAGTTAAGAGCGGAACGAGGCTACGACTTGATAAACGTCATAGGCGGCTTACCTAACTTTTTTCTCCTCAAAATAGCCTCCTAAATGAAGCTATAGTCTATAGATACTTTTATGTTTTTGGCAATTTTTAGGCCTTTTGTTTTGAACTTTTGTTTGGCAAGTGAATGTTTAGGGTAATAGGGTCCACTTAGAGTTTTGTATATCTTATTTAAATCACCATATATAATAGTAAGGGAATGATCAATTTTATAGAAAAACATTGGCTTTATAAATTTTCTGCCTTTTGCGTCGTGAATGTGATTGAGTTTTAGTCTTAATCCATACGCTGCATTATCAATTGACTCACACAATCATTTCAATTACACCCATTTTTAGCTATAAGATATGATACGGTGGCCGTCACATAACACGTAATCCGTTCAATTCACTTTGTTACTACACATGTCATAAGGAAATCATCTTGCGGCATAACTATTTTGACTATTTTTTCATTCTCACATGTATCGCATGAATCAAAGTTCGTACGCACCACTTCTTGTCTCCTCAACGTCCCCACCTTTGTCATTTTTGTAATGTGAAACAAAAGGATTTGAATTGAGGAGTGTGATGAAATTCGGAAGAATACATAGAAATTTGGGGATATGAAACTTTTGGCTTTGTTATTGTGTTTTGTGTCTACAAAATAGTAAAATACAACTCTTTCCGTCTAAATTTAATCTTTCCGTCTAAATTTAAGTGTCATGAGACCCACAACATAAAGATTAAGAAAAAATAAATTATTATATTATTTTAACCTATAAAATGATAAAAATGTCATTAAAGTATTTCGTCTTTTAGTCATAAAGTAGATTTTATATTAAATAATTAGGGGTAAAATTGAAAATGATATTTTTATTTTTTAAATGAACATTTAAATTGAGACATAAATTTTTTTTAAACATTTAAAATGAGACGGAGTAATAGTTTTGCTTTATTAATATAAAATCGCTCCGACTTAAGTTGAATCCTATCGCAAGTCAAATGAGGAAAAAGGCAAACATCCTCAGTTAAAAATGAGATAAAAATGTCAAAGCTAACTACCAACATGTTGAAAAAGCTCACACCCTTTCAAAAACTTTATTTTTTAATGAATATATAATAAGATGGAAAAAAAGGAATTAAACATCATCCATTTCAACGTATTTATAACATATATTGATTTGTACTGGTTTCAACTATTTTCTTTTGTCTTCTACTGGTCCTAACTATTGAATTAGTTGTCAAAAGTCCCAACTTTTATCACTTTGGCAACCAACGGCCCTCCGTTAACTTTTTTTCGAATTCAAGACCGATGTTTTAGGCGTTTTGATCGGAAGGATAATACGAGTCGACTGATGGAAAAGTTACCTCGAAACGGCGTTTCGGACAACGAAACGATGCTTCAATCGGGTGTTTAAATCTAACGGTGCTTCAATCAGTAAAAATTTTATCGTTCAGAGAGCCGTTTCAAACAAACTTTTACATCAATCGACTCATATTAACCTTCCAATCAAAACGCCTAAAACATCAGTCTTGAATTCGAAAAAAATTAACGGCATTAAAAAAATTAACGGCAGACCGTTGGTTGCCAAAGTGATAAAAGCTGAGACTCGTTGACAGCCAATTCAATAGCTAGCCAATACAATAGTTGGGACCAATAGAATAAAACAAATAATAGTTAAGACCGGTATACCTTTAAAAATATATATATTTTTTATGAATAATGATACCTCAACTATGTACCTCCCCTTGATATTAAGGGATAGCCGGACAAGGAATATAGAGCATGTGGAACCTAATAAAGAGAAGATAAGTCAAATTTGTGATCTCTCTTGAATTATGACGATAAAGATAGCAATGTGATTCGATTTTGCATACTCTCGTACATGCGGTGCTCAGCATCATTATTAGAAAAAAAATATAACCAATAGGTTAATATATTACATTACATTACAGAGTTGGATTTATTTATTTTTTTAATGGCTCCCCTCGGATCTTAGCTCACACTACTGCGATCACGGACCAGCTACCTGACAACCCATGGGCAAAGAGCCGTGGCGAGACCAACTTCAGCTACAAAAGTGGATTTTTGAATGTGACTCAACTACAGATAAACAATAGAGCCTCACCCAAAATATTGACCAGGATGAAATTTTGAGACTCAGATTGGCATGTTCAAACTATGTATAAGCGTTGTACAATACAAGTCTTCAAAGTGGGCAGGACAAAATATTTGAGCTCACACAGAAAGCAATTACGTGTGGCATTTAAGACTTCGCTACGCGATGTTAGAATGTTAGAACTTATCTGAAAACAAAATCTAACACATGGGTTAAAGGAATAAAGGTCATAGGAAAATGTATGCAAATACTTGATCATTTAGAGGTACATTAGAAGTGCTGCTTTGGTTGACCATTCTGTACTAGAATTACCAGTTTTAACTAGTATCCAATTCTCTCATCTTACAACCTCCAGGCTCCAACTTAAATATCTAAGGACCGTTTAACAAATCATAGTGTTACAACGACATGAAGGTGTGTACCTCCAAATAACTAAGCAATAAGTGAAAGAAGGTGACAATTTAACCAGCACAGCACATTGATGATCTGCAGGAAGTGAAAGAACCAGATGTGAGTGACATTACATATTCAAAATAACCATAAAACATTAAAATATTATTCAAAATACTGTATGTAGAAACAGCAGTAAATTCAAAGTTGAATCTAGATTGAATAGAACATGCGCAGAAACAGTTTCTGTTCTGTAAATAGTCCAAACCTTTATGTAGGAAAGGTTTATTGTTCCTGCGAATGGTAGAGCCCATACCCAGTAATCATCGACAAGAAAATCATCTACATGACCATCTGTTTCACATGCAAGGTCACCGATGGAGCCATTCTCGAGCAGTATCAAGCAAGTCAGAGACCACCATGTTCAGCGACAAATACATGTAAACTAAAGTTTGAAATGCACATACTATAAAAAAATATTGTGTGGGCAAATATATTTATACTGAAATGAGATTATCCAAAATGAACGAGGGATTATCCTCACCTTCATGTCGTTGTAAGTATGTATGCCATATAGCTGCCGCTTAGGTCAGATTCCAAAAAATAAACGAAGGTTATATAAAGTTTTGCAGATAACCTGATTAGGAAAAAGGAGTGGAATGATTTGATATTTGGAAAGCTAGTTAGATTTAATGCCTTAATGGTCATCGACTGTGTAGTGGGCAATCCCTCATGATAAATGGGTAACCTGGAAAGCTAGTATAAATTTCTTCTAACCCTTTTTGTGGGGATTCCATTGACAGATCCAAAGTTTTATGGTTTGACTGATACGGCAAAACATTAACTTCCATTTTAGCTGATTAGATTCTGTAATAGGTCCCACTCACGTAAGTATCTTGAATAAATGAGAACAAAACGCTTCATTAACCCTTTTCTAAAGTCTAAACTTACCCACCAACGAACTGATTTTACGCTTGCCAAATCATGAACTTCTTTATATAGATTTGACATATCCAAGCTTCCTGCCAAGCACGATCTCAGTTCACTCCATGTTCATAGATGATAATTGAAATACATTAATTTCGTTTTTGACAATGTATTTTAAGCCTACGGTGCTTTGAAGCTCAACCCTAGCAAGACATGAGATACCTTCTTAACACCATTTGTGACAAACATATACTCTGAAAATTTCTAAAAGGTAATCAAATAACCGGCATGTTACTAACAGCAACACACAATTCTGACTACTAACTTCATACCAGAGTGATCCTGAAGCATTGCTATAACGCTCTCTAAATAAACAAAAACAAAAAAGCTAAAACCTAACCCCAAACAAGGAAAGCCCTAGGGAAGACGAGAGCATATTGATTAAGCTTAAATCAACAGTAGGTAAAAGAAGATAAATTATCATAAAATCAATAGCTGGCAGATTGAGCAGATACGTTGCTTTAGTTTCTCATTATACGAAACAATGTTAACGACATCATCAAAGATCAACTTACCTAATTCTCTACCACAATGAGACGTAAGTGATAAGACTATCATCGTTCAGAACTGATGCCTAGTTGCATACCATAACTGCTACTGTCAAACATGAGGGTTAAGACACACTAACAATGGAGTAATGGACAGATTTCATGCTTAGAAACAAGTCAACAACATATATTATCATTATTATTCAAACCCAGCCAAAGCCAAGCATATGCTTACCATTCTGAAAAGCCTCTCGTCTACAACAACAAGTCAAATGAATCAAATCCTGAAACTTTCAAATACGATTAGGCTTACATAAAAAAAGGGTAACTAATGCACTAAATATGGTTCATGAAGATTATCAGATCCCTTTGTAGAAAGCAGACCATATCAAAGTAAAACCAGGAATAGGGTCCCTAAATGACTAGATGATATGTATCTAGGTGGAATATATACTCTTGTATCTTCTTCAAACTTTATGCTTTTAACTTACACAGCCTCCAGTCACATAAACAGAACCATATTATGATTCTCCAAATTCCATCGTCCATTTCCACTAGCATCAAATAAAAGTACCAATAATCAAATTTAATCTGCAATGTCAAACCTAATACCAATAATACATATTTTCTTGAGTTATACAATGATGATATCATCGATTAATTTGTTTCAAAAAACAGTCCATTTGGAAGTTTAAAGCAACTTTGACATCAATTGAAGCGATAGTTGCTTATTTCCAAATTAACCTTTAACACCTAAAGGCTACAGGTAGTTTATTCAATCAATATGCAATAAAAGCTAAGCAACAGTTTCACCATCAATGTAATCCACTATTCACAACATGAATAAACTAAGAAAAACAGAGATCTACAACTGATAAACAACAACAAAATAACAAATTGAAGAAAATTAAACCAAAATCAAAAACAAAACCTGCAGATCCATATAAACACAACTGAATCATCCAAATTCAGCTCAAAATCTCAAATAATCCTCTTCTAAAAAACATTCACCGCAGTTTCTGATTCAGTTGATCCAAGGCGGGAGCGGTATTCACATAAAAACAATCATCTCCGGCATCATTCACCTTCAAATGAATTGCAAAATGAACGTCTCCGGCGAATCCGTTCCCGACCTGTACCAAGCGAATCAGAAAACCGCGGTGACAAAACCACCACTTCATCTATCATCCACCAGGTGCTGAAACGGCGATATACAATCTATAGATGATATAGATCTGCATGTCATGTTGATTCAGGTTTATAGAGAGAGAATGAAACCCTATCTCTGAGATGTTTAGAGAGAGTTATAGATTTTTTTGTTTGGGAGAGAAGTCGGTTACTTATAAAGAAAACAGACGAATGATGTTATGCCACGTGGAGGAAGCACAAACAGTTTGATGTAAAGATACAAAGAGTGAAAGACAAGTGGGCGAATCACTGTAGCAGTGAGGGTGGAACAGGGAACTCACGTGCAGGACGGTGTGAGTTTTTACTTGTTTCTAGAAAAAAAGTTTCACGCGTTTTAAGGGTCGGATCCGGGTTGTTTGTCATTAGTTTCTTTCAAAACTATATTCACTTTTTTTTAGTAAAATGAGTTTAAAATCTAACTAATAACTAACGATCTTCGTTAGTCTCTTATCATCACCGTGTGCCGTAAAAGCTAATGAAGAGTAGGAATCGAGCATGAGTCGTTTAGCACACCAGATCTTTTTGAGTTTTTATTATCATTACACCAGCTCATAAACGTTTATATTATATCTAATTAAGACTTATTAGGATGAGATTCCAACACTTTGTATTGCTTTTACGTTTCGTGATTGATTTACTAAGGCATATTATTAAAGACGAGGCCTATCATTGTGGGCAAACCCCTTATGTCATGCGCAGGATTAGAATCCCGTACCTCATGGTAGGTCCTCTATATATGTGTGGGTGTGTTTTTCATATTTTAGAAGGAGAATGTTTGATAGTGGATAAATGAAAAAAATTTATATTTGAAAATCATTATTCATCCTCTATAATATTTTAATATATTTTAAAACTAGTTGTGAGGGAAAGAAAAATAAATTGTAATTATAAATATATACAAATGTTATTTAATTAAAAATGTGTGATATAAGATAATATGATTTTTAATATAGTTATATGGATAAAGATAAAAAAAATATACGTGAATGTTCTTACAGAATGGGTCGTTGGTGTTTGTTGTTAGTTACCGACTAAATTTGTTTTCAATGATTATGTCTTAATGTATTCAATTGTCATTGGTGTTTGTTGTTAGTTACCCAACTACCGAGTTCAATATAAGAAAATATAATAAATAATATAAGTATGGTATCGGGTATCCCTTAATTGCTCTGTTCTAGTTTAGACTTTTCGAAATATAAAGGGTGTTTAAAACTTGAGTAAACTACAAATTACGTCATTCATTGTAACAATCCCGGTTTTTGGGCCCGGAAATTTTTTTAAAAACCCATTGGGCTTGACCCAACCATTACTAGGCTTAGGTCCCACTTAAATTATTGGGCTTGGCCCAACCCTTATTGGGCTTAGGCCCAACTTAAATTATGGGCTTGGCCCATGTAAGTTTACGATAAGTAATTAAGTACCGATGACGAAACCCGTCATATTAAATACCCGGAATACGCGTAGAAATTTATTTCTACTACCACGAGTTAGATAGACATTTCCCCACAAATATCTTTAGCATTTCCAATTGTTAGGATATATATTTAAATTACACTTATGACATATACTAGGCAACAAATTAATAAGGATACCAATTTTATTAACCTAATAGCCACTAGACAACCTTGTACATATATATAAATATATACATACGTACAAAGGCATATATATATGTGATCATACACAAAACTTATATAATTATCAAAACCAATAAAATCCCATACAAACACATAAATAAAAACTTGCACCATAGTCTCCAAACTTATAAAAACCAACACTCACATTATATAAAAATCAACCCATTCAACATATATAACCACACATATATATATTAACAAACCCATTAAATAAACACCTACACTTATATACAATTACACATACAACCAACACACAATATTAATCACCTACAACCAATTATTTATACTACCCAATAAAAACACACATGCATGAATATATGCATACATTCATACGACCACATATATATATATACACACATTTTTTTTTATAAACTACAACTACAACTTACCATTTAAAAACACCAAATTTATAATAACACAAAATATATAAAAACTAATTAAAACACACAAAACTAATTAACAAATAAATATGAATGCTTGCAAGTATTGCCCTAGTCACCTACCTATTCTTACCTTGTCCCCTAACCACCTACCCACCTCCCATGCACCCAATGCCCAAGATAACTTGAAATCCCCACCAAAATCTCTTCACACCCAATGCAAGATCCCTTCTCTCCCCTCCCTCTTCTTGTTTCAGCCGAATCCAACACACACAACACACATCCACACTTTCATTTTCACAACACAAACCCACAACATCCAAAAATCTCTCTCAAACAATTCTCTCAACTCCCAAGCTTTCTTCATCAACTAAAAAAAACGTGTAACTCAGCTACAAGGAGACCACAAAGTCGACCAACAACACCACAACATCATCAAACACAAGCAAGAGGAGCCACGGGTCCAAAGAAACCGTAACCGAGCAACCGAAGCAAGAACCGTTCGTCACCACAAGCAAGCACGCCAAGACCAGCCCACGTCCAGCTTTGTTCCAGTCGATTTCCAGCCTCCATTGTGACTCTCATACCACCCCAAGTGCACCCCCACTCACCCTCAACCTCAAGGTAACGAGAAAACATCCGAAAATGCACTATACGTGCATAAAACGTTCATTTTTACACACAATGAATACCAACACTTCCCATATATTTTTGAACACCTTCAAACACTTATTTTTCAGTAACAAAAGTATTAAAAACCATAAAACCTTTTTCTAAACAAAAATGTACAAGTTTGACTAAAATAGTCAAACTATACACTTTATTTTGAGAAAAACAACAACACCCAACTAACAACCTTGAAAACATAATTTTATATTTTCTGGAGCTTCTTTATAATAAAATATGGTTACAAAATAAATTTCACGATTTTTGGAGTTGTACATTAATTATTATGCATTTTTGAATATTAAAAATGGATAAATACACTAATATTCACAAAAACGTGTGGGGAGTATAAAAATGCAAAAACTTGTTATCTTACTGTTATAAATATGTGTATAGGTGAATATTACTGATTATGATTGATTGTTGATGGGTGTACATAAAAATCGAACAATAACCGAAACTAAAACGTACAAAACAACGAAAATACCAAAAATGAAAAAATACCAAATTTTTATTATCTCAGTAGCTTAAATATGTTAAAAATAAGTTAGAAAATAAATTTCATAATTTTCCTAAAAAGAATGTAATTACTATGAATTTTTGAATGTTTAATAGGATTAAAATACAAAAATTCGTATAAAATAATTAAGGACACTTTGGACCAAACTTACAGAACCTAAACTCATATATAAGTATAAAATAACTATTTTAAGACTTAAAATGTTACCAAGGACCATCTAAGCACAAAACGTAATCTTAACCGAACCGAACGCGTTAAAAACACGAAACCCAACGAAACAAGAAGAATCTGATATTTTATAATTCCAGAAGCTTTTATATATAAAAACTAAGTATCCCAACAAGTTTCATAATTTTTACAAGCCTAACCTATTTATTATAAATTTTTGAATATAAAAGACCAAGTAAATGGTAAAAAGCACAAAAATTAGAAAAATACCTTTTAATCAGAAATACCACTTTTTATACAGTATATATAACCCAAGGAAGTATTTTAAAGAATAAAAATGTTTAAAAAGATGTTTTGTAAATAAATCGTTCGTACGTCGGTTACACGCGCGTTAAAGTACGAAAATGACCAACGAACCTTAAAACTCAACTTTTGGACTATAAAGCACTTAGTTACTGATTAAATAAGCTATAACCAAAATTTCAACAATTTAGGAAGTACCAATTATTTTATACAAATTATTTAAGTTTAAAAACCCGTAAACCGACAACTACTAAAATAATTTGTAGAAAATAATTGAAACACCTAAAAACCATGAAACACCATATATTACAGTAACTAAGACCCCTTTAACTTAATATAGGAGCCCGAGATCAAAATAAGCTCAAAAACCTAAATCATAACCCGACACGTAACGTTTTACCGCAACCGGAGAAACCGGTAAACTCGAAATCTACCCCGAACTTGATAAACACTTTAAAACCAGTAGGTTAACCTTAAAATATGTATAAGACCAATACACAACCCTAATACACCTAGAAATGAGAAGTTATAACCAAAAACCTAACTTTAGGGCTAAAAGCGTCAATATAACAAAGTTGAGGGACTAAAAGTGACAACACTCAAACTTTCTGATTTTTATGAAAAATAAGTTAAATACTTACTGAATTAAACTAAAATAATATGGATTTAAGTATTAGAACGAGAACGAACCAACGAGAACACAAAAACGACTATACAATCGAAAGACAAACGCACCCGTTATGGAATGCACATAGACTTATACATTTTAGAATCTAACTTGATTAAACTAAACATAGGAAGTCCGCTAGGAGGTAGGACTCTCACGCAAACTATTATCTAGGAAGTTCTTGAGCAAAGCTACAGGTGAGTTCATGAACCCCCTTTTTTTACGTAATACTTTTGGGGCTGATACATACCTACTAAACTTGTTTATATAAACTGATTTTCATGGTGTAACACATCTGCTACTTGTCCCCGAACGTTGGTACAACTTTCGGTAGCCATTAACTTCTTGCAGGAGCCCTTTGATATGTGAATAGTACTATTTGGGAATCCCCCGCGTACAGTGGCATACCCCCCACTGAGGTTGAAAACCGTTACGCCACATGTTCAATGAAACGTTGGTGCTTAGCAGAGCACGTTAGCCCACTTTGGGTTAGGGGACTATTATTTATTGTATTCGGGTTGGGTATAATCCGAACAGGTTTGGCTACATATATTGTCGACCGTACACCATATAATATAATGTTTTAGTGTCATAACTTTTATTAAACCATGAGCTCACCAACTTTATGTTGACGTATTTTTGGGTATGTATTTCAGGTAATTGATTGGAATGTTATTTAGCTCGTTGATTTGAAGTTAGGGCTTGGAACGTTTTGGAGGATAGCCCACTAGTTATTTTAATATGTTTTTAAGACTGATATGCACGCACTAGACAATTTAAATTCTATGCATTTTGTTTAAAACTATTAATGGGATGAAATATGCCCACGTGGACAACTTTTATTATATTTAATGAATATGTAGTTTATTATTTCCGCTGCTTATTTATGATATCAGTCCGTCATGACCTGGCCCGTTTGGCCGGGGTGTGAAAGATTGGTATCAGAGCCAGTGGTTCTAGCGAATTAGGTTCTTATACTAAGACACCTAGGCTTTAATCACACGATTTAGGGACTAAGATAAGATTTAAACCGAGCAATGCTCACGTGAACTAGGCACATAAGCGAACCCAAAGGCCTTACTTGATGTGCTTACTTGTATTTGTTTACTTGCTTATTACTACTACTTTAATTTGGAGTGTTATTAATGCGTTAACTTATTTATTTATTTACTTATTTAATTTGATTACTAATTTATTTACTTTCATTTCTCCAATAGGTGAAAGGACGTCAAGACCGTATTTTTACTATTTATTTTACGCATTATGACATTGTAGGACCAAGTGAATTGTCGCTTGTGTCACACCGGATATTGTATTTTTACTTACTTATTTTGGTAGTTGCAATGCATAGCGGGTTTTGCTATGCGCAACTTTGGTTTATTTTACACTCTCATTTTATATGCTTATCTTACATGCTCATCTTATATGCTTATCTTACGTATTTTTTTACATGTTCATTTTTCATACTTACTACAATTATGAGAGCCATTCTAAGGCTTAAATTTTGAAATATGATTGCCAAAAAAAAAATTATAACGAAAATATGTGGAATACGTGTACTAATAGTCATATGCAAGTAAGTAATACATACTTAAATAATACATAGGTATACCTTCCAAGCATTCGCACTTATGCGCAAGACCTATATATATATGTATGCCCTCTTGAATGTTCACATATATATATACACACACACGCATACGTATATATACGCATACATTTACATACATGATCATACACCCACCCACATGAACCTATTTACACGCCTACATAAACACACATAACTCTAAGCATGCGGCCTATGATCATGCGTATAATGAACGCATATCATGTATAGCTATGGCACGTGAGGAGCCGGACGTCATGACCGGTATGTTCTTAGTAAACAACCATTATGCATATGTTTTATTCGATACTGGGGCTAGCAAGAGCTTTGTATCTAGATCCTCTAGGCTGAAAATGGAAATAAGGTCGACTAGGATAGAACATCTATACACGATAGAAATAGCAAACATAACGATCATGAAAGTAGACGAAACCATTAAGGGATGCACACTAGAGTTAGATGACTGTAAGTTTACGATCGATCTAATGACCATAGAACTAGGAGGATTTGACGTGGTTGTTGGAATGGATTGGTTAGCAGAAAATAAGGCTGAAATTGTATGTCATAAACGGTTACTCAAAATCCCCTTACATGGAGGGAAGACTCTCATCGTTTACAGAGAAAAGCCAGAGCAAAGAGTGAAACTCGTCTCGTGTGCAAAAGCACACCGAAGCTTACAAAGAGGCTGTATGGCTTACCTAGCATATGTCATGAGTTCGGAAAAAGATGAGAGGTGCATTGAAAAGGTTCCAGTTGTGACTGAATTTGCAGATGTATTCCCAGACGAATTACCAAGACTCCCACCCCATCGACAAGTCGAATTCCGTATTGATCTAGTGCCAGGAGCCGCTCCGATTGCTAAATCACCTTATCGGTTGGCACCGTCAGAAATGCAGGAATTGATGGTCCAACTCCAAGACCTCACGGACAAAGGTTTTATTCGACCCAGCTATTCGCCCTGGGGAGCGCCGGTATTATTCGTCAAAAAGAAGGATGGAACCATGCGAATGTGCATAGATTATAGGGATTTGAACAAAGTAACAATAAAGAATAGGTACCCACTCCCTAGGATCGACGATCTATTCGATCAGCTTCAAGGAGAGAATTATTTTTCAAAGATAGACTTAAGATCCGAATACCACCAACTAAGAATAAATGAAGGAGACATTCCTAAGACTGCTTTTAGAACTAGGTATGGGCACTACGAATTCCTAGTGATGCCATTCGGTCTGACTAATGCACCGGTTGTTTTCATGGATCTCATGAATCGAGTATGTAAGCCTTACTTAGACAAATTCGTGATCGTGTTCATTGACGACATACTCATCTATTCAAAAAGCAAAGAAGATCACGAGGAACACCTAAGACTGATGTTAGGACTCCTTAAGGAAGAGAAATTGTACGCTAAGTTCTCGAAGTGTGAATTTTGGATGAGAGAAGTGCAGTTTTTAGGTCACATTGTTAGTGAGAAAGGAATTCAAATTGATCCGACAAAAATTGAGGCCGTCAAGAGATGGGAAGGCATAGAAAACTTTTCAAAGATAGCAAGGCCGTTAACGACCCTTACGCAGAAGAAGATTAAGTTTGAATGGGGAGAAAAACAACAAGAGGCCTTTGAGATGTTGAAACAAAAGCTATGTAGCGCGCCTATTTTGTCTTTACTAGATGGAACGGATGATTTCATGGTGTACTGCGACGCTTCGCATCAGGGTCTAGGATGTGTATTGATGCAAAGGAATAAAGTCATAGCGTACGCATCTCGGCAACTTAAGGAAAATGAGAAAAAACTACACCACCCACGACTTAGAATTAGGAGCAGTGGTGTTTGCCCTAAAGATATAGAGACATTACTTATATGGCACCAAGTGCGTGGTTTACACCGACCACAAAAGCCTACAACACATCTTCGACCAAAAGATGTTGAATATGCGCCAAAGGAGATGGGTAGAACTGCTAAATGACTAATATTGTGAGATTAAGTACCACCCATGCAAGGCAAACGTAGTCTTTGATGCCTTGAGTAGGAAGGAAAGAGCCAAAGCGCTAAGAGTGCGAGCCCTTAGGATGAGCATCCAACCTGAACTAATCTCAAGCATACGAGATAACCAGGGGAAAGCCTTGGAGGATGGGAACCTCCAAAAGGAAGAATTAGTTGGAATGAAAAAAAAAAAACAATTGACAAAGGATGGTGATGGAATTTGGAGGTTTGAAGGTAGAAAATGGATTCCAGTATTTGGGGAATTAAGAACAAAACTATTAAACATAAGAACCCTACATATATGACTACAACAGGAGAATACTAAAATGACATGTGAGGTAAATTAACGATTACGGTCCGGAACGTAATGGTGAATTTACAGGCACATGAGCATTTAGGGAAATCCTAATGAGTCACCATATGTTTAAAAACTCATAACTTAAATCATTTTCCATTTATGACTCGATGCCACATTGGTTGAAGTTTCTATTATATCTATGCAATATGCAATTGTCACAACCCGTTAGTCAAAATCTATCCCTTAGATACCTAAACGAATACCCGAATCCTTCTTAATCCGCTCTTCATGTTACTCATCCTTGCAACTTCTATTTAAAATTTTAAAACCACAAAGATACCATTAGTTGGCAGACTACTTCAACTATCTCAAGCCTACTTTAAAGAAATAGCCTAGAACACATCTTCGATCGTATATGCTGAAGAGACAACAATGAAGGAGAGTAGAACTCCTCGACGCCTAGGACAGAGAGATACAATACCATCTAGGTGAAATGCATTGACGCCATTTACAGTAGAAAAGAAAGAAACAAGACCCCTTGGAATGTGCGCTTTAAGGATTAAAACTCGATAAGACTCGACAACCCAAATACGAGACACCCAGTAGAAGTTCCTACTAAGGAGAAGCCTAAGAATCAGGAGTTGAACGTATTAGAGGAGTCGTTCATAGTATGAAACAAATTAATGAGATAAGACAACACCATACCAAATCGCTTATCAGTACACAAGGTTATTATGTGCATCTTATGTGTTTACGTGCATTCTTGAAAACCTCATACTTAGAGAGTAACGTAGTACTAAGATACCAACTCCACCATAATTTAGAGGACAACACCGAGGAAAAACAATAGGGAACACCAAGTGGCTATAAACCAGTCACTGCTACAAGACAGCGTAGGCCAATTTACGAACCAGTATAAGGTAATTATATGCTTTGTGTGTTTATTATCCCTACTTGCTAGAGTGACACTAGGAAAAACTTTGTGACCTTAAACGAACAACCTTAATTTAATTTCGAGGACGAAATTCTTATAAGTAGGGGAGGATGTAACAATCCCGGTTTTTGGGCCCGGAAATTTTTTTAAAAACCCATTGGGCTTGACCCAACCATTACTAGGCTTAGGTCCCACTTAAATTATTGGGCTTGGCCCAACCCTTATTGGGCTTAGGCCCAACTTAAATTATGGGCTTGGCCCATGTAAGTTTACGATAAGTAATTAAGTACCGATGACGAAACCCGTCATATTAAATACCCGGAATACGCGTAGAAATTTATTTCTACTACCACGAGTTAGATAGACATTTCCCCACAAATATCTTTAGCATTTCCAATTGTTAGGATATATATTTAAATTACACTTATGACATATACTAGGCAACAAATTAATAAGGATACCAATTTTATTAACCTAATAGCCACTAGACAACCTTGTACATATATATAAATATATACATACGTACAAAGGCATATATATATGTGATCATACACAAAACTTATATAATTATCAAAACCAATAAAATCCCATACAAACACATAAATAAAAACTTGCACCATAGTCTCCAAACTTATAAAAACCAACACTCACATTATATAAAAATCAACCCATTCAACATATATAACCACACATATATATATTAACAAACCCATTAAATAAACACCTACACTTATATACAATTACACATACAACCAACACACAATATTAATCACCTACAACCAATTATTTATACTACCCAATAAAAACACACATGCATGAATATATGCATACATTCATACGACCACATATATATATATACACACATTTTTTTTTATAAACTACAACTACAACTTACCATTTAAAAACACCAAATTTATAATAACACAAAATATATAAAAACTAATTAAAACACACAAAACTAATTAACAAATAAATATGAATGCTTGCAAGTATTGCCCTAGTCACCTACCTATTCTTACCTTGTCCCCTAACCACCTACCCACCTCCCATGCACCCAATGCCCAAGATAACTTGAAATCCCCACCAAAATCTCTTCACACCCAATGCAAGATCCCTTCTCTCCCCTCCCTCTTCTTGTTTCAGCCGAATCCAACACACACAACACACATCCACACTTTCATTTTCACAACACAAACCCACAACATCCAAAAATCTCTCTCAAACAATTCTCTCAACTCCCAAGCTTTCTTCATCAACTAAAAAAAACGTGTAACTCAGCTACAAGGAGACCACAAAGTCGACCAACAACACCACAACATCATCAAACACAAGCAAGAGGAGCCACGGGTCCAAAGAAACCGTAACCGAGCAACCGAAGCAAGAACCGTTCGTCACCACAAGCAAGCACGCCAAGACCAGCCCACGTCCAGCTTTGTTCCAGTCGATTTCCAGCCTCCATTGTGACTCTCATACCACCCCAAGTGCACCCCCACTCACCCTCAACCTCAAGGTAACGAGAAAACATCCGAAAATGCACTATACGTGCATAAAACGTTCATTTTTACACACAATGAATACCAACACTTCCCATATATTTTTGAACACCTTCAAACACTTATTTTTCAGTAACAAAAGTATTAAAAACCATAAAACCTTTTTCTAAACAAAAATGTACAAGTTTGACTAAAATAGTCAAACTATACACTTTATTTTGAGAAAAACAACAACACCCAACTAACAACCTTGAAAACATAATTTTATATTTTCTGGAGCTTCTTTATAATAAAATATGGTTACAAAATAAATTTCACGATTTTTGGAGTTGTACATTAATTATTATGCATTTTTGAATATTAAAAATGGATAAATACACTAATATTCACAAAAACGTGTGGGGAGTATAAAAATGCAAAAACTTGTTATCTTACTGTTATAAATATGTGTATAGGTGAATATTACTGATTATGATTGATTGTTGATGGGTGTACATAAAAATCGAACAATAACCGAAACTAAAACGTACAAAACAACGAAAATACCAAAAATGAAAAAATACCAAATTTTTATTATCTCAGTAGCTTAAATATGTTAAAAATAAGTTAGAAAATAAATTTCATAATTTTCCTAAAAAGAATGTAATTACTATGAATTTTTGAATGTTTAATAGGATTAAAATACAAAAATTCGTATAAAATAATTAAGGACACTTTGGACCAAACTTACAGAACCTAAACTCATATATAAGTATAAAATAACTATTTTAAGACTTAAAATGTTACCAAGGACCATCTAAGCACAAAACGTAATCTTAACCGAACCGAACGCGTTAAAAACACGAAACCCAACGAAACAAGAAGAATCTGATATTTTATAATTCCAGAAGCTTTTATATATAAAAACTAAGTATCCCAACAAGTTTCATAATTTTTACAAGCCTAACCTATTTATTATAAATTTTTGAATATAAAAGACCAAGTAAATGGTAAAAAGCACAAAAATTAGAAAAATACCTTTTAATCAGAAATACCACTTTTTATACAGTATATATAACCCAAGGAAGTATTTTAAAGAATAAAAATGTTTAAAAAGATGTTTTGTAAATAAATCGTTCGTACGTCGGTTACACGCGCGTTAAAGTACGAAAATGACCAACGAACCTTAAAACTCAACTTTTGGACTATAAAGCACTTAGTTACTGATTAAATAAGCTATAACCAAAATTTCAACAATTTAGGAAGTACCAATTATTTTATACAAATTATTTAAGTTTAAAAACCCGTAAACCGACAACTACTAAAATAATTTGTAGAAAATAATTGAAACACCTAAAAACCATGAAACACCATATATTACAGTAACTAAGACCCCTTTAACTTAATATAGGAGCCCGAGATCAAAATAAGCTCAAAAACCTAAATCATAACCCGACACGTAACGTTTTACCGCAACCGGAGAAACCGGTAAACTCGAAATCTACCCCGAACTTGATAAACACTTTAAAACCAGTAGGTTAACCTTAAAATATGTATAAGACCAATACACAACCCTAATACACCTAGAAATGAGAAGTTATAACCAAAAACCTAACTTTAGGGCTAAAAGCGTCAATATAACAAAGTTGAGGGACTAAAAGTGACAACACTCAAACTTTCTGATTTTTATGAAAAATAAGTTAAATACTTACTGAATTAAACTAAAATAATATGGATTTAAGTATTAGAACGAGAACGAACCAACGAGAACACAAAAACGACTATACAATCGAAAGACAAACGCACCCGTTATGGAATGCACATAGACTTATACATTTTAGAATCTAACTTGATTAAACTAAACATAGGAAGTCCGCTAGGAGGTAGGACTCTCACGCAAACTATTATCTAGGAAGTTCTTGAGCAAAGCTACAGGTGAGTTCATGAACCCCCTTTTTTTACGTAATACTTTTGGGGCTGATACATACCTACTAAACTTGTTTATATAAACTGATTTTCATGGTGTAACACATCTGCTACTTGTCCCCGAACGTTGGTACAACTTTCGGTAGCCATTAACTTCTTGCAGGAGCCCTTTGATATGTGAATAGTACTATTTGGGAATCCCCCGCGTACAGTGGCATACCCCCCACTGAGGTTGAAAACCGTTACGCCACATGTTCAATGAAACGTTGGTGCTTAGCAGAGCACGTTAGCCCACTTTGGGTTAGGGGACTATTATTTATTGTATTCGGGTTGGGTATAATCCGAACAGGTTTGGCTACATATATTGTCGACCGTACACCATATAATATAATGTTTTAGTGTCATAACTTTTATTAAACCATGAGCTCACCAACTTTATGTTGACGTATTTTTGGGTATGTATTTCAGGTAATTGATTGGAATGTTATTTAGCTCGTTGATTTGAAGTTAGGGCTTGGAACGTTTTGGAGGATAGCCCACTAGTTATTTTAATATGTTTTTAAGACTGATATGCACGCACTAGACAATTTAAATTCTATGCATTTTGTTTAAAACTATTAATGGGATGAAATATGCCCACGTGGACAACTTTTATTATATTTAATGAATATGTAGTTTATTATTTCCGCTGCTTATTTATGATATCAGTCCGTCATGACCTGGCCCGTTTGGCCGGGGTGTGACATTCATGTATTAGGATACTTGAAAGTTGAGTCCTTTAGCTGAATTATCTACAAATAACGTTCTTATTTTCATGGTTTTATACAAATCTCATCCTTTACTGAAGTTAAAATTTTCAGTTAAGTAAATGGTAGTTTTGTCTTTTTACCTTAAAGACTATGTGAATGTTCTTATAGAATGGGTCATTGCTGTTTGTTGTTAGTTACCGACTAAATTTGTTTTCAAATGATTATGTCTTAATGTATTCAATTGTCATTGGTGTTTGTTGTTAGTTACCCAACTACCGAGTTCAATATAAGAAAATGTAATAAATAATTCAATTATATATATATATATACACAAAATATAAGTATGCTATCGGGTATCCCTTAGTTGCTCTGTTCTAGTTTAGACTTTTCGAAATATAAGGGGTGTTTAAAACTTGAGTAAACTACAAATTACGTCATTTATGTATTAGGATACTTGAAAGTTGAGTCCTTTATCTAAAATATCTACAAATAATGTCCTTATTTTTATGGTTTTATACCAATCTCGTCATTTACTGAAGTTAAATTTTTCAGTTAAGTAAAGGGAAATTTTGTCTTTTTACCTTAAAGACTATGTATGTAATTCACTTGCAGCAACCACACCATTTATAAAAAATGCAACTCCGGCCAACCTTCGATCTGTTCCGGCAATAGCTAAAACCATAAGATCAATCATTTTAAACCGGTCAGGTGAGTTCCATGTGAGATTCGAACCCTATACTAATTTAAGACGCTTTACTTTGTCGTCCTATAACAAAAAAGCTAACAATTTCAAATTCAAATCCGGCAACCAAATCAAATCCCATAAAATCATGAGTAAAATTCAAATTTAATTAATCAAAATCATTCCATAAACCCTTTTATGTGTATCCAACAAGCCAACTCTAACAAACAATCACAAAATTACACTAACTGATTTCAAAATTTTGTATGACAACCCATTTCAAGATGAAATCAAATCAATAATGTACAAAACATGTGCAAAAACATCTTGTGAATCCATTTTAACATTCTTATATCTCAACTTTAATCTAAACATGCACACACTTCACAAACGATCTTGACCGTGTTTCGGGTTTACTTGGAACCGGATAGTCATCTTCTTCTGTTAAGTTTTTTCTACAATTGATTGAAGGCTTTAGATCTCCATCTGTTCACAAATCTTTCCAAGTCATCAAGTTCATCACATCGTCATAATATAATAGAGTTGGATATCCGAGCAGCCATGACGTTTTCCATCCATTCTCGGCCATAGCGTGGCCACGCCGCAATCGAAGTCAAACACCACCAACGACACCACAATTGCAGCACACCATCGTGAAACCCTACTTCAATCGGTAAAACCCCAAATCGAAATTGCATCCCTTGAAGATGCAGGGTGGGGGGTGCATGACGATGAGGGTAGCGAAGTTGGTTCAGGCGATGGTGAATGAGGGTGGTGGCACCAGAATTTGGTTGAGAGGTGAAGATGATGGTGAAGGTGGACACAATGGTAAATGGATAAGGTGGGTGGGTGGATATGGTTTTAGGATACTTTAACTATAGAGGGGTAAAATGACATGTATACCTTCATGCGCTTCACATATAATATAATTTAACTGAGTTTTTTAACGTCAATTAGTTTAAAAGACGAAAATGATATAAAACCATAAAATTTAAGACGTTATGTATATATTTTAACTAAAGGACCTAACTTACAAGTATCTTAAAATATAAAAGACGTAATTTGTAATTTACTCTTAAAACTTTAAAGGACATACAAGAGGAATAGAGGATTACATGCGTTTGTTAGTTACTTTAGTTAAAGGTTCTGGTGAAGGTCTACATACTGGATTGGTTCACACTTTCATATTTATGTTTGCGACAAAACGTACATGTATAAATTATAATATTACTTTTAGAATCACCTTAATCTTCAAAACTGGTCTGTCGCCACGTAAGGATTGAAGTTCGTAAACGCGTTCTTACCCACATAAATGCTATTATGCATTTGTACGGCCCCACCACTAACATGGGAGTAAAACTTGTTATTTTCAGTTTACATAATCGATAGATTAGTTATACATATACTTATAAATACACACTTCAATTTTTATTACTTTTCATACAAATAAATGTTTAAATCATGCTACTAATCTATCTTTTACTCTACCTTAAAACTCACAAGGTAAATATCATTTTTATTAAGTTAAAAACATTTAACCACATAAGAACCCTGTTGGGTTTTATTTATTTAAATTTGGTTATTAGCCGATATTAATTACAATTTAAAAAATTATATGTGCTGGTCACAGTTTGTAACTATTTTTTTTACAATGGTTTGTTGTTAAAATTAACTTAACGTCGTTAAGTTTTTCGAATTTTAAACTGATGTTTAGGTCTTTTAATCAGAAGGAGGATAGAAGTCAATTGATATAAACTTACCTTGAACCAGTGATCCAAACGACGATTATAGGAAAAATAGTTACAAGTTGGGTTGACACAAGAATTTCTTAAGTTGAGATTAATATCAGATATTAACCATAGTTCGGATTGGTAAAATTCAACTTTTCAAACCAAAATAAACATTAGTTCAACTAAAAATAATGAGAGTTAAATGGATTTATAGCTTGGAGACAACAAAAAAAGTATCTCTCAACTGCAATTTAGTCGGGTTTAGCCGAGATAACTGTAAATTTCTCATTTAGATTTACAAAACGTTATGACATAAAAATACATTCAAAGAAAATAAGAAATTACAATACAGTATGACGACGCTAATTTTGCATTAGGTGTGTGTTTTACTGTTTTTTTTTTCAAAACGCAGGTTACTTCCCTCTCTAACTTTACGGGAAACCAAATCTATATAACTAAATGCGCTTAGAGTATAGCCGGAGCCTGCATGAGCTATTGATACTTTATTATTGGCCGGTTTAAAATGCATAAAACATACCTTTTTTTTTGACAGCGAAACGAATAAAGCCCGATTACCCGGGGGTAACCCAATGGCGAAAGGCGACCCCAAACGCTCTGCGAACACAGACAGCGTTGGGTAGCCGAAGCCCACCTATTAAACCAACTCCAATTCGGGGGAAACCCACTAGCCCGTCCGCCCGTAGGCACGACAACAAGCTAGCGGTAAAACCCGTTTGGCTCAGAGATCGAACTTATGATGGCCACAAGTCTCTCTTCATTGCCCTCATTTGCCCCTTCCAAAGTGGTGGTAGTGGGACTAGAACTTAGGTCTCTTTTGAAGAATCCAAGCCTCTTACCACTACACCACATTGGAAGTTGCCATAAAACATACCTAAAGCCAAATATCATTAATCAAAATTGGTTGGTTACTAAGTCATTAAAAATGGTAATTTTATGAAAACATAATTAAGTATCAATTTTATTCCAATTAAGTTACTCAAAGTTTGTTTTGTTTCAATTAAGTAACTTATCTTTGAGTTTTTTGTTTCAATTAAGTCGCTCAAACTTTCTTTTTTCAATTAGTTTACGCGTCTTAAAATTTTGTTCCAATTAAGTCACTCAAACTTTGTTTTGTTTTATCTATATAACTAAAGTTTACTTTAATGTTTCAATCATAATATGTGAAAGGGAAAGTGAGTACGTGACTGTCACACGTGCAACTTACACGCGAAACTCATCAAAACGAAGTATTTTTGATTAAATAAACATACAAACTACATGGTTTTAATCAATGAATTCAATTCACATCTCTAGGATAACTACATCATAGTTAACTGTTGTTCTTTTAATTTTTTAACCTTTAGATCGATCGATTAAATCTTCACTTCCCTTTTCAAATAACTCAAAGTTTATTTTAGTCAATAGCAATTCGCAATGCATTTAGATCGGTGGATTTAATTTCCACTTCCCTTTTCACATAAATCATGGTTTAAATTAATCAATTTATGATGAAACAATACAATTACAATGATCGATCTGTATACGAATCAAAGTATGTAGACAACGATTCCAAGATTTTTGATGATACAAAAGTTTTAATTGAGGAAATTGATTTGATTACAACTTTGACTAAAATCGATTTGGATGAATAATATTAAAATTAGCTTTTGAAGAAGACTAGCCTTAATTGATTGTTGCTTGGATGAAGATCCGATCATGTATTCTCCGATTTGCTTGGAAAAAGATTGGACGACAATTCAGTATTTTAATATTTCAATCACTTGAACATGATTGGGTAAAAATATAAGTTGGTTTTAAATCAAAACGAAGTAGTTTTGATAGGTTTTACGTGTAAGTTATACGCGTAACAGCCACGTATTCACTTTTCCCATATGTGAAATACCTTTTTAAAAATTGTGAAACATTTTTAAGAAAAGAAAAATTTTAGAAACCATCAAAAAATTTTAAAAATGGCAAAAAAGTAATTTTTATATAATAATTTGAATATTTAAATATCATTTTTACATGTTATACAACTTAATTTTTAGTATTAGAGCATATTCCTAAAGTTAAGTTATCTAATTGAAAAGAAGAAAGTTTGAATGACTTAATTAAAACAAAATTTAAGAATAAGTTACCGGCCTGATTGGATCAAAACAAAGTTTGAGTATTTTAATTAATACTCCCTCCGTCCCATTTTAAATGTCTAAATTTCCTTTTTTGGTTGTCCCAATTTAAATGTCTATTCCAAAAATAAAAATATCATTTCCAATTTTACCCCTAATTATTTAACATAAAATCTACTTTATGACTAAAAGACAAAATACTTTAATGACATTTTTATCATTTTATAGGTTAAAATAATATAATAATCTACCTTTTCTTAATTTTTGTATTGTGGGTCCCATGACATCTAAATTGTGACGGAGAGAGTACAAAATAAAACTTCATTATGTTTCAGTCACATTTTCACTTTTTGAAAATATAATCAAATCAGCACCACCATCAGGTAAATATATATTTGATAATTTGTATGGCCGTTAACCAGGTAGTTGAGTTCAAGATTTCAAGTCCCGTCTTGAAACAAAATGAGGATTTTAATTTGTGTTAGGCTGAGAGGTTTTCTTAACCGGCCAAAGTGGTTTTTTTCTCATAAAGAATTAATGAAGATGATCGAGCATGTAACTGTGTGAGAGATCCAAATTAACTTAAAAAAAACATAATTATATCTTACATACATTATTTATTGGGGTAACTTTGTAAAAACATAACCAAGTTTCAATTTTGTTCTAATTAAGTCACTCAAGTTTAAAAATTGTTTCAATTAGGTCCCTTATTGCATTAACAATGACTTATATCTTGATGAACAAAGCGTTAAGTTTGTGCAAAACAAACGAAACATTTGCAGGATTCAAAAGGCCGGTTTCATAATTAATATTGTATACATAATCATCAATGCGATCTGGTGGTACAGTGTGGATACACAACCGTAGAATCGATCGGCAACTGTAAATGACAATTAACATGCAACCAAAACCTAACAGAGCCCAACGGACCAACCTTCCATCTCGTCCTCGAACTCCCTTTCAAAAAGAACGGCATCACTTTCGTCTTCGCCAGCGACTGCTCCGTCAGGTACTGTTCTGGCGGATCCAACGGAATCGGAGACGATTCGACCACATAATTCAGCTCTATCGACGTATTCTTCTGCACATCAAACGGATCAGCCACCAGTTCCGCAATACTCACCCCGTGGTAACCGAGTATTAGCTTCGTGTTGTAGTAGCTCACGTGTGCTTTCACGTTATGATTCTCGGCTTTCATGATTATTGTTAACCGGACTGCCAGAACGCCCGCCTGGTTGTACGATACTTTGTCCAGGCGGGCGGCATGGACGTAAATGAGTGGGACTTTGGGTCGGATCACTAGATATCCGGAGAAAACGATGATTCCTGCGACAATGACGATGGTGGAGATGATGGCGCACGTGAAGGCGAGACACCATATGAGAGGATTGGTGCGGCGGTTGGCGCCGAGCTCTAGTGGTTTTGGCATTGGGTGAACACTAGTACAAAAATGGGCAAATGAAAGCGCTTTTTTGAGAGGAGAGAACCCTCATAGTGTGGGAATTGGGGAATGGATTGATTATGGTGTAAGTAGAGTTTTGAGGTGTGTAGGGGAATGAAGGAATGTGAAGATGCAATTTTGAAGGGGTAAAGTTAAAGTATGTATATACTATGTAAAGTTGGTCCATTGCATGGCCCATATGTATGTTCTTTTTGAAAATGGTACACATTATAAGTTAACGTATGTACATGATTAGATATGAAAGATTTAATTAGTTTTATAACTTTGCGTGCTTTTTGCCTTAAGAGTGAGTCATTCAAAAGAAAACAATTTTTAGATATTTGTTACATTTTTGATTAAAAACATAAAAGGGCTTTATTTATAATTAGAGTAAAGGCACGTCATTTACAATGCCTTTTCTTGCTTTCGACGGGATCCCCTTCTGATTAATTGATTGGATACCCGAGAAACATAATCTTTCCTAGGAACTGCTTCTACGACGATAGATAGGGGTCAGGTTTGTTTGGCCTAACTATTTTCCCAAAGTTAGGGACGTCAAGACGATCTTTCTTTTCTTTTGCCCTAAGCCCCAGTCGTCCGTGGAGCCTTTTCATAACTAGGCCTCCTCTTTTTCGATGACTTAGGAGGGATGAATTGATGTATTTTTTAATCTGGTGTCGAGAGTGACAAGGCTCGAACCCACAGCTTCCACCTTGACAAGGCGGTGCTATGACCGTTTGAACTACAATTGCAGGAAAATAAGGTGTACAACCTTCACACCTCCACTTTTTACTCTTCATTCAAACTTTTGACTTTCTCGTGTTGTAACAGAAAGACAAATTGCTATATTAGATTCTAATAATTTAGTAGAAATTTTTCTATTTTAGATTTTAATAATCTATACACTGTCACTAATTTGAAGTATATGGGTATCGATACTCTTGGTAGGTTGATACAAATACGTCCAGATATTGCTGAACAACATCAACTTGCTGTAATTGATTGCTTAGAGGTTAGTTACTCACTTAGTTCAGTAACTACATGTTTAGCTAGTTCATTGATCTCTTGGTATATCTGTTTGGAAATAAGGCTAGTTACTTGTTGATGCAGGACCCGGATGACACTCTAAAGAGGAAAACATTTGAGCTGCTTAATAAAATGACCAAATCCTCCAGAGCACCAAGGATCCGAGCCTCAAAGATGCTCTGGACAAAGATGCAGTCGTCAGGAAAATGGGCGTAAACCCAACAAGCCAAAATCCTAATTTATTCAGCGGTTGATTAGTTTTCGTAACACAAAAGCTCTAAATATCACAAGCTGAACTAGCACATGTGAAACTTTCTCCAAGAAGACTAAAACAGAGTTGAAGAGACTGGGCTGTTCGGGTTGAGTGGATCCCAAGTATAGATTTGCGTTTTTGAGTTTTTAAGATCGTGTATTATTAATATTCCTTCGTTGTTTGTGTTCTTTTAAGGTTTAATTTCATATATACCCCTACAAAGTTGCATAATATCATATATACCCAAAGTACACGTTTTTAATGCATAATGTACAACACTTTTTAAGCATGATTTGAGTATATATGATATTATGCAACTTTGTAGGGGTATATATGAAATTGCCCCTTTTTTTAATATCTGGGAGAGAAGTCATTGTATTCTAGAGAAACCATTGTTTCATATGCTAAAAATACGGTGTACATTTTGTCTTGATGCACCCCTTGTTTTCTTTAAGCTGACCTAGCTACACAGTGACGACGGATTTTGAAAAAAAGTTGAAGGATAACGGAAAATTGAATTTTTGTACCTAAAGGTATACCAATATATAAAACGTATAGGAAAACTGAATTTTTTACACTAGTTTACTTTGCCGGAAAAATTGAGGGGTAGCGGCCGCTACCCCCGCTAGTACTGTAGATCCATCCCTGGTTCTACAATTACGTGATTGATGCGCCCATGCATTTCAGAGCTAGAAAGAAGCTGTTTTGGGTACTCACAAGCACAAATATTTAGGTCTGTAAACGAATACGAACAAAGTTATGTTTATGTCTGCTTATAGTTATATAATTTCAACCGAACACGGATGCGAATGTTAATTAAAGCATTGATATTTAATCATGTTCGTTCAAAGAATACAAAAATGTTTTATATATACTATCTAGATGTGATGCACCTACGTATGTGCGTGTACCTAACTTAACTAACTATGTATACACTTGCTAACAACGACACTAATCATACGGGCAAATCGGTTTCCTGTGAATGCTCCATACAACTCGATATCTTATACGCGATTTCGGCCATGTTCGGTCTTGCCATTGAGTTCTCTTGCAATGCCATGTTGACAACATCAACTACAACTCTAAATTGTTCCACATTCACTTGGCCATTTAGCTTCGGATCCAACATACCCATCATAACATCCACATCCTCATGTTTTCTACGCTCGCTCGTCCACTCGGCTAGCGTTATCGAGCCTTGTAACGACTTCATCCCGGTTATAAGCTCAAGCAACAAAACACCAAAACTATATACATCACTCTTGGGTGACACTAGACCCGTGCTAAGGTAATTGATATCAACATAACCTAGAGAACCACGTATGATTGTTGGTGTTTGTGCGCTGAAAACATCATGATGTCCTAATTTGCAAAGACCAAAGTCTGCGAGTTTAGCATGATCGTCATTAATAAGCAGGACGTTGGATGACTTAACATCTCTGTGGATTACTGGAGGGTCTGCGACTGAGTGGAGATAGTCGAGGGCGTATGCTATGTCAAGGGCAATGCTTAAACGATTGGACCATGAGAGACATCCAAAAGACTTGCCTTTGTGATGTAGTCGATCATAGAGGCTCTTGTTTGGTATATATTCTAGAAGAAGAAGTTGCTCCCCTGTTACAATTTACAAATAAATAAATAAATAAATAAATAAATAAATAAATAAATAAATAAAAACAATGAAGCTTTAAATGGTTGATAGTTTAAATGGTTGATAGAGGAGGGACAGCACAATATATACTAACAAAAATAATATGGAACCTAGGTTTCATACATCTTTTCACTCATCAAAATAGTAAACTACATTTTATACATTATAAACTACACTTTACTAACATAGGATCAAAATACACTTTACTAACATATGACCAAAATAATATCGATTAAATATATAAATAATATTAATGTTTATTAATAATGTGACATTATAATCCTGGTACATGATGAACAAAAGAAAAAAAAAGTTATTTGTAAAAAAAATCAAGAATAAGGATTTGACCATTTATATATATCATGTAGTCCACCATTGTTAGAGTTTCTTGAAGTTTACCAACTGTAAATGTCCTTTTGTAGTGATTACATATATATACACAAACATATAGGCGAGTTTTGAGTGTAAGTATTAAAAATGTTGTTTAGGTTAATTAAAACAAGCTTCGACCAAAATGGGTTTGAGTAAAAAAGAATCACCATAAGAAAAAAATATTTTTATAGGTATATACAATTTATGACGGCTAGTGGTGACGAGTGAAACGATTGTGGTGGATGGGGACAATCGGAGGTGGTGGGTAGTTGGAGGCTGGCTTAGCTTCTTGCTAGACTCCCCGCCCTCACTTTATTTTCTTCAATGGAATCTCACGTTACCGTTAAAAAAGTGGTGGTTTGTCTTTTTAAATAAATATAATTTATGGAAAATATAATGACATGTGTATGTTTGGCAGTGAAGAAAGAATACTTAGTTCTCGAGAAGATAAGCCCTTAGGAATGTAAGCCTAGCTGGCCAATACAATGGATTACAAAACTAAGAATATACATCCTATAAAGTTAATTTGGTGTTCTTGTTTGATATATATATATAGTCTTTGTCTCTTTATTACGTCAGTGAGATATGTCACCATCACTTGTGTAAAAAGTGTTACTATATATAAAGACAAAATATATAGTATAAAATTATTCATTCATTTGTTTACTATTGGTTAATATTTAGTAAATAGTCATTTATAGCGCTACACAATCGTGAAGCTTGCATTTTTCACGTCTTTCATGTTTGAAACATAAAAACAAATTTAGTAAAAGGAAATTGCCAAAACGAGAATTTGACTGCTCAAAAAATTAACCACATTTGAATTTTACCTCATTTATCGAATCAAAAAATTAACCAAACTAAACGTTTGAATTTTACCTCATTTATATATACCATTATCCACTTAAAATACACCATCCTCACATTCTCACGTAAGTTGGCTATCTCAAAGCCATGCAATAACTGACATGGGCCCATAGAGAAAATTAGCTGGGTCCCGGCTAGTTTCTACCCGACTAGTGGGTGCTTCACTACAACTGACTTTTCTAGGCTGGGCTAGCATAGCGTACGTTCTATATGTGGTTGCCAACTTTTATGTTCTTAGACGACTTTCATATTTTTAGCCGAATTCTATATTTTAACGGATTTGTAGATATTTTTCCCGAGTTTAATATTTTTTTCCCTAGCTAGTTCTATATTCTAGATTTTACCCTAATTCATGCAAAATAAACCCCGGCCGCGCGCAAAAGTGATTGCAAAATGCGATCATCCATAGAGGAATTAGCGACTATATATAACTTCGATCAGTTGCAAACTAATAGCCACATATATACCCAGTTTACTAGCTAGTCATGAGTTAAGGGAAATATGATAAGTAAATTAATCTAGTGAAACCATGCATGCAAATTAAATAGATTGAACTTAATTACCTTGGTCTAGGCAAAAACCCAACAAACCAACCAAGTTAGGGTGGCAAATCCTAAGCAAGATTGAAACTTCATCAAGAAACATCTTTTGGCAACCACCCCTCTCCTCCATCACCCTCTTCACCGCACCGAACCGTCCATCTCCAAGCTCAGCAAGATAAACGTACGACGTGGCTCCAACCCCTATCCGAATTCGAAAATCCCTCGTCGCCACCTTTATTTCCTCAAGTGCATAAGTCCTAATACTCTTAGTAGTAGATAATGAAGATAACTCTTTGTCTTTCTCATCATGGTCACTCCTTTGTGCTTTAGCCAAAGCTCTTGCTTTTGCTTTGGTGTCTACATAAAATGCTAGTTTCCTTAGTAGGATAGTGAGAATCATGATCAGCACTATTGCTCCTCCAATCCACATGTTTTCTGAAGATGATGTGTGAAATGAAAACTTTCCCATGATTAATTAATATATGCTTGGATCTTAATTTTTAACGCGAACTCAATGAAGAACCGCGTATAGTAAGATTTGGGTGGGGTTCTAATTGATAAGAGGCGCGATCTTGATGATTGATCTTTGGATATATATGTTAGTTATAACATATGGTTCTTGTTTATAGTCACTAATCCATGTTAGGATATATATATATGAGCTTATATATTAATAAGAGAGATGATCATGAAGTGTTGGATGAGAATATCCTTAACTTTGGAAGGTAGTATATATATTGTTAATGTTAATTGTCAACCAATTAAGTCAAAATATTTTTTTAATCATGAGAATACATAGTAGATATGCACTTAGGGGTCTCAATTGTGTCTTCACTATGTTACCGTTGAATTTCTTAATCCGACAATAAAATCTAGAAAGCCAAAACAATATTCTAATCATATGACATTGAACATTACATGAAGATCATAGAATTAACCTTTATATTGATTTCCTTCTTTACTATGTTGGCGGACACGAGGTAACCTCCTTTTGGTTTGACTGAAATTAATATGTTATTGCGGCCTAGTGCATTTTATGGTACTTGTCTTTTGCTTGTATATATGTTTGTTCTTGTGGTAATTAATCTTGTGTATCTATTTTTATTCATGCAATCCTGTATCTTGCAGGATATATGTAGTTGCTTTCTTTTTGCTAACAACATATATTGGCATCATGATGTTGCCTTTCCTCGCCATATATGTTGACTCACTATCTTGCTTTTTCCTTGTCATCGTCTTTAATTGGGCGGCCTGTTGGAAATTAAAAGCATCATATCCTTCTCCTATGACTGCTTTCTTAGGCAGAGTATCCTTCATATATTAATAATTTGACTCTCAATGAAGCCTATTATCTCACTAAGTCAACTTGTCCGAACCTTGGAAAACCTTGTTGGACAACTAGACGCTCTAGCTCAGCAACATACCCTTGTTGATGCCCAAAAACAATTGTGTATTAATAGATTGGCATGAGGAGATCGAGGCCGGATCTCAAGAGACAGAATTATGATTGAAATGGTTATGGATACAAATTACTCAAAAACTAATTAATTTTGATGATCATGTTACAATTAACTACAATTTAGTCAGACTAGCTTCAACACAATACAAACAACAAACTATAGCAACTGGACCTAGAATGGCCACTTTTTCAATATACGATTCTTCAACGTATCAGGTCCATGCTACCCCAGCTGGTCATTGTAGCGTTAGACAAACACACTTCTGGCTCTGGTGCCTGGTAATAAATGGGCACCGGCATCTTCTTTGGAAGATCCGGGAGTGCACCTTCGAACTTGAGCACCTGAATTACTTGGCGTATAGATGGCCTTAGACTCCGGTCTGGGTGTGAACACCATAACCCTACCACCATCAGAATCTCAACTTCTTTTGCGTTGAATTCGTTGTTCAACATCTGATCCACACCATAAAGCAACTTACTTTTTCCTAGTAAACCCCATACCCACTCAACCAACCCAAGATCAGAGTTTGGTTCAACTTTATCTGTTACCTTTTTCCCGCAGGCTATCTCTAATGTAACCACTCCAAAGCTATACACGTCACACTCTTTGCTAGCTTTCCCGGTTATTGCATACTCAGGAGCCATGTAGCCGAGAGTTCCAGCTAAGCCAGTTGTTTTCAGACCCAATTCATGGTCTATAATTCGAGCCAAACCAAAAACTCCAAGTTTTGCATTAAATCCTGAATCGAGCATAATGTTGCTCGCTTTGATATCCCGATGCACTACACATTGTTCACACTCTTCATGTAGATAAAGCAATGCAGAGGCTAAACCTGTAGCAATATTGTACCTCACATCCCATTATTTAAGGATACTTTTTTTGTTGAATAGATGATAATCAAGGCTACCATTTAGCATAAACTCGTAGACTAGTAAGAACTGAGTTCCATCATGGCACCAGCCAATAAGTTGTACCAAGTTTTTGTGCCTTAAAGTGCTGATGATCTTCACTTCCGTCATGTACTCCTTCTTTCCTTGTTTAGAACCCTGTGAAATTTAATTTCTTGATAGTACCGTGATACCTTCATGAGATAAGTATCCCTTATAGACACACCCGAATCCCCCCGCTCCTAACTTCTGGTTACTAGAGAAGTTGTTGGTAGCCACAGCAAGATCTGTTAGAGGAAATCTTTTGGATCCTGCTCCTAAATATTTACCCGGCCATTGAGTTTGGTGGGATTTGGAAGCCAACAAAGGCATCGCCATAATTAAATAGTTTGATTTAGTGTATCAACGACGAAAGTGAAGTGAGAGGTAAAATCAGTGATCGAGCTTGCCAGATTTTCTGTCCCATATCTGGACTGCATTTGCGTATTTAGCATGGCCAATGCGCACCAATTCAGCTTTGTTGAGTTCTATGGCTCCAGAAGAAGGTTCTGCGTCACCTGAATAGACTATGTTTTTTGCATCAGGAACAAAATTAGTGATCTCAAACTCTATTGATTCAGACAAATTATTGGGCAATAGAAACAGAAACGAGGAAGAAAAAACAAAGAGAAAGGTACAAGCCGAGAAAGAGGCAGCCATAATCAGCCAAGAGCGTGACAACAATATAAATAAACATGATTTTGCCAAGACTAAAATATTAATTAAGCATGCCGGCCTTTGCCGGTAGAGAGAGTATGACTATGTCCGTGCATAGGGACAGCCATGTTCCAATTTCCATGTAAAACAACAAAAAAAAAGTCTTTCAACATTTATGTCATATTGATTTTGTTATTTCATTATAATACTTTTACTCAATTTCTTATTAGTTTATATATATACACTAGGTTTTGAATATGACGTACTTCTCAACCTTTTAGGAATTATTTTTTAGACTATCGTAGTTTTAACTGGATATGTTTGATATATACATAGGAATTATTGAATGTTGTTCCTGCCAACCATCACCAAGAGTTGAACCTGCCACAACGTACTAAGCAACACTGACTGTCGCACCCGACCACCACCAACGACTATTACTGCTACTTGTGTAATCACTATACACAATCATACACTTAGTTGTTTATCGTTCCATACTCAATCAATACACAGCTGACTTGCATGCACGCCTGTGTTCGTGGCGGGGCACTTTTAGAGGGAAAACGTGGACAAAAACTTTGAAATAAAAAATCAAATTCAAGCGGTTATCATAACTTGAAAAAGTGAGGAAACATTAAATGCAAAAACTCAATGGCGAGTCTGCGATTCACCACTGTCACCGACACATTGATCAAACTATTATGCAGATTCAAATGAAGGCAACTGACTACAATTAACCAGGCATCGATACAAGACAAAGATCGAGTTTATGGTTTTTGGAACGAAAATCTGGTATATAAGTCTAAAACCACATGACTGAAATCGTGATCTGTATATCTATCATTCAAAAAAACTTTCGATGTGAAAACAAATTCGCTTGAAAATATATAGGATCCCGGGGATCATTAATACTCAACCGATCAAACGTGAAAAAGATTGGCCGGTATATGAAACCTTAAACGAACTTTCAATTTATCAACTAACCATTGTTGACAATTTGACAATTTGATCGGCCAACAATAACTCCCCCAAAACATAGCTTGCATACTAAACAGTTCCTAACTTTCAATGTGTCATTAATGACCCTTAAACTAAATAAAAATCATAATAGACTCTAAAATTCACTTTATGTCTTTATTAATAGCGATTTTGTACTACCAGTCTACCACTCGCAAAATATTCTTTAATGTGACCGGCCACGATTTAAAGGTTTTGGTTTTGGCACTAGTTATCTACATTTTGGAAGACTTGTTTGTATTGTGAGAGTAAAATTGAATTTTTAAACAAAAGGGGCTAGTCTTTAACATTGAAGTGGTTTGTAGGGTGAAAATTGGAGAAATGTGGTTATTTTTAAACCATTTCGTTTTTAATCATTCATCTTGTTATTTTTTTATGTTTAGTTGTTAGTATCATCAAATGTCATTGTTTGGATTCGAACCCAGGACCTTCAGGAAGACAAAACCCCTCACCTCACCCTTGATCACTAAGCCAAAAGATCATTGGCAAAAAATGTGGTTACCGATGACTAGGGACTTCCCGTAGTTTATTAAAAACAAGCTTGGGCTTTATGGTTTAGTTATCAATCCATTCCAAACTTTGATTATGATTTGTCATGGTGATTTGGTTAGATATTGATTATTGAGCTTTAAAGAAGTTTGATTATCAAACTTTGATAGTGTGTCTGCAATTAGGATTTTGAATATTTTGATGTTGTGATTTGCTAATTATAATTAAGTTTTTGAGCATTTGAACATTTTCGATGTTGTAATGTGCTATCTTGTTTAAGTTTTGTTACTTTGAGTCTTTAAATTACTTTGAATAGTTGCTTAATTGTAATAATAATTTGTTTAGGAGTTACTTTAACCAAACATGAAGCAAGATGGTCCACCTCAAACAAAATTAAACTGATTACGATTTAAAAAAAAATCCTTCAATTTCGTTTTTGCGTTAGGCCTAAAAAACCTTGAGACACCCCTGATGATGACTTCGCTCGTTGAACAAGCAGAGTCTCGAAATCTGTAAGAGAATCCACTCGTGTGGCAAATGGATCCAAGGAGACAGGTATGGTTGGTGAGGTGGCAATTTGTAGCCATATGAGGAGCATATGAGGGAGATGTTGTAAGGAAGAAAACAAAATTGATTTTTCCCGTTCAATGAGTGAATTCAAGACAAATCACATAGTTTTTCAGACTTCGTGTGTACAATGAGAAAAGTCACCATAGACCATATTTTCCAAAGTTTCGTTTTACAAACCATTTCAATGCAAAAAAGTAGTCCCGCTTATTTTAAAACTTGGAATAAAATTTTGTGAGTAAACAAATCTATATATAACTTTCTAAACTTATCCACACATAAAAAAAAAGTGGCTCGTTAGTCGTAACCACTCAATCGATAAAGTTTTAAACTTTTTAACTAGCTACTTAGGAAAAAAAATAAAGAAATCTCTGATATAATAAAATAAAACCAAATTTGTTTATGTCGCATCCAGAGCTTTTTATGTGACATCATTTTAATCATGTTATTTTCTCAATAATAATTTTTTTTAAAATATATACATTAAATATACTATAATAACTAGTTACATTTTGGCTCTCCTACTAGGGGTGTAGATATGTCGGATGTTATTTGATAGGGTATTAAAAATGAAACTTAAAGATAAATCTACCTATTCTAATAATTGAGTAACACATCCACATGTCATCATTTTAACTACTCCACATAGGATTTTGCTTAGGTGTCATGTTCTAATTAATTTGATGGAGAATTTTTAGACGGGTCATGGTATGCTCCATATTCGAAATAACCCGATATGTTTAAATTAAAAATTCACAAATTATCATCATTTATCTCCAAACCCGATATGTTCAAACACAAAATTTACCAATTATCATGATCTATATATTAACCCGATATGTACCAAGTATCATGAATTATCTCCTAACCTGATATGTTCAAATAAAAAACTTATCAATTATTATGATTTATCCTAACCCGATATGTTCAAATTAAAGTTTTACTAATTATCATTAATTATCTCATAACTCGATATGTTCAAATAAAAAAATTTACAATTATCATGAATTATCTCCTAACCCGATATGTTCCAATAAAAATTTACCAACTATTATAAGTCATATCCTTTATTGTAACATATGATTTTTTATATGAATATATTCGTAAATATCCAAATCGATTTAATAAGAGATATGTTAAAAATAAATTTGATATGTAAATTGAGTTAAAACTTATAAAATTAAAATCCGTGTAGTACATGGGTACTAATCTAGTTTGGTAATAAAATACAATTAAAAACCTCAATGTTTTTCAAGCATACATACTTTTTATACGAAATTATTTAAACAAAACTACAACATAAAACCGAGAATTTAATTCTCTTTAATTTGAGTATAAAATCGTTATACTAAAAAAATATTTTTTTTAAAAATAAATCTTGTGTTCTTGTTTCACCATGGTTTTATCTTAAAACTGATTGAATCATCTATACCCCATAATTATCCTTAAAATTACCACTTGAGTGACGTGACAATAAAGTAGTAAGTTGTACAGGTACAAATTAGTCAAGAAACAAGTTTTGATGGGCATCTAACAATAAATACAATCGGCCACAATTTAATCAGTCTTCAACACAAATACACAATTCTAACGTACAATATTTGGTTTTCAACAAACATGATAGTTCAACGTACCATATCAATACTACTGTTGGTCATTGTACCGTAAGACGAACTGACATCAGAGCTGTATGGTGCAGACAAATAGATTGGAACAGGCATCTTGGTTGGAAGATTTGGGAGGGCAGCTTCAAACTTGAGCGCCTGAATAGCTTGGCGGATAGACGGCCTCAGACTGCGGTCAGGGTGTGAACACCATAACCCAACCATCATCAAACACTCGACTTCTTTCGCGTTGAATTCCTTGTTCAGCATCGGATCCACTCCAAAATGCAGCTCATTTTTTCCTAGTAAACTCCATACCCACTCAATGAACCCAAGATCAGAGTTCGGTTCAACGTTATCTGATACTCTTTTCCCACAAGCTATCTCTAATGCAACCACCCCGAAGCTATACACGTCTGACTCTTTGCTAGCTTTCCCGGTTATTGCATACTCAGGAGCCATGTAGCCTAGAGTTCCGGCTAATCCGGTTGTTTTTACACCCATTTCATGGTCCATGAGTCGAGCCAATCCAAAATCTCCAAGCTTTGCCTGAAATCCTGAATCAAGCATGATGTTGCTCGCTTTGATATCGCGATGCACCACGCATTGTTCGCACTCTTCATGGAGATAGAGCAACGCAGAGGCTAAACCTGTAGCAATATTGTACCTCACATCCCATTTAATGAGGCTCTTTTTGAAGAAAATATGAGAATCAAGGCTGCCATTTGGCATAAACTCGTACACCAGCAATAACTGAGTTTCCTCGTGACACCAACCGATAAGTTGCACCAAGTTTCGGTGCCTTAAACTGCTGATGATCTTCACTTCAGTCATGTACTCCTTCTTTCCTTGTTTAGAACCTTGTGAAATTTTCTTGACTGCTACCATGGTACCTTCACGCGATAAGTAGCCCTTATAGACACACCCGAAACCCCCCTCGCCTAACTTCAAGTCATCAGAGAAATTGTTGGTAGCCAAAGCTAGATCTTTGAAAGAAAATCTTTTGGGTCCTGTTCCGCTTTCAAAATCATCGTGTATGGATGTCAAGGCAACTATATCTTCCGGTTCCTGTCGAGCTTTTCGTCCTCTCATCCAAAATATAACGTATGCTACTATGCCTCCTATAGCTAGAACACAAAGAGGAACTGCTAATCCAACTGCCAGTTTTCTTTTGTTTGAGTTATCTTCTTCACTTGTTTGTGTTGTCTTCAAGCTTGAGCTGAACTCCCAGTATCGAATAGTATGTCTCTCCGTGAAAAGACCGGTTGTACCTGAAAATCCAATCATTACCCGCTCGGGAAGAACATCCCTTAAGTTGACTTGATACGAAAGGTCGATATTATTTTCAGACCTATTTCCAGCTTCCCCATAGCGTAAAGACAAGCGCAACATCTGTGTTGTAGCATTGTAAGACACTGCAGCATCTGCAGCATATCCACTGTGCAGACTTGCATTCCAAGCAGTGTAATTAGCCGAACCAAGTGAGTTGATGTTAATACCCACATGCTGATATGGAGGATCAATCCATGTATTTGCAACAGTATCAAACTCAACAACAATCATATGGGTTTGAGGTGAGTTATAGGTAGTTGTGTTGAAAAGGCCTATATACTGGCCAGCTGAGTTAGGAGGGATTTCAAAGCCAACCGGGGCAAGAAAGAAAGCGAATGCATCGCCATAGCTAGATTGGTTTAGTGTGTCTATGACGAAAGTGAAGCGAGTGGTGAAATCGGAGAGTTTCCCAGTTTTTGAATCCCATATCTGGATTGCTTCTGCGTATTTAGCATGGCCAACGCGCACTATATCAACTCGGTTAAGGTCTATGGCACCAGAAGAAGGTTGTGCATCACCTGAATAGAGTATATTTGTTGCCTCAGAAACAAAATTAGTGATCTTGAAATCTGTTGATTCACACAAGGGCAAGAGGAATAAGGAAGAAAAAACAAAACCAATGACACAAGCAGTTTCAAGCCATATTGAAGATGTAGCCATAATTTGGCAAGATCAAGCACATGCACCTAATAAACAAGTCCATAAATTAAATAAAATAAAATAAATAGCATTGATATTGGCAGGTCCATTGTAGCCTTTCCTTATCACATGATAAATAAGAAGTTGAAATAATCAACAGTCATATTTATTGGGTATGAGTTATTGCAAGCAATTGGTCAAATGATGGTAGGTTCATTTATTTCAACGTTTTTAGATGAGCTCTAATATTTCCACTTTTGACGTCAGTCTTCAAAAGTTGTCAAAATAAAACAATAGAAACATTCAAATCATTTATAGTTTTGTATCAAGTCATGCAAGATCATCCCCGGTCTTCCATTTGAGTTTGAGGCATGGCCAAGTCCATGTGAGGTCATGTGAGACCTAAATCAAATCTCAGATAAACTGCGGACAAAATAAAGAGATGTTATGTACATAGAATATAATGTGTCTCGAATATTAATATCGTGTTTTAGATGCATTGGCTAGGGATGAGAGTATAATTTGACAGCTAAGCGTATCAGGGTGGAAACAATCCTATGATTGATGGTCTTTTGAGAAGTTTTCACTCAAGCAATCGAAAATAATTTTTGGAACTCATTATAAGCAAAACATACAATATTAATTTAGGATTGGATGTAAAAAGTGTTGGCCTAGAATCGGAAATTTAGAGACAACTGCCTCAACTTTAAATACATTATTATGAATCAGCATGACTACTTGGTAGATCGCAATAGTGACACGTGATTTGCACTTGGTTAACAAAGATTGTAACTAGTGATCTTGGCCAAATGGTTGTGGTGAGAAACTCAAAAGTTTATTAAAATTAAGAAGTTATGTGTTTGACTCCTACTGTGGTCCATTTATTACAGTTTTTATGAATAATGAAACATTAATTTGCATTTTTGGTATGCTTAACTTGTTGAACTTTAACTTTTGACCGAAAGTTACACGGTATAACGCAACCCAGCAGTAGAAATTTTTTTAGAACGCTTCCCCTGAGATTTTTATCTATATCCGCCATTGTTCTCACCTATCCCCTCGGCCAGTGGTCTGTCAGTGATCTAAATAGTCGTTAAAAACAAAGATTGCACAATGTATAGTGAAAATGTGAAATGGGTTCACATATTATTGGTCAAGGTCTTCGTTTTGGTTGTTTAGAATTCAGATTTTAATAGGCTGTTGGAGGTGGTTGGGTTTTCAATTTGTTTGGTTAGTGGCATAAGTCATAACATTATTTATATCTTAAATCATTTATTGATTTATGATAATAACAAAATAATACCATGAGGTTTAATGATTCAAGACCAAGAAATGTTAAATCTTATCTTAAACTAGCAATAATATATATTTCCTACCACACACACAAATGACAAAACACATAAAATTGCTCTTATCATAACATGCTCAAATTGATAGAGACAAATTAAAGTTTAAAGTCGGATTGAATACATTTGTGACTCAAACCTGGCCTACACCCAAATGTGAATGCGGGTGAATACTCAACCAAATATAATAATATATTCCGAAACTACTAAGGCTTATTTGGGCCAAATAAACTAACGGGCTTGCTCTATCTTTTCGGATGATCAGCCCCTACCGACATCAAAAGCCGAGAGGCTTCTCGTCTCCGGTTCTCGTTCTTCTTTCTAGTGCTGAGTGCTGACCACCCCTTAATCGAATTAACCCAATCGAGTTTCAGGTTAATAAGGTCGTGTTAGTCGGCTTTTTGAAAATAAAAAAACTCACCTGAAACCCGACCTTGTTAAGGTTTGAGTTTGTCGAGTTAGGGCTAGTCGGGTTTCGGGTTAATAGGGTCGTCGGGTTGACCGGGCTAAGGATTAAATTCAACATAATGTTATGAAATTGATCAATTTCTTATCGCGAATGAATGTATATATAAATACATGTATAATAATTTAAAAATAGTGTATAACTCATAATTTAAAAATTGTTTATTGTCAAAGAATGTAAACATTGACATTCTTTTGTGAAACAAAATGGTGATAAACTAGACTACGCACGATGAAAGTAACCAATATAACTCAAAATGATCTAAAATCAATTGTCATTCATTATGTAATAACCAAAAAGGTTTTAAACCCAACAACATATATAGGGATAATGTAAAACCGATTTCTAGAAAAATCGGTATGTTTAGTGTTATTACTTATTTAATGTTTTAAAAACTATATATCTTGTAATATTTAACGTTTTTAATGTTACTACTTATTTAGTCTAAAGCAATATAAAAAATTTATGACAATAGATTTTAAATAAAAGCCTAATAAAGAGTGAAGATTTGCAGCAGTCCAGCGTTCTTGCCATTTCATAGAAAAAAAACCAGTTTTTTAAGAACGAGAACCAGTTCTATATGAATGGAACCTGTTCTACAAGAACCGAAATCGGTTACATAAGTTTTAGTTTTTACACCAATAACCAGTTCTATAGGAACTGAACATGTTCTACAAGAACCGAAACCAGTTACATATGTTATAGTTTTTATACAAAAAACCGGTTCTTTTACCACCAATAAAAACCATAACCGATTCTTAAAAAAACCTATTTGAGCACCTCTAGAGTCTAGACCACTACTAGTTTTATGGCCCATAGAGTTTCTATAGCCCACTAATGAATGTAGTCCAAACGACCCTAAACAAGGTCTGGTTTCGTGTATAATTCAACATGTGTTTTGTGTAACTATTATACACTGACTTCACCACACGTACACTTCAGTACTTCACTTTCGTAATAGATCGATACACAAAACACATTATCTTTGGCGATGCGTTTGCTTTAATTCTTTCTGGCCCCGGTTGGTTTCCAAATCCCAGCAACTCGATCAACTAGTCAATTTTTAGGCCTACTGCATGTTCAACACGACTAACAATAACTTGTTCACGGGTGTGCATGCTGAGATACATACTCTATTACTCTTCAATACGTACTGGCAATTCAGCCCAAGCTTGAAGACAACACAAGAAAGGGAAGATAACTCAAACAACAGGAAGTTTGCGTTCTAGTTATTGGACGCATGATTTTTGGAAGAAAACCACATTTTAAACAGGAGGCCTTGACATCAATAAACGATGATCTTGAAACTCATGTCAAGATTAAGTGAGAAGGGATTTAAATCTTTTGAGATTGCAATGTTTTTCCAATAACCTATATATAGCTGACATGTAGGCCTAAAACAATCCTAACTAACGCGTATTGGCCGAGAACAATTCCAACTCAGTCGGATAACAAATAGGGAACCTATATACAATATCAAGACTATTACAATATCAAGATATAATAAGAACCTATATAGAATGTTTGATTTATTGTTTTAATTTAAAAAACATGAATATCGTTCAACGTGCCATATTGATGCTACTGTTGGTAATTGTAGCGCTAGATGAACTGATGTCATAGCCATCTGCTGGGAATGAGTAATAGATGGGCATGGGCATCTTTTTTGGAAGATTTGGGAGTGCGCCTTCGAACTTGAGCACCTGAATAGCTTGGCGGATAGATGGCCTTAGACTGCGGTCAGGGTGCGAACACCATAACCCCACCATCATCAAACACTCGACTTCTTTCTCGTTGAATTCCTCGTTCAGCATCGGATCCACTCCAAAAAGCAGCTCATTATTTCCAAGTAAACTCCACACCCACTCAACGAACCCAAGATTTGAGTTCGGTTCAACGTTATCTGATACCTTTTTTCCGCAAGCTATCTCTAATGCAACCACCCCAAAGCTATACACATCTGACTCTTTGCTAGCTTTCCCGGTTGTTGCATACTCCGGAGCCATGTAGCCAAGAGTTCCTGCTAACCCAGTTGTTTTTAGACCCATTTCATGGTCCATGAGTCGAGCCAATCCAAAGTCTCCAAGCTTTGCGTTAAATCCTGAATCAAGCATGATATTGCTAGCTTTGATATCCCGATGCACCACACATTGTTCACACTCTTCATGAAGATAGAGCAATCCAGATGCTAAACCTGTAGCAATTTTGTACCTCACATCCCATTTTAGGATACTTTTTTTGTTGAATAGATGGTAGTTAAGGCTGCCGTTTGGCATAAACTCATACACCAGCAAGAATTGAGTTTCATCATGGCACCAACCAATTAGTTGCACCAAGTTTCGGTGCCTTAAACTGCTGATGATCTTCACTTCTGTCATGTACTCTTTCTTTCCTTGTTTAGAACCTTGTGAAACTTTCTTGACTGCAACCATGGTACCTTCGCGGGATAAGTAGCCCTTGTAGACACACCCGAATCCACCCTCGCCTAACTTCTGGTCATCAGAGAAGTTATTGGTAGCCAAGGCTAGATCTGTTAGAGGAAATCTTTTTGGTCCTGTTCCTCTTTCAAGATCATCGTTTATTGATGTCAAAGCAACTATATTTTCTGTTTCCTGTCGACTTTTTCTTCCTCTCCTCCAAAATAAAGCATATGCTACCATGCCTCCTACAACTAGAACACAAAGAGGAACCGTTAATCCAACAACTAGTTTTCGGTTGTTTGAGTTATCTTCCGTGTTTTGTGTTGTCTTCAGACTTGAACTGAACTGCCAGTATCTTAGAGTATGTTTCTCCCTTCCAATACCCGTGGAACCTGAAAATCCAATCGTTACCCACTCGAGAAGAATATCCCTTAAGTTGACTTGATACGAAAGGCTGAAATTATCTTTAGACGTATTTCCAGCTCCGTAGAGCAAAGACACACTCATCATCTGTGTGGTAGCATTGTAAGACACCCAAGCATTAGCAGCATCTCCACTATGCACACTCGCATTCCAAGCGGTATAACTAGCTGAACTGATTGAGTTGATGTTGATACCTACGTGACCTTCTAATATTGGATCAGTCAATAAATTTCCAAAAGTATCAAACTCAACAATAACCATATGGTTTTGAGGCGAGTTAAAGTTGGTTGTGTTTAAAAGACCAAGATACTCACCAGCTGAATTTGGTGGGATTTGGAAGCCAGCTGGGGCGAGAAAGAAAGAAAAAGCATCGCCATAGTCAGATTTATTTTGAGTATCTATGACGAAAGTGAAGTGAGTGGTGAAATCAGATAGCTTCCCAGATTTTTTGTCCCATATCTGGACCGCATCTGCGTATGTAACATGGCCAACACGCATGTATTGATCAACTCGGTTTAACTCTGCGGCACCAGCAGAAGGTACCGTGTCACCTGAATAAACTATATTTCTTGTATCGGAAAGAAAACTAGTGATCTCAAAATCTATTGATTCAGACAAAGGCAAGAGGAACAAGAAAAAAGAAACAAACAGAAGGATATAATTCATTTCAAGCGTTGGAGATTAGAATAATGAGGTAGGCATGATTAGGAAAATGCAAAGGTACTAATAGAGCAGTTTATAAATTGCCATGACCGATGTGCTAAAGTGATGGCATCCATTCATTTTTTTCTCCATAACAAGTTAAAACAATCAACATCACCCATATATTACGTACAAGACATTGCAAACGAATGGTAAAACTATGGTAGCTAGCTTCAATTCTTCTTCTTCTTCTTTTTAACTTAATTAAGCTCCAGAGTTTTTATCTATCATTAAGATAAATTTAGACAATTAGTCCCAAAATGTGAAAAACCAATAATTACACCTTTGGTTTTCTTGCATCTGAGGCTGTGGAGTTATTTAATCGAGTCCAACGGGTTATGCATAACTTTGTTATGACCCCGAGGTCTATGAATGTAGTGTTTAAACGACAAGGGGCTGTTTGGCAAAATCTGAATCATTAAGTGCTGAATGGTTAAGAGGTCTGAACCATTAAGAGGTTCCATCAATGAGAGAGATGTTGGGGTAGAACTTCAGATGAGTATAAAGTTAGCATATGCCTCATTCAGTTCCATTCAGCATCTTTCAGTCTCTTAACCATTCAACACTTAACTGAACCATTCAGAGGCTCTTTTTTTCTGAAACAAACGCTCTGAATGCTGAATGGTTAAGAACTGAACTGAACCATTAAAAGGTAAACAAACAGCCCCCAAGGCTTGTTGCCCGTTTAGCAGCGCAGCTTGTTGCCCGTTTACCTTCTATTTCCATGTAAATTTAAAAGAAGCAAAAATATTAATATTAATCACTAATTGTAAGTAATGGAGCCAAAAAAAAATAATAATAATTACACAATTGGTCCGCCAACTATTAAACTCTTTAGTAAGTTTCTTGGCCGATCCTTTATATATAAAATGACTAAAATACCCATAAACTTTAAAAACAAATCTATTTATCTGAATTCGGGTTAGAAAAAAAACGTTACAATATACAAACTTTGAAACATGATATGACAAAAGATTTATTTTTAGAACAAAACGGTAAAACTAGCCAAACCTCATCTCCTTGTAATGTGATGATACAATTTAATATAATACGAGTGAGAGGAGGTTTTAAAGGTGTTTGTGTACGTTGTAGGTGGAGGTCTTACCTGCAACGTGGGGAAAGAATGGAATATATCAACTTAAAATTAAAGATAATAAGTATCTAAACGAAATTAGACATAAATCAACAAGTCTATCGTACTCTTTAGTCTCCATTAGTAATGACCTTATGGGAGTGTTGGTAGATGATTTTTATATTTTTCAAAAACTTTTCCGGCATTTTCTGACCACCATGTCTCAGCTTGGTGCTCATTAAAAAGCGTACGGCTGCACATGAAAGTGTGAAACAAAATTACAATTTAATATTCTCTTAAACCAAGTTTGGAAATTATTACATAGCTAGATTAAGTTAGTTTCTAGCACTAACCAAATTTGAATTATCTTAGATTAATGAATAAAAATGGCAGCAATGGTCTTATCGATCTCTTGCTGTAAGAAAAGTTGATTGTTGAAATAATACCTGAATTGAGCTCTTTTGAGTTTAATGGTTCCATCTTGCAAAGCCAAAAGTGTTATATACACGCCATGTTCGTACTTTTTAATCCGTTCAACCCCTAAACCTCCATTAAGAGAATTAGGATCTGTATATCCATCATCCTCGATAGAGATCTGTATTGATTTCAAGATCATTCCGGTCAACCTTTTAGCAGGTCTCAATGTATAAGGAAATGGTGGGTGAGAAGTGTTGACATGGTTTGATTCTGACTGATTGTCGTCTTGTCCTTCTACGGGCTCTGTAGTGTCCTTTATTTCTTTACTTTCAGTTTTTCTCAAGCTTCTATGTCCTTTTAGTGAAAGACATGACCATACATTCTTGATGCACATCCTTCCCTGGGTCGAAGAAGCCTTTCTTTCTTGAAATGACAATGCGCGATCAAGACTACTTACAACCTCAGTCATTGTTGGCCGTTTATTTGGATTATGAAACAAACATCGAACCGCAATACGTGAAAATTCCTTCAAAGAACACTTTGAAATGTTGTCCCTTAATCTAGAACTAATTATCTGAATGAATTTTCCTTGTTTGATTTGATCTTGAGCCCATACTGCTAATCCCTCATCTAGACTCTCGTCCAAAGCAGGCCGGCCACACATCACCTCAAGCAATACGACCCCAAAGGCATAAACATCAGACTTTCTTGTAAGTTTGCCTGTGTAGAAATAGTTTGGATCCATATACCCAAAGGTGCCTTTGACTGTGGTGCTAACATATGTGTGTGTCTGATTTGTCGGCCCTATTTTAGCCAATCCGAAGTCTGCAATCTTGGCAGCGTAATTTTGATCCAACAAAATGTTGGAGCTTTTCACGTCACGGTGTATGACTCCTTGTTGTGTGCCAGTACCAGTGTGAAGGTAGTCCAAACCACGTGCAGCTCCTATGCATATCTTGAGCCGTTGAGACCAAGTCAAAAATGTACCTTTCTTGTGAAGCTGATCATAAAGTGTTCCATTAGGCATGTACTCATAAACAAGAGCCATCTCTTTCTCCTCGTTACAATAACCAATCAAAGACACTAGATTACAATGACGCAGCCTTGAAAGCATCTTGACTTCAACCCAAAACTCAAGCGCTCCTTGACTGGACATGAAATGCAACCGCTTAATGGCGTAGGTATTAGTTGGCCCATCAGAGATCCTTCCTTTGTAAACCTTACCAAACCCCCCTTGGCCAATGCACCATCTTTCGTCAAAGCTATCTGTTGCTGAACTAAGCTCCAACATTGAAAAGCAGCGACATGGTTGATCCATGGCAGCTAGCAACGGTGAGGACGTAGTCTGCTTATCTTTGGTAGTTATATATAGTTATAAACATCATTTTGGTGGTTAAAGTTAAAAACAGAAGCTCTATATTTCTACTGAACTTAACAGTTTAATGGATTCATATTTACCGATAATGAATAGAAGGGTAATTACCGAAAAACGTATTGATAATGAGCAGAGAGATGTAAGAAGAAACAAATGCAGTTATGTTGAGGTGCTAATTAGTAATTATCGACTTTCAATGGTGTTTTATCCGCCTCTTAACTTGTCGACTTCAACAGCTGTTGGATAAATTACAATAACCATCCTTAGAATATTGCGGGTGTTACACTTTTCACTCCTTTAACATAACTAGAAGGTTCTTCATCCCAGTTTGTTATTTTCTTCTTTGTTGCAGCTTCAATTCAGTGTGGCTACCCTATTTAGGTGTTTGATCTTGCAAAACTTAAAAGTGGGGGTGGTGTTCTAGCGGTGCCGTTTTGTCAGCTAACTTCGACCTCAACCCACTCTGCTGTGTTCGGCCTTAGGGTCAACCCTAACTAAGAGTCAGACAATAATTAAGTTTTCTTTTTGAAACCACATACCAAAGTATGAGGCATGTAACCGAAAGACATACAAAGGAAGATATAGTTTAACACTGAAACTTGAAAGAATACAATCAACATTATACATCAATCAAATCTTCTAGGAAAGAAGCCAACTTAAACTTGTTCTCTTATTCTTACAACAATTCTGGCAGCGAAATTCCTGGCATCATATCTTTTTCTACAACGCTTTTAAGTCAAGAAACTTGACAACAAACCAATTATCCGATATAAACTCCTCTGAGGATGATTAAATTGATAGAGGTCAAGATTTTGACTTTGTGAGACCCTGTTATAGGCTGAGCATCTCAAGTTCTAAGCTTGCATTTACAGAATTATGGGTCCACAAGAAAAAAGAATGGTTCTTATAACTGTAGACCCTCAGCAGGCGATGAATCGGTTTTGCAAACGTCCCCACGACATAATGGGCAAATCCTGTTTCATCAAATGAATTCAAACTTATTTATCTTCAGTTAGGTCATTTTATAGAGATTAATCCAAAAATAAAGACAACTTTATGGATAGTAGCCATTGAAGCATTGTTGTGACAGGTTAAATGTTCAAAATAATGGAATGTTGTTGGTCCCTCAACTTTTGTAGCCTTGCAAGCACCCAAAATGCATAGTTTAAAGCACAAAAAAGAGAGCCGTCAAGATGGGTGGTTGGGTGGATTGGGTAACAGGTCAAAACAAGTATACGTTGAGTAGAATCATAAAACAATTCTGTAATAATAATATAGGATATATATATATATATACAAATAAAATGATTTAAGAGGTTGTATGCAATAAAAATAGATTTTGATAGGCTTTCAAGTTTCAAATATTTATAGTTTTATACCCTCTAAACTCGTTTCCGCTAAGTTATTTTTCCTGACATATATGTAACCAGGGTTGATATAAAAACACTTCCTAAATCGACTCGTTCATAAGTTCATGGGTCAAATAGTCACATCTAATAGATAATATGCAGTGACAATGTGTTAAAGCATGATTCAAGAGCGCTCAAATGGTTAAAATGGAAACAGTGATGAAATAAAAAATCAGCAGAAATGCACCTGTGAATTTCCTTTAGCCATTTGTCGACGCATAATCTGTGAAACTCGTGATGGCAAGGAAGAACCCGAACTTCATCTCTATCCTCATATTCAACAAGACAAATGTAACATCTGTATAACCCAAAAACAATGATAAGTATTACCATAAGGTGGAGAGTAAAAAACATAAGACAAATTTTTGCATGATTTGTCTACGCACCAAGTCTTCTACTCTCCTCAACTTTGTGAGGTTTCGGGTATATATGATTTCTATTGCAATAAGCAAAAAAATACCCTTTTCAAAACTAAATTCCTGTGACATGAATATAAAGCACTAAATTCTAAACGGTCTTCAATTCTTAGAATGATACATTTGTAAATTTTGTAAAACAAAACTTTCGTTTGCTAAAATAAACCAAGATTAGTTCAAAGTGAGCAGGGCGTCTCTAAAGAGTAATTCATAAATAGAGGCCCCAAGACATTGTATTTGATCATCAGTAATTAATGAAGTTGTATGTTTGTATTACAGTCTGTTCAATAGAGGCACCAAGACATTGTATTTGATCACCACTAATTAATGAAGTTGTATGTTTATACTTACAATTTGTTCATTGCATTCGTAAGAATGTGTGTAAGTGTTTGCAGAACAATGGGGAAACCAACCATGATCAGGGATCAATATTATGGAAGCAGTGGTCAATTTTCTAAAAATTTTGATTGTTGATTTCATATTTGTAACGATTGGGCCAACAATCAATGTGTAGATTTTAAATTGCAGATTCAAATATTTGCTAGAACAAATTTAGCAAATAAAAAGAAAAAAAATGAATAAATACATACTGTGCATCGTCTTCGTTTAAATTCTTTGACAGCTTGCGGTACAATTTAACAGGAAGTGCATCCACAACTTCAATTGGAGCCGGAACTGATCCAAATGAAGACAATGTATGTTGAGATGAGGAAAATACAGATTGCTGATGAATTTCATCCAAAACCTAATTAAATCACATCCACGAGGTTCAAATCATAGAAAAGCAGTTAAAAATAGAAACATAAAAGGATCATTACAAAACATGACATCACCTCAGAGAGAGCTTCAGCTAATAAAACAATTCTTGATATACTACCCCTAGCATTATTTGGGTCTTGATTATTCAGACGACATGTGCAATGACCAGTTCGATGCTGACCAGACAATATACAAGATCTCTCATGACCGGATAGATTCTCAAAACGACTTCCCATCCTCTGCAATGCATGTACCTACAACAAGTAAAACTTATCAACATAAAGAAGTGTTTGGATGTGTGTTATGCAACTTATTATTGTGGCTTAAAATCATAATGAGTAAAGATTAATTGATAGAGCAGAATGCTAAAAAAGGATTGTCGAAACTGATAAAGTGACTTGTGTACCTGTGATCTTATTCGTCTTCTTCTTTCAAGAAAGTTCGCCCTATGTTCCAAAAGGCTAGGATAGCTCGTTTCTCTAGCACCCATATACTCAGCTTCCAAATCATGATTCCCGTACAAAGAATGACTAGATGAAGTTGTAGGTATCGTCACATTCTCATTAAACAAATGTGATTGTGTCTCACCTGTTACGCCACCTATCACCATTTCCGGTTCTGATTGCAACGACAAAGATGCAAATTCTGGAACTGATGGTCTATGAAGAACTCTGTCACGAAGTCTTCCGACACTTAAAGTTCTACTAAACCTAACATTCTGTTCAATAGGCTCCCGAGCTTCCATTCGCCTATTACCACCATAGCCAGGACCATTTCTTGGAGAAAACAAGTGTTGATCGTCATTACCATTCCGACCCAATTCATGGATAGAACTTAGATCACTATTATCAGAACCAGAATCAGACTCCTCATCTTGTGGTCCAGGAGATGACGGCATGAAACATGAAGGAAAAATCTCACAACCTTGACGGGTTTTACTTTTATTGCTAAAACGACCAGAATGACGGCGGTCATCATGTGATACTGTGGAACTTGCAGAAGATTCCACATTCGTTCTTGAGGAACGTGAGCTCAGATTACCAGAAAAAAAACTAAAATGCGAAAGAAAACGACTTGAAGAGTTGCGCGAAGAACCACTTCTGTTTCTTGATACACCACCACTCAGGCTTGATTCACCCCATTCATGTGTTTCAGACTCAGAAGGTATGTGTACACTTTTATCAGCCCGTTTCATTTTGACATCTTTGTGTCGGTCTAATCTACCTTTCGACTTCGATAATCTCATGTTACAGCGTTCAATACCACTTTCTTTGGGCTGATTATCAGATACCTTAAGAGACCAAAATACCATCATAAGTAATCAATTCAACATAAAACAATAAGCAACACAAATCCTTAATCAGCAGTAAATTTGTTCAAATAACAATAATGGGGATGCCTAATTTCCTAAATGCACATCATTGCCTAATCAAACACGCCAAAACCCAATTTAAATCCCGCAAAAAAAACTAGGGCTTTAATCACAAAAAAGTACATAATCGCAAAAGGAAGAATAACCTGTACATCATCATCATCATCGTCAATGTCACTGCTATTGGAAGATCCAGACGCCGGTCGAATACACGAAGTTTGAAACACATTTCTCGAATAACTCCTCCGGCCCACCGTCGTCGGCGCGGCTTCAGGATCACTAGATTTGCTAATACCCGATCCCATATCTTTGTATGTGGAAACGCACAATCGATTTAGCTTGGAAAACAATCCATGTGCGTGGAAAATGAAGATAGTTTCAGATCCAGATTTTAAAAAAGATGATTGGCGGTTTTGTTTGTGTTGAAATGAATAATAGGTAGATAGGTGAAGTGTACGTGTGGTGATCGGAGATGGAGGGCGGAGATAGGGCGGTAAGCCACCGTGCGATGACGGAACCGATTCAAAATCCACCCAGAGAAGTGTACTTTTTGTGGGGCTTTTTACTCCTGCCTGCCACTTGTTTTTTTTTTTACAAACACCTTGCTTATACATTCATGTGTTACAAAACAACCAGTGTTCAACTGAGTTTTTTTTACTTGTGATATCAGCTTCGATTGATTACAAGGGTCATATCATATGATGTAAGTATGTAACCAACCTCCTAGCATTAGTTATAGATGTTTCATACGCATATGTATAGTGTTATGAAAATATAAATGAGCAGATATAAGATCATAGGTCTCGTATTACATGTTTTATTGTTTTAGTGTTTTGTGACTGGAATGTTAATTGTGTGTTTTAGTCCTACCTGTATATAAATCTATATAAATAGTGAGAAAATTGTTATTAGTATTAAGGCAACTTAGTAATTTATAATTAATTAGTAAAATGCGTCTGCCATGCGTTGCAACATGCAAATATAGATTGTTTATGTGAAATTATTAACAGATTAAAATCGATCTAATAAAATTATAATTCTTTGAAAGAAATACTATAGACGGCTTTGAAATTTTTAACCAAGGTTCTTGATGATCCAAAAGGTTAGCCTAGTCCATTATTGTCTTTTAATGTATTAACCAACGTGTCTACTAGTCAATAAGACATTCTCATGGTTAAATGGGGTATTCCACAACAACAAAAAACATATGTATAAATCTTATAGAATGCAAGTTGTGATGAATTTATCATATATATCCATAACCAACTTAATCCTAATTAGTCAAATTCAACTATAAATATTTTTTAAACGAGTTCAAACGCCTAGAATCATGTTGTTGCTTGATTAGCGTCATTTAACCCAAACCGACCATTATCTTATAAATATGTCATGGTGGTTAAGTGGTATACTCTTTAATCAAATAGTTGTAGGTTTAAATTATGGAAATTTTATATGGGGCGATTTTAAGAGTATAGTAGAGTGTGTTCACTCGTTAAAGAAAAAATCAAATTAACCTTTGATAATACACCACGACATGCAACTTGTTGAATTGAACCTTCAATTTTTTCCATTTTAAAATACACCACTTAATTAATACTAAAACGTGCCTTAGTAATTTAGAAATATACTTATATAAAGCCCAAAGTCTATATGCTCGAAGATGACCATAAAGTGCACATAATAACCACGTTTATTGATTAGAGATTTAGATTCATTATTTTTAAGAACAAAGGATCACACCAACACCACACATGCATGGGTGGTTGTTATTTCATCAACTTATAAACATTCATATAAATTAAAGCCTTTCACCATATCGATTTCGATATGGGCAGCATGTTTATCAATACCAGCAACACGAAACCCGCGTCAAAGAATTTGTGTACCGACACGTATCTTATCTTGTTTATATAAATATATTCTTGGTGGATGTTGTTCAGACTTGACAAACATGCCACATTCTAGTCAAAAACGCGATTGTGGCATGTTTTATCACACGGGTATGGACAATCAATCTTTTGAAATGTACCACGATCATAGTACCAGTCTCCAACAGCTTTCGCAATTGTCTGACAAACAGTTTAACAAAACATTAGATCTTAAGCAGTAAATTGAAGTCATAAAAGCAAGAGTACATACTGTTTGGCCTAGTAGTGGAGAATCATCTCTTAGCCATGTTTCTTGGATACCAGTTTGGCAGTGAGAATAACAAGAGTTGATGAACAGTCCTCTTGACGGAGAGTTGCCGAATCCAGTTAGCGCATGCAAGAACTCCTGTCTGAACCCTGTGAAATTTTCCCGAAACATGGGTAAAGATACATTAATTTCACTTGCAGTTTTAGGCCAAGCGGTTGGTTGTTGTCACTAAGATGGTTCGACGCGTATTAAAAGAAAACTCTATAAAAACTGTTTCTAGAGATGTAGATTTTTGACACAACACGAACCAAACACGGAAATGTAACAAAAGAGACAAGGGTGAACCTTGCAGGACATTGAGTTGAGCAGGTGAACACTTTGTAATATCAAGTTTACATTCGCGCCAGGTGCCTTTTCGATCAGCAACTCCTGGAGCCAATATATTCTTTATCTGTAAAACGATATAAATCACAATTACACCAACAAAACTCGATTGTATTATTTATGTTCATATTGAGGTTTGGCTAACCTGCCATGAATCATAGGCTGCATTTATCAAGAAAATTGGTGTTCGAATATATTGCACCATATTCTGTGGGAAAAAGCACTGCAAATACAACAACAAATGTTAACTTTGACAGAAAAAAAAGGTCAAACGGTTAAAAGTACAGTTCAAAACATCCGCTCTTACCAAACCAGGACTCATTTTTGAAGTGCAAGCTGGAGACAAAACTTTAGCGGATCCCTACAAATTGATGGTTATAAAGACAATCATTTAAAATTTAGCGATGAATGTATACCATAATATAATAAAATATAGATGGGAGCGAAGATAAAGGGACTCGAAGGTACATGTGTCTTAACAACATCTGCAAAGAATCCTTCAATGTGATTTGTTCCAATAATAGTCTTCCTGTTTTTGAACCAGTAATGTCAACTTAGTAAATTAAAAACATTGGAGAACATAGACTGAGAAAATGGGCAGTTAAGGTTTTTCTGACATAGCAAAATGGCTAACATCAGGTTGGGTTGACTAGAAATACTTTTGTATGTATAACAATCAAATCTCATATACGAGTCCTGGCCTCAAGCACCACCAACGTGTATTGAACGCATTAGTTGTGGATGAGAGAACTTCAAATACAAGTATGATACAATCGTTAGGAAAGTCTCCACTCGAGCAACAAAAACACATTTGTGAGCTCTTCATGGGCAAAGCGAATTTGGTACAATAATGGCCAGCCAAGAGGTTTAGTGCATTAAATATACACTTTGGGCGACTGTATTACAATATATTTGACTCTTCGTTTTGACAGAACTTATGATGTTACTACTTTCGCCCGCAAAAGATAAAACATGACCTAAAACAATGATCCATAACTTCATGAGTTGATACTAACATGAAAGCTTACCCGTTAATGAAAAAACCAGCATCTGCTAGGCATTTTACTTTAGTGGTTGCAGGTAAAAGTGATCTAAAGTTATCACAATGCAATATGGAAGTCAGTCCACCAGCTGAACAGCCAGCAAGCATAGCCTATATATAGAAGTTCAAATTAGAAACTAATACCGAAATAAGTATATGTAACCAACGTAATAAATGGCTAAAATTGAACTTTTGGGATTACATTTTTAGCGTTCTTCATTCCTTTTGCTAATAAATCTTCAATAACAGCACGGAAAATTCTTGCTCCTCTATAGTGAAGATTGGTTTTCTGTATAAATAAGAATAAGAAAGACAAGACTCATTATGTTGTTCTCGCAAAATACATGCAATAGCAAGATTATTTTTGAAACTTTGACTTACAGGATCAACTGCTTCCACATCACCGGTAAAAGAAGCTCCATCACAATAACGAACCTTGATTCTATTCCAATCATAAAAATCTAAAAACAAATCACAAATTATTAAAAAGAAACATGTTACATGTTTAATATGAATTCAAGTTAAACCGAATCCATACCAGGGTTATATTTTGGCTTGTTATGAAACATCCCCGAGAAGGTTTCTGTTTTCAACATTTTCTTGGAGGAACCTAAACGGTCATCTCTACGGGCAAGGCAACTCGTGACATTGTTGCACCAACCTCCTCCCTAATTTTTAATACAAGAAAACCAGTCTTAAATGAAATCTTTTCACTTAAAATTTCTTTAGTCTTAACTATAGTTACATATAAAAGAGTGTTCTAAAAGGAAAAGTAGTTTAAGTCATATAAGAAATGTGCTTTCAACATAACTATTGTATCCATTGCCTTTCTTTTCTTTTCTACATGCCAAATAATAATGAGAGTATATATTGAAGTAATAGTAATGAGCAATTATGAACGAACCTCGAAGAAGACCAACCAATTATTAACTCCTGCACCAAAACCTTTGTCCATGTGATACGCGGGTGCACTTCCATCCAAACAAACTGTAAATGATCATGAATTTTGAGTCAACGACACGTCAAATACGTACATATGTACACATATACATGATAAAGATGAAGCTAGTGTACCAGCTCCTTTAGCAACAGCACTATTTAGGAAAGTGAGTCCAACTTCATAAGCTTCAATAGTCAATAGACTTAACAATCCCACCAAAATTAGGCATATCCATCTGCCTCCTCCCCTCATCATACCTTCAATTTGCATACAAATATTTTTAATAAAATTTATTAAAAAAAACTAGAATAATTAGAGCAGTAATATTCTTTAGCAAGTCTCTTTCCAGAATTGACATACACCCACATCTCTTAAATATTTGTTTTGTGGTCAGTAGTAATCAATTTCTACACCCAATACTATTATATATATATTAAAGATGATGACAAGATATAAAAAATCTAAATAATTTTAATATTTAGGCTACGTACTTAAGATTTAAAATACAGTCCCTATATATCAAATTCAGATTTATCAGTCAAAACATATTAGCCACTGAAGTCAAAAACATTCACATGAAGCATATATATGTACTTGAAGTCAGTCAATCACACAAACACACACATGACACAACGTACACCATATATCCTTGAATATTTATGAAAAACTATATGATTTTTGAAGAACAGATCCAGTAAAATTGCAGTCAACTATTGACACACCCACAACTCTTAGTTACTAGTGTTGACTTTTGTTGTCAATAGTGATTAATTTTTTTTTGAACGGCATCAATAGTAATTAATACAAAGAATCAAAATAAAATACAACTCCTATATATGAAGCTCAGATTTATAAAAAATAAATATAAATTGACCACAGAAGTCAAAAACATCCTTGATACGTATAATTAATTACATTATTCTGAAGATCTGATCCATAAATATCAAATATTTCTTAAGTAGTGTTGACTTTTTCTGTCAACACTCAACACACAACAGTAGTTAATTGGTAATAACTAGCCCAGTTTTGAAAAATTGTTTATTATTTTACAATTAAAGATGATGATAACATTATTTATGTTGAGATTAAGATTAAAAACAAAAGTGGTGTATGAAGTTGAAATATTCTACATGAAGCTAGTACGTACAGAGTTGTGATAACTAGCTAGCTTATGAAAAGTTTTGAAGATCTGATGACAAAATATGGAATGTTTTGAAATGAAATTAATCGATGGAAGGTACATACGTTGTAGAAATTAGATACACATGAATTAAGCAAATGATGAATATTGTATACCTTAGTGACTGACGACACTCTAACTTCAGAATTGTTGATAGTAAAATGAAATATGATACACAGCAAAAGGAAAATTTAACGACAGCTTTATAGTGAGAGCCGTTTCGTTTTATACCAATGCCAATAATTAAAGATAAAGTCATTAAATTGTTATGATACTCAAAATAATATCACTTTTACATGTTATAATAATAAATACATACTATCTACTATATATCTGACACTTTGGCCCTTGTCACGACAGAGATGTAAGAACAACTAATGTTGAAACGTTGTTGTGAGGAGATCAATATATAGAGGAGAATGGGCTATAAGACCGTGTAAGAAAATAAGTTAATTATAAATGTTATCACGAGTTAAAGAGTGTGTTGATAATATGCATAAGCGGCAAACTTTATATAAAAAATTGTTATTACTTTGATAACATTTAATGCTTTATATAAATAAAAACTTCCCAAGCTTGTTGTAAGTTTGTGTTTGTGGTGGGGTGGGGGGGCGTTGATAATGCTTGGAACCTTATACAAAAATGAAATTGCAAAAATTTCACGTTTAAACATCGATAAACATAATCACGTTGCAACTGTAAAAAATGTTGTTTAAAAATATATAGTGTTGAAATTTGGATTTTGTAAACATCATATCCTAAAAGTTGAAGAAAGAAAAAGAAAAAAAAATGTAAAAATGAAACTTTAAGTCACAGCTTTACATTTGTCTTACGATGGTTTGTAATTTTAACGCACAACAACGTTTTAAATTAAATTTACCCTAAAACGTAAGGAAAAATAAACACACAATACAAGTAGCACATCACGAATTAAAATTAGCTTTGTTTGTTTAGTTACCGATCGAACATATACAACATACGTTACATGCTTGTGAAGCGTATGCATAAAAAGTAAAAGGATTTGATGGGAGGACACGTATGGCATCTAAAAGTGTAGGACCGTTGGTAAAGTAGGATCACATGCATGCACCGACACCACACAATTATTCCTTAAATAAAGTCAAAAACCACCACAGCTGGAACCCATCAACTTCAATTCATTTATTTTATTTTGTTTTTGTTTTTGTTTTTCTTTACCCACCGGACATAACCAACGCTCTCATTAATTAATTGTTAATCAATGAATGGATTTACAAACAACCTTCACCTTCTAATCTAATCAGTTTTTTATATTAAGTATTGCTTCGGGTTCAAAAACCGCATAACCAGTGAACCAGGTTACCGGACGGTTTTATCGGATTAAGGGGCTGTTTGGCAATGCTGAATGGTTAAGTGTTGAATGGTTAAGAGGTCTGAATGGTTAGGATGTCTGAATGGTTAAGTGCTGAATGGTTAAGAGGTTATGTTTGTTTAGACATCTGAATGAGATTTTTAAAAATTTTGTTTCATTCACTTTGTCCCACATTACAGCTCTGAAAACCCGAGTTCGTACGAGGGTATTTTTTGTTTTTTTATAACTTGGTTTTGAAGTGATATAAATTAAACCTAACCCTATTTTTTTCACTCATTCTCTTCACCAAAACACATTGCCGCCTCCTTTTTCTTTCACTCCTTCCTTTCACCTTCACACATCACCACCTCCTTCTTCATACATTCACCAGATCGCTTCACCAAGTCTTCATGCTCGCTTCACCAGCTCGCCTTTTTTCTTCCTCGTCGTCTTCTTCTCGTCGCTCACCTTTGCCACTGAATGGTTCAGCAGCTCACAGATGCTGAATCGCTCAGAGCCTCATTCAGCGCCTCCGTTCAGTTCAGCGGGCGACCAAACAACCATGGCCTCTGACCGATTCAGAGTTTGCTTCCGTTCAGAGGCATTCAGAGGCCAGCCAAACAGCCCCTAACTAGCCAACCCTTTAGTTTCATAAAAATAAAACTTCAACTTAAAATATAAGTCGAAACTACGTAAAAATCAATAATCGTAAATCAATTTTCTAACAATTTTTTTTATAAAAGTCTAGGATATGTTTATGACATATTTGAGTGTTGAATGCATGCATCAAGTTCATGATATTTTAATAAACTATCCATTCATCCTTGTCAATGATTGCTTTTAAACAAGGGAGTTTAAAATTAAAATTGAATGCACAATCGAGTCGACGTATGAGCTAACGAGTTAAATAAACCTTAAACTAAATGATTTAAACCAGTTAAACACAAACATGTAATGTATGTGATCATTTATAAAAATTAATACTTTTTTCCATAAACATTACAAATGCTCTATGACCAATCTCCTCTCTTAATCCATGATGGATCACTATAATCTTTTAAATCTTTTGACACGTAATACCCATCCGCTTTCAACAACCAATGAACTGGATTTACTTTGCCGATTATGCCACCAACCACATCACCTATTTTACGATCAAACACATTAAAATGCGCAAACTTGTTCCCATAGAAAAAATCACCTCCAAAAACAGTATTTTGAAAGGCGTTTGCGCAGAATCGAAAACCATAGTCGTTCTCATATGTAATGTTGTGAAATCCTAGATCGTCGTCTCTTGACCTCACATGAACACTGATTGTTGAGTCTTGGATCCCGTCATGTATATGAACAAACCATTTCATCGAAAGGCAATTTGAACTTTTCGATGGAGTTATGTAAAAGCAAGTAATAGAAAATAATACAAGGAAGAGGTAACAAAGTTTTTTGGTAAGGAAAATACCCATTTTCAAATCCAAGTAAGGTTTGGCATTTTCACCTAAACTAAAAACATTTTATATACGAAGTATATAAAATATACATGTAATACTATTACATACCGTAGTAAATTCTCATAATATATATCATATTTTAGAAATATGGGTTGCATTACAATCAATCCACGTTATATTATTACAATCTACTATAGATAAAGATACTCATATAATAAACTAATAGTTAGATATATCAAAATAAAATATTTAGATAATTGTGTACTTTTCTTATGAAATAACTCGGTGTTAAAATGTATAGTTTTTCAAATTTAAATTAAACTTTAAATTTGATAGAATGTAACAAAATTTAAATTTACTATTATGATGACGAAATTGTAGGAATTGTTCGTTTCAAATTACTAGTTTAACGGCGAGATTGTATGAATTCTTCGTTAAACTATTCAATTTTGATTGTAATAAAAATCCTTTAAGGTTGTTTAAAATAAGTATTAAAAATCGTAGTTTAATTTTAAATTCAAACTTTATGATATTAAATAAATTAATTTTAATAAATAATTATGCAAAAATGATTCAATCAATAAATAAGTTTTTTTAATTTAATTGAAATGATTAATGTGAGAGTAACACATAGGATAAAGTGATGCGGAAATGGGATGTCATGCTTGACAAACACGTGATAAAAAGTTATTGCTTAATTTGTTAGTATATATGGAGATGTTATGAACCTCGTGTGTGATACAAGAAAGTAAAAAAAAACTCAATAGATGACCCAAGTGTCATAGATTTAAATCGCATATTGTTATATAAAACACCAGGTGTTACAAGATCAATAGAACACCGATTATTAAAGCCGGTTTTGGGTGAGTGTTACAAGATCGATAGAACACTTATTATTAAAGCGATGTGGAGAGAGGCTAAGGAATGTATATATATCGAGCCAGATGAAGGTAGCAAGCACCAAGGTGTTTACTGGTACCACAAGTTCGGAAGCAAACTAGAATAATTAAAATGATTAAATTAATGAATAATTAAGATGATTAAATGGTTAAGAAGTTTAAATCATTAAGAGACTCTATCAATGGTAAGGTGATATGTGTCTACACAAGTAATTGAAGTTTTAGTTGGTTAATTTGTTTTACTTATTTTTAGGTTAGTGCGCTTAGTGTTTTCTTATACTTGTTTAACTTTTTGTAAGGCTATATAATAGTCATTATGCAATTTGTTTTATTAAGAATGAAAATATTATCAACTAAATCTGGTTTCTCTCTATAACTCTTCTGGTCTTCTTCAATCTCCTTTCTAATTTATTCCGATCCCAAGTGGTACATAACATAAGGATGTTGGGTAGAACTGCAGATGAGTGTAAATTTAGTATATGTTTCATTCAACATCTCTTTGTTGATCTCTTAATCATTCAGTAATTAACTGAACCATTTGAAGACTCTTTTTTTATTAAACAAATGCTATGAATACTGAATGATTAACTATTAAACTAAACTATTAAGAGATGAATCAAGCAACCACTAGCTAGCCAACCCAGTAGTTTCATTAAAAAATTCAACTCAAAATATAATTCGAAACTACATAAAAAAAATCAATTTTCTAAAATGCTTTTCTTTTATAAAATTCAATCTACAGCATGTTTATGGCATATTTGAGTGTTGAATGCATGCATCAATCTCTCTTATAATAATTTGCTAACCCAACTCCTCACATTAAGCCACTTGTCACCACCACATTCATCCTCATTTTTGGAAACATGGAAATTTTTGGAAACATGTAATTCAACATTTTTAATGTAATCATACTTTTAATTATGAGTATATTTTCATCATTGTCAATTTTTTCATGTTAATATATTTTGTTAATTTTTTTTATTCCTATAATATACGTCCAATTATGTATCTTTATTATATTTTATATATTAAAACATATAAATAAATTATATCGTTAACCCCGTGGTTACCCACGGGTTCTAATCTAGTTAAGTTCATATTTTAATAGACGAAATTTACTATCTTTTCATTCTTGTCAGTGATTTCTTAAACATGACAGTTTAAAAGTTAAAATTAAATGCATAATCTGATCGAAATATGGGCTAACGAGTTAAATCAACCTAAAACTAGACTTTTTTCCCAAATAAGTGTATTTACAAAAAGTATTTACTATTTTAGTGTATTTTAAAACATATTTACCAATATGGGTACTTTTCTCTCTCCTTTTACTTTTAACAAACCTATACTTTTCCTTTCTTTTTCCAACCAACAAAATATCTATAATCAAAAAATTAAGCAAGAAAATTGTTTTAACTATTTTTTTGTTTGCTTATTTAAAACAATCTTCAGATTTTTATTTTTACTTCTTCAAATATCTATTGTATAGCTGCATCATTTTTCTTTTTCTTAGTTTATTTTCTTTTTCCAACTTCATTTTTTTATTTTTTATATTATTTTGTGTTATTTAAGTACTATGATTTGACATCGTAACGTATGAGACACGATACTATTTCTTATTTTTACCTAATGATGTGATTACTAACGTGTTTGAAGAAGTCACGAACGTTCCGCATCACGTCGCAACGCGTGGGGACCACACTTAAATGTCACAATCGTAATGCGTGTATTAAGTCGGAAATGGGACGTTGCCACTTCAACGCACGAAACCATTCAACGTAAACATATGTTAACTAAGACCCGACCGTCGCATCACGTGGTCCGGTTATAAAACTAGTTATTGTATATTGGTGAGTTTTTGTAAATCTTAGTTTTAGTTTTTTGCTGCTTTTCTTTAAAAATTTTAAAGAAAAAAATCATAAATTTTTTGATGAAAAAAATCTGAAGATTGTTTTAAATAAGCAAACGAAAAAAAATAGTTAAAACAATTTTCTTGCTTAATTTTTTGATGGTACCTTTTTTTTATTATTAGTATATTATTTGGTTGAAATGAGAGAGAAAAAAAAGTATAGATTTGTTAAAAGTAAAAGGATAGAGAAAACTACCTATATTGGTAAATATTTTTTAAAGTACACTAAAATGGTAAATACTTTTTGTAAGTACACTAAGTTGGGAAAAAACTCCCTAAAACTAAATGGTTTAAACCAGTACATGTTCACTGATATAATCCGGCTGAATTGGACTAGATCTTTTGACAGTTCAATATGTAAAAAAGTTCACTAGTTATAATTAAATGTGAAATCAATCAATTAATTAACAGCGGTAATTAAGAAGTTATAAAACTTTAACATGAGAGTAGTTTTATTATAGGGGATACTTTTTTCCATAAACATAATATTATATTACAAATGCTCGATCATGACCATTCTCCTCTCTTAATCCATGATGGATCACTATAATCTTTTAAATTTTTTGAAACGTAATACCCATCTGCTTTCAATAACCAATGAACTGGATTAACTTTGCCGATTATGCCACCAACCACATCACCTATTTTACGATCAAACACATTAAAATGCGCAAACTTGTTCTCATACGAAAAGTCACCTCCAAAAACAGTATTTTGTAAGGCGTTTTCGCAGAATTGAAAACCATACTCGTTCTCAAATGTAATGTCGTGAAATCCTAGATCGTCGTCTTTTGACCTCACATGAACATTGATTGTTGAGCCTTGGATCCCGTCATGTATATGAACAAACCATTTCATCGAAAGGCAATTCGAACTGTTCGATGGAGTTATGTAAAAACAAGTAATGGAAAATAATACAAGGAAGAGGTAACAAAGTTTCTTGGTAAGGAAAATACCCATTTTCAATTCAAAGTAAGGTTTGGAATTTTCACCTAAACTAAAAACATTTTATAGATGAAGTACATTCTGTATCACATCTCTGAAATATACATGTAATAATATTACATACTGTAGTAAATACTCATAATATGTATCATATTTTAGAAATATATATGAGTTTGCATTAATAACAATCAATCCACGTTATATTATTACAATCTACTATAAATAAATATACTCATATAATAAACTAATAGTTAGATGTATCAAAATAAAATATTTAGATGATTGTGTATTTTTCTTATGATATAACTTGGTGTTAAAATGTATAGTTATTCGAATTTAAATTAAACTTTAAATTTGATAGAATGTAACAAAATTTAAATTTACTATTATTATGAAGACGAAATTGTAAGAATTCTTTGTTAAACCATTCAAGTTCGTTTGTACAAAGTATAAAATCCCTTAAGGTTGTTTAAAATAAGTAATAAAAATCGTAGTTGAGTTTTAAATTCAAACTTTATGATATTAAATAAATGAATTTTAATAAATAATTATCAATTATGCAAAAATGATTCAATCAATAAACAAGTTTTTTTAATTTAATTGAAATGATTAATGTGAGAATAAAAAATAAGATAAAGTGATGTGGCAATAGGGTGTCATGCTTGACAAACACGTGGTAAAAAGTTATTGCTTTGTTAGTATGTATGGAGATGTTATGAACCTCATGTGTGATACAAGAAAGTAAAAAAAAAATAAACTCAATAGATGACCTAAGTGTCATAGATTTAAATCACATATTGTTATATAAAACACCAGTATAAAAATGTAAAAAATATTATTTTTACAAATTGTTGAATACTTCTTTGTCTGAAAAGATTATTTTCCGTCCAAAAATAAAATACTTCTTTCTATGTTTTTACAAATTTGTAAAAAATTATTATAGCTACTTATTAGCGTCCTATCTATCTAATATGTGGTTCTCCTCTGTGGTGAGACTAACAACCGTTTTTGTGCAATTTCACCGTCACTTGTCAGCTGATCATAAGCCTAAGAAGTACAAATTCGCTTGCATTTAGTTCAAGTGTTGAGTCTTACCTTAGTATGTCTGTCATAATTTCAGGTTTTAGGTTGGAAGATGGTATACATGTTTTTTTCTCATCTTTTAATTTAATATTGAAAGTTATGTTCATCCGGTAAAAACACCTTGCACTAAGCCTATGTTTTAAGAGATCTTGAGCCTCTTCAAATCCAATAGGAAGCATGATCGAACCGGAAGAGGGTTGTTCATGATGAATTTGTTACAAACTCATGTTGTTGAAGAAAGTGTTGGGGTGACCAAGGTTCCATGGGTAGGGGTTTGGTGATTTGGTTGGTGATCCGCTAAACTCTGGTGTAGGGTTTCATCATTGTTTTTTGGCAAAAAAATTATAAAACTTCGTTTGTAGAGAGAGATACTTTGTGGACTTGAGATTGTACTTTCCTCAAACTAGTTCAAAATACATTTACAAAATGGTTTCTTAGCAAATATGTTGATGCATTCACACGTTTCTTAGAAATATGATAAAGATTTTTTACTCAATGGTTTCAAAAAACATTACTATAACTTTTTTACAAATACATTCTACCATTTTAAATAGCATACTATTCATGTGAAATTTTACAAGATGTGTTAGTTATGTACTATTTTGAATAACTCAAGGGCAGAGGTGTAAGGATTCACTCAAAAGGCAAAAATATACAATTCAAAATAGACCAACATTTATTTGAAAAGGAGTTGCTTAAACAAGATCAAACTACAAAACTACAGTTTGACTAATTTTACGTTGACCTTCAGACCACAAAACTACAAAAGTCAACATCCCAGCAAGACTCAAAAGTTACGTCAACTTTATGTAATCCAAGATCAAACAACATAATCAAATACACACATCCTCTTTGCCACAAGCTTGCATCATGATAACATCCATTCTTAAGCATCTGCATAAGATAAAACAAGGTTCAGTTTACTTTCAAACTAACATAACCATATGCATGCATGATGATTATGCTAAACCCGCCGCGAAAAACATCAGGTTTTGGGGGCGTATCTAACTCGTTTAGAAACGGGTCGTCTTCAAGTACACTTGTTTAGCCCTTTAAGTTTTAAAGGACCAACCACAACCTACATAATAAGACAGATCAACCAACACACTATCCCAATTATGACCCGTTTAACCTTTTTTCTTTCACGGCCCACCAACTCAATGTTTACAACTTGATTCTTACCCACCAAACCGTTTGACACGCTTAGAAAAATGTTACCTGGTCGTGTTCTGGTTACATGAATTTAAGCGTGTTCAAGTTTTAACAATTCAACCCGTGAACCACCAACCTGCCAACCCAACACCCCTAGTTTATGATGATTATACTTTACACACCGTTCGGGGTACAGTCTGTTGAATATTCAGGAGCCGTAGACATGGATAACTGAGTTGTGGAAAACGAGTTCTTGCCACCAGCTGCATCAAGACTGGACCATGGTTCCCTGACTTCTGGCCACTCATCAAAAAACGGGCGCATCAAGTGTGGTTCATGCTTTGGTTCAACTGGTGACTCAATTTTGCTGCCAAATAAGCAATGTTGTTGACTTGGCTTTGAGCCTGATGTAGCATCAATCACAGGCTCAAATGCATTGACGGTGGTTAGTTGTGGGGATTTTGTTTGTAAATAAGAGTCATTTCTTGATTCCATTAAGGAGCTTGAGGGAACTTGAGTAGCAGGAACAAGACGCCATGTACTGTCTGCATTCGAATCCATGGTTAGACCCCTTGAACTTGAAGCTCCAGAGGAATAATTTCTATCATCCACATCAACAGTTAGCCCTTGATCGTACCTGCAGGTAAAGCAAAACTATATTTATAATATAAAGATATAACTTTCTAAAAAATTGAGGTCAAGGTTTCGACCCCTTTGACAAATTCTACGGTGGCATTTTTAAAAATTTTAACAGGTTGAAACTTCCACCTCTAGATTTTAAAATTCCCCAAATATTAACTAAATTCCACCTCTAGATTTTAAAACTCTCCGATTTTAAAACTCTAAAATAAAAATGCTCAGATTATTCACAAGACAATGGAATAAATTTAATTCATTGTGTATAGCTACAGCAACAAATGAACCAACTGGTGAAGGTCATAAATGTTGTGTAGTTAGGTAATCATTACAGAAAATATTGAAAACCCTACCTCATGTCACAGCTCAGCACCCCGCCCGTCCCCCAACAAAAATCTCACATTCTCTCCATAACTACCTTAAACCCTATAAGCAACCATGGCCAGAGTATCAATACCCTGGGACACGGGTTATTGACTGCTACATCCCTCCCCCATAAAATCCCATTTCTATAGAGTATAGACCAATCCATGGACCCCACTTACTTTGTATGAGTATGGCAATATACACTACCTAATTAACTGGTTTTTAAGAATATATCATATTCATAATAAATTCAGTTAAAAGCTTACAGTTGCAGAGTTGTATAAAATCATAAAACAATGTAAAAGTTTATAGAAAAAAGTGGACTAGAAGTTGATAACTTTAGAAACTTCGTAACCATATTCATTTATAAGTATAAAAATAGTATTTTTATAGTTACAAACTGACAAAATTTATTAGAAAAGAATTCCCCAAAGAACAACCCCTCCCCCTCCACCACCACCAAACAAAATAGATATTAAACTTGGGGGTGCTCGAATGTCTACGTTCTCTCTCACAGCATTCCAAACCAATTTGACAACCTCAAACAGACTTGTTTAAGTGAGAGCATCAAACAACTAAGTTTATTAACAGTTTTTTCAGGCTCTGAAGCAAAAGGCTAAGGCTTTTGATGCAACCAACTCTTCTTTCGCAGTGAAGTACAACTACCAGTAGTAATACAGTGTAGTTGCTCTTAAACCATGTATCAAATGCTCTGAATGCGTACAATTTAAAAATTTGTGGGGCCACTTAGGATGCTCTGCATGCATATAAATTATGATAAAACAACGTATCCTCTGATGAATTATGAGCAAACATCATATTAGATTGTTTGCAGTTGAATCACATAGACATTAACTTGATTTTTCATGAAAAATACTAATTTCCATAAACAACAAAAAAAAAAATTAAGATAAGCAAAATAATTAGCATGCAAATTGCACAGCTTAGAGGTATATGGATGTGTGCTTCACTGCTTTGAAAAAACTTATGTGACTCTAAAAAAACAGTACTAAATAATCAACTGTCATACAAGCTGTATGGGTGTTTGACAAATTCTCATTAGTTATAAACGGCTTAATACAAAAATAACCAAAAATATATTTTTTGAAGAAGAGATATTGTGACTTCAAGACCCAATGATCATATAATCAGTTCCAGCATGCAAATACATACACCCCCTTACGCTGCAAAGCTATATCTTTATAAAACAATATCTGATGATAATGTATTCAAACAAATAAAATTGTGCTGGAGAGCAAACAAGTACCTAAAATTGTTGTTGTTGATTCCATAGGCAGTAGCATGCGCCTGCATCTTCGATACATTACTCCCGAAATCAAAATTCGTCGAATTCGAGGTGGGATACAGGTGAGAGTTCTGGAAGCTTGCACTGCCAAGATTCTGGCAACTTCTATTACCACTACCAGTGTTGCTTACAGTGGTGACACGTGATACAGCAGTTGACAATGATTGAGAAGCAGATTGAGATTCCACAGGCTTTCTTGAACGATTTCTGCCACGATGCATGTGGCGTTCACAGTATTTGGAGTCGGGATGTGCGTCCTTTGAACATCTCCATTTTTTGCCATCTGTCCTCCTGCACCTTCCTGGCTCTGGATCAAACTTCTTCCCGTAATATGAACAATAGCCCAATGCTTTAAAAAGTTCAAAATTGCAGCATAACATTAGTCAAAAAGTAAATACTAAAATCCCATTTGAATCATTGAGCTATATAAACGAAAGCAGGATGCACCAGATATATGCACTGTGCAGAAAACACGATGTAGATCAAGAAACTCCAAAATGACAAACTATCACATATGGATGTATGTAACAGTATGTTTGGTGTACCATATCAAAATCAATTAAACAAACAATAATAAGATGCATTTATCAACAAATCCACAAACATATACTCAAAATCATATCATCAATTCATCATCATATGAAAAATAAAGAAGCAATAAATTCATAACCACATAAAGATAACTTTCCTTATAAATCACTTCAACATTCCAGTTGGTCCCCACTTAGCTTCAATAATGACCTTAAGCTCATAATAGCAGTATCACAACGAAGATTGAACTTAACTACACATAAACTAGCATTTTCACATAAATTTTACAACTGAGATAAATCTATCAGGAATTAGACATCGATTAACAAAGCCTACACATCACCGATCGAAATGAAACAGATAAGATACACAGTTTTGTGAGCTTACATGTAGGATTATTAAAAAACCTAGCAGATAAAGCTTCCAAGCTTCTTCTAATAGGAACAACAAGATCATAAGGAACCGGAACACCGGCGACTAAGTACTTGTATATCAAAGCTTGATGTTCAAGTTCCTGCCACTGCACCGCCGTGAACGGCGGCCGGTAACTCGATATACCGCTTCCACTACCGGCAACGGCGACTGTTGTGCTGCCACTCATCGCTTTGAGTTTCTATTGTCGGTTTACAGGGATGATACTGCAACAGATGAGACAGAGAAGATATGTTGATGTTGTATGAATTTATGCAAACATATATATAATACGTGTATGGATGGGGAGAAGAGAGATGGTTTGTTTGTTTACCTTTGAAGAGGCGGATCTAGGGTTTGGATATGCTTGGTAACAAAGGAAATTTGAGGTGTGGGGATGAAATGAAATTTTATGCAAGTTAACATTTTTTTTTATGTTTTTACTTTTTGATGGCACAACATTTGCTGTCATAAATGTACACCATGACATCAAGTCTTATTTAGTGCATTTGTGCTGATTCTATAAAAATATAATTAAGTTTAATTATGTTTCAATTAAATTATTTAAATTTTGTTTTGTTTTAATTAAATAAATTATCTTAAGTTTTGTTGAAACTAAATCATTCAAACTTGTTTTGTTTTAACTAGAGAGCTTGTCTTTAAATTTTTTCGAATTAAGTCACTCGAATTTTGTTTTATTTTAATTATATAACTTCAATTTACTTTAATGTTTCAATCCTATATATGTGAATATTAATTATTTTTAAATTGTGAAATATTTTTAATAAATGAAAATTTTTACAATTTCCAAAAATATTCAAAAAAAAAAGTTTTTTTAATTATAATTTGTGTGTTAAAAATCAAATTTTACATGTTATAAAAGTTAATTATTTATGGTTAAAACATATTTCTAAAGTCAACTTACCTAATTGAAACAAAACTTAAAGATAAGTTATCAAATTTAAACAAAACAAAGTTTAAATGACTTAACTGGAATAAAACTTAAAGATAAGTTACCTGATAGAAACAAAACAAAGTTTGAGTGACTTAATTGGAACAAAATCAAAAGTTGGCGAATAAGTTACCTGTTGTGGACATGTAATTGGGTGGAAAGAGAAGCCACATCATATGTGAGTGAGCTCAACACCATAGCATAAACGATGTGATGGGGCGTGCCCCTGGTGTAGCAGCCAAGGTAACTGCATCATGACATTATCCGCTTTGGTTGGGACGAACCAAATCGCTTCACAGTTATAAAACATATGTGTCATGTTGCCGAATGTATCTAACTCCTTATAAGGAAACTTGCAGCACCTCACATTTTAAAACACGTCATGATAGTAAATGTATCAAACTCTTTATAAAGAAGCGTGTGTTCGCCTTCACAACCAATGTGAGATGTTACACCAGGGCATGAGCACTTGATAGTTGTCTTCGTGAAGTACGAGGGTTGTGTGTGTGGGTTTTAAAACATTTTACTCAATTACATCACACATACTTTATCATCATTTTTCATCCAGCCACAAGTCCTCAACACACCTTCACAACTTCACCCATATAAAGAGTGATCCCTACTTATCTACGTAAGTCATAGTCATTACCTATATAACTGATGTGTTGTTAAAACACATGGTTTTATTGACGTATTTCACGTCTTTATTCTCATTTTATGTAAATATATTTTATTTTTAGTTAATTTTTATCTTTATCTTTTATTTTTAGGTAATAATAACGAAAGAAGCGGTTTCGGAGCGAAACGGGACGAAAACGAGAAGAAAACGAGCTTCGTGCCCAACCCGGAGAACCGCTGGAACCCCCCAGGAACGCCCAACAGTTCTCTGGGCGCTGGGGCTGAAAACAATGCCATATCCTCTGCCCAACGGTTCGCTGGAACCCTCTCAAACAGCCCAACGGTTCTCCGGGCCCTTCTGACGTGAAAAAACCTACTTTTGCACTATATATTCATCTCTTGATGGATTTTAGGGGATCACCTCTTCACCTACAAACACAAAACGGCTGGAAATCATTGAGAGGGTCTTTGGGGGGTGATCATAAGTGCAAATTGGTGTGGATTTAAGCTTTGATTGGTATTTTGATCTTTGATCTTGAAGATTTGAAGATTCTCTTTGAAGATCTTGAAGATTGTTGATGGGTTAAAGATTAAATTGCTGATTTGAAGATTGGAGTGGAAGATCTTGTTGATCCAAGCTTTGATTTGAAGATTGGTGGCCAATCCGGGTGTGATCTATTCTCTTTTGTAACTTTGCACTTGATTTCACTTAGTTATTGTTGATATGATGTTAGATCTAGACATGTTGATGTTGGATTTGAGGATCATGTTGATATTTGGCTAGATTTAGTATGACTACTTAGGCTTTATGGATGATTAATGATGATTTGATGACTTTTGGTTGATTTTGATATGTTTGATGGATGTTCTATGTGAGAAAATTGGTTTATGATGATTATGTATGCAATATGTGTATTGGTTGTATGATCCTTGATGATATCTTGTCTTGATTATGGTTGATGTTGCATTGATTTGATAACTTTGTGGCAAAGATTATATTTTTAGTGTTAAAATCACTAGGTTGAGACATTATTTGGATAGATCTAGGAATAGATATCCATAAGATGAGATTGAATTGTGGATTTGAGCCGATGTGCTAGCCGGACTCGCTATCGGAAGGTAGGAGTTTGTGGATTTCATCTTTTTGTTAGTTGGTTTGGGTTAAAATACTACGGGAGTAGGTTTTGCTTAATAAAAACTAGCAACTTGTGTTATCTAGTCTTGATTTATCATAAACTGATTGATCCCGTTATTTTAGTTTACTGATTGAGTCATTTTCTAGGATAAATGGACTTGTAAGCCGAGAGGTGAGCTAGTTTAGGATCCCTTAGACATCCGGGAGTGTTTTGTAGACATTCCTCACACTGCATGAACTTCACATATTTATTTTAGGACTTTCTAGCACCCACGAGACCTTAGTAGTAGGTACTGATGTGTTAGATTGTTTTGAGTAGATATATTCTCAGATCCGGTGCCGACATATCCAGAAAGCCGAGAGTTTTCAGATTATCATCAGGATTCCCGCCTAAGTAGTCATCATTTCACCCATAGTTCATTTTTAACTTATTTCCGTCTTTAGTTTCCATTTTTAGTTAAGTTTTATCCTTAGTTTATTTTTAGATAATTTTCCTTAGTTTAAATCTTATTTTTAGGATAATTTTAGGTAATTTGCCTTTTATTTGTTACTTTAGTCTTTATAATTAAAAATTCCAACTCTGTTACATCGGTTAGAACTCGATAAAGATCCAGTATTAGAGGACGCCAAACTCAAATCTCTTGGGTACGATATCCGGACTTGCTTAACTTGCTACATACGACCGATACACTTGCCGATTGTGTGAACTTGTTGGGTTTTTCCTTTTTACAAATTTAAAACCTGATTTTCCGATCCATACATCATTTTCATACACCAAGGTTCGCATCAATAACATCAACTTTTACATTTTTCTAATCAGTATCATCATTTCACAGATACATAACAAATACAGATACCCTCATGCCATGCATGTACATTTGAACCCTCTCACTAATAACAACTCTTGTTGAATGAGTGTAAATATTCATTACCGGTTAAATTTAAATCTATGACCTTAAACAATAATAAAAATTATTATCCACCGAATAACTGAATAAGCGTGTACTATGCTAATGAATGAAACAATGATCGAGAGGCGGACAAATTTTAATGGATGCAGAGTCAGACATTTTGACACTGCACCCCACCGAATGAATAATCTTGTACTTTATCATATATCGATTTCACCCCTAATTTATTTATATTTATTCTCTCAAATCAATTTCCAGGGATCGATCAATCAATCAATCAATTTCAATCTTTTTCCCTCGTCATGAGCCTTTTCGGTCTCGGCAGGCAAGTTTAATCTTCCATCTCCATTGTTTTCACAACTTACTGCATTTAATTTTTCATCATGCGATTTCACTAATACTTCATTTTCATCTTCAAATTTAGGGAAATGTTGTGAGTTTATTTTTTTTTTGTATGTGGAATTGGTAAGTCATAGGTTTAACCTCAAGTTTCAAACTGTTGGGTCTTTGTGAAAGTAAGTAGCTACTAGCTAGCTAGTATTGATGATTAGGCATTGATAAAGTTTTGTTTTGTTGATTTGGGTGTTATGCTCAAGTTTTGTTGCCAAGTTACTACTCTTTTAGTTAAAGATTTTCTTGGTATGTGTTTTTTGGATTAATGTAAAGCACTTAAAACAAAAATTCACTATAAACCATTAGCAAATCCCACGTCCTATTCCGGCTCACTATAACGCGGGTTATTGTTTGTTCTTCCAAGGCTATGTAATAGTCGATTGTCTTCATTGTCGATCATGAAAGTCATACAAAAAATTGCTCCGAAAGAGTGTCTCTCTTCTCTAATTTATTGGGAGACCGTCCATCTCGAATCAGTCTCTATCAGGGACATAAAGCATTCTCCAGCTTCAAATACCATAAACACGTTTTGGGTGCGTTGAATGCGGGCAAGAGGAGAACTTCACACTTAAGTGTGCTAGAATTGGTGCAAATCACGATGGGTAACCTTCTGAGAAGCTTCCACTAGGGTAACCAATAACAAACCTGTGGCTCCTTGTGGGCAAAACGGATAATATTGGTTTGCATGGGTGGCTAGATGTTACAAGACTCGTAAAGCATAAGTGCATTGCTATGTTTAAGATTTCTTTGCAAAAAAATCTAATTCATGATAGTTGTTTTGGAGTAAGTTTAATCATTATTTATATCTTATGGCCATTTTGACAGGAACCAAAGAACATTTCGTCCCAAAAAAAGTGCACCATCAGGGAGTAAGGTTTAGTTCTCTCACTTCATCCTTACTTTATTCTACAAACTTTATATATGTTTAAACTGTGAACATATTGGCACAATGGCACATTGATGTGTGTAAAAGAACTTATACTCACAGCCTAAGGAGTGTTTTATAATTAAGTTATTTCATGGGGGTTTTACTTTTACAGGGTGCACAGTTAAGGAAACACATTGATGCTACATTGGGTAGTGGAAACTTAAGAGAAGCCATAAGACTTCCACCTGGGGAGGATCTAAACGAATGGCTTGCTGTTAACAGTTAATCTCTTTTCCTCACTTTCTTTGCGTGATTTTTGTTTACAGGTGTCAAATTTGGCCCGTTTTGCTTACGAATGGCCAATTAATTAAACAGGCTGGTGTGGTTGTGGTTTTTTCCTCTAACGAGTAAAACAATAAATATCAGGTAAAAAGGAAACGGGTCAAAGGGTTATGTCAAAAGTCACCTGAAGTGTACTTTTTATTTGCTAAACCTCCTATATTAAATAATACGGAGTATATTAATATTGAAACTGTATGGTTTTTTGGTCATATTTGACACACTAGTTGCTTATAAAAACTCTGAAAATTTTGGAAAAATAATAATTAAATCCAGTCAAGCCACTCGACAAATACAAAAGACACCATTTTGAACCATTACGGCATTACACCATCCTGTTCGACTCACCCATCTTCGACCTCTACTCATGTTGAATAAAGTAGTCTTTAGCATAGGCATGTTTACAAGAATGTTGTTTTAGGAATACATGCTTACACTGTTGGACTATTATGTTTGTTTTCTTTTGATTTGCGTCTAGATCTAAAATGATAGGCTTAGTTTTATAGGTTCGAATCAAAGTTGTTTGATTCTTTATTTTCAGCCGTGGATTTCTTTAACCAGGTGAATCTTCTTTATGGCACATTAACGGAGTTTTGTACACCAGAGAGTTGTCCAACTATGACTGCAGGCCCCAAGTATGTCTTACCTATAATGCTACTTTTTTCATCACATCACATCACATCACACACACACACCTAGCATTAAAGGAACAAGTTACACCATATTTATGCATGCTATATGGTAAGGTGCTCATTGACCAAGTAAGCAATCTTCATTAAATTAACCATCTTTAAGTAATAAACTTGTATGCATGAATATCCAAGATTAATGGAAAATCTAATCATGAAGAATGGTAACAATTGAAATCTTCTGTTATGTACATGGATATCCAAGATTAGTGTAGAATAAACAATGTAAAATAATGCAGATATTTTTAAATGAACATTTCAGGTATGAATACAGATGGGCTGATGGTGTGCAGATCAAGAAGCCGATTGAGATCTCAGCTCCAAAATATGTGGAGTATTTGATGGATTGGATTGAATCACAACTGGATGATGAAACCATATTTCCTCAAAAGCTTGGTAATATCTTGTTTGCATTTGCATCTCCTTTTATTTTTCTTATGAAAATAAGGGTTAATTTCCGTATCCAATCCCCAAAAGGATATCCTAGATACCGAACTTGGCTCGTGACCCAGCACTGATAATAATATATGGATGAGTTCTGAGGATCCTATGTAATTTTCTAGCTTTTAAGTTATAATGATCGAGCATATATGACTCCGTTTCAGGTACACCATTTCCTAACAATTTCAGGGATGTTGTGAAAACGATATTTAAACGCTTATTTCGTGTATATGCGCATATCTACCATACACACTTTCAGAAGATTGTGAGTCTTAAGGAGGAAGCACATCTAAATACATGCTTCAAGCATTTCATATTGTTTACATGTGTAAGTTTTCTTAAACTCGGTATACACAATAAATACGCATGCCGCCTGCCTTCTTAGTTCATTGGTTTTGTGTATGCAGGAGTTCGGCTTAATCGACAACAAGGAGTTATCTCCGCTTCAAGAGCTTATAGAATCCATTGTCGTCCCTCATTGAAAATCACTTTGTTTGCTCTATTTTTAAACTCGATTTATTCAAGAACATAATAAGACGGCATGCTGTGTTTTTTACAAGTTTTATCTCAGCCGCCCCTGATGCAAAGTTCTGATATACAACCCTATGACTAAGCCGTTGAAACTTGAAACCAACCAAACCTCTTAAACCGAAGCAAGTTAGTCGGTTTGGAATTTATACGGGTGTGGTTCATAGTTCGGTTTTGACGTTTTACCGGTCCAGTCGATGGTTTGGAACTTGATACCGTCCCTTATTAATTGGGACATTTAAATTGATACAACAAAAAAATGAAAGATGAACAGTTAAATTGGGACGGAGGGTGTATAATTTTGTGTTTTTTATGGTATACCGGACTTAGAATGATTTTTTCTATAAATAACAAACCACAAATAGTACGAAAACCTCACAATAGATTAAAAGAGAAAGGATTAAATATAAAATTGATTTTGTCTAAAAAGTGTGAGAAGTGACTTAAACACATCAAAAACGGGTCAAAAGAACTCCCTTTTAACTTGTAAGGTTTAGTTTAAAATTTAGTTTTTGTCATATGGTTTAGTCTTAGGATTTAGTTTTCAGATTTTATGCCTTTTTAGGGGTGGGGTTTAGGGTTTTAGGGGTTGGGTGGGTGGGTTTTTAGGGGGTGGGGTGAGGTTTTAGGTTTTTGGGGGTGGGGTGGGGGTTTAGGTTTTTGGGGTGGTGTGTGGGCGGAGGTTTGACGACACGGTTCCAACGCCGTAAGAATAAGTTCAATCGGAGTTCGTTTGACCCGGTTTTTGTCTGTCTAAATATCACTTTTCATATTTTTAAGCAAAATCCATTTTGTATGAGAACTTTCTCATAGATTAAAAATGGTTTCTTTAAAATTTCACGAAGTGAAAAATGTAGTATCGTTCGTGGCAACCTCCATAAAACCCACCATGTTGTGAAAGAAATACTCTAAATACCTTTTTTCTTTACACTAGGAAGCACCTGGCCGGAGTCCAACCAAGCATGAAGTTCACTTGGCATTTTCGAATTGTAAGAGGCATTTTGCACCCTCACATCTCCCCCTCTTGCGCCCGATCATGCTTTAGGTGTTGCGGTGTTAGGCATCATACCCTGCTCACGTGCCCCATGAGACACCACAACACACGTACGTATGGTATTATGTGTGATGCATGACTTTGTCAATAACGGAGAGAGGCCTTCAATTCGTTCCAATCCCCAAAAGTGACTTTCATTCATTCATGACTTAATTCAGCACTAAATTGAATATATATATATATATATAAATATAAGTATATATGTGTAAACAAATTATACCTCTCCATTACTAACATTTGAAATCTAATCGGTAACATTGAACGTACAGAACATAAATATATATTGCATCCACTTGAAATCATAAATTTTATTATTTAACATGACTAATAACTTGTTCTGTTTCATTAATTTTTTCTTCCTCAGCTTTGATCCTGGCATCTTCTATAGCTTTGAGTCTGGATGCATCTTTCTTATCCTCCAAAGACTTGATCAACTTGTTCAAGCAAATCTCAACATTCTCTTCATCCGACTTCGGCATCAAACTCTCAGCGACATCTGCTGGAGTCATGTTGGTCGTCTCCAAGAGTCGACCAACCCTTTCAAACAACTCATGTTCCTCGACACCCAAATAGTTGTTTGCAAGAACTTTAAACGTTTCAAAGCAACAATACGACATCTCAATATGTTTATCCATCCTTCCCCTCCTAATCAAAGCCGGATCAAGCTTTTCAACATGGTTCGTCGTGAACACGATTAATCTCTCACTACCACAAGCTGACCATAACCCGTCTATAAAATTCAACAAACCCGACAACGTCACCTCACTCCCCTCCTTCTTATCCTTCTTCGTTTTCTTTATCGGGTCCGTCTCCTCCTTGTTACCATCGTCCGGTTTCTTCTTCCTTTGACCAGTGAGATCAAGCGAACAATCGATATCCTCAATCACAATTATCGACTTACTCGACGTCTCAATCAACAACCTCCTCAAATCCGTGTTATCCATCACGGACGCAAGTTCAAGATCATAAATATCATACTCGAGCAAGTTCGCCATGGCAGCGATCATGCTCGATTTCCCAGTCCCTGGGGGACCGTAAAGCAGATAACCTCGTTTCCACGACTTACCAACCTTCTTATAGTAATCTTTCGACTTACTAAACGTCAGAAGATCGTTCAAAATCTCGCTCTTCTTTTTAGGATCCATCGCGAGGGTATCGAACGTAGATGGATGCTCGAATACTATATGGCTCCAAAGAGTGTCCGAGTAATAATACCAGTCCTTACTCTTGTTGTTGGTGTAAAGCTTCCTTTGTCTTGTTTTCCAAGTAATCGTGTTACCTTCATGATATATTATTTTTTCAAACTAATAGTTAAGTACAGTAATATATATTAGATGATGTCTAGAAAAAAAGTGCGTAGACGTTGTTTTTATTGTAGTACGTTGCTAGATCAACTAACGTATTTGTGAATTTTTTGACGTTAATTCTGACATAAGGTTTGTAGTTACAAACTACTTACTCGGTTTTAACAGAACTTATAATGTCATGAATGTCTGAAAAAAAAAAACATAACAAAAAGGTATATAAGAAAAAATTACATTTTTTATCCTTTAAGTTTATATCCTTTTTCATTATTTGTCCTTTTTTGTTAAACTTTTCACCAAACGTCTTTTATGTTTAAAAAGCATTACATTGTTAGTTCTTTAGTCTAACCCCGTTAAAAAATCTCGTTAATTAAAGTGTGTCACGTGCAGATCACGTGAGGGCAAAATTTGTATTTTCCAAAGCCATTTACAATTTATGTTTGATTAAAACCCTAACTTATATCAAATATATGTTGTCAAAGTGTTGACAAAATACAGGTTTGCGCTCACATGATCCGCACGTGACACACTTTAACGAGATTTTTTAACAGTAGTTAGAGTAAAGGACTAACTTTGTAACATATTATTAACATAAAGGACATTTGGTGAAAAGTTTAGCAAAAAATGACTATTAGTGAAAAACAATGTAAATGTAAAGGATGAAAATGTAATTTGTTCAGTATATAATTAAGAAAAATCAAATTATATAAAAAAAATATATTTTTAACTAAAAAATGAGTATTAGATTGTAACGGTCCAAACTGTTTGTTATTGGTTGTTATCGGTCCCGACTATATATTGAAATATGTGATGACAGTCACAACTTTTATTGTTTTTGTCACTAACGAAACGCTGTTAATTTTCTTTTAAAAGTACGTGTTAGGATTGTTTAACGTTTTAAGTCTTATAACATATATATATATGTATAGTTTGGACTATTAATATCCAATACTTAAAAAATGTTTAAAACAATTATACACCAAAATCAAAAGCTAGCTAACTCCAAATTTTCTCCTAAAATCCATGTTAAGATGACCACACACACACATAAATGATAAACCATGCATGTACAACCAAGAAAGAATTAATGTTACCTTCATCGAGCACATGTTTAATGTAAACTTTAGTGACGAAATCGCGATGTTTACGATGGCAAGTGAGTTGATAAAAGCGCCTCTCGCAATCTCCACGATAGTTGTGCGCTCGTTGTTGAATAATCTTTTTGTTAGACGTCCACCAGACGGTGACACCATTGAACACATCAGTGACTTCTTCATAATCATCCAAGCTTAAAACAACAGACTCGCTGTCTTTGAACATGTTGGCTTTGAGGCGTTTAGCTAGGTGTGCTGAGTTAGTGCTGAGGTAGCGTTCGATAAGAGCGTAGGCTTTGCTTCGCTGGAAGGATGCGGCATTGTGTTCATGAAAACTGATTTGGATGTAAGGGTATACGTATCCGATGAGTTTGTGAATGTGTTTTTCGAAATGGCTACGAAATTGATCAAGTAACCATTGAGGGAATATTGCCTGAAAGAACATTCCTAAGGCAATTATCTGCCCATAATAACCTATACCCCACCTCATATCTTCTTAATTACACTAGTTTTTTTGTTGATTGACTTTCTGCATCAGATCAAGTCATGTAATTAGTAAATTTATATGGCATGTGTGTATATGTAATATTGTTTAATTAATTATGTGGGTTTAATTAGAAAAATATTTTGAGTTAATGAGTAATGATCATATGTTCACTCATATTGATATGTAGCCTATTTAGAATATTTTCTAAATTAATATTGGTCATTAATTAATGATTTTAATGCAAAATATATCTATGATTATGGCAGTCTATTTTCTTCTTCATCACTAGCTAGCTTGTTTCATCAATTTTCTTCTTCCTCAATTTTGATCTTGGCAATTTGGCATCTTCTATATCTTTGAGTCTGGCTGCTTCTAGCTTTCTTATCCACCAAATTATGACTTGATCAATGTACTTGTTCAAGCAAATCTCTACATTTTCTTCATCCGTCTACGGCATCAAACTCTCAGGGATATATCTATTATATGTTGGTCGTCTCCAAGAGTCGGCCAACGCTTTCAAACAACTCATGTTTCTCAACACGTACCCAAATAGTTCTTTACAAGAACCTTAAACGTTTCAAAGCAACAATATATACGACATCTATATATGTTTATCCATCCTCCCCCTTTCTAATCAGAGCCGTATCAAGCTTTTCAATGTGGTTCGTCGTGAACACGATCAATCTCTCGCTACCACAAGCTAGCTGACCATAACCCATCTATAAAATTCAACAAACCCGACAACGCGCGTCACCTCACTCTCATTCTCCTTTTTATCCTTCTCCATCTTCTAAATCGGGTCCGTCTCTCCTTCTTGTTATCATCGTTTTGTTTTTTTTATCTGTTTACTGTGCAACTCAAAATACCATCTTGTAGTTGTTCTACGGTTTACTGCTTGGATTTAATCTTTTTGATTGCTTAATTTTTTTAACCTTTTAATGAAATTGTAAATATATATGGTGGAATTAATGATTTGTGTTAGTTGGCAGCACGTTATGATCGATAAAAGCATTTGGTGTAGATTAAGCCATAATGTTAAAAGTGCACATACAATAGCTAAGACTCAATGAAGTCACTTGTATATCTTACAAGATGACTTTTATACAAACAAACCAACAGTAACAATAAACGTACATCATTAAACAAAATATCACGTACTCATGCTAATTAACATCATATGATAGTCTATTCTAGTAATAAAAATCAAAAGTTAAAAACCACCCACGTTTAAACATAATTAAAATTCATTTAATGACCCCTTAGAGTTTAGTATATATTGTTGTTAAAAATAGATACAAATGCAAATTCTTAAGGCTTAAACTAGTCCCTGCGTTCAGAGTTAGCCCTCTGAATCGCTTGATTCGGATTCGGATTCACTTGATTCATCACATGACGATTCTTGTACCTTTCGATCATCATCGTATTCTTTTAGATTTTCAAGAGATTTGATCAGGTTGTTCAAGCAACTCTCTGCATTTTCCTCAGCAGACTTTGGCATCAAACTCTCAGCAACATCGGCCGGAGTCATATTCCTCGTCTCCAACAACCGACCTACAGTTGCAAACAGCTCATGTTCTTCAAGATCTAAATAGTTCTTAGCAAGAACCTTAAATGTTTCAAAACAACAGTACGACATTTCAATATGTTTATCCATTCTTCCTCTACGAATGAGAGCCGGGTCAAGCTTTTCGACATGATTCGTTGTGAACACAATCAATCTCTCACTGCCACAAGCGGACCATAATCCATCAATGAAGTTCAACAGTCCAGATAAAGTCACTTCACTTTTCTTTTTCTTTTTGTCCTTCACGGATTCGCGAATCGGGTCATTTTCCTCTTTACCGTCTTTCTTTTTCCCCTTTCGTTGACCCGTGAGATCAAGCGAACAATCAATATCCTCAATCACGATTATTGACTTACTCGATGTCTCGATAAGTAGCTTTCTCAGTTCCGTGTTATCGTTTACTGAAGTTAGTTCAAGATCATAGATATCATAATCAAGAAGGTTAGCCATGGCAGCGATCATACTCGACTTTCCGGTCCCTGGTGGACCGTAAAGAAGGTATCCACGCTTCCATGACTTGCCAATCTTTTTGTAGTACTCTTTCGACTCGCTGAACGTTACAAGGTCGTTTAAAATCTCCTTCTTCTTCTTGGGATCCATCGCAAGCGTATCGAAAGTAGACGGGTGCTCGAACATGATATGACTCCACATTGTCCACTTGTTACCGGACCAGTTCTCACTTTTGCTATTGGTATAAAGCTTACGTTGTCTAGTTTTTGTAGCAATGACATTGCCTTCATCAAGAACGTGCTGAACATAAACTCCGGTGATGATTTCGCGGTGCTTTCGGTGAAATGTTAGCTTGTAGTATCGCTTCTCGTCATCGGCACGATACGTAAAGATCGCCTGTTGTTCGGGAATGGTTTTGCTCGACTTCCACCAGATCTTGATTCCTAATTTTGTTAGCAAAATTTATTAGATAAAATATAGGGGTAAAATTCAAAAAAATTATCCTTTTTGACCGTTAATTTTTCAAAATGTCTCCAATGATTTGAAATAAAATGGGAGCCGACTATTAATATTAACAATTCATATTTGACAACGTATACAAAACTGTTGGTTAACCATTTTTTGTACACGTGGTCAAATTTGATTGATCAAAACTAATAGTCGGTTCCCTCTTTTGAAAATTATCAGCTACCCTTTTGAAAATATTCGGCTACCTTTTGAAATTGTTCGGTTACCCTTTTTATACACGTGGTCAAATTTGATTATTTAAAGTTAATAGTCGGCTCCCATTTTGAAAATGAGCAACTAGATATTTTTTTACAAGTTAATAGAGACATTTTGAAAAATCAACGGTTAAAATGGACATTTTTGTAATTTTCGCTAGAATATATTACTATGATCGGATAAAATATAATTATATTTGTTAGATGATATACTGTGCGTATATATAAGGTTTGTGGTGATTGTCATAACTCATAACTAGTTAATTATGGAACAATTTTTTTTAATGTAGGTGTATAAAATATGCGACATAGACATGTTAGCCAGAAACAAAATTAAAACTTTATTAGCTATACTATATATATATATATATAAAGTTTACCTTTTCTACATAGCCAAACCAGTTTTATGATCAGTCAGCTGGTATGTTATGAAAACAATAAATAGTACACAATGGTATAAGAGTCTTATATGTGGTTCTTACGTACCTTTAAACTCATCTATAACTTCTTCATAGTCGTCCATGCTCAAGACAACGGACTTGCAGTCCTTGATCACTTTGGCTTTGAGGCGTTTAGCGCGTTTGGATGAGTTGGCGCCAAGGTAGCGTTCAATGGCCATATACGCCTTGCTTCTCTCAAACTCGTCGCTTTGGTATTCATGAAAAGTGACGGTGATATATGGGTAGAAATAGGTTACGAGTTTATGAAAGTATGTTTCAATATGATTACCAAGCTCTTCGGGGAACCATTGCTTGAACATTGCCCACACGAACATAGCACCGGCCATCACAGACCCAAGCTGAGTCATGTCCCACGTCATCATATAATTATAATTAAGATTTGTAGACTGTAGAATGTTTTTTAATTGTTTGATCTAGTATATATGTAAATAATTGGATCATGATCCTTTATATAGCAGGTAGTCAACGCGCTGGTGAAAGGGTCAACTGTTCTGGTTCTTTGTTCGGTCCTGCGAAGGTTCATTATTCCTACATGCACGTGTAACATGTGCGTATTTGAACCATAATAATATGTAAGGAAAAAAACTGGAAATTAATAAATCTTCTCATATGCAATAGTAAATTTTAAACCAAAAAGAGATATGATTCGATCGATCTGTCTAATTGAACATGATGTTTGAATAGTTATGTGACTTCCAGAGATGCTTAGTGGTTGATGTCAAATTTAGGGCTAGAAAGATCAAGATTGAACGGTATATGAATTGAACTAATAATTGTATAAATTTCTAATCTTTAATTTGCAATGTCGGTTACACCAACACCTGTTGTTATCGTCTTATTCACCAATTAATTTTCTTTTTCAAATTTTGACATATTTATGATTTTGACCCTAGATATATACTAACATATTTACGATTTTGATCATCGACTTTAACTTCATATCATTTTAATATCTGGTGACTTAGTCAATTACAACTTTGACCTCTTATTCTACTTTAACATATTTATGACTTTGGCCCTGGCTTTGACTTTGTCGTTTTGATCTCTATGTTTGATATTTTTCTGTCTTTTAATATGTGATGCATCACGACTTTATACCATAACATACAAGACATAAAACTTCTTTTATCAATACGTTTGACAAAATTACATATGAAAACTTGGCCACGCGGCACATGCAATGGCTGCATCACGTGACCATGTCTTTAATCTAGCTAATGCTAATTTTTAGGCTTATTTCAAAATGAAACAAACAAACGGGCTTAATTTCCTTGACTAATTGACTTAAATCAACCCATTTAAAAACCAAGCCACCCGACTCCCGGTATCGACTCAATTACATAACCATTAACGAGACGACTTTGATAATCCAAAAGCAGAAAAGCTAAAATTCTACATGGAAGTATATTATTATAATTATAATGCGTTAATTTGGTGTAAAGTTTAAAGCCTATACTTTTACTTTTATAAAGCATTGTGCATACAAGTATACAACTTTGTTAAAACGAAGAAGTTTTCTAGCTAGAACCTTTAGAAAAAACATTCCATGAGAACAAAACTTTCTATACACAGAATAATTGTTTTTCTTAATTTTATTCCGAATCTTCCTGGAAGTTACTTTAAATTTTCCGCTACAATGTGCTTTATTTTTCATTGTTATGTATTCTTTTGCCCTTTAAAAAAACAATTTACCCGCTTTATTTTTGAGTGTTATGTTTTTTCGACAATACAATGATTATGGCTACTATCTTGTGAATGATATTTACTACACTTGATTGGTTTTTTGTGAAAACAGTGTTATATATATGCATCTGATGAAAAGAAAAGTTTTAAGAGAGATTAAGAAACTGAAAGGAAGATGTCGGGTGAACTTTTAATAGGCGTTTTAAAAGCCAAATGAAGTATATATATTAGGTGACCATGAACATTTAAAAGGGAGAAGATAAAGAATGTGTGTATACTTGTTGCATATAACATATATAATATGATCATCCTTAAATATGAGGGGGAAACAATCTCACCGGTACACATAGTTGGCCCCTTAAATCGTTGACGATAAAATCAATCGGAAGTTGCATGATGCTAATACACATCATATATGAGAAGAATATATTGTTAAGCACATTACTAACTAGTCAACCAATTTTATACGTGTAACTAGGTTTTTAAACACATGTCTCCACACTTTACAGACTTGTACCATATGCATAATAGGTTGTGTCTATTGTGTTACCGTTTAATTACATTGCATTTTCAATATAGTTATCCCCCCAAATCATTGACGATGATATCAATTGGAAATTTGAGGATGCTAATACTCGATCATCATATACCACGAGAAGATATTGTTAGACACATTACTAGTCAATTAATTTTAAATGTGTAACTAGGTTTTTAAACACATGTCTCCACTCTTTACTGACTTGTACCATATGCATACCAGGTAATATCTATTGTTAGTGTTTAATTACATTGCATTTTCAATAAAGAGAAGAATATTTATTATTTTTATCAACTTAAATGTTTTTATTTTTAATATTTAGCTTTTTCAACAATATTGTTGAAACCAAAATATACATTATTAGAGCACAACTCTTGTCGTTACATGCAGTATGGGTAGTGGGTATGATGTAACACAAAAAAATGAAAAACGTGTTTTACATAGAACGAAAGCTCCAGTTATCGATTGAAAGCTCTAGTTATCGATTGAAAAACGTGTTTTACTCGATATTATTTGTCACTTTTACATTAATCATCTCAACTAAACTAAAACTCCAGTTATCGATTGAAATTAATTTTGCAGAGTTATATATTAATATTCATCTTTATTAATATCATAAAGCTTAAATTTAAAATTCATCTATAGTTTTCTTTTACATATTTTAAAGAACTTTAAAAGATTTTATACTTTGTAGAATCGAAATTGAATGGTTTCATGAAAAATTTCTATAATTTTGCCATCATAATACTAAGTTTAAAACGAAGAATTCCTACAACTCCGCAATCATAATAATAAATTACGTTTTATTAAATTTAAAGTTTAATTTAAGTTTTAAAAGCTATAAATGTATACACCTCAAGTTTTTTGAAAAATAATGTTTTGGTTTTATCTCTCAATATTTAATTATAGTATAATGGAGCCAAATTTTGGTTTTCATAACTCAAATTTTTATGTTTAAAATTTAACACCACTTTATTTATAAGAAAAATATAAATTATATACATATTCATTTTAATATATTTGTATATATTCAACCCGTGTGTTACACGAATATTTAACCTAGTTAGCAGTAATTACAATACGGTATCAATGTTCTTTGACCGGTATTAATCCGGTTCCTCATGGTGGTAACAAAACTCGACATAGCTAAATAAAATACCTTATTTTTAAATTTTAATACAACTTTGTTTATTGACTTAATTACACCAATAGGACCTGTGGTTTATACAAAATAACAAGTTTGAGTATTAAGTTTTTTTTGTTGCAAGTTCGAGTATTGGTCTTCTAACTTGTAACAGGTTTAGGTCTTAACACTAACAAAAGTTAGTTTTGCTCTTAACTTGAAGGGTAATTTAGTCTTTTTATATTTAGGTACCATTTTGTACCTTATGTTTGTTGAGGGACTGCTTATATAAATAATTTTTTCACAATCACCTACAACGTTGTCATCTTTCATAATCTCCGGCACACCAAACACATAACCAACACATGCTCATCTTCACCTTCGATTGCTTGTTCGGTTACGTACTTCGGTACCATCCGAGCAACACTAAACAGTGCACCACCCTCACTTTAACCTGCCAACAATTTCACACTCATTATCTAATCCATAAGCAATTGCAGATGCCGTAGGCTCATTGATCAAACGCATGACGTTTAATCCAACAATAGTATCAGCATCTTTAGTAGATTGACGATGTGATTATTAACGTATGGTACCGAAGTAACCGAACTACCGATCAAAGGTGAAGATAAGCATGTGTTGGTTGTGCGTTTGGTGTGCCGGAGATTATGGAAGAAGACAATATTGTAAGTAATTATGAAAAAAATATTTACATAAGCTGTCCCTAAACAATCATAAGGTACAAAATTGTGCCTAAATATAAAAAGACTAAATCACCCTTCAAGTTAACAGCAAAACTAACTTTTGTTAGTGTTAAGACCTAAATCTGTTACAAGTTAGAAGACCAATACTTGAACTTGTAACAAAAAAAACTTAATACCCAAACTTGTTATTTTGTATAAACCACCGGTCCTATTGGTGTAATTAAGTCTTGTTTATTAAAACATGCACATATGTATTTAGACACTGATGTGAAAAAGGCAGCCGGATATTAAATTGAAATTTCTTTGAAAGATCGAATACATTGTATATACACATGTTGAAAGCAACATGAAAACGTGAGCCAATCATTTGGGTAAGCCAATAGGCCAATAGGGTTCAATATTACGTAAAACAAGAGTTAACCAGTTTCTTGCATGAATACACTTTGCTTTCTTTCATTGAAGGCTACTTTCGTAAATTTTAACATAAAATTAATCATAAACCAAAAACAAAAAAAAACATTCTCTTCATCATCATCATCGTAGGTTGTTTCCTGTTCCTTCTTACCTGAAATTGCTTTACTTTCCCATAAAGACTTCCTTTTAACCCTAACCTCTAAAAACCTGATCCATTGTTTCAACTTAATTGTTGCTTAACTTGTACAACAAGTCAATCAACCATTTTTAATTTCATGCATATATGTGTATATATATATATAACACATGCATCAACTCCATATCTATATTCCATCTTAATCTCAATCTCAAACTCAATAGCAATAATATTAGTAATTGTACCGCGTAATTAATTAGCAGCAACAACAACAGTAACAGTTCATAAGTTAGATTCATTTACCGCAGAAAGAAATGTCGAACGAGATTGTATTCTTCGATTTAGAAACAAACGTCCCAAGAAAACCTGGCCAAAAATTCTGGGTACTCGAGTTTGGGGCCATGGTGGTGTGCCCACGAAAGCTAATTGAAATCGAGAGCTATTGCACTTTGATTCGACCAGGAGATTTGTCAGCAGTTGGGGTGAATCCCGCGAGGTGTCATGGGATATCTCGTGGGACGGTTATAAATGCTCCGTGTTTTGAACAAGTGGCTGATAAGATATTTGAGATTTTGAATGGTAGGATATGGGCTGGACATAATATTCGGCGCTTCGATTGTGTTAGGATTAAAGAAGCGTTTAAGGAGATCGGTAGGACTGCGCCTGAGCCCGTGGCGTTGATTGATTCTTTGCCAGTTTTGTCGGAGAGATTTGGAAGACGAGCTGGTGATATGAAGATGGCCTCGTTGGCTACTTATTTTGGCCTTGGTGAACAAAAACACAGGTATATACATTGAGCATTTGTAATTGACTTTTCAGTCACAAATAGTCGTAAATATATTTTATTCACGATCATTTTGTGACCGATATTACAATCGCCAAAAATGTCCTTGGAAATGGTCAGACAAGCTAGTTAGCTACTTAAATTTTAGACTATAAGTATAAACTACATTTCATTATTTTTGCCAGCACAAATAACTTGAAGTAAAAACACCACATGTCCGTTCATCATTTTCTAAAGGATGTATTTTAGCTGACATCTTTTTAGACGTGCTATTTTGTATTGTGTTTTTCTAAGTTTTTTTGCCGGCTAAATTCAAGCCTTGGCCGGTGCTAAAATACAGCCCGCTAATTAGTTTGCATGTGGGCTTGTTTTTAGATACATTTATTTTGTAGCGTGTTAAAAGTCAATGTAGTTTTTGGTAACAAAAAGTTGGTCGAAATGTTTATTTTGATGATTTCGTTTGCGAATGCTAGCTTGTTTAACCACTCCATTGGTTTGCGACCGCCAAGTTTGCAGCCGTCCTTTTTGTTCATATCATGTTCGTATTTGATGTGAAATAAACAAGTATAAAAAAGTTAATCAAGGTGAATGCTTTGTTAATAATAATATTCAGGAGTCTTGATGATGTTCGAATGAATCTTGAAGTTCTCAAGCATTGCGCCACCGTGTTGTTTCTGGTAAGTGGTAACAAATTAATACACCCAAATTTTACTTTAACTGTGTCTTTAAATGTTAAGTAACTATAAGGATAGGCACGTTCAAGATAAAGTATAAACAAATTGAACGCGTTTATCCTTATTCTACATCAACATTTTTTGTTATGTCGTTGCTTGACGTTTCTCCTATTAATTAAATCAAGGAATCTGCACTTCCTGGTGTTCTTGAGGATCAATGGCAGCACCATATAACTCCCAACATCACAACCAGAAGCAGAAGCAATAGCAATTTAATGGTATATATATATATGTTTCTTAATAAAATTTGTTCAATTTCTACTTATTATATATCATGGATGTTAATTATGTGTATGTAATTTAAGGAACCGAGCATATCAAGCACAATGAACAAAAAATGGCATGATCAAGTGCCAAGTACACCAATGATGACCACAAGAAGTCGAAGCAAACCCAATATCGAAGAAACAAGCCGGAAATCGCCCTCAGTACTCAATCGTCGCCGAGTCGTCCCCTATCCAACTGGAAGTTTCGAAAAGGTTCAGTAATTACTTCTGAACCACATTTTCCCTGGGAAATTATAGAAAATTAAGTTTTTTTTCCCCATCATGTTCTCTGATGGATTTTTTTGTTGTTGAAAGCTCTCGGTTTTGTAATGATCGAGAAAAACATAAGATTAACCCTTAATTACCTTTGCTCGATCTCACTTAGTATTGTTCGTGCTCAAAACAGGTGACAGAAAAGGTGAAGAACATATTGCGAGATGCACGAAGCACGCCATTGAATAGTCTTCTTCGGCATTCTCATACTCTGCTAAGATGAAACGAATCAAAGTCTGTGTATAGTTTGAATTTGGATCGAATCGGATTTTGTTCGGGCATCAACAATTAATGGAATTGAAGCTTGCAACAGTATAGACGTACATACAAAGCATGAAATTAAAGGAAGCAGAAAGTTGTAGCTCATATATATATGATTCTTTGATTCATTTTGAAATTCTTTGATTCATTTACCCTATATGAATTAACTATTTAACTTATGTAAAACATGTGGTCACTTATATAAATGAAAATTTTAAGTTCAATTCTTTCGTTGCTTAATATTTTGGGGAACAAAATTGCCAACGTTTCATTTGATGTATTTTATAAACACGTTTTGGTTATTTAATGTTAAAAACACATGTTAGTACTACAAATTAACACCGTCATTTGTTATCACCGCCATCCATCCTAATAAATCAAGACATATTCGACTAATCGATGGACAAATCGTAAAAACCAAGATTCTCGCAAATCGGAGGCCATATAGATCAACAAATCGGCAACCATCACAAGAATAAAATGGTGTTTCAACCGTCTGCAACGATGACCAATGTGCCAGAAGGGTCAGTGAAGCGACTGAAACAAATTGTCGTTGAAACCAGGAGTAGGAAACCAAAAGGTGATAAAACAAATACAAAAATGTCTTTGGAAATAAACTTATTTAGGAAAATGTCATTTTAGTATTCATTAAGTTTGTAAATTAATATATAGGAAGAATACTTAATAGTAACCTATTACTGATGATTATCATCAATAATCACATACAACTTCACATAAAGCAATTGCCTCTCCAAGGTTTCCGAACATTCACCTATGCGGTACAACCCTGGTCAAAAGTGTGTTGTTCCTTTGACATTGTGTACTCAAACCTGTAACAGTGTATACTGGGATTTTTGTGTAGTCTCACGTTAATCCAACTATACTAAAATCACCAACAATTGGGTTGTAATCCTTATGAGGGACGTGTTTGAATAAATTTGATTATTAGGTTGAATTTGAGTTCATTTGGCAAAATGTGTATTTGTATATGTCTAAGGATAAAATTTATGTAGTTGTGAGGATGAGAATAATGAACAATATACTTTCTTCTCTACATAGGAAAACTAGTCATTTTTTGGTAGTGGAAAAGAAGAAAACGAGTATGCAAACACATAAAAGAAAAATATGACTAATGAGTAGGTAAACACATTTTATTACTTATTAGACCCTATCAAACAATTGCCTCTATAGGGATGTTCTAACGAATATGAAAAAACTTGTTTATGTTCGTTTGTTAAGGAATAAATATGTTCATGAATTGTTCACCAACACTTACCGAACAAAATTTATTGTTTGTGTTTATTCACTAAGGAAACAAACATGTTCATGAACTGTTCAAGAACACATGTCAAACATAAACGAATGCAAACGAACACAAACAAATGTTCATGAACATAAATGATAACAAACTTTTAAAAACTAAAACCAATAAAAATATAACACATAAAAAACTCTAAATGAACGAACATAAATAAACACATAATGATCGTTCACGAACATAAACAAACTAGGCATATGTTCATATGGTTTCGTTTAACTTAACGAACACAATTTCATGTCCGTGTTCGTTTATTTATTAAACGATAGAGCACAAATAAATTTCCCACCAAATAATTAACGAACTATTTGTTGAAAGTTTGATTCGTTTATAATCCTTGTTATACCCATATTTTGAATTTAATTTTAAGTAAAATATAATAGTTTATCATTCTAATAAAAAAAATAAAAAAATACCCATATTACCAAGTCCTTAACTTTATTTAATCATCATAAATATTGTTCATTTTTGTTGTTAGTTCAAATCCTTGATTATGAAATAGTAACACACTCACCGACTCTAAATCTAAATCTAAATCCACAATAATCGTGTTTACCAGTTGGCCTAATTCCTCCCACCCCAAATCTTTCAAATTTTAGTAATTAAAAATTCCAATTTAGTCATAATCAGCCTGCCGTTGATCTTCTAAATTCTCTATACTCTAAACAATACAATACAATCAAATCCATACAACCGGCATCTTAACCACCCGCCGGCCGACGTCATCAACTCACCGGAAAACTTATACATCGTAAGTTCATTTTCTTTCGTTACACTTCATCCTTATCTAACCTACTGCAATTATGCACAGTAATTTGTTTATTTAATTATTTCCACTTACAGGTGCGGTTGAATTGTTGTTTCATGCTCAAATTCGAAAATTGAATCTGTGAAGTTTAGATTCGCCAGATCGCTGTCGTGGTATCGATTTCATGAAGAAGATATACTAACAATTGACGGATTGCGTTTGAGTTTTGGTTTTTGATTGACTGAGTTAGGGCTTTAGGTTAACGAGTGGTTAGTTTTTTGAAGTTTTGAGGATCGGAACAAGTGAAGAGGATATTGAGATGTCGAATTCGAAAGTTGTGTATGATGGATGGATGGTGAGGTATGGGAGGAGGAAGATTGGGAGATCTTTTATGCATATGAGATATTTTGTTCTAGAGTCGAGATTGCTTGCTTATTACAAGAGGAAGCCTCAGGATAATGTGGTAATTGTTAATCATCAACTTCAATTTGGATTAATTAGTAATTGATTATGTAACTTGTGATTGGCATTGATAGATCTTTTAGATAACAGAAACACAAAGTTTAGTTCAGATCACTATTGCTTTGTTTTTCGTTAGGTTCCAATCAAGACTCTGGTTATTGATGGCAATTGTAGAGTGGAGGACAGAGGTTTGAAAACTCAACATGGACACGTGAGTCTCCATTAATCGATTTTGTTGCTTGCTTTACTTTGTTTGGAACTTAAAAGTATACGATCAGAACTCTACATACATATATTTTTGGTTTCCTTGTAGTTTATTTCAGTATGTAGAATTTTAATCATGATTTAAGCCTTGTGGATCAAGTAATATATATTTTCTTTCCGAAACAAGTGGATTCTCAGTCACAATTCACACACAGATGCATTATCTCTTGTCATCAAGCTCATGCATACATAAAAACACACACATATGTATGCATTGTTGATGGTTGTTGCCCTCTCTTTAAGTCCACAGGATGTTGCTAGTATATTTTCTCTTCTGAAGTTTATTTATATTCTTAACATAATTAGATTACAATCCATTTTTTTTTTTTCACAATCCTCATTAATGGAACACGAAAACTTTCTTTTGATGCTGGCATATTGTGTTGATGTTACTTCATATATTCTTTTTGCAACAGATGGTGTATGTTTTATCAATTTACAACAAGAAGGAGAAATACCATAGGATTACGGTACATTATCTTTACTTTACTGTTCAGTTATGTGAAAGGGTGTACTTTGTATTGACTCGGGTTAATGTAATATGTGTACGAGAGATGAAATAGCAAAATCGCTCTATTATCTTCTGGCAATTCTGTTTTACTTTTATGATTTTATCAGTTCTGAATACTTGATATTTTGTCACTTCACATGTTATAGTTTTTTTCTATACTTGAATAATGACATTTTTTTGGGTATTCTGTTGGTTTTAGAGTTTTGCTTTTAAAGGATGCAACTCAAACTTTATTTTTGTTCAGGGTTACTTAAATTTTTCCTTGCTATTTTAGATGGCTGCTTTTAACATCCAGGAGGCACTTATCTGGAAAGAAAAAATTGAGTCTGTTATTGATCAGGTATTATTTTTTTACAAATTAACACTATTGGTTGACAGGATTTTTTCTTATGTCCTATATCTGTAATCTCTTACCAATGGGAATAATTACCACTATTTTGAAAGAAAAAAATTTTAGTCTGTTTGTGTGAAAGCTAACGGCGTCTCAACAATTAACAGCATCAAGAATCACTAGTTGCCAATGGGAATAAATACCACTATTTTGAATACAAGTCGGGGATGGATAGTGGAAGGAATGCTTCCTCATCAGACCAAGAAAGCCAGTTAGTGAAAATCATTTGTAGCTTGCTCTTTGTTAGTTATGTTATTTTTTATATTTGTGTCTATTTTATGTGTTCACTTCTTGGTTTGTAGGTACAGTGCAGCTGAAGATGAAGAAGATTCACAGCCAAGTTTAATGCGAAGAACAACCATCGGGAATGGTGATTTTTTTACATCTGTTAGCTGTATACTGATTATATTCTGTTTTTGCCACCTTTGTTAGACTATTTAATATTTTATTGTTAGGCCCTCCTGAATCTATATTGGATTGGACCCAAGAAAGCTCAACATTGGCAAGCCAGAATACCAACAACCAAGCATTTTCAAGGAAACATTGGCGGCTTCTTCAGTGCCAAAATGGTACTTTATTCTATCTTTTTGAAGAAATTAGGAACTTAAGTACTGGTCATAATGGGAAATCTAATTCATTATTTATTTCTATCATGTAAATTTTGATGCAGGACTTCGTATCTTTGAAGAGCTTCTTGAAGTTGATTTCCTTGTACGAGTTATTTTCTTATATATCCCATGACTTGTATCATAATCTAGTATTTACACAGTTATCAGCAGAGATATTCACCTGTTTTTGTTCATCATTGAAGCCAAAGAGCTGTAGTAGGGCTATGAAGGCTGTTGGTATTGTGGAAGCTAGCTGTGAAGAAATATTTGAGCTTGTAATGAGCATGGATGGAACACGATCTGAGTAAGCATTCATTTTGTGCTTCAGTATTCATAGCTCTACATGTTTGTTCTATATCTTTTCTGTACTCAACTTTATTGTGTTGTTGGTCTCATGATTCTTTAAAATGCTATATTGCATTTATCACATGTGCAGGTGGGATTGTAGTTTTCAGGATGGTAGCTTGGTTGAGGAGGTGGATGGACATACAGCACTTCTATATCATAGGCTTCAGCTGGATTGGTTTCCCACGTAATACATTCTTCTTCTTCTTCTTCCTAGTGTGTGTGTTTCTAGGGTATATAGATTGCAAATGATGTACATACATAAGTTCCAGATTTGGATCACTGTAACTGATGGTGAGTTAAGCAATAACCTCTAGAACTTGGTTTAAAAAAGCGTGAGGCTCTCTGAGGCGTTTAGGTCCCAAAATCCAAGGTTTGAGGCGAGCGCTTCACGTACGAAAGCCGTTGCTCTATGTACAACCAAATAAGTATTATGTTAAGGGGAAATGTCATAGAAACATAACCAAGTTTCAATTTTGTCCTAATTAGGTCACTCAAGCATTGAACCCCCAACTTTTTGGGGGTGGGGTACACCATTTAACCACCAGCCACTAGGATGTCTGCTTGAGGAAAAATAAGCTTAATGTACAAACAAAAACTGCATGCCTCTCATTTTTCTTTTATATACAAGCCTTCATCATTTATAAAATCTTCATCCCTCTGGTCAGTTTTACATATCAACTCTTATTTTTAAAAATTTTGATATTCATTTGCATGAAGCGCCGCTCAAGGTCCGAGGCACTTTTCGGCTTGCCTGGGGCACCTGTTTTAAAACCAAGCTCTAGAGTATGTGTAGATAGTTCTTTTGGTCTATTTTGTTTTTCCTGTTCTCTTTCTCTCTATATAATAAATATATCAGTAAGGTTATTTGATTCAAGAACACTATAAGTCGGATGTCAGTTCTAAACTGTTTGAAATCCAATAAGTCAATAACATTATATGTTTGGTTTCTGTTACAGATTTGTGTGGCCACGTGACCTTTGTTATGTGCGGTATTGGCGCCGAAATGATGATGGGAGTTATGGTGAGTGCATGCGTATACTAAGTAATTGATGCTTGAGTTTTCCAGTTTATTAATTTCTAAATGTTGAGACTTATTTGCTTCTTATCTGCAGTTGTACTCTTTTGCTCTAGGGAGCATGAGAACTGTGGTCCTCAGCCAGGATATGTGCGCGCTCATATTGAGAGTAAACTCTTTCCCCTTTAATATAGTAAGCAGTTTTAAGGTGTTCAGATCCATGTCATACAATCATTATATAACAATTTAGGTGGAGGGTACAATATTTCCCCTTTAAAACCCCGGAATGGACGGCCTAGATCACAGGTGCAGCATCTTATGCAAATTGATCTAAAGGGTTGGGGTGTGGGCTATGTTTCGTCATTTCAGCAACATTGCCTGCTACAAATGTTAAATAGTGTTGCTGGTGAGTTGCAATATACCATTGAATTAACTAAGTCACATCTTTTGAGTGAATTGGTGCTTTATTTAGTTTTATTTTTCATAATAGGACTACGTGAATATTTTGCACAATCTGATGAAAGGACTGCCCCCCCAAGAATTCCTGTTATGGTTAATATGACATCATGCTCTGTTCCTACAAAGAAGTCACAAAAGATAAACTTGAATTCTGTTCATAATAGAAGTCAGTCTCTTGATAATGTGGCAAAAATGATGGATGAATACTCAGATGAAGATGAAGATTTCCAAATCCCTGATGAAGAGGTTGGTAATGGGTTAAATATTTTACGTTTAGTTTTTTAACTTTGTTTTATTTTTATTATTTTGTTTTGTCCAGGCATATGTCGTTGATCAGGAGACCAGACGGAGTGGTATGTTATGCGTATGTTTTTCTTGATTTACTATATTTTCTTCATTTTACTTACTATGAAATTTACATACTGAAGCCTTTGAAGAAGAACCTGTTGTTGACATTGATCTGTCTTGCTTTTCGGGTAATCTTCGGCGAGATGATAATGACAACAGTCGTGACTGTTGGAAAATATCTGATGGAAACAACTTTAAACTTCGCAGTAAGCGTTTCTGCTATGATAAATCGAAGGTCTGTTACCATTTTATTCTCTCATTAGGATTTAAAATGTTCTATTTAATATCTCATTCTTCTAATTTTTTTTGTTTAATGTGACTAAAGATGCCTGGAGGCAAACCTCTTATGGATCTTGTTGCTGTTGACTGGTTTAAAGACACCAAACGCATGGACCATGTCGCTAGACGCACGGGTTGTGCTGCACAAGTAGGTTTTGACTAATTTAACTTCCATATGGAAAAATCTAAGATTACCAACTATGAATGATTAATGACGCCTGAATTTGGCTCTAAGCTAAGGGGTGTGTCAAATGTTGTTCAACTTTTGTGCGTCTTCCCTAAATTCATGCTAGTATCTAAAATCTTGACGCTTCTTAACATATTAAATGTTTCATCTTTACAATTTATGAGCGTACTATGCTAGGTCATAGGGGCCACTTCAGTTTCTGGTTTTATTATTAGAAACAATGGTGCTTTCTGATTGTCAAAGTTTCAAAAACTAAAAATATATGTAGTTATGCACTTATTCTAGAGTATTTAGTTTTATCAAATATAAATCTATAAATGCAGAAATTGTAATGTTTGTTTTGACAGTATTGTTTTTGTATGGGTTTTTCATACATATCTTTGTTCTTTCTGTGTAGATTGCTTCTCAAAAAGGACATTTTTGCTTGGTGTTCAATCTTCAAGTAAGCTGTCATAAATAAATGTCGATATTTGAATAATAGTTTTGATGTTTTGGTACAATAGTAACATTCTACTACTGAAGGTACCTGGTTCAACCAACTACAGCATGGTTTTCTATTTTGTGACCAAGGAATTAGCAGCTGGCTCTCTATTGCAAAGGTTTGTTGATGGTGATGATGAGTTCCGCAATAGTAGGATGAAACTCATACCATCAGTCCCCAAGGTATCGCATCTGGTTTGATCGATTTTGTATGTTGTTTTTATTCAAAGATCTAGATTATTAGTATTAGTTTTGTAATCATAACTTATACATTAATTATTAAAAATCTAACATAAAAGTGCTTCCAAGCCAACCGGCTTTGATCTGCTCTGGAAATGACTTGTTTCCACTTGGAGCCATTTTGACATGTTACCTAACCCATCCATTTTGCCACTGCTACTATGATGTAACATTTTCTGTCATGGCCAATGAATATGGTAGGGGTCCTGGATAGTGAGGCAGAGTGTTGGAAGCACTCCTTGTCTTTTGGGAAAAGCGGTCGACTGCAACTACATTCGCAGTGCTAATTACTTAGAAGTATTTTTCTCTCTTTTTTGTTTTTTTTACTTTCTTTGTTAATCCTAATACACATATTCAAGAAATCTGCCATATGATTGGTTGAAAATTTGTCTTATTTCTAGTTTTTTTCTCACTTGACAGGTTGATGTTGACATCGGCTCTTCTACTGTAGCCAATGGTGTCTTGGGTCTTGTAGTTGGTGTCATCACTAGCCTTGTGGTTGACATGGCTTTCCTTGTACAGGTATGTTTATCAAACATTACATTTAAATAAACATTTAACTAAAAAGAAAACGGGTCAAATGGGTTGAAGTTATCCGAAGAGTAGTCAAATGCATAAAAACCTCCTAAATAGCTTTATTAAAAACGGTAAATTTATTATTTTAATCATAATGACATGCTATTTTTGTTCTAAAATAAAAAAAATGGATAAGATGTGTTATTCAGTTTGGTATACCCAGGATTTTTGGTTTTGGGTTGAGATATAACTTTTCATACTCATCGCAAGTAGTTTTGGGCGGGCCATGACCCACAACACGTGTAACCTGGCTACCCCCACAGGCTCAAGCCGCTCAACATGTTATCCTTTTTTTCCTTTTCAGGCAAACACAACCGATGAGTTACCAGAGCGGCTAATAGGTGCTGTTAGGGTTTCCCATCTAGAGCTAAAGTCTGCAATTGTTCCCAAATTGGAACCAGACACAGAACCATGAATCACTTACTTGAGCGCGGTCTGTTCCCATTGATTGTGATTGAAGTTTTCTTCCAATATGATAGGCAGAGTTGATTTATTGTTCCGATCTCTTCAACTTATAGGTACATAAAGATTGTCGTAAAATCTAGCAGCAGGGTTACTATAGCATGCCGGCAGGTAGAATCGTCCATTTATATTTGAGAACTTTATTTTCATGTCGTTTTTATAACTGGTTTTTAATTCCATAGGCAGCAAACTGAGGGGACAATGAATGTAAAGGAATTACTTTGAGGACAAGAATAGCAAAGCTGGAATGTGACTCTCTGCTACATTGACCAAATTCATTTCAGTACTTGAATACATATTTGTAATTGGTGACAATTTTTAGATTGTGGAACCAAAATATAGGGTTTGATCTATTTCTTTGGACAGATTGAGTAACACATAATTTGTATTTATTTATACCACATTCCGTACATAGCTGTGGGACGATTGAAAGTTGGTAGATAAAAACAATAGGATCATGAAAAAGTTGATCAATTTATGCTCATATACCAAGCACTTAAAGAGATGTTAAATACATAATCAACCATGTAAACACTTAATAGTTATCGTTTTAATGTGGTACACAAGACATTTATGTTATTATGTAACTACGTCGTGCACCAAATCTGAGATGAATTGCGTATGGACTCTTGTGTTGTTTCACGGTTCTCTATTTGAAATTGGTATTGTGCACATTGAAACTTAGCATCCCGCGTGTATATATGACTAAACATAATTTGCTATGCTGATCTTAACATGGTTCAACACTTCTATCTTGTATTGTTGAAATCGATGGAGATAAAACCATTATCATACAACGCTTGGAACAACGGAAGAATTGAATGGAACATCTCATGTAAGAGACCCATTAGTCCATTACCACCATTGAAGAGCAAAATCAATGAGATCTTTGCCTCCACCGACCATCTATTCATCTCATGCTCTTTAGCCCGTTTGGTATGGACGCAGGTGGGATTGTAGATACGCATGCCTATAACCCCATCATCTTCTATGGATGACATCATGTTTATGTTTGTTTGTTTACGCTTATCATCGTTACTCGTATACTGTATTTGTTTCGTTTAATTTGACATTAGTATTACTTACCGTTAACTTTATTATTATTATTATTATTATTATTATTATTATTATTAATTTTAGTTTTATTGCTAGTTTTCTATATTAGTTCCCAATTTCACGATCAATTGTCAATCTAAAAAATGTTAATGATCTTTGGCGTGTTACTATTTTATCTTTGGCTACATGGAATTATGAAACATGTTGCGATTAAATCTAATATAAATCTGGCTATAACAAATCGATAATTTCAATATACGTTCTTGCATCTCTAAGTACACAAATCTTTCTTCTAAAAAACAACTTGATAATTTCTTAACCATGAATGTAGTGAATTCTTGATTAGGGTTCAACGGGTCATTCATAGAAATGTTTCGACTTTTGAGAGTTAAAGTTTTATTTTCAACAGACTAGATTTTGCTATTTAAAAAGGGGATACAACGTAACTTGTTACAAATTTATGTGCCATGTTGTTGTAAATTCATTGGTTTTGGTTGAAATTTTTAAATATGAAAAAAAACAGCTTCAAAAAAATTATTACAAGGACCTAAATGTGGTCAATTAGAAAGTTAGGGGTTCGATTACGGAAGAAGAAAACTTTCCAAGATATAAAATAGGGCTTTGAACTTATTCTCTATTTGGTTCCACACGGGCATCAACATACGCGAAGATTGACGGTCAATCATTTACAACATACGCTAAATCATACGCGAGGATTAACAGTGTTGTATCAACATTCGGAGCATAATCAGGTAACTAATCTTAAATTTCACTTTTTTAGGGTTTTGATTCATAGGTTGAGATCGAGTTGGATGTTTAATCATGTTAAACACATTAGCCAATCGATTTACTTATCGATAGGTTCTTTAATTTACGATGCACAAAGTAGCAAAAAGGGTTTTGAATCATCTGTGTATGTGTTTAATCTTGAGAGTTGTTTGTCATTCCTTAACTCTCCAAATTGTTGAGATGTTATTTAGCCCTAATCTTCACAACAGAGTTAGTTCGTATTATAAATTTTTGAACTATCATCAGGAACAAAAGTTCCAGGAACTAAACGTTTAATGGAATTTTTCATACAAGTTAATGTATGGTATCTTTTTTGTTTGAGGGTGACTGGTTTCATTTTCTATAAGCATGGTCTCAACAATATGCATGCAAATCTTATCCTGGTTTACAATTTTAAATCCACATGTCATTTAACTTCATTCGTTTCTTATGCCCAAATACTCTGGGGTATGTGTAATGTGTTCAATGTTTCCTGTTTACATATATTCCGACTACATGTTACAAAAGAGTGCACCTTTATAAGCTAACCACCTTTTGGTTTCAGCGTTGGCCTTAGCCTTTTTACTTTCACAAGTCTAAAACATTCTTATTAATATTGGTTTTTGATAGCTCGGTGGAGCTATTTATCATTTTGGTTTAATGTATTATTAAATTTACTTGTAGATGCCCATTGCTACTTGATAGCAACAAATGGATTATCTTATTCATTTATGCTTGTGTGATACTATAATGGCTTGTCATCTTTCGCATTTTATGTGTTATATTTAACTACATTCCTATTCCTTTCTCTCTGCTGCATATCATAGTTCAAAGGTCAACCCCATGTAAATTGCATCTTGGAAGACGTATGTAAACATGGTTGATACATAGATCTTAGTAAAATTTATCTTTCAGTTAACAGGGAAAGGAATCAATTGACGAGTTGATCAAGTGGTGGGAACTCATAGAACCTACTTGGATTAGCCATTGCAGCTAGAAAATTGAAGAATGCCTAAGGTGAAGACAAACCGTGTCAAATACCCAGAGGGATGGGAACTCATAGAACCTACTCTTCGGGAATTACAGGGAAAGATGAGAGAAGGTTTGTTTGTATGTTTGTTTTTATTTTGAATGTTTTCGTTTAGATCTTATTTATACTAACAAGGCATGTTATATAAATTGTCAGCTGAGAATGATCCACACGACGGGAAGAGAAAATGTGAGGCCCTGTGGCCTATCTTCAAAATCGCACACCAGAAGAGTCGCTACATCTTTGATCTTTACCATCGTAGGAAAGAAATTTCAAAGGAGTTGTATGAGTTTTGCTTGGATCAAGGGTATGCTGACCGTAATATCATTGCCAAGTGGAAGAAGGTAGCCATGTTGCCCAATTCTACTTAAATATATTGCACTGTTCACACGTTAAATATTGATTTGGTTGGACTAGTGTTTGATCATAGTATCAAACTTTATTGGGAATAGCTCAAATAATACGTTATAATTAGTTAAGATCCTTTTTCAGCCACATCATAAAAGGTCTACACCCTTTGTTAAAAAAAATAATTCCAATGGATCTAAAACTTATTTTTCCGTAAATCAGTTGTGATATTTTTAAAATCCTAAAAATTTGTTTGACATCTTCTATGCGACAATGTCCTATTTTCATAACATCTTTTTGAGTGTTATTCAAAAGGTCCAATGATTTATATATGTTGTGCTTCGTGTGGTGCTTTGATGCGTTTCAATCCCAAAAGCTGATGTGTGATGCACCATTTATAGATAATAACTTTTAAACACTGAATTAAATATAATATATTTTCATCATCTCTGATCGGTCAGTTAATAACTCGCACGTGTATTTATCTTTGTTAACAACTTATTCACTAAGTTATAGATCTTTTAATATTATGTTCCAGTGGCATTTAAAGCCTTATGTTTTGCTTTTGAATTACAGCCTGGTTATGAACGACTTTGCTGTTTAAGATGCATTCAACCACGTGATCACAACTTCCAGACTACATGTGTTTGTAGAGTTCCAAAGCATCTGCGGGAGGAAAAGGTGATAGAGTGTGTGCATTGCGGTTGCAAGGGTTGTGCAAGTGGAGATTGATCACTTTATCTTGCACTAAACATCTATACGAGCTACTGCATGTGTTTTATTATTAACACTCAACTGTTGGGTATTAAAGGGTTGTTATGTATGCTCGTGTGCTTGTAAATTGTTCTGAAACCTACATTTTGAACTTTATATGGCATATATAGTAGTTGATGGAATGCATGACAACAAGGAGAAAGAAAGCATGAACATTAAAGATTTTGAACCAACACCATTGCAATTTAGTTTTTAGATCTTTGTGTTTGTATTAGAATAATTTCTTATTCTGCCTCGTGGGCTTTGTAGGATGTTTAAGAAATTAAGTTTGGTCTTTTTAGACTTTTGTGTTTGTTACAGAATAATTAATTTATTATTTGCCTCGTTTTTAGAATGGATTAGAAGCTTTTTTTTAAGCTAGCCCAAATGATAGATGTTGTGGCCAAATAAGTAAAAAGAGTGCATTTTAGATGTGTTCTCTTCTAGTCAATCAAATTAAAATTATAACCCTTTTCATTGATAGTCACTAATTTTTTCTGAGTTAATGAAAAATCTTAATAAAAATATCTGATTTTGTTAAAAAATTTAGATTTGATGTTGTTAAAAAATTTAGATTTTAGGGCTAGATGTATATTTCCCATTTCAAAACACTTTAAATACATATTTCTCCGGCAAAAAAAATCAATTGTACATCTACCTCTATAAACAACTTTAATTGCAAATATACTCATTTTTAATATGGTCATATTTAAAATTTTATATGCAATTGATTTTTTTAATTGGAGAAATATGCAATTAGATGTTGTTTATAAGGGTAAATATGTAATTGTTCTTAGATTTTAATAGTTCAAAGCATGACTTATTGGTCACAATAATCTATACTAACAATGTTACTAAGTGCATGTTTGGGATTGTTTATTTACACCTCCTTTTGACTTATAACTTATTGAAAAGTTAATAAGTTAAAAAAATAGTGTTTGGCAAATGAGTTGAAAATGAGTTTTGGTGTTTAAAAAAAGAAAAAAAAAAGTTAGGGGAGAGTGACTTCTTAAAAAATGAGAAAAGGAGAAGGAGAAGTTAATAAGCAATCCCAAGCATGCCCTAATTATACTATGAACATCCACCACACGAAAGCCGTACAATCACTAGCTTGGTCTAATGACAAAGATCCCTCAACCAAATGGGTTGTGAGTTTTAGTCCTACTTGAAAAAAACGAGGTTTTAGGTTGGGTAAGAGGTATTCAAACTTAAGGTGACTGGAAATGATCATGTGAGCATCCATGAGCAATCCAAATTGATGTTAAAAAAACCACATGAAATCACCAACAAACCATTGAAATCCACAAATAAGCCACACTAGCCTCCGCCTATGCATCACCTCCTCTCACCAAACAAACTTTGACCCAACCCTAACACCCACTTTTTCTGAACGAAAATTAAAAATGTTATTATCAAACTATGATTTATTTTTTTAGAACGTCAATTGTCACACGAAAAGACTATTGTACTCAAATGAAGTGCAATGACTAAGTTTAAAGCCCATCCTATCCCAACTAAAGGAGCTTAAAAACGACACTCTCGAGGTTTTTCATAATGAAGTCTCACCTCAACTCTTTCTTTCAGAGCCAAGTTAATCGGACAACCAACCGTGTTAGACTCATTTAACAAAATCATACAAATTATTTAAGTTCGAAGTTTTGAACTTAGGTCTCCGAGTTAAAATCTACTTTGTATGTTATCGGTATGTTATCGGACCCAGAGGCTTATATAAATAAAATCCAGTTTTCTTTTATTAAGAAGCCTAAACATAAACACCCATCGGATCATCCGCTCCATTTGAAGACATCTTCCTTCACCTTCACAGCTACAACAACACTCATCTTATACATCTCTGCAACTGCTTCATTTCCAGGTATAATAAACTCTGTATCATATCATATACTAACAATCACTATTCGAAATTAATTTATAAAAATCACCAACTCCTAAGTATCCAAACTAGATTAACGTTTGTTATGCTTGCTACAAATTTCATAATCAGTTTCAATCTAGAATAGTTCCGTCACGCTGATTTTAGGTATGATCGCACACTTTCCGCGTTTGTGAATTTGGAGAAATTGAAGCAACTTATTTACTTAGTTGATGGATCCTGTTTATTGAGATTTTTTTTGTATTGGATTGATTTGCATCTTCTGATATAAATTTACGACTGTACAGATCGGATTCAGAATCTTCTAGAAGAAATGGCGGTGTAAGTCAGTTATTTTATCTCTAGTTAGTTAAGTTTTACCAATGCCATATCCATTTTAACTTTTCAAATCACATATTGTTTGATCATATGCTTTTTAAGTTGATTTGCAGCTTTAAGTTGTTTGTTACTAAACGAATTTGTTTCATATGAAAACTCAAGCGTCTTTATATTATGATTTTGGATCAATAAGTGACTTACTTGTTTGATGAAAAATGTTTCTAGAAGTGTATAGTTAATGGTGCTTTGCGTTTTGGTGTTGGTGGTATATCTCATGTTTACTTGTTGATTGTTCATTATTTGTTCTTTTGTTAGTGTTGCATCTGCTCCTGGGAAGGTTTTGATTACTGGAGGTTACTTGATCTTGGAGAGGCCTAATGCTGGGCTTGTGCTAAGTACAAATGCTCGATTTTATGCAATTGTTAAGCCGCTTTATGATGAACTCAGGCCACACAGTTGGGTTTGGGTGTGTATTTTATCCTTCACTTTTGTTGGTTCTTTTGATTACTTAGAATATTATTTGTTTTACTGTTATTAACGTGAGTTCGCTTACTATGATGAAAATATCTTGGTTCATAATGTGTCTTCTTGTCAGACATTAGGGTGTTGATAATTTTACATATGTTATCTTTTTGTCACTTTTCAGTCATGGACGGATCTAAAGTTGACTTCTCCTCAAATGGACCGTGAAACTATGTACAAACTGTCATTAACGCATTTTACTCTTCAGTGCACTTCAAGGCAAGTTTTGTTCATTAAATACCGGAAACAAAAGCATGAATGGGTTTGAGGTGGCAATTTCGACCCTTTTTGTTTACAAATCGGTTGCTTTCTATTGTTTTTCTTTCTTCCTATTTTGGACAAAAAGCGACTCTAGTCAACCCTACGTGTATCGATATTACCCATTTAACGCTTACCCGCTTACCCAACCTGCTTGTTTTTGCCAACTCTACTCTTATGCATCATTAACAATATGTGGCCTGTATTCATCAGTGAAACAAGAAATCCGTTTGTGGAGTACGCCGTGCAATATGCTGTCGCTGCAGCATATGCTACATTTGATAACAACAAGAAGGATTTACTGCGGAAACTTCTTTTGCAAGGTAAGTTTTCAAAATTTAGCTGCTGTTATTTTGCATCAAGGGATGTCTAATATGCAGTTATTTGAGCAGGTTTCGATATTACAATCTTAGGCGACAATGACTTCTACTCCTACCGGAATGAGGTTTTTGAGACTTTTGCATCCATCTAATAAATCATGTCTCCTTTTACACAATAATGTACGGATGTACCTTTGGTGCCTTTGCTATTACCATCTTAAGTAATCAGAGTTATTAAACACATAAAACAACTGTTTATTGCAACTTCAAATAGCAAAAACACATCTAATGGCATTCATTCTATGACTGTTTTAGTACAACTGATTATTTATTATCTATTGCCGTTAAATCTAGTTATGTTCCTTTTTATAATATAGATCGAAGCTCGTGGGCTCCCACTAACCCCAGAATCATTAGCATCCCTCCCTCCTTTCACTTCCATTACATTCAACAACCAAGAGTCTAATGGTCAAAATTCCAAGCCTGAAGTTGCAAAAACTGGGTTGGGTTCTTCTGCAGCTATGACAACAGCAGTCGTTGCTGCTTTGCTTAATTACCTCGGGGTTGTTGATCTGTCATCTTATAGTGGGGCCGAGCATCAAGAAAATTTAGACGTAGTGCATATTATTGCCCAAACAGCTCACTGTATGGCTCAGGGGAAAGTTGGCAGTGGCTTTGATGTCAGTTCAGCTGTTTATGGAAGTCACCGTTATGTACGGTTTTCTCCCCAAGTTATTTCTTCTGCTCAGGTACTCTCTATATATATATGTTTGTGGGTGTGTGCCTATGATTTTTAGCAGATGTTTGGATGTGTTTTCAAAGTCAAGATATGATGTGAAATAATCAGGACTGTATAGTCATGTGTAATGAAGCGACAGGGCCATATAGATATAGTCTTTGGATATGCTTTTACTATTTAAACCAAGAGGGCCATAAGTAATTTTGTTTTACCATGAGATAATCACTTTTGTCGCGACTGGTTTAAAACTAATTCTTCTAAAGTGGCCATTAGACCCCTAAATTGGACATTACGTGTCACATGTGATCTTAATTCACAAAAAGAAGTTATCTTTTGGTTTAATGCCTGAGGTTGTTTTCTTACTTGATCTTTATGAGTTGCAGAATGCAATAAGAGCCATGCCTCTAGAAGAAGTGGTTTCTGATGTCTTAAAGGGCAAATGGGATCATGAAAGGACCAAGTTTTCGTTGCCACCATTAATGAATCTGGTATATGGCTGACTTATTGCATGCTTGCATTCATTTCGTTACATTTTAACAACATTAAAGTTATGGATATTAGCATTTTATATTTATAGAATATAATTTATAATAAGTGCTTCAGCAAATTAAGATTATTGACCCTGCTGCATTTATAGTTACTAGGTGAACCAGGTACTGGAGGATCATCCACTCCATCTATGGTTGGTGCTGTGAAAAATTGGCAAAAAACTGACCCTCAGAAGTCACTAGATACATGGAAAGGGTTATCAGAGGCGAACGCAACACTTGAAACAAAATTTAAATTATTGAGCAGACTGGCAGAAGAACATTGGGAAACATATAGAAGTGTCATCTACAGCTGCAGCATGCATCAATCTGAGAAGGTTGTCCATAAATTAATATAAAACACTATTTTGTTTATTATTTGTATTTTGTGATTTCAAAACCAGTGTCGCATGACAGTGGACAGAGCAAGCTAGTGAAACAATCAGCCAAGAAATTGTGAAAGCATTATTTGGAGCTAGGGATGCCATGCTTAACATTAGGTCTCACATGAAGCTCATGGGGATGGCTGCAGGAATCCCTGTAAATTCTCTTCTTTTCAATTCGACATCTTACTTCTTTAGAAAATGTAGTATGCTCTTTAATTTTAGTTAAGATTTGGAATGGACGTGTTGGTCAAATGGGTTCAGGTCAAAATGGCACATTTTTGTACAGGTCAAGCTGTGATGAACCCATAACACTCCGTTCAGAGACACTAAAAATTGGCTTAGATAGGTTGAGTGCATAATAAAATTTCAAAAATTATGGTAAATTCTAAATTTGAATAAATAATTTAGGAGGTTTTATGTGTTAAAAGTACTTCGATCCCTTGACCCATTCTGTTTTTAAGCTAATTTTTTTATTATAGCCATTTGACCTGTTTCAATTTGATTCTCAGTCGACCAATTCGTAAGAATATGGATTAAATTTGCCCCCTCTAGTTTCTGCACATTATAAAAGGGACCTGTTTATTCTACATTATATCACTTGTGTTCTTGATTGGTTTTGTTTTATATTGCAGATAGAACCTGATTCTCAAACTGAGCTTCTAGATGCTACTATGAACATGTGTGGAGTCCTGCTGGCAGGTGTTCCTGGAGCAGGTGGCTTTGATGCTGTATTTGCTGTTACATTAGGCGATTCCGGCAGTAATCTGGCTAAAGCATGGAGTTCACATAATGTTTTGGCCTTGCTCGTAAGAGAAGATCCACGTGGTGTTTCTATAGAGAAATCTGATCCGAGAACCAATCAAATCACTTCTGGTATTTCTTCAGTTAAGATTGTGTAAACTGCCATCTGTAATTTTAGTTCATTTATTGTAGTTACCGTATTCCTGTTTGAGAGTAAGATAGGAATATAGGATGGCCTTTGAGACCAATAAAATCAGCTTCATTGTTGTATTGTCCTCAAATACTGTTAAACACATAAATAAATCAGTTGAGTTTTGAACTTGGCATTGAAATATATATCCTTTTTTTCTGTAGCATATTTAGAGGGGCCTTAGGGCTTGTGTGTTTAAATCCATATAGTAGACAACTCAAAGAAACACCAAATAAGAGCAGTCGGAATTTGGCATTAAAAGTGTGAAGAATTAGACGAACTTAACAATTACCAATAATCTTTACAAGAGCAATTTCCATCCTCAAAATGATGGAACCTATTTCTATCCCTAACAATAATTCTTCTTTCAAAGATTGACGAAATGTATTTGGTATAATTGTGACAATCCTTACACATCCTCATGTTTCTAACTATCCTAATTGATGAATCGTGTGAAGTATTTATGAGCCCGAATGCAATTGCCAATTTCTGACTGTGTCTGCTCAATCTCTCCCTCTTTTCATCTTCATCTGTGTCGAGTAGTACTTCTGATGTATCTGGAGAATAACCTTCAAATTTAAGCTGCCATTCCATCTGGTAAATCATATCAGATAACCCTTCACAATGGGCCCATTTTATGTCATTTGACACAAACTTGTAAACCTTCCTTTTCACCTGAATTAAGCTAAAACCAGGTGTTTTCATCAACCCAGTTTGACCCATTTTTCTTCGGGTCAACGCTACATTTTCCCATTTTCGAGCTTTTGCATACATATTTGATAGAATCACATAAGGATCTGGAGTTTGTGAGTTCAGATTCAGTAGCTTTTCTGCAACTTTTTCCCCTAATTCTAAATCTTGGTGAACCCTACAAGCATCAAGTAAACTGTACCACAATGCATCATTTGCTTCCATTGGCATGTTCTCAATGAGGTCGAACGCTTCTTTGACTTTTCCTGCTTTACCCATGAGATTCACCAAACACCCATAGTGCTGAATTGTAGGCTTGATTTTGTAGTCAACAGTCATCTTCTTGAAAAAGTCAAGACCTTTTTCAACTTGACCCGTCTGACTACAGGCGGTCAATACACCTACATAAACAACTTCATCTGGTTCAAATCCTTTTTCAAGCATTTCCGAAAACACCCTTAACGCTTCAGTGCCATAACCATGGAATGCTAGCCCTGAAATCATGACACTGTAAGACCATTGGTTTTTCACCTTCATTCTTTCGAAGAAAGTCAACCCTGTGACCAAGGATCCACATTTTAGGTACATATCTAGTAAAGAAGTCTCTACAATCACATTTAATCCACTTAAATTCCGTATCAAAAAACCGTGTGCGGACCTTCCCAATTCTAAGGCACCCAAATTCGTACATGAAGATAGGACACTTACTAACACACTCTCCTCTGCTCTCCAATAATTTTTACTAGTCAGCTCTTGAAACAGGCTAAGGCACTCACTCCACATTTGCGTACTAGCATGAGCTGCAATAATTGCACTCCAAGTAGCCAAACTTTTATCAAAATCATCCATTTGTCTGAAAACAGACCAAGATTGTGTTATTTCACCGCACTTTCCGTACATATTTATCAAACTGTTCTGCACAAACACATCATCTTGAAATCCATGCTTGAAAACATGGCCATGAAACTGCATTCCTTCTTTAAGTCTTTGTAAATAAGCACACCCTTTGAGAATTGATGGATATGTGAAGTTGTTTGGCTGAATTCCTACTTCAAGCATTTGATTATATACCATAACAGCTTCATCTAGATTCATATCTTTGATATGCCCTCTAATCATTGTGTTGAATTCAAATGAATCCGGACTGTCGATTTGCTGGAAAATCAAGCAGGCATAGTCCATGCTACCCCAAGTGGACAAAGCACAGGTTGACAGAAGATGGCCTGTGCAGAAAGAATTAGAATTGTGATCTAATCCTAATTTGAGGATAAGACAATGAGATTGCTTCAATTCTTGAATGTTTTTGCATTTCTTGAGGAGGGAAATGCATTGTTGCTCTCCTGAAGTGAAATCAAATGTTTTTCTGTGATGGTGATCTTCTTGTGGTTGTGGTAAGTGTAGGTTGTGGTGGACTGATGTCCCAACCATTCTTCTGTCAGTTCTGCATCTATTAATGGATATGCTTGTGTGTGTGTGTTTGTGGGGTGTAGGAGAAAGGGAAACTTGTTTGTTGATGATGAAAGGGATTTTATTTTTAAATTGATGGTTATTTTCTATTTTATTTGATTTTATCTTGGGAAGGAGGGAATCTAATCTGTGAGATTTAGAGGAAGTTTCAGCCAAAGAAAGTATGTATGAGGATGTAGATAAATAGATAATGGATAGGATAATAATGCCTTTTGAAAGTGGGTTCCACATGAAATAGAGCTCCATGTTTTTTTGTAAGGTGTTAGGTAATTAAATATGGTTATTTTTTCAGTCCTTGTTGGAAATATAGTATTATAGTTTTATGAGTAAATTCTCATTTTGGATTCCTGTCCTTTATAAAGTTATTCCAAAAATTTACCAAGTTAGTTTTTTACTAGTATAATAATCATTTTTTTTTACTTAAACGCGTGTCGTGCGTTACGGTGACCGAGATGGCAAAGCTTCGATTTTACAACTTAGCAACACATGTTGATAAAAAAAATTGTCTAAAGTGTTAACAGCATGTTGGGTCAAATGATAAAACAAAATGTTTACATGTGTATCACATTCAAAGTGATATACAAGTGTATATTGTGCGGTTTATTTTGAATCTATTTACCTAATAACTTCTAATTTTGAAGGTCCCCTTTTGAAGGTTGACAGACGGCGGGTGCGCCACCATGTTTCCCACGTGACCAAAACTGATTCTACTACTTATTCCTCAAACTTTCATATAACGTCATTTTTAATCTTTTCAACTTAACAATAATATATTTATAACTTTAACTTATTATATATAGTGTATATTACTTTAAAGCAATCTAACTCGGCTTCTTGCTCTAGATGAGAGAACATTCCTTTCCCCTCCACTCGCTGTTTCAATGATTCCTCCCACTCCCAACTCTCTAAATGAGAAAATTTGAAGGCGGCTTAATTCACTTGAAATTGATATATGCATATTTTTATAATTTGGATTCGCTATGATTCTTTAATCTACGAAACTTGTTACCAATAAGAGAGTATGAATTTGGATATTAGTATTTAATTAGACATATATATTGGTAGGAGCAAGCCCCTCCTAATTTTGATTTCTCCTCACAAGAATAACTCAGGCTCAATAACATTGAAAAAAATTATAGGTCTGTTTGGTATGGGATAATAGAATGAACGAGGGAATGGAATGAATGAAGGAAATGAATGGACAAAGGAATGAAATATATCATTCCATTCCATTCTCCTGTTTGGTTACCGTATAAAAATAAAATAAATCAATACTTATGGGCCGGGTCTTGGCTCAGACCATGAAATTGCTCCTGGTTCGATACATGGGTTAATACATGAGTCAAGTCATGGATCGACACATGGGTCGGGTCATGGTTCGAGTCACGGTTCGAGAAATGGGTTAGGACATTGGTCGGTTCATGGGTCGGGTCATGAGTCAGTTTACGGATCTGGTCATAAGTCGGTTGTGACATTGGTCGGTTCATGGGTCGGGTCATGACTCAGTTCACGGATCTGGTCATAAGTCGGTTAGCACATTGGTCGGTTTATGGGTCGGGTCATGATATGAGACATGGGTCAAGTCATGAGCCGAATCATTGTTTGGGTCATGGTTTAGGGCGTGGATCGACATGGGTCGAGTCACGAGTCGGTAGATGGCTCGGGTCGTGAGTCGGTTCATGGGTTGGGTCATGGTTCGAACCATGAGTCAGGACATGATCGGTTCATGGGGTCTTGGGTCGGTTCAAGGTTTAGGGCATGAGTCGATTCATGGTTCTTGTCATGACTTAAAAAAATATTTCCTTCCTTGAAGGAATGAAAAAAAAACAATAGTAATGGATGGAATGAAAATGAGTCATTTTTCATTCTTTGGTAATGGTCAATCCCATTCTATTGACTAACCAAACATACTTATTTTCATTCATCCGTAATGGTTTATTCCATTCCACCTCTCATTCCCACATACCAAATACTACCATATGTGTTTTATGTTAAGCCCCTCCTACTTTTCTTTCAAATAATTTTGGGTCTCCTAGACTCCTAGTGGTGTAGTTTAAATGTTTAAATTCCGCCACTAGTCAAGGGAGGACCGATTACGGCAAACATTATGTCTATCCAAGAAGATAAAGATGTCGCTTCTGTTAAGATCCATGCTCCAATTCTCCAAAAACCTCTTTTTTTTAAGTGGACAATATACAGTATACATTATAGTAATCAAATCAAATATAAAATGTAATGCAACCGGAGCAACAACCATAAACGAAAAGTGGTGAGTAATTATACGAAAATATATAACAGAACAATCAAAATTTTGGTAGTAAATACACATTAAAGGAACAAACTTTATAGGCTGTAGTAAATTACAGATACAGAAACAAAAAAAGAAAACATATAGAACCATACTCATAATAAACTCACTTCAGGCACTGATCAAAAACCTCACAACCCATGTGCTAATAGACGCCGATGCAACCGAAAGTTATCAAAAAAACGACTTTAAGTTAGCCTCCATCTGCATCAGTGTCTCTATTCTTGTCTGTAACAAACTCAAAACATCCAATCAATAACTTATCATTTCAAGACACTATTTCTACGCGAAGGACGCACAGGCTTTTTCGAGTAACAAGAGTTCCACTCTCCTCCATCTTGAGAGTAATAGTCCATTGGATAATCAACAACATCCTCCTCCTCTAACCCCTTCAAACCATTCTCATTATTCCCACAACAACTCTCCCTCTTTCCACAACAATTCGCACCTTCATTGCATTTATCATCATCTTTAACCACTGGTTTCTTCTCCCACCAACCTTGAAGATCACCAAGAGCAATCTCCGCCTCAAATGGAGTCAACAACGGCTTAACAAACGCGTCTCCCCAATCAATCGATAACCTAGGGCAAGCAATCTGAATCCAAGCATCAACCGAATCACCAAACAAAGCAATCCTAGCAGGCGATAACTCAGACATCAATACAATCGTCCACGATAAACCTTTTTCACGCATCTTCTTCTCCAATCTATCAAGTATCCTAGGGTTCCCTTGTCTCCCCAATGTACCTAACACAATCCCCCAATTCTGTGCATCTTTCGCTTTCAAAATAGCATTCTTTCTACACTCTTTCATCCCTATATGATCATACTCTTCTAAAAACAATGATCCCATATAAGGATCGTATCGAAACGCCTTAATTCTAGGGTTCGCAATCATAAAAGCTTCCAAATGAAACCTACCATCAGCTACAAAAATCAAAACCACATCACTTACATTATCAAACTGACTAATTGATAAACTAGGTGCGGTACATCCAAGCACTTCACCAGCCGATAACGGCTTCGATTGCGGAACCAAAACCCTAAACCCTAACTTTTCTAACTCAGGCTTCGCAGCTCGAATCGCCGTTGCAAACTGTATCGTACCAGCGAGAACAATCTGTAAGGAAGAGATTGAACCAATTGACGAAGCATCAAAGTTGAGCTTCACTGTATCGATTAAGCGATTGACATCGATTTTAATATCGACGAAAACGTAAAGGCAAGGGATGACGGTGTTATCTACGGGAACAAGGCAGCTGTGACCGTAGTGGATGAGTAGATCGGCGTCGAGAGCTGCGGCGGAGAGGTCGTCGACGCAACAAGCGCCGTAAGTGACGTCACCTAGGATGAAGCATCGTTCGACGTCGGTGAAGGTGGTGATGATATCGGCGATTGGTAGTGAGTACATGAGGAGACCTTCGGGGAACTGAAGAGCGACGCGTTTAGCGGCGGTGGAGCGGATGCGGAAGATGGATTTGTGGATTTCGAAGTTGTAGTTTGATGGGAGGAGGGAAATGGCGGAGTTGAGGGAGGGGTTGTTGGTGATTGAGTCAGGGATTTGGTTTTTGATGAAACGTTTTGGTTGACGGGACGGTGGTGGTGATTGGTCAGTGGTGGTGGTGGTGGGAGGTGGTGGGAGGAGTTGCAGCTCTGTTTCCATTACGGTGATATGATGAGCAGAGCAGATCAAACTCTGTTTCACTTAAATCACAAAGCCTATACTGTTTGTGGGTCGTATAGTAAGTAAGTAAGTAATAAAGCAATAAGGCCCAATTACTTAACAGCGGAGGCAGAGTGGGTGCACTCGAGAGTCGAGTCAAACTCTGTCTCACCGCAGTGTTTTTAAACCGGCCGATCCGACCGGTCGGACCACGGTCGAACCGCTTTTCTTAATAATCCCGGTTTGATTAGACACGGTTTGATTGATGTTTCTGAACCGCTTCGAACTGTACGAACCGGTCCGGTCGGACCGGAACCGGACCGCTATTGAACCAGGTCAGTCAGAAAATATATATTTTTATGTTTTGATTTTCATGAATTTTATGTTTACATCTATTTATATTTGTGTTTTTGTAATGAAAGTCAATATGTTGGTTTTTTAAGTGATGAAAATGATGAACTCGTATTATTTTGGCGTTAAAACTTGTTTAAGTTATGATTTCTTGGTGATTCTTAGTGTTAGAACTTGTTTGGATTATTACTTATATGATATAACTTAATATTATTGAACTTATATTGTGTCTAAATTGGAAATCTTATGGTATTTCTTTGATAAATATACAATTATCATACCCCGGTCCAACCCCGGTCTGACCGCGGTCCGACCGGTCCAACCATTAAAATTAAAATAACGGTTCAGTGTCCGGTCCGGTTTTCAAAACATTGCTCACCCCTGCCCTTATTTACTTATTTGGTCTTCATTGTTGTTCCTCCCGTCCGATTTAACCGTTTGGAGTGGGACCCCATTTCCAACCGTTAGTTTAATTTATTAATTTTTTTAAATACGAACACGGCAACACGTATTTATTATTTTTATTATGGTTTCTTTACGATCAAACCTCAAACAACATCACACTTACTGACTTACATTCTAATGTTGAATGATTTCACCTAGTCACCAAACACGATCACAGTTTGGTTGAAAATAGCACGATCACAACCATTTTTTCACTCTTAACAACTAGAATTACATTGTAGAGGTGTTTGAACAACAACCTTAATCAAGGAAGCAAATTATGAAGTGGACAACTAGTATTTGTACTATGCAAATGTGTCCCAGTACTCACATGGATGTGTGTAGTTTGATACTAACATTCCATCACCATCATGCACATTATGCTTATTTCACGTTGATGCAACAGTCTAATGGAATAAGTCCTTTCACAAACAACTCCTTTCACAAACAACTGGAACCTAAGCCACGTTTGAAAAATTACTTGGATCAAATTCAAACTTTAGACCATGCTTAAAACTTTAACAAGCTCAAAACATCTTTCAGGGTATGTCTCATCTATAGTAGATAGCATACATAGTATGTGATATATTATCCTTATAATAAAAGTTAGAAAATAAAGCAATATCTAATTCCTCATTGAAAATTTCAAAGGATTTGGGTCTACAAATGGTTCACAACTATTCTTTGTGCTTGCAGTCAGCATCAAAACAAAGACAAAAATCGAATAGGTATCTTACACAGTTAACCCACCACACAATTACATCATTAACGACACAGTAATAAACCATCCTCAGGGGTATTACAAAACAAGAAACAATATTGTGGAAATACAAAACTTAAGATGCTACTAAATCAGGTGTTTCTGCCTCAACAGATACCAAAGCAGTGTGTACTTTCCCGACCCAGTTGTCCAACCGATCACGCAAAGATTTGATTTGACTTATTCCCAAAACTCGAGGTTGCACCCACGACACGTAAACCGTTCCTTCAACTTGATCAATTATACCCTCGATAAGATGCACCTGCAATATTAATAATAAATAAATACCAATCTTATGATGTTTCCAACAATTTACATGTGGCCTGACCAATTTGTAAGTAGGGTGTAAAAGGCCTTGCTAAGACAGCTGGGTTTAACTGCAGAGAGCTTGAGTTCGAACTTCAAATCATAAGTATTTCTAACTTCAAGCCGAGCTCATATCATTTAGTATCAATTAATATAGTTTCTACTTTATATATATAATTCTAACTTTTTAGAATAACATAATATAAATATAAAACTTATTATGTAATTGTTATATTATAAAAAAATATTACATTTATTATTATATTATTTATATATATACATAATAGACTTGTTAAGGCTCACTAGCCTAATAAAGTGTGGTATAAAAGTTCTGACTCGAGCTTTTAGCAAGCCGATTTCAAGTAGCTCACGAGTGGGTAGACTCATTGAAATTTTTAACTTTTATTTGTAGCCATTTTTATGTTGGAAACGGTTAATGTTCCTAGATTAAGGAAACAGACTTACTGATAAACTCTTCATGAGAAGATATTCAACATCTTCAACGGTAAGTTTTGTCCGCTCTGCAATGATGCTCAATGGGATTGTTCTATCTTCTGATGGCCGACTGCAAGCACATAAACATATTAAAAACTCCTCTAGTTAAAAAAAATGTAAACATTTGAAGAAAAACAAAGTAGAAACCTGAAGATGATTTCCATCAAGCAGAGAATGTTAATCTTTTCTAGAAGCTTCCTCTGATTCTCCACCAAAGCAGGCTGGGCATTGAGTGAAGCTGAATGAACACGACATAACTCTTGATAGCGAACAAGATCTCCTGCGTTGAATGCTTCAAGAATATAATAAAGCCATTCAACCTTTGTCCCAAGTAGACTTTTAATCTGCATGTTCAAATTGGCGTAAATATTTTTTGAGCAAGAAAAAAAACTTTCTTTCCATCATGAGATTAAAAATAGAATTTCCTTAAAAACTCGAGGTGTGGTTTTTTTATACACGTGTATGTGTGATTAAATGGGTATCGGTGCATGTGTCTGTCTACACACAAATATTGAAATATACATATACGTGTGTGTACAAACAAATAAGAATTTTCTCCTTGAGGCTTAGAAGCTGCAACGAGGGTTTACATCCTAAATTCCTAGTCATGTATAGAAACCATTTTCCGATCCTAAATTCCTAATCACATATGGAAACCATTTTCTGCCTTATTAACACCTTCAATATCAAATATGTGAACTTTTTGGATAGCATACATATGAACTTTATCATAGGTTAGTATTATCAATCATTAATGTAAAGTTGTAAACAAATCTGATTTGAAGAAAATCATGTCAAAAGGTAATGAGAAACATAAGATATACTCACAATTGGGTGTGCAAGTAGTTCTCCAAAGTTGTAAATGTTATCTCCCAGTAAAGCAGATAAAGATAGATCAAATGCAAGATCCTGAGACACAAACATAAACCAGTGAAATAGAAAATTAAGAATCAAATCTTCACAACGGATGAACACAAACACTAAGTGATCCATTTGATTTATAAAAAATTTAAACGACAAATTTCCCAGGACATACCAGCTTAAATGAATCTGAGAGAGACTCTACCGAAGTGTAGGCCAAATAAAGTAGAGAACTCTTGTAGAACTCAGCAAACTCTTGGCGAGCTTTATGGTACTGAGATGATACCCAATAGTAATTAGCATATACAGATGGATCGATGTCAGTCATGTTATCAAGTGTACTCTTTCCATCTTCCAAAAGATTCTTGCATTCCTTCTGATCTCCTTTTTCAAGATTAAAAAGGGCTATTTGCATCTTAATATAAAGGATTGACTCCTCTATGCGCGTCTCTTTTGTAGCTCTGAGCTTCTCAATCACTCCTTCAAGATGGCTGATGGCAGCTTCTTTCTCTGCATACTGGCGAGACACTATAACAGCAAAATGTGCAAGCTTGAGAAGATTGATCTTAGTCTCAAAGTCAGTGATGAAATTATGATATAGTTGTATGAGGGCATCGCCAGCCTGAAATACAAAAAAGGAAAGGGTTCATGAGCATAACTGTGAAATTAAAAAAATTGTATTTGTAGTTTTGAACAGCTACCAACAGTTAACCTGATGACCAGGTTTAGTTGGACGAAACTAGAAAGATACTCAAACTTCAAAGTTCAATGTTTATCCTTAATGTTCTAATGACTTCCAGAGGAACTCTTTAATTGATAACCCTATTCCAGCTTGCTCAACTCAACACACTACAAATGACCTTAATCGGTATTTAGCTTGTTCATTTTGCTACTTGAAATACAAATGTGTTAAACTCAAGCAATACTATATGTGTGTTTGTGTGTATAAACTAGGGAAAGTGAATAAGAGACGGTCAAGACATCATAGTTTTTGTTAAAACAAATCGAAGCAACTTAGTCCTAACTAAATGTCTTCAAATTACATTCATAGTTTCACTTCAGCATAAACCACGCTGCGTTCCAAATCATATACACTCTTCAAAATCAAGCAGAACTGGTATATATGCATCTCCTATAATTTTGCCACCAGGACCACCACTCCCCAATGCAAAAACATCAGGCTTCAAGCATGCATCCAACCCCACTTCACTTTCTTGCGTCTTTTCTTTGTTTCATATTTTGTGGCAAATTTTCATTCGTGAAGGAGGCTATTAAGAAATGATAATTCAAGTGCAATGAAAATTTCAGGTTATAAAGTGTCTACTCTGCAAAGCAAGATATCAATTATATCTATTGCAATCAGCCACAAGTGAATTAAACAAGTTAGTTTGCAGATTTTAGGTTAATTGTTTAAAACATATAGTTTAGATGTAATTTAATCAAATTACTCGTTTTGACATGTTTTGAATCTAAACTTAGATGCGTGGCAACCTCATCTTCACTTTTCCCATACATAATATCTAGAGTATTCCCATTTTAAGCAACGCGTAGAAGCTTTATACGTAAGATTGCTACAAATCCTAAGCTACATAGAAGAGATCATATCACATAAATTATTCTACACCTTTGATCCCAAAATGATGGAGCCTTTCTTACTATGTTAAGAGAGCAAATTGATTTTAGTACAAATATAAGTCTAGCACTATCCTAACAGATATATTTCTCAAACTTACAATATAGGTCTTGCAGTTTATTATGTTACTATGTTAGAAATACAAAAAAAGGAAAGAAAACATTAAATATTAGCATTTAGAAATCAAGCATTCATATCCTTCATTGCAGCATAGAGTTAAATTAAGCATTCATCTGTTACTCTGTTAGTAGTACATGTCCTAAGTAAGATCTCGTTTATCAATTTTACATGTAACACTCGCAAAAATCATAGCAGTTGCATCGCCAAAATGTTAGAATATAAAACATAAAACACATTCAAAGTCGAGTGGACGTATAACACAGCAATGGCCGTAAACTTACAGATATCAACACGAAAAACTAATTCAGATCTCCATCCTAGTTTTTCATCAGTAAAGTAAAGTTCTCCGAAACAGAAAAAAACAAAATCAAAATTAAACTCCATTTAACAATGAGAGGAAGATGAATATGTAGAAATGGACCTGGAAAACAGCGAGTGCGACGAATTGTTCAAGCTTTAGCGTGAGTTGGTGCCATAGTTTCCTTTGGTAGAGATCTGCAAGCGTATTGTACCAATTGGAGAGCTCCGGGTGAGTAGTACGAAGAGAGTCTAGGTACTGAAGAGCTGCCATCGCCGACGATGATGATGATGATGGTGGCCGGAGGGAAGGAAGATTTGTATGTGTGTATAAGCAATCCCTTGTTTGATTGATTTCGCCTCAGTTTTCTTTACCCCCAAGAAACCAAATATCGATTTAGAATGAATCCAATCCAAACCAAACTGTTTAAATATTTGGTTTATACCCGACCCGGTTACTGTTAATGGATGCTCAACCTTTTTCCTTTTTTTATTGGATTTTAATACTCACAACTATGTGTTATTAGCGTTGTTATTCCCAACTGAAATCATTACTCTTAACCTAACTATGGGGTATTAGCCGATGTCACTCCCGTCGTTAAAAAACACTAACTCCGTTAGTGTTTAGGTCAAAAGTGTCACTTTGCAAATTTAATCGAAAATTTTTATGTTTGTTTAATATATACATATATATATTTCACCACTACCACCCACCACCCTCACCACCACCAACTCCGGTCACCACCAGCTCCGGCGACTCCAATCACCACCACCATGACCGGAGTCGCCGTAATTTCACCGGAGCTGGTGGTGGTGACCGGAGTTGGTGGTGGTGATGGTAGTGGGTGGTAGTGGTAATATATATATATATATATAGGGTAGGGTTCAAGAGAGAACTCATTTTAAGTTGAGAACTAGAGAACTACTAAAAATACAATGGATGGAATTTTAAAGAGGAGGGGTAAAATTGGAACTTTAAATATATAAATCTTTAAACATTTCTATCTTTTGCATACGTTAATATTATTTTAAAAAAATTGCACCATTAGATCAAGAATTTCATTATCTTTCATTTGAGTATAAATAACGTCATAAAAAATATTTTTTTTCTCGTTTTTTTAAATTTCATACTACATATATGTAGTATTGCGATATTGTATTTGATTATATTTTTCTTTAAACGTTACTAACATTTCCATACGTTATTTACATTGAACAATTTTAAAAATCACATTTTGGTTTTTTTGATACTACATATATGTAGTATCAATGTACTTGATGCATTTATTAAGTGGCCAAATGACTCAAGAGTCTAATAATTATTTAAAGTGTACATATGATCTCAAATAACCAATAACAAAGTTCATTAGATTTCATATTAAAAAACTTATGGCAAATGAAAACAAAACCAATACTTATACTATGTCTAAACATAAAGATAATAATAAACTAATAAACCAATGATAAATATCATAAAAAAGTAAAAAAAAACTTGAAATTCAAACTATAAGATAACAATGCATCAATATTGCATATACTGCATATACGTAGTACTTTGATACTACATATATGTAGTATACGATACTGCATATATGCAATACTATAAAATTTAAAAGGGGATAGTGAATATGGTGATGTTATGAACCTAAGTTACACGTAAAACCATTAAAATTACGTAGCTTTGATAAATTAACTTAAATTTTTTTATTAGAAAACTTAACTCATTGATCTTTATTCAATGTTAATGGACGATTCAGTCTTCTCCTCTTAGATCTTACTCAATAATCGTCATTCATTTTAGTAAAATATTATCCGCCCTTTAAAAATCGATCGTAACTCAATTTGGCTTCACAATTCCAACTAACAGATTAATATAATATGACTCATACAATTGGTATTATGATATGCGCATGCTGCACATATTCATACCACATCACATAACGTGAACCAAGTTATTACTAGCAATGTCAATACGATCATATGAGAAAATCCAAATTTGGAATTGAGGCATGATGATGTTGTTTTTTTGTGATAACGTTATCGAAATCAATGCCCTTGAGCTTTTAATATTTTATCAAAGTATGTAGTTTTGATGGTTTCTTGGGTAATTTAGGTTCATAACAACATCGTATTCATTTCCCCAATTTAAAAACATACGGTATCGTATATTACATATATGAAGTATTGAAATTTAAAAAACGAGAAAATTTTATTTTTTTATAACGTTATTTATACTCAAATGAAAGATACTGAAATTCTTGATCTAATGGTGCGAAAAAAATTTTAAAAACTTAACGTATGCAAAAGATAGAAATGTTTAAAGATTTATATATTCAAAGTTCCAAATTTGCCCCTCCACTTTAAAATTCCATCCCTTGTCTTTTAGGAGTTCTCTAGTTCTCAACTTAATATGGAGTTCTCTCTTGATCCCTCTCCTATATATATATATATATATATATATATATATATATATATATATATATATATATATAGGGATCCATTCAAATGAGAACACTTTTAACTTGAGGACAACTTAGGAACAGCTTTAACTGTTGTATTTATTATAATAAAAATTGATCAAAATGCTTATAATTAAACTAATTTTAACATCTATTTAAAAAATATATGATTTGTGAAGTCGTTTGTTAAAATGCATATATGCACCTAAATCACTTGTACACAAACACATATTGTGGGTGCATATATGCATTCTAACAAACGACATCACGAATCATATTTTTTTTAAATAGATGTTAAAATTAGTTGAATTATAAGCATTTTGGTCAATTTATATTACAAAAAATTCAACAGTTTGACTCCATATATGATTCGTTAAAGTTGTACTTTTTGTACTCAAGTTAAGAGGTGTTCTCATTTGAGTGTGCCTCTATATATATATATATTAAACAAATATAAATTTTCCCCTGAAATTTACAAAGTGACACTTTTGACCCAAATACTAACAGAATTAGTGTTTTATAACGCCGGGAGTGGCAGCGGCCAATTCCCACATAGTTGGCAGTGACAACGACCAATAGTTAGGAGTATTAAAATCCAATAACCTATTTTTTTAATTGTTAATGTGGGACTAGCCCTCTTGATAGAGGCATCCCTCTTAGGTTAGAGGTCTTGGGTTCAAATTCAGACATGAGTGTGATCTGGTGTAATTTAATAGTTTAGTAGGATATGTAATATGTTTGTCTTTCAAAAAAAATTGGAGTTTTATTAGAGCATTCACAGTGGAATTGTTATAATTATGTGAGTGGGTTTGATAAAATTTTATGGAATGGTTTTGAGTGGTTGTGAGTGATGGAGAAAGAAAATATATGGATGGAGGAGAGAGAAACGGTAAATTTAAGGAAATATATATGAGTAGAAGAGAGAGAAACGGTAAAATGTAATGATTAATGTATAAAAAGTATTATTTAATTGAAAGGAAATAAGAAATGTAGTGCAAATGTAGTGTTTTTTAGTGTAATTTTAAAGATAATGAAAAAGATCCAGCTGTGAATGCTCTAAGGTTGAATCCTTATGATTATATTTTCAATCAGAAATGATCATGAATAATAACTTCATCCAAATTTTCGTTAAATCTCTTTCACGTGCAGAATAAAAATGTCATTTCCCCAACTCTTTTTTACATGTGACTAAATAAAAATGTTAACATGCATGTTGACCTAGATAAAGAGTGAAATGACATATTTACCCCTCAGGTGCGGTGCACGTGAGGAGATTTAATGGAAAGTTGGATGGAATTAGTGTTTGTGACCACTTCTGTTAGAAATAAAAACCACAAGGATTGAAACTGTTAAGGTGAGACTTGTAACATCACACGTCGGATGGGAAAGAGAACAAAGGACCCTTATAAGGGGGCAAAAACTTTCCCTATCATGATCAAGATGTGTTTTAAAACCGTGAGGGGCGGCGAATGAGGGTGTGTCAGCCACCAAAGCGGACAATACATTGGTGCAGTTACACCGTGTTGTTACAGATGGTATCAAAACTAGGGATCAGACTAAAATGTAACATCCCACATGGGTTGGAAAGGTAAACAAAGTCTACCATATAGGGTCAAATCTTTCTTACCATGACGCGTTTTAAAACCGTGAGGGACAACATCTAAGGACGTGTTGGTTGTCAAAACGGACAATATCATGATGCGGTTACGTAGGGTTGTTATCTATAATACAAAGGCAAGATGAAAGGCTTGCCCCTAAGTAGTAACGGACACCTCATGTTGGTAGAAAATATTACTCTCTCACAATATGTTATGATGAAGTTTGAACCTTCATATATAGAGGGGTCAATACAAACACTTTGTTAGACATATTTCAAGTATTAGTCTAGGGTTACTATTTGTGCAATCTAGAGGGGCCTAGATGTATTTTATATTATTATATATTCTCATGTACAATCCTTATTATTCATCTAATACAATTCACAATTACAACTCTATGGTTTAACTTGGTATCAGAGCCAAGCAAACCCTAACCCTAAAAATCTTCCGCCGTCCATAAACCCTAAACCTAAAAATATTTTTCAGCCGTCACCATCCTCCACCACCACCACAACTTCCGCCGCCACCACCATAACCATACCCTTAGCCATGGCACTTCTTGCTGCCTTCACAACTCAAGAGAAAACATCCCACAATTCACACAAGTTTGCCTTCACCTTAAACCCAAACAATCACTGCCATTGGAAAACTATGATCACACCGTTCCTTGTTACCAACAATATGTTTGGTTACATAGATGGATCAATACCTTGTCCATCTCCTACCATTGAAGGAGCCCCTAGCACACCTGCTACCGACAAGGAGCCGCCAACTCTCACCACTCGACCTAACCCTAATTTTACTGCATGGGTAAGTAATGATGCCCATGTACGCATGATCTTGATATCCACCATATCTGAAGCATCCTATGATTACATCCAAGGTAACACAGCACGAGAACTTTGGTTGACACTTGAACGTGCATATGCCCCTCATACAAGTTCACGTGAATTCACTCTCAAAACACAACTTTTGAAGATTGAGATGAAAGGTGATGAAACACCATCTGCTTATCTTACAAGGGCTCAAGGGTATGCCACCGCCCTATCCAACATTGGGGAACCGGTCAAAGATAAAGATTCTTCTTGTTGGCTAAACCCTTTTGCAACCAATCTTGCTTTGTAGCGATTTAAGTCACCATTTTTGTCATGTTTTAACCTGTAAAGCCACTTACAATCAACAACATTAGTGTTAGAGACAGGTGGAACAAGAGACCATGTACCATTCTTTACAAGCGCATGATATTCTTCAGCCATGGCTTGACGCCATTCTGGATATTTGTTAGCAATGGCAAAGGATGTGGGTGTGGTGGTGGGAGGTGATGTGGTGGTATGAAAAGCGGATGGATCAAAAGGGACACGAGGTTTTGGATGTTGGCGAAGATTGGAAGGTCTAGGTCTTGTTGGTGGAGGTGGAGGAGGTGGTGGGGGTGGGGGGCACGGTGGTGGAGTAGGAGAGTTATTTGGTGTGTTCTGTTGGACTGGCGTTTTGGGCGGCGTTTGGCAGGGAGGATCGGGCGTTGTGGACGCTGGTGGGGTAGTGGGTGGCGTTTGGGTGGGCGTTTGGCAGGGGGTTTTGGGCGTTTTGGACGCTGGTGGGGTAGTGGGTGGCGTTTGAGTGGGCGTTTTGGACGTTGGTGGGTTAGAGGGTGGCGTTTGGCAGGGGGTGTTGGGCGTTTGAGACGCCAGGGGTGTTTCAGGAGAGGGGATTGGGGGGTCGGGTACAAATGAGGTGTATGAAGGTGGAGGTGGGCTGGGTGTTTGAGGTGTTGGTTGTGGTTGAAATGGGAAGTGATTTTCATTGAAACGCGCATGTCGTGCAATGTAAAGGCGATCGGTTGTGGGATCAAGACAACGGTATCCATGATGATCGGGACTGTATCCAAGGAAGATACATGGGGTAGAGCGGAGATCCATTTTGTGTGGATTGTATGGACGAAGGTGGGGAAAACATTGACAACCAAAGACTTTAAGAAATGAGAGATCCGGGTGTCGTTTGTGAATGATTTCATATGGAGATTGGTTGGAGTTGGAACGAGCGGGCATGCGGTTTATTAGGTAAACCGCGGTGTCGAAAGCAAAGTGCCAAAACCTCGGTGGGGCTGAGGATTGGGCGAGTATAGTAAGACCTGTTTCGACAACATGACGATGACGTCTTTCGACAATACCATTTTGTTCGCTTGTGTGTGGACACGAGCGACGATGTGTGATACCGAGACTCTTAAAGAAGGTTGAGAGATTGCGAAATTCTCCACCCCAATCTGTTTGAACCGTTTTGAGTTTGGTGTTAAATTTTCGCTCAACCATTGACAAAAATTGTTTAAATGTGTTGTAAACATCAGATTTTTGCTTTAGGTGAAAGATCCACATGTAACGTGAGTAATGGTCAACACACAACATAAAGTAACTATGACCATCAAATGATAAAGTGGGTGCGGGACCCCAAACATCACAAAATATTAAATCCAAAACATTTGAACTACGAAAAGATGAATTGTTCAAAGAAAGTTTTGTAGACTTTCCCATATGACAAGAATTGCAAAAAGAACTTGACAAATTATTTGAAACTGGAAGATGATAATTTGATAACATGGATTGTAGAAGACGATGATGTGGGTGACCCAGTCTTTGATGCCAAATAGTCGACGAAGCACGTATGGCAGAAAAGGCTGTCTTATTGATGGAGTGTAGCTGTGGAAGGTTGATAGTGTAGAGTCCATTGTTACTTGGGCCCGTGAGGAGGGTAGTGTGTGTAGATATGTCCTTCACAAGAAAGAAATAAGGGTGAAATTCAAAGAAAACATGGTTGTCAAGACAAAATTTTTGGACTGAAAGTAAATTCTTTTTGATTTGTGGGACATGTAGGATGTTAGCTAAGGAAAAGGTTTTGTGTGGTGAGTGAATGTGTGAAGAACCAATATGGAGAATGGGTAAACCCTTACCATTGCCAACATGAAGAGCGTCATCACCATTGTATGCTTCAGAAGTACCTAAGCTTGCAAGGTCCGGTGTAACATGGCTATTGGCACCTGTATCCGGGAACCAAGTTGAGGACGAGGAGGATCTGTGATCGGCAAAGTTAGCCGATGGCTTTGCACGAACGGTGGATGGATCCCGATTTGGGCAATGAGATGGGATGTGGCCAATACCACATCTTTGATACCAATTAGTTAAAAGCGTTTTGTTTTACTTAATATATAATTCGGAGGTTATAACATGCTAAAATCATGTTTAACAAATGTTTCTATCTATCGAAACTGATATGACAAATTGACAACTAATCATTTTAAATTGATAGCATTAGACTATGTGTAATGGTTAATGCTCTTTGAGGGCGTTTTTCGCCATGTGGACAATGACTAGGCAATGGGCATTATACCAAAAAGTGGTGTAATGGTTAATGCCCCTATAATACCCCATAATCATTAAATAATTATTAATCAATTTAACAAATCAAAGCAATCATTGGACAACACACTTGGGCACCAGCGTTATGTTAAACACGCCCATAACGCCCTCATAACGCCCCCGCGTAGTGGTGTGCGGGGCGTTATGGGGTATTATATGCTTGGCTTCACGCCCATTACGGGCAGTCTTATGTTGTATTATTATAAGTTATTTAACTATCACCTCTATAAACATGATATACGTATAACGGTACATAAGCTCAAGAGCATGAGGTTGATGTGGCAGCGATCTCATGTCATTAGAATGGTGGGAGACTGGGAGTGAGTGGCGAGGTGTGTGATTAGCTCGTGAGGAGGAGGGAGCACACCGCTTCTTGTGAAACGAAGTCCACAAACGTGATGCGGTCTTTGTGGACGGGCTTGTTTGTTACCTTTGGTATTGCACGGTTTGGGGTGGGGGGACATTACCGTTGGGTTGAGTTTTAAATATTAAAAAAAATCTTTTATTAATGTAAATGTAAAAAAAACACATTTATAAACCACAATTAACATTTCTTACTCTTAAGAGGCGAAAAATTCATGTTTAACATATATGTCACGATAGAAAAAGATGAGTATGTCAGTTTCCCTTCTAAAAGGTCAAAGGAGGACCACTTCCCTCCAAGAGGTGAAAAAATATGAGAACATATGAAATTTTTAATTGTAACATAGCCTTATCTAATTAGCTCATACCCTGTCATATATCCTACCTCGAAGGGGATCAACGAAAGTACTAGAGACTCATGTGGTAATGAGGTTGGTCTAAAAAATGTGTTCCAGTTAATCTTATTAAAAAACTAAATAACTAGTCTTATTTATGTTTCTTTCTTAGAAGGTTCAGACACGTTTTGACTAACGATGGGCTTTTTGTACCAAATACCGATACCGTCTCGGTATCAGCCGAACACAATCGATACTCGTATCTTTTTTTTTTAAGTTTTTGGTATCGGTACTTTCGGTTTCTAACAATTTCAAATGATACCAACACTATCCTTTTTTCAAGTTTTTGGTATCTGATACTTTCGGTTTCAATAATTGCAAATGATACAAGCACCGACAAAAAACCGACAAAATCCCAGTGCAGTACTAGGTACCTTCTTTCACATTGTTTTTTATACAATAATACCGGTCCTACCGATAACATCCCAGTTTTGACATTTCCGAAGTCTAAAGACATGTTTATGGTCCCCTACCAACTTCCATGCCCACATAAAACATGTGGAAGTTTTGCCAACTACTTTTCTACTATCCACGATACATGTCATTTCATGTCTTTAGCTCGTGAGGATGAATTAGACTAGTTATCATATTGTAATAGTTATAATCTAAAATCATGTGTAATATCACATTAATGTTCCATTATTAATCCTATCATATCTTATATGTTTTTTTTCACTTTAGAACCTCGAACCAGACCCAAAGATTTTCACGGTTGTGTTTTTCAGGCTTAAACACACATCTGAAAGCATGGCACAAGTGCACAACATATCATTAATATGTATAGATGCTAGTATGAGAAGCTAAAGAACAGCAAAAGATTTTACGTACATGTGATACCTTGCGTTCATCTTTGTGTTCAGTTTCATGGATTTATAAAAATAGAGGCTGTGTCGAAAGATTCGAGGTTGGAAATCATAAATACAGGGAATGCTTTTGGGGTTTGAAGACCAATGACTTAAAATTACATCCCAGACTCTTCAAGGAGTTTAAGAATGTTGTGTTCAGGTGCACTGATTGATGGTAGTATCATCCGATTGGTTCGTGGTCGTGATTTTGTTCTAGGTGTCTCGGGTCCAGGTGGGCCCCCTGCTTCCTCTTGCATTACGGGCAAGTCCCGCCTTTGCACCCCTGCAGATACACGCTCTTTCCATATTCTCCCATCCTTTTACGTAAAACAAGATAGATATCAGCTAACACAATCCAAAAATGTATTACAAAGCCATATGGGTGTAAACATTTCAGCATTAACTAACTAGGGAACAATGTTTTCATAACCAAACGAGTTACCAAACCGACCACCTTACTAGTCCTATGGTCAGACCAGTTTTAAAACCGGCAATGGGATAATGGTAGGAAAAGAGATATAAAAAGATAAAAATTATAATTCCGGTTCCGCTATTTGTAGCCAGTTCCCAGTCCAACAAACTGGTCTGGTTCAAAAACAGTGCTAGGGAGTCACAAATAAACTCTAAACCATAAGTCAATATCGAGTTTCCCTTGACTTTCAATGGTCAAAATGCAGCTAATTCAATTGAAAGATGACCCGATTAACCACTCAAATCAATTGAACCAAATCAAGAGAAACACAAACAACAACTAGTGATCACATTGGTTCTTCATCATCTCTCTAAATTAAGAAAACCAGTTTAAAGGGCACTTACATTGAGTATTGAAGGTTCGGGCAACGGACACTGAATGGGCTGATCAGTGTCAAGAGGCTCAGTAGGATGCTCAACCGGTTTAAACTCGACAGCAACTTCAATTCCATGGTGAGAAGTAGACATAACTCCTGTGACACTTGTCGATTCTGCAGAAACTGTATCAGGGGCAACAACTTCCCTTTCGTCCTTCACAGTATTAAACATACACACAACCAAAAAAAAGTCAACAAATAGATCAATCCCAGGATGATCAAAAACACCATCTCTTTATTCATAAAATCATAACATTAATAACTCGTTGTTCAGTAGTAATAAACTAATAATCAGATTATCAATTCCTAACCCAAAGATTTAATTGTGCACACACCTTGAACACAGATTCAGTTCCAAATTTAAAGTTCAAACATTCAAAGTCAACACCTTCAGAACTCAAATTTGAGATAAAATTTTTAGTTTTTATCCTACATCCAAAATGTTATATTGTTATAACTTTACATAGTTACATGCAAGCTATTAATCTGTGTCTGTGAAAAGAAACATTTCCCATGAATTTTGATTTCAAACATACAGTCATTTGACCATCAGAAGTCAAATATGGTAAAGCTATAGTAAAAACCAAAAGTCAACTAAAAATTTTCTTTAAGGACAACATACACCAACCAAAAAAATTCAAATTAACCATCATCATATAGAACAAAACATGCAGATTAATAATATATTACCATATACCCAATCAAAAGCAAATCCTTTGACGATGAAAAGTCAAACCCCCAAATCCAAAAGTTGAAAACAACTTGGATAGGATGAAATGAGAAAATCGATTAAACGAAGATGAAATTGAATTGGAGAGAGAAGATGGGGTATGGTTGCTTACAAGTGCACTCTGTGATCGACGATGGGCGTTTCTGCTGACGGAAAATCTTGAAAAAAGACCCACCATGATGGTTGACGAATCTTTTGGTTTGATTTAGATTTAGGGACAAGTAAAGAACTGAATTGAATTGAATAGCTGCAAAGGTGATGATGTGGGATGTTGTCAGATCAATTTCTTTCACACGTTGATCGAGATTGAGATTGAGATTGAGAAATGGTAGCAAGCTAGCTTCATTTGGTGGGTTTTGTTGGATTCTATCTGTCATTTTTTTTTCTTTTTTTTTATATTTCTTCGTCACCCTCCTCATCTTTTAAATGGCTGCGATCACATATTGTTTTTAATAATTTTGTGTCAGCTTCTCTAAGTTCACTATTCACCTGCTTATTTGATGAAAATTTTAGATTGAGTAGGCCAAAATGGGTGAAACGCAGCGTTTTAAAAACCGGTTTAAACCGGCCGGTTGAACATGTGATCTTGTATTTTTTGGTACGATATAGGATTGTATTTTTGTAACCGGTATGTATATCATACCATCGAAATGTTTTGGTTGAACCATTAAACCGGTTTTCATTTATCTCATTTTTATAAAAAAAAACCTAGTATTTACAAGAATAGACTTGTTCATCGGTCACCGTTTCTTTGGTACGTGACCAACTTTCGATTAACTTGGGCATCCAATATCGTATTTGTTGGTTTCAGTTTTAACTCGATTAATTTATGAGGTTTTTCACATAAAAATTTCTCAATTGAAGTTATATTTTTCTCCGAACATCGTATTTGAAAGTATTATACATGCTATAAACCAGTTGGTCCGTTTTATTTAAAAAACTTTATTGGGAACTCAAGTAGTTTTGAAATTTTTTTGGGATTATTTTTTATTATGTTTTAATCAGCAACTTTGGATTCTTGTGCAGCGCAAGTCTTGCAATGGCCGGGAATCTCTCGCAAGTAGGAAAGTCACCTAACCATACATCGGACCAGAGAATATCTTCACCATTGCAAACCTTCTCAACTATAATTGTACCTAGATCAATTGACAAATTCGTCAAATCTTTGTTAATAGATAAAATATTTTTCCATGTATATGCGATAGAAGAATGAATTGGGATGGAGTTGAAGCTTCTTGAGTTATGATGAATAGCGCTAATGATCCTGAACCATAAGGATTTCCTTTCGGTTTTTGCTCTCCACCAACATTTGCCTAGCAGGACAAGGTTCGGAGATCTAAGGGAGTCAATTCCAAGACCTTAGTTTTCTTTATACTAATTTGTACTAGAAAAAAATTATTATCAAAGTTGCACTTTTACAATTGAGTAAACTTCGTTTTGCCTCCTTGTGGTTTGCCTCAAATAACAGTTTGCATACAAAGATTTTAAAATTGCGATTTGCCTACTTGAACTTGTCAATTTGTCCCCATTAGCTACAACCCATTAACTCCGTTAAATATTTTGTTAAAATATTTGGGTATTTGGTCTTTTTTATATATATGAAGGGACTAACTGTGTCATTTACTCATTTCATTAAGGTATATTGGTTTGTACGGGTTCCAACTATCATTTTTTTGTTTCTACCGGTCCCAACTATCATTTTTTGGTTTCTACCGCTCCCAACTATCATATTTTTTGTTTCTACCGGTCTCAACTATTGAATTGGCTGATAACGGTCCCAACTTTTATCATTATGGCAACCAACACTCCGCCTTTAAATTTTTATTAACGCCACTAAGATTTTTCTAATTCAAGAGCAATGTTTTAGGCATTTTGATCGAAAGGGATTTACGAGTCGATTGGTGAAAGAAAGTAGGATTTTAAATTTTTAACGATGGAATTACAAAATAGTCCTTTCAATAGGTTAGAATCTAATATAACGGAAGAGTTTAAATATATTTAATTATTAGTTTTTATGTAAAATATCTAAAATACTCTTAATTTTAACATGATTATTTAACGGAGTTAATATGTTGTAGTTAATGGGGACAAATTGACAAGTTCAAGTAGGCAAATTGCAATTTTGAAACCTTTGTATGCAAATTGTTATTTGGAGCAAACCACAAGGAGGCAAATCGAACTTTACTCTTTACGATTTAAACACACGAATCGAAAAGTATACATTTATGTAAATTACACATTTATGCCTATAGAAACATATAACGTAGTTAATTACACACTATTGTGAAAATAATGTCCCTTAAATTATACTATTAAACTAGATATGTGATTGGGCCGCGTGATGTGGCGGTTGAATCTTGTGTATGTGACTTCGGGCATGAGTTGATAAAAAAAAATCATGTCTCACACTTTACAGTTTAAGTCGTAATGTGTCACGTATTAAAAGCCGGGTATATATATATATATATATATATATATATATATATATATCTAAACATGGAGGTCAAAACAATAACTTAGTAAAAACCGAGATTTAAAGGCATAAATATGTCAAAGTGAAGTATGAGGTCAAAGTTGTAAATAGACTAAGCGCGTGGGACGCGACACATTTGTGACTTTGTTACACGTGTTACGTATTTGACATTAACGGTTAATGTCCACATGTGGCTGCTATTGTTACACGCATTACATTTGTGACATTAACGTATGATGCATTAGACATAGAAAAATGTGTATTTAATATAAAGAGAAGTAGTTGAAAAAGAAAAAAACAAAACATGAATAAACTCGAACCAACGTTTCTTGCATTGCTAACATGAGTAGTAACCAACTCTACCAAATCCAAATTATTAAACATTTTACAAACCTTTTGTATTTACATAAAGAGAAGTAGTTGAAAAAGAAAATAACATAACAAATCATACTGACCTTACATTTTAGTATTGTATACAATACAATTAGTGTTATGTGGTCAATAAGGTCGTGATATGAATGATCAATGACTATTTGATCTTTTTCTAAAAAAAATCATAAAATCTTTTTATATTAATTACTAGGTTAATAACTTGTGTATTACATGTGTTAAAAATTTTGTATCCTTATATAATATAGCAAAACATAAAAAGCTTATGTGGTATTTTTTCATAGCTTTTAGCTTATGTGACATTATTTGAGAGTTTATCTCACAATAATGATTTTTTTTATTTAAAACTAGATTAGAACCCGCGTGTTACGCGGATGGAACGATAAAAACATAGAGCATGTACAAAAGAATGGTTTACCACTTACAACCCTACATGCTTGTGATCTTCTCTCACTGTATGAGCTACATGTTCTCTAAGTCTATATTTGATCATATTTCTTTCAAATAATATAGAGCATGTACCAAAACTCTTGCTCATCCAATAAAATTACAGTTCATGCCTTCATGCTCTAAATGTTATGTTTAATACTCATATCCTCATATCACAAAAGATGAATAATGCATGCAGGCCACATATGGATGAACATTAGCTATAAGCCTAAAACCTAATTCACAATTTGAAACGATTAATGTAAAATCAATAACTATAAGCCTACAACTTAATACAAAATCATGACATACTCTCCTGGTATGAACAAAAAGAAATAAAAAAATGCGTAGATACATACAATTATCAAGACCATTAACAATCGTATGTTAAAGCTACAAGACAATAGCTTGATAGGCTACTCACTTGGCAAGGGTTGCAAGAAGTGTGTCTTTCCTACTTCTTGTTTAGTGTAGAAGGTGTATCATGAGGGTCACTAAGAATATGTGTGAGATGTTAAATCCTAAAATCACCAACGCAAAAATAGATGTTCCCTTTTCCCATTTCAATTCCTTATAACCAAAAATCCCCAATTCAAGTACATAAACCTGTATAAATCAAATCGAAGGGAACAGAGAAAAAATCACGCATACCACTGTAGTAGCTCTGCTGCCGGCCTTCTTCGTTACAATCACCCCTTCTAGTTGCCATATCCACCGGAACCACTACAAAAAACGCACATAAATAAATCTAAGCTTCAATCAAAGTGATCGAAACGAAAAAAAAAAACATACTGCCGCCACCAAAGTAACGTCGTCGTCGGCCTTCTCTATTCGCGTCACCCCTTGACTTCGTCGCATCCACCGGAACCAAGGAAGCAAAAAATAACCAATCTCTTGTCAGAAATTAAAATTTATCTAAAATCGTTAGAAGAAAGGAAGCCAAAAATCACCCTTTGGATATCGTTAGGGCCACATTGTTAATGATTTTCGGGTTATAAGGAATTCGCGTGTAAAGGATTGCAAGGTTTAGAATTGGCGGGAAATACTAACTATAACTATCTCCAATGCGATGCGTGACATATGACATCTAAAACCCTCTTTTATTAAAAGATATAGATATGTATATAAAATTTATTATAATAAAATTAATTATATTTTTTGTCCCCTAATATTTTGGAGAATTTTGAAAAATTTAAGAGCATTTATATTTTTTACCCTACAAGGGGTGTTAGTGAGTCGGTTTATATTTGATAGGGTTTAAAAATGTTAACTTATGGATAAAGTTAATAATAACATACAATTAAAGACCTCAGTGTTTTATAAATATACATAACATTTTTATACGATTTTTTTTAAAATAAACTACACCGTAACACTAAGCACTTTATTCTCTTTAATTTGAGTATAATATTGCTATACTAAAAATCTAATTTTTAAAAATAGGTATATTGGTTTTCATTGGTCCCAACTATCACATGTTGTCTTCTACCGGTCCCAACTATTGAATTGGCTGTCAACGGTCCCAACTTTTATCACATTGGTAACCACTGGTCCCGTCGTTAAATTTTTTTAACGTCGTTAAGTTTTTTCCAAATTCAATACCGAAGTTATAAGCCTTTTGATCGGAACGATAATATAAGTCGATTGATGAAAAAGTTACCTTAAAACGGCGCTCCGAACAACGAAATAGTGCTTCAATCGGGTGTTTAAACCTGACGGTGCTTCAATCGGATGTAAAATTTTTATCGTTCAGAGAGCCTTTTCGAGAAAACTTTTACATCAATCGACACGTATTATCCTTCCGATCAAAAGATCTAAAACATCGGTCTTGAATTTGGAAAAAACTTAACGACGTTAAAAAAATTTAACGACGGGACCAGTGGTTACCAAAGTGATAAAAGTTGGGACCGTTGACAGCCAAATTAAAAGTTGGGACCGGTAGAAGACAAAAGGTAATAGTTGGGACCAGTGAAAACCAATATACCTTAAAAATATATTATGTGTTCCGGTTTACCACGGTTTTGTCTCAAAACTGAACGAAACATTCATGAATATCCTTAAAAGCATCACTTGTTATGTTCCCGACCATAATGCGGGCACTAAACTAGTCTTATATATAGTAAAATAAGTTAATGGTAATTTAATGTTACACATTGACATATAATAAATTACACATTTAAAAAATATCTTTGTGATTAACGAATGAATAAATATACAAAGTCCGGTTTATAATTTTATTAAAGAAATACATATGGAAAGTATATGATTAAGAACAACTGATTAATTAGAAGAAATTTTTTAAAAAAATTTTGTCCTGATAAATATAAATTATATAATTTATAGAATACACTTTACTTTACCAATGATATACATGTCCTTTAAACAAAAATTCATAACCTTACAAAACATATAACTTAACATGTATGTCACCTTCAGATGGGTCCACGTCCACTAGTGAAAGTAGGTCAAGCAACGGTCACCACAGGTTATGAAAGGCGCCTGATATTGTGATGGTGAAAATGACTTTCGTTCAATATATATTGTTAAAGTTAGTAGATGACATATCTTGATAATGTCCTATATATTAGTTAAAGAAAATTATAAAATAAGGCTCATTGTCATTACATTAAATTTATTTAAAAAAAACAAATCAACATCCGTTAAACAAATGATCTTCATCAATTGCATAGTCACAAGGCGGGCTCAGTTAAGTGGAAAAAGGTCCTAAATGCTATCATGTTGATCACATGTTGGTGCTTTTGGCGGGCAAGAAACGATCAAATTCATAACAATACGGTGGTGGATGCTAGAAGGATTGTTGATGAAGTAAAGGTGTTATCATATCTTTGGATTGGAAGTCGGGCATCTGGGATTGTTAAAGACTGGGACCATTGGGTTTCTTTCTCTTTATCTTTGTAATTTGTTTTAAAAACTATGTATCTTTGCCCATAGCTACTTGCTAGGGTGTTTTATTTTATCGATTTACTGCCGTCCAAAAAAAAACATCCGTTAATGCCTTTTTCAAGGCAATGTTATTTATATGATTAAATTTATTTTAAACTTGTGAAGATTATGTTAAAAAAAAAGTCATTTAGCAAGAAGCTAGAAAATAAAGAAAAAAAACATTAATAAATATCGAAAAATGACCGCTTGATCCAATCGACCAATCTAACCAACCCATATCAGATCTAACTTTCGACCATTGAAAACTCATGATCTTAATATCATCCATAGCCTTATTAAGAGACGCGGCAATCATTTCTTGCTTCTAAATGACCTAGAGTGTAGCCTTTGGAATTCACTCCATGGGTTTATTGGGAGTAGAATCATTCTTTAAGTCATATTTTGATATGCACATTATAACTTCCAAGGTGCGTCCATAATCCGACTTGGGTCCAGATTAGCCAAGCCCAAGAGCAATACGCAAATAGATGTTCTGTTGATTCCACAAATTGACTACAGATTGGACAACACGTGTCTGTAATATTCATGCCCCTATTAAGAGACGCGGCAATCATTTCTTGCTTCTAAATGACCTAGAGTGTAGCCTTTGGAATTCACTCCACGGGTTTATGGGAGTAGAACCATTCTTTAAGTCATACTTTGATGTGCCCATTATAACTTCCAAGGTGCATCCATAATCCGACTTGGGTCCAGATTAGCCAAGCCCAAGAGCAATACGCAAATAGATGTTCTGTTGATTCCACAAATTGATTACAGATAGGACAACATGTGTCTGTAATATTCATGCCCCTATTGATAAAAGCATGACGAGTAGGAAGAAGTTTGAGAAAAACTCTCCAATACAACAAGTTGACTTTAATAAGAAGCCAATTATTGTTCTCGTAGTGACCCTCGTAATGAGAAAACATATTCTTTTCGACAATGTTCTGAAAACCGAACCGGACACTGAAGCGGTATTATAATTTTAATGGTCGAACCGGTCGGACCGGGGTTGGACCGGGTCGGATAAATATATATTTATCAAAGTAATACCATAAGAATTCCTATTTAAACACAACATAAGTTCAATATTATTATTCCAAACAAGTTCTAACGCAAAAAATCATATAAAAAATCACAATTTAAACAAGTTTTAATACTAAAATAAAACGAGCTCATCATTTTCATCACTTAAAACATCAACATATTAACTTTCATGACAAAAAAAACACAAATAAAAATAGATGTAAATATAAAATCCAAGAAAATCAAACATAAAAATATATATTTTATTACTCAACCGGTTCAATAGCGGGCCGGTTCCGGTCCGACCGGACCGGTTCGTACGGTTCGAAGTGGTTCAGAAACATCAATCAAACCGTGTCTAATTGAACCATGATTATTAAAAAAAAGCGGTCAAACCGCGGTCCAACTTTGATAAGAAGCCAATTATTATCCTCATAGTGATCCTCGTAATGAGAAAACATATTTTTTCGATGCATTTTCTTAAAGAGTTTAAGATGAATGAGTAGTCACTAGTGTACTTTCATCTCTATTCATCAGATTCTGTAGAGATAACTATGATATTTAATATTTATATGATTAAATAGATTTCAACATCTATGCATGATTCGATTTAGTATCTTTATAACCCGTTAGAGGATTTCCAATTTTAGAAATGTGACTGGGGGATGGACTTTGAATGCTCTTATATCGGTTATATGTATTTTGAAAACCGAATGAACTAAACTGATAGTAATCGAATAATTTATAGAATCATTAAAAGAAGTGTTAGTTGAGATCATGTTAGACCAATTTGTCTTTTTTTAACTGTCATCAAACAGAGAATTGTATGAAGTCTTTAAGTGCCTCAAGTTATCTTTAGTTCTAAGAAAAACCCATCTATCTAAAGATCCGGGGAAAATTGGTCGCCCTTGGGATCAAACTAGAGATTACAACAAGTGAGTAGAGAGAGGAATGTAGGAACCGTTCATACAAAAACATAAAATTATTCTATAAATTCATTTACAGTACAAAGAGAATGAATAAAACAAGTACATTACAATATGATTACCACCGGAATAAAACAAGATACAAGAAAAGAGTAGAAACATAAGCATAATTGTGGCTGAGGATTCGTGTTCAACACGGGTCCCTTAAAACAAATTCCGAGTCTCCCAAGAGAACTCGTTTGTTTCCCAGGGTACAACAGCCGAAACAGTATGTACTGCCGGGATTGACACACAACCCAAATTATACTTAAAAGAAAAGAGATGGAGAAGATCAACTACATGTTGGAAAAAACTAGAAGAGAAAGAATGAGAGAATTTGAGAGAGTTGGAGTGCATTGGTGTTGTATTTTTATGTATTTTCAACCAAGGTTTACCTTGGTATTTATAGGACAAAAATGAGTTGAAACTCTTCATTCATTGTCCATAAACATGAGTTGAAACATATTCAACATAATTATTAGTTGAAACATATATTCAACACAAATAATTAGTTGAAACCCACATTAACTATAAAGTTAAAACACCAATTAAAATATTATTTTGTATTTTTCACAAATTAATATTTGTGTTTTACAAAATATTCCAACAAGGAATTCAAACTTGGGTGAGTCCTTAAGGATCCCGATCTCACATCAACCACTCCAGCAAATGATAGTTGGCACTAAAAATCAATTAGCTAACATGCTATGATACAGATTAAAAAGAAACACAACCAAGAATGTCAAACTCAATAAGTTGCTTTTACTCAATAGGTTTTCTTGCACCTGAGGCTGTGGAGGTACTTAATCGAGTCTAACGGGTTATGCATAGCTTTGTTATGACCCCGAGGTCTATGAATGTAATGTTTAAAAGACTTGGTTTTGCTATCTAAAAAGGGTTAGCGGCGCAGCTTGTTGCCCGTTTACCTTCTATTTCCATGTAAAAAATATGAAACTCTTCTAATATCTCCAAGAACGTCTTTTGGCAGCTTTTGAATATTGTTATATTTTACTAAACAGAAATCTCATCATATATTGCAAGAATACAAAAGAAAATGACACACTTCAAGATACTCACATTGCAATGACTCAATGTCCACTTAAATTACATCTTCAGATCATTTCCAAACTGTCAAAACCCTTAGAAGGTCAAACTCTTCCCAATAAGACAAACTTTGATTCCAATGAGAAACAAACAAGCGTTCAAAATATTTAAATAATACTTAATATTATTAACGGGTCGGGTGTGACCTGGTTCAATGAATTATAAAGCTATCATGACTCGAACCCACGCCTCAAGTGAGCTCTTAAAAGAATGTATCGTGGAAAATAAAATACGCTGCATAAGCCTGAATCAGTTACCGCTAGAATCTGTGATCTCTTAAAGTGATTATTGCTTCTTTAAACGTTCTTCGGGTTATTGATCCATGGAAAAGGACAAGTTAAAGTCTTGAATATAACTGATCCTTCAATTGCCTCCTCAGAATCTTTCCTGCTGCAGATCTTGGTATCATGTTAGTGAACATCACTCTTCTTAACTTCTTGTAGGGTGCCACCTGTCCACATTGCCAATTATGAGCATCAAATGCCTTAATAACATTAATTATTATTTAGATAATGAATCGTATAAATGGGTCAAAGTGAAACAGATCAAATAAGTCAATCAGGACAAATGGGTTGAAAGACATTCAAGTGGAGTCTTTATTAAAAAGGTTATAGGTAATTTTGGTAAAGTAGTTTTTTAAGTCATATTTTAAAAATTAAAAAAATCATTAAGTATTAAAGAGTGGATAAAAACGTGATTGTGGGTCAGCTTGACCCGCACAAAATACCTGCTTTGACCTGTTAACCCGCCAACCCGCCCATTTTGCCACATTGTCATTATGAGATGGTTTGGAATGAAAAAAATCATTCGGACCTGTTTGGCTACAAAGTCAATGATGCTCGACTCAGAAGCTTTGGCTCCTGGCCTCATCACCACAAATCCCACTGGAATCTCTCCTGCTTCCTCATCCCTAACTCTGTTTGATACATAGATCCAGAAGAAAAACACAAATCCGAATGAAAGATGAAAATAACTTCAAATTCTTATTATGTAATGAGATTATTGTCATCAACTTTGTCCAAAAGCACATGACTTTGTCTTCCAATTGCCACTATTACGTACATTCCAATAAATTATTTGATAAGCACATGAAACATACACTTTTGGCCTTATGTATTATTGGTGGTCAATAAAGTTAAAACAAATTTGATTTTCATCCACGTCTTTCTTTTAATCAAATCAAATGATCTTATGCGAGTGAATTGTAAGACACACTTACCCCGTTACAGCAGCATCAAGAATAGCTGGATGAGATACTAACACATCCTCTAAATCAGCAGGAGCAATCTGCAGCACAATCATTCAATGTTCAATCACATTAAATATATCAAAGAACCGGTTTTAATCATTTATGCAGTTACCTGAAACCCTTTGTACTTTATTATCTCTTTAACACGATCAACAATATATAAATACCCATCTTGATCAAAATAAACAATGTCTCCTGTATGTAGCCAACCATCGTTATCAATGGTCGATAATGTTGCATCCGCATTGTTCAAATATTCTAACAAAAATAAAAGAAACAAACATGTTAGATTGTTAGAAATCAAGGTTCATTAACGAATCAAGAAATCTTTAGCACTATTATGATATCATTGACTGTATATTCTAACAGGAATTGATGACTACATTAACTACTACAACTATAAAAAGAGGATCTTTGTAAAAAATTATACGTGGGATAATTAAATCAGAAAGAAAAATATTTGCTTTAACTACCTTTCATTATGGCAGGCCCGCGTAACCAAAGTTCACCTGTCTTCCCAGGAGGGAGATGCAAACCAGTAACCCAGTCTACCACTTTGGCTTGCATATTTGGAGCCAACAAACCAGCAGACGTATAATTATGCACATCTCGTGTGTTAAATCCACGTGTTCCCACAGCCGTTGATTCGCTCATGCCATAGCCCTGACAACAAACACTTTTTCCATTAATATCTTTCAAGAATTTACAATAAAGTGGCAGGTAAACGGGCAACAAACACTTAAATGTATAATTCGTGCAAAAAGACCAATGTGATAAAATGGTAATTTCCTTACCTGAATGAAATCAACTTGAGGAAAACAACACATAAACTCCTCAATGATCCGTGTGCTCAAAGGTGCAGCACCACAAGAAACCTGCTTCAAACTTTTCAACCTTTTAGCATCACCACCCTTTCCGGCCTTGATCAAGGCGGTCAACAATGGCGGGACCCCTGGGAAATGAGTCACCTTATATCTATCTATAGCCCTAACCATATCACCATCACTAAATTTCTTCATAACAACAATCTTAGTACCTAATGACAAAATCCCCAATGTGAAAAGTGTAAGCCCATAGATATGAAACATAGGCACAACAGCCAGATAAACATTCTCTTCCGGTGGACCCTCATACTGCGAAGCTTCAAACCGAACAAACAACTCGACACCACAAATCAAATTCCTATGACTCAACACAACACCTTTACTAGAACCAGTGGTACCAGATGAATACAAAATTGCAGCAGTATCATCTTGCTTAATGTTTCTACATGGAACAAACTCATGATCACCATAAATCAACTTATAAAAAGATCCAAACTGAGCCTCATTGGAACCAACTCGAACGTTATCAGGCACAACGATAGATCGAACACCAATCAACTCCAAATCATTAACCCTATCAACAACAGTAAACCCCAAACTAACATGCCCACCAAGTGTTTGTTTTTTTACCTCAGAGAAACTACTCAATGGATTCATTGTAGTTACAACTGCACCAAGATACAAAACACCTAACAACACAACAGGATAGTATATCGAATTTGGTAATAGAATCAAAACAACATCACCTTTACAAACACCAAATTCTTTCTGCAACCCACTCGCCATTGATCTCACCAACAGTTTGAGTTCAGAGTATGATATTGAATCACCTGATGCAGAATCAACCAGTGCTGTTTCACCGTTGTGTTTATGGGAAAATATGCATGAAACGACGTCGTGAAATGGGTCTGAATTGAGGCTAATTGGTTGGTGTTTGCTGGTGTGTATACCAGTTTCGATGGAATATAATAAGTTCTGTGATGATGATTGGTTGTTTGACAGTTCATGATTGAATGATTTTGACGATGAATTAGTATAATTTGTATGCATTCGTGAGAAATTAGACATGAATGCAGGTTTTTGAGTTTTGAAATGTGGTTGAATGAATGAAGATTTAATTTAATGGTGAAATTGACACCATCGTCACTGTGGGTATAAAAAGATAAAGAAGCAGATTCGGGTCGGGTCGGGTCGGGTCGGGTTATTTGGTTATTTTTTAAAAAAGTGATGTGTTTTGTTATAAACTTATAATAAACTAGTTAAAAAGAGAGTTTGTTTTAATGAAATGATATTTATAATCGTTTTTTTAAGAGATATGATCATCGTTTTGGATGTGGATAGAGATTTAAAAACAAAAAAAGAGTGGTTTTAGGGTTTTTACAACAAACATGAGAGGGTAAATCACTTAAATTGTAAACAAATGTGAGATTAATTTTTGTTGTTAAATTTTTAAGGGTTAAATGCATATTTTCCCCTCCAAAACACTTTAAATGCATATTTACCCTACCAAAAAAATCAATTGCATATTTCCCCTTATAAACAACTTTAATTTGCAAATATACCCATTTTTAATAAAGACATTTAGTTAACATTGGGTATATATGCAATTGATTTTTTTAGTTGGGGAAATATGCATTTAGAGGTGTTTATATGGGTAAATATGCAATTAAATGAATTTTTATGTACACTTATCTATTCTTCTTTTTAAACTACATAAATAGATATTAAATAACAACACCAATTGAACTATAACTATACACGACCATCACCGAATTTTAATTATCTATTTATCAAAATACGATCGTATATTATGTTTCAACGTAATCATGTTTTTATTTATATTTGAAATTTCTAATGTACTATACTTGTTAGTCGTGAATTGACGAGTCACATTTTTTATTTTGGTGACATATGAAATGAAGTTGTAAGAATAAACTTTCTTTGTAATTATGCAATAAACCATTGTTTTTAAAAATATACCAGAGAAACGAGGAATTCTTATATAATATAAAATTAGGTTCAACTAAAAAGTCTAAATTTCCTAGAAAGTTAAGAAGGAATTTGGATCATTAGATCTAATATTAAATGAAGATCAATGGCTCATAAACACAAGGTGGCATAATAGTAAATAGCTAAAACTTTAAATGATAGGCCAATGGTATATTAGTCTTGTCTCACTTTCAAATTCCACCCCTTTTTTTAAACGTCCATAACTTTTACATACAACAATATTTTTTAATAAAAATTACACCAAAAAAACGAGCGTTTTTTTATCTTCAAAACGCATATAATATAGATATATAAAAAATGATTTTTTTTAAGTTTCAGCTCATTGTGTTATATTCGTTAGGTCATTGTGTTATATTTTTCAGCTCATTGTGTTATATTAGTCAAGACATTGTGTTATATTTTTCAGATTGTGTTATATTTGTCAGGTCATTGTGTTATATTTTCATCAGGTCGTTGTGTTATATTTTCATCAGGTCATTGTGTTATTTCAGATCATTGTGTTATTTCATTAGGTTATTGTGTTATTTCAGATCATTGTGTTATTTCATTAGGTTATTGTGTTATAACATAATGACCTGAATAAATAACACAATGACTTGACAAATAACACAATGAGCTGAAAAACGTGATTTTTTTTTGTTTTTTATATATGAATATTATACGCGTTTTAAAGATAAGAAAATGCTTGTTTTTATGATGCAATTTTTTAAAAAAAATAATATCGTATGTAAAAGGTATGGACGTTTAAAAAAATAGGGTGAAACTTAATATATAGAAACATTACCATCTTTACCCTTCCTTCTAATTTTAAGGAAGTGCCACACGTCATCATCTCATGGCTTCTTAGACTTTCTAGGAAAATTAGACTTTGTAGTATAACTCCACTCATATAATATAGCAAAATAAAAAAATCTTATGTGACATTTTTTATAGTTTTTAGTTTATGTGACATTATTTAAGAGATTATCTCACAATAATTATTTTTTTATTTAAAATATGTATATAAAATTTATTTTAATAAAACTAATTACATTTTTGGTCCCCTAATATTTTGAAGAATTCTGAAAAATTTTAGAGTATTTGTATTTTTAAACCTTTACTACAAGGGGTGTATGAAATTTATGGATAAAGTTAATAATAACATACAATTAAAGACCTCAGTGTTTTATAAATATGCATAATATTTTTATATGATTTTTTTTTAAAATAAACTACACCATAAAATTAAGCACTTTATTCTCTTTAATTTGAGTATAATATTGCTATACTAAAAATCTAATTTTTAAAAATATATCATGTGTGCCGTTTTACCACGGTTTTGTCTCAAAACTAAATAGAACATTCATGAACATCCTTAAAATCATCACTTGAATTGTGTTCCCGAGCGTAGCACGGGCACTAAACTAGTTGGTTATATAACATGTTTTGTTGAATATTATTAAATTGTGGATTAGCGAACAAATTCATAATTTTAATTTGAATTTAAATTTTTTTTTCTCAAAATCACGTTTACTGGTTCTTTTAATACTTCACAATTCTTATTTTATTTGTTAAAGCTTCATACAAACCTATGTTAAAATATAAATTGACGTCTAAGGTTTCGTTGAATGCAACCTTTTTATTCTCCGTGATAGAGGTGTATTATTTGCTTACATTACACCCTTTTTGTATATCTTAGTAACTCTTTTGCGGGTAAGATGTGTAGGGATGTTAAAAAAAATCGAAATCCAAATCGTATCAAAAACCGAAAATAACCAATCCGAATTCTTATTCGGTTCGGATATAACAGTATCCGAATTTCTTATTCGGATTTTCGGTTCGGATTCGGATGTCAAAATTTTATGAATTCGGTTTATTCGGATATCCATTTAAATCGAATAAGAGTTAGCCTACTATACAATTAATCCCTTATGCACATACCTATATGTTTTCATCCCACTAAAAATTAGCCCATTTGCCCACTATAGAAACACAAAGATTTTGTTTAGACTATTTTCTATCAAGTGGCTTTGTATTTTTGTATTTTGTATTTGAGTTCTAGACTAGTTTTCTACTTTTCGGGTTTGTACGCTTTATGTTTATTTGTCGTATATGTACGGTCCGTTTTGGTTTTAGATAGTGTTTAAGGAATTATGTTGCAATTTTAATTTTTCTTTGCATTCATAAGATAAACAAGAGGTTAAAAGTGGCAAAAAAAAACTTTTCGGATAGATTCGGTTTATTCGGATATATCCGAATCCGATCCGAAATGAATTCGGATAAGATTCGGTTCGGTTAGCAAAATGATTAATTCGGATCTGATACGGATATGTGCCTAAAAATTTCAAATCCGAATAAATCAAATAAATCGTTAACCGACCCGATGAACACCCCTAGATATACGAAGTATGGTTGTTGTATATATAACTATGTTTAATGTCCGTGTGTACACACGGGTTAATATATAATGAATTTATAATCATGTTTAAGCATATATAAATTTTTAATATTTAGGTATATGGTTCCATCAACTTATATATGATGATAAACTGCACTCAATTTACCTCTCAAAATTCCTATTATAAGTCAAATATTTTCCCCTTAAAAATTAGCCTCTAAGATTTTCAAACGATTACACACTTTACATATAAAAGGAAAGGGTGAGCTCCACCAACTTGATTAAATGTTTATTGATTAATTTAGTATTTGAGATGAGATTCGTGAGGAATTGGATTCTTGAGATGATGGTGACTTTAGTGACCAACAAATTCCCCCACGAAAAGCACAACAAAAGCAAACCAATAAAATTGTCATCTTAATACCATAAATACATTACATATTAGAAGTTTAAAATTTTTAGTTACTAAGTCAATAGTTTGGACCTTTTTTTGGATTATTTCATTATAGGTTTTTTATGATATTAAATAATTTAGTGTACAATTGGGGTTGGGTTGGTGGTCTAGTGAGAGTGATTTTGTCTGTATGAGCATCACCTGAGGGAGGTCTCAAGTTTAAAATTGAGTAACTGTAGTGTAAATATGCGGAGTTTAATTTAAGAGTTTAACGGTATAATTATTATATTAGTTAAGTCAATGTGTTCAATGATAAAACTTAAGAAATATTATTATCAATATTTTTCTTTCTAATTTTCTATTTGAAGGACTAAGAACATAATCGTCAACCTAATTTTCTATTTAAAGGACTAAGTGTAAGAACAAAAACATCAACCTAATTTTCCATTTAAAGGACTATGAAGAAGTGTATGAACATAAACATCAACCTAGTTTTCTTTTTAAAGGACTAAGAAAATAAACATAAACCATAACTAAGATATTGTTTGTTTTTTTCTTTGCATTAAAATGTCTGGAGTCTGCGACCACATCTGCAGAAGAAGAGGTAGACCAAACCTCTGCAGTCTGCAAAAAAAGACTATTTGTTTTTTAACTTATGTAGTCTATTGAAAATAGGTGATGGGTGGTGTTGGTGGGGGATAGTGATGGTGTTACTGGATCGTGGTGGTTCTGGTGGTGGACGGCGATGGCCATTAGGTTGTGGTGGATGGTGGTGGCCAGTGGGTGGTGGGTGGTGGCGCTAGACGGTGGGTGGTGGTAGTGGACAATGATGGGTGGTGGGGGATGGTAGGTGGTGGTGGTGGACAATGGTGGGTGGTGTTGGACGGTGGGTGATGATGAACAATGGTGGGTGGTGGTGGACAATGGTTGGTGGTGGTGGATAATGGGTGGTAGTACTACGTGACGGTGTTTAACCCTCTGCAGACCTTAAAATATCTTAGAAGTGATAGGTTCAAGCTTTCACTAGGAAGAGCTTATGTAGAGGTTTTTTAATGAAACGTATTCGAAAAAACAAATAGTCTACGTTTTTTAATGAAACATATTCGAAAAAACAAACAGTCTGCTAATGATAATGTATGCGCCGTAATGTCTACGCGTGATCTGTACGGCGCAATTACGACTATAAGAGCCTGCACAAACATGTTCTAAAATAACAAATAGTACCTAAGACTATACGTAGTGGGGCTACCATACTTTCACTTCACATCATAACTTTAAATTGTTAAAATCATAACGAGCGTTAATGCACATGGTAACCAATGCATGAATAATCAACATGAGAGTTTTGAACAGGGGCGAAGATAGGAGGGTAGCAGGGGTAGCGACCGCTACTCCTCAACTTTTCCGGCGAGATGTAAAAGTAGTATAAAAAATCAAGTTTCATCTTCGTTTTATGTATTGGTATACCTTTAGTACCAACAATTCAAATTTTCGCTACCTCTTAAACTTTTTTCTAGATCCGCCACTGGTTTTGAATATAAAATAAACCAAAAACTATGCATCATATGCGTTGGACTATGAAAATTCAATCATGTTTTTCAAATTATTATATATGGAAATTAAGTTATGATGCATAATTTATATTTTTGGAGTAGTACATTTGAAAATTATATTTTTGTGAGATGTTTGGACTTTAAACAACAAGAATTATGCTACTTCTTTTACCGTATATATATAAACCAGTAATTTTAACGGATGCAAACACTACCAAGTACCAACCGTCCAACCTCTTCCAAGTGAAAGCATATATATAAAAAAACAAGTCGAAAAGGTGACAATTGTAAAAAGGGACGAAAGGTGGACAACTGACAAAGAATTCGAGTTAAATGTGTGGTTTTAATATCCATCCGTTCCATATTAGTTGTCATCAAACCCACAAATTTTAAGAAAATATTATATTATATTTTTTAACTATAAATTGACAATAATATCCTTACTTAAAATTAATGACATCTTTTGTGTGTCAATAATAATCAGGGACAAATCCGAAAATTATTAGAATTGACATTTAAATTGAAATCATAAAAATCAGAAAGAGTCATATTTAAAATGGCACAGAAGAAATAATATTGTTTTGATTGTTTTTATTATTTAAGTTTGTATGTTTATTGAAAAATAAGATATCGAGTAAATACACATATAATTGAGTAATGATTGCAAATAGTTAAAATCACTACAATTAAAAAGACCTTTAGTTAAACCTTTTTGTTTATGTGTTATCTATGAGTCATTTTAATTAGTCTTTTGTCAAAACCAGTACACATAGTCTAATAATCTTTAGATAACACATAGGGCTAAAATTTATTTCTTGCAATCTTGTTGGTTACGTAAGTCTCTATCATCTACATCACTTTTTTCGACATCTTTCACATACTTCATTTCTTCAATGAGACGATACAAGTCAGCGGGTTGTGAGTTCTTTTTGATGTTTTTAGGCATGGGAGCTGTGGCAACAAGGGAATGCAATGGAGTTGGAGGATCCAACACTTGGAAGTACTTGTGTTGAACAACAATTCTTAAGGACTTTTCATGTGTCCAAGAACACGCGATGGATAGGCCGACGATTTCATATATGCTCTCCATGCTTCTCAATGACACCATATCGTATTATCGTTACCTACTCCAAAGAGACCGGCATTCTTCACTCATGCAGCTGAGTCAAATTCAACTTTAGCCCAAATCGAACAGGAAAAGGGTTGATACGATAAGACTTATCAAAGGTAGCTGCTTATATATGATTGGCTTTTCTATTATTTATGTAGCTCATTCATCTTAAGAAAGTGACATCTAAGATTAGTGTGGTTATTATGTAAGCTCATTAGAAAAATTATATCCATCTATCGTTGTAAACTCTTTACATTTGCAAAATTGTAAACATATTCTTCAAAGATACGAACCTTCGTAAGTTTGAAGTTCTCATACTCATCCTATTTGTCTAGTTGTCTTTAAGCGCTACAAGTCAAAACTCTGACCGACATGTGAATCTGAACTCTAAGGAAACCCATTCAAACCTCGCAACCTTACATCATATATATCACACTTAATTATCGCCCAATGGTAACACACTTAATTATCGCCCAATGGTACTAATTAAGTCCCTGCAACCCTTTAAGCTATTATTTTGAGTCTATGAAATCATGGGTGAGAGCCATTTTGAAAAATAATTCAAACTTCATGTAAAATTGTAAAAATGGATCAGAAAACAAAACCACCAAAGGCATACACTATTTATCCATGTAATATAATCTTCAAGTTATGTTATGCTAAAGAGCATACCTGATTATTCCCATGATTAACCAGCTGCCTCTTGGCATTAACATCGATGATAACATTCAGAATCTCTTCAGCATCTTGTGGGTATGTTTGTCACATAATTTATCACTGGTTATAAAACTGTTAACTCCAACAGAAGCAACCTATCAAGCTTTAAGTTGCCATGTCTACTTATACAGAAACTTCCAACATTTAGGAAGATGCAGCAGCATCTGTATCCGACTCAAGTTCCCACCAAGGACGACTATGATCCGTTTTAATTTCATCAGAAATTAAGTTACCAGCATCCAAATCATCATTCTGATCATCATCCTCAGAACATGAACCGTATAATTTCCTCTCCCTTTCATAATTATATGTCCACTCCAACCTTCTTAAAACATCAGCATCCTTCCACCGCCCAACAACGGATGCTGCTTCCTTTTTAGCCTTTCCTATAATGATCTCTTGCCATGAATATGCAGCATCAGAAACCCTCTTAAGCGCCCCATCATTGCTATCACCCACGACCACTGTTTTCAAGCATCTCAACCTTGCCTCCTTTAAAACCTCCACAAAATCAGAATCATCCGACACAAGTATCAAACACTCCATCTGCCTCCTATCCATCATATCCACCATATGGTCTCTCAATGCAACATCTGCAGCTTGTGGTTTATTTGAAACGACACCAACCCAGTATCCTGCCCGTTTTAACTCATCTCCCAACCCATACCCAACTTTTGGAATTAAAATATCTCTTGCAGCAGTATTATACTTATCCATTTTCATGGAGAATTTTCCCACTAATTTTACCCGTTGGCTACCTTTAGCTGACTCGATCTGGCTCACTCGTTTCTTGTGTTCACGCTCGTGAATTTGCTTAAAATGGTTAATAAGCTTTTCATTAGTATAGAACTTCCTCCCACAAACACGACATATGTATGGGTCTGCCGGTTTAACAACGCCCTTACTTTCTAGTTGATTTAATGTTTTCCTGTCTCTCCTATGTTCCCTAATCTTAGGAGGGACATAATCAAATGAATGCTGATTAGCATAAGCTATCTTGTACCGAACAGGCCCAAATGATTCAGCAGCCTTTTTCAGCCTAATAGCAGCATCAAAGGGAGATACTGATCTTGGAGGTTTGTTGTCCAAGTCCCAGAAAACAGCTACAATGTTTCGAGCAGCACTCTGAACTGAAGCAAGTTGGTCTGGAATTTTGGGAGTTTGGTTCGTGTTGAAATGATAATGTCTAATTATTCTAACAACTGCAGTTAAGTTCCGTATTGTTGAGGAATCTACTCGCCTACCACTCACACAGAATCTAACCAAATTGACCATTGTGAACCTGCAAAAGACAATCTTTTAAATTAGATATGGATAATGTAGACAAAGTGCGACATTGACTTCAACTTACAACAACATATGTATACTTGTCAAGACTATACTGCTAATTTAACTAACTCAAACTCCTCGGTTCAAAAGGCAGAAGTGGTACAACTGCAATATCATATGTGAAAACCAGTAGTTCCAAATAACATATAACTGGTACGAATATTATAACATATTTATCATCAACTTTACCAGGCTTTTAGTCCCCTTAATTATTAAGGCACTGATAAAAAAAATTCCGAGTAGGTTTTTGAGGATATAAGATAAGAACTTTGAAGTTGAACATTAGCATGCTTAATCAGGAAACATTTAATATTTAAGAACCGGAAGCAGATACGACATAGTTATATGAATCTCAGGTTAAATAAAATCATGCCAAGACAAATTTAAGTTCACTGATACATAACATCAAAGTCCTGGCTGTTTAATAAAGTTGAATGAATTAAATGTTTCAAAATTATTGCAAAGGCAAAAAAAAAAAAAAATTAGCATTTTAAATGTCTCTTAAAATGCAGGTCATGTAGTGGTGTGATCTTCTAATACTGGCTGCTACAGGTCATGCAGGTCATAAGTGCTTCTACAACTAAAATTTCTATAACACCAATAAATTAAACAGCATACAGTGTCATACAAAGCTTTTGACAACTAGCAATTATGGAAAATAAAAGCAAAGCACAAAACTCACTTTGGCATTTTATCAAACAGGTTATGCGCACTAGCAGTTATGCAATAGCTCCTTCCCATTACATACATAAACCCTAATTTCCATAAAACCGATTGGAGAGACAAAATAATTGACCAAAAAAAGGAAAAGGGTAGAGTTATCTTAGGGTTCGTAAACAACCTGTTGAAAAAGAGACATTCTTCAGCGATTAACAAGAACACAACAATTATGCAGCAACAAGTCCATTTTAGCAGAAACTGAAATGAAGAAGCTCTGATCCCATAAACGACGACGCAGGCGTCCCGGCTGATTCAGTTATGCCGTTGTCCTCTCACGGATGCTGATGCCAAAGCCAAAACTTGTTTCCATACGGGCGAAACAATTTATAAACAATATAATAAAAAAAATATAATAATAAAAGAAATATAAGTGTTTTTAGTATACTTAAGGGCTTATTTGGCGAAATCTATATAATTAAGTGTTGAATGGTTAAAAGGTCTGAACCATTAAGATGATATATCAATGAGAGATGTTAAGATAGAAATGCAGATGAGAGTAAAGTTGGTATATCATCTATTCAGTTCCATTCAACATATATCTATCTCTTAACTATTCAATACTTAACTAAACCATTCAGAGACTCTTTTTTATAAAACAAACGCTCTGAATGCTGAATCTGAATGATTAAGCACCGAAATGAACCATTAAAAAGTGAAACAAACAGCCTCTAAGTCTATAAAAAGATAGTAAAATATATTCTTATAGGCTTATAGCATAAACTACATGTGAAGCTTTGTTATAAAATTATCATTGCTTTATTGCTTAGAAAAATGTCAATTGGCCTAGATGATCATGTAAAGCATGAAGTATGTTCGCTTTAACCAAAACAAAGCTTGACGTGCTAAAATACGTAGATTCACGTGTCATAACACACTTTTACTAAGCGTGAAGTTCATTCACCAGCTAATGCATCACTTGCCTTTGGATTTACACCATTTGTGACTATTTCAGTTATATACTTATATGACTATATCAAATGAAACATGTGTCAAATATTACATGTCTAGCCAAAACAAAAAAAATGCTCGTTCTTTTCTAGTACTCACCTTTTGATGTGCATCTCTTGAAGTTAGACTTGACCCCTTTGTATGAGTTAGGAGACGCTTCTCTTTAATGTTGATACAGTAACAAAAAACAAAATTCATTTGCTTTGAAAATCAAATTAATATTTAACAATTCAATAGTTTAAACAACACAATTCCCTAACCAAATTCTTGGTCCAACTGTCCAAGGCAAATGCAATCAACACACGAACCATGTTAGGCTCAAGGGTTGTTTGTCTTGGCATAAATACTTCCTACAAACCTCTCACATTGTGTTAGTCTATTTTTTTTTAAGTTTACCTATAATCTCTCGTAATTTTAACATGTCGCTTTCTTTCACTCCATCAAAAAGAGTCGTGATAACGACCCTAAACACATCAAATAGGCCTGGTCAGTAGTTCTTGTTTTCCACCTTGTTTGTTTTTGGTCCCGGCAGGTTCAATCTGATTCTTGACATATGATTATCTTAGGAGTGAGCATCTTGGGGGGTCAACCCAATTAACCAATGAACGACCCAGTACCAACTAGAAACATACAAAATGGATTTGGTCCACAATCCTCATTTTTCACCCCATTTGCCTATTTGGTTCTGATTCGGTCAATGGCCTGTGATCACCCCTACCAAAGTGACTACATTCATTATTTTCTCCTAAACCATCTGAAGATGCTAAGGCTTCAGTTCTAATATGTAGTGCTTGCATATCATAAGCGAGATCCCACTCTATTCTAGATTGAGACAAATTTGACTACTCGAACCTACATTACTAGAGTCGTACCCATAACAAAATTTAAGATGTCCAAACAAAAGAATTATGATCATATATTATTAGGACAAGATACAATAATATTACATTTGGCCATGAACCATAATATGCTATCGTGCCTCCATTTGTGTAATGGTTATGTTGTTTATAGAGTCGTGCCCTGTCTTACTTTCGTCTAAAGTTGACTTAGACACTGTTCTACCAAAAAAGAACGCCGGTCGTTTTGGGACGGATAACAACATAGTATCATTAACAAGCATTGCTATCACATCTGACATCACCGGTCTGTCCCCCGCGTTTTCTTGTACACAAAGAAGCGCAACATGAATGGTTCTCAACAATTGGTGCACGACACAACTGTCACCAAGTGTTGGATCTTGCAATTGCAATGCATCCCCTTGTTGCCACAACTCCCATGCCTAAGTCATTCAAATGTTAATTTTGACATTTGAAGTGAAAATATTTACTTTTTTAATACAATGGAATGGATGAAAAGAATTAGATTTCAAATAGGACTTACATATCCGATGAGATTAATAACCTTCTCAAGATGAGAGAAGCTTGTATTTCTTCTTCCACTCACAATTTCCAGGATTAAGACTCCAAAACTGAAGACATCAGACTTCACCGAGAAAGTACCATCCATTGCATACTCAGGAGACATGTAACCACTATATAATGTAACTGAATTAGAGTCGGTACTAAAAAGCAAGGTAATTGATACTGAAAGCTTTAGAAAGGGATAATGTTCATACTATGTACCAACCACCCTCTTGGTCATTGCTTCGGTCTCATCTTGTTTGAAAATTCTTGCCATACCAAAATCAGAAATCTTAGGGTTCATATTTTCATCTAGCAAAACATTACTAGCTTTGAGATCTCTATGGATAACACGCATTCTTGAGTATTTATGTAGATAAAGCAATCCTTGAGCAATTCCTTCAATGATGTTCCATCTCTTTGGCCAGTCTAGCAATGCCTTCTTGCTTTCATCTATTCAATCGGTTTAATAACTTAGAACCAAGCAAACAAGTATCAAATTCAAAGTATTTAACCTTCATAGACATGTAGATTGATATATTTCTTACCAAAAAGAAAGAAATCTAAACTCTTGTTGGGCATGTACTCATAAATTAACATTTTTTCCTCTCCATGAATACAACAACCAAGAACTCGGACAAGATTTGTATGTTGAAGTTTGGCGATAAGTACAAGTTCATTCTTGAACTCCACAAGTCCTTGTCCTGATGTTCTTGAAAGCCTTTTAATTGCAATTTCTCGTCCATCGCTAAGTTTCCCCTGTCATAAGAACATTTATCTCATTTTTATCACTAGCAGTTATTAAAAAAAGTAATTAATACCTTATAAACAGGTCCAAAACCCCCCTGTCCAAGCTTATTTTCATTTGAAAAGTCATTTGTGGCTGTTACTATAGCAGCAAAGCTGAACACCACCAAATCACTTCCTTTTCTTCCTCCCATTTCAGCATCACTTGAATTATTGAAGCTTTCAGAAGCCATCAGTTCAAGAAAATGTCGGTCCTCGTCTTTTTGTCTCTCTTCTACAATCAAAACCATGTGAAATAGATCATGTAAACTTCAAAAGTAGACCAATATAATGTAAATGTCAACTGCTATACCTTCTTGTTTAAGCTTTCTATTCTTAAGATACCACACTAGACCAAAGCAAAAGAGAAGCAGAAAAACGCCAGCAACAACAGGTGCCCAAATCAAGACCTTACCTCCATTTCCTGTGTACAATGTCTTATGTTAGATATTGATCTCACATTCACTGTTCAAGTTTAGCGTCAATCGCAATTCACAATTTATCGCATATTACTTTCACATATATTTAAGCTATCCATCAATAAACATACACGAATCAAGAATATAAGCAATATGAAGTAATAAATTGACATAAACACGTAACAACTAACCAAAACTCAATGAATCAATCACCAATATTTTACCTTTGCTCGAATCCGGAGAAAGAAGCACATACTTTTGAACAGAAGTCCCTTGTGGATTAACCGAAAACCTGGATGATTCGTCTCCTACCCATAAATTACAGCCAGTTCCATTCTCACGGGTGTTAAACGCCAAACAGCTACAATTATCCCAGCATTTCACCATACAATCACTAAAGCTCAGGCTTGAATTATCATAAGGCGAAATGTCAGACGTGCCAGGAGTAAAATCCCCATTCATTAGAGTAAAATTCTCAACTCTACTCCTACATGAAGGCATGTTAGCACCTGCCACGCACCCATTACCCGAATCATACCCGTAACAGAGCCCATGCCAGCTCAGATATAAACTGCTTTCACCGTCTAAAACCTCGCCCTTCTCGGTCAAAATCCACATGGGTCTAACACCATTGAAACCATCATAACTAAAAGATCTTTCTTCATCATTATACACATAACTTAGATTGTACCAGTATTGACTAAATGGATTGTTCACATTCATAAACTCAAATGTTTGATTAATCAAATCCCCACTGCTCCAATAAGGCTCCCCCCTTCGTCGAATCGTTAACCTCTGAGAATTTTGTCCATTAGGTTCCCAATTCAAAGTAAAAGCACCAAAATCAGGGTTTTTATAAGTCAACCAAGAAGTTAAGGTCCAATTACGACCCGTTCTACGATCCGACCCGAGTTTCATACCAGGTAAAAGCACGTTAGTTGGATAATCAAAGCTCCTCCAGATAATTTTGTTATCAATTTCATTCTTCAGTTGAAAATCACCATTGTCGTAAAGAGTTGCAGTCAAATTAGGGCTTGGACCTGATTGATTGTTTGAGATGTTTACTAGTGTTGTTCTTTCGGTAGAAATGATCAAATCACCGGTGTCGGGATCGATCATGAGGATGCTAGAAGTTGAATTGATGGGTGTTGATGGATTTGCTACCCATACTTTTCTCAATTGTTCATCATCCGTATACCAAATCCCTAAATAAGCGTAGTTTGTGTCAGGATTTGTGAAGAAGCCTAATGTGAAGTTGTTAGCAGGGGAAACGAGGTGAGAAGATTGGTTGAGTTGATCACCAACTTTGATGGTTGAAACTGCAGATGCAGGAAGATGGTTGATGATTAGGTTTGAAGATAGAAGGATGAAGATGATGAGAGTGATCATTCTGCAATGATTCAAGGGAAGTAGAAGAGATGTTTTATGTGGTTCAATCCAAATTTGAAACTTGTTATACTCCACATGACTTGCGTATGAAATTTAAATTATAATAAGCAGGCGGAAGCAGCCAAAGTTGACTTTTATAGTTTTATGTTTACGAAATGGTCGATAGTCTATGACTGATCGCACAATAAAAGATTATTTTTGTATTTGTATACAAAGTGCTGCTATTTTGTTTTAGTCTCTTAATAATTCAGATGTTTGAATATTTTAGCATTTAATAATTTAAACTGTTTGTTTCAGCAGATGTCTGAATGGTTCAGACATTTACCTTTGAATGGTTAAACATTATACTGAGTCTGAATGGTTAAGAGCTCTAATCTGAATTGATCAGATAATTACCTTTAAATAGTTAAACAATATAATAAATCTTAATGGTTCAGACCTCTTAAGGGCTGATTGGTAAAATCAGAATCATTAAGTGATGTATGACTAAGAGGTTTGAATATTAAGAGACTCTATAAATGGGAGGGATGATGGGGTAGAACTTCAAATGGGGTAAGTTGATATGTCCTTTATTCAGTTTCATTCAACATCTTTTTGTCTATTAACCATTCAGCACTTAACTAAACCATTCAGAAACTCTTTTATTGTGAAACAAACGCTCTGAATGTTGAATGATTAAGCACTGAACTGAACCATTAAGAGGTGAAACAAATTGCCCCTTACTAGTTTAGCACTTAATGATTAGAACTCTTATTGATTCAGCACTTACTCATTCAGATATTATCAAATAACCCTTTAACCCTTAGTATAGTAAGTTCTTTAATGAATGTGAAGGCTGGATCCACATCCACCTGATGGAAGCATTTTAGTGACCCACAAACTTTGAGTTTTCTTTTTAAACTAGATTTAAGACCGAGTCGCGTGTTACTGCGACCGGGTTACGTATGTGACTTCGTCAAATACGTTAATAAAAAATTTTAATGTCTCGTACGCTACGGTACAAAGTCGTAATGTGTGTCGCATATTAAAAGATGAAGAAATATAAAAAACATTAGAGGTCAAAACGATAACAAAGTCAATACCGGAGGATTCAAGTCGTAAATATGTCAAATTAAAGTGGTGGGTCAAAGTTGTAAATCGGTTAAGCCAATAGGGTCAAGATTGTAATAAGTCAAAATTATAGGGCCAAGTTGCAGACTTGCAGTTATATCAAAATTAAGTTGGAGGGTCAAATTGTAAATTTGACAAACTTGAGGGACTAATATGCAAGGTCTAACCGACCTTGCATATTAGTATATATACAAATTGCTTTAAAAAGAGGCCGGAAGCCCAGAAGCAGAACCAATTTATAATTAAAATGTATATTGGTTTTGTATCAGTAGCAACTATCACTATTTGGTTTTTACTGGTTGCAATTATATAATTGATTATCAGCGGTCCTAATTCTTATCACTTTGACAACCAACAGTTCGTCGATAATTTTTTTCGAATTCAAGACCGATGTTTTATTTCTTTTGATCGGAAGGATTACGAGTCTATTTATGTAAAAGTTACCTCGAAACGGCGTTTCGAACGATGAAATTATGCTTAAATCGGGTGCTTAAACATAACGGTGCTTCAGTCAAGTGTCATTCAGAACGCTATTTCAAGATAATTATTACATCAATCGACCCGATCCTCCTTCCGATTTTTTCTCTCAATTCCTCTAATGAGCGAAATAAACCACATGTTTTAAAAGATATATGAGGACCTAAAAAGTTTATTATATTTGTTTCAATACGCGTTTCTAGATTTATGCCTATACAATAGTTTGCGTAATGTTTTAATGTTGTCTTCCTGCATTCAACCGGACCCAAACAAGACCGAAAAAGTTATCGTCTAGTAAGACCCAAACAGAAAAAAAGTCATGATATGTTGTGGCTTCTTCTAGCATAGACTATTATCATAAATTTATAACTAGTTGCGTACGTAAGCATAAAAAATCAATTTTGGCTGCTCGTAAGTAACTAAATTTCAACACAAACCCATGCATAAAAGAAGTATCAAATTTGGATTCAACCACATTAACATAATAACATCGATCTTCAGTTCCGTTGAATTATTGCAGCATGATCATCATCATCTTCATCGTTCTATCTTATTCCATGTTATTTGTTCCTGCTGCATCTTCTGTTTCAACCATCAAAGTTGGTGATCAACTCAATATCACTCCCAAACTCGTTTCCCCTGCTACCAACTTCACCTTAGGCTTCTTCACAACTCCTGACTCAACCCACACCTATTTAGGAATTTGGTATACAGACGATCAACAATCGAGGAAAGTATGGGTGGCCAACGCATCTACTCCGATCATGTCGACTTCTACCGTCCTCATGATCGATCCCGTCACCGCAAAACTCATCATTTCCACCCAAGGAACAACACTTGTAAACATCTCAGACAATGAATCAGGTCCAACCCATAGTAATTTGACTGCAACTCTTTACGACACCGGTGATTTCCAGCTGAAGAATGAAACTGACAACAAAATTCTCTGGAGGAGTTTTGATTATCCAACTAATGTACTTCTACCAGGTATGAAACTCGGGACGGACCTTAGAACTGGTCGTAAGTGGACGTTAACTTGTTCGTTAAACGACGAAATCCCTAATTCAGGCGCTTTTACTCTTAGTTGGGAACCAAATCAGAGATTAATGATTCGACGAAGGGGACAACCATACTGGACCAGTGGGGATTTGAATAACCAAACATTTAAGTTTATGACTCTCAACAGTCCATTTTATAAATACTCATACAATCTCAGTTATACAGATAATGATGAAGAAACATCTTTTAGTTATCATAGCTTAAATGGTGTTAGACCCATGTGGATTTTGACTGAGAGGGGTCAAATTTTCGATGGTGAAAACAGTTTATATTTTAGCTTCCATGAGTTTTGTTATGGGTATGATTTGGGTAATGGGTGTGTGGCAGGAACTAATTTGTCCGCGTGTAGGAGCGCGGATGATAAATTTACTCTATTGAGTGGGGACTTTGCACCTGGCATGACTGAGCGTACATATGTTGATGATTCAAGCTTGAGTTTTAGCGACTGTATGGTGAGATGCTGGAATGATTGTGGTACTTGTTTAGGTTTTACTACTGGTGCCAATGGAACCGGCTGTGCAAGTTGGATTGGAGCCAAATCAGTCAAGTTTTCGGGTGATCCACAAGGAAATTCTTTTCCAAAGTACGTGATCGTTTCTCCAGAATCGCACAAAGGTAAAATAATAGTGATTGTTTCAATGATTTTTTAGTTAAATGTTATGTTTTTGTGTCCCTTTATTTCTTACTATGTCTAAGACAAGATTTTTTACACAGGAAATGATGCTAAAATCTTGATTTGGGCACCTGTTGTTGCTGTCATTTTTCTACTTTTCTTTTGCTTCGGTCTGTTGTGGTATTGTAAGACTAGGAAGTTTAAACGAGAAGGTATAGAAGTTCATATTGACGACATTGTATTGGTTTACTTTTAAATTCTAAAGTGTGATCTTGATTGTAGAAAAGAGACAAAAGGATGATGACAGACATATGCTTGAACTGATGGATTCAAGTGATACTGAAAGGGGTGGAAGAAAAGGAAGTGATATGGTAGTTTTCAGCTTTGCTGCTATAGTAACAGCCACAAATGATTTCTCAGATGAAAATAAGCTTGGACAGGGTGGTTTTGGACCTGTTTACAAGGTATTTATAACTTTTTCATACATGTCTTTTTTAGAATTGTAAAATGTTGTTGACAAAAATGTCATACTATGTGTGCTTACAACTTAAGGGGAAACTTTGCGACGAACGTGAAATTGCAATTAAGAGGCTTTCAAGAACATCAGGGCAAGGGCTTGTGGAATTCAAGAATGAACTTGTACTCATTGCCAAACTTCAACATACAAATCTTGTTCGAGTTCTAGGTTGTTGTATTCATGGAGAAGAAATGATGTTAATTTATGAATACATGCCCAACAAGAGTTTAGATTTCTTTCTTTTTGGTAAGAAATATATGTATGTGTTGGTTTAAAACGTTGATATGATACTTGTTTGCTTGATCTAAGTTGTTAAACCAATTGAATAGATGAAACCAGGAAGGTGTTGCTAGACTGGCCAAAAAGATGGAACATCATTGAAGGAATTGCTCAAGGATTGCTTTACCTACATAAATACTCAAGAATGCGTGTTATCCATAGAGATCTCAAAGCTAGTAATGTTTTGCTAGACGAAAGTATGAACCCCAAGATTTCTGATTTTGGTATGGCAAGAATTTTCAAACAAGATGAGACCGAGGCAATGACCAAAAGAGTAGTTGGTACATAGTATGAACTATGAACAATCTTTTTTTTCATAATCAATAATTATGGCTTTTTAGTATCAACTCTAATTCAATTGTTTTATATAGTGGTTACATGTCCCCTGAGTATGCGATGGATGGAACGTTCTCGGTGAAGTCCGATGTATTCAGTTTTGGAGTCTTAATCTTAGAAAGTGTGAGCGGAAGAAGAAATACGTGCTTCTCTTTTCATGACAAGACGGTCAATCTTATTGGATATGTAAGTCTAATTCAGTAGTTTGAAATCCACTCCTTCTACATTCAGTGTGTTAAAAAAATAATTTGTTTGATCGTAAAAGCCAAATTTACGTGTGAATGACTTAGGCATGGGAGTTGTGGCAAGAAGGGAATGCATTGCAATTGCAGGACCCAACACTTGCTGATAGTTGTGTCGTTCATCAATTGTTGAGGGCTATTCATGTTGCACTTCTTTGTGTACAAGAAAACGCGATGGACAGACCGGTGATGTCAGAGGTGATATCTATGCTTAGCAATGATACAATGTTGTTACATGTCCCAAAACGACCAGCATTCTTTTTTGGCACAATTGCGTCCAAGTCAACTTTAGTAGAAGGGAAGCTAGAGTGCGCCTCAATAAGCAACATAACAATTACACAAATGGAGGCTCGATAGCATGTTATCGTAGCTCAATGCCTCAACAAACAACATATCAATTTCGTGTGTTTTAGGTAGGTACCAGGTCAGTTCATCAATTTATTGGGCCGAACTACGAGATGCTGACTCCTAGGACAATAATAGGTTGTGGATTGAACCGACCCTCGGGCCATAATAGAATGGGCCATAATAGAATAAAGTGAAAAACTCAACCACTAACCGAACCGATTTTATGTGCCTCGTTTCGGTCTAATGACTCTTATTGATGGAGTGAAAGAAAGCGACATGTTATAGTTACTACTTGTATCTAGTTATATAAACAAGAAGGCATAACTTCGCAATAGAGAAATTCATAACGCTATGAAAATTAATCTGATTGAGCATATATGGCAAACATTTCCCCTTATTGGATAATTACGATTGTTATTTCGTGTATTAAGTATGTTTCTCTCTATAAAATGTAATGTTATAAGTATTTTTAAATAGACCTGAATTGACGGATGCCCGAACTGTAACGTTGATCCATATATATCTTTAGTGAGATCATACGAATGATATGTTATTAGTTTAAATCTAACCAAATTAATGAATGACTTCTAAAGGTTCACATCAAACTAGTGCTAGTTGATGCGAGATACTTCGGAAATAAACATACTAACGTCAAATTCATTTGGGGTATTATGAGTAGTTTCTATTGGGCTATTATCCTTTTTAGGTTCATTAGAATAAAAACATCAAAAGTGGGACTAGAATTGGCTAGAACTCGCATCTCATCACACAAAGGCTTTCGGTTGAGCCAATTCCAAATTACATGTTTAGTATGCACATCAAATAGAACTTTCCAAAATATTTAAAATAAGTTTAAACGTGTCAATCGGGGGACGACACGTGGCATGGTTTGAGTGAGCTCATTGACCATGCAAAGTATGTGTTATATAAATAGTTTTAAGTTTTTAACGCAACAGGAGGCGACGCGTTGAGTATATACTTTCGTTACACACATTACATTTTGGTAATATTAACGTGTGATGTTTGCATGACGAAAACGCTTTTGTGATTGGCACGTCAACGGCTGCTCACCACCGTCGAACATTAGCGGTTCCGGTGCTTCTAGCATAGAATAATCAAAATTAGGTGAGTAAACATCGAGTCCAATTTGTCAGCTTATGACCAACTAAACTTCGAAGTCATGTATAATAAGTATCAAATTTGGATTAAACCACATAAAACAGTAACATCGATCTTCAGTTCCGTTGAATTGTTGCAAAATGATTACTCTCATTATGTTCATCGTTCTATCTTCAAACCCAATCATCAATCATCTTCTTGCTCCTGCATATGCTGTTTCAACTATCAAAGTTGGTGATCAACTCAATATCACTTCCAAACTCGTTTCTCCTGCTACCAACTTCACCTTAGGCTTCTTCACCATTCCAGAAACAAACAACACTTATTTAGGAATTTGGTACACTATTGATGATTACACCAAAGTATGGGTAGCTAACCCGTCTACTCCGATCAATACAAGTTCCAGCGTCCTCATGATCGATCCCGACACCGCGAAACTGATCATTTCCACTGAAAGAACAACACTTGTAAACATCTCAGACAATGAATCAGGTCCAAGCTTTAACTTGACTGCAACTCTTCAAGACACTGGTGATTTCCAGCTGAAGAATGAAACTGATAACAGAATTATCTGGAGGAGTTTTGATTATCCAACTAACGTGCTTTTACCAGGTATGAAACTCGGTTTGGATCGTAGAACGGGGCGAAGTTGGAACTTAACTTCTTGGTTGAGTGATGTAATCCCTGGTGTGGGTGCTTTTACTATGAGTTGGGAACCAACAGGAGACGATTCTCAGAGGTTTACGATTCAACGAAGGGGGCAGCCGTATTGGAGGATTGGGGATTCGAATAATCAACGTTAATGAACGAGATCAATCCATTTAGTCAATACTGGTATAATATGAGTTATGTGTATAACGATGAAGAACGATCTTTCAGTTTTCATAGCATCAATGGTGTTAAACCCATGTGGATTTTGGCTGCAAACGGTCAAATTTTAGATGGTGAAAGCAATGTGGCTTGGAGTCCTGAGTTCTGTTATGGGTATGAAACGAGCGACGGGTGTGTTGCAGGGTCTAATGTGGCTACCTGCAGGAGTGAAGATGATAAATTTAGTCAAATGAGTGGGGACTTCGACCGTATATTGACTGAGAGTTCATATGATGGTAATTTAAGCGTAAGCGTTAGTGATTGTATGGTGAGATGCTGGAATGAATGTGGTTGTTTGGGGTTTCTCACTAGCAGCAATGGAACAGGCTGTATAAGATGGACAGGGATTAAATCAGTCGGTAACTTTTCGGTTAATCCACAAGGGAATTCTGTTCAAAAGTATGTGCTTGTTTCTCCTAATTCGAGCGAAGATCAAAATAATGGTGAGTGGTTGAGTGATTTGTTGGTTAGTTGTTATGTATTTCTGCACTTAATCCGTTCATATTGTCTATGTTCTTGATTCGTATAGATATCACCCACATAATTATTATTGATAGCTAGCTTAAATGTGAAAGTAATCTTTGCTAAATGGTTAAGTGCATTAAGCTTGAATATGGCTTCAAAATCTAACACAAGACTTGCAACAGGAAATGATGCTAAAATCTTGATTTGGGCACCTGTTGTTGCTGGCATTTTGCTACTTCTCTTTTGCTTTGGTCTATTGTGGTATGTTAAGAATAGAAAGCTTAAACGAGAAGGTAAAACAGTCGTCATTGACGTTATACTGGTCTACTTTTGAAGTTTACATCTATTTCTTTTTCTAACAGGCTGTTTTGTTTGTAGAAGAGAGACAATTGCATGAACTGATGGATTCAAGTGATACTGAAATGGGAGGAAGAAAAGGAAGTGATATGGTAGTGTTCAGCTTTGCTGCTATAGTAACAGCCACAAATGACTTTTCAAATGAAAATAAGCTTGGACAGGGGGGTTTTGGACCTGTTTATAAGGTATTAATTACTTTTTTTAATAACTGCTAGTGACAAAAATGAGATATAATGTACTTATGACAGGGGAAACTTAGCGATGGACGAGAAATTGCAATTAAAAGGCTTTCGAGAACATCAGGACAAGGGCTTGTGGAATTTAAGAATGAACTTATACTTATTGCCAAACTTCAACATACAAATCTTGTCCGAGTTCTTGGTTGTTGTATCCATGGAGAGGAAAAGATGTTAATATATGAGTACATGCCCAACAAGAGTTTAGATTTCTTTCTCTTCGGTAAGAAATATATCAATCTACATGTCTATGAAGGTTAAATACTTTGAATTTGATACTTGTTTGCTTGGTCTAAGTTATTAAACCGATTGAATAGATGAAAGCAAGAAGGCATTGCTAGACTGGCCAAAGAGATGGAACATCATTGAAGGAATTGCTCAAGGATTGCTTTATCTACATAAATACTCAAGAATGCGTGTTATCCATAGAGATCTCAAAGCTAGTAATGTTTTGCTAGATGAAAATATGAACCCTAAGATTTCTGATTTTGGTATGGCAAGAATTTTCAAACAAGATGAGACCGAAGCAATGACCAAGAGGGTAGTTGGTACATAGTATGAATAGTATCCCTTTCTAAAGCTTTCAATATCAATTACCTTGCTTTTTAGTACCGACTCTAATTCAGTTACATTATATAGTGGTTACATGTCTCCTGAGTATGCAATGGATGGTACTTTCTCGGTGAAGTCTGATGTCTTCAGTTTTGGAGTCTTAATCCTGGAAATTATGAGCGGAAGAAGAAATACGAGCTTCTCTCATCTTGACAAGACAGTCAATCTTATCGGATATGTAAGTCATGTTTGAAATCTAACTCTTTTGCATCCATTGTATTAAAAAAGTAAATATTTTCACTCCAAAAGTCAAAATTAACATTTGAATGGCTCAGGCATGGGAGTTATGGCAACAAGGGGTTGCGTTGCAATTGCAAGATCCAACACTTGGTAACACTTGTGTTGTAGACCAATTGTTGAGGACCATTCATGTTGCACTTCTCTGTGTACAAGAAAACGCAGTGGACAGGCCAGTGATATCAGATGTGGCATGTATGCTTAGTAATAATACTATGTTGTTACATGTCCCAAAACGGCCGGCATTCTTTTTTGGTAGTACAATGTCTACGTCAACTTTAGTCGAACATAAGACAAAAGATGGATCCATAAACAACATAAGCATTACACAAATGGAGGCTCGGTAGCATGTTACCGTTGTTGATGGCCAAAAGTAATGTAATTGTATCTTGTGCTCTTTATGAATGATGATAATTTTGATGTTTGGATTTCTTGAATTTTGTTATGGCTCTAGTAGCCTCGGGCTCGAGTTCGTCTCAGTCTATGATATAGGGGGCTCCACTTATGATATGAAAGTACTCATGTGTAACTATCCGTGGATGCTTTAGGGTTGTTTTAGTAGTCCTGATCGTGGGCCAAGGACCGTACCGAAACCGAAAAGGCTTGGACCGGAACCGAATAGGGTGAAAAATGAGGATTGTGGACTGAATCCATTTTGTATGTTTCTGATCAGCATCAGATCGGTTCATTGGTTTGTTGGGTTGACTCACGAGCAGTGGCGAAGCCAAAATATTTATACAAGGGGGGCCGAAAGACATGTGACCCGCTACAGGAGGGGCAAACCTGGTTTATTTAATATTTTCAAGTGGGGTCAAATTCAATATATATTAAAAAATTAACTACTAACCAACAAATTAATACTTATGACGAAAAAAAGTGGAAATGTCGTGACCCTCCCCCGTCTCTACTATCTTTTGCCCCTGCTCACGAGATGCGTACTTCTAAGGTCATCATATGTCAAGCATCAGATCGAACCAACTTAGGGCTGAAACCAAATAAGATGAAAAACAAGGAACTATTGGCCGGAACTATTTTATGTGCTTTGGGTCAATATCACGATTAATCATAGTGAAAGAAAGGGATACGTTGAAATTACTAGTGATGTTAGAGGAACTTAAAAATAGGTAGTAAATAGATGGCACAATGCTAGAGGAACTTAAAAAACAAAGAGAACTAATATTTGATTAGTATTTAAAAGTTTTATTAAAATGAGTGGTTTTAAATCACCGTTATTTTTGTAGTTTTTGTATGCTAAACTATTGCTAGTGATGGTACTAGAATCAGATAAACCTAAAGTTTTTAGCATATCTATGGGTGTTTGTAGTACATGTTTTAACCTTAAATGATGAAAAACATGGGACCTTTCCCCGTAAACTATCAAATTAATTAATGTTTCAATATTTTGACTGTTACACTAACCGACATTGTCTCAAGTTATCTCTCATTAATAGCCATCTATCTCTTCCTATGCGCAAAGACCATATCTACTCAAGTGTCGGTATGTATTTTTTCAATTGTGTCATCTTCATTGATTTTTATTTCCGTCTCGTTTTCGTTTTCAATTAAGTTTGTATCCCACCTCTTAATAAGGTTTTTTTAAACAATTATAGCACCTTTTTTTTACATAACACATAATAATAACTAGAATATAACCTCGTATGGTGCACAAGGTTTACGTACAAAAATGTTGCAGTTAAACTTCAAAATTTCATATTTTTACTCATTTATAATTATAAACTTTACATGGACACATAAATAATAGTTTTTTAAAATATTAAACTAACTCATTTCATTAGAGGATTTAATTTTTGTAAAACATTCGGTATTTAATCATCATAAAACTTTGAATTTTAATTTAAAATTGGTTATCAGAAAAGTAAGTTAAATGTTTAAATGAAAAAAGAAAACTACATTGTTAACATACAAAATAATTCAATTAGCAAAATACTAAATTGAGCATTGAAACCTACATTGTAGGTGCCTGCTATAATAAAATGATGAAAACACTAAATAATACTATTTGTATATGAAATTAGTGCTATATATATATATATAAAACTTAAAATATTATGTATATGAAATTTGAAATTTAGTGTGGAATATAAATAAAATTAATCATTATATCTAATAGCTTATAAAAACTCGTCAAGTGTCAATTAGATAATTACTCTCAAAATATGAAAACGTATATTTTCATATATAATAATATTTTTATTTTATTTATTTTATAATGAATGTTAGTAACGTGTATTGAAGTAATGAGGTGTGTAAATTGTTCTTATGATATATTTCATCGTCTCAATCTTTTGACTGGATACGCTTCAAATGGTATGAAATTAAAGTGAATCTCCGGCCATTTTAAATATAATAATAAACAATAGAAATTAAAAGAACTTATTTTGAAATGGAAAGTGAAAACGATAGTTATAATTTTTCCAAAATAAACTGCAAAAAAGTGTAGCAATAGAGCAAACGTACCCCTAAAGCCCATCTCAATTAACCTCTCTCCACTCACTGACACAACACAAACTGATAAATCCCTTGTACCACTAGATCTATTACCTAACATAACCTAATCGGAGTTTGTACAACCTTCCGATCACCACAATCTGCATTGTTGATTCAATCTTCTTCAACTCCAAAGTTCAGTGGAAGTCAACGCCGCTGCCAATTGTTCATCCTAACGCTTAATTTTGAATCCACCAGGTGATGATGTTGATGTTCATGAATTGACGTTTCAGCTTAATGTCGGACTTTAAGTATGGATCTGAGACGATGATGATGATGATTTTGGATTACAGTTGACGCATGAGACTAAATTTCGCTTCAGAAGATCGTTGAGGATGTCTTCGACTACGGTCGAAGTTAACGCCACTGAATCTGACGCCTTGCCTCTGACATTGCACGAGTACGGCGATAACAAATCGCCGGTGCCGGTGACGGTTTTAAATCATAGTCTGGTAAATGGTGAATCGGTGCAAACGAGATTTACGATAGACGAATCTATTGTTACTACAAACTGTGTGTCTTCAGAGAAAAACGAACCGAAATCACCGCGAGTGTCTTCTTCATTGGCGTTGGTTGTTGCTACATCGGATTATCAGCAAACTCCAGAAAATGATTCGGTTATGGAAAAAGGTGTACAAAGCTCACCGGTATCATCTCCGGTGATGTCGAAAAGGGGGAAGCGTGGAAGGAACAAATGGGAGGGGCTTTCGCAAAATGGTGTAAGGAGATCACCTAGATTGTCTACACCTACATGTCCCCTAATTGAAGGACCAAAAGTAAAGAGGATTAAGTCGTGTGTGGATAAGGTAAATGTTGAAGGAGGAAATGAAAGTTGTAGAAAATTAGCACTGACTGCATGTAACAAGAAACAGAGTAAGGGAAAAAGGGGAACATTCTTTGTTGGGGATCCAGTTTCTGAACATGAAGCTTTAGAAAGGTGGGGCTGGCGATACGAATTGAAGGTACGATCTATGATAATGATGGTGATAGTGATGTATTTTTTGTTTTTTATTTTTATTTTTGCATGTATGTTTGCAATCCATGATTCTTTTGAAATTTAATTTTCTGTTACTATAACTAGTATGTTTTGGTGTTGCTGTTGACTTGGTTTGATGTCTCCATCCAGTAATTTTAACAACTAAACTTTCAATAGTGAATCACACAATTAAGCTGGCAATCCATGATTCTTTTGATACTTGATGTTCTATAAACATAAGAAGTATGCTTGAATCATGTATGACATTGTGTAAGCCAGTGTCTGACGTGCAACTGCTCAAGAATCAGCCTTGTTTTTTCAACAATGAGTGTCGTCATGTTGATGGTACATGGTGCTATTTTGTAATACTTTATGGCCCAATTGTCTGTAAAAAGTCAGTAACGATTGAATCATTTGTAATTGTTTCAATCGATGAATGCAAATTCTTGTTTGCCTGGGTGCTTTCTCTTGCAATTCTGAGTACACGAGCATTCTTAATTCTGCAGGCTAAAAGACGCAAGGGACGGGGATGGATACTAAAGTGAGTGGGACTCTTATGTATAGTATCATTCATAGATTGATGCTTTCGTTTTAGTTGTACTTTATGCCATCTCAGTTTGGTTTTCTCACATTGAACATGATAAATGATGTAGTGCTGGTGAAGAGGATGAAGTGCATGTAAATGTTGTATGTCATTACCTTCAAGCGAATGTAAATGGATGCATTTTCAGTATTGGAGATTGTGCACACATAAAGGTAACTTTAGGTGAAATTAAAAGTTCAGATTTGAAGTTTTGTTCAACTTACTGCTTTCTTTAACATCCTTCCTGCTATTACTGGCTATTAACTGTTAACATGCACCTCATAGCAGTATTTTTGTTAATAATCTATTCATTCCTACAAACCACCATACCCAATTATTATCATTGATAAACCATGCTTTGGCTGCCATATAAATTTTATCTTTTTTTTCACCAGCTAAATTTTTCACTTCCTTTGCAAAATGTGCTGGTTCGGTTGCATTTCAAAGTAAAAAAATTAAAAAAAATCGGTCAAAACAGGTAGGTCCTTAGGTCAACCTGTACAATGTTTTTTTCCTTTAAGCTTTTAGAGTTCTATAAATAATTAGGGTGTTAAATTTGATTAAATATCTATTGTTTTAATTCTAATCTGAATTCTTGGAAATAAACTGTCTAGGAGGTTCGTTGTATGCATTTTGTAAATTGTATGCCCTTTGGGTAACGTTTGACTCATTTGATCTGGTTTTAAGAATTTAAGCATTTTGAATATGCCTTGGTTGCCTTTTGTTTGTTTGTCTTGTTTTCATGATAGCTAATTTTTAAAGTCTTCTGAGTTGACCCATTGGAGATATGTATAATCAGAAAACATGTTGAAATTGCCACTTTGTATAAGAACCTTCAGTGTGTTGTATCTCAAACTTAATGGCACTGTAACTGAAGGTACATAGCTGTACCATGCTTAAGGATTGAACTGTATAGCACATAGTTTGAAGCTAATAGCTATGTAGTCAAAGGCGAGTACCCAGGCACAGTGCAGCACTCCAATGTTACCTTGTGTCCATCTGGGCACATGGGTGCAATAAATCTGGAAAATGGGCCATCTGCAAAAAGTTGGCTGGAAACAGCTATAACTCGTCTAAAACTTCTAAAAACAGTCTGGAACCAGCCTAAGACATGTCTAAAACAGCTAAAGACAGCCTGTTTATGCTATGCACTTGCTTAAAACGCCCTCGTTTATAAGAGCCTTGCACCTTCAACTACCTATACAAGAAAAGTTGATGACGTAAACCAGGACTCCAGTTAAAATGCTTAATTTGCTATATATTTCAAATATGTGCATCTCATTAAGCTTGCTCCCATACTATGAGTTTGGTAGTCAATTTGGATAAATTTAAGCAAACATTTCATAAATCCAGTTATAAATATCTATACACACTTAGCCTTTGGGGGTTTCCTTCAGTGGGTCAATGAATCAGTTGTGAAATCTCATACAAGACATGCAAGCGTGAACAAGGAAAATACATAAAACTAACATGGTTCATTTGAGACTAGTGGTTATCTCCATTTTTCACTTGCTTCATTTGAGGCTAATGTTTGTTAATCTCAAAACAAAAGAGTTGGATTTGATTTATATCTATAAGGATAGTGATTTTTTTATAAACTGGACAGCATCAAACAGTGAGTTTTTATCAATACAGTTACAGATAAGATATCTTAAGCTATAGCAATATCATCCACAAGGGACTGTAAATGTGTTGCTTACAAAAGAGGGAAATGCATCTGAAATTTATATCAATACCAAATTTGGTAATAAGATCTGTCCATTGAACACAATACAAACAGAGCTCACATTACCATATGCATAAAAGGTGAACATTTGCTGTAAATGCATATTCCATGTATAACTTAACATTTAGCTTTAAGTACAAGGTTGAGTACTGACATACACATCAAAATCTGCCTTAAGGAACATAGGTACTTATTTGTTTACAACTTCCTATATGTTTCTGTCGTAACTTTTTTGAGCTATGCTTTTCAGGGTGAGGGAAAGCAACAACATGTTGGCAGAATTGTAGAATTTTTCAAAACATCAGATGATGAAAATTATTTTAGAGTGCAGTGGTTTTTTAGAGCTGAAGATACGGTTAGTTTCTGCACGCTGGTGTATTTTAAATTTTAATGCCTTTTTTTGTTTGTGAATCTGTCCTTTGGCCTTTTGTTTTACTTTTTTCTTCCAACTTTTTATTGCTCAGGTTATGAAAAAAGGTGCTGCTTTCCATGACAAGAAGCGTTTATTCTTCTCCACTTTAATGAACGACAATTTATTAGAATGTATACTTTCTAAAGTCAAAATAATAGAAAAACCTCCAATGGTATGTTGCAATCTTAGTTACCTTTTTTTTCCAAGTCCCATACAATCCTCTTCGACAGTTGAAGTTTCCCAATACAATTCTTATTTCTTTGTTGTCATGGATGTTTAAATATTGCGTTTTACTTGGTTGTTTTTGTACAAGTTTAAATCGTTTGCAACCATTGCAGCTAGGTTTCCAATCCACTTCTCTGCAGCCATCTGACTATTATTGTGACATGGAATATTCTGTAAAATATTCAACATTCCGCTCCTTGGCGACTGGTAAGAGGAATGCTATTGCCATTATAATTTGTCTGCCATCACAACTTGTTTGCCTCATTCAATCTTCCTAGCATCGGAAAAAAAACATTTGAACATTCATGATCTACTAGGCAAACAATAAGAGAGAACTGCAGATGACACATGACTTATTGCTACATATATATCTCAAACTGCTTTTCTTTGCCAATCAGAAAAAAAATCATTTTGTTCCCATATATATCTCATCTATAAAATATAATAAAGCAAACCTACTTTTGCCAAGTGTCAATCTCTTAGCATGCCTATCTCTTAAATGCTTACTTGGCATAATATTGTTAATCCATTTATGAGGTGTCTTGCTCTCCTTAACTTTTAGATTTGTTATGTTTTTTTTTGAAAACTAGGTTTAATTGAAACTAGGATTAAAGACGAAAAAATATAACAAATCTATATTAATATAAACCGGGTAGAAAAATATAATAATAACACAAATAATCTTTACCAAATCTTCGATTGAGATGTATACAATTGAATAGTTTATTATAAAGTTTTTAGTTTAACTATTTAAATTATTATAACTCAATTCCGTGTTAAACACCGGTCTTTAACCTAGTTTTGTAATATATAAAATTTAGTTAAGATAACAGGAAATCGTTTGTGGATACAATTTTGAAGATACCATATGCATTCTTCCCTTTTTCAGAAGATGATATTTTGCCTTTTATAATATTTATTTTATAGTGACATTTCTTTATGAACTGTTCTAGAAGATAATACTCTAATTTGATAAGTACCCATATGCTGAAATATCTGAAACATAAAATTCATGGTAAAAGCAAAATACAATTTTGTGAACACCAAGCAAACTTTGTTGACACTCAAAGCTGCTAGAAGGGGCCACTGGCCAGTGCCTGGTACTCCCGAGGGATCAGATTGAGATCTGGCAACAGCATCCTCAACGAGTGGAACCCGTAGCCCGGTAATGGCTATTTTGCTCTGAAGTAGTATTTGATTTGTTAGTCTAGCTCTAATAAACGTCATTAAACTGTAATGCATATTATTCATGTCTAGATGTGGTAATATCATTTGTCACCTCTGAACTTTTATATATGCCACCTACATAACTTGTTAATTTTAGCATGAACTTTATCATCTTTCATTTATTATGTGTAACTGTTGTATTTGTGATCTTTAAAATTGTGCAGCTACAGACAGTTTGGCAGCAAGATGTGATTTGACCACGCCAAGTTGCGTTGATACTAATAATACATCCATAGCTACAACTCCATCAGACATAAGTGGTTGTGAAATATACAAAACCGAACTGGCATTGTTAGATCTTTATGCTGGTTGTGGTGGAATGTCAACTGGACTCTGTCTTGGTGCCAAACTTTCTGGTGTTAAACTTGTAACGGTAACTCATTCTTCAAATTTTATTTGAGGCTGTTATGTTATTTTTTGTCTATTCTAACATCATTTGTTTTTGTTTCTGTTTCTTAACCAAAGAGATGGGCAATTGATTATCACAAGTCCGCATGTGACAGCTTGAAACTAAATCATCCAGAAACAGAAGTGAGTCCTTTTGATTGTCTATCAATAAATCTTTGAGCTACTATATTAATATCCACTACATGTTTTCTTCTTTAGTATTATTTTTGTTATCTTTATTATTGTTATTATCGTTTTATAGGTTCGACATATAACTGCAGAAGATTTCCTGGAACTATTGAAGGAATGGGAAAGACTATGCAAATTATATATTTTGGAAGATTCTGATAAGATGATTGAAACTAGTTGCGTTGGTGAAAATGAATCAACAATTGATGGATCTTCTCTATTGGATACAGATGTGGCTCCTGGAGAGTATGAAGTGTCAAGTCTTGTTGATATTTGTTATGGAGATCCCAGTGAAACAGGACTACATGGGTTAAAGTTTAAGGTACGTTGAAATACACTTTAAGGTTCTATGTAGCAGCATGCTAGTAATTATTTCTTCACACATAGTTGATCCAGTTGCATTATGAAGTCATCTCATACTTTTCCATAGGTGCGATGGAAGGGTTATGATCCAAGTGATGATACGTGGGAGCCAGTCGAAGCGTTGAGGTTTTTCTTTTGCATTTATTAATAATTATCATATTCAGATTACAACTATTTGCATGTTCAGTTGCTCATATAGTCATATTTACCTGTCACAGTCATTGCCAAGGCCACATACAAGATTTTGTTAGAAGCGGATACAAATCAAAGATGTTGCCACGCCGAGTGAGTCATGTTATTACTTGTGGCAGTACTATCTTAACCCCATATAAAACTATATAGTAAGCTTTTATTATGTGTTTCAGGGTGATGTGGATGTTATCTGTGGGGGTCCTCCATGCCAAGGGATCAGTGGCTATAATCGATTTAGAAACACTGATGACCCATTAAATGATGAAAGAAATCAGCAGATAGTTGTCTTTTTTGACATAGTGAAATTCTTAAACCCTAAATACGTGTTAATGGAAAATGTGACTGACATTTTACGATTTGACAAAGCTTCTCTGGGAAGATATGCTCTAAGTCGTTTGGTTCATATGAATTACCAAGCAAGACTCGGGATCATGGCTGCCGGTTCATATGGTCTTCCACAATTTAGGTTACGTGCTTTTCTATGGGGTGCTCATCCAAGCGAGGTGACTTTATTACTAATTTTTCATTTTATTATTTCTGGCATGGTAATATTATCATTTCTTATCATTTAATTTATAGAATAGTTATTAGCAAACATAATTCTATTTAAGGAGATACGTAGCGTTTCTGTTATAAATCAAACACATTATATATTTGCAGAGACTACCTCAATTTCCACTTCCCACACATGATGTTATTGTCAGATATTTCCCTCCTGCTGAGTTTGAGGTACCTGGTGCCCTAGTTATTAATTAGATTATTTGGTTCATAACTTCATACATGTCTATGTTGTTCTTTTCTGTTTGTATATTCTAATTATATATCTCCTGTAATGCAGCAAAATACAGTTGCTTATGATGAAGGCCAACCTAGAAAGCTTCAAGAAGCCATCGTTCTTCGTGATGCCATCTCTGATCTTCCAGCTGTACTTTTCTGGATTATAGTTTGGTTATCTTTTGCCTTTATGTAACTTGGCCTAATGTAATTTAGGTTTTATTACACAGGTTACAAGCCATGAAGTTCGTGAAGAGATGACATATGATAAGCCTCCAGAAACAGAGTTCCAAAAGTATATTAGGTCAACAAAAGATGGTAAATGCTTACACCTGAACAAAGTTTAGGTTAATACCGTGCATTAAAATTCACTTGTCAACCTATATTTGGTTTGGTTGTAACGGTTTCATTGAACATCAAATTGTCTTCATGTAGAATTTTCTGGGTTTGCTTTAAAAGGGGTTACAGACTGGAAAAGCTCTGTTCTCACCGATCATCGGCCTTACAAGCTGTCTGAAGATGATTTTCATCGTGTGTGTTATGTACCACACAAAAAGGTTAACCATTTTTCGCTTGTTCTATTTTTCCTAATACATTTTGATGTTCCTAATTTTTCAAGATTTGTAGGGAGCGAATTTCCGGGACTTTCCTGGAGTAGTTGTGAGAGCTGATAATACGGTTTACCGAGGTCCAGAAAAAGACCAAGTGTTGCTTCCATCCGGAAGGCCATTGATACCAGATTATGTTTTCACTTTTGAGAAAGGAAAATCTAAAAGGTTCGATGTCGTCTCATAGGCCATTGGTACCAAATTGTAACATCCTAACGGTTTGATATGTTGATAGACCATTTGCAAGAGTATGGTGGGATGAAAACGTGGCAACTGTGTTAACATTCCCAAGTCTTCACAGCCAGGTAGTTCCTCCCTGTGATTTTTTCTAAAAAATATAGAAATTAAAATCATATAACCTTAAAAAACTGGTACAGGCGGCAATACATCCAGAACAGGACAGAGTCCTTACTGTGCGAGAGTATGCAAGATTACAGGGCTTTCCTGACCACTATAGATTCTGTGGAACTATTAAAGAAAGGTATGGAAATTACATTTAAGTACTAACAATTATACTTTCACGCCCCTTGAAGGGGCTCGTGAGATTTCTTTAACGGGCTCTCTTGGTCACATAAGGAAAACTTCAAATCATTGTGATTCCCATTCTTCGAGTCTTGAAAATGATAAATGGAAAAATATGGGAAAATTTTCAGGTACTGTCAGGTGGGAAATGCTGTGGCGGTTTCTGTTTCAAAAACTTTGGGGTATGCCCTTGGTATGGCATTTCGGAAATTAAGTGGAGACGAGGCACTCATGACTCTACCGCCTGATTTTGCATTCCAAGTACCCTCACTTGACTTTTCAACTCGGTTGAAGAAACCGAGAATGCATTGTGACTGACCCGTTTTCATAGTCGAGTATTATAAAAACTGAATTAGCGTGTTGTTGTCAACCCTTCTTTCATCCTAATGTACCCTGCTGGTTCAACAGACTGGTTATACAATAACAATTTCAAGGTTAGTTTTATTTATATCTATGAAATTTTCCTAGACTCTATTGCAACTATTCTTTTTTCTTTTAAATTACTATATTTTAGTTTAAAGGGTCATGAAACCATGACGGTTTGACATGTTACCCAACCATTTTTGTTGGTTATAAATGTTAAGAAGCGTTGTCATCTTGTTTAACCCGTTGGTTACATATCTTCTAGAAGACTTATTGCAAGTTCTGAAAATAAGGTTTTGAGTTATAACCAGAAAGTTTAAATTGGTCCCCTTACGGCCAGATTGCCTTTGAATGGGCGGGGTCAGGAGTCCAGGTGTTCATGGTTCAAGGACCGAACTGACCCGAACAGGCCCAGGACTGGAACCAAATAAGGTGAAAACGAGGACTGATGACCATACCAATTTCTGTGTTTTGGGTCAGTCTTGGTCTAGTTCAAGCCTCAAGGACCTGACCGACCGGGCCTGGGGCTGAAACTGAATAAAGGGGAAGATGAGGAGGATCAGTATGTGTTTTTGGTCAGTTGCAATGATTTCTCGGGTCAGCCCATGAGATGCTCATCCCTAAGTTGAGGGCATTTTTAAACCGGCTGTTTGGGGCAGGTTGAACATAACCCAAATTGACCGTTACATGTATGGACTTTGCAAGAAAAAGAGACTCGTGATACAAATATTCATCAACATATTTGAGGTTTTGAACTTTTGATAAAACAACAAAGAAAGCACACACGCGCATAAAGTATACAATCTTGAGAACATTAGTGGCGCCATTTGCAAGCGGTTTTTAACTCCTCTGTTGGTTTGGAGTCACCTGCAAACCCGTTGTCGACCCATGCGGAGTATCCCCCAGCCATGTTCTTGACTTTATTGTAGCCCTACAGTCACACAACCAATGTAAATAGCATCACCGAAAGGTATATGCATACAACTGATATAAGATTGACTAAAAAGTCAAATGAAGTGGAGAAAAAATATAGCATACTGCAGCAAGAAGGTCGGCAGAGGCTTTAAGCGATCTTCCTCCACTGTTGCAAGCCTTTAAAATACAAAATGATACCAAATGAAAATATGAGGTCCTAGTAATCGTATGCACGAAGCGCACTTCAGGCACAAGACGCTTTAGCAAAGGTTTGAGAAAAGCAAGTGCGCAATATACACATAGGATTATTAAGCATGTAGGAGACAAGTTTGAATTTGTTTATGATATTTGAAGTTACAACGGACCTATGATAACTGATAATGATAAATTTAGATAATCAAAAGATTAATGTCATAAAAACTTACCACAATGAATGAATCCTCCTTGTTACAAAGAGCTGAAACCTGAGCCAGAAAATCAGGATTTATAACCCTTCCTGAAAGTTGTAAGGATGTTATGAAAATATGTAAATATATAATATGATAATAGATAAAAATGTATATGTTATAATTGGAATTTGGTACCTTCTTGTGTTTTGAACATGTAAGGGATATTCAGAGCATTTTCCACGTGACTCTTGTTGAACTCTTCACTTGTTCTATTCATTTTTAAACACACAAAGCAAGCATAATAAATAGATAAACATTTGGTAAGCGTTTCTTTATGTTTCTTCAAAACATTGCTATTAGAAATGAATCAGCCTATCGGATTAAAAGCTGGCTACATAACTGGTCCGGTTGACTACTCTTGAACGTCTTCATTTGGGTCATCTGGTTATGGTTCGGTCTGGCTAAACTGGAGCGATAGTTGTATTGAATTTTCACATTTTTTATTTTATTTTTTCTCCTCAAAATCTCATTTACTAACTTATTAGTATTACATATTTGCTTATTCCAAGTACCATATTTGTTCTAAATGACTTTTTACCCTTAATTAATCTACTCATGTTAAGTAACATCACGTAGCAAACGTATATATGGGTTTGATAGGCTCGAAAACAATGGCATAAGATTATGAGGTTTTTTAGTTACCTGACATCAAGATACTGGTGACCAGAATTGAGGAGTTCTTTAGCTGCATGAACATCCACTGTGACCACATCTTCAACACTAACAAACCATCAAATTGAACACAAACAATCAAATGCCAAACGAAGACATGCACATAAAAAAACACTCGCGTGGCAGTAGCACGCTCACAAAAATCGTAACAAGATTTAAAATAGGATCAAACCTGTTGGTGGCATCCATGGGGTTCAATCCTTGATGAAGTATACAACAATGGGCAATGGCTAATGCTTACATGTGTATACTATTTGTACCATCAAAAGTTGACTTTTATAAGATCAAGTGGACTTTTTTAAAGGGTTTATGATACATTATTCACCCCAAAGAGTTGACTAAAGTTTTTATTATGTAACTTGATTCGTAAGGCATGAGGTAATGAGCTTCCTAAGTTTTTTTAAACATCAGAAAATCATTTTAATATGTTGAAGCATGTATATCTGTTTATTGATACAGTTTAAGAACCTCTATCAAAGCATTTATATCTCTTTATTGAATTACTACTGCTTGTCTCACTTCTATCAATGTGAGATGAACACCAAAAGTAAAAATTGTAAAACAAACAAACAAACGTACCAAGTAATATCTCATTCATAAAGTTGTGTATGGAGAGGTAAGATGCAGACAAACCTTACTTTTGAACCAGGAACTGCTTTGAGTAAAACAATGGCTAAAAAACTGGTCTTTTCTTTTTTATGTTATAATAACTAAAAGTGAAATAATATTCTTTGACATATTGAATTTGGATCAAATACTAACAAAGACCAAGTATATTGATAAGTAGATCAACAAGGTGCTAGCTAGAAAAGATTGGCAAGAAGAAGAACCAAGGACTAGAACTCGAGATTTTTGAAACATAATTAATTGATTTGAATCGTGTCTAAAGGTGGTCATGAGTTTATATCATATATGCTAAGTTGCTTCATCCTTGTAATTAGCTACTTAAAGAAATGCATCATGATCAACTAGCTTTAACTTGATTCTAAAATATCTTATAATTCGCAAGAATCACTTCTAGTTATATGCAATCTATCTCACTTATCAGTTAGATTGGAAGAAATGTGATATTTGTGCTCAGCGGATGAAGGGCAGAACTTTTAAATGCAGGTAGCATGAATCTTGTAAGTTGACACTCGTCATATTCTATGGTATATGTGCTTCTGTCGATGAGCTGATTCTGTCGATTAAGTTCATAAATTACTAGAATTCATGGAGATCTAATACTAGAACTGGAGTAGAGATCGGGTTCGTGTACTTCTCATTTCTGCTCATTTATTTCCATTCTAGCTTTCATATACACAATGGCAATTGCATGAACAGATTGCTCAAGCACTGTATCGTTGACGCCATCTTCATCAACTAAATTGGAATTGTATCATTAACCATTAATGTACTAATGTACCACATTTTACTTTGAAGACAAATTATTATCTGAACCAAAATGACCAAATACAACTACCCAAGACACATTACACTAATATGACCCAACATGACCCCCTGAATCCAAAATCAACCATTAAAACTCATGTCTCATTAAGACCCTTAATGACCTATCAAATCTCATTATTACCTAAAATGATCTTTTACAATCCAATATAAGTTATTCAATAACATTTATTATCACCATTCATGAATTATTATTACTTGTTATAATAAAATATTGTAGCTTGCAACTTAATACCACACAGACCATTTTTTACCAATAAGGTAGTCTTAACGTGTCCCATGTGACACACAATGACTTACAACACCATGGTATGTAATTTTCAAAACTGTTACTCAAAATGGGTCGATGAACATAAATGGAAAAGATAGCAGGTTAGGGAAAGAGAAACACTTCACTTTCATAAATAAATGGTGCCATTTCATGACCAGAAGCATACACAACCAAAATTTAATTCCAGCAAGTACATGAAGAAGGATGAACAGTTCGCACATCCATGGCTGCCAATGAAAAATACCATATTTTCTCATCAAAGTACAAAGAACATGAACACCATATTACCTGTCACAAACCCAAATTACACGCACTTCTAGTTCCTTCTTCGTTTGTTGTCGGGTGGTGGGGTCCCATCTCCCTTCCTTTTCCAGTTATGCCTCATATCACCGTCATCCAACACTCCCACCTCACCCTCTTCCACCGGCTCCAAATCTTGACCGTTTTTTACCTCATTAAATATTCTTTCTTGTTTGTTTTTCCCAGATTCAACAGCCAACTCTATACCATCTTCTAACTCCTGTTCAATCAGTTCATCATCATTCATGGTATCTGTTCTTCGAGTCACATCAGCAGCCTGTTCCTTCTTTTTTTTCTCACGAGCTGCCCTAACCTTATCTTTAATATCTTTAATAGCATCTTTCGGTGTTTGACTTCTGTAATCCGAACTTTGACCACCACCGCCCCTTTCTTGGTGCTCGTCAACATGTTGATTCGGACCATTTTTGGTTTCATAGTTTTGATCATCATTGTTTTCAACATCTGAAGTCACATCCTTATTTCTATCTGTACTTCCATCATCATTACTTTGATCTTTAGATGTTTTTAAATGATCAGAAGTGGGTCTTGAAGTTGCAGCACCAACATGAGAATCACTGTCTTTTGTACCATGTTCTTGAGCCTTCTTTGTAACCACCCCACCTGTACTTCCATCAAGAACTTCACTAGTTTGTGAAGGTGGAACTCTATTTTGTTCATACAGTTCCAACATTTGGTTACTCACCTCTGCAAGAAAAAGGAAATGGGTCAAATAAGTCAAATGGGTCAAATAAGTCAAATGGGTCAACCATGATCAAAACAGTTAGCTATAAAAACAAAAAACCAACCCTCCAGCTGGCGTGGGGTAACATTGAACTCCTGCCACCAAACCTTTTCACCGTCTGATGGCAACTTTACTTTAAGAAACTTGGCAGCAAGAAATATGGCACCTGCTGCTATGTGGTGGGGTTTGAATTGTAAGCAGAGAGATGTTCGAAGCCTGCATATGTCCTCTTTGCAGGTCAAAATCAGACAAGGAGAATGTTGTTGACCAGAGGCCAATGTTACACTACTCCCTTAGCTCCAATATAAATGTCCACTTACAAAATTATTGATCAGGTTCCCTATTCTGTCTTTAAAACACTTATTTAGATTGATTAAACATTTTCTAAAACTGTGCACCTTGTAGGGGTAAATATGGCACTTAACATTTTAGCTATTATATACTACATATTCCTAGAACTACGTCTTTTAGGCTAATGGACATTCATTTTGGGGCAGAGGCAGTATTAAAGGAATTTATTGTACCCGTCATTCACGAAATTCCAAGCAACCTGAGCAAGTGCATTTTGAGCAACTTTAAACTTCTTTATTGCCTCAACAAGTGGTTTATATGGATGATGCACATTAAAATCGAAAGCAAGTGTTGCTAAAACAACACGTTCTCCAATTAAAATTAATTCTTTTTGTTGTTCATACACTTCCTGCATAACAAAGTAAGAACAGAAAGATTTAGAGTTGTCTAGACTATCCATGGATGATAAAGACTTTGGAGTATACAAAATGCAGATATAGGAGACAGTCTAATCTCTGATCAACAAGCTACAAAGATTATGTCCAAAAATGTTACCTTTTTTAAATAAATCTGCTAAAGAAGCTTACAAATAAATGATCTAAGAAGTTTTATTCATTATATGCACACTTCGGGAGACGTATGACCTGTTGCCTACTAACCTTTTTAACTGTTATTTGTCTATTTGCATGTATGACCCACTAGTAATATAAGATAACATAAATCTACCCATTCAAAAGAAAATGGGTTGAGACTACCACTTCTACATAGCACGATCTTTTTTTTCAAAAGTGCTGGAAACAATAGCATGAGAAAGTAAGCTAGGTGGTAAAACCTCTACCTTCTGTTTAATTCTCTGTGCTGCCTCGGGGTCCTTTTTGTGATTAATTTCATAGGAAACAAGAATAACATCTTTCAAAGGACGAGGGGTTTCTTCAACCTTGCCTGCAAGAAACATGCAGACTGTTGCAATCGTCTGCAATCCATGAATGTTAATTACTAATTTTCAGCAAGTATTTACTATTTATGCTATTAATAATCATGCTACTAGCAAAAACTGGTAGATTTCAGTCAAGTAATGATATGTAAACTACACTCACACAGATCATATAATATAGAGTAAAGCATTGATTAGGGGATCCCTCCCCATAATACGTTATGCTCAAAAGACTGGATCAAGTCTAAATCAAAACTGGATCAAAAAGTATGGAAGTGAAACAGGGCATACTCACCCTCCTGTCATTCTTTGCATGAGATTGGCGAATGAAGAAACGGTGACAGAAGATAATAGCTGTAGCAATAGTTACCTGAGGCCTGCATAGAGATATCCATTTAATTATTTCAGAGAAGCTTTAGGGCTTGAAAATATCAATAAGTGAAGTACATTAAGAATTAGTTATTAGTAAATATTCAAAACATTTTTCAGAGTTTCCATTGAAGGTCTGATTATTTCTAAAAACGGCACTTTCGGTAGCATACTAGAGCTTCAGTAGACACACTAGCCAAGTATGGAAATTGATTACAAGTTCTGATAGTGAGGCTTGGATAAGTAAAAAATGTTAAGACGGCAATGCACTATGGTGGGGAGAGGGAAAGGAGGAAGCTTACTTATAACTGTTGGGTGTTTAAATTGGATTAATATGAAAATGAATGGCAAGCCATGTTATATTTTATACACATAATTCTGTATATTTAAACATACTTAGCAGCTACAAAAAGTACAGCCATTATAATCAAACTCTCAAAACAATCTAGATTTATGAAATTATATGGCATAGTTACATTGTTTCATAAGAAGATCAGATGTAGTTGTATCCAAAGGTTATTATCAGTCAAACTTGAGATTGTATTAGTTATAATATTTATGTGACTTCTAATATCAAAGAAAACTGTGGACCACTTATGACAAAAAAGAAGTTTTTTACAGCCATAAAATGTACACAATGCTAGCGGGCAACAGCAGATATAGGTCCCTTGAAAAGTGTAACCACAAAACAAATGTTTTAACAAAACAAAAGATCAGTTCCTGTGCATATTCATGAAGTTAAGCATTATAATGGTTATTACAATATATACAAATAAAATGAAGTAACACAAAACAAAAAGAAAAGACTGGAGAGAGCATGAATCCATCTGCTTTCATCCAAAATAAGACCCCCAAAATGATAAAAATATATATATAAAGAGAAACAATATTCCAAAATAAAGGAGGGAACAAAAGTCAAGCAGCTTAGACACAGATTATGGTTGCAACTTTTTGGAGTATCAGAATGAAGTATAAATGACAATGTGATACATAAATGATGTTCATGGAAAATAAATGTTTAGGTATCCTAATAAAAAATTTCATGTCCAATATAGTTGCAGCACTAGGGTGTCAGAATGAAAACTTGCGGTGTCTAAACAAAACTATCAATACCAACAAGTCCATACAAACAGTTAATTTTCATGCAACAAAGTTCTTTGAACCCTTAATTGAGAAGATTAAAGAGGATATGTTATTTGCATACTACATGTTTCCCCATAAAAAAATAAAATATTAATGAAGGAAATAAAATACGAGCAGGATAATCATCAAATTCCATCTATTAATCTTGAAGCACCCAAGAGCAAATTAAGCTGTTCCCACAATCCCACATCGAAAGGGGAAAAAACTAATTCAAAAGCATAAACCCAAACCCAATGGCACCTCTTATAATCATCAAAATATCAAATAACAAATTTGGTAATGCATAAATGCAATTGGCAAGTTTTCTTATGTGGTCATCTTACAATATAACATATATGGATACATCAATAAAACAATGGAACTCAAGTGAACAAAAACATATACAAGAATAAGAAACAATGCGGATACAAAAACAAAAGCATAGCAAAACTTACACTTTAAGTCTCATGCCCAAGTCCTGCAGGAATGTGCAATAAGATTTGCGCAAGTAGGTCTCCTTCTTCAAATCAATGCCGTCTGATCTAGAAGGTGAGTTTTCTTCTATTTCTTTTCTAGAAAAATACCAAAGTCCGCTATTCTCCTCATGCTTATTATCAGACTGTTTATGTGGACCATTTCCATGCATTCCAGCATACATTGGGTCACTGGATAGCACAGCAGCCATTTGTGTCCCTTACACTCTTCCAATTTATCCAGGAACTGGAAACAACCCTAGTTAACAGGATATATTAAAATCGCCGTCACCTGCCTGTGTAATTAAAATATTTATTAATGGAGAAAAGAGAATTCAAAACAAATGACCATACAAATAAGTTAACAGAGTATAACTTACAAGAGTACTAACTAAGCATACAACATTCTAAATATGCTATCTAACTATTGCCTCTGTTTAATGAAACTGACCTTCTAAAACTGTAGGCATACTAAATATAAACCTTCACACTAGACATGTACTTGCTACGGCCTAAGATTTTTATGATGTATATATTTATGCAATAGAAATCTATAGGATATCTTAATAAGGTATTCTTGTTATTACTTCAGTTGAGTTGGCGGACATGCAAGGGGTTATGCATACTAAAAAGGTAAAAAAATCACAATTACAAACAACTCGATTTTTTTAATGCACGGACAATGGTGTTGATTAGTACAACTTAGCATGCACTATAACTTAATCAAATCAAATAGCGTCCCAATTGTAACATGAAACACACTTTTCATCTTAAGTACTTGCCAAGATAAACTTGACATAAACATAGCTAGAAAAACCATGTGCTGGAAGAGATGATCATATATACTTCGTGAATTGCTTATGTAAGATCAAAATCATGCAAAACACACTACTCACACCCATCTTTCGTACTTTCCAAATCAGTTGCTTCAGAATAGACTGGGTTACGTGTCAATAGATAATTTCAACATATTAGCCACTCACGTATATGAGGAATTATAGAACCAACAGCCAAACAGCCATGAACATGGTCACAAAAGCATAAAACGGTCCAAGAGGAAGATTGAAGAAACATCTTCCAATATTATGGTCTTATCTACAATTTAACGAGCACAAACTCTGCTGGATAGAAGAAAAGAAAGAATGGGAAAACTCAAATGAAAAAAAAAGGACACCAAGTGGTTTTGGTAACTTTCTCCCAATAACTAGTACACCAATGACACCTGAGTAGAAGTTTCTCCATCCTCCTTACTACATAGTATCATAAAAACATGCAGAACTTGTAAACTTCTTTACTAGTGATATCTGCATATTTGTTTCAGAATATGCATCTGAATCCTGTAATGCAGCCACTTGATGCTTGACACCCGGTTGATATACAAAACAAAAAAGAAAGCATAGAACAAACATAATAGCAATCACTCACTATCACATCAACACGATGTCCTTTGTGTGTACCCCTTAGATCATGCCAGGGACATTAACAGGATTCCTGTTTGAGTTGCATTAAAAGTTTATAACTCTAGTCATAGAGAACACAAAAACATGGAAACAATAAATATACCCACGGTTACACAAATTCAGTATATCATACATCTGTAACTAAAACTTTTCTGCTCATTTCAGATCATCATGAGAACCAACCGCAAGGATACTTAAACCCCAACAAATATACCCACGGTTCCCTAATCTATAAGATAAGGCCCCGGTATACTCGTATGCAGGGCATGAGAGTTGATGTGGCATCTCAACGGGCATTAAACAACCCCCCCCTCTCTTTAAGGGGAGTTACAAAATGGATTCGCAAGGCCATTGACGGGGTGACGGCCGTATAGAATACCTGAACTCCCTTTGAATCCACGTAGGCGCCAAATCACCACTTTACTTTTCTTTTACTTAAAGGCTTCATTACACACAGAAGTTGACATCACGCCCGTTGAAGCGTTAACCAGCCACACCTTTAACGCCCCAAAACGGATGAGGGGAATGGTGTTCTAGGCGTTAATAGATGCCACGTCAACACTAATGCCCAGGATGTTAGTGTATACCGAATGGCTAGAATGCCATAAAAATATCTCATTTGCTACTTAAATCTGTAATCCCTTTCTAAAAAAACAAAAACCCTACAACATTATCATAAATACTCAATCTACTAACCTAAAATCATAGCATGTGAACCATGAAAAACTTCCATACAAGGCAAAACACCCCATACTTAATTCAGCAACCAAAAATCATAAATAGAGCATAAACACAAGCAATTAAAGAAAAAAAACATCTCTCTAAAAGAACGATAAAAAGGTTTCGTACACAACATTGGATCCTCACCAAGATCGAGTAAAACTGGAATTAAGAATCAAGATCGAGTAAAAGTTTCTAACTTTCAATTACTTACTTTCGATGCGATTGGTAGTTGCTTGTGAATGAAGAAAAAGATTTTATGGTTACAGAAAAAAATTAGGGCACAAAAGGCAATAGCGTAAGGATGATTGAAAACTAACCGGATACCAAGGGAGTATAGGTTCCGGCGGTGATCGGCGATTCCGTCGTGTTGTTGAAGTCCCGGGCGACCTATAATTTGCAGAGGCGACGAGATCACGGGGTTGATTGAAGATGATGATGATGATGATGATGGATTGAATCGGAGAGGGTTTATGATCAGTGAAGAGTGAGTTACTTAAATAGTCCCTATGCTATTTATCAATGTGCAACTTTTCTCGTTTCTCTAAAAAGGAGACTATTTCTAATTTTGTTTAAAAAGTTAAAACTTTATGATTTCAATGCAAGGGTTTGAAGTTCAGCTATATAGAGGTTGTGGTGTTAAAAGCTCGCACGTGTCGTCTATTTAAGTGTTATAGTTTTGATTCATACGATTGTGTAAAAGTATTGCATATAGTAACGTTTTTTATTTGTAGGTTTCCACAAACAGACATGGTGTTTTGTACTTGATAATCTGGTAACTCGAAGGCACCCTAGTGCCAATGTTAGCTGTCAGCCATGAAGACTGGAAGATGCAGATAGCGACCATCTATTCATTTGTTGACCGGTGTCACGAGAAGTTTGGCGTCGAATATCGTAGTGGGCTTGCTTTAATTTCACGAAGAATCTAGAAGTTGCATAAGTTATTGCTATTACATCTTTACAGTTTTGACAAACTTTGGAATCAAAAGTTATAATTCTTATTACATATGCAACCCTTTGGTATATTTTGTTACACTTCAACGATTGGATTTTTAATAGATAAATGGAGCAAATGGATCAAAAAACCAAAAAATTATATAATGAAACTGTCATATATTATATTAAATGTATTTTGCCTGTTGATATTGGTGTTGTATGTCTGTTTGACTGTTTGGCGTTGTTTGAATATAATTATTTATTGTTGTTAAGAAAAAATATATATATAAATGTTCCTTTTAAATCTCTAGAGACTCACAAAAACTAGCACGGCGATGTCGAATATGCTCGTATTATCATGTCCTACAAGTTCCACTACAAGGCTATGCGACAATATTCTATATATGCATGTTATACGATAATCAAAAGTCATACATAATAACACCAATTTTTCTTTATTATAAACCTTTAGTATATGACAGTGTCTTATAACAAGATAATGGTTTCATGATGTTTCTTCTACCATTCCTCCTCACGATTAAAGTTCAAATCATTTTCAAAATTTCAAACCATTCCTCCTCACGATAAAGTTTAAATTATTTTCAAAATTTCAAAACACCGTAATAGTGGCATAATATTATTAGTCTTATTTAAATGTTAGTTTTGTGTTTTATCCCAAAAAGTAAAAAAAATGTTTTGCATACCAATTTCAGCCATAACATGATGATTAACACTCGTCATAGCCACTTTACAATCACAATCATAATCATGAAACACAGACACCACAACTATTCAACGAATTTGAAGACGATCTCTCTACAAATCCTTCATTTCATACAAATGTTTCCATAGCTAGGGCTTTGAGTTTTATCTACGTTGTTATACTAATAATCACCTGTTTGATCGATCGGTTCGCTAGGACATTTCGGTAATTTCCTTCATCCATATCATCATACAGCGCTAATGTTGAACCTCAGTTAAGTTTATTATCACTTGTTTATATTGTTAAATATATTTTCAACAGAACTTGATTATTTTTTTCTCTTGTTTATGTTTATACTGATAAAACTTATGCTCTTTTATTTTATAATTTGAGTATAATGATGCTCGTTTGTTGTCATCTTCGAATTTGATTAATTTTTGGAAATTCCCTAATTATGTGATTTAGGAAGTTTTAACGTATAGGAATGTTTGAGGTATGTTTTTGAAAACAGCTATTAGTTTGTTCAAAATAAACCTACAAGTCCAATTTGGCAAGGTGAATTTGTAGTTTTGCCTTATTTAAATTGCAAATTTTTGTTGTCCTAATATATGTTTTTTGTTGCTCTGTTTAGTAATGGTCTTAGGGTACTGTTCTGTATGGATTTTTAGTTTGTATGTTTGTACTAGATGGCAAGCTTGGTTAATGTTATAGCTAATTGTAGTTGATAATACAACAACCAACAACAAACATACCTAGTCACCTCATATGATGTTACTGCACATGCTCAAATAATTATCCTCATTGCCAACTCCAATAAAATTGTCTATTTCTTTAATAAGTTTGTTAGAGGTTGCAATCATTTGAATAAGTGCTGTCAAATTTGATCTGAAACCAATCAAGCCAAACACAATACCATTAAACTTGCTAATCTCTTCAATAAATCGATTCGAGAGGCTGTAGTCATTTGAATAACTTCAGGCAACTTTTGACACGTTTGACTTGTTGGACCCATTTGACCAGTTTCATCCTGGCTTAGTTTTTAAATTTTACCTATTTGACTTGTTTGAGATAACATATATAACTCAGATTGATCCATGTAGACAATGGTCAAATTTGCCACCTATGGCTTGAAACATCAGGTACCTACGTCGCATTTTCTTTCATGTTCCAAAGATGGTGTTATTATTGTCTTTAGGACTGGTCTGTTGTTTTTGTTGATTTAAGGTAATAATAACATTTATATATTTACATTTAGAATTGAGGTCAACAGGATTGTACCACTATTGTTGCATGTGTTCATTTTATTCTCTATAATATACTGCTCTACATATACATTGTGCATTATCTGATTTAAGTGTTTTGACTATCAGTCAAAATGTCAATTATACAAAAAAATAAAATCTTCAAATATGACAAAGAAAAGGTTCTTGGGGACCAGTATAATGGTATTTGAAGTTCACAAGTACTAATCTGTCAAGATATCATTTTGGATTAAAACTTTAATAAGAAAAGGAAATGTTGTATATCATGTGGCAACATCCATAAGTGGGTATTGTTGTCAACTGATAGAACCAACTAAGTATCATATTTACTCATACATTTTGCTTCAGAGAAATGTTAGCGCCAAAGCTTGCAATTTGATTCCATTTACCTATGAATAAGTTGGTTTAGGTTGTGTTTCGTCTAAGGAGGTTTTCAAACGGGTAAAAAAATAAACAAAAGGGGGAATTTCACACATCCCCTTCTAATCTTGCAAAATATCATATTTTCCCCTAAACCCAAGTTTCCAATACATAGCATTACAATACTTTTTAGGGGCAATTTCATATATACCCCTACAAAGTTGCATAATATCATATTTACCCTTTGCATGCTTAAAAAGTGTTGTACATTATGCATTAAAAACTTGTACAAAGGGTAAATATGATATTATGCAACTTTGTAGGGGTATATATGAAATTATACCTACTTTTTAATAATTATTCATTAAAATATGATTTTTTTTTTAATTAAATTAGAGGGGATATATGAAATTGCCTCATAAAAAATAGCTATAAAGGAAATACTGTGGGTTAAAGTCCCCAACGTGTATCTTCAATGCATACAACCTTGTAATTCACTTTTCAAAAGTTTGGATTAGTACGGTATCTATGTAGTTTCTATAATCATATTTAATACAACTTTTTCACAAGAAAGGTTGAGCAAAATTTTGTTTCCATCAACCCAATCCGACCCGTATAAAAAATTACCCCAACCCATTTTAACCCATTGTTTTGCCTGCATTTTGAAAACCTTGTTTTTGCAGGAACAACTAGGGGAAACTCCAGGGCAAGAAGAAACGTCATCTGGTGGGAATGAACAACAAATGGGCAACGGAGATTAACATGGCGGGCAGGTATAACTTGTGCAGAATCATCATTGAAGTTCTGGCTTTCCTGAGTATAATCTAACGACAAGTAGCAAACAAGAAAATATGTGTTTTTACCTAGCAGGATCACCATCTAGTCACGAATTTATTAAACACCGGCCCTGTTGTCTTTGCTTAGATTAGCTGATTAACTATCAGATTGATTATTGTCGTCCATTGTTCCCGATCGGCCCATCTTTTAAGGCCCGAGGAACCCGGATGTAGCGTAGGCTCTAGTATGAAACTAATACCATTCGCCCATGCCCTTGTATTGCTAAAATGGGTGTAGCTTTTTTATAATTATTTCCTATCATTTTATGTACTAAATATGATTAATATGATCATGCATGGGTGGTTAGTGCTGGCCATTTCAGTTGCATTTGGGTTCATCTAGGTATGCTTACATAGTTACATGGTTGATAACATGACACTATGACAATTGCATTTGGGTTCATCTAGGTATATGTAGATGGTTGATAACATGACAGATATGAGGTGAGGTCACCTTACACCTATAGTGCTGGCCATTTCAGTTATAAAGTGTCACGTTACTATCACTCATTTAAGTCATTTTAAAGATATCCCAAAAAAGTGAAAGTTGTTTAGCTTTGAACCTCATTTGATTTCATATGACTTGTTATTTTCTAACCAGCTTCTTGAAAAAAATATTATTAATATCTTTGTTGATTTTAAAAAAAGAGAACAAGTTATTATAAATACTTGAAATATTCTAGAATCTAGACCATGTATCAGATGAGATAAAACACGTGATTTCACATAGTATTTAAGCAAAACTTCTAATATAGTTGACATGATTGATATTGTGAATTCTTGAAAACACTGAATGGATAAAGATTAAGGGTTCAAACCACGAATCTACTGATTTCAATCTTGGATATTATATTAGCAACGTAAAACGACCTTACTTGTACTGTTGATCTTTCAATCTTGTTGTATTTGAGGCTTGGTTTCCTTGAATTCTCGATCATTGTTATCCAAGTTATGTATGACCGTTTCATTTCTTTACCGTGGTATTGACAATGAAGCTCATCAAATTTATAACATCATCAAAATAAAACATTTGTAGTGACATATATGCAATACATGATACAAGACATATGTTGTGTCAATGGCGCCGAGGATATTGTACATTAAAAGAACGTGTAGAGACGATACATTGATTTAAAATTATACATAAAGTTATAAAATCATTTCATGTATTTCATCATGAATACTAACCTATATAATAAACATCTTGAAAGTAGCTAAAACATATAATTTCCTTTAAAAAAACCCTCCCCCACCAAATAACTTTTTTTTAACGACGAAGTTCGAAGACTTATGTATTCTACTTGTCCGGAGGGATAAAACTTATAATGATAACTTATGATTAATGAAAAGAGGAGATGTCCTACAAACAAAATTAAGTTTTAATTTTGTTATAACTAGGTCACTTAAACATTTTTTGTTTAAATTGGGTGACTAAACTTTTAAATCGAACAATTGTTGGATTTTATTTGTGTCAAAAAAGAAATTAGGGAGAGATGTGGAGGCCACCATATTTAATATATGTAATTATATTAAAATTTTAAAACAAGTTATTATATTAAAAAAATAAATAATAAACTGCTTCACATCAGCATCAAAAATATAAAAAACAATTCATAACCGAAACGAAAAAAACATGCGAAAACAATATGTTAAAACCTATAATTTGAATAAAATGTGAAGACAAATGACTTAATTTAAACAATTTTAAAATCAAATAACTAAAATTTAGTTATGTTTTTACAAAGTTACCCGAAAACAAAACATAAAACTCTATACATCATTCTTTTGGGATCAAAATTCAAATTGTTGGAAATAAGATAAGTACAAGTAATATTAGAAGTTAGGCGGATTTAACTTTTAATTCACTCCTTTAATTTAACTAATCACTTTCCACCCAAAATACAAGCGATAGAGAGAGAAAAAAAACGCTTTATCTGCGTATTATAATACTCCCTCCGTCCCATTAGAAGTGTCCATATTGCCTTTTTTAGTTGTCCCATTTAAAGTGTCCATTTTTAAAATTTATTGGTAAACTTCCAAATTTGCCCTTAATAACATAAAACAAACAATATGATGGACCCACAATAATATTTATTGTCAAGGGTATTATTGTCAAATGACAAGCAAAAATACCCATCATTTAATGTGCCTAAAACTTTGTGTTTTTCAAACTAGGACACTACTAATGGGACGGAGGGAGTAATAATTATTATATGATATGATTTGATTAACAACAACAACAACAACAATCAATATTCAATTCAACACAAGCCATTAAAGCTCTCAATACTTCATTTCCTATCATCATCATCATACAACCAATCGCACATGCTAATCCTCCTAGGGTTTATCTTCCAGATCTGCAGATTTCAATTCGTACGCCTCTTAATTCTCTTTGCAATGCTTCCAATTTCGCTACATGATTCTCTAATTTTACATTGCCTTTATGTGTTTCTTATTCCTTTTCTGTTCAAATTGTTAGGGATTTTGAGTACAAGGATTTGATCTTGCATGTTTCAGAACCGATTGAATTTTCAAGAGTTGCTTGATCTGAAACATATTGGTTCAAATTAATGTTCTTTTGTTTGTAGGTATGTATGTATTGTGTTTGTAAATAAATGATGGTTCTGTAAGAAATTAGGATTAGGAAGGGTAATTTAGGAAAATAATGGGGGATCTGGGATAAGGCTTTTGTATCTGTGATGGTTCTTGATACATTTTGTTTGTTTGTTTTGTGGTTGAAGTATTTTGGTGAATAAGTTACAAAAGAAAAGTTGGCTCCTCAACGCCGATCGCAGCGCCATATGGGCGGCCAGATGCAGCAGAGAAATGCGTCTGCAACTTCTCTGTATGATCAACCTGCAGATGGCGGGTCACATCACAATGCAGGTCCTGCTGGTGATGCAGGAGATGCTGTGATGGCAAGATGGCTCCAGTCTGCAGGTTTGCAGCATCTGGCCTCACCTGTTGCGTCTAATGGAATAGATCAACGATTACTACCCAATCTACCCAATCTGCTCATGCAGGTATGTTTGTTTTTCTATTGTATTTTTAAATGAAGCCAATGTCCATCCGCTTTTTTAGATTGTTCTTTCATATTGCATTTGTAATTCACTTTATCAAGATTGATCCTATATGGTATTGTCATGGGAAACAACAAGGGAAATTAGTTATGTTTAAGCTCACAAGGAACGAAAATGATTTACAGTAAGCATGCTGATAAAATAAGTTGTAATCTTTTATATTCAGTAACCCATCTTTTATTTCTGTTGGCAGGGCTATGGAGCACAATCTGCTGAAGAGAAGCAAAGGCTTTTCAAATTAATGAGGAACCTTAATTTTAATGGTGAATCTGGTTCTGAGCCTTTCTCTCCATCAACTCAAAGTTCTGGAGGAGTTGGTGCATCGGATGGTTTCTATTCTTCTGAGTTTAGGGGTGATTTTGGAGCCGGGCTACTGGATTTACATGCTATGGATGACACTGAGCTTCTGACAGATGTATGGATCCTGTTGTTCAGAATATATTTTAGCCTTATGCGAGTTGTCTGCTATATATGGCTTTACGTAAACAAGTTATTGATATTGTAGAGTCTAGAATGACCTGTCCATTCTTCAAACACAATGTGTATAAGAATTTGATTAGATGCTGAAGCCAACAATATTTTTTGATGAGATGGATTCTAAACTTTCAAGCTACAAAAATGTCACTTTTCTTTTCCTGACTGCTTATTAATTGTTGGCTAGGGGGTTTTCTCACCTAATGTGGGTTTCCTCCCGAGGGTGGCCTCAAATTTGCTTAGAGAAATGGAGATGATCAGTTGGGCCAGCGGCCCGTCAGTGATATGAACTGCTGGTCAAGAAAATAAAAAAATTGTATACATGCTCCTATAAACAGGCACAAGAGTGTTCCGGTGATGTTTTTAATGTGATTATTTCAATTTTAGTGGCTTCATAAATAACTTCGAGGCGGAGTGTATTCTTGTTGTAATTGCTTATATATATGCATGGTATAAAGTGAATGCGAATACATGTCTTTTACATTAGTTTTTTTTGGCATTTGGTAACTCATATATCAAATTTGCTTTGATTTCCTTTTACCAGAGTGTTATGTCAGAACCATTTGAGCAATCACCTTTTGTTCCTGCTACTACTAATGCAGTCGCCAATGACTATGATGTCCTGACCAATCGGCAGCAAAGAGGACAGGCGGATGTAGATGCAACTCTAGGATTTCCCACACTTGAAAAAGAAACCAGTTCAAGGGAAAATAATGTTGCTAAGATTAAAGTTGTGGTATGTTGCTCTCGCTCTCCCCTCTCTTGTGGTCATTAGTAGCATGCAAAATATATTTTTATTTAGCTATTAAGTAAAATAACAAATAGTTAATCATAGCGGTCTCATTTGATACTTCTATGTATAGGTGTATTATGCTATGCCCAACATTGATCTTATGGTCACACTTTGGAATGACAATAAGTTGCAAATGACTGAATGTTATAGGCACATGCCACTTATGTTATTGGAATGATTTTAGCGTACTTTTCTTGCGTAATCTAAAGTTAAAGTCAAAACCGGAATAATCTATTTGGGTGAATGGTTTGTGGGAGTTGAATGAGTTTATCAAGTTGATGGGGGTTTCAGGTGCGCAAGAGACCACTAAATAAGAAGGAACTTGCTCGCAAGGAGGATGATGTCGTGAGTGTATGTGACAATGGTCTAACTGTCCATGAACCCAAGCTAAAGGTTTGCACATCTTATTTTAAACTTATTCAGATTAATTGTCAAATTTCAACATTCAAAAGACAAAACTAATTTTTGATATTATTAAAGGTTGACTTGACGGCTTATGTGGAGAAGCATGAGTTTTGTTTTGATGCTGTTCTTGACCAGCAAGTGAGCAATGATGAGGTAATATCTTCATAAGTGAATATCAAAGTCATATTATCTTTTCTTCGGAAGATTTACAACCTTTTGCAATGCAACTGAGTGTGTTGGAGTGCTGAAAATCACTTTTGCTACTATAGGTTTTAATTTAGGGATTTATTTGAAACAGGTTTATCGTGAAACTGTACAGCCAATCATTCCTATAATATTTCAGAAGACCAAAGCTACATGTTTTGCATATGGCCAGACAGGTACCTTAGAGGCTTTTGTGTTATTTTAATTTTGTTGGTTTCTGTTTGCTTTTTTGGTATTGATTTAGCTGATTTTAAGACGTTTTACTGTTATTTTAATGCAGGAAGTGGTAAAACCTATACAATGCAACCATTACCTCTTAGAGCCGCAGAAGACCTCGTTAGATTATTACATCACCCAACTTATCGTAATCAAAAGTTCAAGTTATGGCTTAGTTACTTTGAGATCTATGGTGGAAAGCTCTATGATCTTCTAAGTGATAGGAAGTCAGTATTCTATTTGATAACTATTTTGCACACTTATTTCTTATATATTGAGATTTTGAAGCATTGCTTAGTTAAAAATTGGTTGATTGATTTTGAGCTTACTTTTCCTGTTTTATGTAGGAAACTTTGCATGAGAGAAGATGGAAGGCAGCAGGTTTGCATTGTTGGGTTGCAAGAGTTTGAAGTGTTAGATGTACAGATTGTTAAAGAATACATTGAGAGAGGGAATGGTGCTAGAAGTACTGGCTCTACTGGGGCTAACGAGGAATCTTCAAGGTCGCATGCAATATTACAATTAGTTGTGAAGAAACACAATGAAGGGAAGGACACCAGAAGGAACAATGATACAAATGAGTCTAAGGGTGGGAAAGTTATCGGGAAAATCTCGTTCATTGATCTTGCTGGCAGTGAGAGAGGTGCAGATACAACTGATAATGACAGACAAACACGGTAATGTGCACATAAAAGCTCTCTTTTTTATTTAACAAATGGCAACCCAGTTTAACCCATACATAATTTTGGTTTTACTGTAAGTTTTATGTGTTGAATAATATTATGTTCAAATGTGCATTACATGTTTGTATCCAGGATGGAAGGTGCTGAAATTAATAAGAGTCTTCTGGCTCTTAAAGAGTGCATCCGTGCCCTTGATAATGACCAGCTTCACATCCCATTTCGTGGGAGCAAACTAACTGAAGTTCTTCGCGATTCATTTGTTGGGAATTCAAGGACTGTTATGATATCTTGCATTTCACCAAATGCTGGTTCTTGTGAGCACACTCTCAATACCCTGAGATATGCTGATAGGTATGCTTTATCTTATCACCATCATCATTATTATTATTATCATTACCATTGATATTATTATTGTTATTGTTATTATTATTATGTATAGTTATTATTATTATTGTTGTTTTTGTTATTATTTTTATGCATATTCTTGTGTATGTAACAAATCTATTACATTGAAATAAACAGAGTTAAAAGTCTTTCAAAAAGTGGAAATTCGAAAAAAGATCAAGTTGGAAGTTCACAAACAACTAGTAAAGACTCTGCATCAGCAAATATGCTAGTTTCTTCTGATGGAGAGGACATTTATGATCGCCCTCAGGAGGCAAAAGTTATGGATACAGCTAAAAGGGGACCACGAGACAATATATCTTACAATGCCGTACCAGATTTTGAGAAGCAACCTCTTCCAAGTTCTTCAAGTTATGTCTTCAAAAATCGGGATGATAGCGGTCTTGAAAATGAGAAAGCTGATGCAAAGAATACTTATAGTGGGTCAATTAATCAGAGACTATACTCCAGGCCAAGCTCGGTTGATACAGAAGAAACAGTACAGAAAGTATCACCACCACGAAGAAAAGGTTACAGAGAAGACAAACCAGAAAAGGTTAACTGGCAAAAGAAAGATAACAGTGATGAAAAAATTGAAAAAGGCGGGTGGTTAAAAAGAGATGGTAATAATAATATTGATATTCCAACTTTTGGCAATAAGCAACAAGGGTCGAATAATGCCAGCTATATACCATCAAAACAGCCGGAACCCGGGCAGCTTCAGGATGAGAATGTCAATGAAATACTTGAGGTAGGTAGCTAATGTGTGATAAGTGATCTCATTTTTTGTCAAAGTTTGACTGTACATATATGCTCTTAATTGCAACTTAAAACAGCATTGTGATGATTTTGTAGGAAGAAGAAGCTCTAATTGCTGCCCACAGGAAAGAGATTGAAGATACAATGGAGATAGTGCGTGAAGTAAGTGATAATCTACGTATAACTGTTCCTATTTTACACCCAGATTCATCTTTTTATACATCTAACTGCTCGTTAGCTCGTTTGTGGACTTGTTTTAAGTTAAAGCCTAAATTATAGTTTATATAAATTACAAACTGTAATTGTGACATATTACATAGACCATAAACATATGGTCATTTTGAAATTTTCTAATGAATACCAGGTATAAGAAAATAGAAAATGATCAGTCATTGAAATACCAAACTCGTATCGTTGTTTCAGCGAGTTAAGATAAACAAGTAGAATAATTATTATTTTTTGTTTTATAATATATGCATGTAAAAATAACAATTTTCTTTTAATCTAAACAAGCTGGCCCTAGCAGAGCCCGCTCTGACTTGGCTCGTTTACAACCCTAATTAACGGCACATTACTTATTTGAAACCAGGAAATGAAATTGCTTGCAGAAGTTGATAAGCCAGGCAGCCTTATTGACAATTATGTGACCCAATTGAGTTTTGTGCTGTCACGCAAAGCAGCGAGTCTTGTGAGCCTTCAAGCTCGCCTTGCTAGATTCCAGCATCGACTTAGAGAGCAGGAGATTCTCAGCCGTAAGAGAGTACCTCGTTGATACAAAAAAAACACTTTTTGCCATGTAAGCACACATATTCTCTTATTGACATCTAGAGGTGGCAAAATGACACTTTTTTGTGGGTTGAAACAGGACTGAAAACACTTTTGCCCAAATTTAATTGTTTTTGACAAGCAGTTAGTATCTCAAATGTGCATAAAAGTAGTTCTTTTTAAATCAGTTGCAATCTTTTTTTTTTAATAAAACATACCTGAATTGAATTGGCATGATAAGGAAAAGGGCTAAAATTTCCATTTTTACTTTTAAACCTGTGTGTTGACAATTCTCATGCATGATTATTTTGGTGATTTGTGGTGGTTGCAGAGCAGATGTTGATGTGGCTGTGGATATTGATTGATATATGTTTGGATTGGTTTTGAGTGTGGGTAAGAAGAAAGATGTTTTTTGACTTGAATGGGGATTGTAAACAAGAAGAAGACAGTGAGTAGTAGAAAACAAAAAGAAAACACAGTTAAGTTTACCATAAAAACAACTGCTACAGCTCTGCTGGTTTCTATATGTAATTGTGAATTACTGTTTTGGACATTAAACTCAACTAATTCCACTCTCACTACAACTGTTTATTATTATTATTATTATTATTATTATTATTATTATTATTATTATTATTATTATTATTATTATTATTATTATTATTATTATTATTATTATTATTATTATTATTATTATTATTATTATTATTAAGTTTAAAATCCGTTACACACGATTACTATCTACATTTTAGGTGAAGATCTATACACGAGTTCATTCAAGTTACCATCCCTTCATTTCCTTTGTTGAGTCATGTAAAACATTGTTTTTTAAGGTTTTTAATATGAAATATACATGAATGTTTATGTAAATATCATCCTGTCATTAAGGTGTGTGATTAATGCTGAAGGAAAAACATGGCTTTCCATTTTAAACCATAGATATGCAAAAACAGATAAACTAAAATAACTCCTTTTTAAGAGTTACATGATGGGTTAAGTGGACTGAAATAACACGTCTGCCTAATTCAACACGCAACATACGTTTCAAATCGACGCTGAACATATCATGTGAACTCTATAAAAGCGAATGTTTTAAAGGTGAGACACCCTCGTCTTATGCTATGTTCGTATCGTCTACAAGTTGTAATCTGCTGACTAGTTTCAACAACCTTGGTGCCAAACATGGCAAAAGTATGAGAATTTAAGTCTATATTGCCAACATAAAATGTTGCAGATTAACAGATCACCGTAGTGAATGTTGTTTGGAATGACTTGTTGGCCAATTTAAAATTATGTTTGGCGACCATTTCCATCTAATTTGTTATCTTTGTTCAATGCAGTGGTAAAATGCATTAAGAGGCATGTAACCAGTAATTAATCTTATAGGCTCAATTTTTTTTTTAAAGTTAATGACATGAAGACTCAACTTTTTATAAAAGTGCAACAAACTCGATGTACGACCCACCATTTTCCGCAGGGTATCATGAAATCTATGGCTATGAGGTGTCACATGTCGTCCTCTGACCTTTTGATAAGTTGACAACATCACCTGCATAACAACCATAAACGGCGATGGATGTTGTGATTTGCAAAGAGCTATGATATCGCTTTAATACCACCTATTCATATTGATCTCTATATATGTGTCATTTGTTATGAAACTGTTTTATAGTATGGTATAAAAAATAAGAAGACTAGTTTTAATAGTTTCTCATTAAATAAAGTGATCCCTGAATGACATTGTTTGTAACTTGCAATAATTTAATGTCCAACTAGTAGACATGATAGATAATCACGCCTAAACATTTTTTTTTATAATGCATGCCGGCATTGTGATGTACATGTCTTGTGTTCAAAAGCCTTGCTTTTCATACCATTAATTAATAATCTTGTTTCAGCCAGAAAGAAAGATGGATGCATTCTTGCAGCAGTTTCAGGATCTTAAAATCCAACTGGAAGAGATAACATCAGCCACCGACAACTTCAACGATGACAACAACTATATTGGAGGTGGTGGTTTTGGGAGAGTTTATAAAGGACAATTAGTGTCTCACTTTAAGGGCCGAAGCATGGTTGCTATTAAGCGTTTGGATCCCAAGTATGGACAAGGAACACCTGAGTTCTTGAAAGAGATTACCATGCTTTCACGTTACAAGCATGAGAATCTTATTTCTCTTCTCGGTTTTTGTAATGAAGGGTGTGAGATGATCCTGGTATACGAGCTTGCATCTCGTGGAAGCCTTGACCACTATTTAAACTCCCCTTATCTCACTTGGACACGCCGTATGAAGATATGTGTTGATGCCGCCAAGGGACTAAGTTACCTTCATGATCCAAGGGAGACACACCAAAGGCTTATCCATTGTGATATGAAAAGTGCCAACATCCTACTTGATGACAAATGGAGTGCAAAAGTTTCCGACTTTGGGCTATCAATAATGGGACCTGCTAATGAGCAGCATTCGGTTGTTGTCACCAATCCAGTAGGTACTTATGGGTACTGTGATCCGCAATATGTAATGACACACACCCTAACAAAAGAGTCAGACGTATACTCTTTTGGTGTGGTCTTATTCGAAGTTTTATGTGGGACATTGTGTTGTACATATAGAGCTAATGGTGTTGTTGAGAAGAACTTTGTGCCCATGTGGATTGAAAGCTATAAACAAAACAAGTTAGATGATATCATCTTTAAAGATCCAACCATTCAACCCATTGACCAGTGTGCTCTAGAAACATTTTCAGACATTGCATATCGATGTTTAACAGAATCTCGTGAAGATCGGCCAAAGATGGCTGAGGTTGTGACAGAACTTGAGACTGCATACGAAATTCAAGAGTTAAGTGAATGGATGCATCCTTTTGACTATGAAGAGATGACTAAGACTGCGTATCCTCGTTTGAACTACAAATCCAAAGGTGAACTGGGGAGACTTCTACTCAAAGGTGTCCTCCTTAACGATGGTAACACGGTAATGTTAACTACAACTCAACTACCACATGCAAGGATAACATCATCCTACATGAACAGAACTGACTTGAACTTGTTTAATGTACGAGACAGTGGTTTTCGTTAAATAAAAACAGAGAACACTGCGTAATGATATCTTTTGCAGAATGCTTGGATTCGGCTCCAAGTGAATTTACGAGTAAAAAATCAAGGTAACTTATCCCCATTATGTTTCTAGCTACTGAGACATTTTATAAGCATAGAAGAAATGTGTATCATTTTGTGCTACTATATATTCATGCAGATTTGTTGTTGGCCCCTACCAGTATGAGAATGGGAGAGTCAAAACACATGTGAAAACTCAATTCTTGACACCACTAATCACATACGCGGTGAACCTTGTGTTCAAATTTAGGCGCATTGTAAATAAGACAGGATGTCCTGAACTTGTGCGCCTCAAATACAAGTTACAAGGGGAGACAGAAAGTTCAATTGCGTACCTTGCAGATGAGAGAAAAGACGGGTGGTGGATGTGTGAGTTGTATCAGTTCACTAGTCAAGATCACAGAACTATTGATCTTGAAATTATATTTGACGGCTTCCATGGATATCATTATTTTGGTAACGCCATAGAAGTAGAAGGCATCGAGTTTCGGCCCTTGGAGAAAGTAAGATGTCAAATAAGAGTTTAATAGTTAATACCATCAGTTAGTATCCTTTATTTTGCTTTTAGTGTTTTTAACTTTCATGAAAAATAGGTGGTCAACCACTATATAACCTTATCAATGTATATGTTTCACAGGTGGAACATAAAGATGAGGATCAACCCATATCAGATTCAGATGCAAACTGGGAAGAAAAATTGCCAGTTGATTATGAAGACATGCTGAAATGGTCAAAAAATAGCATGCAGTGGACAACAAAGAAGGAAGCGTACTCAATTATGCGCAAAGGCTTCTTGATTAATGATGGTCAAGAGGTAACTTTGATATAAATGGTTCTTCACTTTCATTAACTGTTGAATTATAAGTCCATTTTATCTACTATTTAGTTGTTGTGGAGCCTATATATACATGAACATTACTGAATTGCTATTTAAGTAGTTACATATCTATATTATTGTTTGATAGTGGCTTTCACTTGACAAAAATGGAAAGAAATGTTATATGCTATCAGCAAGAGTGGCCGGCTCATCTGGTGTGTCTCGAAGCGTGGAATCTGTAATGCTGCCTGTACCCGAATCAAGGTTCTTCTAAACGTCCCCTCTATTTTTGTTGTAAATTACATATGGGCAAGTTGATTTGTAGTTTTTTTTACATGTAACTTGATTTTTCAGATTTGGAGAAGCCATTGAGTGTCATTCTTGGGAGCTTAGTATCGACGGCTATATCAAGTTGCAACTAGTATCGTCTCAAACAACATATGCAAGTTACCTTATCTACAAATTACCAAAAGATCAATCTGAATTTGAGGCTCCTATTCTAGTGAAGTATAAAGTATATGATAGTTGTTACATTTATTTAGTAAATCCTCAAACCCCAATTATTAGACCAAATGCTGATCAAAACACACATAATCCACTCAATATGCCGAAAATAAAAGGCGTTCCACAACAGAGGAACGACGGTTGGATGGAAGTACAAATTTGGGAATTTCGAAGTGCTAGGACCGCTGAAACAATTCTTCTCCATCTTTACTTAAAGAGTTGTGCTACCAAGAAATTTAAGGGGCTTATTGTTGAAGGCGTAGAGTTTAGACCCACAGACACAAATAAATTGTAAGTTAAAAGTTGTTTTCATTTCAGTATTTCACTTCCTGGGAGGCGGTACATTGTGAATCATATTTCCTGAAACGTGACATTTCGTAACCTCTCATCTTACATTGGGAAGCCGGGTGGTAGTCTGGGACGAATGTCATTGCCATGTTTTTGAAAATTGCTCAAAGCAAGGTTCGAACCCTAGGTCTTTCGGTCATAGTGATCTCGAGTTATCATTGGGACAACTTTACAAGACGCCAAATCATGATATCTATAGGCCATGATTTCCTAACTAATTTCAGGTTCGGGGAAGCGGGTAATCTGAAACAACATATGCAAGCTTTGATTTGTCTTTGAAAGTTTGAAAGAATATACTCTGTATTATTTTATTGAAGATTTTTCTCTGTATTATTTTATTTTGTTTTAGTTATGAAACATGTGACTGGTGAACTTTATTGATTCATACATTTATTTATCTCTTTAATTACATTTTCATTATTTGAGTCTCAGATTAAGACCTACTCGTTCACAAATAATATTGTGTTTTAATTATGGGAATATGCCACAATAGGAGGAAATCGTAAATAATGTAACACCCTAAACAAATCTAAAATCCTTCGTCGATTAGACATGATAATTTCATGGTTTACAAATAATTCTCCGTCTCAAATATCAACGCGTTTTTTAAGCATTGGTTGTGAAAGAGTTAGAGAGATGAGAACTCTACAAATAATTGAGCTCGGGTGGTAGTACCAGGATAAGTGACCTTCTAAAAGCCTTCATCCAGACAACCAAAAATAAATCTGTGAGCTCCTATAAAACAACACGAAAAATATTGATGTGTGAAAAAGCCGGAGACTGCAAATAAAAAATAAGTTTCATAATTGTTTCCTATTTTAATTTTGGATATTCAATTTAAACAATTAGAAATACATAATTCAAAGAGACTTAGTAAATTAGAAATCGCCAGCGTTAAGCATATGGTGAATGGAGACACAGTGTAACACCCACCAAATTTCATCCAAGGTCATCTAGAACGATGACTTCATAACATCTCAATGGTTATGTTGTGCTGTTTGCTTTGGTTCCAGCAGTCTCAAACTCGCTCTGTTTTATGTTTTATGCTTTATGCATATACGTAGTTAATGGGATTTAATATGGCTCAACATTGGACTAAACATAAATGTCCATATGGTTTATGTGTGTATGCAGGCATTTCAACTTCCATTATCAGTAATGCAAGTTTCAGACCAAATATCATGTGATTAACATAATTTACCCTGCTCTTACTATCAAACCGTTATACCCCCCTTTTAGTATCTTTGTTTTGCAATAACGACAACTAGCTTACAAACTAACAGGTAACAAACACAGTTTAGAAAACGAATAAAAGTTACAGGAAAAAGAAAGTTTACTTATGTGCGTGATATCATTTGATGAGGATGCATCTTATGGGAGACCCCTCTGCTCCTAGTAATCGTAATGGTAAGCAATGCACATTGTATATCCCTGCTTCTATATCTTCAAGTTTTAGACCTTCTACAAGAATGATCTCCTAAAACCACACGTATATAGTAGTGGTGTTAAATGTTAGTAATGTCAACTAGATATAATAACTTTACACACAAAAGTATGTTAAGAGTATGTGTCTTACCCTGCTCTCTAACAAAACAAGATGAGAAGGAATAAGATGATCATATGCAGCAACGGACAAGTAATCAATACCTACAAAATGAAACCAGATGACTTGATTACATATTCATGTTATGCACAACCAAATTCAGGTTGTGTTGGGAATTTCTAAACACATATGTTCTTTGTCAACTTTTTGTAGTTTTCACAGTCAGGACTACATGATGATCTATTTTCCCATCACAAACTAATTGGGTATTAGCTAAAGAGAAACCGTAACAAGGTAATAAAAGCATTTGCATTTTCGAACTGTAACTATTTTTCTATTAGCTCCAAAACATCATTGTGGTTCCACCATCCATGGTGTTGTGATACACCAGAAGTAGCGAAAACAAAGTTTTTTTACCAGTTATCTCAACTCATCGGGATTTGATTTCCGATACGTAAAATGTAACAAGCAGTTCTGAAATTTCATAACTTGTGATGTTAGACATCTCCATTTAAGCATACTTTATCTCAGAAGTATGCAGATAGGTATATTAATCGTTCTCAGAAGTCTTTCATATATCATTTGTAATTCATTATTTTTTTTATTAAATAGACACAGCTAATGAACCCCCCCCCCCCCCCCCCGCACACACACACAAAACCAACCAAGCCGTGAAAATGATTTTTACCAACAAGTTGGATGTCAGTGTTGTCCTTCAGCCATTGGGCTCCATCCTTCATAAATCCCACATAGCTTGTGTCAAATTGCTTTTTCCACATCAATCGCCTGAAATTAATGATCCGAAAATCAAAAGTTGAACACTTTTTTTATGAATTGGAGCCTACAAAATTTAAAGGAGGTTTACCTGTCAGTGTTCAATGTTCTAAACAGCACACGCCTTACTCCCTTGGGAATATTTAAGGACTTCATAACTTCAGCTGAAATCGTTTAATAAGTAATCAAGAGTTAACTCACATGAAAGCTAGAAAGCACAAAGCATGTGAATAGAACTCACACATGCAAGCAGTAATGAACAATTTGTATAAAAATTATAAGAACTAGAAACCAGGGAGGCGTGGGCAGGGAAAAAAACAAGGTTTCATTAAGGGGTGTGTGGACCATATGCTTGGCAAAAAGAGGTTCTATAAAGGGATGCGTGGACCATATGCATGTGCAGAGTTTGTAAAGAAGGAAACCATATGGCCAAATGCAAAAGTGAACAATGTGTTTGTAGCTAACTTTCATCTATATTATACAGGGTATAATATCAGGTAAGTGTTGTTATGTTAAACTGTCCAATTCAATAAGTAAAAGTGAACCCGCAGTAACCAGAGCGCTTTGACTGCTAGAAAATAATACAAAGTGATATATGCAATCACGAAGATCCAATATTGCCAACATTTAATAATAAGTGTTTTGCATCACTTAAACCAACCCGTTTGAGTTTTGCATAGATATATATATATACATGTTATCAAGATGACATGTTCTGGCACAACTTCTGAAACCTGATTGTCCAATTGTCCGTCTTATATTCAGTTGTTCACCTGCTTTACTTTCTACATTTTTTTAACCATTTTTCTAGTTTAATTTTTACTAAGAGAAGGGAAGTAATCCCTAAAAGAACCAAAAAGACAACTTACAAGAAAAAAGTGTCATGCTTATGCAAAAAGAATCATGAAGCATATATAATGATTGGCATAAACAATTTAAGACTACAGGTCAATCAAATTATTACCTGTTATGTTCTTGTCCCTTGGAACATCAACTAATAAAGCTGGACCTGCAAAAACAAAAACACACGATTTATTGCTAAAACTCTCATAAGCGAGTCTCTAAATCTTGTAGATTAGTAACACAGCTATCATAGATGAATGTCAAAACCATGTTTTGTTCAAACATATAACCTTCATGAATCCAAATAATAATCGAATAAAAAACAGTGTATTATATGTCAGTACGAATCCAGTTAATACCATTGAGTACTTCTAAGTCAAGACTATCAATATCAAAGCCTGCTTCATAATAATTTTGAAACATATGTCCAGGTGCATCAACATGAGTGCCAGCATGAGCAGCTATCTTTATAATCGAGAAGTTATAATCCGATCCATTTTTCATGCTTTGATGGAGTTGAAGGTACTCATCTCCAACCCCATCATCAGAAACCCCCGAAGGCGTTTCCGGAGTAATCCTATGTGTAATATCATAAATTTTCCCGTTCCCATAAACTTCCCTCCTTGGAGGAATCAACTCACTGTCAATACCACCACAAGAACCCTTATCATCACCATATAGAGACGGGTACGCGCTGTTTTGTGATGAAACAATCATAGAAGGTAGAAAAAACATGAGGCATATAAACTGAGGGTTCATCTTTCTTGCCAACTTCTTCACTAAACTAAACAGTTTGCTATTAGTCTTATGGTCTACTGAAAGAACATAATAAGTTGAATGTACAGCTGTGGTTTGAAAAGAATCACTTTTCACTATAGTGCTTGCCTTATCTATAAGCGCATTAACTTAAAACCAATCCCACAAAAATCCAAGAATAGCGCCATGACAAATCACATGACATTTTACCATCCTTATTCCACCTACCAAACAAGACATTCTAGAATTAAAAAAGATATGTAAAAAAAATTCCAAAAAACTATAGGTAACATGTCAGAGTGAAAGCGACAAGTTATCTTAGTGTACAGAATTCAAAGCATATTTATCTCTTAAATTGACCAGTCCTTTAAGGGAATCAAATGTTGTTATCTACTTATCTTGATCTAGACATTCAACCAAACAAGTTACTTCAAATGTCCCAAAAGACTAATACTTCCCCTTTGCCCACCAAAATCATCCCCCTATCAATTACAAAACCTAACATGTTCCATTATAAATCTAAAAAGTAAAAACAATCTAACCCTGCTAAAATGAAAAAAAGCGGTGACATATTATTCCCTAAACTTAAAAAATTACATATTTTCCCAAAGCATATGTTCCCACTAAAAAAAGGCTACATATTTTCCCAAAGCATATGTTCCCACTAAAAAAAAGGCTATGACCTATATCATTCTCTAAACTTTAAAAAAAATGCTAAAAAGACCCGAATTTTCACACAGACATTAATCAAACACCTTATGTGCATCATCCATCAATAACCAAAACAAACCCTCACCATTAAGCACACGAAGATCCAGCGTATCAACATCAAACCCCGCATCAAAATAGTGATCAAACACATGTCCCGGAGCATCCACATGTGTCCCAGTATGAGTCGGCATTTTCATCTCGGAATTATTAGCAAGTGACCCGTTCTTCATACTGGCCGGAAGTTGGAGAAACTGTCCGAGACCGTCGTCGGATCCCCATGACGGCATGTCGGGATGGTAGCGATGAGTTATGTCGAAGATATGACCGTCATCGTAGACTTCTTTGCGAGTTGGGGAGAGATTGGTGTCGTCGAATTGGTGGAGTGTTGCTGTGGGTATGTATGGAGATGGGTATGCATCGCTGTAGATGGAAGATGAAAGGGTGTGTGTGATGAGTGTTGTGACAAGTATGGTGACTGTAATTGTTGACTTAATCATCGCGAGAAAGAATGAGGAAGATGACAGAGAAGAAAGAGGATGATGATTCAGTGAGCTTCAATCCCTCAATCGTATCTATTATTTAAAATTGCATCGAAATCCTCCAACTATCACAAAACTACACATAATCCGTTAAAAGAGTAACTAAGTTGCATTTTATGTCTGTTTTGACATTTTTAACATATTTGGTTTCATTCTATCAGTTTTGATCTTTGTGATTTTTATACTTAGCCCAAATGATCATGAGTCCTAACTCCGCTCATGTGTTTGTTAACATTTCATAAGGTGCTTCTGCACGTGAGTGGCAAATAAGCATGTTCCTTTGTTTTTAATTTCTTTTTTGCTACTGAAATTAATTTAGACGAGATTCTAGTCCTATTAACTGCTATCATATGTGGGTGTAGTTATGATCAGAGACCATTTGTATTAAGAATAAAAATTAAAGAGCTCGAACTTAAAAGATAACAAAAACTTGAAGTTTGCCTTTTTTTTTCTTGGGTGTAGTAAGCGTGTTTTAATTCCAAAGTGGTTGAATGCTTTGGATCTATGATTTATAATGGTGTAGATTTTAGTCGCGTGTTTTAGATGGACGTTGATGTAGAGTTAGAATTAGTTTATGTAATATTTGATTTACCCGTTCTAAAAAATAAGAATTTTATGTAGTTAAGATGTTAATATTGGTTAAATCAATTTGAACTTTTAAACTTGTTACTATAATAAAACGAGTTTTTTTTACCAAAATAGTGTAGTTTGAAACTTATTTACCAATTTAGTGTACTTGAAAACTTATTTACAAAATGGGTGGTATTGGATGTTTTAATTCAATTAACAGACAAAGTTAGAGAGGTGTGTAAATGACCCGCTTTAAAAACCATATGGGTGCAAACGGTTTAATTTTTCAGACAGTGATGCAAAGTGACTTTGGGTGTAAACCACAGGGGTGCAAATCACATCTAACTCTATAAAATATCTTATTTATGTTTTAGGATTTTTTTTAATTAGTTTTTATTTTTTTAATTCTTGACCTGTGGCATGTGTGAGTTGATGATTCAAGTTATTAGTCTTTTATCAGAAAGTCACTATAATCCAAGGCTACATAAGTTACGTGGGCATTTGTGACAAAAACACAACATTGTTACGATTTATTATTGACGGTAGAGGTTGGTTTGTCGGTCCCCCATGACGCTCTTGGACAAAAACATGGGCTCCACCCACTCCTTACTCAAACTACTTTGAGTCATGCGCTTGTTAAAAGCTTCAAGAGTTTACAGACTTCTAGTCTTCCCGATCACTGAGGATGTCATGAACGTGATTGCTTGAAAGAAAAATCTTGCATACACTGAAATATTTATTAAATTAATTTAGATAAGATATACATAAAATAGATGTGGGCAATGTCATGACATGACATATCAAGGATTATGTTTTGTCCAAAGTATGAATGTTTCTCTAAGACTATTCAGGTGAGGGGAAGATCCATTTCATCCCATAACAATCCACCTATTACAAGCTGACATCTATTGATGTTAGCACAATCATTCAATCTTTTAAAACTTGAACCATTGATGCTGACACAATCATTCAATCTTCTAAAACTCATTGATGGTGACACAATCATTTAATCTCCTAAAACTTCAACCCCATTGATGGTGACACAATCATTTAATCTCCTAAACCCATTCCATTTTTAATTAAAAAAGCCATACATTTCATTAAAAATAAAAATAAAATACATGAAAATACAAAAGTTAAATTTTATTTTTTATGTGTAAAATGGATATAGGTAAATTATATATAAAAAACTTTTTTTATAATTAACCCAACCCGTGGACCCCACCCAAATCCCATTGCAACGGTCAAATAAAATGGGCCCACTCCCTTCATTCTACTTCACCTCATCAATGACTCATCCCACTCCCTGTCCCCATAGCCCCGACCATCCTCCATGGTGGCGGTGTACCAACGCATGATTGGTCCCCTTCCATCCCATCGATTCCCACTCCCATCTCCCTTAGTATAGAACCAAAAACTACAGCACAACATCAGAAAAGCTGAAACTAAGGTTGAAATGACGTAGGTTGTTGGTATATTTTTGTACACATACGATAAAGATGTTGGGAACAAGAGATAAATAGTATAATATCCTAAGATTAACGGTTAACTTACAACATGAAGTTGATACCCGTTTAGAAAATGAAAACAAGCTAAAAGAAAACAAAGTTGTTTTGAACATAATCCGCAGCTAAACAGCATTATACAACATCACTGCTCCCAAACAGAGAAAATTTCAACAAGAAAGTTTACAGACAAATCAAAAGCAACTCTTGCAACATGTTTGAGATGTCCAATACCGATGTTGTTAACAAGCGCCAGTGTCGGATGTTTTTTCGTGGAATCACTAGTTCTATTGTATCACTTAATGAGGATGCATCTTATGGGAGATCCTTCTGCTCCAAGTAACCTTAATGGTAAACAGTGGACATTGTATATTCCTGCTTCTACGATGTCAAGTTTCAAACCTTCAACAAGAATGATGTCCTAAGACCACACAAAATAGCAGTCATGTTAATAATGCCGATTATGGGGCTTGACAAGGCGTTTTACCACCCTTGTCAAGTTGTCATGCCCCCTCACCACCATAACACCTCCCAAGTGACGGGGCGTGACCGCTCCTTTGACCATGGTCAAGAAGCATACAAGGCGTGAGGAGGAGATTTACAAGGAATATCGGGTAACATGATAATTGATGGGGCGTCTTGATGATAACACATGTTTTAATGGAGGCTTGATGGATCTAGGTGGCAAAAATTTTTGGGTGGTCAAACTTCAAGGGGCTTGATGAAAACACATAGCCTTATTGAGAAGATCTATTAATCTATTATCATCCTCAAATATGTAGCAATTTCTTAACTTATGAGAAACATGCAGGATTAAACAAAACATATAGTCTTATAGTTGCAAGTTCTTTGGAAAAAAAATGGTGACTTAGTTTGTGCTATTGGTGGCTTCCATAAGTTAATATGTTCTATTGTTATTGAAGGATCTTTAGACACTTGACAAATAATCAAACACCTTCAGTATGTACATTTTTAATCTATATTGCAAGATGACTTACCCTGCTCTTAAAGAAGACACGATGAGTAGCAACAGAATCAACAAATGCAGCAACTGATAAGTAATCAATACCTACAAGATGCGTACAATTGACTGATCATGAACACATCTACTCAGATAGTCACCTTGAGAAATGCGAGAGAGTGAGAGTTTTACCAACAAGTTTGATGTCGGTGTTATCCTTAAGCCACTGGGCACCATCCTTCAAGAATCCAACATAGCTCGTGTCAAATTGCTTTTGCCACATCAGCCGCCTGAAAATGATGACTTGAATATATCACAATGAGAAACAAAAGAACTAAACCAGAAGTGCTCTACTATCTAGTTAACGTTTCTTTTATTTTGATGATACAAAATCAATCCAAGAGTTGTTAAGTGCCATAGGCGGCTTGCATTGCCATCGAACCCAAATTCCGTCATTTGGAGCCTGGTTTTTATTTTCACGGTTTTTACCCAAATTTAGTCGTTTTGATTTGTTAATTTTCCGAATAGTGGATTTCTTAAAATTTTAATTTCGAGTTTGAGTTGTCAAATTCATTTTCCCAATATTTGGCATACCCACCAAATTTAGATTTTTTCCACAAAAAGGGACATGTGTAATAGTTATTTCATTCAAAATTTATCATCTCTTCCTAAGAGTATTCACTTTTATCCTTTTGTTCCATTCTGTGTCATTAAAGGTTAAAAAAGAATAAAACATTAGGCTGAATGTGTAACAATCATGTGACTGTTGACCCTAGTTTAGAAACAAGAAAGGAGATTACTTATCAGTGTTCAATGTTCTGAAAAGCACACGCATTACGCCCTTGGGTATGTTTAAAGACTTCATAACTTCAGCTGTGATAAGTCAATTTGCAGAGTTATTGATTGCTCGTGATATTCAAGGTAAGGAATCATACGTCTCGTTGATTAAAACCAACTATTTTAGATTACAGGGTAAAGAATTATAACTGAACAAGTACCTGTTATGTTACTGTCCCTTGGAACATCAACTACTAATGCTGGGCCTGTGAAGGAAACAAAACACAATACAAAGAAACATATTATACGTTATAACTTATAGCTTTCTTCAATGGAATTATATGACAAGAAAAATATTGAGCTGACAAAACACGCCAGACACTCACTCTAGTTCAATATTTAAAAGAATGTTCAAAACTATGTTTTCAGTTAAGGGTATAACCTTAATTATATAACGATGCACTAATTAATCTTGCATAATCTAGAATGACTCATACAAGTAGGAGCATTTAGATAAAAAGCAAGTGAGCTAGACAAGTGTCGAACATAAAACAGGCATAACTTTTGATCACTAGAGTTAAGATCCCGTAAATATGGATGAAGAGAATGGTATGTCCGATTCTTGGACCCAAATTCCTTTGTCTAGTTTCCCCAAGTTTAATCATCTTCATTGATTTTGTTTCTTGTGAATCATAGATGTTTGTAGTACATGAATTTATTTAGTCATCTAATTTTAATCTTGCGTCCTTACGGGAATATCCTAGTCACCAACCGAACAGCTGCAGTTGTTCAAATCTTGTAGTGTGCAGCTTTGTGGTGGTATGAGTGGTTAATAGGAGTTTATCAAATCAAAATCAAAATAAAAAGAAATCTAATTTCAGTCTTGTAAAATTCAAGTTCCCATAGATTTGGTCATACTTACCAAATTTAGTTTTTTTCCTTAAAAAGAGGCATCATGTACTGGCTATATCATTCATCAATTTTCCCATAATATTCACTTTTAGTTGATCTTTTCTTCTGTTTTTCAAATAATCCAACATTCACATAAATGGTTAGCTAATAATTACTGTTAAGTGATGCCATTTCGAAGCAAAACATGAGTAAAAAAGATTCAAACTTTAAAACCTACAAAAGTTCACAGAGGCATTTCATCAAACAGGTTAACCGCATCAAGCATATGGAATCATCAAGCACACTCACCATTAAGAACATGAAGATCAAGCGTATCAACATCAAACCCGGCATCAAAATACTCATCAATCATGTGTCCAGGAGCATCCACATGCGTCCCAGTATGCGTCACCAGTTTCATCTCCGAAACATTGGATCTTGAACCGTTCTTCATACTTGCCGGAAGCTTGAGGAACTGTCCAAGACCATCGTTTGAAAGCCATGACGGCATATCAGGATGGAAGCGGTGACTTATGTCAATGATATGACCATCGTTGTATACTTCTCGTCGGATTGGGGAAAGATTGGTGACATCGTCGACGTCGCAGGGTGTGGTGTATGGAGATGGATATGCGTCGTCTGAGGAAGAAGATGATGATGATGATGATGATGATGATGATGATGATGATGATGGGGAAATGGAGTATGCAATGAGTATTGTGAGAAGTATGGTTGTTGTTATTGAATACATCGGAAGCATTGGAATAAAGGTCAAGGAACAACAATGGCGATTGATTAGAGAGAGAGTGAGAGTGTATGTGATTAGATCCTGTTATCTGTTTTGTCGAAATGTGTTTTTACATGTGTTTATGTTTCTGCAATTACCAAATTTAAGTAGGTGGTTAGGTAACCGACAACATGGCTTAATTTTTTTTACTTCAGATCATTCAAAAATATTGACTTATTAGCGGGAGTAAAGTGTAAAATCTTAAATATGTTAAACTTTTACGCATTATCCTCCTATTTTCAGGTTAAAAGATGTCAAGTTAAAAGATCAATTAGAACAATAAAATAATAATGGATGTTTCTTATTTTTTCGTGGGGATGAGCACGTTAAAAAATGGTCCATATTGTTTTCATGACGGTTACATGAAACTTATGTAAGCACGAGAATGAAATTCTCTTTGATAATGTGAACCTATTGGTTAATAGGGTTGTTTGTGAAACTATCGCCTTGACATCACTATGGCTGCAGAAGTATCGCGTCGCGTTCTTGGATTGACTTCCCTTACAACACAGGCTAAGTTGTTTTCATTTTCTTGTTAGGTTTCGCATTTACTTTTGTTTTGTTTCTTTATTTATACTCTTAAGGTTTTAGTTTCTTGTTAACCTCTCGTTTTAATAAAATTATTAGTCGTCCAAAAATTCTGAAACATTCAAAATAATTGATAAACAAGCGAAAGCAGAAAGTCATACTTCACCCATTACTTAAGATCTATAAGGTCGGCCTAGTGGTATTCGAGTGTGTTATTACTAGTTAGTGTTGTTTTTTCTACGAGGTTGTGGGGTTCTATTTTCACAGTAAACAATGGTGTAATTGTGCGAGTAGATTGGATTCTTGTTAAGAAAAGTAAGATTTCAAATGAAGGAGACGAGAAAACGTTGCTTTTAAAAAGATCTTCGGCTTAGATAAACCGTTAAACCATCTAGTAATTGAGGTTGGTGTTCAAAGTGGCACATGTTCAAGTCTAAATAGATAAATAATTGGGGAATACTAGCCAATAGCAATAAATGAAAAGACCATACAAGGGTTGATGTGTTATGCGAACAACATGTTAATTCTCATTCTCGCTCCATTGGTTGTGGGGGGGCATGAGCTGATTGTTTTATATGTCTTGCTTTTGTGGCATGGGTGTCAGATGACCCCTAGCGAATCTAGGAAACTTGTTTTTTAGATAAACCGCTCAATTTCTTTTTAGTTTAAAATAATAAGTAAACCTCTTAACTATATATATTAAAGGATCCATTCGTATATTTATCATCTTTTACGTAACTTGATTTTGATAAGAAATCTCATAGTGCATAATGAATGTGTGTGAATTAAGGGTAGTTTAAACTCTATTCCGATCATCAGGTTAACTTTGAAAAGTTTCACCCACATCAGGTTAAATGGGTGATTAAGCCAAATTTGAACCAGAGCAGGATTTTGGAGAATTGGATGAGTAAGTAAGTCAACATATATCAACACCTTTTAAAATTGAAACAGGAGTTATATCAAAACAAGCTTCACATTAACATATGATCCAAAAAATAGCTACTATACGAGTTCAGTTCTTACATTAACATGTGTAGATTAATACCATCTACCCCTTGTAACATGTATCAAAATATATAGATAGTACTAATAATAAGAATTAATTACAAATGACCACCAACCTAGCTTGCTTATGCGACGCCCCTTGATTGCTCATGTGTGCTATCTAGCTTCATCAATGTTCAATTGCGAAAATACTTGGCTTTCACTTGGATAACTCGCTGCTGCCACGCTATAATCATTCACGCTGGAATCATTGTTGATAGAGTTAGAAGGCAAGCGATGAATCATTGACATTGGCAACTCCAAGGACGTGTTCATCGTGCTATCTTCATATAATGGTTCTTTTTCCATTTGTTGAAGCTTCAACGCGTACTCTAAGTCCCACAACACATCAATCATGCTCGGCCTCTCATCTCCAGTATCTTTCAAACACCTCTCAACCATATTCAAAAACTTCCTTAATGAATTCGGGTTTATCGTACCTACAAGATACGAATCCATTATTGCCTCCACTTTCTCGTTTTGTATATGTCTGATCGCCCAGTCGGCCAAGTTTGCTTCTCTTTGAGGAAGCATGTTATCGAGTGCTGGCCTAGCACATAGTACTTCCAGTAACACAACCCCGAAAGAGTAAACGTCTGATTTTTGTGTAAGTTTCATGCATCTTATGTATTCAGGATCCAAATATCCAAAACTTCCTTTGATATACGAAATCTCGCTTTCATCCACATTATCTAACCTCGATATCCCAAAATCAGCGACTTTTGCAACGTAGTTTTCGTTAAGCAAGATGTTTGTTGACTTGACGTCACGATGGATTATCCCTCCATCTGATCCTGTGTGTAGGTAATGTAATCCTCGAGTTGCACTAATGCAAATTTCTAGTCTCTGATTCCACGAGAGCTTCGGGTAATTTTTATTCTCGCCATATAAGTGATCTTGAAGAGTACCCTTTTCCATAAACTCATACACGAGTATCATCTCTGACCTTTCATCACAATACCCTATCAAAGTAACAAGATGACGGTGTCGTATTTTAGACAACACCATAATTTCGGTCACAAACTCTGGTCGACCCTGCCCATGTCCTTTTTCACCTCGTTTCACCGCGACTACCATACCATCAGGAAGAGTTCCTTTATACACCTTCCCGAACCCACCTTTCCCTATCACTAGCTTCTCATCGAAACTATTTGTCGCATGTAATATATCAGCAAAAGGGAACCGAAGGCTAAGATTCAAGTTAGGTAACGGCGACGCGTGATTCATAGTAAAATCCATATTTATGCTCGTGTAAGAACTCCGACCGTACGATGGCACCACGTTATCCGGTTTTGCAACTACCGCAGGCTTTGTTTTCCCGCATTTCGACCCGATATAGAAACCCAATAACAACACCAAAACCAAACCCACACCTCCAACAACACACCCAACCACAATGTACACCTTGTTGCTCTTCTTCCCACTGCCTCCATTATCAGCCATATCCAAATTCTCCACTAGCTCCATGATCTCGAGCCCGTTCAAAAACACGCTCTGATTATTTCCACTAATCGCGCCAATACTGACATTCAGAGACTCTGATGCAACCGAATTCACCACAAAATCAACATAAAACGGAACTTGTGGCTGTTTCACTATGTTACCAGGTTGAATCACCTTCTTATGGTGAGTGTATACGAAGAAATTGAAGCCCGCATTAGGATCAACAAGGCCCTGGCTTAAAAAGTCACAAAAATGAGCTCGAAGGAGGTACATTTGGTTCGAATTCACTTTAAAACTCCATGTCAAATTAACCGATCTGCTTGTCAATTCTTGTGCTGTCCTGTAAACATCAGTAGGAGCATCAGTACTAGAAGAACCAGCTGAGGTAAACACAGGAGTGCCCGATCTGTTTGTTGCAGCCTGACTTGCGAATATATAAGCTTCATCAGGTACCCAAGTTCTTCTTAAAGTGTCACGTTCAACGACTATCGCGTCTCCACCAACGTTAATCCTGTACCTAGGGACAAAACCATACGACGAAGATACGATAATTGTATTACCAGTATCACCATCCGGTGATACGCTTGGTACACTGACACCTTGTCTGAACAGATCAGACGGTGTTGTAAACGCTTCAATAGCGTTTACAAAAGCAGGTGATGATCCACTTCCAGGAGTGAACTCAACTCTGAAACTTGTTTCAGATCCAATAGGGATTATAAAATCTTTAACTACCGGAACATCTCCCACGTTGAAACCGGATAACAAAGCAAATCGTGATATCGAAACGTCGAAAGTCGAATTCGACAAGTTGATACCATTGAAAGTAAACGGGGAGAAATGAAGACGTACCATAACAAACGTGTTGTTTCCATCTGCTTGCAGTTCATACCATGTTTTCTTGTCAAAAACCCGTGCTGTTTGGTAGATTGAAGTATTAGAAGCAAGGTTGTTGGCGACTTGGCCACCGGAGACTGAGAACTGTGTGGGATTTTCATCTCCGATGAACGTTCTTCCGGTGTATTCGATTGATGATTGCGAGCCGCAGTTGATGAAGTAACGTTGTGGTAAGACGTACTGTGGCTGTGACTGTGAGTGTGATGAAGTGATGAAGAGTGAAAATAGAAGGATGATTAGAGAGAAAGAAAAGGTGGAAGTTGCCATTGATGAATGGTGATGAAGCTCGTTTGAATTGGATAATTTCATAATAAATTAATAATAATTGAGTTTGATGAGGAAGAAGACAATGTGGAAAAATAGAGTTGACGACGACGACCGAGAAGACCAGCATCTAGTGGCTGTGAAAGGATTGCTGAAAACATAATAATAATAATAATCATAATAATAATAATAATAATAATAATAATAATATAATAATAATAATAATAATAACAATAATAATATACTGTATAATAATAATATGCAAGTTGCAAAATTTTGTTGTTACTAGTTTTATGTGTTTTGCTAAAAAACGAAACGGTCCATGTTTAAGTTTACCCACAAGTCGAGCTATTTGACGTCTATGTTTCGTAACTAGGTTTAATAATATTTATAAAGAAATCATAACTATTGTATTTAAAGACTAGATTAGTACCTGTGTACTACACGGATATTAGTTTTATAGGTTTTAACTCTATTTACATATCAAATTTATTTTTAACATATCTCTTATTAAATCGATTTAGATATTTTTACAAATATATTCATATAAAAAATCATATGTTACAATAAAGGATATGATTTATAATAATTGGTAAATTTTTATTGGAACATATCGGGTTATGAGATAATTCATGATAATTGTTAATTTTTTTATTTAAACATATCGAGTTATGAGATAATTAATGATAATTGGTAAAACTTTAATTTGAACATATCGGGTTAGGATAAACCATAATAATTGATTAGTTTTTTATTTGAACATATCAGGTTAGGCAATAATTCATGATACTTGGTACATATCGGGTTAAGATATAGATCATGATAATTGGTAAATTTTGTATTTGAACATATTGGGTTAGGAGATAATTGATAATAATTTGTGAATTTTTAATTTAAACATATCGGGTTATTTCGAATATAGAGCATACCATGACCCGTCTAAAAATTCTCCATCAAATTAATTTAGAACATGACACCTAAGCAAAATCCTATGTGGAGTAGTTAAAATGATGACATGTGGATGTGTTACTCAATTATTAGAATAGGTAGATTTATAAGTATTTAATATTTAAAAATTTGGCTTCATCAACTCATGCATGGTGTAAAATTTCACTTAATTTTTACCACAAAACTTCCTATTATAGAACAAAAAAATTTCACTTTCCAAAAAGTTACCCCCTAAAACTTTAAAATATTATATAGATAACGGGGGACTTGGTGAGACTTTTGCTTCAATGATAGAAGATGATATATCACTTTAAAAGAATTAATAATAAACAATAGGTTTTGTGTTCATCGAACAAAACCAGCTACCATCGTAGACGGATCCAACATATGTTTAGGAGGACCTTAAGCACCCACTCATCAATTAATAAATCTTTTTATATACTATTAAAATAAGTAAGGCATCCATGAGTGTTTTTTCAATGCACCAAAAACATAGTTCTACGCTCACTAAATGTAAGTTTAACTAGTTAAAATTCTAGTCACTGACGTTGTGAAAGGTCCTATATATGCATCGACTTAACTTACTATTAGTTCACAAATTAAAACTAATTAATTTTAGGGGGATTTGAAAACTCATTTTGTTTTTTAGGGGGGGGGGGATTTGGTTAATTGTGGAAACATATAAAACATGAAATAACGAATCAGTGTTTAATTATTTTTACAGTTTGTATTATAAAAATAAAATAAGTTAAGAGTAAGATCGATTGCATGTACTCTAAGTTCCCATTAAATTTATATATCCAACTCAAAAGCAACCCATTTTTATAGTTTCTCTCGGGTGGTTTGAACTAGACAGTTTTTATACACTCACTAACACAAAATCTTGAATTTGTCATCGGCTACCATTGATTCTCTTAAGGAAGTGCATGAGTCAGTTTGACTTGATTTAAACTTAGAAATAAAATAAAAACAAAACGTATGAGTTTTTAGGTTTTTTTAAATTCGGTTTCGGTTTTTCTAGTTTCTGGTTTTCAATTCGGGTTTGGATAGGATGGTAGTTAACATTTAACAAGCCCACTAGGCTCTTCATGCCATGTCATGACTCGATCGTCTGGGCTCATACAAGTCCACTTCTCAGCTGTCTGCAACACACATCCACCGCCGGCCACCGTATCATTGCTTCCACCACCACTATTCTCCACCGATTCAACATCACGGTAACCTTCATCATCATCTTCTTCCACTTATAATCGTCTCACTTTCCTAATTTAGGTTAAATACGCGTAACTGAAACCTTACATGTCAGAAATTAGGGTTCTCATTTATTGCAGTTAATTTTGTGATTGATTCACGCTCTATGTTGCAAATTCGCGTTATAAAATTGTTTACGTGTTAGCATTTCAAGGAATTTACAAGCGTTGCCGCGTTGGTGTTAAAAAAAGGCTTCAAGTTTGATTTTTGCCTGTTCGTTTAGAAATGTTTCTAGAGACGCAAATTGTTGTTCGTAAATGTATGTGAAGATTGGGCGTAGTTTGGTGGTTCAAGCATGAAACATTTTGAATCGGATGTTGTTTTACTGATAACTGTTGGATGAATTTGTTGCATTGGAATGTTTGATTGTAGGATAGAGGACATGAAACTGTTGCCTGTAAAAGTGTTTATATATGGTGTCACTGTGGTGTCTGCAGTCATTATAGGCTGCTACAAAATGTTGTTTCAAGCTAAAGTGTATTCTTTTTTGTCATGAAAAATTTTGGCCGACAGATAAAAGCTTTTTGATCGGAAGATGAGTTCTTTTTCAATTACACGGAAGAAGACACCTTTTCAAAAGCACCGTGAAGAAGAAGAGGCAAAGAAAAAGGTAAGCATTTTGTAAAAAATCAATATAGGTTGATGTATCTTGCATCTTTATTAAGAATTTTGACAGAGAATTCACTAATTGCTTTACTTATACAGAGAGCTGAGGATGAAACAGCTCGTCTTTATGCTGAGTTTCTGGAGTCATTTCAAGGGGATACTGCTGGGTTAAAATCTTTTGTTCGAGGAGGAACAGTTAATGACGAGAAAGTGAAACCTGATACAGGTTCGTTCTTGTTACAGGGCCTTGGATGCATTTCATTATTGTTCTTTCATTTTGAGTTATTACTTATTACTATGCTGCACATATATGGATAAATGAATGATTTATTTTCATGGACACATAAATAAACGAATGGGCATTTTATGCGTTCACGAATCGCAGGTGGAAATTCCAAAGAAGGGTCTGGTTCAAAGAAGGGGAGTAGGTAAACAAGCACTTTTGATTAACTATGCTATATTGCGATTATTATAAGGCATCCTCAATATAGAATCTATAAGGTGATGACATCAATAAACCGTACTTTTCTTGACTAGGTTAATAACTTTAATGAGCTATAGAAGTATGTAATAATATCTTCAACAAAAATTGCAAGTATCAAGCAACTAATGTTAGTGGTGTTTTTTCTTAAGATTCCCAACTCTCTCCTGTTCTATTTATACTTTCATCATGTAGAATCTTGGTGGGGTGAAATGTTTGCATGTACATGGCTACATGCTTTAATAGCCAAACTTATAGATATTAAGATACATTGTTAATCACTTCTCCACTCAGTAAATAGTGTGATCACCCTCTTAATCACTTCTCCACTCAATAAATAGTGTGATCACCCTCTCCTTAAACACACTCTCGACACATGAATTAGTTTTAATATTATTTACAGTATTTGGGTTCTGGCCTTTCCCTTTTTCTATTACGGAAACTTGTGCTTTGCACTAGGGATGCACGTGGCAAGCTAGGCCAGACTCATGTGAGGCAAGTGCCCTTGGTCCCGAGTCCCGACGCATAAGAGGAGATTAGAAGCCTAATTTTTGCTCTTCTTCTTTAGTTTTTGATTCTTCTCTTTGTCTCATACGCCTTCTGCATCTCTTTCTTCCAGGACGATGCTCTATTAAAGTTAGTTTTGGGCTTCTACATTTTTTTGTCCGGGCTTTTTTTAATCTACTGTTTGGAATTTTTTGTGTTTTTTTTGGGCTTTATTTACATGATTTGTTTTAGTTGGGTAGAATTAATGCAGTATACAGGTAGTTATTTTCTATTTTTTTAGTTGGACAGTTTTAGCTGATATTAGCTGGGATGATTTTAATTGCTAATTATTAGTTGGATGATTTGTTTGCCATGTAAATTAGGGCTTTCTATGTTATATATAGGGAGTAATGTTTACATGTGCTTTTATTGTCTTGGACATGCGCTTTTTTGTGCGTGTTGCCTAGGCGACACACAGGCCTCATTTGGGCCTTGGGTTCATATAGTGCCTTTAACTATCTAGAACAGACGTATGTGCACAAGTCTAGAACATGAAAATAACATGTAGAAGATTACGCATCCCTATATTTTCTATCTGCAGGTATGTTCCTTCTTTCATACCCCCTCCTATGGCAACCAAGGGTAAAGAACATGAAAGGCTGGTTAGTGTACCGCTGAAAATTTTCTTTGATGTTACCTAGATTTGTGGGTTTGACTTCTTTGTATCTGATTTTAACAAAGTCTATTACTGACAGAAAGATGAAGAGAGGCCGAAGGAGAAAGGCAAAGGGAAGACAAGGAATATAGACTTTTTTATGGAGGAGTTAAAACATGAACAAGAAATGAGAGAAAAACGAATGCAAGAACGTGAACAATGGCAAGACGGGCGCCAGAGTGCTACTTCAACTGTAAGATTTGATCTTATTAATTTGTATTTAGGTATTTGATCATTAGTCAAAGAGTTCTATGAAAGCACTTTACAAGTCAAACATTCCACTTTTTTTGGGGTAGAGATTGACATTCATGTTTTTTGCATGCTTTTTTTTCCCAAATGCATGCATACTAATCACTTTCTGGAGCATGTTAAAGTGTGTTCTCCCCTGAATTTCATTAAGATCAACAAAGAAGATTTTTTCTTACATAAAAACCTTAATAACTAAGAGATTGCATTTTTTGTATCTACTGTCTCAGGTATCTAGCCGGTTTGATGAGTTGCCTGATGAATTTGATCCAAGTGGGAAGTTTGGTTCCCTTGATGATGGAGATCCCCAGACAACTAATCTTTATGTTGGGAATCTTGCACCACAGGTCACACCATGATGCTAATACGGTGCTTCAATTGGTCAACCAATTGAGCTGACTTTCTATTTCTATGGTCAACATATTCCAGGTAGATGAAAATTTTCTCCTGCGGACATTTGGAAGATTTGGACCCATTGCTAGTGTGAAGATAATGTGGCCAAGGACAGAAGAGGAGCGGAAGCGCCAAAAGAACTGTGGTTTTGTGGCATTTATGAACCGTGCAGATGGACAAGCCGCAAAAGATGAAATGCAAGGTTAAGTTCTAAGTGTTATACTCTTTCTGAACTACAGTATGTAGATAAGGTTAAATTGAGAACTTGTGGAAGGAAGAACAACTGACATAGGACTTGTATGATCAAGTAGAAAGCTTGTTCAATATGCTTGTATTTGGGTATCTAACAATAACTACAGATTTGAGGACTCACTTAAAATGCAGCTGTAGAAACAAAGCTGAATCATTTATGCAGCACTTAAACCATCCGATTTTTTTAGCATCAATGATAATTAAATAGTTACTTAATGTTGCAGGGGTGGTTGTTTATGATTATGAATTGAATATTGGATGGGGTAAATCCGTTTCTCTCCCTTCTCAGTCACTCCCTGCTCCTCCTCCAGGTCAAATGGCCATCAGGAGTAAGGAAGTATGTTACGCTTTTATATCTGTAACAATCTAGTTTTAGCACGAGTGTCTTTGATTTAGTGAGATAATTATTGAAAACAGTAGTGACTTATGTGGGTGTTATGAGTTTTTTGTGGTTTCAGGGTGCCACTGTGATCTTGTCTGGTCCATCAGGTCCCCCAGTTACTTCTGTTCCAAGCCAGAACTCTGAGCTGGTAGGTTAACCTTGTATGTTACCTTGTGTAGTTGTGTTTATCAAAAATAAGCATTTTGTAATATGTTATAACCTTGGTGCTTAGGTTCTTACTCCCAATGTGCCCGATATAACTGTTGTTCTGCCTGATGATGTTCGTCTTCGCAAAGTGATTGATACAATGGCCCTTTATGTTCTTGATGGTGGTTGTGCTTTTGAGCAAGCTATAATGGAGAGGGTTCGTGGAAACCCTCTTTTTATTTTCTTGTTGAACTTGGCTCTAAGGAGCATACATACTATGTTTGGAGGCTGTATTCCTTTGCTCAGGTACATTACTTGGTGCATCTTTTCAGGTATTTAAATTACCTTTTCTTTTAATGACTAGAATATAGCGCACTAATTTTACTTCTTATACCGTGAGCCATGTTAATGTATGTCTCTTCCCAAAATGTAGTCATATAACAATAAACAACACTTATTTAAGGGAAGTTTAAAGCAGGGAGTTGGCACTTACCAAATGTTAAAGAATTAATCTCTGTTAGTTTCAGAAATCCGAGGTATTATGTCAAATTAAAAGTTCTTTGGTCTCTCAAATGCAGGGTGATACTTTGCATAGGTGGCGAACTGAACCGTTCATCATGATAACTGGTAGTGGGAGGTAATAAATGCTTGAAATGTATCTTGATACTTCAATTTCAAATTATGCATATGTATTCTCTTTATTAATTTTTTCATAGCTTTATGATTACTGATATACACTGCTCTATACTATGATCTTCTAGATGGGTCCCGCCTGCTTTGCCAACAGCCAAGAGTCCAGAGAATGAGGATACTGGGGCAACATATGCTGCTGGAAGAAGCAGGGTACATTTTTTGTTCATGTATTCCTTGAGGTGGCCATTGGAACTCATTTTCCTATAAATGGGTCAATTCGGGTTGTGTTACATCTTTAATGAATCAAACGAGCTAATTAAGAAGTTTATCTAAAAACAGATGATTTGGATGTATTGTCAATGCATAGAACCCCATGAATCATTTTTTATATAAATAATTGAATTATTATTGAAATGATATCATTTTTTACTCATTACAAATATACAACGGTCTTCAAGTTTTAGGATGAAAAGTTCTCCCAACACAGCTAAACCAACATACAAAATAATACTTGTTTTTACCCAAATTAATTCGTCTCGTTACCCAAACCAACCTACCCAGCCGTTTTTCTCACCTCTATGTATACCGTTCATTTGAAATTTACCTAGATGGCTAGATGCAATGAGGTTATTCACCAACACTTTTTGCTATGTTTCTTCTTGTTCAGCGTGTAGAGGCTGAACGTACACTAACTGATGCACAAAGAGATGAATTTGAAGACATGCTTCGTGCCCTGACATTAGAAAGAGTTCAAATTAAGGAAGCAATGGGATTTGCATTAGATAATGCTGATGCTGCTGGAGAGGTATCATAATATAATAATTTATGAACTCATGACATGTTTTGATGTTCATTTGGTGCTGAAGCATCTATATTTACTACAGATAGTTGAAGTTTTGACCGAGTCTTTGACTCTTAAAGAAACACCAATACCCACTAAAGTTGCAAGGCTCATGCTAGTCTCAGACATTCTTCACAATAGTAGTGCTCCTGTGAAGAATGCATCTGCATACCGCACCAAATTTGAAGCAAATCTGCCTGATATACTTGAAAGCTTTAATGATTTGTACCGGAGTATCACAGGAAGAATCACCGCTGAGGCCCTAAAGGTAAACTATATATGGTACATGTGGCAATTCTAACCCACTTATGATTGGGCAATTGTGGCTGTATTGATGTCAAACGAGACATACAACATCCTAAATCATTTCATACAAAGATTTAGATAAATTATTTTTGTAATAATGATTAACACCTTAATTATTTTGTAAGTTACGGACAGAAAGTGTATGTAGGTTATATCACCTGGCCTTGACCGTTTCACCCTGTACTAAAACTGACTGCTTCTAACCTGATATCGTTCTGACCCTTTTTTCAAGTCTAACATTATCTTGTATGCCAGGAACGGGTTTCGAAAGTTCTTCAAGTGTGGGCTGACTGGTTCTTGTTTTCGGATGCATATGTAAACGGGTTACGGTCAACATTTCTTAGATCTGGTAACTCTGGTGTTGTATCCTTCCATTCCATTTCATCAGAAACTGAAGACAAGGCTAACTATGAAGACACTGGAGATGTTGGAAATCCAGATGCAGCATTGGCAATAGGGAAAAACGCAGCCATGAAAGAATTGACGGCTCTCCCTCTTGCTGAGCTGGAAAGGCGGTGCCGCCACAACGGGTTATCTCTGGTTGGTGGCAGAGAAATGATGGTTGCACGACTGCTTTATCTTGAAGAGTCAGAAAAACAGAGGGGCTATGAGCTCACTGACAGTTTGAAATATTCCCAAAATAATTTGAGAGAAAGTAATGTTGATACCGGGCCTGTGGGATTTTCAGGAAGGCATCACCAAGTGGAGGATGATATAAATATTCTGTCACAAGGCAAAGGTCCTGCATCTCTAGCATCAAAGATTCCAATCCCACAACCTGAATTAAAAGTCTTTCCTGATAATATAAAATCCGATTCTGTATTGCCTGCCTCTAAGTGGGCCCGAGAAGATGATGAAAGTGATGATGAACAAAAAAGAAATAAAGATCTTGCATTAGGTTATTCTTCTTCTGGAAGTGATAATGCTGATGGTGGTCTTGGTAACACTGAGGGGACAGATCATGCAAGCATTCTCACAAGTTCTGATAGTGGGCTCAATGACGAGAAAAGGTATACTTTATTAAATGTATTTGTTATTTTAGAATAGAGAATAGTATTGCTAGTTTGAAGATCTAAGTTTGTTTAGATTTATACCTGGTTATGGTTTTTCCAAATTAACATCTGCAAGTAAATGGCTGTTTGACTGTTGTGCATGTGAAGACACAAGTTGAGGCAGATTGAGGTGGCTTTGATTGAATATCGTGAATCACTGGAAGAGCGTGGGTTAAAGAAAGAAGAAATTGAAAAGAAAGTGGCGGCACATCAGAAACAGTTGCAATACAAATATGGCTTAATGGATTGCAGTGAAAATACATCACACAACAGTGAGTTATTATAGCTTGATTTTTGTTGTCGTGTTATATATATTTATAGTATATATGAACACAGGGACATCATCTACAGAGAGAAGAGAGAAAAGAGATGATTCACGTGAATCTTCTAGAAAGCGTCCCAGAAGTCATCATGATAGTAGAAGCCCACAGAGGAAATCATCAAGTAGAGATCGGGAGAAGGGTAGAATTCATGAGCCACAAACTGAAAGAGATCATGATAGAGATAAACGTAGAGACATCAGAAGAAGATAAGCTTACCTGGAACTCGTAGGTGTGATCAATTGAGACATGGATTGGGTAAGCTTTCTTAACCTGTAGCTAATTGGGTATGGCCTGGCAGTTAAAACTAGAGGTGGTAAATGTGCAGGTTGTGATGACCTCAAATGGTTTGTGTCAAGTGAGTAATGTTTTGGTACGGGAAAGCTTGGGTACTTGGGCTGACTTGAAACACATTTTCCCATACTTTATGTTTTTATGTATGTATAGAAAAGTTATATCATTTCAATAGTGATTTAACTTTTTGAATAAAATGATTTAGGAGTTTTGTGCAAAGGTGCATTAAAAGTAGACATTAGATTGATCCGGAAATGTGTTACGCATGACACTTGACCTGACTTGCTTGTTAGATCCTCTTTTTTGAGTTCATTATTTTACGTGCATTGGTTGCTGGGACAAACTAGCCAAAAGGCTACCTTGATTGACCATTTTGTCCATGACATAAACAAAGAATAATAATCATTGAATTTAATTTAAGTAAGAAACTAAGAACTTTTAAAACTACATATTGCAATCTCTAGTTGGCACTCAAACATCATGCTTTTTGTATGTTTCTTGGAGCTTATGCTGTTAATGTATTTTTTTTAACAAAATTGCAGGTTATTCATGATTAGCTGTGCAAATCTGCCTGTTTTGCTGCAAACGGAAGCAGCATGATGATAGTAGTCTGATATACAGTCTCCTCTAGTGCTGGACATTATGGCATTTATGTGGGAAAAAGTATAGACATATGTTATCTTGCTCACATGGTAGATTAACAAATCATATTTGCTGTAAAAGACATGGTAACCTTTTTGCATTCTGTCTGAATCTGATTGTTTTTGTTGCAAGTACGGAAAAAAAAAACTGAATCGCATAGATTGAGCATAGTAGGTTCCATTTTAGTTATACTGGTTGATTAGAAGTAATTAGTGAAGAGTTTTGAATGATTAAATAGTGAATATGGTTAGCAAAGTTTTGAAAAAAGGAGACGATCTTTGCAATCCCATCAAGTTAGCTGGTTTACACAAACAACAATGTGATTTTGACACAACCAAGACTCGAAAGTATTGAATAAGAACCTCATAAATGCTTCTTCAGTTAGAAACTAAGGTGCTGTTTGACACCTCGAGCCTCCAAATGACCTTTGTAAAATGACAATGGATGAAACTCACACACTACACCCGTCATATGTTAATTAAGGCGTATTTGAACTTTCATCACTTCTGAAAAGCCCCCACCACTAACCATTTGGCGACAAGCTCTTCGGTGGATACAATACTTGTAACTTGGTAATTATATAGTTGATATAATATAAATTGATATAATATAAACTAAGTTTAACCAACTAACTAATCACCTAACTGCCGTTCAAAAAAAGAATTAATCACTTAACTGACCAAGTGTAAGTAATCTAACCAACACATTAGCGTAACCTAAACCAAAAACTAAGAACTTGAATCTTAGAGATAGTAAACGAAGTATACGTCTATATTTGTTATATAGAAAAATACAATTGACTAAGTTAAAACAAATCTAAGTAACGCGTTAGTTAGAAAAATAATAGAAGATAGGTTAGCGATTGGTTGAAGTGGCAATCATGCGAGCGTAAGCCACTCGCAATATTTCAAAGAACTAAATGATACGCGTAAAAGAATAAAAGAGGTAATAACGGGTCAACAAGTGGTGATGCAAGGACCATGAAAATACCAAGGTAGCTACATATGTAATAAAAATCTTTCACAATCAGTACGTTGATTTCTATGATAAGCAATTGACTACATCAACAAATGTGAAGGACAAGATTCTTTTTTATCTAGATAAAGGACTGGATGGGACGGATAAATATAGAAACTTCAAGGCCTGTTCAACTTGCCTATTATAGAAATGTTGAAATAATTAACTACACTTGCGTCTTCCTTTTTGTTTGAAGAATAATTTCTATAGTGTAAGTTACACTCTAGAAGAAATAATTTGATAATTAAGACTATCGGGCGAAGTGTTTTAAAACACTTGCGTGAGAATTCCACCATTTTTTTTATCAACGTTACGTGATAATTATACACATACACACACACACGCAAGACATGTTTTAAAATGCTTGTGTGAGAATTCTACCCATTTCAAAAATTGCATGATTTTATAGTTATCACTCAAGACATGTCACAAAGCTTGCATGTGTGATTTCAATCATTATCATGCAAACAATATATAACTATCACGCAAGGCATGTTATAAAGCTTGCATGATTTCATTCATTATCACGCAAATGTTTTAGGAAACAGATAAATTTCTCATGTAAAAGTTTTAAATAAGAGTAAATTCTGACGCTATTAGTCATGTCCGTTTGTATAATATATAACCTGCCCCCCAAAGAAATAATACTTTTAATGATTTAATAATTGAAGCCTCAAGCCCCATATATAATTAATTTTGGGCGTTTCAAATAATTTTGTTATTACAAAAACGCGTGAATTTTGATTAGAGTTAATATTTAAGCAGCCAATTAATTAATTCCTAGGCTGGTTCAGTTTAAAAGTCCTGCCTCGACCTCTCAGTTTAGATCTACTCTACCTATATATATAATTAATTTATAGGCCGGGTTTGAGACTTTAATACTTATTTCACTTTTCTTTGTACGTAGACTAATCTATACGGTTTTTTATTTTTTGTTTTCGCTTTATATGTTTATATAATACAAGTCTATAAACCAGTGTGATACACAAGTTACAAAGATTAGTTATAAAACATGATAATATAAATAATCTATTGAATTAGTTAACGAAATTAAATAAAGAATTACGAGGTAAGTTGCATACGGCATAAAAATTGAAAAAAAAACTTTTATTGCAATTATGCATGTAAATGCTTTTTTTTAAACAACATTTTATGTTATATTTGAAAGATTGTCATCATTATATATCTAGTATAATAACTTTGAAGGTGTCTTATCACGTAACTTTTGATAATGCAAAAAGACCCAACTATTGATAGTGATTGCCCTTGACTCTTCTCTTGTTTATGTTCATCGCAAAACATACTGTAAGTCATGAGAATCATCTTTGATATGATTTTTTTATAATTTGATTATGATTTTAACAAGTACGAACTTTAATTTTTGTCATATTTCGACTCTTTTTAAACAATAACTAAGTTTCAGTTAGTTCACTCAAACTCAAACAATAACTAAGTTTCATTAAATAACAAAATGTACGACTAAAATAATTGTGATGTTACACACACTAATTATTAGTACTTTTACCATGTTCATCATTATACAAAAGTTTTCTAGAGAGTTTTGGAAAAGAAAAGTACATTAAAAAATTCATTCACTTGTCACTAAAAGCTAGTTTAATTTCTAACGATATATATATAAATAATGATAATCTTCTTTCCCATGCATATATATATTTCCTGGAAATTTCCCATGCAAACAATTCAAAAAAACTATAATGAAAATGAAAGAGGAGACCTTGACTTGCACATTATCCATATATCTATATAAACTTGACTATATTCAATTCAATTCTTCATTACTTAATAATTAACTTGACCAACATAAGACCAGCTTTATCTTAATTGGTACGTTATTGTTAATAACAATGCTCAAGACTTGTGTTGATATTGATCTTAACGTCACCCCCATTCTTCACACTGATGATCATACCCATGCCGCTGTAAGTATAATATTCTAATTCAATTCGATTCACATTCATACATTTCGTAAGTGTATCACATCAAATAAAATGTTAAATGATTCACTAGCTAGTGTATATATACATTCAAATGTACGTGTTATATATATAACATGGTAGGTATCATATGTTATTTTGTATTTATATAAATATCAGAATATAAGTAATGACACGGTTGCGGAGCTAAAGAAGATGAGCATAGAGAACAAGAAGCTAAGAGAGATGTTAAAACATGTTTGGGACAACAACTTCCTACAAGAAGATCATGTAGACCCGTCGATGCAAGACAGTGATTTCTTGGCATCTAATATGAATAAACGGAAGTTAAAAGAGTCATGTGACGAATGCAACACGAGTGAGAGCATGGAGTATGATCATTTGGGATCGTCAAACAAGGGCATCACAAGAGTTTATAGACGGACGGATCCATCTGATAAAAGCATGGTACTTTCACATGCTAGCTATTCAAGAACTAATTAATAGTGTTTTTCAATGACCCGTTGATGATTATATAAGTATTGGAATGAAATTTAGGATGTGTGAAATGTGTACGTTGTGTAGGTGGTAAAAGATGGATATAAGTGGAGAAAGTATGGACAGAAGGTGACCAAAGATAACCCCTCTCCTAGAGCTTATTACAAGTGCTCTTTTGCACCTTCATGTCCAGTTAAAAAGAAGGTCACCTATCCATCTAACATCTTTAGCATATATATATCTTTGATAACAACCTCAATGTCTACATCCATTGATGTCTTTGATTCATTTCTAAGTTTTTTGTGTGTTTTACAGAGGTATATTGGTAATATTACCATTTACCATGCATGCAAGGTTTCCAAGTAATATAAACTAATAGTGGTGATTTGTTATTGCTAATAGTGAATGTCACCTACTGTTTTGTGAGACACTATTACAAATAGTGGATGTGAATAGTGTTGTCAGATGGGTCATAAGCTTGCAAAGATCAATTATGTATCAACGCCCATGTGACAACATTGTTCACATCCACTATTAGACACCTATATTCAAAAGCATTTTTAATTTATACCTAAAGTCATGCAATGCATGCATAGTGAGACAGTTGGCAGTATCAGTTCTCCAATTTTAAAAACATGTGTTCGACTTTAAATATAATAATAATGTAGTATGATACAATTTCAGGTACAAAGAAGTATGGAAGATGACAATCTGCTGGTGGCCACCTATGAAGGTGAGCACAACCACCACAAAAGAACACACGAAAATGATCAAACTAGCAACAAAAGATCATGCAACTGTCCAATAGATGTGGGAAAATTTGATCAAGTCTTGGTTGAGAAATTGGCTAATTCTTTAGCAGTAAATCCTCATTTCACTCAACATCTTGCAGAGGCTATTTCCAACAACATTTTAAAATGTGATTTTAACTTTAATTTTTAACGTAACGTAAAGACATGTTCCAGGATATATAGTCATATGTATAGCCAGGATATATTTCATATATATATTGTTCAATGATGCTGTTACAAAGCTGACACTTTTTAATTTCTAGTTACACTAACTCATGTAATATCAAATCACTAATTCATTATCTGAACCAAGAAATACATTAGAGGAACCACAAACAATAGTTCCGGGCCAATGATGTTTTGAACATAATAATAATAATGACACCCGAAAAGCAAGCAGATCCATGAATGATAATGCATTAAATATGGATATCATTCAAAATCCTGCTTTCTGCATTTGTGCATTATCATGTTACTCCAAGAAACAAAAGTAAAATACACCCTGAATCAGAATCACGTACACCAACAAGATTTTCATCTCTTTTATTGACATGAATATACCTTGGTCAAGAAACACATAAATTAGTGCCACTTTCTCTACTAATAACTTGATTTGTGGAAAAAAGAAACGATGCCTAGTGCTGGATTCTCGTTTTACTATAAATATGTTTGCATTTCACGTGGCGTGTTTATTTCTGCTGGCTGTAACGTTTTAATCCATAAACATCAACTATGCCAGGAGGAAAAACTGGATCAGTAGCCCCTCTTACAGCAACTTTTGCTACAGCTTTAACATCAACAGGTGGAGTAAACACTGGACCAACGACAGGGACCTGAGTCAATGGCTTTGCATATTGCATAACCTGCATTGTCCAGGACAGCAATTATTTTCAGGGGTTTGGGTTAAAGCTGGCAACTTTGACTGGTTTACTTAAAATGAGTCGATTTGGGCTAATGTTTTGTCTCAAAAGGGACAAAAAAACAGGAAAATTGGAGATAAAATTGTATACGGATCAAACTTAAGCTTACTTGGCCCGTTACCTGACCCGTCTCAGCTAAAAGAAATGTTTATTAAAACGGTTGTATTTTAAAATGAGAAAGAAAATGCCAAACCAAGCTTTAATAAAATGTACATACCATCTCTAGCGGAGAACCAATTACACCAAGAGGTAACTTCATGCTGCCAACTTGACGAGTTCCATAAATAAACCCAGGCCTCAAAATGACATCTAAAAATATAACATTACGCGTTATTGTGGATTTAAAGGACTCGGAACAATATATAACAGTATGAAAGAAAATACTGCCAAGGAAAAAGTGTGTGTCATAGAAAAAGGCGATAGAATACTCACGTCCATACGGAAACTTTGTCAGCAACTCTGTTTCAGTAGCTCGCTGCATGATACAAATGTGTGTGATTATAGAATATTGGAAGGATAATATATCTTGCCAAATAGTTTTTATGATGGCAATTAGTATTTGAGAGTAGAAATTCGAATTTATAATCAACTGTCATTCAAATTTACCTAAAAATTAACTACATGTGAATGAAAGAATCAATGTTTGCATATGAACAAAAAGTACCTTTCCCTCGTAATATCCTTGTATCAAGTAATTAATCACGCCGAAGTCAGCAGCAGATATGTAGACGAATCTTTTGATCCCTGGGATGGCAATCAGGAATTGAATTAACGGTCAAGAACTTTTAAACATTAGAAGCACAGCAGATAGAAGGCAGAAATGAATTCAGCTTAAACCTTTTTCAGATGCAGCTCTAATGGCATTGATGTTTGCAGTTCCATTGATCTTGTACATGTGGGCATTGGAACCAAACCCACCAACACAAGAGATCTAAAAGATTTAAACAGCCAATTAAAACGAATTTAGTACTCCATAACAAATAGAAGCCGTTCCTACCCATCAACTATCTTACAAGAGTTGAATTCTCTTCATTGATGCTTTCTTATTTTTCTGATTTAATCTGTAAAATAATAACTTTTATTGGGGACATTAGGAGGAAATAAAGATGACACATACAACAGAAGTGACTCCATCAAGTGCTTCCTTCCATGAATCACCAGACAGCAAGTCCCCTGTCATCACACGAAGCAAAGATTAGTCATTTTGCATAAACGGAAGATCAATGACAACATTACTATTTACTATAATCTCATAAACACAACACAAGAGTTCAAAATTTACTTTTATAACCATCATATACGTTATAGTTTATACCATGTCCTATTTCAAATTGTTGGGCAAACAATATGCTTTGCTTTGTAGCTTATACGCACAGATGATACAAATAAAAAACCATAGTTGTAGACTTGTCGTTTTCTATTCAGAAAATATTTCCATCTTGATTGTCATGTCATCAGTTAAACATAACTGTGCCTATTCAAGTGTTCCTTCAACACTTCAGCTCGTATGAACTTAAATGGTTGCATATTATACCTTGATGCCAACTCACTTTGCTAGCCCATGATTCTTGGATAGATGACTTGCCAGATCTGCCACACAAATATCATATCATCACTTGGAAGATCAAAGCTAACTTAAGTAAAAAAAATCTTTGTTTTTTATCTAGGGCTTCGACCCATACGCGGTAGCAACAATATGATCAACTCAAAGTAAATAAACTTTAGTTTCTCTTTAATGCAAAAGTGATCAATCCATATAAATTAGAACAAATACTTCACAAGGGGATAAGGCATGAGCTACACAAAAGTATAATAATCCAAATCATATCATAAATGGGACAATGAACAAATAGAAATTCATTTGAAGGTGATGTAAAAATAAGCAATGAAAGGTACCTGCTAAGGCTGGCAACCGAAAAGCCACGATCCAATGCTTCTTTGCATATGTTTGAGCCAACAAAACCATTTCCACCCAGAACAAGTAACTGATTCCAAAAACATTTAGAAATAATTACACATACGCATATCCATATATCCATATATACATATAAAAACATCAATACATATGCAATCCAATTGATAGTTTGGTAACTATACACCTAATATTAGTATGAACTTCTGCCACACATTAACACAACATAATGTCACACTATAAAACATAATCTCACCAAAAAAAAAAACATCAACACATATGAAACCTAAAAGTACCTTTTCTACTAGAGGAGGTGGAGTATGCACAGTTTCAGCTTCCTCTACTTTAAGTGGTTCATCAATCTTATTCGATTCAGTTGATAGATACCTTCCTCTTCCAATTGCACCCAATGTGTTGCTTCAATTTCACAAACAAATCAACAATTCCAAATCAAAACATGCGTATGATATGAAGAACAATAAGCCTTATCAAATCTAAAACACAATCTACATAACTTTGAGGAACAAGGGGGCGATTGGGATTGAAAAACTTACCATAATCGTGAAGGGGATAATCTGGAATGAATTAAACGAGACATGATCGTGTGTGTGATTGCTTCTTCGTTCGTTGATTGAATCAAACGGAGTTGTGATTCGAAGAGGTGAAACGAAGGAAACTTTGAAGCGTAGGTTAGCAAGTGCTAAATCATGACACGTTTAATGTACACGTGGATTAATTTCGGCCTGTAGCAGACATACATCTAGAAGATGCGAAATACAAATATGGTCCCTCAACTATACTTCATTTGTGGTTTCTGTCATGGAGTTTTATTTCTTCTAGTTGTAGTTATAATTCATGTTTATGTTATGTTATTCTCTTAAAACAACACATCAGGGAACTATTAAAAGTCTAATCATAATGGACTTTTAAATGTAATCATAATTGGATTGTCTGTTTAGAAACTTTAAGCTAAACTCAGCTTGTGTGGGTCCATCTTATGAGCTTTGATGTTTTTATCATACTACTATGTCTTCTATCTTACTTAGACGATCAGAATTAATAAGTTTTTTTAGTTCAAACAAAAGATTTGAAACAAAATCCAGACAAACTGTCAATCCAATAAATCAGCTCGTTTGGTATGTCATTCTTTGAAAATAGTTAAGCCATTCGACTTAAAATTTAATTAAAATCACCCAAATCAGACCTTTTCTACTCCTAGTGTTTTGGCTACTCGTTTAGATTTTATACATATATGTAGATATGAATGTAAGAAGATTATATTATTACAAATTTACAATAACATAATAATCTATCTCACTTGAATTTTATTCAAGATATCAAACAAGATGAATATTTCATTCTATCATTGTTATATACATTATACCATACAACAATACAGCATACAAGAATCGTAACATCATTTTACACGGTTGACGACTTTCGCCTTTGGAAAACAAACACAGAACCTCGAGATCCCTTCCCTAACCTTAACTTATCATCAATATATGTAATCTCGAGCTGCACCTCACTCTCACCACCAAACTGAAACTCAACCGATCCTAGCTTGAGTCGGGGTGGTTCAAACACCACCTTAATCCACTTCTCATCAAGAACTATCAATTTTCCTACACATAGGAAGAAAAAGAAAAAGAAAACTAGCATGTGAATATTTCAAATAATCAAAATCATACTCAAACATAACAAAGTTAAGACTTAAGATACAGTATTCAGTTGCATAATCATAGCTGGCATAGGCTCATGCTAGTGATTGTATTACTAAATAGTTTAAGCCTCACCAAACAGGCAGGTCAGGTTGGGCAATAGGTCAAAGTAGTTTTTGATCAAAATGGGCTCTAATCGTTTTAGTAAAAAAAGATATCGAAATGATTTGGTCCATTTGAGGACTCATTCTAAGCTTAGCTAGTTTTAAAGGAGGGACCTATTTTGACCGGCGAAAAATATTTATGACCCAAACTAACCCAATTGGTCATGAAAACTGCCGAAAATTGGCTGTATGGGTTAGTTTTGTTAGGTTTGAAATAGTTTATGACAACTTAATTGTATTAAAGATATAAACATACCTTTCAAGGAGACTTCACCATCAAGGAAACCAAGAGCAGAGAAAGATACTTTGTTTCTCACAGTATCAGGAGCTTCAACAACCTGAATCATTTCATTAGTTTTGAATATAAGACGGCCAAATCCACTTCTGAAACCGCCACCAGGTGATGTAGGATTTGAACAATACACCACATCCCATTCTGTATACAAATTCATGAATTAGTAAAAATGTTACAAACTAAGAAGGCTTACACCCGTGGCCGTATAATTATGCATTCGTTTTCGTACTTAATTACTTGATAAGCAAAAATTTAGATACAGATAACAACAATAACAATTTACCTCCAAAAATCAGAGGGCACGTCACAGGTGAATCGATACAGTATTTACTCAATTCGCTGGTTAATTCAGCTACTTGCAGGTGTTGTTCCTTTGTTAGAGTAACTCCTCGATCAGTTTGCACAACCTAATTCAGATACACATACAACTAAGTTCATCATATCATAAGAAAATAAACACATCAATGAACTCAGATCATCGCAGATATATGAATGTAAGCATCTGAAATCAGTTGATCCTAGTAAACTGTTTACCGTACATGCCAGGTTTCAATTGCTTATATTCAAGTCCATGGATTTGATTCATTTGAATCTAACTCATGGCAACTAATTTATTCAAACACAATAACTTAAAAACATGTGAAGCTAAGATATTAATGGAACGAACAAAGAGGATGATGAAACCTTGGAGAAAATGGACGCGGCGAGTTCATCTGGCCGGCGCTGCGACGGCGATGATACCTCCTGAGCCGGAAATGACACTGAAGCGGTAATTGCATTCCGATTGGCTCTGCATTTGCGACCTCGAAGATCACAAACACCACGATATTGCCGGATATGGTTTAGTGGTACAAAGTTGAGTCGAGTAACAGATGGTTCAGTGTTAACAGATGAAAAGGAAACCACCGAGAAAGCCGGAGAAGAAGCCATTGGTTATTCGGAACGAGATTATGGAGAAGTAGAACAATGGCGATGGGTTTAGGGTTAGGGTTTGTGAAGATGATGTTGTGGCTAAAATGGTGCCATGTCATGATGCTTATCATCTATGCGCCAATTAGAGGCTACAATGCTGCCATGTCATACATAGCATGATGAAATATTTTCATTTGACCCTATATGGTGTATAAAAATTAAAAAAGCAGAATTAAACACAAACAATCAAATATCACTGACCCTGCGTTGCAGCGAGACGGTAAAACCATGAAAGAAAACAAATGTAGAAACATTTCGGCAAACCTGCACGTCGTATATAGGAAAACAGAAACTCGCATGTCGCTAATAACATTTGGAACTGTGTTGCAGCAAGACTGTGATATATAGACTACTTCTACACTGTTGCGATACGCAAAAAATTCAATCTATATAATGAAGAGTAAAAGTTAACAAAATTCAGAAACAAATGACTTTAAAGGGCTGATGAGTTCTCTCTCATCTGCACCATTTATTCCCAATTTAAATTCCTCAAAGATGAAAGAAACTACAACATTTAAGTTACACAATATTACAAATTACAACTCCAAATGACAATAATTGACTAATCTAACACATAATAAGATGGATTAGTTCAAATACAAACACGTGAAACCTAGCCTAAAACCAGAAACTAGACTACAAACAACACAACAATGTGAACCCTAAAGTTCAATCTCAGTGATTCAATATAAACTCTAATAGTTTGAACAAGATTCAGATTTGTCAGATTAACTTTTTTGCAGATTTTCTAGTGTTGTATTTTCTGGTTCTAGTCACTGGTCGTTTTGCAGATGGGGTATTGCCAGCTTTGGTAGAAGACGGGTCACTGGTGTTGGAGCTGCCCTGTGAAAGATTAATGACATCGGCTACTTCTGCATATTCAGTAATTTGATCGTGGTTCCCTTCAGCAAGATTGACATCATCACCGGTTTTATCATCTTTGTTCTCTGAAACCTGTAGTACGACAAAGATTAACATCATCAACCAATAATTTTGATTACCGGTCACAAGTTGGGTTGGAGCTGACATTTCTAATCCATTTTTGTTGTATATTATAGTTGATTTATTAAATATGATCATAAATACCAAGGAAAACATATAATCCTTTTACTAAGATTTATGGGGTTGAAAACATTTGAATAACACTTTGGGCAACTTTCAATCCTTTAATTTGTTTTGTTTCTAGATAATTTTACGTTTGACACATTTAGAGATGAAATATAATCCAGTTCAACTCATTTTCAAGTAAGATGTATGGATTGACACATCTGGTATTATACGGCATGCACATTGCCAGACTCGATGACTGTTGTTCCTTGATCCCTTGAAACATCTATGTATTTCATTCCCCCAATCATTTTCCCACTAAAGAATTAGTAACTTTTTGTGACCATTGGTTACCAGATTTTGTTCCTTGATTGTTGGAAGAGATGACAAGGCTTCAGTTGGTGCATCAACTTGAGTGTTATTCATATCTGATGAAAAAGAAAAACAAAGAGAAGAAAATTAGAAATACATAAAGCACAACTACGTATACATATAGACAATTGCATATTTATAAATGCACGTTCAATACTTAACCCACTTTTAAGTAGAGAATCGTGAGAACTGCATACGATCTTGTACGTAGTGTTGAGAGAAAAAGAGGTTCTTATACACTTACACAACCTTATTATGTATCACAACTAAAGCAATATGTTTACTGAACAGTCCTCTATCTATATACATGTACACCCCTCGTCCCAAAACAGCTACAACTTTTCATTTGTAAAAAAAAGTTCTTGATCACATGACCAATAAGTTATGATTACAAAATACTGTTACAACTAAGATGTACACACAAGATTCCTTACCAAGTATTTTTTTTTAAATATATTTTCCTAACAGTAAAAAACTCAATAAACTATATGTGATGTAAAACAGTGGCTTTATTTTACACAAAGGGAGAAGAGAAAATACACTCAACTAGAAACATAAGGCAAAAAAACCAACCTTTTGAAGTCAAGTTCACATTTTCATTCCTGAGTTTTGATGCTTCTAAAGAGACTGGCTCGTTTGGTTTCATAAGCTCTATGGCCTTGGAATGCAACCGTTGCATTTCATTCTGAATCTTCCATGACCCACCAGAATGATAATCCCTCTGTGGCATCAACGTGTGTGAATTACAAAAATATATAAAAAAGAATCTAAACTCATAAATATATAATAATTAAATGAGCATAATTTAGAAACAGTATAAACAGAATCTGTGAAGTAATACTAACATTGTCCAAGTCCGACTTTGAGCTTGTACCAGCCATGTTTTCTGAAATAATTTTTCTTGCCTCCGTGATGGCTTTGTGGCTGATATCTGGGTTCTCTGTGTATAATTAACAAAATACAGCATCAATCTGCATATTCGTAAAAGAAAGCAACTAGGGGTGTTCACAAACTAAACCTGCCGAACAGACGGACTTGCGTTGGTTTGGCGGTTTACAAACACCCCTAAAAGCAAACAGTAAAACTAGAGATATTCCTGCTAAGCATCTTACTTGGTGCAGCATCCATTCCCTCACTCGTGGTAATAACTCTTGAATTGATAGCCTCGATTAGTCTATCACACTCTTCCCTGTTAAAAATGTAAAAACGTAAGATGACCACGAGCAGAAGATTTGGCCAAAATAAACAAAAGGAATATTGAAACCAAATTTAGTACGAACACACAAAAAGTTGTAAAAAAATTGTTACCTTGAAAAGTGTTCTAGCATAATTAGTTGTTCAATTAGATATAAAATCTCACTCTTCCCTGAAGAACTGCCTTTATTCTGGTGAAATAAAAAATATGTATATTACTTGAAATGATTGCATTCAAATAACCAAATCTAAAAGAAATAACCGGTCTATGTGAATGCGCAAGTAACGATCATAAAGCTATAGTTATATTGCTTATACACCAGAACATTAAGTATGGTATAAAGCTATTATTCATGCTTTCTACTTGTCTGCATCAATTATTAGAAAAAAAAAAACTAGGTCAGTATATGTTGAGGCCACACAAGTAATCAAGTTTTAATTATTAAAGCACCCACATATTGAAACTACTTTATAGGCGGTCCAGGTGGCCCGGTATGTATCTTGCTTCATCTATACCAATTCATCGTAAACAAGATACATACTTGGGTGGCCTATGAAGTTTTTTTAATATACAAGTGACTTAATAAAAAGTGTTTAATACTAGGGTGACCAAAACAACACAAAAAACAAGATTAGCTAGTGACCATAAGTCATAACCAAGCATTGACTGATCTATAAAATACAATAAACTACAAAACTACCTGATTCAGCTCAGCATCGCCATCAGGAAGATTTTCGTCACGTACATACTCGTCTTCTACGCCAACTTCTGTGAAACCGAATAGGCAAATACACAAAAACAAAATCTTCATAATCAAACAAAAATATGGAACCACCAGCAGCCAACCAACACAAACTGAAAGTATTTTTTTATAAATTACAAACAACAATCTAAACATTTGTCTTTTACCATGTACAGTTTTGAGTCCAATCATTTCTTTGACTAATGTCAAACATTTGACTTGAATGTGTACCAAGTCAACCAATCAATTTTAAATCAATTTCTTGTATCAACAGTAATTGAACACCAACAATGCATACCACACTTTAAAGTTGAAGCCATAATCACATAAATACACATGACCTACTTTTCGGCTTTCATTACCACAATTCAATTCCTCTAATTCCCTCACCAAAAAAACATATTATAAAAAAACCTGTAACAAAACCCTAATCCCCAATTCAACATTTCAACAAAATTCGAACAAAAACACACAAAGATTACACATTTAAAGTTTAAACCGCATGTTATTGACGATATCCATCCTCGATAACACGCGAAACTTTAAGATGAAAAAAGCCCTAATTTAAAGTATAAAACCTGAATCAGAATCGCTATCAGACGAACGTGATGCCCAACTTTTAGGGTTCCAAATCGATGTAAGAAGTTTAGTGGCACCACCGGCGACGAATTTAGCAGGGAAAAGAAGTCCATTACGCCAATTAGAAGAGTTTTGAATGGGAGTGGGTCGGTCATATGGTGTTTTTCTGTCGGAAATTGTTCTTCGTTTCAAGATTTTTCCGCCGGATCTGCCGTTTCCGGCGTCTGCGGTGGCCTGAGAGCCGGTATCCATGGTGGGAAATGGGGAGAAGAAGGTGTGGTGTGATGTGAATTGAAGGAAGATGTGACGAATCGGGAGTGGAAGTTATCGGGGAGTTGAGATGGATAAAATGGTTTGGTTTTAAATAAGATATGAAAGACATGGCTTATACTAAAGTACATGGGTTGTTTTGTGACACATATGACATATCATGTTTTTTAACGTTTGTTGTTTTAGATTAAACTAGTACGAGTATATTGTTGATGTGTATGTAGGGTCACTGGGCGTGTGAGTAGAATTGTAAAAACTAATGTTAGGAAAATTGCTTGTGTAATTGTGGATTGTATGTGAAAAGTAAAAATTTATATATCCTTAATAATATTTGAAATTTTATTAAAAAAACTAATTATTAGAAACCCGTAAGTTATAGTGAGTCCATTGATAATATTTGAAACTTTAAATAAAAAAAATCACTAAAAATAATATCTTAAAGCTATAATCATGTATCCCATATATGGTTGTGTAGTTGAATATTTGGTTTGCATCAAGATTTTTGGTGACTAACTATCCGATATAGGGTTTCAGTCTAAATCATTTCATGCTTTATTTCTTTTTGTATTTGATTTAATAAAAAAATCTATCTAATATTTCCAAATTTTTAGGGGGTTATATTTTAGGGGAATTTTTTTATAAAAGGAAACTTAGGAGGGAAAACTAAGTAAAGTTTTTCACCATGCATAAGGTGATGGAGACAAATTCTTAAATATAAATATTTATAAATCCTTAAACATATATAATGATTATAATTTTTATATAAATATTATTACTTAACCCGTGTGTATCACACGGGTGTTAAACCTAGTATATTCATGAATCTAAGCACCCCAGTTTGTTGGGAGATATTTGAATCCTCTCGAGGCCAGTTTGAGCCCAAACTAGAAAAAAAAAATTAAAATAAAAACTAAACAAAGTTAACTAAAATTAACATTTTTTGTTTGATGTATTCATTTGACAAAAATTGAAATACATAAAAATACAAGTCGTAACGTAATATATTTTCCTAACTTTTTTATACATCAACTCGTCGTGATGTTTTTACCACAAAACTTGCAACAAGACCTATTAATACCCATTTTCATCTCACATAAATCAAAGTCACACTAAATATATTGGTTCATCTTCATAGGACTAACTCAAACAAGGGGCGGATCTAACAAGTGCTGAGCCATAGCCCGGACTATCCCTGAACAATCAAAATAGATTTTTATGTTTAGGATACACCTGAAAAGTTGAAAAACTACTCCTAAACAATCAAAACAGATTTTTATTAACAACTTTGTTTAAATTTTTTCAAGAAAATGATGATATTGATTAAATTGATCTAAACTTTCAAGAAAATGATGATAAAACTCAGATATTACTAATGATATGCAATAAAATGATGTTTTGTATGAGTGTACGAAAAAATAAAACTGTAGGAGTATCTAAAAAAAAGTGTAAGAGCGTAGAGCAATTTTTTCCGGGGGTACCCTGAATATTTTACGCTAGCTACGCCAATGACTCAAACCATGGTGTTCTTTGTTATATTTTGGTAAATGGTTAGTGTAGCTTGTCCACAATTCAATTGTTTATGGTTGTTTAGCCTATCTACTTTGTGATGGTTTTTAACTGATTGAAGTTTGTGAAACTTTGACTACATCGTTGTGATTTTAAAAATTTGATGATTGTATTATGTTGATATATATACCACTAGTTTAGTGCCCGCGCTACGCTCGGGAACACAACACTTAAGTGATGCTTTTAAGGATGTTCATGAATGTTCCATTCAGTTTTGAGACAAAACCATGGTAAACCGGAACACATGATGTATTTTTAAAAATTAGATTTTTAGTATAGCAATATTATACTCAAATTAAAAAGAATAAAGTGCTCAGTTTTATGGTGTAGTTTATTTTTAAAAAAATCGTAAAAAATTGTTATGTATATTTATAAAACACTGAGGTATTTAATTGTATGTTATTATTAATTTTATCCATAAATTTCATTTTTAAACCATATCAAATATAAATCGACTCATACACACCCCTTGTAGTAAAGGGTTAAAAATATAAATTCTCATAAAATTTTCATAATTCTCCAAAATATTAGGGGACCAAAAATGTAATTAGTTTTATTATAATATATTTTATATGCATATTTTAAATAAAAAAATTCATTATTGTGAGATAAACTCTCAAATAATACCACATAAGCTAGATGCTTTGAAAAAATGCCAAAAAAGTTTTTTTGTTTTGCTATATTATAGAAGGATGCATTTGAAAGCTAGAAAAACATTTATTTACATATGCAACTCTTCTATCTAATAAATCAAGGTTTTAGGGGGCAATTATTAGAGGGAAAAATATTTGGTTTATAATAGGAAGTTTGGGTGGGAATTGAGTATAATTTTCACCATGCATAAGTTGATGGAGCAAAATTATTAAGTATTTGATATTTACAAATTGTTAAATATAATAGTTATAATTTTTTTACAAATATTATTATTTAACCCGTGTGTAACACACGGGTATTAAACCTAGTCTATCTAATAAATTAGAGTTTTTAGGGGGCAACTTTTTAGGAAAAAAACATAATTTATTTTATAAAAGGAAGGTTGAGAGGGAAAATTGAGTTGGAGAGTTAATAAAGACAAAATTTTGTGATTAATAATAATTTATAATATTATTTACAATTTTTTAAATATAATAGTTACAATTTTTTAAAAATATTTTTATTCAACCCGTGTGTAATACACGGGTGTTAAACCAAGTCTATCTAATAAATTAAAGTTTTTAGGGGGCAATTTTTTAGATGGAAAAAATAATTTGTTTTATAAAAGGAATGTTGAGAGGGAAAATTGAGTAGAAAAGTTAATAAAGACAAACTTTTATGATTAATAATAATTTACAAAATTATTTATAAATTTTTAAATATAATAATTATAAGTTTTTAAAAATACATGTATTCAACCCGTGTGTAACACACAGGTGTTAAACCTAGTTTCCTATATGATGCGTGTTTGGATTGAACTCACATACACATCAACAATTTTTTATATATTATAATATTAAATTTTAAAACATGAATGAAGGAGTAATATGATGGCAATGCAGTATTTTCTTTGTATAAACCAAACGGCTTGACGTGCTCCTTTAATTAATGACTTGTAACGTGTTATTAGTAAGATGAAATGGTAATTTCCGAATTTCAAGTGAAGAGATGTGTAAACTTATGAAATGAGTGTCCAGGTTCAATGAATCTTCCCATATACTGACATGATGCACATCGTATATCATGTTTATTTGAAAAATAACTTCTCATTTATGTAATAAGCCACTTTAAATAGTTTTTATTATTTTATCATAACTGAATTGGTAAGACGAATAAAAAAAGAAATAACCATTCAAATGATGTCCTTTCGTAGTCACATGCACATGTTTACAAACTTAATATACATGAGGGGCTTTAAGTATAGGTCCGGATTAGTTTTTATAACTTAGCACTCTATTAATAAATTTTATTTGAAAGATCAAACTTTACCGTTTAAAACAAATAGTAGATGCGGGGAATAAAATTTTATTGATTCCCTCTTTTTATCAACAACTCAGAATTCCCTAACCTCTTTCCCATGAAACAACTGCCATGAGTTAATACTTTGTCGAAGTCGAATAAAGCATGCGAAAGAATTAAAGGACTGAAGCTGTTGTATATCCTGCAACAAGCACATGTACATTATGAGTCCCCAACAAACATACTTATACTAGATTAAAAGTGTCAGCATTTACATATTCCATCACTACACATAATCCCAATCTCAATCCTAACAAACATACCTATACCGGTTGGGAATTGAGAGAGTTCATGCTCCCTTTATTCGAACATTTTAACCCTCTCTTCACATATACCTACTCCAGATGTCAAGCAACGCCATACCCACCTTTCCTTTCTATGTATTCACTCTAACATAATAAAATATATTAAAATAAAAAGGGCGACAATCATATCATCCAAAAATACCTTTAATCAACAACACACTCTATGACTATGTCATTCTTGAAAGTCAACATATATACGTGCATACATACATACACATATACATACATACATACATCAGTTGGGATCCATTCAAATGAGAACACTTTTAACTTGAGGACAACTTAGGAACCGCTTTAACTGTTGTATTTTTTATAATATAAATTGACCAAAATGCTTATAATTAACCTAATTTTAACATTTATTTAAAAAATATATGATTTGTGAAGTCGTTTGTTAAAATGCATATATGCACCCACATTACTTGTACACAAACACACATTATGGGTGCATATATGCATTCTAACAAACGACATCACGAATCATATTTTTTTTTAAATAGATGTTAAAATTAGTTGAATTATAAGCATTTTGGTCAATTTATATTACAAAAAATTCAATAGTTTGACTCACTTTATGATTCGTTAAAGTTGTACTTTTTGTACTCAAGTTAAGAGGTGTTCTCATTTGAGTGTCCCTCTACATCAGTTTATGGTAAATAGTTTTCTATAAATAGCCCTCTTTTCTACATTTATCATCCCTACCATCTGGCGCAAACTAGAAAGAGGTGTAATTTATCAGCTTCCTCTTTCACCGTCGCCGGAATAACAGAGACTCATTCTCTCTGTTTCTCCTCCGAGTCATCCGACGATCGATCTCAATCTCAATCTCAATCTCAATCTCAATCTCAATCTCAATCTCAATCTTCGTCAGATTTCTTCAAGCGCCGCGTACATTACACTTCCTCTTCGATTCATGTAAGCAACTACTCAATCCTGTTCGTATATGCCTTCACGTTAATTTATTCCACTATTTAACATCTATTTCGTCTAACATATGTATTTTTATTCATGGATGATGATAATAAGAAAGTGTTATAGAAGAAATTATAATAGATTTGTTAGATCTGATTAGTATTGAAGTTAATCATGAATGTTTTCGTCACTTTGTTGTCTGTTAAGCAGAAATGATTCATGATTTACTGGATAAACCCTAGGAAGCTTTAATATTTGGTATTTTTTTATTTTTATGTATCAATTAGGGCTCTATTAACCTGAAATGGTATGTTTGATGATGCTTATGCTATAAAAATGAAGTTCTTATATCTGTCTCTGTTGTTATTAATTGTATATATGTTAACAAATCTGCATCAATCATTTAGTAATCATGTAATTGGAAAGTAATATTGTTTTACATAATATGCCAAATGCTAACTTTTGACAAAAGTTCAATGGGTTTTATTGATATTATATTTGAGAATAGTTCATATGACTTTATTAAGTGGTACACATGAACTTTTAAAAGTCAAAACAATCATTTAGTTGAAGTGAGTAGCCCTTTATCTTTAAAATATCTATGTATTTTTGTCCAGATTTATCTAGGGCCTACATTTATCTTCCATGATTTCCTTGATGGGTGTGTTTGTGAAGTTTCGGGGTGGATTGTACTACTCTCTTATGAGCCTAATGTTTTAATATCAACAGCTTGTAGTTTGTGAAGACCTGCAAATCATGGTTTTCTGGGTGTTCGGATATGGCTCACTAGTTTGGAACCCTGGGTTTGAGTATGATGAGAAAATTGTAGGGTGCATCAAGAATTACCGCCGCGTGTTTGATCTTGGTAAGCAGTTTCTCATATTGCCCATACAGTTTTCTTTTTGTTTCCTTTATTATGCATTTCTTTGTTAAATTAAATTGTACTATTTTGTCACAGCATGTATTGATCATAGAGGTACACCTGAGCACCCTGCAAGGACGTGCACACTCGAATACAAAGAAGGAGCCATCTGTGTAAGTAACAGAGAGTTTCAACTCCTGAGTTAATTTTGTTATATTTTTGTGTTATTTTTTCTCCGATTAATGGCAAAACTGGTATAATTTATTTTGTTGAGATCAACGCTTTCAATTGCTAATTCTTAACTGGGTTTTTCTTTCAGTGGGGTGCCGTGTATTGTGTAAGAGGAGGTGAAGAAAAGGAACGATTGGCGATGGCGGTATGTATCTTGATAACCAATTTTTTATGTGTGTGCGAGCCCTTTAAGTATAATATGGTTAAGTTTCTATGAAACCAAGTCGTCAAAGAATGAGTTGGCTGCAGCTCACCACATAGTTGATTTACCGCATTTGTACTTTAAATAATGGTGCATTGTGTTATTAGTTTATTATACAAGAACTTACAGAAGTTGTTTCTGGTTTATTTCAGTATTTAGAGAACAGAGAATGTGAGTACGATCAGAAGACCAGTGTAGACTTTTTCAAGGTAAAAGAATGTTAATTTACTCCTTTGTGCAAATCAACATGCTTAATCACAAAATCAAATAGCTGATTTATACTGACTCTTGATTCAGGATGGGGAGATTGACGAGCCTACTTTATCAGGAGTTATGGTGTAAGCCACTACTTTTTATACCATTTTGCAAGAAGATATAAGATCCATAGAATGAAAATACTCAAATAGCTAGAATGATTTACTTGTTACAGTTTCACATCAACTCCAGACAAGGAATCAAATAAGTACTACCTCGGGCCTGCACCATTGGAGGATATGGCAAGGTATAATATACTTACCATTTTATATTATTTTCATTATGTTTAAACTACTTATCTTTGATTGACCTGGTTCTCCTTACTTTACATATTTAGACAAATAGCTACTGCTTTTGGCCCATGTGGAAACAACAGAGACTACATTTTCTTGTTGGAGAAGGCGATGTTTGATATTGGTGAGTTATAACTACTTTACTATTTCATTCACTATATACACGGTCATTTCAACAATCTTGATATTGTGGATGTCATTTTATGGGCATATATCTCATATGAAGTTTCTTAATTGCCATTTATCATATGTTTCTTTTGTCTAAAAACAAGAAAGGATTCATCTACAATCTTTTTACTGTAATGATGATGACTTCAAGCACGTTGAACTTTTTCTTGTGTCTTAAAACAGGTCATGAAGATGACATGGTCATAGAGTTAGCAAATGAAGTCAGAAGAGTACTTGGAATCACCAGTCTAGGAATCCCAAAAGAGTCCAGCAGCAGCAGATTAACCGGGCCGTCTCTTAAGCCCAAGTCCCCCATGTCACCACATAAACTGCTTCACCACAAGAACACAATCAATAACTTTGCATAACTCTACTGAACCAGTTGGCAATAACAACACAACACGATGAGCTCATTACTTCCCGTTATTAGTCTGTTAACCGAGCCTTTGAACCGGGCTCACTACTTATGTTAGTCTTAGTACTTTCTTTTGTCGAAGGCTATAGAGTCGGATGTTCATGTTTTGAGAGTATAAAGTTATAACGAGCACACTGCACTTTACTTCAAGTTTTAGTTTGCATATTTGTTAGTTAAAAACATTTGAATGTGATCTCTTATTTGTTAGATGGTTGGTATGGAACTGTTAGTTAAACCATGGACCACATCTTCGTGACTTCGCTACAGAAAATCACCATAGGCTCCAAGTTGCTATATGCTTCAACCTGGACCATCGAGGACCACCTCATCGCTATGGTGGTCTAGTAGGCTGATCTGAATGTGGACTGTTGTGACCACTTAGCTGTCAAGCCACCATAGACTCCAGGGTGTTCGTGGACCGCCTTGCTATAAACTGACCCACTTCACAACTCACCAATCCAAAGCTAGACAGTGGCACTTTTAACAACCTAACAGAGTCGGTAAAACTTCCAAGATTTATGGGCAATTCAAAAGCTCGATACAACATTTATGTAGACTCTAGCTTTGCCTGTACAAGATTACCGCTTAATTTGATCGTTTAAATATCTTTGAAGCATTTTATCAAGCCATTTCTTCCTCATCCGTCTCACTAGCAACCACCCGCTTATAAAACTCTCAAGCCACATCCTTTATCCATTGTTTCTCCTCTTTGGTTTGCACACTTCATTTTTCACCGGTAGAAAAATGCCGTCTAACATCCATACTTACAAGTTACAAAGAGCCTAGAGATCCTGAAGATAGGACGTGCCTATTATAAAAAACGATAGAGGTACTATACCAGTATGGTGCTACATACAAACCCTTGCAACTTGCGAGACCATCTCCAGTTCAACATCTTAGCAACCAAAAGCATATAACAATTTATAGGAGCTAAGAAATATTTTTTTTTAAACTCACTTCATGCAACTATGAAAGACACAGTATAACCACATTTCATCAAACAACACGACAAAATGGATATCTCAGCATTCATTGCTCGTTATAAGCGGTTATCTTTGCAAATCAAGGAAGCAGATGAGCTGATGCACATTTCATGATTCATTCACGGTGTAAAAACAAAACAGTCAAACAGAGACTTAAACGCTCGGAACCATAACGTTTCATTTTTCATACCGACATATCATTTTCTAACTGGTTGAACCGTATCTATCTTTATTTTCGAGGTCCCAAACGATGCCACTGCAAATCGGGAAACATTTTTTTTAAAAACAGGTTATCAGGGACCATATATGAAAATTCAATATATGCAGAGGGGGTGTTAAACAGTTAATGAAACTTAACATTTTCAGTTTATAAACCAAACTGTGATTCCGATCTCCGTTTCACCGGCGACGACAAACCAAATCCAGCTAAGGTTCAGTTTCTTCTGTAACTTGATCTGCAAACGAATTTTATCATTCAGTTAACGATTCATGCTTATTCTACTTTAGTTTTTGTTACAATTGACGTTGTTTCGTGTTCTCCGGTATCGTTTTCAGTCAGATCGGATCGACGGACGTGAAGCTTCTGTTGTATACTGTCAATCATGGTGAGAGCTCTCACATTTTTACTTATTATACTTATGTTATTGCAAAACCTTGTTATGGAATTAGGATCTGTATTATCAATTCATTGTCGTATACCTAGGGATTTGTTTGAAATAGATACTTCATACTCGTCTACGTAATCGTCACTGAAGTAGATTGTATTTTTTTGCACTGGAATTGTGCATTGTGTGTTTTTGCAGTGAGGAAGTAGTAAAATGATTGTAAGGTTGTTAATTAGGATGTTGGATTCATGATTGTTCCTCTGGTTAGGAAAATAGCATCTACGTTTTCGTTATACTAGCTTGTATGTGTACTGCGATCACCCCGTGTTAAAGTAGATCTTACCGGAATGCCTTGTTTGATGTCATATAAAGGGGACCTAAGCTTCTACATTCACACCAACAGAACAGCTAACCAAAAACATAAAGAAACGTCCATGGAAAAATGTCGTTCTCGGTGATATAGAAGCTCTAGGTGCATCACCATGTTTTACTTAGGATGTTCTAATGTGATCACCTTGCGTATCTAGTTGACAATATCATGTGTACTTCAGTGGTGCTCATTGAGTCATTGGCTTAGTAGAGATAATGATTTTTTCTTGGTTGTGCTTGAATGCCTATGGCAAGATATATCATGCTATGTTGGAGTTATTTGCATGTTTTTTTAAATAGACAGATGAGAAAGTTTCTTACAGTGAAGCGGTGCAAAAGTGTTACAAATTGTTTATGTAGAAACTAGGAATAGACTACGCCCTTATGTCTCCACCAAACTTACATTGTGCAATGCTTAAATTTTGAAATGTTTGTATTAAATTCAAATAGATACATATAACTGTTTTAGACCCAAAGAAACTTGAAAGATAAAAGAAGAAACCCCCAAACCTGATTAAGGAATTATTTCATTCCATGTAAAACTTGCACTCTCATATGTGAAGGGACGACAGTCTACCCCTAAGAGGTATTACAGGAATTGACCACTGGTGTGTGGCACCGTTGAAGTGTTGAAAGTTTATATATGTTAAGTACATTTTTCTGTATGTCTGTTAGTGTTGAAATGAGTAAAATCAGTAATAAACTGTATTGCATATTCTATACCATATTACCATGGTTGTTAGAATTCAGTCATTTCAGCGATGGAAATTTTTTTCTCTGTGTTACTGGCTCAACTTCTCATTATGCTTCTAGTTATAATTTTGTATTTGCAATAATAATTTGGACAAGATTCAATGGCTTTGCATGTGTGCCGTGTCAGTGTGTGTGTGTATTTGTATTTGTGGTTCTTGTGGAATCCAGGTTTTCTGTTCACCAATTAGTCCATTACTATAATCTCTTGAGCTTTTACCTCTTAGAACAATTACTTTCTTGTTGCAGATTCACTTTATTCTCTTAATAAGTCGGCAAGGAAAGGTTAGACTGACAAAGTGGTATTCACCCTATTCCCAGAAGGAAAGAAGTAAGGTATGCTACTTTAACAAAGAACATCATACGATTTACACAGATGAAATGCTTGATGATTAGCTTAAAATCTCCTGATATGCATTTAGCTGATCTATGAGTTTATTTATGAAAAGGTGATTCGAGAGCTTAGTGGGATGATTCTGACACGTGGCCCTAAGCTTTGCAACTTTGTAGAATGGAGGGGACTTAAAGTTGTTTATAAACGGTATAGCTTGAACTACAGATTCTTTACCTTCGCTTCCTGTATTCATTTCTAATGATCTTTTTGGTGTTGACTCTCTTTTGTGACTGGTTTTAGTTCAATGTGTTTTACTTATCAGATATGCCAGCCTCTACTTTTGTATGTGCATTAATCAGGAAGACAATGAACTGGAGGTCCTCGAAATCATTCATCATTTTGTCGAGATTCTTGATCGTTACTTTGGAAGTGTGAGTCATCTAAACCTAATCATCTTGAGAACTGTAACTGAAATCGCGTTAATATCGGTAAATTCACACTATTTTGAAGCTACTGTTTTGCTAGGTTTGTGAGCTGGATTTGATCTTCAAATTTCAGAAGGTATACCGTATACCCTCTTGATAGTTCTTTTCTGTAAAGTTACATAATTGACACACCAACACCACCCGGTTAGCATTAACTGGTTTACGAGATTCCTTAATTACTTTATTGAAAGGGATGTTATTTTACTCGTCAAATAAAATGTTGCAATTTTCTTGTAGGCTATATGTGTACTACTGTTTTTATTGTTGTATTATGTGTTGCAGGCGTACTACATGCTGGATGAGATTTTAATAGCAGGCGAACTTCAGGAATCGAGCAAGAAGACAGTTGCTCGTTTAGTTTCTGCACAGGTAAAAGCTCCATTCGCTGTAGCACTAAAGGTGGCAAAATGGGCATTGGGCAGGTTGGGTAACGGGTAATTTTTTGTATGGTTCGGGTTGACCCATCTGGTTTCATTTCACTCTATTTGACCTGTTAGAGTTCATAAGTCCTAGCAAAAGCCTTAAGTTTGGGTTTAATTTTTGCAGGACTCTTTAGTGGATGCTGCAAAAGAAGAAGCAAATTCACTAAGCAATATAATTGCACAGGCAACCAAGTAAACTCTATTTTTTTCTTCTTATTTGGTTGTTCCTAAGCATGTTCCACTGCTTCTTTGGTGAACGAACAGCTAACATCTTTCGTTTGATGTTCATTAGCATGTAGAGATGCACAATATTTGAAACTAGTGACAGTTGATTTGTGTTTCACATTTTCATTTAGACACAAAGATTTTTATGCTAAGTTCGAAATGGATTAAACCATCATGTCTACTGTTGATCTGTAAATATGGATTGAACCATCATGTCTACTGTTGATCTGCCTTGTAACATTTTCATTTAGTAACAGAGACCACCACCTACAAATGATCAAAATCTTTAGCTTGACAGGCTGAAAGATTGCTTCAAAAGTTTTAGCTTAAATAGTATCATATCCTTTTGGTGATGCATCCGAATAAACATGAATGTAGGGTACGTAATCATGATGACAGCAAATGTCCTGCAATGAAAGGAAATGATTTCGTCATCACCTCATTTCTTAATCTTAATAAGTAGCCATTTCCCCGCAATGGAAGGCAACAAACTCTTCATCACTATTTCTTAATCTTCTCCAACGGAACTGATGTGTAACAGTTAGGGGATGGGGTCCATGGGGACGCAACACTCCCTATTCTTGTTTTACCAAGCTTGGTTGTAAAACCTTATTGACAAATGAAGAGAGACAGATCTCTTCAATTCACATATTAGAATTTTTGATGGGTTTGAGAAAATGAAATGACTTATGTGACAAAAGGTACGTTCAGTAAAATTCAGGTGAAGCGATGTTCTAACACAACCTGCTCACCAGAATTTTATAGCCAGCAGGGTGAAAATGGATGTTCTGAACAGTCAGACTTTTGCTTTGGGTCAAGTTAACTTGGTGAATGGTTCAATTTTGACACCTACACTTTGCATCCGATCGTTAATTTGTAAACGGTTCAATTTTGACACCTACATTTGTAAGCCGCATTACAAGAATATCAGGTATGAAGACAACTTTAATGAAAGTAAAATCAAAACTAACATAATAACTTGACATGGAACATTATAAAAAGAAGAAAACTTCTCAATGTAAATTAAAACAAGAATCATATGATACAAAAATTGGCATGAACTTAAAAAGTGGCATAAAACAAGTTAAAACTAGCATCAATATACATCTGGTGGTATCAAAACAAAAAGGTCTTCAATATATGACAAGGCAAGAAAAGTATACTCACAGGGGCAAGAAAATCAATCATAAATACTGCAAAAGAAAAACACTTGTAGATGATGATGCTTCCAAATCATGAAGACATATTGTGCAAAGATACAAAAAGGCAAGACTTTTGAGTTCTTACGGTCGATCTGCTCAAAGAATTAAACTGAATAACAAACTGGCAGACCGATCGGAGAACTTTAACCCATTCTTGCCAAGATTCCCTGTTATGCAACTAGTGTAGTGGGTGGCATAATATAGAACATAAACCCGCTCTGATTGTGGTGAAATTTGGAAGTTGTACCTAATCAGAACTGGAATCATAGAAGTCACTTGGGCATGGGGTCATAACCTCTGATTCAAGGGTTTGAACCACCCGGTGCATGGTGGGTCGGTCTTCCGGAGTTGACGACACACATTGAATCGCAAGCGAAAGCACAGCATCCAGGGTTTCCGACTCAACTCCCTCACAGTTCACATCAATGATCTCTCGTTGCCTATCCTCTGTTATCAAATAATTTAACTGACACGAAAGAAACAAATACAATTAAATAGTTGCCGTAGTTCAGTTAACCTAGATTTAAGCAAAAAACTACATGTAACTAAGGTCTTCATGTAACAAAGTTGAAGCTATTGTACAAGAGACAACATAATACCAATAACTTAAAGATCCAAAGTTTGGAAGAAATGGGTTGATTCATGCTAAGTTTTATCTCTAAAGGGTCAAACAGGTAAAATGAAAATGTATGTTATAAAAGGAGAAAGGCCCAAAAGTTTCCAAAAAGGCATTTTAATGCATGAAACCTCCTAGACATTTAATACAAAATTAGATCAATGTTTTAACAAGATAAACTTTATAATCATATATGACACACTACTTGGTTACATACAAGTTTATTTGCAAAAATATCACACACTTCGACCCGTGGTAGCAACGATATAAGTTTCTAATTTGTGATATTAAGAAAAAAGAGACATACCCAACCAACGATATTAAGCCCCTTCTCTATGAAAGATGCATCAGTGGGCCTTTTCCCACTTATAACTTCAAGTACAAGTACTCCAAAACTATAAATGTCAGTCTTCTCTGTTGCTCTACCACTCTGCATATACTCTGCCACAAATGTTATAAAAAAATAAGTAGCATAGAAATTTAATAATACTGGTTTTGAACGATCATCTATTTCCCAAGTCAGTGTTCCAAAAAAAATAAGTAACATAGAACCAAAAACTATGATCCTACCTGGCGCTAGGTATCCAAAAGTTCCAGCAACAATGGTTGTAATGTGAGATTCTTCATCTTCTAACAACTTTGCAAGTCCAAAATCTGAAACTCGAGCCTCAAAATTTCCATCAAGCAAAATATTACTTGACTTTATATCTCGGTGTATAATTCGAGGGGAGCAATCATGATGCAAATATGCCAACCCTTTTGCAGCTCCCATTATTATGTTAAGTCGAGTGTCCCAATCTAAAAGATCAGCTTTTTCTGCAAATGACAGCATAACTAATTAGTTACCATAATCCCTTGTACTTGCATAACTATTTTATCAAACAATCAACCAAAAAACCACATGATAATTGGTAAGGATATGATCAAGTAAGAAATTTTATAGATGATATCAAAGTCAACCGCACACGCTAATATTTAATGATTTGATGTTTTAATGACAGAATTCTATTACATGCTAACCAGGCATCATTGAGTGCAACTCTACTTGGTGCATCTATTATACAGAGACAATCTGTCTAAAATCAATGTTACCAGCAAACTTGCACAATTCCAATATAAAGGGAAAGCACATGATGCAAATCTGCAGTACACATTATATATCTTTGATATGGTTTTCTATCTCCTCAAATAAAGAAGAAATGCTGTTGGTAGTTCTCACGGGTGCTGTTGAAACAAATTAACGACGGTAGTTATCATTGGTGTATATATAACATCTTTGTTTTAGTTTTTAGAAATTAAATATTAAGGCTGATGATACATGTAAATCTAGAAGAGTAGGTGCTTGGCTAATACCAAGTAATAACAATGTAAATTTCCAATTTTTCATTCAACCAATTTAGACAAGAATTACCCATTACGAGAAATGCCCAAGTCAATCAATTTATATAAAAGGGTGATTTAGTTTACATTTAAATAATAACGGTTCAAATGAAAATGTCAGATGTGCCAAAAGAGCTCAATTCAAATGCTTATAACCTCCAAAATAATATTATACTAACATATCAAGACTATTGTTTATAAACAAAAAGGTTGGCTGTCGTATTTTGACCCACACTAAAAGGTTGCCAGTTTTGATATGAACACATTTTAACCTGTTATCCCACCAGTCGGTTTTGCCATTTCTACAATTCTACCCATGTGCTTTCGTACATTATAACTCCACATATTTATCATACACATGATGCGGTGTTAGGGATGGATTATATTACCATGAAGAGCTTCATCAAGACTGCCACCTGATAAGTAATCATAGATTAACAACTTTGATGTTGGGGAGTTGCAATATCCTCTTAAATTCACTAAATATCGGTGCTTAATGCTTCCAAGAATTTCAAGCTCCCTCTCAAAGAATCGATCAAATCCCTCATTGAGTTTCATTATCCTTTTTAAAGCGAATACATTTCCATCATCCATTGCCAATTTGTAAACTGTTCCAAACCCTCCAGCACCAATCACATGCTCCTCATTCAAAGTTTCCAACTTTTTTAAAATATCTTTTGAAGAATAAGGCAAGTCTCCATGAAACATCACAATTGATGCACCTAAACCAATAATATGTCATTAAAAAAATATTGTTGAATTTATGAATAAATACTATGATATACCAAATAAAGTATTGTTAAAAGCTCACCTGAACTGACATCCACTGCAAGACCTTTGACATCAGTTTTACCAAATTTCTTGTAAAGAAAGCAGCCCCAGAAACACATAAGTGCAACCAGAAGCAGCGCACCCACAGTAGCTGAAGCACTGATAAGTAACCGTCCGGAATTCTTCTTCACACTCTGACTTCCTGTAACAAAATAAAGAAAAACCAAAAAAATATTACTATAAATTGTTATGTAAATTAACAATTCACTGTAAGAAAGCAATTAGAGTACAGTATCATGCAATAAGGTATAGCAGACCTGTAGGGTTTGAGCCTGGTGAACCTCCATCGTTTTTGCACAGCTGACTGATATGGGTCCCACACAAGCCACGGTTTCCAAGAAAACTGCGATTAGTCAACCAAAAATATACAATATATTTCAATAACTCATATTAAAGTTGCATCAAATTATAGTTTGAGAATGTTACAAAATATTCAAAATTCGACTAGTTAACGTTTTATTTACAAGTGAAGAAGTGAACACTAAATGCTAGATGATGACAATTAGTTGTGCAATGAAACATAAAATCGTCACCACTTTTAGGATATTAGGTATTCATTGTTTAGTGATTAATTTGATCCCGAGTATACAGCTATTATACAAAAAGGAATGAGAAATCAAAACTCACGAGGCGGTTCCAAATTGATCAAGAGCGCCATTAGATGGGATTGGCCCGGCCAGGAAATTGTTGGAGACATTGCTTCAGAATCACAAATAACATAAGTCAACAAAAGATTCGATAACAAAATAAAAAGTTACAATATGATGCTCACAAAATTGAAAGGTTCCTCAAATATACAAGTGATGTGGGAATACTTCCACTAAGAGAGTTGCTAGAGACATCCCTGCAATGTACAGAAACAAAACCTCAATTAGTTTTAGAAATAAAAGTCCGTTGATTTTGGTAAAATATTTACTGTTGTAACTAACAACTTCTTGAACAAAAGCTTGATTAAAAATTGCTTAGAACTTAGAAGCTAAGACTGTTGATCCGACTATCATGCTATGATGTCGAGAACACTCACTCGAATCGTCATCTTTAATTAGAAACAAATTACAGAAGATTACTAAATAGCAACTTACAATGTTTGAAGCTTTGAAAGATTTCCTATTTCAGTAGGAATAGTTCCACTGAAGTAATTATTCTGCAAAAATCTGCAAAGAAATATGGTTATTATTACAAATATACAAAAAAGACCATCAACATCTTAAAGATCTAATCGAATAGACATATTAAATAAGACCTCAGAAAAAAAAAAGTGAACTTTAGTCATGTTGTAAATATGGAAGATTACTCGACTTACAATCCTTGAAGCTCTGTACAATTTCCTAACTCTGGAGGAATAGAACCATAAAAGTTGTTGTAATGAAGGTCTCTACAACACATAATATAAGCATCATTAGTGATTTGTATAGTTTAATGGTACAAATCATGCACAAAAACATTGAAAAATAGCATGATGAGAGCCTCAAAATGACGTACAAAAATTTTAAACGATCTAGCTTTCCAATATCTGCTGAAACAGGCCCGCTCAGTTTGTGATTTGAAAGATTCCTGACAAATTATACGAAACAAAGAGCTTATGATTCTTGCAACAACAAAACCATGATAAAAAAAAGGTTACAACAAAAGTATTTAATGAATTCAAGATAGGGTTTACGGTTCTAAGTTCTTACAGATATACAACTCTTTTGGTTTCCATATCACATGTTACCCCTTTCCATCCACATGGATCAGGATCCTCGGGCCTCCACTGGCGAAGCAGGCCATCCGAACTAATAATGTTTGTTCGGAAATTAACAAGAGCCTCACCTTAAAAAGACAAAATCAAATAATATATAATTTCAAGAAAAAAAATCATTTAGGCATTTATATAATGTGCAAAAACTGACATACCATCACTAGTAAGACCTTGGAGTTTGTTCACCAGACAGCAAAGCAATAAACAGTATGCTAGCAATGGCCCATGAAAAGTTGTATATAAGATGCCCATTGCCGTGCTGATCAAGCATCCTACAACACATGATAATGACCAACAGATGTGAGCCTCTGAGATTAACAGATTCAATCAGAGAAAGAGAAAAAAAAAAGAACTAAAACAAGATAGTGAAAAAGTCAATGATGATGAACAGTATTGGCGTTTGCCCTGACATGCTTACTGAAGCATGGCAAAAGATAAAACAGCTTTCCAAAGGGGTGCAAGATGAATTGGCAAATACTGCAGATAAACTCTGCAGATGTAAGTAGCTGTGGATGACGGCTAATGGAACCAAACACCTGCAAAACATAAAGTAAACCATTATATATATATTGGGTACTATACTACTATGTATACACATTCCACAGCTAGGCAGTTATAGATATCTATAGTTCTATACGTCAGACAAATTCACTTGAATTTTCTTTTTGCAGGTTCAAATTACATGGTATGAGCAGCAACTAAAGTTTGATCTAGTGTGATGACTTAAGAAAAATAAAAATAAGTCATGAAATGCGTGATCGTGAAAAGCCTAACACCACGTACACACTTGAAAAATGCATTATACATGTAGCAGTGATCACTATAACTTGGTAAAAGTTAAAATCGCTAAAATCCTAACTGTGTCAGTTTCTAAGCAGACGAGAATGCAAATAATATCAACACAAACTAACTCTTTTTATGCTGTTAGAACTACCAACGACTCCTCATTATAATCTTCAACCCAGCAAGTTTGCATGCCTCGTTACTGAAGGCGACGTAAACAGTTAAACAGCCCTTGTTATTAGTCAAACCTTAAATAGGCACAGGCCAAATTAACCCCCCCCCCCTTTCTAAAAAAAATTCCCTAATTCCAGTAACAATGATAATCATATACACTCTTTAAGTTTAAAACTCATTATGATCTTATAAACACCATCCCTAAATGTCCCAAAACAAAACCTGAAAACCTAGCATTCACAACAAGCTGAAATGACATAAAGATTCACATAACCCAGATACTGATCAGTTCTACAACACAATAAAAACGTATAATTGATGAAATTAAGATCAGAATGTGCAAGCACGTGAGCTGCAAGTAAAAAACCCAGTTCAAGAAACCCAGATACTGCTAATCTTGGTTGATTGTGGTGAAATTACAAGTTGAAAATAGACATAAAAATGATACCTTTGATTGGATCTGCCGTCTGCGATAGAGGAAATGGAAGATTGAGAAGAGTGTAGATTGAAGAAGAAAGAGAGAGAGAGAGAAAGAATAGGTAGGGATTGAAAGGGAGATTGGGTGTAAGTAAGTATGTGTACTTCGACCGACGTTTTGCTTCTACTTTGCACTCGACTGCTTTACATCCTATCATATCATATGTTTTTGTTTTGGTTATCCAATTTTTTATCTCACTTTTATTTATGATATTAAAACTTAGTAGCCTTGTAGGTTAGTAACCAATAATATGTTTAATTGATTCGTTGACCGGCCTACGACACATACTGACTACGACACATGCAAGTCTTTAATTGTTACATCAATGACATGTGGTCTGGACACCATCGAGGTTTGAACTCGGGTCTAGTCGGAGATAACAAAGCATCCTACCATCAGATCATCTAAGTAACAGTTTCTTGTGAGTTAATAATTCTGATTATTTTTAGAAAATTTTACAATTTGATTGTTTTTAAAGTCATTTTAGGTTTTTTTTTCTTTAAAGGCATTTAACTTTAGTTATTTTTCTATAGTTTTTTATAAATCTTTAGGGATCTTAATCACTATTTAGTTTGGTGTTTAACCTTAAATCTTTAACTTATGAGTGGCATTTTAATTTTGAGAACCGACGAAATAAATTAAACTAATATTAATCTAAGTGAATTAATAAAAGAAAATAATAAGCACTAAAACATGCGATAAAAAATTAGTGGTCAAGAATTAGTAGCATTATGTATAACCTAATTAATGTACCTAATCGTAAAAGTCACATACACATAACTTATTTGATGGTTGACAGACATAACTTTATAAAGTGTTTTGATTAAATTGATAACAATGAAACAACCTTTTTAGACTCATTCGTTCTCAACATTATCATTCTACCTATATCAAGTAACCTACAAATTTCAATGAGCTAATGATGCAAGGAGAGTGAAAGCTAATGGTTTAGTTAAAGTTATATGATTTTAGCTCGTAGGCTTTTCATCTATCAAAATCATCACTCTAAATATGAACCACTTATGACCAAAAAACATATACTTCAACATAATCAGTCCTTTCTAATGATCACTCGTTGATCCGAACCTCACACTTCTATTTTCTCTCTAATTTCTAAAGATACACAATGACACTTAAACTAGTTTAATAAAGATTTCTTCTCATATTCAGCAAGGAAAACCCCTAGAGGGATAACAAAAGTCGTCACTATAGTCTTTAGGTGTCTAAAGGCGTCGTTGTAGAGGTTGGCCAGTCGAAAACGATTGTTATATATGTATATCTACGAAAAGTCGCCGCTATATGTTCCACCGGCGTAGTCTATGCCGTGCGATTTTGCCACTATAGGTGTTATTAATTTATTTTTGGGTTATTGGATTTTTTTACTCACAACTATTAGGTATTGACTGTTGTCACTCCCAACTAATATGCTCACTCTCACCACCCATAACTTAACAATTCACTTGTTGTGTCACTCCGCTTTTTTATCCTACGTGAGCGAAGTGACACAACAATTGAACTATAAAGTTAGAAGCAGTGAGAGTGAATGTATTAGTTGAAAGTTAGATCTACCAATACTTAATAGTTTTGACTAATAAAATTCATTAACCATTTAATTTTGAATTCTTCATTAATCATAATCTAAAGCATACATTTTTTTTCAACTAAACAATATTATGCAAACAACCCCAAACGTTAAATGACTAATATCCTCAAAATTCTTAACACGTCAAATTAAAAACCATAAGTTCAATGTCTAGTATCATAGTCTGTCATAAAAAGCCAAAATGGCTAATCATTTATTTCATCATTCTCTTCATCCTCTTGTTGGTTGTATTGACTTGACGAGTTGTCGAGTTGGTTGGCAATGAGTTGATTTATTTGTGCTTGCAACTGTTTATTTATTTCTAGTTGTTGTAACCACATTTGTTGCCAGTACTGATTATCTTGTGGTGATGGCTCACATAAAGTACGAGTCATGGTATAATCAACACCTTGAAGGCCAATATTTGCCATGGTCTCCCTGCATATTAAATTTTCATCAAGGTTCGAGTTATATAAATCCAGTGAGATTTGCTCAACAACTTTTTGGATGAATTTAGCTTCGTACCTGCATGTATATTTAAAGAAGATTGATGATTGACCTTGCTAATTAAATTATTAAATTCCTAAATAAGCAGTTGGTTTTGATCTAGATATATCACACAATCGCCGGTAGATCTTGAACTTTTATAGTCCAGGGACAAACTCAATACATATAATACATGTTTTTTTCACGGGGGTAAATTTCAACACATATAAAAAATTTACCGTGGTAAAAATTAACACTACTAGCAAAAAACGTGCGAAGTGGTGACTCGTTTTAGGCCATTATACCGTGAACCCTTACATGCAATATGTACGTAAGACTCAATTTATAATTTTTTCTATTTTGTTTTGTTTCTTTCTAAATTCTTCTATTTCAATGCAAATTGTTTGAAAATATATCAAATTTTAAAAACAAATCGAATATAACCAAAGTAACATATTATCATATTTTTAGTATGTATCGTGTTAAATTTCAGTCTATGTAATACACGAGTAACTAATCTAATTAGTTAATAAAAATAACAAAGGCAATACGGTTAATAATCTCCTCCCTTATACTAATAAAATATTAAATTTTTGTCACATATCATTCTCTCAAACATGACACATCATTGTTATCTCACTTTATTATATGTGTCACTCTTACATTAATTCTCTCAATTAAATTAAAAATATTGGTTGTCACCTCACTTTATCCTATGTGTCACTCTCACATTAATCCTTTCAGTTAAATTAAAAATCTTAGTTACTGATTGAATTAATTTTGCATAATTATTTTGTTAGGTTCTATTAAATTTAAACTTTAGTTTAAGTTCGAATAGTTATATATTTATATACCACAAATTTTGTGAAGAAGAACAGTTTTGGTTTTATCTCTAAATGTTTCATTATAGTACAATAGAGTCAAATTTTGGTTTCTATCTATAATACATCAATTTTTATGTTTGAAAATTTAACACCAAAGGTATTTCATAAGAAAAGTATATGATTATCTAAATATTTCTTTTAATATATTTTTATTCTACCCGTATGTTACATGGGTATCTAACCTGATAGTAGTAATAGTAGTATTAATAATAATAATAATAATAATAATAATAATAAAAATAATAAAAGTTAATAATGATAACATTAACAAAAGCTAACAAATAACAACAACGTTAACAATAATACAAAATATCGTGTATTACTTGATAATTAAAATAATAAATAATAAATTATTTTTTAATATAGGATATGATTTAATTTATGAATTATAAACTGATTGAATAAAGAGAATGGGTGAGGTTTATAAAGGTGCAGTGATGACAAATATTATAATGTGGTTGCTCCAATAAACAGTTTAAATAGTCTTTTATTACAGTAGATACACAAAGGTAGATATGTGTGTATACGTATGTGTGTTTACATATATCTCATTGACATTTTCATGTGCGTATATATTTATATGTATGATATGTGTGTATTCATGTATATATGTATATATATATACATGTGTATTTATATGTGTATGTGTATGCATTTATGTATGTATTTCTATGCATGTGCATGTGTGTGCATATAAGTATGCATGATGTGTATGTACATGTGTACATCTATGTGTATAGTATGTGTGTAGTTTTGTCTGTGCATGCATGTATTAATGTTGATCTTGTGTGCCTATGGGTTGACCATAACCAATACTGATATTGAGGACAGTTTTCAAAAATATAATATGTAAAACGTCTCTTGATAAATGTGTTTGAATATTTTAAATACGTACAAATGTAATGTGTATGTATATGTGTATGCATACGTGTACACATGTGTGTACGTACGTGCATAAATTTGTTTGTATATGATATATCATGTGTTTATGCGTATGTATATGGGCATGTTTGGATTTTAGATAAAATATTTTCGTTGGAAGAATGTCCGAAGTATTGAGAAAGATGTTAGAAATTTGTTAAAAAAGGTATGTATATATGTGACTAGAGATGGACGTAAACTCGTAAGGTACCGAGGGTAGGGATAATCGTCTAAGTCTGGGATTTACGTTCTAGTGAAAAAATTTTCATTGGTAAATTTAAAAAGAAATGTGAGTTCTTATGCAATTTCAACCTACCCCTTCTAGGCTCTAGCTAGGGTCCTGATTTTCCATTAGTGAAATACTTATTAGAAACACAATCCATCAAAAAAATATCATGGACGTGTTACGAAGGAATTACCCATTACAAGTGTTCTTTAACTCCCATCCAGCTAGATGGGCTACTTCTTTTAGAGCCTCTCTCCATTTTTCAGAAGACACTTCGTTTCTATGTTCGGAAAAGGCTTCTTCAACTGCTCCTGTTAGTTTGCGGACTTCATAGGGTTCCACATCATAGAACAACGGGTAAACTTTATGCCCATGTGTCATCCTATGACACTCCATAATCTTCAAGATCTCATCCAAACACCATGATGAAGACGCATAGTTCTTAGAAAAAACAACGATGTAAAACTTTGAGTCTTCAATGGATTTGATGAGCTCGTCACCGATCTTTTCCCCCCTTTTTATATTGTCATCTTTGAAAGTGTGAATGTGTTTATGCTGAAGAGCAAAATAAAGATGATCAACGAAATTTTTACGCGTATCTTTACCTCTAAAACTTATAAAAACGTCATATGCGAAACTCCTATGACCGGATAAAGTTGAAGAAGACGCCATAACAAATATGATCGAAAAAATCATAAGGACTGAAACAATCCCGAATGAAGATGTTGAAGACGCCATAACAAATATGCTCGAGAAAATTGCTAGTTTTGTCAAGTAATTTGTGAAAAAAATGTGTTTGTGAAAAACTAAGGAGTAAAATTTATCCCCTCTTAGTATTTTACGCACGTAACTATGTGTTTTATTTGTTTTATTTAATGGTGACATGATTCTAATTATTATTGTGTTCAAACGATCTGTTATCCTTTTTCCACGCACCTTCTTTTCATATATAGATGCATAAGACAGTTTAAGAAACATTCATTTCTACCAACATCAAAATGTTTAATTGTTTATTCAACCCCTGGCCTCCACTTTCTTGATTATAGTCACCATCATTTCTAAGTTAGAACTAGACTTTTACTCGTGTCACGTTTTACATACGTAGGCAATGTTGTATTTATGACTTTGTTACAAACATTATTATGTTGACATTAACATATGGTGTCAACATGAGACACGACACGTTTGGGACTTCACAACTCGTGTTACACAGATTACATTAACATGGGTTAAGTAAATAACATAAACACGTCTTGATTTTGTAGATCAAAATCCACGCATGACATTAAACCGTTAAAAAACAACATATTAACGTCGAGTTTTCAAAGCCTTTCGTCACACTAATGTGATGCAACAAATTAAGCATAAAATAATTTAAAATAGTAAATGAAGGAAAGACCTACAAATAAAGGAGAGGTGATTAGCAAGGTTCGAACTTGGGTAGCCCAGCTCAAAATTAAGAAGCTAACCACTTGAACCATTAGAAATTAGATGTAACTTTAAAACCAAACATATTTAAACAATAAAATTTTATGACAAAAGTAAAAAAAAAAATTAGAAAAACCAAAAGTTTGGGTGACCAATAGTGGGGTCTTTAACCAAACATGCATGTAAGGGAAATATATGGATTATATGCTTTCAACAGGCAAAATGCATGACGATGATCATCGAGCAAAAGCTATTGATCGAGGGATATATATATCGATCTTCAACTCGATCTGAAACTAGGCCGCTCATTGATCCAACATCCAATGGATACTGGGTACTAGTATGGAACATGATGCGAAGATTTAATGAAATGATTGAACATATTTCTCAAAACCAGGCATATATATATATAAGACATATTCATTTGTGTATGTACCTGTGCACAGAGGTGTACCCTCATAGGGACCAACAGGAGCTTCGGCCCCTGCGTGTTTTTTGTCCCGAAGTACCGATTTTTACTCCGACACCTTAAATTTATATATATATATATATATTGATCTCGCCTCCGTGTAAAAAAAATTCCATGTGTTATATATATATATATATATATATTGAACCCACGGCTCGCCCCTGTCAATAATAAACGACATTTCACATATATATTAGTTGGGTACTTGGGTCATTACAAATTAAACTCATTACAAGTTAAACCCATTAAGTCATTACAAATTAGGTAATTGGGCAGTTTGACCAAAAAAAACTCAACTAACAACCCATTAGTGATTAGTCCATTAGGATTTAGGACCATTACCTTTAGGATTTAACAACCCATTACCCATTACTGCCGTGAATGATCAAACAAACAAAATGAAGTAGCAGCAGCAATAGGCTACGAATACAACAGAAGAAGCAGATAAAAACCAGCAACTAGCGAGCCATCTTCATTCGATCATTCTTCGGTCTTCCCTCGATTCACGGAAATATTTGTGATATTAGACCCTCTTAATTAGTTGGTTTCTTTCACTTTTGTTGGTTTAATTTGAGTTTAGGATCTAGGATTTTGTATCGTTAAGTTAGGTTTTGAAAATTTGATTGAAACTTGAACTTATAGTTAATCTAGGTAGATTTATTATGGAAAATATGAAAGCTGTTCATTCTTTTTTCAAAAGAAAGGATGTTAAGAAAGAAATTGTTAATGAAAATCAAGTGAAACGTCAAAAAGCTTCAATTAGTGAGTCGGAAAAACAAGAGAATCAACAAGAGTCATGTATTTTTGAACCTTCAGCATCAAATGCTAATGAATTGGATCTTAACAATCTAGAAAGAAATCCGAGTAAACGAAAAGGTCGATGGGCAACGTTGTAATTCTTGTTTAAGGTACCCATCCTTTCTCTCGCATTATCATATATATTTTAGGAATTTGTTTTGTTAAAACTTAAGTAGTTTTTATATGTGTAAGTCCAACCATACGTTAGAATGAAAAAAATTAAATATTTAGAGTTGTTATTGTTTGACCTGACATGAATTAAATTTCCAACCTGAAAAAAATAACCCGAAACATAATGATAAGAAAAAAAATTACGAGCCCTATAATTTTCCGCCCCCGTGCTACAAGAGCTCAGGATCCGCCACTGCTTGTGCATGCATGTACGTACATGTGTGTATATGTGTTTGTTTATGCGTAGGTATATATGTCTGCACTTTATTCATGTGTTTGTGTATATGCATACGTTTATGTATGTACTTATGTGTGGATTTTTGTCAAAACAATTTTTGTCGGAGGAGTGTTAGAAGTTTTGAGAAAGATGTTAGAAATCTGTCGAAAAAGATTTTTCACCAAGGAGTTTGTGAGAACATTTTTATCGGTAAGGTTTCATAAAAAAGTGGATTCGTTTGCAATTCCAACCCCCTTCTTGCCCTTATTATAGTTGGCGGACTTATAAAGAGGGTTCCACATCATAGAAGATCGGGTAAACTGCCTACTCACATGTCATTGATACTATGACACTCCATAAACTTCAAGAGCTCATCAAAACACCATGATGTAGATCCATAGTTATTAGAGAAAAAAACAACAATGTTTTTGCCTTTTTGACGAACCCGTCACTGATCTTCAAAATGCCCTGTTAGTTTGCTGACTTCAAAGTTCCACATCAGACGGCACTCAATACTCTTCAAGAGCTCATCCAGACACCATGATGAAGACACATAGTTCTTAGGAAAAACAACAATGTAAAACTTTGACTTTTCAATGGATTTTATGAGCTCGTCACTACTGATCTTAATTATCCTCCTTTTTGATATCGTTATCCTTGAAAGTGTGAATGTTTTTTGTTTGAGAGCGAAGTAAAGTAAATCATCAAAGCTATAAGCACATCATATTATTAGTATATATATATATATATATATATATATATATATATTGTCACCGGATGAAGTTAAAGAAGACACCATAACATATATATATATTATATACAAATCATCTATAGGATTTACCGTTTTTTTAGTTAACATTCGATGAAAACTATGATATGAGGTACTTAATTTACCCAAAAAAACTATGATATGAGGTATCACACCGGATACATCCATGTAAATGTTCGAAGAATTGGACAACCTACAATAAGACAAAGAGCAAGCAAAACTTAGTTTACATTTTTCAACTTCTATTTCTGTCTCTTCAAAAATGTTTATTAGTCACAGAGTATTTCTTTTTGTATTTTTCCAGAAAAGTTTCCAACGGCCAGTTATTTTCTTTTTATCTATATATCTAATTTTTGTTATTTCCAAAAAGTGTCAAAAAAATATTTTATGTCTTAGCTTATCGACCTCGAAATGTCAGTTACTTAGGCTTTATATTTTTAACATCTAAGTTTATGATATGTGATATACCTTTATTTTACCAATGCATACATGTTGGACATGTACATACGTGCAACTACACCATCAGATGTCAATACTTAAAACAAGCTTAATTTTCACGCTTATTTAAATGTATGTATATGTGTTTTTGTACATACCTACATGTATATAAATACATGTACTAGGTTAATTAGAACCCGTGTGTGATGTCACATAGATGGAAATATGAGAACATTAAAATTAAATTAAATAAAATACAATATAATATAAGTGTATAATTTGGTAGTTCTCACATGTGTTGTTGAAACACCTAAAAATTATTATCTTTTAAATTTTCAGGACATCACACACGTGTTCTAGTCATATATCTTCATATTCCACAGGTCTAATCATCATGAAAATACCGCTGTTAAAAATATCATGAAAATATGATTTAAGACTTAAGAGATATATGAATCGAACCCGTATGTGATGTCCTGATCATATTTACACAGGTATATATTTCCATCTTTAATTTGTTAGCAATCATCATGGAAATATGAGAACATTAAAATTAAATACAATATAATATAGTAAGTATAACAATCTTGAAAATAAAGGATATGATTAGTATAGTCCTTGACAACACTTAGAAAAAGTTAGCAAAGAATATCGGTTTATTCAACTACTAGGTTCGTATCCGTGGGTACTCACGGAGTTAACGGTAAAAAGTATTTATATATTTATATATTAAAATGAGTAATAGCAAAACATCAAACAAAGTATGATAACACAGATGGCTGTAAGGATGACAAGTGATGCAACGTGTAGCAACAACTTAGCAATTTATTATAAGAGAATATATATATCATGTAAGCAATTATTATCTCTTAAAAACAGTAAGAAAATCTACATCACAAAGATTAATAAAACATTGATAACCAACCATTGATATTGTGCTCCATGTAGATATGACAGATTAATACGCAGATGAAATCAAAAGCCAGACAATGGATGACCCCTAAACTTTGAATATGCTGCTAGCTAGTTTACTGATGGTCACATGCGCAAAGGTCTTAAACTGCTATAACTATTTTGAAAATGATTATTGAACCAAAATCTATGTTTTGAAAACAAAGTATTACATTTAACTCGTTGTTTTCAAACTCGGTTTCTTCGAGGGGTACATGATGGATGAGTCAAGAAAACCAGTGTCAAAATAGCAGTAGATGGTTATTAAAACAGTACAGAACAGAACAGAACAATACAATCTAAAAATCAAATAATTATTAATCAACAGAGACTATACAGGTCTAAAATCAACGCCTTCAATAATAAGGCCATTAAGCCACTTGGAACCACAAGTAGACAATATAAGAGTTAAAGGGAACATCTTGATGGTAGTAGCAGTTTGGAATTCACAAATTTGTACTTCCATCCAACTATCGTCTCTATGTTGCGGAAATTAAGCCTTTTATTATCACCTTATTCTGCGAGTGGGTTGTGGGTCTTTTGACCAGCTTTTGGTCTAATAACTGGTGTTTGAGGAGCTACAAAATAGATATAATGACGCCATTTTCTGTACTTCACTAGCATAGGAACCTCAAATCCGGATTGGTCTTTTGGTAATTTGTAGACGAGGTAACATGCATATGTTGTCTGAGATGATAATAGTTGGGGCTGAATTTCTATGGTCATAACGTTTTCCCGTAAAAACATGCGGAAGGCTTCTCCAAATCTGATAAATATTAGAAGATCATCATACGTGTAAACGAGAAGCAGCTAGAAAATGAACTTAATTGTCCATATCATGTAATGTACTAAAAAGTTACGTTTTTAATCATTTATTAATTATAATGTAAGCTTCAAGAAAAAACAGGTCAAACATTATCATGAAAAAAGAACTTCATAAGCAAAGTTGTCATATTTTAGAAACATTATAATAGTATACCTAGCTATAGTTTGCTAAAACATATCTAACATGCTTTAGTTCTTCTTTAATTACTAATGATATATATGTTAAAACAGTATATAGTGTATAAATAAATTGACTTTGTAAATAGTAATGCAAATGTAGGCCGGGGACAAACATGATCCAGGGCCGAATATTCATAGATGGCTGCAAATTAACATATGCTCGGAAACTTAATCAATGGGTTGCAAAAGATTTTGGTAGCCTAAAAAATCTTGCAAGGTATGCAGTTTTGCAGAAGATAGAAATTTGTAGAAGAAAATCAGCCGGGAGATAAAAAAGAACCTTGATTCAGGTAAAGACACCAGAAGATTATCATTGTTCGGAGTCCATATTCCAGCCGCTTTTGCTGATAAGATATGACATTTCTTCCCACTTTTGTTAAGAGAAAACCACTATCAAAGAATAATATAGATATGTAAGCAGCAATTCAGTAACATGTTCATAGGCACCACAACAACAACATATAAGAAAAAAAGCTGACTTACAATGCTTCCATTCTTGCAATGATTGATTAATAACCCTTTACGAAGAATTGAGTACGCTTCATTCTTCGTTGTCCATTGCACACCATCTTTTGACCATTTCATTATGTCTTCATAATCAGCTGCCAAATTTTCTTCCCAGTTTGAATCTGAATCTGAATCTGATATAGGCTGATTCTCATCTTTATGTTCCACCTATAGAACACAACCATATTAGACTTTGAATCAAATGATTATCTTACACTGAAACTAATATTATTATTGTGGTTCATCACCTATTTTCCCAAGAAAGTTTAAAACAGTGAACTGACACCAAAATAGAAGGTATTAAGTAATGATGTAAATGAATAATCAAATTTCTATTAGTCATATTACTTTCTCCAAGGGCGAAAACTCGACACCTTCTGCTTTTATGGCAGCATAACCAGAAATAAGATCAACAATTCTTTGGTCACTAGTAAACTGATACAGTTCAGTCATCCACCATCCATCTTCTCTCTCATAAGCAAGGTATGAAAGCAAAGTTTCTGTCTCCCCTTTTAACTTGTATCTGAGGGATATATATATGTTCACACTTTATCCCCTTTTCTGGGTCTATAAACTTGAACACAGGTTCACTGCATAAGTGATTCCTGGTGACAAAAATTGTGTTTTTAAACGAATGATACATTGCTGTTATACGTGTTAAAAATTGTCGAAGCTATAGACAGAAGGGATGAGATCGAAGTCACTTTGAATCAGAATGGCCCCAGTTTGAAGTTCTTGTGAGTTCTGAAGCCAAACATTCTGCAAAAGATATCATTTCACAGTGTTCACCCCTCTTATTTAATGAAAACCACTGTCCATTAAAGAAGTTCAAGTTAAATTCAACACCACAAGTTAGTTCTAAAGCAGTGGATTGAAGGCTTTTAACCCAAAGTACCCAGGGGTACCTGCTGCAAAGGTGATAATAACTGAGTGTTGCTCATTAGCAGGACCTATTATCGATAACCCAAAGTCAGAAACTTTGGCATTCCATTGGTCATTAAGTAGGATGTTGGCGCTTTTAACATCACAGTGGATAAGTCTTTGGTGTGTGTCTCTTGGATCATGAAGGTAGCTTAGTCCCTTGGCGACATCAAGGCATATCTTGATACGTTGTGACCACGTTAGATTAGGGGAGTTTAAATGGCGGTCAAGGCTTCCATGAGATGCAAGCTCATACACTAGGATCATCTCATTGCGTTGGTAACAAAATCCGAGAAGAGAGATAAGATTATCATGCCTGTAACGCGAAAGCATGGTGATCTCTTTTAAGAACTCAGGTATTCCTTGTCCATACCTAGGATCCAGGCGTTTAATAGCGACCATGCTTCGCCCCTGTTTTACTAATTAAAGCAAACAACACGTACACTATAACCATGTGTGATCCGTGATCATAATTATTTTTCAAGTTTTTGTTCTGTTAGACATAATATCACAAACAATAACTACTTCATCCCCATAAATAAAGTATAACCTGTTTCTAAGGATATAGGATTCGAAATGTACTTCCTCCCAAAGAGAATGAAAACAAATTACGTACAGTTTTCGATTACTAAAAAGAGAACTTAAATGGGTCTAAACTCAACACCTTCGATAATAAGCCCGCTAAACTTCTTGGCACCACAAGTGGTCAATTTAAGACGCATAGGAATCAATTTGGTTGCAGTAGTAGTATTGAATTCCCAAACTTGTACTTCCATCCAACCGTCGCTCCTTTGCTGTGGAATGCCTTTTATTTTCAGACCATTGAGTGGGTTGCGGGTGTGTCGATCAATCTTTGATCTAATAACAGGGGTCTGAGGACTTACTAAATATATATACCAATAATTATTTGAACCCAAATATTCTTCATCCTCCACTACAATAACAGCCTCAGATCCCGATTGCTCTTTTCGTATTTTGTAGACAAGGTAAGCTGCATATGTTGTTTGAGATGATACTAGGTGAGACTGGACATAGTTGTTGATTTCAAGACACCAGAAACCAAACCGAACGGCTTCTCCAAATCTGAAAAATCTTAGAAAAGTTAGTATTAATTTGCATAAATTTAATGTAAGCTTAATTTGATATATAAAAGCTCAGGTCAAACAATATTATGAAAAGAATTGCAATAGCATGATTATAAAGTTTAAACCTAACACTATGCACATCTAGCTATAATTTGCTACAATATATCTAATGTCTTTTAGTTCTACATTACTCATGACATGTTAAAAACAATGCATTTAACCCTCCAGCCTTGTAACTTCACATATATACGTACGTAAACTGACTTTTGTAAACGGGAACATAAACTTAGGGGAAGACACATCTAGAGTGGAATATTCATAGATAGTTGCAAATGCTAATATATAATAAGTAACTTAAGAAATGGATTGCAAAAGATTTTAGAAATTTCTTAATTTATGCATGGTGCACATATTTGCAAAAGATAGTAATTTTCACAAGAAAAATTGGCAGCTGGAAGATATAAAGAAACCTTGAGTCGGGTAAGTAGGACATCAGCGTGTCCTTTCGTGAGTCACATGTGACAGTCGCTGTTGCTGATAGCATATGACATTTCTTCCCATTTTTGTCAAGAGAAAACCACTATATAAAACAACAATATAGATATGCAATTAGTACTTGTTTAGTGATGCTTCTCTTTAAAGCATGTTCAAAGGCTCCACAACAGCCACACATTAGCAAAATATATGGACTTACAATGCTTCTCTTCTTGCCATTATTGACTAAGAACCCTTTGCGAATAATTGAGTATGCTTCCTTCTTCGTTGTCCATTGGATGCGATTTTTTGACCTATTAATTATCTCTTCATAATCAGTTGGCAATTTGTCTTCCCAGTTTGCATATGAATCTGATACGGGTTGCTTCCCATCTTTACGTTCCACCTGTAGAACGTAGCCGTACGTAGAATTTGATCACATGACTAATATGGAAGTAACTATGATTAATTATCCTTGTTATATTTGATACCACATTAATTACCACAACTTTTTTCCAAAAAAATTAAGTGACCCATATGGGTTGGGTTATTTTTTTCCAAGAAAGTTTGAAACACTAAAAGCCACATATATAAAGTTTTATTTGCTATCTTACTTTCTCCAAGGGTTGAAACTCGATGCCTTCTACTTCTATGGAAGGATAATGAACTCTACAGAAGCCCTCAAATATAATTTCAAGATCAATAGTATTGTGGTCACTGGTAAACTGATACAATTCACACGTCCACCATCCATCTTCTCTCTTGTCCGCAAGGTACGAAACTGAAGTTTTTGTGTCCCCTTGTAATTTGTATTCGAGGGATATAAGATGGGATTCTCCCATCTCCTCCATCGGCACAAATTTGAACACAAGGTTCACGGCATATGCGGTTTGTGGTGTCAAGAATTGAGTTTTTACATGTGTTTTCACACACCCATTCTTATAATGGTAGGGGCCAGCATGAAATCTGTGTGAATAATAGCAAAGAAATGAAGCTCTAATTATACTTATCAAATATATTCGATCTAAAGCTAGAAACAAATAGAGAAGTTACCTTGATTTATAATGACAAGACCATATATTACTCTCATTTTCACTTGGACCTGAATTTACACAATCTGCAAAAGATATCATTTCACAGTGTTCTCCCTTTTTGTTTACTGAAATCCACTGTACGTCCATATATCAAACAAGTTCAAGTTAGTTTTATCCGCTCATGTAGGATGACATGATTTAGAAGAGTATCAATCACTCCAACTCCTAAAAGTTTTTACTCACATTTTTTTCTTTGTATACAACAAAATGTTCTAGCTTCAACCAGATTTTTTAATATTTCGACACGTTTAAAATATGTTTTTTTATAACTGCGTGGCTAACAGATCTCCTACTATTTTTGGACCAATTGAAAAGTGGTGAATGATGGTGTGTTTAGGGGTTTTATAGTAGCATTTTTTTGTTAAATTTGTATAATTAACATTGTATGAGTAAAAGAATCTAAAATAGTAAATTATAAATTACCGTTTTGCCGGAGTTAAAAAGGACCCCTTTGGACAAAAGTTTCTTCAGTTCTAGTTTGGAAGTGTAGTTCAAAGGAGGTTCTGCACTCTTAGTCAACTCTTTGTAGAAAATATGGGACAACTTCCCTTCACTAAGCTCTTGGATTAGTGCAGTCTCAAGTTCTGTCACAACCTCAGCCATCACTGGACGATCTTCCCGATATTCCTTCAAGCATCGATACGCAATGTCTGACAATGTTTCCAAAGCATTCTGATCCAATGGTTGAGTGGTCGGACTTTTAAAGATTATATCATTTAATTTCTTCTGTTTGTAGCTTTCAATCCACATGGGCACTAAAACCTGCGTAACATGACCCTTGGTATTTGTAATATAACATAATCTCCCGCATAAAACTTCAAACAAAACCACACCAAAAGAGTACATGTCTGACTCTTTTGTTAGGGTGTGCGTCATCGCATATTGCGGATCACAGTACCCACAGGTGCCTGCTGCAGAGGTGACAATAACAGAGTGTTTCTCGTTAGCGGGCCCCATTATTGATAGCCCGAAATCAGAAACTTTTGCGTTCCATTGGTCATCAAGAAGGATGTTGGAGCTTTTCATATCACAGTGGATAAGTCTTTGGTGTGTGTTCCTTGGATCATGAAGGTAGCTTAATCCCTTGGCGACATCAAGGCATATCTTGATACGTTGTGACCACGTGAGATGAGGGGAATTTAAATGGCAATCAAGGCTTCCACGAGATGCAAGCTCGTAGACCAGGATCATCTCATCCCCTTGGAAACAAAATCCCAGAAGAGAGATAAGATTTTCATGCCTGTGTTCGGAAAGAGTCGTGATCTCTTTCAAGAATTCAGGTATTCCCTGACCATGCCTCGGATCGAGACGCTTAATAGCAACCAAGCTTCGACCCTTGGAGTGAGAGACTTGCCCTTTATAGACGTTGCCAAAACCACCTCCTCCAATATAGTTGTTGTGATTGTCGAAGTTGTTGGTGGCTGATGTTATCTCTTCCAGTTGAATTTTAAGATCTTTATACGGAAGCAAGGCTCTCTCCATATTAATTAATTTGTTGATGAAACAGTACGATTAATTTATAAATTCAAATCCAAGGTTGAAAGGAGTTGTGTAAAGTAGAAGCAACACAAAACGATCGTGTTTGTAAACAGGCCGTGAACTAAAAGATCGATGGTTAATTTGATGCATGTGATGAATTAGTTGAGTGAAAAGCAATGCCTTCATATATTAGTTGACGGGGTCTTACATTACATTTCAACATGCGTGCTCAGTCAACCCTCCATGCAAGTGTTTTTTTTGTATGTGTGTTTAATTGGTGATCACATGATTTCATAGATAGATCATGTTAGTTAATATAAAGCCAGCTATTATTATATATATATATATATATATATATATATATATATATATATATATATATATATATATATAGACTAAAGACTTTGTAGGTGATTATCATCTTTAATTAGTTGACCTAAGGTATTTAACCGGCATATATTCCAAGCAACTAGGTTTAACACCCGTGTATTCCACACGGGTTGAATAAAAATATTTTTAAAAAATTATAACTATTATATTAAAATTTTATAAATAATTTAGTAAATTATTATTAATCATAAAATTTTGTCTTTATTAACTCTCTTATTCAATTTCCCTCTCAACAATCCTTTTATAAAATAAATTATGTTTTTCCCTTAAAAAGTTTCCCCCTAAAAACTCTAATTTATTAGATAGACTAGGTTTAATATCCGTGTGTTACACACGGGTTAAATAGTAATATTTATAAAGAAATTATAACCATTATATTTAACAATTTGTAAATATATAACATTTAAGGAGTTGGCTCCATCAACTTGCATGGTGAAAAATTTAGCTAAATTTTACCTCCCAAACTTCCTATTATAGAAAAAAAAATCCCTCCAAAAATTACCCCCTAAAAGTTTAATTTATTAGATAGATTTCATTTACGATGAAGGTAGGTAGGTAGTGATGGTCGAATTAAGTTAACCACCAGCCCATATGCCGGGATCACATGCTTGCATGATTGTTAAAACTTCAACTAAATAAATTATGGTCTTATTGTGTTATTATATTATGTTTTAGGGCTAAAGTGAGGACACGGAATCTCCAAAGAAGAAGAGAATCAACTCATCTTAAGAGGAAGCTACTAGTTCCATAATAGAGACCGCCAAGGACTATTCTGGCCATGAATTCTGGGAAAATGCTAATAAGAAGCAGATGAGAAATAACATAAAGAGAAATGATGTCAAACTAGTCTATTTGGGATGTAAAATCTAGAGAGATATCTTACAAAATAGATTGATCTTCTGTGGATAAACCAGACAGAACTAAGGTAAAAAAATCAGTAGATTGAATTCTCTAACCGTTCAGCTGACGGGAAGTTCTATTCCTTTGGATGCGGATCGGCTTGTTTCCTCTCAAACGCCGACCCTATTCACTTCACTTTTTGAATGAGCATGAAAAGACAATGCCAAAGACTCTAGCCCTAGCAACTATGAAAGCCCGGGTCAATATAAGAAGAGTCCATCCACAACATGAAAGTCAGAGTAGTGAAGAGTCAGCGGAAAAAGTGGCACACGTGGCAAATGTTGTCATAAATGTGTCGGAGTTATGTTAAGGCTACAACGGACATTTAACCGGTATCACACACAAAATAAAAAAAAAAAATGTCCTTAGGATGTGGGCCGGAAATTTTATGTCTATTTTTAATTTAAAAAAAATTGTGGTCAAATGTCCATTTTCGTGATTTTCACATCAAAATATATAATCTGTTAAAAAAAATCATAGCAATATCAATAAAAAAAGAGAGACAACAGTTAACCAACGATCAATTATGTAACAACCTGAAATTTTGAATTTTAAATAATGTTAAGATCATTTTTAGAGATATTTAATGTTGGGATATTTACATGCCTAATGCGTTGATTGACTTATTCGTGGTGTGGTTTGGTGCAGCTAAGAAGATATTAAGTATGAGAGTGATAGAGATACCATTTCTTGGAACACAATGATTGGTAAATTGGTGAAATCAAATCAATTAGGTGAAGCACGCCAAGTGTTTGATGAAATGCCTGAACAAGATACTGTGAATTGGAACATCTTGGATGGCTATGCTAAACCGAATCAATTGGATGATGCATTTGAGCTGTTTGAGAAAATGGCAGAGAGATGACGTCTCTTGGTTTACCATGCTCAGCAAAGCAGGAGACATGGACATTACAAGAATGTTGTTTGATAAAATGGCAGTCAATAATTTGGTTTCTTGGACCATGAAAAGGGGCATGCAAAGGAGGCTATTGAAACACTTCCTCTTTAAATGAAAACAAAGATTGTGTTTACAATTTATTTAGCCAGATCATAAAGAGAGCCTATATGGGTCTAAACTCAAGACCTTCGATAATAAGCCCGCTGAGGTGTTTGTCACCACGAGTTCCCAATGCAAGACTAACAGGAATCATTTCGGTGGTAGCACCAGTTTTGAATTCCCAAATTTGTACTTCCATCCACCCATCGTTCCTCGGTCGTGGAAGGCCTTTGAATTTTGGCTTATTGAGTGGGCCGTGGGCGTTTTGATTAGCCTTTGGTCTAATAACCGGTGTTTGAGGACTTGTTAAATAGATGTAACAATGACAATTTGAATTTAAATCTCCTCGATCCTCCACTAGAATAGGAGCCTCAAATCTGGATTGGTCCTTGGGTAATTTGTAAACAAGGTAGGTTGCATATGTTGTTTCAGATGATACTAGTTGGGATTGAATATTGGCCATCATATCAGGAATCCGAAAAACGCACTGAAAGGCTTCTCCAAATCTGAAAAATATTACAAAATCATCATTTTACATGTAGAAAATCTACTTACGTAATTACTAGAATGTTACTTTTTTGCATCATTTTTAAAATAACCTTGATTCAGGTAAAGATAGCTTGTAAGAGTACAAATCCCATGAGGCGGCGGCTCTTGCTGATAACATATGACATTTCTTCCCATTTTTGTCAAGATAAAACCACTATCAAACAACAGCCTAAACATGTAAGTACTTGCTTAACAACTCAGTAGGGGAAACTTGTTCCACAACAACTACATATGACAAAAAAATGAACCAACTTACAATGCTTTTCTTCTTGCCATCCTCGATTAAGAAGCCTTTACGAATAATTGAGTAAGCTTCCTTCTTCGTTGTCCATTGCACGTTATTTTTGAAACATTTCACTACGTCTTCATAATCCGTTAGCAATTTCTCTTCCCAGTTTACATTTGAATCTGAAATCGGCTGGTTCTCATCTTTATGGTTTACCTGTAGGGCATAATCATAATCGTCATATTAACTAATGAAATATGTGAATAATTAGGTTTATTTTTTTTCATCTTACTTTCTCCAAGGGCCGAAACTCGATGCCTTCTGCTTCTATAGAAGTATAAGAATTAAACAGAATTTCAAGATCAATAGTTCTGCGGTCACTAGTAAACTGATACAATTCACACATCCACCATCCATCTTCTCTCTCATATGCAAGATATGAAATTGAACTGTGTTTCTCCCCTTGTAATTTGTATTTGAGGGCTATACGATCATGACATTTTCTATCCTTCCTTGGGAGTGTGAACTTGAACACAAGGTTCACCGTGTATGTGATTCCTGGTGATAAGAATTGAGCTTTTACACGTGTTTTCACCATCCCGTTCTTATAATGGTGAGGTGCCACAGTAAATCTGGGTGATTAGCAGCAAAGAATGCTAACATTGCGTTACACTTGTATCAAAGATTATTAAACGCAAGAAACAGAAAGAAGGAGACGTAACCTTGAATTAAATTCACTCTTAGCTTCACTCGCAAATTCCGGATCCAAACATTCTGCAAAAGATATCATTTCACAACGTTCTCCATTCTTATTTAATGAAAACCACTGTCCATTAGACAAGTTCAAGTTAGTTCGGAAGATTATTTATCAGAGAGATCTATGATGGTAGTTGAACTATACTTAACATCTGATATGTAAAAAGAATATAAATCATTGGACCTAATTACCGTTTTGCCGCCTTTAAGGAGAACACCATTAAGCAAAAGTTTCCTCACTTCATCTTTGAAACTGTAGTTCAAAGGAGACTCTACGGTCTTAGCCATCTCCTCATAGTCAATACGCAGGTTGATCCATTCACTAAACTCTTGATTGTCAAGTGCAGTCTCAAGTTGTGCCACAACCTCAGCCATTTTTGGCCGATCTTTACGAGATTCCTCCAAACAAAGATACGCAATGTTTGAAAATTTTTCTAAAGAAATCTGATCCAGGGGTTGAATGGTCTCATTTTTAAAGATAATATCATTTAACTTCTTTTGTTTATAGCTTTCAATCCACGTTCGCACGAAATTCTTCTCAGTATCACCATTAATGCTATGTGTAAAGCATAACGTCCCACATAAAACTTCAATCAACACCACACCTAAAGAGTATACATCCGACTCTTTTGTTAGGGTGTGTGTGATGGCATATTGCGGGTCACAGTACCCCGGGGTACCTGCTGCAGCAGTAACAATAATGGATTGTTGCTCATTAGCAGGGGCCATTATTGATAGCCCGAAGTCAGAAACTTTAGCATTCCATTGGTCATCGAGTAGGATGTTGGCACTTTTAACATCACAGTGGATAAGTCTTTGGTGTGTTTCTCTTGGGTCATGAAGATAGCTTAGTCCCTTTGCAGCATCAAGGCATATCTTGAGACGTTGTGACCACGTTAGATGAGGGGAATTTAAATGACGGTCAAGGCTTCCACGAGACGCGTGCTCATAAACAAGGATCATCTCATTCTCATCCCCTTGGTAACAAAATCCTAGAAGAGAGATAAGATTGTCATGGGTGTAACGGGAAAGCGTAGTGATCTCTTTCAAGAACTCAGGTATTCCCTGTCCATGCCTCGGATCCAGACGCTTAATAGCAGCCATGCTTCGGCCCTTAGAGTGAGACACTAATTGTCCTTTATAAACTTTCCCAAAACCGCCACCTCCAATACAATTGGTTGCATCATTGAAGTTGTTGGTAGCTAATGTTAAGTCTTCAAGTTGGATTTTAAGATGTTGAAACTGCTGCAAGAATGCATCCATATATATGTTCATCAAACAATAGTTTGAAAATTCAAATCAAGGGTGTGAAAGATGGTTAAGAATGTAATATAATTTTGTGTATGATTAGTTGAATGAAAAGCAATGCCTTTTAACAGGCTTGAAATTAGAAATATATAGACATTAATGTCGACTCCGTGTGTGTTTGCGTGTGTGAGCTACAATCTAGATACGTTTGGGATTTGTCTTTATAGTTGACTGACTGATTGACTTTAAAGGCTAAATGCTTGGAAGTTGCAAATTTAGTTTTCATAAACTAATTGTGGTATATAAATATTTTTATTATTTGAACGGAAGTTATAGTGTATTTTTACTTATGTAGAAGTAAATGACCGTGTGAGCTTGTAGTTAAATATATTAGTTTTGATTTTGAGCCACTAAGCTACTATTTGTGGCTTGCGATTAATAAAGTTTTTTGTCCACATTTCACAAAACAATAATACCCAAATTAAAATGAAATAAATAAATGACAATGACACTTGCAATATTTATGAAAATCGTAAGTTGTAAGGAAACGGAAAGTTATGACTTATGAAATAACTATGAAGGTCCCTGTCTTTTCATAATAATATTTTTTTTATTGTGAGAACAAAAAACTACTAATTTACAAAAAGTTAGGTTGTTTTACATACGTCTATGTCACACATAATAAAAAACTAGTGTAAAATATTTATGATACTTGAACCCAACACTTTGTCTCATGCGATACTTGAACCGAGGTCGTGCGGGTGTGAAAGAAACTTGAAAAATCTGTTTTAAATTAACCCAACCATACCACTTTACAATTCCTGCATTCATCGCCAACAGATTGTGGTTCGGTGGACGGTCGTTATCACCGTCACATCATGGACAGAGAATCGCCATCAGAGAGGCTAAATTAGCACAGAAGTCGATCGATCGACTGTGCATATTTTCATCAAGTTGTGTCACATATTCTTTTAGTTATATAGCAAAACGAACTTCTTTTTTAAACTCACACCCAAACTTGTATATAGCAGCGTTCCAACATCCTTTTCCATGACCAAATCACTGGTTAGTTAGGGATTGTACCTGTTTCAAGGCCCTCAATTGCCTAAATATATGATTTTAACTTTCTGACCAAGATGAAGTGTGCATATGGCCAGACATCAGACAACCAACTGTTCTCCACAAGTCAGATTCATAGCTAGACAAAACCAACATTTCTTAAAATTTTTGGCATTTTGGTTATCGTCGATACGGTCTTGGAAAGATTAGTCTTCAACCTAGCATCACATGTAAATTAGCCTGCCTGAACGACATCAACATGATCTAAATTGAAAAGGGTATTGACATAAAGAAATTACATATTTAAAAAAAACACCTTTGCACATAATCTTTGAAGTAACATTTTCTTAGAATAATCAAGCTTACTCCAAGACTTCAAGTGCTTCTTATATAAAGTGTATGTAATTATGTAACATCAATCTATCAATTTTCCAAATATTTCACGCACCAACAATCTCGAATTATCAGCGACGCGTTTGCTTTCTTTGGCAATATGTCTACAAAGGTCATGCTTAGGCGCTGGGCATAAGCTTTTTAACTCGGTTAACGGGTCTCTGACCTCATAATTACAATAAATCTCCCTTGCAGGCTGCACATGATCCCACCAAAACTCTGATAATGCAATCTTTAACACCTTCCAATACTCTTCATCCCTATTTATCCTAATTAAACTACTCCCTTTAGGAGTCCAAACATAAAAATCCATCCAATCCCGATTCAATATCTCCATCAATCCTTGAGCTTGTGGAACAAAATTGTAAGGTACACTAGACCACGGGTAACCCTTCCTCATATCACCCTTATAAAACGGGCATTTTATTTCTAATATCCCTCCGTAAGGTAAACCATAAACAATCTTGTCAATTATCCCATCAGGAGAAGCTCCAAGCCAATTGTCTTCTTGATTCAGATTTTCGCTAACTTGGAATTCAGATAACATGACAGAATTTCCAGTTATTAGTTTATATCGTTCAAGTGCTTCCTCTTCTTTGATGTTATTCCAACAAGTAGCAAGGTTTCCGGTAAACGGTTCAACCGCACCAATCTTTTCTAGCCAGAGCAAGACCCTTCGGTTGGGCCAAAAGCCAACGGCTTGTGCAAAAGTGCTTGCTGTCAGTTTATATTTTCTCTGTTCTTGCCAGTTTTTGAACCGGTGTTTAAAACTGATTGATTCAAGAATAGGATGATGACTTGAAGTATATATAAATCTCTTGGTGCAGCACGCACAGCAAGCAAGGCGATATTGACTGGTGAACAACATGATTTAGAACCATCTGCCAGTTTATGTGTATTAATTGATCCTTGTGTAGCGCCTGAGATTACCCTGAGACAACAAAATTAATTAAACATGCGTAACTTGGTATCATAAATATTCAATATAGATTGTATTTGCACTTTGTTGAAGTAAGCATAATGCTTTAAAAGAAAACATACTATTCCTTGAGTGAAGCATTTAGTCGAACACGTGGAATGTTCAGAACAACTCTAATTTGGACTAAATTGAAAACAGAAAGTAATCTACGTACAAGCATCACCAAAAACCAAAAAGCTTCTTAAGGAAATGCTTGCTTGTCGTTATCAGTTATCCATTGAATTACGTTTCATTTCACCTTTTTTATGTGTCTTTATGTTGATGGTGCAACTACAAGTTTAAGTGTTGAACAAACTTGTCCATAACTCTAAATGGACAAAAATATGTTAGAAAAAATCATGAAAGCTTCAATGATATCCAACACAAGTAAAATGATTAAAAAAAACTAAGCTGAAAACTAGTTCAATTTAGCAAACAATTAAGCCAAGCCTCTAGGCGACTTTACCATAAGAAATTGTCCATAAACACTGATTAGCATAGCCTATCTATCATTTAGCAAGTACTATATGATATGTACATGTAAAATCAATAGCATCAACCTTAATCACCAAGATTGAACAAAAATAATTATAACTCATTCCAAAATTGAACCTAACACTCACCAAAAACCGAATCAAACAATCAATTGAACCAAAAACAAAAAATCCATCACCCCAAACCCAAAGCCAATTGTTAATCTTCGAAAATTACAGAAAACAAATTGTCAATACGAATTAAGTTTTATTTCAAACAAATAGCCAATTTCTTAGTATCAAATTTAATTGCAAATCGAGTAGAATATTGCAGATACAAAGCATAATCTACTAATCAAGCACAAATTATCAACTGTTTCTAGAAGTGAGTGAAACAATGAATTTTCTAGAGTAAAATAGAGAGAAATACATACCTGAATCGATTTGACGGTTTGAGATGACGACGGTGTGGTGGCGATGGTGGTGCGTGCAACGCCGGAAAAGATGAAGTGACTGGAGAACCTTTTAAGGTTTTAGATGACGACGGTGTGGTGGAGATGGACGATGGTGGTGCGGCGCTGCTGCGTGCAACGCCGGAGGAGATGAAGTGGCGTGAGGAGAAGAAGATAAATAAATAAATATGTGAAGTGAAAATAGAACATAACATCTTTTTATATGGAGTAAATTACGGTTTTCGTCCCTGTGATTTGGGCTTTGTAACGGTTTTCATCCAAAACTTAAAAAATGCTCAATATAACCATTGTGGTTCTAGTCTTCCAGATTTGTCCCAATTAGATCCAAACCTCTAACACCGTCAAATTTAACCATTACTCAGCCCTCACTTGCCCCTCACGTGAGGGGCATTTTTGTCATTTAACCCCACTATTTGCATAGGTTTCTTGGTTGATATATGCAAATGATGGAGTTAAATGACAAAAATGCCCCTCACGTGAAATGCAAGTGAGGGCTGAGTAACGGTTAAACTTGACGGTGTTAGAGGTTTTGATCTAATTGGGCCAAATCTGAAACCACAATGGTTATATTGAGCATTTTTCAAGTTTTAGATGAAAACCGTTACAAAGCTCAAACCACAGGGACGAAAACCGTAATTTACTCTTTTATATTTGTCACAGTTAATTTTTAACAGACGCTAAACGCTGGTAAATTTTATCACTATTTTGTCATTGTAGTTTTTAATTAGTTTTTACCATACGCTCTTGATTTATACCCAAATAAAACCAGTGATAGATTTTATAACCAATTTGTCTCTGTGATTTATCAGTAGTAAAATTTCTTTTCATATTGCTACCAATTGACCCGTGGTTGTAAATTTTGACATCAATTATATTCGGTGACAACGTGGTGGAAAAATTTGCAACCAATTATTTTGATAGCAAATGTCCGGTCTTGTAACATAGTTATATTTATTATTACATACACATATCTATCCCATTTTGTTCATTTTTTTAGCCAAACTTTCAAGAGATTCAGATGAAATCACAAAACCTATTTTAAAATTCAAATTATCAACAAAATTTATTGAACTCTAGAATATATTCTCAAGGTGAATATATGAATAACAAAAATCGGTTAATTAATGTTGCGGTGCAACTTATTACCCGTTTATTTGTCGTCATATTGTAAATTCCTTGATTCGTTGCTTAATAACAGAAATATTTTTTTAAAAATTGTTAGTTTCTACATAAGTTATGTATAGATTCCAAAGTTTAAGGTTTTACTTATAGAGTGTATACAGTAAATGTTAGAAAAAATTAAGAGTCGTCATGCCATTGTTAAGATAGATTAAGGTTCTTATGTAGATATATCCTATCATTTGAGTTGTGTCAAGATTTAAGCAAAAATATAGCGGCGTGCGGTAACAATGATTATGTTAGGGGTGTTCTTATATGTTAGGGGGTTATTTTTAAAGTGCGAAAAATGCTTTGAATGTATGTCTCAGTTTTGACACTATGGTTGCAAAGTTGTAGCATTTCACGACAAAATTTTATAAATATGAATATCAAACAGAGGTAAAGGAGTAGAATTTGGCTTTGTATACATGTAGTATCTCAAGTTTCACATCCTAAGTTAATTGATCAAAAAACACTTGATATACATGAAGCAAGATAAGTTACAAAAAAGTGCAAAGAACTTTAAACAAAGAGTTGGTGGGTTCAATCATCATACACACATCTAACAACGACAAAAACTCAAACATTCAAATGTCCCGAAGGAAATGTGCCTGACCAAGAACTTCAAGTCATACCAAATACATGTCATACAAAATACATTGAAGTATGTATGCTGCATAAGGTGATTAAATAAGGGTACACACCAAATTTCCAATCATAACTCTTAAGTAGTAATTGAAGATGTCAAGTGTCTCTTATTTTCTCAATTTTAATTTTATTCCAAATAGTTATTTAACATGTTTAAAATACCTTTTGCTTGCACCCTAGATGGATCAATATATTTTGGATGTTAATTATACTTCAACACTTCAACTACTACATGCCACCTTTTGCTATATGAGCTGATCAAGATTTAGTAAAAAAGAATGATGATTTAGGGAACATAGCCGGCATCATTCACAAAAATTGGTCAATGTCCATATAGGGGCTAAAAAACTGTGTCCATTGTGGTAAAAAGTTAGGTCAATTTGTCCATTTTCATGAAAATCCTAAAATAAATGAGTGTACCAAAGGAAATGATAATAAATTGTTGTATTTACAATTAATTATATGGGCCTAAATTCAACGCCTTGAATAATAAGTCTACTAAAATTCTTGTTACCACAACTGGTCAATTGAAGATGCATATCAATCGTCTTGGTGGTAATACAAGGAGTTTGAAATTCCCAAATTAGTACTTCCATCCAACCATCGTTCCTCTCTCGCGGGACGCCTTTTATTTTCGGCCTATCGAGTGGATTATGGGTCTTTTGACCAGCCTCTGGTCGAATAACTGGCGTTTGAGGACTTACCAAATATATATACCAATTATAATCTGAACCAAGATATTCTTCACCCTTCACTAACATAGGAGCCTCAAGTAAGGATTTGACTTGTGGTAATTTATATACAAGGTAACTTGCATATGCTGTTTCAGGTGATAATAGTTGGGATCGGATTTTGCAGACGATGTTTAGGCTCCAAGCAGCACACTCAAGGGCAACTCCAAATCTAAAAAGTTTTAAAAAAAATATATCAGAAAACATACAAAAGAAAAGCTAAATGCTAGAATATCAAGTAAACTAAATGAAGACTTTGGAAATTATTTAACTCGTGCATATTGCTCGTATTAGCAAAAGACGACTGCAAAACTGGGGTGAAGAAAGAAAGGAACCTTGATTCGGGTAAAGACAGTGCATGGTAGTACTCATAGAGGACGCGTTTGCAAGCCATTGTTGCTAATATCATATAACATTTCTTCCCATTGTTGTCAAGACAAAACCACTACCAAACAATAATATACATATGTTATAAGAACTTGGTTAACGTACAACTTCAGTAATATATGTTTCACTATATATCAAACAGTGAAGTTACCTCTTGACCATCATTGATTAAGAAGCCTTTGCAAATAATTGAGTATGCTTCCTTCTTTGTTGTCCATTGCAAACTTTTTTTTGACCATTTCATCATGTGTTCATAATTAGTTGGCAATTTTTCTTCCCAATTTGCATCTAACATGGGTTGCATACCCAGCATCTCATTTTTATGTTCCACCTGCATAACATAACAATATTAGACTTTGATCTAATGACTAATATGGAAATGAGTGTCATTGTGCTTTTATCTATCATCTTACTTTCTCCAAGGGCCGAAACTCGATTCCTTCTACTTCCATGAGATGGTACGTACCATAGAAGCCCTCAAATATAATTTCAAGATCAATAGTACTATGGTCACTGGTAAACTGATACAATTCGCACGTCCACCATCCATCTTCTCTTTCACACCCAAGGTATGACATTAAAGTTTTTGTCTCGCCTTGTAATTTATATCCGAGTGATATAAGATAATGGCATTTTCTCCCCTTGTTTGGGTATCTAAACTTGAACACAAGGTTCACCGTGTATGTTATTCCTGGTGACAAGAACTGTGTTTTTACGCGAGTTTTGACAGTCTCACCCATATAATGGTAGGTGCCCACAGGAAATCTGCAGGCATAGTAACAAAGAATGATGTTTTGTTATCGTATATTCGCTAAAGTTAGTAGAACTCACCTTGAATTAAATTGAAACTGCCATGGATCATCCTCAAGTTCACTTCGAACTGAGTCCAAACATTCCGTAAAAGATATCATTTCACAGTGTTCTCCCTTCTTATTCAATGAAAACCACTATTCATTAAACAAGTTCAAGTTACTTCAGTCTCATGTAAGTTAATACCAAATTGAATACAAGTAAGAACAATTTACTTACCGTTCTTCCGCCGTTAACAAGGACCCCTTTGGACAGAAGTTTCCTCAATTCGACTTTCGACCTGTAGTGCAGAGGAGGTTCTGCCCTCTTACTTAGCTCTTCATAGTAGAAGAGTTGTTCCTTCCATTCACTAAACTCTTGACTTTCGAGTAACTCTTGACTTTCGAGTGCACTCTCAAGTTCTTTCACAACCTCATCCATCTTTGGCCGCTCTTCACGAGAATTTTTCAAACATCGATACGCAATGTCTGAAAATATTTCTAAAGCACTCTGATCCAATGGTTGAATGGCTTCATTTTTAAAAATGATATCGTTTATTTTGTTCTGTTCATAGCTTTTAGTCCATGTGGGAACTAATTTCTTTTGAACGCGCCCCTTGCTATATGTACAGCATAATACCCCACATAGAACTTCGAATAAGACAACACCGAAAGAGTATACGTCCGACTCTTTCGTTAGGGTGTGCGTCATTGCATACTGCGGATCACAGTACCCAGGGGTACCAACCGCCATAGTGACAATAACTGATTGTTGCTCATTAGCAGGGCCCATTATCGCTAACCCAAAGTCAGAAACTTTGGCATTCCATTGGTCATCGAGTAGGATGTTGGCACTTTTTACATCGCAGTGGATAAGTCTTTGGTGTGTGTCTCTTGGATCATGAAGGTAGTTTAGTCCCTTTGCAGCATCACGACAGATCTTGATGCGTTGACTCCACGTGAGATGAGGAGACTTTAAATGGCGGTCAAGACTTCCACGAGACGCATGCTCATACACCAGGATCATCTCATTCCCTTGGAAACAAAATCCTAGAAGAGATGTAAGATTTTGATGCCTGTAACGGGAAAGCATTGTTATCTCTTTCAAGAACTCAGGCGCTCCTTGTCCATGTGTGGGATCCAAACGCTTAATAGCGACCATGCTCCGCCCCTCAGAGTGGGACACCACTCCTTTGTAAACTTTCCCGAAGCCACCACCTCCGATATAGTTCTTCTCATCAAACTTATTGGTGGCTGATGTTATCTCTTCCAGTTGAATTTTAAGATGTTGAAACGGCTGCAAGAATGTCTGCATGAATGCATCCATATTTGCTAATCTAATAATAGTGATTAATTGCAAATGATGGTTAAGAATGAAGATTAATTTGCAGTGATTGATTAGTTCAATGAAAAGCAATGCCTTTATAAATGATTACACAGCAATAGATAAATTAGGACAAAAATGAAATAGATAAGTTGGGACAAGATCATCAAAGTCAAGGCACCATGTGTTGTTTATTTTGTGCATCAGTTGATCACATTAATAATTTTATAAAAAAAGTGTTTCACTCCAGCTGTTCATTATAGAACAAAAAATAAAAATTGTGTGGTTATCATGTCTCTGTAGTTGACCTGAGCATTACAATGATGAAGTTAGGACGTGACGGACAAAGTCAACCATGCGCCGATCACATGTGGTGTATAAAAATATTAAGGTTTAGCTGTTAGGGTGGTGGGAGTGGGTTATTGTGAACCCCCACTACCCTCACAATCTACCAATCACAAACCTACACCTCACAACTACCCTCACACTACCCTCACATCAAAAATATGGTGGGTGTCATGTACCCTCTCAATACCCTCACAACCCACCAATCACAACACTCCACCCACACCTTATTTTGTAAAACATAAAAAAAATCATGAAAAGTGATGTTTGGCACAAAAAACGAGGTAAACCCTCAACGGGTACCGCAACCCGTTTTCAACTACCCGCACCCCTACCCGCATGGGTGGCGACGGTGTTGCCGTCACCTTGAATTAAATTCACTCTTAGCTTCACTCGCAAATTCCGGATCCAAACATTCTGCAAAAGATATCATTTCACAACGTTCTCCGTTCTTATTTAATGAAAACCACTGTCCATTAGACAAGTTCAAGTTAGTTCGGAAGATTATTTATCAGAGAGATCTATGATGGTAGTTGAACTATACTTAACATCTGATATGTATAAAGAATATAAATCATTGGACCTAATTACCGTTTTGCCGCCTTTAAGGAGGACACCATTAAGCAGAAGTTTCCTCACTTCATCTTTGAAACTGCAGTTAAAAGGAGACTCTACGGTCTTACCCATCTCCTCGTAGTCAATACGCAGGTTGATCCATTCACTAAAATCTTGATTGTCAAGTGCAGTCTCAAGTTGTGCCACAACCTCAGCCATCTTTGGCCGATCTTTACGAGATTCCTCCAAACAACGATACGCAATGTTTGAAAATGTTTCTAAAGAAATCTGATCCAAGGGTTGAATGGTCTCATTTTTAAAGATAATATCATTTAACTTCTTTTGTTTATAGCTTTCAATCCACGTTCGCACAAAATTCTTCTCAATATCACCATTAATGCTATGTGTAAAGCATAATGTCCCACATAAAACTTCAATCAACACCACACCTAAAGAGTATACATCCGACTCTTTTGTTAGGGTGTGTGTGATCGCATATTGCGGATCACAGTACCCAGGGGTACCTGCTGCAGCAGTAACAATAATGGATTGTTGCTCATTAGCAGGGGCCATTATTGATAGCCCGAAGTCAGAAACTTTAGCATTCCATTGGTCATCGAGTAGGATGTTGGCACTTTTAACATCACAGTGGATAAGTCTTTGGTGTGTTTCTCTTGGGTCATGAAGGTAGCTTAGTCCCTTTGCAGCATCAAGGCATATCTTGAGACGTTGTGGCCACGTTAGATGGGGGGAATTTAAATGACGGTCAAGGCTTCCACGAGACGCGTGCTCATAAACAAGGATCATCTCATCCCCTTGGTAACAAAATCCTAGAAGAGAGATAAGATTGTCATGGGTGTAATGGGAAAGCGTAGTGATCTCTTTCAAGAACTCAGGTATTCCCTGTCCATGCCTCGGATCCAGACGCTTAATAGCAGCCATGCTTCGGCCCTTAGAGTGAGACACTAATTGTCCTTTATAAACTTTCCCAAAACCGCCACCTCCAATACAATTGGTTGCATCATTGAAGTTGTTGGTGGCTGATGTTAAGTCTTCAAGTTGGATTTTAAGATGTTGAAACTGCTGCAAGAATGCATCCATATATATGTTCATCAAACAATAGTTTGAAAATTCAAATCAAGGGTACGTGTGAAAGATGGTTAAGAATGTAATATAATTATGTGTGTGATTAGTTGAATGAAAAACAATGCCTTTTAACAGGCTTGAAATTAGAAATATATAGACATTAATGTCAACTCCGTGTGTGTTTGCGTGTGTGAGCTACAATCTAGATACGTTTGAGATTTGTCTTTATAGTTGACTGACTGATTGACTTTAAAGGCTAAATGTTTGGAAGTTGCAAATTTAGTTTTCATAAGATCGAATTAGTGTAAACTAATTGTGGCATATAAATATTTTTATTATTTGAACGGAATTTAGTGTATTTTTACTTATGTAGAAGTAAATGACCGTGTGAGTTTGTAGTTAAAATATATTAGTTTTGATTTTGAACCACTAAGCTACTATTTGTGGCTTACGATTAATAAAGTTTTTTGTACACATTTCACAAAACAATAATACCCAAATTAAAATGAAATAAATAAATGACAATGACAGTTGCAATAATTATGAAAATCGTAAGAAGTTGTAAGGAAAACGGAAAGTTATGACTTATGAAATAGCTATGAAGGTCCCTGTCTTTTTAGAATAATTTTTTTATTGTGAGAAAAGAAAACTACTAATTTACAAAAAGTTAGGTTGTTTTACATACGTCTATGTCACACATAATAAAAAACTAGTGTAAAATATTAATAATATTTGAACCCAATACCTTTGTCTCATGCGATACTTGAACCGAACCCAACACCTTTGTCTCATGCGATACTTGAACCGAACCCAACACCTTTGTCTCATGCGATACTTGAACCGAGGTCGTGCAGGTGTGAAAGAAACTTGACAAATCTGTTATAAATTAACCCAACCATACCACTTTACAATTCCCGCATTCATCGCCAACAGGTTGTGGTTCGGTGGACGATCGTTATCACCGTCATATCATGGACAGAGAATTGCCATCAGAGAGGCTAATTTAGTACAGAAGAGAATCGATCGATCGACTGTGCATATTTTCATCAAGTTGTGTCACATATTCTTTTAGTTATATAGCAAAACGAACTTCTTTTTTAAACTCACACCCAAACTCGTATATAGCAGCGTTCCAACATCCTTTTCCATGACCAAATCACTGGTTAGTTAGGGATTGTACCTGTTTCAAGGCCCTCAATTGCCTAAATATATGATTTTAACTTTCTGACCAAGATGAAGTGTGCATATGGCCAGACATCAGACAACCAACTGTTCTCCACAAGTCAGATTCATAGCTAGACAAAACCAACATTTCTTAAAATTTTTGGCATTTTGGTATCGTCGGTCTTTGAAAGATTAGTCTTCAACCTAGCATCACATGTAAATTAGCCTGCCTGAATGACATCAACATTATCTAAATTGAAAAGGGTATTGACATAAAGAAATTACATATTTAAAAAAAACACCTTTGCACATAATCTTTGAAGTAACATTTTCTTAGAATAATCAAGCTTACTCCAAGACTTCAATTGCTTCTTATATAAAGTGTATGCAATTATGTAACATCAATCTATCAATTTTCCACATATTTCACGCACCAACAATCTCGAATTATCAGCGACGCGTTTGCTTTCTTTGACAATATGTCTACAAAGGTCATGCTTAGGCGCTGGGCATAAGCTTTTTAACTCGGTTAACGGGTCTCTGACCTCATAATTACAATAAATCTCCCTTGCAGGCTGCACATGATCCCACCAAAACTCTGATAATGCAATCTTTAACACCTTCCAATACTCTTCATCCCTATTTATCCTAATTAAACTACTCCCTTTAGGAGTCCAAACATAAAAATCCATCCAATCCCGATTCAATATCTCCATCAATCCTTGAGCTTGTGGAACAAAATTGTACGGTACACTAGACCACGGGTAACCCTTCCTCATATCACCCTTATAAAACGGGCATTTTATTTCTAATATCCCTCCGTAAGGCAAACCATAAACAATCTTGTCAATTATCCCATCAGGAGAAGCTCCAAGCCAATTGTCTTCTTGATTCAGATTTTCGCTAACTTGGAATTCAGATAACATGACAGAATTTCCAGTTATTAGTTTATATCGTTCAAGTGCTTCCTCTTCTTTGATGTTATTCCAACAAGTAGCAAGGTTTCCGGTAAACGGTTCAACCGCACCAATCTTTTCTAGCCAGAGCAAGACCCTTCGGTTGGGCCAAAAGCCAACGGCTTGTGCAAAAGTGCTTGCTGTCAGTTTATATTTTCTCTGTTCTTGCCAGTTTTTGAACCGGTGTTTAAAACTGATTGATTCAAGAATAGGATGATGACTTGAAGTACATATAAATCTCTTGGTGCAACACGCACAGCAAGCAAGGCGATATTGACTGGTGAACAACATGATTTAGAACCATCTGCCAGTTTATGTTGTATTAATTGATCCTTGTGTAGCGCCTGAGATTACCCTGAGACAACAAAATTAATAAAACATGCGTAACTTGGTATCATAAATATTCAATATAGATTATATTTGCACTTTGTTGAAGGAAGCATAATGCTTTAAAAGAAAATATACTATTCCTTGAGTGAAGCATTTAGTCGAACACGTGAAATGTTCAGAACAACTCTGGTTCAGACTAAATTGAAAACAGAAAGTAATCTACGTACAAGCATCACCAAAAACCAAAAAGCTTCTTAAGGAAATGCTTAGTTGTCGTTATCAGTTATCCAGGGCCATTTATCCATTCAATTAATTACGTTTCATTTCACCTTCTTTATGTGTTGATGGTGCAACTACAAGTTTAAGTGTTGAACAAAACTTGTCCATAACTCTAAAGGGACAAAAACGTGTTAGAACAAATCATGAAAGCTTCAACGATAACCAACACAAACAAAATGATCAAAAACTAAGCTAAAAACTAGTTCAATTTAGCAAACAATTAAGCCAAGCCTCTAGGCTACTTTACCATAAGAAATTGTCCATAAACACTGATTAGCATAGCCTATCTATCATTTAGCAAGTACTATATGATATTACATTTAAAATCAATAACTTAATCCCAACAAAAACAATTATAATTCATTCCAAATATGAAACTAACACTCACCAAAAACCCAATCAAACAATAATTGAACCAAAAACCAAAAATTCATCATCCCAAACCCAACGCCAATTGTTAATCTTCGAGAATTTCATACAACAAATCGTCAAAAGGAATTAAGTTTTATTTCAAACAAATAGCCAAATTCTTAGTATCAAATCTAATTGCAAATCGAGTAGAATATTGCAGATACAAAGCATAATCTACTAATCAAGCACAAACTATCAACTGTTTCTAGAATGAGTGAAAAAATGAATTTTCTAGAGTAAAATAGAGAGAAATACATACCTGAATCGATTTGACGGTTTGAGATGACGACGGTGTGGTGGCGATGGTGGTGCGTGCAACGCCGGAAAAGATGAAGTGACTGGAGAACCTTTTAAGGTTTGAGATGACGACGGTGTGGTGGAGATGGACGATGGTGGTGCGGCGCTGCTGCGTGCAACGCCGGAGGAGATGAAGTGGCGTGAGGAGAAGAAGATAAATAAATAAATAAATAAATAAATAAATAAATAAATAAATAAATAAATAAATAAATAAATATATAAATATATAAATATATAAATAAATAAATAAATAAATAAATAAATATGTGAAGTGAAAATAGAACATAACATCTTTTTATATTTGTGTCAGTTAATTTTTAACAGACGCTAGATGCTGGTAAATTTTATCACTGTTTTATCATTGTAATTTTTAATTAGTTTTTTACCATATGCTTTTGATTTAGGTATATTGGTTTTCATTGGTTCCAACTATCACATTTTGTTTTCTACTGGTCCTAACTATTGAATTGGTTATCAACGGTCCAACTTTTATCACTTTGGTAATTACTGGTCTGTCGTTAAATTTTTTTAACGTCGTTAAGTTTTTTTCAAATTTAAGACCGATGTTTTAGGCCTTTTGATCGGAAGGGATAATACGAGTCGATTGATGTAAAAATTTTCTCGAAAAGGTTCTCTGAACAATAAATTTTTTACATCCGATTGAAACACCGTTAGGTTTAAACACCCGATTGAAGTACTATTTCGTTGTTCGGAGTGCTGTTTCGAGGTAAATTTTCCATCAATCGACTTGTATTATCCTTCCGATCAAAATGCCTAAAACATCGGTCTTAAATTTGAAAAAAACTTAACGGCGTTAAAAAAAATTTAACGACGGACCAGTGGTTACCAAAGTGATAAAAGTTGGGACCGTTGACAGCCAATTCAATAGTTGGGACCATTAGAAGACAAAAGGTTATAGTTGGGACCAGTAAAAACCAATATACCCTTGATTTATAACCAAACTAGGTTTAATACCTGTGTGTAACACACGGGTTAAATGATATAATTTATAATGAAATTATAGCAATTATATTTAATACTTAAGGATTTGGCTTCATTAACTCATGCATGCAAAATGTTTCACTTAATTTTCCATCTAAAACTTCCTATTATAGAACATTTCCCCCCAAAATATGGCTCCTTAAAACCCTGATTTATTAGATAGATAAAAACAGTGATAAATTTTATAACCAGTTTCCCTCCGTGATTTATCAGTGGTAAAATTTCTTTTCATATTGCTATCAATTGGCTAGTGGTTGTAAATTTTGACATCAATTATATCCGGTGACAACGTGGTGAAAAAATTTGCAACCAATTGTTTCGGTAGCATGTCTGGTATTATAACATAGTCACAAATAACATAGTTATATTTATTATTACATACACATATCTATCTCATTTTGTTTATTATTTTAGCCAAAATTTAAGAGAGTCAAAAGAAATCATAAAACCTATTCTGGAATTGAAATTATCAACAAAATTTATTCAACTCTAGAATATATTCTCAAGGCGAATATATGCATAACAAAAATCGGTTAATTAATGTTACGGGCAACTTATTGTCTGTTTACCTTTCACCCTTTGGTTCATTGTTTAATAATAAAAATATTAAAAAAACTGTTAGTTTCTACATAAGTTATATATAGATTCCAAGTGTCTCTGATTTTCTCAATTTTAATTTTATTCCAAATAGTTATTTAACATGTTTAAAATACCTTTTGCTTGCACCCTAGATGGATCAATATATTTAGGATGTTGATTATACTTCAACTACTACATGCCACCTTTTGCTATATGAACCGATCAAGATTCAGGATCTATTTAGTAAAAAAAGAATGATGATTTAGGGAACATAGCCGGCATCACTCACAAAAATTGGTCAATGTGCATATGATATGATAGGGGCTAAAAAACTGTGTCCATTTGGTAAAAAGTTAGGTCAATTTGTTCATTTTCATGAAAATCCCTAAAATAAATGAGTGTGCGAAAGGACTTAGCTTCAAAAAGTAAAATGATAATAATTTGTTGTATTTACAATTATATGGGCCTAAATTCAACGCCTTGAATAATAAGTCTACTAAAATTCTTGTTACCACAACTGGTCAATTGAAGATGCATATCAATCGTCTTGGTGGTAATACAAGGAGTTTGAAATTCCCAAATTAGTACTTCCATCCAACCATCGTTCCTCTCTCGTGGGACGCCTTTTATTTTCGGCCTATCGAGTGGATTATGGGTGTTTTGACCAGCCTTTGGTTGAATAATTGGCGTTTGAGGACTTACCAAATATATATACCAATTATAATCTGAACCAAGATATTCTTCACCCTTCACTAACATAGGAGCCTCAAGTAAGGATTTGACTTGTGGTAATTTATATACAAGGTAACTTGCATATTCTGTTTCAGGTGATAATAGTTGGGATCGGATTTTGGTGACGATGTTTAGGCTCCAAGCAGCACACTCAAGGGCAACTCCAAATCTAAAAAGTTTTTAAAAAATATATCAGAAAACTAAATGAAGACTTTAAAAATTATTTAATTCGTTCATATTGCTCGTATTAGCAAAAGACGACTGCAAAACTGGGGTGAAGAAAGAAAGGAACCTTGAATCGGGTAAAGACAGTGAATCGTAGTACTCATAGAGGACGCGTTTGCAAGCCATTGTTGCTAATATCATATAACATTTCTTCCCATTGTTGTCAAGACAAAACCACTACCAAACAATAATATAGATATGTTATAAGAACTTTGTTAACGTACAACTTCAGTAATATATGTTTCACTATATATCAAACAGTAAAGTTACCTCTTGACCATCATTGATTAAAAAGCCTTTGCAAATAATTGAGTATGCTTCCTTCTTTGTTGTCCATTGCAAACTTTTTTTTGACCATTTCATCATGCGTTCATAATTAGTTGGCAATTTTTCTTCCCAATTTGCATCTGATATGGGTTGCATACCCAGCATCTCATTTTTATGTTCCACCTGCATAACATAACAATATTAGACTTTGATCTAATGACTAATATGGAAATGAGTATCATTGTGCTTTTATTTATCAGCTTACTTTCTTCAAGGGCCGAAACTCGATTCCTTCTACTTCCATGAGATGGTACGTACCATAGAAGCCCTCAAATATAATTTCAAGATCAATAGTACTGTGGTCACTGGTAAACTGATACAATTCGCACGTCCACCATCCATCTTCTCTTTCACACCCAAGGTATGACATTAAAGTTTTTGTCTCGCCTTGTAATTTATATCCGAGGGATATAAGATAATGGCATTTTCTCCCCTTGTTTGGGTATCTAAACTTGAACACAAGGTTCACTGTGTATGTTATTCCTGGTGACAAGAAGTGTGTTTTTACGCGAGTTTTGACAGTCTCGCCCATATAATGGTAGGTGCCCACAGGAAATCTGCAGGCATAGTAGCAAAGAATGATGTTTTGTTATCGTATATTCGCTAAAGTTAGTAGAACTCACCTTGAATTAAATTGAAACCGCCATGGATCATCCTCAAGTTCACTTCGAACTGAGTCCAAACATTCCGTAAAAGATATCATTTCACAGTGTTCTCCCTTCTTATTCAATGAAAACCACTATCATTAAACAAGTTACTTCAGTCTCATGTAAGATAATATCAAATTGAATACAAGTAAGAGCAGTTTAATTACCGTTCTTCCGCCGTTAACAAGGACCCCTTTGGACAGAAGTTTCCTCAATTCGACTTTCGACCTGTAGTGCAGAGGAGGTTCTGCCCTCTTACTTAGCTCTTCATAGTAGAAGAGTTGTTCCTTCCATTCACTAAACTCTTGACTTTCGAGCAACTCTTGACTTTCGAGTGCACTCTCAAGTTCTTTCACAACCTCATCCATCTTTGGCCGCTCTTCACGAGAATTTTTCAAACATCGATACGCAATGTCTGAAAATATTTCTAAAGCACTCTGATCCAATGGTTGAATGGCCTCATTTTTAAAAATGATATCGTTTATTTTGTTCTGTTCATAGCTTTTAGTCCATGTGGGAACTAATTTCTTTTGAACGCGCCCCTTGCTATATGTACAGCATAATACCCCACATAGAACTTCGAATAAGACAACACCGAAAGAGTATACGTCCGACTCTTTCGTTAGGGTGTGCGTCATCGCATACTGCGGATCACAGTACCCAGGGGTACCAACCGCCATAGTGACAATAACTGATTGTTGCTCATTAGCAGGGCCCATTATCGCTAACCCAAAGTCAGAAACTTTGGCATTCCATTGGTCATCGAGTAGGATGTTGGCACTTTTTACATCGCAGTGGATAAGTCTTTGGTGTGTGTCTCTTGGATCATGAAGGTAGTTTAGTCCCTTTGCAGCATCACGACAGATCTTGATGCGTTGACTCCACGTGAGATGAGGAGACTTTAAATGGCGGTCAAGACTTCCACGAGACGCATGCTCATACACCAGGATCATCTCATTCTCTTGGAAACAAAATCCTAGAAGAGATGTAAGATTTTGATGCCTGTAACGGGAAAGCATTGTTATCTCTTTCAAGAACTCAGGCGCTCCTTGTCCATGTGTGGGATCCAAACGCTTAATAGCGACCATGCTCCGTCCCTCAGAGTGGGACACCACTCCTTTGTAAACTTTCCCGAAGCCACCACCTCCGATATAGTTCTTCTCATCAAACTTATTGGTGGCTGATGTTATCTCTTCCAGTTGAATTTTAAGATGTTGAAACTGCTGCAAGAATGTCTGCATGAATGCATCCATATTTGCTAATCTAATAATAGTGATTAATTGCAAATGATGGTTAAGAATGAAGATTAATTTGCAGTGATTGATTAGTTCAATGAAAAGCAATGCCTTTATAAATGATTATTACAGCAGCAATAGATAAATTAGGACAAAAATGAAATAGATAAGTTGGGACAAGATCATCAAAGTCAAGGCACCATGTGTTGTTTATTTTGTGCATCAGTTGATCACATAAATAATTTTATAAAAAAAGTGTTTCAGTCTAGCTGTTCATTATAGAACAAAAAATAAAAATTGTGTGGTTATCATGTCTCTGTAGTTGACCTGAGCATTACAATGATGAAGTTAGGATGTGACAAAGTCAACCATGCGCTGATCACATGTGGTGTATAAAAATATGAAGGTTCAGTTGTTATAGCCTAAAACAAATGTGGGTGGGATTACATCAGATTCTGCTTGATTTACCATAACTGTTGTGATGTTTTTCTTGTACATGTCTGATGTTATCAGTTAAGGCAGTTAATTTCGACCATTTTGTTTCGATAATTCTGAAGCTATTCTAATAATCGGTTTTGGGTTTGGTATGCCCAGATCCATTCGGTAAACCAATTTGAACACTCCTACAACTGAGCGATCAGCAACGACTAACTTACAGTCGGCAACTCCCATCATATGAAATGGGTTCAATGTCCATTAACTAAGTTACTGCTGACAGAAGATGATTACCATAATTAACTGCTAAATACATTTATCACACTTGCGTCTTTGTATAATATATAAAGATGATTATATGTATGTAGGCACCTCGCCCTTATCATATAAATCAATAAGGCACATATCATTGATAAACATTGTTTTATGGCACTCTTGGATGTGTAATTAATGATCACCACCACATCAAGAGCTCAAAAGAGGCGGCTTTCGTAGGAAGATCAAGAATATGCATAAGTTGAAACCCAAAAAATGCTGTAGCAAAACCCACAGGCGTTGGAGTTGCTGAGAGCGCGAACAGCAAGGAGCAAACCCTAGATGACAGTGTACCCCCAAAACAAGCCTCTTTATCCAGGTGTATTAGATTGACTTAATAAAAAAAAGTATAACAAACCAGTCATAACCATTAAACTGATACAAAGTGACACACAAGCGCACAAACTCTAATCGACTATGTTGAGGCGGGAGCCTTATTCTGTCTCGAGTATTTCCCGTATCTTTTTGAAACAGCAGCATCTGATAATGTGTCCCATAACTGCAAGTAAAAGTATAGATGAAAAAAAAAAACTTAGTCAGAAAAACCAGTTAATTGGTAATTAGATTTTCAGTTGTATGGTTAACAGGTTAATGGCTTTTTAATTGAGAATGCATGTCCAAACTTCAACTATACAAACTAAAAAAAACACAAATAACTTTTTATAACTGTGGTTGCTCCAAAATTAAGTTCATATCCACAATTTTGAAAGAGTGAACACAATTTATTGTAATGCATATTACAATCATGAACCTAAATCACTATTTCTTTCTGTTTACTATAAAATCTGTGCCAGTAGTCGGTTTATCGGTTTCAGTGTTTGTTAACATACCCAGTCCAACTCCAATATATGAAAGAGAAGGGTAACTTAGGAACACAAAATATATCCCAAAACTAAATGATACTTTGACTTAAGCAAAACAGGCGGATTGGGTAACATGGTTTGAGTCAAATATGTAACGCCTAACTAAAAAGTCAACCCATTTCTTGATGAATGGGCCATGATTTCTGGTTGTACTTTAACAATTAGTCAGTTAAGATACATCTCCATAAAGACAAGATGGCAAAAACCTTATAGACTACAATCACTGGCATTAGCTAGCAATTACTTTTAATTATTATTGTGGGTAAATATGTAACTTTTAACGAAGTTTTTGTAAAAAAAGAGTCAACTAGTGAGTGTCAAAACAAAATTTATGTCAAACTTACCTCCAATTTTCCTTTAGAGCCAGCAAGTGCCAGCAAAAAGGGAGAATCTTCTGAGAACGATAAAGAAAATACAGCTCCCTGACAAAGTCAAAACAAGAAAACATCATGCTTCTGTAAAAGATTATTCCTAGGTTATAAACAGGGAAAATCTAGTTTGTGGAATCCAATGTGAAGATACATCCAGTTAAAAGATAGAAGGATTTTAAAGTATGTAGTTCCGTAAAAAAAAGTCAAGAAACATACAGCTTTGCGATTCTGTGAGGCAATACACGATGGTTGGTTATTGGACAAATCCCATAGTTTGACCTGTAAATGCATTAACAAAAAAAGTGAAACAGAGAGATGTTATGCATCTATACCATGACAAAAAAAAATTCACAGTACCAACTACAAAATATACTAAATTACCATTTTGTCTTCGGAACCAGTTGCAAGAAGCTGAGAAAGGACAAATATAACGTCAGGCATATTCCACAAAAGGTAACAAAAAGTTGGGCTAAACAAAGGCTTACATTTGGCACCAAGGGGTTATAAGAAATAGCACAAACAGCTTTATCGTGCGCATGGAGCGTGAATTTCCTTACATCTGAGGATGAATTGGATGTTGCTGTTCTGATATCAAAACCAACAACTGTACCGTTCTCGAGACTTGCCTGAAAACAGAAAATGGAATTAACTTTTAGTGAATAACCCCGTTAACACATCGCCTTATGTGATAGACGTTGTAGAGGTAGAAATTTTGATCCAAATATTTATTAAAACAAGCCAAGAAAGTGTTAGGGCAACCCAAACCATTTCCATCTTAACCAAATTTGACCCATTATCTAACATGCCATTGTGCCACCTCTAGTCTATTTGCATGAACCGCACGGACAGATTGAACCAAACAAACTTCATTTAACCACATGATTGTACTTGTAACAAAAATGGTTTACCACTTGGGGTTATTGTGAAATGCATAAAAATCATAAACTTTCCATCGTGTAAATAAAATGTAAAAGTTTAGCACTAACCACAAACAAGTGTTGGTCATGTGGATCCCATGCCAAGCATTCGACATCAGCACCAACAGACCACTTGAACCCAGAATGTGAAGGAACCCTTCCATCCCTCTGCAACGTACAATAGCATTATCAAGCAAGAAATCACAGGAAAGATTTATACAAAAAACATTGAGTTTGTCTAAGATTTGGCAAGATAATCACCATGACCACAGTATGATCAAAGGATCCACTAAGAAGAACTTCATGCTCGTGATGATTCCATGCAACTGCTTGAACCTGAAGAAGTTTAAGAGACCAAAAACAGAGATGGGTAAGCCCCTAAAAGGTATCCAAATTGCAACATATTACTTACGTTGGAGAAAATACTTATAATTGAGCATTGTGGTTTTTGAAAAAAAATCACAAGTAATGTAATTTTCTGCACAAATTTTCCTAAATTTAATCAGTTTTTTTAGTGTTCTAATAAGAGATTCTGATTCTAATTATATCAGTTAATTAATAAGTATATAGAATTTACCAGATACCTAAAAATCTAAAATAACTTTATTATCAGATTTACTAACACTTCAAACAGAAGAAGCATGTCCAAACCTCTATTTTCTACAGCATGTTTTATTACTACACATGTCTGATACTTATTATTCAAAATCACCTACACTAACAAGATGCCACCATGAAAGCCACCCATTGAATAGACACATGTCATAGAATAATGAGCTCACACAAGCTTGATATGTGCGTAAATGGAGAACTAAAGAAGACAAATAGAACGTGCCTTATCAGTATGGTGGTCCATGGTAAGCTTGCATGTGCCAGTTGACACATCCCAAATCTTTACCGTTTTGTCTGCACTACCACTTGCAAGAATGTTCCTGTGTACCAAAATGAAAATGACATCAGCATAAAAAAAACGACAACCAAAAGTTCTATCCAAAGATTTAACGAACCTAAAGCCCTTATTCCAAGCTAGAGCAAGTACTGCATCAGTGTGACTATCTTCTTTGTACTTGATGGATTTCTACAAGAGGTTTACATAAACATTTACTTTCATAGCATAGAAAAACATAAAAGTAACCAATAGAACAAACATATTCTAACATTTAAAACGAAAAAGAAATACTCAGTAAACGAATGAGTACCTTAGACTTCTTTCCTTCCTTCTTCTTTTTCTTCTTCTTCTCAGCAATACCACCTAATGTGAGTGATGGTTGGACTTCATCCAACTGAAACATTGGAGAGCACGTATTTAAATACATTCTTCAAAAAACCACCAATTGATCATAAAAAATCAAAATCTACATACGATATCAAGGTCCCATATTTCAATTCCCGGATCCATTGAGCCCACGGCTATGAAATTACCTGCAAGCATACAATAGAAATGAGCTATGAAGCACTATGCCATCTATCCAAAGTAGTATTACAAGAACAAATTACATTCCCTGATGAAAAAGGGAAGCTTAAACCATTACTTGACGACAGTAACTATGACTTTGTTCCAAAAGTTCCCTAATTTTGTCCCTTCCATTTTAGAAATTCAAGTAACAATCAAAACACTTTTGTGAAGCTATGAGCCAAGTAGAGGATTGCAATATGTTTTGGGCAAAGTAGACCAACCGAGGATCTCAATACCTGAAGTTATTTATATATAGTTACCAAGATCATTAAAATAATTTACAATTGCATGAGCTTTACCTTTTTCTCCACCTTTGATTGGGCAATCAAGCCATGCCGTGCACAGAGGGAATTCAGGGATGACAATTTCATGGTGGACATACATATTTGGATCGCTATCTGGATCCTCTACTATACAAACCTGTTTGGACACTTAAATTAGCGCCTCAAAACATAAAGAACAAAAGGTGTATAACTATATATATGATATTAAAATCACATACCAATAAATGACTCATATCATCCTCGTTATGTGCACAAATCACAACAGCGTCGTCAGCTTTAATCATTATGTCTTCAAGCTCTTCTGAGTCCTCATCCTAAAAAAAAGAAATGAAGATACTAAAGCTGCAAAATTAACCTCAAAATCAACAGGGAAACACAAAGATTAGTTTGGAACTACATCACTTACATTTTTATCTTTTAGATAAGGGTCTAATTCATTGCTTGGATAGTAAGTGTCCCCAAGGCCCGAACCCAGCATGTTAATGGCTGATGACCAGAAAGTAGAAGGAAAAAACGCACGATGAGTTAGAACCATGAAAAAAGCAAGAGAACACGTTGCAGAAAATAAGGATGTTAACGTAAAGGGGGTGTTTGCATGCACCTTCAAACTGATTATAGCAGTTTGTTTGCCTAAAGTGATTTTGATTTGTTTATTATTAACAGTCAAGTGATCTTTAAAACAATCTAATTAACGAGTATCCATCCATAACTTCAATCAACTATATATCCAATTCGTCATTTTTCAGGTCAAAACAACTACTTTTAGAATTTGAATCCATATATCATAACAGAAAAATAAAATACCATCATCTTCATCATCATACTCATCCATGTTGAGTTCATCAAGACCATCTGCAATAACATGAATATTGGATCCACCATCTCTACCAAGTGCATTAGCTGCATCCAATGCTTGTTCAATTTCATCAGCAGGCTGTTCGGATACATCATCATTATCATCACTCATATCTTCATCAACATCTTCATCTTTTTCAACATCTGAACTGCAAACATCAAATAGAAGTAAACACACAAATGACAAATCAAATAACATCCTCAGAAAGAATTGTAATTGAAGTCACACAACAAAAACATACCCTTTTTCAAGTAAAGCTAGCTTCTTTATCTCTTCAATTTCCTCTTTTGAAGGAGGATCAGCTACTAAAGGGACTGATTTAGAAGCCCCTTTAGGAACCCATGATAGAGCTGAAATCATTCTTTTTGTTGTTCTGCAAACACACAATAATGAGTTGATGATGTTTCTTGAAAAGGTTGAGCTAATTTGGACATAATGGATACTATATGTTGGAGTTAAACACCAGACAATTTGATAAGACTGAAAGGGGCTATTATAATGTTACCTTGTCGTCAGGCGGCGACTGGCGGTGTTTGTTGATGGTCGGAGAGGTTTTGGAGAGGGAGGCGAGGGTTTTGGTTTGTGTTTGTGTTGATCCAAACGTATCTATCAAATACTACACACCGCTCAAGTCAGTAACTTTGTAAGAGTTAAAAATGAAACAACAAGAAATGGATCAAAAAAAATGAGAAACAAGTTTGTACTCGGTTATTTCTAAATTAAACTCTGAACTTAAAATTTAAGTTTGAACATAACAGGCTAGTTGATAATGCTAAATATTTAAGTGCTGAATGATTAATATATATGAATGGTTAAGATGTCTGAATGATAAGTGTTGAATGATTAAGAGGTTTTTCATTCATTGTCTCACATTGGAGTGGAAACAAAAACATTGTTACTCTATATATGGAAGCATCCATATTATGTTAAGTTCTTGTGTCATATTTTACTCTATCATCTATCTGGACATCACATGGGGGTGCAATCTGATTTGAATTCCTTATCATAATGCGACGCTCGTGCAAAGACAATTATTGTTTCGTTTTTTTATTGGTTACTGCTCCTTTTTTTAATTTTGATCGCTGCTATTTTTTTATTATATTTGATTTTTTACGCTGCTCGTCACTGACCTCGTTCAGACTTGCCCTTGCCTCTTTTTCGCTCAGAGCTTCACTCAGACCTGATTTCTAACCGAATCAGACATGTGCCGCTAGCCAAACGGTCTGAACCAGCACACATCTGAATCGTTCGGATTCAGAGGTTGGTTCAGACCAAAACAAACAGCCCCCTAAGACTTTGCCAAACATGCATAGTCTCTTTCACTAGGTCACCAAGTTAATTCACTTCCGTGATCTATATAAAAAATTTCTCTTCTCACTCATAATCATTTTTAAAATATATTAAAAAATTAATATGGGTGAACAATGTAAGATGCAGATATTAATGGTTTGTGGGAGTAGTTTGGTTGTCGACTAAGACTACATATCATGTTAGTATATTTGGTTTTGTTGCTTGTAATTCAAATATTCTCCTATTTATTGAAATTCTCTTATTTATTGAAATTTCATGTGATTGAACAGTAGTATAGTATTTGTGTATGTGGTGTTCCATTATTGGTGAGTTTTTTTTTGCATGTCAGCAATTATTTGTTGGTTATATGCTATTTGTTTTGGTTTAATTTTATTGTTTTTGTTGGTTGGTTTGGATTGGTGTTTTGTTGTGGTGGGTGTGGCCCGAGTTCGAGTCTTTCTATATAGTTTTTGTGATTTGTTGTCTATTTCAATCACAAATTTCTATTCAATATCAATAGTGTTATGATAAGGCCGATGAATGAAAAAAATACAAAACCATAGCCATGTATAATCCAATCAAATTAATTATAAAACCTATAGTTTCCTTCGCTACAAGGTTATGTTGACACCTACTCCGGAACCATAGCAACACAATCCGTATAGAATTCGTTTCAATATGCAATTCCTTATCAATTAAGGTTAAACCACGGGGAATAAGAGCGCACGACGACGCAAGTTTGAGCAACGGATTAGTACCTACATAATTTCCGTATAGCTTGCTACTAAAAGAGGTTTTGGGAAGAGTGCGGTGACAAAAGATTGGTTTTAGTATATGTATATTTCAAACATGGTGACTCGATTGATGTTGATGAATATGAACGATGATTATATCATATTTGTGAGATTTTTAGCCATACGAAGAACCCTCACATTTGGTAATTTCAGATTTCTTAATGATCTTATTGTTAACTTATTTGAGGATTTAGATTATGAAAATTCTTTAGTTCTCTAAATATAAAAGCAGGCAACCGCGGTGGATGTTAGGTTTTCACTTGCAATCACCATTGAAACCATTGTTTTGTTTTTGGACTCTAAGCTAAAAATGCATATTTTTTTAAGTTGGTTTTGATATGTGTTTATTTCAGTGATTCTTTGACATAATACGACCATTGTGTTGTTTTTGGACTCTAAGCTAAAAATGCATATTTTTTAAAGTTGGTTTTGATATGTGTTTATTTCAGTGATTCTTTGACATAATACGATTTTGGTGTATGTGATGACGGCATCTGAACCTCTATACTTGGTTTATTTTGATTAACGCTTGATTCTATTGGGTGGCACTCCTCGCGCAACGATAGGTGAAATCAACCTAGTTGGATTCATTATGGATAATCAAGTATTGAGTTATCAAGTAGTAAAGTCTAACTTGTTTAATAAACGACTTACGTTTGAGTTTACATGTTTAATTAAATAAGTCGATGTATGACACGTTATTCACTTATTACAACCCAGTGACCCACCAACACCATTAACATGTTTTCAGCTTAATTACTGCTGAGCAACTTGTTATAAAACATGTTCGATTTCCAACTTAAAGATAAAAATTTTGATATTTAATTTATTTTCTTAACTATTGACCACTAAAATTTAAACACAAAGCACAAAATGATGCTACATCTCAATAAAATATAAACATAGAGCCTATACAATCTTGTTTCCAATATACAAATAGCCTGAGGGATCACACGATGAGTCATACAATAACAACAAATAAGACAACCATTAGCAACTAACTAGATTAAACCAGCAACAGATTGTTGAATTCAGTATCCTCATTGAACTATAACAACAAGATCCTAGAGCCACAAATGACTAGACAATACAACTTAACTAAACTTGTAGAACTAACTTCAAAACACAAAACTTATGAAACCATCATCAATCCTTCTTTTCAACTGCAGCCTTCTTCTTTGAGGTTGCCTGTGAATACAAGAAAGTACCCAAAATAGCAATAGCCGAACCAAGCGCGTTCAAAGGCCTAACAGGGTTCCTAAACACAATCACAGTAGACACGATCACAACAACCCGTTTCATTGTATTCCCAACTGAGAACGTCAACGGGCTAATATCATCCAACGCTTGATACGATGATTGATTATAAAGATGATAAAACACGCCCGATATAATCACCCACAGGTAAAAAGTTGAAGGTGTCCCAATACTTGCAATGGCTTTATGATACCCAGAAACCCATTGAGACCCTTCAACGAAAATCGCAACAGGAAACAGATAGAAAAATGAAAGGATTGTAATCCACCCATACAAATTCAATCCATTCACTTGTTTAAAGTTCTGTAAACTCTTTTTCGAGTAAATGTTTCTTAACACGAATCCGACGTTACTAATCATAGCACCCCATAACCCACCAAGATTAAAGGAAACTTCAGTAACAGCAGCTAAAGAACAACCCATAACAATTGGTAAAATTGACAACCAAACAGATAAAGGGTAAGTATCACCTAAAGCAGATGAAAACACAACAGAGAAAACAGGCTCTGCTGATTTGATCACATGAGTGAAAGAAACAGCAACTTTGGAGAATGAAACACAAGCAGAAATGTGACCAATTGTGTGAAACAAAGCAGGCCCTAACAAAGCAATTATAAAAGATTTATCAATCTTGGGGCAAGGTTGAAGCTTTGTAACCCAAAGAACCAACATCCATACAGAACCAACAAACAGTTGAAAAGAAGCAAGAAGCCATGGATATGGGAAGATGTTCAAAGCTTTCTTGTTGTAAATATTGAACACAATGTTCTGAAAGTACCAAAATCCAAACACAACTGCTAGTTGCAGTGTCTTGTTAGGGTTTTTTTCAATTTCAGCATCTGGGGTTGAATCTTGAGGAGTTTCAGATGCTGATTTGATGATATGTGAAGTGGGTTTTGCTCCAAATTGATTAAACCCAATTGGGGTTTTGAGAAAGTTTGTATTTTTAAAGATTTGAGTTGGGTGAGTGTTGATTTTGTTAAAGGTTGAAACTTTAAGGTTGGATTGACGAGAAATGGGGTTGTTAATTGGGTATTTATGGTGGGATTTTGAGAAATTGATGGATGATGAAGGAAGAAGGTTCAACAACATCATTATGGAACTGAAGATTGATTCAAGATTAGAAGATGATTAAAAGATTGATGAAAAAAGATTTGTGAAGAAAAGGGTTTAAATGAGAAAGATGAACGTTGGTGTGAAGGAAAAGAATTAATTAAGTAAATGAAAATTGGGCACATGTTTATCGCTATTCGGGAAAAAAATGGCGATCGGTGATGCTGATGTTGAGACTCTCGAGGTGAGATTTGTATGTTTGTTCGGGCATTTTGGGTTTGAAATTTGAATTAGAAAAAAAAAACCGCTTTAGAAACCGAAAACACGTCAGATCCGACCCGATGGTTTCAATATCAATAAGGCCTTGTCTATTCACACACCCTAAAATTATATCCACACACCTGTTTTAAAATCAGGCGTCACGGATAGGCCTTGATGCGGCGCCTGAGTCACTTTTCTGTCAACGTCAACCGAGAAATGTCGTAAACGAGGTGGAATTCGGTCAAACCTGGACATATGCGCCGCATATATGACCTAGGCGCCGATGATGTTGTTGGCCGCATATATGACCCAGGCGCCACACCGAGGGCCATGCGCGGCGCATAAGGGTGTTGAAGCGTGATTGACTACGTTCGAGGATGTGTCTGGGATAAGAAGTAACCCAGGCGCGACGCCGAGGTTTATGTGCGGCGCCTGAGGGTGTGAGAAATAAAAGCATGGGGTGTGTAAATAAGATATGAGGTGTGTGAATAGGATGACCCTATCAATAATTCAATATTATCATTTGTATGATAATATTGCCATAACGCGACTATTATATCAATATCAATATTATCAAACTTAGTTTGTTTGTTTTTAATTTGAGTTAATGGCCAAAATGGTCCCTGAGGTTTACTAGATTTTGCAGCTTTGGACACTTTTAAGAATTTTTGCATAAATAGTCCCTACAGGCCAAAACCTGTTGCTAAATTGATCCGCGACACTAACGGTGTTAAAAAAATTCTGTTAGTTAACAATGAAATGATTAAAATGCCCTCAGGGACCATTTTGACAATTAACTCTTTAAAAAATAAAACCTACAACCACCACCTCATTCTCTACCCTTACCACCACCACCACCACTTACTCCCTCTTCCTACTTGTTCCACCGGCTGCAACCCATCCCACCGGCGATCACCTTCAAATTTCCGATATTGTAGACCGGAAACAGTCAATTCCCCTACATAATCAATCAAAAAAATGGAGCATTGTGCTGCCATTATCGTGGAGCGCTGCCACTTCCGTCACCGGCGGTGGTGCTTCTATTGCCGATGTGCTGCTCGACTCCGAACAACCACATCACAACTGCTCCGATGTCTCGAGATCTAAGGTTTGTATATCGCACCGATGTGCTGCTCAACTCCGAACAACCACATCACAACTGCTCCGATGTGCTGCTCGACTCCGAACAACCAAATTTGGTTAAGAATGATTTGGGTTTTATGTGAGTAAATGTAAATGGAAGATTAAAAACGGCTTTGGAGAAGTGGGATTTAATAAGTGAAGGTGGAGCAACAACATCAACAGTGGAAGTGAAGATTTAACATGGCGAACTATGTGATCGATCTGATCGAATTTTTGGAAATTTGCATACATATAGAGAGCTTGAAATGAAGAATTAGTAAGTTATATTATATGTTTGTTTGTTGTGGTTTTCGATATCGTCGGTGGCTTTGTTAGTGGTGGTGGTGGAGGATTTGGTGGTGGTAAGGGTAGAGAATGAGGTGGTGGTTGTAGGTTTTATTTTTTAAAGAGTTAATTGTCAAAATGATCCCTGAGGGCATTTTAGTCATTTCATTGTTAACTAACAGAATTTTTTTAACACCGTTAGTGTCGTGGACCAATTTAGCAACAGGTTTTGGCCTGTAGGGACTATTTATGCAAAAATTCTTAAAAGTGTCCAAAGCTGCAAAATCTAGTAAACCTCAGGGACCATTTTGGCCATTAACTCTTTTAATTTTCAGTTCCACCCCTCAAAGTATGTATAGTTTCCTTTAATAGTTTGCGTTCCACCCCTAATCCTTTAGACTATCCCCATTGGTGATTTTTTGTTGGGTTGGGGCACTATTTAAAAATTAAAAAAAAGAAAAAAGACTTAAATATGCACGATCCAGTCACGCCTACAATCTAAGTTGGATGTAAGATTGGGTGACACTTGTCACCTTGTCATTGTATATTTTTTCTATTTCATTTTCTTTTATATCTCACTCTAATTAATTTTAACAATAATCTTGATTTTTCTTAATAACTTCTAATAGTTAACTTTTTAAAAAAATCTAATAGCACCGTCTTGATCAGTTTTTTGTTACGAACGTGCCGGTATAAATTTTATTAAAAACGGAGTTCGTTTAAAAAAATGTATTTTTAATATAATATAAATATTATTATCTAAAAATCCAATATTATTTGTTTAAAATGTGAATTCTATCTAACACTTGGCGTTTTTTCATTGTAATTTGATTTAGTTAGTTTATTTAAGTCTTTTGGATGAATGTAAATGTTTTTATTTTATTTTTAATATTTTAAATTAAGTTGTTTATTATTTTAAAATAAAAAAATTATATATTTTTTAGTTATAATAAATTTTAATAAAAAACCAAAATCATAAATTATATTTTTATTTAATGAAGATAGTGAAGATTGGGTTGTTAATGAGAGTGAAAAATTGGGTATGATTGGATTGTATAGGTGGAAGAGAAAGAAATTAATTTTTTATTAAAAAGTTGGGTTGGGTTGGGTTGTGAATGGGGATAGTCTTAAATACTTTTTGTTGCCAACGTTTCAATATAACTTTTTGAAAACAGAGTTTTTCTCAAAATCGAGTATACTTGGTATCAGAGATTATAGTTATCGTTGTGGTAATGTGGTGCTGTTACAAACCGAACCTTTGTGCTGTTACTAACCAAAAAAAGTCTAAAAATAACAAGCTGCATGAGAACAAGATAACACATAACCAAAAGACATGAACTTTCAAGATTCACAAACAAGCAAAAACCCAAAAAAAGATGAACCCTAATTAATCTATGGAGATTGGATTGTTCACATCGCACCCTTCCGCCTTTTCGCTCAATTCAGTTGGGAACTCGTCTTTAAAAATCTGAAGTTTGAAGTTGATACTAGTACTCTTGGGACCGGCCTCCGTCAACTCAAACACACACACGTCTCCAACTTCAAGATTGTTGGCAGTCGCGAAGTTTGCCCATGTTTGGTTTTCCAACCTACAGTTACTGACTCCTTGATTACCAAGGTAGAGTAGGTTCCACACCATTCCTCGGTACACGATCTTAGCAGGGATTCTAGCAACAGGAAGGTTTTCAGATAGATGGCGCGGGATGGTCTTTGGTTGCATTGGATAAATAAAAGGTATTAATATCAGTTTCCAAAATTAAGGAGTTGAAATGTAAATTATAAGTATGAGACTACCAGTCGGTACGTCTTTCCGAGGTGTGAATGCTTAAGAACCACGTAGAAATACGGTTTCCCTGATAGTGGCCAGAAGTCGGGATCAGTTTCCATGGCTAGGTTCTTCATTCGCTGGTCCACAGTGCTTGGTGACGGATTCATCTAATAATCGTGGCTTCAAAAATCAGAATATGATAAAAAGAGAATCATGAATGCAGTCATTTTTCTTACAGAGTGTTATAATATGTTAAATTCCCCCAATTATAATCATTGTTGCACCATGATCAGATTGTTTTTCCTACATAGTCTTACATCATTTAGGAGTACAAGGTTGTGTCTAAAACAGAAACTTTCTTTCTGTATTTCCAAAAGACTGATAATGGTAAGATAAAATACAAACCAAACTTTATTAAAAACTTCGATTTTAATGCTTCTCGAAACCAATATTTTACTTTCTATGTTTAAGATATTTAGTTTGTGAAAAAACATTCAAAAGACTTGCGGCTCATGACTCGCTAAAAAGCCATCGGTGTGTAAACAAGCCAAGCTGTGACTAACTTTTTTAATAAAAAAATTAAGTACAAATATAGAGCAAATAATCAGAGTATATAATATATCAATCTTGTATCATTGTTTTGTATCATTGTTTTAATGATAGTAAACAAATATAAAAACATTATTTCTTGTTAATATACATATAAATATTTGTGAAATATATAAATAAAACTTGTTTAAAAAAACTGAAAAATTGGTGCTAACTCGGCTTGGTTCGTTTACCCCCTAATAGCACATAAGCTGACTCGGCTCGAGTTCGTTTACACTTTACACCTATACCTATGTTTTTTTGTCCAAACAGTGAAATAAAGAGGTTAGCACCCGACATGCATCCAGACCCGACCCGGAAATAACTTGGAACCCATATCCATTAATTAACGCTTCATTCTCACGCTTAACTTCACCATAGACAACTGATAAACCCTAGAGGCAGCCAGGTGGTGACGATTTTCAGATCAGTTCAAAACAAACAAACAAGCTAAGTAACCGAAATTGATGGATAGATTTAAACACTAAACTAACAAATGCATAATACAGTGTGAAGAGATAAGTAAGATCGGTACCTTCAATGGCACACGATCACCTTCAATTCCCTGATGAAGCTCAATTTTTGGTGTTTGGGGAGATAATTGATTGCTCTTCTGTTTACATACACACTGGTATCCATGTTTAAATCTTCATTATTATTGATTTGGGGAATTGAAGTTGCAGCTCTTATTGCAAATTTTGCTATATTCGTTTTCTCATTGCGGAAATTTTGTAAGTGTCGTATACCGGTACCACTGGCAGACCAATTTTTATTTTGTTCGGATGAGACTACATATAGTGGTTAATGTTATTTAGGTGCATTTTCAGTCATGTTGACGATGACTTGGCAAGATGTATTATAAAAAAAATGACGTAATAAGATAATGCCCCTCAAGTATTAGCAAGATAGAAGCATAAGAAAGTGTTGAGAGAAGTGAGGAAGAGAGAGAGGCGGATACGTTATCAGGAAACGTCCAAGCCCATTTTTTACCCATAACGACCCTACGTAGTGGTGTGCGGGGCGTTATGTGGTGTTTTCACATGGGCATAACGCCTACTATATAGAGTCATATCAGCTAAAGAAATGTGTTAAATATTTAAAAATATTAAATACTTATCAGCTAAACAACCGTTATGGATCCTTGCAAATCCGAAACTAATCGAGAGATCCAAACGAGTCACTCGAAAACGATGGTGGTGTCGAGAACATGGCGCCACGGCTGATATTGCAACGTAAGGCTGATCTTAATGGTGATGATATTGAGACCAATCGTCAATGCAGCAGAATGGTGATGGCTTTTTAAGAAAATCAATAGTTCGTAGGGGATATAAATCACTAATTGAAGGGATTGACATCTCAGCTTTCTCGTGAGTTTGTTACACGTAAACGATAGTGCCTACCAGAATGATTATATTAGATCAATTACTTGGGGAATAGGGCTAAAACTCAGTACCCAATGGGTTCCACTAATGGTTGGCGTGGAAGAAGAAAAAAAATGTTTGACACTTTGACTATCATGAGGTTTTAGTATATAATTCCTTTTATTTCATTTATTTGGTTCAATATTAAATCAATATACTTACTTATAATGTCTTTATTTACTTAAAGTATTAAAATTATATAAAATGTATTTCAGTTATTATAAAAATAGTCCATTTTTGCACCTTAGCCAAGCTACCCAACCTGACCCGCTTAGGTTGCGACGCCTAAATTCCTAACCAACCCAACCATGAAGGTTTGCAAGAAGTGGCTTGACCACATTTAGAGCAAGACTATAGAAAGCATATGAAAAAAGAAGGTTATCAACTACAGTCATAAATGATGTGAAACAAATGATAAGTTACATGTCCATACTAACCTACTCCTCAAAAAAATCATTTTTCTCTTTCTGTTCTTGATTTCTCTATGTGAAGAAAACATAGATAGCGTCAGCAAACAACAATCATAGGAAAATGTTGACGAAGCTTCATAATAGCTGCAAAGAACGCCCAATTTGTATAAATATTAACAAAAACAATGGAGCAATATAACAAAGCACACCACTTGAAACCCAATTATCATGAATTCTTAATCCAAGTATGACTTTACAAGGTCAAATGGAATAGCTTGAAATCACCACAACTTAGTCAGAATTGTCTAGATTACAGATTATTGCTCTAAAGTATACATGCTACGGTAATAGAACACTACAAGACTAAGAAAAAGTAAAAGAAAACTGATGACAGTTTAGATTTCAAAAGCAGAATGTAAAATGTTCAAAATAAAATCAATAATCAGTTTGTGAGGTAGGTTAGAGGAGGCAAAACGGTCCACTTATATGGAAATGGGTCAATACAAGTGGTGTTACTGCAAATGCATAGTGATTAAAAACAAAAAAAACTAAAAAAATTTACTGGTGTAACAGGGGTTAAGCGGATCAAAAGTTAATGACGATGGTCACACGTATTTTTATGCTTGCAGGTTACAGCGCCCTAACTCTGTTGTATCTAAAAGATTTTTATTTTAAGTGTGGGAATGAGATGGAATTTAGTGCAAGTTATAATTGTTATTTATGCTTATTTATATCTGTTGTTCTTGTGGGAGCAGGGGTGAATATTCATGTTATCTAAATTGGGTATCTATATCTTTGTTCTTGGAGACTAACCCATCTCGAATCGGGTCTGTATCTTATAATATTTCAGATTCCAGTAATTAAATATATCAATTTCCTTTGTTTGATTTCTGGGTTCTATCAAAGTTCAACCAAACCCATTATACGGTCCATTTTAACTATAAAAATTGCTCGTTTTGCCTGTTATGAACCTCCTTTCTTCACCTCTAAAAGTAGGTGTATATCTAAAAGCTTTAATGTAGATTTAGTCTGTTTTTGGATAGAAGTTGCATACCGAGAATTAAATTATAATGAATATATAGGCTCCATGTCTTGCTACTTGTCTCAATGTGCTCGTTTAGCCTTGCGGCGTGTATGGCTTGGCTTGCTAGTTTTAGCGGGCTTCTTAGGAGTCCCACTGCATTTCAATAATAGATTCAGAAGTTGTTAGGTTTTTTATATATCTAAAACATAAGAGGTGTAAAACAGTCATAAGAAGCAGGATATGATTGTTACTCCAATATAGAATATTCAATATATAGTGAACAAATAAAACATGCAGTCTGAGAGAACTTACAAAAAGAGTGCTGAGAAAGCTCTGAATAAGATCATGATAGGTAGTGCCAACAACGCAGATGCCTGAAAGATAAACATAATAATTCATGCTTGTAGATATAGTAAAACGTGACTGATTTTGGTAACTTTAACTCATTAATATGGAAACATGAAACACAGTTATTTTGGGTTATAATTTATGGACAATGGGTCAAAGGAATTGCGTACTTAGAAGTTATCATTATTAGCGAATCCGTTTTGACACATCACCCAACCCACCTGTTTTTCTGTTGGTAAATATAATATTCCTTTATGTTCTTAACTTCCCATGCGTGTATCAATATATGTAGAGCGAGGGAGAGAGAGAGAGAGTGTGTGTGACATACAGAAAACCATACAAACTCCTTGGTTGCAAGAAATCTTGTAATTCCATGTTTTTTTAGTGATTCTTCAACGGTACCTCGCACCTTCACATATATCATAATTTAATTGTACTGGTTTATATCAAAACAGACTAAAATGAGCAACATGTGGACCCCACAATCTAGTCACCACAATCAATAGTACACCTATTGTCGTTCTTCACAGTAATAAAATTGTAACTTTCTAAATAATATTGATGAAAAAATAGGTTCTAAAAGAGAATAACAAAATTCAGCACATATAGCATATTAAGATCAGCTTATAGAAGCATGCATTCTATTTAAATGTCCCGGTATAATTATGAGTTTATGACAGAGCCTAAAATACTAGAACACGAGAAAACCACTAATTATCGGACACTGAATAATCAAAATTAAATAACTAGCTGTAATAGAATTGACATATTTTTTATATAAATTTTTCCCAATAGTATTATTAACAACGAGAAAAGTAGGTGAAAAGTCCTTAAAATATGGTAAAACAAGGGAGTAAATAGATAACAATATTAGTTTTTCCTTAAATAATAGGCTTTTGCATCTGGTATTAAAGTTTTACCCAAATCTAATTATTTGACTCCCAAATGATCAGATAGTGAGTATCAGAATCACTTTATCCAAAGTCCAAACACTAAAACCGGTTACTGCAACTTGAACTTTGGGTTATAATATAAATAGCTTCATAATGTCTAATGCACATCCAACAGCCCATCAATCACATGTGACATATGAATAAAGCAAAGAACATTAATAGAAACAGTACCTGATGATGGTATTTACTTGCAGATTCAAGAAACTTGGCATACACTTGAACTACCTCATTCGTGTAAGGCTTCATAGTTTCCCGTGCTTTATCAAGGTGAGGTTTAGTTGCGACAGCAACCTGATCAACATATGGCTTGCAAAACTTCTTTGCAACCTTGTCCCACACAACTTTACATGTTATGATTTACAACACTGACACACCTTTAATATAAGAAAAAGGCCGAGTGAATCGTACCTGAAAGTGAGGGTCTACAGCTTCTTTTATTTTAGTCACATGGGAAGTTAGAACCTCCTTTGATTGAACATATACCTCTTTGGTCTTTTTGGTCAGCAGCTGCACATGTGGCTCAACAGTGGTTATCACAATCACCCACTTCTGCATAATTTAAGGTTACAGCAAAGTGAGCAAAGTACCAGTGATTATAAATACTTGAAGTGCAGGGGCAAGTAGGTTATGATCAAACCAATAACTTTTGTACGGGTTGAAATGGAGCACATTAGGTTGACACCAAACACTTTTGGTTCAAACGCTTATTAAACCTTTTCTACCATGTTATTAAATGGAATAATCTAGCTTTTTAAGAAAACTATTAGGAGATTCTATTGTATGTACTAAGCATAACAATAACCCAAACCAACCTATTCATAAGTAAATTGGTCAAAATTACAACCTCTGGTATATACCAAACAGGAAAGTGAGCAAAAATTAAATTTCATCAAGTAGTTATTAGTTAAGTAGTATTTAGTAGGAAAACACAAACAGAACTAGAGTTAATGTGGCATTTGAAGAGCATAATTCAATATAATGATTGCGAAGGAGCATAAACATTGACTAAATACTTACATCATGCATCTCGACGTAAACACATAATGTGAAAACATAACATACACCAAAAAATTAAGAAATGTTCTTACGCTTTTGACTATGTCTAAATGAGGTGCAGCCCACATTTCAGCTTGTGCCTTCTTCTCCAAAGCCTGTCATAAACAAATAACAATATTATTTGAAGTAAATTATACGTAGAAAATAGAAATAATAGAAAAAAATACAAAAGGGGATATACGAATATTACCTTCTTTGTGAATGTATCAAAAGCAGGTTTTCCATGCTCCTTCCAACGAGCCTCCACATAGGACTGAAAATTAGTGATGTAGTCAAACCTCACAACTATAGTCCTTTATGTACATGAGCCTAATTCAAAAGAGAGTTACCTGACTAGAAGACAAACGAGCTGCAAGCCAAAGTGGTAGCCATGCAGAATAAACCTGAACATAAACAGAAGACTAGATAAATGCCAAAAGTTGTTCTTCAATTAAGCATGTTTAGCATCTATATGATATACTAGGCTAAAATATTATTAAAAATTCTCAATCTAAAATTAAGTCAAGTTCTTAATTTGATCTTCAGTAAGTGATAAAACTGTAAAATGAGAAATATATATTTTATAGAACATAACACAATAATGAAAAGATTGATAAAACTTAAAATAAAATAATGAACGTATTATTTTTAAATGTAAAATTTAAATAAGTAAATAGTTACAACTTAATTTATGCATATTATTTAACAGTGAGAGAGAAGTGGGAAAAATGGTAGGCTCACATAAGTGTGACACGTGGCGCAACCATTTACTTATTTATTAGGTAAAGAAGATTGAGTAGCAAAATAAATAGAAAAGAGAGATAAATTTATCAAAACAACTCAAAAGGGGAGATGCACCTCATTTGCAGTTAATATTAAAAAGAAGCAATTCCGAGATGGAAAGATACATCAAATGGTCATGCCAATCAATTATAAGATTTTAACTCCATTCATGATCACTACTTACCAATTTCACTTTATGGGTCCATTTATATGGGGGACCAGTTATACAGGGCTACAGATGGAGATGAGGTTGTAGGCTTGTAGCTCTGGTTTACTCTATGCGAGGGGAAATAGAAAAAAGTCCCACAAAATGGAAAAAGGAAGAAAAAAAATCATAAAAACATATAACAGCTAAAAGCTAATAAAAAGATTGAAAACCAGGTTTCTAAGGCCTAAAAGAATACATTTTCTTTATAAACAATACGTATCACATATAAGATCACCTGACACAATTAACAGCACAAAGAAATTGCAAACTTTCATATTTTACCTTTGTTAATTCTTCAATTTTCTGTGTGGCTTCATTCTTAGTCTTCATAAGTTCCTCCTACACATGATAATAGATGTTAATACATCACATTGTCTTATATAAAGGAGTATTCCATGCATCATGTTGTGACCACACCTCAGCAAATTTAAGTGCACGCTCGGTTCTCTGAAGTTTTGTCTTTTGTTCTTCAATGGTGTCTTCAAGCTAAAACAAAAAAAATCAAAATGCAAATTATTCGATTAGTGTGGGCTTGTACCATATACGGAGGGAAATGTAAATTAGTTCCTAATTATCTAGACACTAAAGAACAAAGTTGATACATAAATCATAAATGGTACCACTAATGCCATATATCTTACATTAGATTGATCTAACCGTCAACAGCCTACCACAATGCTGCTATGCATTCATATCTCGATCATTTTCTATTTTGGATTTATAGATAGTGGCAAGTTTTTTCATCAGTTTGACCAAAATATATTACGCATGACAAAATATAAAATCAGCCTTACATCATGAAGCTTTGGATTCAATTCAAGCATGTTCTCCTCTAATTCTTTTGTTCGAGCTTCCAATGCCTCCCTTAAACTGGCATTTTGCTCCAATTCCAACTGTAGTTCCTCCACCTGAAAAATGAACAAAATCTCATAAACCACAACAAAATGCATATCTTGAAATACTTCAACTTTACCAATTTCATTACATATATACCTGCTTCTCTAACTCCTCAGCCCGTGTATGAACCTGTAGAACCTCCTCATCCGTTTCAAATGGCCCATTAACCTATCAAATACAAATCAAATCAAATCAAATCACCACACCAAAAAAAATACATCCATACACACAACAAACTGAATCATATATTCATACATTGATAATCCTACCTTAAAAGAAGCTACCTCATTTTGCAAATACATCATATATTCTGATTTCTCCTTAATCATTCTCTCTTTCTCTGCAATTGTCTTCTCTTTCCAAGCAATGATCTCATCTTTGGTTCTTAATTCTCCATTCTTCTTATAAACAAGTGATTCTTCAAACACAACATCAAATTCAACGTAAATTTCTACCAATGCAGGTAACTATATAATACGAAAAAGACCTAAATTATGTAAATTAAAAGCAATTAGGTGAAATACAAACCAAGTGATTGGATCTTTGACGTGAGCTTATCCAATTCGATCCTGTATCCGCCAGATTCATCGGATCCGAATGCTGTTCCATCACCGGCGTCATCGGCTCTAATCTGAGTGGAAATTAGGGCAAAAAGGGAGAAAAGTAGGAGGATATGGAGCTTTGAGAGCGCCATGGAAACGAATCAGAAACAAAAAAACGTAGGGAGACGATATGTTAGTTTTGTTGTGGAAATTGTGATGATGTATGTGGATTGTCGGAATTGAAATGAAATGGATCGAGTGATGTGAATTGTTGAGTGATGAATGTGAAGGTGAATGTGTGTGTAAATTAGGGTGAGTGTTGAAAAGGTTTGTTGTTGTTGTTGGGTGTGAAATTGATTTCTTTTTGGCTTCGAACCTCCATGGATGAACGAACTTTGGTCCCGCGAAATTGAGATAGGAACTGCATGCAGAGTCGGTTGGATATTCGAACCTAATTTGGTTTCAATCTCATGTCTTTTTTTTTATAGCTAAAACGTATATTTATATTCAATTTGACGCTTGAGGAAGATGTTAACTCGTTCCAGGTGAAATTGACTAACTCGTAAAACTCAATAATTTATATACGCCTAAAGTGCTTAATGACAACCTCTATATTTATATTTTAACACTAGTAATATTTGCACTCATAGAAGTAGAAGCCGAACAAATTAATGAATAAAATGTTAATATTAAAAGAAACAAATAGTTTAACTTCTTTTATGTTCTTTGATGTTAAGTAATTAAATATGGTGTTGGACTGTTATCACATAGAATTGCCTATGTGTATACCCTAAAATTGTGACATGTGACAAACATACGTTACTATATTAGTCACGTTTTCTTTTTATTTTACAAACGAGTAAAAATTGAAAAGAAGGTCTGGTTATCCCGGCCTTCAAACAAATCCTAATAAAAGCCCATAGAGAAGTTACGAATAGTCCTCGTATAAATTCATTGAACAAAAGAATTTCATTAGTTGAAATGGTAATTGGCTGACAAAACAAAAACTTTACTTTTATAGTTCTTCAAATCCAATTCGCCTTTTGGGTTCTTTAATACAAATACTCGGTCTAACAAATTTCATTTTGTTCAATTATCAAACGGCTAAAGCTCCATCTGTCATCTATGCACGATTTGACTTCCTCTATCAATCAACTGATTTAATGTATCACGTGACTTCTAATTCTAAGGTTTAATATGTTTTAAATGAGGGGCGTTATAGTGTTATTGCGGTGTTTTAACGTTCAAACCAAGATTAAATTTTGGAAGTGAACGTCAGAACGTGTAGATATTTTATTATTATTGGCTTGTTTTCAATAAAAAGGTACACCCCTTCCAAAGGTTTTAGAAAAATACAATTTAAATCTTACTTATTTTAGAAAAAAATATCTACACATGTTTCCATAATTGTATTTTTCTAAAACCTTATGGAGTAGTGTAACAAGTAAAAATTAGTTATACGCGCATTACAAGTAAAAAAACGTGTAGATGTCCTAATGTTCATAATCAAGCCATTACAACTTCACGCGCCTCCTTTTACGTACTTAATCACGTTAGTGTCACTATCGTAATGCGATGCACCGTTCACTAGTTAAACCTATGAAGTATAAATTAAGAAAAAAATATAAAAATTAAACGAAACATAGCATTATGTTATATTAAAAGAAATAACGATGCATAGCTAGTAAGTAAAAGTAACCCAAATGAATATTTACATTTTGTGATGTTTGTCCTACTAATTTCATCGCCAATCGAAGATCAAAAGGTCACACGTTAGATTAAATGTGCCGGACACTCCCGGTTTCTTCTATTTCTTTATAAACTTCCGCCCATCGTTGGTATTATTACATTTACAAAGAGACATATAACACATTGATAAGAAACTAAAAAGATGATGTGAGACCAATGTGAATACACACGTTGAATGAGACCAACTTAAATAAGTCTAGCTTAGCCGAGCCTTACCACATGTTAAAAGTCTACCGGTTTATACGAGATAACGTAAATAAGTCAAGGAGATGAATACGTGCCACCTGTTGTGTAAATAACGAATTTACACAAAGATAGTACAACCTGTTGGTAGTTAAGGCTTGTCTTTGCTTACATTCCACATGTGGAACACATGCATCCACACTAATCTTTATGTTATTCTAGCAACGAAATCAGCGACGAAGATTTTATATTTCTCTCGTTACTGTCCCAACGAATCATATCTGTCGTCACTAATCATTCCTTAACGAGTACGGACACCGCACCACCACGCTCCGTCGTACACGTGTCCTCCCCACAATTCGCATCTACGTCCTCTAGAACATTTCACCGGAGCCATTTCAACTGCCGTACGATCTACAGTCGACGTTACACTGCAACCTCACGACGTGATTACGATACGACATCGTTCTAGGTATTTGTTCATTCGCACCGTTTTTCTGTATGTTATCTGATCATATCTTACTTATTTCGATTCAGTACGTGTTGATTGAGTGATCGATATGTTGATTTACATCTTCAATTTCGTAATTCGACTGTGAATGAATCAACACGTGTTTTGAATTTTGATTGAGTAAATTGAATTTTATGATTATAAAACCTCTGTTGTCATGTTATAGGGTTTTAACTTTTAAGCACATGTTGATATGGTTATATGAAAGGTTATTGATATGTTTGTTTTGGTTATGTTATATGAAATATATGAAGATATGAGAATTCGAGAAGTCGTGGGTGCGTTTGTTCGGAGATTAATCCGTGTTCCATACTATCTGATCACAACAATTATTATTTTGTTCAATGAACTTGCTAAGCTTTATTCAATGGGTTGGGGGAACATCTACAAGAGACGAATGAAGGTTTTCACATTGGCATTTCTCATATACCTGGATTATAAGGTATACACATTTGATGGGGATTATATCTTGTTCAGTTTGGATTATAAGGAGTATGTGTTCTGTTTCTTTGACATATGGATTGGTGTTTCGTGTTGTGGGTTGAAGGTGTTGCAGCAGAGAGAGAAATTGACGAAACGATCAAAACGGGATAGTTTATGGGAGAGAGCTCATGAGCGGAATGCTAAACGTGCTCTCAAGTTAATTGTGGAGTTGGAAGGACTATGGGTGAAAATGGGACAGTATTTGTCTACTCGTGCGGATGTGCTTCCTGAAGCCTACATACGTCTTTTGAAGCAGCTGCAAGATTCTCTTCCTCCTCGCAGTCTAGAAGAGGTAGTTTTATTGATATATAGTTATCTATAACATGTTTTGTTGACTTGTAATATTGTACAGGTACGTATACGTTATGCATGTGGTATTGAAAAATTGGTCACAAACTCCAACTTGCGAAATAGATCATGTTTTATTATTCTGCATGAATCAGGTCTGTGAAACTATAGAGGAGCAGTTATGCCAGTCAATGGATAGTCTATTCACAAGTTTTGTCCGTGAACCTTTAGCAACAGCATCGGTAAGAACCTTTTTTTAAGTTTATTGGCAAATGAGAATGCGATGTTTAACATAGTCTTGCAGAATATAGTTATTCTTTTAGTTCAATTAACTATGATAGTTGATAATCATTCAAGTTATATTAGTAATTAGTAACTGTGTATGATTTACACTCGAATCAACTACTGATTACATATGCAGCTACGAGCAACCAAGTCCATTCCACAGGTACAATGGGCTGGGTTCCAAAGCACCTGTAACTTTCGGTAGTCAAAGTTGTCACCTTACCTGAACCAAAATATATTTTTCTTTGATCAACACCATCAGTGAGTCATAACTTTGCATCCTATATGGTAAAATGATAAAAATCCTGAAGCATTTTTATTGCATTAATTTTATATGCAGATAGCTCAAGTTCACCGTGCAACTCTATGTGACGGGCAGGAGGTGGTTGTTAAAGTTCAACATAAAGGCATCAAAACTATAATCTTGGAGGTAGTCCATTACGGAGCCTCATTTATTTTTCTTAGCCAGCGTCTTAAATTTGATTATGCGATATATTACAAGATAAAAATGGCCAAAAGGGCATTATGCGGACAAGGACATACCTTTTGTGAAATGAGATTAAAAATCAGTCTAATTAGGTTAAAAGAAGGGGATAACCAGATGATCTGGTTTACCCTTACACTAAATAAGTTTTGTTGCAGATTATCGAAAACTCATTATTTAAACTAGAAATAAGAAGTAGGATCAGTTCTAAAACACAAATCCAAACACCCCATATTTTAATCATCTAATATCACTTCTTTTACAGGACTTGAAGAATGCAAAGTCAATAGTGGACTGGATAGCTTGGGCCGAACCTCAGTATGACTTCAATCCTATGATAGATGAATGGTGCAGGGAAGCACCCAAAGAATTAGATTTCAACCATGAAGCGGGTATGATATAGATAGGTACTTTGGTCTATTTGTAATTCTTGTGTTTCTGCTGCTAAGTGTCTTTCTTCTTATTGAATTTTTTTATTGTAGAAAACACTAGAAAAGTCTCTAGAAATCTAGGCTGCAAAAGTGAAGGTCTTGACAGAAGACCTGAACATGTGGAAGTATTGATACCAGAAGTGATTCAGGTATCATCCTTCCTCACCTTTTTATAATAGCTTGAGGCTGCAGCAGTATGCATGCTGAATTGCTGGCAACTTAATATTACATCACCAAAATTAGTGAAGTGTATTCATTGAGGCTGTGACATGAGTACATAACCATAAGGGTCTATGGGCTGAGTTCTTGGGCTTTGGGTTTAACCAGGTAAGGACAGGACTTTGGGAAAATATTCAGGCCCAAATGTTATTTGTGGGCTAACTAGGCATAGGACTGGTCTTGGGGCTAGGCCTGCTTCTTAAGTGAAGTTTTTTTAGAACATCGGTTGATGCAACAGTTTTCAAAAACACCTATTGGTGTTAGAGGCGGGGGGCTCCCTCATTACTACAAACACGGCGGAGGCTCACCACAACCCTCCTTACGGGCCAAGTTGATCGGAGTTCAAACTCGTCAACCAACTATCCCATGGAAAAACCGGGCAAGAACCTTTAACCATGCCACGTAAAACCATTAGGCTCGGACACGAAGCCAGGTGGTAGCCCGGGACGAGCGTCATTGCCATGTCTTGTATATGCTCAAAGGAAGGTTTGAACCCTGGACCTTTTGGTCACAGTGTTCTCCCCCTTACCATCGCCACAACTTTTCAATACTTCTCAAGTGTAGATTACTGAGAAAATTTAACATGATATGACTATACGAGGTAATGAGTGCATCCAGACAAGTTAACTGGAATAATTTTATATTGATCTTAAAACAACAAAAAACCTTTCGTTTGATAGGTATAGTCTTCTTTATGTGTTGTACTATCTATAAGTGTAATTAATGGTTTCTGCTATTGTTTACGTGATCTTATATATGTGTAGTAATTTAGTGTTGATTTAGAGTCAAAAGCCTGTTACAGTTCTTGAATAGAGCCTATATTCACCTTTATCAAACTCCGCCTGTTACAATTCTTGAGTCTTCATATATTAAGAGTTTTTACATGGCAAACTCTAGAAAAAAATTAGCAAAAGCTAGAAATGTAATGATCTACTCTCCTAGTTAAAAAGCCTGTTATGAATAACAAAACACATATATGGTTTGCATGAATTGTGATCACTCCCCATAGTGTGATATAGCAGACCCCGTAGTGTGATATAAAAGGTAAGAGTGTAACACAACCATGACTTGATTTGAATCTATGACCACTTCTTGATTGAAAAAGTTACGTGATAACCGTGTGTATTATTTCGTGCTAAAAATGACACGGCGTACTAACATTTTATTATTCATTGGCAGTCTACTGAGAAAGTCCTTATCCTAGAGTATATGGACGGGATACGTTTAAATGATTCTCGCGCCCTGGAGGAACTTGGTGTCAACAAACAAAAACTTGTTGAAGAAATAACCTGTGCATATGCACACCAGATTTATGTTGATGGGTTTTTTAATGGTGATCCTCATCCAGGTACTCTCTCTTTTCCCTCACCGTTCTCAAGTCATTCTTGATCTTCCTTCAAACATATTTGGTTTGACTTCTTGGTGAATCTTCGTTTGACTATTCAGGTAATTTTCTTGTGAGCAGAGAACCTCCGCATCATCCAATTTTACTCGATTTTGGGCTTACAAAGTTGCTTTCAAGCTCTGTGAAACATGCCTTAGCCAAAATGTTCCTGGCTGCTGCAGAGGTTTGCACATTCACATATGAACTAGTTATATATTTTAATACGGCAAATATATAAAATTCTTGCTAAATATGACTCTTAGCGAACTTTTGGCATACCAGTCAGTTTTTTACCCTGGCGAAACTTATTATCTGATTATACTGACTTGAAATCGCCTTGGATAAACAACTTCTGATTTTAATTTTTGAATAATCAGTTTTGATTATGCAAGGGTAAAATAGAAGTATTTATTTACATCTTCTTTTAACCTGATATGGATGACTTCTATTCCTATTTCACAAACTTTATTCACAAAAATGTTCTTTAAATGATCAGAATTTATCAAACAATCAAACACCTAAATTATCAGAAATTTTGCTGTTTCAGGGTGATCATGTGGCTCTTTTGTCTGCATTTGCTGAAATGGGGCTTAAATTGCGCCTTGACATGCCAGAACAGGCTATGGAGGTGACAAATGTGTTCTTCCGGGCTACTACTCCAGCAAATGAAGCTCTTGTAAGTGGCACCAGTTTTCTAGCGGTTTTATCACCATGAAAGCGTCTCTAGTTTGTGCAAAATAAATTGTTCTTTTGGTTTAGGAAAATATGAAATCTTTGGCAGAGCAAAGAGCAAAAAATATGAAAATTATACAGGAAAAGATGCAACTTGACAAGAAACAAGTTAAACGATTTAATCCTGTAAGTTAACTTCCTTTCCTATAGAATCTGTTATGATTCGTGGGAACTGATTAAATGTTATCTTTCAGATTGATGCTTTTCCAGGAGACATTGTAATTTTCTCGAGGGTCCTTAATTTACTGAGAGGTTTCTATTCAGTCCTTGATATTATCTAAATAATTCAGGGGTTAAGTAATCAGTTTACAGTGTTTGGATGAATATATTCTGCTTCCGATTATCTCGTAAATTAGTATCACTTTCATACCGGCTTCAAGAAAACTACTTCTCAAACGGTAAAAATGGGAAAAAAAAAATGTTACCTTTATCCTTTCAACTTGATTTGAGTGACTTTTACTTTCGTTTAACTAGAGGTTTCTCCTTTCACAATAATGTCTTTTTTGATCGATTGGTGTTTGGTCCTTGAATAATCTCTGCAAACACTCAAATATCCAAACATCTCATAATAATTGCAACTTCAAACAAGGCACTATGTTATGTTGTCCGTTTTGTGAAAGTTGATTATGTGGTTTGGATGCTCAAATATCATACAATCTGTTTCAATTCACGCATCCAAAATTTTCAGAACATTGTAAATCATTTCAGGGCTTTCATCCTCTATGAATGTTCGCATAAGTTATCTAAATATCATGAGACCGTTCGCTGAATCTGTTCTGAAAAGGTATGCTTTTGTTTCGTTGTGAGTCGTATACATTCTCTGATCATATCTAATCCTACCCTTCTTTTACCAACTGTTATCTGTTTCAGTGACATGAACCATGGACCGTCCTCAAATCCTAACTGGGTATATGACAGTCCAGTACATTCTGACGTAGAGGCCAAACTGAGGCATTTCTTGGTCGGATTAGGGAATGCTGATAGAATACTTGGAATCCAGGTGCACATCACTATCAATAACAGTCTTATATACGTGGATGAACTATGCTTCTGGTAGCCATATTATCTATCTGCAACACAAGGGTTGATTGTATTCTGTTATTGTGTATCTTAGGTTTGTGCATACAAAGACGGGCAAGTGATAATTGATACTGCAGCTGGAGTACTGGGAAAATACGATCCTCGTCCGGTTCAACCTGATAGCTTATTTCCTGTTTTCTCTGTAACTAAGGGAGTCACAGCTGGAATGGTACATTGGTTGGCCGATAAAGAGTATGTTCTCCTGCTTGCTTGGAAACCGCTTATATTCTTAACTACAATTGTAGTAATATGTAGTTCCATTGTAGGAAACTGAAGCTTGACGAAAACGTTGCAAACATATGGCCAGAGTTTGGTGTAAATGGAAAAGATCAAATAAAAGTTAATCATGTACTTAATCATACAGCTGGTCTACAAAACGCTCTAGCTGGCATTGCTGAAGAAGATCCTATGTTATTGTGTGATTGGGACGAGTGTCTGAAACGCATTACTATGGTTGCACCCGAGACAGAACCTGGTCGGGAACAGTTGTATCATTATCTATCATATGGTTGGCTATGTGGTGGAATCGTTGAGGTACAGTTACATACCCCTTGCATTTTTGTTTCGTTAAGTAAACTGCTTAAAGGTTTTTTTCATTAATTTTAGTAGTGTATATGATGTTGGACATGTAGCATGCATCCGGGAAAAAGTTTCAGGATATTCTGGAGGAAGCTTTTGTTCGCCCACTCAACGTTGAAGGCGAGCTTTATATAGGGATTCCTCCAGGTATGATTCGCCAAAATTTCGAAACTCACTGGATAAGAGAAACATTCAGCCGGTTTATAAGGATATAAATGAAATCATTTCAGGGGTGGAATCTCGACTCGCAACTCTTACACTCGATACAAGTGATCTCAGCAGGCTAGCCCCAAAACTCGACATTAGCAGGAACAACTCGATCTCCACCACCCTACCTTCCACATTCACATTCGAAATGATTGCCGGCCTCATTCCGTTATCTAATACGCTCAATGTCCGCCGCGCAATACTACCTGCCGCCAACGGGCACTTCTCAGCACGTGCAGTGGCACGCTACTATGCCGCCCTTGTGGATGGTGGTGTTATTCCGCCTCGTCATTCCTCTTCTTCCCTCCCACCACTCGGAAGCCACCCTCACCGACCCACGTTCCTTTCCAATAAAACTTCTGTCAACAGGAAAGACGGAAGCAAGAAAGATTCCAACGGTTCCACAAGTTCAAAATCTGATCTTTACATCAGAATACCAGAAATCGATGATATGAGTGATGAATTTGACACTAAAATCTTTACACGCCCAAAAACAAAAATCCATGATGCCTTTTTGGGAAGTGGAGATTATAAGGATCTGATCATCCCAAATGGGAGATTTGGACTAGGATTTAGAAGGGTTGAAGCAATCGATGGGTCTATAATCGGGTTTGGTCACTCGGGAATAGGAGGATCTACAGGTTACTGTGACATAAACAACAGGTTTGCCATTTCTGTGACCTTAAACCAGTTATCTTTCGGGGCTTTGACCGGGGAGATAATAAGGTCCGTCTGCTCGGAACTTCATCTTCCTGTACCACAAGACTATACAGGATCAGGAGAGTTCATTCAGAAACCAGTGATCAACTAAACAATATTCGAGGTAAAAATGATCAAATGTTGAGGGAATTATATATCTGCTGTAGTGTAAACTATAAAGCTCTTTTTTTCGCTAATCCTCTTGCTACTTTTTTCTATTGTTGTTAGCATCAGTGATGAGTTCAATATTCAAAACCACATGTCTTTTTAACTTCTTAGAGGTATCAAAATGAACGGGTCGAGTCATTTATCAGTAGCATCTAATACAAATAAAGTATATATATTCAAACTAAACCGTCTAAATCGTCCATAACAAAACCGGGGGATTACCAGCGTCTCGGTATCATTGGGCTACAAGCACTTTGGTTTGGTGAATAACACTGGTGTCACTTACAAAAGTATTAATATGTTTTTAATCGACTTGTTTAAGTAGACCGAAATCGCATTGATAGAATAAAGAGGGTTAGGCCATGAGTGGTTATGACTTGTGAATGTGATCATTATGGTGCGTATTTTATCTAGCTTTACACGAACAAAATAATAATCGACATTGCCCAAATACCGACTTAGTTCTAGCACCTCTAAGCTGCAAAACTGTATAAATTAGCAGTGCACAACCAGAGTTGATTATTTTTATTAAATAAATAAACTATCAACATACTTCTAAAGGGGCTTGACTTTGTGGTGATAAACGTAACTCTTCCTCTTTGTGTTAAATTTATTTGTTGCACCTTGTTCAGCTGTTACATAAGTTAAACAAGGTTTTGTTAAGATGAATCAAGAAAAATACCACATTATACAATAACGAAAACAATTAATCTTAAACAATTGAAAAGTATTAGATTTGACTATAACCTTAAACCGAATGATTCAACAAGTGAAGTTTTAATCTATGAGTTGCGAGAATGAATGTTTAACAAAGAATGATAGACTGGACGATACATAATAGTTGAGAGTAATAAAATCTAATTACTTTTATTAAAATAAGAATATCTTTGGTTCTGGTATATTATTTGTGACAAACTAAATGCTTAAAAATGATATATGATCGGGTAAAACAACGGGATCGAAATTACCTTAAAAAAATAAAATAGATTTTGATTTTAAATTGAAGTAGACAAATAATTAAATGAGTTGTAAAGTTGTGTCTAGCAAACTCAATATATTTGTGGTGCCTAATGCTTATACGCTCCATTGACGGATCCCTCTTCTTCGACCATTTCAATCCTTTATAAATAACTTGTCATGTATCTTCTTCTTCTTGTAAATCAACACACCAAGTTCTATTACAAATTGCACAGTCTCATCGTCTCCGTCACCAGGGTACGTTTCTTTTTTACTACGGAGTATTTCTTAATTAATTCCCAAATTGTTTTGCCCTTCAATTATATAGATAATGATAAAGTTTAAATTACAAATTATGTACTGTTTTTGGCACAAACCTTAAAAAAGTCAACGCAACTAATATGATTGGAGTGGCCAATGGTCTACATCACTTCACATACTTTTTACGCAAAAGTGTAATTTGTATTTTAACCTGCCTTAAGTTGTAAATTTTTTAATGTTTAATATATTATGATGATTCAGTGAAAAAAAAAATTTAACTGTTTGACTAGTTAAATTCTTATGGAAAGAGAGTTAGATTGTGCTAGCGTTTTGATACACAATGAATACGCTATTTCGGGCATGTTTGGGTAAGCTTATTAACTTCTCCTTATTAACTTCTTCATCTCCTTTTCTCCTTTTTGAAGAAGTCACATCCTCCTAACTTCTCCTTTTCTCCTTTTTTAAGCATCAAAACTCCTTTTCAACTCATTTGCCAAACACAATTTTTTTAACTTATTAACTTTTCAATAAGTTATAAGTCAAAAGGAGGTGTAAATAAGCAATCCCAAACATGCACTTCAAGTTGTTTTTGTACACCTTATTATCTCAAAAGAACAAGCAGGCAGTTTTAATTCATACGCGATTCAGCAGTTGCACAACGAGCAGAGCTAGGGTTTAGCGGCTTGATTTGGTTTGTAAACGACCTGGGAACTTTAATTTTTTTAGCTTTCTTTGAGCTTGATTCAAGCCACGAGTTATTTGAACATCCACAAACTTAACTTTGACAGGTGGACAACATATAAACTAAAATTTATATAACTATTGTTGTTGCTACAACAAGATTATGGAGAGGATGGTACTAACGATGTGTCTAAGTTTAGGGTATGATTCGGTTATGACTCTAAGTGTTTAAGGTTAGAGAAATGTTAAGAGAAAAGAGGAGATAAGAGAAGTGAGTGTGTGTGTTTTTAGAGTGGAGGGCAAGAGCCAATGTGAATGAATGTGTCTTTGTCTTCAGATTTCAGTAATATATATACACACAAGATATTGTGTATTGCCCAAGCAAATTTGAATCAAATCTGAAAGGTTCAAGAGCTCCTGGCTCGAGGCTGCCCCTCGACCAGTGCACCTTCCATTCTTGGCAGCCTGCAGCACCTCAGGTTTGAATAGTAGAATATGTTTTTAGCCATTTTCGTGTAAGGGTTTTCACCTTGCGTTAATTGTGTTCAGTTTGCTTTTCCCATGATATCTTTTGAAGATATTATGGGATATGTTTGAATGATTGTTGTGGAAGCAAGTGTCAGACTACTGTAGCGCTACTGTTCACGTACCATACTCCTGGCTTCTGGCTGCCCAACCATGTGGTTATATGACCTACGTCATCAATTGTTATTACCAAGTGATAAGTAGACGAATAAAAAACGTTCATTACTCACAAACAATTCGAGCTAGCAAACAAGCAAGCTCGGGTCGTTTGTAAACAAGTCGCTTTTGAGCAAGCTTTTTCAAAATCTTTCCAAACGAGTTTCGAGCTATTTGAACAATCATGTCCAATGATAATTACTCCTGACTCTCTCATCTTATTTATTTACTAATTAGAACTTTTTTTGCAGCGACATGAGTAATGGAAAAGCATCAAATACGAAATGGTTATATGACAGTCCAATCAATTCTGATGTAGAAGCAAAGCTCAGGCAATTCTTGGTTGAACCAAACAATGCTAATAGAATACTTGGAATTCAGGTGTGCTTCCACAACTACATACATAACTCATAAGTCGCGTAAAATTCAATTGCTAAAAACCTTAAATATACGAAAACAGCTTAACACCAGCTGCAGCTAGCGTAATGTTACAGTTTTTTTGGTAGGTTTGTGCATACAAAGACGGGCAGGTGATAATCGATACTGCAGCCGGAATACTGGGAAAAGATGATCCTCGTCCCGTTCAGCCCGACAGCTTATTTCCTGTTTTCTCTGTCACTAAGGGTGTCACAGCTGGAATGGTACATTGGCTAGCTGATAAAGGGTATATATGCTCGTTTGGGTGGCCTTAAGTTTTTTATATGACACTAAACACTTAATTTATTAGATAAAACGACTTAAGAGGTCTCATGCATTCAAATACGTACTATAGCAGTCATAATATGTATTTCTTGTCTTAGGAAACTGAAACTTGACGAAAACGTTGCAAATATTTGGCCGGAATTTGGTGCGAACGGAAAAGATAAGATAAAGGTTGTTTTAAATCTCAGTTCTGTTATTTTCTGTCTTCTTGATGCATGTTAAAGTTGTTGCAGTAGGACAAAGACATTAGTTGTAACTTAGAATTGGTTATGTATCTAAAATATTTGTTTTGAAAGTAATATCGAATTAACTAATTACTTTTCCCTCAGGTTAATCATGTACTTAATCATACATCTGGTCTACACAATGCTCTAGCTGGAATTATTTCTGCAACAGATAATGAAGTATTTTGCGATTTTGACGAGTGTCTAAAGCGCATTGCGATGGTTGCACCCGAGACTGAACCTGGTCGTGTACAGTTGTATCATTATATGTCATATGGCTGGCTATGTGGTGGGATCATTGAGGTACAGTTGCATACCACTTAGTATTTTTGTTTCTTTAAGAGACCTGTGAACTGCTTAAAGTTTTTTTCATTATTTTGAATAGTGTATATGATGTTAAACATGTAGCATGCATCCGGGAAGAAGTTTCAGGACATTCTTGAAGAAGCTATCGTTCGCCCACTTAACGTTGAAGGCGAGCTTTATATAGGGATTCCTTCTGGTACGTATGATATCACCAAAATTGTCACAGTTCACCGACGGAGAAGAAAAGTGAGTTAGCATATCATTGAGTTCATTGCAGGTGTGGAAGCTCGACTCGCAACTCTTACACTTGATACAAGTGATCTCAGCAAGCTAGCCCCAAAACCCGACACTAGCATGAGCAGCTCAATCTCCACCACTCTACCTTCCTCATTCACATTTGAAATGATTTACGGCCTAATTCCGTTATCCAATACATTCAATGTGTGCCGCGCAATACTACCTGCTGCCAATGGGCACTTCTCAGCCCGTGCAGTGGCACGCTACTATGCTGCTCTTGTGGATGGTGGTGTTGTCCCGCCTCCACATTCCTCAAAAACCGATGATACCATTGATGAATTTAACACTAAAATCTTTACACAACCGAAAATAAAAATCCATGATGCTTTTTTGGGAAGTGGAGATTATAAGGATCTGATCATCCCGAATGGGAGATTCGGACTAGGATTTAGAAGGGTTCAAGGAAGCGACGGGTCTATAATCGGGTTTGGTCATGATCGGTTCGTTTTAGATGAACTTTATTATATGTTAGTGACCCAGTAGTTGCGTTAATATAATTACAAAAGATATTATGTTGCGTTGTTTTATTTTTATTTTTATTTTTATTTTTTCTTTTTTTAGGTTGTAAAGAAAACAAGTCAAAATGATGTGATCATGCCGAGACGAACCGGGCCAAAAGAATTACTAGATAAATCATATTTGGAGCTCAAATATATTATTGCAAGTACGAGTTAATTAGTAAATGCATGAAAGGAAGTCTAGCAAGAGTCAACCATGATGTGGAAAGAAAATATTTGTGTACAATTTGGTGTGGGTGTTGGGACCACGCATAAGTGCAGCATATAATCAAGAAATACATGACCAATTTTGGGCTCCATTTATATGGGCTGAAACAAAAAGAATTAAAGGCTAAAATATCATTTACTAGGCCCACAAGGAAATAAAGGAAGAAAAACGAGCACTTAAAGAAAAGGGGACCGGCGTGGGTTTGAGGGGGGCATCTCACAATCAACTACATTTTTTTTAGGGTGTGGGAAAAAAGCAGCAGCCGTTGGCTGCTCCCTGCTGATTGACTTCGACCGTAACAGTAAATCAAGGGATGGCAAATATTGGTTTCCTTTTCATGGCGATTGAGTAATTTGTTTCCGGCGATCATAACCGGGGCTAGGGTTTGGTTTCTTTTGTTTAACTAAGTTGTTTATGTATTTGTATTCGACACTTGAGTTTATATTGAATTGTGACAGTTGAGTTCATATGAAATCTTGTGATTTGTTGGGGTTTTGTTAATTAAATTTAGTCTCTCAAGCAATATGGTTATGTCTATGTAACCATTCGAATGTTTGTTTGAAGCATCTATTTAACAAGTAGCAAACTTAACTTAGTTGAATGATAATTATGTTTAAGCATCTAAGCGAGTGTTAATCATAGGCATGTGATTTGTATTCGTTTTGGTGTGTTTGGATTCACGTTAATACGAAAGACAGTTTATCATACGTCACCTGATCGTTCCCAGTACACCCTAGTTAGTTTAGTTAAGGAACGGACGTTTGGTGTGTAAGTATATGGATTGTGCTCTAGTTTAGTGGTGAAATCAAACTAAGCTATGTCTATGTAGTTGATTAAACATTTGTCTCACCGATTAAGTCTTGCATCTAAGTAACCAAAACCCGAAACCGGAAGTGATTGCTTGTTCTCATTTGTCTGTGTCTTTTGTTCTTTTGGTGTGTTTCTAGCTTAATACTTTTATTAGCTTAACTTTAGTTTAATCAAATCATCAATCAAGCTTTTTATACTTTATTTTATGATCAAAGAAGTTTTATAATACTGACCACATGCTCCTTGTGGATACGATACCCTACTTACCCTAGCTATCTAGGTATTTAGGTTTTTGCATGACTTGACAACGGTCATCAGGTCACTCAGGATTAGGTGGATCTACAGGACACTGTGACATAAACAACAGGTTTGCCATTTCTGTGACACTAAACAAGTTATCTTTTGAGGCTTTGACCAGGGAGATAATACACTTCGTTTGCTCGGAGCTTAATCTTCCTGTACCACAAGACTATGCAGGATCAAGTGAGTTAATTCCGAAACCAATGATCAATTAAGCAATATTATTAGATATAAAACTTGATCAAATGTTTAGGAGATTATAAATCTGCTCTAGTATAAAGGTCTTTATTCTTCAATAGTCTTATTGCTGTCAACATTAGTGTGAATTTAAATACTGAATGTAACATCAATCACACCTTAGACATTAACTTGAGCATTTATTTTTATAGTTCCTGCGATGAATAATACACCATCTTAGTTGCACTTTATGAGGTTACAAGTCTAGACCAAGTGCTGAACATACAAGTGTGTTACTATTGGCCATCAGTCATATTGGCACAACACTAAATTACCTATCCTTGTGCTTCTCGGCAGTGGCGAAGCAAGAATATCTATACAAGGGGGCCCGAAAGATACGTGACCTTCTGCAGGGCCAAACCCAATATATATAAAAAATTAACTATTAACCGACAAATCAACACTTATGACGAACAAAGTAGGAGGGCTGTGACCCTTCCCGTCTCCACTATCCTTCGCCCTTGCTTGGCGGCGGTGCTAGTGCGTACAAAAAGGTCAAATGATAATAAAATTCTTACACCCTAGACAACAAAATCTTATTGATCCAACAAAGAGGGTTAGCCATGAGTGGTTATGTTATCGTTCACTTATGAAGATGATCATTAGTGATGCATATTAGCTGTATCTAGGTAATCTGGCTTTTAAGTTAAAAGGGAAATTATAATAATAATGGACATTGTAACTTGACTAGGTCGACAACCTAAACCACAAAATTATAAGAAGGTTCATATAGAAAGTTATTTTTTGATACAAAGTGTGAGAATGATACAATAGTAAAAAAAAACAACGACACATTTAAAATATTATAACTCACAATATAAGTAGAATTTTAAAAAAAGTGATTTGAAGACCTTGTTCCACACTCCGTCCCCATTAAAAAAATAAACGAAAAAAAATTTGTGTTTTCATTGTGTCTTTTTTTTACTTTCATTGTGTCTTTTGTTGTGTCAAAAATTTACAAAAGACACCATAAAAGTAAAAAAAGAAAAGACACAATGAACAGTTTTATATTTTATATTTTTTAGTTTATTTTTTTATGAAGAAGGACGACACAGAGAACAATGTCTTCGAATCACTTTTTTGAAATTCGATTTAATTTGTGAGTTATGAATTTTTTAATTCTCCATTATGTTTTTATTAAACCATTATGTTCTTCTCACACTTGTGTACTATTTTTACACTTTGTAAAATAACTCAACCTAAATTATAAAGGTTTATTGCAGAGAGCAGAGCACAACCAAATCTAAAAATCACTGGTATTTTTAATTAATAAATTATCAACAGTTCTGAACAGACACATGTGACATGTCAAAAAAGCCTAGTTATAAACGTAACTCTTCCCTTTTGTTTTTAACAATATATCGTTAGGTTGTGACACAAGTGAAATTCATCCTTTTTACTCTAAAAGACAAATGATTCTTCCCTTATTTAGTTATTTTCTTTTGAAAAAGCATATTGTAAAATCAAGAAAAGGCATATATACGTTTAGTCTTATGCTATGCATGCCTAGACAGAAACACTTGCTTGACCTTTTCACAACGTGGCCGACCCTTAAATTTTGTTTTGAGATATTTTTTAAATAACGTTTAAAACTACTCTTAATATTTAAGTGAGATTTTCTAAAATAAGGTGTCAGCCGTTCATACTGTTTTAACGCTTTATGCTTGACTCATTTAGAGCATTCACAGTAGGAGAACTTTCTCATCTCTAAATTTACACTAAAAATCACTACATTTTCTCTCTTCTTCTATTTAAATAATAATTTTTTTATATATTTATCATTACAGGTCTCCTCCACTCACAAATACTTTTAAAATTATTAAAAAATTATAAGGGATGAAAAGTAGTTTTTCAAATATTAAGTTTCTCTCTCATCCAGCATCAAATTTTCTCGTTCCTTCACTCACAACAACTCACAACCACTCACACCCACCCTTTAATTTCTCAAATACATTTAATTTCTCAAATGTGAATGTTCTTAGAAACATTATTAAGAAGGAAACTCACCACTTGAAAAAACCCTTAAATTAATACTTAAACCTAAAACCTTTAGAATCTGTCACCCCGTTAGACTAAAAGGCCGGTTGTTGTTTTGAGATATTTGGCCGGTCAGAGGTGACTTTTTTTTTTTTGAACGGCCGGTCAGAGGTGACTTAGTAGCTAATGGGGGGTTATTTTAGTTTATTTGTGGGATTTTTTTTCAACCCTAAAAACTCATTGCTTGATAACTCACACGTCTCATATGTCATCAATTCACATGTCTTATCTGTCATCAATTCACACGTCTCATCTGTCATCAATGCACATGTGTTATATGTCATCAATGTATTCACACATGTCATATGTCATTAATACCATGTTACACAACAAAGTTACGTACAAGTGTAGAACACAAAACTTTCTTTTTGTAAGGGAGCAAGGAGTGGATGGCGAGGAGGAAGACGAGGTGGGAGCTCGTCACCTCCTCGCCGGAGCCGGTGCCAATCTCGTCCGTCTCGCGAGCTCGCCCCTTCTTCTCCACCCTCGTTTTGCCTCCAGCCGAGGACCAGACCTCGTCCACGAGATCACCTCTCTTCTTCCTCGCCGTCTTCCTCGCTGCTCCACTCCCTCCCCCCTAATGAGGTGACCCTTATAGAGGTTAAGTTAAGTTTCAAATTGTTTAGGAGATTACATACACACCTTTTTTATTAATTTCTTAATGATAAGTTAGTTGTTAAAGTAATAACATCAAGTTATTATCATCAAATGTTATTATTTGAATTTAAACACAAAACCTTTAGAAAAGTAAAACTTTTATCTCATATTAACCACTTAATCCAGAGATTATTGGCATATCACTCATTTCATTCATTCGTTGAAAAGGGTAAATTTCTATATCAAAAGAGAAAAACTATAAATAGAGAAAAAATAGATAAATTGACGCCTGACACGTAGCCCACGTGTCCCTTTTTGTTGGTCCCTATTTTTTTGTTAAGAACGACGAATTTTTTGATGTTAGGTCATTGCACTCTCCACATGAATAATATTGTTGCCACACTCGGGGCGAAACTAAGTTGTCTTAATCGGACCCAAGCTGGCTATAGATTTTGGTCTGGGCGTTCACCTTAGAAACCATACCATTGCCTATCACTTGACAGCCATTGTACCACCACTAGAGCACAACTCCCTGTCGTAACATACAATGAGACGAAAACGGTGGGCTCGAAATTCGAACCGACAATCTCATACAAGGCATAACTCAGATCCTTCATTTTCTAAATCCACCAATAGTGATATAAGTGAGGATTAAACTTATGTCTCCTATGAAAAACGTAAGACGGGTTAATTTTCGCTCCCTTGGTTGTGGGTGACCTATGAGCTGATTGCTTTCTATGTCTTGCTTTTGTGACGTGGGTGTCACAGGCCGGTTAGCGAGTCCGGTATACTCGTTTTTTTATAAAAAACGTAAGGCACATTATGATTATTATCACCGGACCAAAACGATTCTACTGATCCCACTTATAAAGTATTTGCAAATGGAACAAATTTAATTATAAAATTTTTATTTTAGCTTTTAAAGGTGAACAGTATGATTTTTTTAACTTCCCTGACTTATGTTTTTATAATTTTACACTTTCAAATAATTATATGTGCCAAATCTTATATTATAAATATTTAGTTTGCAACTAGATATTCATGGGAGTATATATATTTTTAATTAGTTTAAAACAAAACCGTAATAAAATCAAAACAAAATTTATTTTTTAAAAAAATGTTTGTTAGTATACAAATATTAAACTCAAATTAAATAAAATTAAATGTTCGTTTTTATGATGTAGTTTAAAAAAGTTCGTATACACAAGTTATGTTGTGTATGCTTAAAAATAATAAGGTTTATTTTCTTACCCTATAATATAACCCGACACATGCACACCTATAGTAGAAGATAGCTGTAAATGTAACTACTTTTAAAATTTTTAAAATTTTATAGAAATACTAGAGGACCAAAATATTATTAGTGTCATTTTAATATATTTGATATACATATTTTAAATAAAATAGATTGTTGCAAAACAAATTTTCAACGATGTCACATAAACAAATTTTGTTTCGTTTTATTATAATTGCTAGAGATATAGATATTTAACGTTTTGGTTAAAAAGGTGACGTGCAAAAAAACTATTTATTATACAGTTTATACTTGACTTGTAAACATTGTCATTAACTTTTTAATACAATAAAAGTAGCGAGATTTTCGCTAACAAAATTTAGAGAAAACTACAAATTACGTCCTTTATGTTTATGGGTACCTGTAAATCGGGTCCTTTAGCTAAAGTATCTACAAATAACGTCCTTATTTTTGTAGTTTTTTACCGTTTACGTCCTTTGAACTAACTGCCGTTAGAAAATTCTATTAAATTTAACCTGCCCTTCTCATGTGAGGGTATAATAGTCATTTTACCCTTCTAATTAATAATAATATTAATAATAATAAGAACAGTTTCCCACCCATTTTCCTCTCTATCCCATTTGTGACACCACCACCACCACCATTGTCCCTGCAGGTGGCCACCACCACCATCACCACCATCGTGTGTCTTTCTCTCTTTACTTCGGCACCACCACCACATCTACAATCACAACTACCATCGTTGCTCACCACAGTAGTCCCATTAGCAGTTCGATTCGAATCCCACCACCAAATTGGTTCAAACCCCACCTCCAAATCACTAAACTGATTCGAATCCCAAATCACCAAATCGATTCAAACACCAAATCTAATATTCGTGCACAGATCTAAATCTATTTTTAGATTCGACCTTGGAATCTGACTATCTAAGACGACCCCTAATATTTTAAAACCCTAACCAGATTGACGAGGAGAAGATGGCGAGGTTGCTTCACGATCTATTTGTTCTTCATCAACAACCGAACAAAAAACATGTTGGAGAAGATGACGAGGTTGCTTCAGGATCTATTTGTTCTTCATCAACAACCGAACAAAAACACGTCGGATAAGATGACGAGGTTGCTTCACGATCAAAGATGACTCAAACCCACGATCTATTTGTTCTTCGTCAACAACTGATGGTCGGAGGTGGCTCGGTGGAGGAGGAGCCGGAGAGAGAGGTGAGGCATATAGATGATGTGTGTGTGTGTGGTGTGTGTCTGTGTTGTGTGTGTTTTTATTATATAAATAAAATGTTTATTATATATTTATTAAAAGTGAAACAAAATAATTACATAAATAGTCCTTTATATATAAAAAGACTCTTTTACCCTCGTATAACCAGCACATTGTTTGATTTAACTGACTTTTGTAACGGTCGTTAGTCTAAAGGACAAAAATGGTATAAAACTACAAAAATAAGGACGTTATTTGTAGATACTTTTGCTAAAGGACCCAACTTGCAGGTACCCATAAACATAAAGGACGTAATTTGTAGTTTACTCCAAAATTTAAATAATTATGTAGACTTAGTTAATTATAAGTTTTAAAACATATTAATAATTATCTTTAAAATCTATTATGTTGTATACTTTTGGATGACAATTTTAATGTAAATTATAAACACACATTTAAATACAAATGTTTATAAGATTTTAGGGTGAACAGAGTGGGCAACTAGTGGCAAGGAGCTCGCAAGGTGGAGGGAGAACACCGCTCCTTGTCAAACGAGGTGAGGAAATGAGAAAGAGAACAAGGTTCATTCATCATGAACGAGCTCATGTGTTTGTTTGTATTTTTAGATGTTTTGTGGTTGAAGAGGTGGAAATGTCAAGGAGGACCACTAAATCCCAACTCTCAAGAGATGAAAATAGGTGAGAAGAAGTTAAATTTGGAGTTGTGACATAATATTTTCTAATTGATCCAAAAAGTTACTTGTAAAAATCTTATAAGGATCATTTTCTCCACCATTAAAATCGATATAGTCATATGTGAAACAACTAAAGCGGTGACAAACTTATATATGTTAATACCACATGAAGTGATTAACTCATATACTAATATTTTATGTTCTCTCCGACATAGTTTTTATACGTTAAAGTTTTTGCAAACTTTTAAAAAGTAAAAAAGAAATAGTAAACTAGTTTTATATATTAAAGTCACTAGACGTGTCTAAAATACACGTAGTTTTTAAACAAATATTAAAATGATTATTTGTTTATGTCACTTTCTTAAACAGTTAAACTATGACCAATTAACAAAATTATTATTACTTTTAAGAAATCGTTTCACATAATACATTTTAGACAGAGACTTTTATAATATAAAACTTCCCGTTGTAAAACCCAAAGAAAAGAAAAGAAATATATATTGAACAAGAATCCATGGCAATAACTTCATTCAATATGTCACCAAAATTCAACGAACCATATTTATAAACACATCAAATGTGGCCCAACTTTTTTTTTTCTTTCAAATTCATGGTACTTCTAAATTACATTTTACATCACAAATTTTTTGATTGTGCAAATTTAAACCTTATACCGGAGAGATTTTAAGATCGGTCAATCTAAACATTCGTTCAGAGGTTATATAATTTCATGAGGTCTGGATTTTTTTAATTTATATATATATATATCTTTAAGTAATTTAGTTGAACCTAAGAAACAATTTTTGTAAAACAACTAGCCCAATTGTTAAAATAAAGGTTATTGCATTTGAAAACTTTTTTGACAAAATAAATAGTCCATTGCACTACAACAAGTAGGTTATTGCATTTATAATGCAACTAGGTTTATTGCCCGTGTTACACACGGGTTAAATTACTTAAATGATAATATTTATAAAGAATTTATAACCTTTATGTTTAACTATTTGTAAATTTTTTATAAATAAGTATTTGGTTCCATATATCAACTTATGCATGAGGAGAAATTTCCCTCTCAAAATTCCTATTATAGATCAAATATTTCCCCCTAAAAAATTACCCTCTAAAACCTTGAATTATTAGATATATTTGTTAGTAATAAGGGAAATTTTATTCAACCCGCCAAGGACCTTAAAATCGTCGGAGCCGACACTCCTGCTACCTCCCATTATAATGCTCAAAGTTCTCCTAGCACCACACAATCAATATATAGGTTGGGGATGGACAACGCCTCTCCAATTTTTTGGTTAAAAATTACGTAGAAATCTATTTTAATGTCGATTTTCATGAAATGTGGTGGATGTAACCCCCGTCATTTGAGGGTCTCTAAACCAAGTCAGAAAAACCACATACGTTGTCTTAACCGGAACCTCATGATGCAACTGTTAACAAAAAAAAATTGTTTGTCCGGGCTTTAAGTTTACGTTAGATATGTTAAAAATAATATATGTATTAACCGGAGCGGCCATTTAAAGGTTTAGGTTCCTCCGCCGGTGCTTACTATAGTGATTGAATGTGAGTCGTACCTAACTCCCAATGTTTTTGGTCATGCGTATAATAACACACAGATTTGTCCTTTTTAATCGCCAACTTAGTGGTCACTCTCAATCGCGATCCATAAATCTCATTCAATAATAAACCAGCTTTTTTCCTTTTAAATCACAAATTTCTCAATCGCTTTTTATTATAATAAAGTTGCACAGTATCATCGTCGTCTCCGACACTGGCACTGGTACATCAAATTCACGTTTCTTTTTATATAAATGTTTATTATTGTTACATTTGCTCTTCAATCATAATATTAGATCGTTTTTTCTAACTTCTGATCCATAACGAGCTTTTTCCTATATGAGTTTTCATCTCCCAGTAATTTTCTTATATTTTAACAGTATAGTGGTTAATTGGGCTCTGAAACTGTTTCTTCTTCTACTTAACACTATACTTTTATTATGTAATATTTAAACTGGTTCAACGTAAATACTGTCGGTTTGTTCATATCCTAATTATAACTTTTTTTTCAGCAACATGAGTAATGGAAAAGCATCAAATACGAAATGGTTATATGACAGTCCAATCAATTCTGATGTAGAAGCAAAGCTCAGGCAGTTCTTGATTCAACCAAACAATGCTAATAGAATACTTGGAATTCAGGTGTGCTTCCACAACTACATACATAACTCATAAGTCGCGTAAAATTCAATCGCTAAAAACCTTAAATATACGAAAACAGCTTAACACCAGCTGCAGCTAGCGTAATGTTACAGTTTTTTTTGTAGGTTTGTGCATACAAAGACGGGCAGGTAATAATTGATACTGCAGCCGGAGTACTGGGAAAAGATGATCCTCGTCCTGTTCAGCCTGATACCTTATTTCCTGTTTTCTCTGTCACTAAGGCCGTCACAGCCGGAATGATACATTGGCTAGCTGATAAAGGGTATATATTGGCCGGCTAACATGTCAAAACAGACGTTATGATTTTTTTATGTTGCTAACAACTACATTTCTTAAATAAAACGACTTAACAGGTTGTATGCATTATAATACTATATAGGAGTCAAGTAACTGTAAAATGTATTTTCATTTTAGGAAACTGAAGCTCGACGAAAACGTTGCAAACATTTGGCCAGAGTTTGGTGCGAACGGAAAAGATAAGATAAAGGTTGTTTTAATCTTGGTTCTGTTTTTTTTCCTGTCTTCTTATTGCATGTTAAAGTTGTTCTAGTAGAACAAACATTAGTGATAAATTGCTTGTATTTAACGTATTTGCTTTGAAAGTAAAATCTGATTAACTAATTAGTTTTCCTTTTTCTCCATCAGGTTAATCATATACTTAATCATACATCTGGTTTACACAATGCTCTAGCTGGCATTTCTGAAACAGATCAGAAGTTATATTACGATTTCAATGAGTGTATCAAGCGCATTGCGATGCTTGCACCCGAGACTGAACCCGGTCGTGTTCAGTTATATCATTATATGTCATTTGGCTGGCTGTGTGGTGGGATCATTGAGGTATCACTATCTCACCTTTATATTTTTTCATTTGAATTTTAACCGCACGGGTCCTGTGCGTCCCCCACCCTGCACACCCTCAGCGACACCCATGTTCATTTGTGATCACTAGACGAATTCATTCGTTGGTACTTCGCATTAGTAAAATCACCTTTTTAGTAATGTATTAAGAGTGACATACATGTTGAGTGTGCAGCATGCATCTGGGAAGAAGTTTCAAGATGTTCTTGAGGAGGCTATTGTTCGCCCACTTAACGTCGAAGGCGAGCTTTATATAGGGATTCCACCTGGTATAATACATGTTCAAGCTCGAGCTTTATAAAGACGCAATTATATACTTTTTCAAAAGTTATTTTATAAAAATGTTTAATCTACGGTTCTACACTCTTTTAGGTGTCGAGTCTCGTCTTGCAACTCTTACAATAGATGCAGAGGATCTTATCCTGTTAGACCCCGAACACGATATCTACAAATCCACCTCGTACGCATCCACGTTACCTTCCTCGTACACATTCAACATGGTATCAAACCTTATCCCACTATCAAACACCCTCAATGCCCGTCAGGCCATACAACCTGCCGCCAACGGACACTTCTCGGCTCGTGCTGTGGCCCGCTACTATGCCGCCCTCGTGGATGGCGGCATAGTTCCACCGCGCCACAACACAAGTGAAGAAGTCAAAGTCAACACCAAACTCTTTACCGGCTCGAAAGAGAAAATTCATGACGCCCTTTTGGGAAGGGGGGATTATAAGGATTTGGTCGTCCCGAATGGGAAGTTTGGGCTAGGGGTTGGGAGATTTAACGCGAAAGATGGGTCTATAATCGGGTTTGGTCACCCGGGATTAGGCGGATCTAGTGCATATTGTGACATAAACAACAGGTTTGCAATTGGTGTTAGTGTAAACAAGTTGTCTATAGGTGTAATGACTGGTCAGATAATCAAGTTTGTTTGTTCGGAACTTGGTTTTCCTGTACCAGATCTTTATGATCATTGAAGTTGTAATGGTACACTTTGTTTCTTGTTTTTTAATAACCATTTGTGTTATGGTTGCGTGCTTTAATTTTAGTAATATATATCTAAAACATTAACTAGCGATAAAGAAACAATTGATATGGATAGAATGCATAACATGGTTATGGTTGAAATTTGTCAAAGTGTATATTAATCTAACGTATGTACTATTTCAAAGTCTTTTATACTAGAAAATGCTACTTGCTAGCATACAAAAAGTGTCATGAAAAACAATATATGTGTACAAAAAAGAGAAGCACTGGAACTAAAGATGATCAAAACAACAAAAGTTTTTCTAGCGGCAAAGTGATCATAAGCCTACTATTATATCTAAGACCATGTGTATGGGAAATAGCTTTTTTAAGGGCTTTATGTGTCATGTGACAATGTGACATCCATCTTATCTAGGGGCTTTTGGTTAAAACTTAAAAGGGGTGTAGCAGAAAACGTCCCCAAAAGACCATCTAATGATTGCATAATAATTGTTTGGATATGCTTTAAAAAATATAATTGGTTGGATAATGATTGAAAAGTGTTTATACTCCTGTTTGAAGAAGGCGTGTAGGAAACGCCCTCGGGGGCATTTTTGGGTTGGCTAAAAAGTCTCACTACACATGCTCTAATATACTTCCCAATTTGCCCAATAATATGATACTTGAACTCACACCATTTGATGAATATCATATTACCAACACCTGAGTACCGTTAAACAAAATCGAACTAATATATTTAAGATGACCAATGATAAACTTCCTATAAAGCTCCTGATATGGTCATAGAAAGAAGGAAGTCCGAACTCAAAGCCAGTGAAAATGTGACATGGAAGTCTGTAGGCGTTATTGTGAAAACACCAAGACAAGTTTTTTTGCTCATAACATTCTTACGTACTGGTGTAAGGGTGTTTTTGAGCGTTTTTGGGTTATTAAGCAGAGGAAACACCCATTACGTATAGTCTAATTAGTAAAAATAAAATTTACACCCACGTACATGTTGCAACGGTAATTTCCCATGCCTAAAAAATTAAATAACTGAAAGCGACTTGATATTAAACAAAATCTATATCACAACATAGATTAAAACAAGAAATGATATATTATAAACAAGAGAATAGAACATAAAAACAAAATATAGGAAAAGGACAAATATAATAAAATAAAAGCAACCTAATAAGGTTGGTGTCTATTGATAATATATATTTTTATTGAGTTTAAATCTCATAAAATGAGAGCGTAATTTATGCTATGTACGCAAATATATTATAGGTTTGATGGTAATGAAAAAAAAGGTTCGATATCAAGTTTCCGGCCAACACGTTTCGTGATCTTCTTTATTTCCCGTATCAGTCTCATCAAAACATAAATCCACTGCCATAACTCCATTTCCAGATCATCGACACAAAATGACAACTTGGTTATGATAGTGATGAAACAAGCCAAACAACGCACATTACACGCGCGTAGCCTAAATGGGTCCTATCTACCCACCCACCGATATTTTTGGCCGGTGCATGCATGTATAGTGTATGTGGCCGTAATAGATGCTGTTAACATTAATTAAAACCATACCAAATTTCATTTCTAAGGGTAGTGTCGGCTTCGATCGGACCGAGTACGTGTCAGCCTAGCTAAAGGCCCAAGACCGATAGTTTCATATTTGAAAAATGGAGATATATGATCATGTGGGTCGTCGATGATCCAGAATATCGTTTTGATCGATTACCATTAGCTTAAGAAGTTTTGATTATACTACTATTTTTTGAACCACGTACAAGTAATTTGTTGGATTGCTTTCTATTTATCTCATTTGATATGCAATAAGTTGCTTAGAGATGTTTTGTACGTATAAGCAACTCTAAACACGTTATCTTGCATATCAACAGTTTTAATAAGCGAACTATGATATGCATGAAAAATCTTTGATCAATTTATCATGTGTTCATGATATGCTTATTTTACAACTTTAAACTTTATATACATACTGACACAAAGAATTAAGTTTATTTGAAAAAAAATCATATATCGCGAGAAAAAAAGAAACTTAAATCACTAAAGTAATTATTATGGAATTATTTTTTTTAAACTTCATTTCCTACATATGTGTATGAAATGTATATAAAAATAATTATTAAAAAAACTACTTTCATGTGTATTTCTTATGTTTTTAAGTTACCTAAACATGATTAGCTTATGTGTAAGGGAGGAGGGAGTGGTGGTGGCGAGAAGGAGACGAGGAAATGGTTATGTTGCTCGTGGACGAGCAAGAGAATTCACTGGGGAGGTCGTGGTGTGAAGTGGTGTGAGGGGAGAAACCGAAGAGGAGACGAGGGGGAGACGATGACCACTCCTTCTCCGGCGAGGTGGTGGCGAGGTGGTTCCTCGTTGCCACTCCGTTGGCCCTAAGTAATGTGTCATGAGTAGGTTTAACAAATTCATAATCAAGATTTATTCAAATTTTTTATTCAAATATCAAGATTGATTAATAAATGCTGAATTTCATTATTTTTTATTTTTCTATATGTAAAAAAGATTGATTGTAAAAATGAAAATTTTAGTAACTTCATTTTTTTCTCGCAGTATTTAATCTACTCGTATGAACTTTCCGCTACGCACGAATATGAGAACTTGTCTAATAAATAAACTTTGTTAATATACTGAAGTTCGGTGGAAACGTTACAAACAATTGGCCGAAGTTCGGTACCAACAGAGAATTAAGATCAAATAAAGAATGTTTGTGCCTTTGTGTTGATGTGATTATTAAGGTATGCTCAATAAACAATAGAACTGTTATAACTGCATAAGGTTTTTGTACATAACGTATGTTCTATGTTATAACCATCGTAATTAAAGAAATGTATATTGGTTATAAACGGTCTTAACTTTCACCTTTGGTTTCTACCGGTCTTAACTATTGTATTGGTTGGTTAGATTCGATTGATGTAAAAGCATCTCTAGGTTTAAACACCTTACTGAAGCACCGTTTCGTCGCTTGGAGCGTTGTTACGGGGTAAATTTTACATCAATCGACTCGTATTCTCCTTCCGATCAAAATCCATAAAACATCGGTCTTGAATTAAAAAAAAGTTAATCGTTAAAAATTTAATGACAGCCTGTTGGTTGCTAAAGTGATAAAAGTTAGGACCGTTACCAGTCAGTTTGATAGTTGGAACTTGGAACCAATAAATTCAAAAGATAAAAGTTGGAAGCTTAAAACCAATAAAGAAATAGATATAAGTTATTATGAAAAGTTATAATTTTACACTTACCTACTTATAATTGGTTATGTTTCAAACGTCTTTATGGACGTTATTTTACGACTTCAAACAGTATCTAATATAATTGAGCAATGTTAAAATAGTTTTTGAGTTTATGTTGTTTTGATCATTTTGGTCCTTACATAAATTTTTCTTTACAATTTTAGTGTTTGGTTTTGTAAAAAAACTGTCATTTTAATCATTTCATACACGTTTTCTGTTCATTTTTTGTTAAAAGACCCAAATACCCCAATTTTAATAAATGGCCATCCATTCCCTCCACCTAGGGGTGTAAATTATTCGAGCCGGCTCGCAAGCTGCTCGAGATCGACTCATTAAAAAGCTCGTTCTAGTCCAGCCTTAACGAGCTCGAGCCCGATTTTGAGCCTAAAATAATATTCGTTTTGTTATCGAGGTCAAGCTTTGCATTCAAAACTTGTCGAGCTTTGCATTCAAAACTTGTCGAGCCTTAACGAGCTTTTTGTTTATTTGTTTAATAATAATAATAATAATAATTAAATAATAATAATAATAATAGTAATAATAATAAAAAGACCAAAACACCCTGAAATTACAGAATTTTTTAACAATTTTTTAAAAGAAGGACCAAAATGACAATTTTTTATAAAACCAAACACTAAAATAACAAAAAAAAACATAAAGACCAAAGTGGTCGAATTAGTACAAACTTTAGCAATTTACTCAATATAATTTAAAAGAACTAAAGATACTCAATTTTAAATAAAACTTAGTTTTAGCGTATATGTTGTTGAGTTTGCAGCATGCATTCGGGATGAAGACGGCGATTTGGTCTCACCTTGTCACCCCTCTTCATCCTTCACGGGGCTTGAAAGCTACTCCACTACTGATCGTTGGCTCCATAATGACTACGACAATCCTTTACCCAAAATTAGTTTTGTATTAAACACGCCTGCATTTGTGTCATTTGCAAAATCAAATAGTACATAACTCTAGATTTGTGACCTTCCAACATAGGATCAAAACTAACGTAACAACATTTTCCCTCATATTTCAAAACTAGAACCAAAATATCAATCATCAATCAACATCATATGATCACAGGATTCAATTCGCACAAGGTTTACATAAACTACGCAAAACAAAACAAATAACACAAACGGATACGAGGGTTCAAAATCAGGATCGAAACCCATTTATCTTATGTTCAAATGGCGCTATGAGCATCCTGAGACCATATTTCAGTTACACAGCTTCCGCCGTCACCGCTTATACCACTATTAACATTACCATTAAAGATGTCAGGATCAGTACCTAGTCCAACCATCATATGTTGCCCGGGAACGTGTAGGCCCGGGTGGGGTCCATGGTCATCCCCACGAACAGTTATGGTTGGAGAGACATTGCCCATTCTAGATATGTTTTGAAAGTTGAACAGTTGTGGAGTGGCTAAATGGTTCTGAAGGAGGTGGCTCAAACTAGATGTTAATGAGCCCCTAGCCAAGGTATCTTCAGCCAACTTAACCTGTAATAAAAGAACATTTTTTTAGCACTGAGTCATTGATCTTCGGATTTTAAAGGTTTGATGGAATGATCATGTTTGCAATTGTATTTTTTTTATTGATAACGGGTCAAAACAGTTAAATCGAGAAGATTAGCTACACAGGAAGGGAACAAATGGGTCAAACAATCGAATCAATAATATTAGCTATATAGAAAGGGGGTCAAATGGGTTGAAACCGAAAGCATTAGCTATATGGGAAGGGGACAAATGGGTCAAATGGGTTGAAAACCACTTACTAAAACCTTCCAATTCTTTTTATTATAAGAAAGGGCAAATACCTTATTCTCAAGAAAGTCTCTCAACATATTTTGCTCATGAAAAAAAAACCATCATGTTTTTTTTCTCATAAAAGTTACTTTAATTTAATTAGCATACTTTATGCTATCATAGAGGGTGATCTGGTGAACGTAAGGATACTGCTTTGTGATCTTGAGGTCATGGGATCAAGCCGTGGAAACAGCTTCCTTCACAAAGTGTAGGGTTAGGCTACGTACATCAGATTGCGAAGCGATCCGGCGCCTCCCCGGACCCTGCGCAAAGCAGGAGCCAAGTCAAGAACCGGGTACATCTTTTTTTAGTTTTTGTTATCATGTTTGACACATTAATTGCTCATAAAATAAAAAATAGAAGTCAAAGTGTTGGTAGGTCAAAGTGACCCGACCCGTACTTTTATTTAGTTGTTTTAACACGACTCATTTGACCCACAACCCACCCTGACTCGTTTCCGTAATTTTATAGATTTATTTATTTATTTTTGTTTCCTAAGCAAATCGTTGCTTGCACAAGCTGCCACTACAAGACTTTCCTTTGAAAACATGAATCTTACTAAAAAATAACTTTTATTATGCACATTGAACTAAATTTGCTATGCTCATAGTTAAAAAAGAAGATACCTTAGCTCTCAAAGCCTCCACTTCTGACTTGAGCACTCGGTTGTTAGTTGAAGCATCTTTGTACTGGTGTGAAGCAGTGGTGAGTTGCTTGAACAAAGCCGAGTACTCTGCTCGTAGCTGTTCCACCTGGGTTCGTTGGCAAACCAGTCAACACGTGTCACTTATGGTGCAGGTGAGCTCGCCAAAAATAATTTAGACAAATGTTCATTTTTTTAATAATTAGTACATCGGATAGGATTACACAATATGATATTAAGAACAACATAATTTTTAAAAAAATTGGAAGTTTTACGCAATAAAGTATACAATGGGGGGCTTTTGACCCATTTCCTTTTAAGTTATTTTATATCACCCTTCATAAGAAATATCCCAAATTGACCCGTTCATAACTAATTAAATTAAAGGTGTTCTTATTGCTTTATATCAACATTATTAAAAAAATCGATACTAAACACATACTTGTTGCTCAAGATCTGTTAAATGTGCTTGTTTTCTTTTTCTTGATCGCCTAGCAGATTCTCTGTTTGAAAACATCCTGAAATCATAGTCGATTGTATAAGAGTTGGCTTTACTAAATAAACTCTTGACAAAAATCTTACCTTTTAATTTTTTTAATATCCATATTATCGTTGCTCTGCTCACATTGGCCGGTTTCAATCTCTGGATCATAATCCAATTGTTCATCATCACTGGTTGCCCCAATTACATTGTTATCCCGCCTTTTTGGTTTGGTATCCGAAGTTGGACTCGCAGCTGACCAAATAAGATTACATTATAAACTAACAATGAAAAAACACCTAATCTTTCTTCAGATGGGAGTAAAGGTGGAAAATGGGTGGGTCATGATTGCGTTAACAGATATAAACAAAATAAGTATCTTCGTATCGGTCGGGTTGCTTGGGTTGACCTATAAACACTTTTCATCAAAACTTCAAAAAAAATCATAATTTAAAAAAAAAAAATTTGAAGGTTTTATGATATGAAAATACAATTTGGGTGAGTTATGACTATTTTCCCTTCTACCTATTTTTTTCGTGTTAGAGATGAAGAATAACCCAAACCAACCAATTTTACAAGTAAATGAGTCGGAATAGCCCACCTCTAAATTAGATACAGTGACCAAATATGACAGTAGCAAAACAAGAGCGCCAAAATCTTTCATACCAAATCCAAAACAAGTAGCAAATGCTTTTTTTTAATAATGCAACTAAAGTCAAGAACCAGTTTTTTAACAACTAAATAATCAGGAAATCAGAAGCAAAGTCTGTTTACTTTTTTTTTTTGGACAGCTATGAAAATTCAAAAGCTATTTTTTCAGGTTATGAGTTCCAACCCGTACCACAAATTGAGGACTGCGAATCCATAGTCATTGTGACACTCGGAGTAAGATTGTGAGGGTTACCAGTCATTCCACCAGAACTTGAAAACCTATTTAAACTATCCTGTAAATGAAAAGTTTAACAAACTCATAGGCTGAACTAGAAGAACTTAAAGCAAATCACACAAAGGTAGATGCGAAATAATGTGAAGCGTTTACAATCTAAGCCTAATATTTCAAACTGATGTAAGATACCAACAATCTTGCACCTATTTGACTATAATCCTAATATCTTTTGCAACAAATTTATGCACACAAATACAAACAAAAATAAAGAGAAATAACATAAACAATATTGATGTATCCTCTGAAACATGTGGCCCATCGCCCATTATCTTGGACTCAAAATGGCTAAGGAACTCAAATTTAACCTTTGATTCACAACAAATATACATTTATAGAATGACTAAAATTAGTTTTTGACTAATGATACATTTATAATATCTAGAAATTACATTAAAAAAACGACTTCGTCGTTTCTTCTTTTTGAACCACTAGACTAAGAGATCATTGTGAAGCTTCATCATTTATAATCAAAGACCAACTATTATGAGATGCTTAATAAGTGGTTATATTCTAAAATCAAATCAGAAACTCAATATCATTAATTCACTTTGAACAAAAAATTAGGTCAGATTTGGGACCTACCATCAACTTAATTCAATATCTAATACGAGAATATTAGGTGAATCAAGTAATTAAAAAAAATTGACAAGTATGTAATGAAACCAGATTTGTGACAGCGGCATCGGCGGCGGAGAAGATCGGTCCGGCAGCGGCAGGATGAGTTAGGTGATGATAATCATTATTATTATTAATATTATTATCAATAACGATTGATTGCTTGAAAATCTCCTCGAAATCGAACTCGGAAAAAGTTCTACTGATGAATGGTTGATCTTCTTTCTTGCTGTGGTTGAATTGATCCATCATGATTTAAGGTAACATTCACTTCACTTCAATTGTGTAATACAAATACAAATACAAATAGAAAGGTGTGTTGTATATAATAACTAACAATAACAATAACAATAACAATGTGTTTAAATGAATAAAGTTGGATGTATGTTTTCTTCACCACTAAGGATTTAAAAAGGTGATGGGGGGGAAGAAACAAAGAAAGGTTGAATGTGTTGTTAAAACTAAAGTGAATGAAGAAGTGAAATCAAATAGTGGAGAATCACTCACTTTGAAGATTGACATTGTCAGCGATTCTTTATTTTATTTTGTTAACTAGGTTTAATACCCGTGTGTTACATTTGGGTTAAATAGTAATATTTATAAAGAAATTATAACCATTATATTTAACAATTGTAAATATATAACATTTAAGGAGTTGGCTCCATCAACTTGCATGGTGAAAAATTTAGCTAAATTTTACCTCCCAAACTTTCTATTATAGAAAAAAAAAACCCTCCAAAAATTGCCCAGTAAAAGTTTGATTTATTAGATAGATTAAGCTTCCTATTCAAAATCAAAGATTTTACAATAAGGTAGCATATAAACGAACAACAAGTTGTGTTGTCAGTCTCTTTTGAATAGCAAAACCTAGCCTATTAAAGAAAAAACTTTGGCCCTTAGGTGTCGAAACATTACATAAATGACTCGTTGAACCCTAGTAAAGAAGTTCAAAGCCTCAGTGACTAAGAAGTCAAATGTTTCAAATACTAATGAAATAAAAACATGTTGATTATTAAAATACTAGATTCTGTCCCGTGTGTTACACGAGGTGTGTAACTAAAAACATAACATCAAACATAGTTAACAAATAATCATATGATAAGTAAGCATTACACTATAGATCATTACCATATTTAAACACTAACAAAGACCGAAAACTCACATAGGAAAAATTAGAAGTATGCTACATGTATAGTTGTTACCTATACTTTATTTTATTGACATTGATTTGTTGTTCTATTGTCTTCTCAACAAAAGTTAGCTTAGAAAAAACAAACATGACAAAAAAACTCAGCCTAAAATATGCTAATAAATATTCTTTTAATAAATTTATGCGATTAATTTGCTGAAAAACCTGATCCAAATAAGTTATTAAAATTTATCAATTTTTAAATCACTTAATTGACATATTTTTTGACCAAAATATATCGATATATATTTTATTAAATGATACGTTTACTAAGAATATGATAACTATTTTTAGGATATATATTTTAGTTACTAAAAATATGTTGATTATTTTTGTAATTGATAGAGAAATATATTAGTTTGATGATTGTATGTTGTGCAATAATAGGAGGATTAAATATGTAATATTAATGAGCGGAAAAATAATGTCAACAATAGCTTTATTGCATGCCACGTGGCATCAAAAACCCTCTTTTATTAGAAGGTATAGATAGATTCATTCTTTTCTTATCACGTTCTTTTAATTTTTTATTTATTATTATTATTATTTTAATAATTTTTTTTATAGGCAGTTGATGATATACAAACAACTACAAGACAAACAACTAAACATGTTTTCTTCCATATCCGGAGTGTTCATTAGAGCATGCCCGGCATGGGTAATGAGGGGCTTAAGGACTTCTCTCCTTATCACAATATATAGCAATGAAAAACGGGCATGTCTCTCTTTTTTGTGTTGTGAAGATATGTGTTTTGTATTTAGTTTTAAAGAGGGTGAAGAAATATGACTTTACAAGGAAAAGTGGTTCGCTGTGTCATTCACCACCTTTTTTGTGTACATTGTCATTTTCAGTTGAACAAAAGTAACTTAATTTAACTTTCAGCATTCGTATCAAAATTGTATTGTTTTTCTTCTTTTCTTTCCTAAAAGTGACCATGTTCTTCTGACAACGAACCGCAATACTTGTTATTTTAAAATAACATATTCACCTTTAATATAAGAAAACTAAACTGAGCCGGTCGTAAGCTATTCGAGATTGAATGTAATCTAAATTCATTAGTTAACATTGTTGGATTGTTACATTATTCTAAATCTAAAATAAAGTAGACTTATATTGGCTGAGTCAATGAGACCAACTACATGTGTCGTGTTCAAGTCATGATGTGGTTAGGTTTGACCCTCGATCCACATACCAAACTAGTTTAACACCCTTAATTTCACCAAACCACAACCATATATGGGAGTCGGTGTAGCACCAATGAAAGGAGCCGTTCTTTCACCATAAGAACATCTTTTGCCTAAGATTAATCCTAAGAGACGCTAATAACAAATCGAGTTTTAAAAAAATAAATAAAAACAATCAAAAGCAACACTATATTTTAAATGGCTAAAAAATAATGTCTTAAAAAGCCAATCGCAAACATCCTTTTCATGGCTATCATCATCACTATCTTCTTCATACAAAACCCAACAAAAATTTCATTATGTATCGCTCTTGGCCATCTTTTTTTAATCTACAATCTTTCTCGATCGCATTACTTTATCATCTCAATCATTTGTACATCATAACTATTATATTATATGAGCATAATAATAATTTATTAATTTATTTGACCTGTGTGTTCAGTTCTAGCTCGTTGATTTAGATTTAGTGGACAGACCCTTAACGTGTTTTAACGTTACGATGTTAATTACATGTAACATCATTACGCTGGTTTGATATATGAAATCAGATCATAACTATAACATGGCTATAAAGCGTATAAGATCGATTATGCCTGCATTTAGTTAGAGTTTGATCTATATACTAGATTGCCGTTTCATGTCGCTCGCCGGGTGTTCAACATTGTCTAGAATTACAAGCTTTTGTTAAAGATTTGTTATTATTCTCCATTACACTTTTACCCTTTAAAGGGAAGAGTGGTTTATTTCTTTGGTTGATTGATATAGAGCAAAGGTGAGATAAAGTGTGTGATATGACGTTAACATGACACATAGTAAAGGAGTAATGAAAATGCTCCATACTCCATATCCTAATAAACGTCAATATTATCTAGCACTGAAAGCACACCCGAGCAACTACTAAGCTATTTTCTCTATTCCACGTGTTGTTGTCCGTCTTGAAAACTTAAAACCAAAATCGACACATTCTCACATTCTTTCATGCATTTGCATTCTTATTGCATTTTGGTTCAGAAGCTACAGCAAGTATAAAAAAGAAAATCGGGTTGTGGTTTTACTGATGCTTTTATTTTTTGTGGTTTCATTGTTGTTTTTTTGGTGAAATCAGCACAACAGAAAGCTGAAGGCACTTTTAATGGCAGATAAATAAAAAAATACTTTTAGGCATGCACATGCATGCCTTAAACTCCTAGATCCACCCATGTGAAAGTTTTGGTTTAATATAGGAAACACCAACCTTCTAGTTATGGAATAACAATGTAACATCTTTAATTAGATCCCATCAATTTTTTTTGTCAATTTGTCTGGTAGAGAAAGTGTTGATTACACAACCTTCTCTAGGCAGTGTCGGTTCTACTTCTATGCATCGGATAGTTGATTCTTCTGTGATGAAAGGCCATAAGCTGTACTCTTACTTTACATTTCCTTTGTTAAAAACTGGCTGTTATATAAATAAACATATAAAACATGTGCAGCATACATATATCTTCTATGTATGTGCATCAAAGATGTCCAAGAGACCAAGCTTTCCCCAATACTGAACTGCTAACCAGCTCACAAAAGAAAAATAAGCTACAAGAAAACAGGCCCGTTTCAAACGGATCAAATAGGCATCCCTTACCCGACTCATACCAACAATGCGAGATTTGAGTAGATATAGCATTCTACCCAATGCAACGGTGATCAAGGAAGTTAACACACCAGTAAAAGCTCCTGCTATGACTCCCCAACTCGCAAAGTTTTGGCCTTGACTCGTTTGAGAAAACCAGGACATTAACATCTCCATGGACCTACAAAAATTGGAACAGAAACTAAAAAATGAGTGCTCAGAGTTACATCATTTATATTGTTTTCCTTCACTCTTTTCGTATCCTATAACGATGATTTACAAAATGAAAATCTCAAATGCCAAATCACACGGAAAGCTGAAAGATAAAAAAAGTTGGTTGCGTAGATAGAGAACTAGCCAATAGCCATTATGAAGAAAGAACGAGAACTTGTGTATAGGTTAAAATCCAGTGTCATTGTAATCATATTTAACATGTTACTTACTTATCAAAGTAAGAAGTTGAACAAAAGAAAGTGTTGGCAAGTTCACCCGACTTGACTTGTAATTTTGATCAGTATCTAAAAACTACCCATTTTGCAATTACCCAATCCGCCTATTTTCCTACCTCTACTTCCAACCACAATTCAAGTCTTATATACACATATTAAATGTACACTTTTATAAAGGGAGGGACATGAATCGCCACAACTTGACCATTAAACTTAACATTATAGTTCAAAGGGGGAATAAAAAAGTGAGAATGTGACTGGTGAAAGTTTTATGGTCAATAAGACCTCGTTGCAAGACATGAAGTCTTCAAATGATAAGTTCATATTCGCAGGAAATGTAGCGGGTTAGGTTATATAAAACATCAAATAAAAAAGAGTGTATTAAAAGTGAATTTATATAACTGATACTCACAAGATAAGATAGCGCTTAAGCATCTCAGTTGATGATGGGTGGTCAGCTTGGCAATTAAAAAACTCATCGTAATATAAGTTTAGTTTGGAAATGCCCAGTGTATACCAGCAATCATAAGTTTCATTCACCTAGAAAGAAAAGCAGATAAGTGCGATAATATTACCATTTGTACAGAAGGAATTTCAAGGTTCACAAATCATGTGAGGGTATATATGTCAACGGGTTTACCTTGAATTTATCTTTGGCCATCCATGCAGCATTGAAAGTGGGTCTGCAATCAAGTGGGAGGGCTTCATTAGGAGCTTCTGCAAATGCAGTATGAGGATGACCAGAGTGGTCTGTATATTCTACCTGGGCAAAAGAAAAGCAACTAAAATAATAAGATAATGAATCACTCTTTCGGCTTGGGCCATTTTTGTATGGGTCACAACAGGCCACCTCAGTTTGGGTAGACCCACTTACAACAGTAACCAGTTTGACCATTTCTTTAGTTTTTTTATATATAACTAACACATTACTTATGATTACAAAAACAATATTATTACAAAAATAATCCAGATCTTTAGAAAGATGCAAGAAATTATATGCATTAAGGATTACACTTAAGGGTGACTTTCAACCCCATGTGATGTTCCCCTTTTGGCTATTTTTCAATTTGACACGTTTAAGATAAGACACAACCCAGATTGACCCATTCATATAAGTAAACGGGTTGGAACTAGGAAATGCCACCTGAAGCAAGACAGCAATAGAAACTAAGGGAGGGACATGCAAAAAGTTGCACAATTTTGGGATCAGATCAAGTTAATAATAGGATGATTTACAATGAAGTATTCCTTTTCATATAATTAGTTTCTGTAAGACGTGTATATTGCAAGCAGTAACAAGCAGAAACACAGCTGGTCACAGCTGTGCTATATATTTAAATTGCAAATTAGCAGACAGTGAACTCAATGGTTCTTAATAATATAGTGCCACCATACATAAGAGCTTGAAGCATATACCTCAAATATAGAAGCCCAATAATAATCGTGACGGCATCTGAATTTCTTCTTCTCAGATGGGTAAAAGACATGCTTTGCATTATAATTTAGCAGTCCAAGTTCACAAACTTTTGCTGACCTAAGATCTACATCTGCAACAAATCTAAGAATCGTCATATATCTCTTAGCACATAAGCTTGTAAAATTCACATTTGATACAACAATGTTAAAACTTAAAAGAAAACAAAAAAGGGCCCATCCCAGGTTAAGCCATTGATCTTCCATATATGTGCTAATGTAACTATTCAGTTTGGATAACTTCATTCCAGAATGGAGTTAAATAACTACCATTATTCATAACTGATAACTACTTAATACACTTTTAGGGATCACAAGATCTAAAGCTCAAAAATATGTCCCTTATATGAATAATTAAGGTTATGGCTTTGCACAGACCAGAAATGACAATGTTTAAGCAGCAAAACAAAAGCAGGAGACTTCTAGCAATTTAGAAGTTAAAAAACTAATACACATACTCCATTCCACAATTTGCTACCAGTTTTTGTTAAGATTAAGCACACACGAACTCAAAACCAAGAGCAATAATCGACAAACGATATAAGCCAACCTTTTGTGAGCATTTGAGTTATTGCATTATCTAAACTTGATATAACCTTAATTCAGCTTTTGTTCTAGACCACAATCAAAAGTGAAACATGTCAATCGTACCCCTATTTTGACCCGATATAACGGGTCCTGGCAAGCACAACTTGGCCCGTTGAGGTTACTCCACTCTATCCTTGTGGCTTTTCTTAGTGAGCTCTCTATGATCTACCACTATATGCATCTCTCGTATACTGTATACAAAAAAATACATATATATACACTAGATCCAATGATCCTTACTTGATTGTTGGAGGACTCCTACCCCATCTAACAGTTGCCTACAGCTTAACGTCCAGCGTCTAACCCTCAGGAAGATGAAAAACAACTCCACAAGATCACCACAAACCAGAAAAATCCTTTTGAAGCAATGTTACAGAGACACATGGCCAGCAGTGCAGATCCTTATAACAACACCTAACTGCCTAACTTTACACTAAAATTACAGTTAATGTGAAAGTGCCACTGTTTTTAGTACAGATGCAGTACTTAATATAAACACTTAACCAATCATTAGACAAAACCTAGAAAAAATTCATTCCTGCTAAACAAACAGTCTAATAGAAATTAGGTTATCAGATTTGCACTATCAATTTATCACATCTCTTCATCTCTATTCAATTAATTAAACTACACAACTTCAATTCATCAAGTTACTAAAAACAAAATCAAAAAGTAACATCAAGCAGTGCAAAAACAACAAACTTACTGCTGGAGACTATCTTGCACTGGCAGGGAACAGAAATCGGATACGAAATCGAGATATTGCTAATGAACAAGGCTAAAATGACAACGGTAAACACAGCTAAAACGAAGAAAATTAGAGCGAATAGAGAAACGAAACAGCATCGGAACAAAAGGTAAAGGACGGGAATCTTCTTCAGTTGTTGTATCTGCTCCGGTGAATCCATTGTTTTATTGAAATTGATGGTGACTCCGATCACCAGAAAAGTTTCCGGTGATCGGAAGATGACAAATTTGTGTTTCTAAAATGAAAAAGCCGACGGAGACGCAATTGGATGATGTTAAGATTGTAAAGCTCCACGTGAAATTGTTGAATGCGATGCAGCACCCCATTATCGACTATTCATAGCGTTACATAAACGGTCCCTCAACTATACTCACAATGCTAGATTGTTGATATAGAACCGTAAACTCGGGGTGCATTTTGTTATGTATTAACAATAGAGAGGTGTTACTTGTTGAGAACGAGTACGGAGCCTTTTTTTATAATACATGGAAATCTTATTTACTAAAATATGTTTTGTGTGGACGAGCAATTCGTCAGGTGAAAATAAAACTGTTAGTTTATCGATTGACAACTTATCAGGATCGATTTACAACATTCAGAGCTTAAAGCTTCGAATTTTCATGTGCATAACATAAACATAATGCAACGCATATGAATTTCATGTAATGACATTGTTATCAATTGGACAACGCATATGAATTTCATGTAGACAAATAAAAAAAGCCAATGAAAAACATACCAACAAAAATGCCATAAAAGAAATGAAACAGGGATCGAGCTCAGGACCTTACGCACATAACCCAGCATGCAAATCGGTATTTTTAACCTAATTTCAATTTGATGAAAATGATTAAAAAAATTAAAAACTTTGGACTAATCATACTTGGACACATGTCCTTGTAGTGAATGAAGCCACCGTTATCAACCTTCATTTTTAGTAGCGTATACAATTCAATAGGTGAAATCATGTGACTTAATCGTACCTTATCAGCTTTTAGTGTTTTATAAAAATTTAGGTGGTGTTGTTTAATAAAATACGTCCCTTCTTACCGTTTATAAAATAAAGTTCTATTAGGATATTCTTAAACACTCTTTATAAAAGAACCACCGAACCAATATACACTCATTTACTATTCATACATTTACTTCTATATTAACTACAATAGTCAGGTATACTCATTTACCACTCATACATTTACTACGCTCATTCTTTAATTTTTTCAAACAAAAGATACATATATGGGAATCAAATAATAGAGAGAAAGCCACACTTTGACAAAGCTAACATTTGTTATTTGACAATGCTAACACTTGTTACTTTTGTACAAGAAAAGCATTCATTGATGCGCCCGGCTAACTTCAGCCCACTTCCCCGATCCTTAAAGCATACAACTCAACACTCGCACGCCACAAAAACCTAGAGGCCCATGAGACGAAGCTCGCACCGTTCAGCCTATTCAGAAAAGAAAATTCCAACTAGAACAACAAAAACCTTCACTTTGAACTAATTCTTGTGAAATTTGTGAACCAGAATTGAGAACTATAATTAGTTTTGTACGAGTTGAACTCTAAATCCACTGCCATCTTGTAAACCAGATGGGCTGTCATATCATAAGCCCAATAACATTAGCCCAGCATCATTTTACAAATAAGAATATGTTACTTATTGAATAATCATCCATAATCACCCCTACATTGGATGTCACAATCAAAATGGTCATGTACAGTTAATATTTTGTTAAAAATACATATATCATTGAACACATTTATATCATACAGATATGAATTAATTAAGAAGACGGTGTAAACTCTCCACGGTCCACATGTTCATAATTGGTGTATATACATACACTAGTCAAAGTTGTGGGGTTGGCTCCATGTGGTTGCAATTTGTTGGGTAGATATATGTTAGATAGCATTTGTTTGGTATCATATAAATAAGCTAGTCAAATAAAACTGGTCCTTATTAACAAAACAACAACACATACAAAACAAATTAACAGCAAAATGTAACATAAGTTGAACGAACAAAGGTAAATAAGTTAACAACACTTATTCACCGTTCATCGCCGTCCCAATCAACCTTCATTTTCGGTCCGACAGGTCCATCTTCACTTGAAAATTCCCTAGGTATAATGCTGAGCAAGCTACTGACTGAAGATCCGACGCTTGAGCTCTGCAACTTTTCAATCTCGCGTCCAGTCTCATACGTTATTTTTGGACCCCATTTTCTTGTAAAGTTCACCCATGGTGGCTCGATTAGACCGTTGATGTACTCAGCTGCCATGACTGAATATCTTTCTTTTACATCAAAAAAGTTGTTACTTTTTGCTGTATCATTTCTAATACCTGCTGCATTATTACCTTGAAGTACAAGTCCAGGGACATGGTAAGTCGCATGACCGTTTAGCGACGAATAAGCTGCAAAGTTATTAGTCGCGTTTAAAAACTCGAGGGAAGTGGCATCCACCCACATCCCTCCACTATGTTGCGCTAAATAAACACGATATAACTGCCCATTAAAATTGCTAACCCTAAGGGTCACATGTTCCCAGTCTCCTATATGTTCACCAATCCTTCCTAAAGGTATATCCACCAACCCAAGTTTAGCAGTTGAAGGACCATTAAAAGGGTAAAAAACCCAAATGGCTAAATCAGTAAATGTGGCACCAAGCATTGGTTTCACATGAACATAAGCCTCACAACTTTTCAAGTCACCTTTCTTGACTCTTTCTCTCTCGGTTGCATCAACCGGTAGGTCAAGCCAATATGTGCCATCGTTCGATCCGCCTTGAGGAAGGTTCGAGCCCGTGGGTTCGACTGGGACAGGGTTTGATTCCTCTCCTACGTGGTACAACTGAACCCCATTGGTAAAATACCATTTAGTTGAAGCAAGAAAGTAGGTTTCTTTAGGGTGAAAGTAGAATCTTGGCGAGTATGCTCGAATTATCGCGTCGATTTGGCTTAAATTTGGCATAAATGACATCAAATTTGCAAAATTATTGTTCTTTAAACAAGATATAGATGTTAAACTTGCCTCATCACCAGTTTTCCTGATCATAAATGTACCTACACTCACCCCTTGAGCTTGTCTCCCTCTAACTTTTGGCCTTAAACCATACACATTCACCTCATTCGAACTCCACAACAACACGTCGACTTCAGGTTCATCGGTTAGATCGGCTCGAACACATCGGATTTTATCAACGGAAGGTTTTTGTGGCGATATAGTGATGGTGTAGCCAACTGGCTTATAACCCTCAGGTGGGGTTGGAAGCCAGATGTAACATGAACCGGTGCTGCTCCAGACTAGAGTATAGTCCACTGGAGCAGCCAGGGTTCCGCCGGAAACATCTTTTCCGGCGAGAACCCAACCAAAAAGTGGGGTGTCATTAGATTGGCAATAGGATCCAAGCATGTAGAAGCCATCTGGTATGGGTGATGGGTCAAAGAATGTGACATGTGATGATCCATCTTGTGAAGTGGACCATATTTTTTTGAAAGATGTTATCTGGGAAACTTCAAGTCCTCCAAGATCAATTGTTCCACTACCAAAACCTTCTCCTGTATATGAAAAATTAATAGAGTCATATATATGATCATCTTAATTATGAGTATGTTATATTTATGTATGTATAAAGAATAATATATACTTGCATAAGTTAAAGTTTTGAAAATTATACAGAAATAGAACCTGGTGGCCAAGATGGCAATGGAGAAGGAAGCTTGAAGGTTTTATCAATGGGCAAAGCTTTCGTTTTTTGAGATGATGTAAGGTTCCCCATTTTTTTGTTGTTTTGGGATCACTGAGATATCAGAAAAGAACAAGTGTCTATCAATATATATACATATATATATACACACATTTTTGTATTTTAACTAATAGTAGTATATATGTATAAGAACGTAAGAACATGGAAAATGGATAACACATTGCAGTGGCGAGGTTAAGATTTTTAGTGAAAAGGAGTTAAAGTTTAGAACGTTTTGTTCCGGGGGGCGGGCAAACCGAATATATAGTTAAAAGATCAACTGCCGACCAACAAACAACACTTCAGACGGAAAAAAGTGGAAGGGTCGTGACCTTTCTTGATCACTATGAAGCTTCGCCTGTGGTATGTTGAATATTAAATAAGCTTATTTTAATTTGATGTTATACATGGGTACCATAAGTGACACGCTTAAAAATAATTACTGTGGTAAAAAATGATTGAATATGCAATTTTTTATTTATAATTGATGAAACAAAATAGGTAAAAGTTGTAATCCTTCCTTCTTTTGGTACACGGAAACAAATAATTGTAAAGAAACTTAATTAATTTGTAATTTAATTTCTTTATATTTTGTAATTTATTTCATGTATGATGAAGGTACAAATTTTTAAATTGAAATATATGATTAAAGTAAATTTATTCATTGGAATAATGATTACAAATAAATTTAATTTTTGTGTTGATGAATGTCATGAGTTTGACATGTTGTATATCTTAGTGATTAGATGAATGGCCCGATTGAATGTTATGTGTCAGAATATTTATTCGTTTATTAGTATTGAGAAGCTGGAGATTTAACTAAGTAGATAATAGTTAAATAACCAAAAATAAAGAATCTATTAAGATCATGGTAGGGTAGTTCTCATGTTTGATATGTTTGGGAAATAATAAAAACTATTACTTGGAAAATTTGAGAGTCGTGGATTTCACTATCAGATTGCATATATTTGGTCGGCTCTACCAAATATCTGATCGGATAAAACTTAGATTGCGAATCTTTCAAGAACAAGTATGAGATTTCTGGTGAATTTTAAACCAGTGAGAAGATCGATGTCATAGGGAGCGTATATTCACTTTAGGGATTGAAAGCTCCCTCTAACAGTTTCAACTATTTAACTGATTGGATTGAAAGCTCGACCCTAGCCAAGGGTTGCAACCCCTTGAAACTTGCTTCCACGGGCACTGCCCTGATCAAACCCCCATCAAGAGGGTGTTGCCCCCTTGAAACTACTCCTTTAATATCTTAATCACTGCACTTACGAACTCCTTTGATTATTATTAGAATACAATGATATTCGATCACTAGTTAGTCTCAGTTATACTAAAATATCTAATATCATATCCGGTAATATATGTGGGAGTCCATTTCTTTAACTTAAAGATTCACATTAGTTGGCTTGTTCTCAAACTTATATTAATAAACAGTTAATAACAAGGGGAAAGTGAATATGAGGCTATAACGCATCTAAGCTTACATGCGAAACACTCTAAAACTACGTAGTTTTGTTTAAATCAACATCAAAATATAGTAAGAATATCACATGTTTCATACGAGATTCGATCTAGCTATATAATCTGTTCATACCTTATTATTTAACACGAGTCCATTTCCTTAAGTATTCATATATTAGTCAGCTTATTCTAGGTTTTATCATTAATCTAGAATTAATTAATGAATTTCATCTCTCCCACTCCCAAGATAATAATAATATATATTACACCTTGCTGCTTGTCATGTTTTTTATATTTTTTTTAGTATGTCACATCAACACAATAGCAACATTATTTTTATTTTCTAGTTTTCTTCATTTTGTCCCGTAAATTTTCCCATACCCAACTAAATAATTAACCTCGATCGGTCAATCATTAAAAGTTTTAAGTGTTTAAAATTTAGGACTGTGTAAATCTCTGCCCTTGATCTTTATTAAGAAGCTAATCTAATGCCCGAAAACCCTCTTTACACTTTTTAGTTTAATTACACCTTGTAATTAGTTAACCCAACCTCAAATATTAATTTTTAAAGTTAATTACAAAACAATTAAAGGAAAAACAAACGATAAATATATATAAGGTATAAAAGTTAGGTACAATTAAACTTGGGAGAGTCCAGCTGTTTCTTTTAGTTAGAATTAATGTAAACGTGCGTGGTTGGTCCATTAATTTGTTTTTAAGCTCAACAGAAACATATATATAATACGAAATACAACTAAAACGTTAAAATAATGTAGTTTCTAATATGAAAACAAAAAAAGGCCGGTTAAATCAAACATAATTATTTTGTGTACATGAAAGTGTTGGATTAATTGTTAGTGCCCTACATTATCAATCAAAAGCATGCACAAACCAACAATCTGTATCTTACTTGGTTTAGTTATTTTCCTTTTTTATTAGAACAGCTTCTAAGATTTAAACGTTCAACTTTTTAAATAGAAAAAAAAAACATTCTATTCCTAAAAAACAAGTTGAACAAGATAAAAATTCACTACAACTATTGTGGCCACAACAGTTTATAATATATACTTTTATAGAACAAAGGTTGGTATAATGACCTATGATTTACGCACTCATAGGTGCAAAGATCAAGATTGAAACTCCACCTCCAATACTACTAGATGAATTTTAACATTTTTTAAACCGGTTGTCATTATTATCTATATATATTTGATTTGAAGCCATTATAGACATTTATTTAACATTTTCCTAGCATGGTGTATGTACAACTATGAAGCAGGATGACCAACTCCTCTAATTAATGTACATGAGCTTAAGATCGTATGGCATGGGATGATGAGTAAGATTCCAGAGGTCTTAGGTTTGAATCATGATTTAAAGAGTTATTTCAAGTGGTACGTGGGAGTGTTTCTGATTGAACCAAGCCTAGCTAACGTCAAAATTAGTATGGAAGGTTGACCTTTCGTTTCAAGAAAACTTTATTGAGTATTATGCTAGCTAGTTTCAAACGCCGTTAGAAAAACTCCTCTGATCATGTGAGACAAGTACGTCCTACTACTGCATTCATACCTTTTAGTCTTTTACTTTTCAAGTCCTCTATTTTTTTTCCTTGCCATTTGTTTTAGTTATATTAACTGAGTTTAAGTATCTCTAGTTAGTTCTACATATAATTTTCATTTAACCAAATTATAAGGAATCGTATAATAATAATCATGTGTTTTAATAGTTTTACTAAAGCAATTCGCACTTTTATCTAACTAAATGTTAGAACCAAGTGAAGACGTATGATTATAATCAAGAGGTCCACCACATGGAATTGTACCATGGCTTCAGCAGAAAGCTTTTGTAAAAGAAGAATATTTGCATGCAAATTAATAAATGACACGTGTCACCAGTTTACAAGACATAAAAAGTGACAGTCGATCACGATTCGCCAATGAATGCGAACATGCCACTATTAATCGATTAGATTAATTAGGAGACTGGTTTTATTATTTTTCATTCCTGTATCATACTTTTATATATCGTGTCAGCTTAACAACAAAGTAGCTTGATGCCTTCTTCATGTATTTGATAACTTGATCATGGTGTTCTCGATCAAGTGAATATTGTGTAATAGCTTGAACTTGATTTTTTAGGATATATACTTGAGAACTTGGCATATATGAGTTTGTTTAGGGAATTTACTGGAATAAGTTTCAACTTCACTTTATTACCTTTTTTAATTAAAAAGGTAAAATAAATTAACAGCATTTGCTATTCGTTGGTTAGTTAATTACCGATTAGTAATCCTTAAACACCCTTACACTAACAAATGTCTCGTAACCTAGTCAACACTGGATATGTCACAATCAAAATGGTCACAGACAGTTAATTAATGTTTTTTTTTAAATTATTTTGTGAAGAGGGTGTATACGAGTCAAAGTTATCCGGCTGGTTTCTTAGTTGTGGTTGAAATGTGTTGGTAGGTGCTAAATAGCATTTGTTTGGTATCATAGTACGTCTATAAATAATTAACTCAAATAAAACCGATCCATATTAAGAAAACAACATCACATACAAAATAAATATATAAATACAAAATGTGACAAAAAGTTGGAAGAAATAAGATAAATTAGTTAACAAATTAACAATATATATCATGTTTATTCGATCATCGCTCATCACCGTCCCAATCAACCTTCATTTTGGGTCCAATAGGTCCATCTTCACTTGAAAATTCTCGCGGTATGAGGCTCAGCAAGCTACTGATCGGAGACGCTATGGTTCCGTTTAGCAAATTCTGCAATTTTTCAATCTCGACCCCAATCTCATACGTTATTTTCGGACCCCATTTTCTTGCAAAATTCACCCATGGCAGCTCGACTATCTCAGTGATGTACTCGGCTGCCATGATCGAATATCTTTCTTTTACGTCGAAAAAGTTGTCACTTTTTGCAGTATCATTTCTAAGACCAACCACATCGTTTCCTTGTAATACAAGTCCTGGGACGGGGTATGTTGCATGCCCGTTCAATGACGAGTAAGCAACAAAATTATTACTTGCGTTTAAAAACTCGAGGGAAGTCGTGTCCACCCACACCCCTCCACTATGTTGCGCGAAATAAACACGATATAACTGCCCATTAAAATTGCTAACCCTAAGGGTCACATGTTCCCAGTCTCCTATATGTTCACCAATCCTTCCTAAAGGTATATCCACCAACCCAAGTTTAGCAGTTGAAGGACCATTAAAAGGGTAAAAAACCCAAATGGCTAAATCAGTAAATGTGGCTCCAAGCATTGGTTTCACATGAACATAAGCCTCACAACTTTTCAACTCACCTTTCTTGACTCTTTCTCTCTCGGTTTCATCAACCGGTAGGTCGAGCCAGTACGTGCCATCGTTTGAACCGCCCTGAGGAAGGTTTGAGCCTGTGGGTTCAACCGGGATAGGGTTCGACTCTTCTCCCGAGTGGTAAAGTTGAACCCCATTGGTAAAATACCATTTAGTTGAAGCAAGAAAGTAGGTTTCTTTAGGGTGAAAGTAAAATCTAGGCGAGTATTCGCGAACTAGCGCGTCTATTTGGTCTATATTCGGCATAGACGACGTTAAATTCGTGAAGTTATTGTTCTTTAAACACGAAAGAGATGTTAAGCTTGCAGCATCACTATTGTTGATGATCATGAATGTTCCAACAGACACTCCTTGAGCTTGTCTCCCTCTAACTTTTGGCCTTAAACCGTACACATTCATCTCATGCGAACTCCACAACAACGCGTCGGTTTCAGGTTCATCGGTTAGATCGGCTCGAACACACCGGATTTTATCAACGGAAGGTTTTTGTGGCGATGTGGTGATGGTGTAGCCAACTGGCTTATAACCCTCAGGTGGGGTTGGAAGCCAGATGTAACATGAACCGGTGCTGCTCCAGACTAGAGTGTAGTCCACTGGAGCAGCCAGGGTTCCGCCGGAAACATCTTTTCCGGCAAGAACCCAACCGAAAAGCGGGGTGTCATTAGATTGGCAATAGGATCCAAGCATGTAGAAGCCATCTGGTATGGGTGATGGGTCAAAGAATGTGACATGTGATGATCCATCTTGTGAAGTGGACCATATCTTTTTGAAAGATGTTATCTGGGAAACTTGAAGACCTCCAAGATCAATTATTCCACTACCAAAACCTTCTCCTGTACGTATACGAATATAGTCAATTTAGTTAACTATGAGACATGTGTAAAGACTAAAGATCATTAATTAATAAGAAAGCTAAATTAGTTTTGAAAATTATATATAAAGAGGCGGTACGTATATATAAACCTGGTGGCCATGAATTAGGCAATGGAGAAGGAAGTATGAAGTTGGTATCAATGGAAAAAGGTTGAGATGAGGTAAAGCAAGACCCAAAGTTTCCCATTTTTTGAGTTCTTAGAAAAACAACAATATATGACTCGATCGATCTCTATTTATATATATGCACATATATACGTAAACCTTTTAAATAGCCTTACTTTTATATTTAATCTTAAAAGTTTGCACTCTCTTTTTAATTTACTACTAGCATTTGCAGTGTAGGACTTGAATATAATATGCTCGTGCTTTGAAGAGCTAGGGACGTACGTCACTACAACACGCCTTTTAAATTTAATCTTTAAAGACCTTTTGATACGTACAAGTAACAAGATAACATTTTCTTTTCGGAACCAATGATATATATATATGATGTACATATGGAAACTACGAGAGCCGTAGAAAATGTACATGTAAATATACTAACTCAATAAAGAAATTAAATAAAACTGAAATATAAGTGATAATATAGTTCTTTCTTATTCTCTTTAATTTGAGTATAATTTTACTTTATTATAAAAATATAACTTTTAAATAAATTTTGTGTTTTGATTTTACCACGGTTTCGTCTCAAAACTAATTAGAATCGTTTGTGCCCTCATAAATATCATTAAAATCACCATTTGGTATTGTTTTACCGAGCATAACGCTACTTTCATTAAGATGATAAGAATCATGTCAAATATTATCCGCGTATCTGTTCTTGATGATTAAATTTATCTTCTTTTGTAATTTGTTTATAACTAATCATATAACTGGTCAGATTTAAAATTTAAAATATTTCTGTACTCATATTAAACAGCGGAGTATGCAATTTTAATCCTTGTGAAATTCAAATTCAATATTACATACATTGCAAGTGTTTTTTTTATAACAAATATAATTTATTAATGTATTTTTTACACAAACTCGTTTGTTGCATGAGACGATAAAATAATATATTATATGATATTCATTGACAAACTGGATAATACTGGAATAAACAAATAAAAAATCTGATCACAGAAATCCATGTGTTTCATATGCGATTATAAGTAACCTATTCACACCATATTAATTATTTCATATGGGGTCCATCGATCCGTATTAGTTGGCCTATTCGATCTGCTTCTAAATTATTACTTTAATTCAACGTGTTGATCTCTACTCTAAATTTTCTACTTCGTTTGGTAGGACTTGTGGTAGATGGAGTTATAGAGAGGACCATGGACCTCAGAAAATAAAAGAGGATAAATGTCAAAATTTGCCGACCATATAAATATATATTATATGTATCTTAAACAATTTCATGTTACCAAGACGTTTTTTTAAAGATCGAGTAAGTTAACTATTTACATATATCCTTGATATTGCTAATATGATACTTTGGATATAAAGTATATGTTATATGTATCGTAAGTAATGTCACGTTTTAACTGGTGGTAAGTGAAGCGGTGTTTCAATTGATAAAAAGAGATTTTGAGTTTTTGTTAATCGTGTAAGTGTGTCGCTGTTAATACGAGTAGCTAGCCATATCCCGTGTATAGACTTAAACATATAACTAATAAGATTAAATAATAGGGTCTAAAAACTTAAACTAATATAAGTCAGATGTGGCTTGGCTTCAAACAAAAAGATGCTTTTAGGGTTTTAGATGCCGATTACAATCTTCTACTCTTCTTATTGTGCTTTTATATATTTATTTTATTTTATGGATTGTATTATATTAAAAAAAACTCAAATATTGATACATATTTTGGTAATATTAAAAGTAAGGGAGTTGCACTTCTATTTCTTATTACCTCAGTTGTACCATGCCTTTATTTATTAATATTAAAGATGTTTTATTAGTTAACTAGATTAAGCCTCGTGTGTTACACATGTGAAAATATAAAAAACACAATTCTAAAACTTTATGAAAAAGTAAACATTTGAAAATAAACTACACATTATATAAAAGATATATGAATAGAAACACACAAATTGTATTCATACTCTAATTTAAGCATTGAACAAATAGATTTAAACTACTAGTATACTATTAGTACCAATTTAGATATCAACGCTTATAAAGTGGGTGTCTTATAAATCTTACCAATTAATTTAAAAAAATTTAAGAAAAACAAGTATACAAATAATCCAGATGATAGATATCCGAAAAAATTCACGATAACACTCACATGTACCGGGTCAAGAGTATAAGTCGGCATGCATGAGTCTAGGTTGTAAATTGCAATAAGTTATTTGTTTAACTTGTTTGTTTTACGTTTTCACATTGATTTCATAGATGTAAATAAGTCAGATTGAAACTTTAGAGGAGAAAATTATGGTGGTTTAATATTATTGATTTATTTCCGTACATAGATTAAAATAAAAGATTCTTAGTTTTAGCGGGAAAAATTTTCCAACACCCTATCCAATGAATGACACGTGACCTACAAAACCATTTTTTATTAAAAGGTATAGATATAGATATAAATTAATTAAGGTTTAGTGTAATAAACAATATCTTTAATAAACAATATCTTTATAAATAGTTTCACTTTTTAACCTATACTCATCAGCAAATCAGTTAGATAATGAAACTCAAGCCCTGGTGGGTTTAGGCATCTATATAACTAACATCTTGATATACATATACCAAGTCTTTGCTTTAATTAATTAGTTGAATTTTCAACTTTTGGTTTTATACGCCAAACTTGTTTTTTTCAACCTTTTAGATTTGTAAGATTTGAATTTTGTTTATTCAAAAGCAATAGATCGATCTTGGCACAATTGATGTTTTCCTCATAACAACCTTTGAATCACATGAAAAACAAATCACATGTGATGGATGGAATTTTCTGCATCCGATAATTCAACGATATGATCTTTAATTTTTGTGATCCAAAAGAAGCTAGCAAAGTTTTATTGTCTTTATCATTTAGATAATTTTCATTTGAACATGTTTTTTTTTCACATGCTGCCAAATTTAAAACATGCTTTGAAGATTGTGATGATGAACCTTGAGAAACAAATTTATTCATTTTCTTTTTGAATTTTTAATTAATTTGTTAACATTTTGGTGAAAAAAAAATAATTTTTATAACTTTTTTACCTTGGTGTTTTACTTTAAAAGTTTGATTGTAAGTTAGTTGCTCTTTTGAACAACAACTAACCCATTAATAAAACAAAAATAAGGGAATGTCGATTTGTGATCCCTTTTTTTAAAACAAATCATAATGGCACATTTAGAAGGAGGATTCATTGACATTGATGTAAATTAGTTTTGTGTAATATTATAAATTGTCGTCAGTCGCTCAAAACATAAAAATTTCCGAAGAGGCTGCTTTGATGTCATCAATGCCTTCATTGGAGGTAAAATCCCAGATTTAAGAATTTTGTTGTAGGCTGCTCATTTGTGAAATGCAATGAAGATATGAAACAGCCTCATATATTGAGTTTACAAACTTGATTACTTTTTTTTTAGATTGACTATTGTTCTTTGTTTTTGTCTGATTTGTTAATATTATACGGGTTGAAAAACGTATACAGCATATAGTAAAAAAAAGTGATCATATTATGAGATGCCATAAAAATTTGCTAATCTATTAGTTTAGGTTGAAGATGATTATCAGTCATTTATGTTTTGGATCTCTAGCACAAGTTTACTACCCATGAAGCCCAACTATTTTCAGTCTTACTGTCTTAGACTCAAACTTGACTTGGGCATTAGGGACTATTTGGGCTTAGGCCCAAGTCCTATAATGTTTTTTTCTTTTTATCTCACATTTTGGCATCTTATTTTATATGGACTCAAGGAGTAAGAATTAGTAGAGTATGTATGTATGTATGTAACATTCTAAAACCGGTTTTTAATTATTTTATTACAACATGGCAAGAAAGATGTCGGTTTATTTAACCAAAAGTTTAATATAACTATAAATCATTCAATTTGGGTGGGCTCATGTTAAAATAAATTGAAACACTATATAACACATTAACATTTAGCTAAATTTAACTGTGGATATGGGTGAGCAACATCCATGACCATTGTACATCATTATTTACTGGTTGTCACGACGCACCCTGTTGCCACTATCATTACAGTTGCTGACCCAACAACCGAAGTCACCTCCACAACCACCACCATTTTCCGCCACGACCAACGCCATTAGTAACTGTCGCCACACTAGTTGCCTTAAAAATAAATATAACATATGCATTCATTCTAATTACTAATATTCCATTTAACATATTCACAGTCGAATTCATGGAGCAAAAAATTAATAGTGTTAATAAAGTGTCGTCATAGGCTATAGCACCGTCGCCTATGCCCTTTTGACTTTGTTGTCGTTGCCACTAACACCCATGTGCTATTAATTAAAGACGTCAACAAAACAAGGCTATGTGTCTCACCAAAGGGCTTATTTGTTCAAACCCAAATAAAAAAAACTCTAAACTTTTTTTTTCTTTTCCGGAGGCTGCAAGTAACTAAGGAGTTGTGTCATTGCTACTTTTTTTCTTCGTGAAGAGAAAAAATAAACCAAACCTTAACGGCTTTTTTGGTTGCCTGGCTACTTGTTCTTCTTCTTTCGTGAGGGTACAAGTGTACAATGAATCACCTACAATTAACTAACTTATATGCTTGGCTCCTTCACCAGAGTTTCCTTTTCCTTTGATTCCAACTTCATAAATATTACGTTTTCGATCAATGGCGCTGGCTTCTAGCAACAAACGTCAAAAACGTTTGTCGTGTTTGCGTAATTGGAAAATACAAACACAAAACTTGGTTCACTCGAACAACAACTTTTTTTCTTTTTATTTGATAAAATATCTGATTAATCAATATATTATAGATATTGATTAATACAATTAGGAACTAAACGTCTAAATCCAACTTGACCGACTTGCCAACTTTGGTCCAAACTTATCAACAGGTTAGAAACTACTATCAACAGGTGTTATCCCTAGTTAAATGACAATGATATTAAATTCAAGACATTGATGGTATGAAGTATATCAATTATTTTCGTTTTATTTTTGTTATATCTATTGTATTAAACTTGACTAATTCATTTTTATATAATCTACCATATTCCAAAAGACCAAAAGATTGGAAATTTATTCCCTTCAAATATAAAATGCAATTCGTGGTTAAACAAAAAAAATACATGAAGGAGGTCAGAACGATGGCATGCAGTGTCGGTGATCTAAAAGTTTTCCTAGTTTTCTACATTTAATTGTTTCACTAAACCGATTTGAATTTAAAAAAATTATTTCACTAAAACTAATAACTAATAAAGAAAATGATTATGTTATCTTTACCCTCTTTTACTTTTTCAACATCAGCAACTCTTAATTACTATTGTTTATCCTTCTTATTTTGTATACATACATACATACATACATACATACATACATACATACATACATACATACATACATACATACATACATACATACATACATACATACACGTACACACATGAAATTAACTGAATAAAAAAATATATTACTTATTATATATCGAAAATGAAAATTCAAGTATGACTTGTGTAGTTGTGTTAATATGAAAATCTAATTCATTAGTTATACCTGTTGAGCATATTTCATTTTTTCAGTCTACTTGTTAAAAAATGGTCCATCGATCAAAAACTAAATACATTATTTGTTCTAACTAAGGCTGGGGTTAAAACGATAAACATAGTGGTTGAGCTGAATTAAAATTTCTCCAAACATAAGAAAATAATACAAGAAAGATAAAGGGTTATTGGATTTAATCACCTCCAACTATTGGTTATTGGCCGTTGTCACCCTCAAGTATCACTTTGGCCAATATAACTTCTAACTAAACACTTTGGTGTCCGTATCACCAAAAGTCAACCAATTCAAGTCACTTTTGGTTAACTTTTGATTATTTTTTGGTTAGCTTTTGGTGTTACGGACACCGTATCACCAAAACTTAACCAATTCAAGTCACTTTTGGTTAATTTTTAGTTAATTTTTTGTTAAATTTTGGTGATACAGACACCAAAGTGTTTAGTTGGGAGTTATATTGGCCAAAGTGATACTTGAGGGTGACAGCGGCCCATAACCAATAGTTGAAGGTGATTAAATCCAATAACCCAAAGATAAAAGAAAAACTTATTCACATATACTTGATGGGTGAGTTGTGAATGCTCTGAAAACACTACATCCAATTAATAGTGATTTATTTTCTAGTTTAGGTTCACATTCTATTCAATTTCTGACTCTATGTTTTGTAAAATGCGTTGTTAAAGAGACATTTTATTGGTTATTAGAATACTTTTCTCTATAAATATTTGTATATAATATACACACGTGTATATATAGAAATAAAGATGCATGGAAGGGTGTACCAATAACTAATGTAGATGTATGTATAACTAACTAGTTTAGTGCTCGCGTTACGTTCGGGAACACAATTCAAGTGATGCTTTTAAAGATATTCATGAATGTTCTATTCAGTTTTGAGACAAAATCATGGTAAAACGGAACACATGATATATTTTTAAAAATTAGATTTTTAGTATAGCAATATTATACTCAAATTAAAGAGAATAAAATGCTTAGTTTTATGGTGTAGTTTATTTTTTAAAAAAAATCATATAAAAATGTCATGTATATTTATAAAGCACTTAGGTCTTTAATTGTATGTTATTATTTATTTTATCCATAAGTTTTATTTTTAAACCCTATCAAATATAAACTACTCACGTATACCCCTTGTAGTAAAGGGTTAAAAATATAAATACTCTTAAATTTTTCAGAATTTTCCAAAATATTAGGGGACCAAAAATGTAATTAGTTTTCTATAATAAATTCCATATATATATATTTTAAATAGAAAAATCATTATTGTGAGATAATCTCTCAAATAATGCCACATAAGCTAAAAGCTATGAAAACATGCCACATAGGATTTTTATGTTTTGCTATATTATATAAGGACACTTTGTTGTTAATATTACAAATCCACACAAAAAGTATTTGATATTTTGTTTTAAGCTAGATATACATATATTTTTATACCTAATTATAACTAGGGCTTATAATTTACTCTCGGGCGGTGCGTTGCAGCGGTCAGGTCTTAGTTGATATATGTATCACAGGGTTTAGTATATGTCTCGCATGTTCCTGCTTAAAGTCGTCAAAGTTATTATGTTTCACACGTCACAACTTAAAGACGTCAAAGTAAAAGTCTAAAAAAAGTATTAGAAAAAAGATAAGAACAAGTTGGCTAAAAGTTTTGAATCATTAACCTCAATCCAAAAAAACCAAGTTTAAAACCACCAACGATGAAATTAATTAACAGTTTAGGATAATATTATCTGGTTTTTTAACCGGTTCACCAATTAGATAAGTAAGACGACCGGTTCAATTGTTTTTCCAATTACAAAAACAATCAAGTAGTCGACCATTGTTTTTCTTTGTATCATGGTTCTTGCCAAATTCTTACTGAAATTATGTTTTGACTTTTGAAGAGCGTTGATGAGTTTGACTTCATTTTGTTCATTGAGTTGACTAAATATAACGAGAAGTGCCTAATTAGCAGACATGAACGCATGAAAACCACTGAACACTAACTTTTTATTTCACAATTTGTGCCCCCACCTCATGCATGATAAAAGTTAGGGGCGTGAAATATTTATGACACTAACACAAACATAATATTATAAATAAGTGGGTCTAGGTTTAGTACTAAAAATTAATGGTTTTAGGTTTAGTATAAACGGGTTCGGTCATGTCTAGGTCGAACCCGCAAATCCGTTTACAAAACCAACATGTTTTCCAGGAATTGTCACCGAAAACACAGCACGAACCTTCCATTTCTTTTCTTTTCCTTCCTAAAGTAAGCTCGGGAACACAACGTTAGCACCTTAATTTTACTTGTAATATAACTAAGCCAGTACATTAATGACGGATTAGTTAATTTATTACTCCCTCCGTCCCATTATAAGTGTCCATATTGTCTTTTTTAATTGTCCCATTTAAAGTGTGCACTTTTAAAATTTATTGGTAAACTTCTAAATTTACCTTTAATAACATAAAACAAACAATATGATGGACCCACAATAATATTTATTGTCAAGGGTATTATTGTCAAATGACAAGCAAAAATACCCATCATTTAATGTGCCTAAAACTTTGTGTTTTTCAAACTAGGACACTTTTAATGGGACGGAGGGAGTAGTACATTGGTCACTCAAGGAGAGAGAAGCAAACAACATTCAACATTCAATTAATTTCTTAATATTTCTTTAATAAAAAATAGAGGTGAGAAATAAAGACAAGCGGACAACATGTGTAAAACCAGAAATTTTAATTTTTACGTAATAGATCTCATACATGTGCTTGTGTGTATATAGTACATGCATGTAGGGATAGAGATAGATATACCCTGGCCTCTACTGACCCCCAAGTCATTCATTTTAATTTCTTGGATTTTGTTTGTGAAACATTGAATCTTTGTGAATGTGTATGCTTCACTAATCTGTCCCACAAGTCTTGAGGATTTTGCCAGGTATGTAACTGAACTCTGTTTTTCACTGTATTATGGTTCTTGCTAGATTAGTATTTTGCAAATGAACATCGATTTTCACAGATACTTGTTGTGGTTTTGTGTTTTAGATCTGATTTGGAAACATGGCTTCATTTCAGTTTCTTCTTTAATTCACTAAATAAATAAATTCTTCTGGATGTTGTGAAGATTAAAATAAATCTACATCATTTCATAGTTTTTTTTTACAGCACATCATTTCATAGTTATCTGATATGAATCTTGAAGGAAAGCAACAACTTTTCACTTGAATTCATAATTCCCAGCTGACTTTCGACAACGTTTTATCGGATTTTGTTTGACTTTCGACAACATTTATGGGATTTTGTTTGGAGTTGTGTGTTTTTCCCTTAACTTGATTGATCTTCAAGATCTACTTTTTTCAAGAAAATAGATGGCGTATGATTTAAATCCTTAACCAGTTGTGAAAAAACATGTTTCGTACATATATTGGTACAGTTAGGCCACATACGCGTCGGCGGCAATAAGTTACTTCAAGGGTAGTTATGAACCTGGGTCAGTTTCTTATCTAATATTCCAATTTTCTATCATTCTCACAGGGTACAAAATCTTAGGACCCAGAGACTTTTTTTCTCATAATTTGGGCCCAAATTTCATGTGATTGGTTCATAAAGGTCAATCTGACATGACTTATGCTTCTAACTAATAGTGAAGTAATAGCCAACAGAACTTGAAATTTTTTATCCCTTTTGCCCATATATTAATACGTAGTATTATTTTCCATCACTCATCAGATCTACTCTGATTTATTGACTTCAATTTGCTGTTTATTTTACTTATATATTATTACACCAATGAGCTAGATCTGTCTTTGACTTCAAGAAACACAGTTTCCATCTTTAGTAACCTGTGGAATATTGTCCTGACACTACAACAAGTCCTGTACTCTAGTTTATCTTTCCATTTTTGAACTAATCTTTCATTTGGATCATATGTGTTTAATTTGAATTTTAAAAGAAGATAAGTGTTTATGGGTGTTTGTTAGATAAAGTTTGGATCTTGATTAGATACAAGTTGATATCAGACCGCTCTACCAAGAAAAAGATCCAAGCAGTAACCGTTTTGACCCGTTTACTATAAATCTCACATTTGCGACTTGATTTTGTGATCAGATTTTGTAAATCAGAAGAGAGAGAATGCAGCTAGAAGATGACAAGCATGACAAGGCCGCGAGGCAAAATGATAAAACTACAAAGATTCTGTCAACGGGATTATTGTTTGTTGTGTTATGCGGGTTATCATTTTATCTTGGTGGGATCTTCTGTCATGAAAAGAACAGATTTCTCGGCACCGAGGAAGTGGTGAAATCCACTGAATCGCCCAAAAAGACTATTTCTTCTTCGGTCCAAGTGAAATCAGTTTCTTTCCCACAATGCAGTCCGGATTTACAAGACTACACGCCTTGCACCGATCCTATGGTATTAAATGTTTTTTACGATACCCAGCCCGGGCATATTATATCATGTTGAAATGGGTCATTTTTAGTAAAGTAAAAAATAAGACAGGTTGACCCGAAACAATTTCTTTCTGTAAACAACTAAAAATGATACGGTTATGATGAACAGAGATGGATGAAATACGGACGACACAGGCTTACATTCATGGAACGTCATTGTCCACCCGCGTTTGATCGCAAAGAGTGTCTGGTGCCACCACCTGATGGCTACAAAGAGCCAATCAGATGGCCAAAGAGCAAAAATGAATGTTGGTACAGGTAAAGCTTCCATCTTTATCAATCAAAACGTAATGACCTTAGTGGTTAAAATGCTATGATTTTGAACTTTAGGAACGTCCCTTATGATTGGATCAACAAACAAAAATCGAACCAGCATTGGTTAAGAAAAGAAGGGGAGAAATTTTACTTCCCAGGTGGTGGTACAATGTTTCCTAATGGTGTTAGTGCGTATGTTGATCTGATGCAAGATTTAATTCCTGGAATGAAAGATGGAACTGTTCGTACCGCCATTGATACCGGTTGTGGGGTGAGTAATGAGTTTGAGTTTATATAATTTCTATCTCACCTTACATTCGTTTTCTTTATACTCTGTTTTTCAACTCAAATCTTGAATTTATCGTCTTCAGGTGGCTAGTTGGGGAGGTGATTTGTTGGATCGAGGGATCCTTACAGTTTCTCTTGCTCCGAGAGATAATCACGAGGCGCAAGTCCAATTTGCTCTAGAACGTGGGATACCGGCGATTTTGGGGATCATATCAACGCAACGTCTTCCATTTTCGTCAAATTCGTTTGATATGGCTCATTGCTCTCGATGCTTGATTCCGTAGACTGAGTTTGGTAATTTTAGCTTACCTGGTTTCATAATCGAACACTTTTGCTGCAATTTTGTGTAAGATTTTATGTGATTTTTAGGATGCACGCCAATTGTTTGATAAAATGTTTTAATGACATTTAGGTGGAATTTACTTACTTGAAGTGCATCGGATCCTTCGTCCCGGAGGATTTTGGGTCTTGTCGGGTCCTCCGGTGAACTACGAGAACCGTTGGCGGGGTTGGAACACAACGATCGAGGAACAGAAGTCGGATTATGAGAAGTTACAAGACTTGTTAACTTCAATGTGCTTTAAATTATACAACAAGAAAGATGACATTGCGGTGTGGCAAAAGGCCACCGGTGATAGTTGCTACAAAGGGCTCGATGCACCTGACAACTATCCGCCCAAATGTGACGATGGGACTGAGCCTGATTCAGGATGGTACACCCCGTTGAGACCTTGTGTTGTTGTTCCCGACCCGAAGAATAAGAAATCGAGCTTGAAAGTGATTTTAAAATGGCCTGAAAGGTTGCATGTGGCTCCAGAACGTGTTGTTGATATTCGTGGCGGGAGTGATGGCGCGTTTAAGAACGACAATAGCAAGTGGAAGAGTCGGGTGAAGCACTACAAGAAGTTGCTTCCGGCTCTTGGGACCGATAAGATTAGGAATGTGATGGATATGAATACGGTTTATGGTGGTTTTGCTGCATCTTTGGTTGAGGATCCGCTTTGGGTCATGAATGTCGTGTCTTCGTATGCTCCTAATACGCTCCCTGTGGTGTTCGATCGGGGTCTTATTGGAACTTTTCACGATTGGTAAGTTCATGAGATAAAAAGTAATAGTATAAGACGGTTCGGCTAACCTTAAAGGGGCATCCTATTCACACACCCTATATGCTATTCACACACCCCATGCTTTTATTTCCCACACCCCCAGGCGCCGCACATAAACCTCGGCGTCGCGCCTGGGTTACTTCTTATCCCAGACACATCCTCGAACGTAGTCAATCACGCTTCAACACTCTTATGCGCCGCGCATGGCCCTCGGCGTGGCGCCTGGGTCATATATGCGGCCAACAACATCATCGGCGCCTAGGTCATATATGCGGCGCATATGTCCAAGTTTGACCGAATTCCACCTCGTTTACGACATTCCTCGGTTGACGTTGACAGAAAAGTGACTCAGGCGCCGCATCAAGGCCTATCCGTGACGCCTGGTTTTAAAACAGGTGTGTGGATAGAATTTTAGGGTGTGTGAATAGACAGGGCCAACCTTAAACATATCTTACTCAATGATATAAATATAATCATAACAATTAATATATTATATAATCTTTTGATGAGTTTTAGAGTTCGGTTTTAAGTGATTTCAAAAATACATTTTAGACGAATTTTGGATATCAGTTTTTAATTAACTAATTAATGTTGGAGAAAAAACACAACTAAACTGATATCTCTTGTCACTTTACACACATACTAATTCACTTGTTTTTCTTTCTTTAGGTGCGAGGCATTCTCAACGTATCCTCGAACGTACGATCTACTTCATGTAGATGGCCTCTTCACAACCGAAAGCCATAGGTAAGTTATTGTACTTTGACTTTTGTTCTTCAGCTTTATTTCTACATGTCAAACATATTTAACTTACATTTCTAGATTTTGACCTTTAGACTTTTACGTTGACTTTTATTTGGGGGTTCTAGATAGCATCTATCATGTATATTAAGTATTAACACAACTTTTTAAAATTAACTTTCACTTTTTTATACAGATGTGAGATGAAATATGTATTATTGGAAATGGACCGGATTTTAAGACCAAATGGGTACGTGATCATCAGGGAATCAAACTACTTTGTGGACACAATCACTACAATATCAAAAGGAATGAAATGGGGTTGCCATAAAGAAGCAACCGAGGACAATGTTGACAATGAGAATGTCCTAATTTGCCAGAAGAAATTATGGTACTCAAATCAAAGCTCATAGTTCGACCTCAAAAGGTCAAAAAGTCAACAATATTAGTTTTGCATTAGAGGACACAAGTTTGATTAAATTGCAAACCGTCACAAAGTATAAGAATTGTAAGTTTTTGTTATCTTTTTTGTAACAATAATTTTATTTATAGTTGTTTTTGGGTAAGATTGAGGAAGAACTTGTACGTGGAAATCATTGTTTTTCATGTTGTATGCTGTTAAAGATGTTAGCAGCAATTGTAAGCTCATATTTATACCAGGTAATTGTATAAATTTCATAGAATGAAGTGCAATCTTTTATTGATCTTGTTACAAACTTACAATTCCCAATGAGATACAAGTTGACTTTACAATTCCCTTCAACCCCGTCCCCGTCTCCCCGTCCAGCCACGGCGGTGATATGCCCGCTCATGGTTGGACCCCGTCCCCCTCATCCCCACTCCCACCCCCATCACCCTTAGGAGGCGTGTCTTCCGTTGATATGCCTTATTAATACGTATACTTAGTCACATATCATATTTACAATTTTATACTACTCATGAATATTTGGATATCTATCCCACTTCATATCCTTATACTTCCAATCCTTACATGTTAGTATTTCCTATTCATTACCATACAAATTTATCCATTTCATATCAATTTCACATACCATAGATACACAAGGATCTCCTTATGTATCACCATAAAAAAAACTCAATGTTGCACCTTGTTTTCCACCATTCTACATTTATCTAGTTTTCATTCTATATATATATATATATACATAAACATGGCATTAACAAACCAAGAGTTTAGTTCATAAGTAACTTACCTTGAGTTTTCCAAGTCCTTGCTTGTTTCCTTGCCCCCGATAGCCCCTTTAAAGCTTGAGTCCATCTTGACATGACTCATATCCTTTCATGCCATCACATTCACAACTATATTAGCGTACATGCTCATTCATAACAATATACATTTCCAACTCCTATGTCATGTAGACTTCATTGTTTAATCACTAACATGGGGATAAGACATAAACTAACAATCACGTTGTTTGTAATTCAAGCAATTCAATTTGCTATCACATATGATGCAACATAAACAATCTAACATTATCACATCATCTCTCTAATCTTACTATCATATTAGAAACATATGTCAACATTGACACACTAGACTATATTAATTACACCATAGGCATCACATCCACATGCTATAGAGCACATAAAACCTTGTGATCACTTAGGTACGTAGACACACATATTCTCATGCATCATAGTGCAGCGTTAGCTATTCAATACAACCAATTATACACATTCCACCCGTTTGTGTATCTACTCGTACAACCCATTTTCAAGTATCTTAGATACTCCCAATACATCCCATATAGGTGCACATAATCAAATACGACCAACCATTCATGTTTAAATAAAATATGTTCAAACATCTACTTTTATTTATGTTAAGAAAACTTGCTTTGGTGCAGTACCTTTCTGCATAGCTGTACTAATCAACTCTATTGACCAACTTACAATTTTATTTAGCCTTTCATGTTCAAATATGAATTGTAGTAGACTCAAAGAGCTTTTCATCCATATATAGAACTCCTTCACCGGATTTTTCTATGATTTTATATGATTTTAAGTCCAATCAGCATGCTATATTTTCTGACTAGCAACTTTTATATATTATTTTGATTAACTTCCGATTTGAATTACCTTCTTATGTTCAACTATGAAACGTAACATATTAAAAATACTTTCAAAGCAAATATAATACACCTCGTTCGAGGATAACCAATTACATCCTTTATTACATCCCATTCATGTTTGTCAAGTTTTAACATCCAATCTTTACATGCTATCTTCATCTATGCATTTCATCAAACACTTGGTGTGCATACAACCATCTAAACATAATACACAAGTCATTCATGCCTAACTTTCCAAGTTTATGTCCTTAAGTATAAGATCAAGCATCATTCATTCCAAAATCATTAAACATAGCAACTATATCAAAATCTTGTAATCTAGTCATCAACCTAACCAAAAATGATCATGGGTTATACCATTATCCCTTACTCCAAGTCTATCATTCGACATACTAATTTCATGAGATTAACATACAATCATCAATTATAAGCACAATTCCTACTAAAATTCACATTGTATGCTAAGATTCATCCCTAAGCACTAACTAATTTCATTCATACACCATACATTAAGTCTCTAGCCAATACACATCATCAAAAGAAATTCTTTCACTTACCTCATGTATGAAAATTACTAGATGATCACATTTCTTCAATCATGCAAGACTCAAACCTTCATTCCAATGTTCAATTTTGACAAGTTTATGAGTTTCTCATGAAACCCCTTTCTTCCTGATCAACATCGAAGAGAGAGAGAGATAGAGATTGGAACTATGTCAAATGACCCCCTATAAAATCTCTCCTTTCATATCAACTTTCAAATTAACAAGTTTAACCCCTCAACTTTAGACATGATTTTCTTTTAAATCCATGCAAACAACTAATGTCATTTATAGTATAATTTTATCACCACAACACATATTAAAAGACATATAATGTTATAACGTAACATATAAATATCAACTTTCGATTTTCGATTTTGGGGCGTTACACAAATCCAACAAGTTTTTGGTTTGTCATTATCTCACAAACAGTAAAAATTTCTAAACCTTTAGTTTTTTATATGTTGTGTGTGCTTAAAAAACTAATTGAGTAACAATTTCTAAATTAATATTAGATGATTGTTTTGTTATTAACCATTTAAATTAGTATCGTCGTCCATATATAGTACACGGAATATAACCTAGTTATACAATTTCAAAGTAAAATAATCAAAGTTATATAACAAAATTTAATATACGATTTCAAACTAAACTCATTAAAATTATAAAAGGTATAAGATAAAATTATCTAATTGTAAAATTGTGATAATTTTGTCTTTTAAAAAGTAACACTCGTTACATGTGCATATAACACATATAATAATATCTGAGACGTATAACTCAGTCGTTATACCCTGACAATGTTAGTATATGTTTCTCATTGACATTGAGTGTATGTCTCATATCATATTATATGACGTATATAAGAATTAAAGATGTTAATTTAAAATCAAAGAGTGGGCCAATAACTCAACCTTAGGTTTTAGTACAAACTATATTTAAGACCAGGCGGTGCGTTGCGACGGCCGGGTCACACGGTCGAGTCTCACGTACATATGTCAAAGTAAACAACGTTTCATGTCCCGTACATCATGGTGTAAAGCCGTAAGTGTCACACATTAAAAGCCAATAAAATATCAAAACTTAGTGGTCAAAACGACAACTAAGTTAAATCCGGATGGTTGAAGTCCTTATGTCAATGTAGAGTAAATGGTCAAAGTTGAAAACTGATTGAGTCATCATGGACCAAAATAGTAATTAGTCAAAGTCGATGATTAAACTCGTAATTATACCAAAGTTTAAAAAAAAACAAACGTTTAAAATGACTTAGTGACAATCTTGTAAATAACACTCAATTGAGTATTGCAAGTAATTTATATTATTTTAGGTGTAGGTCAACCACAAACACTTTCTATTAGTTAAAAAATATATAAATACCCACGTGATAATATAATCACGGAAGATAAATATTGTTAGTTTAATAATATAAATATATTTAAAAGTTTGTGAGCAACATTCGAAAAAAAAAATACTAAATAGATAATAACCTTGTCAAGAGTATGCGACAATACATTAGTTACAAGTTAGGATATGTATTATGACTTATGAGGTTTAATGTAAGCTTGATCACCCTTCGTCATTCGTCACACCCTCATCATCATAAAGACGTTTTGGTCTTCAACACCTTAAGGCTTAATGATAACACATGAACTTAATAGATTAAAAAGCCACATTTAAATATATTATCCTAAAGTCAATAAAACAAAAATAATTAATAATAATTGAGTGATGAAATACCTAATTATGAGGTAAACCATCATCAACCAAAACCATTAGATCGACAAATCCATAATATCTATAAAAAACACAACCAAAAACATCATCAACCAAAAATACCTAATTATGAGGTAAACCATCATAAAAAACAATACCTAATATTAAAACCGCATAACACAACCACAAAACTAATGATAAAGTCATATTTGTTTGCTATTATCCAAAATATCTATAAAAAACACCTCATGCATACATTGCTATTAGAACTTGTAAGACCGTTAACCCATATCTTGACACTTTGAGGACTTAAATTTCGTGTAACTTTTTTTTTAAGTGTGTATTTAAGATTCTCGATAAAAAGAGATCAAAATTCAATTGCCACTTGTGCCACTTTTGATAAATTTGAGTTAGGCCTTGTTTGAGGTTGTCAATTCAAGTCCGGAACTCGCTCAGGTTTTCGTCCCACCTTATGTTACGCCAAAGAATACTGCTCTAGGCACAACGACTGTCAAGTGGCAGCCGACTGTATGGTCTCCCGAGGGAATGCCCAACCCAAACTTTGAAGCCAAAGTGGGTCTGGTTAAGACAACATACTTTAGCCAAAGTGAGGCAACACGACTCTCAAATACTGAAGAGTGTGGTAACCTGACATCGTATAAAGTTGCTTTTTTTAAAAAAAATTAAGAAAATATAAGCAGCCACTCTAGGCATTAAAATTACCACAATTTTCGTAATAGATTAGTGAATTATTTTAAAATTCATCTTATAACATTTGTGGTGTGGTGGTGTTGATGGTTTTGTTCGACCGGCTTTGACAAAATTTTGTTTCAAATCACTAACTATGATATCATGAAAAATACCGATTAGGTAGGTAATTCGGTTGAACGGATCAGTTCTATCGGTTTGACAGTTTCTTAACAAAAATTAGTATTTTTTTCTTTTCCTATATTACATCAAACTAAGTCACACTCTCCCATTTGAGTTTTAGCCCCCGGCCATGCTATTCAAGAATATTAGAAAAATAACAGGATTGTTAAGGATTAAACTCATGACCCTATTTTAAAAAGCAAATCATTTATTAAGTGGGGAAGTCTCAACATTGACGGTTTAATGGTTTCATTTGACTTTTTAGGATGATTTTAAATGCATTTTTTTCTCAATTCTCGGGCTTACATTCAAATTGTTAAAAATGATTTAAGATACACATAATAACATGCATTAAATATAAAAAAATATAATGTTATAATTTGAATCTTAAACTGTAAGTCAATGCTTCTATTATAGTGACTCCCAATGTCATTCTTTTTGTGATTGGGCACTATCAGTTTCACAAATTTGTTTGGTCGATAACTTTTATAGCACCACCTCCAATCATTCAACTTCCTATTTCATAATGTAGTACCCAAAGATGTTGCAAGAACTGTGGATGCTTAAGCTAATTTTTATGAATTTGAGTGCTCATGTCAATTTGGATACTTTTTTTTAAATCTAGATTTAATTGATTCGATCTAGAACATGCATCTAACTAATGGTGTTGATCAGGTCAATCCGATTACGTTTTAGGTTACTCGGGTCGGATCAGTTGTGTTTTAAAAAATTAAAAACTAACATGCAATCCGACCCTATTAAAGTTTAAGATAGTGGGGTTCAAGTTATTAAGGCTGAGTTGATTGGGTTTGCTCCAATTTTGACCAACAAGCCAAAATCTAAACGATTTGCTGTGTGTGTTTTTGCGAAGGAGTTATGCTAGTTTTTATTCATCATCCGAATAATGAAAACCACAACTTCATTAATTTACATTTTTAATTATTTATTAACCTGATCCTAATAATCTTATTATTCGGATATTTTGAACACCCAATGCTCTAACCATCGAAGAAGGCAAACGATAATGGATTGTCTCATTAAATAAAATAAAATAAATGGGGTTGTCATTCTCATTATTGGTGGTCGTGTCAACATCATATCATCCCCACAACACCTATACACACACCCACTTGTATCTACCGTATATAAACCTATCTCTCTATCTATATATTTGACGGTGTCAATATTCGACAACTATAATTAGGTTTTTTTCTTTTCTTCGTCAACAATCAAATCCAAATCCAAATCAAAATCAATACAACATAACTTTGGCAACAAGTTCATCAATTGGTGGGTGGGTGGCTCATCTCTTCTTCTTACCTCGCCCTCCTGTGGCTATCCTCAGGTTACCCTACAGCTATTTTCCAATTTCATCTAGATCTCGATTGTTTTCGTTTGCCTTTTCATCCGATCTGGTTTTAGGGTTTCTGGAAACTAACGATGCAAATAACACCAGATCTAACCCTTTAGGTTTATTCAATGTTTTACTCGGTGTTATGTGAATTGATCTCTGTTTTTCTTATCATCTTTCTTTAATATTTCTACACATTAATAATAATAATAATAACGTGTATCATATTAAGGAAATTTTTGGTATTTAAGATCTGAAGTTACGTGCTGTTATTTAAGGTATCTTCTCGGGAGGTTTAAATGGCTATAAATTGATCTTCTCGGGATTTATAACTATATAAAGAGATTTGTGCATGGTTTGGTTATGTTTGTGAGCCGATTTACCTTTTACGAGTGTTGGTCTTTTTTCACTTGTTTTGTACTTGTTGCTCGCTCTTTAACATTTTGTATGTCACTTTGATTTTGAATAGGGTATTATGTGTCGATCTTTGTTCTTTAACTTGTGAATTGTGATATGTATTTAATCATCAAAACTTCACAATCATATACCGGTGGATGTAGTTGCCAACATTATAGTGGCAGCAAAGTATATAGACATATAGTTTCAGCGTAGAAAAAGGGTTTTTGCAAAAGTGAACGTCGAAATTATAGTTATGTCTATGAGCATGGTTCATCATGAATAACAGGGAAATGCTGTTCTATTTGCATGTTATTATGTAAGAATCATGCTCATATCTTTTACTAAAACGGGTGTCCAGTGATGTTACACATTTATGAATCTGCAGCCTGGTGTATTGAGCGGATTTAATCCATTTCAACAAATATCTTTAATTTTATACTTTATAGAGGACTTTTTTTTTACCTACCTTAGGTCCCCAGATTTAGACTTTTCTAAAGAGAAATGGAGGAGATTATGTAATGTTTTCACATGAATTTCTAATGTTTTCTTTGAGTTTAATGAAAAGTAATGATATCGAGTGTTGCTTTGTCTGGCTTTTGGGTAATTACTAGACCGCTTGGCACGATCTAAAGTAATATAGCTGAATCATGGAAGTTGAAACAGAAGTAGAAATAACATAATTGTTTGTATGTCCTTGTTCTATAATCTAAAGCCATAGACATAATTTGAAATCAAAGAACGAGAGAACAAAATATCTATATGACATTTATCCACTGCATGCATTCTTGTTATTGTGCTAGTAGTTTTCCTAGATGTTATCATTTGTAAATGTCTTGTGTATATGAAAGAAAATCAAAACAACATATCCTCTAATATAAACTCACTGTTTTTGACTCTTTGCCCACTGATCAGTTTATTCTTTTCAGCGTGTTTATGTGTTTGTCATTGACTCATCATATATTTTAATTAAATAAATTCATGTGTTTTCAGTTTGTGAAGGTTTTAATTCCCGGTGAGACATGGAGCAAGCACACCCCTGGTCAGATTATTTCCAAAATCAGGTTATCTCATTCCAGAAGGTTCTTGATTGGCGATCTCTTATTCCCAGGCGTTTCCCTGTTATTTCTATTGTTAACTGCACCTAGTGAGCATCTTGTATACAAGTAGTTAATCAGGCGTAATGCAAAGTTTTTTATGAGATAGGTGTTGGATCTTTTAGTGAAATTTGACAAGTAAGCTTTTATTACTTATTAAGCAAGATCGTTACCAGCATCATAAGTTTGAAAATTTTCATCTTGTTTGTACTGATACCCAGTGCACTGCTGCTACAATAGTCACTTCTGAATTTTCCAAGACCATCTGCTGAGGTAAGCGTTCTATTATTTCACTACATGTTTTCCCTGTTATATCCCTTTGTGGTGGTTCTAACGCTAGTTCAACCTTTTTTAATGCAGAGCTGAACTTTTCTTGTAAATGATGAGTTTTCGTGCACCGTTATGAGAGTTTTTCAGTTATATTTACAAAAAAAATATTGGCTGAAGATGTTGCAACAGAACCATTAGTTTTTGGAGGTGTTCTTTTTGGCTACTAATTCTCCATTTCTATAAGCATCAAGATGTCCTGCAGCTCTCAATTCTCTTTTCTTCATATGCCTGTTCAATGTCCGTGTGTCATTGATCTGGTATTCTTTATTAATAAGGCTACGAAGCCTGTCCATCAGAAGCATACTGTTCTTTTGATCATGCATCAAGAGTGTTGAGGGTGGATAGTCTATATTATCTAGTTCTATAGGTGTCTTAAGATTTAAGTTTTTTATTTCTTCTATGTTTTCGTCTCTTCTTCGTAAATAAAGTGCTACACATAGTTGCATACAAAGAATGGAAAGGTGAGCTTACTTTGATTGTGATTTTGACAGTAAATGATCATGAAATCATATTAAGATGTTAGATGTGCCCTTTTGCAGATACAAGATAATCAAAGAAGTTGGTAATGGAAGCTTTGGGGTTGTTTGGCGAGCCTTAAATAAGCAGAATGGTGAAGTGGTAGGTTACTAGTTTTATGGAAGTAACGAAAAATAAGAACTTTGAAAGTCTACAAGTGATTTTGTTAGAGCGAAGTTAATTTATTATTTTTTTACAGGTTGCGATTAAGAAAATGAAGAGGAAGTATTATTCATGGGAAGAATGCATAAATTTAAGAGAAGTCAAGGTAGCATCAGTTTTTAATGTATGTTCAGACACTTTTGCATGTAAATTACTAGTTACCAAATCAATCCTCTTCTGTTGGCAGTCACTGCGTAAGATGAATCATCCTAACATTGTGAAGCTGAAGGAAGTTGTCAGAGAAAATGACATCTTGTACTTTGTGTTTGAGTACATGGAATGCAGTCTCTACCAACTTATGAAAGATAGACTGAAGGCTTTCTTGGAAGGTAGAATAAAAAATTGGTGCTTTCAAGTGTTTCAAGGTCTTGCGTATATGCATCAACGTGGTTACTTTCATCGTGATCTTAAGCCAGGTGATTATCATACATTTTAACTTAAAAACCGACAATTTCTTGATACTCTGTAGTATGTACTTCTGCATTATTGCTAGTGATCAGTGACGTGTCTTTTTAACTGAATGATATTCAATATCTTACGGCAGAGAACTTTCTTGTTTCCAAGGATGTAATAAAAATAGCTGATTTTGGTCTTGCACGTGAAATTATTTCCCAACCACCATACACAGAGTATGTTTCAACACGCTGGTAAGTGGTCATTTATTCTTTGTCTATACATCTTAAATGACGACCACTATCATTGCTTTTGTTTTGATTATTTTAAAATGTCAGCTTCCTTCTTCTTGTTGCTGAAAAGTTGTTTTTTTGTAGGTACCGTGCCCCTGAGGTTCTTCTCCAGGCACCAGTATATGGTTCTGCAGTTGGTGAGTGGATGAATCTTATATGATGTTACCTTTTCTGATGCACATGGAACTTAATTTTGTTGTTTGTCTTACAATTAACAGATATGTGGGCAATGGGGGCAATCATGGCTGAATTGTTTACACTTCGACCGCTGTTTCCAGGTTCAAGGTGAGTGGAGTTCTCCTTTAGATAACTATCTGCGTACTTTTTGTCTTCATTGCAACAGCAGCATCAATATCTTCTATATGGAATTTACTTGAATGCCTTTTCTTTTAAAGTAACAAATGTGCCAGAAATGCCCAATCAGTTAATGGTTGCAGTTAAATAATTAATCATGATCGTTCTGTTGAGCTCTATTAATCTTGTTTTTAGTATTTATTGTTCACACAAAGTCTACCATAAACAAGCCAAGCATATGTTATAAATAGCTTGGTCAAGTGTATTCATTGCATTGTACGCTAATGTGACGAGGCTTCAAACATTATTATGATTCCTTAATGTGAATGTAACCGAATGCTCTTTTTTGTGTATGCAGTGAAGCAGATGAAATTTACAAAATATGCAGTGTGATTGGCAGTCCAACAGAGAGCTCGTGGGCTGAGGGACTTGAGCTTGCTAGTACTATGAACTATCTGTTTCCAGAGGTTAGCCTCTTTCCCTTTTCGTCATATGTTTTTGTCTGCTGAATGCTCTGTTCTTCTACCAAAAGTTTGGCCGCATAAAAATGCGTGTTTCAGTGATATACTAAATCCTGCAGTTATAAAAAACCAAATAGTTGAACATGTTCCTTCATTTTGTCTTAGCAGCTTGGTGGTGTAAATCTTTCTGCTTTGATACCATCTGCAAGCAAGGAAGCAGTCAATCTGATTGCTGTAAGCACAAGTTTCTATGCTACATTACCACATTAACGTTATAGACTAGAAAATGTATTTATTTCATTATTTTGTAATGCAGTCACTTTGTTCCTGGGATCCATGTAAGAGGCCAACAGCTTCAGAAGCTCTTCAGCATCCTTTCTTTCAGGTAAAAACATTGTGGTCATATCATGTTAGTATGAAATTATGTCTCTTTCAGGTAATTGAATATCATGTAAACTGTTACTTCTGAAATATGCAGAGCTGTTACTATGTTCCACCTTCTCTTCGCCCTAAACCAACTACTACTGCGAGGACACCTCCATCTGGTTTGTTGATTCTGTTCACAATCCTCTGTTTCTTGTTGAACACTTTCGTAACTGCTTGAGGTTTTGCAGCAGGATTAAGCGGGAGGAGGATCATGGAGCAAAAGTGTGCCAAGAAGTATCCTGGATCCTTGCTTCACTCAAAGTCAGTGGACTCTATTACTTCATCAACCAAAGTGCAGGCATCCCTAAGTACAGGTAATGTATTGATATTTGATCATGGCAGTTTCAACTCATTTACTTATAAATGGTGTCAATCAGGCTGTGTTTTATATCCCTAATGGGTCAAACATTTAAGGTTTTATAGTATAATTAAAATAATAAATTGCTATACTAAGTTTTGTCCGACTGATGGTTAGAAGTGTTTTTTTGTCCACAAAACTGGTCCTGTTTCAACATTTACCAAAATTGCCATTTCTCCCTAAAATGCCATTATTATTTGCTGAAGTTCTATACTATATTGCCATTTTTTTTTTGCAAAACTTGCCATTTCTCCCTAAAATGCTATAATAAGTTGCCATTTTTTTGTCGACAAAACTCAGAAGCTCTTCAGCATCCCTAAATCATTTGGTTTCCACCTCTAATATCCATCTTATCCTGTTTTCTTGTAATTAATTCATTCATATTTGTTTATACACATGTTTTTATATTTTTTTTACAGGTGTGCAACGTAGACTGGAAATGAATCGATCGGTGTGTGGATTTAAAATCACTAGTGAATATGTTATTTTTTGTCAGTCTTTTGTGTTTTTAAGTTTTAACATCAATGTTTCTTGGTTTCAGGATGGAGTGAATGAGAAGACAAATAAAAATTCTGCCAGGCAACCAAAATACCAACCGCCCATAAAAAACAATCCAAGTAAGAATTCATTCATTAGATATAGAACAAATTACATTTTTCATCCTTTAGGTTTACATATTTTTTCATTAGTTGTCCTTTTTTGCTAAACTTCTCACCAAACGTCCTTTATCTTTAAAAAACGTTACATTATTAGTCTATTACTCTAACCCCAGTTAAAAATTCTCGTTAAAGTGTGTCACGTGAGATCAAATTTGTTTTTTCCAAACTCATTTACAACTAATGTATTGATTAAAACCCCAACTTATATCATATATAATTGTAAAGGGTTGAGAAAAGATAGGTTTGCCTCATATGATCCGCACTGTGACACACTTTAACGAGATTTTTTAATAAGGGTTAGAGTAAAGGACTAACGATGTAACATTTTATAAACATAAAGGACATTTAGTGAAAAATTTAGCAAAAAAGGACAATTGGTGAAAAAGGATGTAAATATAAAGGACAAAAAATGTAATTTGTTCATAGATATATATATACTGCCAAATATATATTTTCAACATACATGTTTGATAAACGTTTGTCGACGTATTAATTTGTTAGGAGGAATGTATATGGGGAAGGGAAGAGGGACTAGCATTGGGGATACGGCTGAAAAGTTGGGAAATATGACAATTGGAGCTGGAAGAGGCGGTGGAACCAGACATCCACCTCTACTACCACCAGTACCCGCACCAATGAAAGCCGGAGTGGCGGCAAATGGTAGATCTTCAGACTTGTTTACTGGAAGGTCTCAAGGTTATATCAGTAAGGTTGCAGGATGATGATAAAACATGTTACATTATTGCTGCATTTTGCATTTCTGTTTCTGATTACACAAGTCATATCTGATTTGTCTCTCGAGTGCAGAAAATACATGTTTAGGCTCCTACTCGGCTCTGTAACTGTTTCTGTCCTGTTGGGTCATATTTGATATTTCTATATTATAATGTTTGATTATGTTTCTTAATTTGCCGTTCCAACACACAGATGTTAACCTTAAGGAGGATAATATTCTTATTATAAAGCTTGACACACTTGCAATTAACCCCTATTTATACTTTGCAATTTTAGACTTAAACTAGAAAACCAAATCAGATTTTTTTGCTTTGTCCTCTTACCCATTTGGTTACATGCTGAACAAACCGGATTAAGTTCAACTGCTACACTGGATCACACACCGCCTTGGTTTCTATGCTGATTACATGTTTTGAAAAACTTTCGTCCCTAGTGAAACAAAAAGAAATTTAACAAATTCTGATAGAGTTTATCAAACGCGTGGGCCGTTCTGGTACAGCCTCTGATCTCTCTATCTTCACAGATGGGCTAGGTCACTTTTATTTTTGTATTTTACCGGGTATGGTTTTCTATATAGCACAAGTGGTGTTGAATGTTGATAGCGAAGTGTAAGTTACCATTCTAAGTCATCAAACTTAGGACACTCTGTATTTTACTGGGTTGTCTATATATACATAACACATTTTCTTTTACTGATGATGGGATTGGCTGTTATCAAAGATAAAAGAAAGTGCAAGTGAAGAATTCTCTTTATTTATGATCGATACCTATCTATCGTTACTATAAACAACTTGGTGTTGATAGCAAAGTGCAATTAGACTAGAGCGTTATATTTATATATTTTTTTTATTTTTACTTCTTTGAAAGGGGAATGAATGGAATGAAGAAAAGAAGAGAGGAGGAAAGTGGTTCACTGGTGTTACCACTTTAAGAAAAGTTATTTAGTTGTATGTATGGATGTATGTCTAGTCAAATTGATTCAACAATCAAATCAACTCATTTGTTGAAGAGGAAAAGGTCCCGATTTCTGGACTAATTCTATACCATTAACTAATAATAACATCCAATAAACCCTAATCTCTTCAAAAAGAGCAAACAAAACACTGCAAATCACAACTTAAACACAATAAAAACCCAAAATGGAAGCAATAACAAAGTTTTAGATGCCAAAACCGCGCCTTGCAATAAAGAATTCCGCCCTTTAGAACCCACCCCGATACTGGTATAATTAGTGAACAATGGTTGTATACGATGTTGAAGCTCGATTAGTGAAATCCTTTTCGAACTTGACTCTGTTTTTTTCGATCTTACGACTGTTAATAGGTCTGTCTAGTAGTGTATGATTAAAGGTATTGGGTTTGTATTCTCTCCCTGTTTTGTTCCCACCAAAGTTTTGCATTCACTTCTCCAAACTTTTCGCGACTGCATAAACACAAGAAACCAGGTTACGTAACAGTCATTCCAAACTTTCAGTTATGTTTCATCTTAAATGAGCCAAGTGGATATATAAATACCTGAATCTAACACGACGAAGCTCTCTAGTGCCATCTATTAACTGTCTAATTGTAATATAGACACCAGGTTCGTCTTGCTCTACCCACTCGGAGTCCATATCACTAGCATTACTAATTGAAGGTTCGTCTCGGGAGGAAGTTGTTGTTCTTGATGCCTCCATGGATGACCCCTCCCCCTTGGACCCACCCGGCCCATAACCACTTGGACCCGCATTGTATTGCTGATTGCCCCCATAGTTCTTATTCCATTCCCTGTTCATTGACGGGTTCATCATCGGGCTTTCCCTTGCTAATGCCAGCCTTGAGTAAGTAGAATCTCTCTACAAGATTTTGGATACATAGATACAACTTTTGAATTTAACTATATAAAAATGATAAAAAAAGATTAATTACTAGGTATTAGTTATTACCCCGTCTTCAGACTGAGAAGGCGTGTTTAAAGCTTGACAGTTGAATCTTTGAATGTTGTAAAGCTCCATTATTCGGTCGTAGTTTTCACCCCACCATCTCTGAGCTTGCCATTTGTTGAACATTTCTCGGCTTTCATGTATCAAATAGTTCAAAATATATCAGCATTTGCTTCAGAACTAATGTATGTAAATTAAGGTTGTATTTTTATCGTTCGTTCCCCAGTGTAACATTTATACAGTTGGAAATAAGTTCTTACTTGAAACGAATCCGTTTGAGATCATTTCCACCATCAGGTAAGGAAACAAAAGTGATTTGAACACCGGGTTCGACTTGAGCCATCCATTCTTTAGGTTCGTCTTCATCCTCCAAAACCAAATGACCAGATTGTCTAGGCGGGTCATATCCTTCGCTTCTATGATGAGGATCATTGCTAGTGAAGTCCCAAGCAGGAGTAGAACTTGAGCTTCCTGGCTGCATATAAGGGTAACGGGGCCCTTCGCACATGGTCTCAAAATCGGGGTAACCTTGTAGCCCTTTCTTGAAACTGCTAGGTGCTATTGGAGGTTTCCCCTTTGAAGGACCTGAAACCTTCAATGAATCTTTGATCTGCACAACATAATGCACGTCTTGAGATTTAACTCTTGTCTAGATTTATGTTTGAGTGACTATTAACTTATAATAATCATAGTGACGACATCTTTCTTAACAAAGAAGGGATAAAGCAAAAATAACAGACTTAACTGTCACAACCTATATGACTTGGGTAGGAATTGTACAGATTAGAGAAAATTACTCTTTCATTCTTTTTTTCCAAATGGAATTAACATCATTTACCAAGACCCGTCCCGTCATCAAAGTTTTTTGGTAAAGATTTCTAAGACCATCTCCGACGTCATTCGTAGGAGAAGGGCGACTATGTGGATCGTGTTAACTAGGCAGTGCCGACATGGACAAGACCGTCCGATCCGGATGGCAATGGACTAACAAGTTTCCCTCCTATGTGAGGAACTTGAAGTATACTAGTGGATGTGAGAGGTGAGTGAGAAAGAGACAAAAATTCTAAATGGTAGGACTAATACAGGACACTCGTGTGTCACTTTCCCAAACATGATTGTCCTGTCTTTTCCTCAAGATATAGTCCACTTTTTTTTTTGCATGGTGTGATTGGAATAAAATTGAACCATCTATCACTCTTTCTATCACATGCAAACTGGTCTTTATTTTCTGCGTAGCTAAGTCTAATTGTAGACCTAACCACTCCCATCCCTAGAGCCTCTTTCTGTCATGTTTAATGAAACTTGTGTCGGTATTACATATTGCACTTTTTGATATTTGGGATTTCTTTTCTTAAAGTTAAAGTAGAGAATGTTGAACAACTTTGTGGTAGGGGTTAATTTTATAGATTTTGGTATACTAACACACAATTTGTAATTTAATCCTCAACCACCTAAGAAAACATATCTAGCCTATACATATTGATGCCGCCACACAACAATTTTTAATGGCATTTGAAACTACCCCTAATACCCTAGTGACCCTTCTTGAGACGGGATGTCCACCATCCATACTGATCGATTTTGATGTTACAGACCTGACTCATTCAGGAACACCACCACTTGTGAAAACCCATTGAGTCAGGATTTGAATATGAGACAGCTAGGATCTCAAACTCTTGTCCATCACTCCCGTGCCATTGGACCATAAGGCCAATTGCGCCACTAGACCACATACTTTTTGGTTGGTATAAATCAAGCATGAAAGTAGCATATTGACTTAGGTTAAATCTTTCCCTATATGATATTTTTCTAGATTGTTGTACAGTTAATGTCAGTTTCACGAGTCAAAAAGCAAGTTCTAGATGATGCATGTGGTTCTTCAGTTTGTGATATTGCATTGCCAACGAGTTATCCGTTTAGAACTAATGTTTATTCAATTATTCTGAATTTACAGATGCAAGTACCACGTGTAAAATCACACACATTTAAGTAAGTCAATAAGTAAATTAGGGAAGCTGGTAGGTAAATCTACATGATGACCGAGCTGTAATGTAGCCGCACGAGTTACTGTTGCAACGAACCATTTTAATTACCTACCACTTTGTTATTGACTAAATGCATACTTGTAATCCCTATTATTGTACATGTGATTTGTTAAGTATATCACACATAAAACATATAGATAGATATATAGATCGTGTAACATATGTTATATGTATATGGCCATATGGTCAATGCCATTAACGAAGACAAAATGAGTATATAAGTAGGTGTTTAACACAACCACATTTTCTGCTTTTTTAACGGCCAACAAATCCTCCAACAGGGCTATTGGCGAAATTCACCACACCAGGATACATTGGCCACTGAACCGGGGAAAACTCTCGCTTAGGGCCGAAGCCCGTGAACACTCACCCGAAGGCACGACCGTGCGATAGGTAAAACCCGCTCAATTCAATGATCGAACCAGCGATCACCGTCAAGTCTTCCATCGTCACTTAGAAACTAACGAGAAGGGCAGAAATTGATCCTTGGTCACATAATTCACCAGTCTCTAATTTACCACAACACCACGCGCTAGTTGACTCAATTTTTTGTTATAAAGTCATAATCTAGAAAAATTAGAAAAGAACCTACCAGCTTTCTTGGGCAGTTGAAACATTTATTTAGTAATGTCAATTTTAGGTATTCAGGTTAATAATTGCAATTCAAAACGTTTATTTCAAACTAAATAAGGAAAGCCTAAACTAGAGTAGCAAACTTAGTTTATAAAAAAAAACTTCTGAACAGATCCCCCCCATATTTTAGACCAGCTTCCACCTTGAAAGTGAAAAAAAGTATGTGGGCCTGCCTGCTTCTAATTACAAACTAGACATGGCAATAACTTTCTACTATGAAACAACAATTTAGTTAAATTAGAACCAGAACAACCCCAAATGGTAACAGGGCATTAAGGGCGGTCACTCATTAACCATTCTTGATATCTCACTCCACCAAAACTGTTCTGATTAGTATTTCACATTTGGTATCGTTTTTTATTAAATTTTGGACCAAACCGGCAAACCGCTAATTACGCCTACGAGTCGACAAACCAATCTAGCCGGATTGATTAGGAAAGTTGGACTGACCACGACGTGTCTATTTGTTGATTTAGGCGGGTTTAACGTTTTTTTAGAAACATTTGCTAATGGTTCATGAGTGTTATGCATATGCATAACTACATATTACAGAAATAAAAAGATAATAAATGTTAACAGCTAGTTCCACTTCTAACTTCCGAAACTTGAACCAACTGTTAATTTAGTTTTCTTTTAGTTTAAACCTTAAACCGAATCGTATAATTCTAAGCTTTACTTTTCAGTTTGAATTGTTGCATTACACTTGCGCATGTAACACAAGTGTAACGCAAAGCGTATTATAAACTTTCAAACAATAAAATGAATCAAGTAGTTTTTTTCTTAAATGTTTATGCATCTAAATCTTCATACAAAATAGGCATATTAAAATTTTAAAATTTAAACTATTACTCATTCTCGATAACAATTCATACTAAAAATTTGAATAACAACACTGTTAACTTCAACTTTTGTTATCAAGATCAATCCAACTCGTAAAAGATTTACACATGATATTGCCCATAATGATTATTACAAGTGAAACATATATATATTCCCTTCTAAACATATATTACACTTCACAACCAGAATAAAAATTAGGGAGTCATGTTGATCAAATGGTCTGGATTATTAGCATCAAATAATGATTATATTTTTGTTGCTGATAAAAAAAAATAATGGTTATATTTTGAAATCTTATTTTTTTTTAAATGCATATATCTTTTTTTAAGCGTTAACTTGGATAATTTATGGGACATTGGTCCACCGATCATTTTCATTTTTGGAACTTTGGGATGGTATGTTGGCACATTCCTAAAGGAAATGTTGTACATAAGTGTTAGTTATTTATCGCACATGAGACTTGAACGTAAAATTATCATTTTAAAATGATCTGAATTTTTTTTTTGTTTTGTTTGGTAACAACGTACATGTGTAAATGTGTTTATAGGAGGTGACAATAAATAAATAAATAAATAAATGTGATAAGCATGGTCTGATGAAGATTTTATTTTGTTTTGAGGAAGCAGGAAAAGAGATACATGGAAGAAGGGTAGTAAGCAGATAAAGCAAAGAGACTAGTAACAGGCAGGCAGGCAGGCAAGGACAAATTCTAATGTACGCACACACACCATATGCGTATGATAGAGAAGGAAGCTAACCTGCGCCGTCAGGCTTTTGACGGCTTCTTTACTACTGCGAGTCCCACGCGCTCCCACTTCCTCTCCTTCATCTTCTATCTGTTGCTTCGAACATGTTACACACGTCAGCATCTTCCCCCTTTTTAACCAAATATACTAATTTTATTTTTCTTTCTGCACATACATAAACAACAAAACTTTAACACCTTTGGAGGTGGTGAATGTTTATAAACATCATCATCATCTATTCAAGTACCATTCTTATTTCTATCTCAAGATGGTTGATATAGTTTAAACACAATTAATCGAACAAATTTGGATTAATTATAATTAGATGTTGGGTATTTCATGCAAATGATATTAGGTATAAAGTTATGAGATTTTTAAAATATTTCGATGCTAATTTGAGAGTGTTGTCCTACCTTGGCCCCACGTGATTCTTGAAATCAAACTTAAAATCTTGAATCAACAACTAGAGTTATTTAATATTATATGTGGTTAAAATCCTAATTTGATTTTTTTAATTAGATTTTATAAATGTTTTTTATTTGTTTTTAAATGGCATTTTTTTTAAATTTAAGGACCTGAAAATTTATTAATAAGAAACTAGCATGTAGCTAAAATCAAAACGACAAAGGAAAAATATAACATTGTTTCCATTTCAAATCGACCATTCGCCTTTGATTTTTTATTGGTAATTTAAATACATTGAAAATAATTTAGTTGTAACATTCCAAACCATAACTATTCATTAAAAACTATATAAAATATATGAACATAAGGTATTTAAAAAGACACTTATAGTTTATATTTTCTATCTCATATCATGACAAATGTCGACGTGTAAATGATATGATGATTACTTAAAACTTCTTTTTTTCATTACCACGTGACAAAATTACTTCTAATATAAACTTAGACGAAAACGAATTAAGAAGTATCAGTAGTTAATAAAATTGGGATTTTCAAATTCTAAACTTAGTCTTTGGAAGACTATAAAACAAAAGAGCATCCATTTGAATTGAATTGGTTGTTAAAAAAAAAGAGAAGAAAAAGAAAAGAAAAATCCAAGACAACAATTTGTTGGGAGAAAGAAAAAGGGAGAATAAATAAAGAGAAAGTGCATATAGTCTCCGGGATCAGAAATCGCTTTGCTTTACCCATTTTTAATAAAAACAAGCAGCTTTGTTTTAGTTTTAGATCATCACCGTGATCTTGTTTTTGTCTTCACCATCGCTCTCACCGTCATCACCATTCACACATTATTATTATTATTATTATTATATTATTATTATTATTATTCATAATTAAATATACTTTCAGACCTCAGACGTGTTATTGTAACAAATCAAATTCGAATTGTAAGATCGTATATATGATCCATCGCTTTATTTTAAAAGCAATTGTTGCTCGCACGCACACTAACTGTTCGACGAAATGACAATTAGACAAATCGCAATCAAAACCAAATTCATGCATAAATTATAACTTACCTTCGAAAACGACTGGCCTTCACAGACACAGTCTCTGATCCTGTCTCTATATTAGTCTACAAAAACTTCAGATATATTCCTTAACCTGCAATTCCATTCCAAAAACAACAACAACTGAAATTCAAACCAAATCTGGCATAAATCGTATCGCATCCTTCGAATTGAACTTAAATGTACACAATCGAATCATCAATCACTATTAAATCTGATCAAAATCGTAAATACAGCAGCAAATGAAACAAAAACTTACCTAAACAAGTACGTTTGTTCAAAATGCTGTAACAATCTCCGTCGAGTGTATCCGAAATGGAGTGATTTGACCGGAGAATGTTAGTTAGAAAACCGGTCCGGTGAAGCTCCGGTGATGTGTTTAGGGTTGGCTTTGGTGTGAGTGGATGGATCGATGTACGTAAACAATATTATGTTTTATAGAGAAACCAAAAATAGCGGAAGAGACAATAAAAGAGAAAAACTCTGGTATTTATATTGTGGAAAAAAGAGTTAATGTCGTTTGTTCTTCCGTTTCTTAACGGAAAACGTTTAGTTGAAGTTAGTTTTTTTAAGAACCTTCGTGTTTTGGATATATACCTCTCTTTACCAATAAGGAGGTACTTTTTTGGGTGGTTAAGAAACTTAAATATTGATTATGGTAAATTAATCATTTTTAAACTACCGAGTTAATTACACAAATGGTGCCTGTGGTTTACCCAAAGTAACAAGTTTGGGTACTAAGTTTTTTTTGTTACAAGATTGGGTATTGGTCTTTTAATTTGTAACAAGTTTGGGTATTAACACTAACAAATGTTAGTTTTATAGTTAACTTCAATGTCATTTTAATGTTTTCACATTAGAAGGGCTATTTATGTAATTAATTTATGATTGATGAACTTGTTTTGTAACTTGCATGAAATATTATACGATAAAAATTTAAAACAAAACACTCATTTTTTTCCATGATTTTTTTTTCCGAACCACTAGGTAGCACCACCAATATATTCATAAGACATCGGTTAGCACCACGTTATATTTTTTCACAACTTTTTGACATAAGTAACTTAATTAGACGAGAGGCTATTAAGAATTATATTATCTAGAGACCACTTCATCATTGTCAATCCCGCATTATTTCCCTCACCACTCGGCACCCACTTCATCATGTAGGAAATATATACATGGTAAGAAAATGAATATTTTATTTTTTATATTTGTATCTTATAATGTTTTATGTAAATTACAAATAATAAATTTCATAAATAGCCCTTCTAATATGAAAATATTAAAAAGCCCTTGAAGTTAACAGAACAACTAACGTTTGTTAGTGTTAGTACCCAAACTCGTTATAATTTAAAACACCAATACCCAAATTTGCAACAAAAAAACCTTAGTACCCAAACTTGTTATTTTAGATAAACCATAGGCCCCAATTATGTAATTAACTCTAAACTACCTTTTAAATCTTTGTATTTTGTAGAAGGGTGCATAACAAGATTAACAAACGTATTGAGTTTCGTTTTTAAATTTTATATGAGGAAACACCCACGGGCATATGGTGAGGGTACTCTCTATTAGTGCGGATATACTGCCGTCACTTATCCAATGTTGCTAGTTCTTCGATTGTTGGTAGTTCCTCGAGTTGGGTTGTTTCTTTTCCAAAGTTTTTTCAATTCTTTTAGAACCTTTCGTATGTGTCTATTGGAAGATTTAGGCTACCTCCTCCCTTTTCGGTCTCATTTAGATAATAAGCCAGCTCGGTTTATTAGATAGTAAGTGGGTAATAGAGGTGTTTGGTCTGTCTCTAAATGTGGGCCTAGAAGCACTCCCTCCTCCCTGATAAACAGGTAAATACTATACTTGGTAAATGAAAAAGAAACCAAACTCATGATCCCTAGCTAAAGCTTTAACTTTTTTTCCATAATTGATTAGTGATGAAAGATGTGTGTATATTTGTTGTGTATTAGTGTCAGCATCACGATTGACGTCATAAAGTAGAAGAGAATATGAAAAAAAGTAAAAGAATGTGTTGTTGACGCATGATTTTATCTAGTTCCACTTCAAACTCGATCCTACGAGCAATCTAGTCAAAATTGCAATAAATTTTATTACCACTTTGTCGTATGATGAGTGGATAAAAAGGTATGTACATAGTTGAGATCATGATTATAACCTTATTTGGTTCACAAGAAGTACTACCTAAAATGAAGCCGGCCAGTAGTACAAAGACTTAAGCACTAACGAGATGCAGAGCAAAGCTTCTTTCATGTACTTGATTTAAAAGATGGATCAAAGGCTCAATTCCTTAATTAGGTTTGTGTGACATCCTTAAACAGTGAATAATTAATAATATACATAAATTTATTTCTTTATATATAAGACGACATGTATGCTATAAACTCAACAAGGGAGGGCCGATGGCCACAAATCGGCTTGTCTAAAAATTCACTAAATGGTTTACGCACCTCAAGTTTATTTTTAGGCACACACGCCCAATCGACTAATAGCTCAAATCCTTATCAACACCATATACATACTAACCTATAATCATATAAACACAATTTGTGACAAGCATGTAGTCTCTTAATTACAGAGTTACAAAGTTAACATAAATTAAATTAAATAGGAGTATATAACACACCTCAATTTAAATTTTGTAACATTCTATTAAATTTAAAATTTAATTTAAATTCAGAAAGCTATATATTTATACACCTCAATTTTTTAAGGCATAAAGTTTTGGTTTTTATCATTAAATATTTAGTTAAAGTATAATGGAGCCAAGTTTTATTTTCTTTCTCTAATACAACAAACTTTTTTTGTTTGAATACTAGCTTAAGCCCCGTGTGTTAACGGGTGGTAATATAAAAAACAGAATTCTAAAACTTTACGAAAAAATAACATTTGAAAATAAGTTACATATCATATGTAAAATATATAAAAATAGAAACACAAATTGTTCAAACTCTAGTTTGAGCCTTGAACAAATAGATTTAAACTAAAAATACATTATTAATACCAAATTAGATATCGACGCTTTTAAAATTGGTGTCTTATAAATCCTATCATTTAATTAAAAAAACGTAAGAAAAATAGGCATACAAATATTTTAGATGATAGATATCCGAAAAATTCATGCTGACACTCGTACGGGTCGGCAAGCATGGGTGAAAGCCGTAAATTGCGAGGCGTTATTTGTTAAGTTGTTTATTTTCCGTTTTTACATTGATTTTAGAGATGTAAATAAGATAAGTTGAAATTTTGAAAAATAATATTATGGGTGATTTAATGTTTTTGATTTCTTTCCATGTATAGCTAAGAATAGAAGATTATTAGTTTTAAGCGGGAAAATGCTTCAACACCCTCTCTAATAAATAAAACATGTCCTCAAAAACCCTCTTTTGTTCACCTAATATTTTTAAGCTAGAGTATTTAAAAATTTAAGATTATTTACATTTTCAACCTTTTTTCTATTAGGGGTATCAATTGGTCAGTTTATTTGGTATGATATAAAAATGAAACTTAATGATAATTATATATAAAATATGTTATGTATAGTAATATATAATAATTTATATTTGATAGATTATAACAAATAAATCCTAGTGATAAAGTTGATAATAACATACAATTAAATATATCAATATTTTTTTAACATACATTCTTTTTTATACGACATTATTTTAAAAAAATCACACAATAAAACCAAGCAATTAATTATCTTTAACTTGCGTATAATATTGTTAACAGTTATTTTTAAATAAATCTCATGTTCCGTTTTTTCCACGGTTTTATCTCAAAACTAATTGGAATCGTCCGTGTCCCATGAATATCCTTAAAATCACCATTTGGGTGTTATGTTCCCGAGTGTAGCAAGAACAATAAACTAGTTAAAGTATATTACTATGATAAAAATAAACAAAGAGAAATATTCATATCAAAGTTATTTTTGGTAGAAAGTGTGAGAAAGACACAATGGTAAAAAAACATAATGACGCATTAAAAAAATTATAACTCATAATGTAAATCGAAATTAAAATAGTAATTCGGAGACCTTGTTTCTCACGTCGTCTTCTTTAATAAAATTAAATGAAAAAAAAAATTACTGTTTTCATTGTGTCTTGTTTATATATTCATTGTGTCAAAAATTTACAAATGATATAATGAAAGTTAAAAAAAGACACAATGAAAAAACGTTGATTTTTTTTAATTTTTTGTTTAATTTCTTTTAAGGAGGACAACGTGAGGAACAAAGTCTACGAAACATTATTTAAAAATTCGACTTAATTTATGAGTTATAAACTTTTTAACCATTTATTGTATTTTTTTTGTACCATTGTGTTCTTTTTTACGCTTTATACAATAACAAATTGTTATTATTAATTTTACATGATAACTAGTTCGAGGTTAGTTTTAAGCAAAAGTAACAAGTTGAAGGGTAATTATGGAGAAAACTTTTGCTTTAAATCTGCTTAACAAGAAAAGCATGGTCAAAGTCCAAAGTCATTCTATTTGGTTAAATTTTGAATCGAGGGACTACAATCAGTTTTTAATCATTGTAATCAACTATAATAAGTATTTATTTATATATACTTACTAAAAATAAAAGTTTGTTATTACCGGTCTTTCTCATGATGACACGTGTCACCATCATATGTTGTCATGTGACCATATATTTTTTTATATTGATATATTTGCAATTTTAGTCCTTAATTTTTATTAATTGTCATTTTAACCTTAATGACTATTCAACTTTGGTCTCTTACTCGACTTTGACACGTAGTACGACTTCAAGATTCCAGATTTGAGTGGGTTCCATTTTCTCTTCTAACTTTTCATATTTCGTCGCCTTTTAATATGTGACACGTTACAGTTTTGTGTCGTGACGTACAAGAATGAAACTTTTTTTGTTAACGCATGTGACCAAGTCACATATACAATACCCTACCACATGACCCAACCGCTGGAACGCTCAGCCCGTTATAATTAGGGCTGACAATTGGGTCACCTGTTTACACACGATAAGACCTGTTAAGCAAAAAAGTACAACATGTAATTTTCTTATTTTTTAATATAATTGAAATTAGGAGCTTAGGGTTTAACACATCTCCTTCTTGGTGCATAAAATAGATAACTGTCACACTCAAACATTCAAAGTCATTTGTTAAACGGGTCATTTTCGTGTTTGATACTTGTGTTACTCGTGTCGTCAGAAACCTGTTAAGCACGATAAGACACGATTCGTCAGCCCTAGTTATGATCATATCTAGTTATTTACTAAAAATCAATAATTTTGATGAAATATAAAATAGGTTATTTTTACCTAGCTAGGTTCAAAGGTACGTATTATTATATTTTGTCACGAGGTAAATCGTAACACAAACACACTATATCTTTAGGTTCTAATTCTATAGATATTTTTTTTTGCTGTAAATTTGTTTTAAAAAAACATTTTGTTGATGGTCTTAATGACTCTGGTTCAAAACTTCAAATCCAAGGAAGGCCATCAGTTGGAACTTTTTTTTTAAATTTTATTACATTTTATTTTTGCTCTATCATTTAACATATATACGACTTTGATTTATACTTTAATTTATTATATTTATGACTTTAACCTTTAATTATGGCTTAGTTATTATTTTGACATCTAAGTTTTGATATATGCATTATGACTTTACACTGTATCGTGTGAGACATGCAATATTTTAAGCAACACGGATGACGAAGTCACATACACAAGATCCGATTACCGCATTACGCGTCCTCATCTTTTATCTAGTTATTTAAGCAGATAAAAAAAAATATTTGACGGATCCCACCCTCTTCACATGTTTTAAACAAATCTAAAGTGTTTATTTTGTCATTTGGTAGACATTTGATGTTTTTAATTTAAATATGTCTGTTTCAATTCGTGAAAATGGTGATCCTGTGATTTAGGGATATGACAACTGAAAGAAAACAAATGTGTTGGTAACGTAGCTCCTAAATTAACAAAGTTCTGATTTATCATCCGTGAGATCGTGACCGTACAATGATTATATAAAATCAACAATTTATTTTGATTTATTTAAAACAACTGTTAGCATCGACATACGATCAATGCATTAGAGATACAAGAAAGATCAAAACCTCTCCTCTAATATCTATAAATGTTTTTCGTCGACATTATGCCCAAAATTACCTGTTTACTTTAAGAGTTCAAACCGGACGATGGCTCATTTTAAACCTAACTAGAAATTTACAAGATGCGTATTGTTGGGACGGGTTTCATGTACGCGTTTTTTTATTTGGCTTAAGTATTTTTATTGGCAAATTCGATTTTAAAAATTCAAAATTTTAACTACTGGCCGACATAAATTCTAACTGAGAAGTTTCTCAGTTTAGATACCAACTTTCAGACAAATTTTTTTAAAGTGCCCGGTTAAAAAACATTTAAAGCAGATAAAAAAAATATTTGACGGATCCGATTACCGCATTACGCGTCCTCATCTTTTATCTAGTTATTTAAGCAGATAAAAAAATATTTGACGGATCCCACCCTCTTCACATGTTTTAAACAAATCTAAAGTGTTTATTTTGTCATTTGGTAGACATTTGATGTTTTTAATTTAAATATGTCTGTTTCAATTCGTGAAAATGGTGATCCTGTGATTTAGGGATATGACAACTGAAAGAAAACAAATGTGTTGGTAACATAGCTCCTAAATTAACAAAGTTCTGATTTATCATCCGTGAGACCGTGACCGTACAATGATTATATAAAATCAACAATTTATTTTTATTTATTTAAAACAACTTGTAGCATCGACATACGATCGATGCATTAGAGATACAAGAAAGATCAAAACCTCTCCTCTAATATCTATAAATGTTTTTCGTCGACATTATGCCCAAAATTACCTGTTTACTTTAAGAGTTCAAACTGGACGATGGCTCATTTTAAACCTAACTAGAAATTTACAAGCCGTGTATTGTTGGGACGGGTTTCATGTACATGTTTTTTTTATTTGGCTTAAGTATTTTTATTGGCAAATTCGATTTTAAAAATTCAAACTTTTAACTACTGGCCGACATAAATTCTAACTGAGAAGTTTCTCAGTTTAGATATCAACTTTCAGACAAATTTTTTTAAAGTGCCCCGTTAAAAAAACATATAAAGCGGTTAAGTTTTTTTTTAAAATTTCAAACTAATGTCTTATGATTTTTATTAGAAAAAAGATACAAATCGAGTGATAAAACCCCAACCAAATTTTCCATTTCTACCTCGATCAATGTTTCATGCAACCTTTGCTTCGAGTCTTCATCTCTTTGTTTTTTGTTTTCCTTTTCTACCCGCACTCTTCAAAACCCAAACCAAATTGTCCACTTTGTTTTTTTTCTTTTACCGGCTTCTTACAAGCGGTTAAAGTTTTTACAAAAAGCCAACATAAATAAACATAATAATAACCTAATTTTTGAATTTCTTTGGCCAACTTATATTAACAAACATCTTTCTTTAAGCAATTACAATGCTGTCTTATCGTTACATGAAACTTTTTTACTATGTAAAATATAATGTTGTAAAAAAACAATGTTATGAGTATATATAGAAAACCAATGTTGTTAAGCGACGTTTTAATTTGTACAGTTTTATATTTTCATTAAATAACTTTTTAAAGTTTGGTGTAAAATTTTATCGAATGTAGCGTCACGACATGCTTTTTTTAATCTATGTTTCGATATCAAAACTGATTATATATAAATCAAAACAAATATCATTCTTTATTTGTCATCAACTCCCGACTTGAACACTTCATTTTGATTATATATAATAAACGTGGACTTAATAAGCCACATCAATTTAACATTAGAAAATCGATATTAAGAAGCTTACGAACCAGTAAGTTCCTTTAAACCGGCCTGTATCTAATAATCCATGAAGTCTACAAAGGCATGTCCTGGTGGTATCTGGTAAGGTGTTTCCCTTTTATCGTAAAGAACAAGGGTTCAAATCTTGCAAATTATATGCATAAGCGGTAAGGCCTTTTGTAGTCGGGGCGTAAAATGCTTACGATAAAACAATTCCGATATATATGTAAAATCAACTACCAATAAAACAATAATTTGGACGGAAAAAAGTGAGAGGCCGTGACCCTCCCCCACAACACATTCTGATACCCCATCCACCATTTTTTTTTATTGTAAAAACATAATGTTTCTTTAAATTTAAGGTCACTTTTTAGTTTTTACAAACTCCAAATATTAATATATGGTGAATTTGATGTAGAAGGTTTGTAAAAACTATGAGATAAATTTAAAAAAATATGATTTCAGATAAATTATACATATGAATATTATGAGGATAATGAAGCTAGTTTAAATGATATTACATATGTGATAGCAATTATATCAATACGGATGGTATAAATCAAAACAAATTAACATAAAAAATGTAATAGTCCACCACTATCATATCATACTTTATTTTAAACTTATTGAATGAATATTGCCAAAAAGGCAATCCTAAGATTTAGGGATACTAAAATTTGAAATAAAAAAGGATGTTGAATATGGATTAAGAAAGTTCTAATTGGCCATAAACATGGTGTATGTGAAATGCCAAATCTAACTCAACTTCCAATGTAAATCTTTGATTATATGCTCTTGTCTCTCACTTTTGTGTCTTCTTTTAAAGATTAAAAACCCACCAAAAAATCTTTTTAAAAGAAGAGACCACCTGAGCCAGGTAGGTAACAAGACTGCTTTAGTTTTAATACAAAAACATAACTAGGACACTATCCATTGATATTTGTACCATCAGGGATGTCTAAACAATCTTTGTTTTTCAAATTTAAACAATTTTCCAGACGTAAGATATAGAGACACATGTCATTGATATTGATATCAATCTAAGTGGTTGAGTGAAATACCTAAAACTATATAAAATTAAAAAGTCTTGAGTTTAAATTTCGCATAGAAGTAATTTTTTTTTTCAAGTTGAGTCTTGAATTTTCTCATTTAAGATGAGTTTCCATATGCTTGAGAAAATGGAGATGCTTGCGTGAGTATTGGCCCGTGAGGATTCGGTATTGCCATTCAAAAGATATAGATACACATAAATAATTTAGTATCTCTATGAATAGAGTAAAATTTATCACAAGCAAAGCAACAAATTAAAATAAACTCACCAATTCAATTCAAATGTTTTAGCAAGGTTCAAAATATTACTCAAAACAAATATAATTTTTGTGTCTCTTCTTTATTATTAATTATTGATCAACAAAAAATTAAAAAATTAAAACAAAGCGTCAAAGCCTAGCATTTTTCTTTTGCTTATGAAGTAAGGAGACAGTCCGAAACCACTATGGGCCAAAAGCCCAAACTTCAATCCATTTACTTCTTTAGATGCTTAAGACAACATTTAAAATATAAACCTTGTTAGTAAAACATATTAAATAATAAAAATATTTCAATCATATCTTCTTAAATATAAACTTAAAATTTGTAAATCTTCATTACTCAATATCTTTTATTCACCAATGACTGATTGATGATTCTAGAAATCTTTATACAAATTGTTGGTTTACAACAATTAAGATTTATTCTAACTCATGTATTACATGTGTTTCTATGCGTATATAAAACTTTAACAAAGTGTGTTTTTGATTAAAGCCGTTCATTCTTGCAAAAGTTAATACTTTGCAAATATATTATAAGATCGTTTTCATACAAGTCTATGGGCTGATGTAAATCTAATTATGGATTGAAGTTAGTTGTATTATGGAATAATGAATGTGGGCTGCTTTCAGATGGACACATGTAAGTCATGTGTGATGCAAACTTTTATTTTATGTAAAAGCATATACTATATGTTTTATATCATAAAACATACTCCCTATTATGATAAATAAATTGCTAAAGGGAATATCAACTTCCAATTTTAAAAGGGTCATATTATTCACACACCCCATATCCTATTCACACACCCCATGTTTTTATTTCCCACACCCTCAGGCGCCGCACATAAACCTCGGCGTCGCGCCTGGTTACTTCTTATCCCAGACACATCCTCGAACATAATCAATCACGCTTCAACACCCTTATGCGCCGCGCATGGCCCTCGGCGTGGCGCCTGGGTCATATATGCGGCCAACAACATCATCGGCGCCTAGGTCATATATGCGGCGCATATGTCCAGGTTTGACCGAATTGCACCTCGTTTACGACATTCCTCGGTTGATGTTGACAGAAAAGTGACTCAGGCGCCGCATCAAGGCCTATCCGTGACGTCTGGTTTTAAAACAGGTGTGTGGATAGAATTTTAGGGTGTGTGAATAGACAAGGCCTTTTAAAAATTCTTTCAACAAATTATAGTCGACATTGATATATATCTATGACAAGCAATTAATTCTAAGGTTTTCTATATATTTCAATCGTACATTCAGATCGATATCACTACTTTAAATATAATAGATATGTAAACGAGTTGCACATGATGATGGAATGATAATATAACGAAACTAAGTTTCCTAATAATTAAACTATAGATAGAGCGACCATGAACAAACAAACTTATTACTAAACTAGTTTATATGCCCGTGTCACACACGGGGACCAGAAAAAAATTATAATATAACATATTAATAAAAACTAATATATTTCAAATAAACACAAACTATAAATGTAATAAATTATAATACATGATACAAAAAAATTAAAATAATACACCTTTTATTACATACCTCAAATTCTCAAAACACCTTTGTGTATTGTATTTAAAACATTAACCATTTCTATCTACTATAACAATTTTTAGGTCTGTCTCGGTCTAAACATATATTTATTTTGTACATATGCGTTCATACATGCATATATATTGTTTTGAACGAACGTGATAGAGAACCGTTTTGTTACCGAGCTATTTCACTCATCTACTACTCTTGATTATAACCAATACAATGCCATAATGAGTCCTAATGTACATGCAGATAACAATGTACTCAACTAGCTAGCTACTTCACATGTTTAATTATGTGATTGTGTTATAATTAAATATAGTTGAATATATAATGATGCGTTATACCCGTTATCTAACACTATATATATATATCATATAAGTGTTTGTATTTTCACATGCTATGATCGATCGAACATTTCAAATGTGAACTCATCAGAGCGCATACCTGCATGCAATGCAATGCATATATTGTGAGGTTTTTGGAAAGCCTATTAAGCTGCTTTTTAAAAGCTTCTTTTTTCATCGAAATTAAAAGATTTTCCGGTAAAGTTTAGAAACGTATACCTTCAACTGGTTTAAAAAAAATAATTGTCTATTGATATAATATATATATAGTAACAAAACTTCTAAAGCCTTTTATTTAAAAAGAATTTTGCAAAAGGTTTTTATATATATCAAATTAATTTGTTAATTAAAAACTTAACGTACCATATATTGGAGTGGCTATAAAAACCAACATGAAAGAACAAACCCGGCCATATCTTATATCAATGGAACTTGAGAGCAGAAACAACAAGCTGGATACCATCGGCGTTACAAATGAAAAGAATGAATCGTCAACACCATCGAAGTTCAACGTCCTTGATCACTACGAGCAGTTGATTAAGCAAACTCCAATGATGGTGATCATATTTGCTACGATGGCACTTTCATGTTTGCTTATTTTTCATTCTTCCATCACTTTGCCATTTTCTGGAGGTTATACAACCACTAATTTGGTCGCCACTACTAATCACCGTCCAAATTCAGTAAGTTATCTTAATAAAATTCATTAATAGTACATTCTTTCAAATATGTATTTGCTTAGAAATATTTAAGTTAAATTATAAACATTACATCGATCTGCTTTATTAATTAATTAAACATTTTTTTATCAATTTTAATAATTGTTTAATGTTTTACTTACAAGCTAGATATCAATGTTGGTCAGTTGCGCAGGATACTAAAAGATGCAACAATGGGCAATAAAACAGTTATCATTACATCTTTGAATGATGCATGGGCTGAACCACAATCTATGTTTGATCTTCTTTTGGAGAGCTTTCGAATTGGGAATCAAACCAAAAGATTTTTGAAACACTTGGTTGTTGTTACGGTGGATCGAAAGGCGTATGCTCGGTGTTTGAAGTTGCACCCGCATTGCTACCATCTTAATGGATCGGACTTTTCAAGGGAGGCTGATTTCATGACGGCTGATTATTTGAAAATAGTGTGGAGAAAAATTAAATTTCTTGGCAAGGTTCTTGATCTCGGATACAGCTTCGTGTTCACGGTATTCTTTAAATATTCATACACTTAACGTCGTTAGGGTGTTTATATATAGTCTAGTTTTAACGGTTTCTACATTAAAATGTGAGACGACATGTTAGAAATTTGGTTTCAAAACATTCTTAACCAATACCTATCCGTTGAAAATTAAAACCGGACCAAATCAAAGTGTTGCCAACAGTCTGGCTTCACAATTTTAACTGATCATTAACCCTTTGTAGTTTGTAATAGGAAAAAAAGAGCCTAAAACACGGCAAAATTATATCTAGCTAAATTCAAAATCATAAATGAACACTTATTAGTTAGTATTATGTTGTTGATGAAAGTGTCATTTGTATAGTCCCACTTAAATAATTAAATAAAGGCCGATGTAATTTCACATATAACTTGTGAAATATTATCTCTTTCTAATTCATATATGCTTAAAAACACGCTTTATGTTGTACATATTTGTATTATACATTGAAAACTTTTAGCTTGTGACAACATGATATTTTACAAGTTAAAAAAAATTTCCTTTAATACAAAACAGGTACATATATATATAGCCCAAAATCCAAAGGTTTAATTTAATTCAGTTTATTTCACCAGTTTCAAGTAGATACAGTAAAGTAAATCATTCATTACAAACTGAAAAATCACAAACCGGTGATCTGGAATAAGAAAAACTGACCACCGTAATTTCAAACCGAGCCATGAACACCCTATTTGAAAGAACGTTTTCCCATATAAAAAAGTGACAAATATATATGATTTCTAGGATATATTGACATTATTCAATTCTCTCTCTCTATACATATATATCCAGGATGCAGATATTATGTGGTTTAGAGATCCATTTTCACAGTTGGACAAAGATACTGATATTCAAATTTCTTGTGATGTCTTCAATGGAAACCCATTTGACTTGAGAAACCTACCAAACACTGGTTTTAGTTATGTTAAGTCGACCAACAAAACAATTCAACTTTACAAGTTTTGGTACAAGTCGAGGATGACTTACCCAAACCTACACGATCAAGATGTTTTCAACAAGATCAGGTTCCATCCGTTCATACGCGACCTTGGAATAGCAATCCGTTTCATGGATACTGATTACTTTGGTGGATTTTGTCAGCCAAGTAGAGATCTAAACAAGGTGTGCACAATGCATGCTAATTGTTGTGTTGGTTTAGAGAATAAGGTTCATGACATTGAAATCATGCTTGATGATTGGCGAAAATACCTAAAATCGCATGTGAATAAAGACGAGTATAACGCTTGGTGGACAGTTCCTCAACACTGCAGGTATCTTTTCATCTTCTTGGCTCATATAATTAATCCCAAAAAAAAACATTACATAGATTTTGAGCACATAATGTTAGATTGGTTCAATATACTAACATGTTAGATTGTTGGGCCTAGGATTTGGTTAGGACGGTAAACAATTACTGAATGTTAAATAAATATATAGTTCGTGAACAGTTTGTCAGGATATATATATATCCATGTTTAAACAAATGAGCACGTATTTTTTTATTTAATTAAATTGCTCTTGACAATAAGTTTATTGTCGTCACCAGGGGTTCTCTAGATCGTCCTCGTCCCCCAAAGAAGAAAGCTGATGAAGCAATGAAGAGTTGATCGCATTATACAATGTTAAACATTAACTAGCTAGGTTGCATAACTCATTAAGATTTGGTTTATAATTAAACATCCAAAATATTGGAGATTGTTTATATTTCAAAAATTGAATACAGTAAGGTACAATTCGATCTATTGGTAAAATAAAGATGTATTTCTTCGTTCATGAAACTTTAACATAGAAATTGTAGTACCTCACTACATTGCTCTTGAATTTTAATGATTTTCTTCACGTGATTGTGCACCAAATCGCCAATATGTTGGCAACATATGACTTTTGATGTTTTTTCTACTCAGATGAGATGATTTCTTTTACAGATGCTTAATTAAGTAACAACAATATTACTTTTCAAAAAGTTGTTTGTTACAACATTAAAACACAATGAGATTGCAAATGGGTTTTTTGGCATATCAATATAATGAATAAAAGAAGTTTTATGAACATATATATGTAACCTACGAAAACTAAGGTAGTGTTTAGTATGCATTAATGAGAGGTGGAATGGAATGAATCATTACAAGGGAATGAAAAAAAACGTGTTTGGTTGCTTAATGGAATGGAATTGACCATTACGAAGGAATGAAAAAGCCTTCATTTTCATTCCATCCATCTCCCATGTTTTTTTTTCATTCCTTCAAGGAATGGAATAATTTTTTAATTAATGAAAAGAACCATGACACAACCCATGACCCAAACCTTAACCCGACACATGTACCCATGAACCGACCCATGTCCTAACCAACAGATCAAACCATGACCCGACCCATGAACCTAACCAAGACCCAACCCATGAACTGGCTCATGACCCGAACCATCAACCGACCTGCGACCCGACCCATGTCGATCCATGCCTTGAACCATGGCCCAAACCATAATCCGACTCATGACCTGACCCGTGTCTCATACCATGACCGACCCATGTCCTGATCCAAGACCCAACACATGAACCAATCCTTGACTCGATCCATGAACCGACTAATGACCTTGTCCATGAACTGACTCATTACACGACCCATGAGCCGAACCAAGAGCCGATCCATGACGCGAACCAAAACCCGACCCATAATCATGACAAGGTAACTTTGTTATTTTTTGATATTTGTATTTCTTTTATTTGTTTTTTCATGTCTATCAAACAACAAGAAATATTGATTTATTTCATTCATGTAAGGTAACCAAACATGATAATGGAATGGAATAGTCAATTTCATTCATCTGTCGATTCCTTTCCATCATTCATTACATTCCCCCGTTCATTCCATTACCTCATACCAAACAAACCCTAAATAATGGTTTTGGAATGGTATGAAGCACAAATTAACTTGAGAATGCTCAATATGCTTAGCTCTCTGTTTTTAATGATCGATTTGTGGTTCTAGACAAAAATAGTTGATGACATATATACTTATGAAATATATAAATGAGTTGTGTTCAAAGTTTTCTTAAGGCTGCCGAAGCTTATCGAGGTAATTAAACGGCTCAGTTGATATTTTTTGTTCTCGTGTAAAAGACTTGGTTTTTATGCCTTGATATACTTTATGGTCAATGCATGGGGAATCGCTTACTAACACTAACATGTCGTAGATTGATTATTTAAGACAATGATAATATGAAGACCAACGATCAATATAATATACTGATCATGAAAATGATGCGTTGAATGACTTGTACTACGTTTAGAGATTTTCAAAACTTGAGCTATGGTGAAGTTGCTTACCTTAAAGTCAAGATGAACACGGATGAAGTGGTAAAAGTTTCACAGATCGATTAGTACTGTTTTTACATGACATGCTTTTGGAAGGTAACGACTTACTAGTTTTGTTATACCAAGCCAATTTTTTGACACATCTGATGAGATTGAAAGTTAAAAGAATGTTTGTCTGTCCAAATGGTTATATATATGTTGTATAAAAAGGAGTTATAAATATATGTTCATATATAAATGTTTCAACTATGACGCATTTAGGTATAAACGTAAGAAAAATGGACGAAGTTGACGATGTGACTAAAAATGGACCATAGGCTAAAATATGTAATATATATATATATATATATATATATATATATATATATATATATATATATATATATATATATATATATATATATATATATAGGGGATGGCTAAAATGAAAACCCACAATTATTAAGAAAACCCTAGAAACCTTACCGTAACCATTGATCTTACTAGATCAATGGATGAGATTCATCCAACTTAATATCTTCACCTTTTGTACTTTTTTAATACATAAAGGTACAAAAAGGGCCATTTGGTCATTTTACAACTAACAACTCCATTTACTTTATTCTCTCTCTAGTACAATCTCTCTCCTACTTTTTAATATAATATAATTTCTCTCTCATACTTTTTTCTATTTAATATAATTTCTCTCACATACTTTATAATTTCTCTCTCCTACTTTTTTAATTTCATTGATACTATCTGATACGTGTGTTACACATTGTTACACTGATTGATAGGTTTGTTACATCTTGTTACATATTAACAAAAATGAATGGACTACGTGTCACTCAAGACATGTTACGTTTGTTACATCATGTTACACATGTTACAACGTGATACGTATTATATAAAAACAAAACTCCATGGATTACGTTTGTTACATCTTGTTACATATGTTACAACGTGATACATATTTTATTAAAAACTGAAGGATTACGTTTGTTACATCGTGTTACATATATTTTAAAAAACAAAACTGTATGGATTACGTTTGTTACATAGTGTTACATAGTTTCAATCATGCTTCATACATGCTTCGTTTCTTGATAATCTCTTCATCTTTGATACAAAAGTTCCTTTACCTACAAAAAAGAACTAGATGGATTAAGTGTCAATCCGACAAGTTACATATGTTACATCGTGTTACATATTTTATTACATCGTGTTACATATTTGGATCTTTAAAAAAATCAAAGTTACATATGTTACACCGTATACATATCTGAATAAAAAAAACAAAGTTACATATTGTTACATATTTTACTTAAATTTAAAAAACAATAAAGCAACATCACATAAGTTACATATTGTTACACATTTAACTGAAATTTGAACAACATGTTGAAAACTAACCGGCACGTATGTCAAGCACTCGAACAACAAAGACAAAACTAGATGGTTAAAAACACTTGAAAAAATAACTAATACATGTGTTACATCGTGTTACATATTTTATTAAAAACAAAACTAGGCGGTTAAGCTTCCGTCAGACATGTTACATCGTGTTACATATTTTATTAAAAACTGGAAAACATTACTTGTCAATTCTGACATAGTATTGCATATGTTACATTGTGTTACATATTTTAATTGAAACTATTTACTTATACAAAGTTGTTATAAAATCCGATACATTAATAAATAAATCAAAGTTACATATTGTTACATATTTAACTTACATTTAAAAAAAGCAAAATTACATAAGTTACATATTGTTACATATTTAACTGAAATTTGAACAACCTGTTGAAAACTAACCGGTACGTATTTCGAGCACTCGAACAGTAAAAACAAAACTAGATGGTTAAAAACACTTGAAAAAATAACTAGTACATTTGTTACATTGTGTTACAGATTTTGTTAAAAACAAAACTATATGGTAAAGCGTTAGTCAGACATGTTACACCGTGTTACATATTTTATTAATAAATGGAAAACATTACATGTCAATTCTGACATAATTACATATGATATTTTACACTGTGTTACATATTTTAATTGGAACTATATACTTATAGAAAGTTGTTATAAAATCCGATACATGAATAAAAAAAATCAAAGTTACATATTGTTACATATTTAACTTAAATTTAAAAAAACAATAAAGCAAAATTACATAAGTTACATACTGTTACATATTTAACTGAAATTTGAATAACTTGTTGAAAACTAACCAGTACATATGTCAATCACTCAAACAGTAAAAACAAAACTAGATGGTTAAAAACACTTGAAAAAATAACTAATACATTTGTTACGATCGTGTTACATATTTTAATCTAAATATCAAATAACTATAAAAAGTGTTACGTATTTTTACATAACGATTAAACTATTGTTACATATTTATTAACTGACATATTACACATGTGATGATGTGGCTAAAACGACCTATGAAAATAAACTAAATTAAACTAACCTAGACTCGACCTAGACACTCGAGTTAAAATTCTGAACAACCTAAACTTAAACCACACAACAGGCAAGTGTACCTGTCAATGCAGTATAGTTCTAAGAAGTCCGGATATCGAACCCAAAGGACACTATTAATAACAAAGACTAGACTTAAACTAGGATTAAAAATAATTTTATAAAATGGGGGGGGGGGTTTAATTAAAAAGAAGAAACTGAAATAAATAACTAAAAGTAATTAAACTAAGAGCTGCAGAAATGAACGAAAAGTGACTGACTTAAGATTACTGAATAATTGGAGAGACACTATCTAGATTGAATCCTAGTTGAGATAAATGAATGTAAAGCATGATTCAAAATTGAAGATGGATCGGTTTTCTAAAGATACAAACCCTAAGGAAGACTTAGTGGATCCCAGACCATTCACCGGGTGTGACCAAAATGACTCCTAAGGTATGTGTTATGTCTACCGATGGCTAAGTTTTCTTTCCAGTCAACCTAGCAATATTAAAGTACCCGAGAGGTGTTGGACAACCTAGTCTAACATACCACAAACATTACACATGCAAGAGGTGACACATTTATGGTTCAATTAAACATGATTAACAAAGATATTAAAGTACCAGATTTTAACCGTTTGTCAGTTATTTATCAACCTAGTATCTAATAACTAAGACTAATCAATTAACCTTTATCTTCCAATCTCCGGTTAAGATACACGTTAGTTTCTTATTCATTAAACATGTAATCCTTAGATTTTACTACGTCTAGTAAGATCCCTAGTAACCACAAACCTAAAGGTACGTGTTAGATATGACAACCACGTTTGAAAGACATTCATAGGCAATCATAAAGGAATAACATGCATTCATAAACATAAACTAACACATATATTCATCCAATTCAACCAAAAATGTGTCCTTTACAATAATACTAAACCATCCAATCAATTCGAATCATTCAAGCATCCAAGATCAACAACTATTCATCATCTAGATAGTGACTATGATTTAGTTACTCATAACTAATTCAAAACAGGAAATAAACTCAAAATTCATCATCCAAAACATCATGTTCAAATCAACAAACAATAAAGAAAGTTAATAAAACCCGAAATCAAGTATGTGAGTGATCCAAGCTTCACTCATATGCTTCAATTGCTCTAGAATGCTCCAAATCGTCTCTCCAGTTCGTCTTCAACCGCTCTCTCTTCTTAAAAACCGTAAATTAGGTTCAAAAGCGACTTAAACATGCTTAAAACAAGTTTTGCACGTCTGAGGGTCCGTCGCGCTGCGCGTAGCATTGCCAAATTACTCTCGCGCAGCGCGAAAGGGTTAAAATACTGATTTCTGACGCGGTGGCATTTTTGTAAATAAACTGAACTCTGAAATCTCTCGCGCTGCGCTTAGAATTACCCATTTTCCCTCGCGCGGCGCCAGAGGGGTATTTTTTCAGAAAGTTTTTTCTTCATTGTTGACTTCTCTGTCACCGGCAGCGCATCCGGAATCATAGATTTCTTCAATTTAGCACATTTCCACCTCCTTTTACTCAAAAACCTATAAAAACACAAAACATTAAGTAATAAACCAAAATGATACGAAATCTAAACTAAACGACTCGAAAAACATATAAAACGTGCACCGAAAATCGATGTATTTTGCAATACATCATGTGACTAATAAAAAAAATATCTTACAATTTATAAAATTCTAAATATTGTTTTAACAAACACTCCTACTTTAAAGTTCATAAATTTATAACAAACAATTGTATTTTAAATATATCGAAATTAAGGATAATAATTTGCTTTACTATTTTCTTAAAGCACTTAAATTTTAAAACAGCTGTTACAAAAATTATATATTCGTAGCAATAGGCACTTGGTGTTTGATTGTAAGGGCAGTATGACCATCTCAAATCTCATTATTCAAGAATCAACAAATCTAGAATTTAAAAGAGACGATGTACCGGTGTTAAAATTCTGGTGAGGAAACAAACGTTTCAACTACTCAAATAAACTAGGAGCAATCATGTCGATCAAAGAGACACCGCCATAGAAACAATGGAAGATGTTTGGTGAGAAACTCCGGTTAAAACTCTGATTAAAACTCCGATTAAAACTCCGGAGTTACAATTCTGGTGCCAACATTTGTACAACTCCGATTAAAACTCGTCGGTTCCTTCCGTTTGTTCTTCAACGTAACCAGATCTGAAACATGTTGAACAAATTTTCTATACAACCAGATCTGAGAGAAAGTGAGTAGAAGAATGTAAAACAAGTACCGAGTGACGATGGTCGCGAGGTTTTAGTGGTCCAGATCCAGATTGATGTGGGCTGTTTGAAAGAGTTTAAGGTTGGAGATGATTCAAAGATAGAACCATTTGCAGAGAGAGAATCTTGAAAATTTGAATATGTTATGGTGAAATGGTTTAAAATATTATCAGGGCCATATTATCAGATGCATTTAATGAAAATATGTGAGAAAGAAAATGACTATAATACCCTAAAGGACAAAAAGACAAAATATTAAAAAGTGATGATGTGGTTTGATCTCAGCCACATATAGAGTTTCATGGGTTTTTTCATTAAAATCAAGTTTTCTATTTATACATCTCCTATATATATATATATATGTGTGTGTATATAATAGTATTTCACAATTATACTGAGGTTGATCGCTATATTTTAAAATCATATAAAAAAGATCGAGGGTTGGCTTATATACAAATTGCACAATAAGGCAATAAGCAATGTGTTATCCATGTGCCTTTTGAACACATAAAATCACTATAATTTTAATTCAAGGGTTAAGGCAAACGAAACTATGTAAGTATTAGTAAGCGTACGTAAACCACGGCCTACAAACATGTAAACAACCATACTAAACTAGCTAGGCGTGTTTATTTGAATCGAATACAAATCAACGAACAATAGCTAATACTTACATAGCTAATCAACATTAGACCAAAGTGGAATATATAGCTAATCAACGTTTTAATTTGGAATTTGGGCGAACATGAATGAAATAAATACCCAAAACATCATCATCATGACTACTATTCAATATTTTGAACTTTCAATATACCAAAATTAGGGGGCATTAGTTAGTGGGTCCTTTGTGGAAAATATGGTTTATCTGACTTTTCTGATTAACTTGAAGCTCAAGTAACAATATTTTTATTAATGATACAAAACACTAAAACTCTACGAAAGAGATAAAATAAATAGATTTTTCGATTAAGTGCATCTGTGATATGCTACAAATATATAACCTTCACTTCTCTCTTCCACTTAAGCCTAGCTTCTTTTATCGTTATATACTTATATATGTAATTGTTTGCTGATTGTTTGGGAGAAAACATAAATATATATTACCCTAGCTAGCTAACACGTGCTTGTACGTATGTGCATGCATGCGCATGCAAATATCGTATATATATGAATAAAGTGATGCTAAGTATTTAGAGTTGGCCCTGGGTAGGGGTGTCATGGGCAACCGCCCAAAGTACCATTTCTTCGTAGACATCAATTTAATCATTCAAGAGAGTTTGATAGTTTGACCCTCTAGATTGTTAATGAAAGAGGGATCGATATAACTTAGTTAGCTTAACAAAACTAGATTTTGTTCATATCTTTTTTAATGTATTTAATTATCTTGGATTAAAATCTTACTTTCAATCTATAGTGTCTATCGGTTAGATATTACTGCATGTAATTATATTACATTTGTTTTTTATGCTTATTTATCACACGTTTGGTTCTCGGTTAAATAAATAGCTAGTTTATACAATTAATCCGTTAGTGCCTAGGGGCCTTTTTTTGCTTGCATATGCATGGTATCAAAATCCTCAGAACCGGACATGGTACGACGTCATTCACGAGAGCCTTCCTATATGTGCTTCCTAATAAAATTCTTAATTACCAAAATAATTTGCCTAATTATTTTTTGAATAAAAAATCAATGAATGACTAATTAATAAGCGGTACACAATTTGGTAATGAAGTGTCAACTTAACTGGTAAACGTTTAGAAAGTGTCAAGTGTTTCTAATTAAAATGTGTATTGACTTTATCGATCAACACTTTGAAAATTAATACGTACTTTTCATATAATAATGTATGTTTTATGTCACCATTAATGAAGATATGATATGATGTTATATATAAAAACCCATTGCCCACATAGACAAAACCATGCATAAACAACATTAATATTATAGCAAAAACATGACATACCAGCTGCAAATGGTTAGGCAAACGGGTAAGATGGTGATTATGTTTGGCACGATGGTGCTACTTTCATGCTTGCTTATCTATTACCCTTCCAACACCTTTGGAGGCTCCATGAGCAGCCACGGTGCGAATTCAGTAAGCATATATATGTATAAAATATATTTGTTCTTTGTGTATATGGTTTCTGCTTAATTGATCATGTTTTAACTGATACCATGCTAGCTAATTTTCAGTCACAATATTCCCTCATCTCGATCGCCTTCAATTCTCTCTGTAATATATGTGGTTATTGAAATTAAGAAATTAAACATATATAACGACAGATCGAATTAAGAAGGTGAACTTAATCCTATTTGTATATATAACCTACCCGGCCAAATAAATGTTATTTTCAGAGTCAATTTATATACTATGTTGAGAAGCATGAGAATCATATATATATATATATATATATATATATATATATATATATATATATATATATATATATATATATATATATAGAGGCACACTCAAATGAGAACACCTCTTAACTTGAGTATATATATAGATATATATATATATATATATATGCCATATATATGAAAGAGCTCGATCGATAAATTAATTAAGAAAGAAGCGTGCTAGGGTTAATTTATTAATCTAATTTTCCGCTCCGATCCTTTGATTTATCTCATCTATATCTCTTCAATTCTTTGTCTTTGCAGTATATATATGTATGATGGTGATCATGGTGATTCGATCATGTCATCAAATTCATTTAATTTGGTTTAATTAATTTTTCTTTTATCTTTAGATTTTAATTAAAACATTAATTAATGCTTTGAAAGTTGGCATATATATGAATGGTTGCCCTACAAGGATTTGCATATATTTAAAACGTACTCTTGCATATAAAACAGTTTTTTGGACAAAGTACGTTGTGAAATATTAACTAGTCGTGTCGGTTTGAAATTTTATGAAAATGTATACTATCAGGATCAGTATCTTAATCTTAATCCTTTGCTTAAAGTTTTACTTACAAGGATTTTATAAATAATGTTGGTCAGTTGAGCAAGATACTGAAAAGTGCAGCAATGGACAATAATACAGTTATTATCACATCTTTGAACGAAGCATGGGCTGAACCGCAATCCATGTTCGATTGTCTTTTGGAGAGCTTTCGAATTGGGAACCAAACCGAAAGATTTTTAAAACACTTGGTCGTTGTAGCGGTTGACCAAAAAGCATATGACCGGTGTTTGAAATTACATCCACATTGCTATCATCTTGTGACCGATGGATCTGATTTTTCAGAAGAGGCTTATTTCATGACACCTGATTATTTGAAGCTTGTTTGGAGAAAAATTGATTTTTTGGGCAAGGTTCTTAATTTAGGATACAATTTTGTGTTCACGGTACGAACGTACTCTTTTCATCTCTTTCTAACCCTTCTAGCCGTAAAAAAGATGGTTCGGTTAATTCAGTTAATTATTAGTTAACCATTGACTTTGGACATGGTGTCCGGATTCATGCAAATTAATTAAACTATATTGAAGAGGAAAGTGATTGAACAGTATCCATCACTAGAGTAACTGGTTTGTGAGCAACAGTCCAATAAGATGACTCCACCGTGCTTTTTAAGTGTGTCCATTTGATGATACGTGTCTGATACGTGTATTCTTTTGAAGCCACGCGTCTATTACTGTTTTATACCCACCCTTCCTGCTTTTTCATATCTGTTGTCATTTCTCTCTCAACATTGTCATTTCTCTCTCAACAAAAGAAAGAAACCTGGTTATAATGGATTGTGGCGGATGCTAAACAATCGAGGCTGGAGATTGAGGCTCAATATCTTGTCTGTCAGCGGTGATGGAGGCTCCACCAGAGACTTACCCGTCGTATTTGCAAAGCACGTTGTCTAGGGTTTTGAAATTGAAGCAGTGAAGGCAACAATTGAAGTGGACGTCTTTCTTATCTTTGTATGTATGTTTTCGAGAGTATAAATTGTATGATTTTGCTATGATTTTAATTGATTTTTGCATCACAGCTTGAATTTCCTTAATACAAGATAAAAAAGAGAGGTATGTTCATTTATTTAGTACATCAATTACTGGGCAAATATGGTAAGGCATTTTCAAGAATGCTTATGACTTGATTTATGCTTTTGATGTAGGCATATGCAAGAATATTTATGACTTGATTTTGTTTTTGGTGAGGTTATTTCTTTTGGCTACAAAGAGAGTGTAACCAGTGAAATGGAAAGTCATGAAGAGAAATTACACAGTGTTATTGTGGAGAAAAGTTAATGAGACGATGGATGTTCTGAAACGTGAATCGAATGAGATAAATAATTGTCAGGACATTCGTATTTTGTTCGGTTTAAGTGAAACTTGCATGTTCTTCGATATTTGTATTATGTTCGGCTTTTAATTTCTGTGGATAAATATTTTCTGTGGTTTTTACAGATTGACTGGATGAAATGGACAAGGGTGGTTTATCATCATTGCAATCAACTGGAAGAATATGGTTTGGTATTTTACATTTTTACTTGCTTAAAATCTTTAAGTGCGGTTTCATTTGTGTGTTTGTGCGTGTGTTACTACATCGGGTTCTGATGTCTACATGAAACACATGATTTTTAATCATGGAAATGATATGAGCATTTTGAAATCTGGTGTGTTATGCTTAGATTATATCGTACCACGGCACCTTTGGTTCATGTGCTAACTTTATCACATAAAAGAGATTACCTCTTGAATTTCTTAATAAGGTGCTACTTTTGTTAATAGTTGTTAGTCAAAAGTGACATCAAGGTCATTGTGTACTATATTTTTTCAACTTTTTTCATATTTCATTAGATTAGTGAATCCCGGGAGGTGAGATTGATTTAATCAATAGCAGAAAGTAAGTTAGCAATCAAGAAGAAAGGAAATGAATCATTTACTCCAATGACATTTGCTTTTCAAGAAATCCAAATGGAAAGGTGAATGAAGAATATTGGAGCCTGTTATGTTGCCATCATTCTAGCTAGAAGTTTGTTGTGTGTTTCGACTTCTCTCAAAGGTTGATGTTGATTTTACAGTTTGATTTATGTTGTCATGATGGGTTTAGAATGAACATGTATTGATTCTAGGTGATGGTTTAAAACCAATTGTGATATTTATTATATGGGAAGAAATTGTAACATCGCTCTAGCGATACAATCGACAAGAGCATTTGAAGTTGTCAGCGACACAAAAACTATTGGAATGACTGCACTGAAAGTTAAACTATTCAACGGTTAGTCAATATATTTTACATTTACTACTTAGTTACCCGTATCAGCAATTTACTAACTATGAATATTTATAAAAGGGAGACCAAAAATACATCTTCAATAGCAACCTACGTCTACATGGTGCAAATGGGACATGCGATGCAGCACTATTCAGGTAAACACATCCAGATTTACATTATTGAATATAAACAAGCGTTGACAGACACCACAAATAAAGACCTCAACAAGATAAATTAACTGCGAAGGAGCAAGCACATTCAACAGCCACATGTCAACTCCAAATACTTCCACAACATGATTAATCAACTACAAGTCAGCAACCACAATCAAAAGCCAAACCCCAACTGCAAGTAGCAACAGGTATAAAAAGTAAAACACTTGCATCTCTTTATAAGATGAATTTCTAACAAAAAAAATGCAGATAAAACTCCAAATACCGCCAAGAAGACAAAGGACAACAACTACATTAAAGATGGAAAAGCAGTTTCTTTTGTACCTAGCAGCATAACCGCTGAAGTAAATATTTTGTGCAGTGAACTTCAGACACTAAAGCTGCTAACAAAAAACTACACCGTTACGTAATATGTAGCCGCGGTTTCTGATATATGATTGAAGATACCGTATTCTCACACAGTACTAATACCTCTCGCGCAATGCGCGAGATATCGTATATACCTAGTTTTATTTAATAAGTCAAATAATATACCTTGATATATAAATATTAATTACCGACATTTTTTACTCATAAAACGGTAAATAATATGTTATTTGTAAAAAAGTTAATACTGCAAAAATTTTCAAACATATATAAGATCCGACTTATAAAATAAAAAAGGACAAAGAGTAGTTTCAGTTGGGATGACAAGGCGGATATGAGTCGGGTATATATGAGTAATCTCAAGCTAATATCTGTTAAAAAAGTGTGTCCCATATATACTCAGCCCAAAACCCGTTGGGTATGTGGCGGGTAGTTATCCGTCGGTATCGAGCATACCCACGGATAACTGGGTATGCCGGCCCGTTAGTTTAATAAAAAATTACATGTTTTGTATGCTTGCCGGGTTTGTATCGGGTATACTCTAGCTAGTACTTTAGTACAAAGTTAATTAGAAGAATGAATGAGACTGAAATATAACTAATGATTTGAAGAAAATGTAATATAATTAAAATAAATAAAAGAAAATATCGTATAACTAAGATAAATAAAGAGTAAAACTAGTTTGGGTATATAATCGGGTAAATAGTTATGCCTAATCAGGTAAATAGGTCGGGTAAACGGGGATATTATCTACTTTCATACCCGACTCCATACCCGTCCCAAATGTCTTTGGTTTTGGGCTTACCCATCGGGTTCGGATTTAATTGTCATCCCTAGGTTTTAGTGGCCTAGGTTGATTTGCTTATATTTTTACACATCAAACCACAAAAATATTGGTTATAAAAAAAATCAGTTTCTCAATTGTTCTCTTTTTTGTTCTATGTATATATGCTTTGATTGAGCAATTTTTCTAGTCAACTCTAGGTTTGTTTAACATTAACATTTCTGATATGGCCAGGATGCAGACATAATGTGGTTTAGAGATCCATTTTCAGGGTTTGAGAAAGATGCAGATTTTCAAGTTTCATGTGATATGTTTAATGGAGATCCTAATGACTTAAGAAACTTACCAAATACTGGTTTTAGTTATGTTAAGTCAAACAACAAAACTATTCAATTTTACAAGTTTTGGTACAACTCAAGGATAACTTACCCAAACCTACATGATCAAGATGTTTTCAACAAGATCAAGTTTGATCCTTTCATACAAAATATGGGATTAGGATTTCGGTTTTTCGACACCGCTTACTTTGGTGGATTTTGTCAGCCAAGTAGAGATCTAAACAAGGTGTGCACAATGCACGCTAATTGTTGTGTTGGTTTAGAGAATAAGGTTCATGACATTGAGATCATGCTTGATGATTGGCAAAAATATGTAAAATCACGCGTAAATCGAACAACAACAACAACAACATATGAGTATAACGGTTCATGGACAGTTCCTCAACTTTGCAGGTATATATCTTTTCATCTTTTTTGGCTCATATATATTATCACAAAAGACATTACAATAAATCAATATCGTTAAGATCATTTGAGTATTATGTTCCCGAGCATAAAGGGCAGTAAACTAGTGTATAATAATATTTGATTGTCACCAGGGGTTCTTTCAATCGTCCTCGTGCCACAAAGAAGAAAATTGGTCAAGCAAGGAAGACTTGATTGCGTTATACAATCTTAAACATAATTAGCTTGTATAATTCTATAGAAGATTGTTTGTATTTTAGAAATTGAATAGAGTAAGGTGCAATTATATTGGAAACATAAGGTGCATTTCATGTGACATATTGTAATATTATATGTTCTTGACTTTCAAAATGTTTATGCAAATGTGTATGTACGTTCATGTGATCATGTACATGGTGATTGGTGATGACGCACCAATAACGTGACAATTTGGATGATTTCATCGACTCGGATAAGATCATTTCTTGAGGCTGGGCTACAACCTTAAAACTTTGTGGAAGGGCGAGTTGAGTAACATTTAAAGACGTTTGAGTTAAATGAGTAATTTTTAGTCGGATAAAATGAAGTTTAATGTAACCCTGTTCAAATATTACTTTAGGTCTTCAAAAAGTTGTATTACGTGTAATACCTTTTATCAAATACTGACTCAGTAAAGTTTTCTTATATTTTAAACATCCTATTGTTGAAAGAATGCTATTCCTTTCTTTTTTTTATTTTGACAAACACAAAGTTTTTATTAGAATATACAACGGTTTTTTAAAGGTTCCTCTAAAATGTTAGATTACGTTATTTTTCAAATTTCTAGTATAGTGGTGTGTAAGTGTTGAAATTAATGAAAATGTTGTCATACGGATCCAACTCCAAATTAGAAATAAGCTTTTTATATGAAAATGTTAATGAGTAATGACCATTGACTATTGTTAGGCACCCAAGGTTTTTTATGGTACCCAATGGCCGGAAGCCCAACTCCATCTTAGAACTTATAATTTTGAAAGCCCAAATCCAAAGTCAAGTTTGCTATAATAATAAAATAATAAATAATACTAATAATAAAAATAGTCAGTTAGCCTATATGACTTTACTTTTCTTAATAAACTGCGCCTAATGTAAAGAAATTGTTGGATCACTAAAGAAAACATGTATATTGTGTAGTGATTAATGCTTTTCTTGTCAAGAATAATCAATAGCCTTTATCATGGATTCAAAGATGAATATTATACATTATTTTTGTATGTGAATTGCTAAACTTTGATATTTTCTCATGTTCGAATCTTTGTAGATCATGTTAATATACTTTCTCTTTTTTGTGAAGTATCGCCTATAAATTTGAAAGAGCATATTCAATAAGTTATTTAACTATTGTCACTATTAGAAAAATAAAAGCCCGTGTCATAAATCTAATCTGTAAAATTCACTACATGTTAACATAAATTTTTTATCTAACATGTTTTAACATTAGTATAACATGAATCCTAGCGGTTAACACAATCTCCACCGACTCTTTGCTCTTTTATACAAAACTATATACCACAAAGATATCATCAAGTTATAACTAGCATCAACCAAAATTCACATGATCTTATATAGTTTTTGTTTTTCTTGCGAGATTATAATCAACAGGACTGAAAATGTAAAAGTAAAAACCTGAGTATCAAAACTGCAAGTCAAACAATATAGAAGGGACTAGTTATGTACTTAATTCATATATAAAAACATCACACGTAGAAATTAAAAGTCACATGAAACAACAAAACCATATATCTCGATCTTAATTACAATGGGACTAGTGAGCGGAAACAACAAGACGACCGCCGGCGCCGGCGATCCAGATCAGAGATCGTCACCACCACCGCCACCGGAAGGTAACCTTCAGCAACATCTGCCTCCTAAGACGGTGATAATCTTCGCGGTGGTGGCGGTTTCGTGTTTGGTTCTTTATCATTCTTCCATCACCTTTCCATTTTCCGGTAACTACAACAACTCTTTGTCCGCCGGTTCAATCCATGATAATTCAGTAAGTATATATATATATATATATATATATATATATATATATATATAATTTATTTTTATTTTCTTTTATCATTTTTATATATGCACAACACGTCATGTTGTGTTGACCTTAAAACTTAAAATTAACCAGTTGAGTTTATTTCAACCATTTGAATTTACAAATAACGATCAAAATGAATAAATATGTTTTTTTTAACTTGATTAATAATTTAGTTTGTTTTATGGAATATAGTGATTTAATCAAAGTGGGAGCTAATTTAATTATATACACAAGTATGTGAAAAAATCGGTTTTTTTAAGCTGACTGTTAAAGGGTATTTTGTTTAGCTAGCATATTCATATTCAGGTGTGTAAAATAATGTTTTTTTTTAGAGTTTGAGTTTCGCGATATATAAATCAAAATAATATTATTTAAAAAAAGTAGATTTTGTTGTTAAAATGTTGTAACGGAGTGAGAATAGAAAACAAGGCCGGGAAATAACTTAGTTTCGAAAAGGAGTTAATGGATAAAAAGTATATATGTAAACGTATTTTATGTCATTTACAATTCAAGTGAATGTATATGCTTGTTAATATGAAAACTAGTTTAATTAATACGTTTTAGGTAAGTTTTTAAGTTAGCTAGTTTTCATGCCATTACTATTTATTAGCAACAAATCACTATAATATAATGATGGTAATATTTGTAACTAATATATGAATTTTCTTTTGTTCAAAAAACTAGTTTACACACGTCTTTACAAACTTTTAGATTATTAATCTCTTAAAAACTCCGGTTGACACAACCAAAAGATCAATGTATTCAGATGAAGTCCTAGTTTTCTCCATCTAGTGGGCACTTTCAAGGCGAGGTTTACCCAACCATTCATTTAAGAGCCAAATTGATTGAAGCTAAAGACTAATCAATTAACCGTTCCATAAGAAAAACATATAGGAACTTTTCACTGTACCATCTAAAACGACTCTTAGGTTCAGATTTTAACTCATGGATTTTAACTCAAATCTTCATGAGTTAATTAAAATCTTTATTATATTTGCCATTTGATAGATATCTTATATATATATATATATATATTACGGAGTATATTATTATATTAGGTGTGTGTATATATATAATATTAAAAGCTGATGAATATTACACAAACTTTTAATATAGACAAAATTCAAACATTTATATTATAGTATTTATTAGATTATTAGGAACATATAACAATAAAACGGTTTATTTTCATCTACAGATGATGTTGATTTTTGAATTTACTCAAAGTAAATGATGTTATCGTAACTTCGAAATGCCCCGAGCTCAATTATCGTATTTAAAATGATAATATTGTTTAAAAAACTATATTATTACTTTGAATTTAGTTTAGAACGTGACGATACGGAACGTTTTCCCGGGTCATCTCAAGCTCCCTAATCTGAGAGACATCACAACCTGATTTTTAAGTATAAACACATCATAACCTTCTTAAAGTAGGACTAAAACATTTTTTCTAATGCTCTCAAGACAAATGTTTTAGCAATTAACCACTTACCTCGTTGACTCCTCTTGTTATATGTTAACAATATTGCAATAGTTTTCTTAATTACTAATCCAAATGTGTTTTACAAGTTTTGTATATTTAAGATTAAAAGCCAAAGGAAAATTTAATATGGCATTTAAAAGTTTTAATTTCCAATTATGATGAAAAAGTCTAGGAAAAATAAAAATGACATTTATCTTTCGGATGGGTTTATTAAATAAATAAGAGATGAATAATTAGATAGTTTGACTATTATTTGGATGGTTAATTGACAATCAACTTACCGAATTAGTGAAAATGACTCACTTTAGAAAAATGTAGGTTGTAAATGGTGTAAATATTCAACTAGGTTTACAGTGTTATAATTAAGTGTAATCATTAAGATGCATTTTGCTCTTTACTCTTCTTTATTTATCTTTAAGATCTTCAAATTTGAAACCTTTATATCTTCAAATTATTTTTATTAAAAACATATATACACATATATGTAAAAAATTTAAACTCTCCATCTTTAAAAAAATCAAGAAAGTACCTTACCGCTAAGGGCCGGACAAAACCTTATATATCGTCTATAAACATCTAAGTTTGTGAGCCAAATAAACGTTTAAATCAATTTATAATTAATGATCGTAATTTGTAAAATTGCATAGTCATCTAAAACATGTGAATATATTTTTGTTTCAACGGCAAAACATGTGAATATTTAGAAAATGTCTTTATAGAACCTATTTTTGAAAAATATATGAAGTTTGATAAAACCAAAAATGTTACTAGAATTGACTAAAAGACGTTGTTTGCGAATGAATTTCCTATTCAACTTTAAAATTTTCAGTTTTTTTATATTCTTAGTTAGAAAAAGTATACACTATATAATTATAATACAGATAAAAGTAAAATGAAACTCATATAACTATAATAAGTTACTTGCCTACTTGTTAGGTTAATTATAAACATTTTGTTTGTTTTCATTTTGAACAAATCTTTTGGGGTTGATCGACGAACGTACTGAAGAAGACTGGTTGTTGTCTTGTTGATCACTTCATTCCCATGTTTAAGTTGCCAACTGTCAACCAGTGTCAAGAAACAACATATCTTTGGTGTTTTTTTATTATAATAATAATGAAACAAAAAGTTGTATTAATAACTGAAAATACGACATCATTATATTCGGTTTTAAATATATTATATATATAATAACAAATTAAATACAGTTATGGGAAAATCACCCGATAGTAATCAAGCTTTTAGTTCTTTAATTTATAAACTTATTTAAACGTCTAATAAAGTTATTTAACTTTCATTTGGTTTAATCTTGTAAAATTTAAATATAAATGTTAACTAGGTGAATCATACAAGCCATTTGAGTGTCGAATTTATTCATATATATAAATACTGACGGAAAGAATAAATTAAACATACACAGTAATAATTAAACGTGTCAATGCAACTAAAAAATGAAACAAGAAAAAACTCAATGTGCTAAACAGTGTGACTTTAGTCGAATTTCTTAACGCTATGCGGTATGACTTAATTTGGTCGTTATTTGCTCATCTTATTGGAAACCATACAAGCACATACCCGTAGTCTAACCAATAATACTAATACCATAAAAACCACGATATATATTCACTCATAATCATTTCTGTTCGTCGCGGATATTAAAAAACTGAAACTGTAAAAACCAACGTCATAGAAAAAAGAGTTTTGTGACCAAAATGTGAAAATAAAAGGAAAACACCAAAGTGGTGGAACTACTTGGTAGTCAAAATTAGTAAAAAAAATCACTATTACCTCCTACTTATAGTTCAATTTGAAAAATATACACACCCTTAATTATATATTATATATGTTTATTTGTTTAAATAGTTTGTTATATAAATCCATTATTTGTTTTATGACACATTGGCGTCGACGTCACATCCTGAGAGTACCCTACTATTACAATAGATATACATTTACATTATTAATGTTTATTTACATTTAATTGAGTCAAAATATGATGCCTAGCTAGAACCCCATGTTACAATTGAGTTGAACAGCTTGTAGGACCAATTATACTATTTCTGTAAAATGTATTTTTTTAATAAACCCAAAAAAAAAATTGTACAGCCATTCAGACAAGTTGGAAAAAGTAAAATAATAAAAAAACTATTAAAGCATATAGATTATAGATTAGATCCTGTTTATTTTATATGTATAATAGCAAGTTTTAGGTTTTCTAGTATTAATACATCGTAATATTTGTCTCGCTAGATTTGAACGTTTTAATAGTGAGACAAAACACTTAACTATTAGGTAGTTCTATCGGCGTTAGTCCGATTTCATTTATGTTATGATTTGTTTTTATATTATAGATATGTTTTCATGTGTATATAAAGTAGGTTATCTTCATATATATTTTGTTAACAACAAACTTATTATACTTTTAAATTACATCAAATACACAAATGTCTGTGTTTGAACGAAATATATAACTAATATACTATATAACAGCATTTAAAGGAAAAAATAGCTGTTGAAAACAAAGATGACTGTTAGGGTAAAGTTGGGAAAACAGGTGAAATTATACAATTTGCTTAGTCACTCTCCAGATATGATATATAATAACAAAAATAATAATAACAAGATTTTTGTAATATCATAAGTAACGTGGAGCGTGGGGCATATCTTTCGTGTATGAGGATTGTGTTTATTTTTGTAATTCATTTTAAATATTGAAATTCATTTTCTTATTACCTTTCATTAGTAAAGTTTGAAAAGTTTAAATACTAGAAAATTTAATTAATCGTCGGGTAAGATTTTAAAATTTAATTTCTCACACCATTATAACACACTCTTAATATAATTAAGTATTAAAGTATTTTGAATTTTTGAAGTAGTTTCAAATGATCGAGCTGCTTATTTTATCTGAGTTTACTAGTCAACTTTTGATATTCATTTGTGTTAAGAGTCAAGTCTATACAAAGTAATAAACTTCTAAAATCAAAGTACTTAGGCCATTCCTATCCTTTTTTTTTTCTCCAGAGTAAAATAAAAAAGAATTAAATAATTTTTGGTATTATATATATATATATACATAGTCAACTTATTTGCATTTTTTACATTAAATAGTTTTAATAAGTATTTAAAAATATTCAAGATAGAATATTTTTGGTGTTATATACATATCAACTTGTTTGTACTTTATATTACTTTTTATATTAGTTATTTAATTAATAAAATAAGTATTTATTTCTATTCCTTTACCTGTCCTCGTTTACAATATCTTAGATCTAAGTACTTGCAATTAGTTCTTTACTAATACACGACCAAGTCATGCCTTCAGTATTTAAAATATATATTACAAGGGGATTATGGATTAACTAGTGACTTACAAGGGGTTATATGCCAATGGCTATATATATTTTTTGATCCATGCATATTAATTTAATTTCTAAATCTAATTAGTTTTTGTTTCAATTTCTACTATATAGGATATCAATCTTGGTGAGTTGAAAACCATACTAAAAAAAGCGGCAATGAGTAACAACACAGTCATAATTACGACTCTGAATGATGCATGGGCTGAACCAAATTCAATGTTTGATCTTCTTTTAGATAGCTTTCGAATCGGGAACCAAACCGCAAGATTTTTGAAACACTTGGTTGTTGTAACTTTAGACCAAAAGGCATATGCTCGTTGCTTGAAGTTACATCCACATTGTTACGATCTTCGCACCAATGGAATAGACTTCTCGGAAGAGGCATATTTTATGGCGCCTGACTATTTGAAGATGATGTGGAGAAGAATCGATTTTCTACGAAGTGTTCTTGATTTAGGGTATAGCTTCGTGTTCACGGTACTGATTACTCTCTTTTATCTTTTATAATTCATTTATAACTATTGTTTCTAAATAAAAAAAAAACATATTATAAAAAATCTGTCAAATAAAAACACCATCTCCAATTATTGATGCCTTTTAGCCCTTATGTTAACATGCTCAACTGTTATGTTATTCAAACACTCTTATTTATAAACAACCTCATTACTGCAAGTTTACATTTACACCCCTCACTCTTAACTACAATTGCATTAGCCCGTCTCTATGTTTACCACGATTAAAATTATGATAAAACCCTACCTAGAGCCTGATTAAATTGGAAGATTAAACCGGAGACTAATAATGAATATGTTAGTACAACAAGAACATACCAAATTGAAAATCAAAGGAAAAAAACCTATAAAAACATATATAAACTATAGAAAACTTTGTAACAAGTTTGACATGTTATAATATATATATATACAGGATGCTGACATAATGTGGTTTAGAGACCCATTTCCAAAGTTCCATAAGGATGCTGATTTTCAAATTGCTTGTGATTATTTCAATGGAAACCCCTCAGACTTACAAAACCTACCAAATGGAGGTTTTAATTATGTCAACTCAAACAACAAGACAATTCAGTTTTACAAATTTTGGTACAACTCAAGGCTAACTTACCCAACCTTACATGATCAAGACGTCTTCAATGAAATCAAGTTTAATCCTTTCATCAAAGACATCGGATTAACAATCCGCTTCCTGGATACCGCCTACTTTGGTGGATTTTGTCAGCCAAGCAAAGATCTAAACAAGGTATGCACAATGCATGCTAATTGTTGTGTTGGTTTGGAGAACAAGGTTAATGATCTTGGGATCATGCTCCGTGACTGGCGGAAATATAAGGAATCGTTTGCGAACCAAACGTTGGCGAGCGGGTCTACAGGTTCATGGACAGTTCCTCAACTTTGCAGGTATTTTTTCCCTTCTTTTCAAATTGATTACTTCCAAAAAAACACATTACTGCATGTTAGTTTTCAAATTTATAGAAGATTTCAAAATGTGCGGATGTGAAATTACTAGGAGAAATGTGAAATGACGTATATATGTTTGTTGTGGCAACAATGTCTTATGGTATAATGTCTGAATGTCTGCCATGCCAGGGGTTCTTTCAACCGCCCTCGGGTCACAAAGAAGAAAGATGGTCAAGGAAGAAAGAGTTGATCGTCGCATACAATGTTCAACATTAACCCACATAACCGGTTTTCCTGACGATCTTGGACGCAAACACATGCACAACGTTCAAGAGTTTGATTTATATTCAGAAATTGTACAGAAGATGGAATGAACCAAGATTTTATTGTAGAATGTCTAACTTCATGTTCTTTATTTTCAGTAATTGTCTTCCAACTGTTTTGGCCACAACTGGCTTTGAATCTTTGATGATACATTATAATAAATATCTGTTTAGTATTGCTACATCGGCGTAGTTGATGCTCATACTAAAATGAAACATATCAAACTAGTCAAACAGTTCACAGTTCAGAACTTGCACAAGTATCCCTGACACTTACAACATCCTAAAATGATATGAAAATAAAAGTTAATAAAAAAACTTGGGTTATGGAAAAGTAGCTACAATAGCTTAGTCTGTAGGACTTTTGATGCCTGTAACATGAAATGCTGCAACTTTTGCACAAACCCGTGATTAGTGTTTTGCATGCTAGCTATTAACCACTGGTAATCTAAAGATGCAGAATCGGATAAAGGCTCCAAAAACTCGCATCTTGTTAGAATATCGGGTGGGGGTACTCCCGCTATGAGATTTGTATCAAGTTTCGGTTTATTTTTAGTCAAATTTTTTGACTTAGGGACAAGGTTGTGGTCAATGGCTGATGGTGATGCACCTGCAACTATTTCTTCTTCAAAAGGTATTGCTCTTTGAGGTTGCAAGCAGAAGTCTAACCATTGATGCATAAGTGGAGATGGCCCTCTTATTCGCCCTCCAAGTTCCTCTTTAGCGATGCCTGTAGCAGCTGGTATTGTCTGCATGAAAAAAATAATGTGTGACATTATAATTTATTGCAATTGAGCTTGTGTTAGATTTTCTGTCTATTACTTGTGTTCTTTTATTAAAAACTATTTATTATGTATATGGCAATTTATGTAGGTCTGACAGGGTACATGCTTACTTCCACACATAATGACGCTATCTTGGTAATTTAGGCAGGGTTATTGCGAGTAAAATGTCCGACGGGTGAAGCCACAATTTGGAGTGTTATTGTTATAATAATACTGTTTAGGCAGTCATAAGTAACGCACGTCGAAAGTGATATATTGGGAGTAAAAACTGAAGTTTCTGTAAAAAGAGAACAGGGCATACCCATAAATCAGCCCATAAACTAGCTCCTGATTTTGGAACAATCACAACAACATCCGACATGCGTTTGGCAACAGGAACAATATCACTGCTCCACCCAACAGCAACCCAAACATCACCAACATTAAATGCTTTAAGATAATTTGCACTGTCGAATAGGAGAACCTACAGAAGATCATTGCAATATAGATAATTATATCATGGTTCCCCATATAAAATATCTCTATATCATCAAAATAAAAACATTTGAACAACTTCCACCATGGGTTAAGATATGTTGTTAGACTGTATTAGGTAAACATAATAACATTTCATGATTTGGCTTCATCATGATACCTGTTTTCTAAGTGAAGCAAGTTCACGCTTCACAGCATTTCTCCCACCAGTAACTTCAGAATCAATGTCACTTGTATTATATGATGCACCCAAGTATTTCAGAACCGCACCAATAACCTCTCTAGGAGAATCAACCATTGCAATCTTTCCAGCAAGATCAGGCCGCCACAGGTCTGACCAGTCCTGCAATGATGATCCATTCTTAGAAATGGCAAAACAGGTGCACCAGACTGATTTGATAACAGGTCAAAATAGGTTTGGGTTAAAAGAAGTAATGTTTTAACTTTTAAGTATGAGCCGGGTTAGGCTGGGTTGGTTTGACTCGCAAACAATTGTTCTTATTTATTAAATTCTACAAATAATTAATGTGTAATATATTACTAAATAGTAGCATAAACTTTCATTATAAAACAATTAGATGGCTGTAAGCATTTATATACATTTCAGCATTTGCCCGTAAATGAATTGACCAATTATGATATACGTACACAAATATAAATACATGTATATGAGTTAACATTGAGTTATTGACAGATCTATAAATTTTGCAGAAGTTACCTTTATAGGGGCCAAATTAAGCTGTCGAAATCTGTTTTTTCTGTAAGCTATTACCATGCTTCCCCATCGATATGGAACAGCATATATCTTACCTTGGGCATCTGATTTTCCTTCACTGTTCCTGCGCAAATATACCTGAGATTATTTTAAGACAACCCTTAAATTAAAAAAAATGCAATAAAACTGTAACCAAAAAAAAAAATTATAGCTAGAGGTTAAAGAACAAGTGCAACTACACATCTATATTGCATTATTGCCTATGCAAAAAATTAAACAAGCAACAACTTCTTGTATCATATATAACAAAAGTTTAAATTTTATTAGGTTGCTTTATATGCTTTATTTTTTAGCACCAATCAAAATCGTGATACTAAAAATCAAGTGTATCTTACCTTCCACTTCTCACTTAGTGTGTGGAACCAGTCTTGATCATCAACCCCTTGTACGGGTTCTATTAATTTCTTGCTAATTGCGAAATTAAGCCAGGTGTCACCAAGAGATACAATATCAGCAGCCCCAGCAGATTTAGAAGTAATAATTCCTTTACCAATTGTTGTAGAGAGTTCTGAATATATATCCTCAATAGTTCCACGAAACTCTAGACGAAATTTCATTCTCCTTCCTTGAGATTGTAAGAAATTCTGTGAACAATGAACTAATTAAAGAATTAAGATGATAATCCAAAGTCTGTAGCATGAACAAAATCTATATGTTCTCTACCAGAGAAAATTAGAAGTTTGTATACATTTGAGTACACTTTCAGATATTTTTCAACCCATCTGACCTGTTTTTTCCTTTATGGTTTAAATCGTTCATCTTAACCCATTTGACTCATTGGATGTGAAGGATAATCCAAATCCACCCATTTAATTAGAAATGAGTCGAAAGTAAGGTGAATACAGTTATTTTTCATGTTGCTTTATCAGTGGGTACTCATACTTAAGCTAAACCTAATAACTTTTGTTTTTTATGAAAGAAAAATGCTGAATGTGATGCTCGGTTGATCACACAAGACATCTGAAAAAAAAATGAATAAACAACACATATAAATGATTAACCTTAATCCATAAAGGAGGGACCGAGTTGCGCAGAGCAACAATTCTCAAAGGAACAGTTAGAGCATAAGTTTTTGATTTGTAACTCTCAAATGCAGCTTTTAATTCCTCACTATCATATCCTCCAACATCTTCACTGTCTGCATTCACAAATGAAACAACACTGCACTCATATATGTATTCATTCATCTAGAGTTCGAAGCATATAATCTCCCACTCTCTCTTCACAATTCCAACAAACAAATGCACTCATCTTCTCAGTTAACATATTTAACTAATTTACATAACTAGGTCGCAATTAACGAACATACACATAATCAACTGAATAAAACAGGTCAATTTAAAGCTATGTTCACAAAGAGTAAAGTAAGAAAACAAACCTCGAATCGATTGATCGTTGACCAATGCATCGTCATCGGAGATAGCTACAGCCGGCGGAACACGGCCGGAGGTAGCAGCGAAGCAGGCGGAGCTACGACACCCGGCGAAGCTGAGAAATAATAGAGCGGCAGAAGTGGCGAGTACGGGAATGAGATTATCCGAATTGGACGGCTGTGATTCGTTGGATGATGAACGTACGGAGAGATAGCGGCGAGAAGATGTGTTGGTGATGGTTACCGGAGAGAAGATGGAAATTCGACGGTGAAGGGAGTGGTGGTTGTGTGGAAGAAAGAAGGGATTGGTGTGGTCGAGAAGTGGCGGATGCAACATCGATATCGTTTTTATTGATTCTCTGTTTGGAAAACTATACGGTTACAAAAGGGGGTGAGTGATGGCGAGTTGAGAGCAAATCGACTCACTCGTTGCTTTTTTTTGGTCACGGTCCTAAAGAAACCAAATGTAACATTCGGAATGTTATTAGACCGAAAAGTTAGTTTAAGTTTTTTGTTTGTTTTATAAGCGTACGAATATGAAGAAAGAATTTCCTTCAATTAAATAAATAGCTAATTTCACAAATGAGGCATATGGTTTACCTAAAATAATATGTTGGAGTATCAAGGTTTTTTTGTTGCAAGTTTAGGTATTGGTCATTTAAATTGTAACGGCTTTAGATACTAACACTAAAAAACGTTAGTTTTTTTGTTAACTTCAATGACATTTTAATATTTTCATAAAAAAAGTTATTTATGAATTTTATGATCTGTTTTGTAATACATAAAATATTATAAGATAAAAAATGAAAAACAAAATGTTCATTTTATTACAATGATTTCTTTCATGAACCATAGTAAGAAAATGAAAGTTTTTTTTCATTTCTTATAATAATTTATGTAAATTACAAAACAAGTTTATCAAGAATCATAAATTTCATAAATAGTCATTCTAATGTAAAAAGATTAAAATGCTCTTTAAGTTAACTGAAAAACTAACACTTTTTAGTGCTAATACCCAAACTTTTACAGTTTAAAAAATCAATATCTAATCTTGTAACAAAAAAACCTTATTATCCAAACTTGTTATTATAGATAAACCATATGCACCATTTGTTTACTTAACTTAAATATACAAATGCTTATTCAAATACTAGGTTTAATAATCATAATATTTATAAAAAAAATTATAACAAATATATTTAAGGACTTATAAATATTTAATATTTAAAGATTTAGCTTTATCAACTATGAAAATTCCACTTAATTTTCCACCCTAACTTCTTATTATAAAATAAAAAAATTTATTTTAAAATATAATTTTTTAAACCTTAAAATATTAGATAGATAATTAAAAAAATTAAAAAAATATCAATTCAAACTATTTGAATTAAATTACTCGACTAAGTCAAATTCAACTCAAATAAGTAGACAATATTAAACCATAATTACCGTCAAAGCGTGAGTGCTAAAAGCGTAATTTAGTTTGAATATTTTATTAGATACGTATCAATCACCTTCCTTAAAATACACCTAACTAACACAAGTTCCTATATCAGACCAACTGCTTACGTGCGCAGGAGTGCGCATCCGTTACATTATAACATCCACACAAAAAAAAGATTATTATATTATATTTAATTAATTAATACTAGAGAAAAATATAAAAAGAAGCACAGTTAGCGTGTCATCCTCTCAGACATCGTCATTTCCCTTCTAAAGTCATCTTCCCCAATCGATTCACTGTAATCATATCTCACTTGAACCTGTTCATCGGCCATTAGCAAGGTTACTTTCACTTAATTTCATCTATTTCTTTTATCAATTGCCTTAATGTTTCATCTCTTTTATTCCTCAATCCAACTGATTGATTGGTGGATCAGTTTTATCGTTTTTTTAGCTGTTTGTTTAGTATTAGCGTTGATGTTGCTTTTGTTTGCTGCTGATTCCGCTTTTTTTGTTTGTTGATTTGTCACATGTGGTATTTGACTTTTATGTGGTAAATTGGGTAATTAGGCGTTGATTTTAGCCTTTTAGGGTATGGAAGATATATTATGGGGCCATAACATTTGAGTTACTATTAAGTTTTATTAGTTAGTAGGTGAAATATAATGACTAGGAAATATATGCTAGATCTGTATGAATTAGGTGATGAGCAGTTGCTCCTGTAATTTGGTTATTGAAACATGTTGAACGTTCCCTGATTGTCAGTCTTTGGATTCGGACTGTGCCACCTGCGAAACAAGACACTGTCAGTCTTGCTGTGGGGTTTTGTGTACCGTGGCCAGCTTCGGGTATGAGAATGAGAGATGTTGCTGTATTTAATGAGTTGTTGATTGTGGTGGATGGTCTGGGATCGTCATTAATGTCGTCTGGTACTTTAGGTAAGGCATCTAGGGTATTATATTGTTAGATGTACTTGTATGTCATTGTTGGTTGCGTGTAGGTTTGTAGGATCTTTTATCATATACCAAGTGAGAGTGTTGTAGGTATCAGGGACGAGGATATGACATCTGATACAGTGTTGTAATGATTGGCATTGGATCACGTCTGGTGTTAGTTATGATCTGGGCGAGACATCTGGATTAGTAATTTGGTGGATGCAAGGAAAGAGTTCTGATGGTTGTCTAGCTATGTCTATAGATGGTGGTTTGCGAATTAACACCTTTTTTAGGAGCAACGTGTTGTTTGAAATAATGCTTGTTATTGTTAGTTGAACAAAGCATGTTCTTGCTCGGAGTTGCATCTTTAGACAAGCAATAGCAATCTATCCAAGATTGCTATAATAAAGCCTTTTATTTCAAACTAGTAGGATATGGCAAAATCCTAAAACTGGTAACCGTGAGAAACTTTTTAAGGAGTTGGGATAAGTGAGGCTTTCATACATGAACTGCACCTGCCTTATATTTCACTACTTCTTGTGTATGCTAAGCACAACTTGTGTCTAAGAAGAATGACGTGCATATCGGGCATGGGTTCAAGATTTTCAAAATAATATGGGTAATTCACTTTACGGTTGTAAAGTATTTGAAAACATACGCGCACATTGTATAGAGAAATTTGATAAAGTAAATTAACAAGAAACCATCATGAAAGTGGATGAATTTGTAACAAACTAGATCGACAATAAGCTTGATCAAGCTATACTTGGATATGTCACTCTGAGAGTACAAAAACAAGCTGAAATGGCAAGAAAATCCGCAATAGAAACAAGCATAGGAAAAGTAAGGAATGTGAATATTACATGTTTCTAAAGATAGTAACACTTTCAAGTGATTGAAGTGCTATCGTTGTTACATTAAAGGTTATTGAAAATTGAAACAACTCAAAACAACAAATACCATATGTACTAGGTGATAACCAGTTTAGACCCAGATTCATTTTGTACCCAACATGGAATTGCATCCTTCTACAAGTATTAATGTTTTGGAGTCTGATTCAACAACCAGGCTTTAAACATAGCCTTTATATATTGATAATAAACATTTATCCCACACTATGTGGGTAGTCTGAAAGAAAAACTAAAATTACATTTAGATCTTTGTATGGAGAAAAATATGTACTATGTAGACTATGAAACAGTTGTCTTAGGTACTGCATTTTTGTTGTGATAGCTGCAAATTGAATAATGTTGTAGTTGGTGTTTTAACTTTTAAACTTCCTGTATGGATTCTAAAGGATTTAGTAAAAAAGCATACAGTGAATACTTGATTCACGAGAACATATAGTTTTTTTGTTTTAATGAAATGATCATATTTAATCTGAAAGTAACCTGTTCGTTGATCAATTTACATGAAGGTAGCACTGATTATATTTCTCGTTTAGACATTCAAATAATAACTTATGTTTCATTTTTGTTATACTTTTTTTACCAGGTACAATTTCTTATGCCGTTTAAAATCAGGTTCTGTGGCCTTCTGTCTTATTTATTGTGATCTTTTTATCCAATAATACTACTTCTAAATCAAGAACAAGAACAAGAAATTGATCTTCAGATTGTTTTGGAATAGTAATGCTGATACACACATTCTCATAAGAAATCCACTGTAGAATCTCCAACTTGACACTTGTTATGGAGGGTATTCAACTAGATATCAAATGGGAAGATATCACATGTCCCATATGCTTATCCTATCCACATAATTGTGTTCTTCTCCAATGCTCTTCTTACAAGAAAGGATGCCGGCCTTTTGTGTGTGACACTGATCATTTACACTCAAATTGTTTGGACCGTTTTCGCATTGCAAACAAGATGTCACCGGCGTCAAGTTCACTTTTGACTTCTGATGAGTCAACTGTACTAAATCTAGATGCCACCAGCAAGTCATTATGTCCTCTTTGTAGAGGTGATGTTACTGGTTGGGATGTTGTAAATGAAGCCCGGGTTAAATTGGATGGGAAAAAACGCTGCTGTGAAGAAGAAAAATGCATATTTACAGGGACCTATTTGGAACTCAGGGAACATGCTCAAGTGGAGCATCCTCATGCATGCCCATCAAAAATTGATCCCGCAAGACAACTTGATTGGGAGAATTTTCAGCAATCATCTGAGATAATTGATGTCTTGAGCACTATACATTCAGAAGTTCCACATGGAGTGGTTTTGGGAGACTATGTTATTGAATATGGAGATAGCGGTTCTGGAGATGAATATGATGGCTTTCCTGGTGAAGATGAGAATTGGTGGACTTCTTGTATTTTGTATCAAGTATTTGATAAGTTTAGGAATTCTAGAAGTAGAAGAAGGGCCAGGGTTAGTGAATCAAGGAGAGGAAGTCGTCGATTGAGTTATGAAACTTCTAATTCTGATGAAGGTTCTGTTGTATCTACAGAATTTGCAGATTATAGAGCTTATGAGGCTGAAGATGACTTTGTGACTAGGAGTAGTGTATCCAGGGGTACGACGAGTCATCGCATGTGAGTAATATTTTTCCTGTTTTTTCCAATGTTTAGGTATTTAATGGTGCAGTCTTGAGGTGGCAGTTCTGACCCGTTTGCTTTCGAATGGGTTGATTCGGGTTTTGTTTTATCTCTACTAGGAAAAGGGTTAAAGTTACCCAAAAGTATATTTATAATGCATAAACCTATTGAATTGTTTTATTAAAAATATATTTATAAGAACCTATAGAGAAGTATTTCGACTCAACACAACATGACCAGCACCAAAATAACATGTTCTGACCTGTCGACTGACCTGCCCATTTTGCCATTCGGCATGCTCCTATTTCAACTCAAGGGACTATAGGATAATTTTGTTATCTTAATGACTTGGAGACATAAAAATTAGGTGGGAAATTATTTAATCTTATGAGGTGGAGTCGTGGAGATTATGTTAAAGCTATTGATATGCAGATCCAAAATGTTTTTCTCTTATCTGTTTCTCATTAGCACACTGCACATTTACACGTTGTTATCCTAATTCTTATATATTACCGTTTGATGCAACAGTTCCCGAAGACGTCCTTCTCGCTTCTAAGATAATTAGGTACACCACATCTTACTTGTAAGCATCAGGCTACCCTTGTTAGTCGGTATTGAGTATCTGCATCTACATAATCACATACAAGACTACAAGTTGCATAATACTGTGAATAATGCACCATAAGACCATTCCAAAATTGCAATTTCGTAGTGCACACATCAGACTCTTATTAAGACACAAAGTGAATCTTTTTGTGGTCATTTCCTTTTTGTGATCATATTTAACACACTGGATCTTTGTAAATAGTGTAGAATAATAATCTAGACGAAAGAGTGTTACAAGTCAACCCACAACACGCCACTACCCTTTTTGACCCTTACCACAATGTGATATTCTAAGTTACTGAGCTTTATTATTTGTTAGGTTTCCGACTCGATCTTGAGGTGGCCTGAAGACAGTAATCTGTTGGAAGACGAGCATTGATATTGAGAGGACAGTTATGTGATCCAATGTAGTACTGGCTTTAGTTTCATGGTATCATGTTTTTACCTTCGTCCGTGTTTTTATTCAAATCAAATTTAGCCGTGGATCACTGGATCGAGGAAGGCATTTGTGATCGTCTTCTGGTGTCAAACAATAGGAAAAACATAGCCATCTTGGCTATGGTGCAAGGTTTTCTTGTAGTTGGATTCATGTTTCTTATATGGCAATCTAAATAAGATATTGTTCTTTAAGAACACAACAAAATAATCATATCATTTGTATATTACTATTTTAATGACTAATAAGTAGCAAAAATGACTTGTGGATGATAAAATACGTTCTAAGATTGATGTCTTTTACTTTTGAGTTCATGGTTGTGAACTTTCAAATCTATCTAATAAATTAAGGTTTTAGGGGCAACTTTTGGGGGAAATTTTTTTATCTATAATAGGAAGTTTGAGAGGGAAAATATTAAATTTCATGCAATGAGTTGATGGAGCAATATCATTAAATATTAAATATTTACAAATTACAAATCTTTAAACATAATGCAATGAGTTGATGGAGTAATATCATTAAATATTAAATATTTATAATTTCTTTATAAATATTATTATTTGTTAAGCCTAGTAATAAATATTATGAAATATAAAGAGTAAACAGCTACTTAGAGCGTAAATTTAATGAGGTAGAAATATAAATTTAGCTTGATTCTAAGGAAAAAAATTTATCTGAGTAGATCATTGAGAAAGCTTCAAATTATCGGGTAAAAAACGTCATTACTTCAAATTCAATCGTAATTAGTCAAATTTTTAAACCGTCGTTTAATCAACTCCACTTCTCTTAACTAATAACTCACTTTTGTTAACTAATATTCTAATAACTCCAAGTGAACTATTCACCTTTTACCACCAAAGGTCTCTTAAGAATAGATGAATGAATTGTATCCGGCTCTTTAGTAAGTAGTCATATTTTATGTGTCCGGTTTCTATGAAGAGATTGGGCTTATTTGTCCACTAATACAAGAAACAAGGTTTAACATATTTTTTTCGTCATTAAAAAAACGTTTAATGTTTTTTAAATTAATTACAAGACAATATTGTCTAGTTGGTTACTTGGAAACAAACTCTTGTGATTGATATGTTTTCAATTTTAAATTATGAAACTTTTAAGCTAATAGAGGTTATAGCTTAGCAACAAGTTCTATACTCCAACACATGGAACTTCATAACCGGTCAATGACATATTCATGATATTTAGCAATTACAGCACACCACTCTTTGTTTCTCTAACCCGATTCTCTCGACACCATATCAACCTGCCACCGCCATTCTCAAAAGATCCAACACCATATCCATGATTCTATGATTCTTGGACATCACATGTTCAAATACATAAGACATCTTTACAACATTTTACAAGTTAGTTATACCAAAAGTAGCGGTGAAGAGGATCGCGCCTCGATATTCTTCTCTCCTCAGCATTAACACAAAAATCAATGTAAAACAAGCGTTTGAGACGTTATGTAGATAACACCTAGGACATTTTTTTTAAACATAACACCGTGAGTGGAAGAGGGGACGTTATAACTCCTCTATGAAGCCCAACAAGCTCAAACTCAACTTATTTACAAAAGAGTCATTCTACTTTAGTGACAAAAATACAAAACCTACAAAACTATATGAAGTTTGTCTTTAAATATATAGTAATAAGCATGGTCACACCATCTTTGTGTTATGTTAATGTTAAAACTTAAAACAAAAAAGTAGTCAAAGAAATAGTGGTCAAAGTCTAACAAACAAAGCTATAAGGTAGTTATAGTAATTACGCAAAAGATGAGTTTTTCAAACCAATCAACCATAGCCAATTGTTCCAAACTTTGTGAGTCATCTCCGGCGATCGATTTCGTCCTTTAGCTTCTTGTTGTTTAGATCGATCATTTCATCTTCGTGAATTTACAACATATTGTGCCTCACTGAACTAAGAAATGACGTCGGCAAATTCCGTCACAGTAATAAGCAACTCCGATCACGGTGGCAATTCAATCGGCAGTAATGACCGTCGTGTTTTTGTTTACGGCAGCTTATTATCCGACGACGTCGTTCGTGCTCTCCTCCGCCGTGTTCCTCAAAACTCACCTGCCATACTTCACGGCTAGTTAGTCTCGATCTCTCATTAATATCGTTGTTGATTGAATTTAATCTCGAATTCATTTGAATTTTTATTTTTACGTTTGCGTTGATTTGAAGCCCTAGTTTCAATTTAGGATCAATTGCTTCATGAATTGTAGTTACTTTTAGGATCTGTATTTATGTTCAACAGTTAAAGTTCGTCTATATAGCCATATAGGTTTAGTTTGATCATAGCCTTTACTTGTGAGGATCAGTTGCTTGGGGTTTTGACATACAGTTAATCAACAATACCGGTATAACTAATTAGCAGGATCGGGTTTGCTATCCAAAACACGTTGTTACGCGTCACTTATTGTAAAAACTTTTATTAATTTTGAATGCAAATGACTATATCAACTAACTGGTTACTGAAAATGTTGAGAGTTTGAGTGTTACACGTTTAGCTTTGCATTTTTGTATTTTACACTCATGTGTATCTCTTGTTTTTTTTCTGTAGTCATAGGTTTAGCATCAAAGGGCGCGTTTATCCTGCGATTCTTCCTGTAGAAAGCAAGAAAATTACAGGGAGGGTATGTTCATCATTTGTTTGATTTAGTCAGCTTAATCTTATGATGTCATTCTTAATATTAGATCATATGGTTTGTATGGAAGCAGTATGCCATGTTTTTGGTCTTATTCTCATAAACAATGTCATGGTACTCAGTATGTGTGTTTAAGCATTCTCCCTATCCCATGAAAACGAACATTTTCCAGACATAAAGTCACCTCTTTTTATCTATTATAATGGCTAGAAAGTATTTGTGATACTGATTTGGGTGCATAAGATTGTCTTATTTTGTCATCATTAATGGGTATTTTATATACTGTGTTTTATTTTACTTTTAACCTTTTTGCTGCAGGTCTTCTTGGGTATTACAGCCCCGGAATTAGATATTCTGGATAAATTTGAGGATTATGAGTATGAAAGGAAGCTTGTTGATGTTTCTTTATCGGTTTGTACCTGGACCTGTTTTCTTGTACATCATGGTAGGAAAAAACCAAAGCTTACAATCGTTTTTGCAGGATAGCTTCGACATTTTACAGGCTTACACATATGTTTGGGCCAACAGCGATGACCCCGATTTGTATGGAGAATGGGATTTTGAGGTAACAATCCTTGTTATCATGTTCAATTTCTATCTACAGATGCAACACTGTGCATATGTGATGTCTTAAACGTGTCAATTTAGACACGTTTTCTTTAGCAGGTCAAATGGTTGAAGTTATACAAAATTTGGCTAGAAGGCAAACATCTGCCAAATTGTTTTTTTAACCATACTCTAGATTATCAGTATATATATTTATCTAGGGTTGGTATTTTTGCAGGCTTGGAAAGAGTCAAAGATGAAAGATTTTTTGAATATGACCATTGGGTTTGTGGCAGAACTGGAGGTACCTCAATCTAAGCCTAGAGTCACAACCTACGAATCCTACTATAAGCAAAACGATGGCAATAAAATTTCGAGTTGAAAATGTATTTTTATTCTCCAGCTAAACAAGCTGCAATCAACAGTTGGCTCCAGCTCTGTACGGTTTGAAAATAAGCGGTGTTTGCCTTTCTGTTTATTGCAATTTCATTTTCACTAGGCATATGAACATAATTGATAATTTGATACCAGTTCAACCATTGATAGCCTATCTAGTCATTGGTTCATTGAGGCTTGCATTGCAGGCAGCGTTGCATAAAATTTTCGTACAAATCCGACTAAAACTAAAAACCAAAAGAGGGCATGACAAAACCTGACCATTAGCGAACGTTTGGTTCATGGTACTCGTTAGAATTAGAACTAGAATGAGAAATAGATTTGACTTGAGATTTAAAGGATTCTCCTGGAACTCTAAAATGCGTTTGGTTGATACATTTGTTAATAGAATTAATATATCAAAATACTCTATCAAATTATTATGGGATTTGAAGCATTCCTTTAATTTCTTATATAATATGAATTGAATACCATTAAATAAACCCTTAGTTCAAAACTTGATATCCTATTCAGGTATGTGGTGGTTTAGAAAACGGTTTGTCTAACTTGAGCCAAGTTAGGACAAGACTAAATCAAGAACAAGCATTTTGTCATCTAGAGCAGCATACAGAAGTGAAAGGCGATATAAAACTAGCCACAAACCATATATGAGCAAGAATCACGAGTTCCATATGAAACTTTAAACAAATATAACAAACACCTTAATCGGTAGTTCGGTACATTAGCATGAAGTAACTAATACTAATCAGGTCGCCTTCAGATGCAATAAAAAGCCTATGTGCTCATCGGTTCGGCAACAGAAGTATTGAGAATATCCAGCAATGAATTGTGCGCCTCCACCTCATCATGCCACAGTGGAAGAGTATCACCTGGGTAGAAGTTCCTTGTAACCCCCTCGGAGTTTATCTACACAACACATAGAATAACAAATATTTATTTAAAAGAGGTTTTATGCATTTAAGTAGACTTTGGGAAACCTTTGTTGACTTGTTCCATTTTCATTTAGCCACTTTTTTTTTTATTTTACCTGATTGACCCGTTAAAGATAAACATATCCCCAACCAATCCATTCATACAATTAACACATGCAGCTAGATATATAGAAGAGAACTTACAGTGACAGTGCGAACAACACCCCCACTAGCACCATCTCGTGCTATGGCAAGTGAAACAGCCTTAACTACCAGTTGCTGGACCAAACAAACATACAGGCATCAGTTACATACTTACATAAGAGCCATGAGTGTCATTTTTATTGACGAGAGTCACGAGACTATAAATTCATGTTACCTCAGCTTCATGCTTGGTCATGCCATCCTTCCATGCTTGGTCAAAGAACCCGTATAAATAGCTAGAGCCAGATCCTGGAGAATATTAACCATTAAGTTGAACCCAAACTTTGCAGTGACAACCTCATAATGGTGGAAAATGAAAAGTCCTGACAACTATATAGACTAGAGTCTTGAGATGACAGTTTTGACCGTTTTATGGATACTACTGTTGATGCTTTGTTTCTAGCATGCCAACTGGGTAGACTTCAAAAAAATAGGTAAATAGAAAAAGAATTGAACAATTAAACAGGTCAAAAAAGGTCAGCCAATATATTCAAAATCCATAAAACCTCCAAATCCGTTTTATTTTGAAATTATATACTTACAACAATACATTATTAGTCACATTCAACAATACATTATTTTGAAAGTGCTTGTTGACTGTGGTTCGGTACTCATTTTGACTTGTGCTAAAAATATACCCGTCTGTTATCCACCCTATCCTACGCAACACGCCCAATAGGTTCAAATTATGCCAATAAAATGCCAATGTCTCTTGGAAAAGGCAACCTGCATTAAAAAAAACACAAACATACCTCCAATGGCAAATGGCTGCTCAAGAATTGTTCCACCGAGAGGGATGCCGTATATTTTCCCACCTTCATATTTGTCCCATCCTCCAACAATTATACCGGTTTGCAACATATTCTATAAAATTATTCAAACAGACAAATTCAGCAACATGTAGCAAGTATTAATAAACTGATGAGTATATAAAAGGAATACAAACCTTATTGTTGTAAGATAAAAGTCTAACAAGATTTGCAGCAACTTTCACAGTAGCAGGTTGACCAAGCTGGATCCTGTTGAAACGCACAGAACAATTATGATGAACTTAACTACCAAATCTACAATACCACCGAGAAGTAAAATTAGACCCCGCTTATCATATATGACACGAAAAAACTAATAGTGAACAAGATAGTTTGATTTATTTAATTTTCACTTAAATCTCAACTGAACTTTATCAAATAATGTGAGCATTTCAGCTTTGATATTTCTTCAAAAGATAATCAAGATATACACAAAATCATTATCCTCTTCATTTCAAAATAAAACATGACATCTCAAAAGACTTGAAATGGAGAAGAAGAAAAAGAAAATCCTGTTCATTTCAACCTCTTACAAAGCTATATTATATACGAGATAAGAAACGAAAAACAGTGTTGAGAACTTCATGTCTTCATGCCTTGTTTTTCGAATTTCTTTAAGATGTTAAACTAAGAAACAAGTGAAGATGATAAACCAATCACCCCAACATGTATACAAAAAATACATGATTCCATAACGGCATAATGCGTATTTATAAGCAATCTACAAAAAGAGAGAAGCGATTTGCAATACACTCACGTGTGCTGATGAAGAAAATATCTAACATAATCCGAGACAATTTGAGAATCTGCCGCCTGACGCACCATAAACAAAGCTGTTAATAACTTCGAATTGCTGTCAATGTTCTCAGAAAACAATGACCATTTGTACAACAGTCACAATTACATTACATTAAATTATCAACTAATTCATAACTTCTTCATTCCATGATACACATTGTGAATTAAAATCTAAGCTACAGCGATATCACTAATGATATCTCATTTTCACAACAATAACTTCGTAAATGAGGAAACTAAGGTCTAAGGACAATAACATATGGCAAAATTGAAGCACTAGAACAAATACCGATCCAGATCGACAGATGTAGACATTATCCGTCAGCTGTGTGATCTTATCAGACGCCCTATTTGCCACATACAATCCTAACAAAACAATCGTAAGGATTAAAACAATGAATCGAAGAGTTTCAATGCTGTTTGTGTATGAAATACAAAAGGATGCTGAATTTACCGGTGCTGGTTCGTGAATCGGCACCGAGAATAACGCCACCGTTGTAAGTAACTCCGATGATTGTTGTTCCCATTGAGTGAGGTGCGTTAACATCAGCAGTAGCATCGCGATCCATCGTTTTCGAATTCGTAAGCAGTGAAGAAACAAGCCCTAATTTGCACAGTTTTGTTTGTTCAATTCTGTTTACAGTGTCGACACAAGTAATGTAGTATTGTATCCTGACTTCCGCAACAAGTTATCAAAATATTCAATTCTTCTGCTTATCAGGTGTGTTATTTTTTTCACGCAATAAAGTTCATCCTGGGTCACCAATCGATTTCATGTTCAAACATAATGATTTTACGCGATATGATTGAAGGTTTATGTGGCTGTTTGGGATTGCTTATTTAGAGCAATTTATAACTTATTAACTTCTGAAAAGTTAAAAAGGAGATTAAAAGGTGTTTGACAAACTATAAGTTGTGAGAGGAAAAGTTAATAAGTCAGTACCTCCCGACTTATTAACTTTTACCAGAAGTTAAAAGGAGAAAAAATAAGCAATCCCAAACATCCCCATATCTGAGTTTTTTTTTGGAACTGTTACGCCGTCTGTATTCGCAGAGCGTTTGGGGTTGTCTTTCGTCATTGGGTTACCCCGGGTAGCCGGACTTTATTAGTTTCGCTGTCCAAAAAAAACTGTTGCGTTGACAATATTGAGTAATTGAGGAGCCTCAATGCCGACAAAAATCACCTATTGGTGTTACAGGCGGAGTTTCGATCTCAGTATTTGCACATCTCAACGCATCAGTTATAGACAGTTGTACCCAGCCGATGTTCTTAAAAAATTATAATTAATTGTTTATCTCCGTTACTAATGTTACAAACAAAATGAACCAACACAATGCATTGTTCGTGTTAATGAACGTCTTCATGAATTGTTTGCAAGCATTTGCTGAACGAGATTTTGTGTTTGTGTGTTGTTCATTAAGGAAAAGGACATGCTAACAAAATGTTTATGAATGATTACTAAACACAAAAGAACACAAGTAAATGTTAATAAACATAAATGAACACCATGAACACAATCTATGATTCTAGTCACTATGATCCTTTGATTTACTAACCGTCTGAATTTCCACGGTAGCTTTGGAATTCATTTTCACTGTTAGTGGTATGGTTTTTATAAATCTGGTAAAAAGACTCTTTTAAAAGACGATAAATATATGCATTTATTGGAAATACTACATGGACGAAATGAAACTCATACAACATGCTACTAGTCTTGAGAGTGAAAATAAAATTGAAGAAGAAAATACACGAGATGTGACACAAGGAAGGGTGTTCCCACCTTCGATGACGAACTCGCTTATGATGAAGCACAATGCAACAACAATAGTTTTGACTTTTGAGAGGGATTATTAAACATCAAATGACGACAAGAAAATTAAACATAAGAAACTAAAATGTAAAAATCATTTGCAATTTATGTTTTTAACTAACTTACATAAAGAGAGAATTAAAATAAGGTATATTGGTTTTAAAAGTTTTAATTTTTATCTTTTGGTTTCTACCATTTTTAACTATTGAATTAGTTAGTAACGGTCTAATTATCAAATTTTGGCAACCAATAGGCTGTCAAATTCTTTTAACGTCGTTAGGTTTTTTTTATTAATTCAAGACTGATGTTTTAGGGCTTTTAATTGGAAGGATAATACGAGTCGATTTATGTAAAATTTATCTCGAAACGTCGCTCCGAACGACAAAATTTTTACATTCGATTGAAGCACTGTTAGGTTTAAACACCCGATTGAAACACCGTTTCGTCGTTCGGAGAGCCGTTACGAGGTAAAATTTACATCAATCGACTCATATTCTTCTTCTAATCAAAATCCCTAAAACATCAGTCTTGAATTTGAAAAAAAAAACTTAACGCCGTTAAATTTTTCTAACGACAACATGTTGGTTACTAAAGTGATAAAAGTTTGGACCTTTTCCAGTCAATTTGATAGTTGTCATGTAAAAATTAAAATTTAAAAGTTATGATTGTTTAAAACCAATATACATTAAAAGAAAGTACCTAGATTTGTTTATTTTACCCATTATTTAGATAGTATTACATTAAGAAGCATTTTAAATCCGAACCGTCTAAACCAATGCAACCATTCCTACCAGGCCGGGTAATTCACCACTCCAAGCCAATTTCAACCAAGATCAATTAGTCACTTAAAGCCAATTTGGTTTTTTAGCGTGATCCCAACCGGGTTAGATTTCAAGCCGAAATCTCCACCTCTAGACTCTACTTGTAGTTAGATACTTAGATCTTTGAAAGCTTGTTTAACAATTCAAGAAGCTCAATTAGTCAATTTGGTGGAAATCAAAAACCAAGCCCAAACCAAACCTAAATTTGAACAACAAGTATATTAAAGAGTTAATTACATAAATGGTACCTAATGTTTAGCTGGTTTCCCGAGTTTGGGTACTAACAGTTTTTTTTCACTACTTTGATATATGATGTTTCAGTTTTTCACGAGGTTGGGTACTAAGGCTAACTTTCGTTAGATTTTCAGTTAAATAAAAGTGAAATGGCTCAAATACCCTTCAAAGAAGTGAAAGTTAAAAAAAATAATGCAGGGACCATTTATGAACACCATTAATAATAATAGACTTTGAATAAATTAAAAAACAAACCCCCACCACCATCCTCAAATTTCTTCAACCTCCATATGAAGACCAGAGCTTCCATTCCCCTCTGCCACCGCCAACACATGCGTTTTCCGGCAAGCCACAATCTAATCTTCATCAAATATCACCTAAATCTACTCCGCCATCACCATCATCATGCTCCATCATTTCCTCCGCTACCCAAAGCTATAACTGTGACCACATGTATCACATTTGGGGGTTCTTGATGGCTTGAAGACGATGACGCATTTGGTGCCCGGTAAGTACAAGTGGGCGGGATAGGGTTGGGGTTTTTACTTTTTAGCAATTTACAGAAATGGTTTCAAAGCCCTAACGTAAATCGACGTGAGAATGGGGAAGATGGATGTGGCTAGGGTTTTTGATGCCTTGTGGTTCCGATTGGTATGGTGATGGTGCGCTGGTGGTGGTGCGATGGTAAAGCTAAGCTTTCTGATTATTGGTGGTGTAATGGTGGTGGTTGTTGGCGATTTGGTTAAGAAAACCCGTGGTTGTCATGGTTGTTCTGATGTAGTGGTGGTGGTTGTGCCATGGAGACGAAACCGATTGGTTGGCTTTTAAAACTTGGGTGACTGACGATGGTGGTGGTTGGCGGCCGGAGTTGTTTGGGGCAACTGGGAAGCCGGACTCATGAGTTGGAGAGGATTTTATTGTTACAGGATTTTAATGAAGGGTAACTTGGTAATTTCACTATAATTTAACTGAAAATCTAACGAAAGTTAGGCTTAGTACCCAACCTCGTTACAAAACTAAAACATCATGTATCAAAGTAGTGAAAAAAAACTTTTAGTACTCAAACTTGAGAATTTTGCTAAACATTAGGTACCATTTGTGTAATTAACTCTATATTAAATGAAGAATCCAAAGTTTATACATTTCCTAGCATCCCTTGTTTCAATACGAGTATTTATTTGTGTCAACTGTCATGTAACTTCTAAAAGCTTCATTTATTATATACAAAAGATATATACATAACAAATCAGGTGAGAATGTGAGATGAAGTTACATAAATCTAATAAATAAATAAATATACTCAGTAAATCCCGCACATAGTAAAATTATAAACAGAGTCTAGGGATTAGAGCGGATATAATTAATGCGAGTGAGTATTTGATAAAGTTACATAAACCTATCAACGCTAAAAGATGCTTAAGAATTTACTTTAAACAATACAAAAGAATAAGTTCTAATAAGTTCTATAGCATCGCATATTCAAAAGTAGGATATGTACGATTTCTAATTCAAGCAAAAATTCATCTCATGGAATATTATTATTCAATACGAATATATACCATTGCCTGAATTATATGGGGCATGTGGAAGATTATATATACAATTGCTTTCAATAAAACAATTTATATGTTGTCCGTGTTAAATGTTTGGTGTGAAGGTATTTTGGGTTGTAGGTGACATGAAAAGTAAATGGAAAATTGGTTCATTTGAACAAACTTGGTCACTAAGACACCATAAACCCAAACTCTATCTCTATACATACCCATTATCATGTAATTTTATTGTAAATATAAATCAAATATCCTAGTTGAAGACAGTTTGTGGACGTATGTCATCTTTGATTAAACCACGTTATATTCTTATATTTTTATTTGTTTTTTTTGTCTATTTCATTAATGTTCGAGTTTGCCTTACATCAAATGTATTTCATGATTTCATCCTTTTACTAAGGTTAATACCCGTGTGTTACACACGGGTTAAGTAGTAATATTTATAAAGAAATTATAACCATTATATTTAACAATTTGTAAATATATAACATTTAAGGAGTTGGCTCCATCAACTTGCATGGTGAAAAATTTAGCTAAATTTTACCTCCAAAACTTCCTATTATAGAAAAAAAAATCCCTCCAAAAATTGCCCCCTAAAAGTTTGATTTATCAGATAGACTAGGTTTAATACCCGTGTGTTACACACGGGTTAAATAGTAATATTTATAAAGAAATTATAACCATTATATTTAACAATTTGTAAATATATAACATTTAAGGAGTTGGCTCCATCAACTTGCATGGTGAAAAATTGAGCTAAATTTTACCTCCCAAACTTCCTATTATAGAAAAAAAAATCCCTCCAAAATTTACCCCCTAAAAGTTTGATTTATTAGATAAATTTTTACTTGTTACTCCCCAAAGTTTGTGCACTAATTAAAATATCCTCATTTTCATGCTAAACATCAAAATTGATTCTTTGCTTTGTATTCGCATATAAGATGAGGTGTGCATTGAAAAAAATTAGCAAAAAGGAGTACATATAGCCTCTAGCTCATTATGATATGTTTTATACTGATGTAACGAGTGTACACACATTCTACAAGTTTGAGCCCAAATATATATATATGATCGTTATAGTACATATGTTATAGAATATATGGAGGCTAACACGTTAAAATTTACTTGGTCGTAATCAATATGTTAGTTTAATTATCATGTTATAATAATTTTGCTATGACAATCAAAGAAACTAAAAAAAGGAGAAGTTGGGCAAATAATTGACATAGTAATTAATCATTAAACTAAACAAGATGATTAAAAAACTTCAAATAATTTGTGGCCACATCTGATCAACATTTTCCCTTTAATTAAGTTGAATCTATTAAAATAATTTTATTTAATATCATATTTATAATACCATTTTGTGCTCAGTTTTGAATGCAAATTACTAAATTAGGGTTGATTATTGTAATGCGACAAGTTACTTTTGTTGGTGGGTCAGGAACTAAAATTAATATATGTGATCATAATGGATAATATTTTGTATTTTGATTTCTAATTATATTATTCGAGTAAATTTATTTCAATGTGCCAATCAGAAACGTCGATTTTTTAGGTAGAAAGCTAGAAGAACTAGCTAATTGATATTCTATGGATCGAACATACAAACAGAGATGCCAATGGGTTAGTGGTTGGCTTTAGCAGCACACTTTGTATCGAAGCACTAAGAGGCTGTTTGTTTGGCTTTGAATAGAAGGAGTTGTTTGTTTGGCACTAAGTGTGAAAATATGATAATTAGTGTAATGTGTGTAGTACCGCCGGGCAGTGGTGAAGCTAGGATTTTTGGCCAAGGGGGGCCAAAGATTAGAACGCTTTGTTTCTGGGGGCCAAACCCAATATATATATATGTATATATATATAGTTATATAAAATCAACTACCGACCAACAAAACAACATTTCCAACGAAAAAAATGGGAAGCCGTGACCCCTTTTGGTCTCTATAAAGCTTCGTCGGAGCCACCAGGGGTTTGTGTTCGATAATGGTGTTTGTGGTAAGAAAGAAAGCAAGCAAGAAACAAAGAATAATGCCAGCCTGTCTTTAAATGATGAATCAGATCACATCATTAAGTGATTGTGTTTTAAACCATCACTAATTACTTAAAAAAACACATTAATGAGATCAAGAACATATATAAGTGTACCAAACATCACGTTAGTTAGGCCCGTTCAACAAAGACTAATAACCACATCACATATATATATATACATGTTTAAGGTCCCGTCAAATGGTTAGTTAAGGATCTTAATAGGGGTGGTGAAGAGTTAATTTTTTTTTAAATGACGATTGGTGTAACGGCCAATGACCAAACAAAAAACAAAGACATGTTTAAGATTCAAAATTACGAAAATAAGGGGTCGTCCACTCGTTTACATTTTTGTTACTAATGCGAGAGCTTACTTACAACTAAAAACAAACATCTTTTGTCCAATTTTGTACATATCTATATAGTATATCAATACACCACTATAGTCTATACGTACGTAGACTTACCATTCACTTTTGAGCAAAAGATTGTTTCCACGATTTAAAATTATGACATGAAGATCACAAAACAACAATCTTACCAATTGTTTCACCTGCCAATTTTCTAGGTCTTCTCGTACTAATTTTTTGTATTTCCTCCTATTAAACGATGATATAGAATAGTAACATTATTAATGCATAGCATTTTCATATTAACAATCATTTTTTTATTAAATTAAAAACGATATAATTTTTATTTCTAGGAAAAATAAATCATTTATAAACTAAAAAGTTTTTGTAGATCAACGAACTTCCATTAAAAGGTAAATAGTAAACCGAAGTTCTGGTCCTTGTATTTTGACATATTTAATATGTTTAGTCTCACTTTAACAATTTTCGTCTTTATGAATTTTATTCTTAACAAATATGGTCTCGAGTCATAACTCCGTCCACTTTTCCGTTAAACCTTCCCCACGTGACATGCACATGAATGGCAAACAAGATATTTCTTTTTGCAATTTACGACTAAAAAAACAAAAGGAAATGTCTTTATTGCCAACCGAAAAGATGAAGTTAGGACTTGAGACCATTTTTATGAAGAATAAAAATCACGGAGACCAAAGCTGTTATGGTGAGACTAAACCTGTTAAAGATGTCAAAACACATGGATCAAAACTACAGTTAATCAAATCTAATATTATAAAATCAATTTTTTTAAAAACATAAAAGTTTTATTAAATGTTTCTTTAAACAGAATGTACGTATAATTAAAAATAAAAATCAAAGAAAACCAACCATAAGTTTATAAACATTGAGATCTTTGTAAATAATGATTTTTTTTTTCAAAAACAGTTTTTAACATGAAATGTTAAAAAAAATTCTAAAAAAACAAAATTCTTTTAAAAACGAAAGTTAATTAAAAAAAGGCATTATTGCTGTATAACATATATAGTTAAAGTATTTATACGTAATGTCCGTCCGGCCTAACTAACTATCTAGTTTAAAATCTTACTTTATAATTTTCTAATTTCAATAAGTAACTATTTAATATATTTTTATTTAATCCGTGTGATACACGAAGTGCGTCCTAACTTAGTTGGGATGATAAGCAAACAAATAAGCGTGTATCAGTAACATTCTAAATAACATATAATTTGTGCCAAGGTTTTTCAGCCTATATGACTGGTTGAGATGTGATACCTAAAACTTTATAAAATGAGATATTTTCATTCAAGTCCTACTGGACAAAAAATTAAATTTCCAAGAAGTTTTCTGACATATAGTGGATTATCTTTTTATGAGGAAATGAAGATGATCATATGGACCAATAAACGCTCAATGATCTAAAGTAACATTAAAAAAATAACGTAGAATTTGCAGAGAATAAGATAAGAATATACCGTTGCACTTGTTATCTAGCTAATTAATGGTTGCATAGACGGCAACCACGTACAAAAAGGGAAATACAAGTGTGTTGGCTAAGGACGAGATGGGCACCAAGTCCATGTGATGTACGTACGTGGGCGTGGCTTCTTGTAGTTGTTTCTCGATCCATGTTATGTACGTTGACTCAGATTTCACTCATGTTCCCTACCTATCATCTTAATTAATTTTATCATTTTGGAGTACTTGCACATTACAACATTTAAACCACTAAGCTATATATCAATATATATCAAACAATAATTAATTTTTATATATTAATCCCACGTGGCCATTAGAAACATAAAATGATGGATGTATCAGGTCGTGAACATGTTGTGGTGAATTTTTATTTTTAAATTAGTTAAATGTTTGAAATTAATTAACCTTTTAATTTTAAATGGTCGATCGTTGTGTGAATATTGAATTAAAGTGGGTCTATATTTCTCAGCTACCTCGCTTATAAACCCAATTCATGACTCCCCCGACTAAAACTGGATGAGCCTGCAGCCATTTTTTTATCGATCTGACGTTCACTTTAAATAGGTGGAGATGCTCTTTAAAACTCAAAATTAAGGAATTTGCTATTGGAAGAAAGCAAAGTAATCGGCCAACATGTTACGTACCATGGTTTTAAAAAGTTTGTTAAAGTTATTGGACCAACTTAACTTTTCTAATTAACCGTTGATTTTTAAAAGCTAAGTTTGTTTATTAATTTTCTAAAGTCAGGTCGACTAACCATGCATTATTTTAACTTTAACAATGTTAAATCTTTTTGAAGTGCACTATTGCTCATGGTCCAAATTAATGCTTGCATGGATACCATTTTAGTATATAAAATTGATATTAATTAGAAATGAGACTTGATAAAGCAAGTTCCAAAGGGCTTAATGCATGTTCAACTCACTTACTATATGATCAACGCCAACCTCATGATATATACACGCTAGTTAAGCATATAGTGTATCACTTGTGATACGAAATCGAATATATACACACACATATATATATAGTTATAGTTAAGGCTCTATATGACGGAATTCAAGAAATACTATCTGGACCTAGTAATGGTACCTTTGTCATTTATGATATATGTTTTCTATCACCTATGGTTATGTCACAAAATCAGGACACAACCAGTCTCGACTGTCATGGGTGCAAATGCGAATGCACGCCGATTATGGGTATCCACCATTATGAAGGTAACTCTCCTAGATTCTTAATATATAAACACTTCTATATATATATATATGCCAATTACCTAGGTTTTACATATATATGACTTAACTTAGAGCATCTACAACGACGAAAGCTAATGGAATATTTCCACATTATGTTCCTTAATTCGATCTCTTGTCGATCAATGACCACTGCCTTTTCATCCCCTCTCCTTGTCACGTCTACCAGGGGCGGCCTAGTGGGTGTGCAACATGTGCGACCGCACAGGACACTCCCTTGACGGGGGCACCAAATTTAAAAAAAATTTATATTATATCCCGGTGATGAGACTAATTAGTTAATTTGTTGTAATTAATAATATTGGGCAAAACCAACATTTTTTCACAGGATATAAAACCTAGCTAGTTGATTTTCATATCGATCTTATAATTATAATCCTTTAAAGTATGTTTTAACCATCTTTTGACAGGACAACGAGAAGAAGCACATTTTAGCTATCCAGACATTTCGAAACACAATCATGGGATTAACCTTGATGGCTACGACATCAGTAGTTTGGTGTTGCGGTTTAGCAGCTATTATTAGTAGTAGTTATAGTGTCAAAAAGCCACTTAACAATAGTATTTTAGGGGCACATGGACAATTCATGGTGGCACTAAAGTACGTGACACTACTTGTCCTATTTCTTTTTTCGTTCATGTGTCATTCGTTATCGATTAGATTCATAGGTCAAGTGAATTACTTGATCAACTGTCCGGAAGACTCAACAATCATTACTTCAATGTATGTGTCCGAGCTTCTAGAGAAGAGTTTTACACTTAGCATGATAGGAAACAGGATCTTCTATTGCGCTCTTCTGATCATGCTTTGGAACTTTGGACCGGTGATAGTTTTGTTGTGTAGTTTAACCATGGTGCCGGTTCTTTACAATCTTGATTACTTGTTTGGAGATACAAAGAAGAGGAAGACAATGGCATATTGAATAATTAATGTGACATGCTAGCTAGCTAGCTAATTGAAATTGTTGCTTTTGTATGTGAATTGTCATTGTTAAGTTTATGTATTGAAATGATTGATTATATTACGTTTGTCCTTCTTTATTTGTCACAAAAGAAACCTTAGTTACAAGTTTGTATTTAAGGATATATGTTGGTTTTCATAGTAACAAAAAAACTTTGCTTCACACTTACTGACTTTATCAAAACTGCACACGAACCTATATAGTACGTTGTCAAATCAAGTCTTAAATATTAAACACCTACAACCCTAATGGTAACTCGGCCTAACAATGTCAAGACAAAAAATAAACCAAATATGGACAAAATCTATGCCAACTCTTCATCAAGTGGCAAAAAGTTGACCCAATGTCATGATCAAGGGTAGAAGGCATAGGAAAACCGAAAATGTTACGAATTTTTTAGAAAAATTAAGTAGCGGTGGAACTAGGATTGTCATATCCTTGCTACCTGTTGCGCAACCAGAAATTTTTTCTTACGGGGTTAGATTTTTTGGTTCATAGATTCCAACAACCTAGATAACTAGACGTCAATCACGTCTTATTTTTCGTGTCGATCAAATGTCATGTCGGGTCGTATCATAGAAAAAGACATTGTTATAAAAAACATGATAAACATTAAATGTTAATAAAGAATAACAAAAAACTTATTTATGCTCTATGGGGATCAGGGAATGAGATGTGAAATAGGGATTGGGTAATTAGAGCCAAAAGATTATTTGGTTAATAATTTAATGTGCTAAGTCCAAGTACCATAGTTTTATTAATAATCCAAATTATTTAAGCAACTAACCAAATAACACTTTTTCTTTAATTGTTAATTTTGTTTATAAATCTTTTGTAGTTGTTTTTTTACTTAATATTTAAAAAAACTAAATAGAAAGTGTTGTCATGTGGTTTTTTTAGATAACAATCATGTGTCTTTTATATAACAAGTCGGCTTTTCGATAAATAAATTTACTCTACGCATTGAAAGAAGACTAGTGTTGACCGACACTGCTCAGCACTATGTGGCTGCTTGCAACACATTTTGGAGCACTTTTTTTGGAATGTTGTCATGAAATTAGGGTTGTTGGTGAAGTGGCTAATATTTCTATATATCAAAAATTCGTATTTTTGTTGGAAATTTGGTAGAAAACACCGGCCCCTTTCCAATAGTGTTAATTATGTGATCGAGGTGTGAAGATATATAATTTAATCGAGTAAGACGAAAATTAATGGTGAAAGTACGTTTTGGTGGACTTTAATTCTACTTTAATATATTTATATAATTTTATAAACAAAACTCAAGTAGTTCTTTTAAAAATGACTTGTTAGTGGTTTGCATGGATCCCATATCAGTTAGCATATTTAATAAAACACGTTACACGGGTGCTAATTAAAATACTCCCAAAAAAGCATGCATGTCCACATATTGTTATCTTCCGAATAAGCATGCATATATGATGGCCAACAATATTATACAATGATCCAAGTCCAGGTGCATGTTATATAACTATTTATTATTAATTAATCAAATTTGGTGGGCTTAGAATATTTTTTTTTCTTTAATTTATGCTTGTATTACAGTTTAATTGCTCACATTAATAACAATATTACGATTAGTTTCAACATAAATAGTCAAACTATTTAGAAACGTACGTACTTAGACCGTGTGTAGTGGGGCGTTTTTGCCCATCCAAAGCGCCCAAAACGCCCCCAAAGCGCCCGCAACAATTAAAGAGGGGCGCTTTGGTGATATTTTTTGCCTTTGGAGTTATGTAAAAGGCGTCCAATATTGCTGAATGTTGACACATGCTGATGTGGAATGCTTTTTGGGGCTTTTTGATTGTTACCATTACACATGGTCTTAATTAGTTATTAACTTTATACAGATATTAATATGTATTGGTCGAATCCGATACTTTTGAATTGTTTGGTACATGTATCACGTGTAAAACGGTAATAAATTCACTCAAAATCAATTATTAATTAATTAATTAATTAAGGTTTGTTGAGGCTATTTTAGTAAAGTAAATAGTATTACATCTATATAACATGCAACAAATCTTGTCTACATATGCTAATTCGATCTATATGATATAAACAAATCAAGTGTAAAAATTATTTTTAAAAAGAGTTAAAAGTTATCAAAGAAAAATCAAATTAATTAGAAATGAAAAAATTAAAAGAAGGGAAAGAAGAAATATTTGATAATCATGCATGCAGGATTATATGGCCGGCCGGCCTCTATATATTCTTTAATTACTGCTAATTTAAAGAAAGAAAATAATTAAGGGGAATTAAACGGTGATGAATTTGAAACCAAAACGTGAACAATAAACAAGAACAATTAAGTACGTACGTTTATAGAACCAAAAACTGTCCTGATACTCGATCATGGGATGGATATATATATCCCGATTCTAGCTTCGTATACTTTTTATAATGCCGGGGCCGGATCGAATCCAGAACGTGCTAATTAATTTAAAAGCATTTATCTCATCGAATATATATTATTATGATTCTATCTATCTTTTCCCTTCAATTCCTCCATCTCTCCTGCCCGGAAACACACCCATAACCTGCGACTTACTTAATTAGCGGACTTTTATTAGTATAACTATTGGTAAAAACAAGCAAACCTCAAGGATCATTTTAACAATTAACTCATAAATACATATATAAACAACTAGTTTAACTCCAAGTAATTTTAAAAATAGTTTGTTATCGTGTCTACATATAATAAAGAGTTAATTACACAAATATGGCCTATTGTTTACCCAAAATAACAACTTTGAGTATTAAGGTTTTTTCGTTGCAAGTTTGGGTATTGATTTTTTAAGTTGTAACGAGTTTGATTGTTTGAGTACTAACACTAACAAACGTTAGTTTTTTTGTTAACTTCAAAGGTTTTTGAATCTTCATATCAGAATGATCGACTATTAAAACTTATTAATTTTTATGAAGCCGTTTGGTAATTTAAATAAAATATTATAAAATAAAAACAAAATAAAAATCAAAATACTCATTTTCTTATCATGTTTTTTTTACAAACAATTAGTTAGCTTAGCAACACCAACCTTATTCATAAGCGCACCATCAGTTAGAACCACCCTAACTGCTTAGTCAAAGTTAGATGGTGTCGATTAGGGTAACATGAGGTGTGGTGGTGCAATACTGCAGTGAATAGCGAAGAAGTCGCGAAATTAGGACGATGAAGGGTTTCAACAATGGCGACTGGGTGTTGATTGAAGTTGGAGCTTAGTGAATATGGTGGTGACAGTAATTGGAGTTTGTGATGGATGACGACGGTTCGGTGAATCGGGATGGATTGTATGGTTAGAGTGTTTCTAGTGATGATCTGGGAAATCAAAACAGGGTTGTCGTGTGCGGTAGACGATGGGTTGTTGATGTGCGTGAAAGTATATATATTTTTAATAAATATTTTTCACACAAATTTAGTTTCAAAAAGGGTTTTCACCAAAAAAAATACTAAATCACACACAATAGGCAAGTGTACCTATCAATTAGTAATATAGTAAAAAGGTAAGAACCAGATATCAATCCGTGGACACGATGGCTCTCGATACTAAACGTTTGTTGATGTTCAACCGATAAAATAAGAAGTTGAATTTGTTAAACTAAACTAGCATGCAGACACTAAATATTAAACTAAGGAAATAAAACAAGTGAAATGAGATATTATCTACACTAGGAATCCACTTAACTAAAATAATGAAGAACACTAATGATGAAGTCAATTTCTTAAAAGTATAACTAGACTCTGGTTACAGATATCTAACTAAAATGATTCTTCGGAAAACTAGAACGATAAACACATCCTAATCACCTAAAATCATGCACTTAAGCTCAATTGATTTCTTTTCATGTCAAGAACTAAAGATAAACTAGTCATCCGTTAAGACATCCTAATTTCATAATGTAAGGAAAACTAGAACGATAAACACATACTAATCACCCTAAATTACGTAAAGTAGACAAAGGTATGAAATGTTCCAACTTACAATTCTTAGAACTAAGTCATGTAAATCTAGTTATTGTGGCCACAATTCCAAATCTACAATCCTAATGTGTTCAAGAAATTATAACATCACAATTATCTTTTCAAACATCTTGTGAAGGAAAACATATTTGTCTAATTTCATGTCATCTAACATTCCAATCATCATTTCTAATATCATGGCATAAATCCTACAAAATTCATTTATAAGATTTACAAACAAATATCAAGAAGATGGGTTTTTCAACATGTCAACTTCCTAATATTCATCAACATCACATGACAATAAAATTTGGACAAGCATACAACATCATTAAAACATCAACATAATTTCATCATTGAACTTGACATAAAAACATCACCAAATATTCATATGTAATTCATCATCAAAGCATAAGTTTAATCCTAATCTAGATAATATAAGTGTTTAACCCATGAGGCTTACAAAAGCTATAACAAAGATGACAAAATTACCTAAAACATAATTAAAAACTACTAATATACAAACCACTAGCAAGCAAGGAGAAGGATAGATGATTCTTGAATCTTCTATGGCTTCCAAGGGCTCCAAAAATACTTAAAAATGGTTGGTTTTGAGTGAAAATGGCTCCCCACTCTCCACAACACGAAATGGATGAAAATGAGGCTTTTTATACAATTCTGCAGATGTGCACTACCTGGTGCACGACCGTGCTCCAGGTAGTGCTCGTAGCTACAGTACTAACTTTCTTGCCCAGACACTTTACAGTTTCCTTTTTTAGCTAAATCTCGATTCCCGTCTCGAGGTTGGAAGAGCACGGTCGTGCTTAGACCAAGCACGGTAGTGCTTGGGTCAAAATGTGCAGCACTACCTGGGGCACTACCTGGTGCACTACCTGGTTTGGTCTGAGCACTGCCTGTGCTTGGTCTGAGCATGACCGTGCTTGGTCTGAGCACTGCCAGTGCTTGGTCTGAGCATGACCATGCTCAGACCAAAATGTGCAGCACTACCTAGTGCACTACCTGTGCTTGGTCTGAGCACTGCCTGTGCTTGGTATGAGCATGACCATGCTCAAATCTGAACTTTGTCAATTTTTGCACCGAAACTCGTTTTTTCTTCATTCTTTTCATCGGTAGGTTACATTGGCTGTAAAATCACAAAAACCACAAATAAGTACTTAAACTAATGAATTTACAACCGATTAATAACCTTTTATGGGTTAAATGTGAAGAGCAAATATGTATATTTTCCTACATATCAGTTGTTGACTACTTTCCCGACGATGATGATGAGGTGGTGAAGTCGGTAAAGGTTTTACTTTTAAGTTAGTAGATATTCACCTAAATAGCCTATAGATAATATAACTCTGAATAGTCTCTCACCTTGTTAATTTACTTATGTCAAAGAGCTTGTGAAAGAAAATAAAACAGTGCCAACTGATGGCTTATGAATAGGTTGGTGGTACTAACTAGTGGTTCGTGAAAGAAAATCGGAGTAAAAGAATGAGTTTTTTGTTTTTAATTTCTTTATCGTATAATATTTCATCTAAGCTACAAAACACGTTCATAAGAATCATATATTTCATAAATATCTCTTCTACTATGAAAAGATAAAACGCCTTTGATGTTAATAGAAAAACTAACATTTGTTAGTGTTAATACCCAAAACTGTTACAAATTAAAAGATCAATACCCAATCTTCTAACAAAAAAATCTTAGTATCCAAACTTGTTATTTTGGACAAACCACAAAGACCATTCATGTAATTAAGTCTATAATATATAAAGAAATAATCATTTTTAAGTGGAACCAACTAGAACAGATTTGAGAAGACAAGGGGACATATATGTATAGAAATTTCAATGTTGTAGCTTTTTCAAGCTTTAAAAGTGTGTTCCAGGCTTAATTTCGATGCATGTAATTTAATGATTGAGTGTCGTCATGACCATAGAACATAGTGAGATTATTCACTTAAAATCGTATAACTAAGTTCTCATTTAAGTTGTAACTAGATTTAACACAAGGCCGCGCGTTGCAGCGGTCGGATCTTGCGTATTTGATTGACTTCGTCATACGTGTTGAAAAAAAAGTCTCATGCCCCGTACGTCACGACGAAAAAACGTAATATGTCACATGTTAAAAAACGATAAAAGTCGTACTATATGTCAAAGTAGAGTAAAAGAGCAAAGTCGAAAACTTATCAGGGGCTAAAATGACAATTAGCAAAATTCGTACTATGTGTCAAAGTGGAGTAAGAGATCAAAGTCAAAAACTCATCAGAAGCACAAACGACAATTAGTAAAAGTTGGGACTAAAGCCGTCAATGCGTTAAAAGTCGGGGATTAAAACCGTTAATACGTTAAAGTACGAAAAAGTTGAAACGCGGCGCGGCAGGACGAGAGAGACCACTGCAAATCACCGACCTTCCCATTTAGTAGGTATATAAATATAAATGTTGTTTTTAGTTACTTTTTTAAAGACGTTTCCTTTATTATAATCTCGATCAGTAGGTTCAAAAGGTTCCCACTTATCATTCCACCCCTCGATCTATAAATACACACCCACACATGACTACAATACTTGTGAGCTAGCTAGCTAGGTAACATATATTCGATCAGCATATATATATATAAAGAGATATATCGATTGATCGAGTATATATACAAATATTTAAGGGTTGTAATTAGGAGATCGAAACATGGAGTTCAAGAAGTATTATCTTGATATAATTCTGGTACCATTATCGTTTATGATATCTATCAGCTATCACATATGGTTATGGCATAAGGTTCGGACTCAACCACTCTCCACTGTTATCGGTACCAATGCCCTTGGACGTCGGTTATGGGTATCAACCATTATGAAGGTACGTACGTTCGTTAGTAACCACTCCAATTCCTCGTTCATGCATGGTTACTCTTAATTATATTTAACTAATCATGGTTATCATTAATTAGCAACATATATATATATTATGCATGATCCTGCTGATTGCCAAAAATTTCGATTTAATTTCACACGTACGTACGTGTTATTCGTTAACATATACACCTTTGTAATTCGATCTATATATAAAGAATTAATTAGCAAGCTAGCTAGGGTGTGACCGATCAATGCATGATTCTACATTGTAATAAGCTTTTTTAACGCCAACATGTATATATATTAATCGAGACGATCGAGGTAATTTATATTCAATCCGTTCCATTTTAAATGTCCATCTTTCCTATTTTGATTGTTCTAATATTTTAATGACATTATTGTCATTTATAGGTTGAAAGTATATAATAATCTATTTTTTAAAATTTTGTGTGTTTAAATTTGGACTATATGATTAATTATTGTTAATTGATTTATAATTAAACATACATGTAATTTATTAATTAAGTGGGCCGATACACGTACAAGTTTGGGTGCATATCCATGTAAGAATCCATAAAGGACTCCAGTTTAAAATGGCAACTTCAAGTGGGATTTGAGGTGTAAAAAGGCGCTTTGTGTCTTATTAAAAACATCCATACATATATATATGCACCACACCAATTTATTTTCCCTATATATTCATCTTTTCTAAAAGGATAATATAATTGTTTTTAATTCAGACACAACTTTAATATTTTGTAAACATGCCTATAATATAATCAATATAAATGAGAAATTAATCAAAAATATTTATTTATTCATGCATCATGTATTTTCAATTTAAAAAAAACAAACAATTACATTAATTATGTAAATTTTTGTTTTTATATTCACTTGTTAAGCATAAAAAACTAAATAACTAAATGTGTTTTTTTGTCTGAAGTATAGATATAATAGGGCTATAAAGTGTTATGTCGATAAGCCTGAATTATCATCCACACATATGCATATATACCGGCCGATAGAATCAATTGCTTATTATCTTAAAAGATATATGTCACCCTTTGAACCTTTGTTTTTACAACATTGTGACAGGATAATGAAAAGAAAAACATCTTAGCCGTTCAGACAATCAGAAACACAATCATGGGATCAACTCTAATGGCCACAACATCAATACTTTTATGTTCTGGTTTAGCAGCAGTAATAAGCAGCACTTATAGTGTTAAAAAGCCACTTAACGATGCTATTTATGGTGCACATGGAGAGTTTACGGTGGCATTAAAATACGTGACACTTCTTGTTATATTTCTCTTCTCTTTTATGTCTCATTCTCTATCAATCAGATTCATTAGCCAAGTCAACTATTTGATCAACTGCCCACAAGATTCAGCAATAGTCACTTCTACGTATGTATCAGAGCTTTTAGAGAAGAGTTTTTCGCTTAACGCGATAGGAAACCGCCTTTTTTATTTGGCGCTTCCGGTTGTGTTGTGGATATTCGGACCGTTGCTTGTGTTCCTTTGCTCATTGACCCTGGTGCCTGTGCTTTATAATCTTGATATCGTGTTCGTAGAGTCGAAGAAGGGGAGGATGTGTGAGGTGGCAAATGAGGTTTGATCAATAGTTGATGAAACATTGTAACTCTTTTTTGATTATATGATTTGTTTTTATCTTTATGCATGATGATCATATTAATATAGTAGATCTAATTTTATGGGACAAGATGGATTGTGATTAAGGTGTATTAATCAATCATGTGTTTAAATAAATCCATATCCCGGCCCCTATTGATGTGAGGACTGAGGACACAGGGATATCGATTAAATTAGGCTGGGTTGAAGTTTAAAAAAATATATAACTTTTATTTATTAAGACACCAAACGCATCACAACTAATTAAGGTAAACCTAACGGAGTGACCACTAATGAAAAATAGTTAAAAGTAATCAAGGCCGGTGACAAAAAATTTTAAAATTGTAATTTTTAACGGGCTAACAGTTAAAAGTTGAAATTCTTATCCAATTTTCCTAATTAATAAAAGTAAATTCAAATTTAAGTATACATGTAAACAGAAATTGTTTAGAAACTCAAAATATTAAATTAATTAGTACGAATGCTAAAACGAATTTAAGTAAACAAAAAGTGTGTAGGAGACGAACATGTGTGCTGCTTCAAGCAATTGTACTCTCATGCATTAATCACATGTAAACTATTATACTTTACTATTCATTCTCGTTCCTTTTTCAATAAAAGGATAATAAGTTTTATCTATGATCAAGCTGCATGATAACATTAACAATATCTTCGTCTATATTTCCAGCCACGTACGTCCCACCAAATACTCAAGTCAACAAAAATTGCTGGTTGTTGAAAATATGAACAAAGGTACTGTATATAATGATATTAGCCACGTACGTTCCACCAAATACTTTAACTCGACCATAGCTATCTATGTCATTCTTTTTTTCATTAATTTCATAATAGCTTATGTTTCCCTTTGTTTTTTAAAATCATATCATTAGAGGTGGCTCTTGTGTGGGGCGAGACAGACAACCGCCTCAAATACGATATCTCAAAGGACCTGAAATTTTTAATATTTTTTAAAATTTATATAATTAACCAGTTAACAATGACGTTATAGCAAATATAAAGATTCATAAAAAGGTCCATGTGACAACTCATTAATACACCTCATTTAAAATAATTACCCACAACCTAAAAACTTTAAAAAAAAAAACAAGTGTCATTTACCCCCTTAAAAAAACCCAAACAAGTGAGAAGAGTCCGATATTGATTCTAATGAGTTTTATGAAGAGTTGAAGTTATTTGAGATATTTTTACCTACTAATATTATGTGACCTCTCGAAGCTTTAAACAATTTGAAGCAACTTTGTTTTTTTCCCTATGTATTTATGGCATAGTAAAGTGTTGTTAGCTCTATCAGTAACAGTGGCATCAACGGATAGAAGTTTTTAAAGTTGAAGTTGTTGAAGTCCTACGTGAGGTCTATAATGTCTCAAGATAGACTTAACGGGTTGACGATGATTGTAACTGAAAATGATATATTAGAGGGTCTGTATTATTAAGACTTGATCGAGAACCTTACCTCCAAAAACGCTAAGAGAGTGGTCCAGTTCGATAAGGTAAGTAAACTAAAACATTAGGTTACAATATTTTTGCTTTATTTATTGTTATAACAATTATTATACTTTGTTACAAGATATTAGTTTTACACTTTAGGGGCCTAAATTTTATGGGCTAAATGCATATTTCTCTTTCTAAAACACTTTAAATGCATATTTACCTAACAAAAGTGATATACAGAAGACCACTATTGCATACTTTAAAATAGACCACTTTAATCACTTATAAGTTGGGTTATACCATTTAACCCATTTATTTATTATTTGTTAGCCTATCACACCCAAACAACTAAAAGCACATTAAAACAACCAACAAGGCAAATGGGGGCTCAATTTTCCAGCTCATCTCAGGCCTTAAATCTTTGGCACCAACCCTGAATGTCATGTATACTAGACAAAACCAAAGAAAAAAACTATGCCATTTCTGTTGGAAATGTAGTGAAAATAGTGTTTATACAAGACAAAACCAAAGAAAAAAAGTAAGCCATTTTTCTTGGAAATGTAGTGAAAATAGTGTTTTCTAGTAAATTTGGATACTAATAAATACATGTATTTCTAACTAATTAATTTAACTATTATTTAATTAGTTGATTTGTGCTCTACTATGTGAGAGGATTACAAGAATCAAATCATGTCGAAGATAAAGTTAAGATAAATAATATATTGATCGTATGTTAAAAAGGATATACAAATATTATGTTTTAAGAAACAAAAAGTAAAGATGAACCGTGTGCCTCTTTCTCTTTAGTATACCAAGTGAGCGACACCCCCATTCGTGCCATGGGGCTGCTCCCCCTTTCTCAACCCGGCCTTCACGCTTTAGTACCAGTTGTTGGTTTTATGACTTAAAAAGTTCTCTCAACTCACAAAAAGGGCATTTTTATTATATATTGCTTCTTAAAATCGATCATTCATACATGATTAAACTTAACTAGCTGCTTAAAATACAAACTCTAGCAACTAAACTAAAGTGAAAATAATTAAATAACTACCTACTAAATCCATTACTCCACAACTTGCATGATTAAAACTAATAACATGTGACTAATTAAACTCCTAGAAACCTCACACTCGTACCCATGAGGCTCTTCTCAACCCCGCATTCTCATCTCCGATTTGTCGCCAGTATGACGTTAGCCCTCCCTACCAGCACCATTGAGCTCCACCATATTTTGATGATATGCACTTCACCACGGGAGGCACCGGGCACGAGAGGAGGTGATGTGAGGCCCACTGGAATAAAAACCTAGCTCTGGCCACTTTAAATGCAATGGTTATTTCTTTTTAATTTGTGATTATGAGATGGATCATATTAAGGTAAAATGAGATTGTGGGAATGAACGCGTGAAAGTTAATTGGTGAAAAATCAATATATGTTACATGTTGATTGGACCTGGTTGTTAGAAAGATAGTTCACAACAAGTAAAATTATTTGAAGTTGCAATATACACAAAAATATAAGCCGTCCTTTTAAGATATTGGGATGTTCACCCCATGGGCCTCATACCTTTGTTTCTTTGCTAACATATATAGTAAATTAGTAACATATATTCACATAACATATGTTGTATCGCTACCAAAACCCACTTAAAAAGCTATATATCTACTTCAATTCTTACAAATGTTACCACGTACTTAAATATTACATCTGGATCAATCATATGGCTGCTTGTTATTGGCTTCCGCTCCTAGTGATTCATGTTTTACTAGCACGTTCATTAGTTTCATCTGACCCACAGGACCCTGCAAGGCTAATAAAGTTCAAAACCTCGCTCAACAACACCTTCGAATTAAGCAATTGGGACCTTAACATCCCGCCATGCGCCTATGAATCCCCAAACTGGAAAGGAATGATATGTAACAGAGATGGAAGTGTACTCGGGTTAGTCCTCGAGAACATGGGTTTAAGTGGGATGATAGATGTGGACACATTGGCCGAGATAACGAGCATTCGAACGTTAAGTTTCATGAACAATAGCTTTGAGGGCTCCATACCTGACCTGCGGAAAATTGTCCCATTGCGTGGGATTTTCCTCTCGTTTAACAAGTTTTCTGGAGAAATTGGAAGTGACGTGTTTATAGGAATGAGTTACCTGAGGACAGTTGAGCTGGCAAATAACAATTTTAGGGGTAAAATTCCAATATCACTTACTCAATTGCCGCTTCTTACAAAGTTGAAGCTTCAAAACAACCAGTTTGAAGGAGAGATACCAGACTTGGAGCAGAAAAATTTATTGGAAGCTAACTTTGCTAACAATGGTCTTGTTGGCCCCATACCTAAGGGGCTTAGTAACCAGGATCCAAGCTCATTTGCAGGTATTGACCCCGGCCTGCTTAATTAAAATATATAGTGATGAATATTGTTCCAACTTGACATACATATATAGTGAATTAGTGACTCATACAAGTGTGATTATCGAGCGATCAAATGAATTTAGAGAGGTGTAACAAAGAAATTTAATTAATTATGATTTGGGTGATGCATGCAGGAAACAACTTATGTGATAAACCTCTTAGCCCATGTAAGAAGAAAGTAAACAAGAAGAACGATGTCGCTTGAAGAATCGAAGCGGTCGTTCTATAGATCAGGGCAAAAGTAGATCTTGGGTTGTTAATGGACGCACGTAGGTGTGGTTGTTAGTCATTCAGTTTTGTTAATTTTGATTATTCTGTTGTAATTCCATGCTTATTTAAGCATTAGTGATTGTCGAAGCTGCATGCTAAAAATGTGGCCAGAGCCTTAACAAAATTAAAAAATCAACTAAAAAAATCAAAAATTTGATGGAGATGCGGGGGATCGAACCCCGTGCCTCTCGCATGCAAAGCGAGCGCTCTACCATTTGAGCTACATCCCCATTGCTGTTTTTAACTATTATTATGATTCACAAATATCATTTCAACAAATTTGTAATTAATTTATGGGTCAATAATTTTTGTTATACTAAATTTTACCGGTCCCAGTAGGTTTTTTTTTACAAATAATGGATTCGGTCTCTAAACTTTTGGATTTGGTCTTCGTATTTAGAGTTTGCTTTCATCCACGGTTCGATTTTTTTTTGAACAGCAACACTAGAAACCCCCTGGTTAGACCACCCGAAGGCAACCATCCAATTACGAGCTATCCCACAGAGGCCCCCGTTACACCCCCCAAGAGGAGGAAACCCACCCGGATAAATAGGAAAACCCCCTCCCGGCCAGGGATAGAACCCCTGACCTTGTGGTCCCAAAGACTTACGTCTTACCGTTGGACCACCACCCCAACGGCATCCACGGTTTGATAATTTAACATGGCTAACTCTTCAGTTAAATTCACATGAATAGTTAACGCTTAAGAGAATAGTTAACCGTTGTTAGTTTTAGGGACCATATTCACAAAAGTTAAAATTTAGGGACCATATTCACAAAAGTTAAAATTTAGGGACCATATTCAAAATTTCACTCAAACCACAAGGACAATTAATGTAATTTACTCTTTTTTGTGATTCTGTAAGAGAGAGGTTTTGGTTGCGCCATAGGCCACCAAAATGGGTCAAACATGTGAATAGATTAAAACTCATTGATCCGACTAAAACCCGATAAGTTTAATCCCTACAACCCATTAACAAAACCACTAATCAGATTTTTTTTGAACGGCGGCATTAACCAGTTTTAAGCATGTGTTTTTACTTTTATAATGTACAAATTTTATCAATCAACAACGTTTCTACCTTTATTTTTATATATGGTTTGAAAAAAGTAAATAAGGTTAGGTAAGTAACATAGATGCATTATCTCCTTGATCAATATCGATCACTAGTTGTAAATCTCCTCTTCTCTTAATTCTTTCTGTTTTCTAATTTTCAACAATGATACCTCTATTAAAACAATTTGAGCATCTACAAATACACATGTAAGAAAAGTCTTGACTTGCATTTGACTAGTGATGATCTAGCTATCTTGAAGTCTTGTGATATGCATTGGAGCAGTACGTGGACTAGCATATATACTTCTGTCAGTACACATCAAAGAGTATTACATCGTGATATAAAAAGTTCTAATACGCTATTAGATCAAAACTGGAATGCTAGGATCTGAGATTTGGGCTAACCAAATTTGCTCCGTCTGATCAACAATACACATTTCTGGTTTCAAATGCAGTAGACACAATTTGGTATTGTGGTCCGTACGTTATATGTTGAGACATGGTTGCTAACAAAAGAGTCTGATGTTTACTCTTTTGGTGTTGTGTTATTTGAAGTGCTCTGTGGAAGGTTGTGTATACTAACTGACATTGATAAGCGTCTCCTTTTGACGGGATTGGTAAGACAGTTTTATGAACATGATAAAATAGAGGAAGTTATTTTTGATAAATTAAAGGGTGTATGTAATAAACCTTAGTTCGTTGAAGACGTTTACCACAATTGCATATTAATGTTTGAATAGAAACCGTGAAGCATTGTGAGTATGCTTGAAAATGCACTTGATCACTTGATCATCAAGTAGGTTGCTTTTAACTCTAATTTTTTTTTATCAAGTTTTAGATTTTCTAGGATAAATTTACCCTAACCTAGTTAATTTCAAATATACTTATGTAAATATATATGTTTTTTTTAATTTATGAACGGCAATTTACCCACTCATGTGATCTATTTTTAATCTTATTCCATAGTTCATCATGGGACTTGACCCTAGACCTCTCGGAGAGGGGAATATATGTGACATTTATCAATTTTTTAATGTTAAAGGAAAATAGTATTTGTTTATTTTTTCAACCTGAATTTCCATCAAGATTTTTTAGAATAAATACATCACAACAACATGACTTGAACTTTCAATCTTTTAATTATATACGGAAGAAATTAACTTGATTATTACTGAATGGAATAATCTCTTAAATAAAATGATTCAATTCATTTGATTTTTGCGAAGGGGATTAAGAAGCATGATCATCAGCAAAAGAAAACAAACAAAACTGCCACCAATAAAAGGTTTCACTTCATAAGGGCTAGTAGGAAAAGGTTTACAATGCAAGATCTTCTAGGAGCAAAAGCCATTGTGTTACGGAAGGGGGATACTGGATATTCACACAAGGTGGATGTGTCTAAACAGTTGGTCGTGACCGTCAAGAGGTTCAAAACCATTAAAATCAATGAAGAACGATACAAGTCAATAATAATTGAGGAAAAACTAGACTTCCATGCACATATGACGTTGTTGGGAAGTTTATCGATCACACGTCAATTTGTTACCTTATGTTACTTGTTACTACAATGATATTGATGAAAGGATCTTGGTCACTGATTTTGCAATCAATGGTTCCTAGACTAATCATCTTCATGGTAAGTTGTTTCCTGCAACTAATACTTTCACACTAATTTATCAAACTAATACATATTATCAAGCAATCGTCCAATTGTGATTAGTTTCTTGATTCCTGGTAGTAATTAGATTCGTCTGAATTTGTTAACAGATAAATCAAAACAAGACGAATCCAGATTGGACTAGCCCACACGACTAAAGATAATCCAGGTTGTAGCAAGTGGACTTGGTTATCTTTATCATGAGCTTCCTCGTTTATCCTTACCTCATGATCACCTAAAATCATCAAATACGTGTACTTCTTTCTTGATGATGCTTTAAATCCCCTTATAGCGAACTATGCTTTTTTGCCCATTATGGAAAGTGAGCATGCACAAAGACTCATGGTGGCGGGTGGCCTAGCTACAAGTCACCTGAATCCAATCATCATGTACGAACAATGAAGAAAACAGACGTCTGGTGTCTTGGGATCTTGATATTAAACAAAAAAGGTGTTATATGCTTAATTGATATAGCCAAGTATAAACTGTTTTGCAACTATGAAATTTTAACAAATAAAAAATGGAGATGCGGGGGATCGAACCCCGTGCCTCTCGCATGCAAAGCGAGCGCTCTACCATTTGAGCTACATCCCCATTTGTGTTATCTTTGTAAGTTGTTTTCAACAAATTTTGTCTTTGCACATCTCGAAGATCAGCTCAGTAAGCAACTTAGATGCATGCATTGGCTGATCCTTTCTATCACCATTCACATTTTACCATCACTACATCTAACCGAATAACGTTTACCCAAAAAAGGTTTCCAGAAATTCGGTTATGGTTCGGTTCACTGATTCTGATCTGGCTTATTCAATTAATTCAGTTTTTTTCTCGCTTATGATGAACAAATCCGTCTAAGCAATTATGATTATTTTATTAAAGCCGCTTACACATTTTTTTTCAATTAAGTCGTTTAAAACTCACAAGACTATGCAAAAGTTTTCACAGAATGCCATAATATGACTTAGAACTCAACTTTTAAGAAGTGCATCGATATCATTAAGTTATAAATCTTTTCGTTTCATAACATGATGAGGTGTAAAGAAACATGAGATATTGTTGAGGATCGGCAAAAGTATTAAGACTGGGGACCGAACGACGTGTCACGGTCTCACGGACACGTGTAACATAATTAATACGGACAACGCACCAGGCTGTTAAAGTCCAAAACATTTGTATAAATAGGACACATCTCTCTTGAAATTTTCTCCATTCATGGCAATAAAATTCTATCTTCTCTCGCTTTTACATTCAATCGTGTTTGTCTAACCACAGGATTGACGGTCATTAACTCTTGTTGATCCTATACTCAACATAACATAAATACAAACTAAAATATCTATTCAGTTTCGTTTGGTTTGAGTTTTTAACGGCAATTTGAACAGTATCACCCATATGGAGTTACTAAAACACTAAGACAACCTGTGAAGATATGCTCATACGCAACATGTCTGATACAATATTCATGATTTTAAAAGCTCAGAAAAACAATACAAAAGAAGATTAAAGATTTCACAGTGCCAGTTATCACCCTAGCTACTGGCAACTGTTGCTGGTTTTGCATCTTCTGCTTTCTCATGCTCCTTGTTAAGCATCTAGGAACAGTCAAAAATACAAACGTCACATTAGCTCATCAAACCATTTTTTGTACACATCACGAAAGGCCAAACACAGACGGTCAGCAAAGAAATAATATATAAACAACGGGGGTAAAATGAACGGTGTGGGTAAATCGTCAAACTAGGTTGAAGTTATAATATTGGTCAGACCGGTTTATAAGAAGATCCAACACCGCCCTTTTGTCCATTTATTGACTTTACAAGATAACTAATACGCCAAAAATAGTTGAGTTCTTTTAAACGGAGAACAAACCCCATTTCCCTCTTAAAGAAGAATTGACATAGATAATAGATCAAGAAAATTTATTAAAACCAAGCAAAAAGATTAAAGATATATTGACATGGGGTGTTTACCTTATTATTGATTAAGTTGTGAAGAGCTATCACACTTCGGATGAGAGACGAAAGGTAGATTACAAGCATCTGGTCATTGGTTTTCACTGTAATGGAACAAAAGACAAATAAAATAACAAAGCAAGTATAAGAATCGCTAACATTTCCGATCTTTTCTAAGGTAATATTATATACCTGCAAATGCCTTTATCAAATCAGCAACATTCAGATTTGGAAGAAGGTTAAACACATCCTGCAATGTAAAAAAAAAAGTCTAAGAACTTCAATTTAACAATTATTTCTTTGGCAAGTCGTGAAATATGAAGCAAATAGATATGATGTGGCAATTTCAAACCATTTACCTACTAACGGGTTGATATGGGTGCTGTTAAATACTTAAATTCTCAATGGGTCAAATCAAGATATTTAGCTCACAAAAACGGTTCAAATGGGTTGAAAGTAAGGGGTGCCTATTAACTCGTTTTATTCGAAAATTTAGATTAACATGCTCATTATTAATATAGGCTAGTTGCCCAACCCACACATTATGCCATCTCTAGTTATGATGTTCGATATAATTATATAGGGACAGGGATGAAATGTAGATGAATGAACCTGTAGATGGTACAGTATTTCATGATTTAATGGTAGCTTGCCATCTATCACAAGGTCCAAATAACCACGTATCTCCTTCAGCCTTGCATCTAAACCCTTCAATGCTGCCAGCTTTCCAGTTACCTATATAGCAAGAACCAAAATTACCTCACCATATAGGGTCAAATTTTGCAGTAACTTTCTAAAACAAGAAGCAAAATAGTGTTTTGTAAGTGTTGTGGGGCAATTGGGGAACTTAATTGAACCAAAATACTAAAAGAAAACAAAAACCTCTGTTGCAAGTGTGCTGATAGTTGTATCCTTAACATCCCTCAGCAAATGTTCCACTCCTGTTGAAATAGCATTCCAGTTATGAAAGAACACTTTATCAAAATATATATATACACAAACACGTCTCTTTTGTTCGTATGATTAGTGATGTAAATATATATTTTTTTCTCCTGGATTACCGATTTCCTCTACTTCATGTGCAGCAATTTCTGAAGCCACGTGAACAAAGACCTTCTGGCTTTTCTGGGTGGCATTCTGTATATTGAGGCAAAAAATGCTTAGTCTAACATTTAGAGATGAATGATATGTATGCATTTAAAATACATGTTATAATAATCTCAGCGTTATCCGACTTGTAAATGGGCACTGAATATGATAGTCGAATAGAATTGTCATCATTGTAAATACAATATATCCAAAAGCTACAAAAAGAAGCCGATATTGATTTACCTCTTTAACCTCTTCAATGGCATAATAAGCTTTTGTGGGTATTCCCAGCTCCTTTGGTTGCACGTCTATTATAACCAATACAGGATTTGGAACATAGCTGCAGTAACAACATCCACCAGTCAAGAAACCAGAAAACAAGACCAAGTAATAAAACCACAAACAAATGATTAACAAGATTACGAGACATCATAAACTAAGATTTCACCATTATGCTAAAAATGCACATATAGCTCTTGCGGATGAAAATTTATAGAATTCATGCTTACGGTCTTTCATTCATATTAAGAAATGAATGTATACGTAAATAACTCAAATGAAGTGATTGGTTCTTGCAAATGTAAAGAAACGTTAAATTAAGAATAAAATCATATGACGTACTCATTAAATAGAGCATGAACATCCAGATCATTCTCCCGTAGCTTTGGGCCAGTGCTGTACCACCCAACAACATGCTCCTTTGCTGCAACAAACTTTCATATCAGCACCTATTAACAAACGACACTAATCACTGCTGTAGTTTTTAAACTTGAGCATTACCATTGATTCTCTTGAACATGGAGAACATGGCCTCGTGATAGTTGTGATCGAGAAACCATATACTTGGATCCTTCTCATCTTCCTCAAATGGCACTATAGAGAAAAAGAAATCATCCATTTAGAAAAATGAATATAGGACAGGTGCTGTTGGCTCGTTGGCTATACATAAGTGTTCAGTTTTCAACAGATTGAACTCTTTTCAGATAATTGTTTACGATAACTGTTTTACATAGAAGTATAGAACCATTGATACCTATTAACTGTTACAGAATGTTAAATTATTCAATGTTCACTGATAACCAACACGCATCTGTTCCATTTGCATTTGATACATTTGGTTTCTATTTCGATGTGAATATTTTGACATAAAAGTGAGTTAGTTTCTATAAGTTCTATTTATGCAAAGTGCAACAAAACTATTTCAAGGTGCACATAAATCATTCATGGTTAAATGAAGGTAACTTGAATTGAACGTCAAATCTAGCAGCTCAGATACAAACAAACCCTAGGATACAGAACAAATCGATTGAAGAACGAACCTGCATAACTGTTGGTGACATCAACGGTTCCTTTGAACGAGCTACCAAGAAGAACACCAACGACTCGTTTGCGAGTGTCTTTGGCGACTCTATAGTAGTTGTCGACGATGCTAAGAAGTACCAATGGATGTACCACCACTTTGTCGATCGATCGCACTGACAATTGCTGTGATTTAATCACGTCCATTGTTAAATCTCGATATCAAATTCAAAATTTGTTTAGCTGCAGTGTAGGATCTTAATTGACCAAAATTGAAGTGCTGATTCGAAATCCCAAATTTGTTCTCTGCAAAACCCTTCCCTGTTGTCTGTCTTTCTCTCCAAGAAACTGATTCGGGTCATTCATATATTATTACATCAATGCGGTTGGGTGGGTTCACTTTGACCCGATCCGGAGTTTTCCCTGGTTTATGCGGATCCGACTGGTAAATTTCTCACTCTATAAACTTTTATTTTTTTTCATTTATTGTGACGATAACTCGAATTATAAAATTGAGTTTACGAACACAAATCTCATTTATTCTCAATGTAAGTAATAAGTTATAAAGTTTACTAGTGTATTGGTACGATATTAAACATGTTTTAACTTAATACGATTTTTAAAATCTCCAATACACTGTTACAATTACAATCTCATTTATTCGCTTGTCTGTTACAATTACATGAATCAAAATAAATTTCTCTAGAGAGTTGACTTGTTTGGGTGGGTCATTGTCATCGATAAGGGAAATGTACAAGTTTAGCCAAATAGTTATAAGTTAACAAAAAAAACTAAACTTTCAACAAGACAACAGCAGAAAACATATAATCTGTTAACATTGATGTCATTAGTCACTAGACACCAAGGACTCATCATCATTCTCATGATCATTATGTAGATCCGGTAGATCGGCACTAGTCGAGAACTTAATCCATTTTTTCTTCTCAACATACTTCAAAAATGGCTGCAAAACAAGCCCGATAAGTATAGCAAAAACACTTATCACCATCACCTTAACAGTAGACAGAGCCAAAACGACACAAATCAATATGGTTGGAGGAACACACATAAGAACGGCACCCACGGTTCCAACCGGTATCCTATAAGGCCGGCTCACGGCCGGATACTTCATTCTCAACCTCACAAAAGCTATAAACTCTAAAATCATACCAAAACAGTATAGAAAATTTTCTGCTGCTACAATTTCTTGAAAAGTTAACTGTGAGAGCAAGACCACACCCGAAGCTGAAAACAATATCCCGATTAATGGAGTCCCGTAACGGGATCTTTTGGCGAAAAACTCAGGGAGCATGCCACGTTCTGCCATACCAAGAAGTTGAAACGAGTCGCTACTCATTTCGGTTACAAACATTCCCATGTTTGACATGGCTGCACCCGCCTGGACCCACCATCTCAACCACACACCACCAACAATTTTCGCAATTTCAGAAAAATAACCATCAGTCCAAACGTCACGGTGGAGCGGGACCGCCCCCGTCCCGATTAGGAGCGGGAAAAAGTAACCACAAACGACGAGTATCAAAGCGTAGAACAAAGCCTTCGGGAGGGTCTTTTTCGGGTTATCAACCTCACCTGCTAATGTACTTATGGAGTCCCAATAGTTTAGATTCCAAAACAGCGTGTTTAAGTACAAGTTCCAATCAACCGTATGCAAGTCGACCACTAGCCATCTCGAAGGGACGATTTTGGGAACCGAGACAAAACCCATGATTACAAACGGGAGGATCGAAAAGACTCCTAAAAGAACTGCAACCCACCCAACAATCGTCATACCCCGGAAGTTCATGTAAGTCAATGCAATAGTCAACACTATAACCGCTAGGATCCGTGGATACCCGTCACCTAAAACCGGGAAACCCGATTTTAAATAATCAAGAAACAGAACGGGGTATAACGCGTTATCAATAACCCCACTTAGCCATTTCATCCACCCTTGTTGAAATCCCCAATATGGGCCTAAAGCAGATGACACCCAAACCACATAGCCACCATCTTCTGGGAACATTGTGCCCATTTCAGCAGTGATCAAAGCTTCAGGCACACTCCATATAAATGGGAAGACTAAGAACCCAATAAGTGCTAGAAGCGGACCGGCTGCTTTAACACTGTCCTCGACACCAAACGGTCCCCCCGATACCTCGTAGAATATGAGAAAAATTAGAGGCAAAATCGAGATTTTTTTTATATTGTGACCGGGATTTGTTCTGGAAGAAAGTTCTTCATCAATCCCAGCATATTCTACATTGTCTCCTCTCATGGGAATAGAAGTTTGTTTGTTACTTGTGATCCTCAGTTTCTGCATTTAGTTATGAAAATGGGGTCAAAATGCAAATTCAAGCTGCAGAAACACAAAAAGATTGGGGCTTTAACAAGGTTATGACTATAAAATAAATATATTCCTTACTACTAGTGTTTTGTTTTGCTAATTGTCACAATATTGCTCATCAAAATTCTTAATGATTAGCAAAAAAGAATAGAAATTTAGTTGACCAGCCAATACAAAGTTTAGAATTGACCATTTCACCAAACTAAAACAAGATAAAGAAAGAGTGGTAAAAGGTCAAAATGCAAATTTAAACTGCAAAAACACAAAAAGATTTGAACTTTAACAAGAGTCAATAACTTAATAAGGTTATAACTACTAAGGAACTATATTCCTTACAAAGTTACAACTAGTAAATTAATAAGTGAGGCAAGGTTGACAAGTCAACACAATGGTTACAATGCCCCAAACTTGACCAAGATTGTTGAGCATCTTAAAAAAAATCCAAATTAGGTAAGGTTGATGTATAAAACTGAACAGGTTAGGTCAACCTAAACATAGCCGTTTAACAAAACTTATTAAGCTAAATGCACATCCCTGATTTTACATATGATCGATCAGCTAAGTTACATTCATCAAGTTGAGTCAAACAATGATACAAAGTTAACTCTATTAAGCAATATTTCAGATCAATTAAACAAAAGGGGTAATACACTAATTAATTAATTAATTAATTAATACTAACACAAAATTAGCTACTTTGAAATTAATTTGGTATTGCAGAAGGTACAAAGATGATAAGTCGATTAAAGATACAATCGATGATTTGCAGCTTCCAAAATTAGTAAGAACAACAGAAAAGATGGATCGATCATGGAGTTTAATAAAAAGGGTTGAATAAATACGAACCATGAAATTATCGTAGCGATGATTTTTATGGGGGTTTTGCTACATGCCCAGGTCGTGAACAGAACTTATAAAGTCAGAGGAGTATTATATTATGTTTCTTCTACCTACCGCTACTTGTGACACACGACTATTAACGTTGGTAGTGTAGTGGAAGAAGCAAATGAAATTACTTATATTTAAAGAAAAACTTTATTTTTGTTTTGCATTGTGGTCAACTGGTCATTATATAGTTTTGAGTTTTTATATTTTGGTCATTAAATTAGAATGATTTTTTTTTAAATAAGTTGAGTTTTATGTAATGTTGTTATATGTTTTGTATTTTGGCAACTATAGTGTTTGTAGGTTTTGCATTTTGACCACCAAAGTAGAATGTCATTTTTATAAATAAGTTGAGTTTGAGGGACAAATAATTTTATGGTTGTTTGTCCTTAGATTATTGGAAAAAGACATGCTCATTTTTGTTGCTAGCACTAGATTGGATGTGTTTCAATTTTTCATTGTGATGGTGTTGTGTAAGGGTGTTCAAAAATATCTGCATTCGAAAACCCGATCTGAAAATCCGATATTCTGAACCCGAAATACCCGAAATTTCGGATATCCGAACTTCGGATACCCGAAATTTCGGATTCGGGTTCGGATAGTAATTTTGAACTAATTCGGATATTCGGATTATCCGTAAACCAAATTTTTTTATTTTTAGATTATGTATTTAATATATTTATAAAACTATGTTTGTAACTCTAAAGTTAACATATACAGTATTTAGTATTCCAATTACATTCACGCCCTCCACCCTCCGGCCTCAGACCGGTGCACGCTCCGACAACCCACTGTCGCACGCTCCGACAAGTCGACAACCCGGTGCACGCCTCCGATCACGTTTTTACTTTGTAAACGCATTTGTACTTTTTTTATACTATTCTTTATAGTCTTTTTTTATATTATTTTCTAGAGTAACAAGACATAACTTATATTTGATTTCATTATTTGTTTTTCAAAAGTGTGAGAAATTTCAAAAAAACTTCATAATCATGCATTCATGTTTACGAAAATTCAAATATTTGATTTTTAGTTAGTTTTTTTGGTTGTCGACTTATAAGTCATGGTCATGAGACAAGTAGCAGACTTGTCATATGTGTAAAGTGGAGGATTATATGAATGTCTTGAAACGTTTGGAGTTAATGTTTGATTAAAACAACTTGTTTATCATTTAAAAACAAAATCTATTAGACCCGTGAAACAAGCGAGCGAGCGATTTTATATTAACGCACTACGTTGTTTTGGATGACTACGATATAACCTTCTTTTTATCCTACTACTACTACTTTTTGTCAACCTAACATTATCATCATTTACTCATGATGCTCAAACTACGGTGCTTAACATATTGTTGTTTGCTAAAAAAAGATCATGCCTGCTTGTCAACCGTGTCCACGAAATTGAATATGAATGGCAAACGAACTAGTACTTGATAGGAAACTCGGGGTATGAAACATTCGAGATGTATTTAAAAATATATTTATGGGTATGCTCTGATATGGGTTTAGGTGATATACACCTCAATTACTCAAAATATATACAAATTTACCCAATCCATATATACTTATAAACATTATCATGGACTGATAGAGTAATTCACTAACTCACTAATTTTTAGTTTTAATGTTATTTCTTGGGTAATATATCTTTTTATTGACAATAGGACGTAAAAATTACTATGATAATTTTAACAAACTAACGAATATATTTGATACCCAACTAGAATTTAAATGGTGTGTCTTGGAAGAAAAAAGTCTCTAGCACATGGAATAACATCATGAAAAATAAGTTCCATTTAGACCAATTGGGTATCAATTTAAATGACCTATATATTCTAATGCAAGGTCTCTGATAAAAAATTGATCATATTTTAGATTGATAGTTGGTGTGATATGGGTGTGAAAGAGGTATTTCTACGCCTCTTTGCCATCTTCAAAACTAACGATATAAAAGTACCAGATATACTTTTGGCAATTTTAGGACAGAGTGGACTAAATCGCCAAGTGAAGTTAATGAATTTTTTTTATCTTATTAATCTCATACGCAGGCTAGTAAGTTGGATAGTGATTTTTTTCATTTTTTATTTATAATCGGAGATAAAAACAAGGTTCTTCCGAGCATTAGCAAAACTAGTCAACTTGGATCGGGCATCATGGTGAAATTTCAACATTTGTGTAATGCTTTTATCTTAGTTGTTTGCTAGCTAGTAAAATCGAAGATAAACACAAGGTTCTTCCTAGCATCGGCAAAACTAGTCGACTTGGATTGGGCATCATGGTGAAATTTCAACATTTGTGTAAAGTTTTTATCTTACTTGCTTGCTAGTTTAATGCAATTATATATTGATGGTAAAAAAGCAAGCGCTGATTATTATTTGTAACAACAACACCTATATTTTCTACGATAAATTCTCTATTTTTACAAGTTGCAAGAGTATGACCCACGCCCCTTTTGTTGTGGGTGCGTTACTTACCACTAACACCCAGATGCCTGATAAATGTGAGACAAATTTTACAAGCGGTGTGAGATTCCTATATTCGTCCTAACTCAGCCTCGTATTACCATCATTTATATATATTTATAAAATGCCAATATATATTTATCAACTTATGTTTATATATGTAGTAAAATAAATGTATAATTAGGGGTGTCAATTTCCGTCATCACATGAAACACGACCCGAACACAACACGAAAGTAATCAAGTTTTGTGTTGAGAAATATAACCAGTTTAAAAATACGAGTCATGTTCGGGTTGACCCATACAAAACCGGGTCTTTTCGGGCTGAACCCTTTAAAAACATGAGTGTTTAAGTTTCAAAATTAATTCTTTTATTTTGTTTCTTTTCTAAAAATGAGTGTTAACTTACTTTTATCTTTGGTGTTATTAGTCACAATAAAAAAATTCATTACCAATTAAACTTTTTACTTTCACATTTTCAAAGCTAAATATTTAAATATTGTTTTTGTTTACTATAAATGAATTTCTTTTGAATAATGTGCTTTATGATTTTAAGTAATTATATGGTTATTTATAATAATCCTTTTCTTAAATAAACTCAATACCTAATTGTCATATGCAAACTCATATATTAAACATGTTATTCTTAACCGACTTACACAACAACCATTACAACTCGTAGATTTATTTGGTTCATTTTGATAAATGGGTTAAATAAGCCATTTTCGGGTTAACTCGAATTTATATTATCAGGGTTAGGGTTGAAATTTTTGACACGGATAAGAATATGGGTTGTGTTAGGGTCGTATAATTCAACCTGGTAACCCGTCAACCCACGATCCTTCAACCGTTAACCCGCCAACCTAACACGATTGACCCTTCTACGTATAATCTGATCTAATAATTAGGGTTAGGTTTGTCATTTAATCCATGGCTACTTTATTTTAATTAACTATGTTAACATGTGCTATCAATCTCCAAACCTTTTTATGCAATCCATTATGTTCATGAAAAGAGCCAACATGAGCAGTGACACTAATCATATGATGTATTAAAGCAACATCATAAAATAACATCATAATTATATTATATATGTTAATTATACTTTGATGTGTCCCAATTTGATATTAAACTTCATTAGGTGTTTTATTATCATTATATACCTAAAGTTATTTAGTGTTTTCTTTTCATTACTTACCTAAAGTTAAATAGTGTTTTGTTAACATTATTTGCCCTAAGTATTGCAAAACACTCGAGTATATATTACAAAAGCAACACATCTAGATAAGTATAAGACCATTATATAAAATCAAATGAGTAATTCAAAATAAACTTTAAGTAAAAACTACAGGAACTACTTAATCATATGCATATAATACACATAAGATTGTGTGGGAGAGAGGAAGTAAAATATTTATGTAGCAACACAACTATTTTGCGTATCACAATTAAAACACTTTTGTGAATCTTAAACTTATCTACTTAAAAGTACGTACTATTGCGACGTTTCTATTCATTGGTTGTTACTTGTTTAAAGGTGAACTTTTTAAAGATGCAATATCAGCAAGGCTGGGTCTATGCAAAGCCAAGGGATTTTCGTTATAAATTGTAATTTTTATCGTTTTAGCCTTTTAGGTATCATGATATTCTTTTTTCTACATTGTTTTAAGTATCATGATATATATGAACGAATACTAGGATATCATTATTGAGCGGAAATTTTATTTTATATACCCTTTAAGTTTTGTTTTAAATCCGTCATTGGATATAAGTGGTTACTAATTTACTATGCAATGTAACCTACAAATACTAACATGTCTGAAAAAATAAAAAAAGATTATTTCGTATAGAAGTTGTATTTAATCATGAAAAGTAACCATGAGAGCACGCTTATTTCACTTTGATGTTATGACTTAGCGGATCTAATAATCATTGACCTTTAAAGCGTCCTGCTCATGATATTTAATTTTTAAACCCAACCTTATTATATTTTTACCCTAAGCTAAGATAAGAAACTTTACCTAGCCCGTGTTACATATTAAATTATTAAAATAAAATAGCGTTATTAAAAAACAATTTTTTTACATATTAAATTAGCTTTACTGCAGATCCAAACTATGAAAATGTTTTTTTCTTTACGTCCGCGTATTTTTTTTAATAGTTTGTTATGTATACTTCTTAATTATTCGCTCATGTAAAAGCTTATCTTATTAATTTTTTACTAGCTAGTTTAAATTTAGGTTCAACGTGATCCTAAACATTATTCATGTAAACATTTGATAAACTGCAACAAATAATAAAATTGGATACGAGATAACACAACTACACAAATGTGTATCATGGACGGATGCATGCTCGTTAATGATGACTTTTATCAACGAACGTATCAGTGATACCGGCCTGTTTCTTTAGTGGTTAACTGATCGATCATAAACAAACTAAATTAAAAAAAAAAAGTTACAGAAACTAATCACCTGATCATCAACTTTGCGGGTGCATTCAACGGATTCTTTTGCCGCTGAACCCTCCAGAGTCGGCTTTGGAGTCGTTAATCCGTTGTTGATGATGACCTCATTGATACCATGAACAGAACACTTGGTCGTTGAAGCAAGTTTTCGAGGTTGTTGATCTGAAACTTGTTTATGAGGATCCATTTAATTTGTTTGTCTATGGATGCAACGAGAGTTTTAACATGTTTCTTTAGGTGCTGATGCTAATGTTGGAGCCGAGTGCAGTTTTAATAATGTTTCATCTTAACGAATCATGAGTATTAAGTTACAAAAGTTACCCTCTATCTTTTTCTTATGTTTCATTTATCGTCCATGACTATGCTTGGTTTGGTAAGTTGGTTCTAGATTTCAAAAAGTGTTTTAGTTTGTAGATACAAACTAGATATGTACCCGAACCGACCCGGTGTACCCGAACTGTAGGGTACACATGAGTTTCGGTTCCTCCAAGAAATTGGAACCGTACCCGGAACCACCGGAATCAGTTCCACCTCAACCCGGTCAAAACCCGGACCCGACCCTACCGGGAACCGAAAAAAATCCGGTTAAACCGGTCAAATACCTGGTCATACCCGGAACCGGACCCGATCCTACCCGATTCTTGACTTTATTGACCAAAACTTTACTCAGTTCCTAAAAAAACCCGGTTTATGCAGGCCTATAGACGAACATAATCCTTCAAATGAGTCTCATTCCAAATATCTATGTTTTGATGGGCCGGCCCATATGTATTTAGAGTAGTATGTGTGATGACAAATCTGAGCCGTTAAATCTAGGTCATAATCATCATCTGCTACCTTAAACCCTCCATTCCCGTAATTGATCCCGATCCCTTTGTATCTCAGGCCAAGGTTTCCGGCTCCAATTCAGGTATGCCTACGTTCCAACTGTAATGAAATGCTATTTACTATAACTTCAATCTCCGCAAACATCACTAAAACTGATCTTCGAACCACGATGCATCATGATTGATTATTTGATTTAGCTAAATATCTGCTCTCTCTAACATCAAAATTTAATCACCATTTGTTACTCAATAATTTTAAAAATTTTGATAAAAGTTGCTGATGTGATTCATTGCAGTTCACATTTTTTGAAACAATCTATAAACATGTGACATGAAAAATGAGAAATTGAGCTATGTGTTTTTTTTGTATGCACTTATTCAACGAATAAACCTAGTATTTTTTATTCATAGATAACACGATTTTCTCCTCATAGTTACATTGTTGTCCAATGCACACATGCTGGTGATCATTGTGTTTTTTTTTGTTCTAATTACTTATACATTTGTAAAGACCTTAAGCTAAAGGATTTGTGTCAGAGTATATCTGTTGATAATATAGAAATGGTGATTATTTGACAGTATTTGAATTAAATAAACTCTACTTAATAAAGTAATGTGTTGCCTTTTGCAGTGAAGCCATGGTTAAGCATAACAACGTTATCCCAAACGGGCACTTCAAGAAGCATTGGCAGAACTATGTCAAGACATGGTTCAACCAACCTGCCCGTAAAACAAGGAGACGCAATGGTAGAGTGTAAAATTACCAGACCTGCTTTATTTTCATTTACTTTACCGTTTTAACAGTTGATGTTTATTTTTTATCTGTTCATGTTTTTATATGTACTTATATACAGCCAGGCAAGCGAAGGCTGTTAAAGTTTTCCCGAGGCCTGCAGGAAAGCTTCATCCTCAAGTTCACGGACAAACCTTGAAATACAACATGAAACTGAGGGAGGGCCGTGGATTTTCTCTTGAAGAGTTGAAAGTAAGACTAGTCAGTATTATGTTAAGTTACCAAGATAATACATGTGTTAATAGCTTGCTAATATAAACCTTAATATACTTCCAAGTTTTCTTTAATTATAGTTTATAAGAAATGCCAAAACACATTATGGTTTAATAGGAACGTAATCTTGCATATCATTGCTAGTGTTTAGAAGTTAACAACGTAAAATCCTATTTATAAATAGTTTTTAATACTTTTTTATGCATAGGATTTTGGGGTCAAAATTCATTAGTGTCACACGTATTTTATGACCAAGAGTACTTTGCGTCTTTAGTAACATGTTAACTTTAAATTGTGCTTATTTCTTGTGTTCTTCAGTCTTTGGTCGGTTTTTTGTTAAACTGATCATTTTTGTAAAAAAGGCTGCGGGTATTCCAAAGAAGCTTGCTCCCACCATTGGAATAGCTGTGGACCATAGGCGCAGGAATAGGTCATTGGAAGGCTTGCAAGCCAATGTTCAAAGGCTAAAAACTTTCAAGGCTAAGTTAGTTATCTTCCCAAGACGTGCAAGGAAAACCAAGGTAGAAGTTACAATATTTATCCCAAAGGGTGTTTTAACCCAAAGAATAATTACTGCTTGGCCTGTTACACATGGTTTCATTGAATCTGTTTATATAACGGGGTTAAATTATTTGTTGAATTAGGCGGGTGATTCGACACCAGAAGAGCTTGCAACTGCTACTCAGGTTCAAGGTCCAGTGTTGCCCATCACCAGGGAGAAGCCAGGTGTTGAATTTGTTAAGGTTACTGATGAAATGAAATCATTTAATGCTTATGCAAAACTACGTCTTGAGAGAACAAACAAACACCATTTGGGTGCTAGGCTGAAGAGAGCTGCAGAGGCCGAGAAGGAAGAAAAGAAATAGGCAATAGTTTTAGCTGCACGGTTATATTTTGTGTCCTAAACAGTTTAAATGGTGTTTGGTTAAAAGTTAAGATTTTATGACTTTGTTTTTGAAACAGGGAAAAATGGTATAATTAGTTGAAAGTTTAATCACTATGGGTATCATTCTATTTTCATAGGCGTTATCATTGATAAATTCAGCAACACATGATAAGTTTGATCGGCTGTTTGTAATCCTAGTTGCATATTTTCTAGTAACACTATAACTCAATTCAAATCAACATAATTTCTGACCCCAATTCATTTCATGTTCCTCTAAAAAAAATGTTGTCATGTTTTCATCATCAAAGGAAAAAAAAAACTACCACTAGAAAAAGAGGAGATTACTCAATAGAAACTGTAAAGATGCACACGATTAGTTGTCTAAAAGGTTTCAACCTATCCGCCATAACCAATCGCACCATACGACGACTGGCTGACTGCTGTTGCTGTACGAGCGTCTCTGCACCGGGTATCCAAATCAAACCACTGCTAAATTGCATAACCATACCTGCACTCTGTAGACTGATTTTGAACTAATTTTAGTTTTACTCAAAATCCTTTGATGACACCTCTATTTGTTGATCAGTATTATGCTGGATCTGATCTACTGATCTTAATCTCGATGGTTTTAGTACAACTATATGTTTTTAGTTATGATTGCCGAATGTATAGATAACATGCATCCCTAATTTACATGCATGCTAGTTGTCTTATATATGTAAGATTTATGAATTGATGACAGAGAACAAAACATTCTGATTTGGATGATAAACAAAAGAGGTTTGGTTTATTATTTGAATCTAAAGTTTACGTAGTCATCAATCTATCATCGTTCTAAGAACCATGTTTTTCGGCAACTTTCTCATAAAATATTGTGATACATGTAAGGATAGTAGGTTATCGTTCACAACGTAGAAAACGAGTAAAATATAAATGGAGATACAAGTATGATACAAAAGCAACATACAAATAGTATTCTGCAACTTGTGCAGAGAGTATTTGGATACATTGATGTATACATGCAGTTAGAACTTAGAATTAGACACACATTTTTTTATTTATTTAAACTTCATACAATAAAACAAACAAACAAACATACCCAGTAAAATCCCACGGTCTGGGGAGGGTGAGATAAGAGCAAACCGAACTCTACCCCAAGGGATAGAGAGGTTGCGCCAAGAGACCCTCGACTCATATAAAATACTTCATACAATAAAATTAGCACACTTTTACTAGTATAATAATAATATATAAGTTTTTCTGTTGTCATTCTAATTGGTGTAAACAGCAATAAAATCAGTGTGGCTCGAACCCACGTATACCGCATCGTTCATCTCCTGAACCACTGTAACAGTCGTGTCTACGGACTCGGTGAGGGGTACAGTTTGAAGCACCATTGCAGACTCATTCACCCTTAGCCCTTAAGCCGGATTCGCTACCGCCACCCAAAACTCTCCATCGTTTACTGCCCTCTTAATATTCATTGGGCTCCCAAAGTCAGTCATGAAAACCTCATTTGTGCCGTGTTTGGGTCCCTGCAGCCAATATCTTTGGATTCTCTTGTTCACATACTCTGGAACCAAAACATACTTTCGGTCACTACTAACTGCTGGACCACCTCCACCTGCAAGCCCATTTATCAAAACGGATACCCGTTGAGTTCTTGGGTCGTATTTCAAGAGCCTTCCAGTCGAGTCAGGTGTAAAATCTGGTTGAGCCAAGCGTCTGCATAGCATATACAAAATCTTGTCACATGAAACAAATAGTCTTAGTGTAAGGTTTCAAGATCTTCTTATCTTACCTTATGCTATAAGTCAAGCTGGCATCAGTCATATAAACATTTCCTGTGTATGATTCAACGTCAATGCCAGTTAAGTACTTGTAACCACCGGAAAGTTGAGTTGCAAGACCACCATTGAATCCTACGACTAGGAGACCGAAGAAAGCATCCACGATATAGAGATCACTGCTTTTATAGTTAAAGCTAAGAGCCACTGGTCTTCCACAAATTGGTCCTAATTCAAGATCATTTGTACCATGCGATTTATTTGTGATATGTATAATGTCAGCAATACATTGAAAATACAATTTTTTTTAACAGCCATTGAAAATACAACTAACTTAGGAAGTTAGGGTGCTCATCGATTCGATTGAGACAACTAAAATTAGATGCAAACCATAACCTATATTAGATACAACTACTAAAATATGTGATATCACAAATACAATTTTAAAAACAATTCTTTTTGTTCAAACCGGTTTTACTCACTTTTTTACTATAAAATCATAAGAGCAATTAACTTCCATAGTCAAGTTCTCATATTTCGTCCCCTACTTAGGGTACCCTAAGCACAACCCTAAACCCGTTTGAACCCAATGTGACCGGAGTGTACATAGCCCTAGGTGCCTGCTGGAACCCTTAAACCCTGCTCCGGCCACCCATACGTCTTTAACCTTACAAGTTAAAGACTTGTGCTTTTTTCTTTTAACGTAAATCCCAACATCTAACTAAGAGGTTGTTTGTTTCATTTGTTAATGTTTCAGTTCAGTGCTTAATCATTCAGCATTCAAAGCATTTGTTTCATAAAAAATAGCTTCTGAATGGTTCAGTTAAGTGCTGAATGATTAAAAGACGGAAAGATGCTGAATGAAACTAAATATTAGAGCATATACCAACTTTATTTTCATCCCGTTAATACAACCTCTTAATAGTTCAGACCTCCTAACGATTTAAACCTTCCTAAAACCATATGTTAGCAATCCATGTTAATCCTCTAAATTCAAAGTTTAATCCTCTCTTCGAACCGTCTGTTTCCTCACACAACGATGCTTCGCCATCGTGATCCGCCATAAACAATCTATTGACCACCGCGTTAACCGTTTCCACGGTTGATTAAGCCGACGCGCCACCGCCACCTTCCGATTCGTCGTACGACCACCAGGTATCAAAATTAAGCTCCGTAAATTGATTTCAGACTAATTTTAGTTTTATTACAATTAAGTCGAATGTGCGAAATTATAATGATGACAATATCTATCATGTTGTATCTGATTTTCATCTATTGCATGTTCTTAATCTCCATGGTTTTAGTTACTTATTATTGCACAAAACTTAATGTATGCATGCTGCTTGTCAACTTGCATTTTATATTTATGTAAAATTGATGACATAGAACAAACATTCTGATTTGTTTGATAAGCAAACCAAATTTGTTTTTTTAATTTGTAAAACTAGTGATCACATGCTTCTGTTTCAATTCAACCTTATTTATGTATTCATCAGTCAATCATCCTTCTTTCAACCTTATTATGATGCATTGATGAAGTAGAGTTAGACACACATTTTAATTTATTTAAACTTCATACAATAAAATCACATTAAATGATCACTGGAGTAACATATCACAATCTCTTGTATTGTAATAGTATTTAAGTTTTTCTGTTGTCATTCTAATTGGTGTAAACAGCAATAAAATCAGTGTGGCTCGAACCCACGTATACCGCACCGTTCGTCTCCTGAACCACGGTAACAGTCGTGTCTACGGACTCGGTGAGGGGTACAGTTTGAAGCACCATTGCAGACTCATTCACCCTTAGCCCTTGAGCCGGATTCGCTACCGCCACCCAAAACTCTCCATCGTTTACAGCCCTCTTAACATTTATTGGGCTTCCAATGTTGGTCATGAAAATTTCATTTGTGCCGTGTTTGGGTCCCTGCAGCCAATATCTTTGGATTCTCTTGTTCACATACTCTGGAACCAAAACATACTTTCGGTCACTACTAACTGCTGGACCACCTCCACCTGCAAGCCCATTTATCAAAACGGTTACCCGTTGAGTTCTTGGGTCGTATTTCAAGAGCCTTCCAGTCGAGTCAGGTGTAAAATCTGGTTGAGCCAAGCTTCTGCATAACATATACAAAATCTTGTCAAATGAAACAAATTGTCTTAATGTAAGGCTTCAAGATCTTCTTATCTTACCTTATGTTATAAGTCAAGCTTGCATCAGTCATATAAACATTTCCTGTGTATGATTCAACGTCAATGCCAGACAAGTACTTGTAACCACCAGAAAGTTGAGTTGCAAGACCACCATTGAATCCTACGACTAGGAGACCGAAGAAAGCATCCACGATATAGAGATCACTGCTTTTATAGTTAAAGCTAAGAGCCACTGGTCTTCCACAAATTGGTCCTAGTTCAAGATCATTTGTCCCATCACATAGTTTCTTGGTCCTGAAAAATAAAACACAATTTATTAAGTAATTAGTAACTTCAGACCTAACTACCCAAGCCTGTACATATATCCAAACCTATAACACCAGGCTACTACCCAATAATGATTTTATTAAAGGTTAACTTTATCAAATTTTAATATTTTTTTTCATTTTATTTTTCTGTTATATATAAATGTAAGATACTTACATTTTTACATTCAGTGGCAAAGAAATTGAATGCATGTTATATACAATGATTAAATGTAAATTAGGTTGTATGCATTGAAAGAATAAGGAAAGAAATGATATTTGATGCATTTAACTCAAGTAAACTCTGTGGCTAAGAAAGAAAATCAAGGAACTGAACCTGTTAGGCGAAGTATATGCGAAGTCAACGAACCCAATGGCGGGACCTTTCCATTTTAGGATCCTACCGTCTGCGACTGTCACGTATGGGCCTTCACCAGCACGGTCGAAAGCAGCGGATTCTGGGCCTGTGACATTTGGTGGCAACACAAGTTTGTTGAACGTTCCATAAGCATTAGAGAACACACTCCCAAGAAGGAAGACGGAAACACTGAGATTGATAACTAAAAGGTTGCTTGTTTTCATGGTTATGGTGTTAGAAGTTAACACTGTTTTAATTCTGTGTCAAGTGTAATGCATCTATGGGTATACATTGTCTTCTTATATAGAAACTAAGACATGCACTTACACTTTACATACACATACTATGTATGTATGTATGTATGTAGAAACAACTTGTTATAGTTGACCTCTGCTTCTCCTTCTTTGGGATAAAGATGGTTCCTTAAACTTGTTAGAAAGCAAAGCGTGCCAACTTCTGTGTTCATTTATTTTGGCCGGTCGTTAGTTCATATCTACGTTTTCTTGCATAGAATTGCTTAGTCAACAGCTGTTTATCCTTTTTTCCTCAAATACTTTTATAATTATTTGGAAGTTACAGAAAACTATGGTCTTTAAAAAAAGAAGGATTGATTGATCATTACATAAAGTGTGAATAAAAAAGAGCCATACAAACAAGCAACTTTTTATCAACTAGCAACCAGAGTTGATTTTTTAAATATTTTTCAGGGAATGTCATGGGTATGATCCATTCAGAATGTATGTTCTCTATCTTCGTTCTTACTAATTGATGTATTTGTCAGTTGACATTATCTCTTATTTGGTACGTTATAACTTTTGACATACCACTCTAATATATGTATGAACTCTTTAAGATTAATATAAATGTTTAAATAATAAAATTTTGCTGCATTGATATGTTAAGGGGTTAGTAAAGATGCATGGGAAATATGTTATAATGTGTGGTGTGATTGTTTATGTTATATTAATGAGTTGGGGATTATTGGGTTTAGCAATTTATGATCGGGTTGGTATCACTAATAAATGTATAACCGAGTTTGGGAATATATAAATGTTTATTCTTGATAAGTTGAAAGTCTTGAAGTTTTTAACTATGGACTTACCAACATAAGTTGACGGTTTTAGTATGTGTTTCTAGGTGAGTCATAGTGAGCAGTGTCACAGCTTCTGTGAGCCATCTGAACAGGACAATAGTCACCTTAGAGTAGAATTACTTGGAAAGTTTTGTGTGTAAAAAACTATGAGATGAGGAGTTATAGTCTTTCGTTGTGTGCTATATGTAATTCAAATCAGTCACACGCCCAGGAATCTGGTGTGACAAGGCCGGCTTGATTTCATGTTAACTACTTAGGTCATGAATACCAACGGGGAAAAATCATTGTCTATTAAATGTCGCTGGTGATTTCTAACTATCGGTGTCTGTTGGTAACTACTGAAGGATGGCAGAAAATCCAAATGTAAAACCAAAAATTAAATTTTAATAATCCTCCTTAGGGCCGTAGGAACTAGATTCATTAGTGAATTTTTCGTCACCGGGTCAAGTTCATGTTTCTAGTTTTTGAAATCATATTGTTTCAAGCTTTCAGTGAAAACCTATTTACATTCCTTTTTCTTGCTCATGGTAGTTTATTTTCTTTTTGCAGACCATGAAGGAAGTAAGGAACACAATGGATTCATGTGCAATTGTTTCTAGTTATTATAAATGTAAATAATAGATTTCAGACATTGAAATCTAGCTTTGGAGAAGGAAACAAGAGTAAAGTGTGGGCATTAAAGAAGGAAGCAAGTAACGCGTCAAACAAGAGTACAAAGTTCCAAAAGGAAAAAATTCAGGTAAATTTAAAGTTTTTCTTAATGTTAATTGATAGCTTGATTGGTTAGTTAGATTTTTATTTGATAATTTGATAACCGAAAGTATCAATTAAGTTAGGCACGTCTAGGAATTTTAAAATAAATGAATTTTCGTATAAATATATTGATTGTTACTCAAGTCTTGACTCTGCATATTAATGCGCTCCTTTGTAGTAGCTTGAGTAAGTCTAATCAGTTATAAAGAGATATTGAAATGAATTAGGTTTTAAACTTTTAGTTTCAGCTTTGTTAATGGCCCAACTCAATTTGGGATAAGAATCTGATGACCCGACCCGATAAGAACTCTCTTTATAGACATACTAAAACACAAAATCATGAACTGGTTAAAAAAATTTCAGGTCCACCACTAGTAAAAGTCTATTTGTATGTTACTGTATGTAGTAATTACTTACTACTAAGTACACAAGTATTAAAAATAGCTCCGTAATTAACAAGGGATTGCATGTTTTTTGTCTGTGGCATTTATGCTATAGGAAAGATTGATGATGCCAGAGAATAAACATTCTGATTTGGATGATACACAGTCACATGTTGACATTTATAGTATATGAAAGATTGATCATAACTAGTGATCACATGCAACTGTTTGAATTTAGGCTTTTATATAATGACCAATCAATCAGCATTATTCTTCCAGAACCATACATTTCAGAAACTTTCATAATCAAGCACACATTTTTAATTTATTTAAACTCCATACAATTAATAGTTAATGATGTCAATTAATTGTGGGAGAATATATATCCATCACATCCTCCAACATAATAATGGGACTTAAGTTTTTCTTGAGTCATCCATGGGTGGTAACAAGATTCTAGTTGGTGTAAACACCAACAAAATCAGCGTGGCTCGAACCCACGAACAATGCATCGTTCATCTCCTGAACCACTGCAACACCCTTGTTCACGAACTTGGTAAGGGGTACAGTTTGCAGCACCATTGCAGACCCATTCACCCTTAGCCCTTGAGCCTGCTTCTCTACTGCCACCCAAAACTCTTGATCGTTTGCAGCCCTTTTAATATTCTTTGGGCTCCCAATGCCGGTCATGAAAACCTCATTTGTGCTGTGTTTTGGTCCCTGCAGCCAATATCTTTGGATTTTCTTGTTCGCATACTCTGGAACCAAAACGTACTTTCGGTCACTACTAACTGCTGGACCACCTACACCTGCAAGCCCACTTATTAAAACGACTACCCTTTGAGTTCTTGGGTTGTATTTCAATAGCCTTCCAGTTGAGTCGGGTTTGAACCCTGGTTGAGACATGTTTCTGCACAGCATATATGAAGTCATGTCAAAACTTTTCTCCTATGATACAAGACTTATCGCCAAATCCAACTCATAATTTTGAAAATATTACCTTATGTCATATGTCAAGCTAGCATCAGTCATATAAACATTTCCGGTATATGATTCAACATCAATACCAGACAAGTACTTGTATCCACCGGAAATTTGAGTTGCAAGACCACCGTTGAATCCCACAACTAGGAGACCGAAGAAAGCATCGGTGATATAAAGATCACTGGTCCTATAGTTAAAGCTAAGAGCCACAGGCCTTCCACATATTGGTCCTAATACAAGATCATTTGTGCCATCACATAATTCCTTGGTCCTGATAATATAAAACAAAATTTACCAATTAATTAGTATTTGCTTCACACCCTACGCAAGTATACAAGATTTTACACGTAAGCCAAACTTATAACATTGGTCAAGTTGTAAAGGTTACTTGCATCATCCAAATGTAAATTTATTAAAATGTAATATATGTAAGGAAGACAATTAAGCAGCTGAACCTGGTAGGTGAAGTGTATGCGAAATCAACGAACCCAATGACGGGACCTTTCCATTTTAGGATCCTACCGTCTGAGACTGCGACTGTCACGTATGGACCTTCACCAGCAAGGTCGAAAGCAGCAGATTCTGGGCCTGTAACAGTTGGTGGCAATGAAAGCTTGTTAAAAGTTTTGTAATCATTAGAGATCACACTCCCCACAAGGAAGAAGCAAACAATGACATTGACAACTAAAAGGCAGCTTGTTTTCATGGTTATGGTAATAGCAAACACTGTTTCTTTCCGTTATGTCAATTGGGATTTGTGCATCTTTCGATTGGTATACGTCGTCTTTTTATATACAATTCGTAACACACACATACTATGAATGTAGCAACAACTTGTTACAGTTGACCTCTGCTTCTCCTTCTTTGGGATAAAGATGCATGGTTCCTTAAACTTGTTACTTTCTAAAGTGGGTGATTAGAAATATGAACATGCACTATGGGTCAAAATAGATCACTTTTGTAAACTAAGTAGTTAACTTAGAACGGGTTAAAAGCAGTTGCTCTAATAAAACCAGATAACTTGGAACGTGTTCAAATGAGTCATCAGTCCATCACCACTCGCTGTCAAAGTTTATCGTTAGCATCTACGTTCTTGGCCAACACGACTGTCATCATTGCCATCAATGATACCACTACGTCGCTCCCATCACTACTAGAAAAGTTGATACTTTCCTAACAAACTGGAAAAATTCCCAAGTCCCAACTCATTTTTTTGCAGTAAACCTGGCCGGACACATACCTTACATGTTCTCTGTAAATTTTTTTTTAATAATTTGTGACAAACTTGTGTCAAGGTAGCAACACATGAAAAGCAATCCTAGTGTTTGCCGAAAATGCGTCACATGTTTGCGAAGCCTTTCCAACATGAGTATTAGCTTTAATTAATTTTATATCAATATTATTCCTAATAAGATATATACATTAACTATCATCATTAAAACCATTTAGGCTGGTGGCCCATTAAGAGAGGCTTTGCCTCTAGGAGCATTATTTTGATGAGGTCTTAAGTTTAAATCTGGACATGTACATATTTGGGTGTAATCTAAGAGTAAGATAGTTTGTCGTTCCAAAAAAACTATCATCATTAAAAATTTCAGCCACAATACTTGAAAGTAACCATTTTTCTATTTTTAATGATAATACTCCCGTATATTTATATATGTCAAAGTTCAAACCTATTATCCCTCCCGAATGATGTTCTCCCCAATGATATTAACTACGCCATTGTCACCACCACCACTATCATCACCTCCGACACCCCGTGCTACCCCCTTCACCATTACCATCATCATAAATAGAAACTAGCAATTCACACGACATTAATAATTAAATAGCTTGAGCTAATATCTTCTTTGTTTTATGTAAGTAAAAAAAGTGGCTAATGATATAATTAATCATCAGCTGTATTGTCTTATATAACATGGTTGACAAAAGTAAATATTGAAGCATGAAAGTAGTAAATTAAAACATATGTCTTTAATTAAGGGACATAATAATAGCAAAAATTAAAAAACAGAATGATTCAAATTTTGCAAGATGCAGTATGTATTATTACCAATGTCCAATGGGCTAGCTATTTAGATGGATGACTGCGACTGCAAGTTTCATCGAAACGCTCCCGTTTTTGTTTTAAAAGTTTTGGTAGGTTTGTATAAAGAGTATTGGATATTAACGGATCTAACTATTAGTTTTTGGCCGCTACCGGTCCCAACTTTTGAAATATGTGCTAGCGGTCCCAACTTTTATCATTTTGGCCACTAATTGACCCACCGTTAAAAAAGTTAGTGGCCAAAATAATAAAAATTGGGACCACCAACACATATTTCAAAAGTTGAGACCGATAGCGGCCAAAAACTAATAGTTAAGTCCGTTAATATCCAATACTCCTTTGTATAACGTAGTAGCAGATCGCGTGTGTCGGTATATTGCCAATGGTAATATTAGTTCTATGGTTTTAATTGGAAGGATGATTGATGATTACATAAAGTCTGAATTGAAACAGAAGCATCCGATCACCGGCCATTAGTTTTACAAATTAAAAAACAAATTTCATGTCAGTACGTTCTTTTGCTTTAAATTAATTAGGGAAATTAGTGTCAACATGTTATGTATCATCCAAATCAGAATGTTTGTTCTTTGTCTAACATAAAAATAAATGCCGGCCAGTTGACAACAAGCATGCAATCCCTTGTCAATTACGTAAGCTAGGATGCTACTTTAATTTATACATTAATTTGTAGTGAACAAACAAGCAAGTAATTACATATATATATATATATATATACTTCTATTAATTAAAATCTATAACCATGGTTGGTAAAAAAAATCATGTCAATTACTTAATTAAGTTCGCTAGCTGTAATATTAATCTATACCAATTATCCATATGATTTAATAAGATTTTATTTTATTTTATTTGGTATTATTATGCTTATAATTGTACTTACGTAAATAATTAATCATAGTTAATTACTCTCTTGTTTTCTTATTTTCTGTTATTTTGATGATATATGCATCTCCGTTGCAACCACCACCGGATCTTACTTGGGTAGTTGGCTCGATCTCTTCCTTCATCGTCCCTTGTGTGGGAGACACTTGTACATACATATATATAAAAGTTAGATTTTAATTATGTTTCTTTTGTCGTCCATCATAGCTCTGAACATGCATTATATATTTGTCTTCTTGTGTCTTGTTATCAACATAGTCGTACTTCTCGCCTCTGCAATCATGGCTCTTTTTGTAACAGCGTTAGTTTCTACCATTATGTCCTTTAGATGTGTTTGCCACCATGGAATATTCTTAAAGACTGTTCATGTTTTTATGAGTTCTTTTTTCTTTAACTTTTTAAATGACTGTTCGTATATGTTTTAAATTATGAATTTTTTTTCTTTTGTTTTTAGATTGTATGCATTTCTTATATCTACATATTTATTATTGTTTTTTCCCTCTAGTTGAGTTTTTGAAGATATATATGAATGGTTTATTGTAATGATCTTTAGCATAAATTGAAGATATGAATGGTTTGATTAGTTTTTTTTAACAAATCCATTGTTGTCATATAAATATATAGCCATTTAATTAGTACTTAGTAGAATGTCCCTAATAAAACTTTATACTTGGAGTATTATTTGGACTAAACATTATTGGGCTAAGATATTTAAGAACTATATATTGCTTGAGCAATCCCATGCAATTAAGAAACGTAAATGGATGAACATATATAGAAGTCGGCATGCCTTCTTTCCATAAAGTTTAAGCAATAACGTACTATCTTTATCCCAAACAAGGATAATTAACAGGCCGTGGTCAACTGTAGCAAGTTGTCCGTTTCTACAAGATCATACACAGTATGTGTATCATGTATGTAAAGTGTAAGTGTATGTGTGTTTTAGTTCTATATATATAAGAAGACGATGCATACCAAAATATGCATTGCAATCCACACATCCAAAAAAATAAACACTGTTTGCTAGCTAACACCATATATAACCATGAAATCAATCAGCATTTTAGTTGTCAATCTCATCATTGTCTGCTTCTTCTTTCAGGGAAGTGTGTCCTCTAATGATTACAACACTTTTAACAAAATTGCTTTACCACCAAGTGTCACAGGCCCCGAGTCTGCTGCTTTTGACCGTGCTGGTGAAGGACCATACGTGACAGTTGCAGACGGTAGGATCCTAAAATGGAAAGGTCCCACCATTGGGTTCGTTGATTTCGCATATACTTCACCTAGCAGGTTGTGCTATTTACTTTTCTTCCCCAGCCACACAATTTACTTGAGTTAGTTCAATTTGAAGTTATAACTAGCTAACTACATGGTAAAATTTTATTTTCAGGACCAAGATACTTTGTGATGGTACAAATGATCTTGATCTAGGACCAACTTGTGGAAGACCAGTGGCAATTAGCTTTAACTATAAAACCAGTGATCTCTATATAACGGATGCTTTCTTCGGTCTCCTGGTTGTAGGATTTAACGGTGGTCTTGCAACTCAACTTTCTGGTGGTTACAAGTACTTATCGGGTATTGACGTTGAATCATATACCGGAAATGTTTATATGACTGATGCTAGCTTAACATACAACATAAGGTAAAACTTGCAAATTTAAAATGAGTTTGGTCTGGTAATAAGTCTTGTATTTTAGGAGAAAAGTTTTGACAAGAGTTTGTATATGTTGTGCAGAAACATGGCTCAACCAGGGTTCACACCCGACTCGACCGGAAGGCTATTGAAATACGATCCAAGAACTCAACGGGTAGCAGTTTTATTAAGTGGACTTGCAGGTGCAGGTGGTCCAGCAGTTAGTAGTGACCGTAAGTACGTTTTGGTTCCAGAGTATGCGAACAACAGAATCCAAAGATATTGGCTGCAGGGACCAAAACACAGCACAAATGAGGTTTTCATGACCGGCATTGGGAGCCCAAAGAATATTAAAAGGGCTGCAAACGATGGAGAGTTTTGGGTGGCGATAGAGAAGCAGGCTCAAGGGCTAAGGGTGAATGGGTCTACAATGGTGCTGCAAACTGTACCCCTTACCCAGTTTGTGAACACAGGTGTTGCTGTGGTTCAGGAGATGAACAATGCAGTGTACGTGGGTTCGAGCCACACTGATTTTGTTGGCGTTTACACCAACTAGAATCCTGTTACCACCCCCATGAATGACAAAAATATACTCAACTACTATTTTTATACCGGAGAATATGATGTATTCTCCAGCAAGTTATTTGGAGCAATAACATGTGTATTATATGAAGTATAAACAAACTAAATGTGTGTAATTATAATTGCATGTATACATCAATGTATCATAATAATTTCTATGGTTCTTGTAAGGTTTTGTTTTCATATTTTATTTGGTTCTCCATTTAAATTGTATTTGTTTTCTAAATTGTGAATGGTATCCTTAATTACATGTATCACAATACTATTTTCTGTAAATGCTGCTGAAAACTATGGTTCTAGAAGGATGATTGATTGATGATTGCATAAAGGCATGTCGCTGCCCAAGAGGGGCGGCAGCAGCGTTAAACGAACAAGGGGTCAACTGAAGGATTCATTTCACTTCTCTTTATGTTCTTATTAATTACATATGAACACATTACACACATGATACTTAAGTAAAATGAAATAAGCTAATCAATTGGACTTCAAATTAAGAAATGGGATCAATTTGCAGTGATGTTTCATTCTTCTTGATCTTCCCCTTTTCGAGCAGATAGATCCTCTCAGCATCGGGTACAGCTTTGATGATGGTTTCCAGCTTTAAATTCAGCTCTTCAATCTTTTCAACAATTTTGTCATTTGTAAACATTCCAAGCATAACACTTTGAATCGTCTGCCAGCTTTCAGCCACCGGTAAAACGATGATCACAGCGGATCCGACGGTACCCCATGCTATGGCCACAACTGCCCAGAATGTGAAGTAACCTTTGCTGAAGTCCCCTGCATAGACAAGATGATACAACTGTCAAATGAGTAAACTGTAGCATGTTTACTATGATCAAAACGGGTCATACGGGTTAAAGAGGTCAAAAAAACTGGAACGTGTCAGACAACCTAACCCGTGTGGCCCAATTCTGGCCCAACCTGTCTGCTCCGGTTGGGTCAGATAACCCAGTCTAACCCAAACAGTTTTGACATGTACTTTATAATTATCCATTTTGACCCATAAACCATTTTGCCATAACTATAAACTAACATATAGAAGTGTAAATGACTCATGATCTTACTTGCTGGAAGTGAAAAAAGAGGCCATAATATGACAATCACAAACGTAAAACCGACACCCCATTTGATGATCCATTTCTTGGCACTAATCAGCTTCTCTTCCTTAAACTCATCAACTGCAAGTTCACTCTTTTCCTTTTCCACAATAGTTATCTGTTTAGTAGTTTCCCAATCATAGTTTTGAGGTCTCAAGAAACTGCATATAGCATGAACCGCACCACCGGTGAGGATCGACACTAGATTCCCAGCAAGCATAGGTGCATTTCTTCCTGTCGTGTCTAGGTTAACACGACCATATTCAACACTGGTAACCGATAACCAAGTAATGATCCCGAGAACACACCCAACTATGGTGCCTAGAATGGCTCCAAATGCATTGGCTTTTCGCCATAGGAGCATGAAGGCGATTGGGATAACAGCTGAACCAATGAACACACCCATGGCTAGGTACATCCAACCGAGGGAAACCCCGGCTTTGTTTAGTATTACTGCTAGTATTCCCATGAAACATCCAAACGAGAATACGACTATCCTAGAAACTTTCAAGATTTGTTTCCCCGTGGCATCCGGATTGATGTATGTTCGGTAGATGTCATATGTGCAGAGTGATGATACTGCAATTAGCTCAGATGAACCAGCAGATGTTACAGCCCTGATGCAAAAACATTAAGAACATGTTTGAGCCTCTTTGACCACTAAAGATAAACGTAACCCGAATTGGCGTTCATAAAAAAACAGATAAAACTCACATGAAAAGCATGGTAAGAAGGAGAACCGCACCCCCTTTGCCCATCAAAGCCATAGCCGTGGCAGGAGGAACAAGCCCGTGGCTTGCTTCACTTGCGGTTAATGGAAGGTCAAGGGCTAGAGCCCCTAAACCAAGTGAGGTAGCCAACGAAAAGGGGACCGCAAACCACACGAGCCCGCCTAACAAGTACCCTTTATGAGTCGACGAGGGTCTAGCCGCTATGGCACTGACCCAATATCCCTAAAGATAGAAAAACAAGCATTATGATGTCAAAATAAAGAGGTTGCTCCTAAAGAGGCCTTCGGCTCTGAGAAACATATTTTTTAGTTATGGTCTAGATTTGATGATGGAAGGTAAAAAGTAAAAACTTACATTGTCGACAAAAACAGTACCAAAGTTGCCAACAATGTTGATTATGCCAAAAACTAGTCCACCGGAGCTTAACATCGTTAGGTAAGATCCTTTGTAATTTCCAGAAACCATGCCACAAGCTTGCCCGTTATGGGATATAGGCTCTTGACACATTCTAGATCGACTTGAGACTTCAACTAGACGTCTATAGACAACACTCGGGCTACCAAGCTCGCTACTAGCCGTGTAGACTAAGAACACAAAGATCACTAGCACCGCGTGCACTAATAAGAGGCCAAAACAACATGAGATGTATTAGGTTTGACCTTGAAAGTCAACAAATAGAAAATATGCAAGGTTACCTATTTACCTATTACAGAATGTATATAACTAGCCAAGAAAGTGGCTTTTAGTCCACCCGCAAGCGTGTATACAATCACACCTAGAGGTATTAGGAAACTGGCGGCATAAATGTTAACTCCGGTGAGTGCATTAACCACCGCGGAGCCGCCAAGAAGCAGCATTGCTGTTACTATGATGTTTGTCATGAAACAGAATACCAAAAATACTATATGTGCAGCCGTCCCCCATCTAAAATACACATGTTTAAAAAAGTAATTAGCATTGTTTTCAAAACCGGACCGGCCCTGGCTCAGACAGACATGTACCAGGAAACCAGCTACAAAACCGCTCTGGTTGTTTTCTTTCCTTTTAATAAAATGTTTTCATATTTTAGCTTTTAAATTATAAATGACTTCATCTAGTTTTTGAAATTGGTTCGACCGGTCTGTCTAGTGAAAAAATTTAAAGTTAAACGTACCGAGCTTTAACGATTTCGCAAACCGTATGAGCATGAGGAGCCTTTCTTTTGATCTCTATGGCCATAACACCAAACAAAAGTACCTGTTTAATTATGAAAAGGTACAAGTGTTAATGGGTAGAGTACAAGCTGCAAAGCATGAGAAATGAAGTAGAAAGGTGCGGTGATCAGTGTAGAACCTGGATAGTGGCACCACTGGCGTACCAGAATGGACCACTGACTCCATACTGCCAGGCTACATTTGAACTTTGTAATATGGTTGCAGCCCAAGTCCACTATCAAGTCATTTTCAGTGTTAGATCATACATGATAGAGCAGTGGGGTCATAATAAGGAAAAAAATATTCATAAAAGACAAGGAACCACGCTTTGGAAAGACCCACTTTGGACCGGGCCTTTATAGCCCGGACAGTGGTAGTGACCTGCCCGTCGATTGGTTTGACAAAGCAATTTGTCTCCTTTGAAAATTATGTTTTCGAGTCGCTATATTTTGCAATGTATTCATAACCGAACTAGTGTACAAATCAACTACCTTACCAGTCTACTATTCATACCAATTTTAAAAACTAAATATACACATCATAACAATAATTGAAAAATATGTGTAACAAGATATATAAGCTAGTTATTTATGTTTTTTTTACTAAAAGTCTAAACTATTTAAATTGTGTGGATAGTTTTTGTCATGGTTGGATGCGTATCCAACAGTATAGGGAAAGTCAACGGGCCGAGTCAATGCAAAATTTGCGGTGACAAAATTAAAGCGTACCTGAGATACAATAACACTTGCAATTAATCCCGTTTTAACGTTTCTTCCGGCGGTGTTAAACCACTCCGACGTGTGTCGAGCTCCAACATAACGTTTCTCCAACCAAACCTGTTTAACACTTAACTGTTAATAACAGAAACAAAGTAACAGCTAGGATTGTAGATGATGCAGAAACATTAGTACGTACCAGGAAAGATGTGAAGAATGCGAAAAAGGCACCAAATCCGAGAATAACAGAGTAGCCAACACCTTGATTGAGAACAGCTTTTCCGGCGAAGAAGCTGCTTTGTCTGACGCAATTGTCGCCGGAAGTGTGGTAGTATTCGCCGGAGAAATCAAAGGGTGGGCAACTGGCCATAGTGAAGCTGTATAGTGATGAAAGAAATGATGTGTAGAGTCAAACAAGAGAGATGATGATTGTTGATTTATAATTGGAACAACAAGACCAATGTATTTATATATATATAAAGCGGCTGGCTTTGTGGATCCAAAGTGGGTCCTCATGGAATCAGAACCAGAATATGTTAATGTGTTATTTGACCATTATAATAATAATATATTTGATAAAAATTTATTATAGATTTTACCAAGTTTATCTATGCTTTCGTGTAGGGTTGTCCAAATATCTTGCGTCGATTGATTTGAATTTTGGTTTAGGAAAAAGACGCTTGAAAGCAACTTGTTTTAAATTGAGAAATCTTGGATTGTATCAGTTAAATGAGCTAGTTCAGAGTGGATCGTTTAAAAAACGAAGCTATTTGGTTTAGCTTTTTTTTTTTCATTATATGTGCATATTTACATATAAGTTATGAATGATTTTGATTAGTATATTTGTCCTGTCATATAATTAATAATGATATTTATTTCAATTTATGTTCGAGTTTTAACTTTTAACCAAATACTCGATACTAATTGTTAGCCACTTGTTAATACAAAATCTAGGGTTGTTCCACCGGCTCATGGCTTTAATCTTGCTAAAATAAATGAGTTGGAAAAAACTCGCATAAAATCAACTCGTGAGTCACAACCTGATTCTCCTCGTTTACAAACCAAGTGTACCCTGGCTCGGCTTGTTTTTGGATCATGAACCACCCTAAGCGAAACAATATATTTGTTGACATGCTACCAACACATTATTGACATATTATATGGGTATTCATATACATATATGGTTCACGTGAAGTGATGGGAGTAGCAAATGTGACCATGAACACTAATGAGAAAGTCATACAACCCGTGATTGTGCGAGATCTGCCAAGCTAAGCTCAATAGTAAGACGTTTTTGCATAATTTCTTATCAATCGAGAGTGGAGTAAATTGAGAAACAAACATAATAGATTGATAGCCTAGAGTACAAGTTTAAAAAGTTTGTAGTTTGTAGACACATTTTCTCGATCATCACACATTCAAGTGGATCTAATTGACAATATATATTTCTATTTCTTTGGAGATGCAATATTATGTTTGTCATTAGTGGATTATTATGAAAGTCGTCCCTAGACTTTTAAGTGATCATACGCAATCACATTATTTAACTTAATTAGATTCTGAATCTTTGGCATCCGAAAGGACATTTTACACATTATTTTTTTTCTTTAATACTTCTTGTATAATGTATAAATCAAGTTATACCAAAAAAAAAATAACAACTTGTAATGTCGTTGATGGGTTGTTTTTACTGTTTCTCCGGTCATATGCACTATTTGTTGGAATACTTTGTAAAACAAATATAATAACTTGTGAAAAATACAAAGTAATATGTTAATTGGTGTTTTAACTTTTTAGTTAATGTGATAGTTTTATTACATGAGATGTTTCATCTCATTATTCATGTTTAATGGGGTGTTTCAACTTATTGGTTATGAGTATTGAATGAGATATTTGACTCATTTCACCTATAAATACCAAGGTGAACCTTGGTTGAAAACACACCAAATACAACACCAAAGAACTCTAACTATGAAAAGTTCTCTCATTCTTTATCTTCTAATTTTTCTAACATGTAGTTGATCTTCTTCATCTCTTTTCTTTAAGTATAATTTGGGTTGTGAGTCAATCCCGGCAGTACATACTGTTTCGGCTGTTGTACCCTGGGAAACAAACGAGTTCTCTTGGGAGACTCGGAATTTGTTTTAAGGGACCCGTGTTGAACACGAATCCTCAGCCACAATTATGCTTCTACTTCTACTCATTTCTTGTGTATTATTTTATTTTGGTTGTAATCCTATTGTAATGTATTTGTTTCTTTATTTTCTTTGTATTGTAAATGAATATATTGAAGAATTTGTGTTTTTGTACGAACGGTTCCTACAATCTTAAAACAAATTTTTTTTAAATCACCGTTCGTATTTAAAAAAAAAAGTATATAGTCATTGTTCGTCTCTCAAAGTTGGACTTAGAGAACTTACACTTGACTTTTTTCTAGAACCGGATTTTATTTACAAAGAAAAAGTGGCTCAATTTTCACCATTTGTTGGTTTTGATTGAGTGTAATTTTGTTTATGTATAAAAGCTTTTGTAGTTTTTATAAAACTTGACCCAATTACTTTAGCATTCAAAAGTGGGTTTATTTTCATTACAACCATTTTGTTGAATGGTTCAAGGTATTAAAACAAAAAGGTTGAAGATCCAATTTTGTTTTAAATCAAAGGTTTCGAAACCTATGTGGTTTCAAGATTAAAACTTTGAATTAACCCGTTTGTGGGTTTCAAGATTAGTTTTCATATGGTCTTAAGATTGGTTATGTTTGTGTACGCATCTTATGAAAACTTGTATTTCTTATTTGCGAGTAAGAAATCTTTCATATGTGAAAGTAAAACTTGTGTTTTAACATGTGTGTTAAAACCTATTGATATTCTAATTAAGTATTAGAAGAGATTCTTTATAATATAATCAATTTTGTATGGATTTAGTATTAATCTTTTAAATTTAAAATCGTTTTTTTTTAAACAAATGATAGAATCATCACTCACTCGAAAACGTTGACAATCATAATCATTAATTATGCGTGCTTTACAAATGACTATGTTATAAAACTTTTCGTTTCAATACATTTTGCAAACGTTTTGTTGGAACCTTTCATTACATGAAACCATTTGCTTAGAACGTTTGATGTATACTTTTTATTGACTAATGTACGTGTTAAAACCCATTTACTTATCTAGCATATGTGTTAGATATGACCTAAATTTTATGGTCTAAAAGCGTCTTATGTAGTCGTTTATTCTTAACATTTGTGTTAATGATAAATTTAAATAAGAGTGTTTTATGTAAACATCTTATCTCTAACGTGTGCGTTAGAAGTATTTTATTCAATAAAACTATTTACAATTTTGGGTATTGATTTCCGTAATCAAAACATAAAATTAAAATAGTTTATTTCGAAACTGCTAAGTGAATGTTTTGGCAAAACTAAGATTTGGTTTAGAATGAAATAAACCAAAAGTTTACATAAAGTGTTAACATAGTTTGTTACTCTTGTGAAAGTAACATGTCATAAAGCAATAATAGATTCAAATTGACTATTTGATGGAAAGATAAATCTTTGTTGCTATGAACATATATAATTGTTCAAATACTAATACATGTGAACAATTTACCATATAAACAACATGATGTTTTATATCAATTTTGTGATTGTTTAAAGTGGGAGTACCACTATGGGAGATCAATTTGTGATCCTTCAAAGTCCATATGAGTCAATGATGAAACCTTTTGAGAAAAAAAAAAGTTTATGATCCTAGATTGAATGACGGTCTATGTACGTTTATGTAACATACATATTAGACATTCCTAAATATTGAGATTTTGGGATGTTGAACAACTCTCATTGTTTGTTTAAACTATGAGATGAATGTTTTGAACGAATATTGGGATATTCCTTAAAAGCTGTGAAGAATCAGAATGATGCATCTTCTGTTCACATGCTAGAGTATTGTAGTCTAAAGCATGCTAGACTAGTACTTGTTAATTATGGTGCTCTGAGGAGACTATTAATGTGAAACATTCAACTCATATACAATATAAAAGTAAAGTTGTGTATAAGACAATTTGAATGACGGTTGTCATTCAATCTAAGAAAAGTCATATAACTTATGGAGAACTCAAGTTTCTAGATTTAACCTAGATAATAACTTAAAAGTATTTAAGTTTGAGATGGTTGATAACAACTTATGACAAGGCATGCGTTGCTTTAGTCGGCAAACAAGCATTGACGACATCTTTGATACAAGACGTTGATCTTGTTCAAATCATGGATGTCTAATCGTATATTTAAACATTTTCTATCTAAATGCAAGAAATGTGGGGGGAAGTCATTTGAGAAATGGTATTTGAGAAGTTTTCTCAAACCCGTATCAAAAGAGAACCTTTTGTTGAGCCAAATATAATGCAACTATGTGACCGAATCTACAAGCTAGACTCGAAGGTCAATTGGTTAGATTTAACATCTAATTACTAATGGCATGGATATGCTAGGCTTGAAATGCATTTTAAAGACAAAAATGTACCTCAGTTCGAGTTGATACTCGAGGTTATAGTCTTAAAAAATGACAAAAGGCAAGATTAACTTGTGAGTTAATAACACATCATAACAACTCATCTCAACTGCAATTATCTATATTGACTCGACGGAGTCATAGATAATGGTTTTGGATCCAACAACATGAGAGACGGAGTTGTGGAATGAGACTAAAGCCCATGAAAGATGATATATGAAGGAAAACCTAACTTAGTTGACTGGAGATCCCAAGATCTAAGTTCAATAGGACAACCTACTCATATATCTAAGGGTGGTCACTGTGGGGGCATATTTAATATATATCAGTCGATATATAAGCTAATATGTATAAATGTTTGTACATGTCCTCTTAAATTATAAAGGGAGCTTAAATCCTTCCTAGTCCATTCCTATAACAACAGTGACACGTTGTGAGGCTAAGCATACCGTATGGTTAATGATTTGCGTAATCATAGTAACCTTAATGCTTTTAATGATTTTTTAGATAAATCACCTATGTGAAAGAGAAGTGGGGTCGCTTTGAATGAAATTGTGGGGTGCGCAATTCCTAGAGCTTTCGCAGAACCAGGCTAGTGTTCCATGACCATAACGGACACGACAATGAGGGTTTGACCGAACCAGGGAGAGTGTTGTGTGAAGTGTATTGTCGTCTCCATAAATGGTGGTTGGTTCAAGGACATCACGTCTACCGAACCACTAGGAGACTAAGTATGCATCACAACGGAAGGTTCAAAGGTAACACCTACCTATCCGGCAATACTCAACCGCTGAATTATATCTAAGAAATTTGTATGTAACGATCAATTTGGATTGTTGGAGTAATATGTGATAATGAGTTTTTCACATGAGAAAATAGGTTTTTCATTTGAGAAAATGAGATTTTGTCTTTTTCCCATGTGGGGGATTGTTGGAATACTTTGTAAAACAAATATAATAACTTGTGAAAAATACAAAGTAATATGTTAATTGGTGTTTTAACTTTTTAGTTAATGTGATAGTTTTATTACATGAGATGTTTCATCTCATTATTCATGTTTAATGGGGTGTTTCAACTTATTGGTTATGAGTATTGAATGAGATATTTGACTCATTTCACCTATAAATACCAAGGTGAACCTTGGTTGAAAACACACCAAATACAACACCAAAGAACTCTAACTATGAAAAGTTCTCTCATTCTTTATCTTCTAATTTTTCTAACATGTAGTTGATCTTCTTCATCTCTTTTCTTTAAGTATAATTTGGGTTGTGAGTCAATCCCGGCAGTACATACTGTTTCGGCTGTTGTACCCTGGGAAACAAACGAGTTCTCTTGGGAGACTCGGAATTTGTTTTAAGGGACCCGTGTTGAACACGAATCCTCAGCCACAATTATGCTTCTACTTCTACTCATTTCTTGTGTATTATTTTATTTTGGTTGTAATCCTATTGTAATGTATTTGTTTCTTTATTTTCTTTGTATTGTAAATGAATATATTGAAGAATTTGTGTTTTTGTACGAACGGTTCCTACACTATTATCAATGTCACTATATTATATTAGTCTACAGCTCTGTTATTATATCATTTTTATTACATATACTTTTACGTAATTGTGTACTTGTGTTTGTAAATCAATAAATCAATTCACGTTTTCAGGTTTAGCAGGGTCGGCCCATTATAAAAAAAAACAAAAAAACAAAAAAGAGCCTTAAGCCACATAAATTCTTAGGCCCAAAACTTGTCGGGCTTTTTCAACATAGGCTACAGAGTACAGACTATTATGTATTTGGGTTTGGACTTTTTTATAATGGTTCTTATTATTTTTAACAGCAATTGGGCCTCTAACACGGATCCCTTACTCCGGTTGCCCGGAACATAAGAAAATCACTTGCCAAAAAGATTATCAATGCCATCATTTTAATCACGTGTTGATGATTTTGATGTGTTAGAAATGAACGGATTCATAACAATGGGACGACCATTGATGCTTTGAGAATCATCAATGAGATTAAGGTATTGTCAATAATCAGCCGGGCTACAAAGATTACAATTGATTAGGGAAGATGGTGTTCATTTTCTTTAACAATGTAATAATCTATTTTTGTTAAAAAAATATCTAAATATATATTGCTTAAAAGTTTCATTCACCCCTTTTGCAATCAACTAGTTATTTTAACTTCTAGGGAAACAACTATAAAAAAGATCGGATCATATAATGCAACGATTTGGACTTATTTATGATATTTCGTCATACGTGTTGATAAAATCAGGTCTCACGTATGTTACTTCATCATACATGCTGATAAAAAAAAGTTTCATGTTTTGCACGTTGCGTTGTAAAGTTGCAATACGTCACATACTAAAAGATGGAGATGTATCCAAATTTAGTGATTAAAATGATAGCCAGTCAAAGTCATAAATATGTTAAAATTGTAAATTGGCTAAGTAATGAAAATAATAATCGATAAAAGTTGAGGGGAGGCAAAGTTATAAATATATTAAAGTTATATGAAAGTAAAATATGTATATAAGATAAGTTGGAGGGGAAATTTTGAAATTTGAATGATCATCATTGATCTTCCAATTAGAATAGTATATAATATTCAAAATCATAGCTTCATAATTAGACTAACTAAATTATAATTTCAACCTTTTTTTTCAAACTTAGAGTTAACAAATATCGAGTTCGGAGTGCGTGATGCGACGGTTGAATCTGAATCTGGTGTTTATGACTTCCTCAAATACGTTATAATTGTGAAATTTGGATTTAGATTGGTTACTTGTTCTAGAACGTATACGTTATAAGCTAGGTTATACATATGCTGCTTGTATGTATGTATACCTCGCTCTCCATGTAAAAAGATTTACAAAAAGTGGGTGTGTTATAACACGTACAATATGAAACAAATTATAGATACTAATTAAACTTTAAAAAACAGTAAGAAGCGTATAAACCGTCCGGTTCAACTGGACAAAGAGTACGTTCGACTCGAGATTTAATGCTTAAAAACCAAAATCAGACAATATATATATTGCTTCAATTCTTAACAGTTGTAACATATATCAAGGTTTAAATATATACAAGCTAGCTGCAGTCACTTCGATCTATATTACCAAACCAGATAACCGATTCAAATTAATGCCGGATCTTCTTCTTCAATGATACCCGATCGGAGCTGGTGAATCTTTAAGCTCTAGTCCTTGATAATGGATGTCCTGCATGCATCAAAATTCATTATTTTTTATACATGATAAAATTAAGCTAAGGACGGACTTTTTTTAACTGAATAATAATAATGTATGTAACATGAATTACCGAAGCGAAGTGATTAACATCGCGATGATGCGCCTCGTCAGCTCTAACAACCATCACAACATCACGAAGCGTTGAATCAGCAGGGAGACGCCAGTAATCAATCGCAATGGCGGGTGCCTTAACATTCTCTATGTTACCATTATCAAGCTCCTTCAAGAACTCGGTGTACGAGTGGATTGCTTCTTCCTCAAGGTACCCGGTGATACGGTGAGCAAGTTTAGGTGAAGCAAGGTATGCAACAAAGTAGGCATTGAAGAAGATGCCTTGAACAGCAAAAACAAGACCACGTTCATACCATTTTGGCTTTGCTACCTCCATGAATGTCATCAAATGCATTCTTTCGTTTTCAGCTTCTTCTAACAGAGTTTTGATCCAACCACCACTCGGCTCGAATCGACGCAGTGATTTACAGTGGAGTAGCATCCCTCCTACCATTCCGGGAACTGCAGCCACTGTTTCAAGCATCATTGCTCGACATCCATATCGCCTCTGTTATAATCAAGACTCGAATTTAATTAGCACAATTCAAGATTGTTTATTTCATTTTAAAAATTAATAAAGAATTTGGTGTAACTTGACTAGAGTGAGAGCATCTCGTGGGCTGACATGAGAAAACTAATGAACCAACCTGGACCGGACCAAGACTAACCTAGAAAACACAAAATTGGTCTGACACTCGGTCGTTGTTTTTTAGTTTATTCAGTTTTGGTATCGGTCCTTGACCTATGATCACTTGTCTAGAGTTTAGACCCGAGAAAACTAAAGTGTTCATGGGTCAAGGACGAGTCAGATAGATTTTTATGTACGTGTTTCTGGTTGCTAGCTCTCAGTCTAGTCTAGGTGGGTTCATGGTATTATTAGACCGAAAACCAATGACCAACCTCGACTGGACCGAGAACAACTAGAGACTGGTTGGTTTCGTTTTTAATGTTATTCGGTTTTGGTTTACAAATGAACACTTCTTAATTAAATGGACCTGAAAGAAGATATCAGTTGGCAATCGAAGTGATTTAACAGTCCAGTAAGCAAATTTATCCAAAAAGGTCTTGGGAACATGATGTTTCTTCAAATCAATCGACAAATCGGCTTGATACGTCTCCCATGGCTGCAACAAGTACACATTCAAACCAACAAACAATCAAAACACAAAACCCAATCAATCATCAACAATATAAATTAACAAATTAAACCTACCCTAAAGCAATTCCACTTCCACTCTGAACCATCATCTTTCACAACTCTCGACGGCGGCACTCCCCAATAACTCGCCACCTCTTTCCCCTTCCAACCACCGTCGTCTGCCGCCGTTGCGCCACCACCACCCACCGCCTCTTCCTTCCGATCTTTCACTTTCTCTTCTTTATGTTCTTTCTCCGATAACGTCATTGTACTCGCATTGCGAGCACCGAACACCGGAGATGACTTAATCCACCATGTCGCCACCGGCGTTTCAGGTCCGGTGATGGCTCTGATGACGGCACTGTTTCCGGCGACGGTTGGTGATGATAAACGTGGACTCATGGTGAGTGATCGGACAACAGTTGTTGCTCCACGACTCATTATGTTGATTGATGATCGTTATGATAGTATAACGAGGAATTTAATAAACCAAGGAATTGGCAATACGATAAAGTGGGATTATTATTATTATTGGTATGAAATATTTTGTGTGTGTGTTATTTTTGGAAGAAAATTGTATGAATTTTGGTTTGTTTTATGCCATACAAAAAGTGTGGAGGTGGAACGATACGATGAACTTTGTCGTATTGTTTTTGAAAAATAAATATTTATATTATATTAAAGAAGGTTAAAACTTCATGTGGAAAATGGGTAACTTTACAAGAACACATTAAAACTTGAGTAACATGGTTATCATTAGATGATATTTTACGTAAATAAAAGCACGTTGTGAAAGATCAAACGTATGTTTAAAGTCTTTGGAGCTCGACTGTAATCGAATTGATCTAAAGAGGCCAACTTATACGAGGAACATTCTATGTTTTCGATGGAGTGAGATTTTACGCACAATTTATGTCAGAAAATGATACAAAAACATGTCTAAACAAAATAAATGAACCCTAGCTCAGAGGAAAAATGAACAATTATGAACTTAAAACTCTAATATTGGTAGTTGTGATTTCAGAACCTATAGAAGTATAGAACAAACTAAGGATTAGAGAGACATATATGAAGATGTTATGTATCATGATTGAATAAGCCCACTCTTAACTTAATGATAAGCCCACTTCTACATCCGAGCCCAACCAGCTTCAAGATCAACTATCCATCCTAGATAGAAAACAGACAAATAAGCTATACTAGAAATAAGACGCGTATACACTCACTCGGCCTGTTTATAAGTTCGTTACACGTGTTACGTTTGTGACATTAACACGTTTATGCATGCTTTTGTTACACACGTTATATGGGTTACGTTATAATAGATGATCTCAAAAAGCTTTTCAGCCGAGCGGATTTGTAACAAACAAGTTTATTTCATATATAATAGTACACTTTTCAACTAAAAAACAGTTGTGAAAATAGTGGGTTCGTAACAAACAAGTTTACTTAATTCATATATAATAAATAATATCTAAAGGCTTCGTATCTCAACGACGATGGTATTGTCCCTCGTTGAAGAGGTAGGGGTTCAATGGTAGTGGTGTTGCCTCGACCCTAATAAAAAGTTGAGAGTGAGTCCTATAAAAGACAAATGATATAAAATAGGTGGTGTAAGGTAGGTTAACACTTGGAAAATATATATTAGATAATCGCAACCGTTACAAACTTACAATCCCTTAGAATGATATGAATAAATAAATTAAACTAGCAACATGTGCATTTTTTATACAATCATGATCATTATTTTTATCTTTTTAGATTTTGAACTAGCAACATATGGATTAGTGACGACCGGTCGCAACCTTTAGTGATACCCTATTGGAGCAGGGTACTCTTTTAGCTCATGTCCTTGACACTGAATGTCCTGAAATCAGAAAAAGAACAATGCTCATTAATCTCTATTATTACTTTATTAGCAACTACTTAACTAGATTAGCGACGAAATTATGAGTCTTGGCGACAACTTACCGATGCATAATGGTTAAGATCGCGATGATGTGCTTCGTCAGCACGAATAACCCTAACCACGTCTTTAAGCGTCGAGTTTTGTGGTAAGCACCAATAATCAATGGCAATAGCGGGTGCTGGAATATCTTCCATCACTCCCTTCTCGAGGTCATTTAGGAACTCAGTATACGAGTTCACGGCCTCCTCTTCAAGGTAGCCGGTGATCCGGTGCGCGAGTTTTGGTGATGCCAAATAGGCTAGAAAATATGCATTAAAGAACACACCCTGGACCGCGAACACCAAGGCGCGTTCATGCCATTTTGGGTTGTATACATCAATAAAAGTCATGAGATGCATTCGCTCATTTTCGGCTTCTTCTAATAGGGCTTTGATCCAGCCACCGCTTTGCTCGAATCGACGAAGTGATTTGGTGTGCAACAACATCCCTCCAACCATTCCTGGCACCGCAGCGACAGTTTCTAGTAGAACCGCATGGTGTATGTGTTTTCTCTGTGTCACAAATTTGGTAACTAGCTATAAGCTATTTATACTACGTTAATTTTGCTAGTTGTAATTAATCACAACGGTTTTAGCATGGACTTAGTGACGGAAATAAGCGTAGGATATACCTTAAAGTATAAAGAGGTTGGATACTTGAGGGCTTGAACTATCCCAAAAGCAATTTTATCATTCCAAGTGACTGGATTGTGGTGCTTCTTGACATCAATTGTTGTATCTGCTTCATAAGCTTCCCAAGGCTATCAAAAAAAAACATCCTTAATTAGTTTGTCACGAATACAATAAAACCTATATATGTTTGAGAGGGAAATCGCTTACTCGAAAGCAGTTCCACTTCCAAGCAGATCCATCGGCCTTGGTGTGCGACGGTGGAGCAACGCCCCAATAGCTCGACACCGCTTTTGTTTCAGTGTCATCTTTTTTGTCTGACCCTGAAGGTGCATGTGTGTTGTACTTTTGACTATGTATAGTCAAAAGTCTAGCGGTTCCCAATGTTGTACCTTGGGAGATATTGAAAGGTCCAGAGTTAGTTGAACCCGTAAAAGTTGGTGTAGTAAACAAACGCTTCCCTAGTTGTGTTACTAGCAACTGGGAAGCTTTTGTTACTGCAAGAGTGTTGTTTCGATTCATTTTGAAATCACGAGAGTGTGAGAAGGTGTTATGTGATATTTGATGGTAATTTGTTGGTGAAGAATGTGTTGGTATGAGGTTTAATATGTGGTTTTATATGTGGTTTTGAGGATGTTGACATCAATCATTTAGAAGGAAGGGAAAAGGTGAAGTCAAAATAAGCCAGCATATTAGTCAACATCGAAAAGTCTGATAAGTAATAAGGAAGTTATTTTTTTGAACGGCAAGTAATAAGAAAGTTGATTTGAAACTTGAAATGTCAAATATATGACAAAGTGTGGTTTAAAAAATACATTGATATATAAAGTAAAGGGTGAAAAGAAGAAATAGTGAGTTTTGTGTATAAAACAGTATATATTTAGGTTAATATTTACAGTGTTTAAAATAGTGCATATTAGAAAGAAAAAAAAACTATTTATGTAATACCCAAAATAGCAGTTGAACGGTAAAAAAATAGTTGTTAATTATGTTTTTCTATTTTAACTTATAACATGAGGATTTTAGCTTTATTTATTCGACTATATATATCGTTTTTCTTTTGACAAATAATACCTTTTAGATTATTGACATATTATGCATACAGTAGTTCATCCAAAATAGAAGTTTTAACAACATTTTTAAGTTGGATCGTGACCTTGGTTTAACTTTCATTTTCAAATGTAACTTTAAATCTAGATTTTTACTAGGTTTACTACAGGTCTACTGTAAAATTTTCTTTTGGCCGGTAAAAAGCAACATTTCATCCAAAACGTTTCACCATTACAAGTTTGACGCAATGTGAACAACATTAGAAGAAAAATGACATAGGTATGCAAATATATATTAATCTATTTAGGAAGTCGTTATCTTAAACTACCTAAACATAAAAATGATAAAATGGTGTCGTGTTGTACTTTTCTTTTTCTTGGTTTCTTGGCCGTCACATGACTTGTTTCTTTATGGAAGCTGCGAACGACGTGAATGAGTTTCCAGGATATTAGGCGTATTATTAATTTAATATCTATTAAGTTGGTTAATTGATATAAATAGTAAAATGTAATATGTTAGTTGTCTGATTGATCATTTACATCTAACTAAACTAATAAAAAGATAAATTTTTGTTACATGTTATAATTTTTAGCTAATCAAATAACAGATAAGTAAAATCTTATATGACGCCACATGTGCTCCTACAACTTAAAATATCATAATATGATCATTCTTTTCTTCTATGTACCGTATACATTTTCCAACCCGTGTACAATACCTTGTTATTCTTCACACACAACTAAAAGCCAAACTTGGTGCTTTTTTAGTCCCATACCTTTGTCCTTTTGAAACTTTTGGCCCACCAACTTAAATTAAACGTATCTACAACTTTGACCTCCGAGTATGATTTATTATCATTTTAATACCTAATGGCTTAGCTAATTTACAACTTTGACCTCATACTCACATAATTAAGAATATGACTTAGTTGTTATTTTGGCCTCTAATTTAGATATATATATCTCCGTCTTTTAACAAGTGACACATTACAACTTTACATTGTAACGCGTGAGACATGTGTCTCATATACAGAAGACTTGGGTCCTGTTTGTTTTTTCTGCAGGAAAATATATGCAGTCTGCAGACCACATCTGCAAACATCTACAGGAGAAGAGGTGGACTAACCCTCTACAATCTGCAAGAAAAAACTGTTTATTTTTTTTAGCTTTGCAATTTGCTGAATAAACAGAAATTTATAACTAATTATCTTGCATTCCAGGATCAGTATTCTTACTTTAATGTGTTTATTATACGCCTTGCATTGGGCTAAGCCCAATTTAGTTTGGGCCCTGGTGCTTTGCAAAAGGATTTTGTGTTCTGGTTGCGTCAAGCCGTCAAGTGTGCACTAAATTATTCATCATGGAACCTTATTTCAATCCATGGTTATTGGTAACTAAAAGTTTTATTTTATATAATCGTTTTAAGTTATTTTATATATCAATTTTTAAAAGCTTAACTCGGGCAAGGGTCAGACTAAAAATGCACCCAATGCTTGATGTTCACCATGTTCGCTCTTATTGGTTGAAGAGTTCACGTGGTCTAGAGAGGGTGTTATCCAAAACTTTACGAATTGTTATAATCTTAGTAATCGTTAAAAGAGTCTCAAATAAGTAGTGTAGATAATAATCAGAATATACCATTTTGCATTTTAAATCTCTGATTGTAAGATGAGATACTGATATTAATTGTTTTACGAGCATGAAAATGTGATTTTATATATAATAATCTTAAAAGTATAAGTTTGAATTTTTTTCCGTAAAATGAGAGAGAAACAAAACTTTCAAAATATGCTCATAGAACAAACAAAGTACGAGTGAGGCATCATGTAAAACTATATGCACCACTTAAAATAAGTGATGTTATTAGTGGTTTACAAATGGATTGGGTTGGGCATAAAACCAATGGTTTTTAAACGCTTTTTGATTAAAGATGAACAAGACCAAAACTAGGGAATGATAATATACAAGTGGCCACGTACTTTTTTCTCTTTCTATGGACAAAAGGAATAAAAACTAAAAATCACTAGATATTGATGTTGGATTGTATATCTTTAAACAGATTTAAAGCTAAGTTTGCGTATGTATACTATGCCAATTTGTAAACTTTTTCAATTCGGGTGAAAAGAGACCAAAATAGTTTAACTAGATAAAATATGGTGAGGATCATTACATAACACATTTTTTATCGCGAGAACAAAAAGAACAATTCATGCCGCTTGATCATGTTATTAATTATTCTAATATTAATAATTTACATATATGTAAATCAATGATTCCTTAAATATTTACATGTATGTGAATCAATAGTTCCTTAACTTATATGTGTTTAGATCAATGGTTCTGTAATTTTGTAATTACAGTCATTCTGTATGGCTTAAATAGCTTGATGCCAATCAATGAACCCGTCGTGTTGATAGGAACACCGTTTAGCTAAATGCCTAAATATGTTCACAGTTAAGTTGACGTTAGATTTGTGTTGTGTCATGTTATAAACCTGCACATGTACGTAGTTTAAACTTGTAAGTGAAAATCATGATTAGGGATGGCAATAAAACCCGAACCTGATGGGAAAAACCGAAACCCGAAGTATTCGGGCCGGGTAATGGCCCGAATTTTCGGGTATAGGACCGGGTATGGGATTTGTTTTTAAAAAAAATCCGGGTTCGGGTACGAGTATGGGATTATATGAACCCGGCCCATGTACCCGGCCCGAAGATATATATATACATATATATATGTGGGGTAGGGTTCAAGAGAGAACTCATTTTAAGTTGAGAACTAGAGAACTACCAAAATGACAAGGGATGGAATTTTAAAGGAAGGGGGTAAAATTGGAACTTTAAATATAAAAATCTTTAAATATTTCTATCTTTTGCATACGTTAATATTATTTTAAAAAAATTGCACTACTAGATCAAAAATTTCATTATCTTTCATTTGAGTATAAATAACGTTATAAAAAATATTTTTTTCTCGTTTTTTAAAATTTCATACTTCATATATGTAGTATTGCGATATTGTATTTGATTATATATTTTTTTAAATGTTAATAACTTCTTCATACGTTATTTATATAAAAAAAATTTAAAGATCACGTTTTGGTTTTTTTGATACTACATATATGTAGTATAATTGTACTTGATGTATTTTCTGAAACGACCAAATGGCTCAAGAGTCTAATAATTATTTAAACTATAATACGATCTCAAATGACCAGTAACAAAGTTCATAATATTCTATATTAAAAAAAATTATTACAAATGAAAACAAAATCAATAGTTATACTATGTCTAAACATAAAGATAATAATAAACTAATAAATAAAAAATAAATATCATAACAAAATAAAATAAACCTGAAATTCAAACTATAAGATAATAACGCATCGGTATTGCATATACTGCATATATGTAGTAGCATGATACTACATATATGCAGTATACGATACTGCATATATGCAACACTATAAAATTTAAAAGGGAATAGTGAATACGGTGATGTTATGCACATGGCCGGCTATGAGGGGGTGCACCGTGTGCGACCGCACAGGGCACCCGCTCGACGGGGCACCAAATTTAAAAAAAAAATTTATTATATAAATTTTTTTTATAAAACTTATGTGTAGGCTAAAGAATTTGTCACAAAAGCCTATTGTTTTTGCTTTCAAAAGCCCACTAGTTTCACTAAAAGCCCACATGGCCATAAGTCCATAACAAGTCCACAAAACTCTTAATTTTTTTTTGTTCGATGTTGAAAAAATTCGATAGCAGCGGCCAGCAGAAAAAAAGTTCAATTTTTTGGCAGATAGCGACTAGAAATTGGGGAGTAGTGACGATTTGGATCTTTGGAGACAAGAAACTAGAGAGTAAAAAACTAAAAATAATTGGTTTATATAACTTAGTGTAGAGCTGGCAATTTTGTATACGGACACGAATACACGACACGAACCTACACGGTCTTAACAGGTAACAGGTAAGGCCTTAACAGGTAACAGGTACTAAACAGGTAGACACGAATCTACCTGTTAATTTCTGTGTATTTAACAGGTATTTACCTGTTTACCTGTTAGTACCTGTTAATACCTGTTATGATTTTTTTTAAATTAAAAATATAATTTAATATAACATATTTACCTTATTTACCCTTATACTTATAGACAGTTTTTATTTCACTAAACAAGTTCTTGAATACTTGTTTTTAAACAAGTCATATCGTGTCTTATCGTGTATACCTGTTATAAACAGGTACAGGTACAGGTAATGGTAACAGGTACACGATAGCTTATCGTGTCGTGTACAGGTAATAAGGTTTCGTGTTCGTGTCTTAACAGGTTCGTGTCTTAACAGGTACAGGTATACACAATTTGCCAGCCCTAACTTAGTGCGATGGTACTCGGGGAAGGAGGCCCTTTTTTCTTGGCCCGCACAGGGCACCAAAATTCTCGAGACCGGCCCTGGTTATGCACTTAAGTTACACGTAAACCATTAAAATTACCTAATTTTGATAAAATAACTTACATTATTTTTTATTAGAAAACTTAACTCATTGATCTTTATTCAATTTTAATGGACGACTCACTCTTCTTCTCTTAGATCATAATTCTTCGCTTTCCCATTTACTCAATAATCATCATTCATTTTAAGAAAATGATTACTCGCCCTTTAAAAACTGATTGTACGTCAATTTGGCTTCTCAATTCCAAGTAACAGATTAATATAACATGACTCGTATAATTGTTATTATGATACGCCCCTGCTGCACATATTCATACCACATCACATAACGTGAACCAAGTAATTGCTAGCAATATCATTACGATCATATTAGAAAATTCAAATTTAGAATTAAGGCATGATGGTGTTGTTTTTTTGTGATGGTATCGTCAACATCAATATCAGGGAACTTTTGTTATTTTATCAAAGTACTAGTTTTGATTGTTTGTCTTGTAATTTAGGTGCATAACGACACCATATTCACTTTCCCCAATTTAAAAACATATAATATCGTATACTACATATATGAAGTATTGAAATTAAAAAAACGAAATTTTATTTTTTTATAACGTTATTTATACTCAAATGAAAGATACTAAAATTCTTGATCTAATGGTGCGGAATTTTTTTTAAAAACTTAACGTATGCAAAAGATAGAAATGTTTAAAGTTTTATATATTTAAAGTTCCAACTTTGCCCCCCCACTTTAAAATTTCATCCATTGTCTTTTGGGAGTTCTCTAGTTCTCAACTTAATATGGAGTTCTCTCTTGATCCATCCCCTATATATGTGTGTGTGTTTTCCTTATACATAATCACTAATTTTCTTTAGTTTTAGCCTTAAATGAAGTAGTATTTTTTAATATGTTTTATATTAGATGAACTAGTTTTTTTGAATATGTTTTATATTCTACGAAAACAAGTTAGTATCTTTGTTTTAGGTATTTTTTCATGGATAATTTTTTATGAACTAGTGTAAGCTTGTTTTGAAAGATGAACTACTTACTCATTTTGATATTGTTTAAAGAATGAATTATCTTTTGATATTTACCGCTATTGCTTCTTTTAAATTCATATATCATGAGAATTTATTTATTTGGATTTGATACATTTTACTATGTATGTATCATTTTTATATTGTGGAAGTAATCGACGGGTATACCCGATACCCATGGGTAAGCCCGATACCCGACGGGTAATTACCCGATGGGTATTGGGCCGGGTATGGGACTGGGTTTTACATTCGGGTACGGGCCTGGGATTACTAATACCCGGCCCATACCCGACCCATTGTCATCCCTAATCATGATCTTGATCGATGCTATATATATAGTTCAATCTATGTTTTATGTTTTGTAATTTGTACATGGTTATAAGAGGACCGATGAATGCATAGATGACTGGTACGTGTATGCACAATCGATTGATAGAAGATGTACACATGTAGTGTATCGGCCGATGTCTTTAATTGATTGTGTGCTTCCTAGCTATGACATGTTAAAGGATGCATGTTTATCATAATTTTCAAGTTTTTAGTAAAAATATTATAAAGATTACGTTACCAAAAGTTAAATATTAATTACCTAAAGTTAAATAATTAAGAAAGATTAAATACAAATATAATTAAGATTAATTAATTATGTGCTTCCTAGCTGTGACAAGTTAAAGGGTGTTTATCATAATTTTGAAGTTCAAGTAAAAAAGATAATAAGGATTAAGTTACCAAAAGTAGAAACGAAAGTAAAGTCGAATTTTATTTCTCATTTAAAAACATTCTATTTTTAGCAGTGCCAAAGCTTAAAAGTTTATATAGAGATAAAAAATTTTCATATAAATGTAAGGGGGTAGAAGATTAATTTATTAACCAACTAGGTTTAATACCCGTGTGTTACACACGGGTTAAATAGTAATATTTATAAAGAAATTATAACCACTATATTTAACAATTTGTAAATATATAACATTTAAGGAGTTGGCTCCATCAACTTGCATGGTGAAAAATTTAGCTAAATTTTACCTCCTAAACTTCCTATTATAGAAAATAAAATCCCTCTAAAAATTTGCCCCCTAAAAGTTTGATTTATTAGATAGATCACAAAAACTTAACACTACTAACATGTGATCTCTATCTTGTGGAATAGAACTAGATTTGTTATCATCTCACATTTCTTTCTTAACCAAAAGTGGGTGGGGAGATAAATAAGTGAACAACCATAAGTTATACATATTATTAGGTTTAATATTTTTGTGTTACACACGAGTTAAATAACAATATTTATAAAAAAAATTATAACCATTATGTTTAAGCATTTATAAATATTTAATATATATTTAAGGATTTGGCTCCCCTAAAACTTTCTATTATAAAACAAACATTTCTCCAAGTGACTCAATTAAAAACTTGAATTATTAAATAGAAATCTAAGATTACGATGTAAATAGAGTGAGGAGATAATCAATCATTATTTTAAAGACGTTGGAAACTAGAAAAACTATCTGAGTTTTTTCAGACGAAACGTCATCCCTTGATATTAAACGTTAAGACTTTAAGTTTGACTCGTACCGAAAATACCACCAATAAACAAAACCCATCGATCACTTAGAGTTAGGATTCATCAATTATATATGACGTAACAATTAATAATATTATTTCCAAAAATAAGATATGGGCCATCCTGGTGGAGTGGGATGCGTCTTTTATCGATGCTCATGAATCAAAATCAAAATCAAAATCAATCAATCGTCATCAGTCATCACGCATGGCTGGCTCCCTTAATTACTCTCCAATTATTTGTGCATCTAGCTAGCTATGTCATACTCTTGTCTCATTCTTTAATTATTATTGTTATGGTTTTTAATATAATATTCGTATTTTGTGTTGTTTAATATTTTGTTTAGAATACACTAGATCAATAGCAACAAGAATAACATCTAGTATTGCTGCCACAACAACAAATGTCGGCAACTAATCCTCTTTGCACAAAGTAGGGATGGCAATGGGTCGGGTCTGGGACGGGTCTAAGTAATCTCAACCCCAGACCCAATTAGAAATGGGTGTCCCAGACCCGACCCAAAACCCGTCGGGTCTATGTCGGGTATTTACCCGTCGGGTTTCGGGTCTACCAGTGGGTACTCGGGTTTACCCGTTTCTCACATGAAACTTACCCGTTGAGTATGCCCGTCGAGTTTGCTCGTCGATAGTTTTATAAAATACATCATATTATATAATTAAAAGGATACTTCAAATTATCATTATATCATAAATTCACAATGTCCAATGTGTTTGAGAATTCATAATAATCTTACTAAAAAAGAATGGTTTAGACGTTTGGTCGAGACTTAAAAGTTAAAAACGTTAATGGATTATAGGAAACGTAATATAAAAAACAATTAAACATATATATGAAAATTATTAAATTATTTTTGGGTATGCTAGCGGGTCTACGGGTCTATGTTATCGGGTAATCGGGTCGGGTAATAGGGTCTAGCAGGTAGTCCCAGACCCGTGAAAGTTTTTTTTCTTAAGACCCAGACCCGACCCTATACCCGTGGACCCGACCCAGACCCGTCCCAAATGTCTCGGGTTTCGGGTTTCCCCATCGAGTTCGGGTCTGACTGCCATCCCTAGCACAAAGCGACCAAAATGCGGTTGATTTTAGTAACCATTAAAAATAAGCTCGGTTAATTTTCACAAATTTATACGCATTATTTGCACAAACACATTTTACCCCAACGTCATGTGGTCCTCACTAAACACCCCTGTGACATCTGCCCCAAACCCGAACCCGAATACCTGACTCGAACCCGAAGTCGTTATCCGTTAAATTGTAATCGTATTTATTTCTTCAAAATGTAACGTTTATTATTATTATTATTATTATTATTATGAATAAACGCATTGATTCTACGTTATTCTCGTCTCAATTAAATTTACGTTGCAAAACGTTCACGTATATCAAATAAATAATTGTGGAACAATAAATCTCAATATATATATATATATGTATATACAAATAAATATATATAGTTCGTGAACAAAAACTATTAAAAATGATAATCGAAAACGCTCCTAAGTCTCGAAATAGCCTCGAAAAGGCTTAAACGAACTAAAACTATAAAAACGTCACGAGTATAATTGTTACGTTTCAATTTAGTTAAGTTAGTTAGTTAAGATATATATAATTAACTTTGGGTCAAAATTGTAACTTTTGAAAGTTAAATTAAAAGTTATCAAGTTAAATAAAACAAAACAGAAAGATAAAGGACCAAATATGTAACATACGAATTGACCCAGCCCCCAAGACCCATACCCCGTGTTTCCGGCGTGGTCAATTACCGGCCAGTTGGCCGGAATATGAAATTTCCGGCGAGGCCATTTTCTTTACCCGATTTTAACACTTCAACGTAAATTAAAACCATGGAAACGACCCTATGAGCGATTCGAACCCTGCAACACCATTTAATCACCCCTTAATCAGCATATCAATACTCATTTGCGTTTCTTTAATCCGGCTATCAAAACCCGTTTGTTGAATCGACCAAAAACGCACTAATCCAATAAATTGGATCAACCAAAACGTTTCTTCAATCGTTTCAAAGCTATTCTTGTATCTAATTCGTTTCAAAACACACGAAATCAACCTAATTACTTGTCTAAAACCCGTATCCTAAACGCAACCAGTTCATCATCAATTCACTCTATCTTTCTGAAATTGATCATTGGGTTTCAATCCTCTAATCGTCTTGATGATTTCTGGAAGTCTAATTGGATTTTAACAACCTCAAACTATCATTTTGATTCTCAAACCGTTCGTTCTTGTTCATCATCCACTTTGATCGGATTCGACAATTAACAAGTAAGTATTTTATATCAAACTGATCAAGATTCAACGTAGATTAAAAGCCCTCTACTTATTTTGGATTTGATGCACTGGTTTGAACGAATTAGATTGATTCTTGTTCTAGGGCTTGGATTGAAAAAGGGAGTTTTTGGGTTATAACAGTTAAAAGAGTTTAAAAACGAATTTAGAAACAAAAGGTGCATCTGGCTTGGCGGTTTGTATGCTTACTGTTAACGTGTTGGTCGCAAGTTCGAACCCCACTGGCCTCATTTCTTTAATTTTCATATTTTTCACTTTTAAATCATTTAATTATACTTTTCTAATAACCTAATAATATATTTAAAGTGAAACTATTTTATTAGCTTAAAAACATAAGTTTAATATTTCAAGAAAACTAAAAATGGTTTCGTATAAAATATATTTAATACAAAATACTGCAACGTTTCGTATAAAACCCTAAATCCCCAAATTGTATTTCAAAACCCTAAATCCCAAATTGTATTTTAAAACCCTAAATCCCAAATTGTATTTCAAAACCCTAAATCCCAAATTGTATTTCAAAACCCTAAATCCCAAATTGTATTTCAAAACCCTAAATCCCAAATTGTATTTCAAAAACCCTAAATCCCAAATCTTAAATCCGAAACCCTAGAAGTTCTAGTTTCTTGATTCTAGTTATTGTGTTACTTGCTTCGTTTCTAAATAAGGTTTTCCCGGTTAATTAGGTGATTCTAATATCTGGGCGATCCTCGGTTCTTTCTAGTTGCGATTCTAGTGTTACTATTATCTTTGGATTTTAAGGTGAGTAAACTCACTCCCCTTTTTACTGTTTTCATTTTTGGGGCTGAAATACGTGTTTCTATAATACAACGGTTTCTTTTGATGTTTCTATTTTCGAAAATGAGATCATTAGATGTGTTAATCGTGTTTGGCCGCATGTAGCAAAATTGTGTGATAGTCAATATTAGTTATATTATCTTGTAATTTCCACCGGTACAATGTTAGCGCTAATGGCTTGACAAGCCCACCTACATTAATGGCCTGATAGGTGATTTGACCCGGCGATTCTTTGGTTGATTCTATGTTACTAAGTTACTACATGTGATGCTTGTTGCTACGTTGCTATGTCCCTTAGATGCTTAAACATTTTTGATAACTTGCATATCGAGACGGTTAAATGACGGTTAAACGATGGTTATCAATAAATGTAACATGAGTTGGTTCCTCATGACTTGTTGCTAAAGGTAACCCTGCGGGGTCTATGATACTTGTTTCTATGTGTTTCTATGGTCACGGTTGAGATATATATGATGAAATTGCTATGCACATGAGATTGCGAAACACAATCTATAATGATCTCGGATTTTATACTATGTACTATACATTGTGATTTACTCACTAGCTAATTCTTTAGCTAACTTATTTTACACGTTTTTCAGGTGGAGTTTGATTCGGTTTTGTTTCAAGACACGTAGGATGCTTCGGACCTAGAATAAAAAGGACAATAAATGATATTTATTTGCCGTTTCTGTTACGATTTTAAGACTGTTTGAATGCCTATTTATGTCACGACATTATTGCTTAATTAATATTAAAATATGCTTTTAGTGCCATGTGCTTTGTACTACTGATATCCGATCCACTTGACGCGCCCGGTGTTTTCCGCCGCCGGGCGGGGTGTCACAACCCCCTTCTTCTGCTCATATCTTGCCCGCCTCGTCGCCTCGACATGCTCATTTTTAAATCCCGCCTGCCCCATAGGCGCCCCTACGACGTGCATCATTCGTCACTCCACATGCCACCAACATGCGGGTGCGCTGTGTTAGGCTAACAAGTAAAGCAACTTACCGCTTAAAGTCATTTAATGATACTTTACTTTCAAACTTGTTAGCTAGAATATAATTGATTCAAAATAGTTGAAGACAATCAAATTAAATACAAATAGAATAATTAGATTCCCCCGAAGGTAAACATATTTGGATTGAGAGCGGTGAAAGAAATAAATCCAAGATGGAAATTGATTATTAGAGGTGGCATACAAATTTAATCTTCATTATGCCCAATTTGTGAATATAACGATAAAGGCATGGAACATCTACTAACTTCCTGTAAACCAAACAAATCGGATTTGGAACCTAATTGTTGTTTGGCTAAATATCCTACCCATTTATGCCTTCTCCGGATCCGACTTATTAAATCTTCACAAGACAAGTAATCAATCAAAGAGTGTAAAAAAAGTGACACACGCCATTATCCCGTCTACAACAACTTGGTGTATTTAGAAAGCAATAAATGATCTTTTCAACAACAAACCGATATCCTCCAAAGGTTAATCCAAGACACTAGTCATTTGTTTTCTTATGGATAAAAAATAGATCGACGTTTCACTTAATAACATGAATGGAATGGTATAGTTTTCATTTTAATCTTCTTGTTTGTACATTTTTTTAAGTTTTTGGTTAGCCATGTAAATGTAAGTTACCGTTAAAAAACATTATATTAGTATTTTACATGAGTATAATTAGATTACAAATTTACAATTGCAATAATATTTCTAAACTTCAATTTTGTGATACAAGTATACAACCCAAATTTCAGACGATCGAAGATGTGGCGTTTGCAACACACTCAGATCACTTACCCGCACACGCACTCTCATCCTACACCATCTCACCACACACACATACCACACGCACACGTGCTTGGACTTAAGATTAAAAACAAATGCTATTAAAAAGTTTATTGAATTTAATAATACGAAATTTTATATATTGATCGATATTAATTCCAACTTAAAAAGTTTCCTGTGTCAATCTCAAATTGCAACTTATTTTCCTACAATATTCCGCCGTTAAAGTTAACTTAAAGCTGTTAAATATTTTTTTTTTGAATTTCTGACCGATGTTTTAGGGTTTTTGATCGGGAGGATGATACGAATATATTGATGTAAACTTATCTTGAGCCGATGCTCCAAACGAAGAAATTTTAACATCTGATTTAAGCATCGTTAGGTTTAAAGACCTGATTAAAGATTGTTTGGAGCATCGGTTCAAAGTAAGTTTTACATAAATAGACTTGTGTCGTCCTTTCGATCAAAAGCTCTAAAGCGTCGGTTAAAAATTAAAAAAAAAATCATATATAGATGGAATTAATTTTAGTATTACAGTTGTTGATAAAAAAAATAAATTTAGTGTTTTTTATTTCGCTATTTTTAGAGCTTCGTATGTAACGGCTTAATATTTATTATTTATTAATGCATAGTTTTCAAAAATCCGGAGACAATATTCGAACATCAATTTATTTTTTGCAAACTCTCATTATTCTTCATCAAGTTCCAATGATACACACTCAAACTTTTGCAAATTGTAAATAATATTCGTCGGAATATAAAAGGTAGCAATAACTAACGAACAAGAATTATTCATCCTAAAAGTATCACGGTTTCATAAGATTCTTTCAAAAGATTCTTATATTTAATCGGAATTTTTTTAACGGACAAATGAATTTCCTTAGACCTTAGCTTACGTTGTTACGACCACATACCAGCTATCCGACAACCCATGAAGCAAAGAGCCGTAGGTCAAGACCAACTCAGCTGACCTCAGTAACCCTCAAGACGAAACCTGCATAAGTGAAAAAACCTCTAACAAGATTTAAACTTAAGACCTCATTGAAAATCTCAAATACATTTACCCAGGTGCTCTAGATATCATTAACCAGGGGCGCATGGTAAGAGGGACAAACGGGGGCTCCGGCCCCTGCGCGTTTTTTATCCTGAAGTACTAATTTTTATCCCGATACTTTAAATGTTTATATATATATTGATCTTGCCCCCGTGTAAAAAAAGTTACATGTGTTATATATATATTGAGCTCGCGGCTCGCCCCCGTCAATAATAAACGATACGTATACTAGTTGGGTAGTCGGGTACTCGGGTCATTAGTCCATTACAATTTAAATCCAAGTAACAAATTGTTAGCCTAAACTACACATTAGCCCATTAATTTAATTGGGTAGTGGGCCACAAAAACCCAACTACACATTACCCATATCCCATGACCCACCCATTAACATGAAACAAAAAAAACGCAGCCATTGATTCTTAGTTTTCAACAGAAGAAAATTGAACATAAGTATTCAACAGAAGAAAATTGAAGACGCAGGCAACGAACGAGTGAACAACCAGCAGCAACGACTCAACGAGCAACACTCCAGGTCTCCAGCAGCAACGAACGACCTAACTCCTAAGGTTCGTTTTCTTTCACTTTTGTTGGTTTAATTTGAGTTTAGGATCTAGGGTTTTATATTTTTAAGTTTTTTTAGACTCGTCTTCGTAATAAGATGTCAAATGAGTATCTGGCGGATAGCTTGGTGATTTACGTGGAAAAAGAAATTGCTGAAAAGTTTGATTATGACTCCATAATCGATGAATTCAAAGATCTTAAAGGTCGTCGGGCAGCGTTGTAATTCTTTTTTAAGATACCCACAATTTTTCTCGTATTATCATATATTTTAGATCTTTGTTTTGTTAACACTTATCTAGTTTTTATATGTGTTGTTAGACATCTAGTGTTGTTATTGTTTGACCCGACCCGAATCAAATCTTCAATCCGAAAAATATAACCTGAAACATAGTGATAAGAAAAAAAAATTCGGGTCCTGTAATTTTCAGCCCCCGTGCTGAAAATGTTCAGGATCCGCCACTGTCATTAACAATTTAATTGGAATTAAATTTACTTAATTAAACAAGAGTGTGAAAAGGCACAACATCAAAATATGACAAAAATGAAACAAAACTCACATGTTCGGTTTACTTCAAATGTTTTGGGCCGTGGTCATATGAAAAAAAAAAAGTTGTTTTATTAACTAGTTAAATTATGAAGATGAGATTGTCATTAACACCGGAATTGAAAGTTAAAAATGTTATTGTTTGTTGTTTTTCTAATTACTATTATCAAATTATTATAATATACTTATTTAAGCACGATTGATTAATGTGACATAAGTTTTACGTTTATAATTGTATGTCTATATCAGTCATAACTGTGCATTTAAACCAATATATTACAATACTACATCTAATATATGATGTAGTGTCCAATTTCATAGGTATGATGACCACTACACATAATATTGTGATAATACCCTTATATGATATGGCTTCCACATGACATATAATGCTCTAAGAGGTATTAATCACTACATGTAGTCTTAGGGTAAGGGGATGGTTCATTTCATCCCCTTCATCCCTAACACTCCACCAATCACAAAGTGACACCTATTATCCAAATTATCAACCATTTCATCCCTTAAAAATCTAATCATTGATGACGTCACAACCATTTCATCCTCTAAAAATCTAATCATTGATGACGGCATAACCATTTCATCCCCTAAAAATCTAATCATTTGATGGCGGCACAACCATTTCATCCCCTAACACATTCCATTTTTAATTAAAAAAACACATATTGAAAATTAAAAAAAAAACATTTTCTAAAAATACAAATAAAATACATGAAATATATATTAAATAGAGTAAATTTTATATTTTGTGTGTAAAATGAGGTATTTTACATGAAATTTTATAAAAAAAAATTGTTTTGATGCCATTGTGATGAAGAAATGAAATAATATTTTTTTGTTTAGAGAGTAAAGAGATTGAAAGAAGTGTAGTTATTTTGTGTGTCAAATGAAGTATTTTATAGATAAATTTAATTAAAAAAACATGTTTTATTAATATTTAAACCCAACCCATAGACCCTATCCAAAAGCGATCAAGCTAAAAGTACAAAAGTGGGCCCCACTCCACCAAAATCTCCATCACCGAATCGGTGACCCAACTCCCCGTCCCCGCAACCCCGACTATTCATGACGACAGTGTTCCCGTGGATAGTTGGTCCCCTTCCATCCCTTCCACACTCTAGCGCTATCACCCTTACAATAATACATCTAAAAACAATATTTTTATATAACAAACATGTTTCATTTCCTAATAATAGTTTTTACATTTCATAGTTCATACTTAAGAGAACCCCTATCATTTTTTATGTATGTAGTTGAAAGAGTTATTGAATTTTATTACCCTTAATTAATAGGTATTATCATTCTCAACTAACAAATTCATTATCACCACTCATAACTTGACACATCAATCGTTCTGTCACTTCGCATTTATGCCACGTATGATAAAAACCACGTGTATAAAAGCGAAGTGACACAACAAGTGAAATATTAAGTTAGAAGTGGTGATAGTGAATGTATTAGTTGGACCGACAAAAACTAATACTTAATAGTTAGAAGTAATTAAATTTAATAACCCTATTTGAAAATATTTCATAACTATGTTCATATTTTATATTTTTTTAAAGTTTAATTATCAATGATGTAATCAATATATTAAATATTTTTTACTTCTAAAACAATAACTTTAAGTATTTGATAGTTACCTTCTGTAACGTACCAACGTCACCCGCATCATGAAATTTTCTGCTTTATCGACCGACACGTCCTTAGGCGCTCGTGCCTCAGAGTTTTAAAACGTGTCATGATGGTGAGAGTATCAAGTCCTTTATAATGAAACATTTGTTTCACCTCACAACCAATGTGATATGTTACAATCCACCCCCTCTACGGACCTCAGTGTCTTCGCTGTCACATCAGTCCGTGAGGCATGAATGCTTGGCGGTGTGACAACCATCAAAACAGACAATTTCATGGAGTGGAGACGCTCAGTTGTTACACTCTTCTAACTTGGAAATTCTTTCTCAGTTAAAACTAAAAAAAACTACTTTTTAAGTTAATAATCCTTGATTATATAAACACCAAATATATTAAATAGTTAAGTGCAACATGTACCCATTTGGTTTACACCTAATAACACTTTGCAACCCCGCTTGAATATTTAGACATTTTGCAATTATGAGCTTTCTAAAGTGAGTCATTTGTATCCACAGTTTGTTTGACTGTCAATTGACCGTTATTTTTAAAAGTAAAATGTACTATTTAAATAAAAAAAGAAACAAGTTAATTTATGAGATCTAAAAAATAATTACTTTTTAGTGAAATGCATTAAAAAACATAAGAAATCATACCCGAAGACGATAACAAACCATCGGCGCTGACGACGTATCCACTCCCTTACATATTTTTTAAATCTCATAAATTATTAATTTGTTTATGTTTTAGGTAAAAAGTCTATTTTACCCTTAAAAATAACAGTCAACTAACAGTTAAACTAATAAGGGGATACGAATAAATCACTTTAAAAATATAAGATTAGAAAAGATTTAAATATTCAAACGGGATTTTAAAATGCTATTTGATATAGGGGTTTTCTAATATATGCCATAAGGGCACATATAACATGCATTTATTATGGTAAGTATTCTTACTAATTAGATAAATATTCTACTATTTACCATATTTACCAACAAAAATCATGTTTTTATATTTAGTTTTTGTTGGTAAATATAGTAAGTAGTAGAATATTAATGTAATTAGTAAGAATACTTACCATATTAAAAGTTTATTATTTGTGTCCTTAGGGCACATATTAGAAAATCCCTTTGATATAAACCACAAATTTGTATTTTAAACTTTTAACTCTATATTAATTCTATTAATCTCATCACTAATTACAAGAAATGTTGAAAATTATAATGCAAGTTTTAAAAATTATATAAGGAGGGAAACCCAATATTTTTTAATAGAAATAAAATAATTTTGATATAAAAAATGATAAATAATTTCCATACCCATCCCCCTTTCCATCTTTATATCCATCTTTCAATACTCTCTCTGATCAACAACACTCTCTTATCTCTTCATCATCATCATCCTACCGCTGGTCAAAACCCTGTCGTTTTGATCCCCTCTCTCTCTCTATATCTACATGTATATAGAGTGAGATTGATACACAAACACTGAAACACCATCCATGGATCTTGGAAATTGCTCTCATATTTCAAGAAACACTCTCATTTTTCACCACAATCATACTTGTTTCTTCACAAATTTCATGTTTTCTGCTACTTTTTCTGATTTGATGTCTGCATCATCATCGTCTTCATCTAACCCTTCTTGTAACCCCATTAGTACCCATTTCACCGCTGAAGAAATCAACTGAACTCATAATCTTGATCATATTTTCTTCTAAAGTTTTAAGCTTTTACAGTTCTTGAACAAATAATAATGGTGATTGAATCATTATCTGGGGTTTGTTGTCACCAACAGATGACATGTAGTTCGTTTAATAGGCCTGTTTTTAGGTACGTTTCTTGAATTTCTTTTCAATTGTTGTTATTTTTTCAAGATTTTAGCAAATGGGTTTCATCTCTTTTGCAAAATTCAGATGAGGGTTTTGGTAACTTTAGTTATATTTGTCATGTTCAGGTCAGGAGCTGATGAAAAATTCAAGAACTTGACACATTTCACTGTTTCTGTCACCCACAGGAAGAGGAGGTTGAGCTTATCACCCATGGCTGCAGCTGCTCCGGTGAAAACTAGTGGTTCTTCATCTCCCAAATTCTATCAAGAGGTTTCAATTTTTTTGTCTCACATATTTTTTATACCATTTATGATTTTTTGCAATTATGTGTCGAGTCGTTTTGGGATTGGGGAAAAGTTTGTCCTATCTCATGTTGTGAGTGAGATTTTACTGGGTACGTTTTGTTTGAACCAATCTTTAATTTGTTGTTTTTTTCATGTAAATTCTTTGAATGAAATTGGGATTTTAACATGTTGCTTGTTTAATTTTATGCAATTGAATTTAATCCATTTTTAAATATCTTGTTTTTCAGTGTAACTTCTTGTATGAAATTGTGTTTTTAGCATTGGAATTTAATTTTATTATCATGAAAAACACAGGTTGTAACTGCTGCCAGAGCAAATTTTACACAAGAAATATCTTTTCAGCTTAAAGACAAAGATATATCCCTTGCTAAGGTAAGCTTCCATAAAGAACTTTACTTTATATCCAAATAATTGGCTAGGAGAAAAAGACACATTGCCATGAAAGTATTATCTTTTTAGTGGCCCCATAATTTTGTTTCTATAAGCACTCGAAGACATCATCATTGAATTTGGATCAATATGAATTACAAATTCTTGGCCACATCTTAGTGTTTTCAACCAATTATTATGAGGTTTATGTAAATCATGATTGCTAATTGGCACATGAGTGATATTTGGATCTTGGTGTGGGCTTTTTTAAACTTAAAATTTCAACTTTTGATGATTGTGATGTTGAATTAGTTCAATCATGTTTGATTCACCATCTTTTCTGGTACCCGACCACTCTCTCTAACCAATTATACCTAAAATGCCCAACTTTTCGATAATTAGATGTTTGTAGTTCTTTTCAGGGTTCACATTTTCACGCCATCTTTGCCTAACTAAAGACTCATCTTGTAAATAGATCAAAGACATTTTCTTTGTTCTACTCCAAATAAGACATGAGAATGATCAGCAACCTAATATTTCATGTCTGTTTGGAGTCAGATTGGCTTTCCAAGATTCATACTTAGCTTTTTGTTGCTAAAAGATCATATTTCTAGCAAAAATCGCAATCCGATAAATAAAGGAAAAAGAAACGTCACACTTTCAAGAACCAACAGTTCTGGACAAACCATAGTTTGTTTAGTCCTTTTTGCAAAAATGGTTGTTAGTTTTGCCACAAAAGTCAAGTATGATGGTTTAAAAAGTCAACTGTTTTATTATTTAAGATGAAATTTGATACTGATAATGCAAGTATATTCTAATTATCTACTAATAAAGAAATCCTGTCACATGGGTCAAAAGTGACCAAAGTGTATATTTAATGCATATACAACTTCTAAACTTGTTTTTGTTGATATATAGACTTATTCAACACATGCTATTCTAATTTTTAAACAAAAATTGGGCAAACATGTGTGAACCATCCGTTCATGTATTCTGCAGACTCTGTTGCATATATCTGCTGAAGATGAGGCGTTTGCTGCTTTTAACCGTGAGATGGATGCTAATTCATTCCAAAAGGAACGTGAAGGTGGCAAATTGTCATCTGATGTTCAAGATTTAAGTCAAAGAGAGTCTATACTTTTGGCTGGAAAGAAACTTGAAGATTGGTTGTCAGAATTGGATGTCATTGCAAAAGAAGTTGAGGTTGAATTGATATCAAGAGACATTGGTTGCCATTTGATTGAAGTTTTGGAGGCAGTCAACAAAGTCCTGTTTGATTCAATGGGTTTCAAAAGGTCAAACATTGTTGATTCCAAATGTTCCTATTTGCATACTGTTCTAAGTTCCAAAAGTGGCAGTGGTAAACCATTTTTCCATTTCTGTCAAGTTTTTAGCTTTTGTAAACTGTGTTCGAATCTTACAGTATTATACTGTTTTTGACAGCAATTTTGCTTAGCATTATCTACATCGAGGTTTGTAGAAGACTTAATTTGACAATTGTTGGATCCCGGGTTGGTGAAGACTTTTTGATCTGGCCCCAGACAGGAAATCATGAGGTAAGATGATTTTGGCAGGTTTTAAATGTTTGGATGAATAGATTTTAAAATTGATTATCTGCTTAAACAGGAGCTTTTTAAGGTAACTTCTGGGCACAGTTTATTTGGGATAGTCAACGGGCGGTGTGTTGAGGACCCAAAGTCAAAAGCATCAGATTTAAACAGCAGTTCACTTCTAGGACTTGACATTGCTACAAACCGAGATATTATTGGGATTTATCTTGCTAATTTGATTGTAAGAAATTCAACATAATCACCTTTAATTAGCAGAATATGGATTTGACCTTTGACTTTTTTTTTTATAATTTTTTTTTATTTAGAGGCTTCACTGGAAACGTGCTTCAAGAATGAATCGCGGGTTAATGCTGACCTCTCCGCTTAGGCCTGTTCATGATGATAAGACTGATGGTTCAAGCATACCACTGTTGCGTCCTCAAGATCTTAGGTAAACATGTCAAATTACTGATATGCACACACGAGACACGACTACTCTAATTATTTAGGGCCCCTCTTTCTTTTTTTTTTCTACAGGTTTCAAAGTTGACATGAAAATTACCAAGATTCAACATGTGACTTATGATATTGAAATACAAAGAAACAATTTTAATATATTCACTGAAAACATGTGAAGTATCCATATTCTTAAACTTATTTTGAGCTGAAACGTGCAAAAGTAACCCCCATGAACACACAAATGTCATGTTTCTAACACCACCATGTTACTGATAATATGATATTCATAAGTCAAAAGTTGAATCTTTATGGAGTACATACTACACAGGAGAAATTGTGATCATACATAATTAAATCTTGAACCCTAATCTTGTCAAAAGTTGTATCTTTATGTTGCATTTGCATCTTTTCTTGCACATTAGGCTGGCAATCATGGCGTCTGAGAAGCTGTTGATATTGCAGCCTCACAACTGGGCTTTAAGGAGAGATCATGGCATGATGTTGTATTTCACTAGGTATGATGGTTCATATTGTGTTCTTTAGCACACCCACCTGTTTGTTTTTTGAACTTTTTTTTCTTTTTCTGTAAATGGCAGGGAATATGGCGAGGCAGTTCAAGAACTAAGCATTTGCATGGCTTTTGCACCTGAAGAAGAGGCTGAAATCTTGGAACCTTTTGTGGAAAAGTTGCATTTGTTGAGACTTGAATCGTCTTGGAAATCATTGGGACATAAAGGTCGCATGACCGTTCCTTAAATATAAAAAACACATGGCATGGCATGGCATGGCATGGCATGGCGTATTGTTCAATTTAAGTTTTTAGTATTCGACATTAACAATGTGATGCTGTAGCTATTGGCTTGTTTTAACTGTGTAATCTATTTTGGTTTAGCCATAGTTTTTGAAGCATCTGATTTTAACAATCAACAGTTAAAATAGTAATGGTGTTGTATTGCAGTCTAATTCATTAGTGTTGTTTGTAACAAGTGTTTTTAATTGTTAGCATAAGAAATGATGTTTTTTTATATAAGAAGACAGTAGGCATGTAATGTGGATAAAAAAGATGTAGATAATGCAAAATGTTCTAAAATAATTTACAAATGACACCAGAATGATTATCATTATAGTTATATTGATTTAATATATAAATTAAAGGCTAAAATATATTAAGAATATATAAAACAGTGGAAAACGAATGATTTTGAAATTCTAATGTTTCGAACCAGATAACCCAACACCAAAACCAAACCGAGCACTGATTAAAACCAACGTGATTAACCCCAAACCAAATAACACAAAAACCGGTTATACATTCTTATATTGTTTAACACCGGTTAAATAATAATATTTATAAAGAAATCATAATCATTAATTATATTTAAAAATTTGTAAAAACCCAAAACTCAAATCTAAGGATATTTTGATTCGTGAACTCATGCATGGTATTTTATATTTTCTCGATAAAAAAACCCACCCGAAACTCAAATCAAGTGATATTCCAGGGCGACAAAGCATCTTTGATCTTCCCGGTGAACATCTTTGGAATTGTTGGGGATTAAAGTTTAAAACTTTAAACTCAGACACAGACACACACACCACTGTTAATTGTTCAATAATAATCAATCATACACACTTTTGTTTTGTGTTAGAATAAAACATAAACACAAACAATGGGCGACGGTGATGAAGAACACTTCGACGTCCTCACTAAATCTGGTCTCAAAACTGGTTTCTCAAAACCCAGGTTCATCTTTTTTTTTATAGCTTCGTTCTTGATCATTCTTTAACTTCAATATTTATATAGTTTTTGTGGGTTGATTATAAATTATATAAAATAATTACACCATACAAGTTCCCCTTGAATGCAATATTGTTGAATTTACATATCACTGTATTTTGATGTTTGTAAGTCAAAGGTTTGACCTTTCATTTATTTATCACTGGTTCAAGTAATTTGTTATATTTCCTTTTTTATGGGGAATTAGGTTTACCAGTTTTGATTATTTATGGGCTTTGTATTTTAACTAGCTGTTATCAGTTTTGAGATTGAAATTGTTTCCATTTGAGACAAAATGGACTATACATGATGTCTTAAGGTGATGTATCTATATTTGTTTTATACAGAAGTGCTGTTCATAGAGACGGTGATTATCATCGAGCTGTTCACATTTGGATATTTGCAGAAAGTACACAACAACTTCTTCTCCAAAAACGTACCGATTGGAAGGATTCATGGCCAGGATTATGGGATATATCTAGTGCAGGTCATGTATCTGCTGGAGATACATCCCTTGTCACTGCAAGGTAGATCATCAGAACCTATTATTACACTTCTAACTTCTTTCAACTTTATGCATTATGGTTTGTGGTCAAGTCGTTAAATACGTTATCTTTATATTCCTTCTAATGGTTATATATGTGGTTTTCATGATAATGAATATATATCTTTGATATATGCTATGCTTGTAGAAGAGAGCTTCAAGAAGAGCTTGGTGTAACCCTCCCGAATGATGCCTTTGAATTATTATTTGTTTACGTGCAAGAAAGGTATATGACTAGCGTGTAATTTTAATTCATTGAACTTAGATTATAACAAAGTTTAAGTTCATCAATTTCATTATGAATGAATATTTTACATTTGGTTGTAGTGTTACAAATGACGGAAAGTTCATTGATAATGAGTTTGATGATGTTTATCTTGTGACAACGGTAGACCCAATTCCCTTGGAAGCTTTTACTCTTCAGGTAATGATTTATCCAGTCATTTATTTTCAAGAAAATACACCAAAGTAGCAACGTAGAAGGGTTGACCAATTTGACTAGTTCACTTTCATTGTAGGAATCGGAAGTTTCAGCTGTTAAATATATATCAGTTGAGGACTACAAACACATACTTGCTAAAGGAGATCCTCATCATGTACCGTACGATGTGGATGGACCATATGGTCAACTATTTGACATAATTTCCAAAAGGTACATCTTTGGCCATTATAATCCCGTTTTAGTAAATAGTGAAGCATTTCAATAATGAAAGTGTGTTTTACACTTCCATATGCAGCTTATTGTTTACTTGAAACTTTTGATAGGTATAAAAACAATATGGAAGCACAAAGCCTACTTCTGCAAAAGAAGCTTAATCGTTATTCTCCTATCTCACTCACCGCAGATGTTGTTTTCTATCCTTTACTCTATCTAATAATTTGTTATCACTTGTTTTTCTTCAAGAGAATATTATTTCCCTTACTAAAGGCATATCTATATGTTATAAATTTATGTAATCATGTAGGCTGTAATTAAAGTAGGAATTTAATCAAATTTTTCTGTAACAGTTGACAGGTATCACTGAGGAGGACAAAGAAGTACTGGTTTTACTTATTCAAGCTGCACGGATAATGGATGATATTTTTTACCAGCAGGTTTATTTTATTGACTTTAATTTTATGGATAGTTATTGATTTATTTAGCAAAGAGCTCTGCAACTTCTTATTTTTGTTCTTTTTGAATCAGGTTTGGTGCAGCAATTCATCTTTAAGGGAATGGTTAAAGGGGCGTGATCACATCTCTGAGTTGGACATGTTAAAATGGAAATATTATTCAATAAACAAGAGTCCATGGTAAGATCCTGCTCCTAAAAGCACTTTGGCGTCCCTCCTATAGGATCTTGCCATTAGTGTACTGGTTTGTAAGATGTTAGAGTTGAAAGTTAAAAACTTGCTCATTTAATGACAAAGTATATTCTTTCACAGGTCTTGTTTGGATGAAAATGAACCGTTTTTGACAACTGCAGACTCTGCTGTGAAATTGCGACCGGAAGCAACAAAACCCGTTGCTAATTGGAAAGGTCTTGAATATAAAGCTGCATTTCCCATTTTGAAGCCACCTGGTTCCAAATTCTACCCTCCAGATATGGATAAAATGGTTTGTGAGTTTTATGTTCATATATGTGTCACACCTCTTTATTGGTAGTTTTCTTTGTATGTTACCATGTTAAGCAATTATTTATTTATAAAAAGAATGGACAAAAAACATTTTCAGGTAAACCCGAACCGGATTAAATTGTCCCGTTTTGTTAACAGAACCGATTTTGGTCAGTTACACAACCCGCACATCTAACCATATTTCCTTTGTTGTGGCAGGAATTTGAATCATGGATTAAACAGCTTTCAGAGAATGAAAAGCAAGATGCAACCGGCTTTTTTAGTGTTATTAGAAGGCATAATGACTCTCATCCTAATAAATCTAGTGATCTCTATATCATCCCTTACTCTAAGGACTATTCCTTATTTCTTGCTAAAGCTGCTGAATTATTGCATAAAGCAGGGGATTTAACCAGCTCACCTAGGTATAGAGTTTATTATTTCATTTATCTTCTGATTTATATGTATTTTATGGTATTAGCTTTATTCAACTAATTTTTAATGATTTCTTAGTTTGAAGAAACTGTTACATAGCAAGGCTGATGCTTTTCTTTCAAACGATTATTATGACTCTGATATAGCCTGGATGGAATTGGTCAGTCTACACTTCACTCCATTATAAATACCATTTTTCCTATGTTGTATGTTCCAGATAAAGTTTCATCTTACTCAAATTTGAAAAATGTTGTTTTTAACTTGTGATAGTTGAGATCATTTTATACGGTACTCTAGAAGACTACATATACTAATTGTTCATAAGCCTAGATTGTTGGTATAAAAGATATAGGGGTAATTTTGCATAGCATAAATATAGAAAATGCTATTTTTTCTTTCTTTTTGTTAAATATAGTTTTCATTATATAAATCTTTCATCTTCTTAAGGACTCTAAGTTGGATGTTACTATCGGCCCATATGAGACTTATGAAGATGTTCTATTTGGATACAAGGTAATATTTGCTTATTTTTTATTTTTATTTTTATTTTTATTTTCTTTTTCATTTAGTGTCTAGTGCTTTAAGATGGATAATATTTGATAAGCAGGCCATTCCATTTATTTTCCCGTATCACAATTAGATATGTGACTGGGCCGCACAATGCGACGGACTGGTCTTGCGCATGTGACTTTGTCACACGCATTGATAAAAAAAAGTTTCATGTCTTAAACGTTACAGGGTAAATTCGTAATGCGTCACATATTAAAAGTTGAAGATATATCCAAACATAGAAGTCAAAATGATAACTAAGTCAAAACCGAGGGGTTAAAGTTGTAAATATTTCAAAGTTGAGTAGAGGGGTCAAAATTGAAAATTTACTGAGTCATCAGGGGTCAAAATGATAATAAGTCAAATTGGGGGGGGCAAAGTCATAAATATGTCAAAGTTGAGTAGGGGTCAAATCTGTAAAAAAGACAAACTTGAGAGACTAATTTGCCAAAAAGAACAATATTAGAAGTGCTCATCATTCACCAACTTAGAAGGATAGGAATATTTTATTCCAAACTCCCAATCGTAGAGTATATATTGGTACAATAAAATGGTTGTTTCTTACATTTTTTTGGGGGATTTGTTCACTATGTTTTCATGGTAAAAGATGGAAGACAAGAAAACATAAACAACGACTGTTCAAATTTTTTTTTTCTTATTATGTACCTTAGGCGACATTTGAGGCATTTATTGGGATCCGGGATGATAAGGCAACCGCTCAAGTTAAACTCTTTGGCGATCACTTGCAGGTATAATTTTGGATCTATTCATGATCAAATTTACATTTCTTTCAACATTATTCCTTGTGCTTATGTTTATCTAACCAATAAGAGTATGTAGGTTTTAGAACAAAATCTTCCAATGGACGCCATGTACAAATCTCCAGATGTGATAGCCGCACCTATTCGAGTCATCCAGCTTATTTATAATTCAGGGGTGAGCCCATAAAATTTTCAATATGTGACAACACATAATTTAACCAAAGTATACGCAGATCCGTTTATTAATGCCAAGATATGGGAATTATGGCCAAGGGTTAGAACGGTTTTAATAATTTATAATGTTGATAATGGCAAAATAAGCATTTAGCTTCACGGTTTAAGGGTGGGTAATGTGTTGTAAACTGTTGTGCATCTAAGACTTTTTTGAAAAACATATTAATGAAACATGGGATTTGTTTTTGTAATGTTAATGAAGGATGTGAAGGGACCTCAGACTGTTGCCTTCAATCTTCCAAATGATGAGCGTATTGTGAAAGATCGTGGTTCATCAATGGTCATGTTGAAGAATGTTTCTGAGGCAAAGTAAAGTTAACAATTCATAATTATATTCTTATATGATATACCTAAATTCTTAACCTTTTGTTACTAATTTTAACAATTTTTTTATTCCTAAGCAGATTCAAGCTAATTCTTCAGCCTATAGCCGGCTTGTGTATTATAAAAGAGCAGCAGGGACTTGTTGACTTCGACTCTTTTTTCACTCACACAATTTGCCATGAGTGCTGCCATGGGATTGGACCACATACAATTACACTTCCAAGTGGTCAAAAGTCTACTGTGAGATTGGTCTGTATTGCTATAGTGTTTTACAGTTATTAATATAGGCATATTTTAACTGTTTCTATAGTTTTTTTTGGATATTATTGATTTTTCCCCTCATTACGAAACAGGAGCTACAAGAACTTCACTCGGCTCTTGAAGAAGCTAAAGCTGACATTGTTGGCCTTTGGGCCCTTAATTTTCTTATTACTAAGGTTAGTAAGCATACGTAGTACATATTGCTATGATGTCTGTAAAAGTACGTATGCGGTCAATATTAAGTGTCTTTTTTAATGTTAGCATATGCTTTGTCCAACTAACTTTGTACTTAATATAAGATTTTCTTGTACATTTGGTTGACTGCCAAGTAATGTTTATCAACTCAATTATTTGACTTTTTTCTTTTTGGTTGACCAGGATTTACTACCAAATAGCCTTGTTAAGTCAATTTATGTTTCTTTTCTTGCTGGCTGCTTTCGCTCAGTACGTTTTGGGTTAGAGGAAGCTCATGGGTAACTCAGCTAATCAGCTTTTTTTCTTGAGTGATGTTTTTATAGTTATAGTAATCATTTTTTGTTCATGTCTTTCAGCAAAGGACAAGCACTGCAGTTTAACTGGTTATTTGAGAAAGGAGCCTTTGTTTTGCATCCTGACCAAACGTTTTCCGTTGACTTTGATAAGGTATGTTTTCCAGAATTTTTTATAAATCAGATTCAGATAATTGGTTTCATATACTTGTTTGCAATGAATCAAATGGGTTGAAAATAGCTCAAATTCTATTTTTAAACATGATACTGCCTACATTCAAAAGTTTATATAGTTATTGTAATTGTATTGTTTTTATAACCATAATTAGTGCATCTAACATATAAAAATGGAAAAGACCCACTTTGATCCCTACTAAAAGAGTGGCCAGTTTTGACCAATTATCCAATGTGCTTGGCACGTCCATTTTGCCATCTCTAATGAAAGTATTTCTTGTTTCTTTGTAAGTATTATTTTGTTCCAATTGTTAACATATAAAGAATTTTACATTTTGAGTTGAAGTGTTTTGTATTTTTTTAATAGATTGAAGGAGCAGTTGAGAGCTTAAGTAGGGAAATACTTACAATACAGGCCAAAGGTGACAAAGATGCAGCACAAAGGTTTCTTGAAGAATATGGTAAAATGACACGACCTTTGAATATTGCTTTGGAGAAATTGGCAAAGGTTCAGGTAAATTTCACTTGTTATAAGTTCTTACAGTTACACTTTTTTTTTTATTTCTGTCTTTACTCATCAGCAGCTATAGTTGGCAATTTTGACCCATAACCTATGAACGCTTTAAAGCATACCTGTAAATGCTTCAAATAAGTTGAGTGTATTTTTTAGTGCATAACACAACCAAAATCATTTATTAAAAAAATCAGATTATTACTGAAGTATTTTACACTTTATTATCATATTTTAGTTATTAATTATATGAAAAAAAATTCAACAACTTGGACATAACTTTGTCCATTTCAACACCTCCATGATAAAGTACATGGTATTTTACACTTTACCATATTTCCAAAAAAAAGTAACTAATCACAGTTTTCATGTACCATCCCAAAATAAAAAAAATTGAAAATTTTATGATGGTAGTTAATATATATAAGAAGGTATAAGCATTATGTCTGGAATTGCTGTTAATGTTTCTGTATCTTCATTTGATACATGTTTTCTTAAATTCTGCAGGTCCCAGTTGATATAACACCAGATTTTCCAATTGTTACCAACTTACTGCACAAAAAATAAACACCACCTTTGTAGTATCAACATTTTGGATCTGCCAATGGCTTTATTCACGTCATTTGGTTGTTATGCTTCGCATTTCTAAGCTAAATAGGCTTGTTAGATTAAAAGACGAGTGTACAAAGTTTGGAAAAAGAACTATGATCTATATATGACCAATCAACCTTCATGTTGCAGTTTGTTACTATAATACAAAGTTAATGCAAACCAACATCAACAAGACTGTAACCTGCTGGCTTCTTTAGTCTCACATCTTGCACAAAGTTTCTTAACCTAACTGCATCACTCCAACTTCCAGCAGCAACATATGTATTCGCTAAAGAAACATAGTACCCGACATTTTTAGGTTCCAAACCAAAAAGAATCTCTCCCACTTTCTTCCCCATCTCAACATCTCCATGATAATTACATGAACTCAACATGGCCCCCCAAACACCATGATCTGGTTTCACCACCTGTTTCTTTATGAACTCATAAGCCTCATTTAACCGCCCAGATCGACCCAACATATCAACCACACAAACATGGTGCTCCGTAACGGGTTCTACACCATATTCATCAGACATACAATTGTAATATCTTAAACCTTCACTGACAAAGCCGGAATGAGCACAAGCTGATAATAAGTTGATAAAAGTGGTTTTGGTTGGTTTTTCACCAGATTTTATCATTCCGTTGAATATAGCCATGGCGTTTTGACCTTCACTGTGAAACCCGTATGCAGAAATCATTGAATTCCAGCTTGCAATATTCTTTTTTGGTGAAGAATTGAATATATGGATAGATATGTCTAGTCTTCCACAGTTGCTGTACATATCAATAAGAGCAGCTACTATGAAGCAGTTTTCGTGAAAATTGGATCTTAGAATGTGTCCATGGATCTGTTTTCCATGTCTGATTGATCCAAGTTGTGTACATGCTGATAAGATTGTGGAATTTGTGATCTCATCAGGCTCAAAATCAAGATTTTGGAATAATTGTAATGCGGTTTTTGCTTTCTTGTTTTGAGAAAGAGCAGAAATAATGCAATTCCATGAACAAAGATTGCGGTTTGAACAAAAGTCAAATACCAACATTGCACAGTCAACATCCCCGAATCTGCCATACATTGTAATTAATGCATTCATTACCCGAACATCTTCATCAATTAAAGTTTTATGAGCAAATCCATGGACCAGTTGCCCTTGAAACACCAAATTAAGGTTCCCACAAGCTGATATGACATTTACTAGTGTAACAAAATCATGTTTTGCATCAGATACCCGTCTCATTAACTTGAAAGCTTCTAAAGATTCTGAGAAATACGCAATTTGTGTGCAGCCTGCAATCATGGCATTCCAGCAAGCGGTATCAGCAACTGTTGAAACACTTTCTAACAATGCATAAGAAGCTTTCAAATCACCACAACTAGTGTACATGCAGATTAAAGAATTCAAAGAAAGAATATTGTTTGAAAATCCTAATCTTAGTTGCCAGCTATGTACCGATTGACCAAACTGGAGAAATTTAGGTGAATTGCAAGAAGAAAGAACTGCTAGAGCAGTTGATAGAGTACATTCCAAACACTGATGCATCAGTTTCTTGAATAGAAGCTGAGCACACCTAGAATTACCATTTTGGGCGTATCCAGATATCATTGTATTCCAAGAAACCAAGTCTCTATCTTGCGCAGACATGAACAAAATCTCAGCGCTTTCCATTTGACTGCATTTAGCATACATGTTCATAAGACTGTTAATCACTAGAATGCTTAATCCGTTAAATCTTCTTAACACGAGTCCATGAAGAGTTTTTCCCTCGATTAAAAGCATTGACTCTGCACATAATGAAAGCAAAGAAAGCATTGTCACTGTATCTGGTTGAATTGATCCTTCTAATTGCATCTGTCTTAATAAATGAAATGCTTCAAGAATCATTCCATTTGAAGAAAACCCATTAATCATTGTATTCCAAGAAACCAAATCTTTAACATAAATCCCTCTAAAAACAGTGTCGGCAGCATCAATGTCTCCACATTTGGAGTACAATGAAATAAGAGAATTTTGCACAGAAACATTAAGGGTCTCATTATATCCTAGTTTTATTGCGAATCCATGAAGAACCTTTCCATAACTCAAATCTAGCAAACACGTTGAAGCTGAAATAGCACACGATAATCCTACATTATCAACTTCAGTCCCACAGGAAACCATTTTCTTGAAATACCATAAAGATTTATCAGGATCACCGTTGCTTAAACAACCATTTATCATACAGTTCCATGAAATTTTATCTTTCATTTCTGTTCCAAGAAACATTCTCTCCGAAGAAGCCAGATCACCACATTTAGCATATGAACTGATAAGAGCATTATGTAAATCACAATCCAAAATCAAACCTTTCCTTACACCCAAACTATGAACAGCCTGTAAACATGCTAATCTCAATGTAAACCTTAAAACCACAGAAATGACAATCACAAGAGTTAAAGAATCAAACTTTATTCCTTCCTGCAACATTTGAACAAAAACCCTTGTTGCATCTCTAAACATCCCATTTTCAACCGCACTTGTTATCATTGCATTCCAAACTACCACATCTTTACAACAAATGTCACCAAAAACTGCCACTGAAGAAGGATAATCACCAGCTCTGGAATAAGCCATAATGAGAGATGTGGAAGTGGGTAGATGATCAAGTACACCAATCTTAAATGCTAGAGAATGTACATTCACCACATTTTGAAGATCAGGTCTCACTTTACAATACTCAACAAGATTAAGAACATCAAAAAAACCGATAGTGGTTGAAACTTGTGTTCTTTGAGGCATTTCGTCGAACAGGTGGTGGGATACATGGTAAAATTTTGGCGAAAGAGTATGATTGATGATGGATGATTCGGTACGGAAGGGCGAGTGATTGTTACAGGATTTGGGGAAAGAAAATGAAATGAAATTGAGAATGGGTTTCCAAGATTTGCGTAGTGCAGTGTTAACAGCCCAATGAATCATGCGTCGTTCGTTAGCGTTTTTTTTTTGTTCCAAAGGATTTTAAATAGTCGTATAGTTCAGGGACTAAAATGGATCTGGCAAAATGGGCGGGTTGGGTTGGGTTAATTACCGGGTCAAAAACGGGTCCGGGTCAAAGGGGTTGTTTGGGATTGCTTATTTTTTCTCCTTTTAACTTCTGGCAGAAGTTAATAAGTCAGGAGGTACTGACTTATTAACTTTTCCCCTCACAACTTATAGTTTGCCAAACATCTTTTAACCTCCTTTTTAACTTTTCAGAAGTTAATAAGTTATAAGTTGCTCTAAATAAGCAATCCCAAACAGCCACAAAGATCAACAAGCGCCACGTTTTTTAAAGAATTGACATTCTAAACTTTCATTTGCATAAACGTGGTGTTTGCTTTTTTTTTTTTTTTTTTTTAACAGCAACATCTTGATTTTAAAGGAGAAATGCACCATCACCTGTGATCAGCAGGACTAAAACCCCTGACCTAGTGCTCCTAACACAATTGTTTGCTCATATATATTCTTGAGTATATGTTTGTGAACCATTCGCCTAAAATATTTGTGTTTATTCATTTACATTTACAGACATACGGAAAAGATAAAAAAAATATAGATGACTAATGTCATAAAATAAGGTGACAAGACCTGACCTTTATGCAACATTACATATCGCTATCCATAACGTATGTAAATCAAATTATACTAAAACAGGTCGAAAACGCTTTCAATTTCTTACTTTTGAGAACAAACAGCATGCGAGTTCCAAATGTAAATGTAGAAGTGTGCGTATACTTCGAGGAAGTAGATGAAGTGGCGAACTACACTACAAAGCTTGGAGTTACTTGTTGTGCAGATAACTCGAGTCCTATTGATGCTATCCATACTAGGTTTGAACTTTCAAGTGTCGATTTGGATAATCTCAAACTCTAAATGATCATGTTGACAACTACAATATTTGTTACATGACAATGTTATGTTAGAACTTAGAAGAGAAGAAGACCTTTGGTCTCTTCATTTCTGAACCAATATATGCAATAAGTACACCAGTCCCTCAACATATTATTTCCAGTTAACTTTGTTGGGTGCTCCAAATCTTTGTTTGCTCATTGAAGCTTCCAATGACAGCTGATTGTTTTTCATCACCAAGGCGCTCTGCAAAAACATCATAATATGATACATGATCGAATGCCTGCAAAATTTTGAATGACTTCCTTTGTTCTAGATCAACAATAATCTGTCCATCTTTGGATGTTTGTCCTGTTGCTTCAACCTTAAGAGGCTTCACTTGAAACATTGGATTCAAAGTTTGTTGATTCGTGGTCAAGATAACTGCACCGAGTATCTCCCCCAAGAATGTGTCCTACGATATGTTTAAATGAATGATCAAGATGTAAAATAATCACGCAAATGGTAAAATGGACGGGTTGGGTAATGGGTTACCATAGGTTTGGGTCTAAACTGGTTAGATTGACCTGAAACACATTTTGTCCATAGACTCTTGATTACTTTTATAAATAACTGGCGTGTCAAATATAATTACAAAATCCGTATTACTTTAATAATTATATAATTGATTTATGGAGGCTTTTTCTACATTAGAAAACACTTAGCGTGACATTTAACCTGTTTGACCCATTCCAAATAGGCTTGTTTCGTTTAAGCTAATTTTTTGTCCTTCTACTTTCACATGTTAGAGAAAATATGACCGTTATTGTCCCATCTATGATTGACCGAAACTAGTGAGTCTAAAAGAACTAGTCTGTACAAGGATGGAGCTAAAGTAGTTTGAAAGAAATACCATGTGTTGATATCTATAGCTTCTTTGTTGCAACTGATACATCCTCGTCAGCAAACGTTGGGTGAAACGAGCTTCAGGTGTCTTGCTTTCGAAGTTCAGCTTTTGTATAATCTTTGGAAACAAACAAACCTTTCGTTGCATGCTAAGAGGGATGAGTGTGACATCAAGCATCGAATCAAACACCACTTTTGCAGCTAAAGGGTCTAGAAACATGTTCATTTCAGCATATTTGTTTGAAGGAACATTGATGACGTTTCCCATGTCATGTTTACTGTAATCAATATGTCCACCTAATATAAATACATCCTGCAGTTAATTTTACGATCAATAAGCATTCAGGATTCTTTTAGGATGGTACAGTTATGAACTTTACTAAACTCCCTAACCTGAATGATGGAACTAGCATTTGCAAGTAGTATTTTTGCTAAAGTTGTCAACGGTCCGTTAGTCAAAATAGTAATTTTAGATCCAAGATCATTTGATTTCACTAACGATTTCCAAACTTCTAGTGCTAGTGGCTGTCTAAGTTGTGGGAAATCAGTATTCCTAGGAGCTCCAAATTCTACAGAATTTTCAGCTGTATATCTGCCAAAAAAAACCATGATTCTTATTAGCAATTGCAGGTTTAAGTCTTCAAGTTTATTTTTTTTACTAACAGGTCAAATGGGTAAAATTAAAAAAACAAAAAGTTGATCAAAAGGAAACAGATCAAGAGCTCGTACAGTGAATTTTTATCGCATACATCCTACTGAATTGCTTTTTCATTTAACTTTATACCTAGACTGTAAAAATATACTCTTTGTAGTCATATTTAACACACAACTTTCTTATAAAACGATTTAAAAGAGTAAAAAGTCACGTACCAAAATATCCAAGTAACCAGCCCAACCCATCCATTTGCTACCTTTTCATTTAAGATGGCAGATTTGTAATTAGAAGAGTACCTTCTTGGACTTCTTGGTAGATCACGCGCAAGTCCAAAAAGAGTGTCAGAATCTAATAAGCCACCACTTCCATGGGGGATAGCCTGCAAGTATTTGCAGCCTCCAACACTTGGGTTATTCGGGTCAGACTGGTTTAAACCAAAAGAATCCCCTAAACCAACCATAATATCATCACGACCCATCATATGTAACAAATCGTAGATAACATCTATTGTTGCTGCATTTGCCCACCCTGTTGGAGTTACTAGTATTGCCTGCAATAAAATCAAACAAAAAACAAAACAACACATTCATCTACAAGTATGCACAAAAAATATTAAGAGACTTGCATGAAATATATTGGGGACATTGTAAAAATGAAGATTGCATTACCTTAAGATCTATTGTCTCCACAGGTACTTTGAGAAGATAAAATAGAGCAAGAAAATCTCCTGCACTCATATCCATGTCAAACACAACTATTTTCCCTAGTTTTTTCCCTTCAAAATCTGGTTTGTAAAGAACTTCCTTGTAGTAAGGAAATTGAGATGTAAAATTGAATCTGCCTTTATTTTGTGGTCGGTTTAGTGCCTGGTATACGTTTATAAAATCGAATAAATCATAATCTCGAATGTTTATATAATGTGACAATGTATAGCCACAAGATGAGCTTGAAAGTGTTTAAAAGTTCTGGAATTATATTAACTATAACAAATTTATCAATAAAATTAAATAAAGACAGAAAAGATGCCACACAAAGTTCATATAGAAGGAAAACAATATTAGAGGTGACAATTTCGCCATGGTTAGCATGGATTGATGTAGGTTATATCTTATTTCTTATGGGTCAAACATGCAAAAAAAAAATAGCTTCAAGGGAATCAGGGTCAAATGGTCAACTGGTCAAGAGCCACCACTCACCAAAGTGTTTTTTTTTAATTAGAAACTTGTGAATGTTCTTCTTTAAGACATCAGATTATCACTGAAATAACTTTTGTAAATACTTTTACCCAGCTCCTACAAGATAATACAAGTTTTAACCTGTTACCAACCTGCATGACCACCCAATATTTAACCTCTAGCAAATATAGTCCGAATCAACTTACGTCAAGAAAACTGACAAAAAATTCTCTGTCCAGTGAGCTACTCTTGTCACGATTTTTCTTTGCCTTTATAGCAATTAGTACACGTACTGAATCCGGCCCATTGACTTTCTCTGTGTAACCATCCTGATTTTATAGTTTCAGTATCTAAACAGTTGACGAAAATGTTACAACAATAGGCATAAATATTATTATTTTGAACTGCAAAAGGCATGGTTATTAACCACCAGATGGAATCACGATTATCATTAACTAGTTGACTTCTTGTGCAAACAATCTCCTGAAAGATACTAGTATTAAACTATATATTAATGTAGCAAGTAGTTACCTTACATCTCCCTGTCCCATTATTTCGGAGGCAAAATGGATCTTGAATTCCTGTTTGAACATGACCACTATGAACTCCATTTTTCTTCAAGTTAAATTTTGGAACACTAGGGTCAACAAATAAATTATTTGAGCCATCAGATATTCCATAAGGTTTATTGGAAGTAATGACAGTAATATTCATATACTCCATTTCAGCGAACTCGTTTTCTCCATTCTTCTGGTGCAAGTTACGCATAATTGAAGTGGAAACACCTGACATAAACGAGTCCCACAAAAAACAACTCTGCAAAAATGAAACAAGGCATAAAAAGGTTATTTTGTCACCATATAATATACATAAGTTACTAAACATATACATTTAGCAAAAAAATCATAAGTTCAAAAGGTTATTATTTTCCCATCAGGAACATAAACGAAACTATCTACAATTTTTTGTGACTAATAACGTAATTCCTCAAAGGTTAGAATGTTGGACACTAATTCCCGACTCACAGCAACAAGTCGGTTCAGATGTGGGTTGGTCTAAAGGGGGGGGGGTGTCTAAGAAGTTGGTTAGATAGTTCCTATTACAATCAGTAAATTCACATTGTGGTCGAGTAGGACTCTAACAAGCTTGTGAGATCTTAAAGTTTAGCCATTCTTATTCTATTCAAATAGGTTTAGTTTTTGGACTAATAAATACCTAGTCATGGTATCATTGTAATAATTTTTTTGAGTTATATTTTCTAGTTAATAAAAGTGGGAGTTATCCACAAATACTGATTCTAGAACTTGATGGAATGGTCAAATTTAAGAGTCCAGCCTTTAACAGCCCACGGGCCATGAGTGTTACAAGTTTCAGGTTTACTGACAATATGTGATATTTCAAGAAGTTAAAGATGAAACCACTATCTTATACAGTCCACAAAGACAGTTTAAGTAGTCTGTTACCTGATAGAACTGATTGTCAAACCAAGTATCGTGAACCATCTTTAGTGTCTTAAAAACATATTGTGCCTCATACGTATGTTGATTTCGCTCAAATTCCTCAAAGAAGTTTTGAGTTATGGGGATTGTGTTTGTTGCATCAAGGGGAACAAGTGTAACCGGAATCCCAGAGTGAATAACCTGTAATAATCAGTATAGCTATCAGTGATCAGGTAGAAAACACACGTCCAAACACCCCTCGCAGTAACAAATACTAATGTTTAAGAGGGGTTATAGGGTAACCTGGTATGCAGCAAAAGGGTCACTAAAGAAGTTGAACTCAGCATAAGGGTTGCTTTTGAAGCATGTAAATAAATTACCATGATCACCACACTGTTGAGGCTGACAAGATGAGCTATCGTTTCTGGGACAACAACCAGTTGGGTTCTTTGACCTCACACCACCACCCATGATATAAATATGCTCAACATTTTTCTTTAAATGTGGATTGGTCATAAGAAAAATAGCAATATTTGTGTGTGCTCCTATTACAAATAGACTAATCGGACCATCTGATATCTTCTCGATTAGTACTTGCTGAGCTGTAGGCTGTTCAAGAGGTGAGTATCTCCTGCTTCCCTAGCTCATAGTCAAAGGTTAACAGATGCATTAACTGTCATATGACCAGGGAAACAAGACAACACTAACAACTATGTTATAGTTTTTAAGAGTCTAGAGATGTTCACAAATCCTGGCTAGGCCCAGCCAGAACAGAACCCATTGATCTGGATCCTCACAGCTGGTCAAGCTTGAAAGCCCGTTTTGTGCTGGAATAAATTCTAGGATATTATCTATGAAATTTGTTTGCAGTATAATAGTTACAGAATGACCAGGCTTTTTTAGATAACTAGGACCAGGCTCTTTACGGTCCAATCCCAGGCCCATCGAGGTCAGGGCTTTGTGCAACTCTTAACTTGGAGCTTCAACAAAGCATTTTAACAAATAAATACCTGTGGAAGAAAGCTTTTCCGATAGCCGAAGTTTGTATCTTTATACAATCTTCCTCCAGCTCCCACAGGAATAGCCTGTCTAAATCTACAAGGTCCAGCTGTACCACTTCCCTGGTTGTATAAATAAACCAAAACCATATATATTTAGTTGGTTAAAGATTTGTTACAACTAAGATGCAGGCTCAGTGGACATAGTTAGTTAAATACCTGGTCAATTATAGGAATATATCCACCAACATTTGGTTGTATTGTACCATCTTCAAGTATTTCACCCTCACCTCCAACGCCAACAGCTACGTCATCCCGCCCCATCATGTAAAGAATATCATATATGTGATTTACTGCATGACCACTGTCTGACCACGCATTTGCATTGATGGTTATTGCCTACACCGTCATAAAAGTGTTCTCGGTTTAAATTCTTATTCTTGCATTTAATTATGTAAATTGATTAAACTGAAAGTTGTACATTACAAATTTACAATAGAGAGGATCTCTCAAAATATAGGAAACTAGAAAACTTAGACAAATCTAACTAGGTGTGTGTGCTTAATACTAATACACCCTAATAGATAAAATAATGAATAATATAATTAACAACTCTCCTTAAATTGAAGCATAGATCTTAATAATGCCCAACTTGCATCTTTAACTTAATTGTTGTTGCCTAGGAGAATATGTAATCTGAATAAGAACAGTGATGTGAAACTCGAAAAAAGGATAAAAAAACAAATAAAAAATCGAGGAGCCATATGATAACTTTGCAAATTATGAGGGGTCAATAAGGGGAAATGTCATAGAAACGCAATCAAGTTTCAGTTTTGTTCAAGTTACTAGATTAATATATAATAGCTAGAAAAATAAAATATAAATGTAATATTCAATTTTACCTAGCACTATGCTTAGATATTATTTAATACAAATCTTCACTGTGTGAGGCAAAAGGGGTACTAAAAGTAGAGTTTTTTTTTTTGTCTAACATGCAAGATGCATGGTCAATTGGTCATTAACATTTAAGTGTCAAACTGAGATTTCTAAAAGAAAGAGAGCTATAAATGAACACTAAATCCTGTTAGAATTTTATAATAAAAAAGGCAAAATCTAAAAAAATCTCCAAAGTAGTAAAAAGTTCTTCAAAGTCAAATGTTAATGTTAATATGGCATTGCTGGTGGACAAAGGGCACAATATTATTCCAATTGTGTTGTCCACTTGTCTCCACTTGTTCCTTGTCCAATATATAGCTTGTGACATTTACTTTTAGGTTTCAGACTATTAAAAGAGCTTGCAATTATATGGTGACAGCATTGTGAAAATTGAAAAAGATTCATGGTATAAACTTGATGATTAGTTAGATTATGAAAATATGAGAGTATAATTAAAAGTGATGTAAAAATAAAAGATTTAAGGTTGGTATACATAATACATCGCAACTGATTTTTAATAGCCCAAATGATTTTAGGTTGGTATGGATGATGTGGGGTGATTATGGTTAGACGGTTAGAACTTTACACGTAATCATATTGTACACATATCAAATTACTCCACTATTTATTAATAATACTGAAAGCAGGGTTTTAAACCTTCATTTTGTTTAATCACTATTGAAATTGAGTGTTGTTCCTAAAACATGGAGACGAAGATGCTTAACAATTTTAATCACAGAGACCGAAGAAAAGTGATAAGTGTTAGTTATGCATGTATATATGGATGGAGAATAATTAATTAAAGCAAGCAGCTAATTGATCGACCTGCAAGTGGAATTGAGATTTGTTAAGCTTGAGGAGGTACAACATGGCAAACAAATCGTCCGAATCAACATCCGTATCCAGAATAATCCGCCGCTCAGGAACTGCAATTCCGATTGAAGCAACCATTACAAGTACAACAACTAATAAACTCCTCCTCAACTCCATTTTTTCCGATCGATCAATTCAATTCTATCACGTCACATTAATCAATTCATTTCTGTAAAAACCAAAGCTTAGAGAGAGAAATAGTGATGAAGTTCGGTATTGTGTTGAGGTTGATAGTGTAAACAACTAAACACATTACACATATATACTGACATACATACATACATACATATTCGAATAATAATAATAATAATCATCACTCTCCAATGTCAAATTGTTTTACCCCTCCCTCAACTTGTCACATTGTTTAAAGATGAACCCTAAAATTTTATATATCTTTATATTCACCCCTATATGCATAAATATATCTTGACTTCACTTGTTTACTTCATTTGTCTAGACTTTTTTTTCCGTTTTCATCCTGATTGGATCACGAGTCAAACATGCGACCATTCGTTGGTTCGCTCCATCACTTTTTTTCTAATTTTTGTTAATTTTTACTATTGGAGTTGATGGTTAGTGTCTGTACGACTTTATTAGCATCATTTGAGAGACGTATTATATTTGAATCTGGACAAATGTAAATATACGAAGCGTAGTTTAAAAGTAGCTTTAGAAAAAAGTTTGACACTTTTCTTGATACTTTCACTAGCTGATTATGGTGAGGTGAGAACAATATCAAAACCTTTTATTACAACCAAGATATAAAATACTAAGGTTACTCTTCATATAATGAAAGAAAATAATTCAAAAATTAAAATTTCTTTTTAATGCCGTTACCACCATCGTTATTGTTAAATCCGTATCCAATATTGTATTTTAATTTCTTTTATAAGTTTATAAACCAAGCGTCGTTATTTTTTCAACTACAAGTACGGAATATTACATTTATTAGGTATTGAATTTAGCTAATGTAAATGTTCATCTCTCAAATTATTTTGGATACGTGATTGATTGTAATTAGAAATTATGTTACATAATTTTTACATGTGTAATTAGTTCTTTAATAAACTCATGCATCTTAGATGGGATTAATTGATCAACCATAAATAGGAAAGTTTCAATGATATGAAGAATTTAATATACCATTTCCTTTAAAAAGTTAAAGGGGTTTTCTAATATGTGCCCTAAGGACACATATAACATGTATTTATTATGGTAAGTATTCTTACTAATTATATAAATATTCTACTATTTACCATATTTACCAACAAAAATCATGTTTTTATATTTAATTTTTGTTGGTAAATATGGTAAGTAGTAGAATATTAATGTAATTAGTAAGAATACTTACCATATTAAAAGTTTATTATTTGTGCCCTAAGGGCACATATTAGAAAATCCCAAAGTTAAAAGGTACTGAATCAAAATAAAGCCATGCACTAACAAGAGTCAAACTAAAGTTGATAAAAAAACAAAATATTCCATCCACTTTCAAAAAAAGCCAATGATATAATTTATTCTCTTGGCGGATAGAGTATCTCATTGCTTTATACTTCTACTTTTGGTTTGTTTCTTAAACCATATTCAAGGATTTGAGTGGAAGAAAAAGTCATGAAAAAAAGAGGGCAGGTGAGCGGGTGACGTGACGAAAAGATAGAAAGAGTGAAAGTTGTTTAGAAGTTGTCTTTAAGCAAAGATTCTAAGAGACGGAGGAGAGAGTGGGCACATACGCGGCCTCAACTTTAACATTGTAGGAATAATGTTAACCGCTTGATGTCTAAGACCCGTCTTATCCACATAATCTGGCATAGCTATAATCATAATGAAAAGAAATTCATTAGAGAATATGCTTGATTGATTACACCAAAAATATAATTAAAAAGCTATCTAACAAGAAGTTGAATAAAATACTTACAAAAGAACTGAAACTTTCCAATAAAGAATTTAAAGTTACTAAAAAATTCTCACAATCCTTGGCTTGACTTTTTGGTCAATGAAGTTAAATAAAATACTGACTTTATTAAATTAACTGTTATAAAGTGTAGGTAGGGGTGTTTTTGACATTAAACTAAAACTTAAGGTCGAATATTTAGAGTGACTATTTTTCTGTTTCTTTTGGTTTTTTTGTCATTGCATGACTGCAATCGATTCTGTTTTGATCGAGTTTGTCAACAAATGTGTTTCTTTTGTGTTTTTTTGTCATCGTGTTAGTGCGTTAAGTGTTAACATCAATACAAGTTAAGATTATCATGCAATGTATGACAAACACTGGAATCTCTAGATGGTTTATATACTTTGATACTAATTAAATCTAAGTCATATAAGTTGCACAACAGCAGCAATCCTCAAGGCCCCATTTTGTAAAAGTTCTCCAAGCTCATCAAATAATAAAGCCGTACGCCAACCCCATCCTTTTGGAGCTTTTGGTAAAAGGGTTCCTGGTTGTTTGAAGCTCCCAAAAACCATTACTTCTCTTTTTGATGGACAGATTAGCTGCAAAAGAAAAAAAATGCAAACCATTTAAATATGACTAGTCGTCGTAAGAATGTTAGATTCTGTAGAAGCAAATGGAAAACATTAATAGTAATAACATAGTTTTTTGTCATAATTGCACATTCGAAATTTATGAAGTCCAAAAAAAAAGATAAAAAATGTTTTGGAGTCGACCCAAACCAAGTAACCAACCCATTTTGACCAGCATTTGGCTAGGCTAGAACCCATCTTGACCCATTACCCCCCACCCGCTCAACCTGCCATTTCACGACCTCTAATTCTCAGTTATAGAAATATTCCAGTTCTAAGAAAGCCTAAAATGGAATAAAAAAAATAAACACAACATGAAATTTACATAGAAAATCCGGTATGGTTTCACTTGATTTTACCTGATAACGAGCAGTAACCTTTTCACGAGCATCCACATACATATGAACCTGAAATGATGAACGATAGAATCTAAGTTCCTTATAAGATGATTAAAAATATCTCTAGACTTATACATCATTTCAATATGACCAACCTTTCGAAGTGATTCAGGTATCTCCGCCTTCCTTCTATGAAGAAAGAATCCTGAAAATACAATTAAATGTTAAAACTGTAACTATTTTGACATGGGTCAAAATTATATAAAAAAGATAAAAACTTACCAAGCGTCCGGCGTCCTTGAGGATCTTCATCACTAAAAGCCTGAACACTTACCTACACATCCAATTTGATCAAGGAACATGAAAATTTATTGAGGCTTTTATGACAAGCAAGATGTGTAAAAGTGGCAAAACTAAAACTTAGCTGAAGTGAAACAAATCAAATCGAAGTTATCCAGGGGATATTCAAAATGCATAAAACATTAAAAATTACTAAATAATTTTGTTAAAAAATGTCATTAGTGGAACAATATGGTAATGTAATGATACTTAATACCTTAATTATTTACAAAATTCAATGATAGAACAAAGTGCTTACAAGTCAGCCAAACCTATCTCTAACAACCCTAAGAAGCTACATGTTTTGAACCCAGCCAGTTTTACCCATTACCCAATCCGACATACCTTCCACAAGGAACCACCATAGAAATACTCTGGAGAGTGTTTGACTTGTCCATCATTGAGCCGATGAACTTCCTGAAATTCCACGCTATGGGAGAAACAAAAGATAGTAGAAGAAAAGTTACCACCCAAAAAAAAAAATTTAACTTTAGATAATGATAACAGTTGCAAAATTTTCAATGCAACTCAGCAATCAGATTATATACAATTTGAAAATGCATGTAATACACCTTTAAGAAGTCAAATCAAGTAGTCAATAAACATGGCAAAACTATGACTCTTGAAGCCAAAGATCGAGTATTTTTTTGTGACCATCACATTCGTCATATTTAGTAAGAATACAGGTGGCAATTCAACCCTTTTAAGTCAAAGGGGTAAAACTAAATCTTAGCTACTTTAGACCATAAAACCTTTTACATTGTTTTACTCAAAGGCTTACCTTATTATTGTAATGAACTAATGATATTGTTTTTGAAATCATAATTTACGGATTATTGCATTAAATATTTACTAAAAAACAAAAGAAAAATAGACAAAAAAGTGTGGGAAGCTATTATACTATTTATCATATCTCCCAAAATATGAGCATTACAACTAGAATTATAAATTACAAGATATTAAAGAAAAAATATATAATGACTTACGCAAAGCGGAAGGGAGGGAAGTGACTTAAAGGGGTTTTAATATCCAATGCAATAAAATTAGTATCATTATCCCAGTCAGCTCCGGTAGCATTTCCAGAAGAATCCATCATCTGCACCGGTACAGCGCTGCTACTTGGGCCTGCAATTGAACATCCAGCTAATCTCCCACTAACATCCCCTTCATCTGTGCTGCTAGTCCCTTGACTGAGCCCAACCAAAGCAGTCAAGCCATTACCACCATGTTCTCCATTATGGTCAGCTCTATTTTCAGAGTCGTCATTACCAAGAGACTGCTGACAATTTCTATTTCCCATATGAAACGGGACCCGAGAAAAGACAAAACGTGTTGGGGGCCACGCGGTATCAGGTACGTAACTGGAACCACGCCCAATACCCGCCAGCCCATCAATAGGTCCCCGCACATGCACCCGTACGGGGCGAAATGGTCCATTTACTTCACCTTGAGATGAATCAGTAAAATAAACATCTCCTATACCTGTAGTAGCAGAATTTGGTTCTTGATCTTGCATGTAATACCCTGTGCGAGCGAACCCATATTGTGGCCTACACTGGCATGCCATACTAACAAGACAGCAGCTTTTGCAGGTATCTGCACCAGTTTCATGCACCCGCTGGCTCAAAAGTGTCTGCAGGATAGCATAAACACATGTAAGAATTTTAAAATCAAGCTTTATACAAACTGCTGGTACTTCGTGGGTTTGTAAGGAGCTTCAAATGTTCTAACATACAAAATCGGATTCAAACAACTTGCAAACATTCGCAACATGTGTAGCAATTTCGAGCCACTTACTTATGAGTGGGTTGATTTCGGTTATGTTTCATCTCTAATGGGTCAAGTGGTTAGCATTTAATAAAACATAGAAAAAGAAAAGGTCAAATTCGTTGAACGGGCAGACGGTTGCCCAAAGTGTATTTTATTTTTAATGCATAAACCTCATAAAACGTTTTATTCAGTAAAATTAGCTTATGATGAGATGATATAACTTTGTAACCATATCAAAGACACTAACTATTTAATGGAAGGTAACAAAAAGATAGCCCAAAAACCTACACATATGGACCCTATTACAAAACCTGCCTGACCGACACATTATGCTACCGTTAGTCCGTTACACAGGATACAACAAATTAAATAAGAAAGAATTAACAAGTTACAGTTTAAGACCTGTAGCCAAAGACCATCATTAACAGATTTGCAGGGAAAGCCCAATTCTTCTAGTTGCTTTCTCACATTTAAAAGTGCCTCAAAAGTCATGTTACAATATAATAGAGAACCGCCTTCAAATATATTAACAAATGTGTCATATTCATCATTGTTCAACCCAAAAATCCATTTGGCAGAGGGTTTTAATCCTCTTCTGCCAACAATTCTGCCTCCCCATGACATGGGCATGCCACACCTTCCCCACTCATTTGACATATCATCATTGCAGCTCATACTATCACCAGATCTTTGACCCACACCAAGCCAGTTATTATCATTCAACTGATAACAATGACCCTCTTCAGATGGCCCTTGCATTGCCGCCATATCACCGCCAGTTTGCATGTCGTGATAAAAGGAAGAGTGATTATTCTCATTTGCAGAAGGGACGGGTCTTGTTTGTTCAGTGATACATTGACATTTTGACTCGATGTTTGACTGATTGCATCCAGATTCTTGCACTTGTGTTTTGGGATAGGTTAGCCCTCTTAGAGAATCTACGACCCGGTCTGCAAGCTCAACTAAAATGGTTTGAGCAGTATCATGACCTTCCCCTTTATCTTTTAAACTCACACAGGATAACTCAGATGACGTTATTTCATTATTGATGTCACTGGTCAAACTCTTCCCGTTTGCTTTAGAAAACTCAACTTGTTCCAGAGATTGGGTCTTACTAAATGCAGCTTTTGTAAGGAGAACATACAATGCCAGTTCAAACCTATATTAAATGGTAATGTGACACGCCCAGCAGCCAAAAAAAATTAGCTTCGCTTCACAATAAAAGGGATAGATTTTGTTGGTGACATGTCAAAACGGATAGATTTTGCACAAGTCGGTCCGGGGGGGGGGGGTTATCTCAGAAAGTAACAAGTGTCAAAACTATTACAAAAAAACAAACATTTAGTTCAAAAATAGACTCTATTATATAAAATGATATAGGAGCTTTTATGCATTAACCTTGGGTGGCTTTCAACCTGACATGTTTCCTTTATAGCTGAATTTCATGACTTGACTAAATAGAGATAAAAACATAATCGACCCATTACATAAGTGAATGGGTTTATATTGTCACCTCTAGGATAGGTGAAAATATCACTTACCTTTTTTCTTCACTAGGGACCCACAGTTCATCAGAGGTTAGTAATGCATGCAGTGTTTGGACGGAAAGTTTTGGAAGCACCTGTCAGAAAAAAAATGGGTCATTTACCATACTCCATAAGCAGAGCTTCAGGAATAAATGAATAATATCATACTATAAACATAAATCAAAGCATCAGACCATATATTTGACAAATAATTAAACTCTTACCTCTTTCAATTCCATGGCACCACTTTGACAAAGATAGCCCCAGCAAGCATTTCTGACTCGTTCTCCATGTATGCCATAATCTTGACCCTCTGCAAACACCTACAGTCAACATGGAAATGCTAACCATTCAAAGATACAAACCACATGATATCATAGAATAGTACAAAAAGCATTGCTCTCAAACCTGATATTCTAGGAAGTTTGTAGTCCAGAGTTCGGATATAATAAAGTCAGTGCAAATTGAACATAAATCCTGCAATAAAAGTTGTAAAGATTGAAGCATACACAGGAAAACTGTTGATGTGTCGAAAATTCATAAAATTTATAAATAGGTATACCTGAAGGTCAAGAAAAGATGCAGCAGCAAGAACACGAAACGCGTTACTGTCATCAAGTTTAGGTTGATAACCATAAAGGTATGCTAAAGCTATAGCAATCGCCTCCTTATTAACATTGGTGTCATCCACATGCAAGGTCAAAACTGGTGCACTTGCATCTTTCCAAGGTCCATGAAGCATGTTCCTACACAGCACAATGGATGCCAACTTATAAATTTCAGCATTTAGGGGGATAAGGTCAACCCCTCAATTAGTTACATTAAAAAGTTAATGTTTTATGTTGATGTAGTTAAAGCATCATGTTTCCAAATTTCAGAAACTATGACATATTCAGCCTAGTTCAATTCTCCCTAGCTTACACTTTTTTGTATAATTTCCCTAACAATTAAGGCAAAAAAAATTGAGAAAAGTTAAAGTGATAACCTGAAGTAGGAGCTACGAGATAGAATGAGACGGTGGAGATGATAAGTTGCGCCCATGGCTTGAACGATAACATCAGAGAACGATCCATGATTGAAACCTTCGGTTTGAATATGATCACACAGAGATGTGAGGTTACAATCGAGTGCCGGAATTTCGCCGCCGAGCTGGCCGGTGTCAGAATGATGGTGTGAGGGTTGTTGTGTCTCCATTTCCGTCGTCGTCGTCGTCGTTGTTGTTGTTGTGTGTGTGTTTCCTCTTCCTCCGTATGATCGTAAGTGGTGATGATCGGTGGTGGTGTTAGGGTATTGATGTGTTCGTGTTTCCATGAATATGAATGTCATCAATACATGGAGATTAAAGAATTAAAAAGACGGTTTGTTGTTCGAGAACAATATTGTTATTGGGGGATGCGTCGGCAAGCACTTTTTGGGCGACCCCTGTTATATTCTATACTTGGTTTAACATCCGTGTGTTACATACGGGTTAAATAATAATATTTATAAAGAAACTAGAATTATTATGTTTAAAAATTTGTAATTTGTAAATCTATACCTTCTAATAAAAGAGAGTTTTTTATGGCATTTGTCATTCGTTAAAAAGCATGTTATAGCCTACTTTTCCCGCCAAAACTTTATTCTTAATACATTTACACGCGGATCTATCAAATGGTTAACACACGCGTACCAAACCCGGTATTTTGACCCGGGTATAAATGCCATATTTTAACTTTCAGATTCATGTTTCCATCTGTTGAACAATGAGCAAACCCTAATTGAAGTTCTATCACCGCTTTTCTCTTCCATCGCTGGCAACCTCTATCATATTTTGCTATGTTGATTTGTTCTTTAAGCAATTGTGCTGGTGAGTTTTTTTGTTTTCCAATTTTTTTAAGTTTACGCTTTCTTATACAGTTATACTCAAATCAGTCATGGATATCAATGCGATTTAGGGTTTTGTTGTTTCGTCTACTTTATCGATTTGTGAGACAGTTATGCCTGCCTACGTACACACTAAATTGGTGATGTTTCGTCTACTGTTTCTTATACTCAAATCTTGGATTGATGACACAAACTATTGCACACACACTAAATTGGAAAAAGTTTCAATGATTTACCACATTTTTAATCCTTGATTTAAATTTCTTCCTTCTATGAAATCTTTCAAAATCAGGGCACTTATTAGTTATTAAATACTGCAGTTTGGCCTTTGAGGTATACATTTTGCACATTAGATGAATAATTGATTCGTGTTGTGTGTGGTTTGCTTGTTCGTGAGATTACAGAGATTTGTATGTCATCATTGTATCCTTGATAAACTTATAATGAAATCGATGTTGTTTTATGATGTAGTTTTTGTTAACAGAATGGTGAATGCGATTTCATTTCTCTTTAACTTGATGGTTAATTAAAATAAATGAGTTGATGAAGAAACTATAATAAGATAAAAGGATAAAGGTTTCGCGTTCCCTGATCGGGATGGATTACATTAATGCATAGGCGCGTAGTCATAGTTTCGTTTTTATGTTAGAACTTTGTATCCAAATTTAGCTGTTAAATGGAACTAACCATAAATCAAATTATAGATATCAATAAGTCATGAAGACGTTAGAAAAATTTGCGATACGGTTTGACGATTAGCATATATTTTAGGTACAAGACATGTATGTACTTAGATAGCTATTGTGTATTGGGATATTGGGGTTCAGCAAGCTCTTAAATATGACTATACACAAAAAGGGTCTTTAAGTTTAAAATATAAAAAAAAATATAATATGATGAAAATTTACACTCTAGATAAAGGTATAACAAGATTCTGGTTTGGATTTGCTTAATTAATTATGCTACTCGAATTAGGTGTAATCATTTTCGTTTATGTTTTTTTAAAGGGTTTTAAGATATGATGTAGGATTCAGGCTACCTGTTTAATTACCGGACAAAAGAACCATACAACCTTACATATGTCTATTAGAAGGGTTAGCAAGTTTTGGAGGTTTGCATACTTATGCCATTTATCTACTCTACTAATCTTTTGTGCCATAGGTTGGACCATGATGAAATAAATTTGTAGGAATTGAAGAAAAAGTTAGGTGGATTTTTGCTGAATGAGGATGTTGGCAATTTCATGAAAGGGCAATTCATTAAGTGAATGGGGGAAGAAGCTATTGAATGTTATGATGAAGCTGTTCAAAGATTAAATTGAGTGCCATGACTAATTATATTTTGATTTTGGATACACAAACTAAACATGGGAAGTATGATGATGTAGTGATGCTGCTCAATAACCATAAACTCATGGTGGATGGGTATTCTACACAAAAGTTAAATTTTGAGAAAAAATTTCATTTTTTTTCAGCTTTGTAGTTAAAGGAGTAGTATAAGTTTATTTTGTGTTATGTTTATAAATAAACTTGTAATTTGTTTTAGCACTTATCTTATAGCTTTGTATGTAATTCGTCTTTGCACTTTTAAAATACATTATATCTTTTTATTATAATAATTAAGTAACATGTTCACATGTCAAAATTTTAACTATTCCACATAGGATTTTGCTTAGGTGTCACCCTCTAATTTAATTTGATGGAGAATTTCAAGGCGGGTCATGGTATGTTTCATATTCGAAATAATCCAATATGTTCAAATAAATTTACCAACTATCATGAATTATAAAACCAAAATCCCGTGTGTTACACGGGTACTAATCTAGTATTTAATATTTAAGGAGCTCCATCAACTCATTGCATGAAACTTAATATTTTCCCTCTAAAACTTCCTATTATAGATTAAAAAAATTTCCCTCTTAAAATTGCCTCCTAAAAGTTTGATTTATTAGATAGATTATCTAATCAGTAAGTTTTAGGTCTGATAGCTTAAAAAATAATATATATTACGTATTGATTTTAATGGTATGATATTACATTTCAAACATGTCTTAAATTCTAAGATTTCCCGTCCTCCTTTGTCAGTGTTTAAGCTTAGCTAAAGATGGTGCAATTGGCCAAATGTTACATTACAAGCCTATAGTAAAATGTTCCATTTAGCAAAAAAAAAAAACATGCCTAGACAACACAAAGTTTACATTATATTGTTAACATTGATTGCTAAATTAGTAATGTAAAAAGTAAAAACATAATATAACAGTGACAAAATAAGTATCATTAGAAAGGTATGTTGGCCTATATACATAATTATGTAAGGTCCGTAATAGATGTGGGTTGAGTACTCAAAGGGAATAAACCAAAAGATTTTTTAAGATATTGTTGTCCTATTTTTTAATGATTTTAAGTTAGCGTTGTCTACTTGTCTTATATTATAACGAAAACTACAAGTTTACTCTTAATCTACGTGATGTGAGAGAATGATAGTGATTAGAAAGTGTAAAAAAGTGGTGTCACATAGGCGATGACTAGACGACACATAGTATGAGTTGTGGTAGAGTAATGATGAGTAGAACGAGTGTTGTGATGGAGTGATAATCATAATAAAATCAGTGTGTTGTGATTGAGTGAAATATTTGATAAAACAATAACCCCTTTATGATCGCTAATGATCGCTAAGCAAATAACACTAACTAGGCAACACTCATCATTGGAGCAAGTGTATTAGTGGTGACACGATGAAGGTGGTGACATGGAGGCTGTTAGCGCCCATGTTCTCTTGAAAACGAGTGGCCTTAGTGAAAATCAATCAAACAAATAAGAGGAGACCCTTTAAGTTTCAAAGGCTCGTAATCTTGATTACACCAACATTGATAATAAGGTTACAAGAGTCATTTACTCTTTTAAGTAAACGATCTTTGGAGCTTTGTCAATGATATATAAATAATAATGTGATTATCGCACCTCAGAGTATTTAAATTACATATAAATATTATATGTGTGTATGGTGTTTTCAGCGAGCATCGATAATGGTGTGTCGCACCTCACGACGCACACGATACACGTGTAGTGGTGTTTCCGCTTGTAGTGACGGATCCATGAATATTTATAAGTGGATTCACTGTTCTTAGATGCTCAAGTTTTAATAAAGCCGGACATAAAAAAAAACTTTGGGTTGGTTCGACGGTTCAGGTCAAATATTCTAATAACGATTCTTTTGAATTGCGTATGATTATTCAAACTAGTTCACTCCCAATAATACATATGACTTCAGTCCAATTATTTTTACATAATTTTTGCTAAAATTTCAAAATGGAGTGTGAGCCCGTTTCTGATTTGCCTAGATCTGTCCTTGCCCACTTGCACCGCTCTTCATAACACCTTTCCATGCAATTGAAGATGCATTAAACTTGATCTAAAAGTGTTTAAGCCTTGTATAGCACATGGTGAGTTTTATCTAAGAATATTACTAATTTCTATTAGTAAAAAACAAAAATATTTACATGAAACGCTTTTGACTGTCAGTTGATCTTTTGGTTTAGCACTCAAATTATTTTTTTCGTATTTGGGCATGGAGACAAATGATAGGGCTTGGGTCTTAGAGGTCTCAGGTTTAAATTATGATCCAATGAGATTTTTCTGGACTTTATGATTGAGGTGACTCACTTCCCATGAGTCAGTCCTACTCTATATAGGTCTTGCAAAAAAATCACGTTTTAGAAAGCCGGTCCACAACCCAAAACCTATATCACCAACTAACTAAAGAAACAATACTAACAACTGAATACAATCTGAGAATTCGCTGAAAGAAATAGTACAATCCACATTCGGCTCCGGTGATTTTTGCCGAAAGTTATCGCTGAATGAAGATGTGTATGAGAAAGCGCGGGAAATTCTGTTTACGCAAGGTTATGCACCCCACGTGTTGGATGAAATGCTCAAAAGAACTGACTGTTGGCATTGATCCACAAAAGCATTGTTTTTTTTGACACTAGGCCTTGTTTAGTTATGTCAGGTATTAACCACCGTAATGGGCTTCAGGAAAATCCTATCCTTGTTGTGGAGATATCATTATTGACCAGACCTCAAAAATACACATTTGTTTAGACATTGACCCAAGACTTCAAGATAAAGACAAAGTCAGTCACTTTATGTCTTTATGAACCACAACATATAACAGCCATCATTCATGGGTAGGGTTGTACATGAAACCAAAAAAACCGATTCGAAACAGCAAAACTGAAAACCCAAACAAAAACTGTGGGTTTTGAGTTATTAGAGGCTTAGAGCATTCACACTTTCATATAGTAGGTTCTCCGTCCCTATACGTATAATTTATCTAAAAATCACTATCACATAAGTTTAAACATCTTATTCCTCGTACCCATAGTTTTTTAGGTATGTAAATGATGACCCTAATATGAGAAGCATTATGTTTTTCTTTGAAAATTATAGACGACGAGTATGGGGATGGATGTGTTTGATGTGGGAGTGAAATTCCACAAATTTTCCCTAATAATTTGAAGAGAGAAATATTTATAATTTTATAACTAGTGGTGTGTGGTGTGGTGTAGCTTAAAAGTTTATGTAAGGGTGAAAAAAAGTTATATAAAAGTTAAGGGGGGCAATGCTGATTTTCTAAGCTATCAAAATATTTTTAAGCTAAGTTATTAAAAATTAACATTAATGATGAGAAATAGAGAGAATTTATAACTATCTATAGTGTAAGGTTGGTGGTGGCACCGACCAACCATCATCAGCCACGTGTTGCGTTTTTATTCGCCGAATAAACTTTTTGTTTTTTTAAGTTCCGAAGTTTTCTTCAGATATATAGCTTCAATTTCCAACTATTTCATAAAAAGCTCTATTAGAGGAACTCGTTAGGCGCTTATTTAGAGATGCAAGTGACCTTGGGTTCGAATCTTGGAGTCTCCATATTTTTTATTATCTTTTTCATCTTTGTTTTTAACAGTTTTATACTTTTGACAATCAACTCAACTTTTACATGAATCTCACTCTACTTTTACATGCTTACAATTTAAATTTCATACTTACTTTGATACACTTTCGACTTTACTTTACGCACTATGAGTTACGTGCGAGACATGAAACTTTCACTCTACTTTATCAACGCGTGTGACTAGGTCACATACATAAGACATAGGCGTCTCATCGCGCGGCCGGGTCTTATATCTATTTTTTTTAAACGCACTTGGTTGTGATATTTATCAAAGACCGTGGGCCGGCCTACATGACCCTCTACTCGATTAAATCCAATAAATAAATAATCCGAAAAGTCAGAAAATACGACCGTTACAAAATGATGACACTTTTTTTTCTTGGTAACGTTTGATTTCAAAATTTAAAGCCGTTGTTGCCCCCCATTTTCACTCACCATCATAATATCATCTCCCCCACCATTCTTTCACTCAATTTCACTTCTTCAAACAAACAAAAAAACCCTCATTTTCTTTCCAATCTTGAAAACCTCTGTTTAAATCAATGGCACTCAGATCTCTGGATAACACCTTGCCCTTATCCCCTGAACGACCTAAAAAGGCAATCAAAGCTGCCAATTCAATCGCTGTGTTGAAGCCTAAACAACAGCCTGCGGATTCGAAAGTTAACGATGAAAACAATTTCCCTGTTGTTGCTCCTGTTGTTGATTCCATTGATTACATCTCATCTGAAAATCTCAAGCCTGTTTCTGATCCAGATGCCAAGTTCAAGGTACATGTTTATCTTTGTTAGTTTCATTGTATTTCATCAGAAATTGAAGACTGTTTTGATCTTCATTTTAGGGTTTATCAACAACCCAATTTGTAATTTTCTTCATTTTGTTAATAAGACATTTGTGATTTTGATTGAATTTTAACTAATTTTGTTATGTGAAAACTGATTGTTGCAACTGAAAACCTAAAACCCATTTCTGATCTTGATGTTAAGTGCCTCTTATATATATAACTATTTGTGACTTTGTGTATGCTGATTCAAAAATTTCTGTTTTTTTTGTAACTCAGTGCCTAATGGAAGGACTGGAGTCAAAAGATTGGCTAAAGATTTGCGATTCGTTGAACGATGTTAGGCGGTTGGCATTGTACCACTCTGAGCTCTTGCTTCCAATCTTGTCAGTAAAAATACAATTCATTTATATATGATGTTGGTTTGAAAGATTATGCTGGTCATTAATATGTGTGTGGGGTTATAACTTATAGGGAAAAGGTTGTGATGGTTTTAGTGAAATCAATGAAAAATCCAAGAAGTGCTTTATGCAAGACTTCAATCATGGCTGCTTCTGATCTTTTCAAATCTTTTGGTGATAAGTTGCTTCAATCCACTACCTCTGATGCTGCTGTTGACCAAATGGTACGATTTATTAGTTTTTAGGGATTCGAGTTGGCGATTTTAATCATTCAACTTGACCCGTATATTTATTCTTGTAAGCGCACACAACCTGTTTAACCCATTTATCTAATAGAGTCAAACACGGTGAAAGGTAACGTGTGAGTGGACTATGACAAGTTAAAATAGGTTGGCAGGTTGGTCTGGTTAATTAAACATGTTAAACAATGACTATTGATTTTAAAAAGTTGTCACCCATGGTAGTTTTTTTAGCCTATTTTGGCATAAAGTTGTGAAATTAACCCCTCACACTCACAGATGCTGCAATTGCTACTGAAAGCTTCTCAAGATAAAAAGTTTGTGTGTGAGGAAGCAGAGAGAACACTGAACACAATGGTTGCATCCACAACACCAATCCCTTTGCTTCACAAGCTCAAAGTGTATGTCAGCCATGGTAACATGAGGGTTAGGGCCAAAGCTGCTGTTTCAATCTCTCATTGTGTGTCAAAAATGGTATGCTAAATCATCCTCATTTGGCTAATACTTTTGTACTCAAAGATGAAATTACCAAATTAACATCTCATGTTGTTATTTTGCAGGAGATGGTAGAGATGAGAGATTACGGGCTCGTTTCTTTGTTACAAACATCAGCTGAATTGTTGAAAGATAGGCTCCCAGAAGCAAGAGAGGCGGCTCGAGGTATGGTGCTGTTGGTTTACAAGGCGGTTATGGAGGATGAGGAGAATGAACAAGAAGATAAATGGCAAAACTTTTGCCAGCTGCATCTGTCAGCCATTGATGCATTGACCATGGTCAAACTTGTTGCGTCTCAGTAGATTGTTGTTTTGTGTGTAGAGAAGCCATCATGCTGATGAAGATGGCCTTTTGCCTTGTTTTTTTTTCAGTTCATTGTAAGAGCGGTTTGCTCTTTAAGGAAACTACTATTCTTGATCTGTTTTTAATTAAAAAAGAAATGTTCATCAAATTAATCCATTTAGTTCACTACTGAAAATGACCATAACTTTAAAGTTTTGCAAATTCAGAAACATGTCATGTGTCATTTTATTCGCGCTAAATCCAAAATCCATTCTCTTGCGTCTTGGTGAAGCAAATCCATGCCTGGTGCAGAACTATGCCTTTTTGAGATGTCGACGTAGGAGCCCTTTTCTCGTGTTGCCTGGTGCAGAACTATGAATTGTCCGACGCAAGAGGGGTCAGTGTATGAGATGTCATTGTACCATTCTATTTTGTCTTTGTGGACATCCTTTTGATTAGCAGATGTCATTCCCACAACATAATCAATGAATGCACATCAGTTCAATCAATTTGTGATATCCTTTTGGTTAGCTACTACCAATGAATTATTATGACTCTAAAAGTACGAGAAGGGTTTTCTAGTCATTCAAATGTCACAATACTTATAATCCTAAAAAACTCAATAACTTCAATTGTCTTACCCCACAACTATAGTGTTTGCTTCCTAAAAAAATGATTGTAAAAGATAACGATGACTTCGAAACATGAAAAGTTTTGGTTGCATTTTCAGTTTACTTTATCCATTATATAAAACTTCAAACCACAAGTTAGCACCTCAGAAGAATTGTATACATAACATGTAATACATGTAACCACAATGGATCTTCTATACAACCTTCACCCGCATGCAAACAAATCAATACAAGAATATAAGCCTGTTTGTTAAATCCCCCCCTGTTCATCTTGATCGGCCATTCACATCAAAAGAGAACTAGATGTTATTCAGCTACCCCTAAACAATGACCAAAACTTTTGTATCTTGGTTCCCATCCTATCTCCTCGCATGTCCTCGAGTTGTTTAGTTTCTTACCCAAAACACCATCTGTGCCTGTGCAATCATAATGTTTGCAAGAACTAATCATTCTCTTTTTGTTAAAATTCAAATTAATAAACTGAAGTGAAGATTGTGAGATAATGGAGTTAAGAATATAGAATTATAGTTATAAAATGCAGTTTATGATTCATCAACATATTTGGTGAGATGTGCAAGTGAGAAATCAATCCATTCAGTTTTAATTGGATCTTGAGTTATGTTAATGTACCTGTAAACCCCACGAATGTGTTATCAAATTTCCCACTCTTAGCAACCAAATCCATCACTTCTTGTCTGAAATCAACTTTAATTTGTTAAGATGGATTCCACAAGAAGTGTCATTTTCAATGTTTACTTGCATTGTATTTTTATCTCAAATGAAAAAAATAACTACAAGAGAAACAAATCAGGCAGGGTGCAAGTCTTCCTAAACCAACTTATTATGCATACAGCCTCGTAAATAGTTTTGCTCAAAAAGTTAGATTATCATTGTAATTATAGTCAAACTAATTATTTATGAAAAAAATCAGAAACTGGATAAAAAATTGCAATTAAGGTCAACTGTCGACCCAAACACGGTCCTTTTCGACTGTCAAAAATGATTTGTTTCAACCTGACCCAATTTTACCCATATTGATTAGAACAAACCTCGATACAGGATGATTGTCACATCCTAAAAATAGCCGACCGCGTAGTTTCTTTTTCAAAATTGCAACTGAGAGAGAGGCGGCATCCTGTATGGATGTAGGCAGATGTGTTAAATAATGTGCATATGATAAGATCACCAAAAAAAAAATAAAAAAAATAAAACCAATTCAAGTACAAAGGCGAGATCACCTCATAATGAATGAGATTAACAAGGTGATGAGGATTAGCCTCAATAGTTCCTTGCTTCAAGTAATAGAGGTGCATTCCTCTATCTTCTTTGTGCTAAATGAATTAAAGATTGAATGATAGAGAATTTTATATGCATTTTGGAAATACGAACATGTACAAAAATTCAAATGGTGCAAAAGGATATGTAAAGTCCCGCCAACCTAAGAACACAACCACCAGCTTCTAGAACTTTCTGCTCTGCTTTTAAAAGAATATCAGTCCTGGGACTCTTCCCAATTGGTACAACTGGGCTGTCCTGTATGAGCCATCAAGAAGAAAGGCATTTAAAACGAGATTATATGAAGTAAAATATATTTTTATATAAAAAATATAAAAAAATTCTATAATAGAAGCAAAACGATTCATATTTGGCAAAACCTCAACGCAGTCTCCATTGTCATATCGATCATATGGTGCTGAGCTTGATGTAAACAGGAAAGAACCTTCACCATTCCAGATTGATGCAGCTTCCCTGCGTGTTAAAAAAAGTTATATCAATTCAGAAACGCCAAGTTTAGGAGTAACAATAAAAATCAAAGTTCATTAAGAAACAACGCCTAATCAAATTGAGAAAACATAGACGTGAGCTATACAATATTTTGATTAAATTGTTAAGAAATCTTCAAGAAAGCTTTGATGTATTATTACCCGACATCACTAGCATAGTCTGAGCTCCTAGAAGGTGGTGCACAGAAAATGACGTAAGGAAACTTCTGATCCCGTTTAACTCCCTTTAAAGTAGGGTTAATTCCCATTTTAATAAGCTCATCATGGTGGTCGGTAGTAAATGTCTCCCCAGTAATTTGGCATCCTGGGTGTTCCTGCCAACCGAATGTCAGCATTAGGCCATTATCTAGCTATAAATTCTTTAAAGATAACTAAAAATTCACCTATAGTAGATAATCAATCAATTCAACAGTCTAATATAATAACACAACATGAAATGAAGACGTATAACAGGCTGTAAAGTAAAACTTAACATGATTTTATCTCACCATCCGCCAATTTTCTGCAACTAAGCGACCAAGAACACCTGGACCAACAATCAGTAAATCGGTCGCTCCAACTTTGGCAGAATGTGAACCATCGACTTCTTGATTTGCAGCACCTTGATGAAGATTGTATAGGGATGAAAGGTGAGTATCAACAGTATTGAAAAGTAAAATCAACATCAATAAGCATATGAAAAATTGCATACATATGATGATATTAAACGGCTTTAAAAGGCATATCATAGCAGCTAGTGTTCTTGAACCTCTAGTTTTAGCATTATATGATATTCATACCAACACTGGAATCTAAGCCATATTTAAGCTAATGATCTTCAAATTTGCAGTTCCAAATTCCAAAACAAATCTAAGCCAAATTTAAGCTAGTGTTCTTGCACCTTAACAAAATTTAAGGTTTTCGCAACATCGTGCCAGATCATGTAAAAATTGTATAGCCTTCTAAAAAACTTGGTTAAATGCATCAACATAAAAGTCTCAAATATGTAACCAACAAAAACAGAATAATGTCAATTATAGCATTAGCATATAGAAGGATATAAAAATGTATATAAAACAAGGAAAAAAGAGAAGTAATATGCAATATGGTAATAGGTATGAACCCTAATCAGTTCAGTACAGTGCATTTGAGTATTTTTACCCAAATACTAACGCATTGTACCAATATAGAACCCAATTCTCTTAACAAACTGTTCTAAATACATAATTCGCACTCTCAAAACCGACCACATTGCAAAAAATCAGGTAACAATTTCACAACGATAGAATCGATTAACAGAGAACTAAACGACGGATACAGCGATTGAATGAAACTAAGATAGCAGCTGTTCGCCAATTACAAATCCAGTAAATATGGATGAATTCAGTACTTAATTGTGAGACAATATAGAGTATTGTGCGTACCGGTGGAGGAAGAAGCGTGAAGTTTGAAAGCCATCGATGATGAAGAGATGTGTGTGGATGCGCGATGGTGATTAGGTTTTGTAAAGAAGGAGATTGAAGGATTGAAGTTGCGTGATGTAATATGAAGCTGTTGAAAGTGAATAGGTCCGGTGAAAATGGCCGGAGATATACAAATGGCCGATCCCATTTGTTTGTTACTGATATGATAAATGATAACAATAGGAGGATATGATCATATGATTTACTTGCAAGTTTTGTTTTCTTTCACGTTGCCACGTGTCGGACTCTCGGGTCTGATTATTCGGATCATTCACCTTATTAGTTGTTAGTTTTAGGGGTGTAAACGAGCCGAGCCGAGTCCGAGCTCGTCTAGACTCGTTTAAGTTTAACCAAGCTCGAGCTCGGCTCGTTTCAAGATTTAATTTCAAAGCTCGACCTCGAGCTCGTCATAAACTTCTCAAGCTCGAGCTCGGCTCGGGCTCGACTTGTTTGATGTTTTAACTAATAATAATAATAATAATAATAATATATATTTATAAAATAAATAAAAAATATATATAAGTTTATGAGTTTTTTTCTTAGGCTCGGGCTCGAGCTCGAGCTCGAAAAAGCTCGACTCGTTCGAGCTTTTTATCGATCCGATCTCGAGTAGCTCGCGAGTAGCTCGGCTCGTTTACACTCCTAGTTGTTACTATGAAGACAGTTAAATTAAGGATACACCCAACAAGTTAATGTAACACTCTAGCTCATATAGATTGTATATGAGTTGTAAATGTTACAGTAAACAAGCAAAAGTTGCATTTGGCTGACTATTAAATTTGCTGTCTATAGGACTCGTTTGGTCACATTCGAGCCAAACTATATGACATATTGACATGAATGCAATAATATGACTTAAATACACAAGTTGTATAGTTTTCTTGAAGTTAAGTTTTGTTAACTGAATGTGTGATGTTGTGGTATACGTGATAATTATTTGACATGATGCGAGATTTCTTGATATATGTGTGAATTATTTGACACGACGTAAGATTATGTTAAGACTTATTATATAAATTGTTGTCACTTTATTCATTTTTTATTCAATTCTCTTGGTCATCTTGTTTCGTTTGGGTCGTATTTGTTTCTAGCATCACTATATGTGTATAAAACGATCCACAAGAATTATTTTTACTGATCAATGAATAAAAGTATTTAACAAACAATGACTTTGACTCGGTGTAGAGAAACATATTTACTTGGTTTTAAATTCTTTTTAAAAAACGTCATTAATAAAGTGTCACGTTAACAACAAATTGTGCTTAAAGGTAGTGTCCTAGAAACGTCATTAATGAAGGATCATAATACAATTATGAAAAAATTATTGTTCTTTTCTATATACGACGAGAATTCGATCTCATGCTGTACTCCGAAACCAGCTGGGAAAATGAAGATGATTTATCTTCAAGCAATATTGTTGGAGAATCATATTCCTCCACAAGACCTGCATATCACCCGTAAAACAAGCGAATCACAAACAAAGTTTATATAAACTAAAGACATAAGTCACATAATAAATTAAGGCAGAATGACAGGTTTAGTTCACACGAACCGTTGTTTAAAACTAAAACCATGTCACTTTTGACCACAGAGGTGATCCGGTGTGCTATTGTGATGACGGTAGAGTTTGAAAAGTGTTGCCTAAGTGTTTTCTGAATCATGTTGTCAGTTGATGTATCAACTGATGCAGTAGCCTCATCAAGAACCAGAATCTTGCTTTTCTTTAGTAGCACACGCCCAAGACAGATTAGTTGTCGTTGACCCACGCTCCAATTCTCTCCATTTTCAGTAACTATAGCAATTTCACAAGCATGGGTTATCAAAATTTTGTATTTTCATGCAAAACTACAAAATAAATAAAAATAAATAAATTGTGGAGCAATGAAGAACCTGTTGCATCAAGCTTGCCTTCCTTGTTTCTAACCTCATCTCCAATCTGGCATTTATCAAGAGCCTGAAATGAAAAACTAAAAGTTACTAATAGCATGCACATGATGATACAACATGCCAGCATAAGAAGATTAAATTCTTTCATACGTACCTCCCATATTTGATCATCTGTATAGTCCTCAAGTGGGTCCATGTTGCTTCTAATAGTTCCATTGAACATAGTGGGATCCTGGGGAATTATGCTTAATCTAGATCTTAAATCATGGAGTCCGATTGATGAGATGTTGATCCCATCTATCAAAATTTCCCCACTCGCAGGTTCAATGATACGAAAGAGTGTTTGTATAAGAGTAGATTTACCACTTCCGGTTCTGCCTACGATCCCAGTATTCGTACCTCCACGGAAAGTGCATGTAATACCTCTCAACACAAGTGGCATGTGAGGGGCATATCGAACCTATTCACAAATTGTTAAAAAAAATTGAAGCGTTTATTTTCACTCACACAAAAAGCTATAAAAATACAGTAATTTATAACCTGCAGATGGTGAATATCAACTTTTCCTTGTGAAGGCCAGAAGTGATAAGGTCTATTCGAGTCTATAACAAGAGGAGGCTCACTAGGGATAGAACTGTATTGAAATATTCTTTCAACTGAGATAAATTCTATTTCCAATTTGCATAGTTTTTGTATAGCCCAAGCTTGTAACATATTCAAGTTTAGTCCATACGTCACTGCTAAGCCCGCGGTGCCTACAATGGATTGGAGGGGGGTGACTTAATATGGTTGAAAATATAAACCTTGTTGTTGTAAGCATAGTTTAAAAAAGTCATGAGGCGCGTGAGGCGAGTTGAAAAACACCTTAGCGCCATGAGACGGTGCCTCATGTACATCCGGGTCAAAAGTTAGAGTTGTAGAAACCATATATTAAAGCAACCAAAGAATGAAGAAATCCTAAAGGGTTTACTAGATTAAAAGACTGATATGTAAAATAGATGAGATGTAAAACTTACTTGGATCGATTATTCCTTCAGGAACAGAGACTAGAAAGATCAGAAGGAAGGCAAAAATAAAAGAAGATAGCATATCTAAACGTGACCCAAGCCATGCCAATGCACCCGCAACATGAAACTTTGGTCTTGAATAATTGTCAATCAGTTTCAAGCATGTGTCTTGGAATCTTTGTTTCTGATTAAAGCTTCTGATAGTTGTTGATCCAGATATTGTTTCAGAAAAATGCTGAATGACTGGTGCTTTGCATACTCCAACCAGCCGCGCCAGTTCTCGCGCTGAAGGTAGGTAATATTGCTTCGTATACAATAAATACAAGTAAAATAGAAATCAGAATAAAAGAGTACTAACGATAGTATTAAAAGGAATGACTTTTAAAGATCATGGGTTGAACACTAGAACAGTTAGTCAGTTAGTATTATTACCTGTAACCAGATGCAAATTCCTACCACAGGAAAGAAAACAAGGAACACGGGCCAAGCACCTAGTGACATAACTAGAATAATGCCTAAAAGCTGTATGACCACAAAGGCGAACGGGCCAATAATATATGGTAATGTCAAGTCCATTGTTGTTTGGTCTGTAGACACCTGCAAATTGATTCTAAAAATCAAGTTGCCTAATCATCAAGCAAAATGCAAGAAAAGATGTATCCGCTTACTCGGTTAAGAATTCGACCAGATGGGTTGGCATCAAAAAAAGACATGGGGGCACGAAAAATACAAAAATGCATTTTGTAGAAAAGCCGGTTGGCTGTTTCATAGCCAGCTTTCATAAGTAACAATGATCTTGCTAGAATACAAAAAGAGCATCCAATTCCAAAAGCCACATAAACAATAAGGAATTGAAAGTTACTAACACGAGTTGCATTACTTTCAAATGTAGATGATGCCCAGGCCAACCAGTAATTACTGGAGATTTGAGATGACTCGAACATAATTTGTGCTAATAATACCAAAGGAGTAAGTGCCCCTCCATAAGCAGTTGTAAGGTATTTCCAATAGGCCGATGAGCCAACTTTACCTCTTTCTCTTTCTTCCTCTACCACAAGCTGCCTTTTCGTTCTCTCCATGTGAACTAATTCATCATTTTGACCCTTTATAGTATCAGGTTGGATGTTCTTTATAAAAGTGTCATGGCTACCTTGGTTCTCACTCACATTCGGTATTTTAGACCCTACAGAATCAATTTCTAATAAAGCTTTTTTGTGTGCACCAACAAGTTCTAAAAAGTCACTTCCTAGCTTGATAATATCATCATACTTTCCAGATTGTGTAATTCTTCCATCCTTTAAGACCTGGTGGAAATTTGGAATGCCCATTTTATTAAGATAGTTTGTGTATAGATAGATAGAAAAAAATACTTCAAAAGCTTACCAGGATGAGATCTGCAGCAGGTAAAAACTCCACCTGATGTGTGACATAAATCACTGTTTTAGATTCCAGTAAATCCGTCATACATTCCTGCCAATAAATTACTTAATCTAGTAAAAGTTCATAAAATGAGCAAAGGTGAAACAATTATACTGAAACACGTCAACCATGAAACGTTTTGTTAGGATATCATGGAACATATTGAGATATTGCATACCAATTTAAGTACCAAAACGACTAACCCTGAGGAAACAAGAAAAAATGTGAATTTACAATGGGCCGACTAACCTTGAAAAGATGGTTTCCTGTTATAGCATCAACAGCGCTGAATGGATCATCAAACAGATAAATATCAGCATCTTGATATAGAGCACGTGCTATCTGTATTCTTTGTTTCTGACCACCACTCAAATTGATCCCCCTCTCTCCTATAATTGTTTGATCACCAAAAGACAGGACTTCAAGGTCTTTCTTCAAATCACATGCTTCTAGGACCTTCTCATACCTTTCTCTGCCCATTTCCTTACCAAACAATATATTTTGTTCTATCGTTCCACTCTGTATCCATGGAGATTGACCAACATAAGCCTTTGTGCCACTGACTTTGACTTTTCCTGATAATTGAGGCATTTCTCCTAGTACACAAGACAGTAAGCTTGACTTTCCTGAGCCAACAGGGCCACACACAGCAACCTTCATGTGATGAAAAACTTTGAAATTTATATCAACCAGTGTTGAATTACATGATGTCACATCCCATGAGAAACTACCATCAACAATCTCAACCGATGTGGCAGAAGTCCCTTTTGGTACAATTTCTACCAGACCAGAATCTAATTCAGCTAGACAAAGGAATGATGCAATACGATCAAGTGAAACTTTAGCTTGTGCTAACATAGATATTGTATCCGGAAGATTATACACTGATTCTTGGAGATTCTTAAATGTTGCAAGGGCAGACAATACCTTCCCTGAGTCAAGTGGGATGCCAGCAAGCATGCACGTACCAAATGTGGCTATAGCCACAAATGTGGGTGCAACCCAGAATGCAAAACAGGTCATGGCCATAGTAAATGTAAGTTTATACAACCAATGTGCCTCTTTGCTCCTGATATCATCAATTCTAGACAAGAACTTCATCTCCCAACCATAAAGCTTCAGAATCCTCATATTCTTCAAAATTTCAGAAGTTGTTTTCATCCTTTTATCTTTACATTTCATCAATTTCTCTTGAAAATTTTCCTGTAGACTCCCTAATGGTAGATTGGATAGCATGACAACAATTGTTGCAAACAAAGTAGCTAATGAAGAAATCCCTAGTTTTTTATACAATATTGCTAGTGCCAGACCAACTTGCACAATGACCAGCCAAGGGGTGTGCATAACCTTGCTAAAATCACCAATTCTTTCAGCATCAACAGCCATGAAATTAATAATCTCACCATTGGAGTATCCCTGCTTTGACTCGGATGAAAGGGTCAACCCTTTGTGGTAGATCATTGCAACAAGAGCAGCTCTGACATTAATTCCAGCCTGTTGCAGCATAAAATCACAGTGTCGTTGTGCCAAGCACTCTACAATCTTTGCAACACAGAATGCAGAAACTAAAAGAAAGCCTTCATTTAAGTCTCGATGTCCATTTAGATACTTAACAAATGTATCTATGAGGAATGGCCCCACATATGAAGCTAATGTGGACAAAAAAGAAAGGATACCTGTAACTATTATCTCTTTTCTTGTTGTCAATATCAAAGCCTTAACCAGATTAAAAGTATTCATTCGGCTATTTTTACTCTTATCCAGTTCTAGTTTATTTCTTAAGACCGCAAAGGATCTTTGAGCACTGTTTAAACTGTCAAGCTGAGGAACATCCTCAAGATCTAATCTTTTCTTATATCCTATAGAAATCAGTGGTTGAATCCAAGAGAATGTAAGAAGACTAAAGATACTGTTGGTTGCCGAATGGGTAATAGTTTCTCCCCGTTGTTTGGAATCTCTGTGGTCGCTTGTGACACTAGAACTGCCATCCAGCAACGGTTCATGATAAAAATGACTTATGGAGTCACCATCATTCTTGACCAAGAACCCCACATAACACAGAAATAAACCAATGACAGTAGACGAAGCATCTAACACCAAGAATTGAACTGCCAAACTATGTATTTGATTATAGAAAACATAGTCCAACACTAGGCAAAAACTGACAATTAAGAAAGAACAAAGCCACCAAATCCTCAATGCAAAGGGATACTTAGATTCTGTTGAGTTAGAGACATGGCAATGCAAGTAAACCGAAACAAACAACCAAGCAAGAGCTCTAAAAATGGTATCCGAAAAGCTAACAGTGTTTTCTTTAGTCCACCCATTATTATACCAATAAAGAAGGTTCAAGAAACACATACCAATGTTAAGAACCATAAGCACCACACAAGATAACATAGTCTGTCTGTAAAACAAGACCCCATTTTTGGACATGTGTTTAACACCTTCTAGCCTTTTGGTACTAATATTTCTGCAGAACCAACATATGAACACAAGAAGCAAGAAACCAAGGTGTGTTATAGCAGAAACACCATGAAAGAGCAGAAAGTTATCATTCATGTTTAGAATTGAAAGCTGAGACAAAGTCACAGACAAACCCATGAATGATGGTTCGTCATGCCCCATCTTTTAGTTCATAAAGTGATTGGCATATTAGGATGCAAATTTGGTTTCTTCAATGTCTAAACACCATGTGGGTATGACACCCACACCCACATATACACATAAAATAGTGACCTGGTCAATGTTGGTGGGATAATATTCCCATCTTCTTTGTCTGCATCTTTATGTCCCCACAATCATTAAATTATTGAAGCCCATTATTATGCAGGGCTTGCCATCAAAGATCAAATCCCTGAAAATAGCAGCAATATGCATAACAGAATCATAGGTTTAAATAAAAAGGGCACATGAAAAGCTAGTTCTCTTGAGCATTTCATCGAACACATGACATGCTCGACCTTCAGAACAGATTTTCTTCTGCAGTTATTCAGCAATAATCACCGGAATTGAATGTTGACTGCATTCGGGTTTGTACTGTTTCTGGCTACTGACCACTGTTATATACATTCACAGTGGTGACTGACAGATTATACTGTTTCGATCATTTATTTGTATACATATGCACTAGTGATTCTTTTAATTTAATGAAATGTTTTGATGGTTAACCAATTTTGATTTACTTTGCTAAGGGTGAAGAGGGGCACCAGATGGTTGGGCGTGATTAGGTGTGGGGGGTTAGTGGGCACACCGCCGTCATCGATGGTTGAGGAGAATGAACGGGCAATGATGGTTTGTTTTTTTACCATTGAATTTGAACGTTAAGAATTGGCGGCTCAAGCATTGTAGAGGCCTAAAACGAATAAAAATTTAAGGTTATTTTTTAAACTTTGACGCTTGAGATCGATAACAATTAACTAATAAGATAAAATAACTTAACAACCAACGTGAACAAGCTAATTATGTAACCAAGTCTAAAAATACGCAAACATATTTTTTATAGTACAATATAAATTATTTACTTCTTTATTTGAATAGAATGTGTTAGTTTATTAAACTCGAATGCCTTTATTTGAACGAGTACCTCAAAGAAAAAATATCCCACATTCCTTTTGACCATACAATTAATCATTGACATATAATCTTTAAAGTTATTATTTTAAAAAGTTTAAAAAATTTAACAGATTTTAAGTAATAAGTAAAGATAAAAATAAGTAAAAAATAAGTATATAAAAAATATTTATATATGGATAGACTCAAACCTCATACCTCATGCTCAAATTTTTAGTTGTTATTCCTGTATAAAAGTCCAACCAGTAGACTAGTTTAATTTTGTTGTCTCATGTTCAAGAAATACATATATATAAAAATCATATTTTTAAATTTGGAGGCCTACCAATGTTTTATGGCCGAAAGCTCTCGCTTGATTTTCCATAACATAAAGCCGGCCCTGAGTTGTTGAGGGTGTTGGGTGACCGTCGGAAGGGGGGTTGGGTGAATATTTCTCTCTTTCAATCTTTAGAACACAAGAATGTATCAATCTTCTTCGAGTACCGTTTATCGCTCTTTTCAAGCGGCAAAAAAGATTTTCAATTTTCTTGTGTTGGTTGTCGTTGGCATCATATATCAAGATGAAGCGGATACAACCACTCAAAAGAGATACGATTCACGTGATCGGGTAAAGACGCACGATATAATATTGGAAGATTGTTTTCGGGATGGCCATAATGGCCTAAAATATAACGAGTAGATGTTTAAAACAAGATTCGCTTGCTGAAAAAATTGTTGACGATAGGTGTCAAGAATGGTTCAATGAAAGAGGGAAAATGAGTTTTGTTGTAATTTAGAAATGAACATTCATTATTCGTCAATTCACTTACAATAATCCACCCGCTAAAACCCGAATCGAAGTTAGAGAATTAAGAAAACCCGGCTTTGTTCGTGTTGAATTGAGAAAACCTGGCTTCGTTGGTGGTAAATTGAGAAAACTTTGTGCGTTGTGGTTGGTTGGGTTGGGATGAGCCAACACGGTTGACTCGACCTTGAGTGGCACGATTGCCTCGGGTGGTACGAGTGACACAGTTGCCTTGGGTTGATGGGTTTCTTGATGACTCTATTTTTTTTAAATATACCTAGAGACTGTGTGTTTGTGGTTAATGAGAGAGTGATTTATATTTTACTTTGTTTAATATATATAGTATATATCACCAGGTTTTTCTTATATTTGACTTTGTTTGATATATATCACCAGGTTTTTCTTATAGCTCCGTTTACGGTTGATTCGTATTCTGAGTTTGATTTATCCAATAACGATAACATTTACTCCACAGCTACCATTAATTTTCAAGAAGAATATTGTTTATGATTTTGTAGCATACACAAATTTTGATTCGTTAGATACACAGATGCAAATTATGTGAAACTGCAATTTCTATGACAATGTAATTTACTCCCAAACATGCACGTGCGGGATCGGTTCGAGGTCATACCGCTTATCAGCAAGCTATCTATTGCCTTTAAGACTGCCTTATGACGTCTAGCCTCGGTTCATTGACCGCGCAGTGTCGTGACAAGGACAAGCCCGTTGACAGTGATAGTGATTGATATAAATTAATTTGTTTGATAAATATTACTTGTCTTTTATACTTATTGTATTATATTAACTTGATTGTGTCGTATCATTAACCTCCATACATGAGCACATTCACCTATGGGGACGACATAGGGCGTCATTAATTTGTGTCACCATTTACATGCTCTGTTAATCATATATGGAGCTATTAGACCACAACATCTCTACTCTACTGTCGTGTGCTAAGTTGTTGCACATATTGAGTAGTGTTAAGGGAGACGTGTGGACCGATCACTAATGTTATTGGTGAGATGGTTGGTTGTGTATGTCCGTATTTCTATCTCACCGTCGGTGCATTATAACTGCATCTAGTTTACATTCTGTTATTTGTATAACAGGAACTCAAGGGGCTCATTGTTTATGAAACTTTTTTTTGTATGGTTCAGTTTATGATTTGCGTTTCAATTAAACCCGATATGAATATTGTAATAGGCCGGCTTGGGAATGAAAATGGATTGCTTCATTGTGTCTATGTTGTTGATAGAATTTGATGCTTGGAAGATATATATGTAAAAACTCCAATATATAATGATGCTTTGTTTTGCCTCGTATTATGCAAGTTTGTTTAGTCTCACATTAGGGTAACAATGCAAGTAAGGATGAAATTGCAATGCTGATAAAACTTCTGTAACATTAAACTCAATCGAAACAAATGATTCGATGTCTAAAATTTATAATTGAAATTTATATTGAAACGTATATCATCACATCTTTATATGCTTTAACCTGACTCGGGATAAAACTTTATGAAACATACTAATAACTGTCTAAAGAAATATTGCTAAGTAACATTGTTTAGAAAAATATAAATGACACATCAGTGATTATTTCAGTTAAGTTATAGTTTCCAAAATAGTACACATCAAAACAAGCATATTACTTTTTATCCACATTTGGTAAGTTTCATGGGTGTACTTTCTTTTCTAAACGGAACAGGACAATTATAATTTGACATTAGTTGATTGTCAACTGTGGGCAGTTAAGTTATATGACTAGAATTCGACCTCATGCTGTACTCTGAAACCAGCTGGGAAAATGAAGATGATTTATCTTCAAGCAATGTTGTTGGAGAATCATATTCCTCCACAAGACCTGCATATCAACCGTACAACAAGTGCATCACAAACAAAATTTAAATAAACTAAAGACACAATAAATGAAGGCAGAATGACAGGTTTAGTTCACACTAACCGTTGTTTAAAACTAAAACCATGTCACTTTTGACCACAGATGTGATTCGATGTGCTATTGCTATGACAGTAGAGTCTGAAAAGTGTTGCCTGAGTGTTTTCTGAATCATGTTATCGGTTGCTGTATCAACTGATGCAGTGGCCTCATCAAGAACCAGAATCTTACTTTTCTTGAGTAGCACACGCCCAAGACAGATCAGTTGTCGTTGACCCACACTCCAGTTCTCTCCATTTTCAGTAACTATAGCAAATTTACCAACATGGGCTGTCAAATTTTTATTTTTATGCAACACTGCATAAAAAAGAAAACCGTTAAGAGGGTGGAGCAATGAAGAACCTGTTGCATCAAGCTTGCCTTCCTTATTTCTAACCTCATCACCAATCTGGCATTTATCAAGCGCCTGACATGACAAACTAAATGTTACTACTAGCATACATATGTAAAATGGCACTACATAAGCAGATTAAATCTATTTGATGAACCTCCCAAATCTGATCATCTGTATAGTCCTCAAGTGGGTCCATGTTGCTTCTAACAGTTCCGTTGAACATAGTGGGATCTTGGGGAATTATGCTTAATCTAGATCTTAAATCATGGAGTCCAATTGATGAGATGTTGATCCCATCTATCAAAATTTCGCCACTGGTTGGTTCAACGATACGGAATAATGCTTGTATAAGAGTAGATTTACCACTTCCGGTTCTCCCCACAATTCCAGTCTTTGTGCCTCCTTGGAAAGTGCATGCAATACCTCTCAACACAAGTGGCATGTGAGGAGCATATCGAACCTATTTACACAACATTTTTGAAGAGTCAGATTTCCCTTGTACAAAAAGATTCTTTAAAAAATATAGTGATATGTTACCTGCAGATGGTGAATATCTACTTTTCCTTGTGAAGGCCAGGAGTGATCAGGTCTATTCGAGTCTATAACAAGAGGAGGCTCGCTAGGGATAAAACTGTATTGAAATATTCTTTCAACTGAGACAAACTGTATTTCCAGTGTGCAAAGTTTTACTATAACCCAAGCTTGTAGCATGTTCAAATTCAGCCCATATGTTACTGCTAAACCTGCAGTACCTACAATGGGTTGGAGGGAGAAGAGTTTATTTATGGTTAAAATTGTGATCTGGGTTTGTGATTCGTTATATTTACTTACTCGGATCAATAATTCCTTCAGGAACAGAGACTAGAAAGATCAAAAGGAAGGCAAAAATCAATAAGGACAGCATATCCAAGCGTAACCCAAGCCAGGCCGATGCACCAGCAACATGAAACTTTGGTCTGGAATAATTGTCAATCAGTTTCAAGCATGTGTCTTGGAACCTTTGTTTCTGATCGAAGCTTCTGATAGTTGTTGATCCAGATATTGTTTCAGAAAAATGTTGAATGACTGGTGCTTTGCATACTCCAACCAATCTTGCCAGTTCTCGTGCCGAGGGTATGTAATATTGCTTCAAATATAATAAAGACATGTGAAACAGAAATCAGTATAAAAGACAAGTAATAATTATCAAACCTAACGGTTTTTAATGATATTGGTTGAACAGTAGGTATTATTACCTGTAACCAGATGCAAATTCCAAGCACGGGAAAGAAAAAAAGGAACACGGGCCAAGCACCTAGAGACATAACTAAAATAATGCCTAAAAGTTGAATGATCACATAAGCAAATGGGCCAATAATATATGGTAGTGTCAAGTCCATTGCAGTTTGGTCTGTAGATACCTGCAAAAAGATTCTTAAAATCAAGTTGCCTAGTCATAAAGCGAAATGCAAGAAAAGATGTATCAACTATTCAACTTACTCGGTTTAGAATTCGACCAGATGGGTTGGCATCAAAGAAAGACATGGGGGCCCGAAAAATACAAAAATGCATTTTGTAGAAAAGCCGGTTGGCTGTTTCATAGCCAGCTTTCATAAGTAACATTGATCTTGCTAGAATACAAAAAGAGCATCCAATTCCAAAAGCCACATAAACAATAAGGAACTTAAAGCCATCAACACGAGCTTCACTTCTTTCAGATGTAGGTGATGCCCAAGCTAACCAATAGTTGCTGGAGATTTGAGATGACTCGAACATTATTTGTGCTAATAAAATCAAAGGAGTAAGTGCCCCTCCATAAGCAGTTGTAAGATACTTCCAATAGGTAGATGATCCGACTTCACCTGTTTCTCTTTCTTCTTCTACCACAAGTTGCCTCTTCTTCCCCTCCATGTGAACTAATTTACCATTTTCACTCTTAAAAATCTCGTCTTGGTTCTCACTCACATTCATTACTTCAGATCCTACTAAACTACGCCTTACAAAATCAATTTCTAATAAAGCTTCTTTGTGCGCACCAACAAGTCCAAGAAAGTCGCTTCCTAGCTCGATAATATCGTCATATTTTCCAGCTTGTGTAACTCTTCCATCCTTCAAGACCTGGTGAGATGCCCACTTTTATTCTGATGTTTTAGGTGTGATGGAAGTTAATCTTGATTTCACATGTGAAAGGCTAGTTTGGTCAAAGTTATGGAAGTTTAAGGGTTTAAAGTTGAAAATGTTGGAGGAAATATAGAAAAGAATGGGCTGAAATGATTTTATTTTTGTTTGGAAAGGTTTAAACTAGAAGAATAGTTGTAGGTTAAGTTAACTTAGTTAGCAAGTGTTGTATTTAGTATAGATATAGGGTTAGGGGTCATGGTTTTGTTCATAACAACATTCATAGTGTTGTGATGAGTTGAGTCATCAAATTCTGGTGTTTTTGTTTGTGATATACGATTCTGGACCAAAAATTGGTATGAGAGCTTAGGTGAAGCTCCTATCCAGGAGAGTCTGAAGATCGAGACAATAGGAGAGGAAGTTCAAGAATTGAAAACATATGAAGAGCAGGGACAAACAAAATCACCACTCGATTTGTGAGAGATTGATCAAGAAAAAGACGAACTTCTGTGGACCAGTTGAGGTGTTTCAAGATCGAGATGTGATGTGTGTGTGGAAGAAAGTTGCAAAGGTAATCAAACTTGAGTGGATGAAGTTGGTGTAAAAGAAGTAAGTGATTCAGGAGGTGTGAAGCCAAAACAAAATAACCTGCTGAGGCAGATTCAAAGATTGAAGGCAAGGGCATTGCTGTGTGATCAAGACAAAAGAAGTTTGTTTGCCTACTGTTCAGGAAAAAGAAGAATGTGTTGCACGTTGTGTGAAGCAAACTAGAAAAGGAGAAGTTCTTTGTTGTGTTGTGACTTGAGTATAGTCACCAAATCCCGTCGTTCGTGTGTGATATACAATTCTGGGCCAACAATGTACATATAGATAGAAAAATAATACTTCAAAAACCTTACCAGGATGAGACTTGCAGATGGTAAAAACTCCACCTGATGTGTGACGTAAATTACTGTTTTAGATTCCAGAAAGTCCATCATACATTCCTGTAAAAAAATAGTTTATCCAACGACCAATGATGAAACCATACTGAAACACACAAACCCTTAAACTATTTAATATGAAAACCCGGAGGAAAGATTACAGATAGAGAATTGATAAGTATCAACTCACCTTGAAAATATGGTTTCCTGTAATTGCATCAACAGCGCTGAATGGATCATCAAATAGATAAATATCAGCATCTTGATACAGAGCGCGTGCTATCTGTATTCTCTGCTTTTGACCACCACTTAAATTGATCCCCCTCTCTCCTATAACCGTTTGATCACCAAAAGAGAGGACTTCAAGGTCTTTCTTCAAATCACATGCTTCTAGGACCTTCTCGTACCTTTCTATGTCCATCTCCTTACCAAACAAGATATTATGTTCTATCGTTCCACTCTGTATCCATGGAGATTGACCAACATAAGCCTTTGTGCCACTGACTTTGACTTTTCCTGATAATTTAGGCACTTCTCCTAGTATACAAGACAGTAAGCTTGATTTTCCTGAGCCAACAGGGCCACAAACCGCAACCTTCATGTGATTACAAACTCTAAAATTTATATCAACCAATGTTGGATTACATGATGTCACATCCCATGAGAAATTTCCATCAACAATCTCAACTGACGTGGCAGAACTCCCTTTTGGTACTTCTACAAGACCAGAATCTAATTCAGGTAGACAAAGGAATGATGCAATACGATCAAATGAAACTTTAGTTTGTACGATCATAGTTATCGTGTCTGGAAGATTATACACCGAATCTTGGAGAATCTTAAATGTTGCAATTGCAGACAATATCTTCCCTGAGTCAAGTGGGATGCCAGCAAGCATGCTAGTACCAAATGTGGATATAGCTACAAGTGTGGGTGCAACCCAAAATGCAAAACATGTTATGGCCTCAGTAAATAAAAATTTATACAACCAATGTTCCTCATTGCTCCTGATATCATCAATTCTAGACAAGAACTTCATCTCCCATCCATGAAGCTTGAGAATCCTCATATTCTTCAAAATTTCAGAAGTAGTTTTCATCCTTTTATCTTTATATTTCATCAAGATCGCTTGAAATTTTTCCTGTAAACGCCCTAGAGGTATATTGGATAGCATGACAAAAACTGTTGCAACAAAGGTAGCTAATGAAGAAATCCCAAGATTTTTATACAATATTGCTAGTGACAGACCAACTTGCACGATAACCAGCCAAGGGTTGTGCATGAACTTGCTGAAATTACCGATTCTTTCAGCATCAACAGCCATGAAATTAATAATCTCACCATTGGAGTGTCCCTGCTTTGACTGCGATGAAAGGCTCAGCCCTTTGTGGTAGATCATTGCAACAAGAGAAGATCTAGCATTAATTCCAGCCTGTTGCAGCTTAAAATCACAGTGTCGAGTTGCCAAGCACTGTACAATTTTAGCAACAAAGAACGCAGAAGCTAGAAGAAAGCCCCTATTAAAATTTCGATGTCCATTTAGATATTTAACAAATGTATCTATGAGGAATGGCCCCACATATGAAGCTAACGTGGACACAAGAGAAAGGAGACCTGTAATTATTATGTCTTTCCATGTTGTCAGTATCACAGCCTTAACCAGATTAAAAGTATTCATTTGGATGTTTTTACTCATATCCAGTTCTAGTTTATTTCTTAAGACTGAAAAGGATCTTTGAGCACTATTTAAATTGTCAAGCTGAGGAACATCCTCAAGATCTAATCTTTTCTTATATCCTACAGAAATCAACTGTTGAATCCAATAGAATGTAAGAAGACTAAAGATATTGCTGGTTGCAGAAGGGGTTATGGTTTCACCCCCACGTTTGGAATCTACGTGGTCGATCCTGACACTAGAACTGCCATCCAGCAATGGTTCATGGTCAAAATGACTTATGGTTCCACCATCATTCTTAACCAAGAACCCCACATAACACAGAAATAAACCAATGACAGTTGACGACGCATCTAACACCAAGAACTGAACTGCCAAACTATGTATCTGATGATAGAAAACATAGTCCAACACTAGGCAAAAACAGACAATTAAGAAAGAAGAAAGCCACCAAATCCTCAATGCAAAGGGATACTTAGATTCTGTTGAGTTAGAGACATGGCAGTGCAAGTAAACCGAAACAAACAACCAAACAAGAGCTCTAAAAATGGTATCCGAAAAGCTAACAGTGTTTTCTTTAGTCCACCCATTATTATACCAATAAAGAAGGTTCAGGAAACACATAACAATGTTAAGAACCATAAGCACCACACAAGATAACAGAGTTTCTCTGTAATACAATACCTCATTTTTGGACATGTGTTTAACACCTTTTAGCCCTTCGCTACTATTTTTTTTGCAAAGCCAGATGATGAACACAAGAAGCAAGAATCCAAGATGTGTTATAGCAGAAAACCCATGAAAGAGCAGAAAGTTAACATTCATGTTTAGAACTGAAAGCTAAGACAAAGTCACATGCAAACCCATGAATGATGGTTCATCATGCACTATCTTTTAGTTCATAAAGTGATTGACATTTTAGGATGAAAACTTGGTTTCTTTAATGTCTAAACACCAAGTGGGTATGACACTGACACCCACACTCCACTCAACCATATAAAAATGATATCATATGGACCTGGTCAATATTGGTGGGTTGATATTCCCATCTCCTTAGTATGCATCTTTATTGACGACGTATAACCCGCCAAACTGAGATCCGATCCCCGCCTGAACGGCAGAGGCTCAACTCAACACACAAATCATCGAGGCGGGCCACAAGGCCCAACCCATAACTCCACAAGGTCATTCATACGGTTGATATTAACACGTGGCGTAATTAAAGAGATTGCCCAGCATCCTCGCCAATAAGCTGCGAGGATGTACTCTAACAATGGTACAAAAAGTACCAACTGAAAATAGCAGCAATATGCATAACAAAATCTTAACTTCAAATGAAAAGAGAGGGTACATGAAATCTAAATCTTCTTTATGATCCAAATCTTAATGCAAAACCTTGCCATTGGAAGACGGTTTCTGTGACGCAATACATCGAACACACAACAGCCACCAGTATAACAAGGCTTTTGTGGACCAATGCAAAAGGCCAGTTCTTTTGAGCATTTCATCGAACACATGGCGTGCTAGACCTTATGAACAGCTTTTCTCCGGCTAACATTCAGCAATAATCACCGGAATTGAATGACAGTTGTATCCTCTCAAATTTCTACTGTTTTAAGTGGCCTTCATGTTTTTTTATATGAATTCGAAACCGTTATCATAGACGTGGTGTTTGCAGTACTGTTTTTGTATACATTTACACAAGTGATGCTATTAAAAAAGGGTCATCCTATTCACACACCTCATGTTTTTATTTCCCACACCCTCAGGCGCCGCACATAAACCTCGGCGTCACGCCTAGGTTACTTCTTATCCCAGACACATCCTCGAACGTAGTCAATCACGCTTCAACATCCTTATGCGCCGCGCATGGCCCTCGGTGTGGCGCCTGGGTCATATATGCGGCCAACAACATCATCGGCGCCTAGGTCATATATGCGGCGCATATGTCCAGGTTTGACCGAATTCCACCTCGTTTACAACATTCCTCGGTTGACGTTGACAAAAAAGTGACTCAGGCGCCGCATCAAGGCCTATCCGTGACGCCTGGTTTTAAAACAGATGTGTGGATATAATTTTAGGATGTGTGAATAGACAAGGCCTTATAAAATTAAACAATAAAAAAAAGCCCACATGACATGACACACCTTTATCGTAAAAACAAGACAAAACATAACTCCTAAAAAACACCACCAACCTCCGACGAGTTCAAAACCCTAAATCATCCTCCGACAATATACTACCCTCCAAAATTCAATCTTTTCATCTTCTTCGATTCAATTAACAACCGCCATGAACACAAATTCAGCAGAAGAAGCCTCATTACCATCTCTACAGGTTCATCTTCCTACTTCATCATCAGGTTCCTTCATTCCCATTAGAGCTCCCCTTACAATTGATTCAGACACTGAGTTTGATACATCCATTAACAATCACATTTACTCAAGAACTAGCAGCTTTAACAGTAGTTGCAGTAGTATTGATATTAGTAGCTATGGTGATGAACACACTAGTACTTTTGAAGAAGAACATGATCAAGAAATCGTGATTGAAACGTCCCATGTTGTAGAATGTTTGGTTGCTAAGCCTTTTGTGAGATACCCAGATGCAACTTATGTGAAAGATAGACATGGGCTTAGTGATTCAACTGTTTATAGACCTGCTGTGAAAGTTTCATGTGAAGAAAGTTGTAGTGATGATGTTGGTACTAAACTGAGTATCCCAATTGCTCCTTTGACCGGAGAATGTGACAGTGACGATTACAGTGACACTGGCAGTGATTCGTTTGATGGGACCGTGCAGAAGGTTGATATGGCCCCTAAAGTTCGAAGCTTTGATGATGAAGAAGATGAGTTGCAGATGAGGGGTGTGTTTTCTGGTGAATTGATTGATAATGAGGGATGTAAAGCTGAGTGTTTGGATGTGGGTGTGAATCTTTATGGGTCGGGTGCATCGAGCTTTGATTCGGAAAGAATTGGCTTATTGAGTGTCATGAGTTCAAACAATGAGATTGAAATCAAAAGTATGAATGTGAAGCTTTTGGAAGCAGATGAATTGGGTATTGGTTCAGACATAATCTACAGAAAGATTGTTTCGAAATCAGACAGTGAGGTTGAAAATGCAACTGAAATGAGTGAAGTTGAGTATTTGAGTGAAGCTGCGAGGCTTTCTGAGTCGGGTATATCGAGCTTTGATTTGGAAAGAATTGACTCACAGATAAGCTTTGATTTGGAAGACTCGCAGACGGTATCGAATTCAAACAATGAGATTGAACAAATTGAAACCGTTGATGCGAAACTTTCAGAATCAGACGGTGAGATTGAAAATTTGAATTCTGGTTCAACCGAATTGATTGAAAATGAGGGGTGTAAAGTTGAGTGCTTGAACGAAGTTATGAAGATTTATGAGTCGGCTGCATCGAGCTTTGATTCGGAAAGAATCGACGCACAAACTGTCTTGAGTCCAAACAATGTTATTGAAGTTGATACAATCAATGTTTCAAATTCAGACGTTGAGATAGAAAATTTGAATTATGTTTCATCTGAATTGAAAGAAGACGAGGGATGTAAAGTTGAGTGTCTGAATGAGGCTGTGAATCTTTCTGATCCGGATGCATCAAGCTTTGATTCGGAAAGAATTAACCCACAGATAGTCTCAAGTTCAAACAATGAGATTGAAATTGAAACTATCAGTGTGAAACTTTCAGAATCAGATGAACGGAGCTTTGATTCAAACAACGAAGAAGTTGCACACAAGAAGGAACAAGAAATGCTAACGAGAATGCAACGGGTCAGGGCGAAGTTCTTAAGGCTAGCCGTCAACAAACAGTTGACCACAGAAGTCAACGGAGAAGGCGGTAACTACAACTTTGACTTTCATTTGACCATTTTAGCTATCGGGAAGACCGGTGTAGGTAAAAGTGCAACCATAAACTCCATTTTCGGTGAAAACAAAGCAGTCACAAATGCATTTGAGCCCGGGACAACCACCATCACAGAATTTACTGGTAATGTTGACGGGATAAAACTTAAAGTGATTGACACACCGGGCCTCAAATGTTTTTCATCTGACCGAGCATATAACCTAAGAATCTTGAAGTCCATAAAAAGATTCACACGAAAACACACTGTGAATGTTGTGTTATATGTTGATAGATTAGACACACGAGATGTTAACGATTCAAACCTTTTAGCATTGATCACAAGTTCACTTGGTTCTTCAGTGTGGCATAGCTGCATCATTGCTCTAACTCATGCAAGTTGTGAGCCATCAAGGGAACTCGTGGTCCAAAGATGCCGTTTTATACAAGAACACATTGTTCGTTTTGGAGGACATTTGGCTAATCCGGTGTGGCTTGTTGACAATGACCCTAGTTGTAAACATGACATCATGGATCTTGATTATGGGTCAAAAGGTTTAGCTTGTTTAGATTATGCAAATGAAGGTGATGAGTGTGATCAATACAACATTACTAACCCTAACAGTAACAGGGGACGTAGAAACGAGAATATCATGGAGTGCAGTTATCGTGTGAAGCTCGTTGGTACTAATCATTGGTTTCTTGGATGGCGATTGTGTCTCTAGGTGAATGTGTGGTCTGTATGGTTTTTGATGTTTAAGGTCTGAAATGATTATTACGACTTTGAATATGTATTGCAGTTGATGATCTTATTGTTATTATTCGAAGCACATAATCAGGTGAGAAATATTTGTCCAAACTTTCGCTTTAAACTGTCATTGTTCAGGAGGTTGACCCGAACCCAACCCAACCCAAAAGGTTGAATGGGTAAAAACTACATTTAACTCTTCTTAAACGAAGCATCAATCTGAAGAGTTTTAGTATGGTTGTAACTTTAAATCTTAAACCAAGAACATTGATGAACACTTAGTTGAAACATTCAGGATCTTGGTAGTGACCAGTATTAAGCTAGGCATTTTATCGAACACTTTGTGGGTGGTGTCAAAGCTAAAGTGCTTCAGGTACAAGTACAAGTGTAGAACTTGTTTTGTCTGCATACAATGTAATAACTAGGTTTAATACCCGTGTGTTACACACGGGTTAAATAGTAATATTTATAAAGAAATTATAACCATTATATTTAACAATTTGTAAATATATAACATTTAAGGAGTTGACTCCATCAATTTGCATGGTGAAAAATTTAGCTAAATTTTACCTCCCAAACTTCCTATTATAGAAAAAAAATCTCTCCAAAATTGCCTCTTAAAAGTTTGATTTATTAGATAGATTCTTAACAATATATCTAGCCTCAATGAGTTTACTTTTATCATGTTATTTGATTTGATAAAACTGTAAGAAATAAACATGAATGCATATAATGGACTTGAAACCGAAGACGTGCTAATCCTATTTGATATTTAGGCTGTGGCAATTGGCATAAGATACGTTATACGTAGAATATCACCCACATAAAACAAGTATTAATATGAATGCGGATATTAAAGTCAATTATCTAAGAATAAACTTGTGAAAAATATTTAAAATAACTTTTCATCCCTTAAATTCGTCAAAATAAAACTATATGGAAGTTTTAAAAAAAAAACAAAATGTCACTTTTCATCCCTTATACACAAGTGTATATATTTTTAATGTAACAATATTAAGGTAAGCAATTTTTTCATAGCCATTGTAGATTTAATATGTCAAAAGTAAGTTGAAGATTGAGTAAATTATATTTTTTGGCCTTTTTTAATATGTCATTTTTTAAATATTTTACATTAAATGGTCTTTGGTTAAATTAATTTTTTTAATAGCATCATCTTGATTTTCAAGGAGAAATACATCACAATCTGCTAACAGCAAGACTAGAACCTTCCGACCTAGTGCTCCTAACACAAGTGTGCTACCAATGGGCCACTAACCCCATTGGCGGTTAAATTAAATGGTCCTTTAAAAGTAAATTAACCATAATGCACATGAGGAAACTTAACCAAAAGTTAACTGTTATTAAGTTAAAGGTCCAAAATCGACCATTTAATTTCACCGAAGGCTATCTAGTGCAAAAAATTAAAGATAATGCCAAAAAACAAAATATGATATATTATAAAGGCAAAAAAAATGTAATTTGTTCTTGAATATTTTTTAAAGACGAACATAGTGCAAATTGTGTCATGAAGTAGATTACGTAACAGAGAATCAGTGATTTAAATTACAAGTAGGTACTCTTTGACATTTTATACTTAAGGGGTAACTTTGGTACTTATTTTAAACTTGACGGACATAAAATGTACCAATGAAAAACAAATCTATATACTTCATAACTGAGAAGGTCAATTATTATCAACCTTCTAATGTGCTGACACGTGGGGCATTCCCCGTGCTCCCACGTGGAAATGAGTTGTTCACTTTGATATATTTATGGTTTTAGTATCTGAATTTTACTAATTGTCATTTTAGCCTTTGTTGACTTTTTGATTTTGGTATCTTACTCTATCTTACCATGTAAATACGACTTTAAGATTTGAATTTGATTGGGTTATCATGTTAAGTGTAACACCTTACGGTTTTATCTCATAATGTACGAAATATGAAATACTAGGTTTAACACCCGTGTGTTACACACGGGTTAAATAATAAAAGTTATAAAGAAAATCGTTATGTTTAAAGATTTGTAATTTGTAAATATTTAATATTTAATAATATTCCTCCAACAACTCATGCATGACACTTAATATTTTCCCTCTCAAACTTCTTATTATAGATTAAAAATCCATCTAAAAGTTACCCCCTAAAACTTTGATTTATTAGGTAGATTTTTTGACACATATATACAAAATCCGAGATCCAACTAAGTGACCCGACCCTGATCTAATATCTAGTTGAGAGGATGATTTATTAGTTTTTTTATCAAACAGACAACGTCACTCATATTGATACCCGGCGCAGAGAATTTGCAAAATCCGCCATCACTCTTCACTTATCCAACCAAAACCAAACTATTCTTTCAATCTTCAACAATGGAAGCTCGCAAGCTTCTGAAATGAAACACTTGTAGCATCCAAATCAACTACTGAAAGAGCAAACCCATCTGCAATGGCGATGCAAACTTCTCAAACCGTAAGTGCTATAATCAATACACATATTCCTGTGTCCGCGTTAATAAGTTCAGGGGGCACTTCTGAATTGATGGTATCCTGTTGAAACATTAATTCGGGTATTTTGTGAATTGAGCTGTGCACACCAGGTGTTTGATGAAATGTGTGTTTGAAGATTTGGTGCAATTTGCTCATGTTATTGAGACTCAAGTTTGAGGGTTTAGTTAATTTGGGTTGTAAGGGGATTTTGACTTGTTCTTGATGATGAATTCTTTTTAATAAACTCTCAGGAAAAGTCTTTCATGTTATTGTTATTTAAACATCTTTATGTCTCTGTATGCTTTTTTTTTTTCTTATTATTATAGTTATGAAAAGTTTATTTATAGGTTCATATAATCTTTGTATAAATTGTCTAAAGTCATGTTTCTTGACTTGTTGAAACCTTAAACGTTTTTGTGAATTTAGTTGCATGCTAGGAGTTTGATTAAATGCCTAATTGAAGAGTGCTGCAATTTGCGTGAGATTCAAGTTTGAGTTTTTTTTATTACGGTTTTTGTGCTAAATAAGTTTCTGATTCTTTTTTTTTAATTATTGTATTTAATTCCTTTAATACTTAACAACAACCGACTTTTGTTTATCTACTAAAAGTTCGACTACATAATCATTCTTCTCCATCATAAACAAGTCTCCTTGAATAATTGAAGATTGCTATAGCCATGATGAGTTAAAGTTCGTGTTTTCTATTTATGTCACTGTAGCTTTCTAAAAGTTTATGTATTGCTTTTGCTATTCAATGATCTTGTGTTATTAATGGAACAAAGTGATAGAATTCTTCATTCATTGAACTTGTTCCGCGCATAGGCCCCAGGCGAGGATAGGTTTTTAAGAAGATATTATTGACTTCTTGATGACGAATTGTTGTTTATAAACTCATGAAAACCTTTTTTTGTTACTATTCTAACATCTTGATGTCTCTGCATGCATGTTTTTTAAACATAATCATATAAAGCTTATTTGTGGGTTCATATGATATTTGTTTACGTTTTTGAAAGTCATGTTTCATGCTTTATTGACTTGTTGAAAATTTGAATCCTTAAACACGTTGAGGGGATTTTGTGAACTGAGTTGCATGCCAGCTGTTTGATTAAATTTCTATCTGAAGAGTGCTGTAATTTGCTCTTGTTGGTGAGAATTTTCAGTTGAGTTTCGTAAGGAGATTTGACTTCTTGGTGACAAATTGCTGCTTATAAACTCTCATTAAGCCCTTCTCTATGCATTTTTTTATCATAATTTCATGAAAAATTTATTTGTAGGTTCATAGCTTCTTTTTTTTTTTAATTTTGGTCGTGTTTCTTATGTTGTCTTGACATGTTCATAGTATTTCACTGATCTTCCTACAAATTCTGTTCAGGTTCTATCATTGAGACGTTGTTCATCATTTAGAAAATCATATTCTTTTAGCATCATTGATTTCCATAGATGCTCTGCCATTGAACCCTCGTCTCTCTTCCGTTTTACAAATTGCTATATTTATCCTAGGAGTGCCTTTTGTACTCAGTCAAAGCGGAGGTCTCGTGGACCTGTGATGGCTGCCAAGAAAGAATCCAAAGGTATATACTTGATTACAACTTTAATAGAGGTTTATAGTCAGTAAACATAAATAATCCAAAGGTTCTTTTTAGTCTTCTGAACATTATACCTTTAACCGATTGATGTATTCCGTTGTTTAGGGACGAAGCAAGGAGATGGAAAGTACAAACATACCGTTGACCTTCCTAAGACAACTTTTGGTATGAGAGCAAATTCTACTGTAAGGGAACCTGAAATCCAGAAGTTATGGGATGAAAATCAGGTTTTTAAGAAAGTTGCTGAAAAGAATAGTGGGGTCAGTTTTTAAGCTTATTCGATTTCGTATTTTATGCTACAAAGTTCTTGTCTATATCTGATGCTGCTTGTGATTTAAATAGGAAAGTTTTATTCTTCATGACGGCCCTCCATATGCTAATGGTGATTTGCACATGGGACATGCATTAAACAAGATTTTAAAGGATATAATTAACCGATATAAGGTATATTTGCAACATTCACTGTTTGGTGTGATATTTGAGTTATGGTGACAAAAGGATACACTTTTGTTTGATCAATGTGTATGGACATATGGTAATTGTGTATCTGAACTTTTATTACTTTATATGACAGCTTCTTCAAAATTGTAAAGTTCATTACATTCCTGGTTGGGATTGCCATGGTCTGCCGATTGAGTTGAAAGGCAAGTGATAATTTGTGGCTGGTTTTTTAGGTGAAAAGTTCTGGTAGCTTCTGGCTTTAATCATGGGTAGTTTTCTTTTAAATTATCTTAGTATTGCAGTCCTTGGACCAAGATGCCCGACAAGGGCTCACACCACTAAAACTGAGAGCAAAAGCAGCTAAATTTGCCAAAGCTACTGTGAAGGCACAGATGGCGTCATTCAAGGTCTGTTTAAACAACTACTTGTCAGTGAATACGTTATTTCCATCTTCCAGTTACACTTCCACAACTAATTAATATATTTTTATTTTTTCTGGTATTGATGCTGGTTTCCTGTTCTTAGTATTAGAAATAAATGAACGTCAAATATTATTTCTGTTTGTCTACAGAGATTCGGAGTATGGGCTGACTGGGATCATCCTTACCTAACTCTTGATCCAGAATATGAGGCTGCACAGGTGATAATCTAAATTAGTATCACCTGTAGTTTAATTGTATCTGTCCTATTATTATCATTTTTATTATTTTGTTCTTCTGGCTTTCTAGATTGAAGTGTTTGGGCAAATGGTTTTTAAAGGGTACATATATCGTGGGAGAAAGCCAGTGCACTGGAGTCCTTCATCCCGCACTGCTCTTGCAGAGGCTGAGCTAGATGTAAATTCAACAACACCCTCTTGTTTGATTTAATGTTAACTCTTATAAAACTAATTAATGTAATGTAAGTTTGTAACTTTTTTAAAAGGATGTTAAAGCTTCTTAGTCTTCAGAAATAATGTTATTCTGTTTGGTCCTTTGATGCAGTATCCTGAAAACCATGTTTCAAAGAGCATGTATGCAATTTTCAGATTATTAAGTACACCAACTAAAAGTGGATTAATAGACGAATTCCATCCCAAACTGTCCCTTGCAATTTGGACCACCACTCCCTGGACTATTCCTGCAAATGCTGGTAAGGGTTCATGTGTGTAAATTTATAAAGTTATCAACCTATATCAACATGTTTTTCTTTTTTTGCTTCCTCAGCTGTTGCAGTGAATTCCAAGCTCCAATACGCGATTGTTGAAGTGCAGCCCATTTCACCTGGTGCTGCTTCGTCTTCTGAAGACGACAAAAGAAGATTTGGCAATGTTTTAAAAGGGAACGAGACACAGTTTTTCATTGTTGCAGTGGATCTTGTGCCAACACTTGAATCCAAATGGAATGTGAAGCTTGTTGTTAGAAAAACAGTTTTGGGTTCAGATCTTGAAAATTGCAGGTACTTAATGTTTGAATTAACTGAAGTAATTTAGTAATTTCTACCGAATTACTTATTCACTTAGTTATATGTATACATATAGATATGAGCACCCAATAAGTGGCCAAGAATGTCCTGTTGTGATTGGTGGAGATTATATTACAACAGAATCAGGAACCGGACTTGTTCACACCGCCCCAGGCCATGGGCAGGATGATTATTTAACGGGCTTAAAGTATGATCTGCCCTTAATATCCCCAGTAGATGATGAAGGAAAGTTCACCGAAGAAGCTGGAATCTTTAATGGACTTGATGTATTAGGTGATGGCAATGCTGCTGTAATTGATCACTTAGATGAACGCTTATCAATTGTCATGGTAGAACCTTACAGTAAGTCATCATTCATCCACAAAGTTGAAATAAGAAAACCTTGGTCCCTTTGAAATGGTTTATTATAAATTCTAATTTAATATTTATTGCTCCTTAAACTGTAGAGCACAAGTATCCTTATGATTGGCGAACAAAAAAACCTACTATTTTTAGGGCTACAGCACAATGGTTTGCATCTGTGGAAGGATTCAGAGAGGCTGTTATGGGTGCGATTAATCAAGTTACTTGGACTCCATCGCAGGTACAAATATATAACTGGCACATTAATGTTTTTCAGGGCTACAGTACAATGAATTTCATATTTTTCTCTGTTATGCGTATAAATAGTGATAATAGTTGTTATTTCCATTTTGCTATACAGGCAGAAAACAGAATTTCTACAATGACTTCCAGCCGTTCAGATTGGTGCATATCTCGTCAGAGAACATGGGGTGTCCCAATTCCAGTCTTTTATCATGCAGAGACAAAGGAACCTCTGCTAAATGAAGAAACCATTGATCATATCAAGTGTAATGAAAAAAAAACTCTACTACATAAAATAAAGTTAGCAATCTACTATATTACTGACATTTATCTTTTGTTTATTATATTGGCAGCAATCATTTCTCAAAAGGGCAGTGATGCATGGTGGTACATGCCGGTAGAAGAATTGCTTCCTGAAACTTATCGTGATAAAGCATCAGACTATGTGAAAGGAACTGATACAATGGATGTTTGGTTCGATTCAGGTATATTAATTTCTGGTTACATATGAGCAATTCTTGTGTCATTTACAATTTTACATGCAATTAGACATTAAAAGATGACCAAAAATTGCAGGTTCTTCATGGGCTGCTGTTTTGGAGAATAGAAATGGCCTCAGTTTTCCTGCAGATTTGTATGTTGAAGGTACAGATCAGCATCGTGGTTGGTTCCAAAGTTCTTTGTTGACCAGTGTTGCAACAAAAGGTATATTGACCATGAACACATGTTTAATCGAAAAATTACTCATTTATTATTATTATTATTATTATTATTATTATTATTATTATTATTATTATTACTATTATTTATTCTTATTAATAATATCGCAGGAAAAGCTCCGTATTCTGGAGTTATTACCCATGGATTTGTGCTTGATGAGAAGGGTTTAAAAATGAGTAAATCTGTGGGTAATGTTGTCGATCCACGTACTATAATTGAAGGAGGGAAGAATCAAGAGGTTAGTGGTTGTTTGTGGAACTGATAATTGTAATAGTCTTTAGTGGTGGGTTTTTATTCTTTTTATTTTCTTCAAATTTCTCTCTAGCAAGCGCCTTCCTATGGAGCAGATGTACTTAGACTCTGGGTCTCAAGTGTAGATTATACAGGAGATGTTCTTATTGGCCCACAAGTTCTCAGACAAATGTCTGACATTTATAGAAAATTGAGAGGAACGTTACGGTTTCTTTTAGGAAATCTTCATGATTGGAAAGTATGTTTGATATATTCCTCTAATATGCTTTCGGTTTAAATATAGTTTATGCATTATATTGTATTATATTTTGCTTTCATTTTGCAGGCAGAAAATGCTATTGCATATGATGAACTTCCTGAGATCGACCAGCATGCTTTGTTTCAGCTTGAAAATGTTGTAAAAAACATTAAAGAAAGCTATGAAAGCTATCAGTTCTTCAAAATATTCCAGGTAGAAAATTGTTCTTTCTTTTTGCAAGTTTATTTTATTTATTAAATTTATATTAAATGCATCTGTCCATTTCAGATCATTCAACGATTTGCTATTGTTGATCTTTCAAATTTCTATTTTGATGTTACCAAAGATCGCCTTTATGTTGGGTAAAACTTTTTACAATTTAGTGAAGTTTGATTTGGTTTATATTCACATAATTAGACTTTGACTTGTTGGTTTTTGTTTCAGGGGGGCTTCAAGTTTTACAAGGAGAAGTTGTCAAACAGTGCTTGCAGTTCATCTATTGTCAATAGTGAGAGTAATTGCTCCAATACTACCTCATCTGGCTGAAGATGTGTGGCAAAATCTCCCTTTTGAACATGCTGTTAACAGCAGTGACATGGCAAAATTTGTTTTTGAGTCAAAATGGCCCGCAGTAAATGAAAGATGGCTTGCCTTTCCTGAGGAAGAGATTGATTTTTGGGGGAAAATACTTGAGGTAACCTGAATAATGTACCTGTGATTTTGAGTATTTTTATTGAGTTGTTAGTTTTAAAAACATTTATATGACTCTAATTTGTATGAATTTGGTAGTTGAGAACCGAGGTAAATAAAGCTTTGGAGACCGCCCGCACTGGTAAGCTCATTGGTTCCAGTCTTGAGGCAAAGGTGTACCTCCATAGCTCTGATGATAAGCTTGCTGCAAGACTAAGGAATATGTGTGAAGCTAAAATTGATGCCGACTCACTGCATCGCATATTCATCACATCTCAGGTATTTCTGTTTGTTATGAGGGTCGTTTTCTAGTACGGGTCAGAACAGGCCGAATATACTGATTAAAACCCAAAACCTTCATCTTATGTTTTTGACATCAGGTGTTCAGTTTTGATGATCTTTGTTGTTTAGGAAGTTGATTTGTAAAACTGCAGGTTGAGATTCTTTCTACATTGGAGGACACACCCACCAAAAATATTCCATATTCTGGGGAATATTTAATTCAAGGAGAAAATAAAATATGGATCGGGGTGTCGCGTGCAGAGGGTTCAAAGTGTGAAAGATGCTGGAATTTTTCACCTCAAGTTGGTTCGTTTCTTGATCACCCCACACTTTGCAAACGTTGCTACGATGTTATTGCTGGTCAACCACTTCCTGCACTTGCAGCTGTCAGTTGAGCTATAAGTAATCTCTTTACCAAAGTAACTTAAATACAATTCGTTTCTTGGTTCGCTTTTAACTAATATAGAATTCGTTTTGGATCAACAGACATGAAGTGGAAAGTTGAATCCGTCAAATAGCACCAACATTGCACATGCTTCTGGACACATTTTTCAGTTTTAACGTATTTTTTTGGTCACCTTAAGTTAAAGAAACTCTTTTAGCTTAGAAACACATAGTTGAAGGTCCCAATGTTTGATTTATTTCAGCAGATTATAAAGTATGAAACAGGATCGGTGATGCCACGTGCTTTATTTATTTGCTGTAAAAGGCCTTATGTTATTCATAATGATCTATCAGCATTTTGTTTCTTTTCATAAAAACAACCCGGAATATGGTATATTGTTCTTGTTAAGAAAAAACTGGTTTTTAAAACATTAGTAAATTCTTACCCAAAGTTGTGGTATGGGCCTGAATTTCCAGACAGACCAGACCACTACTTCAACTTCATACCACGGTCCACGGATATGATGTGGGTTATCTTGGCCTCGCACAGTCGCACGCTCTGTGGGAACGCGATTCCTATTGAGTTGCCCAAGCAATCAATGTCTGAACCACGCACTTGAAGCATGTAGAAGGGATCAACGAGATGTTGGTATTGTGAATGTTAGTTTAATGTGACGTTTTGATTGTCTACTTTGCAACTTTTCAACTAGACTGGTGGCGAGGTAAAAAAATACATATTTAGATTTTCATTTTTTTCCAAACTCAATCGAAGAAACTCAAGTATTTCCGATGAGATACCTTAAAAAATAGAAATTTGTTGCCTGCTTTTCTATCATATCATATAATTTATTTGATCACAAAAGTTAAAGAATCAATTATTCACCTTCTATAATATTTTAATATTATTTTAATATATTTTAAAAGTAAATGTGAGTGTAGAGAAACTACAACGATAAAATTATAGAACATTATTATTTAGATAGAATGAGAGAAAATGTATGTATTTTTAATATTATTCTAAAGATAGATACTTCTATTATGAATGCACTAACATTGTTTTGACCATGTTCTAACTCACCAAAATCCTTCATATACACCTTAAACATGCCTTTTAAGGGTTGTATAAAACTATCGTCAAATGTTATTTTTTCTAAATACAAAAGAATAGCTAAGATCTTTTAAAGTCCATGAAAATAGACGATTTTTAAAACTAAAAGAAAATTGCATAAAACTATGGTGAAAGGTCAAAATTGCATCTAGCTCGTATAAGTCTAGCAAAAAAGAAACCATCTCTGTTTGTCTTTCTTAAACTATAACAACCCATCATAACTCTATCCGCTTTAATTGGGACGAATCGCCATCACCTATTGGTTTTAAAACGCGTCATGACAAAAAAGATATCAACCCTACAAATGTCAAACTGTCTCCTTCCCAACAAACGTGAGATGTACATAAATAGTCCCACCTAAGAGGTTCAACACTAACCACAATTCATGTTGAGTGGGTTGGTTCATTCTCAGCAGCCCTTCGATGGCTTGGGTTAGTACACAAGGCATTACACCAACCAGAAAGTTACCTGTTGAACTTTTCTGAACAGATGGTCTAAATGACTTAATTGGCACCGAAAGTCAACTTCCTCTTGAAACTAAAAATTAATTATTAGTCAAGTTCTATAACCAAACATAGTGTCAACAAATAAATCAATCAACCCAATTTACACGAACTGAAACAATACACTAGAGTAGCAGGCAGTCTTCAAATAACCTGCCTGACATTTCATGGTGCCTTGTACAAATCACATGATGAATCAGGAAGCTTTGAACATTTGTGGATCTTAAGTCCATTCAAGAAATGTCTGCGCGGGTGCCATTTTGTGTTTGTTGGAAAAAATCTAACCCGTCTTCATCCAAGGAGGGAAATTGTAGATCCTGAAATTTGAATCAACAAAATCCACCACCACAAATTACTTAATTAAATAAGAAACCCAAACACAACCCGTTATATAACCGGTTAATTTGAACATGACTTGTTTAATTAAGTAGGTCAAACCAAACACGACCCGTTTAATATGTAGGTGAACATGAATGTGACCAAATTTTTATGCAAGCTATATACATTAAAAGTCAAAACCTTTTATTAGCCAGGTTTCAGGTAATGTCATAGCAAAAGCTACAGGTAATGTTTTTACTTTTATTTTGTGTGGAGGTGGGGTGGGGGGCTTCGCTCTATCTTAGGGGGATAGAGACGCTGCTCTCATTGAGGCCCTGGACTCCAAAAACCTTTTTTTTTTCATTGACAGATAGTGATTAAAATAGAATATAATTAACAAGGAAGTAAAACCAGCTCATTTGTACCTCTGGCTCTAACAACTGATTTGGCTGCTGATCTTGGGCCGCTGAGTAAGCTTGTGGCTGAGACATTCGATAATATGGTTCTTTAAGATCGAGCCTGCAGCTTGATGTTTGTAATACTCCTCCTTGTTCAGCGCCGGGCCCCCACATTTTAGCTACACAGATAAAAAAAATCATATAATCAGTTTCTAATGTTTGGATAAAGGGATTATGAGATATTCTTGTAACCAACCTGACATAGTTAAGTTAATTGTATAACTTTGAGCACTGTGTGCAATCATGTGAAGATGACCAGTAATTTCTTGGCCTGGCATGACGTATATGGGTTGAGACAACACACAACGTAGTTGGTACCAGTGGGTTGTGGGTGCACCAGGGGCGGTGGTTAGCCACCGTTGTACAGTGCTGTAGATCAATAAACTAATATATAAAACTTAAGTAGTAGAGATAATAAATTAATAACTTCGTAGTAAAGTTGGCGAAGTGATGCATGTCAAAACAGTCAAGTCAGGTTGGGCTGGGAACTTTTAACAATAATTGAGTGCTTAAATAGATGACAAATGGTATACTATAATAATGATGCTCCAACCTTTTTCTAGTAAGGTAATTTAGTAAGTTTTTATGCATTTTGGATTGCATACCATGCAGAGAACGTTTGACCAGTTTCATTTGAATTAAATACTTTAGCTTGACCCAAACTAGATAAAATCAGAACCCGAATCGACCGATTGGTTGGTAAATGGATCAATTTCCACAACCATAAAGGATACAGATTATATCATATGTATAAGCTAAAGTTCAAAAAATAGTAATGATTTTATCACCTGCCATTAAATAAAACATCAAACCAACACGCCAAGCCATGTATTCTAGTGCCCACAGAAGCAGTGAATTTCAACGGAATGTCTATTTCGTACAAGTCTTCTTCCTGAAAATGGAATTATAAAACAGAAGTGGAACATGCATGCTCTCATTTAGTAAAAATCGAATAATATAGAAACATAAATAGCTGTCCGGGTTAAACCAAATAGTAAAATGTATGGCTAGTAACAAAAGTTTCGTACGACTGCACTAAATTAATTAACTGAATAAAGAAAGCACGCTTCCGGTTGTGTTTATGAACAAAGTCTTCTGATAATTAGGGTTTTCTTTTAAAAGAAAGTTGTCAAAAAAGTTTTGAATAAGGTCAGCTGTAAAACTGGGATTAGCTACAGTAATTAGTAATTAATAAAAACATTACCTTTACAGTAGTAAAATTGATGACATGAGAAGTTGATGGAGCCACCAATAACCTTGGATCAAAGGCATCAACCACGGGCTGCAAGCACAATCTTACTTTAGATAAGAGAACCAGAAATGCTAAGAATGACGATCGCTGTTAAAAGACATACGACATGCTAAAATGACTAGCAACTATGTAATCCTGCATGTTCCTTCTATTACAAATAACTGAATAAGATTTAAACTAATACCTTGGCAAGGAATCATATCACATTCTTACGATCTTCACTATAAACATGAATATTAGTGTTGGTTTTTATGCATGTTTTCTATGTTTCGTGTTCACAAATTGGAATGAAAGAGGAAGACAGCTGGCAATCTACAAATATTCCCTTACTGTGTAAAGTTTAAATTAACTGATAATTTTACAGTTATACCCTTGCAGGGAATAGTTTAGTCTATGTGACTCTATAACACAGAGTAGAAGGTTCACAATTAGATGTAGCACATTGTGGGCTCTACTTTATCATGTAATAATATTATTAGTACATGGATGTAATATTACTACATCTTAACTTAATCACAATCTGGATGCAACAGCAAGCTTCATCACTACTATGAGTACTATCAACTATTATTCTTGCTCTGATTAATGACAAATAATCTCCAAGTACCATATTCTCAAAAAACAAAAGTTAGAAAGTGCTGAAATTATCTATAGTGATTTCAGAAAAACACTATTATTACATGGATGTTATTTAAGAATTACTATCATATTAAATATCAACTACCTACAATAATAATTTCAAAAAAAAATAGATGATATTAAATACAAGAAACTTCCGAAGAAGTAATGGAAACATCAACGGCACCTGTGAAAAATATCCTTGAAATGCAGTTCCATGTAAAGCTGTCAAATCAACCCCGTAATAGTTCTGTTGCTGCCAAAACAGGGACTGCATAACAAAAGGCAAGAATCAAGTAAGCCTACCGACTCTTTTACCGACAAGACATACACAAACCACTTTTCCCCAAAAAAAAATCAAGATGCCCTGTTTATAAACAAACAAAACAAAACAAAAACAAAGAAGAGTTGACATTGAACTAAATTGAATCAGAAAACACAAATTTCATACCTTGTTAGCAACTTCAATATAGAGATACTCATCGCTGAATGGTGCCATATGAATTCTGCCATTCGAAAGAACCGGATAAAAATAGTAAATCGGCCGATAATAAACAGCATCCGAGAGTTTTAAACCAATTAAAAGCATAAGCAGTTTTTTTGTATTATTCTCCACTCAAAACAGACGCACATCACAATACAAACATTTTAAAAGTTAAGTAATATGAAAAACCAAAGGGCTTTTAGCCTAGGGTTATCCTGGTGTGTATTAAAGTTATTAAAAAGTCATGTACATGTAATTGGTTATGGAGTTAAAAATAAAGTTAAAATCACCTTCCAACAGTAGGAAACATTTTCCCATTAGGCACAAGAAACCGATCTCTTGCAATGACATATGACTCAAGCATTCTTTCATTCACTAACAAGGTGCCTACAAGAAGTAGAAAACTATAAGAAACTAGCTTATTGCTTAACAAATAAACAAAACCTAATGAATGAACAGTAATAGCATGGGAACATATGAAAAGAATCGCTTTTTAATGCAACATAAATATGGTATAATGATTTATATGCATACCCATAGGCTCTGAGATTAATATATCAGCTTTCTCGGGCAATTCTACATCTTCAACTTTGCCCTTGATAACCTACATTTTCACAAAGCATGCCCCTCAAGAATAAGACATCATTTTTACAAGTAAGTTAATTTGTATTATGAAAGGACACTAACCGTTATCCTTTTACCCAAAATAGGGTTGCCCGCAATAAGCTTTTGAGCATAGTCGGCCATTTCAGATGCTTCCACAGCATAAACATGTTTCGCACCAGCCTAATGTGTCCCAACATCAATCGTTAAATGTGACATGATGAAATTTGGCGTGTGTGGTAGTGTAAGGGAGTGTTCGGATTTGCGCTTTGTAACCTATTATTGTGACTTTGAGTTGTATTAAACAGTTTAAATGTTTGTATATCAAACTCTGGTTCTGAACATCTGATTCAGAGGTGAAATAATCAGTCTTGTCAATCAGTTTCATATCATTATCTATGAGTAAAATAAGGTAACTTATTTATTTACTCCTTTTAACTTACTGTGTATGAGGTTTACTCTGATTTAACAAGATGTCTATCCTTTTCCATTACATGCCAGAGTCATATATAATTCTTTGCATCCTTAAAAATCGTCAAACAACCAAATTGATGACATTAATACAGCTTCATACAGCAGAAATATATCTGTACTGCCAGTTTATTCCAGCTGATTATTAAATGTCACATATAATCAATATCAAAATGCAATCCAAATAAGGTATAGAACTATCAAATAGTAACACCTGAGCAGCAAACAATGACAGTATGCCACTTCCAGCACCAACATCAACCACCACCCGCCCAACAAAGTCTGCTTGATTCTCGATAACCGCAGCATAGTAAGAACCTAAAAAACGCAAATTTATCAAGTACTTCAGCTCCATACAAACACAATGTGTTCATTCGACCCATGTTTGTTGAGGTCAATCAATACATCTTATCAGCACAATGTGATACATGCATCTCAGATAAGAACAAAAAGCCAGTATATTGACCTGTTCTCACATAATCCTGCAACATATTTTGCTGATGAAGCAGTTGCCCATAGTAATGGAAATACATTTTAGCAGAAGACGACTCTATTTTATCATCAAATTTGCTTTTAGAAGAAGAAACTGTTCCATTTGGTAAAGTCAGTCCTGTAAAAAAAACAATATATAACGAGGTCCACTAAAAGATGGCATTTGTTGCACTAAAAAAGTACTACCATTCTGCAGTGGTTAAACTTTTCACTCTTTCATTATATCTCTCTAAATGTAATCAAAGGATAATAAAAATTACAAAAATTAAAAGAACCAGTGTCATTGACGCATGATATACAATGTTTGCATAACTTAGCAGACCTTGATTAACCACTTCACGTTTCCATTGCTCAAATGCACCATGAAAAGAGCTACTTTCTTCCTCCTCTTTGAATTGGATAGTGATTCCCTTTGAATAAGTTTTCTGATCCAAATGTGAGATTACTTTTAGTCGTATTCTACTGATATACACATATTGCACATTATAATAACACTGATTGAAACTTAGAGAGCTACTTGTTTTCTTATATATAGAAAAACATGTATAAATACTTTATAAATATGACAGTTGAACCAAAGGCGTTCTCTCCAAACATAAGTAATAGAAAACCATTATAGATAAATATTCATTTACATAATTGATATATTCTTTAAACCTAAAAGTTAGAGAAAACACCAAAATGTAAATAATTCATGTATTCACATTGGCATACCTCTTTGATGGTTTCAGAACATTCTGATACACAAAGTGATTGAACTTCACCTAACCTGAAAAGCTGAAACTCCCAAAAGAGCAAGAAGTCAAGTGAGCATGGTGATACAATTTACCAACAAAATATAACTCTAATCCCTTTCATTCGATAGATCAACATTATTCAAGGTTCAATGCAAGAAAATGTTCACAAACTGGATCCGCCTGTTGTCAAAAGCCCACAAGATGCGTGCCTAGGCCCTCAAGCGCATCGCAATGCAGCTATGTCGCCTCCATTTAAAATCCTCGTTTTAAGGCACTCAAACAAAACTTAGGCAAAGTTTCGGTCAAATCATTTTAACAGGTCTGAAACAAGTACACTAGCCCTAAACAAGCCTATAATCAAGCTAAACTAACGCAAAACAAGCCTAAACCCCTTTGTTTAAGTGCACTTTGAACCTTCGAAAACTTTTCAGGACCACAAATGGAAATGAGGAATGCAATGATAACAAACAAACGAAAGAAAGAAAGAAAAAGTGGTCAAATATAAAACTCAAACAGCATATTCAAAGGTGGACTCTGACAGAGAGAGCACTAATTAATCCCTCTATGGTCCAATTCCAAATCACCATAAACTTTACCAACGCATTCATAACAACAATGTCCAAAACTAAACCAATCAAGCCTAACTAAAAACTAACCTAATCAAAACAGAAGACGTAATCAATGCAACAAGCAAATTCAAAACTTAAATTAACTGTTTATAACGAATCAAGCGATACCTGAGTGGTTCGAAGATCAAAGTTGAGAGACTGTTCTCCGTCTGGTTCAAGGAAAAACTGTAGCTCCGGGAATCCGGAAGCTGACCGGAAAACCGCGGATAGAGGACCGGAAACAGGTTTTGGAGGATTTGATCCGAGTAAAGTGATGGAGGAAACAGTGAAATTGTGATTGTGTTTGAGAGTTTGAGTAGCCATGGCAGATTGTTTGAATGAGAAGATTAAGATTGAGTGTGCATACGTATTGGTATGTTTGTTGTGTGTGTTTAATTGAAGCTAGGGTTTAAGAGAGAGAAAGCGGGAAGAGATTTAAGCGCGATCAATTGCTTTGCTTTGCTTTGCTTTTTGTTTTCTTCTCTCCTTTGTTCTTTGCTTCTTAGATAGGTCTCCATCATCTTTTTTTTTTCTTTTTTTCTTTTAAATATTTTGCATCATCAGCTCACTTGATATTTTCGTTTTAAGAGTATCAAACTTTAGGACTCTAGACTAGTATGTTTTTAAGAAAAGTTTCGTACTTCAGTCGGTCTTGAAAATAATGTTATTCTCATGATGAAATTTACTTTGTATGAGAAAAACTTATGGCTTGACTTATATTCTGAACTTTTTATTTATTACACGTGAGACTTAAATACAAGACATCTTTAGTATCCCACAACTAAAATAATGTATAATCATTGTTTTTGCACTTTTTCTCATGGTATTCAAGGGTTCAAGGAAGGTTTCTCGTGTTAACGGTCTTTTTTATCATTAACAAGTTACTTTCTTGGCAAAAAAATGGTAAAACAGAAACCTTTGTTTTCAAAGCTGACTTTAAAAAAGCGATTTACTCACTGAGCCACCGCCACCACCACCATCACCAGCATCACATCATCATCATCGTCAACATCTTCAGCCGGAATTGTCGATCGGAGGACATGGAGGCAGGTTTTATGACATGCTCACTTTCTCAGTTTCTCTCTGTCTCTCGTTGGAGCAAGCATAACCAACACCACCATCCCCCGTCTCCTACTTCTCTCTCTCTCTCTCTTACCGGAGTTGTAACCGGAACAAACTGAATCTGAAGTGCAGGTTTCAGATGATATAGTTTCTGGCAAGAATCGTAAGTGCATGTTTGAAATGTTTTAGTTGTGTTCTTAATCTCTAGTGAAAATGATTTTGTGTTTGAAAATTTGAAAGTAGTATGAGATGGATCAGGTTTTGAGTTAAAGGTGATAACATGGAGTGAAATGACCAAAATGCCGCACATGAGGGTATTTAACTAGAAAAGTTAACGGACGTTAATTTAAAGACCCTAAACCGTGAGAAAAATTTATAGAAAGGCCAACAGTGCAAAAATTTAAAATAAAGGCCTTGATCGTTAACTTAGCTTATTATAAAGGCAAAAAATTGTACTTTACTCTAGATTTTTTTACATTAAAAAATGTTGATATCACTAATATTTTTAAAAACTATTATTTAATAGGAGTAAGAGATGGAAGAATTGGTATAAGATCCACAATTACATGACATGAGTTGATCACGGTAAGACCGTCGTATTCAAAAGATATAGTATAATGATCGAGTTTGAAGTCACGACATGTCCCGTAACAAATGCTTAAGCAGAACTACGTTACTTGATAGATATTCATGCACTGTATATAGAAGATTAGATAACTAAGTATGAATAATGTTATAATTTCATGAATAAAAATGGGTTGTTTTTGCCCAAACCATTTTGACATGACTTCTCAATTCTCAATTTCTCATGACACACGACCCACAACATTTTTGTTTTCCCCATCTTTTACCTTATAAAAAAAACATGGTTCTGCCACCGTTTGCAACATGGTCTTGTGACAAGTCTAACAACTATCCTCTCAATGTTTATAGGCGAAAACCAGCATTAACCACCATGTGCAAGTGGATCCTAACCCCACCCATCAACTCAAATCCAACAAGAACAGTTTCCATAAATCAAGATCTCATCTAGTTTTGGGCAGGTCAACCATCACTGCAAATGAATCAAGATCTCATTTAAGTTGATCCCATGATCAACCATGTTCTCTGATTTAACAAACATGATGTATGATGCAAGCTTCACTGCAATTCATTAACTTCAAATCTACTGCAACAAACCATGTTCTCTGATTTAACATGTTCCACCAAAAACAACTTCATATATTCATAATCTAATATCTGCAATTGGTATGGAGATCACATTTTCAACGCAACTGCTTACTGTTAACTTTTTATGTCCAAATCAAACCGAACCATCATAAATTCAGACACCATCTTGGTAAAAGTATCTGGCGCTTGCATTTTAATCTCTAAAGCATCAAAATTAATCAAAATACTCAATCCCACTACTCTATGGTCGGATTTGTTCGGTAAGATTTGATTTGAAAAACTTAGACCCAATGTAATCAGTGGTCTAATTTGTTCAAATACCAGTCGACCACTTGATGCGTCGCATCAGACCACATACCCTTCAGATTGCATCAGGCGCATCTCATCACGCTTTATGCACAAATTTTTACCGTGAGAACCAAAAGGATCAATATGGAAGAAGAAGAACCAACCAGAATTCAATGGAATAGTATATAACTAAACAAGACAAGCTTTCTTGATTAATTAGATGCCCACAATATTTGGCAGCATCAAGCCAACTAATTTCAGAATGTTTACAAAGAACAAGCTATAGTTTCATGACAGTAAAGATAGTAACAAAAGTTTGAAGCTTTTTGTTTGGTTTCCATATAAACTGGCTAATAACAAGAAAAAAATTGATACAATCAACAGACTATGACATCTGACGAATAAAAGAACGATACGATACAAAATCCAACTGTATCATAATGTAGACCACAAAATCAATTTGCGAGTGAAATGACAAACTAATTCAAATACCCAAGCCTATTTAGCATTCTCCTTCATAACAAGTTTTCAAGAAGATGATACCTTAACAACTTTATATGCAGGGTGGAGCAAACCAAGTTCATCCTTCACTTCAAGAGGGTTACTACTATCATTTCTTGTTTGTTTCACCCTCCTGCTAGCAAGCGATTTATGAGTGAACCCATACATCTGCAAGATCTGATTATCCCCAAAATTAAACGCGCGATCCATCTGTTTCAAACATCTTTCAACAGGATAATCACCAAACTTCCCACAAGGTTTGCAACCCACAAAATGAGTAACAAGTGGCCATCTATGATCACCAAACCCAGGATGGTAACTTGCTATCATTTCCTCATATCTATCAACCAAAATACCCCAATAACCATGAAGATAATAATGATTCTCCAAATAAACCTTATTAGCCCATCTATCCTTTTGTGAAGCCAGTATCCAAACCATAGCAGACTGATCATCCGCTTCAAAAACCGGTCGATCTTTAAGCTCCCTAGTCAAGAGCTTCCCCGCTTCATCTCTAATCTTCCCTTTCGGACCCATTGGAGCCCAAACATCAATCAAATCCAACGACCATTGACAATTCCTCAACAAAAAACTACCCGTGTTCAACCCGATCCAATTCTTTTCATCATAAACCATCTCATTCCAACCGTGCATAACCAAGTTCCTATCTTTATATCTCTCCCACGGTATCTCAAACGCCATATCAGTAAACATTGCATCACTATCCATCCACCATAAAAACTCAACTTCAGGATGACTCAATAAAAGCTTCCTAATCAACGGCAGTTTCGCCCAAAAACCCGCCATTTCAGCATCAAGCAAAGCCATGTTATAAAAGATTTCAATCCCATGAATCCTACAATAATCAATCTTGTTCTTGATTGATTTCAACAAATAATGATCACCAACTGGGTTTTCACAAGGTTTTGGTGATGATCCAGTTACCAACAAAACCCTAGGCTTATTACCATTAACAAAATTAGGAAAATTAGGGTTTTGTTTCAACCAATTACCTCTCTGTTCATCCCAATCTGAGATCTTGGGACCAATACTATACGGCTCATTAACATTCTTCTTCACATCATCTTCTTCATCAACAAACAGCTTATTAATATCAAATTCAGCATAACTGTTTGTTGTCACCGACGACGTCGTTTGCTCGGTTGTTGTTTGTAATTCTTCTAACACGCGCCGTGGCTCAGCGCGTCTGCTCCGGTACTGATAGAACGTTTCTCTGATCTCTTTAAAGTCCTGCTCCGGCGTACCAAACTTTCCGGCGCCGAGGTTGCCACGTAGGACGACGATTGTAAGAACAAGACAGAGAATTGTGACCTTGCCTTTGTGAAGAAGACGATTTAACTGACGCGTACGACGAGGACCAATTATCCGATCTAGCATCTTTAAGGGGAAAGTTAGGGTTTTTGGTGAGAAATTGAATCAAGATCGAGTCTTTTTTGGAAATTATTAAGTTTTAATTTAATGAAACGATGAAAAGGTGCGATTTTGATGATTTAGAAGGTGAAATTGAAATGGGGATTGGGGTTTTAGGGTTTGAAAATGGTGAATTTGATGAAGGTTTGTGATGAAGATGAATACATAGATTTGGAAAATGTCGGTGGGGAAGATGGTGGTGGTACAGTGATTGTCTGGTTGGGATCAATATGGAAATTTATGTTACAACATTGATCCTTGAACTTCTGTACAAGTCACATTTCCAATCCCTTAAGAAAAAGAACAAGCATTTGTATCTGCCTAAGTTAGCAGAATTTCATGTTTTTTTAATTAAAGTTAAAGATACGTGGTCTTGTAAAATTTGCATTTTAGAAGGGATATATGCAATTCTTGCTTAAGAAAATGATGAATTATTTAAGGCTGGAGTTTGGATCGTGAGAAACTAACTATCAAGTGTAAAAGTACGTGTTCATTTCAGTTTGTGTTGAGTTAGGTTTTGGTTTCTTTAACGCATTTGAGCAACTTTCACATTATATATCGGTTTTGTTTTCATGTTCCAACGCCTTAAAGTTTCAATTTAAACCCCGAATATCCACTTGGATTTTAGTTATCGGTTTATCAATGTGTGTATACATATATATATACACACACACATATATAGGATTTGCATTTGTGAGAACCATCTACATGGAATCTATAAAATGTATCAATTTATTATAAAATTATCTTTTTAAATTAAAATTGAACTTTTTTTGTCTGCCATTTATATTCTAATAGATTTAAAAATATACAATGTGCTAAGTGTGATTCTATAAAGTTACATTTTGATATATTTATTTAAAGGAAATGTTATAGGGGAATACTTTTGGTCACTTTATACATAATCATTGTACTATTTTCTTTACAACTATTGTTTTGTTTATGGTATTTAAGGTAAAGTATAATATAATGGCCTCGTCTTTAAGAGAGGAATCAAGCTTCTCTAATCATAATGTTGAAATATTAATCAACATTTAAAAATCTAATCTAACAAAACAAATTAATCAATAAGAAATAAAATCTGAAATTCATAAGACTATTATTTTCGTTTGGTTAGAAAAGATGGTATTATTCACACAAAAATATTTTGTATAACAAATTAAGAGTTACACACATACTTTATGAATAAGTTTAATATAAAAATCAAACTCAATAACTCATTATCCTAACGTTTTTCATGGGATTAAAATATAAGATCGTCGATGATGGAAGTATTAGTAATTATAAGAACTGATTACTTGATTGTCCTTTTCATTTATATAGTATATATGTAAAACATACTTTACATATAAATATAATGTATGACGTGTATTCGTATAATCGAAGTTCGAATCAGCAATTATCATCTTCAATTGAATTAAATCTCAAATTTTTCAAACTCATGTTGAATATTAAACACCTAAGATACAAGTGTCAGGGTTTGTTGGCTTCGTTATTTTCTTTTATGAAAATCCATATCTAAGTGTTTTTTTCCTAACTCAATTGTCGATCGGTCAACAAAATAAATAAACTAATAAAAACACTTCCTCGGTTATAATATATTTCTTAATAAGTCGATAGTATAGTTAATGATAACAATGTGCATGTAGTTTTGGTTTAGGAGTATTTAATGAACTGATTTTTAAATACTCAGAATCATAAATTTTTTATTTTTTGAAAATTGAATTGAGTTACGAGAGCCCTATTTGAATACTTAAAAACCTCTGGTTCTCTTTTTTGCGGAAGTAAAATATAAAAGCAAAAAGGTTGAAGGATTAATTTGTTATTAGCTCATTTTGTGAGTCCCTTTATGAAAATATAAATGAAATGAAAGCTGTCTAGTGCTAGTATGCACGTAGGAGGGTGTACGTAGCTTCGTGTGGGGCCGTGTAGGTAGGGTGAACACGTTTTTGGACACTAAATACAAATACTTTATTCATCTTAAACCTGGTCAAATCCAAATTAATTATTGCCCCCTTTTCCTTTGTTTTTTTCTCATTTGTTGTTTTAGCAAACAAATAGCTATAGCTATTCGAACTCTCTTCGCAATAATTGTTAAAAACAAAAAAATTACTATGTTTTGAATATTTGGTTCTTCTTTATTCCATACTTGAATTTCTTATTTGTTCGTTATCTAAATCGATAACATCCTTATTGCTCGTTAAAGTTATGCTGAGACTTTCTCGAGCTCAAACATGAGTTTATATTGAGAACTCATCCGCTAAACGAGCTTGATACTTGAGTCTAGATGTACATGTTAAACTTGACTAGGATTGTGAATTCAGCTACAATATAATTTTGTTGCTACATTATACTCTATCCGTTTCATTTTAAGTGTAATGGGATCACAATACAAATTTTAAGAAAAATTAAATTATTATATAATTTCAAAATGCCAATAATATCATTAAATTTTTTTGTCTTTTAGTCATAAAATAGTTTTGTTATTAAATAATTAGAGATAAAAATCAAAATTATACTTTTTATTTTTGAAATGAACTTTAAAATTAAGACAACCATAAAAGGAAGGATGAACATTTTAAAATGTAAGGATGAGCTTTTGGTACCGAGTACCGGTACAGGTACCGTCCCGGTACCGTACCGACTTAGCAATATCGGTACCGGTACCCACTTTTCCTGAAATTCGGTACCGGTACCGGTACTTTACCTGTTAGTACCACGTTGGTACCGGTTAAGTAAAAACTAGTTTTTAAATTTTTTTTAGTATATTTTAAATAATTTGAGATGTTATGAATGTTGTGTATTACATGCTTAATGTTATAAATTATAGTGTTTTCTTTACAACTTTGAGTCATTTTATAATATTTTTTAGATTATCAACTTTTGAATTTGGTAAGATTTTTAATTAGTTTATACCATATTTCATTTCTTTTTCTTATATTCAAGTATATTATAGTATATTTATATTAAAAATTATAAAATTAAACCGAAATAAACGAATAAATTTTATTAAAAAAATATAAAACATGAAACCGGTACCAACGTGGTACCAGTACCGAAATACCAGTACCGGTACCGTACCGTCCCGCTAAATTCGGTACGGGTACCGGTACCCATTTTTCTTAAAACTTGATACCGGTACTAGGTGGTACCGGTACCCGTCCCGATCTCATCCCTATTAAAATGGGACAAGTAGCTGTTAGGTGCATTTTTAGGCGTTATTTATAATGCCTTTAGCGTTTGTTTTGCTCACATTTCATGCATTTGACCCGTTCAATTCATAATATTTTGTAAATATTAATTTTGTTGGGATGGAATCTACTTCGGTTTGTTTTTGTTTGGTTTGTAGGTGTGTAGCGGTTGTGAGAGTTTACAAAAGGATTGCGGAAGTATTGGAAGGATTGTGGACAACAAAAGTTTGGAAAGTGAAATGAAATTGATTTCTCATTTCTTATTATCTTATTGGGCTGAAGTTAAAACTAAAAAAAATAAAAGTCTATGAGTTAGGCTTGGAGAATTGAGAAAACAAAAGTGCAATTAGAAAAAAAAAAAAGATAGAAAAGAAAAAGAGGGGAACGTGTGAAAGAGGGTCAGGAGAAAAAGTCAAAAGTGAAAAAAAAATGAAACAATAGGGGAGGAGGTTTGTTACGCAGAGGGCAGCAGCAAAAAGGCATAGGAGTGAATTGGATGCTTTGGATTTAAGTTTTTGTTGCAACGTCAATTTTTCTTTTAGATTAGTAAGTTTTTGTTTTCATGTTTTATTTGTTTGGATTGTTTGATCTAGTCATGTTAGGCTAGAAACCAATTAGTTTTGACACTTGGGTATTATTTTCTATGGTTTGATTCGTACTCGTATGTGAGACTATTGTTGATTTGCTTATTAAATGACTATGTTTGAGTAATTCTTGGCCTTAGAAACCGGGTTTTGAACCCGTTGTCAAATTAGAATGTTAATGAATTTGATCACCTCTTTAATTATTCTAATAAATTCTTTAATTATTAAAACTCTAATCAAGTTTTGATTTTTAATACAAGGAACAAATAACGGTTTGCCTTTGTCTATGAATTCGAGTTCGTTATAGAAATTATTTAATGTGATCGAACATTCCGAACGGCGTGAATGTTTAATTATAATCGGTACTTTCATCATTGCAACTCGCACGTTAAGATCCGAACGGCGTGAGCTTAGGGTAGCAAGTTGGCTCTAATCAACGAACGGCGTTTGGTTAGACATTAGATGAAGGGGACGTCCGAACGGCGTGACGTCTAGTATTGGTACAAGTTATTTGATAAATAGATCATTGCACTTCAATCGTTGATGATCGTATACCGAATCGAACCTAGAAATAACCCTTGTGTTGAAACTATTTTATAAAATTTGAATTTTCTTAAAGCTATTTTATTTCACAATTATATTTTCAAAGTCTAGTTTAATTTACTTTGCTTTTGTTTAATATTTAGTTTTAATCGAAATACCCCCCTTTTTGCTACAATCATACTTGCACTAATTCGTTTTGGTATAAAATTGTTAACACGTATCCCTGAGGACACGAACCTTACTTTCGCTATACTAGTAGGTTCACTTATATTTATTTGGTGGATTCAACACCCATCAGTAGCAATAGACCAGTAGTCTATATATGGGTTTTGCACATCAAATCCATCTTATTGGGCTCAATCAATAGTCTATTGGATTTGCACAAGTAGCAACATTTGTGTTTTAACTTTTAAGTCGTCTATTGGTTTTTTTTTGCCATTCCAGTATTGCCCAAAATAGGCATGGGCTTGGCCCAATGTGTCCAAGTCTCCACATCCAATTAAAAGTTTTTTTTTTTTTTTTTTTTTTATAGCTTAAACTCATTAATATCTTTCAAGAATTTACAATAAAGTGGCAGGTAAACGGGCAACAAGTTGTGCCGCCACCCCCTTTTGAATAGCAAAACCTAGCCTACTGAAGACGTAACCTTGGCCCTTAGGTGTCGAAACATTGCTATGAATGACCCGCTGAACCCTAGTCAAGAAGTTCACTGCTTCAGTGGCTAGGAAGCCAAATGTGTCAAATGCTAATGATAATAAAAGCTGAAATTGGTTGTGGTAGCAATATACAAATCTGTAGAGATTTATGGATGTTTGATAATGATATGCGTCTTTTTGATAAATTCCCAGTCATTTTCAACCTGAAAAAACAACAACAAAATACAAGCTTCATAAGTGATTGATTTGCAAGGCATATAGACTCGTAATGGTGCAAGATGTCCCATCGTTGTCTTCTTCATTTATGATGTTCTACAATTGCATAAAAAACATCTAAAGTGGGAACAATCAAAAGCAAATGGTCGCAATGTATTCTCCTCTTAATCTTATCTCATGTATGTTGAAGCGTGTCAAACATACCTCAAAAATAGTGATTGGTTACTCCTAAAACTTGTTGGTATCGGTAGAGAACGAAATAAAGCCACTTAAAATAGGGGTGGACTAAGGGATGTTGTAGCCATGAAATATGAGCTATGCGATCAAGGCACTCTTATGATATAAGTCATGTATAACATAAGTCAAATTAAAAATACGGTCTTCTTCATGGGAAGATTGGTTAAATTTAGCTTTTGAATTATTAGTTTTTCTTTAACGGAAAATGTAGGACCTGCTTCAGAAGATAAATATTATCTTCATAGGACACATTTATCCGTTTCCCAGTAAGGACCGTATCCCCAACCCTCACAGGAGAAAAACTCACATTTGATGAGAAAAACCTCATGGCCCAACCTGAAACCTCCATTTTTTCTTTTTTGTTCTAAGTGAAACTTGAACTCAAGACCTCCCCACTTTTATATGTCTTTAGTACCTCACCATCCTAGATACGAGTATTGAAATTTGATGTTCGCTGGTCGAAAAAGAGTATATGAGATATGAGTTGTGTTTGCTTGGAGTGAACTTAATTATACCACCCACCCACTAAAACTAAATGGCTTGAATTTAACTAAAAAGTTTTTTGGAATAGCTTTTAATCATCACATTTATTATTTTAATTGGGAGCCAGTTTATTTAATACGCGACATGTTAGCGATTATTGCACAATTAGTATTTACGATCAAGTGAGTACTTTTTTTTTTTTATCTCGAAGCCATTAGTAAACTATCTTAGTTTTAACACTTTGTAAAAAAGATTATTGGATTATAATGCTTTGAATTATGACCTATTGGTCGCTGCCACTCCCAACTAAGGCCCTCACTATCATCACTCTCAACTTAACATCATACTTGTGGTGTCACCCCCGTCGTTAAAAAACACTAACTTCGTTAGTTTTTAGGTCAAAAATGCCACTTTCCTAAGTTGAAGGGATAATTTTATATTTTCTTTAATATACACACATACATATATATATATATATATACCACCGGCAATCACAACTATCACCTCCGGCCACCACCACCTCCTCACCACCATAACCCATCACCACCACCACCGCCGCTGCCATGGTTACCCGTCACCACCACCACCGCCGCTGTCATTGTTACCCATCACCACCACCATCGTTGTTGCCATAGTTACCCGTCACCACCACCATTGTTGAATCTGATCGATTTTGCTGCCATTGAATCTAAATGATCGGTGCAGATTTTGGGAACATCAAAGAACTTCAAAATGAAGAAGCTTTCACCGGAGAAGAAGCATATGATAATGGTGGTTTCCGATTCTGAGTGTTCATACAACAGCAGCAACCATGGACGTCGTTGATGGTGGTGGTGGTGACGGTCGACAATGGAAATGATGGTGGTGGTGGTGACAGGTTATGGTGGTGGGGAGGTAGTACGTGGCCGGTGACTGGAAATGCTGCTGGCCGGATGTGGTAGCGTTTGATGGCAGGTGGGATATATATATTTTACAGAAGAAAAATAAACTGACACCCTCAAATTATAAAATTGACAATTTTGACCCAAACACTAACGGTGTTAGTGTTTTCTAACGACAGGGGTGACACAACTTGTATGATGTTAAGTTGGGAGTGGTGACAGTGAGGGTCTTAGTTTGGAGTGACAGCGACCAATAGGCTTCGAAGTATTATAATCCAATAACCTTGTAAAAATATAAAGTAGCATTTTAAAGAAGTATTTTACATTATGCTTTTAAAAATTATCATTAAATAATACCTAATGTTTTTAATGTTTCATCGAACTCATTTACTTGCATGTTCTTCAATGTTCATTGAAGTCATTTATTTGCATTTCTTTAATGTTCATCAAATTCATTTATTTGCTTTTTTTTCAACATAACGTCTAGATATTTTCATCTAAAAAATATGAGTTGGTGGAGTGATACCTATTACCTAGTACAACTAGAGCCTCGTATTTAAAACGTTATGAGTTATAATCTTCCTCAAGGCAAAATTTCTATTATATTTATTCTAGTTGTTAAGAAAATATTTTTATCCGTCACCACTTAAATCAAAAGAACGTAACTTATAGTGGCACCAACTACCAAGTACCATGGACGGATCTATGTGACTTCCATAGTTTTCATGTGTATGGTAAAATTATTATTATTTTTTCTATTCTAATAAAAAAAGGTTTTTTTGAGGCAAAGTTGGCTCTAAAATCATTGTTTGAAGGGCCAAATCGGTAGTAAATTTTTAAGTGGGATCTAATGAGGATTTGGTAAGTTGTAACTCAATCGTCTCATAACTAATTTATGACATATCCCAAAATGGCGACAATTTCAACTAGCTTAACTGGTAAGTTTCGTACCTTGATTAAATGTGTAGTATTAAAAGAACTATTTAGATAGTTATGAATTCTAACTTAATTTATTCATTAAATATTTTATTTATTTTTAACCATATATTTGTTGCTTAAATTTAATGCGATTAATACGTAATCTAAAAAGTCATTTTACGATTTCTTAAACTTAGGTTATAACTGTTTATTTAAATATTTTAAATTTATCTCATATGTATACATATGTTTTAAGCCTAATGTAGTGACATACAAAAAATGAAGATAAGTTGATAACATGCAAAAAAAAAATTATAATTATTATGTTAAAATCAAACGTTTTGTTAGAAATTATTTGATAAATCAAGGGTTATAGTATAATCTTAAAATTACAAATTAAAAGAATAGTTTCATTATTATATGAATGTATGCCAATTTTATTTTTTTTATTATTGTACGTATGTACAACAAAATTTATTTTTGGGCCAACGAAATTTGTTAAATAACACCATCTGTTATGGAAGGCGTATGGAGGCGCAAAGCCTCGTCACATAGACGGGTGGGATGTAACTAAAATTGGCATACATATAAATGTTTATAAAAATCAAATTTTGATAAATGAAATGTAAATAAATCTATGTAACACGACATGACCTTTAACCCCGACCCATGTTCTTATACAAATGACCCTGGCCCATGACAATTATTATTAGATCTATTATTATATCCTCAACACCAAAACCAAATAAGGTACAACCTCTAATGCATGATGCACAACTCAATTAGCACAACGTTCACACCCAAAACCAAAACCAAAACCAAATTACATCCAGATTATTTTGATCAGCAATCAATCAAATACTCAATAATAATAATAATACTGTAATATAATGCAAAATACAGTATTTGATTACGACGACCAACCTAATATAAAAATTCAATTAAATCACTTAATAATTAAAACTGTATTACAAAAACAAAACCAAACGACACCGTTCAACGACGGCAGCGCGTGATAGCACTGCAACCACGAGAGTAAGGATTAGCCTGACCTCCAGACCGGCAGTTGTAATAGGACGCGCCGCGTCGTGAACACGGAACATTGTTCTTACTCAGCGCACCGTAGCTGATGTAACGACGTCTGGCTGCTAAAATGCGCCTGTTCGTTTCACTGTCCATTGCGAACTCATTATCGTCAAAATCCAGATCTCCGGCGATCCAGTCGGTTATAGATCCGGTGGAGGTTGTGGCCGGAATCCAGCTCAGATTGTCGCCGGAGGAAGCTTCAACGGTCGGAAATGAGAGCGTGATGGTGTTGATGAGGATAATTAGTGTACAGATCATGAGCAGGTGAGCAGATTTTGACATTTTGCAAAGCTTTCTCTCTCTAGAATGATGTTTGTGTGTGTGTTTACACACTCTCTCTCTATTTTTTCTGTTATGTGATTTTGATTTTGATTGTTTTGAGTGATAAAGAACGCATAAAGGAGGTTTTAAAGGAGAGAGAGTGTTGAAAGATGAGTGTCTGTAAACATCCCTCAACTTTTGTGATGATGCCATTATGCACCTCTTAAGTTGAAACTATGTTCGATTTTGAGTCCTTTTTTAACGTCTTTTGAACACCGGACTGGATGATCGAACCAGGGTTTGGAAAGCTAGGTGATTAGGTTAATAGTGTTTGAATCGTTTCAGTATAACCAGTTCGTTGGACTACAAAATTGATGGTTGGACCAGAAAACTGTTGGTTGGGCTGGTGTAAAAAACCGGTTGAACCGGGTTTAGGTTGTATTTTTCTTTATTTTATATCAATATTTATTTTTATAATATCGATGATTTCATCATGTTTATAAACTTGGTTCAACTAGCAGACCAGTAAGGAAATCAATTCGACGTTCGGTGTGGTCCTGAGAACATGGGTAAGGAGACCAGTTCAACATGATATATGTTGGAAGCGTATAGATATAAAGAGAGGGAGACAGAGTTGTCAGCAAGAGGAATGCCAATTTACGAAGAGGATAACATGGGAGGTACTGGTTATATGACTTTTGTTCGTGTGATTACTGTTGTGGATGATCTTAGAAACAATGGTTTTGATTATAAAGATGGTATGAGATGGTTTTGAGACGGATATTGATAACTCTTGTCTCATTCATGACTATAAAACGATGTTCTATACTTAGTTGGTGTTGGCCCAAAATCACATCCCCATTGGCTACACATTTACTCGTTATTGATAAGATCGATGTCATGTATATTTGTGGCAGTGTGTATACTCATTAGTATGTTAAAAGTTAGGTTTTAGGATTCATAACTCATAAGTACATTTATTACTGCTTTTAATTATTTTTTTGAACAACCCACTATTTTTAATTATGTTATAGTTGTATCACCTAGAGATAAAGAAAAAAAATGAAACTGTTTTCAAGTACGGTTTGAGTATACGAGTTTGTATGTTTAAGTAGTTGAGTTGAATCTCATTACAAACGAGTTTGGAGTAATATTTAAGATTTTGAGTTTACCTATTGGATTTGGGTTTGAACTTTGAAGTTGGAAATGAATATAAATAGGTTAATCATGCCATCCTACAATTCGAAAGGGCTCAAGTATCATTATGCAAAATCTAAGAGGCAAAGCGTAAATATAAGCATATAATAGAATAGAACATTATCACGCGCATTTGCCATCGAAGTTAGTGAAATTTACCTAAGATAGACACGAGAATTTTGTGCCTTTTACTATTTTGACCTTTGCATGACACACACACCAGTTATGCTACCCCGCTAACGTTCATTTTCTTTATTCTTTTAAACCGGTCAGCTTTTTAAATAAACTTTTAAATTTATAACGCTTCTTAGATCACGAGTCACGACTAGACTAGAACTCATATTAACTTCTTAAAAAAAACATCACGCAACCAGTTCGATATCATTAAGCAAGCGACTCTTCAATACAGGTACAAACACTCGTATGGTTCACTTTTTTTTAATCCCATAAGAGTGATAAACCGAATATTGCTATTTTAGACATGTGGGACTATTTTAAGTGGTAAAGATGTAAGCTTCTTAGATGAAGGAAGCCTTGATTTCTGTCATGTAATGGTGCAGCTTAAAAGTAGCTAGGTGTAATTTGCATTGTTTGCTAGTGAATTTTTTATTTATATATATATATACAACTGACCCGTGAAATAAATAATAAATTGAATCTTAATAAATGTAGCTGTGACCAACCCTTATTGAGAGGTTGAAACAAATGATATATATGAATCTTGAGTTTGCGATTGACCCAAACTAACATGAGGGTGATGGTAAAGCTTAGGGTCCTATATGTCTAAAATTATAATTTCAACTCAAGTGGTTTTTTCCCCACAGTGTACATTTCCTCTTTGGCGGTGTTGTAAAGTGAGTTAGGTATGTAGCGTCAAAATCAGCATGGATGGTAAATATCTTATTTTAAGAAAATTTAATGGGAGATTTGGGATAGTTCTAAACACCATTTAAAAATGAACCTTAGGTTCGAGTCAAGGCTTGTTTAATAACGGTGAATCAAGCTAGCTTAACTTGATCTAGGTTTCGTCATAAGACTGGTAATATATTATTTAAATAAATTACGACATAATAACGTTCGTATGCTTAAAATTATTTCAAATAAACTTATGATGTATTTTTGTTTGCCTTGAGTGTTTGTTGGCCCATTACTATATATTAAACATGTGTACTTAATAAATACTTGTGCCGAAAGAATGATGATTCTCAATTAGTTGCTTTTTAAATCAACGCGGAAATAGTTGATTGGCTATTTGGCTTGGCATGATATAAAAAAATATATTTACACCTTGTAAAGTGTTAAGTACTTAAGTGTCACCAACTAAATACGAAGAAGAACACTATTTAAAACATTTCATTAAATAATTCGGCCGTATATATATATAACACAATAATTTGCAAACGGATTCAAGATTGCTTTACTTAGCATATAACTAAGAGTATAGGTCAAAATAAGACAAAGTTACAAGGATGGCCCATGTGTTCATACCTAATTTCTTCGGCTTCTAACTCACAGAAATTACAAAGATGAACCAATATTTTGCATTTTTGTTTCACATTTGGCCCCTGATTTGAATTCCCGTTAATTTTTGAATGTTAAGTCAGCCCATGTGACTTTCACGTGAGGGTATATTTGTCGAATATACCCTCATGTGAGTGTCATATGGACGGTCTTAACATTCAAAACTAACGGAAAATCTATGCCAAGGGCCAAATGTGAAATAAAAATGTAAAGTACTGGTCTATCCTTGTAATTTTTGAGAGTTAAGGGCCAAAAGTGAAATCCGACATAAGCACAGGGGCCATCCATGTAATTTTGTCTCAAAATAATTTACAAATTTTCTTAATTAACTCCAATCCACTAACACTGTTAATTTTTCTTGTTAAATACAAGAGTATTTTAGAGTTTTATGCGAAATGACTAATTGTGTAATTTACTGAGAGTGTGTGTATTATTTTAAAACGACTTTTCTGATCGAAGTTATTTACTCGGGTTGGGGTGGTTGACATCTAAATTACTATCCTAAGGTAACGTGTAGACTTGACAAACTGAGAAGTCGGGCTGAATTGACCCACAAACATTTTTTGCTGACTTTAAATGTCAAACGAGGTTGTTAGTGAAATTATGTTGCAATTTATAAACTTTCTATTTTGGAAGGTCGGTTATGACCTTCCAATCTAGGCCTCAATTTCATGTTATTTACACGTGTGCCACTAGCCAAATTTGAACTCTTTTTTTCATAGTTACGATTTTACTCTCTGACTTTAACTAATTATCATTTTAGCCCCTGATGACTCGGTCAGTTTTCGACTTGGGCCTCTTACTTACGTTGATCTCTTACTCGACTTTGACATAAAGTACGACTTTAATATTGCTATCGTTTTAGCCTCTAACTTTTGATATTTCATCGTTTTTAATACGTGACACATTACGTTTTGTGTCGTGACGTACGGGACATGAGACTTTTTTCTATCAACGCATGTGACGAATGCAAGACCCGGCTGTTTGACCTGCGGTCCGGTCTTAAATATAGTTAATAGTTATACAAGTATTGTGGAGTTAAGTAATTGTTATGAATGGACCTAAGCCAATCTGATGGCAACCTCACCATAATGGACTCAAATTGAAAGCCCATCCAAAGGCATGCAAAAAGGCCCATGTTAGTTTTGATAGCTTAAAAAAATGTTTAATAAACTTAAAAAGTTTAATTGAATTTGAAACTGATGTTGATTTCAATTTAAATCAATTATACTTCTAGTTGGAACCATTGGTCATTGGATGCAATAAAACTAGCATGTTTTTGTGCATGAAACAATGAATGTGTAGAATAGATGGAGTACAAAACTACAAATCTATCATTAATAAACATCAAAACTGATTAAGACTTGCAAATTTAACATCTTCTTTAATTTCTTCAAATTCCTCTCCACCCATTACACTATAAAAAACTGACCTAAATTCTGATAAGATTGTGACATTTTAATCTAGTAATAAATTTATGGTCTATATTATTTTGGTTTCATAATATTGAAATATTATCCACTTTAGCCTTATACAACATGTAACAACAACCTTAGAGAGCTTCACTAGTTTTTTTTCATTGGTAAGGTTTGCTTATCTTTGCTATGGATGAGTTTTAATGGACTTGGTCACTTTAATAAAATCGTCTTTGATAGAAACATAGAATAGGTGAGTCAGATGTAAAAATAAAATTTATGACGTACTAAGGTCTGAATAATATTTATCATAAAACTTGATATAAGGTTATTGATGCATTTGAGATGTGTGGATGATACAAAAAGCCATCTACAAAAATATTGTCCATTTTAAAATGGAATTTTACCATTTTCTGTCTTGAATTTATGGTTTTAAACTTGATGCAAATTAGTCCAAATTAGACCACCTCAAGAATATGACACTTCTCTCTTTTTTTGAAAGAGATAATGAAGAGCACACAACTTTTGACATGCATGCATTTTAGTCAATATGCACTATTTTGAGAAGCTACAAGATTTTCAATTTTTAGAATAGTATGTTCATCAAAAAGATTAGATGTTTGGTTATAATTTAAGTATGGTGAGATGTGATAGTTGGCCGAAATTTTGTATGTCAATCTAATCCATTCATCTAAAAAGCATCTTAATTCAATATCTATCCTCTTTAAAACCACAAAATTCTCATCATTGCATGACTTGTTAGAATATAATTCGATAGTGAAATACTTAACCTACTACCTTTCTACAACATGAATTAGTCTTTCTTTTAAAAGTATAAAGTGAGTATAGTTTTTTATCCCAACAAACAAAAGAGAAAAATCATAAATTCATCGTTAAATCATATATACTTTATGTTGATGAGATGAGGGTTTAGGTATTCGGTTTTGAAAAAAAAAATACAAGTTTGGGATGACTATGGTATTGCGTGATACCCGTCTGATTATCCAATGCTTAACTTCTATGAAAACCAAATATGTTAATATATTATATACTTTTAGTTAAAATTTATACCGGTATTTTGTTTGTTTAAATAAAAAATGTTATTTAAGAATAATCAAAACTCTATCTCAAGTTGAATTATTAAGAAGTTATATAACAAACCTCATGTCAAGCATGTATTCTTCATAAAGTGGGCTATTTCAACCAATCTTGCTTGTAGATGGAAAGTGCAACATGTTTATCTCTCTAATGAATCAAATTGGCTGAATGTGTGCGTTCATAAGCACATGCTAAAGTTTAAATAAGTTCTTGCTAATACAACGTCAAGATATTAAAAACATAAATCCAGTAGCCCAAACAAGATGTCCAAATAAAAAATCCGTGTTGATAAACTATTCAAAAAATCCGTGTCGATAAACTATTCATACCAAAAGAATTGTATCCATTAATAAACTGTAAGAAGTTTAACCATGAATAATGTTATAACCAACCCTTCAACCCACCAAATAAGTGAATGATTCATTAAATTGTAAAAGCATGATCCAACCATAATGTAATGTGCATTAAACTCCAAACTGAATTACTAAGTCTTTCGACTTTATCGGCATCACATACCCGATAACACTATTCACTGTTACTACCCGAAAAGATGGGGACGACATTCTTGTTTTACCTAAATAACCGAGCTCCACCTCCTCAACCTTTACATACTTGTGACTTGAAAATATATATTTTTCTTTCGTTATAAAAAAAGTAAAAAACTACTTTAATGACATTTATGATGATGATCTATACCATTATCTTTTCACGTATAAGTCAATAATTGTTCACTATAAACTCATCCCCTTCATAATTTTGTTTTGGACCAATACTAGGCATTAACATCTTGTCTCATTTTTCCTCCTAACATATCCCAATTATATGATACTTGTAACTTTTACACAAACATCCAAATCTTGATTTAAATTTGTTAACCATAGTCACAACCCAACAAAACAACCTGAAGTTGTTTTGGCTCTTGGTAGCTACAAAAGATAAAAACCCCCCAACTCAACCCAACCCAACCCCAAGTGGACAATTAGATTTAAAATGGACCCATTCATTCATCTTTATTTGGATGGTTTTTAACAAATTCACCGGCTTTGTTGAATCCCACATCGTCAGCTAACCACCCTTTTCTGTACCCATCATCCAATTCCGTCGTCACCCGCCATTGCATGCTCTTTCACACTTCTGCTCTATTTTCAACCACCCATTTTTATATTCTGTCTATAACAAAACCCTGTTTTAAAAACCCAAATTTGTTACCATTTCATTCAGTTTCTTGAGTTTTTGCGTAAATTCATCTTCTTTTAGGTGTTCTTGATCTGGGTTGTTTGGTTTCTTCAAGGAGGTAAGTTCAAGATTATGTTTCTTGGTTAAATTTCTAATCTTTATTGTGTTTTCTTTTATGGGTATTTACTAAAATTTGTTTTTTGATTTGGGTTTCTTGTTATGTGAATGGGTTTGGATTTGAATTTGGATTGAACCCCCTTGTTTGTTTTTCACTGTTCTTGATAGTTTAATCACTTAGGGCTTTTGTAGTTGTATGTTGTTTCATTCATGAATTTTTATTTGTTTCTTGATAACTGCATTGTCTTTAATTTTGCTTTGGTTCTGATTCTGACTGTTGAACCTGTTTAAGGTCTGATTAACTCTAAGGATTTTTGTTACTGGTCTTAAAAAAATGTGTAAAAAACTAAATAACACTAAAAATGAGTATAAGATACTGAATTTACAGGTGTTTTGAGTGTTGACTTGTTCTTATTTATGTTCTTTAATCCCTATTTCATTTTCACAACTATTGACCCTTTTATGTTTGTGATTCTTTAATACTTTTTTTAATCATTCTGTTTTTTGTTAATAGTTATTTATCTCTTTGCTGATTGCTGCATTGTCATTAATTTAATTTGGGTTCTATTTGCTTTAGAATATATTATTTAGTGATAATACAGACAATTTGTATGCACTTTTCATAGTATAGGGGAGTGTGAATCATCAAAACAACATAATCTCATCCTTGTTCAGTGTGTTAATCTTAATTAAGTTAAACATGAAGTGGATTACATAAATCTTTCATAGACTTGTAAGTGGCTACACGCGCCAATGTTACTTTTCTTTAACTAATTATTTATATAAGATAGAAAATTTGAATGTTTGTACCTTTTTTATGAGTGTGAAAATACTGTATTATCCTTTAACTAACTTTTTTTATTGAATTTCCATACATGATTGAACATGCTGATAAGATATGCATCTTTTGTTACTAAATTGGAGATCTGTATCTCTATAGTGTATACTAATAAACAAACGCACCTAGTATAGTCCCATGCATAGCATGGCTATTCGTAAGGTTTGCATCTCTATCTATATACTAAATGAACTAATTCCTTTTCTTTTTAATTTGTTGTTTTTCAGATTAAAATGATGCATGAAAAATCAGTTCTTGATCCTGGTGAAGAAATGGAAGTAAGTTTTGGCTACAAGTGCAACACAACCGATGGATACGATATCCCTTCGGGTAAAAAGCTTGTAAGAAATAATAGTTCATTCTCTTGCCTCTCAGGGGCTGCCATAAGTGGTAATGCAACATTAGCAAACACAAATATATGCAACGGTTTAATTAGCTCAGAAATTCTTCCGTCATTAGACTCGCCAAAATCCTTTAGAAGAATACCCTCTTCACCATCATTCACAAAACTAGATTTATTGTCATCTTCTTTCCCAAACAGCTTGTCCAATTTAAGTTGCAGCCCATCCGCCTCTGAGAATCTTGAATTTGATTCGTTTTTATCAAAACCGTTAAGTGCCCCGTCAAGAAACGAAGATTTTCTTAATGCTATTGAAGTACAAGTGGCGGGTGGTGCTGCAGGGGAAGATAGAGTTCAGATGGTTTGTTCTGAGGAAAACGGGTGGCTTTTTTGTGCAATTTATGATGGATTTAATGGAAGAGATGCAGCTGATTTTCTAGCGGGTACGTTTTATGAAACAATTAGGTGCAATCTAAATTCATTAGACATGGAATTTGACTGTTTTCTAGGAGATGGTAATGGTATGAGGCCTAAAAGCCGAGTTCTTGATAGCTTGCAACGTGCTCTTAATCAAGCTGAAAATGATTTTTTGTACATGGTTGAGCAAGAAATGGAGGATAGGCCTGATATAGTGTCTGTGGGCTCTTGTGTTCTTGTTGGGCTTATTCATGGGAAGGATTTGTATATAATGAATTTAGGTGATAGTAGAGCAGTTTTAGCAATGGATGATGATGGAAGCAAGGGATTGAAAGCGGTGCAGTTAACAGATAGCCATACCGTTGATAATGAAGTGGAAAGAAACCAACTTCTTAGTGAACATCCAGATGATCCGACGCCAATTGTGCATGGAAAAGTCAAAGGGAAGTTGAAGGTTACTCGGGCATTTGGAGTTGGTTATTTGAAAAAGGTAAAATTAAATACATAATAAAAAATGGCTTTAAGGGTTTTGGTTTTGTTATTTGGCATTGATTAATGTTCAGTTTTTAATATTTAGATACAAAAGTTCTGGATTTGGTTATCAGATTACAAAAGGGTCACATAATCAACTTTTAATGCTTGCATATTCTGCTTTTAGTTATCCGTATGTGATAAAACAAAACTATGTATTCAAGTGTAAGACTTTAGTTACTTATCATTCTATTAACCTTATTTGATAATGTTTTTACTCTCACAACAAATGGCTATATATGTTTCACAAAAATGCCCTTTTCGGCCTTTATCCCTTAAATAATCAGAATTCGCCAAACACTTTCTCTACAACGCGTCTTGTCAGCGCAGAATATATGTTATGCGTTTTGAATATCACATAATCACTTCTAAACACACATCCTAACACCTCATTTTTTTTAATTTTTTTGCAGAAAGTTTTGAATGATGCTTTAATGGGCATTCTTCGGGTTCGTAATCTCTTAAGTCCTCCATATGTTTCAGTACAACCATCACTATACATGCATGAAGTTTCAAGCTCTGATCACTTTGTTATACTCGGGAGTGATGGTTTATTTGATTTCTTCACAAATGACGAGGCCGTGAAGCTTGTTCATTCCTACATATCCACAAAACCATTAGGGGATCCAGCAAAATATCTGTTGGAGCAACTTGTACTCAAAGCCGCTTGTTCTGCAGGTAACTTCATAAGTTTCTTTATTTAAACATAAACCGTTTTAATTGTTAGTTTATACAGAGTCCTTTGAGTTGATATTAATGGTCCAATTTTGTCATTGTCATCTTCAAATAAACAAATAGTGGGATTAAATTTAATTTTTATCGATTATGATCGACATCTAAAGAGAATCAAGCAAAGTGGATTTCAATAATATGCCTGAAGACATGTAAAGTTTCATACTTTTGACGAAGAAATTACCAAAAGATTGCAATACGATCATCTAGGATATATAAAAATATAAAGTTTTACTATATACATTCATGAAAGATTAAAAATCTTGCAGGTTTCAGTACTGAAGAGTTGATGAGTGTCCCTGCAGGCCGGAGAAGAAAATACCATGATGATGTAACAGTTATTGTTATAATCCTGGGTACAAATAAACGCACTTCGAAGGCTTCAACTTGCATATAGCATGTTCCCATTATCGATATAGATTGTAGCTAGTGCTGTACAGTTTTGCACTCAACAATATTATTTGGTCCTTAAATGTATGGTATGGATCTTTATACTTGAGTACATATGTTGTTATATGAATTATGTTTTTGAGCTTTGAATGTCAAATGAGATAGATAGTGTTGTTATTAATTTGTATGGTTGTGTATGAAGAATCTTTAAAAGTAGTAACAACTTTGGTCACAAAACAAGAAGCTTTCTTTGCTTTGCTTTGGTTGGTGTTCTAGCTTTTATGAATGAATATATTCTATGTATGCAGATTATAAATTTTGTAGAGTGGAGGCCGGATCATATTCTTTTTTTTTTTGGGTGTAAAAGCAGCCATTCTTTGATGTTGAAATAACGGAGACGGGACCTACGATGACCAATCAAGCCCATTGGATATGTAGGGTTTTAAGTAGTCTTAGATCCGGTCAATAGTTATGCTATAAGTGAGAAAACACTGGAAGAAGTGTTTGTTCATTTAATGTTAAATAGATTTGATTTTGGTTTGTAGGTTTTACTATTTTTTTAGACAGGATTTAAATTATTATTAGTATTTTAATTGTTATTATTAAATAAAAAAAATTGCCACTGTTCAGTACCTAACAAACGGAAATTCCGTTAAAGTGCATATGTGGAGCTTTGTGCCCCCTACATCTATGCTTTTAAAATTTAAAATAATTTTAGTTTTATGGTTTTAATGTTACCATTTTGTTTGCAAACACTAAGTTTGTTGTTAAATATGTAGAGGTTAAACAATTTATTTATAAATTAATATATTTATTATATTATATGAAGACAGTATTTCAAGACTTTTATATCATATGCTTACGTGTCATTATATTGTTGGTCTGCACCGCCCATTATACAAAGCTACTGGCTTTAAAGTTGCCATAACATATACCAAAATTTCATATTGTTGAAACATATTCTAAGGAGATATAACAAAAACAGATTAAGTAGAAAATAACATAAAATGCATGCCTAGCTTGTCCTAATACCCGGACAACCCTAGCTAGCTTACATATTAATATACTTACATGATATAACATCCAACAGGATTTTCATCACTAAGCATCTCAAAAGTATCGGATGGACGATACGACGACGACGTTACATAATCATCATCTGCCGTGTAATCATACATGTATGGTGTTGGAGGAATATAATACGCATGGCCCAAACAAGATATTAAAAACATAAATCCAGTAGCCCAAACAAGATGTCCAAATAAAAAATCCGTGTTGATAAACTATTCAAAAAATCCGTGTCGATAAACTATTCATACCAAAAGAATTGTATCCATTAATAAACTGTAAGAAGTTTAACCATGAATAATGTTATAACCAACCCTTCAACCCACCAAATAAGTGAATGATTCATTAAATTGTAAAAGCATGATCCAACCATAATGTAATGTGCATTAAACTCCAAACTGAATTACTAAGTCTTTCGACTTTATCGGCATCACATACCCGATAACACTATTCACTGTTACTACCCGAAAAGATGGGGACGACATTCTTGTTTTACCTAAATAACCGAGCTCCACCTCCTCAACCTTTACATACTTGTGACTTGAAAATATATATTTTTCTTTCGTTATAAAAAAAGTAAAAAACTACTTTAATGACATTTATGATGATGATCTATACCATTATCTTTTCACGTATAAGTCAATAATTGTTCACTATAAACTCATCCCCTTCATAATTTTGTTTTGGACCAATACTAGGCATTAACATCTTGTCTCATTTTTCCTCCTAACATATCCCAATTATATGATACTTGTAACTTTTACACAAACATCCAAATCTTGATTTAAATTTGTTAACCATAGTCACAACCCAACAAAACAACCTGAAGTTGTTTTGGCTCTTGGTAGCTACAAAAGATAAAAACCCCCCAACTCAACCCAACCCAACCCCAAGTGGACAATTAGATTTAAAATGGACCCATTCATTCATCTTTATTTGGATGGTTTTTAACAAATTCACCGGCTTTGTTGAATCCCACATCGTCAGCTAACCACCCTTTTCTGTACCCATCATCCAATTCCGTCGTCACCCGCCATTGCATGCTCTTTCACACTTCTGCTCTATTTTCAACCACCCATTTTTATATTCTGTCTATAACAAAACCCTGTTTTAAAAACCCAAATTTGTTACCATTTCATTCAGTTTCTTGAGTTTTTGCGTAAATTCATCTTCTTTTAGGTGTTCTTGATCTGGGTTGTTTGGTTTCTTCAAGGAGGTAAGTTCAAGATTATGTTTCTTGGTTAAATTTCTAATCTTTATTGTGTTTTCTTTTATGGGTATTTACTAAAATTTGTTTTTTGATTTGGGTTTCTTGTTATGTGAATGGGTTTGGATTTGAATTTGGATTGAACCCCCTTGTTTGTTTTTCACTGTTCTTGATAGTTTAATCACTTAGGGCTTTTGTAGTTGTATGTTGTTTCATTCATGAATTTTTATTTGTTTCTTGATAACTGCATTGTCTTTAATTTTGCTTTGGTTCTGATTCTGACTGTTGAACCTGTTTAAGGTCTGATTAACTCTAAGGATTTTTGTTACTGGTCTTAAAAAAATGTGTAAAAAACTAAATAACACTAAAAATGAGTATAAGATACTGAATTTACAGGTGTTTTGAGTGTTGACTTGTTCTTATTTATGTTCTTTAATCCCTATTTCATTTTCACAACTATTGACCCTTTTATGTTTGTGATTCTTTAATACTTTTTTTAATCATTCTGTTTTTTGTTAATAGTTATTTATCTCTTTGCTGATTGCTGCATTGTCATTAATTTAATTTGGGTTCTATTTGCTTTAGAATATATTATTTAGTGATAATACAGACAATTTGTATGCACTTTTCATAGTATAGGGGAGTGTGAATCATCAAAACAACATAATCTCATCCTTGTTCAGTGTGTTAATCTTAATTAAGTTAAACATGAAGTGGATTACATAAATCTTTCATAGACTTGTAAGTGGCTACACGCGCCAATGTTACTTTTCTTTAACTAATTATTTATATAAGATAGAAAATTTGAATGTTTGTACCTTTTTTATGAGTGTGAAAATACTGTATTATCCTTTAACTAACTTTTTTTATTGAATTTCCATACATGATTGAACATGCTGATAAGATATGCATCTTTTGTTACTAAATTGGAGATCTGTATCTCTATAGTGTATACTAATAAACAAACGCACCTAGTATAGTCCCATGCATAGCATGGCTATTCGTAAGGTTTGCATCTCTATCTATATACTAAATGAACTAATTCCTTTTCTTTTTAATTTGTTGTTTTTCAGATTAAAATGATGCATGAAAAATCAGTTCTTGATCCTGGTGAAGAAATGGAAGTAAGTTTTGGCTACAAGTGCAACACAACCGATGGATACGATATCCCTTCGGGTAAAAAGCTTGTAAGAAATAATAGTTCATTCTCTTGCCTCTCAGGGGCTGCCATAAGTGGTAATGCAACATTAGCAAACACAAATATATGCAACGGTTTAATTAGCTCAGAAATTCTTCCGTCATTAGACTCGCCAAAATCCTTTAGAAGAATACCCTCTTCACCATCATTCACAAAACTAGATTTATTGTCATCTTCTTTCCCAAACAGCTTGTCCAATTTAAGTTGCAGCCCATCCGCCTCTGAGAATCTTGAATTTGATTCGTTTTTATCAAAACCGTTAAGTGCCCCGTCAAGAAACGAAGATTTTCTTAATGCTATTGAAGTACAAGTGGCGGGTGGTGCTGCAGGGGAAGATAGAGTTCAGATGGTTTGTTCTGAGGAAAACGGGTGGCTTTTTTGTGCAATTTATGATGGATTTAATGGAAGAGATGCAGCTGATTTTCTAGCGGGTACGTTTTATGAAACAATTAGGTGCAATCTAAATTCATTAGACATGGAATTTGACTGTTTTCTAGGAGATGGTAATGGTATGAGGCCTAAAAGCCGAGTTCTTGATAGCTTGCAACGTGCTCTTAATCAAGCTGAAAATGATTTTTTGTACATGGTTGAGCAAGAAATGGAGGATAGGCCTGATATAGTGTCTGTGGGCTCTTGTGTTCTTGTTGGGCTTATTCATGGGAAGGATTTGTATATAATGAATTTAGGTGATAGTAGAGCAGTTTTAGCAATGGATGATGATGGAAGCAAGGGATTGAAAGCGGTGCAGTTAACAGATAGCCATACCGTTGATAATGAAGTGGAAAGAAACCAACTTCTTAGTGAACATCCAGATGATCCGACGCCAATTGTGCATGGAAAAGTCAAAGGGAAGTTGAAGGTTACTCGGGCATTTGGAGTTGGTTATTTGAAAAAGGTAAAATTAAATACATAATAAAAAATGGCTTTAAGGGTTTTGGTTTTGTTATTTGGCATTGATTAATGTTCAGTTTTTAATATTTAGATACAAAAGTTCTGGATTTGGTTATCAGATTACAAAAGGGTCACATAATCAACTTTTAATGCTTGCATATTCTGCTTTTAGTTATCCGTATGTGATAAAACAAAACTATGTATTCAAGTGTAAGACTTTAGTTACTTATCATTCTATTAACCTTATTTGATAATGTTTTTACTCTCACAACAAATGGCTATATATGTTTCACAAAAATGCCCTTTTCGGCCTTTATCCCTTAAATAATCAGAATTCGCCAAACACTTTCTCTACAACGCGTCTTGTCAGCGCAGAATATATGTTATGCGTTTTGAATATCACATAATCACTTCTAAACACACATCCTAACACCTCATTTTTTTTAATTTTTTTGCAGAAAGTTTTGAATGATGCTTTAATGGGCATTCTTCGGGTTCGTAATCTCTTAAGTCCTCCATATGTTTCAGTACAACCATCACTATACATGCATGAAGTTTCAAGCTCTGATCACTTTGTTATACTCGGGAGTGATGGTTTATTTGATTTCTTCACAAATGACGAGGCCGTGAAGCTTGTTCATTCCTACATATCCACAAAACCATTAGGGGATCCAGCAAAATATCTGTTGGAGCAACTTGTACTCAAAGCCGCTTGTTCTGCAGGTAACTTCATAAGTTTCTTTATTTAAACATAAACCGTTTTAATTGTTAGTTTATACAGAGTCCTTTGAGTTGATATTAATGGTCCAATTTTGTCATTGTCATCTTCAAATAAACAAATAGTGGGATTAAATTTAATTTTTATCGATTATGATCGACATCTAAAGAGAATCAAGCAAAGTGGATTTCAATAATATGCCTGAAGACATGTAAAGTTTCATACTTTTGACGAAGAAATTACCAAAAGATTGCAATACGATCATCTAGGATATATAAAAATATAAAGTTTTACTATATACATTCATGAAAGATTAAAAATCTTGCAGGTTTCAGTACTGAAGAGTTGATGAGTGTCCCTGCAGGCCGGAGAAGAAAATACCATGATGATGTAACAGTTATTGTTATAATCCTGGGTACAAATAAACGCACTTCGAAGGCTTCAACTTGCATATAGCATGTTCCCATTATCGATATAGATTGTAGCTAGTGCTGTACAGTTTTGCACTCAACAATATTATTTGGTCCTTAAATGTATGGTATGGATCTTTATACTTGAGTACATATGTTGTTATATGAATTATGTTTTTGAGCTTTGAATGTCAAATGAGATAGATAGTGTTGTTATTAATTTGTATGGTTGTGTATGAAGAATCTTTAAAAGTAGTAACAACTTTGGTCACAAAACAAGAAGCTTTCTTTGCTTTGCTTTGGTTGGTGTTCTAGCTTTTATGAATGAATATATTCTATGTATGCAGATTATAAATTTTGTAGAGTGGAGGCCGGATCATATTCTTTTTTTTTTTGGGTGTAAAAGCAGCCATTCTTTGATGTTGAAATAACGGAGACGGGACCTACGATGACCAATCAAGCCCATTGGATATGTAGGGTTTTAAGTAGTCTTAGATCCGGTCAATAGTTATGCTATAAGTGAGAAAACACTGGAAGAAGTGTTTGTTCATTTAATGTTAAATAGATTTGATTTTGGTTTGTAGGTTTTACTATTTTTTTAGACAGGATTTAAATTATTATTAGTATTTTAATTGTTATTATTAAATAAAAAAAATTGCCACTGTTCAGTACCTAACAAACGGAAATTCCGTTAAAGTGCATATGTGGAGCTTTGTGCCCCCTACATCTATGCTTTTAAAATTTAAAATAATTTTAGTTTTATGGTTTTAATGTTACCATTTTGTTTGCAAACACTAAGTTTGTTGTTAAATATGTAGAGGTTAAACAATTTATTTATAAATTAATATATTTATTATATTATATGAAGACAGTATTTCAAGACTTTTATATCATATGCTTACGTGTCATTATATTGTTGGTCTGCACCGCCCATTATACAAAGCTACTGGCTTTAAAGTTGCCATAACATATACCAAAATTTCATATTGTTGAAACATATTCTAAGGAGATATAACAAAAACAGATTAAGTAGAAAATAACATAAAATGCATGCCTAGCTTGTCCTAATACCCGGACAACCCTAGCTAGCTTACATATTAATATACTTACATGATATAACATCCAACAGGATTTTCATCACTAAGCATCTCAAAAGTATCGGATGGACGATACGACGACGACGTTACATAATCATCATCTGCCGTGTAATCATACATGTATGGTGTTGGAGGAATATAATACGCATGGCCACTGTTACCACCAGGGTGCGTCTCGCTGTAACACACTGTGTAAGCTGGCATCAGATGCGAGTATCCACGTGGAGGGCTGCGATGCACTTGATCAACCACTTGTGTAGTCCCAGTTTCCGGTGCCACCAATCCAGTGTTTGGTGGTCCTCCAGGAGCAGCGGGAGCCTTTGCTCCCGCACTCTTTTTCTTTTTCTTTTTTTTCTTCTTTTTAGCAGCAGGAGCACCACCACCCATTTGATCACTCACTTGTACCGGATTGTTATCCGGTACACCAGCGAACTTCACTGACGGTCCACCGGGTTTACCTGGAGTGTTCCCGCTCTCGGTCACCGGATGACTGTTATTGTTACTTTTATTGTTATTGTTATTGTTATCTTCATCATCGCTGCTGTTTCCACTGCTTTCAGATCCTTTGTCTTTGCTCTCGCCTGCGGCGGTAGTTTGTACTTTCTTGGTAGGGTTTTCCGGCCACTTCTCGGCATGCTTTCCGGTCTTTACCAGCTTCTTTATAAGTGTATCCACTTCAACATTGCCTACAACCGTGACTTTGTGAAGCTTTGAATCAATATCAATGGTGTACACGCCTGCAAAACTAATGGTCTCTTGCTCAGATATACAAAAATACTAACAAAACTCATTAAACATACATTAATCCATCAAATCCCACAATGACAGAACCAAAGTTTCTTAGTGTTGATCAAGAGGTTCAAGTAATGTGTTTCTTAAAAAAACAACTTTTATATAAAAAAACTGACAAACACCAAGGGACCAGACCAACATAAAACACACAAAATCAGTCCGGTCCTCGGTCCTGCTTTGCACTTTATCTGGTTTCAGTCCCAGACCAGTTGGGTACGGTCTAGTTCGTCTGGTTACAGGTTAACTACCTTCAATGGTTTGAAGCACTTTCTTGACTTTTCGTTTGCAGCCGACACAATGAATCGAGACTTTTAGAACCCATGTCTGCAAGAACATGCGTGACGTAAAGATCGACCGAAAACAAGTTAGAAAGATGATTAAAACAAAACAGTTGGTAGATATTGATGAAGTATAGGAGTTGGTAATGAGTATTATTACCTTATATGTTAGGATTGGTGTATTGTGTTCTTCAAGGGGAGGAGGAGGAGGTGCATCCATGGAAGATTAGTTGCAGGTTAGATTAGAATGAAGTGATGAAGCTTGTTTGTGAAACCAATACCAGCTAGGGTTTATTTCCACTCAATATTTGATGCCATATTGGAAGTGACACTAGATTCTCATCTTATATTATTGCATGTAATGCAATGCAATGGATGACTTTATATATTCTTCTGTTTTAGGGTTTTGGGAATCTTTTGTGTTTTGTTTGTATGTCAACTAGACTATACTTTATACTTATTATTATCTCCTTAGTAAATACTTGAACTAATAAAAGAAAGAAAGAAAGAACAAAATGTTTATACAAACACAAAATAACACTTCTATACAGAAGGAAAACTTTAACCCTGCTTAATTTAACCTAAAAATAATACTACATGCAATGATACCCCAAACAACTATAAACACAAACCACATATCAAGTTGAGTTGACTCCGGCCATACCAACACCGCCACCAGATTGCAACCCTTGAAGACACGAGTGCAGTGTCTTTTGCACATTATCAGCCACTATTCTTAATCTCCCTTGATTCACATCTCCGCCTGAAGACATGTTCATATCCACTGTCCGAATCACTCGCTGTTTACAATACTCCCAGTCTTCGACTCGAAGCCAACACGACATCCCACCATGGCTACCTTCCATTCCAAGAAAACAAACATTCGGATTTTCACCAAATGAATACTTCAACCTGACAGAAACACAGTATAGCAACCATGCAGCACCGCCAGCAGCGTTCATGTGAGGTATGAGTGCAGGGTCGAGAACAACAGTCAACCCAAAGTCAACAGCGTTATGTGGGCGGGCATAGTGAATGTTACTTTTTGAAGCTGAGTTCTCTAAGTCTCCATTGGTATATAATCCGGTATGATTTTCAAGACATAACTCGATTCGTGGTCTTTGTGCTGGTGGAATATCGGCGCCTTGGGCCTGAGCTAAACCTTTTTTCCATGCTATTAATTTTAAGAATTCTTTCAAAACAGAAATTGGTAATGTGAGAAGAGTGATGAATGATGCAACACGTGATGCATCGTATGGTTTTGATGCAACACGACGGCTAAAGTAGTCACATATTTCACTTATTTCGGATTGACTTAATTCATCTTGACCAATTCCCGAGTTGTTCTGTTGTTGCTGTGAATTATGAAACCGTTTTACACTAAGAACTTGGAGAAGAAGTTGAACTCTGTGGACACTGACAGCAAACACATATCCCCTGCATCAAAATATGTAGTTAATACATGAAAGCTTTAGATAAATTATATCTAGATGTGTAATAATTTCGGACCATTTACTTTTAAATTGGTCGATTATGGTTGTTATTTACTCTAAAGGGTCCAACAAGTTAAATATGAATTAAAAAAAACAAAAGTGGCCCAAAGTGTATTTTTATTGCATAAAACCCCTACTTCAAGCTTATGATTGAATTAATACAACCTAGAAAGAATATTTCTAGCTTTCTAGTGAACAAGCCCTGCTTGACCCATTTCAGCCCTACAGTACCCGACATCCCAATGACCCATTACCCAATTTGCTTGACCCGCTCATTTTGCCACCTCTAATTGTATATATCGCAAAGATTCATTATCATTTTTATATTAAACTGGCAAAATGGTCAGTCGGGTGTAGGTTAGACTGATTCAGGCGTATACGTACCCCACGAAGAAACGCAAAGCGGGCTGCTCTGGATCCAAATTCAAGAGTGCGCCTTCATTATCTTTCAGAATGCCTCTAAGAACCTTTTTGAGAGCAACAAGAGGAACCCACCCACCACCATAACCACCATCATCCCCAAGCCCGATAATGGCGGTATTAAGCTCTCCTCTAAGATGAGCAGGAATAACTGTACCAGGTGCTCTACGTACTAAAGGTGAAGCTGGCGATGCTGACATGGCATTTGAAGCACGGTTAAAACCAACAGGCTGGTTTCCTGGACGAGACGTTCCAGTAGGACCCACAAGGCTAGCTCGGTTCCCGTTAGTGGCTGAGAGTTGTGGACCAGAAGATGCAACCGAATTGTTGGAGCTAGTTGGCCCAACCGACAGCTGACCACCAATGAAATTAGGTCTAACCCATTCAACTCCTAAGCAACATGTTCCATGATAAAAGGACGAAATTGTGGACAGCTCCAACTGTAGGACCGCCCTTTGGCGGTGTTGCAGGTTGCAACCAAACTTGATCACCAGCAAAACACCTCAGGTCAACTGAAAAATGTTTTCGGTATATTATCCGAATCCAATAGGGACCACGAAGAACAAATGACACATCAATTGGCAATAGTGAGCTAGGAACGATTCCTGGGCCACCTCGCCCAGCCACAGTAGTAGCAGTCAACATGGCAGATGAACCAGGGTTTCCACCAGAACCAGTATTCAGGTTCGAACTGTTTGCCATCTGCCCGTAAACATTTGCTTTTGGTAGTGTTGAGACTGATGCAGGAGCACCAGGAACCCCAGAGACCGGAGAAGCTCGTGCAGGACGTGTCGCGGCAGCAAGAGCATGTAAGGGTCCCGCGGTAAGACGAATGCAGTCTAAAAGACAAGAAACTTCTGCGCCATTGATGAAATCCTCTAAAAACTGAATAAAGAATTTTAATCAATAAACCATGGTATAAGACATAGTAAAGGGCTATTGCCACAAAGCCTGATATTCTTTCCAAGTTCTCTAGATTAGGCCTGAATTTTTTGCATAAATAAATCCTTAAACTAGCTGAAAGTTACCAAAACCATGACTATTCATTAAAATTTTGGCATGTAACCAGTCGAACCAGTTCAAATTTGGTATGTGGAGTTGTGGACAAATGTCTTCTTCTCTATCACATACAAGTCTCTTCGTAGTTTTTTAGTTGATTAACTTCTTTTACGTGTTGAAGTATACATATCGACACTCTATCCCTACTACCCTTTACATGCTGACATACATAATAGTTGGTAAAATATGTTGCCATTGATTTTTTAGATCATTTTTCAAATTTTATTTTCATTCTATATCATTACTATTATTATCATTTTATTTTTTTTATGTTAAATTTACAAAACTTCAGCAATTATAAACCTAATAATAGATTAAGACATACCTTGGTGTGAGGCCAAAGTTGGTCAGGTGATACATGCATTGTACAACCACTTTTACCAGATTCCCATTCAACACCAAAACGAGCAAGAACCCCTGAAAACCCCGAACAAAAACTAAACCACAAACTCATTAATCCAACAACCTCAATTTTAAAAGCCTTCCTCCTTTGTTCTGAGTATTTATTACCCAGTTCTAAACCACTTTTCACTCCGGGTGGTGCTTTACCATCACCATCGGATCGACTGCTATTTTCTCATCAGATCTAACAACCAATAATTCCCTCATTCCTAGAGCAAATGTCCTAGCATTAGATAATCGTTGAATGTCTGCAACCAACCTTTTAACACTATCGTCTTCAACAGAAGTATAAGTCAAAACAACACCTTCCTTATCATAACGAATATGAGAATCTACATCAGATGTATTAGCAATCCTAACATTAGATCCCCATGGAGTACTCGTGCTTCCCTTTTTTGAAGCTCAAACAAGTCGGTGATATGTTGGTCACTAATTTTGACATCCCAATACATACTTCCGGGTTTCCCGAGTCTTAAACATATGTGTTCCCATGCATTGTTTCTTGCAAACGGGAGTTTGAACCATATGTTTGAAGATGGGGTTCTTAAGCCTGCCTCTTGTGCATACGGAATGTCAAGTTTATCCATTTGACTAGTCAAGCGAGCATGTTTGATGCAGAGTGAACAGTGTCTGACCACATGTAGAAGAGCTGACACCTATATACTTGATGGTGACTCGCCTTTATTTGCTTCTGCTATAAGATTCACATATCTGTATTTTTCAATATTACTGACAATGCCTAACTGACTTTGTGTAGGAGCTGTGTTTGTCAGTTTTCTTCTTTTGGAAGATTGTTCACGTATATCTTGAGAATTGAGTGACGGGAGTAGGTCTAACATATCCAACAATGTCCGTTTTCTTGGTCCGTTTTCTCCGCAGACTTGAGTGATGGGGGAATCAAGTGTTGGATCTAAAAAAAGGAGTAATTAGTGTAAACTGCAAGATAAAATTCTTTGCTAATATTGTACAGTAATGTCAATATGGTAAGGTGAAAAGAACTATACTTTCAGTTGTAACTAGAGGTGACAATGTCAACCGATTTATATTTTTTCACCGACAGTGGTGGTGGACGAGTAGTGGTGGTGGTGGTCGGCGCTGGTGTTGGACGACAGTGGTGGTGGTGGACGACAGTGGTGGTGGCCGGCGGTGGTGGTGGCCGAAGGCGGTGGTGGTCGGTGATGGTGCCACCTGGTGAGAGTGATGGTGGTGATGGTGGGGAAAGTGAAAATTGTTTTTGTGAAGATGTTTTAACTAAGGATCCATAGCTTATTTTTTAAGATGAAAAAAGCTGAGTTCAGATCTGTTTTATAAATAAAAACAAACAGTCTTCAAGAGTAATGTCATTAGGCCCTTGAAGATGTTTGAAGAAAAAACAAACACCCCCTAAGAATCCATCAGCATTCAGTGCAGATATAGCAAAAAGATGACGTCATAAACATACATATTTATATCCATGGGTTGAGTAAGACCTTATACTGATTCCAAGTGTAAAAAAGACGAGCCATAGGCACGTACACGTAATACTTCCTTCCCTTCAGAATCCAAATTGGCATCCTACAGATAAAAATCAAGCACATAATTCACCAACAAAATGAGTACAATCAACTGTATAAGCCATGAAAAGTAAACCCATGATACATAGATCAAACTCTAGTAATCAAACAACGATACTAACCTTACTGTACTCAGCACCATGTTGATCAGCTTGGCAGTGAAGAAAAACATCACCCTTGTCTCTACATATATGACTATTTTGCCCCAACTCTTTATAGATTTCAAGCAAGCGAGTATACTTATTACAACATATAGCTCTTAGTAGCATTTTTTCAACATCAATACAACTTTGGTCAATGGAAAATTTGGCCTCCCTGCTGGTTACAGGGTCAATAACAAATGAGCTATGGATACATTTTATCTGTAGATTCATCCCTGGTTCAATCTTGATAAAAGGACATGATACTGATTCAGGTGAATGGTGATCCAATGCTTTTATCAGAATCCAACCAGTAAATAATCTTTAATCCAGGTGTTCGTAAACCACCAGAATCAGTTTCTCCATCTTGACTTGCTTGCATAGAGCCAGCAGCATTACTTTGACTTTGACCAGAAGTACCATCAGATATGAGCTCAAACCGAATTGCATCTTTCCATCTACCTACCCTATTTCTCGAACTTGTCTCATTACAGTGTCCATAATAAGTGCTACACAAAATTCATGTAAAATAGAATACAGAATTGCAAAAGGAGTATCACAAGCAGCCATTCTGCGCTCTATATCATCTCCAAGAATAAGCCGTCTAGTTTCTTCAAGCTTCACTAGACCGCTTTTTTCACCAACTAGTACCTCCAAATGCAATATTCTCCACATTGATAGATGTCCACGGTAACCGAGTGTTAGCAATACTTTAAACTCTCCTGGAACACAAAGACTGACGGTACCATCGGCTATTTTTACCTCGGAGAACTCTTTGGGAACTGTGGTTTCAAGTAACTTTGACCTGACAATAGTGTCAAGTAGGGATGAGCGTTTGGTACCGAAATACCGAACCGATACCCGTACCGTACCGGTACCGTACCGAACCGGTACCGTACCGATAGATTCGGTACCGGTATCGGTACCCACTTTTACATGTTTTCGGTATCGGTATTTTCGGTATCGGTACCGGTTCGGTACCAATACCTTATATTTACCTAAAAGTACTTGTTCCGTACCTATACCGTACCGAACCGGTACCGTACCGATAGATTCGGTATCGGTACCGGTACCCACTTTTCCATGTTTTCGGTATCGGTATTTTCGGTATCGATACCGGTTCGGTACCGGTACAGTACCAATCTCATCCCTAGTGTCAAGTTTCTTCAGCACGGGCTTTTGCTGTTTCTCAGTTAGCGAGCTTTGAATACCTACATCTTCTGTGCATTTTGGTAAACATTGGTAAGTCCCAGTAAGAAGAACTTCAATGGCAGATGGAACTTCATAAATCGGAGCACGAGCTTGTTGTAGTCCCTCGTGCATGAAAAACACTGAATCTGCAGCTTGCGTGAAACATGTTTCATGACTTGATAGGGTTGATGCAAGTTGCTGACAATATTGTATCAATGGTACCTGTATATCATAAGCTGGTATTTTTAAATAATACTTTTGGTAGTTATTTGTAACATAAACGATAGATTTAATAGTGTAATTGAGCATTCAAAGTGTAACCAATCACATCAACAAACATAATTCAAAAGCATAATGAACGATTGAAAATTGCAAACCTGTTGGCACCACTGTGCAAGAACATTGAGTCGAAGCATGCGTTGCTGAGTCTTAACAAGATACTTAAGTATGCTAATCTTCTTTTCAGCATCTGACATCTCGGAACATTGTGATTTCTCCACCAATTCCTTCAAACCAAGGTACGATTCATCTGCAAGCTCTACTCACTAAACTCGAAAATTCAACCGATTCATGGCCTAACCCTGACTCCACCATTCTAACTCCCTAATATTATTACCAAAATCTCAACAGTTGAGTGAATACTTATTGATTTGAATAGAATTAGGGCTCGAAATTAGCGAAACGAATCATCTCTCTCGTATTTTACTTCCCAATATCACTCCTCGCCGCCACCAATCAGAGATTATCACCGACGTCACGTCGCCACCAGCCGCTCTGGCGTCGCCCTTTGGTTCCGCCGCAAATCTCGTATTTTGCGATTTCGCTTGTCCGTTTGTAATTTGTCACTAGTCTAATCGCTAAAAAGATGTGTATGTATATATTTTAGGTTGATTATTTAAGGGATAAAATCCGTTAGCTCACTCGACTATTTATTTATATGATCAGATAAAATCCGTTCGATGCTTCATGTAATCAGAGGCAAGAGAGGGTCGTGATCCTCTCATTTTTATCAAAAATCTCGATTTTTTATATGCAACTTTTATTTTTCAATGTGGTATGGTAATAAGATGTTTGAATTCTTCAAAAGATACTTAAGTTTTATTTCCATTAGCACCACTTTGAAAGGGGCAAATGAAGGCAATGACGAGAGACTTGGGCAACACAAGTTTGTTCTCTGAGCCAAACGGGTTTTACCGTTAGCTTGATGTCGTGCCTACGGGCGGACGAGTTAGTGAGTTTCCCCCGAATTGGAGTCGTGTTTTCCCCGAAATAGGTGAGCTTCGGCTACCCAGTGCTGTCTGTGTTCGCAGAGCGTTTGAGGTCGCATTTTGTCATTGGGTTACCTTTATAGCCGACCTTTATTCGTTTCGCTGTTAAAAAAAATTATTTTTTATATATATTATTATGTCCCCCGAAAGATAAGGATTAAGAAAAAAATTAAGTGTTTCATGATTTGAGCCCCCTTAACATTTATAGGCATCTAATAACTCCAACTCATACTCAATAATTAGTCATTATGAGTTTATTAAAATTAATACATTTTAATTGTTTAGTTGTAAAACTTAATTGTTGGGATTTATTCAAATAAGAACACTTTTAACTTATAACAACTTAGGAATCGTTTTAACTGGTGTATTGATTATAATATAAATTGACTAAAATGCTTGTAATTAACCTAATTTTAACATCTATTTAAAAAATATATGATTTGTGAAGTCGTTTGTTAAAATGCATATATGCACCCGTATTACTTGTACACAAACACACATTGTGGGTGCATATATGAATTCTAACAAACGACATCACGAATCATATTTTTTTAAATAGATGTTAAAATCAGTTGAATTATAAGCATTTTGGCTAATTTATATTACAAAAAATTCAATAGTTTGACTCCCTCTATAATTAGTTAAAGTTGTACTTTTGTACTCAAGTTAAAATGTATTCTCATTTGAGTGTCCCTCTTACTCAATAAACTTAGGTAGTTTAACACAAACTTATATTGAAACTATGTTAAATTACTATTTTGCTCCTAAGATCCGGATAAAATCATAGTTTTAGTCCAAGAGTTTGTTTTATCTTTTTCAGTCCATTAGTTTAACACAAGCTTGTCGTTTTAATCCACACCACAAACAACCATCAATTTTTGCAGTTAAGTTTGTTGAAAAAAACTTGAACACCCTTTAAAAAATAGTAATTTTGACCGAATCATAAGGACCAATATATAGTAATTTACCATTATTATTATTATTATTGTTATTGTTATTAATATTAATATTATTATGAATGATATTTCTATCGTTATCGTTATCGTTATCGTTTATATACCTTATAATTTAAAAGGTTAGTGGTCACTGTCGGCTACTCACGACCACTCATTGTCGGTCACGTGTCATCACTCGACTGGCCCACCAACAATTCTTTTTTACTTTACATAGTTACAACTTTTACTTAATTATCATTTTGACCTCTAAGTTAAATAAATTTATTCAATCTATGATTCTAACATCCGACTTTGACTACATTATCCTTTTTACATGTTATATCATAACGATTTTCTTTCACATATTCACATTCTTTACCCCAACTTTGAATATATGTATATATATACTTTTAACCTCTACTTGTCCACTTCCTTCTATTGGATGGTGGCTCGTTTCCGTATGCCATTTGTCTTTATGGCCATTGTGCATTTTTCTAAAGCGCTAAACCCAAGTCGTCATCTAGCATATATTTGTTGAAAATACAGGCCAGTTTTCAACATCTTCAACAATACATTAAAATAATGGCCGATGCGTTCGCAAAGGACGCCTAAAAACGTCGACTGGATACGTCGGGTCAATGTCTTTGAAGTAGTCGTGAACAAGCATCTCATGCGCACGTTGATGGTCACAGTTTAATGCGGCTATTCGGATTAGTGGACGAGGGGGTAAAGTTTGTAATAATATGTGGGCGGCGGAAATAACTAGGGGTGAGATTGGTACCTTACTGGTACCGAAGTCCGAAAACAATGAAAAGTGGGTACTGGTACCAGTACAGAATCTATCGGTACGGTACCAGTATGGCATAGGTACGGAACATGTACTTTAGGTAAATTTAAGGTATTGGTACCAAACCGGTACCGATACCGAATTTATAGAAAAATATGTACCGATACCGGTACCGTACCCACCGAATCTATCGGTACGGTACGGGTAAGGTACCGATACCGGTTCGGTATTCAGGTACCAAACTCTCATCCTTAAAAACAACCATGATGGTAAAAACTCATAGGCGTTCCTTATTCTTTCATGCGTGAAAATGCCTCACACTGCCCCTGATAACGCAAGTTAAGGCTTCCACCAACGTGGTGTGAGGGTCGCCTAACGTTCGACATGACGCAATAACAAGTGGGGCGTGATAATGTACCGACTGACCTTATCAATTATTATTTATCATTGATCAAAGTTGTATTACTATTATATTAAATCATTTACTATTTTATTAATTTTTATCTAAAAAACTCAAACTCCTATTAGAAACACTATATCTCAAAATCTTCCTTAAACTTTAAGTTCGTTACACTAATTTAAGAGAACATTCTTTGAGTTGACTTATAAGTAGACCATTCAGTGTTTTATTTCTCAAGTTGTCTAATACTTGCTATCAATCCAACTAAATATTCATAGCCTATTTTTCATTTTGTATTTTTTTGCCAACTATATGAAACTATCAAAGCATGGTTATTCTTTTTTATTCATTTTATTAATTACATTCAAGTTTGTTAAGTTTTAACACAAACTCAAATTTTGATGGTTAAATGAGATGTTGATGTTAAATTATAATATAACTAAGGTGTCAAATTTTTTAAAAACTAAACCACCGACAAAAATATATGCCGATAAAAACCTTTAAAACAAACAATTTATGAAACGTTCGCGAACATAAACAGACGGACACGACCTCTGTTCATGTCCGTTCATTTAACTCAATGAACTTTGTGTATGTTCGTTTGTTTATTACACAAATGGATACAAACAAACTTTCCATCGGACTGATAAAATTTAAAATGATAGTTAATTAGTTAAAACTTAATCGAGAACTAATATTAGTAAGTTTGCATTCAAGAAGGCTTTAATCATATCCAACAACTAGAAACGACTAGAATATTCAATAAGGCGTGCGCGTCATTTTCGATGTTTGATATTTATTCAAAGAAGAAAAACACAAAGATTAAGTTTTAAGCAATCATTTTGAAAGGCGTTATCAGAATATGTAATTTTACACATGAACTTTTTTTTATATCTATGAAATTTGGGGCTTTGCCCCAGCGGTACCCATTAAACGCTATGATGAAATGACCCTAGGGTTCGAGTCCTGAGCAAACCGGTTTTATCTTATCGTTGTCGCTTCGCGTCAAACTGGGTCAGTGGCCCAGGAGGTGGGGTTTTTCTCCGGGGGTGGGAAATTATATGGTTGAAGTACTGAGCCCAACACGTCTAGCCCAGCTGTGTAGGGTGGGGTTTCGCAATTGCCCCATCTAAGCTGTTCTTCGCCCTATTATTTGCCGTTCAAAAAAAATCTACGAAATTTTTTTTTTAAATTTTATATTGACTGTATATTTTATTTCAACGGTTGATATGAATCCGAATCACATTATTTTCATCACCAAATGCATTGTTCCCTTCCTAGCAACTCCCATCGCTCGTTCCTTGGTGGAGTATACATACATACATACATATATACGTATCCCCACTCGGTTTTATCGTTCTATATATTCATTCAAAACTCGACCAATTTCCATTTCTATTTTCACTTCAACAGACAAACAATCAATCAATCAAAAACCATGTCGATCAGATCATTAGATCTCACACTCATCTCCGCAAAAGGCCTCAACAAAGTCAATCTCGTCGGCAAAATGGACGTCTACGCCGTCGTCTACATCTCCGGGGCTGGAAACCAAGACCAAAAGCATAAAACTCACGTCGACAAAGACGGTGATTCAAATCCTACCTGGAACTTTCCGATGCACTTCAAAATCGATGAGTCTGCTGCCTTATCTAACCGGTTGACTCTCGTTGTTAAAATCAAAGCTGAATCGATGTTCGGTGATAAGGATTTAGGTGAAGTTCATGTTCCGATCAAAGAGCTTCTGGAAGGTTCTTCAAGTTCTAGCTCCGGTAAGCCGTTACAGTTTGTTAGTTATCAGGTTAGAAAACCTTCCGGCAAACCCAAAGGCGAACTTAATTTTTCGTATAAATTTGGGGAAAAAACCGCCGGAACCGGTAAAGTTGAGGAGCCGGTAACGGCTTATCCAGCCGGAAAACCTTATAAACCGGATGAGTTCGCCGGAAAAACTGATAATAAGATCGATGAGCCTGTTACCGCTTATCCAGCTACTGGATCTAGTTCGTTATATCCTCCGGTCGGCGCTGCTCCGGCTGCTGCTGCTGCGGCGGCGGTTTATCCACCACCTGCTGTGGCCACCGGAGCTTATCCACCGCCCGGAGGAGCTTATTATCCACCTCCAGCGGGGTATCCAAACCAACAACCACAGACTGCATACGCGTATGGTGGTGGTTATCCGCCACAGCCGGGGTACAGTGGGTATCCACCACCGCCACCGCCGGGGTACGGTGGTTATCCGCCACAGGCAGGGTATGGTGGTTACCCGCCGGTGGTTCAACCGCCACAACAACAGGGTCAAAAGAAGAATAAGTTTGGTATGGGATTGGGAGCTGGATTGTTGGGAGGAGCATTAGGTGGTTTGTTGATCGGAGATATTGTGTCGGATGCTGCTAGTGGCTGCGGTGGTGGTTGTGGTGGTTGCGGTGGGTTTTGAGTAGTTGTTGTAATAATCGAAATCGATGAATCATCGTTGTGAATTGTAATAATTGTGATTCTTGTTTTGGATGAATGAATAGGTGTGACAATTGGTATCTTGTTTTTGGTTGATTTGTTAATTAGAGAAAAAAAATATGGCATATGATGCTTGTCGTGTTGGTAAACTCCGACGCGTGGTTACCACTTTCCGGCCACTTTGACATTTCTTCATGACATATTGAGATAGACCATAAGATTCTAGTGTGGAGTGTGGACCAACTTAGAGATAAGGAACAAAGTTCACAAATAGGTTAATCGACACGTTTTTGACTTTCTTTGACAGTTATGTGTTGTGGCGTTAGAGTTGTGATAGTGGTGGAGTCATGTTGTGTGGGTGTGAGGTATCGTGTTTGTGACTTAATCACATATAGGTTATGTTGTGTGAGGTGAGGTATCGTGTTTGTGACTTAATTACACGCGTTTTGACGTGTATAGCTGCCCAAAAACTCGCTGGTTGGACTAACCGGCGGTTAAAGGCAAGATAATCAAAATATTTATGTACATTTTTCATTAGCCATCTTATTTTTCAAATGACATTTTTAGAAACTCAACATAGCATTGCGCTTTTGACAAACATGACCCTTCATCGGTTGCTTGTCAAGTGATACGTAGAGAAAATTATAAATATACCCAGCTAAGAAAAATAAGGGAGGATATATTGTTTTGTTAATTATCATTTATTATGTTAATTCATTACCTTTGTCATGATCAGTTTTTTTGTTCAAATAACATAGTTACTAAAAAATAACATTAGTTTGTTTTATACATACGTGTATATTTGCACGTGTAATGTAAAATTGTAAATTACAACGGTGTAATTCGTAATCATGGTATTCCATAAAACAAACTAATGTTATTTTAGTAATAATGTTATTTTATTTTTTTATTGATTTTAATGGAGTTACAATATATAGTGGCTAACATTACACCATCTCTTTAAAAAGTACATATTTATTTGACGCATCAATTAGCTCTCTTTCGGTTTTTCTTGTGCAATTGGGTTCTATTAATCCGACACCCTCATTATGTTTTGACACCTCTATACGACACATGTAGAGCCATATGTGTCGTATAGGTTTATTCAAATCCAAACGGCCTTTGCACATCACATTAAGTCCTATACGAGCCGTCGTATAGCCTCCCTGTCGACGACATACTACGTAGGGTGTCATATAGTTAACAAAAGGTATACACACATTTTGTAGAAAGGTTTCCGTTTGACTTATTAAGAAACGTAGCTATATTATAAAAAATATATATATCTTGTCTCACTTTGTAGAAGCGTTTAAAATAGTTTGAAAAAAATTATAAGCCTTATATGTGTCGTATAGTGCTATACAACACATATAGCTATCCACACACCATAAATCTCCCTAACTTTGTTAAAAGTCACTCGAATCCTATACGTGTCGTATGCCATCATGTATAGGACTATAGGCACCTACCAGCAACACACTGATTTTTGATACTTCACATGAGACGGCATGTGTTAAAATAACATTTGAATGTGTTAAAATAGAATCTTATTTCTTATGATTAAGTCGTTCAAAATAAAATTGAAAGATATTCAACAAAAGAGGAATGATCTTAAAGATAAAAGTATAATCCAACGTGAAAATATATCAAGAAATAAAGTTAATGCAACATACAAATACCTCTTCATAAAACAAAAGTTATCTTTTAAGGATTATTAATTCTCTTCAACACGCAGAATATTGTATCAAGTTCCTATGCTACATGCCTACATGCATATATAGTTACGATCAATATATGCCGTTAAAAAAAATAGGATCAATATAAAACAGTTTTGTTATTGTTTCCCTAAGCTGGTTTACATTTCGTAGTCATTATTGTTGTTTAATTTGTTTCCTAACAAGATTGTTTTTATACTTAAAAGTTCTTAAGGCTATGTTAAAAATTAAAATAAGTAAAAGATTGAAAATACTAGTTACCTCTTCTAATTCGTACGATATATATAATATTATATACGAAATGACAACTCAAGCTACAAATGAAGCATGTCATGTTTATCAGTTGCGTACGTATATGTCAGGTTAACTCAAGCATTAGAAACAAGTTAGCAAACCCAAAACCATATTATATATATGGAGGAAAGATCAAATACAAAATTGATTTTGCCTAAAAAGTGTGAGAAGTGATTTAAATCACATCAAAACCGGGTCAAACGAACTCCGTTTGAGCTCATTCAAGCGGCGTTGGAACCGTCTCGTCGAGCTTTATCATCTTAGCTTCTAGGGTTTAACTTTTAGGGTTTAGCTTTAAAATTTCGTTTTTACCTTAAGGTTTAGCCTTAGAGGTTTAGCCTTGAGATTTAGCTTTTAGGGTTTAGTTTTTAGATTTTAGGCTTTTATATGGATGGAGTGAGGGGTTTAGGTTTTTAGGGGGTGGGTGGGGTTAGGTTTTTGGGGGGTAGGTGTGGGGGGTTTTAGGTTTTTTAGGCGGTGGGTGGGTGGTTTTTAGGTTTTTAGAAGGTGCGGGTCGGGTGATTTAGGTTTTTGGGGGGTGGGGGGTTTTAGGTTTTTCGGGGGGTGGGGTTTAGGTTTTTTTGGGGGTGGGGGTGGGGGGTTTTAGGTTTTTTTGGTGGTGGGTGGGTGGTGTTTAGGTTTTTAGAAGGTGAGGGTCGGGTGATTTAGGTTTTTGGGGGGTGGGGGTGGGGGCTTTTAGGTTTTTTGGGTGGTGGGGGCGGGGGTTTGACGACACGGTTCTAACGCCGCAAGAATGAGTTCAATCGGAGTTCGTTTGACCCGGTTTTGATGTGTCTAAATATCACTTCTCACGCTTCTTAGGCAAAATTCATTTTGTACGGGAACCTTCCCCATATATATGTCAGTACCACAATACGTGTTATGTCAAGAATTTCCATCCCTAATTATATTCATGACGTGTTAGATGTGTCTATTACGATAACAAATGATATAATAGTTACGATTCTTATTAGAAGGAACTTAGCATTATAAAGAAGTCTAATTAATTTGATGATACATGCATGTATATCTACTAGTCGAATTAAACAAATCATGTTAGATGTGTTTATTAAGATAACAAATAATGCGAAAGTTATGATTCTTGTTAAAAGGAATTAAGCATTTACAATAAGTCTAATTTGATCATATATACATGCATCTACTAGTCATGAAAAAGTGGATTGATTAAACACCTTAAATTGTAATGATTGGTAAGTAAATAGCATAGAATAAATACCTTAAATTGAATAATTATGCTAATGGAAGATTATATATATATGCACATTGATTCGGTTTACTAAATGCATTCACTAAGATGTAGCATAAAGCAATCGAACCATTTTAATATAACACAAAAATGCATTATTTGTTTGATCAACTTATAGTTATAATATGATATCACGAAGAATAAACAGAAGCAAACAAATTAAATACTTTTAACATTAATTAACACGTACAAGAACTTAACTTACATTCTACAAACACCATGCAATATTATATACATATACTTGGATTAATTAATGTTTAATTCAAACAAACCCTAGTTAATTAAAACCCAAAACTTTATGACCATAACCAACACACATGTCACAAACAAAACAAAAACCAAACAACCAGACCATGATCATATGTAACCACGTACAACGGCAGGTTAATTATAAATTTATAATTATGAATCCCTTACTTCAAAAACGTTACGGGTCTTGACCACAATATCGTACATGTGCATCGACTTGAGCCTGTTGAAATCTCTAGGGAGCGATATAAGGTGAATCGTTGATCTTTTATGAAACTGAAGTAGGCTAGGGTCATTGTAGTATCTTTCCCAACCGATAGATGTCAACATTCGTTCAAGAGCCTCATACGAAGTGACCACTTGGTTCGTGGGTAGGTGCACCAAGACCTTGCCCCTAGATGCACCTTGGAAGGAGTCACCACCCGGGTTCTCAACGAGCCTGACCACACCATTTTTGAACACCCACACACCAGACATGATGGTTTTTTTTGTGTGATATGTATATGGAGTTGAAGAATAGGAAGATTAATACCGAAGATATATAGTGAGATTTGGTGCCAAAGTGGAAGCTTAAATAGGGGATGGGGGTGGGTTAGTGAGGTATATATTCTGGTAATTAATATAGCAAGGGAGAGTGGTTTTTTTTTCTTTTAAATTAAGTATTCAATTCTTTAGGGTAATTAATAGTTATTCTGGAATATATAGACATGCACAAAAGTTGTGTATAGATCATAAATATCACTATAGCTAGTGTAGAATGTTTGTAATTCGATGGCTCAAAAGCATATATAGCAACATTTACCTAAGTATATAAAAATAAGTGTTAGGACTGTTTGTTTCACCTTTTAATGGTTCAGTTCAGTGCTTAATAATTCAGATTCAGTATTCAGAGCGTTTGTTTCATAAAAAAGAGTCTCTGAATGATTTAGTTAAGTGCTGAATGGTTAAGAGATAGAAAGATGCTGAATGGAACTGAATGAAACATGTACCAAACGTATCATCATCTGCAATTTTACCCTCATATCACTCACATTGATAGAACCTCTTAATGGTTCAAACCTCTTAACCATTCAGCACTTACTGATTTAGATGTTGTCAAACAGTCCCTTAGTGTTTTTATTTGGAGTAGATACGGACAACTTAATTTAAATCGTATTTATCATTTCATATTGTAGTTATTTTGATGGTACGCACTTTATTTTTTTATCTGGTTTACTAATGAAAAACTGTCAAAAAGTTTTATTTAAATATTTTTGTTTTTCTTTAATTGGAGACAATCACGGCCATACCCACGCAGAGGTTCAATGCTTGTGGATCATGTCAAATCGGTGATCTGTGTTAGCATGATCACGCTGTAACATGGACCACAATGTGGCTTGTGATTACCATGTCATGCCCAATCTTAAAGGGTAGAAAGTGAAATTGTAGTATGCTGATGTGATGTTAAATTAGTGTGGTATGATATATACGTTAATATATGAAACCTTTACACAACTTGCACGCTTGTTCGTTTTGTACAAATAAAAAACAAAGGCTAGTTTATGAAAAAAAATAATTGATAGAAATATAATTAGTTAGGTTAATGGAATGTTGTGAAAAGAATAAAGAGGCCTAAACACTTGCTAATGAGGATCAATCCCTCGTAAACATATCTAGTCTCAATGCTATTGAATAATCCTACGATAATTTCTTGATATAATAATGCTTAAGAATCCCAAAAGGTGGAATCTTTATATAATATAGCAAAACCAAAAAAGCTTATGTGTCATCATTTTAAAGCTTCTGTCTTATGTGGCATCATTTGAAAGTTTATCTCATAATAATGATTTTTTTATTTAAAATATGTATATAAAATATATTATAATAAAACTAATTACATTTTTGGTCCCCTAATATTCTGGAGAATTCTGAAAACTTTAAAAGTATTTATACTTTTAACCCTCTACTACAAGGGGTGTACATGAGTCGGTTTATATTTGATAGGGTGTGATTGTGTGAAAATGAAACTTATGGATAAAATAATAATAATATACAATTAAAGACCTCAGTGTTTTATAAATATACATAACTTTTTTATATGGATTTAAAAAAAATAAACTACACCATAAAACTGAGCATTTTATTCTCTTTAATTTGAGTATAATATTGTTATACTAAAAATTTAATTTTTAAAAATATATTTCGTGTTTCGGTGTACCACGATTTTGTTTCAAAACTTATTGGAACGTTCATGAATATTCTTAAAAGCATCACTTGAATGTTGTGTTCCCGAGCATAGCGCGGGCACTAAACTAGTAATTATCATAAAGTATTATTCTAAACGTTTGTTTTATGAGACCTCATAGTTGATCATTTACAATATAACTTAACCCTTAAACAAAGTTAAATAAAAATATGATGACGAAAACTTTAAAACTTTCATAACGTAACTTTGTCTTAAAACATAACATAATATTGTCTCTAGACAACATCAAGTCTTTAAAACACAATTATTAAAACATTTGTTGGGATATTAGACTTGAATAAGCCATGTAGAATTTGCATTCATGCCAAATATACATATAGGCATAGTTTAACTATAACTTTATCTATTCACAAATATACACAATAGATATAGTTAAACTATTAACTTTCTTTCATTTAGTATGCATTTTCATAGTATGCAAGACTTTGAACACTCTTAATTTAGTACTCTAACACATTATGCAATATATTTTTTTTAACCTTTACATCATATAGTTCTATCAAACATTATAATTTCATTTACACATATATACAAAACTTTAGAAGGATAACTATGAACTTTTTTTCTAAGGCAATGAATTTACACATATAGGGACAACTACGAATGGTCATGAGATCTATGTAAGAGATGCTAGCTATTAAAATTTAAAACTATCTAAGTAGGGGAACCGCGTAAAGTTAACACACCTACACGACCTATGCAGTTGCCAAGCACTTACGCATGACTATGCATACGCTAATACGCACGAGAAGGAAATTCACAATCTTTCTTTCTAAGACATGAAGTGATCATTTGCACATGACCAAACCATATGCACATGAAAGCAATCTATAATTTGTTTTACAGGGTTTTGTGCATGAGTATGTAATAATAGCATATACATGTAACAATATCATAAAAACCCTACTTTTACATACAAATAAAAAAATTAAGTATGAAGGCTATCCAACTTTATAAAAAAACTTTACGGGTATGCGTAGCAACTCCAATTAATGAAAACACGTAATAGAAGGGGATCGAGAACTCACTTTTTGATGAACTTCACAAACAAAACCCTAGAACCGAGCCTTCACTTCAAGACCTATACATGCACACGTAGAGACACAAACTTTATTACTCTATCATCACCATCTAAATCCATCAACTAAGCATAAACATGCCTAGATCCATACGAAAACATGAAAAATTCTTTACATTTCTTCCAGTGGCGAACCTAGAAAATTTTTTCATGGGGGACGGAAATTTTATAAGTGTCATTTTAGCTATTATTTTATAAAAAGTTTTTGTTTAAGTTCGGGTCGAATTCTATTGAGTTCGGTTCGTCGCCGAAAAATTGTTAAAATGATTCACAGACCTTGTATTTACATAATAATCCTAACTCATTTAAAAAATATATGAATAATTAGAAACGTAATTATGTACTTGATATTTAGTTGAACCAAACAATAATCAAATATAATTTTTAATGTATGGTTGTATCAAATATAACTTTTAATGCATAGTTGTGTCAGTGTATTGGGAAGATGCAACTATTCTTTATTTGTTTTTATCTTTGGCTATTCAAAGTTATTTTAGCTTTAAAATAAAAATCATCTCTCTTCATCTTCTTCATCTCACATAAACTCCATAACTGTTGACCTTGCTTGAAAAAAACTATGATGAAAAAGTCTAGAGTTCTTCTTTCTTTCTCTCTACTCTTGCTCTTTTTCTTGGTTTCAAAAGTTTAAGGGGGTCAATTGCTAAATTTTATGGGTGGCGCTCGGGATTTTCATGTACGAATAGCACGAGTAACTTATTTTTTAGGGGGAGCGACCGCACCCCCTCCTCTCTACATGGGTCCGCCCCTGATTTCTTCCTCTTTTCGACTTTCTCTCTTAAAAAATGTCTGACGTAGATGGATTGGATTGCAAGAAACTGCACTACAGAGAGATCATTATCTACTTACAACGAGTCATTGGGTTTATAAACAAAATTTACCAATGTTAACTATTATCTTTCATAATTTTCCAACTTTAACCCAAACTATGATTATACCAAAAACCAATAAACCCAAACCCGATCAATCTAAACGTTATACATCTCAACCATCAGATAAGTTCACACAAACAAAAAAAATAATTTAACCCGTACCGTTACCTGTCTATCAATCTTTAAATATAAATAGATGTTAATAGAAATAGTAGTAATGTGGTAGCTTGTGTTCTAGATTTTTCTAGGCTTAATTAGGTTGTTCTTAGGTTTGGCAAAGCAGCCATTTCCATGATGATCGGAAGTATTGTATGAGATGAGATGAGATGAAACCCTCAACAGTCACCTACTAATTGATATTATCAAATTCGATCTCCATGAAAAACCCTAATTATTGTAATCATAATCATAATCATTGTCGATGCGTGAATACAATCCTGTAGATCTGAATTGGTATCTACGGGTCGCCATCACAGTTTTTTCTATTCTTGTTGGAATCATTTACCTCCTCAAAAACACTGCTGCCAATTACTTTTTTCTTCACGCTTCCACTTCTCCATCTTCCTCATCCATGCCAGGTTTTGCAATGACTACCGATTCATGCGTTGTTTGTGCTAGCTCCACCACCAAACAATGTTCCAGATGCAAACTGGTTCGATACTGGTACATACACAATTCTCCTCATATATTATTGTTCTAATTTGAGGGAGTTGAATTAATTGTGTCATACATTGGTGTTTATTCTGCTTAATTAGCATATATGTATGTTTTATAGGTTTCAAACTCGGAGCCTAGTTTTTGTTGACAAAACTTTGTATGAAACTTGGTTGTTTTTCTAACACTAGACTTAACCTGGAATCAAAGGATATATGTTTCATGATATAGCTTCAATTCTAGAGAAAAAAAAAGTGATGAGATAGAACAGCACATTACTTCTATAGAAAGTTGATCATAGTTCTGAATATGTTTGTGCTTTCTTGTGTGTATGTGAGAGAGTTTGTCAATGCTTGTGCGGGTGGTGGTGCCGTGACGGTTGGGGGGGGGTGGGCATGTGCTTGTTTGATTTGAATGTGGATGGATCGCTGGTATGGCGTGATAGGGAATTAGGTTTGACCTAATGGTGATTAAGATGGAAAGAAATGGCTTAGAGAGAGTGGAACCAAAGGGAAGTTTAGTTCTGATATGTGTAATATAGAAAGTTTGATAGTTTTGGTGGTTTCAAGTGCACTTCACTGGCTGTTGATAATGTTGAACCATGTAAGAGATTTAGAAATATAAGGTGAAGATTAAAATTTCACTTTTGGGGTAGAGAATTTGAATCTTTGAAATCAATCACAATCTCCATGACAATCTTTTGTTTTTATCTAATTTTTTTTTTTTGCTGTCATTGGGTGATTTAAGATTTTACTCGGAGGTTTCTGTTATTATGAATTTCTATGAAATTTGGTTTACTTGATTGTTTCAGCCCTTATAGTTACTTGCTCTTGTAGTATTTAAGTTTTAATTCATTGTATCCTATCTTTCAGCTCGGAATCATGTCAAAAATCTCACTGGAAATCTGGGCACAAGGAAAAATGTGAAGAGTTTCGGCTATCTGGAAAATCAAGTTTGCAAGGAAGGAGAAATTCCACTGCAGTGGTTCCTAGTATTGGAAATCATACGCAGATAAAAAAGGTCCAAATTGATGTCTGCATTTTCTGGTGCAAACTGATATCTATATACGGTCTTTTGACATTCATTTGAAAATATATATATTTTTAATTTCAGATCCTTTTTCCCTATGACCAATTTGTGGAGCTTTTTAACTGGAATAGTCAAGGTTTCCCTCCTTGTGGGCTTCTGAATTGTGGAAACAGGTTTATGTTTATGAAAATAGTGTTTTCTGTGTTTATATGCTTCTGTTCATGTTTTGCTGCTTTATATAGAATATTCTTCTCTGGTTTCTAGATATACTAATTACATTTTATTTTTAACAGCTGCTTTGCCAATGTAGTTCTACAATGTTTAGCATACACTCGACCACTTGCTGCCTATTTGCTTGAGAAAGGCCATCGGAGGGAATGTAATTACACACACCCTCTATATATATATGTGTGTGTGTGTGTGTGTTTTGACTCTTATTTTTCATTTCTTTGGTTTATCAGGCCGGCGGAATGATTGGTGTTTTTTGTGTGAACTTCAAGCTCATATGGAACGAGCCAGCCGAAGTAACCATGCGTTTTCACCGATTAACATTTTGTCACGATTGCCTAATATTGGTGGCAATCTTGGCCATGGAAAACAAGAGGATGCCCATGAGTTTATGAGGTTCCTTTACTGGCTAGTTTTATACATCTTTGAAAAAAATTAAATCTTGTTTATGCACATTCATTGCTGACTGCATAACGTTTACATATTCTAGGTTTGTTATTGACACTATGCAATCAGTTTGCCTTGATGAATATGGTGGAGAGAGAGCTGTGCATCCTAGCTCTCAGGAGACAACTCTTATTCAACATATATTTGGAGGTCGCCTCCAATCTCAGGTGTGTTTATATGTAATTATTTTTATTATATATTTCTTTTCAAGGAGTTTATTTACACACCACTTATAGTTACACTAGCTTAATGGTAATTTGTAGATGTCAAATGGTCAACTATTGAGACTTTTTTGTCAGTTAATTTAATTTGTTAAATCCGTGTATTGATCTAATATTAAGTTTGCCCATAATGTGTTTAGGTGATCTGTAAAAAATGCAATAATGTATCGAATCAGTTTGAAAATATGATGGACTTGACTGTTGAAATCCAAGGGGATGCTGCATCTCTTGAGGAATGCTTAGACCAATTTACTGCCAAAGAATGGCTTGACGGAGATAATAAGTACAAATGTGACAAGTAATCTTTCTCTTCATTGTTTATATTCATCAACCACCTATGTACACGTTTCAATTACATTTTCTTCATTCTATACACCTGTTGTGTTGCTCCTTTTTTTTCCTCCCCCTTTCCTTTTTTTCCATGTTTGGACTGTTAAATGTGTATGCTACTTTTTTGCAGATGTAATGACTATGTCTTGGCATGGAAGCGACTAAGCATTCATATGGCTCCAAATATTCTTACCATTGCACTAAAGAGGTTTCAGGTTTGTGCAATACTTTTTGATGTCTGATATTTGATTATTATAATCTTTCACTATAACATTGTTTTTTTAGATCTGTAACACTCTGAGCTTTATCATGATTGCAGAGTGGGAGATTCGGGAAACTTAATAAGAGGGTGACATTCCCAGAATCTTTAGATCTTAGTCCTTACATGAGTGAATCTGCAGATGGGAGTGATAAGTATAAGCTATATGCGGTTGTTGTTCATCTAGACATGCTGAATGCATCATATTTTGGTCATTACATTTGCTACACAAAGGATTTCTCTGGAAATTGGTACAGAATTGATGACTGCAAGGTGAAATATTTTTCTCTGTGTGTGTACATGTCATAGTTGTATGTAAGGACTAATTTAATACATATCTCTCTAAAAGTTGAATGTTTATATCCTTTTAAATTTTATAATATCATATATACCCTTTTAAAAGACTAACAGTATCATATCATTCCGTTCCATAGTGAATGAATAAAGTAAAACAGTTGCTTTTAAGTTTTAACAGACGAATAAGACAACACTGTTATCACTGAATCATCTCAGTGCATAAGGTTCAGCTTGTTTATTCAGAAAAAAAAACTGTATATTCTATATTATATTTTATTTCTATGAAATAGGAAAATATGATATGTTCAGTTTTTAATGGGTATATGTGATATGACATTTAGAAGGATTTACATGAAATTATTAACATTTATAAGGATATATATGAAATTGACCCTAAGTAAGGCTTTCTTACCCGCATATTTTTCCTACATCTATTACTCCGAATCACCCAGATATTTGTTTGGAATCACTATTGTTCATGATGTTATCTCTTGAATAATGCATACAAGTTTCCTTGAATTCAATTGACTTCACATTTGTTTCTAAAGTTGCCAAGTTTTTTTTTGCAGGTTGATGCAGTTGAACTGGATGAAGTGCTCTCACAGGAGGCTTATATGCTTCTATACAGAAGGTACATGTTTATATTTAAGATTTTGTTCAGTTTTGTTAGGTGTTATGTTTAGTTATTATCCAAAAGCCTCATATTAAAGTGTGCCCAAAAATTAGATGGAAATTTTTGCCTTAAAAAGATGGTAACCAGGTCGGGTTTGATATCATCTTATGATCAGTATTAATAACATTTCAGCAAATAGAGAATAGTAAAATCTTTGAATAGAGTTTTTATACGAACTTTATGCTTTCAGTAACAGCTGTGATAACTTTACATTCTAATATCAAAAACTTTTCAGCCTCATCCATAACTTAGAATTTAATTAAATTCTGATCATATGAAGAGACTCATAGAACTTTTGGTGTACACGCCTCCAAAAAAGTTAAATGGTATTCTTTTATACTTAAAGCTTAGTGTTTGGAAGAACCAAGAAGAAAGGAATAATGATGGGACTGAATAATAAAGTGAACAAGCTATGGGGATAATCTGAAATTTTCAATAAATGGTTTTATGAGCAAAAAAAGTACAGAACCAATTATAAGTAGAATAGTTTAGAAGGTTTTATGCATAAAAATACAGATTGGGAGACTTGACTCGTTTCTGCTGAATACATAATCAAGTATAAGTAGAGAACTGCGAGAACCGCATAAACACTTTTACTTATTGCTTTAATTATGGTATATAAAGTGTTCATGTAACCACAGAACCGTCTCTCTTTCTCTCTCCCACCGTACACAACATACACTTGCTTATGCAATTCTCTACTTAAAAACTAGTTTAGTAACAAAACTTTTGTTTCTAGTGCATCTTCTATCCATGATATACATGTATTTAATTTTACCCTTTTGACCCGTTAGAGATAACAGTATAGCGATAATCTACCCTTATGATTTTACTTATAAATGGGTGAAAATTGCATTTCTAATTGCCATTGAACATTAATATATGCTGTTTGTGTTTTCACATTTATATTATTATTATTGCTTTCAGAGTTTCTGCCAGACAATCATGCTTAAATCCAATTGAGGAAACTTCTAGAAAAGACGACCTTCAAACACCAAATGTATCCCAGGAAAATATACCTATCATAAGCGAACCAGTTGACTGCTCGTTGACTGCAGAATCAGTTGATGCTATGCATGCTGATGATTTATCAGCAAACATTTCTGGGCCTCAAAATTCATCTGACAGTACCATGGACATTGATACAGCAGATTCAAATACAGGTTATTCTATTTTAAAGGATAGTACTAATGGAGATTTTGGCAATGATAGTACGGTTCCTATTCAAAATGAAATCGAGTTTCCTATTGAAAATGAAACCAAAGCAAATAAACCCATTTTCATTCATAGTGATGTTGACGAAAATATTAAGGTTGACACAGGAACTTCATCATTTAGCTCAAGCAACGGTGATGAAGCTAACGAAACGGATTCTGTAAATCATGAATGTAAACCCGAGAAAGACGAGAAACTCAAGCCTGCCTTGAGCCCTTGTGTAACAAAGCCGAAGCCACTTTTCTCCCCGGGTTTTCTTGGGAAACGACCAAGGAAAGTTTTAGTTTCCAAGAAAGAAGAAAACGGCGTTGCAAAGGAAAACGGAGGTTTGAAGAACAATGATATTGTGGAGTCAGATAGTGAATCCGTTGTTGTAAATGGAGGATCTGATGATGTAGGGAAGGAAGAAGGGTGTTTGGTTTAATAAAGATGCAGTCCAGGCTAACATATTTTTAATGGTAATAATCAGGTTCTTGTGTTTGAGAAAATATAGAAGTTGTGATGTTTTGATTAATTTAGAGAGAATAATAACACTAAGTGTAATAGTAACAGTAATCGGGATAGGACATTGTTTCGCTATTTAATTATTATATATTAGGTTGTATTGTTGAAAGAATGATACATGTCTTCATTTAATAATAACAAATCTTTCTTACTCCTTTTATTTTCTGCTTTGTTTTATACTTTTATGTTGTATTATTCCCGTGTTACATTGTTTAAACGATATGAAAACGACATTGCGGTTATTTGGATGTATTGTGACCGGTTTAGGGAACCCAATATGTTACTCAATGTGATGCTGAAGTTCCTAAACCTTTCTTAGTATGCTAACACTGAAAACATTTACGTGGTTTCTTTCATTCCACGCTTGTGAATTTACGATCGTCTGGTACCTGTTTTGCAATTTTAAATGAGATAAAAACACATCATGTACCATTAAGTAAGCCATATGGTATGTCCCCAAATCACCATATGATATGCTATGTCTTGATAGTTGATAGTATATGTTATGAATCACAACTAAATATTATGCAAAGTCCAGGGACTGTTTTTATAAACTATTAGTTCTTTCACAATACCGTTTTTATGTTTTAAATTTCTTTCAAGTTGCAGCTCACATCCAATATCAGGTTCCAAAATCTTGTATTTCAAATACATCTCTATCAACTTGAGCTCATCTAAATTTCATCCAACACAAGAACAATCCCAAACTGTTCAAATGCTTGATTTTAATCAGAATATTGTTCTATATTTGCTCCACAACTAAATCTCTGCTCCACTTCACCATCATGGAGATCAAACAAGTGAAGCAAACAAGGTTAAATCCCGCCATTTCGCTTTTAGTTTGACTCATTTATGCTTTTAGTTTCAAGAACAAGTATATGTGATATTTGTGTGATAATACTACCAAATTTCTATTGTCCAAATAAGATCAAATGATTACCAAATAAACAATTGCAACCCTCAAGAAATGACATGAAGTTAGCAGTTATAACTGCCATAACTGTCAACTTGAAGTTACATCAATAGAAACTATGTTGCTGCTAATCAATTTTGCTACCAATGACTAAGTTGCTATTGATCCGTATTGCTACTAATTACCAAAGTTTCTACTAATTAACAAAGTTACTACTAACCTTCAATTTTGCTAGCTACCGAACAACGGTTGGTTTTACTATTGCTACTGAATACTGATATACAGTTACTACCTAAGATCGTTGCAACTTTGTCCCTTGGATCCCACCAGGGGCTTCAACCCCTTTGACCCCACTACCGAGGTGTCTCGGCATCAGAAATAGAATAATATTTGATCAAATGTGCCCTCCGCACCTTCTAACTTCAAAAATGAATCTTACAGGTTTTCCACCGGAGAAATTGAGAAGTCAAAGTCAGACCATTCATATGAAATTCCCAATAAGCAATTGCCTGAAGACAAGATTTCAGTCCCCACGTTGACCAATGGCGGCAAAGGTAGTACAATTCCAAGTTCAAATCATGTGGGAATTAAATTAGGACAATCTAGAATTGACCTGGATGAAAATAACAAGTCAAAATGGAAAAGGATCCTAGATCCTGGAAGTGCAGTTATTCTAAGATGGAACAAATTTTTTCTTGTTTCTTGTTTAGTGTCACTTTTTGTGGATCCATTGTTCTTTTACCTTCCTTCTGTTGTAAAAAATGAGGATGGTTCTTCGTGTATGTTCACTTGGGTTGATATTGGGATTATTCTTACATGTTTACGCACTGTTGCGGATATATTTTACGTGTTGAATATAGTTATAAAGTTTAGGATTGCTTATATTTCACCAAATACAAGAGTGTTGGGTAGAGGTGAACTTGTTAAGGATCCAGAGAAGATTGCGCAGAGATACTTGAAGTCGAATTTCTTTGTTGATCTTGTTGCAACATTGCCTCTACCTCAGGTATGGCCTTGTTTTCGCATACTCCATTGGTCTACAAAGAGTTGACAAGTTTTTATACTAATAGTGGTGTTTGGATGTGTGTTTCAGAAGTGATCATTAATAAAACTTGTTATCTTAAATTTTTAACACATCAGGCTCACACCCTAGTAAAAAACCCAACTTTTGTGTTCCTACAATATAGTTTTTTTCTAACACGTGCTAGTTCGATCTCACAATGTATGTTCATCTTGAATTTTACGCAGATTCTGATATGGTTCATTTGTTCAGCTATGATAACATCAAATCTTACCATCAATGATTTGATACTCATTGTCCTCCTCCAATTCATTCCAAGACTTTATCTTATTTTTCCTTTGATCTCTCGAATTATCAACACTACAGGAGTCTTCATCAAAACCGTTTGGGTTGGAGTTGCGTATAATCTCGTGTTATACTTGTTAGCTAGTCATGTAAGTAATCTTTTTCTAATATTTAAATCCTTAAACCTTTTTCAGTTTTAGCAGTCTTTATTTAGCTAAAACATGGTGTGTATGTTATGTAGGTTTTTGGAGCATCATGGTACTTGTTGTCATTTGAAAGGCATGCAACATGTTTGAAATCTAGTTGTAGACATGATGATGATAATCCAATGATGTGTTCATTAGATTATTTGACTTGTGGGTGTTTAGACAACAATGACAGGAAGACATGGGTCAACGGGACGAAAGTTTTCAAATTTTGTGATCCAAAGAATATTACAGGTTTCAAATATGGGATTTTTGAAGATGCTGTTGCAAACTGTGTTTTTTCTTTCAATTTCATTGATAAAATCTGCTATTGCTTATCGTGGGGCTTACGAAACTTAAGGTATGGTTCTACCTTGTTTGTTCAAATAACAACATTTACCCTTCTATACCCTTTTGATTTTACTTAAGGCATGGTTCTACATGTAGTTCATACGGACAGAATTTGTCCCCAAGCATGTATATTGGAGAAACCTCATTCGCTATACTCATTGGCATTATGGGACTTGTATTATTTTCTCATTTAATCGGAAATATGCAGGTCCGTAGCATGCACACAATTTTTTATTTTTTTGCTTATTTTTCAATTTATTTAACTAACTTAAATGGTCTTGTAGACCTACCTAAAATCCATCACTGCAAGGCTGGAGGAATGGAGGATCAGACGGCGAGATACAGAGTCATGGATGAGACACAGACAACTGCCTCGGAAGTTGCAAGAACGTGTTCGTAAATTTTTGCAATACAAGTGGCTTGCAACCCATGGTGTTGATGAAGAATGTATTTTGCGTAATCTGCCTAAAGATCTACGCCGAGACATCCAACGCCACTTGTGTCTTAATCTCATTCGACGTGTAAGATATATTATTGCAGTTATAGTATTTTTCTGAATTAAACGATCTAATAATAGTTCATTAGATTGTATGCACTAAAAAAACACTTGGACCAGTTTCAACCCATTTGACCCGTTTCGTTTTTCTAGTATAAAATTTTCAGTTGTTCCTACAGGAATTTGACTATAAATTTTGAAGAAACCAGTAGCTTTACCTTTTGAAGAAACCGTTATTTTTCAGGTCCCTTTTTTCTCTGAAATGGATGATCAACTACTGGATGCTATATGTGAGCGTATAGTGTCATCACTAAGTACTAAAGACACATGCATAGTGCGCGAAGGTGATCCTGTTTTAGAGATGCTTTTTATAATCAGAGGAAGACTTGATAGCTCCACCACTAATGGAGGTCGAACAGGCTTTTTCAACTCGATTACTTTGAGGCCCGGTGACTTTTGTGGTGAAGAGCTGCTGTCGTGGGCCTTACTCCCAAGTTCAAATCTACATTTACCATCTTCCACAAGAACAGTTACAGCATTAACTGAAGTTGAAGCTTTTGCTCTACAAGCAGAAGATCTAAAATTCGTTGCTAATCAATTCAGACGACTACATAGTAAAAAGTTTCAACACACGTTCCGTTTCTATTCATATCATTGGAGAACATGGGCTGCATGTTTTATTCAGGCAGCTTGGCGACGTGCTAAAAAGAGAAGAATGAAAGGGAACCTTAGCATGAGTGAATCATCATCATGTTGTCATGACGATGATGTTCATGAAATTAAACATCATGAGGATGCATCATCATACAGTCCGAATTCACTCAGTGTCACGATATTAGCTTCAAGATTTGCTACAAACACGAGGCATGGAGGAATCTTGAAAACTAAAGGTGTTGAAATGATCAAACTACAGAAACCAGAAGAACCTGATTTTTCTGCTGATCCTGATGGTGATTCGTTTTAGTTATACGTATACTTATACTTAAATACTTGATACATGATGCATGATACTTGTGTAGTTAGTTGTAAGTATTGAAAAAATAAGTACTTTAATAGTCTGTTTATGTGTATATCAGTATATGATCCAAGTGTAAAAGGTATCAGACTATCAGCTACAACATTTATCTTGACTTGTAATCTAACAAAGCTGTTTGACTAATTGATCAAGTAAAACATTTTCCATTTCTAATGTCAAGTTGTTCTTGTTTCATTGTCCGATGATGATGCTGATATCCTCTGTTAATATTCTACATATGAAACGTAGCTAATGGCTTACGGCGCACGTCTGGTTCAATCCATTTTTAGTTCCAAGCTTATTATCTGCTGGTGTTTGGTCGATTCGGACCATTTAAAACTGGTAACAAATGTAACTAGATATTATAAAATTGTGATAAAACTCTAGATCTATTACATTCACACTAAAAATATTACATCAACTACAATTTACAAAAAAAATACATATTACAATATCACAGAAGAAAGACATTTATTTCTTCTGGTCATATTTTTCCCTAATAATGCTGCAATGCCTTTTATGAAATTCAAGTGTTTCAGGATCCATTTTACTTCTATCCTTGTAAAGGATTTCCATTTCAAGTTTTTTCTCCTTCAACTCAAGCATTTGTGTCATTTTGACATTGAATTGCTCCAACACATCCACCATTTTGTGAAATATATTATCAACTTTAGCAGTATCTTCTATGTCGTTTCCCTTGGATGGGATTTCCTTGGCCTTCTCTGTGCTCGTAGGATGAGGTAATTCATTAACCTCGCAATCTTCTAAAGATAGATGAACATCATCTACGTCATCACAAGCCAATTCATTAACTTCACAATCTTCTATTGACAAAGGAGCATCATCCACATCATCATTAGGGGCATTTACATCCGACATAGTGTACTCTAGTGAAGCAAAAGTCTTGGTTCTCTTCGGCTCTTGAATGTCAATTTGCTTCTTCCATTTAGGTTCGTCTTTGACTAAATTCCAAACATGTTCATGAATGAAATGTGTGTTATGCTTTTCAAAATACACTGAATGAGCCTGTGTCTTCAACTGGTCATCAGAAAAATCGCTTCCCCTTTGTTCTCTCAACTGTATAATAATGTTGTTAAAAGACGTCGCGTTATTTTTTATCATATGCCAGTGTGACCTCAGATTGTCAGCCGTTCTCAGGGCACTTGACCTTTGTCTCTCCATGTAATATTCCAATACTCTTTTCCATAAATCTGTGCTCTTTCGAGCATTCCCAACTATAGAGTCGTTAGATACATGTAGAAACCCTTTAGTAAGAAGTTCATCGTCTGCAATTGTCCAAGGCTGTCGTTTACTAGCTGAAGATGCAACCACTTTTTTCTTCTTCTTTTTATGAGTAATGTTTAGCTGTGACGAAAAAGATTCAAAATAAGATGATATATTTAAAGTCAAGCTTCTTTAACAATTTTATTCCGAATGAAACTAAAAGCCTTTCAAATAGAGTTTTGTACGAGTCAAGTTGATGAATAAAAAATGAATCCGAAAATTTAACACCATCTCGAAAATAATACATGAACTCAAACCCAATATAAATTTACACACGTTAACATATGACCGTTTAATACGAGCTAATATAGCTAACCATGTCCGAACGTCTAACTCGAAACTCACAAGAACCCACTCAAACTTCTTTAGACTAAACCCGAACACACAAAACCAACCTAAATTCACGGCTCAACCCTAAATATGTTTAGATTCAAAACCAAAACGAAGAGAAGAAGGATAAAGAAATTGTTGAAGACAATAATGAGCTTTGATCCTAGTTCAGAGTCAATTGATGAACAGTTCAAGGTTTAAAAAAGTAAGCTTTTTTAGTCAAATTATGTAATCAGTAAAGAAAAAGTATTATTATAGCTTCGTTTACTGAACCTTTTCTGTCATGAAAAGAATCAAGAGGTTCACCCAATAACGATGCCCAGCTCAATTTCCCTGACGTTTACGAGAGATCAATTCACATGGCAAAAGATCCCTGCTTTTACACATCAGGTTATGTTCAAATCGATCTAAATAAACACAACTCTAGGTCTAAACCCAAAACAGGAAATGAGGATCTAAAACTTCAACAAGCTTTGTTCATTGAAAGTTAAACAGATTCGGGAAATTGTTCTAAATTAACATATGAACATCAAATTTAGGTTACAAGTTGCAAAGAAAATGAACAAATTTAGTAAGAACCGAACCTGATTCATAGAGGTGAAGCAGATCGGAGAAACAGTATGATATGTAGAATGAGGTGATTAGGGTTTATTGTATCCGATCGAATCGAATAACAGGCCCAATATCAATCATTTATGATTTGAGACAATTTTCACCCATGTTTCTAACAAATGTGTGTAAAGATAGAGTTCGGGTTTGGTCAACGAAAGTCAAAGAGAGGTTCTTTCGAGAACAACGATGGCTAAGAATGGTTTCAGTCATGTCATCGATTCATTTTATGTATCCATACAATTTCAAAATCTTATATTCATTCTTGACGCTTGTTATTTATCCTCAATTGCATCCAAAAAACTACCGTTAAATTTTTGAGTAACTTTTTTATAAATGACCAAAATACCTTCAATGATGAAAATGATAAAAAAAACTTCCAAAGATGAAAATGTTAAAAAATACTATAAATTTTTAATATATATTTTTATATATGTGTATGTATACATATTTATATATTGTTTTTATGGTATAACACAGTTGGTTTTATTTTAAAAGTGTTTTTATAGGAAGATTCACATAAGTTATTAAGTTTCATATTATTTTTTACATTGATATCACTAAAATTTTATGAAAATAAGCATATGGTCTGTTATATGCTTGTGGTTGTTTGTTTATTTTCAAGTTTTGGTTTTTGTATTATTCTCATTATTGTCTTATCTTTCATATATACTAAAACCTGTCATCTTCTTCCTACGTATACATGCACACACACATGTATACTATATATATATACACACACACACAAACACATTACATACTCATCCAACATACACAAACAAACTCATAACTAAACCAAACGTACAATGGACACCCTCCTTCTAGTTTCCTCAACACTTTTACCCATCATCACCATCATCATTTTCCACCATTTTTTCACCGGAAAAACAGCCATTCCCGGAAGCTATGGCTGGCCAATCATCGGAGAATCCATAGACTACTTCAAGAAGCTTCGCAGCGGGACCAACGAGCGCTTCGCCATGCAAAGAAGAAAACTGTTTGGGGATGTTTTCAAAACATCAATCCTTGGTGAAAAAATGGCCTTTTTGTGTGGTCCAGAAGGTAATAAGTTCTTGTTTTCTAACGAGAACAAGCTTGTTGAAGTATGGTGGCCGAGTTCCGTTGAGAGTATCATCAAGAAGTCCAATAATAAGTCGGTTACTGCTGAATCCGCCAAGGTTCGACAGCTGTTGCCGCCGTTCTTGAGAGCTCATGCGGTTAAGAACTATATTAGTGATATGGATTCTGAGTTGAGACAACATTTGGAGGACTATTGGACCGGACGTGATCAGGTAGGGTCGTCTTTCAATACAAAAATAAAGTTGTTTTGTTTTCTAGGTAATCTGTTAGTTAAAGTAGCGGGTGTTGATGATGTGGCCTGACCTGACATAAGGTTTTGATGAAGTGGCATGATCATGGTGTGCCACATAAGCCACATCCGCTACGGTGACTAGCATGTCACACAAAAACTATTTTTTTGCATAGAATCTTTGTAAATTATTCCACCCACATTAAACATGAAAAAAACTGAATTTATATGTCTGTGACACAGGTTGAGGTTTGCCCATTCGTCGCGAAATACACATTTGCATTGGCCGTAAAGTTGCTACTGGGAGTACGAGATGGGACGGAGTTAGAGAAGCTAGCAAAGCCGTTTGTGGATGCAGCAGGTGGAATCATAGCGGTCCCGATCAACATTCCAGGAACGAGGTTTAACCGTGGAGTCAAAGCATCCAAACGTATTCGAGAAGTCATCAACGGCATCATTGCACAAAGGAGGAAAGATCTTGCTGATGGCACTGCTGATCCATCTCAAAACTTGCTTTCTCACATGATTGTTGAGGTCGATAAGCGGAATCAAGACACGACCAATGCCCCAACAACCGATGGTGACATGTCGAGTGACCTTCTCGGGTTGTTGATCGGTGGATATGACACTATTAACACTACAGTTGTGTTCATTATGATGATGCTTGTTGACTACCCTGATGTCTACCAAGAGGTCCTAAAAGGTAAAACCAGACTGTAACATCTAAACTTATATCTAATAAAACTAAGTGTGTTGTTATTTGTCAAACAAATAGAGCAAACCGCGATAGCGAAGGAGAAATCAACGGGTGAGCTGTTAACCTGGGACGACCTACGTAAGATGAAGTACTCATGGAACGTCGCGTGTGAAGTACTACGGATGCGTCCACCAACCGTTGGTGCTTTCCGGGTCGCAAAAACCGACTTCACATATGGTGGTTACACAATCCCCAAAGGATGGAAGGTAAACCACATATCTTTAAACAGTTATCTTATTTTTAACTTGTATGCTTTCAACTAACACATTTTTTTATATCATGTATCTATAGCTACATTACCTTCCACATTACACTCAGCGAAACCATGAATTCTTCCCGCATCCTGAGAAGTTTGACCCGACAAGGTTTGAAGGAGCAGGACCCGCACCTTACACATTCGTGCCGTTTGGTGGCGGAGCACGTATGTGCCCTGGAAACGAATATGCACGGGCGGAGATACTAGTGTTTATGTATAACATAATAACTAGATACAACTGGCAAAGGTTGATTCCTGATGAGAAAGTTGTAATTGACCCACTTCCAAGGCCAGTTCATGGGCTTCCAATCAAGCTTATTCCTCATAAAACACAAGCTTAAGTTTATACTTTATACTCCACTCCATATATTTGCATCATAATAACATCATACTATCATTGTAACTTTCATATTTATGGTATTAATTTAAGGCATTTTGGTTTTGGCTTGTATTATGAAAAAAAATGAATAAGAGGAAATAATAAGAAAATTGGTTTACAGAACATTTTTTTGTTTTGTTTTAGGGTTTGATGTATGTGAAGGTTTATGAGCCGTTGAAACCAATCAAACTGCCTAAACTTAAGCAAGTGAGCTGATTTTATCGGTTTCTGACGCACAGAGTTCAACTTTGATGGTTTAGTATTTTCACAAATAGCATGATTTTTGAAAATTTAGTACTCTCTTTTTTGAGCGAGTAAATTCTCTAATCATATACAAAATGAAAGAAAAATGAAACTTGAAGGCTCTAACATTTTGCCAAAACAATAACTATGATAGTTGTAATGGAAGGACAAATATACACATTGACAACACAAAATTGCAAATTGTTCAACCTTAACTAACAATCTCAGTTTGAGCTTTCAATTCATGTCAAACTAGTAGAATTACTTTACAAGCTTACAAGTTACAATTGTTCAGCCTCACGAGTTTTTATAACGTTTTTTTGACCAAATTCAAAATACCCTATATTCAAACTCTTGTTGAATATATATAAAGCTTCTTGATGAATTAATAGTATAAAATCCAGTCATCTACATGAGCAGGCTCGTTGATCAATTTGACTAATTTCCTAGCGAAAGATTCATCTAAAGATGATGAGTATCACCTTTGACCCATTATAAAATCTCTGCATCTTCAGGGTCACCATCCGCATCCTCACCATCATTATCCTCCTCTTCTTCAGGGGCATCAGGGTCAACTCCCTAAACAGAGTACGGAACGTGTTACTTGTAGTGTTGGCTTGTTTCAAACTTTTTTTTACTATTTTTTGTCTTCTGTTTCAAATAAGGTGTCTACATAGTTATTTTAAAGGCATATAAAAAAACAAACAAACCTTCATTTGCTTCTCCAATCGTTCCAACCCTTTCTTTGCTGCTTCATTTAAGGGGTTAATCCTGAATCATAAAAACATAGAGCACCATACTAAGTATTTTCTAATGTTTCACAAAGGACATAGAGCCACATCTTAATGATTCAAATGTGCAAATATATACAACTAAAGCAGAACAAATGTACCTCAAAGCAGCCTGATAATGTGAGAGGGAATCTTGCATCATATTTGTAGCAGCAAAAACCTGAGCCAGCTTCACATGAAGCGAGTCATCAGCCCAGTCCTTGAGGTAGCGTTCGAGCAGGGTTACAGCTTCATAGTTTCTGCCTTCCATCACATGTAACTCAGCCAATGCTAATGCAGCCCCAAGGTAACCAGGTTCTAGTCTAAGGGCAGACTCGTAAAATTTCTTTGCCTGTTTCAATGTTTAGGTCAATGATTGACTTGTCAGACTTTCTGAAAATTTTCATTTGACGTTTGTTTTAAATAAATAAACTTGATAGAAATCTCATGCTGTGATACGCTAGATCTCATAGTTTTAACTCAAAAGGTGATAGAGTAACTGGATTCAAAAAATCAAATATTGTCGTTCCAAGAAACTAAGACACTTGAGCAGTCATAAGCATTTAGAGCTAAAATTGTGATAATCAGGATGGAATTATAAGCATATAAGATAATACCTTTTCTCTGCCACTAGAATTACTAGCATATACATCTCCCACAAGTTTTAGAGCCTTTGCAGATTGAGGCATGGCCTTCATTGCCTCCCTTGCAGCATATAAAGCTTCTTTAGTCTTTGAAAGTGCCAGATAAGATCGAACCAATCCTGAATTGAACATAGATTCGTTATCATAAAAAAAATATTGTCTTACTTACGAACTTCCAAGAAGCTGCAAGAAATATGATATAATAATACCCCATTTCTAAATAAACTATTTTCTATCTAGGTTTTTGGAAGTTGGTCAGAACATTTCTAACTCCAACTTTGAAATTCCCATAGTTCCAAAAAGAATATACACATAACGATTTGATTATTTAGTGGTTTGCCTACATCCACCCTCTCCGGGGCCTAGACCCCGTCAATAGCTTTTGCTATGGATGGGATTTGCTGGGTTTGGTTATGGTTATGGTTATAGTGGTTTGCTTCTCAACTTTGATATGCAGTTGATTCTACAAGTACTTAAAGCAAAAAATTATTCCTGAACAAACAACATAAAGATTTTTTATCCGGTGCATCACAAGCATGCACACTCAATATGTGTGTGTGCGTGTGTCAAGTTTCTGTTGCAAATTAACCTTGATAGGAACGAAGATCAGATCTCAACTCCTGAGCACATCTGAACGCAGCCACAGCTGCTTCTGGTTGATTCATTGATAGAAACAAATTACCCTAAAAGTTTAAAAACATCAGTTTTCACATGTTTTTTAAAAAAATAAGAAAAAAACGTCAACTTAAAGTTATAATTTTGTTTAGCTCCGTCTCCCCCAAAAAGTCAAAAACTAGCCTACTTTTCTATATAATAAACAGGATTATCTGACTATTTTGTTGCGTACACAGATAACAAACACTTAAACATAGAATAAAATAAATGATTATACCATTTATTCTATATGAATCTTCTTTGCTGTTACTTATAGAATTCGCTCAAACATCTTTTATGCGTCCCCATTGATATTATACTTTCTATCTCATATTTATGAAAAAAAAAGGTTGTAGGTGGAGCTAAGCAAAAGTATAACAGTTGAAAACATAACTAAAATCCAAAAAACAGAGATACATGTGGTAATACAAATTTATATATACCCTCATGACTAAATGTTTATATTTCATAAAATAAGCTTCAACCTAAGTGTAAAGTTTGAGTAGTACCTTCACTATGTGTCCAGTTATATGTCTCTCATCAATTCGGATGCTCTAGTAACATAGAATGTTGAAAAATTAGCATCATACAAAAGGAAAATTGAATGAACTGACAAGTTAAAGAAAATTAACCAACTCATAAACAAATGAAGCAAACTGCCAGCTTTTATGATAATCTAACATTTTTTATGTTGTGGCAGCAAAGAAAGAAAGATTAGCATCACAAAAAGGTAACCTGATTGAAATGACTAGATGACAAATTAAAGGTGGCATAATGTGCAGTTCAGGCTGATTAACAGGTCAGTGGTTACATTTGTGCAGTTAAAAACAGGTTGGGGTCAGGTTGGTCTGGAACGTCTTTTGTAAATAGAAAACTAATTTTCAATAACCACCTAGTCAGATGATGACAAAAATATATTACTTCAGTAATAACCTAACAAAATAAAATGGGTTAGGAGGCTTTAATCATAGCATGTACTTTAGAATGCTTCTGACCCATTCCTTAGAGATCAAACATAGCCTCAATCAACCCATTAAGCAAATGAGTTGCATTTGCCACCTGAAAGAAACTCTTACTTTCTCAGCATTAGATAGGGCCGCCCGGTCATCTTTCCTTTCACACATAACAGACAAAGCCACAAACACTTCAGGTCTAGCTGGATCAATGTTCAGCAAATCATGCACCAACTTGTTTAGCTTGAGTGGATCAGATTTTAGCTTCAAAAGCATAGCATATTCATCCATATAGGTGACCACATAGGGATCAATAGATCGAGCCTATAAAATATAGACCTAGAAAATGAGTTGGAAGTTTCAAGATGCCAAGTAGTTGAATCTATATGAACTAGCAGCAGTAGCTATACCTTCTCAAAGTTCATAATAGCTTCATCGTTTTTTCCAATTATAGCTTCCACCTTTACTTTCAAAAAGAAATCAATTAGAGTTAGAAAATAAATACCATAAATCATCTCCACATCTCTACTGCATATTAACCTGGCTATTCACAAAATATGTTTGACAATAGGACAATAAAATCTCTAAAGGGACTTCAGGTGGAGCTCTAAGATAGGTTAGCAGGTGCAGAGAGCACACACGTATAACCCTACTAATCCTGGACCCAATGTGATAGGAATCAAGGTGGTCGCCCCCTTGTGGGGTCAATGTGGAAGCATGCCGATTATGATATTTTTTAAAATAAAAAAATACATAAAAGACAATTTTAGATAAAGTATTTCTGACCTTTGCCATTTCAAGCAGTATGTGCACATTATTAGGAAAACGTTGAAGAAGTTCCGAGAAGATTTCTAGACCACCTGAGATGATGTTAATAACCATTTAGATCAGTTAATAAAAATTTAATAGTTCCTAACTTAATGCTAGCCCTTTCAAAGAGTGTTGTTAACAGATTAATATATTAGTTATTTATAGCTTATATTTGAAGACGTTTTGGTAATAGCTAACAAGGAATCAAGGATTGCACAAGCTGAGGTCCTAATCATACGACAGACCCACACTTTTACTGGATTTTATAAATTTCATGCATCCCTTGTATACTGTTTCTGAACCAGTATTATAAGTAATTACTTTCAACTCAGTTCACGAATTTTTACTTATCATATCATGGGTTTATCAAAGGGTTTATAACTTAATTGGTCTAAGAGTAAATATAGTGTCCTAACGGTAATGATGAGAAGATAACAATAAAAACAAACAGCAAAGATTCTTTGAATTTGATTATCATTTAATAACAGCAAAATTGCTCATCATACATTCTTGTTTTACAAAAAAAAGGAAAAAAAAAGTTCTCAAGTCTACTAAAGCAAAAGTGTAAAGGTTAAGGCACGACAAACATCCCAAAAGCAAAAATAGAGTGTATTGTTGAAGAAAAATGACTAACCTTTATAATCATTTGACGCAATGCAACATTGGGCCTCAACATAACGCTGCAAAAAAATAATAATTAGAACAAGATAATAACTAGTAAAACATTATATGAGTCCCAATAAAACTCTGCTAGCTTTTCTGGTGTGGTGAAAACACATAAATCTACCTGTGGATGCAATCCTACTACAAGGCTCCTAAAGGCTAGTCCCTACAATATGTAATGTCATCTGGCAAGTATGTAAAGACTAGAATCGCAAGTTTTCAGTCCCAATGGTAGCCTATGTGACTATCAAAAGTGCAAACTCCTTTTGGAAAAAAATGAAAAATGTGTTAGTAGATAACTAGATAAATGAAATGAGGGGCAGCAATCACAACATTTTTAGGAAGCAATCATGTTGTAAAGCTACTTGTAAATTCTGTTGAAGGTGATATTAAGTATTAACCATCAACACTTTAAGGAACAAAGGCAAATGTACAAGTTGTGAAGCATAATGCCTTCTCAAAGTTGGCTGCTGACCAACTACTCCCTCAAATACTATTACATCCAAAAGTTGTGTGTGGTAAGCATAATGTTAATAAGCAATGAGACACTTCCAATCCAATCCATAAGACACTTCCACATAAACTAAAAGACACTTCCAATCCAATCCATAATACATTTATAACTAACTAAAAGACCTTCATCCAATCCATAAGACACTTCCACATAAACTTATAATCTTTGATTTAATATAGTCAATTCATCAAATGACTAGATATCAAAGCATATGGAATTAAAGGTAACAAGGCACAAGATCAAATTCGACAAATTTAGGAAACCCGGTGACCAAATTAGCTCCTATCTTCAACCATTTATAAACAGAGGAAAGAAAAGATTAAAGATGATAAATACTCACTTGCAACCAACGACTGGAATCAAACTGATCAAAAGGAGGCCTGCCACTTCTACTAGGCGTCTAGAGCAACAAATACATAACAGAAAAATAATTACAATATGTTTAAGATACAACAGAAAATTAATGCATTGAAATGGGAAGGACATTAATTAGATAGATCTTGCAAGTCACACAATAAAATCCACAGTATAAATGATCCTGATATTTTAAAGTCAGAAAAAGATTATTATAACAAAGACAATGAAGATGACTTCAACAAACCTGTGGAAGCAATGAAAAAATCTCTTTCGCCTGAATACCTAACTCGGCCAAGGATGTAACAGCCTCGAGGATATATGGACAATGTCTGCAATATGGAAATCAAGTAGTAACAGAGTTGTGAAAAAACAACTGATAAATTGACAAATTTCATCACAAAAAAGAAATATAATAATGAACAGAAAGTTCAACAACTATTATACTTAAAGAAGATGAGTTGTTATCAGCAGACCTCAGGCACTCTTTGTAACAAGAAATGGCAGGACGATTATGCTTAAAATATCGATAAAGCTTTCCCATCAGGAGATTCATCTGCAAGTTTCTTGATTTGCTAGGAATAGCTTCCAACTGTAGAATTATAAAAAAGGACTCAAAAAAAGACCTTGCAACTCAGTCTCCTACCAGTTACTTAATGGTTGGATGCTTGGTTTAAATAAAAAAGCGCACTGATTTTCGAACGTGAGGAGCAATGTGCAAAATTTGTATGTTTCTCAAATATTTTTAGCATATTTAGCTACAGTAAGCTTTATATACGATTTAATGTACAAACTACCTACTTGTACAGCCTAAAAGGCCTGTTGTGCAACATCCCGATGCACAAAAAGTCACCACGTACCTGAGGCACGCCTCATCTGCGCTTTTTGGCGCGCCTCGCTGCGCTTTCTGTACAGAGCTCGTCTTATGTTAACAAAAGCACAGGACTTGCACCTAGGCTTGTTTTTTAAAACCAAGGTTGGATGATAAGTAGAGAATGAATAGTTTGGCATGCATAACTGCAAAACGGGGTTCAGCAAAGAACTTTTTGATGCAATTCAGTTTACTTCCCTAAATCACGTGTGAATTTCAGGATTCATGCACACATAGAGTTATTATGTGAATGTACATAAAAAACTTGAGTTCATGTTTGATTTTTGATATACAAATTCCTTGTATTAATAACCACTGTACCAGCTGAATTGATATTTTCAGTGAGAGAGTGCAATTATGGAGTAAAAAACCCTGAATAGCTTCATGAAAAAATAAATAACCAAAAATAACTTATAGAATAGGAATATTATTTGACCTCAACAAGAGCGGCTCTATTCTCGTTTATGGCACAGTGACATGTTGCAATTTTGAACTTAACCTGGTATTTAGATAGAAAAAGAATCAAATGGTTTTAATTATCTGAGCTCGAATGAAATAAAACAATGGGTTTGTATAAATTGATGAGAAGAAAAATACAGTATACTACCTCGTTTTCATTTATTGCAGATACATTGAAAGAATTTGGGGAAGAAGACCTGTTTGATGCAGACAATGAGCTTCTAATCGTCGAATTTACTTTAGGAACAATCTTGTGGAATTGCAATGCTTGCTTGTACACATGCTAAAGAAAGAGGGTCAGACCGTCAGAGAAATCAAGCAAAACGAAGATTATTCATTCATTAAAACAAGTTTTAGTGTTGACTATTAAATTCATAAAGAAATCTACTCCAATGATGCAACAAGGTATTACATCACACATCAAAACACAAAATCTATGCTTATTGTCTTGTAATGAGATACACATGATAGCATAAACTTAAGTGAACTTAACTTTATTATTGTTTCATGGTGGACTTTATGGAAACACATAAATGATCGAACTTTTGGCGGTCGAGATCGTGGTCACGAGCTTCTCTATGATGTGGTCGTTGGTAACTCATATTATTAGATTTCAAGTAGGAACCGCAGAATAAAAAACAGTTGGACAGAGCGGTTAAAAAAATGAATGATATCTTTTATTTTGTGATGTTTGGTTTGGACTTTTTTAACCGTCATCTTTGTTTATTGAATGATATCTTTGCTGTTCAAAAAAATGTATTTGACTATAATAAATAATCTCAATATATGTTAACACAAAATAATATAACTCCAATTTTTCATACATCCAACACTTTAAAAGCAAACAATGATGCTCTTTCACTTGAAACAGATGCACATTCTGCATACATAAACTTTTAAGATCCAAACTTTAGTGTAAAAAAACTTACAATAGCTCTTCGATACTCCTTATCTCGAAACAAAGCATCACCATGGAGGGCCTGAAACAGAATCAACCTTTTACAAAAGTACAAGAAGTCGACTAAATCAAAAAGAAAAAAAAAGCATTCTTTTTTGTTTAAGTAGCAACATCAGTTTTAACAGTCAAAGACCAACAATAAAAGGAAAAAAAAAATAAAAATATATTACCAAATATGAGTACATAACAACATCAATCCCTTTATATCATTCTTGTTTCTTAAAAAAACTTAAAACCCATATCAACTTTTGGAAATTATCCCCTTTAGAACAGAATTAAACTGATGATTATATAACAAGAAATAAAAATACCCACCAGATTTTCAGCCTTGAGATGGGGGCTAGTGTCATTATTCACAGAAGACGAAGACACAAGAAAACAGCCCTAATCACAATCAAATTAAATCAACGAATTAGGTCTAGTATAATGAAATCAACAGCAAAAGGGTGTTTTTTTATTAAAAAAAAAAAGGAAAAAGATGTTTACAAGCATTTGAGCAGAATTATAGAGACCGCAATCGAGTAGAATTGACATTTGATCCTTGGGAACATCCATTGTTTGCTCCGATTGAACTTCAAATTGAAACTAAAAAAATCCCGCCTTCGATCTAAATTGCAACACACAAATGAAAAACCTTTTTTGCAGGTTTCAAGTCATTTTGTATCATGCTTTCTGAATGGCATTTTTGTTATTTTGTCTTTCTTGATATTTTTGTTCTCTCTTATGAATTTACTCATGTAAACCAAAATTAACTTAATGTTTCCTTTTTTTTTATTAAGATTGTTATATAAGATTAACGTTATATTTGTAAAGACGTTATTAGTGACGTGATTGGATGAGAGAGGATACAATATTATATATTATATTGCTCCCGGTGAGTGTAACCACCCGGGAGACTTAATCTCGATCGTAGGATCAAGCTGAAATCAAATCCTGGCCGTAGATACTAGGCGGTTGAGTTTTTTTCGGTCGGTTATATAGACGGTTATTTAGCAGTTATATGGCTCCTTCTTCCCTCCCACGTCCATGGGAGTTGATACTGGATGTTTCATCTGATTTCACGAGAATTAAATACCACCGGGATATTATATCTCGGCCGTTGATTATCTGTGAAATGCAATCTTGTCCGTATAAACACTGAGGTTGAGAAAATCTCGGGCGGTTTTTTGTGGGTTATTGCTTCCTCCCACGTCGCCTCCCTTCATCTATAGAGCTCTCCAGTAACCCACTCTCATTTCTCATCTATTCGTAACATGTATCTTCTAATTTCCCCAAATCATCATCGCCAATTTCATTTCAGTTTGCAGCGATTGAGTCTGGAAAATCAATTCCGGATATGAGTTTTTGTTGCAATCGAATCCTCATGCAAATCGCCATCATCATACGATTCTCAGTACCGGATGGAAAATCAAACCCCTAAATCCGTTCATGACTTCGCTGTCAAGGTGCGTCAGTCCCATCTGTAAGCTTCTAAAACTAATTTCATGATTTTTTATGTTCTCTAACTAGATCAAGCCGTTCGAATTGGTGGTTCTAAATCGATTAATATTTATCTTTTGGATACTTTGTTCATACTAAATAGGTTTGAAATGGTGAAATTCTCCAAATTAGTTAATGGTAATTGAATGAAAAAGTTTGTAAGTATTTAACTGCTTTCTTTTAGAAGTTTGAATGTTTCTGATTTTTGTTTTTCAAATTGACTGTGCATCCCTCCCAATATAAACACCCATATCAGTGCATCCTGATTAGTTTAAAATCATATGTATTTAATGTTCCTCCAATAAATTCCTTTCTGGTATCTTAATCAGTTGTAGCAGGTGGGTTTACGGAGGCAACTCAGGCTTGGTGATCATGATGATCGAGCGCTATAAGAACGATCTGTCACTTTAAAGTGTGGTTGTAGTATGTGATTAAAGTGTACTTGTATAATCTTTTCTACTTATCTTAAGGTGTTTCTGTTTCTTAACATTTGTGTATGATTGGGAATTTGAGATATTATTATGCTTTTGATTGTTTTTTTAATTATTGTTGGAAGTACCAATGCACGAGTTATATATGGATCCATCATTTATGCTTTCTAATGACAAAGATTGAAGTAAAATATGCAATTAGGTCATTTTTTGTCACAGCTTCTACCGGAGACCATGAAGCCTACTTCACTTGAACCAAATAGAGATGGCAGAAAGAAACAATAATTCACTGTGAACCGTTAATCTTCATTTGTCTCGAGGTCCAAAGAAACATTCCTTTGTCTTTTGAATTTTTTTTGTGTGTTTAATCTAACTGGTGATATTTTTTTGTGTGTTTAATCTAATTGATGATATTTCTTGTGTGTTTAATCTATAACTGATGATGATAATTCACACAAGCAGTTTAACAATAAATATTTTTTATGACGTAATTGCAATGCAAAGTTTTATTGTTCGTGTGGGGGGGTAGTCACCAACTCACCATGAAGAAATTTTAGGTCTGATAGTAAAGTTTTAAGTGGTATTGCAATAAGTGATAATGAACTTATTTATGAATTGAGAATTGAAGGCATTATTTTGTATATGCTAACTGACTTGCTTATGCCTTCAATTCAGATTATGTTCTAAAGTATTTTGTACCAATAAAAAAGTCATTTTTCAATTTTTTGTCTATTATGATACCCTTCCTATATTAGTATGGTGGTTTTTACCGGGTTACAAAATTCAAAACATCTCATCTCCATAACCATATTTGCAGTTGTAGCAAAATGTCATGACATTTAAGAATTGAGCCTTGACCATAATAGAGTTGAAGAACATAAGCACAAGTATACAACGTTGCATCAATAAAGGTGATGCTTTCATTGGAACATTCCAAGCAACAATAGAAATTGAAGTGTAAGATTGTATTGAACTACTCATTGCTTTTTTTTCTTCCTTTCATTTCTCATTGAATAAATTAAGCTAAGATTGTTACATTTGGTTTTGTATTCTGAAGACACCACCATCAACTGACGAGTGCTTTGTAGTTTGTACATCCATTGTGTTTGCTTGCTTTTGGCTTTGTTCATGGGATTTTTTTATTTTGTTTCATAAACTTATGTATTGTTCCTTATAATATATTATCTACAGCTTTTTTCTAATCAATTGGATCCGACTTCAGGTACATAGGACTCTAGATGCTTGCAAGAATGATTTCACAAGAAGCAAAGGATCATAGGTTGGTTGATGGTTTTAACTTAATAAAGCAATATAATTTTCTTTATCATGATCTTGAAAGTTTCATTATTACATTTTGACCCATTTGTGGAATTTGAATGTTGTTGATTTAAAACTAGACATGATTTTTGTTTCTAAGTTATATTATGTTTAAGGAGGAATTATCTGTAAGTTGCTTTTGATTAACAGAGTACTCTCCCTTTGATTGTCGATCACACTCTCAATATGTCTCACAGTCACAGATCATGATTTCTGAACCAGCGAAAACCAGGAACAAAAATCGACAAGCCTAGCTTCCGCCTGCCGCCACCAACAAAGACAAACAATCATTCACCGTTCTCCCCTTTAAAGAATCGAATGTAACAAATGATACAAAAGTTCTCATTGACCTGTGAGTTCTAATCTTCTTAATTACTAATCAGGTAACAATGATCCCTTTTTGTACATGTTTTTTTTTCAATTTAATTTTATCTTGCCTTTTGGTCTGTTTGTGGAATTGAGGAATGCTATATTGAAATTTGGGGCGGTTCTTGAGGTAATTATATTATTGCATACACAAGGTATTCATTCATGTAGTTGCAGCAAAATTTTTGTTGTGCACAAGGTATGATTCTACATCTGGTGTTAAAGATGCATGTAACTACAAATATAATAGAACATAATAGCTTTTAAAGACAGTTAGATTCGTTATTGTCCTAAAGATTGGCTAAATATATTGTTTAATTCTCTATGGTATAGTGGAAACTGTGTGTGTGCGCATAGTAGCATTAAGCTTTCAAGATTTAGTAATGCCTTAATGCATTGCTGATGAGAATCCATTTTTTGGTAGGAAATAAAGTTCTTTATAGCTTCAAGAATGATGAAAATTTGGTTATTTTTAATGATTGTGTATTGATATAATTGCTCAAATTACTGATATTTATGGGGTTCTGTTAGTTGGTTAATTATTTGATAGGATAATTTTAGGGTACATTCCCTTTTCCAACCATTTACTGGTCATGGTTCACGCTTACACATCTATAGAGGCAATTTCAACCCATTTATTTTTTCGTGTGTGTATTTCACTTTTGTTTTTTACTCAAAGCTGTGGCTAAGAGCTTGTCATTTTACATGATTTCTTATTAAAAAGCTAATGAAGGATGGATGATCTGTTTTAGTATGGCTGATGACAATTTTGAGCAGGTACAAGTCTTTTTTCTTTGGGTTTATTACTATGTTTAACTTTCAAGTCATGCTTATGTGTTTTCTTTCAGTTTTTGCATTAAAGTGAAACCATTTGTGAGGAAGGGAAGTTATGGTGTTGTTGCAGCTCAGCAACTGCAGTTGACACCCAAGTGGGGTTCTTTGATTAGATTTCCAGCAAAAAACAGCATATCTAAGTCTAAAATCCCAAATGAATTCTAGATGCCATACGGGTCGGTTGGGTGTTCGTTTGGTAATACTGGAAAAGTAATATAAGTTGTGTTTGTTATGACTTAATTTTGTTGAGATGATTTATTAATCCCACATAAGATATTTTATGTTTATGTGTTTTTGTGGTGAAAATGTTTGTTCATGGTAAAGTATACAAATAATCATAAAAGAAAAACACTTCGTATGAGATCCATTGTCGGTCGTTAATAACATGTCGAAACCCGGCCTCTGGACGGGTATAAAACTAGTTACAATGGGTGAGAATAAAGAGTGATGTAAGTTAAGCATGATTTAAGGGTCGGTATACCTACACTACTGACATTCAAGTCTTACAGTATATTAAACGATCGTTTTAGTTTTTGTTATATCAAGCTCGTAGCCTCCGTGCTTTTTAAATGGTCGTATGTGTTTTTGTAAAACGGTTGCTTGTAGGTTATGTCAAATTTCATCGCCTTCTACATTTTAATGGTTGGTTGTAAGGAAGTCCAAATGGTTGCTATAGTTTGAAATTAGATGGGTCATGGGTGTGGTGTTGGCGACTTGGCGTGCTACTAACGTGACCCTTTAATAATTATATGTCATCGAAAAATCAATTAGCCAATGAAACAAATGACATATGTTTGACCCCTATGACTAATTTCATCACTAACATTAGAAACTCAACTAGCAACCTAAAGACTATATTGTAATCCGTGTGGTTAAATATTACACATTACATTGAATTTAAGCTTCAAATACTCACTTTACATATTCTCAACTTGAACCGAATCATTCTTTGTAAAAACCAACCAAATTAGTTTGGAAAGCATTTGTCAAAGTGCTTTAAGATAATTCAACATCATTGACTATGTTGGTCGACTAGTTCATGTGTCAACTATGCAATTAAACCGGGCCGTTAGATGAAGTCAAGAGTTTAAATTCTACAGTAAGGATAACTTATATAGCTGCTTAATAGAAGTGGACTGAGAGCGGTTTCAAAAAAAAAATTTAAGTTCTCAATTTCTCCTTAGTTGGGTCCAAGTTTATAACCCACTCAAAACCCTGAATGATATTTACTTACACAATGGCTAACTCTATTCCAGTCACTTGGTTAAGCAGAAAATAAACTCTCTAGTCTACGCTTCATTTTCCATATTGCTTCACCATAAACAAACACACACCTACGCCATACTATAGAACTTTGGATCTATTTGTGTTTTCTTGGATGACTCCATAGCAATTGTTAACATTGCTTCGCATCGACGATGATAACGTTAAAGTGTTAAACCAAAGGCGCTGTGATTTCTTAACATGTAAGCATTTAAATAGATACAAAACCCAACAATCTAAACATGAAACCACCATTTCATAAGTTCTTTTTTTCAGTTGTCTATAAAAACCATAGTTGCCAGTAAAACTGCATTCTACATAGTGGCAAAGGTAGTAGAGTACAAAGGCAAGCTGAGTAATGAAGAGAAAGGTGATGAACAAACAAAATACAGTTGGGATTTACATGCCTATTGCTCTTGAGACTGGTAAACTTTATCAAAACGTAAGGCGAAACTGCAATTGTAAGCTTGAAAGAATTGTAAAGAATTATGGATCGATTAGCTAAGCAGGAACCTGAATATGTCACCTAGAGAAATGATGCCTTCGACCCGCTTGCTTCCAGCCTCCACAATCACAACTCGTCTTACCCCTGACCCAAAACATGTATGAGGTCAAATAGTCAATGCAATTATATTCAAGTATGTGACATTTGACCAAAAATGGTTTCAGACCAACCCAAGCTTATTTGATCGGAACAAAGTAACATGGTTTTACCCATACCTGTTACCCAACCCACTTTTTTTGCCACGCGGGTTGAAAGTCGACCAAATTCAGTTTTTAATGCATAAAACCACCTAATGTATTTTATCACACGACTAATATTATTATTGTAACAATATTGTTTTTGTAATCCTGTCAGTTATTTATGAAAGAATTTCAAAAACATGCAAAAGTGTATGTGGGTCAGTACAGCCAGACTCATACTAAAAAGGATCTTTTCAGTTCCAGCCTATTTGACCCTGCACTCCACATGTTTTTTTGGAAGGGCGACTCACACACCCATGTACTCCTAAAACTACCCCAACAGACAACACCTAGATAATCCAGGATAATTTGCCACATTTACCACTACAGTAAATTATAAGAGCTTAAAGTAAATTATAAGTTACTTTACCCTTACGTAAGAATACAAATTGTATACGTTAATATTTAAATAAGAGGTGAACAGGTACCTGGTTTTGCCAATCTTTCCATGACTTTATGCAGAGAATCAGAGCGCAAACACATGTGGCATCTTTGTCCAGTTGCCCCATAAGAAAATGGTTCTTGTCCCAGCTGTAAAGCCTGTAATTACCAGACATTAAATACAGACACTGTAAAAAAGAAAATGAAAAAAAATGAATACTGAAACCATTGGGAGTAGGATCTCTTTACAGTAGAGGTGGACAAACTTTGGTATGGTTTGAGTCGACCACTAATACGTAGCGTCCAAAACATTTTACCTTTTATTACACATAATAATGTGTCTCGTATGCCAAAAAAAATTATACACTTGTATTATTCCAATAAGACCCATTTCCTTTTTTAGTATGTCCTTTTTTTATTATTAGTCTGACCCTTTAGAGATACAACATAACACAAATCAACCAATTCATATGTAAATGTGTTAAAATTTCAACTAACCTCTACTTTTTAGAACATATCCTCAACACTATTTGACTTAAGATTTAAGAGTTAGCTGAATTGGTACTTACCTGATGAATAGTCATTTCTTCAAGGTTAATATGTGTGTAGATTTTGTCTTTTGCCAAAGCAGTTATATCACTGTCAAAGAGTAACCAAGACAAATGAACTAGGCTAAACTCACCAAGACAATTCCACTGAATATTAAGGATGCATAAGAACTGGAGTTAGACTTACCTTCGAGAGTATACATCCAATAATGAGTCATTGTCATCAACAATGGGAATTGAGCTAACTTCAGCTGCAAAAGAACGTGATGAATATGTAAAACATTACACGGCCACACTTTTATAAACATTCTACAACTATTTCCAAGGTTAAACTTCATGTAGATTTTGCGTTTTGGTTATAGACAGACTGTACAACTTTATGACTAGTATACAACTTTTGCCATATATAATTAACATAAGACAAACCTTGCACAAACAAGTTTAGGGCTGCACTAAGAGAAGAGTTTGGTCTTAATATCGCCAGAGGTTGTCTGTTCGATTCACCAATTTTTGGAACCCACGTGCCAAAAGGAAAGGAACAAATTGGCAATTGCAATATGGGCAATGAACTTGCAGAATGTCTAAAGTATCTGCAAACAACTGGATTGAAAGATGCACTTTGTTAGTAAGGTAGAGTAATAAAATACTTCAAAATTTAACAATAACCAAAACCGTACGTTTTAGTATCTCAGAAAGTGAAGCAAGGTATAGTAGTTGTGGATATGAACCATCATCTGATGTTGAATGAGTTATTGGAACTGTAGCTATTCGATTCTGCAATATCTTTAAAGCTACATCTTTCAAATTTTCATCTGGCCCAGCCTGAGCAAACACAGTTGATATACACACCGCGTTAGAAGCTAATTACAAGACATTAAATAGTCATTTAAAGCTCTCATTACAAACTAGGGACTTAATTCCAAATTAATAACTCACCTGCACTAATCGTTTAGAAAATATTTTGCCATGTTCAATAGTTTGGTTAGTTTGGTTAGTCAGATATAGTTTTGCTTGTTTCCAAGCAGATATAGTATGGGTCTCAAGCTCTTCTTCTGTCAGATTGGAGCCGTGCTTACCAAGCTGCAAAAGAATTACATTAACAATCAGTCATGATAAACCAAGAATATTATAAATAATGTATGCTTACCATGCATTATAACCCTCTACCCACCCTTTGACTTTTAAACACCGGAATTATTTTAAACAGGAAAAATTGCTAAAAAAAGGTAACTAAAAATCCTAAATTTGACAATGTAGAAAACAAGAATCTTTCAAAGTTCAATTTTTGACATTTAGAAGTGAAATTTTTAATTCACAGATAGGTAATACAAACCAGTTATCTTCCTAGGCAATTTTCCCTTACATTTAAAGAAAATGAACTCTCGCTCCTAAATTTCCTTGGTTACCTTTCTTGTCAAAATTTCCTTTTAGTTCTAAATATTTCTAATTGAAAAAGAGCTTTCTTAACAATGTTCCCTTAGAGTTAAAGCTTCCATGTTTTCAGTTTTTACAAGTATGGGATATCCAGTCCATTACCTTTCTTAGCAATACCCTTTAGATGTATAAATCAAATTAATAAATTTAAGAAAACTGATATTTCTTTCCTATTTATGAGAAAAGACTATATATGCCGCATTGTCAAACTTTGTGATCTTAGGTTTACCTTTCTTGAAATTTTTGGCTTGAAAATATTTCTAACCGGGAATATCCAACTAACTTAGTCTTAAGGTTGACAACTGGATTTGCTTAGAACTTACCTCCCGCATGATTAAAATAAAATCCAATGCACTTAAAACACCAACAAACTGACCCTTGCTGAAGTCCCAAAGAGGAGCCATAGTAATTCCCTGAAAACGGCTCAGCTTTAGCAAATGAAAATATGAACGAATAATCAGAGAGAAAAGGCACAAGAACATAACATAAGATAATTATTAGGGCTGAAATCATAGTATAGCAGCATACTTAGGTTGGTTGTTTGTTTTGGTAATTGTACTAACAAATGTCATGAACTGGTAATTATACTTTTCTGAAAAGAATTAATTTGGTAATTTGATCACTAGATGACTGTTTTCTTTGCTTCTGTGGCATTTTTTTCTGATGAGGTGGCTTGCCGCGCCATTTAAAAAAAGTATAATTACCAAGCAATCACATTTTCAGAAGAGGTGGCTTGATGCATCATCTTTTCACTGGCTATAGTTATTGCTTATACACTAAATTATCAAATTAACCTACTTCAGAAAAGTATAGTCACCATATAGAAACTTTATTATTGAATACAATTACCAAAAAAGACCAACAAACTAAGTGCATTGCTATTTTATGACACTAGCCCTAATGATATAATTAAGTAATGATCATGATACGTGCCACATCATCAGTACCATAGCCACGTCATCACCATTCAAGAGCCCATGTAGCACGTAGTGCATGATCTCCTCATTGCAACTATCCTTTTTTACTTTACTGCTTAGTTTTTCCAGACCGATAATAATCGCTGGCTGCCCCTTCACTCCCACGTTCTAGGATCCAATATTTAGTTATGTTTCTTGCGTGTAAACCCTTTTAAGGACGTGGTCATTTTGGGTTATTATTATAATGCACGAAATGAGTTCGCAATTGTAGCACGGATCGTATGAAAGTGTTTAGCCATGTCATAAAACTAGAAAAAGTGTCCAACTTTAAATGTATATTATCACTCTTAGCATCTCCTCACTTCAAGTAACAAAACAGGCTCTCAAAATCATTGGAGTTTAAGTTCATATTTGGTTGACACACACTATTTAGGATGTACTTCCCACAAAAATATAAATATACTAAAAACACATGATAAAGTTTATTTTTAAAAACGTCATGGAAATACCTGCTCATAAAGTATATGGAATGCTTGCTTTACAGGTAAATCAACATCTAACGCAATAACCTGAGAACAAGCCAGTTAAAGAACATGTGAAATGAGACTATAAATTCAAGTTAATTATTACAATACTAAAAGACCAATAATCATATCAAACCTTGCCAGACTCAGGAAGCAACTCATAGGCCATATGTGTAGACAAAAATACAGAAATCCTGTGGCGAGATACCTCCAGGTCAGTTTCTGATATCTTTGCCAACGGCTCATGTAATGTACTATCTGAAACCCTCACCTACAATAAAACTAACAGTAAGTTAAAGAATTCACAGCTAACAAACAAAATGTAGAGATTATCAAATTACAACTGATTAGAAAGGATAATACAACAAGTCCCGTTGTGGTAAAAAATTATGCAGTGGGTGTGTGAGTTTGTTACTCTGTATACATATATATAAGACGTGACCTACCACTCGCTGAAACGTCTCATTGTCAACATCCATGCTTGAACCAGAAGTCATATTTGGACTCAAGACTGCAGGATTATAGTCTGGCTCCCTGTTTAAGAGTACTGTGTTCACGATACCATAATTACCAGTGACAAAAGGTTGGTGCTCATCATGCCGCCACTCACCATCCACAATAAATTTATACTGCATAATGAAAACATGAATATCAATTACATGAAGATAAAGTTATTTATCATGAGAATATGAGATTAAAGAAAAAATAAATGTTTTTACATTCTTTACAAAATATAACATAAACAAGATTGATGTACTTTGAAGTCCAAACTTCTCTTTAGTACTCTTGTTTATTGTTGACTTGTCTGTCGAAAAATACACATGTGATTTGCGCACTATATTTAAATGGCCTTTAATAAGTAGGGGAAGACACCAATGTCGAAAAGAACAAAGAACATATATCATCAATTTCCTTGCTGAACGTTACATAATTTCTATCACTTAAAAGTTAAAACCTCTTGTTAATGTAATATCTCTCTTCTTCCCATCTGTCATGTAGTAAAACAGTATCGATTTTATGCAGCCTATAACCAGGTAACTACCCGATGCACCCAGAATCACCAAGGGAGCAATAATACCTATCCAGATCACAATAACAAGAATGCAAGATTGAAGACTTGAACTGATATTCCATTTGTGTTATCAACCTTTTTCTATCCACAAGTTGAAGCAAAACAAACTTTAACCCTTCAATATCTTTCTTTATGCACAACAGTACATCTGTACATAACTTTATTAAAGCAAGGCCAGCCCCAAGGGCTATCCAAGTCAAGCAAGAGGCCAAGAGCCTAGGGGCCACGCTTGGATAGGGCCCCCAATTTCTATTGTTTCTATATATAGCCAAATTGGGGTAGAAAGAGTTCTATATATAAGCAATTAGGTCTGGCGCTCCAACAAGTAGGCGGTGATCAATTTAAAACCGAAAGCGTCACATCTGCTGTATCGAAGTCGAAGGTTGTTGCTTGTTTTTTGAGTGTTCGTTTCCATATCGGTTCTTGAGTTCTTCTATTCAGTTCTAAATCATATAGTTTTCACAACATTCAATCAGAATTTTTGATCAGATTTATATTTGTATAGCAGAATCTTAAGTATGGTCTTGGTACATTTGTGGTAGAATTTAATTTCTTCTCTAAATTCATTCATGGTAGAATTTGATATTTTTTATGTGTTTCTTTGTTGATGTGGTACACCACTGAAAGGCCCCATAATTTTACTTTGAGCGTCACTGAGCGGCCCCTGTAATGGACCACTACATGGCGAATGTTCGGTTAAGTAATCACTTCATGTCCAACATGACCTCAATCAGTCGTCTATTTTTGTAACAAGCATCAAAGTTAACATAGCATAACAGACTTTATTTCAAGCAAACTACAAGCTCAGATATACCCACATTATTTAAAATACAATAATCAATACACAATCAGGTTCGAGTATTTTATTAACATATGGAACTAGTGAACTTTCTCATTAATCATATGTACAGTTGATGTACAGGAATCGGAATAATCAAATAGCTATGCTTTATCCTATATGGATCATCATCTCAAAAAACATCAATTCTAACTTGAATGCATTCTATATCCTTTTCAAAAAGCTAACCAATGAACAAAACAGTATTTAAAAATTTAAAGTAAAAAAAACTAACCTGATGATAACCAGGTGGCAAGCTGCATATCGTCTGAAACACAGTAGGGCATCCCTCAACCGGAGTCATGGGCCAATGTTCAGACCACCTTCACAAAACACACACAAAGTTTATTTTCATTCAGGCAATGTCACAAACACTTGGCGTGCAACCAAACATAATCAATCTTACCCTGTAAACGAACCACTTAAATACACACTTCTTCCCCCGTAAGGCCACACAAACCTCGCCGGAGTTAAACTTTTGCCGGTGCCACCACTTTCCCGGCCGTAATCCATCCCCACTTCCAGACCAATTACGCTAAATCCCCAATTCCCAATTAGATCGAACAGCTTTATTAGAACCCTAGGTTTAAGTTACATCAGAAAACAATGTCTGACACGAAAAGATCAACACCAAAACTTGAACAGAGCTCAGGTTGGGTTCTTTAAAAGCTCGAAAAACAAACTCATACGCAGACAAAATTGGAAGAAAATTGAGATGAACCCTAATGTGAAAGAATCGAAAAACAAGAGTATTGAATGGATCTCAAAAGAAAAATTGGAAGAGTAAACCCTAGATTGAATAAAGATCGAAGCTTTATCGGAAGATAATAGTGTAAATTCTTCTGCTGCAAAAACCCTTTAATAAAAAGCTGAATCTTTATGTATGTATGTATGTGTACATGTGGGGTGAGGTAATTTGGGGAAAAATTCTATTACATCACGTACTCATTCCTTCATTGGCCAACAATGGATGGAAACCAACGAAAAAGCAGCTAAAAATATGCTTCAAACCAACTTCAGGCCTTTTGATCCGAAAGATAATACGAGCCGATTGATGCAAAAGTTTGTTTGAAATGACTTTCTGAACAATAAAATTTTTACGTCCGATTGAAGCACCGTTAGGTTTAAACCCCCGATTTAACACTATTAAGTTATTAAATAGAAAAAGTTGGATGGTCAAAGTTGTCAATTACCAAAAGGTAGATTTCAATGTATAAGTTGCCCAAAAGATGTGAGTTGATTGTGTAATAGATCAAAGCTTGAGGGCATGAAGTGTAACAACCAATTCTGGAATCATCGGGTCTGGTTTTTAGTATTGTATACAAATTCATGTACAAGGGGTGTTAATGGTCAGAATCAACAAACAAGTGATCCGTCGGACATCAGCTTAGTTTATAACCGTTGTTTTTTTACTTATAGCCTTGACGACGGAGTTTAGTTTACAAGATGGTTTAAAAACCATTGAGTAATTTATCCCGAAGAACTAGTTTGCTTAATCATACCAATGTAACAAAAAACAATAAAATGTTATGTCATTATTAAGTCGTGACAATCTTCAATTAAAATCCTCTATCGTCTAGAAATAGTAAGAGGTTGTTTGTCTCAGTCTGTTAATAGTTTAAATGTCTGAGTGATTCAACACTTAATAATTCATACCGTTGGTTTCACGAGCACATGTATGTGATTCAGACATATTTGTCTCTAAATGGTTAAGTATAATATTGAATGTGTTTAGTTAAGATTTAAGACCTTTTAGCTGAATGGTTAATGATCCATACCTATTACTGATTCAACACTTATCAATTTAGAAGTTGTCAAACAGTTCCTAAATGTTAGATGTTGTGTTTGGATAGTCATAAACAATTTCATTCCAACTCAACCGGTGTAGAAATTTATCCGGATTAAACAGTTTGAATGGCGAGTAAGCTTAAACGGGATATCAAACTAACACAAACTGTAATAACAGTTTGGGTTGACTCAGTATCAACTTTTACAGGTTGATTTTTATTTTCTAAGATAAAAACCACAACCTACAGTCTAACAAACGGTGCCGAAAAACAACATCAAACCAAATCACGAACTCTAACGAGCAGTATTAGAGTTCTAACTCACGGTTTAACCTAAAAACATCAAACCACATCACGAACACCTACAATAAACACTCGCGTGTAAATATACACTAACAAGTAATAAGCATTGGCTAAGGGGTGACTCTCATTTACATACAAATACAATCAAACACATAAAATGAGGTTTAACAAATAAAATTTGGCACAATAGACATGACAACAAAGTAATCTACACTCCCACAAGTCACCTTAAAAACCCAACCCAAAACTGAACACCAAACAGCAAACCTAATGTCATACGTCCTATTAACAATCCTGATTCTAGTTGGTTCCTTCATCCACCAGATGATGTTGACTTTGATGAACACTTTGATCAGTTGGTGAACCAGGGTTGAATGGCACGAACCCACGACCACCAAAAACAGGACGCATAAACGCGTTATCGAATTTTCTCCAATAATAGTGGACTGTGTGAGATGGCGTTGAAAGAAGCATCCGTAGACTGGTAGGACGGGGGACGTTTTGACTCAAATCCATTTCTGAATCTTGACCGTTTCCTAGAAGAGGTACAATGAATGATTTAGGGGATGTTGGTTCGGAAGAAATCATCCGGTTCATGGTTTTAGGTGCAGGTAGCAAGAGTCTCACGAGTGGTTGTGTGATTAGACCGAATACCTGCAAACCACACACGAGTAAAATGAGTTCCAGGGGTATTTAGAACTAGCAGAAACCAAAAATGAAATATCTTACCATTGTACTGAAAAGAACAACAGTGATGGTGCTTGTGATCATTATCGCATTCCCCAGCTCAGTTGTGTGGCCTTTCGAAGTAAACTGCATGACAGAACACGTAACTTGTAACCGAATATCAAATTAAATCATAAAAACACTTAACCAAGTTTTTCGACTCCAATAATTGCAGCGATAATAACATATTCAAAATATGTATTTATAGTAGTAGTATGTACCCTATTTAAAAAAACATCTACCATTAAAACTGAAACAGTTGCATCAAACATGAAGAAGTTACCAACCTGGTTATAAGCAAGAGCCATCGACACAGCACCTCTCATAAGACCAGCCCACCATATTAAAACCTTAAGAAAACAATAAAACAAATGAAAAAATAATGAGAACTAAAGAGTATATGTGATATGTCAGTCAAAGTTGAAACATGTAACGTGAATAGTCAATAGAGTAAGAACATACTTGCTCCCTGAAAGCGATTTTCTCGTGTTGGGCCTTTTTGGTTAAATTTGATAAAAATGATAAAGGGAAGACAAAGGCGGCTCTTCCAACCAAAATGAATCCCAATAAAATTGCACTGACTTCAACCGATGTTCCCGGTCTGACAAGCCAACAATCATGAACATGTTAAATTTGCATTATTTAAACTATGTCTACTATTTTCATAATGAGACAACTTTATAAGAAGGGATTACTTAATAGAATGTTGTTTTTTTATAACCATACCTGTCTTTTACAAAGCTCCACTTTTCAATATCCAAAGCATCCATACCGACATAAAGAAATATAAATAACTCTGCAATGAATGACATTGTTGCAAATGTGTGCCTGCAACACACCAGAAAGTATGTATAAAGTTAAGCATTTAAGTTTGGCAAGAACAAATTATAAAAATAATGGTACGACGTGAAGAATAAACATACTTGGTAGTTACTCTAGATTTCTCCGTGACATTATGCCAAGTGTAGTGGGACATCACAATTCCACAGAAGAACACTGTGAGAATGCCACTCAAATAGAACAACTGCAACAGTGATTAATGACTATTAATTAAAAGCGAAATGGGTCGGATCAGGTTGGCCCATAAAATTTAGTCCATTTTATAAACAGACAAGGGGTAGCAATCTTATGAAATAAAATGATTAAGGAGGTTTAAGCATTAAAAAAATACTTCGAATTATTTTCAATTTGTATGACCTTTTCCTTTCTGACCATTTTTTATTTGACATATTAGGGATAAATCATAACCGGAGTTATAACCCAATAATATATAAATGGGTAATTACCACCTCAAGTCATATTATATAGGAAAGAAGCTTGCAACGTAAGCAAAGAGGCAGATATACCTCAGCTAGCATGTAAGAAAGATATGCCATGAGTATCATAATAGCAACTTCTCGATCTGTTGAATGCCTAGTATGCAGCAGACCAAAGAAGTATTAGTCTCGTTTATAATGTAAATAAATGCATAGTTCATAAAAAATAGGCTCGGTCTATTCTTCTATCAAGTCCATTATTGTGGGTCAGACATGTTGGGTAACAAGTCAAAACGGGTGGTAACTTTATGTGTGGGCCCAACCAACAATTTTACGCCCATATTTTTCTAATTTTGTAAATAAATAAGTATTGTATATGATTCCAAAACTATATTATAAATTAATATAATTACTCTGAAAAACCATATTAAGCATTTTACACTAAACCTTTTCAAGCCATTTGCCCCATTTACATTTCATTTTCTTAGGATAGTTTTGTACTTTACATGTTAGATCCATTATCAGATATATCCAAAATGACCAAATGGGCAGATCTTGATATCTCTACACATTCCGATCATTTTATTGAAATTTTTCATTAATTCATGTAAATTTGAAAAAAACTCTTATGTACCTTCCAAAGTATAGCTTTTTTATGATATAAGCACTAAGTAGCCCAGCCTGCAAGAGTCAAAATAAAACATCAAATGGTTATATCTTAGCATGGAGAATTGGAGATAGTCGAGCGAGGGGGAGGGGGGGCTTACTCCTGCTCCTAGAACTGTGCTTGTGATAAACAAATAAATAAACTTTCCAATCAACTGAAAAGCAACAGCTGTTGTGATCTGACTTAAATCAATGTCTTGAATTGCATTGAATATGACAACTGATGTGGCATCATTCACGACTCCTTCTCCAAACACCAGGCTGTACAACAAAGGGGTCTGATCTTGATTGAGCACCTGAATTGTGAGAATATGTATATTAGCATCTAAAGAGATCATTAACCTGGTTAAAACTAAGTTATTGATGCTTTTTGTACCTGCAAAGTGCACACAGAATCGGTTGCAGAAAAGATTGAACCGATTGCTGGGAAGAAGTTTGGAAGTTTAGCAAACAATTAAGAAAATATTTAACAAACTGTACAGAAAAATGTTTCAAGGAAAATCAAAGACCGAAAAATACCAAGATAATCTCCAAGCTCGAGATAGCCAAGATTCATGTTCTTGAAAATCTTTGTAGCACCTGTCCACAAATTAGTACAACTTCTATACATTAAAAACCACGTAATGTTTTCAACAACAAGAAGAACGTCGCAACGGTGTATTCAAATTTTATAAAATGAGAAAAATAAATCGTGTCACTTGATATAACAAGAGTGGTTAAGAATATGAGACTAGATTATCATTTACGTTTGTGCTTCGATTAAAATATACGTCAAACACATAATAAGATTGGTTAAGAGACTAGGTTATCATTAGTGAATAGTTTACGGTTGTTTATGTGATATGACCCTCTATTGTAACCTTAAACACACAACATTATCAATACAAATCACTATTACAAGGTTTAACTAACAACATATCCATATTTTATGTTTAATTAAAGTTGAGTGGCGAAAAAAAAGCCTTTGTGGCTGAACTTCAAAGAAAAATAGTTTAGTGATCAACTTTAAAGAAAACAATTTAAAAAAAATACTAAGTTATTGTTGTAAGTTCAATTAATGCTGAGGGGGCTATATGGTATTTATTCAAAATAAATAATTTAAAAAAAAATGTGGCCAGATTTCAAAGGACAAAAGTTTTGTGGTCAGCTTATAAAAATGAAAACCATACCATTGATGACGTCAAATTATTTTTAGAAAACTTTGTAGTCAAGCTTCAAAGTACAAAACATTTGTGCCTTTGTGGTTCCATTCATAAACAAGGGAAAATATACCATTCATAATGTCAAGGCTGGTAAACGTACATATTAATAATGATAATATGAGCATAGACAACAAAAACCTACTAACTCTTTAGAAAAAATGATTCTTGCTTCATTTTTCTTAATGGTGCCTAATATACAAACAAAATCTACAAGAATAATTGTGTGCAAACAAGTCTCACTGGTATCGTTTGGCCATGTTAGATACATATTTCATTTTTTTCGTTGTTAGCATACAATGATCTATTATGCTACATAAAAGAACACCAAGACGTTGTGACTAGGATTCATATCCAACAGTAAAATTAATTTATTAAATAATATAGACAAAAAAGCAAAGCAGGGTTGTTGTGAATAAATTTCTTAATATACTGCAGGATCATTAATGAATATGAAGCCCTTAAATAAGAATGGTGAAAGTACTCGTAAGTGAGTATTTCAGTGCTTACCAAATGATATGATGGTGAAAGATATCAAGGTACCAACGGCCCCAAATAGCATAATGGTAATGAAATTGCGAAAAAACTGTTTCTTCTTAACCTGAAACCTGTATGTTTTTATGGCAAAAACATAAGAAAGACAACTTAATGTAATATCCATGCAAATTTGGAATACCTATGATACTAAGCGTGTGCATTGAATATTTTTCAGACTCCGTTTACAACAGTTAGGTATAGCATGTTTTACATAATCTTAAAACTTAAAAAAATGGATCAGATAATTGTCATAGACATGCACATGTTTGGTGGTTGAGAGATAAGTAAGAAAAAGGAAAAGTGAACAATTGTTGTTTTGGATGTCACATGTAATCTGTTAGTATAAATTAAATTTACTCGGTAACGCCATGCATAGGAGGGTATTTTGTCTAGTTACGTGTTACAACAAAATTATAAAACTAATTCCACGTGGCATTTTATACTTAAAAAGATATGCATAAGACAGACCTAACCTTTATCACAATTTTGCTTAAATTCATGATAACTAATTAACTACACTTTATTTGTCTTCGGCTCTTCGCAATATCAGTTTGAGGGTTGTTAATTTTACAAAACCAGTTTTTAAGTAGAGATCTGCGAGAACCGCATAAACACATCTGCATAATGCTTTAACTATAATACATAAGATGCTTAAGTAACCGCATAACCGCCTCAATTTTTCTCTCCCATAGCACGTGGTCAGCCTGGGTACAAGTGCTTACAAAGTTCTCATAATTCTCTACTTAAAACTGGTTATGTATCAAGTGCACCCCAGCCCGTAGCAGTTATGGACTAAGGAAACCAATCAAAAAGATAACAACCAACTGAAAACAGGCGTAAAAGGTGGTGCGCATTTAGATCAAGATTAAATTTGGCAAGAATCCCATGATTTGGAAAATCGAGTTAATCGATAATAAATCTCGTATGTTAACTAAAACAGGCTACCAATTAAAAGCAAAATAAACCATACCCAGCATTGAAGATAATAGGTGGAAGAAGATAAATGAAGAACAAATCTTCACTAAAGACCAGAAGATGTGAATTTGTTCCTTTACTAATTAACAAAATCACAACTCCAGTGCAAAGACCCTGCAATCCAATCCATCAAAAACACACACAATTAAATTCAAAACCCAAAACCCTTCTCATATTCATCACCAACAAATCATTCCAACAGATTCATCAAACCAATTTGGATTCGTTGCGCTTGAGGCTGCGGAGTTATGCATATCTTTGTTATGACCCTAAGATCTATGAACTTAGTTTTTAAACAACTTACCTTTGCTATTCAAAAAGGTTTAACAGCCTGTTTGTTTGTGATGTAAATATATTGACAGAAATGAAAAGTATGATGAAAAAAATCACTTACAATGACAAGTGCAGTTATAGATTCATTCATCCACCGATTTTCCTCCAAAAGATGGCCAATCACAATACAAGCACAAAGCAGAGCAACAAACAGGTTGATAGACACAACTGAAGAGTATTCAGATGTACCCAAACCCGGTGTACTAAACCCCAAATCAAACACCATTTTGGCCAACTAATTTGGCCCTTGAAGCAACAAACTTCAGCACCTATTTATCTTCAACCTAGATCACTAAATAACCCAAAAAGAAAACAACTTTAACACAAATTGCATATGAAGCATGTTATAAAAAGGTTAAATTACCGGAAATGATGATGGTGAAAGTGAGCTAATGTGGAGTTGGGGTTTGGATTTTGGTGAATTGGGTGTTCGAGAGAGTTCACGAGTGAAGAAGAAGAAGAAGAAAAATGAGTTGAATTGATTAAAGGGATTGTAAAGGTAGTGAAAAGCACGTAAATTTGTAAGCATTGTAACTGTATTTATATACGGTTCAAGATCGAACAGGTGAGAGAGATGATGATGTGAAGAACTGTTCCTATTTTGGCCAGATGGCAACAAACATCATAATTAAAAGCTTTATTTTCTAAACTACACCTGTTACAATTTATATAATATTTTTTAAAGCTACTAACAAGGGCCTTACTCGTTGACAATATGGAGTGGGACTCGCGAGCTTGATGAGAGTGTCATCGTTTCTCCTCTAATGTTTCATTCACTCACGAGAAGTTCAACGAATGTCTTTTTAGTTGGTGTGCATTCTCTTCATCTTTACTTCTGTATGTATTTATGGATTTGTAACACATGTTATGTTTGTGATATAAACGTGTTTTTTCTTTTGCAGTTCTTCTCCTTCATCAGAAGTTTTATTTTAAAACAAGCATTATGCAATTTTTTGCAACATTAAGTAGCTATATAGATTTAAAGCTTTATAGATGTACACGAAACAAATAAATATATTTGAAGTTTCGGTTATTTAATAAACGATCATTGATATTGGATAAATTATTTGTCACTTCTCGCAGCAAAAAAGAATTATAATAAAGAAAAATAGTTTTTTTTTTCTTGCATGTCACATAGAATGGTTAGCGTACTCACATAAAACATTGTGGTTATACCTACACCATATGATTTAACTTCAAACCATCAATAAAACGGTTGTTTGATGACAATTTATATTGTCATTTATTGTTTCGGGTTGACGTCAAATACTAACATAAAACAGACGAACGTTTGAATAACAAAGCGCGCGTTTAGTCTAGATGGACTGTGAACATACGAATGAACAATTTAACACGACGAAGCTAATAGGACTTGTTTAACAAAGTTGGAGACTTTCATAAACATATGAAAATCATCACTTGAAAACAAAAGGAGTATTGGATATTAACGGACCTAACTATTAGTTTTTGGCCGCTACCGGTCCCAACTTTTGAAATATGTGCTGGCGGTCCCAACTTTTATATCTTTGGCCACTAATGGACCCGCCGTTAAAAAAGTTAACGGCGTTAACTTTTTTTTTTTGAATTTCAGGTCGACGTTTTATGGTTTTTGATCGGAATAAGAATACGAGTCTATTGATATAAAAATTACATCGAAACGATGATCCAAACGACGAAATTTGTACATCCGGTTAAAGAACCGTTAGGTTTAAACACCCCGATAAAGCATCGTTTTGTCATTTGGAGCACCGTTTCGATGTAAATTTTATATTAATCGACTCGTATTCTTTTTCCGATCAAAAACCATAAAACGTCGACCTGAAATTAAAAAAAAAAGTTAACGCCGTTAACTTTTTTAATGGCGGGTCCATTAGTGGCCAAAATGATAAAAGTTGAGACCGCTAGCACATATTTCAAAAGTTAGGACCGGTAGCGGCCAAAAACTAATAGTTAGGTCCGTTAATATCCAATACTCCAAAACAAAATTTAAAATACATGATAATAATATCCTTATATTATATCCTTAACGTCGCACATTCATGCAAAATAACAATACGATACTAATTTAAGTAAAATACGAGTGATGGCATAACATGTTTAATAAAGTTGGAGATCTTGAGAAACATATGAAAGTTATCAAAGTAAAACTTAAAATATCTAGTAGCAATGATTGTTTTGGTTTATGTCATCTCTTTATAGACAATAGCCTCGTTTTATATCTTCAAATTTACACATTTATGCAATGTAATACCATGAAACCATGATATTTAAAAATAAAATACAACTCTTATTGGAACAATATGATTTGTTCAAGCATTTAAGGTTGATCTCATAAACGTGTTCAAGAATGGTTAGTGAGAAATAAGTTATGTAAATAGTTTAAACCAGTTAATACTAGTATATGTATATATGAACTTTTAATTTCTCTTAACTTTTCAATTTCAAATTGAATTATTTTCAAAGAAAACAATTGTTTCCTACCTTACCTTCCCCTAGTAGACAAAAATAAACCATAAGTGGGCTCGGTTATTAGATAAAATCCATTATCCATGTCATGTATGATATGACAACATGTGGTCATGTGCTATATCATATCATTAATATATGGGTAAGAACAAACACACATGATATGAACACATCTGCATTTACATCTATACACGAGGACATCGTTCATATACTATATATTATTATTATTATTATTATTATTATTATATTATTATTATTATATTATACATATACAACCTTTTTATCCTATTCAATGAAATAAGCTAAGTGATGTGTATTTACGTATAAGTTTGTCTGTTTACATATTAAGATGCTTATAAATTGGTTAACACAACAAAAATGAAAAGAAAAAAAATACAAGTACTTTGTAAGGAAACCTCACAAGTAATTTTAATCCATATATATGGTATCTAATAATTTAGAGATGAAAAATAGTTTATTTAAAGCTTTTGTCGTTATTATTTTGATAGAACCTTGTATGCCATTTTCAAGGACAATAATTGTTTTCTCTAGTAGACAACAAAAAGATCATAAGTAGGTTTGGTTATTAAATCAAGTTCATGTGACCTATGATAGGATAACATGGCTATTGTCGACATTCAATGGATCATGGTACATGCCCTTTTCAAAACTTACTTGCATACTATAAACACCACTTTAAGTGTAAATGATGTAATAATATTTCTCATATTATTAAACTGAATTATATAACTAAAGATAGTTTTTGTATTATAAATATTACGTATTACATATGATTGTTTTTTTAGAAGGACGGTTGACACAACAGAAATACAATTGTATTCAGGTTAGGTGTAATGACTAAGTTTGAAGCCCTGATTTGACTTTATTTTATAGACACTAAAGAGCGGATATTTCAAGACTTCCTCGAATTATATACGTAATATTACATATTACATAGAGTAAATTACAATTTTAGGCCTTTATAATAAGCCAAATTACGGATCGTGGCCTTTATTTTAAATTATTACACTGGTTGGCCTTTATATAAATTTTTCTCACGGTTTAGGGCCTTTAAGTTAACGAAAGTTAAGTTTTCCCGTTAAATCAAGGGTATTTTAGTCATGGGTCATTTTTATCAATATATAAACTTGAGGGTATTTTAGTCGTTGAATAAAAGTAAATCAACTGCACTTGATGAAATTGAAATCAAACCTCAAAACAACGTGATCCGACCACTAAAGCTTCAATCCTTAGGCCTCAAATCTCTCTTCACATAGCCTTTAGCAACATCATGATTATACGATTCAAACCCTATCTTACCACTTCTAATCCACATATCATCCGCAAAGCTCCGATGCGCATAATACGCTTCCGCATCAACAACCATTCGACATCCACCGTCACCGGAATCACCAATCTCCGATCGAACAACAATCGGAAGCCTCTAGTAATGTCTGAGCGTGATTCCTTCAAGCACATCGAGGCGTTGAAGTCCGGCGTCGGAAACAGAGTAAAGTTCGCCGCGGACACGGTTGTCGATTGAAACTAGATCTTAGCTTCTAAAGTTTTTCAATTTGAGTTTCGATTCAAATCATCAACTAATTCTGAGTCTCGTTTTGAAATTTTGATTTGAAGTTCCATGTGATTGATGATAACTTTTCTTCAATAACATTCAATGTGTTTTGCCGTTAAAACATACAGATTTTAATATTTTGATTGTGTATGCATTAATTAATTTGTATCAGTAGACAAATTAGCAGTCTCATGTCTACGTTTTAAATATATTCTATCCGATTCAATCACGAAGGAAACGACATCATTCATGATTCATATCTCATGAAGCCAAACTCCACAGATTCAAAAATGGTTAAAAAAATGGAAGGTGATGATGTTGATCGGAGACGACGATGATGTCGCCGGAGATGGTGATGGTTGATGATGATGTTGAACATGGAAGGGGCGTGGGGGTTGGGTTATATTTTAAAACAATTAAAAAGAAGTTTTGTTATTGTCATAAATGGCCCCTTTTAAATCACTTTTTGTATTTTTAAGATAAAATGACCAGAATACCCTCACATTAACTGGAAAAGTTAACGGACGTTAACTTAAAGGCCTTAAACCGTGAGAAAAATTTATATAAAGGCCAACCAGTGCAAAAATTTAAAATAAAGGCCACGATCCGTAATTTGACTTATTATAAAGGCCAAAAAATGTAATTTACTCTATTACATATAGTTATTTAATTATGTATAATTTGCTCACCTCCCTTTTTGTATATAAAAATACTCTCTCTAGCTTTAGGGGGAGGGGTTTGAGAGGAGGTACCTGAGGTGATGTTGCATACCCGCTGGAAATTTGGGTCGCAAAACTTGTGTCGAAAATTGAGTTGTTCGTTATGGTGGGCGGGGTTGATTTGAAGACTGACTTTTGTGATTTTATTTTTAGTATAAGGGTAAACAAGTAATTTAACAGTAAAGTTAATAATGAAATTTTTAAGAACCATCTAAGTGAGAGACTAAATGTGTTAAGTTTTGTCAAATAGCTGGGATCAAATCCGTAATTTTACCAACATAAAGATAAAAGATTAAGAGTTCAGGACCATGTAATTTGCTTTCACCATTGTGATGTTGAGTGTTGACTACCTTAACTAAGGCAACCATCTTTTTTGTTGTGATGCGTAGTCATTCTTTGTCGAATCAAATTCTATTAAATGATGGCTTCTTTTCAATTTTAGGTTCGTGACTTTGATGTCAAGAAAGGTTGGGTTTGCCAACTATTTTTGGTCCTCCACAAGTTATTGAGTCTTAGGTTTAAAAAGTATTGTATATTATATACAACTTAATTTTGTATCTCAAGGAATGTAGAAGAGTAGGTTGATGGAGTGTAGAGACCGTAATTCTAATGTGGAGGGAACCCCAGTTCAAATCGCACAATGTACACTCCTTAGCGCAAGTCAGCATGTCTTGGGCACGAGACAGTCTGTCACCGGTTGATTAACATATCTGGTATACATGTTGTTTTTATGTACAAGTTTTATGTATCTCTCTTCATGTAATGGAAGGCTGTACTTCAAGTATAGGTTTTCAGATGCTGTGATTAATCAAGTGGTTGAAAATTGATAATAGTAAGAAAATTTAAATTGTCAACATGTTCATGTATAATATTACAAAAAACTTAAATTAGTGGTAGACCGTGTTTATTTTGTTTTGGAAATACAAATATTTTACTCACTTTTAGATGGTTAATCAACAATTATTTTTTAACGGTAATTTGAATTACTAAAGGGTCACTAGTCATTTTGTTTATTTTTATTATTCAAGTCTCTCCATTTTAGTGAAATCTTGAATACTTCACCACCTTGAGTAACCACTTATGCCAATAATGACTGCCAATCAACAATTATTTAACTAAAATGGTATATATTTAAGCAGTCACGACATTCAATATGACTATATATATCTAGTAATCATATAATGACTCTTATACAACCCGTATAGTTCGATGCGTACAAATTAAGGCTGTGATTTTTATATGAAGGACCTAAACATCCATGCTGACTTATTCGACCTACAAGGCCGGCCCATGGGGTGTGCGGGGTAGTCGACCGCACAGGGCACTCGTTTGAACGGGGGCACCAAATTTAAAAAAAAATTATATATAATTTTGATTTTCACTAATTCAAATACTTTGATTTTCTTATGTTTAATTATCAAACGTTTGTTTTTTGGTTAAAAATTTAGTTTATATAATTTAGTGCGTTGATGTTTCGGGTTAGGGGGTCTTTTTTTCTTGCATCGCACAGGGCATCCGATTCCTCGGGACCGGTCCTACATATATTTTTAGAGGTGTTAAATTAGAATCAAAGGATGTCGAAATAACAAAACCCAAAAATCCAAAATAAGTAATCACAAGGACAATGAAGTGATTGAGTACCATACATGTGGGGTTCCGGTGGCAAACACCTCTTATCAGTTATCACGGTTTTAGTGGTCACTTTTCATGAGTTAGTGGTTCCCAACTTGACAACTCCTTCCTTCCAAATAAAAGTACAAATAAATCAAGATAATGACTTCTAGTCATGGGAGTAGTGATGCTAAAGTTCAACTACTTTCTATTACAAAAATATCTATATAATTTAAAATAAAATAAGCTATTATTTGAAGTTATTCATAGTCTAACGGTATTATAGTGTGTAGCTTAATATTCTTTACATAAGTGGTTGACTTTTTTTTTCTTATAGCGAACACTGATATAGATTTGGAAGTATGTTTAGAAAATGTGTGAGCTTATTGATCGAAAAAAGTAAGTTTAACAAAGTCAACTGAGATAAATTGAAATTGGGTCATTTAAACGGTTCACACCATGGTTTTGTATTTTGACTATGTCGTTTTTGTATTCTACTTCTAAGACTACATTTATTTTAACCACTTATAGTTTTAAGTTTGTCTACTACTATTTCACCCGCATTCTTATTTTGATCGACGTTGTCACGTCAACTTTTTCGTGGTTTAACAGGTACTCTAGCAATGTGCGATAGGTTTATTTCTAATTATTTTTTTATTATGCGTTAAACTTAGTATTTTGTTTATTTCTATCACTAGTTTTTTAAGTGCTAAATTTTTCGGAGTCACGATTTTACTTCATATGTTTTTTTTTTTTTGAAGTATTAGCTTACTATGTTAGATATCTGTGTAACATACATATTAAATAAAAATATATTAAAATAAATATATTGATAATCATGTAGTTTTCTTATACAAATTAACTTGGTGTTAAAATTCATACATAAAAATCTAAGGTATTAGAGATGATAACCAAAACTTGAAAAATTCATTTAAGGTGGTTTAAAACAGGTAATAAAAATTGTCATTGAAGTATAATTTAAATTTAATGAAATTAAAGAAAATAAATTTTAATAAATAGTTATGTAACATTGATTCAAACACTAACTTTGATTTTTAATTTAATTAAGAGTATTAATGTGGAAGAGACACATAGTATAAAGTAACGCGATAATAATGTGTAATGTTTGAGAGGACGTGATAAAATTTTACTTATTAATTAGTATAGTAAGATTTTCTTTCAATTAACTGAAATATTTGTTTGTTTTTTTAAATAATAACATAATTGTTTTTAAACATTTCCGTTATACCGTCATCCAAATAAAAAGTTATTTTTCCGTCCATCGCATAACGCGCATATAACATAACGTACTCGTACTTTGTTCTACAAAGACATTTAATTTATTTATGCTTAATGATATAATCCAGTCATTAAAATCCACAAAAGTCAAATGTAGGTTAATCAGATATATACGTTTGCTTGATACATACTAAGAACTTGATTCTTCAATGTATTACACGACTTGCCTATTATTATTATCATCACGTCTATCTATAAACTAATAAAATACTAAGCACAAGAGTTCCATAGGAATAATACTCTCAGCGTTGTGTCATTTCGGTACACTCCTTAATTGAATTGAGGTTTTATTAAAAAAATTAGCCAATGGTTCATTGATAACATTTTTTTAGAACGATAGATATCGAGTTTAAATAATGTAGATTGAGTGTTTGACACTGTAAATGACGTTGGTGTTTAAAAAAGTTAAAAATCCTATAGCTAATGGTTCGTTGATAACATTTTATAGAAACGATAGATATATTTCTAGAAAAACATAGGTGTTGGTGTTTAAAAAAGTTAGAAAATTGCTTTACGTTGGCAAAAGAGTTTAAAAAAGTGCAACCTATTGACCTAGTTGTTATATTATAAATTTATAATGTTAGAACTCATATACTACACAAGTTAAACAATAAAATTCGAATACTTTTTTAGGAAAAAAATGATAACATTTGGACTTATATTAAAGTTTGAAAGTCTAAAATAGTATAAGCCAATTTATTTTTCTAAAAAAGCTTAACTCCAACTAAGGAGTAGGGGTTCTACCCTCTCGAAACCCAGCTAAAACATAAGAAGAGACCTTTTTTAATGGCTCGCACATGGGGCTAGTTTTCTCCGAACTGACCATACTAGCTTTATAGGTTGTTTTGTGGAGAATGAAAATGATTTCGACTTGTAGTGTTTCTTTTCTCAAACATAGGTCATGAACTTTTTGAATTGGAGCAACTCTTGTCTTTGAAAAGTTTTTAAAAGTAAATTATAAATATTTTTTAAAATAAATACATCACAGCTTATACCTTCAAGATTTAAATCCACGTCCTCTTACTTGTTTGACACACCACAAGTCCACAACCATCAAAACGTCAAGTGGAAAAGAATGGTAAGCATTAAATGTCAAGAAAACACTATACGAATAGGGAGCATTACAAGTTGGGGTGAATGAAATTTAACTACAAATTAATAGGTAATAAAAAGTATAACTTAACTAAAATTTTACGTTATAAAAGAGTAAAATAAAAATAAGTAGTAAAAAAAACTTACAGAGAGTATTAAGTTTAACAAATAATAAAAGATGAAGCTTATTTAAAAGATATAAAAACCTACGATATGCGGGGTTTCTAGGAGCCCGCTCGCTCAACTTTTGATTATGTTTTCCAAAGTTCAGATATATATAATCACTACAAGTTGATAAACTATATATTACACGGGTTGAAAAATATAAACAATATGTAATAAAAAATAATATAAAAAACAAGAAAATAAATAAATATGGGTCGATACTTAAATATCGCATGATTTCTTTTATAGTAATAAAGATACTTTTTAGTAATAAACTAGATATCAGATTCAGGCCACGCGATGCGGCGGCCAAATCTCTCGTATGTGACTTCGTCACACGCGTTGATAAAAAAAGTTTCATGTGTCGCACATTACGGTGTAAAAACTTAATGTGTCACTTATTAGAAAAAACTATAAGTCAAAGCCATAAATATGTCATAATGTAGTAAGGTATTAAAATAGTAAACATTTTAAAGTTAAACTATGAGGTCAAAGTAAAAAATTGTTAAAGTAGAAGAGAAAAAAAAACACATCTTTCGAACCTACGAAGTCAAGTAGCAGAAACACACGCACAAACCATTAGACCATGCCATGCTTTAGTTACCTAGTTTTTTTAACACATACTCCGTATTAGTTATACACCAATAGTTTCGAGAAACTAAAAAATCAACCAATCGGGTGGTGACACGTGGCATTCGGTGGTTGGCCGAATGCCACCACCGACCTTACATTATAGAAGTTATATAATGTTAAGACATGTTTATACCATAACGTCTTACACATAATACTTTTTGTTATCAAACATAGCACATGCGCATGTAGGTAAAAACTCTACTGACGCAATGCACGTCACATGTCAAACTAATACATCACCCATGTCGAAGTTAAAAAACGTTCTTAACGTGTGTAACGGATAAAAAATTAAAAAAAAAATAACAGAAATATCAAAATAACAAATAAAAAGACAAGGAAAAAAAGTAAAAAGAAAAAGAAAAATGCAACCGACATTGCATTTTAGAGTTATATGAATAATTAATATTTTAATAAAATAATTGAAAAGATCGAGAGATATTGTGTAATTAACAAAGTTAGAACGTAAAAGTGACACACAAACAAAAATAATTTGTGACAATATACACGTGAGAGAATGGCATCCGAAAAAGATTTAAACATACGAAAACCAAAAACATGATTAGAAAATGTCCTAAACCGATCAAGCCAATTAAATCAAGAAGCATAATGTCATCCATCAAAAATCAAAGTTGGTTAAACCCATCACGTACACCTTTTTCTCTTGACCACCCACTCACAATGCTTCATTTCATATAACCATTAACCAACTTTTGTTCAACAAATTTAAACATAGTAAATTACACAAACTAGCTTTTTCATCTTAATTTGATTTTCTTAATTTCTCCATACCCACCTCCTTTTCGCAAGGAAGCTAATCAATGGGTACGGAGGTGTTGCACCCACATTTAGCAGATTGCTTCATAATCAAAGTTGCTCCGGTCATCATTCACAAAAATGGTTACCCCAAATCACAACCGGAGAAGAAGACGGGTTCAGCATCCACAAAACAACCTGCATTGAAGCCGAATTGCGAAAATGGTGATGATTCGTATGCGGGATCGGCTTTTTTTCACTCTCCATCACCTAGGTCTCTACCTCTTCCTTCATTCTTTAACATGAAACAAGAGTCAATGGTGGAGGATCATGACGGTTTTGATGATTCCGCCACCAAGCATCTATGCCGCTTGCTTCGACTCGGGTGAATATTGTGGTCATGTTTAGGTGGTTGATTGCTAACCATGGAAGGATGGATGGATATTGGATTGGTGAAGGGTGTGATAATATATATGTGTATGTTGTGTATATATGTAGATAATGGGGATGTAAGTAGTGTTAATGGAAGAGTTAATATGTTGTTTGTATTTTTTTGTTATTATTGTTTTTATATGTTTTGTCAAGTCCTTTTTTAATAACATATTTGTAGTCTCCTAAGTCCTAACTATAACTATATTGTTTGTGTATCATACATGATAGATTTAAATATGTGAATCACGAATATGATCGATTATCATATTGATGTATTTCGTGAACGTTTACAAAATCTAATAGCAAAATTAATCGAATTAGGTTTCAAGGGTGTGAATGGATTTCCCGGCTACTCATGCAGTCATTCGTAGATGTGTAGAACGAACAAAATGAATCCCTTGCACAGAAATCAATCGTCATATTGGTGAGTTGAAACGTTTCACTTGTTCGTAAAATAGTACAATTAAGAGTACAATTAAGAGTACAATTAACGTTTATTATGGCTGTCGGCACATAAGTGAAATCTCCATCAGTGGTAGCTTAGTTACACTGCTTGTCAAGTTGCAACTGATATAAGTCCGTTTATCAAAATTGTTGTGGAGCAATTATATATTATATTGCTCCCGGTGAGTGTAACCACCCGGGAGATTTAATCCCGATCGTAGGATCAAGCTGAAATCAAATCCTGGCCGTAGATACTAGGCGGTTGAACTTTTTTCGGTCGGTTATTTGACGGTTTTTTCACTGGCGGTTTTTTCACTAGCGGTTTCCCATGTTCTTCCCACTCCTAATTTCTCTTATTCAACCGCTCCTACGAGTCTTCATAACATCCAAGTCCTATCTTAAACGTCATACAAAGATGAACCACCGTGATCGCCACCACCGTTGCACATTCTAGCTCTACCAATCCATCACCTTCTATTCTTCGAGAAGATGAAATCGTAAAGGGATGATAGATATGAAGTTGCAATTTCAGGTCTCTTCTTCAACATAATAGATTTCTTCTACCCTTGGATTCACTTATCAACATTGAAGCACCACCATAAGTGTGACACCCCGCCCGGTGGCGGAAAACACCGGGCTGTCATAGAATTGGATATCCATAGTAAACAAAGCACATGGTATTTATTTATTACGTTTAATAATGATATAGTAAGTTTAGAACATCAGTCTTAAATGGATACAACAAAAGTAATAAAACCGAAACAGTAAATGCAATCGTCTTTATTAGTTAAACTAGGTCCAAGGCAATCCTATGTCTTGGCAAAAGCAGCAAAATAATCATAAGCATCACCTGAAATATGTGAAAATAAAGTTAGCTACACAAGCTAGTGAGTAAAACCCAAATTGAATAGTAATAGTATTGAAATCCGAGATCAACAAGATATGCTGCGCAATCCCACATGTATAGTAATTTCGTAATATCACCCTACCAGGACCCCTAGAATAGAATAGCACACCAACCACAATAGAAACCATAGTATCTCGTTTAGCCATTTGTCATGAGAACCACTCATGTAATAAATAATGATAACTTTTAATAACCGTCGTTTACCGTCTCGATATATAAGTCATCATTTAGCAATTTAGGGACATGGCATAGTATAGCATCATAGCATAGCAACATAGTATAGCAACATAGCATCTCGACATAGTAAACATGGAATTAGAAAGGCCGGGTTTAAATCACCTATCGATGTTGTACAAGCAGGTGGGTTTGTCAAACCATTAGCGCTAACATTGTACCGGTGGGATTACAAAGTAATAAAACTACTTTTAACTAACACATAAGATTGCATCAAGTCGCGAACTAGATTAACATATTTGTATGATCTCTTTTAGAAAACGAATAGAAAACGCAATATAGTAAAAGACATATTTCAGCCCCAAAATAGTAAAATGGAAAAAGGGGAGTGAGTTTACTCACCTGAACAATATAGATAATAGCAAACGCAAGAAAGTAACTAAATAGAATCGAGGATCGCCCAGATATTAGAATCACCTAATTAACCGGGAAAACCTAATTTAGAAATGAGACAAATAATATAGTAACTAGAATCAAGAACTTAGAAATTCTAGGGTTTTGGATTTGGGGTTTTAGGGTTCTAAATTATAAATTGAAAATTAGGGTTTCAAAATATAATTTGGGAATTTAGGGTTTTAAAGTCCAATTTGGGGATTTAGGGTTTCAAAATCCAATTTAGGGCTTTAAAGTCCAATTTGGGGATTTAGGGTTTCAAAAACCAATTTAGGGTTTTAAAGTCCAATTTGAGGATTTAGGTACGAGATGTAAATATATATTTTTATAATAGACAATTTCTAGTTTTACAATTGATATATTATTTATATACAATCTTGAGAAATATATATATGTGACTTAGAAGTAAGGGGGTTAAAAGAATAAAAATTAATAAAAGTGGTCACAGTGGGACTCGAACCCACGACCAAACGCGTCACCACCAGCAAACTTACCACTGAACCAGACGCGCTTTTTGTTCATAAAACGGGTTTTTAATTCTTTTAGCATGTTATACTTAACAACACCCATTTCCATATAAACCCTAGAACAAAGATCCAACCAATTCGTTCAAATCTGTTAATCAAATCCAAAATCATTAGAGGGCTTTTGATCCTTATTGGATTACGAGTATTTTGATGTATAATACTTACTTGATTGGTGAAGAAATGCGTCGATGAAATGATGAACAGGGGCGACGGTTTTGAGATTAAATTATGAGTTTCTTGATGTTTTTAGCCAAAATTGGATTATCAGTGAGCGAAGGATGATTAAGAAGAGTGTAATGGTCGATTGAATTGTGCCGTTTGATTTGGGGAATAGCCGATTAGGTTCGAGTTGTTTAGCAATTAACTAGGATTAAATTGACGATTAATTTGTTGTGTTAATTTCAATTGAATGAGATAGACAGTTTCGAATTGATGGTAGAGATGAATAGGATGCGTCGAATTGAATTGAAACGGCATTATGACTGATTTGGATTTTGGGTCTTGAGTTCGATTCTTAGATTTGATTTTAAGTGTAGATTGGGTTGATTATAAGGTGTTTAGGAAGTGTTACAGGGTTCGAAACTCGACTAGCCGCATTCTACATAGTTTAGATTGGATCAAAATGGCCCAAAAGTGGGTTTATGGAGGCTCGCCGGAGATGGAGTTTTTCCGGCCAATCTGGCCGGAATCTGCTGTTGCCGGAAACACGGGGAACACGGGGGTGGGCTGGGTAATTTTGGTATTTACAGATCCGGTCCCTTATGTTTAGAATTGTTTTAAGTTCGTTATTATAAGTTTAATTATAGTTTGTAACTTGACAGTTTTAGCCCAAAGTTAATTATTTATATCTTAACTAATTAACTTAACTAAATTGAAACGTAACAACTATTTAAGTGACGCTTTTATAGTTCTAGCTTGTTTACATCATTAAGAGACTATTTCGAGACTTTTAAGCGTTTTTTGTTTAGCGTTTTCGATAATTTTCTTTTACGAGCTATATATATATGTTTATTTATATACATATATTTTGAGTTTTTATGCTCCAACAATATTTATTTGATATACGTGAATGTTTGTGACGTAAATACGATTATTTAATTGAAACGTGAATAACGTAAAATTCAATGCGTTTATTTATAGCAATAAGAATGAACGTTACATATTGAAGAAAAATAAATACGATTTCAATTGAAAGGATAACAACTTCGGGTTCGAGTCGGGCATTCGGGTTCAGGTTTGGGGCAGATGTCACAATAAGGTTCTATCGCTTAATCAATACTTCGAATTCATCTAAATGCTGCTAATTCCATATCGGAGTTATAATCTTTTTTTTTCAATTTCAGTCATGTGATGGCTTAGACACACCAAAAATGAAGTGGCCTATCAATTACAAATACTCATAGATCTGCAATTAGAGGAATCAACCGAATCATAGTTGAGAAACTGATTTGGGGTCATATTCACGATGAGATGTGAGTGAATGCAGTTACCCTGTTCTTTGTGTTTTTTTAATTTGTGCATATATTTAAGACTTTAGGGTGTAATTTTGAACTTTTTGATTTTTAAATGTTTATCAGCAATCAAGTGCAAACAATTTATTGCTTCCTAATTTTTATTGTTTTCTCAAGTACAATAGCATATGCATATGATGACAATTTTGACTAATTACATGGATGTGGTATACCATGAGGTGTTCTTTATAGTTTCATAAGCTTTTTTGAAGTTTGAATGCCGATTTTCACTTGCAGGGCCTCATGTGGTGGTAAAACAACTTACAAAGCAGCTCTTATGAATAAGAGAGGTATATTTTTCGTATAACTGGTTTATTTAGGATGTCGATTTTGTTAGTGTTTTTAGTATAATAGTACTTCATGGTGGATTCTTGATTTGTAGGAACTGCTATTTGCATTTTTAGCATGTATAAGTTTTCTCTTTGGGTTTATTACTAAGTTTGACTTCCAAGTTATGTTTATGTGTGTTATTTCATTTTTTGCATTAAAGTGAGATCATTTGGTAGATGATATTATCCCTTTTAACTTTGTTTGTTATGGAAGATTGATTATTTCTGTTCTATATGTATTGTAGCTCTCAATGGATTCATGAGCGGTCCCATCAAACCAGAATTCAAGTAATTGCCTCAAATTATCAAACAATTGATCTTATAAATCTGGTAGTTCGCAAGGGATGCAACTACCAAAGCAAATATGGTGTTTTCTAGAAAGGATTCAGAAGCAAAAGTCTGGTATTTTATGAATCTCTTCATTGCCTAAAATTGAAAATGTTCTCTCTTTCTTGATTAATTAACCAGGTGATTTTAAGTTTGAATACGATTGGTTACTTGAATCATAGTCTTACATTTGCACTTGGTTAAAATTTAATGCGATTTTGAGTTTGAATACGATTGATGACCATGTTTTTCTATGTTTGTTCGATATGAATAGCTTTCTGAGATGATTACTATATTGGCCGTTTAAAATTGTTCATCATAAAAAATATGTACATAGCTAACTATTATTGTTATTTTAATTATTGATACTCACTTTTGTTAATTTCAGGCACAAATGAGTCCAATTGTAATGACACCTTTAATAATGGCTCCCCTTGCTATTATTCCTCCACAGGTATACCACTTCTTTGTTACATTTTTGTTTTTAAGCAATCTAATATAAGTTTTCTATATATCTGGGTATAATATAATTGTCTTTTGTGGTTGTAGATCTTATACATTAGTTTACATCTTCTTCCTTGTATGCTTATTTATCATATTCATTCACTTAATGCAATTATGTTATTATTTTTCATTAGCTTGAAATTCAAATGTATTCTTTCTAATGTGCATCTTCTTCCTGTGTATACTTAACTAAGTTATTAAATTCATCCAATATCATGAAATTCAAATGTCTTTATTGGAATAATATTTGACGTTGATATTGATTGGAATAATACTTGACGTTTGCTATTCATAAACTGCATGGCATTGCGATATGTAGTTGAAAAACTGATAATCTCCGCTAGAACGTGTCTATTATGTATGCACCCAAACACCATAAGCGTGTAAACCACCTCCAACCAAGATACTAATAAAAGGTGTAGTTTTGGTGTAACACTGTTTTAGTACTAAATGTGGGTAACATAATAGCTATCATTACATGAAAAGTATATTATGTGTAGTGTAAAAAACTATGTATTGGTGCATACATTGGAACTGAAATAACTTTGGTGGAATCAATGAGTCATGTTCCAAGAATATGCTATTTTACATAGGAGATATTAATTCTCAACAGATCTTGTATAATCCAACCAACATGAGGAGTGGATTAGAGAAGTGACCATGCCATCAGTTTCAATGAGCATGCACTAAAAGTTAATATGAAACAAGCATTTACATGTAAGGGGGGGAGGAGTGGCTCACGAGGAAGGCAACAAGCTTGTTCCTCGCCACCTCCTCGTTCCACAAGGAGTGGATCTCCCTTCCTCGCCGAGCTCGTTCACCCCTTAACCACCTTGTTTCTCCTCCAGCCGAGGAAGGCACCTCGTCCACGAGGTCTTCTTCTCCCACCTCTTCTTCTCCTCGTTGCCCACCACTCCCAGCTCCCTAAGTGGGGTGGTTTTAATATTCCACATTTGCATTCTAATTTTTAATCTCTCTTTTTTACTTATGAGTATGTATAGCAAGTTGTTCTTCAACTTTTAAAATTTTAAAATTGCAGAATTTATATATGGAAATTATGCTATAATTAACTTTTTGGGGGATCAAATGTAATTGTCATATCAAAGGTACTAATTGACCTAATATCCATTCTCTTTTATAAAATTGGAGGGCCTTAAATACCCTATATCATGCTAATAATACACGGTTGAAGCGTTTATTGCTGCTAAGAAGGTTGAACATGAAAAAATAGCATTTTAGAACAGAGCAACTCCTAATTTCCTACTTAATCTCTCTGGTGTTTGGTTGTGCTGAAAACTTGAAGCTTATCATGTCCTATTGAATTCTGACTTATGTCAAATAAAAAGGTCTTTTTGTATGAAATCTCAAATGTTTTTCAACTATTTGATTGAACTCATATGCCCAAAGTTTTGTAATGTAATGAACATTAACTATTGAATCCTTATTGTACATCCAGAATGCCAAGCAGATTGTGTATAAGAGAGCTTTGACTGCTTTGGCAATCGTTGCTGACTTTTTATTATGCCCAGTCGTTCCAAATGGTTTCAAAATAAGAGGGGATTTGCCATTAAGAAGAGCATCTACGGTCTGCAATGCAAAGATACAAAAGTGTCTTATTTAATAACTAACAAAGCATGAATGCTTGGTTTACAACTTTTGCACTTCATTAACACATTTATTTTTCAGATATCGGATGGGAAGGAAGAAACCCACATTTCTGCTTCATCCATTTAATTTCTGGGACATCGACTGTAGTTGCTGGCCACTTCCGCCCTACCAAATGTTGTTGTCGTGTGGATTAATTTGGTTCAAATGTGTTATATATGATTCCTACATAAGATTTTATTGTGTTTATTTGTGATGGTGTTGTTAAAAATTGTTTGTTTGATTGTTGGTAATAATATATACGAATAGTCAGAAAAGGAAAACGCTACATGAGACCCATTGTCGGTCGTCAATAACGTGTCGAAACCCGGCCTCTGGACGGGTATAAAACTAGTTGATGTAAGTTGCCACTTGTTTATCTAAATTGTTGTTGAGCGGTTTCTATTGAAGGACCGAGTTTTTCGCTTACGATCATTTCCTACTAATCATCATTTTTCTGTTAATTTTTTTATACGTAATTTAGATCTGAATTTAGCTTTCACTAATAACAAACAAACCAAAATATTTATTTTCAATGTTGAATGGGCGACCCATTACGGGCATTAGCGTGTCCGCCGACCATGTCATGGGTGTCACCCAAGCTTTGCTCGTATCAAAATAATTACAAATTATACCCAAATCAAAATAATTACAAGCAGAAGCATATGCTTAGTTGAACTGACATTTCTACTATCAAATAATTACAAGCTCTACCAAAATCAAGCTTTCAACAACTGTTTAAGAACTTGATTGAAGGACCAAATGGGCTCATAAGCAGATTCGAAAAGGAGGAAAAGCTGATGTTCATTTTGGGCTTTTCTTTTTTCTAATTCCGTTGTTGGGCCGACATTCTAGGCAGTTGCCTTAGGCCTCTCTTAAGACTTAAGGACTGTTTGTTTCAGTCTCTTAATAGATCATATGTCTGAATGGTTCAGGCGCACTTAATGGTTCAGACCTCCTACTGATTCAATACTTAATGATTCAGACCTCTTATTGATTCAGCACTTATTCATTTAGATGCTGCCAAACAGCCTCTTAATGGTCCAGATTGTTTGTTTCGCGAGCAGATATCTGAATGATTAAGACATTTGCCTCCGAATGGTTAAGCATTATACAGAGTCTGAATGGTTAAGAGCTATAATCTGAATTGGTAAGGCATTTACCTTTAAATAGTTAAGCAACATACTAGCTTTTAATGGTTCAGACCTCTTACTGATTCAACTGGTTCAGACAACCTAATGGTTCAGCCCTTATCCATTCAGATGCTGACAAACAGCCCCTCAAGTCAATATCACATTTTAACGTTTCAAACTTTTTCACAAGCGTTAATACGTGTTGTAAACGGAATAAAGACTTATCCATTTCACATAATGTTTTATAAAATTCTTCTTCTAACATTTGTAAAGTTTTTGAGTGCAAGTCTCACGGTCTCATCTATAATAAAAAAAAAGAAAATTGGATTTAAAAAATCCAACTTTAACCTGTTGGCCGGAAAAAAATCAAAGTGAGAAAATTCTTGTTAGAGATCCCAACTTTCAAACATATTTTTTTAAAAAGTCTCAATTAAAAAATACTTAATGTCGTTAAGTTTTTTTGAATTTGAAACTAATGTTTTACTGCTTTTGATAAAAAGCAGGATATGAATGAATTAATGAGATAACTCTGGTTTAGTTACTCAATTAGACTTTCTCATCTAAGACGGCTATGGTTTGAAGCTAATGAGACAGATTAATTAACGAGCTTAACTCAAAAACGTATGCCCGCAAACTTACAATTTTATACTATAAAAATAAAGATAATTGGGTGAGACGGGGACCGGTGAGGATCCATTAAAACAACATATGTTAAAGATGACTTCCATAAGATGACATCACGTGTATGTCAAAAGTCTAACAGGTCATAATATATTCCTTATATATATATATTGGCTTGCCTCATATGTGCAATTGTCAAGTCTTTGTAGCGGTGCTGAAAAGTAATCACAATTTCTTCCTTACAGATCGTCTCCTCCAGCTACGATCATCGTCACCGGCGACCGTCTCATGGTAACTAACGCTACTTCACTCTTCATATCACACGCAAGTTGCTTCAATTTCATACACTCGATCGTTTACTTTTCAACACTTGTCGTTTTAGTTTTCAGATATAGACAACAACGACGTTCAATTGCTATCGTGTGCGTCGGCTACATAAACCCTAGCTCTGTGAATTAGGCATCTGTGTTGTAGGTAAGTATTTTTGTCATGTTTTATTATTGACTCACATTATACGCAATCATGCTTTAGGTTTAGAATTATACAATCATAGAAGTTCTAACTTAGTGTTATGGTACTAAGGAAAAGTGATTTGTTGATTTGATTCTGATGTTAATTTAATACGGATACTATTTTGATTTACTACTTGTATATAACTTAGTTATCTCTATAGTATCGTTTTTGAAGTTGAATGTTTAAGAAGCTTGGGATGAGTAAAAATAGGTCTTGAAGTTTGAAGTCTATTACAAACCACTTGAAATGGAAGTAAACGCCTTAGAAAGTTTAAAGCATCCATATGTTTTTTAAACGGCCACTTTCAATTCTGCAACCTTCGGTCACATCCCCTGCATTGGGAGACCCATCACCCCACTCCGGCCAGTTATGTTGACTTAACCAGGTCCACACCGGCCTCTGAGTTTGCCTTGGGCGCTCATAGGAAAAGCCCCACAGGGACTAGCTTGGATCACTTCCGGTGGTTACAACCTGCTAGGCTTGAGGATTGAACCAGTGACATGGTGCAACCCAGTCATTGCCACATGCCGGTGGACCATAGGCCACTACTATTGACCAAGTTTTGCACCCTTAGTTTTTTTACTGAACTGATTTTGTCATGGATAAATGAAATTTCAGTTGAATAATCAATAGAGTAATGCGAACACTATAAATCGTATTAGTAGGTTCCAATGCTCTCTAGTAAAGGAATGACTAATTGTCTATTTGTCTGTATGCGTTAAGACTGTGTATTGGTCAGTTGTATGGTTTGTGTTTCTGCAAAAGAAGGAACGTTCATCGTTACTAAAGTATTTCTCAATGTTAGATTTTTGAATGTCATAATAAGATTGAAAAACCAATCATCGAGTAGAAGATGGATACGAGTAATTGGAGGCCTACTCAGGGTGTAAGTGGTGCTGTTGACCCCTCCGTGGAATGTGGTGATTGGAGGGATCAGCTGCAAGCAGATTCACGGCAAAAGATCGTCAACAAGATGTATGTACTTGTATTCTTTTTAATTACTTTATTTTTTGTGCTCAAAGAATTTGGTTATGCTGACCTGCTTGAGTGTCAGTTGCTTGATGTGACTGGTTCTCTGAACTCTTTTAATTTGTAATGTTTTGACTTAATTTGTTGCTAATGTTTTCATAATTTTGACTGGCACATGTTGATATTGTGTAGAATGGAGACCTTGAAGAGGCATATTCCATTCTCTGGAAATGAGGGACTGCATGAGCTTAGGAAAATAGCTGAGAGATTTGAAGAGAAAATTTATACTGCGGCCATAAGCCAGGTTTGTTGTGTTCTTCATGCTATATATATTTATAGTTTTTTTGGAAGTATATATAACTATAGTTGTTTGTGTATATGTTTATAACTTCTTTCTTTTTGCTTCCATGGAATGAAAATATTGCAAGGGTCTTCATTTGTGACCGAGCCAAGTACTTCAAAATAGAACAAAAACTGATATCATGTATTTTTTATACCCTAAGGTATTCAAGGGCCTAAAATCATATAATTTATTTGGTTTGCAGTCTGACTATCTGCGAAAGATATCCTTGAAGATGTTGACTATGGAAAATAGATCACAAAATTCCATGTCAGGCGCCATGCAGTCAAGCTCTACTGCCAATAGTGTAAACCCCACAGATCCAGGTATTTCATAATTCACCGTAATTCATTGTTCTGCCACAAGTTCTACAAATATGATTTTGTAGGAATAAGTTCAATTTCATATTCCATTGTTATTTTTTTTACTGAACTGTCCGAATTTTCCCCGAAGGGTTAGGTTCTCAGGTGTTGCAACAAGGGCAACAACTTCCTATTTCTGTGCCATCTAATAATATTCAATCAGGACAACAAATGATGTCTCAGAGCATGCACAATAATATTGGTTCAACTGGAATGCCAGGCCCTTCTAGTTTATCATCTGCTGCATTGCCACCTGGAAGTGGTTTACAGCAATCCACCATGGCTAATGTTGCTGGTCAAAATTCAAACTTGCAGAACATTCAAAACGCGTCTGGTGTTCAACAAAATTCTGTAGGAAATACAGTGGGCTCCAGTAATTTTGCAAATCAAAGGCAGATACAAGGAAGACAACAACTTGCTCCCCAACAGCAACAGCAACAAACTCAAAATTCACATTATCTTTATCAGCAGCAGTTGCATCAACTGGCAAAGCAGAAACTACAGCAACAGAATATGTTACAGCCAGGTCATCTGCAAACGTCTCAACAATCTGTTATGCAACCTACATTGATGCAGACATCCTCTCTCTCTTCAGCTGTACAAAATCAACAGCCTATTGTACCACAGTCATCACAACCGTTGATAAATCACCAGCAGTCGGTTCTAAGACAACAGGTACAACCAACACATCAACAAGTACAATCAACACAGCAGAATTCAATGGGGCAACAGGCAAATACTACAAATATGCAACAAAATCAGCTCTTGGGACAACAAAAGAACTACTCTGATATGCAGCAGCCACAACAGAGAGTGATGGGTCAGCCAAATAAGCTTTCAAGTGTACAGCAGCCACAACATCAGTTAATTGGTCAACATAACAATTTTTCTAGCATGCAACAACAACAATCTGGCCAACAGCAGCAGTTGCTAGGAAGTCAATCTGCTAACTCCAACATGCAGACCACTCAACATTCGGCGCAACACATGCTACAATCTAGTATGCCAATGCAACAACAAAGTCAGCCGAGTTCAGCAACTTTGTTGCCGACACAAGTTCAACAATCACTAACACCGTTACAGCAGCAGGGGGGTATGCAATCACAGCCAAATCTACTGCAACGCGACATGCAACAAAGGCTTCAAACTTCAGGTGTTTTTCAGCAGCAAAATGTGAATGATCAGCAGAAGCAGCTATTTCAACAACAGAGAGCTATGCCAGAGGCTTCATCAAGTAGGGTTTTTTTGCTGAATTGTTTATTTTTTTTTTATCTTAAATTTATTAATAATGAGGTAACACATGCATCTTATAACTTTTACATTTCTAATTAGCTAACAGGCAACTTCTAACTTATTTGTAGCATCATTAGATTCAACAGCACAGACAGGCAATCTAAATGGAGATTGGCAGGATGAAGTGTATCAAAAGGTGCTGCATATTAACTTACTCATTTCTTAAACAGTGGAAGCACCTGATGATAGTTTGCTTTGAGTTGAACAAAATGACCATGATGATAAAATATCTGTGCAGAAAATTCTTATAGATAATAAGATATAGATCAAATGTCAAGAGTGTATGCAAATTTTTTGCTTGTGATCGTTTTAGGGTTCTCGTTCTCTTGTTGATTCTAGGTTTTTGCAGTTAACTCTTCTCCCAATATAGAACATAGGACCTGAATTGTTTCTTCTTCTGATTACAGATAAAAACTATGAAGGACATGTATCTATTAGATTTGAATGACTTGCACCAGAAAATTCTTGGCAAACTGCAGCACGTAAGTTAATAGCCAGCCTCTATAAAAAATAGGACTTCTATTTTCATTTTTAAAGCACGTAGAATCATGTAAAGATATTATGCTATCTTGCAAAAACATACCGCCAAAGGCAGTCTTCTATTTCTTAATTTAATAAATTTATTTTGTGCAGCATGATTCTCTTCCTCAGCAACCAAAAAACGAGCAAGCTGAGAAGCTGAAAGCATTTAAAAATATGCTGGAGCGTTACATGCAATTCTTACAAATGCCTCCTAAGCATGCTGCATTGGCTAATTATAAAGACAAGCTGGGTACTTATGAGAAGCAGATTATTCAACTTATCAACTCAAATAGGCGGAAACCGGTGGGTCCACAGCAGCAAGCACAGGCACAACCTCTACCACATATGCAGCAGCAATCCCAACAAATTCATTCTCAACTGACTCAAGTTCAATCACATGAAAGTCAGATGAATTTACAGGGTTCTATGGTACCTATGCAACCAAATAATGTGGGAAATTTGCAGCAAAGTACTGCCCCTTCTATGCCCGGCGGTTTGAATGTGCAACAGAACATGATGAACTCCACACAGCCCAGTTCTAATCTTGATCCAGGTCAAAACAGCAGTATGAACTCTTTACCGCAGGTCCCTAGTGGTTCTTTACAACAAAATTCAGTGAGTGGGCCCCAACAAGTAAACATAAACCCAATGTCACTACATGCAAACTCCAGTATGCTTCAGCATCAGCATATTAAACAGGAACAATTGCATGAAAGCCAGCAACTGAAGCAGTTTCAACAGCACCAAATGCAGCAACAATTTCTGCATAAACAGCAACTTCTGCAACAGCAGCAATATCACCAACAAACAAAACAGCAGCAGCAGCAACCGAGTGGACAGATGCAAGGAAACCGGTTATCTCAGCTTCATCAGATAAATGATGGTGGTGACATAAAACATAGACAGCAGATGAGTGTAAAATCAAGTGGTTTTCAGCAGCAGCATGCGGCTGCCGCTCAACGTTCTGCTTATCACCAACAATTAAAACCAGGTGCTCCTTTTTCACCCCAACTCCTCGCATCTGCTTCTCCACAAATGTCACAGCATGCTTCTCCTCAGATTGACCAGTCAAATATGCTCAAATCTGCCAACTCACCATTCACTGTACCTTCTCCTTCAACCTCCTCCGCATCTCCTATCCCGGGGGAGTTAATAAATGGTGTTCCATCATTATCTAATGCCGGCAGACATCAACATCCATCATCAGGAGTCTTACCTGCTCAATCTCTTGCTATTGGTACGCCAGGGATATCCGCGTCTCCTTTACTTGCAGAGTTCACTAGTCCAGATGGAAACCATGGTGCTGTTGCATCAATTGGATCTGGAAAAACTGTTACAGAACAGCCTCTAGAGCGCCTACTAAGAGTGGTCAGTTTAGAATTGCATATGCACATATAATAATATACACGCATTAGTAGAGTTTGCAAGATGGGAAAGTTGGTGCTAGGTAATGAACTAAAACAGACCCTAGTTTAAATGGATCAAAATGGGTCGGCTTGCATAGGGTTAACGCATTAACAATTTCTAGGCCATTTTTTATTGTTATATTATTGGGAAGCTATGACTGAATAGTAACCAAGTCTATCACTGTTTCATTTTTGAGATATTAGTGACTTCTTTTTCAGTTTAACCTGAAGTTGCTGGGTTCAATTAAATTTAAAAAATAAAATTCTAAATCATAGCCCATTTACATAATTGTAGTCCATGTCACTCAGTCTATAAGCCGTTATGAACCTTTTCGTAAGGGAACAACATAAACCTTGAGTGACCTAAATGCAATAGTTATGGAACTCTGTTAAACGTGACCTTTACTCCTTATAATTGATCAGCAAAATATTATTAAAAAAATAGTATTATTACAATAACAGTAATAATATTATATTTCTGAATAAAAGATTTAAGACGTAGCATGCACCTGCTACTCGTTGAGCTAAATTCTCATATTGGACTCATTTAAGATGAAACACATCCCGATTTAACCCATCCCTATAAGTAAATGAATTGAAATTGCCATCTAGAATCTTAAGGGCGTGCTTAAGTTACCTTTTTCATATTGTAAGACTATATGACTAAGATACATTAATTCATGTCTTTGTAGGTAAAATCAGTGTCACCAAAAGCTTTGAGTGCTTCAGTTGGTGATATTGGTTCCGTTGTGAGTATGTTTGATAGGATTGCAGGGTCTGCACCAGGTAACGGTTCAAGAGCTGCAGTTGGTGAGGATTTGGTTGCCATGACAAAATGTCGTCTTCAGGCAAGAAATTCAGTCACTCAAGATGGAGCAAATGGCACGAGGAAAATGAAACGATTTACAAGTGCAATGCCATTAAATGTTGTATCATCTGCTGGTAGTGTAAAGGATAGTTTTAACCATTTGAATGCTTCTGAGACTTCTGAAGTGGATTCAAGTGCATCTTCTTCAATCAAAAGGCCCCGGACTGAGGTACTATGGTTCAACACTTTTTGTATTTCATCAATTCCACTCATGAGTTGCCAGAACATTATACAAGCCCACCATATGGTTTTCCATTTCAACAAGGCATCACATCAATATTTGGATTCTCAAATCCTTTTCAGGACAAATCCACCATATGGTTTTCTATATTTTTTGGGAATTTTGTCATCCAGACGGATTTCAGCCCAAATTGTCTCAAACGAAAACCAAAATGGATACTAGGGCGGCATGTAATGCTATTGTGACACTTGACTGGTGTACATCCATTTTTATTTTAAATTTATATGTGATAATGGAAGCTTGAAATGATGGTATTTTATTTAACTTGAGACATTGCATTTTGTTTTACAGTCTGATCATGCTCTTTTGGAAGAAATTAAGGAGATAAACCGGGGGCTCATTGATACTGTGATATCTATTAGTAGCGAAGATGTTGATCTGGCTGCAGCCTCTGCAGTTTCAGAGGGTGGTGGTGGAGGAACCGTGATTACATGCTCTTTCACTGCTGTAGCTCTTGGTCCAAACCAGAAGTTACAGTATGCTCCGGCACAGATGGTGTGTAAATGTATTATACATAGCCTTTTCATGTTCCCCACAGACTACTTATATGTATATGTACTCGATTATTGTGCAGTCACCTATCCAACCGTTAAGGTTGCTTGTTCCTACAAGTTATCCAAATTGTTCACCAGTACTCTTGGATATGTTCCCGGCTGAAGTCAGGTTAGAAGTTTTGCTTAATCATTTGAAAATCTTTCCGAAGCACGTTGATATTGTCGTTTTTAGATAACCCGGAAAGAAAATAAGTTTTGTGCTACAACCAATCGCTACTTATCGTAATTTGGATTATTTTGGAAAATGAGAAAATTTTATGCTAAATTTTGTCCATGGTGATGGTATTACTCTCATTTCCATTTAGTCAGTTGACTAGTGAAGGGTTGTTAAGACATTTGGGGCAAAATGAAATATAACGTACAGTTTTTGCAGTTAAAATTAAAGAACATTGATTAGTGTGCAGCCAGCTTACATGCAAGTATAAAATTGGAGTTTGGTGTGCTTTTTTTTCACATGCTTGGTGTGCTTTTTTTGCAGCAAGGAGTTTGAGGATATTTCAGCAAAAACCAAATCAAGATTTAGTATTTCTCTGAGGAGTCTTTCACAGCCTATGTCACTTAAAGAAATTGCAAGAACTTGGGATGCTTGTGCTGCTGCTGTTATTACGGAGTATGCTCAGCAAAGTGGCGGTGGTACCTTCAGCTCCAAATATGGTACCTGGGAGAACTGCTTAACTGCTGCTTAGTTTTATCTTCATTTGAAGTTAAAATGTTCCCCTTGCAACGAGTATAGTTGTTATATGAACTTTTGTCGATCATTATTTCAAAAGGTTATGTAACAGACATAGTCTCTGTTATGTAAATGCTTATATATCAAAATAGTGTAGTTATATACTTATATATGTCAAAAGTAGTCAAGTAAACAAGATGAGTTTTACGTTCCAAATCATAACTCACAACTTAACTTGAATGACACATGTTAAAGTTATGGTTCTTGGGGATTAGTTTTTTTAATAGCAGTAGCAGGTTATATATTAAGTGAATAAATTACATTACATCTTACTAGCAGTTTATATATTAAGTAAATAAATAAATAAATTATATTACATCTTACTAGTAGTTTATATATTAAGTAAATAAATTACATTAGATCTTACTAATCTTACTTTACTTGTAAGGTTTGAATCTAAAGCCTAATACTTAAAATACAAGTGTGTTACTAATGGGCCATCAACATAGATTAGTAGCTATTAATAATGTGATACAAATAAAAAATTGTAGTAAGTCAAGTATTCAAGTCTATAACATGAAAACAACACAGGTTATAAGTATTAAATAATCAGACGCAATGGGGTTTAAATGTTGAGCAGAGCATCTATGTTATAAGTAGCCATGTTATTGATTTGATATTTTGTCGGTTGTATAAAGGGGTCAATTTGCTAAGCAAACGCTATTGTATGCTAACGCATAAGGCAGCCATCAGAATGTATAAACCCACATAACGTGATAATATACAGCTGTATATAGATATATGGCCATATAAAAGTGTTTAGCACAATACACCTATGACTAGTGAATTAATAACATAGTGAGGCTAATAGTGAGACAGTCTATAACCTCTCTTTGTTTTCAACACTCTCAATCACGACTGAATTACATGTCTATCGTGAACAGATTGAAATTAGTAAAAACTGTAAACTGTAATGATGACAATAAGCTTACATTTGCCAACATAAAACTTGTGTATCTTATGAAAGTTAAACTGCAAAGCCAAAAACAGAAAGAACTTAACGGGCGAGAATGGGACCAGCACCACAACGTTCACATGAAAGGTTCTCTCAAGGCGGTTGGTAAGTTGAGTTCAGGCTCATAATCAGGAAGTGGAGCAAAATAGAAGTCAACCATGTCTTTGGTTACTGCTTCCAAACTTGGAGTATCCCACTGCCAGAATCAAGAAAAGAACATATAACATTTGTACATGTTTCTTGAAGTATAACTGTTTTCATATACATATCTAAAAGTAGAGATGGCAAAATGGCGGGTCAGACAACAGGTCAAAACAAGTTTTTTGTATGGGTCAGGTTGAGAGAACACTTATCTGTCCAAAAGTTTTTAAATAACTAGTGTGATATGTTAGTGTTTCAATAAAAGTAGAATTTTTCAAATGCATTAGAAATAGAGTAAACTGATGCAAATATACTATTCACTTTTTACTGAAATACACGGGTCGAATTGCCACCACTAATACGAAGTGTTACCTTAGGGGAAAAGTCCTTGTCAACTAGTCTTGCTCGAATACCCTAAAACAAGGGATCAGATAAAGATCTGTTTAGTTAATGAAAATGCGTTATGTATATAAATGTTTTTTTAAGAAGCAACATTTTGGAGGAATAGGCCCTACCTCACATAAGTCTCCAGAAACTTGTTTGGATATGCAGCGCAATGATGTGCGATATTCACGAGCCAAGCACTCATCAAGAGGTTGGAATCTACCTTCCCTTATCTGCATTTTGGAGGAATAGGTCCTATCTCACATAAGTCTCCAGAAACTTGTTTGTATGGTTTGATTTGAAAATTTATATACAGAAGCAATAGTATGTTGAGAACCATGAGATGCATTTATATTTAGACAACAAACTATAAATATCAATATATCATATCTTATAAAAATAAATATTAAATATAGAGAAACCAACGTGTATTCTATTCACTTTATATGATAAAAATTACAAGGGAAAAAATGGTTCTCTCAATACTTAACATATTATTAGTTCTGAAATGAGCATCCCTATACACACACATATTTGAAAAATGTGAAAAACTGAACTCACAGATTGCAAACTGATCTTTAAGCTCAATGGGGAGGCTTCCTTCAGTTTTTTTAGGGCAGTTGAACACAATTCATCATGTGACTCTCCTTCTTTCTGCCCAATAATGGTACAAGTTAAAATTAAACACTTGTAGTCGGAAACTATTTTAAAAATTACCGGAATGAATTATCAGTTGATGATTTCTCATCATAACCACGCAAAATAACAACAAAGGGGGTAGAAACTTACTAAAGCATCCACTATTTCCTCAACGGTATCATGGCAAAAATATTTGTCTATTCTGTCAATCCTGAAACAGAAATTATAAAGGGATGGAACAAATAAAAAAGAATTTGTATTGATTTTAAAGGATAATAGAGTCATCCCTTTTTATCTACATTATGCAGCTACATATTAAACTATGTTTCAGCATTGCATGAAACAACGGATAGAAATAGATAATAGTGTTTATGGGTCAGCGCAAGTACCAAACATACCCAGCCCATTTTGCCACATGTAATGAGACGAAGAGTGAAATAGAATATTACTTGTGAAGCACACTGCTTTTGTCTACATAAACAAGATCACCGTATTGAGCAAGAGACTCCGATAGGATAGAAGGGTCATCTGTCATTAATTGTCCAATGCGTTCTTCAATCCAAGCCAGTTTCTGTTGGGATCAGCATATCATCACGAAATAATAGCAAAAAAAAGATCAACAGACGTTGTACATAAAAGAAGCACAAGGTACATACTGCATTTAGTGAAAAGTGTGTAGCAAGACCACAGGCAACCAGTTCCGCACCGCTGAGTCTTTCTCCAGTCAAAGCCAAGAATTCACCTGCAATAACAATAGAGAAGACGGTGCCATATAAAATTGTCAACCACAATCCAATCGTCTGGTTTTATAAATAAAATAATGCAAAAAAAATCTTAAAGAATTAAGTCAACTTTTGGCGGCTTTTGGTCCATTTGACCCATTCTATCTATTTCATTTATTTCTCTTAAACCACCTATTCGCCTCACTCAGCATGTTTCCTTTATTCCGCATAGTTTACCCATTACCAGAAAAGTACAACTCAAAATGACCGAATGGGGTTGACATTGCCAGTTCTAGTAGCATCACATTGGTTATTGGTATAATCTAACAAGACTTGAGAGTCTTTAATCTTTGTTCAATTTGGCAAGCATTAACACACAGCTAAAATTTTCTGATTGCACAATTGAGTGAAAGCTACAGATATTTAATTTAGAAGTCACCTAAATAACCAGGTAGACGAGAAAGATAAAACGAAGCCCCTGAATCTGGATGGAAGCCTATCTGAACTTCTGGATTTGCAAAAACCTGTAATTTAGTTTACCTGGTTAATTCAAAACATATAAGAAAATAACCAAAAGCCAAAAAAGTAAATAAAAAAATATACAAATTTCTAATAGAGCATGTGTATCGTACCTAACACTCTAACAGTAATATATCAGTGACGACTTTTTGTAGTTAACTCTATCATTTATAAGATTACAATAATAGAACGTACTCAACAGTGCTAATTTGGAGACATTAAAGTTTATGATGAAAAAGGTTGCAGTTTAAAGAGTTCAAGGTAAAGCAAGCAAAAAAGTTCATATTAAGTCTAATGAAAAAAAAAGATAACGCATACAGTTTTGTCAGTTGCAACGCGGAACATTCCAGGAACTGCAATGCCTGCACCAGCACCCATCGTGATACCATCCAATACAGTCACCTATTAAATGATCAATAGTCAATCACCATACCTCACATGCAGTGTGAAGGAGAATGTTACTAAAGATAACTACAAACATATGTAGGTCATTTCTAGCATAAGGGTTATCTTTTTAATGGGACTATATAGAATATAACACATTGGATTTTTGGGACATATGCTGACAACTTTATTAGGTCATCAATCATTGTAATGCTAATTTGCTAACATACCATCTCTGACATTTTCTTAGATGGATTAGAGAGAAAAAATTTACCAACCGCTAAAAACACCCAACATTTGACCTCACCATGGTCAATATTTAGCACCATATCATTACTACCAATTAACCACCGAGCACTAGCACAATTCCATGAACATAATAAGACAACCAAATAAAAAGAAATAACAGTATGGCACTAACTTACTAAAGGACATCCGTTCAAAAAAAACTTACTAAAGGACACCTAGTCCCATGTTCATATTCTTCCCACATTGCCTCTCTCCTTAATATTCCTAGTGGGCATAACCAATTTCCTTTTTATCATTGCTTTGTTATCTTTGATAATTATGGAAATTGCGTCTTTCTTTTGGTCAGGGCTTTTGGTTGTATAGGTCTAAGTGGAAATCAAAATGATTCCTTATTGTATGAGATTTTTTTAAATTGTCGTAACTCGTAAGTTTACTAGCAAAGAATTCTCATGAGAAATAAAAAAAATTATAAAAAAAACTTACTAACAACGTTCTAAGATAGAAGGAAGTTAATACTCACATTTGGCTTCAAATATGTTCCCACAAGGTATATAAATTGATATAATGTCCTGAAGAATTGTTTGCATGCTTCATCATTGCCTGTACATAATTTGAGCAGCAAACTACTAAGAAAAGAAATAGCTTGACTAATCCCAAAAAGGACACCATAAAAGGCTGTTTTAGGTTTATTCCAGGCTTGTTTAGGGATGGTGCAATTATTTGACCTCAAAATGCTCCCAAGCGCTCAGAAATGGATCTTTTAAAGCAAGAAAACAAGGTTGCGCCTTGGATTGAAAATAAAGATATATAATACATCTGCATAGTATTGCTTTATGATCATTGCATACGCCCATACATAAACTCACACATACATAAAAATTAGTACAAAAAACAAGATAACAATAGAGCACCCACCTTCTTGAAGCAAACGATAGATAGTTACCATATCCGCGCCAGCACAAAACGCCCTACCACTACCCTTCAAGAAACCCGAATTACATTTAGCTACACCGAAAACACTTAAAGAAAGTAAAACACTTGAAAAAAGCATGAAATACCTTCATTGTCACAAATCCAATCTGTGAGTTATCCTCCCATGACTCATAAAGCCTGTGTAACCGAGCCGCCTACATATAACATCCAAAAATCATCATCATTCACACCTAACAAAAAGCATTGTGATATACTTTTTAGCTAAAAAAAAGTTGGGGAACAAACCATGGATGTAGTAATAGCATTGAGATTATCAGGTCGATTGAGTATTGCAGCTCTAGAGAAAGCTCTTCCTTCAACTAAAACCTGTTTGATTTTGAGTTGAATGAAACATATATGAAAAATTTGAGAAAATAAGTGAAATACACCTCTTGTTGAAAATGATGATTTAGAGGGTGATTGTCACGTTGAGTAGAAATGGTGGTGAAACGATTGTGTGATTGTCTCTGCAAAGAACGTTGCAGGTGTGATAATGATCTGAATCGATGCATCTTCTTCTTCTTCTTCTTCTTCTTCTAAAACCCTTAAACCTTGATTTGACTCACTACTGCGCAGGTATGAATCTTGATTTTTCTGAGACAAAACCTTACCCAATTTCAAGATTTGGGCTTTTGCTCCAATCACCTTCATGGGCTTTTGCTACATATTTTTTAAACTTAGTACACTACTATTTGAACCCGGTATCGTTTATCGTTTATGTTCATTTGTTAAGTAATTAATGAATTAAAAAACAGTTTACGAACAAATAATCAAACATAAGCTTGTGTTTGTGTTTGTTAAGAAATTTAAAATGTATGTGTTTTTTAGTTAAATTTGTAAACGAACCCAAACAAACACTAAGAAACACAAATCAACATTAAAAAAATACAAACAAACATTCATATTTTAGCTCATCCAAAATTTAACGCATGTTCACGAACACATTACTGAACGTTCATGAACGAACGTGAAATCTGTTTATGTTTTTTTTGTTTATCTTAACAAACAAAAGTTCTTGTTTGTGTTCGTTTGTTTATTAAACAAACAAACGTAAACGAACTTCCCGTCTATAGTGGGTGACCTTGAATTTAATGGATTGTTATCCCTTGAAATTTAGGAGAAGGGACCGATATACATTACTGATGGGTCGCGACATGTGATACGGATGGACCTCCGAAACTATGGAGTATACGTTGTATAACTAGTCTTGGCGAGTGAATTGGAAACTTGTAACTAGTCAAACAAAGAACATCGTCAGCCTCGTCACAAGAGAAGAATCCGGGGGCGGTCTCTATGATAAGCTCAAGCGTGAGAATCACATATTTGTTTTTGTTTGTATGTATAGTGAGTGAAGGATGAGTTGGTAGAATGTGTTTAATAAATGGTAGTTGAGGTGATTTTTAGTGTTAGACTTTTGGTTGATAGTGTCATTAATGCACTAGGCTATTTTAGCTATGGTTCTAGATATGACTCCTGAGTAGTTCAGATTATTTCACATTGTTTAGGGTAATCATCCCTACTAGAGTTAACTATTATTTGTTTTCTTGTGGATTTTTTATATTAACAATTTAGGACTTCAAATCTAAATACATTGATCTTTTTAATCCATTTGAGTCCATTTTACTAACATATTTAGATTGATAAAATAAAATGCCTTTATCATTGTCATATTTTAAGAAAACAGTTAAATCAATTCTCACTCACACCTCATATATGCGGTATAAATGCATAATTCATGTTGTTTTTCTAAACCTTTGGTACATTGATATAACACTTACATTCCTTAAGAACAAATAATCGCATATTAATTCTGAAAATACGTCCTAGTACTTCAAAAAGTCTTAAGATGTAGGTATGTAACAACATACATATGTAACAACACCAACTTAATTTATTATGTTTATATTACGTATAATACAATCACCAATCTCACCGCAAGATTTAAACTCACAACAATTTAACAATTTGAATCGAAAGTATACCATTTACTTTCACTTGAGATAATCATGTCTATTGTCAGACTATAGGTATAACTATTTTTGTAAGAGCATCTTTGTTGTTTAACAAATTTTCAATTGTCTTGCTAGAGCTGTTGTGTCGACTCTGACCAAATAAAAGATGCACTGTCAGAAAAATGATAAACTCATCTTGTCATTCAAATGGGTCGAACTCACAAATTAAGATTGTACAAATCGAACATACCGATACATACCAAACCACTCAGTCAAAAAAACAACAAACAAAGCTACTACTTTCTCACATTTACATGCTAAAACCAGAAACAAGGAAAAAAAATCAGATACCAAGTGGCAATATGTGCACAAAAATGTCAACAAAAATTTGCTTGGAAGGACTTTTACTTCACTTTACCAACAGGCTTATACTGGTTATCATCTTTTTTCAGCCAAATAGTCGACCGTGTTTCTTTCACATGGTCTAAAAAGAGACGATGCCTGCCATTATAAATGTAATTTAAACATATCTGTAAGTATTAGTGTCATATACGATTACAGAACCCATATCAAATCCGTTTTTTTAATAAAATGATCTAACAGGTTTATGCATTAATAAAAAAGGGAAAAAGGGTCAACCTTTCATATTCCAGCCTCTGGGTAACAATGCCATTGAGTAGAAGCTCGGAACTGTATATTGCTGTTCCTGCATTAATACAAAAACAGTTGCAAGTTTCAACTGATGATTTGTGCTCTACGATTCATTTCCCCAAAGAAAGTATAAATCAACAATATGTAAACCTTTTTCAAGAAACGGCAAACAGACTGCATAATCTTCTTCACATGATAGAATCAATAACTCCTCAGGAATTTTATCATCGTTCAGTGAACTTCTGCCCACTCGTTCAACCGCCTGAGAAATTAAACTCGCACCATATTTGCTTCCGATTAAAAAAAGGTGAAATGATATCATAACAAAAAATAATTATGATAATTGCATAAGTGAGAAATACTACACACCACACCATGAACTGCTTTGACCAAGCTTGATAGTATCTCTTTACCAGGTTTTGTATTTGGTGTAATCAAGACTTTGTGTCCCTGCATGAAAAGATTAAGTTTTTTTTTAAAGGCAGTATATCCTTTATTCCAAATTAATACAGCCCATGCCTGTATTTGAACCCAGAACCTCCAATCTAAGAGGCAAAAACTCCTACCAAGTGGGCAAGTCCCACGTAAGCATGAAAAGGTTAACTAATGGAAAAGGCTTAAGAGCATAATGGCATAGTATGAAACAAATTTGAAACACCAGCTTATTACCTTTAAAAGTGGATGTTGGGACGCACGTGCCAATGAAGATGGAAGATTAAAACCAAATTCTTTTTCTTTCTTAGCATCTCTCAGTATGAATTTTTTTTCATCGATGTGACAGCGAGCTTGTCCACAATTTTTTAGCCAGAGATGTGTAACTACTGGTTTCCCAAGAGCAATTGCTTCCAACATGTTCCTCGTGCGAGCAAAACTATCTGCTATGAAGTGTGTGGCGTCTGTCATTGAAGATGACTCTGAAGCCCCCAGGCGTAATAAAATCTGTGACAGTTCTATCAGTGGAGAGATTGACACAGGCAAGGTCAAACAGGTAATTTATTTTACAAGTAATATTACCTTTTCCTATCTAGTGGAACACTATTGGATCAAATCACAAAGGCATTGTTGAGAGAATGATGGGTTTCCCAGATAAAATGTAGCTTGTTAAATATTATTGGAAAAAATTATTTACTTCATAGCAACTTTTTTTGGAGGTATTATGCAATAGGTGTGTTTCACTTCAGACGACTTTAAATCTAAAACCTTTAGACTTGTTTTTCCTGTTTCTTTATAGCGACTTTTTACTTGGCCCATTAAGAGAAAAATCATGACCCTAATTGACCCAATCAAAGTAAACCTGGCTATTTTGTCGCATCTAAACATTAGTACACTAGTAGAAGATACAGTAAAACATGTTACCTTTTTTTGCTGCTTGATTATATCTCCATCTAAGTGCCTACTGAACAGAACACGGATTAAAGACACGTCTCTCCTCTGTCTTGTATCCTTGCTAGGAGTTCTAATTAATGCATCTGTAGAAAATAAGCTATTGACTTCTTGAATAAGGGATGGTCTCCTGCATGACTGCTTTAAATATTCATCTCCCATGCAGATTGGAGATGCCTCTTTTAAAGGTGTCCCACGACTTACAGGAGTAGTGCATCCTAAAAGATTTTGTTCAAATCTCTCTTTGATACACATTTTTTCTGGTTCGGTCAATATAGCAGCATTTGACCTTGTTAATCTAGAGATGGACTGTGTGCCAACTTCTTTTCTTGTGGAAGACGACATTCGACTAGTTCTTTTGCCCTTTGGATAAATTCCATTAAGAACATTTATCTCATTGGTTGGCTCATTATCTTTGATGGATAGTGTAGTTCTACGAGCTACATGTGTAACATTTCGAACACGCCGTTTTTTAACTGGCATTTGATCAACCGATGCATCTGGAACATCTACTGTGTCAAATTCTCTTCTTTTCAGTGGCATCTTTCCTGTTCTTTTTGCCATATCAGACGCCACATTCTCAAGATTTTCGCTCCTTTTAGCAGGGCGCTTCACTTCCTTTGACAGACCATCACTCATCTTTGACTTTGACCTTGTTGTTCTGACTCCTTCATTGGACACGGATAGAAGTTGATTTTTATGAGTACCCTTTTGCATATGGCTGCAACCCGCTTTGGTTTGTGTAGTATCATGCTCCATTTCTTGTAACCCAAAGCATAAGTCTTCCATTGCTTCAGCAGCCATTTGAGTGTCAAACCGAACTTCATTCGTTTCTTGAATTGTTCCTGGAACATTCATGCCACTTGGCATATCCGTTGATTGATTATCAAATTCTTTTAAAAGGTTCTTCTGGAAAGGCAAATCCTTTATGACTGTTCCTAAGCTTTTCTTTGAGTTATCTTTTTCTTTATTCTTCCCCGACACCAATTTCGAGTCGGACTGTCCCAACTTCCTGCCACTTCTAGAAGGAACAGCAGATTTTAGCTTCCGGTTTCCACTAGCAAAGAATACTTCCTTCTTTTTTCTATAAAATTCCCCTCCTCCTTCATCTTCAAGATTGTCATCCCAGCAAAAAGTCTGTCTTTTATCAACTGCATTAGTAAGACTAGCACTTTTGGCACATATTTGAATCCCCTTAGCACTTAAAACTGGCTTTGATTTGCCTCCAGTTGACCTTCTAATACCAAAATCATCATTGCAGTCTATATTATCTTTCAGAAAGTTATCCACAAAGTCAAGTGCATTCGCTTGTGACGCATCCCCAGGTTCTTGAGAATCAATATAGCTTAACCCAGCTAACTCAGTATCCAATGTAGGCGAGTTAGCTGCTCCACCAAGGTCAAATTTGTCATCTGCCTCTTTAGTTTCATCAAGTGTATCATCATTAAAAAGTTTTCTTGCAGTTGGCTTACCAAACCCACACTTATATCCACTTTCTTGACCATCAGTTAACTGGTTAGCCTTCTCCAGATCATGAGACTGACTTTTTTCAGATGGCATTCTCCTGTGCTCAACGACAGGTTCCGAATTTCGAGTGGGACATGATGGACTCTTACTTATTTTAGAGGCCTTGTTGAGTGCTGCTAAGCCAGCAGCCCTTATAGATGCTGCACGAATTGAAGTAAACGTCTTGAAATCAGTTCCTGCCATGTAAATAACATAAATGTTATGTTAAAAACATCACTATGACTAAACCCAAATATTGAAAAATATCTATATGTTCACTAAAGTGGCCGTTTCAAAAGATTTACTTATGAACTGGCTGATTTGGAGTTTTGGACCATGTTTTGCACATGTTAAATGGGTAAAAAAAATAACTACAAAGGAAACAGGTCGAATGGATTATTACGGACCAATATGTATTTTCAACTATATCTTTAAGAAACTTTGGACAAGTATAATTATTCTATTTAACACTTAGCTGAAGCTACATCTTTAAATATACAGTAATCATATGCAAGTCCTTATCTCTTAAACAAAGCAATTAGGGCAACTCTAGTTAAGATTATTAAATTACTATCATAATAATGCTCATAGAAAGTTCATTTTCAACAAAAAATATGTTTCAAGTGAAGCATTAACAACCCCTCCCGACCCGTCAAACTTGCCACCTCTAAACTGCACCAACTACCAGAAGTATGTTGGCCACTCCTTCCACTATCTGTTTTCGTCTTGCAATCGTTCGCATCCTCCTTGCAACGATGCGCATCCATCCTGTCCTCTATGTGTGCTGAATCGACGCATTCTCTCCTACCAGAAACTTCATCACAAAACTCATCAGAGTCATAGACTATTTCAGTTTTGTCACTTCCTTCACAATCACTATCCCCAACTTGTTCAGTATCATAACCATCAAACAACTGAGTCTCATTCCTTTCACTATCATCAAAAACATCCATCACTTCATCATCAATCTCCACCACTTGTGTTTCACCATCAGGATCCATCACCAGTTGTGTCTCACCATCAGGATCCATCATCATCAATTGGGTTGCAGTGTCATCAACAGGAAGAGTGTTTTGTAAAATGTGCAACTGCTCAGTATCACCATCATCACATCTATTACCTAGTTGAAGTGAAATAAAACGGTTATAAAACTGTTTAATTAGTCATAACTGTAACAGATTATTTAAAACCCTAATTAATTACCGAACGATGAAGTTGGAGAATCACAAAACTGAGTATCGAAGATCTGCGTCTCTTCACGGCCATAATCCCAGGTACTAGTGTCTGATTCGTATGATTTATCGTTACCATTTTCATCATCATGGCCCATGTTTTGTCATTAAAAACGTTAATTTCACAATTCAACAACAACAAGCAGACATATTGGGGCTAGTGAAGGAGATGGAGATGTGATGTGAGAGTAGGATCAGGGTTAGGGTTTTTTTCCTTCATTTTGGGAATTTGGGGGACATTTGGGGAAGTAGTGAAATTGTCTATCATCAATTAATCAAACGCAACAGAGAGAGCCTAGTTCGAACTTCACTTCTCTGAACTTTCAACGAATAGTTAAGTTGCATCGCATCGCTCATGTGTCACGGACTCAAATGCCGGCTCACGTGTCTAGCAACACATGTTCATTATGCGTTAGATTAATAAGAGGTAATCACTTGAGACATACGTACATTTTCACCTAAAATATTCATGTTTACATTTTGTTAATTTTGAATTTTCTTGTACTTTAGTTTTTCTAGTATTCATGTGTTTGAAGCACCAGAGTTATGGTTCATATCTCATAAGTGACAATTGCTGTATATTTGTCTAATAACAGTGGCGAAGCCAGAATTTGGAGTTAAGGGGGGCTAAATCTTATTAACGTTTTTGTTTTCGGGGGGTCAAACCCAATATATATATAAAAAATTAACTACTGAACAACAAACCAACACTTTGACCGCAAAAGTGGGGAAGGGGGGCGGTGACCCTCCCCCGCCCCAATGATCCTTCGCCCCTGCTAATATATATTGTTATTAAAAAACTAGTTTGCTTTTAGTTTTTATACATTTAGTTTCTTTTGGAAGTAAAATATATAAATTAAAAGGCTATGAATCATATATGGAATATTAGTTAGTAATTTAAGCAAATTAGGAGACAGAGAGGTTTTGAATGTTGACCACCATTTATTGTATTAACTCGTTAACTCCTTTAAAAAGATCAAAAATTTTGTTCAAATAACATTATTACATAAAAATAACATTACGTTTTTTTATAGTTACACTAATAAAACCGAAACAAGTTACACTAGTGTAAGCTACACCACACGTACAAGGTAACAAGTTAACCACAAACATGTACACATCGCAAGCTTTGCATAACAAGAATAACACAAAGTTATTTTAGATGATTATATACCTTGATGTACTCGTCCCATACTCTTGATCATCAGCAATAACACAAAAATTCTGTGAGTTTCAACTGAATCCACTCCTGTGTTTGCCAACCAACATGTCATGCACAATGTAGAACTAAGTGAATTTGCAAGAGTCTCATCCTATTCTGTACAAGCTTTGCTGCATAAATCACTTTTGGATCCATTAACCTTAGCACTGCATTAACAATTTAACATACTCAGGTTTGAAATCTGCATTTAAATATTTCTTCGATACATGTAATTTTATTAGTGAATCAACTAGCATTGCCTCTTCCTTCTTTGTCCACAATCTTTTGTGTTTTCCAACAACTATAATCATATCTATAACCTGCCATATCTAGAAGAAACAAGGTCAAAAGAAAACTAAGCACCCGACGCTAGATCATCATATACGTCACTACAACAAACATGTCACACAAAAGGGACAACTTTCAACAAACTTGACCTACATCTATCAATCTTAAGTAACTAGTAAACGGACAACAAGTTGCGCTGCAAACCCCTTTTAGGTAGCGAATGCGGTCCCAATGAAAATGAAACTTCAAACATTCTTGATATGAGGGATGGAGCTATGAAGAGCCCATGGGTATCCCAGGCTACCCCTCAACTTTCGTTACGAAGTATAATTTTTATCGGTTTAAGTATCAGGATACCATTTTTCTTAAGGTTTTAAGTATTTGGATACCCCTGAAAATAATTATGATACACTTGAACGAAAATTTTCTCAGAGGATACACGTGATATTTGGTTCTGCCTCCACCACAATGATATCAATCAAATTTTGTGCAAGGGACCCTAGCTAACTCATCTTTATTCTACAAAGAATATGACCCACACATCCAAAAAAGGAACTAAAACTGCATCAGCAAGCTAATCTAATCTTTTTATTCTTGAAATCAATCAAATTTTATGCGATTGAAGGCACCGCAGCTAACTTTATCATAATGATCACACATGGAACAAAAACTGCATTTGTTTCAATGTTAATCCTAAACAATTTTTTTTGGATTAGAATGAAATCAACTAGATATTTTTGTTAGACTAAAGTTGAAATAACAAGAAATTTTTAAAGATAAGCTGATAGTTTTTAATTTTTGAAGAAAACTCACGATGTAAATCCATTTTTTTAATCCTCATATCTAACATCTTATCATACTTTTGTTTATGAGACTTAACCTTTAACCAGTTGATAATAAGCATATGTCAACACATTTTAGTACCGTGGTATTTATATCCTTAAATAGTGTGTTTTGTTCGAACGAAATACTCTAGTTGTTTTAAAGTCGAATTTAAAATCAGTAACTGTGCGTTGTTTGATAAAAATAGTAATTTTAAGGTCTAATTTTAAATCAATAACTAAGTGTTGTTTATCAAGCCAATCGAGCAACGAGTCCACTCGAATCAAAATCAAGCTTTGCTTCCAACCCCGATTAAAAATCTGTCTGAACACGAATTTTTAGAACCGATTCAAGTACACCCGCTTAGCACTTAAAACTGAATACAATGGTGTGTTTGTTAAATAAGAAATACTTATTATGCAGGAACAAAAATACTGAGAATACAACAAATGATGCATAAACAAGAATAGGAATCACCACCTCTCTGCTTCCTTCCGGCGCGTACTGAGAATACAACAACAGATCATGTTATCTCACCCACAAACTTTTTTGTAAGGGTAAGCTACCTAAAACCCGAAAAAATAACTGTTTTTTTTAAACCGAATTTTAACCAATCCACATGTTAACCAGGAAAAAACCCGAAAAAATAATAAAATATTAGAAAAAACCAATTAATTAACCGAACCGGTTTAAGTAAAATAACCAAAAATTTTGGAAAAAAACCCGGTTATTAACCGAACTGGTTAAAGCGAATAACCGATTTTCTCAATAACTGAAAATAACCGGTTAGGGTATTAAATAACCGGTTAACCGAAATTAACCGATTTGTGCACCTGTACTTAAACATCTTTCTTCAACTATACACTCAAGGAAAGAGACTGATCACGATTTAACAATTGCGGAATTTCCTCCGGTTTTATTCAAATTAACCAACATATGAAAAACATCATGACAAGTTACTATTAACGTTTGATGTTAAGGTAAGTTGATGAAGATTAAACAAAAATGCGACAAAATAAAGGAAGATGAGACAGAAAGAGATGCATACCGTGAGTAACCGAGAATCAATAACTTGCCATTATCTCCCTAAATAATCCCTTACGTGCTGCAGTTGAAAAGTATTATAAGGACTTACAAGAAAGGTGACAAGTTGACACAAATGTCATATTTTGGATTTTAGATCTTACCAGGTAATCCTGTAAATCTCTCAAATTGTTCATAAGCCTGCCCTATAAACATCTCCAGCCCTGTAACAGTTAAGGCTCCACATTCTCCTGCTTCCCTAATTAATCTGGTGATATTTGGCGTGTAAACAGCATCAAATACCAGTGCATACGACTTCAAAGCTTCCTGCCCGAAAGAAAAAAAATGATTATCAGGCATTGTTCCCCTCAGATCATCATTAAATTTCCAGTTGCAAAGTATTAAGAGCGCAATAGATGAGCAGATAGTGGTAGGTATCAAACCTTGGAAATGGGAGTTTCATCAATATTTGGCTGCATACCAATTGAAGTAGTGTTTGCAAGTACCATACCATTTTCTGGGCTGTAAGTGTTTAAATCAGCAAGAGGCAGAGTCTTTCCACCAACTATCCCAGCAAGTTCTCTAGCACGCTCTATACGACAAAAAAGGAACAATTTTAAGTAATTGGTGTATAAATTTTGCATCTAAAGGCCTGACTGGATTTGCGGTTCTGTAACTGATAATCTGTTTTATTGTGACTTGACAGTGCAACTCGCAAGGGGTGTTCATGGTCCAGTTCGCCTGGTTTTTACGAAAATATCGGGCCGAACCGTTAACTATGGCTTCGGAGTGAGGAAACCAATTGGCTGAGTTGGGTGGGGTGGACCGCACCGGCTGGTTTTAGTGGTTTGGTTTTGACCGTTTTGCAGTATGAGCCAAATTACAATCACACAACCTGTTTGATTGCAGATGTTTGTGATTCTGACTATTCAATGTCACATAAGCACTTTCAAAACACAGCCAGGTACCCCCTGAATGTGATGAGAGCTGCATAGTTGACCTTTACCCAAATTAAACTATGAAAGAGCACAAATAGACGATGACAAAATACCAACCCAGTAAAGAGAACCGAAATAAAATTAGCAATATGTTCTATTGACAATTAAGGTGGGTATTAAGATTTAAGAGTCTAACCATAAGTCCGATTGGCTATCACAATCCGTGCACCCTTCTCTTTTGCTCCATAAGCAATTGCTTTTCCAGCACCACCAGCGCCAATAATCACAAATAGTCTACCAGCCAAGGGTGACCCGTTTGAGCCATCTTGAACGCCTAAAGCTGAAACAGTATAGATGGCAGCTTTAATAGGTTAATTTGGTTGTGTTTTATCTGGGTCAAATAAAAATTCCGCTAAAAGGTGAACATGTCAATTGTCAAATGGGTCAAACGGGTTGAAATTCACCAGAAGTCTATTATTAATGCATACAAAATTACAAACTCTTAAATCATTTTTATTCTATTAACTGATTACTGTTATTATTATTATCATTGTGTTTACAAGTCAACCCAACCTGGAACTGCATTGAGTATTGACCTAACTCGACTGACCCATAATGCCATCTCTAATAGGAGGTGAGAAGTAAACCTCGTAGACCATCCTCAATAGCAGAAATAGCTCCTACATGGTCTGAATTATAGCCATATAGCTTCCCATCAGTTTGTCTCCGGATAATACAATTGACTGCTCCTATGGACTGTTAGAGACAATCAATAACCCAAGAAATGAACACAACACTTCACCATTAATGATCACCGGCATCTGCTTCATCTTTCTATGTTATTAACAATATAATTTACCTTTGCAACTGGATCAAGCTCATCACAGCATTGAGCTGCAGCTTCTTTGTGAGGAATGGTACAACTGCATCCAGTAATGATCATTTACCTTTGTAAATACATTTAAATTTTACTAATTATGACAACCAGAAAGATTCGAAAACAAAAAGAAAATATTAAATTTTAATGAAATACATCAAAATTCAACCTGAACCCAGCGAAATCTTTAGATGAATACGTCTCGAGAAAACTCTTTACGTTATCCACCAACAAAGGTACATAAGCTCCATTAAATCCAACTGATCTGAAAGCTTTATTGTATAACAAAGGTGATTTACTATGCCCAACTGGCTTCCCAATAATACCAAATACTTTAGTGTCAGGCCCTATTTGCCGGAAATTGAACAAGTCCACAAGATCCCCGATTGTAGGCTGCCCAGGTGCAGACTCCCTTCCACGTTCAATGGTAGCAAATGTCAAATATCCACCATATTTTGGGCTGAGTACTCGAGACATCAAACCCCTCTCACCCATCGCCATTGATATAATTGGAACCTGCAAGATTAATCAACTTACTTTAAAAAAAATAACACAGGGAAATATTTCAAGGTTTGTTACATGACAATCCCAACAAGAATGTTTACTATCCACTTCTTCTCATATTCAGAATTCATTCCTCATCTAGCGTACGCTTCTTACTTGTGATTGAGCAGTTATTTGAAAAACACGCGCTACATCAGTTATATCTACAGCAGTTGTTGCAATCTTCACAATGTCAGCCCCTGTTGATTGTATCCTGGCAACAAGGCTCTCAAGGTCATCGAATGATGGAGTACTTTGATAATTGTGAGAAGAAACAATAAGCTTGCACTTTGTAGGCTTATCTCCACGGATTAAACTTTTAAATTCATCAACAGCCTGCATACGAGAATAACCGAAATGACAAATCCAATTAAAATATCATGCCTGATAGCAAATAACATCAATATAATGTTGGCTCAGAACAACCTTGAGCTCAACATCAATGTGATCAGCTCCTAACTCCATCGCCAATCGAAGAACCCCCAATCGACTCTGCTCATCCCCATCATACTGACCACCTTCCCATGTTGGTCTACAAAACAAAACAAAACATAATTTCAAACCAATTTTAGCCAAATCAAGTATGTGAACAGTGAACTAGTACCTGTAAGTGAAAATAGTGGGAAGATGAGTAGATTGAATTAGGGTTTGAACATCATCCTTAGCGTTAAACACTTTCAAACTATCTAATCGAAGTTCAACAAGATCAGCACCAGCAGATTTGGCCGAATTCAAATGAATCAACATCTGATCCACCGTATCCGCCATTACCGGTGCACAAATTAGAGTTGCATTCCTGCTAGCAGGCGTAACCTGAGAATTAATTTCAGATTAAACATACATCAACGAACAAAACGCACAACAATTCAGGTGAAAATGAAGTCGTAATCACTTAAATAGTAAAATGTTGACAGAATTATAAGAAATGAAAACAGTTTGGGACTAACGTGCTCCATTGCAGGTGCGATGAACAACGACGGCGACGGAGGATCGGTGACGACGATGGTTGATGAAGAAACGGGGGGTTGGTGGGAACACGTTTTGAATGTGCGATAAAGATCTTGTCTTTAAGGGGCAATGTCCCACGTAGGATCGATCTAACCATATGTAACAAACACGTAGATTTGGATAAGAAATAATATTCCCACCCCGTGTTTTTCGAAACCAAACCCTTAACCAAAGGGTTGGGGTCGTAGTCGTCACCAATTCCGCCTTACAGGATACTAAAGTATATATAAAACGTATCTGGTTGTGGTTTGGCCATTATTTTTATCATAGTTATGACTACTATTGTCATATTTGAGTATTTATTTGTCCTTGCTTCGTGTATACTTTAAGTTAAAACTTATTTTGCATTTAACGTAATAAAGTATGTGTTTGATTGCAAATGCAAGGGACTCTTTTGGATTTTGCATATACTAACTTGTTACTTGAACCAAGTAATTAAGCTAGATTAGGTCGGGTTTGAAGAAGGCAACGTAATGGACTTATTGGCCTTTCTAAATTTCTGAAACATGGGTTCAATTTTAGGTTAAGTATTTAAGTAATTTGGTCATTTGAGTTTAATAAGTGTGTGAATAAAATTTGTTTTTTTTAATTCTTGGGTTGTGAGTAGGAATGTTTATTTTGGGATATAAGATCATTTTTAAATGGTTAATTATATATACATTTTATTTTTTTTCGGGCCCCTTAAGAGATCGGACCCGGGGCGGTTGCCTGCCTCGCCCCATGCCAGGGCCGCCCTTGAATAACGTCTGTCACAGCTTAAGAGCGATATGGATATGTGATATATGTCTGTTGCTAATTTGCTATAGTCGTTTCTATAGCAGTGCATGCAGTCAAACGGTACTTCTCTATTTAACCATGATCGATCATAAACACTTAGACTCAAACAGGCCAAAAAATTAACATAAAGACTCACATTAACAACAAATTAAAGGCCAAATAACAACAAATTAATTAGTACACTCACATTAATTGACAGAAGCTAAATATAAAAAAAATTGAAAATTAATGGCAAGTCTCTCAAGTTTAGGAGATCATGCACACCAAAATGAAAACACTCATGCATAAACAAATAACAAACTATGAATAGCGGTACTTATCGCTAATAGCATACGCACACTTGTTCTTGATGACGAAGTTATTGCTTCATAACTGTTTGTTTGCGTGTAGGACACCAAACAAGCAGCATAAGCGCTCCTGCCGATATGAGCGAAAAAAAGATAGAGAATCCCATGTGATGACAGAAGGTGTTAGGATCGGGTTGCACACACACAATCAAACTGCAGAAAAGTAACGAACACGAGACACAAGGATTTATAGTGGTTCGGTCGATCTGACCTACGTCCACTTTGCTGCAACCAGGATTTATTATTGCTATGCTCTCTGCTCTCGTGATGAGAATTACAAATGCCCTACCCATCTATTTATAACAATAAAACTAGGGTAAATTACTTTGGGAATAAGAAAACATAAATTAGGAAATCATCCTAATTTAACTTAATTAGGTTTAGGGCCGGCTGCCCATGTGAAGACTCCACAAACCCATCAATCTCCCACTTGGAGGCTTCAATAAACTTCAAACTGCGCTCCGTTCCGGCATTTCTGTAATTTCTCTCAACTTTCCTGGTTGCATCCGCCTTCTCATCAATTAACCTGAAGGCCCGTTGAAGCTCCCTTGAGCTCCAACTCATCAGTCATGGCTAAGTCTGCCCCTGACCCATTCTCTGTCTCTACCGGCTCCCACTGGCTCGAACTGCCGGATCCCGAAACATCCTGAGAACATATAACACTCTCCATATTCAGCAAGCAATCTTCTGGAGAGATTTTATCAGATGGAATATTAGTTCTTTTAACCCACTGTCTTCTAGGAACTGTAACTGAAGCCCGACCGGTACTCCCACTGTCACAAAACCCTCTAACTGGTTTACCTGAACTCTTCCATGTACCTTCACTCTGAATCTTCTCTGTGACTCTAGGTTTCTTGCTTGCAAAGCAAACCTTCTTCTGCCCACGAGATTCTGTGAACCGGACTTTGGTCTTCTTCTGAACTGGAAAGTCACTTCCCTCAGACGGTATACTGACCATGTAAAGCGAACCCCTTTTTCTTCCACGAGCTATGACAAGATTACCTTTCACCACCTTCCACTGCCCGTTCCCGAACTTAACTTCATGTCCCTGTTCATCCAACTGCCCAACTGAAATCAACTGTTTCTTTAAGCTAGGAATGACCCTGACATCTTTCAAAGTCCACTTAGAACCGACTGAAGTAACTAAATCTATATCACCCATGCCCGTAACATCAAGAACATCATCATTCGCAAGTCTTACCTTACCAAAATCACCTTCCTTCAGATTCTGCAATGCTTCACTGCTGTGGGTAGCATGAAAAGAAGCTCCAGAATCCATGACCCAGGAATCTACACTGTTCTCCACGCTACAGATTAAAACATCGTCATCTTCGCTGTCTTCTACAGTGTTAGCTTCCTGTTTCTCATTCGGACATTGATTCTTGAAATGTCCCACCTGTTTGCAATTCCAACAAGTCACATCATTCCGAGCCCTAGACTGACTCCTTTTCCTGTTCTTGCTCCCATTACCTCTGTTAGTCTTCCTTCCCCTGCCTACATTCAAAAGTTCACTCGAAGATCCACCCGAATTCCTTCTTCTGACGTCTTCGCCAAGAATTAAATCCCGAATCCCCGTAAAAGTAAACGTGCTGGTTGAACTAGTAATCGCTGTAACTGTTCCAGACCAACTATCAGGCAATGAAGATAACAATAGTAAAGCTTGAACCTCATCCTCGAATTTGATATCCACTGACTCGAGTCTGGACAAAATCGAATTCAACTTGTTGATGTGCTCTGTAACTGAACTGCTCTCTTTCATCCTTGTATTTACCAACTCTCGAATCAGAAAAACTTTATTAGCTGCCGAGGGCTTCTCGTACATGTTGGATAGTGCCTTCATCATGCCACTAGCTGTGGTTTCCTTCATGATGTTAAAAGCCACGTTCTTCGACAACGACAAAGTGATGACTGCCCTAGCTTTCCTGTCTTTTGATTCCCAATCTTCAAGTTCCAACTTTCCTGGTTTAACCCCTGTTAACACAACTTCCAGATCTTTCTGAACCAACAATGCGTTAATTTGCATCTTCCACCAGCTAAAATCCGTACCATTAAACTTTTCGATTTGAACTTTCCCGTCCTCTGCCATGTTAAACACAAACACGACTAACAAAGAAACAAGAATCGAATAACAAAACCAGAACTGAAACAATTTAAATCGAAAGCACCTGATTTCACGTTTCTTTGGTTTCACAAACAGTACGCGCTAGTCAACCATTTAAAAAACTGATCTCAAACCCTTTTCTTTTATTTGTTGAACGACGTAAAACAGCACCAAAAAAGCAACCAAAATTTTTTTTTTATGGCTTTCTGCTCTTTTCTTGCTTTACGAGCACACACACCAAATCAAAATAAAATACTTTAATTGCTTCAAACTAAGGCAAATGTATTTTATTTCTTCTTCTAGTGTGAACACAAGAAAATAATAAAGCTGCTGCTTCTTCTTTTCTTCCTCTTGAACGTCGCTCACTGATCGATCGAAAAATAAAAGAAACTAAAACGGATTGACAACTTCTTGATCGGCTGGAATTTTTATCGGCTATGGCTGCCGTCGATACAAACCCTAGATCACGTTGTGTTTCTCCCGTGTGTAACGAGCCTAAGCTCTGATACCAGTTGTTAGGATCGGGTTGCACACACACAATCAAACTGCAGAAAAGTAACGAACACGAGACACAAGGATTTATAGTGGTTCGGTCGATCTGACCTACGTCCACTTTGCTGCAACCAGGATTTATTATTGCTATGCTCTCTGCTCTCGTGATGAGAATTACAAATGCCCTACCCATCTATTTATAACAATAAAACTAGGGTAAATTACTTTGGGAATAAGAAAACATAAATTAGGAAATCATCCTAATTTAACTTAATTAGGTTTAGGGCCGGCTGCCCATGTGAAGACTCCACAAACCCATCAATATACACACTACACATTTCGTTCCATCTCGCATGAGAGTTCCCTTTAAATGCGATATATGCTACTGCTGCTACTGCTCCTACCGCTGAAGATATAACACCCAACAATAGCTGCAAGCACCACAACCGTTAATTAATTACTCCGTATAAGTTAATGCATTTGAAAATTATGATTAGTTTGCTTCAATACAAATAAAAGATAACTATATATATATGTGTTGCGATCAAATTGGCCGCCGGCCCCTAGCTTGGTATATATGGCACAAGAGCTTACTGAATCTAGTATCACAAAATTGAACTGCGGCTTCTCTGAGCTTGTTCCCATCTTGTTCAGTGTCGAAACTGACGAAACACCGGTGATGATGCTATACAAACAAGCAACACAATGCGAGGCTACAAAGTATCTGCATTATAGAATAAAACATTAATGATATGATAATCCGACACGCGACCAATATTGTAACGGTCGGGTTGAAAGTGGCCGGTGTTACTTACATATTAGCTGGGGACTGATTCCAATTTGCGTCCAAAGGTATTGTCATGACTGGTGAAACTGGTATCATTTTGGTTTGTTTAGAAGTGACCATAACAGTAATAGCAGCTAACGCGGTTGCAAATAGCAATACCCTCAAGGCTGCATCGGCGATTACATGGTTCTTCTCCCCGCCTGAATGCTTCATTGGCGCCTCCATATCGATGGTGGCTCGCGGCGGAGATGTGGTGTCACTGGGTGCCATGGTTTCGTATAGTAGATATATAGCCGCAAACTAGCAAAGCATGCAAAACAAAGCTGGTTATATATATGTGATTATGGTTGTGGTTGGGTTGTATAGTGTACGATTTATATTTATACTAGAAAATTGAACTCTTTGCACGTGGTACTATTTAGTATCAATATTCAATTCATGATTGGTTTTAAATTATATTTCGACTTCTTTTTTTTTTTCAAAAGAGATCAATTTTGTTTTTGTTAACTACAACGTTAATTACCTTTTGTTATTGTCGGTGTTCAATGATGTATAATTGATGTTGATAGTCGATTTGAATATTTAGCGAAGATATTGTCCTTAAAGGTTACAATCATACTCATAATTAATTATGACGTTATAAAGCCATGACGACGAGGTTAGATGTAACATCCGGCCCCTCATACCACCAATATTGTCCGCTTTGCTACATCAGAGCTCACGGATTTGCTTTTGGTTGCCCGGGTGAAACCTTCCCAGGATGGTCACCCATCCTGAGATTGCTGTCATCCGAGCACGCTTAAATGTGGAGTTCTGCACTCATCCACTAGCATTAAGCCCCAAAACACGTTGTTGGTATTTGAGGTCGGACATCCCTTATAAATCCCAGATCTCTCCTGCCCACGGCCGATGTGGGATTTGCCTAGGATGTTACATTAGACTTCATATATATGCACACTTATAACTTACAAGGTCAGACTATGAGTCCGAGTTCAAGTCCAAAGTAAAAGGTTGTGCTTGAAGTATGAAATAAATTAATGTGTAGTTAAGGCCTAAGGGTATAATGAGTTCAAAATATTTATGTGTACTTAAGGGTATAACGAGTTAAATTCCTACATTGTTGGGAAAATGAGTTTAGTGTGTCAAAAACTAGTAAAAACTAGAATTCAAGATTGCAAATTTGCAAGTATAGCTTTTTGATGATTTTATAAAGTGCTTGTCCATTTCCACACCTCTTTTATCTATTCTCGTAACTTCCAGGCGTTGCTCTATTGTAAAAAAATCCATGTCGGGTCAATTAATTTTTTTTTGGTAAGAAACGTTAATTAATTTTGTTTAAAAAAAAGACATGTGTGGTTGTTTTTTAAAATTTGTTTATAAAAACGTGTTTTTTAGGTTGTAGTTTAAATTTTAAAAAAAGTTAACTAATCAATATAAAAATGTTAGCTATATGAAACAAACATGTGTTAACGCTTTTTATATTAAATAGTTAATGTTTTTTATAATTAAAAACTACAACATAATGTTAAACAAAAAAAACATGTGTATTTTTATAAAAATGTTTAAAAAAGCAATCTAAACGTTAACATAAAACAACACATGTTTTTTTTATAAAAATAAACTTAAATTTTTTTTTTGACCAAAGCACGACTCTTTGACCATAAAACAACGCTTAAAGGTGCGTGAAATAAAAAAGATGTACGAGAATATCAAAGCCTTTTTATGATATAGCTATAATTGTTACATACATCAAACATCAATAAAATTCTCATATGACTAAGATAGTGATGTTAAGAACAAAATGACCCTATATTAGTTAATTATATATTCTTCTTCTAGAATAACCTTATATTCTCTAAAATCCAACAGCAATTTATTTAATCACTAGGTTTAACTAATCATTAAAATTAAAGAAGTCCTGATTGATGATTAAAAAACATATTAAACACTGTAATCAACAACTCCCTCAAGGCCTCAATAGATTATTGTCATAAACACACTCACATGTAAGCGTGCAAAATTTAAAGATTTTAATATACCGACTCAACTAAAATAGCTTTGTTTTCTACTTCATCCAGTAAAAAGGGTTGCCAAATTTGAAGATAGCATCAAGCTACTATCACGCAACAACAAAGGACTTAAGTCATGTAATATTTAAAATCTAATAACACAAGACACGTTATAATTATCTATCTAATAAATCAAACTTTTAGAGGGTAATTTTTAGAGAGAATTTTTTTTTTAATTTATAATAGGAAGTTTTAGAGGGAAAATATTAAGTTTCATGCAATGAGTTGATGGAGCTCCTTAAATATTAAATATTTACAAATTACAAAATTTTAAACATAATAATTCTAATTTCTTTATAAATATTATTATTTAACCCGTGTGTAACACACAGGTGTTAAACCTAGTTCAAGTTAATATATACAACTAGGTATATATTAACCTTTGGAGTAGGGACAAAATACAACAGCGTAATAGACAAAATACAACAGCGTAATAGTTATTATTACGCATGTTGTATTTTGTTCCTACTCTGAAAGTTACATTTTAACATGTTGTTCAACTCGTTTAAACAATCTCTACTAAATACCTAACCCGTTATTATACTCCCTAATATTGTGTATGAGAAAGGCTCTTATATCTTAATTCATTTCAGGGCATGATATTTTAGGTTTTTCTTTTGTAGATAAAATTCATACATCTGACTCGTCACCGATATATCATATTCAAAATATTAAATATATTTAATCATAGGTAATAAAAATAGTCCTAAAATCATATTTATTTATATACTTCCTAAAACACAAGGTCGGTGGTAGCACCGGCCAACCACCACCGATCACGTGTCAATATTCTATTGGTCCGTTTAAGATTTTTGTTTTTCTTTTTTTTTTCTTTTCTAAATCCAGACTTTAATTGTAAATGTATATATTTTCAGTTTGGTTTGAACAACAAAGAAGCAGATGGTTCATCTGGCTAGAGCACTTTGGTTTGTTGTAGGTGCCATGGGTTCAAATCTCACCCGGTGCATGTTTGACAATCCAGTTTTGACTTCGATTTTGTTTTGACACTTGCATTTGGTGTATCTCCGTCTTTTAGTATTTTACACATTATGACTTTACACCGTAACATACAAGAGATGAAACTTTTCTATCAACGTATGTAACGAAATCACATACACAAGAACCAAACACGTGACCCGGCCTCTACAATAACGTGCGGCCCAGTCTTAAACCTAGTTTCAATATTAAGTATGAAATATGTTATAACGTTACAAGTGAGATGTTACGTACTACACGTTACTTGATTTAATATATAATTATTGTTAAAAAAATCCATCAAATATGTTCCCTTGTGTTTTCTAAATATAAACTAGTTATATTCGTTTGGCTTGCGCGTTGCGCAAGCCTTTTGTTGTCGTCGATTTACTTGTAATGCCAAGTTTCTTGGTCACATTTAACAATAAAATTAATGAGACTTAATATAATATATATAAATTGGCTTAGACAATAAAACCGACTCATCAAAGGTGTATTACAGGTTTGCAAGTAGGGGGAATATAACTTATTATTCTTGTTTACACGCCTAGTTGTCGGTTGTTTATAAACCGTCTTACTGAAATACCCGTGAGTTTTGAATGGTCACAATTTCAAACTTTTGATTCCACACTGTTGTAATCTAAATATATTTTTTCAAGTTGTGCATTTTGATATCTTTTAATATGTCAAACAATAACATATCATCAATGACAAACACAACTGTAATAACACTACTTATCAGCACCAGCCAAAAACCATCCTCTATATCAAAATACCACATAAATCAAACAATTAAAACAAATGAAATAACCAACAAAATAAAAACTTTTGGCTCAGAGTTTATAAAGAAAAGATAATGCATGATGGCTGCAATAGTGTTTTCACCTTTTCTGCCACGCCATAGCAAAATCTTTACTATTTTTTCAATATAACCTATTTCATCATAGCCAAGCAACAATCTCTATCATAAAGACAAGCAACACATAACAGATGCCATCATAATAACCATCTTAGGTGAGTTAAAACACACAATCATCAACTGTAACAAAAATCTTTATCAGGTAATCAACCAGAACCCAAATCTGCTGGTGATGAACACCAAGAAGCAAAAGTTGATCCATTTAGCACATAATTGCAGAGCAAGTATGTGAAATCACCCATTAAAAATGACAAAAGTACCATCCATGGATGTTGATGGTAAATCAAGTGGCGTATGCATGTTATAACCCCAAAATAATTAAAACCTGCAATTTATTAGAATTTTCCCACATTTCACCTCCACAATCGAACATCAGATCTAACATACGAACCCAAACACCGACGATCACAACACCAGATCAAACATTACCAAATCTGACATCCAAAACAATCGCCGACCATCACAAAACATTCGATCTGGCATACAATACCAAACACCGAGCATCACAAAACAACAGATCTAACATCCAAAACCAAACACCACCATTTACCCCACCGTCACCACAACATTTTTCCGACATGCAGCAAACAGACACCGACAAATACCAACCACCGTACTTAAAGGCATGAGTAAGTAGCAACGCCACCATCCACCCACATAATCAACATCGACCATCATCCGAAGATGGAAATCGGAGAAACACAAAGGTGGAGGCGACGAACTCAGCCGGAAATAGTGACGGTGAAGAGGCAGCGTCGGTTGCTCTGCTTCTCATTGGTGGAAAAGCAAAAGGCAGGTGAAAGGTGGAAAGCAACAGGAAAAGAGAGTACAGTGTAAGGCAATATATAGACACCTTGTGAAATTCCAAAACTACCCAAATGTCTATTGTTCATTTCAACTCTTCTTTCAATATAAAGGATAATATAAGAGTAAGACACGTTTTTGAATGATAAATTGATGACCATTTGCTGGTAGTTTATTTTTATTTCCCCTTAATTTACTTTCTGCTCCCTAAAGTTACAATTGTTTGAAAATTAAATAGTGCAATAGTCAACATTAATTACTGTTAATTTTGCCGTATTAGCAAATTTCAACCAATCATCTCAAATTCACTGTACTACTTTACTTGAGAGTCAGCATCACCTTTAAAAAAAGGTTAATTTTGTGACGGATAATGCCATGACAAAATTCGTTACTAAACCGTACGTCTTTGTAACTAAAAATATCCATCACAAATATTGCCACCAAATTAAACTTTTAATTAGCAGAAACTTTCTACGGTTAATTTTGCCATGAGTCCTTGACATTGTGACAAATTATTTCTAACATTAGTGACATGAAATTTTTGTGACAAACAACCGTCATCGCATATGTAGAAACTTTTATTATAGATGCATTATATTTGTTAAGAGAAAATCAGAAAAACGTGAACACGAATAACTCTTACAGCAAAAGACGAAATAACAACAGACTCATACATTGATCGACGTTACTGCTATACACACACTCATTCCTGACCAAACAACCGGTTCATGATTTTGTTTGTATACGTGTTGAAGGAGACCAAACTAGTGGCAAAAGCGATCCTGTGGACATGAGTGACAAAAGGATAGCGACTACAACGTGATGACAAAAGGAACCATACACATTACATATTTCATTCCATCTCGCATGAGAGTTCCCTTTAAGTCCAATATACGCGACTGCTGCTGCTGCTCCTGCTGCCGAAGATATAATGCCTAACAACAACTGCATGCACCATATCCGTTAATTATAAGTGTATGCGTTAAAGTTTATTAATTATCTGACCGAAATCATAAAAAGTACTCCCTCCGTCCCATTAGAAGTGTCCTAGTTTGAAAAACACAAAGTTTTAGGCACATTAAATGATGGGTATTTTTACTTGTCATTTGACAATAATACCCTTGACAATAAATATTATTGTGGGTCTATCATATTGTTTGTTTTATGTTATTAAGGGCAAATTTGGAAGTTTATCAATAAATTTTAAAAGTAGACACTTTAAATGGGACAATTAAAAAAGGCAATGTGGACACTTATAATGGGACGGAGGGAGTAACTATATATATGCATGTGTTGTATCAAATCAAAATAACATGTAGCAATATGTTTGCTACCGTTGGTCTTGCGGCCAAATTCACGGACATGTACAATCATAGCGACAACACAAATATCAATATATCATATCTCAAAATTGCAACCACCTTAACTCACTAACACGGTGTCGCAAATTTGTAAAAGACAACAAATTAGAAACGGATTAGTTACGATGGAAAAATTCATGACAACCTTAACGACTCAATCGAAAAACCGGTTGATAAACTGCAGGTGAAAAAATAAACTCGTTGTAAAACATGTTTATTTTTGTGATTTTGCCCTGTTTCCGTTACAAAATATAATTCGTAATCGAAAATGAGTTTCTAGTAGTGATCCCCCTTAGTAATTAATTAGTATGGTACAACAGCTAGCTTACTGAATCTAGTTTCACAAAATTGGACTGCAGCTTCTCTGAGCTTGTTCCTATCTTCTTCAGTACCGAAATTGACGAAGCGCATGTTATGATGCTGTACAAGCAAGCAACACAATGTGCCGCAACAAAGTATCTGCATCATATATAAAGTTAATTAGACATGCGGATGTTTGCGTCAAATGTAACCAGTAAACTTAGCTAGCTTGGATGGTTTACAAATAAAGTCAGCTCGGTTCGGCTTGGATTATTTTTTTAGTGGTGGTCCGGCCTGGTGGATATATACTTTTGTTCAAATAGTTTGTGGTCAAATATAGTTAGAAAAAAGTCGGTCGTGAGCCAGCTCGACACTGATTGTTTACAAACCTAGCCGGCTAGCCGAGCACGATCAGCTTGTGAGCAACGTACTTGATCTAGTTGAAAGTGGTGTTAATTACTAGCTAGCTAGCTAGCTTACATATTAGCTGGAGACTGATTCCAATTTGCATCCAAAGGTATTGCGACGGTTGGTGAAATTGGTATCATCTTGCTTTGTTTAGAAGTGACCAAAACAATGATAGCACCTAAACTGGTTACAAATAGCAATGCCCGTAAGGCTACATCGGCAATCACTTGGTTCTTCTGATAACCAAATGAATGCTTCATCGGCGCCTCCATATCGATGGTGACTCGTGGCGGAGCGCTAGTACTGTCAGTGAGTGCCATGCTCACCAGAGGCTGGCCGGGCAGATAACAGCAAGTTTATGTTTGTGGTTGGGATGTATAATGATCATGGTGCACGATTTATATTTATACTAGAAAAAAAACGATTGTTTTGGAACGGTGTTCACCATTGATATTTAATTATTCGTTTTATATTAAGGTACGTTTATCATTTCTTTTTCCTTATGCATAAAATCTGGTACATGGTCCATTGACATATACAAAGACTTTAAAACACGTAAGATTATATATGAATTCAAGTCTATTTAAATAAAAAAATTTACCGTTAAAAAAAATTAAGAAACTGTTTGAGGGGTATCAAGATCGATTTCTTACACCAAAGTAAATTAAAATGACCTATATTCATTTAATTAAATAAATAAGTAACTTTAAATCATTCTTTGAAACAATAAGTATCTAAATTTTCTTGAGTAATTAATACAAAAGAAACGTAATCCGAAGAATTTAAACAGCTAACATTTTGGTTGTGGCCCACTTAACACCATAATATCTCGAAAAATAATAGACTTAAGTACTTAACTATAATCACCATAAAGTCATTGTTCATGATTAACATAGTCATTAATTAAATAATGTAAAGAACTTACAACTCTACACTCATATAAATAAAGTTGTAAATTTAAAATATTTTAATTAGTATAGTGACTCAACTAAAGAAGTTCTGTATTTTACTTCATCCAACAAAAGGGGTTGCCAAGTTTGAAGATATTATCAGGCTACTATCACATAGCAACAAATTATAAACTTGTGGCTAGTAAAAATCTAATACCACGAGACATATTAAAAATATAATATAGAACCGGTGCATGTGAGTTAATATAACCTATTAAATTAAAATATCGACCTAATGCATATATATGATTAGACATGCATTTAGACTTCTTATAAATTGCATCTTATAAGTTGATAATTAAACGTGTGATATAACACATAACCATGTTATAACAAAAGAAATTCACTAATTTTTTTTCTTTATAAAACTTATTTAATGATTGAATTGTTTGTCAATTTTTTTTTGAAAAAGTGTATCCTATCTGTATAATGTTGCTTATATATAATATATAAGGGTCGATCGGTCCTATGTATGTCTAAAAATTTCTAAGCCTTCGACAACATAAAAGACGGGCCCGGACCTATAATAAGACTAAAATCAATGTTAATTAGTCTTGGACCCACTTAACTACTAATATTCGTCATGTACGTGTATTACTTTTTTAGCAGCAAACTTCGTTAGAAAGCAACGGTCACGAGTTAATTACATCAATTTGAATTTCCATATGTATGATATGTTTTAGAATATGAACATATGTATATACTCTTAATCCAAATTAAAGAAAACCAACTATATATATATTAATATATCTATCTAATAATTCAAAGTTTTAGGAGACAAGTTTTGAAGGGAAAGTTTTTCGTTTTATAATAATTCATGAGTTGATGGAGACAAGTATTAAATATTTACAAATCTTTCAACATAATAATTTTCTTTATAAATATTATTATTCAACCCGTGTGTAACACACGAGTATTAAATCTAGTCTATCTAATAAATCAAACTTTTAGGGGGTAATTTTTGAAGGGATTTTTTTTTCTATAATAGGAAGTTTGGGAGGTAAAATTTAGCTAAATTTTTCACCATGCAAGTTGATGGAGCCAACTCCTTAAATGTTATATATTTACAAATTGTTAAATATAATGGTTATAATTTCTTGATAAATATTACTATTTAACCCGTATGTAACACACGAGTATTAAACCTAGTATATATATATATATCCAATGTTGTCCACATTAAAAATGATACATCTTGATCATTTTTAGTTTTCCATGCATGCATGGATATGCACCACCATATGTACGTACGTAAATAGTTATGATACCTGATCATCATAGAACGTACTTTTATTTTTTATATTCGATCTCTTCATTGATGGCATATATATATATATATATATATATATATATGCAACCGATCGAGAACTTCTATTTTAAATATCCATTAATTCCTCATATATATTAAAGATCTAGCTATTATTCATATAATTTACTTATTTATTTATTTATGCATAACGTACGTACTTTTAAGTCCAATTAAACATGGTAGGCTAGTTGATTTGTAGCTAGCTACTTTATAAAGGTTAGAGAAACAGTACTGTAAAAAGTTACGTAATTTAAAAGTTAAGGTAGGCTAGTTGATTTGTAGCTAAATGGCAGCTTGGTCACTAATTAATTGCTTTTATATTAATTAAACATGGGCAGAAAAAAACAAACATAGTTTGGTTGAGTCTGTATTTGTTCGAAAAATCAACATTTGGAATATAATTAAACTTAAAACTCAAAAGAGTATGTATATATATATATATATGAACGTGATAGTTATTATTTGAATGATTAATTATAAGAAAGATCTTATGCAATTATGCATTTTTTATGAATTATTGATAAAAAAAAAACACGATTCATATTTATTTCATTTTTATGTTCGTTCGTGATATGATGTTAACAAATATTGATACTATCTTCGTACCGTCTGAGTATCAATTTTTTCATGTTTTTAGTATTGTTTTAAAACTTTCAAGTTTACGAAAGCGTTACCTTTGGTTTTGGTATGTTTATACCAAATATTGATACTATCTTGGTATCGTGCCGGTATCAATTTTTTCACGCTTTTGGTATTGGTTTAAAATTTTCAAGTTTACGAAAGCGTTACCTTTCGTTTTGGTATTTTTAATGGTACCGGTACCAAACTAAAAATTGAAAAATCTCATAATGGTATTCGATACATACTTTAACTCATTTTCGGTATCAGTAATTTCGAATAGTATTAGTATAGTGATCAATGCAGCTTGGGTATGGGCTGCAGCTTCATCTAGCGATGTGTTTTGTTATAGTATTGAGTGTTTGATCGATTTTGTGGTCTTTTTTAATCTCTATGAGAATAACTTTTAAAGTTGTTTACAACAATTATAAATTAAAATAAAAGTAAGATCAATAGTGTTGCTTGCACATCATGTCATTTTCAATCATTTTGCTCGAAATTCAAATCAAAGATTTCTCCACAAAATGGCCACAAGCCCACAATATAGAAAAAAAAAGTAATTAAAAGTTAAATTAATTAGGTGCAAAGCAGTCTCGGAAATAAAGAAAAAAAATCTATAACTAAAGATGTAACTTTTTGAGGTAACTTTATACCGATATTTAAAGTTTTTTTGATCGGAATGTTGTTTCGAGGTAACTTTTTCATCAATCGACTTGTATTATCCTTTCGATCAAAAGGCTTAAAACATCAGTTCGAATTTGAAAAAAACTTAACGGCATTAAAAAAAATTAACGACGGACCAGTGGTTACCAAAAGGATAAAAGTTGAGACCATTGACAACCAATTCAATAGTTTGGACCGGTAGAAGACAAAAGATTATAGTTGAGACCAGTAAAAACCAATATACCTTATTATTTTGACACAAGAAAATGAATTTTCACACTCTTTTTTTGTGTCGAATACTAAGAAGACGAATAAACCCATCTAGAAATATTTGTTCCCTTCACTTATATTTATCCGCTCTATTTCGTGTTTACTTTTGAATAGGATCCAGCCATAGTAATTATATTAGAATCAAATAAATTTATGACATTTAAATCTCACACTAGTAATATAATAATATCACCCCAATTCTAATGAAAAAAGAAAAAAAAATAAAGAAAGAAGGGTCAAATCAAATAGTCTTATTTACAATCTACATACTATAGCTAGCTAGGAATATGATACGAGGAATTACTAGCATCTCGTATAAAATAAACAAACAACTTATCATTTCATTTTTTATATCATAATTACTAAAAATAATTTGATTCTTTTTTACAACTTGATGTCGATAAATCACGAGTTTAGAAATTCAATTTGGACAATTGAACCTTCTCGAACTGTTTCTTTTTAAGACCCAAAAATATTTGTGCCAAAATAACATATGCGAAGAAGAAGAAAAGACCCTGCACACGTAATGGATCGTGAAGTACTATTTTTGCATCTCCCTAATCAAATCCACACATATTAGGATTACTTGTCAACGGTTGATCCACTTTGATGAATTCTCCTTCTGAAACAAGAAGTTCTGTTCCCGAAGAGATAATATCAACCACTTGTGCAGATATTAGTTAACGTTCATTCGATGCATATTCCGCTATGGTTATTTCGTATATATCCCCTTTTCTTTTCATAAGATTTTGCTTACGTACTATACTTGATGACGTAGCATTAGCAAAAGTTGCCATTAGAGATCAATAATGGTTATTTAACGTCGAATATATTATGGCTAAGGGGATAGCTAGTGTAGGTGATTGTAATAATGTGTTCCCCAACCAAATAATTGTGACTTAAAATCTTACATGTTTAGATTTAGTGGTTAATTTTCTGGTAATAAGAATATATTACTGTAAAAAAATAACGCACCTAGCTATGTAATCAAATTTCATTATTATATTATAATATAATTGAACCATCACTCAATTTAAACATGCATGGCTCATGTGTAAGTGATTATAACGATTACAAACTTGAAACTCAAACGGAGACAGAAATATATAACCATCACTCAAATAACTTTTAAAACAACACACCCAAAATAATAATAAAAAGTGATCGAAATAACAATTAATATATCTAGTGACATTCATACTACACGTACGTATATATATATATATATATATATATATATATATATATATATATATATATATATATATATATATTCATTAATTCTCGTTGTCGACCACGTACACTACCGCTTGGTGATTTTCTTCGTAAGTGCGTAAACCGAAAGCCAAACTAACAACACAAGTGTCACGCTCGATACGAGTGACATAAAAACAGAGATTCCTATGTGACGGCAGAAGGAACCAAACACGTTACATATCTTATTCCATCTCGCATAAGAGTTCCCTTTAAGTCCTATGTATGCGATCGCTGCTCCTGCTCCTGCTGCTGAAGATATAATACCCAACAATACCTGCATATATATATGCACGTACATACGTATACGTACCATATTCGTTTATTAATTAATAACGTCATAATTAAATTAAACATTCATAACGTAGACATGCATACTATATATGCATGTACAAGTGCTTAATTACCGAATCTAGTATCACAAACTGAGACTGCAGCTTCTCTGAGTATCTTCCTATCTTCTTCAGTGCTAAAATGGACGTTGCGCATGTGATGATGCTGTACAAGCAACCCACACAATGTGCTGTTACATAATATCTGCACAAACAATAAAACAAATTAAGACACGTACATTAATATATAATTGCACGCGTGATTGAATTTATTTAAGCCAAATATTATCAAAAGTAATGTTAAGTTACTACTAGCTACTTACATGTAAGCGTGCAACATATACCAATTCACGTCGACAGGTATTGTGATGAGCGGCGAAACTGGTATCATTTTGGTTTGTTTAGAAGTGACGATAACAATGACAGCTACTAAGCTGGTAACAAATAGAAATGCTCTCAAGGCTACATCAACAATAATCACATGGTTCTTCACACCACCGGACCACTTCACTGGTATCTCCATATCAACAGTGGCGTGTGGCGGATTAATTAATGTGGTGGCAGTGATGGGTGCCATGATGTAGCAAATTTAATTTAAGTAAGTAAATTAGCTAGGTTATGGAAGTTAATTATGGTTGTGGTTGTGATCGATCATGTATTGCGGAGGATTAATATTTATAGTAGAAAAAATCTACGTACCGTTTGAAAGTAGTGTTCAATTTCGAATTTGATTATTGAATTGGTGTTAAATTATTTTTCCTCGTGTTTTCCGGAATTGGACTTGCTTTGAAAGTAGTAGTAATATTTAGCTGTACGTTTAAGTTTTTGTCATGATATGATGTTCAATGATGATGTGTAATTTGGATATTGATAGTCAAGATTAGATTTTTATATATATAAAATTAAGGTGTGTATATATGCTTAAAAATTATAACCAATAATCATGCATGTACTTATATATAATAAAAACATTTTTACTACAGTGAATTGCCATTTATTCAAAAGGAAGAAAATTTAACGTTACACAAGTTCACATAATTGAAGCTGATCGATGGTGAATTGTCGTGTGAATTAGATAGCTTCTTACTACTAAAAAATTAACCTATTATAACTTTTTTATAACCTTTTTGCAACTTTTTTTTCAAAACAGTTGCATTAGAAGAAGTTGCATTAGATCTAATGCAACTTTTTTGTTACCTACTGCAACTCTTATTTGAAGAGTTGCATTAAAAAAAGGTTGCATTTTAATAAAAATTGCATTATGTAAAAAAAACAGTTGCATTATGTGAAAAAACAATTGCATTATGTAATAAAATCAACTGCAATTGATCTAATGCAACTTCACCTATTGCAAAAAGTTGCAATAGGCTTATTTTCTTATAGTGATGGTCTAAGCTTCCGGTTTTTTTGTTGGTAAATGTTGGGGTTTTGATCGAAACTGTGGGATCTTTGGCCAGCCATTTCAATCGGCAACTAAAAGCTAGCTAGCTAGGATCATTCAAGCTATATATCTTCTACACGACCCTCTAGAGCATTTGAAAAGCGTGGAATATTGAAACTACGTTTAATAATGGTGATAAACGTCCCGTGAAATGATGTTTCTCTTAATTGGAAGATTAATTTGCATGGTGTATTTTTCTATTTTGATATTCATTATTGTATCTTGTCTAGCACCTTGTTAGGTCTTTAATAAAATCTCTCGATCGGTTGTTAAAAAAAAACATAAATGAAGCTAATAACTATCATGTTTTAAAAAATTAATTAAAATTTGATAACTCTTATGAACAAATAAGAAATTTGTAAATGGTAACAGCGCGTAATATTTACCTATCGGTAATGCATGTTAGTGTTATCAATGTTATTTTGGTATGATGGGTTAATTAGATAGACACTAGTACATAAACACTGATTTATAGAGGCCAAAAAGTTAATTTTGAAGTGGTTTTAGCAAACGTCTTAATAAATGTATTAAAAACATTAACAAGCAAAAACTTATTTTGGAAGCGGAACGTACGTGGTTCCCCTTCCAATGCTAGGATCTTGCGTGTTACTCATCCGCACGCCAGTTAAAACACCACTTCCCATCCGACTTGAATGTGTGTTAAGCATCCTGCCGCAATGCCGACGCTCAACAACAAATGATTAATCACGTGCAAGTCAAGATTTGAACTCCCTAAACGTAATTTAAGATGATTTTTTATCGTTTAACTATTTTAATTAATTTGTAGGTTAAACTAATCACAATATATGGTTAGTGGTAAACAAACTCATACTAAACAGCTAGCTCCGTCAATTGACTGTAGAAACATGACACTCATATATGAAAAGATACAAATTCCCTAATATAATTGAAGTATTAATTATTTGACTCAACTAAAGCATTTCCCATGACCCAAATTAAAAAGCAGGATGCTAAGTTTGAAGCTAGGTAACAAAACTACAATTGCATAGCAACAAATGAGTCTGATCAAGACGCCTTAAGTATAACTTATAGTTAACACGTAAATTGTTTCGTTTATGAGAATTGAAGATACAAATTTTTAAGATTTATGCAGATATCGTTGCTCATCTATCAATATTTGTGGGATGAAATTGAACCAAATTAACAAGAGGGCCGGGTTTGCCCGCTGACACTTGCATGATTATTAAAGTTTACCAAATTTAACGTATAAATTAATTATATTAAAGTTTGTAGTTATAAGACCAACATATATAAGTTTTAGCATGAGTTGTAGTGAGTAGAAAAAAGAATTGTATTATAATTAGCGAAAAGTTGGTGGTGTTGATCTCTTAAATTAAATATTCAACACATGTTAGTACGTGTGGTGTCACTTAAAAATAGAGAAAGCTAGCTAGGGTAGGCTGATTTGTCGCTAGGTGGCATATATATATTAGTTTGACGTTAGATTAATTCAAACTTGGTGACTTGCTTGATCGAATTTATCTTTAAACATAGAAGAAGCTAGTACGTACGTGTAAAAAGTAAAAACACAAACATACTTTGGTAACAACGTATACTTTGTTAAAAAACTCAACATTGGGTATTAAAAAGATTGATTGCTAATTATAGGTGTTTAATATGTTGTTTTGGTTATAATAATGTACGTACGTTGTATTGGGCTCAGATTAAAGTTATATCTAATCTAGCCCAAGATTTACATCTTGTCACCAAATCCATTAAGATCAATCTGTTCATCAGCATCTTCAAAGTTGATACATATATGATATATATACTAGTTTACTGCTCGCGCGACGCTTCGGAACACAACATTCAAGTGATGTTTTTAAGGATGTTCATGAATGTTCCATTAAGCTTTGATACAAAACCGTGATAAACCGGAACACATGATATAATTTTTAAAATTATATTTTTAGTATAGTAATATTATACTCAATTAATTAAAGATAATAAAGTGCTCAGTTTTATGGTCTAGTTTATTTTTTTAAATCGTATACAAATGTTATGTTATGTATATTTATAAAACAATGAGGTCTTTAATTGTATGTTATTATTAACTTTATCTATAAGTTTTCTTTATAAACCTTATAATCAAATATAAACCTACTTATGTACACCCCTTGTAGTAAAGGGTTAAAAATATAAATACTCGTAAATTTTCAGAGTTCTCCAAAATATTAGGGGACCCAAAAAATGTAACTAGTTTTATTATAATATATTTTATATACATATTTTAAATAAAAAAATCATTATTGTGAGATAAACTCTCAAATAATGCCACATAAGCTAAAAGCTTTGAAAAATTGCCACATAAGCTTTTTTTGTTTTGTTATATTATATAAGGATAATTAATCTTGTTTTACAAACCATCTCTTAGATCGATTTTTTAGAGAGAAGAGATCGATGTCTTGTGAATTTGAATGTATGAACATGTTAAAACAAAAGCTAGCTTGAAGATTATAATTATCAAGATAAAACGAAATAAGGTTACCAAAGGCTATTAAACGCGCAACAGGTTTTTAAAATGGTTAAATATAATAATTGTTAGTTATAAGAGCTCGAAAATCAAATTATATATATATATATATATATATATATATATATATATATATATATATATATATATATATATAGAGTGAGGTTCACCTACATAGTGTTATAAATCTAAGAAGGCTAAGAAGCAATAAGAGATTGACATGTGGCATCTAGGAAAATTAGGAGAGGGGGTATTTTAGTCATGCCCACTTTTTTAAATATTCTCTCTCCACATGCAAGTCACATGTCAATTCCCCCACTTTTTTAAAACGTTTATAACTTTTACATACGACATTATTTTTTTAAACAAATTACACCATAAAAACGAGAATTTTTTTCTCTTTAAAACGCGTATAATATTGATATATAAAAAACGAACTTTTTTTTCATAATTTTTCAGCTCATTGTGTCTAACGTCAGGTCATTGTGTCTTCCGTCAGGTCATTGTGTCTTTCATCAGGTCATTGTGTGATTGTGTCATCCGTAAGGTTGTTGTGTCATTCATCGGGTCATTGTGTAATCTTATTTGACAAGTATTACACAATGATCTAATAATAATTACACAATAACACAAAAAGTATTTCAAAGATCTTGCTCTCACATCATCCTCCTTAAAAAATAAATAAACAAAACTTAAAAAAACTACTATTTTCTCATTGTGTCTTTTTTTATTGTGTCTAATTTAAAAAATAAAAAAAACGGTAATTTTTTTAATTTTTTTTAATTTTCCATTTATTTATTTTCTGAAAGAGGAATACATGGGGAACAAGGTCTCCGGACCACTTTTTTCAAATTTGATTTATATTGTGAGTTATAATTTTTTTAAAAGTGTCATTGTGTCTTTGTTTACCATTGTGTCATTCTCACACTTTGTAACAAAAAATGACGTTGTCTTTGAACATTTCTCAAACACATATTAACAATTTGTGACACGGTGATAATTTCTAAACACGTAATATGACACAACAAATATTTATAATAAAATGATATTATATAATGACTTAAGAATTAACCGATAAAAGTGATATTTCACTAGTTATAATAAAACACAATCACATGATATTACACAAGGACTAGACAAGTGCCGAAATTTTTTTTTATTTTTTATATATCAATATTATACGCGTTTTAAAGATAACAAAACGCTTGTTTTTTTGGTGTAATTTTTTTTAAAAAATAATATCGTATCCAAAAGTTATGAAAGTTTTAAAAAAAGTGGGGGAATTGGCATGTGCCTTGCATGTGGAGAGAGAAAGTCAACAAAAGTGGCTATGACTAATGTACCCTTCCACCAATTTCTTTTCCTACAAATTGATCTCAACCATTAAAAAAGAGATCTAAAGGTCATAAATCCTTCTTAGCCTTCTTAGATTTCTAACACTATGTAGGATAACTCTCCTCTATATATATATATATATATATATATATATATATATATATATAACTAGTTATTTAAATATTGTAATAAAAATCAATATTTATATTGATTTTTCCTACTAGCTAGGGCGCATCCGACTCGGCCTCATTGTCACCTCATTACATTAGCTGCTTTAACAACGAATCATCTATAATATAAAAGCCGTTGGGGGTGGTGGCCCAACGGTAAGACGCAAGTCTTTATGGTTCCACAAGGTCAAGGGTTCTATCCTTGGCGGGAGAGGTTTTCTCATTTTATCCGGGTGGGTTTCCTCCTTAGGTGGGGGGTGCAACGGGGGCCCCTGTGGGGTAGCTCGTAATGGGGTGGTTGCCTTCGGGTGGTCTAACCAGGGGGTTTTCCGGTGTTGCTGTTCAAAAAAAAAAAAAAAAAAATCTATAATATAAAAACTTACTTTTATTTATATAAACCATGTTAAAAAATGCTAGCAAGCCTAGAATAGAAAAAAAATAAATGCTTTGCAGTAAAAAATTCATCTGCCGTTACTGGAAATTAAAGGTTTTCATGTTTTTTCGAAAATTTATGACTTCAAGTAGGCTAGAACAATTGATGACCAGTCTTGTTTGCAACGAACTTTGTGACCGAGTCTCTTGCAATCGATTTTAAAGAACTCTTTTAAGGTTTCACTTTTAAAAAAACTAAATGTTTACAGTCTCTTACATGCGTGTTCGCGAGAGGTATATTGATGTTATATGATATACACATGTAATATCATCCAAACCAAATCATTTTAACATCTCAAGATTCACAAAACCAAGATATACTAAAATTCACAAACACAACCTCAATCTCAATCTCACATCTTCATTATCTCATCCACATCCATCACAATTTCTCTCCATACACCTCGTCTGACCCATTTCATCTCCCATTTCAAAGATGAGCCGCCATGCATCAACGTCATTTTCATAAAATCGGATGCCACCTCCACCACCACCAATGACTACCCAATGGGAATTAATGATCATGAAAACTTGGAAATTACTTTCAAGCACATAAAGACTTTTCGTATTGGTGTTCTACTACACGCGTGGTATAAGTGTAGAAATATCGTTTGTATAATAATAACAAAACAATAGCCACTACGGCATCCATCACCACCATATATCCACTAACATGCAAAAACGACCATGAACGCCACCAACCATGGTGACGACACCAACAAACGGAAGGCCACCATCCAATGGTATTATGAGGATACAACTCAAACCAGTCAGATTCGTGTCGTGTTAACACCTAACGTGTTGGCGTGTTCATAATCTAGCTACTACGAAGTCCAACGTGTTGCTTCTTTTGTGGTCATTTGTTTTTTTATCGCTGATACATACTCTACTTTTATAACGTTTCGTCATTCTAGAATTTTGATGTTTTTGGCAACTATGTAGGTGGTTTTGTAAATCAAAACTATAATTATTCATTGTCTTGTGTAGTAGTTATTGGTCATTTGGTCATACACTTCACAAATACAAACTTCCAAACTTCTATACTTATATTATTACTCTCTCCCTCCCATTTTAAATGTCTAAATTTATTTTTTTGGTTGTCCCAATTTAAATGTTCATTTCAAAAATAAAAATATCATTTCCAATTTTACCCCTAATTAATTAACATAAAATTTACTTTATGACTAAAAGACAAAATACTTTGATGATATTTTTGTCATTTTATAGGTTAAAATAATATAATAATTCACTTTTTTTTTAATCTTTATGTTGTGGGTCTCATGACACTTAAAATGAGACGGATGAAGTACATTATATTGCGTGCGACCTGACAAATTATACCATGACAGAATTGAAGGAACATAACGAAAAGTTGACAGATATATGTGAAACATTTCTTCTAGCAACATAACGGTTGTATTATATATATATATATATATCATCTGACAATCTTCTTGGAAAGCATGTAAACCGAGAGCCAAATGAGCAGTAGAAGTGCAAATGATGGTAAGACTGATAGAGTTAGAGAGGCTGCAATACGACCACAGAAGGAACCATACATGTTGCAAACCTCTTTCCATTGCGTGTGCTTGTTTCCTTTAAATCCTATGTACGCTATTGCTCCTGCTGCTCCTATTGCAGAACCCATGATACCCAAAAGAAGCTGCAGCTCATACATGCATGCATTAATTACAATATGAAAGTGGCCGGTTTTAAAAACAGTTAGTTAATTATTACAGCTCAATATATAACTAACCACATCAAGTATCAAAAAGCGAAACACCCACTTTGTGGAGCTTCGTTTGGACATCAACAATGCTGTAACGGATAACACACCAGTGATGATGCTGTAGAAGCAAGCAACCGAGAGAGCTACAGTGTAGTATCTGCATGCATCATTTATTTATAAGGTGGGCATATATCGTCAAGTAATATTCAATTGTACAAGAGATCGAGCTAGCGGCAGAACCAGGCTAGGAGGGTCAATAGGTTCCGCCAACCCATGTGTCAAAAATTTTGGGTTTTCAAATACGTGAAGTTTGAGTAGCTTTAATTTTCAAGAAAACATAACTTCGATCAACTTTTTAGTGAATGTTATGACTTATGATAGGTGATCGGCAGAATGTCAACAATGCTGTACGTAACGGATAACACAATAGTGATCGATTATACTCAAACGTTGATATATTACGGATATAACTTAATTTTACTCTTATAAATTGTAATATTTAACATCTTTAAATGATTCAGTGTTATTGTTTTGTTGTATTTTTAGCAATATATTTTATTGAAATTAATCCCCTAAATAAGTAATACGTTAATTTTCTCGAATGAATTAACTTGGTATTTACCAAAGTTTATGCTGGAACATCCGCAAAAAGGATAATGTTTTAAAACTTAAATATAGCAAGTTATAACTTAATGAGACAAAATCAAATTATATATCACATGTTTTCAATTTCGATCGGTCTTTACACCTCTAAATGCATGGACCGTTGCGTCCAATGCTGTTTTAAAAAGTAAATAAACTATTTTAAATAATAATTATATATTTTAAATCTACAAATTAAAGCATGTTCGCTACTTGATGTAGCGGATCTAGTCACCTAACGACATCCCCTGGTTTAACAAATGAATCGGCAGTTATAATAAGACTAGTTCTTTTTTTTTTTTTTTTTTTTGCATAGAACCATGTTAAAATTTTGAACCCACCTAAAGGAAAGAAAACTTCTAAATAACACAAAAGTTTTTGGATTAAAACTACCGTTAACTAGGGTATTTAACATCATGTACGTACGTTATAATAATCGTCGCCCAACTAAACTATACATCTTCGATAGACGTCCAGCAATTAGATGTTAAATGCCCGTGTTAAAAGTGTATTAAAAAGGTTTTCTCATTGTCAATCGGGCGCCGGCAACTATTTTCATCAATTCTGATTGGTTAGAATAAATAGTCGGCAACTTACCTTTTTGAAAATGATCGTGTTGGCATTTGTTTGCAATTAGTCAAATGAGACATTTTGAGAAGTCCAAGTCAAATGGGACAATATTTTTGAAATTTTGCCTAATAATAACTATACAATGGATAATAAACTTACCTAACGCTTAAGACCACATGATCAACCACGTACAACCACTGGCGAGGCATAAGAGGGACCCAGGAGGGTCCGGGCCTCCCCAATTTTTTCCGTACGAAGTGTTGTTTTGTTGGTCGGTTGTTGATTTTTTATATATATATTGAGTTTGGCCTCCCGAAACATGAGCATTATAAAAAAAATTTATGGGTTTTTTAACTTTGGCCTCCCCAGGCCAAAAATCCTGGCTTCGCTACTGCGTACAACATGATATAAGTTAAATAATCATAATAATATATAATAACTAACATGAAAGCCGGAGACTGACTGAACTTGGCAGTGACAGGTATGGTTAGGCCCGGTGCCACCGGTATCAGCTTGGTTTGTTTCGAAGTGACCATGACAATGATACCAATCAAGGAAGTTACTAACAACATGACCCTTAAGACCACATCAACCACAACATGGTTCTTGACATCACCTGCACCAGCACCAACCTCGTATTCCTGCGCAGCTGGTGACTTCGCAGATACAGAGGAATGTGGAAGACTAGCGGATGCCATATATGATGCAGATCGAAAACCTAACGTACGTGTTGCGGGTAATTAAGCGTGTGATCGATTATGTGCTCATGCAACACCTCTTATATTTATACTAGAAGGGTTCGATCAAGTTGTTTGGCATGATGGTCGTAGGATGTTAACAGTACGTTAAATGTCATTTGTTATATATATTCGGACAAATATATCGGGTTTAATATGACGTACATATAATTGACTAGATAATTACTTAAAAATTGGGTTACTTTGAATACAATATATTAGTACCTTGTATGACAAAATCATGAGACAATAATTAGGTGAAATAAATTGAAAACAAAAATCGATCGATCGATCTTAAACCGATCACAAAAAATAAGAACAAATTATTAAATTAAATATATTGAAAATAAAACTCTTCTGTTGTCACAATAGCAAAAGTGATCGTGTTTGTTTTTTTTCGCATGATATGATTTTGCTAATAATGTTTTCGTTACCGTTAACATATTTTTATGTTTTTATGGGTCCGCCTAACATATTTGATCTAGTTGTAGTTCCCGATCTGTATATATATGTTATGTATCCATATGATTGAATGATACAAGCCAGTTTCCTCTCCCTCAATCTAGCTAATCTCTTGTTTATGTCTCGATCGTTATCATTCAATAAAACCATAACCCTAGTTTCTTTTCCGCTACCGGTACTTTTTCCTAAATCACACATTTATACGTAGATTGTAGACCGCCACCATCCGACCGGAATACCCTAACCTGTCTAGTTATCTAAATCACACCGAAGGCGTTTGTTCCCCGTCTGGCATCACCATCTAAGTCTGAAAAGTACTATTCCAATTAAATATTTAATCAACTTTCGTACGATTTTATGTAAATTATAGCTTTTTACACATGTTTTTTAGCATTATTTTCCTGTTTCAAGTAAAACATATATTATTTTTGTTGATGTTGATGTGCGGTGATGACGTGAAATTTAGTTTTTTTAATATAATTAACATGTTATTAATTTTTTAACATACCGTACTACATGTATTGGAAATCTGTTAGACCACCACATCTTCTCGATCCATTTCTTTCTTGATACAAAAAATAGTTAGTGATGACTTGATTTGAATGTTAAGTGACCCGGCCAATTTGATCTTACAAAAAAATGTAAGACTTAATTAATTGGAACAATGTTAAAACTTGATTATTATCTGTAATATTTTTCAGATCAACATCACTTTTGTTTGTCTTTATTTATAAATAAATATATATATATTTATGATTTAGTTTTAATATTATTTAATAGTCATCGCTCTTTAATTAATTCTTATTAATTGTATTATTAACTTGTCATTAAGTTAATTGTCTTTTTTTTGTTGTTCCGATCCAGTCATCCATATGTCACGTCTTAGCAATAATTCATCGTTAGTTAATTATAACTTGTGACCGAAAAATACGTACTGATATCTATCTAATAAATCAAACTTTTAGGAAGCAATTTTTGGAGGGATTTTTTTTTTCTATAATAGGAAGTTTGAGAGGTAAAATTTAGCTAAATTTTTCACAATGCAAGTTGATGGAGCCAACTCCTTAAATATTATATATTTACAAATTGTTAAATATAATGGTTATAATTTCTTTATAAATATTACTATTTAACCCGTGTGTAACACACGGGTATTAAACCTAGTTATTAATATACGGCGTATCACAAGTCTTTCAAGTTGAACTACAGATATTTGACCAGTCAAGATAAATTGATGCCATGGCTTTTCTAGCATTTCATTAACGATCGATACAACCATGTATTTGTGACTAACTAATAGGACCGACATTAACATCGTAATATCCAATTTTTCAGTAGTACGTGTCGGTAACTGATTTTTTCACATACAAGATCCGTTAGCTAGTACAACAACGAATTGAGGTTGGGGGTAACTACTTGAAATCTAGGGTCATAGAGCCTTGTATTGTCGGAACCAGAAATTTTTTTCTATGGGACGGATTTTGTTCATGAATTCCAGCAGCCTAGATAGCTAGTCATCATTATTTTTTGTGTCAGTCACGTGTCGGGTCGGGTTGAATCACAAAATAAAAGGCATTGTCGTTAAAAAAACATACGATAAATATAGAATGTCAATGAAGAATTACAAAAAACCTTATTTGATTCGATGGGTTTAGGGACCGAAATAAGTTATTTGGGTAGTACGTGGGATTAAATGATATTTGTTTAAAATTTAATATTTATTCTACAAATTTACGACAGGTTTACATGACCCGTATGTAACTTTTTTACATAATCGGTTTACGACGAGTATTTATTACTCCCTCCGTCCCATTTTAAATGTTCAAATTTTCTTTTTTGGTTGTCCCAATTTAAATGTTCATTCCAAAAATAAAAAAATCATTTCCAATTTTACCCCTAATTATTTAACATTAAATCTACTTTATGACTAATTAAAATACAAAATACTTTAATGGCATTTTTGTCATTTTATAAGTTAAAATAATATAATAATTTACTTTTTTTTAATCTTTGTGTTGTGGGTCCCATGACATCTAAATTGGGACGGAGAGAGTATTTATTTTTTATTAAATAGTAATCGATCCGTTGGCTCTCATACGCTCCATGACCCGTATATATAGTATAAGTGCAGTGCCTGAAAACGCAATGGTACATTTTTTTATTCGCGCACTTCTGCTGCTGGCCAGTTCAAAGCTCACATGTCGACTCGATGGAGACGCAAGGAAATTAATTAATACAGCTACTAAATTAACCAGATTAAATAATTAACCAATGATATATATCATGCAATCTTCACAAATTAACACAAGCCAGCCAACTAAAATTAGGAAATATTAAAACATATACAAATTAAGATAAATATAATATGAATAACACAATAAGAAACAAGTTATCAAACAGTTAAAGTTGGTCCATGAATATTTTTTTGGTGTTGATGAATGACTAGCTATCGCCTTGCGATCTTCTTGAAAAGCACGTAAATGGAGAGCCAAACAAGCAGTAGAAGTGATATGGAGGATATGAGCGATAGCAGAATCGAGGCTGCAACGTGGAAGCAGAAAGAACCGTAGGTGTTACATATCTTGTTCCATCGCGTATGAGAGTTTCCCTTGAGTCCAACATATGCGACTCCGCCTGCTGTTCCTGTGGCTGCAGCCACAATGCCTAGTAGCAGCTGCATGCGCCATACAAATAAGTTTCACATGTAAAATAAGTGTACGTTTTCTTATAGCACAAAGGTTGGTAGCATTTTTTCATAAACTGTTTATTTTTTCTAAACCGGCCATTACGATTTCACTCGTTATCAAATCGATATGACCCTCGCCCATTTTACCAACTCTATGACCGATATATTAAAAGATTAATGTATGCATGCATATATGTTTCAAGTTTCAATAAGTGCTTACAGCATCAAACATCACAAAATGAAACTGCAGCTTTGTAGAAATCCCTCCTTTCATGAGAGCCAAAATCGACAACGCAACAGTGACGATGCTGTACAAGGAAGCAACTGATAACGCTGCTACAAAATATCTGCAAGATAGCACACAATCTCATAACTAACGATTAAAAGCCGCAACTACGTACATTCAAAATATGTTTGTTAATTAATACTTACATGAAAGCTGGGGACTGGTTAAAGTTTGCATCCAAGGGAACTGCAAGGCCTGGTGCAACCGGAATCATTTTGGTTTGTTTAGAAGTAACCATAACAATGAGAGCAACCAAGGCTGTTGCAAACAGCAGGAACCTTAAAGCCACATCAACCACCAGACCCTTGCTACGGTTGTAGTCCGCTTGTGGTGCCGACGTCTTAAGGGGTGCCTCTGGGGTGTTAATGGATGCCATATATGGTTAAGTTGCTGGAAATTTTTAGAGGCTAGGAGCAAAATGGAGTTTGTGTGTTTTTGAAGTTGTGGTTGTGTGTTAGGATGTTGGCTATGGATACAGATTTATACAACATTTTGGTCAACTGGCCTGGCTGCAGTGGCGAAGCCAAGATTTTTTTCCCGGGGAGGCCAAAGTTAAAAAAACCCATAAATTTTTTTTATAATGCTTTGTTTCGGGGGGCCAAACTCAATATATATGTATAAAAAATCAACCACCGACCAACAAAACAACACTTCGAACGAAAAAAACTGGGGTGGCCCGGACCCTCCTTGGTCCCTATTATGCTTCGCCCTTGCCTGGCTGACACCATATTAACTGGTTGGCTGATTATGCCAGAATATGTAAAACTAACTAGAAATTTATTAAATTAAAAAAATCTTGACGCGCGGAGATTTATATTGGCTCTGAGTGATCGTCCACCCGGCACACCGGCCCTTAGCACCATCCATGGAGTATAACATGGTCAGTTAAAGACGTGGGTATGTCAACCCAGTTAGGGCTATTTGTTTCATATCTTAATGATTCAGTTTAGTGTTTAATCATTCAGCAATCAACATTTAGAGCATTTGTTTCCTTAAAAAAAGAGCTTTTGAATGGTTCAGTTAACTAGTTAAGTGCTGAATGATTATATAAGAGACAGATAGATGCTGAATGGAACTGAATGAAGCATATACTAAACTTACAATCATCTAAAGTTCTAACCAATATTCCTCCCATTAATAAACTAAGCATCTTAATGATTCAGACATTTTAACCATTTAACACTTAATGATTCAGATTTTATGAAACAGCTCGTTACTACATGTTTAACTGATTTACTACAACAATCAACTCCGTAAGTGTTTACATTTTAATTACACTTGTCAAAACTGTGCGACACGTTAATTATATTTCTATTAAGGGTGTACGGTTACGGTTCATATTTTTTACACGAGCACATATTTGGTGGTTAACAAAATTTCTTGTTCTAAATAATATATATAGTGAATGTTGTAAAAGTAAAGAAAATAAAATGGTCCGTGAATGTCGTGTTCGACATCATCTCAGTTATGGAGATAGTTGACTGCTTTATTATTTAAAGTTAAATACATACATAATCACGGATTTGCTGGAATTGTATCTTGATATAATATATGAAAGCCGATCTTATCTTATATTTTTAAATTATAAATCAATACACATATTAACAGAAAGCTAATTAAATACTTTAATTAGTATCGTATACTTCTTTTGAACCGCGTATTAAAAGTTAATAACATCAAGTCTATATATTTCCCTAATAAAGCTCTTAAGAACACAAATCTTACTCTTATTTATGGATTAAAATCAGAGTGACATGCATACTGACATATATTTAACTATATAAGCACACTAGCTTTAATACCCGTGTATTACACACGGGTTGAATAAAAATATTTTTAAAATATTATAATTATTATATTTAAAAAATTTTAAATAATTTTATAAATTATTATTAATCACAAAATTTTATCTTTATTAACTCTCTTACTCAATTTTCCCTCTCAACCTTCCTTTTATAAAATAAATTATGTTTTCCCTCTAAAATTTGCCCCCTAAAAACTCTAATTTATTAGATAGATTTCATGAAGAGATTGGTGTATTTTTCTTTCAGTTTTAAGTACTCATCAATTTTTCCTTTTAATTTATTATTTTACTAGCTGCTAGCTTGTTTAATTAATGAAAGTTAAGTTTCAGGAATAGTTAAGGAAATAAGTTGATTGCTACCATCAATATGCTATTGTTAGACTTATTACTATTTTTATTTATATTTTTTTTTTAGAACGCGGAGTAGAATATTAATAGGTGATGAAAGGAAATGCGTAGAACATCACATATTTTATTTGGATAACATGAATCAAACCTTTAAAAAAAATAAATGCTTAGTTGATCGAAAATGTAATGAAATTGCTGATTATTTAATTAATTAACTTCAAAATATACATTTTAAAGTAACATATGTTATATTTAATTGTAAAACTGTAATAAAGTTTTTAAAGTTTATTAAATAAAACAAAAACTAAGTTAAAACTTATTATGTATTCAAATAACCAGGTTAGACATGTGTGTAATATAAGGTTAAATGAATATTAAATTAGATATTAAATAACTAAGGTAAGAAATTTATTTAAATTGATTGAAAAATAAATCAAACTCCCATGCGCAGCCATTCTAGCTAATAAATTGGTTTTTTTCTTATCAAAATGGTTTATTTTAGTCTTCTTTGGGGTTTTCTTCTAAAATACAGTTTGTATTAAATCTGATCCTGGCTTTAAATCGGTTTGGTGTGATAAGAACCAACCTAAATGAAATTGAAAAGGACCGGGGTTAAATTGGTCCTTTTTAGTGACCTCTTCAAAACCGGTTTATAAGGGTGAACATGAACTAAATTACAAACTGGCGGACTGGGTCTGGCTCAATCTGGCTTAGCCCAAACTAGGTTTTTTAGATACATGATCAAATTGTGTACGTCATTAGTTGCCCTAAGTGATTTAAAACAATAAAAGTAAGTTTCAAGTTTTGTTATGATATTTGTGTATAACTCACAATTAATATTATTTATTAACTTTCTTTATACAAATTTCATCATAAAATAGGAAATTGCTTTCTTACTTAAACATAAGCGATGAGATGGATTGTCTTAGACAAACGATAAGTGGCAAACAATTTACTCATTTATTTGTATAACATGATTATTGGTCAACTATGATTAAAGTAAGAAAAAGTTTGTGGTTGACTGCTTAACACGTATATTCTTCATGTGTCTTATATTTGAAACATGAAATATATCTTGCAAGATACGTCAAATATTAGAAAATTGTATCCACATGACATTTAAAATGATTTGAGGTGGTGTAATTCAAAACCCAGTTGTCAAGTGTAGCTAGCTAGCTAGCTGTAAATATTTAAACATATATATATTATGCTAATTTTGAAGTCAAATTTGACATGTGTGATTCTCCAACCTAAGACAAACGGTTGGACTATATATATGTTTTTATACATTTTGAATCCACTGAAAACTTTTGAAGTATTATTAATCGGATTATATATATGCAAAAAAAAGCCAGTGCATTGCAATTAATTAATATATATAGTCAAATGTTGTTCAATAGTTGTATGTTTATTTGACCACCTACCCAAAGTTCGATCTTCATCACAAAAGTAAAAACAAAAAATGAACATTTACAGTACCCTGATCTTGTCGAATAACATAATACTTTGCCTCTGCATTCTACATGTATACCGTCATCTCGCTGTTTGTGTCAACTGGTTTTGGTTTTTGACAAATCGACAGGTCTAGTTGTTCTTTGAAGATTGTTTCTTATTTCTGCGTGAACGGCCTGTAGGTGCAGCAGGCTCAGCCAGTGGACCAGACCATGTCTGGATTGGTGGTTTGCTGTATGAAAAATTGGAACTAAATGGAACGTCAGGCGGCTCAAAAGATGGATCCATGTGATGCGAAGAACCCAATGGGTAACCCAACGTCCCGTCCTGGTGGGGTGGAGGAAACTTCTCACTTTTGCTTTTTGCATTTGCGTGTGTGATCAACCGTCGTCTCTGCCAAGTATAACAGATTCAAAATATGATTTGTATGAAAATTTGGCATAAACATGTATATAACCCTTCTAATGGTAAATGATGTTTCACCCTAACTCGTCAAACATGTAAATAAGAAATTAGTCAACAAGCCGGATGGGTTTAAAGTGTGGTATTTTCAATGCATAAAACCTCCTCAATCCAATAAAAAAAATTAACCTATAACCAAAACCGTATGATTTTTGTAATCATTTTTGACACACCAACTATAAGAAAACAATTGCTATCAACAAAAAGGGTTTCGGGACAATGCATGACTTCACTGTCATGGGTCATCTTTGACTTTGTTGTTTAATTTGAGTTGGGTGGTAAAACAAAAAAAAACAAAAAAAGATTTTCAATCAGACCCCTGCGGTAGAATAAATTGTGTTTTTAACCCCCCGAAAAAAGATTTTCATGACATTTGTTATTTCAAATTTGACTCTATAACTCTCTCCTTTGTTTCCTGCTATGTTTTGGTTTATTCATTGATATATACTTTTGAGCCACATTCTTTTCAGTTCCTATATGGCTATATCAAAAACATAAGTAATCTGTCTAGTGGGCGGTTGGAGGGTGGATGTAACAGTGGTGGAGACAAGTAAAAATAGAAACAGGATATAGAAGTTCACACAAAAATAAAGAATGAAATAAAAGGTAGTAGTTGATTGGCATACATCAATGTTCGCTTGCAGCTCGGCATTGGCTTCTGGAGCAGGCATAGCCCTTGCATGTCTTTCACGCGTGCGAGTCTTCTTCACTCCATCAGCGTTTGTTTTAGCAGCAGCTCTCAATCTACCAAATCAAAAAATTATTCACATACACTAACTAATTGATTATTACTTTATTTATTAAGGCTTAGTGAATGTTTTTGCATTACCTTCTAGCTTCTTCGTCACGCAGTTTGGCATCCATTTCCTTGCTAGGTGGATATTTTGGAAGGCTTGAAGGATCACATGCATAAGGTTTTGTCGTAAAAAACTGCACAACAATATTTTTTACACTTAGTCAAAGAATTCAAATCCACAATACCCGAAATTAGTTTGCAATGCTTACTTCGCTTCTCAAAGCAGCTGTTGCAGTTTGACGGTTTGCAGGATCAATTGCAAGAAGAGTATCAATCAGTGGCAATGATGATGGCGGGAAATGTTTAAATGTTTCTACTATAGAACGTTTATACGCTTGTTGGGGCTTAAATATGGTTGCGTGTGGCAATTTTGACTTTTTCCAATATTCTTCAGAAGGAGAGCCACATAACTTAAAAATCTTGTGAAGTTGCTCTACCTGATCACACAAAAGATCAATTAAAAAAATCATAAACCCATTTTTTTAATTTTAATAATCCAAAGTATGACCTAATGGCCGGTAATAATACATACTGTCAGTTTGACCAATGGCACTCTTAACTTTCAGTTCCGTTGCCAAGAACAATCTAAGTAGCATAATCATTATACATTTACACTCGCTTGTAAGTATTTCTATTCCTTTCATAATTATCATTGTGAGTGAATCGAGTACAAGTGTAAATATTTTATGATTATATACTACTGGGTTGCCCTTGGTCGAATTGTTAGTATGGAATTATTGATTAGTATCAGCCAATGGATAATAGTTTAGAGAATTAAAATCTAAGTTACCTTTTTAAAATATAAATAAATTATAAATTACCTCTGTACGACCAGGCATGATAGGCTTTCCAGCTAATAACTCTGCTAAAATGCAGCCTGCACTCCATAAGTCAATACCTACACCATAATCTGTGGCCCCAAGAAGCAGTTCGGGTGGTCTATACCATAATGTAACCACCCGACTAGTCATTGGCTGCTTATGATTAGGATCAAAAAAGGATGCTAAACCAAAATCAGCAATTTTCAAACTCCCACCATTATCAAGTAAAAGATTTGACCCTTTTATATCCCGATGTAACACATGACGATTGTGACAATGTTCAAGCCCTGATAACAACTGATGCATGTAACACTTGACCTAAAATATTTATAAATGGTTAAACAGAAAGAACATGGCCCGTGATTTATTTTGAGAAAAAATATAAAAACTAACCTGAGGTTCTGTGAACTTGATTGTGGGACTAGCAGCAAGTCCAGCCAAATCATGCTCCATGTACTCAAAAACAAGATACAAACTACAGGACATTCTTGATGTAACCAATCCTTCCAATTTCACAACATTTGGATGATCTAAACGCCGTAATATTAAAATCTCTCTGGCCATAAATTTTACACTTTCAGGCTCCAAATTATCAAACCGAACCTTTTTCAATGCAACTATTTTTCCTGTCATTGTGTCTTTAGCTTTGTACACATTACTGTATGTGCCTTGACCAATCTAACCACAACATTACAATATATGCATAGCATCATCAGTCTACATCACAAATGTAGTCTTTTTCACAAACCCGACATATCGACTATAATAATTAAACTGTGCCAAGCATGTTACAATTACATTATTACAACTTTAAACAAGAGAAGAGCTTTCATACATATACTTCCATCATGTTTTAATACAAGTGATTATTTGATTCTAATTATAACATCAAAATAGAATAAAAAACAGATCTTTTCTACTTACCTTATCGATTTTCTCAAAAGTATCGGCCCTACGAGGAATCCAGCCGTTGATCGCCTCACCGGCAACAGCCGATAGCCAAGCAGGCCACCCAGCAGCCACCTGTTCACCATGCAAATTCTTGGCTGGATTACTTAACCTAGGGTTCGGTTTTGACCGCCTTCTTTCGCCTCTTGGCCTCACATTCCCATCTTTTTTAACCACCCCATTTTGTACCTCCTGAACACCATTATTGGTAGTGTCAACATTTACAGTTGAATCTTTCTCTGTTCTACCAGATTCAACATTTGGATCCCTATTTTGCTTATCTGCTACAATTTCAGAACTTGATGGCCCAGAAGATGAAATCTCTTTTCCAAACACACACCCCATTTATCCCCTAACTCTCATTTCTCATGACACCCTGAAAAACAAACATATCAAATTGACCATCAATTTCAAGGAAAAAACCAAGCTTTTTCGGCAAGAAAAACAGGGGAAGTAAAAAATCATTCAATCTAAGGAAACCCAGAACGTATATTGGTGAAACAGTTGAAATTTAAAAGTTGATTGATTGAAGATCTAAACTTACAGATGAGTTGTGGAAACAGAGAGTTGATCTGAGCTGGTTTCACCAATGGTAGCAGTCAATCATTCAAATCAAATCAAATCAAATCAGGAAATGCGATTCATTTACAAACCTTTGCTTTGCTTTGCTTTGCTCTGCTCTGTAAAGTTTCAACAACTCTGTAAAAAACAATACCTAATTCTAAACCCTTTTGTCCTCTTTAGTCGCCGTTTGTTTTAATTCTCTCCCAAAATGTTATTATTATTAATTTAATTAAATAAATTGTGTATGCATAATGCATCATGATTTTTACTTTAATGTTTTATATGGTTACTTGATCATCGGTCTTTTGACTCCAATTAATCTAGCTTTAAAAGAAGAGAGGGGATGAAAATTCATACAAAGAGTCCTGAATGCATCGTTAGATCGTTGTTACGACTCAATCATTACATTTTATCTGAGTATAACTACAACGTTATTTACGTTATGACAACCGTTATTGTAAAAAAGAGAAGAAAACCTTTATGGCCCAACCTGTAAACTCTATCTTTTGTCTTAGTTATAAATTAAACCCAAAACATTTTCGTTTTATGAAACTTTAGATACATCATTTCAACCACTTACAACATATTACAGAGTTTTATTAAAAGATGGAAGATTAGAAGAAAAATGAAGTTGGAAAGAATAAGTATTTCGGGATTTTAAGAAAGAAAGTGGAAGGAAAATTTTCACATGATTTGTACTATAGTTTCTTTTAATTTGAAAGAAAAGTGGAGAGAAATGAAGAATATAAAAATTAAAAACTTTATTATTTTTTTTTTCTTTTAAATTCTAGAACACGAAATAAATTAAAGGAAATTCCCTTCAAGGTGCTTGCTTCCACTGGTGGCGGGCGGGCGAAGGGTCCAAAGGAACGAACGGGATTCGGAGCTTGCTGACCCTTATACACAGATGGGGGATATAGAGAAAATGGTTATATCTTATAATTTTAACATATATTAATAACTTTTAGGACATAATTTATGGTGAAAACCATTTTCTCCATATAACAATGTTGAAATGAGTGGGATATATAAATTAGGAAAACAATTTATATACATGTATCGTTTGAACGCAATATTTTAACAAGCCATGTGCCGTGGTATTTACATTTTTTCATGTAAGGGTCAAACTATCATTACAAAAGTTATAATGTCAGTCTTGATAATTGATATGTTACATAACATAACTCAAACGGTGTCTCATTGTCATTGATAATGTTCCTATATGCTACATAAACCGGCAACCCGGTCAATGTATAACTATTTTCTACCTGTCTTAACATGTTACATGACGCGTCCATACAAAGAAAATATGTAAAATCATGTCCAAAAAACACATACTAAAATAGAAAGAAACCCACAAGGTCACAAGTGGACTAACAAACTCTACTTTTCAAAAGCAAAAAGATCAAAAATCAATCACTAGACCAAGCCCATCCACACATTGCAACAGGACATTTTCGGTTTGACCCACCATTGAAGCCATGAGTTGACCCACCCACGTATCCAGACCAACCCACGAACCACAATCACAGACACAGTCAAGTCAAACAAGAACCACGTATGTTCATGTTAGAAACAACAGATTTGACCATTTTATACCACAAAATCCTGCTACATAAGTCGTAAGGTACATTCATAACTAATTATGAGCCCATTAAAGAAAACAAAGACAGGGTTCAATAGAACATGCAGAATATGTACTGCAAAACCAGCAATGACAACCTGCACAAAATAACAAAAGGTTAGGAAATTATAAATAAAAATTAAATTTGCAAGAGTTCTGCATGCATTTGATAATTAGGAGGATAATTTGTCAAGATTATTAATTAGGACAATGTTACCAAAACTTTTAATTATTTGAATAAGTTTGCCACAACAAGAGCAGATATAACCGATGTTCATGGTATTTCACACGATCATAGATCATCGGTATTAGTGAATTTTGTAGCTTTATTTAACTTTAATATGGATCCAGCAGCAGTTCTTAGTTGCAGATTGGTGGACTTATAACTTATCATCAAGATAAGATTTTTTTCAAGTTATAAATGAACATCTAGACTCACAAATTCATCCAACATCAAGTTTGTAACTATTTACCAAATCCAACTGTAAAGAGGAACAATGGTATAGTATTCAGCCTATTTACTTAAAAATGGGTTGATATTGGTTTAGATTTTATCTTTAACAAAGTCAAATGGGTCAACTTAAATACATACTTAAAAGTATATACGACAAACAGTCTAAAAGTCACCCAAAGTGTTACTCAAAAGGTTTTAACCCACTAATTCAATCTACTCAAATAAATTTGGTATTATTTAATCTGATACATTAACTACTAACACAAATTTTCAAAAAGAGTAGGACAATAAACTTGATCCATTCTGCATGAGAAATTACCTGCTTCAACGTGAACCCATGTTTTGGCCCATTACACAACTTATCCATTTTACCACTCTAGTTTTCTGTAAAGTGCTGAATATCATAAATTTATTATGCAATGAGTAAGAACATAAGAGTAAATGTATTGAGTATACCTAAGGATCTGGTGACACGTCATCATCATCTGAGTCTTGAGGCTTTAATGGCCCCTTGAAGGAACTTTTATCATCACCAAGAAGCTCACGCGTCGCTTTTTCAAGAAATTCTTGTGCAGCGGTCTTTACAGAAGTTTTTTTAGACGAAAGATATTTCCTTTTCTTGCTCGCATTGCCCTCTGAACGCCCACGATTTGATCCCTCACGCCTACTTATGTCCCTCATGTTTTTCCTTTGATCTGTGAGATCATGCAAATTATAATCCAGTAAAAGTCTTAACATAAAACAAATAGTATCTATACAATTTAAGAATGTTAGGAGCCAATTACCAGGGGTAAGATCAGGCAATGAATGCTCTATGAAACGTGTTGCTGCCTGGTAGTTTAAGGTAGTTGAAGGCCTTAGGGGTTCTGCATTTAGTCAACGGAAACATAAAATTTTCTTCGAAGTTCAATAATTATGAAAGTTAGTGTAGCTCATAGTTGTCGAAGGTGCAAAGCGCACTCAAAGTGCAAAGTATTAAAATGCCATTTTATGATTTTTAGACTTGTTTTGGATTGTTTGAGATTGATTTCAGGCTTGTTTAGAGCAAGTGTAAATGTTTCACACCTGTTCAAATGATTTTTTGCTTAGCCATAACTTGGCCTGAAAATGCATCTAGGCATCTGAAAATAGGACTTTCGAAGTGAGGCAACAAGGCTGTGTTGGGCTGCGTCTAGGGGCCTAGGCACGCCTTGCGGGATTTTAACAACAAATGTGCATGCAAGTTATTATTAGACGTGCATTTGAAAGTGATTATCTAGTGATAAGCAGTTTCCAGTGTTTAGACCACTTTGGCTTAGAATCATTTGATTATTTAGCGGTCAAACAATCAGTTTCACATAATCAACTTCAAGCTGCTTATCTAACTCGCAAATAATCAAACACGCAATCTCAACAATACGCAAACAAGCAGTTATACCACATGGTCCCAAAATCACTTTCAAACCACACATCGTGTAAAAGCCCTTTTATACACCCGGCCATGACTAGAAGCTTGACACCCAAGTAAAGTAATCGAAAAGAAAAGAAAAGAAAAGTTACCCTTACTCAAACTAATGCACTTATCCAGCTTCTCCTGATACAACCTTAATCTCTCCTACATTACCAAAAACCAAACAAATTTATTAAAACAAACTTGTCACTAATAAATCATCAATCTTTATGTAAAAAAGCAATGAAAAGAAAGCATACAAGTTCTGATCTGACAGGATGATCATCTGGGTCAACACCATTGCAACGCAGCTTCACTTCAAAACAACCATTCAATGAATCAAACAAAGTAAGTAACAAGATATCAAAGTAAATTGAAAAGAATGAATACATGCGAAGAGTGTGGTGGTGGCCTTAGCGAGCAAGAGTAGGGACTGAGCACGTTGAAGAGGGTCTAATTCGGAGAGGGTTTGAGGGTCGAAAAGGGGGAAAAAATCAGCGAATTGAGATTTGAAGTGGTTGAAGTTGGTTGTAGTTCGATTAACTGACTCCATTATTGATTCTGGAACTGCTCCTCCGGCCATGTTGCTGCAACCAAAATCAAATCAAATCGAATTAAATCAAATCAAAACTCGCCGCTAAATTTTGTTGTTCAAGTAGCTAGGGATAGTAATAGGGATTTTGTGTTGACGTATATCAATGAATTCGTCACAATTATATTACTATTACTGTGTTTTGGGAGATTGGATTATATTTTATTAATAGTACATTTACAATAGGCTAAGGATGTGTTAAAGTTAACTTAATATTGTTTACTTTTTTTTAAGTTCAAATAATTAGATTTTAGGGTTTTTGGTCTGAAGAAGAATACAAGTCAATTGATATAAAACTTACCTTAATTCGCTCTCTAATCAACGTTAAGTTAACTTTAACGGCTAACCATTATAGAATAAATAGTTACAACTTGAGAATGAAACATGGAATAAGTCAGGGTTAATATCGTTCAATAAGTCAAAATTCATATTATTAAAATCCAATTACTTTTATGTTTTAGATAATCCTTTTTAAGAGGAAATTATGCTTTTTCACACTTTTAACTTTTTTAAAATTTCATTCTTGGTTCTCTAGGTTTATAAATTACAACAAACATTTTTTTTTCAAGATTTGTTTTTCTTTACATAAAAGATTGTTCAGTATTTTTTGTTGAATATTTATAAATGATCAAGAATAAAATACCATTTAAGGACCAACTAAATTTACTCTAAACTACCCTTTCTAGCCTCACCAGATCATGTCCAAACAACTTACATAGGGATACCTATAATTTGTCTTTGGGTTGACTGATTTGATTATATTTCTCTAAAAAAAGCTTACATGGTTGTGTAAGAGCTTGTATACGCCTGTTTGAATATCTATATGCATTAAACAAACACATGTACACACCAACATAGGTGGTGACACATTTAGCACAAGCATCAATTCCTTACTTTTAATCTTGCATGAAAAAGAACAAAAAAGTTGTTCTAAACACTCAAAATCAACCTGCCAAACTGCTAAAACCAGCCTATCCGCCGACAAAACCCAACCTACCCAGCGTGTTTAGTTTGTCGATCCAGAAATCGTAGTTAGCAGTCCGGCTTAAAATTTCCGTCAATACCAGAATGGGCCTGCGAATATATACCCCTTCTAAAACAAACAAAAAGACTTTCCCTTTACATTCAAACCAATATCAGAATATGAGAAAAACTTAAAAACAGACAACTACAAAGTCCAAGTAGTCTTCTGGCAGTGTCATTTCTACCAACAATATATACGATGCATCACGCGCACAAAACATTAAAGATTAACTGTTTCTTTTAACACTGATTTAGTTTGATTCAATTGCAACAGTTTTTAGTTTATCATCTGCTTCTTCTGCAAAAGCAAGTGACTGGATTGGCTTCTTCAACTGCACCAAGATCATGGTCATGTTGTCACATCCCTCGCCTGTAGATGTTGATGGTGCCAAACATTTATCAAACACTCTTTCACATATTGTTGAAAGTTTACTTTCCTGTACAAGGATTAACAATCAAGGTTTTCAGTTTAGAACCAAAATAATATCCTGTAAATGAAACGAAACTTCATTTATGTTTATTAATTTATTAACCAAACATATACGTTATTTAGATAAATGAACAAACACGACCAAACTTCTCGTACGTTGATGAACGTTGGACGTCTTTGTAGAACCAATATTATGTTAACAACTGCGAGAACTGCATGATGCACTTGTATGTTTTGCAGTTTTGTTTTAAGTGTAACATATCATGATCCCCTTCCCCTGCTATCTTTCGCCCCCAATAAGATCATCTATGCACTATGTACAAGAACTTTGTGTGGTTCTCGCAATTCTCAACATAATATTGGTTAGGACGCGTTCTTTTCAGAATCAATCATGCGTTGGGAACTACGAGAACCACATAATTTACTTGTACATGGTGCATAAAATAAAATCAAAGTAGTGGGAGAGAGAAAGCGGGGTGGTCATGTAAACGTTATATTTATCACATTCAAAGCACTATGTACAAATGCATCAAGAGGTTCTCGCGGTTCTCAACGTATTCTTTGGTTCTAAAATGAACGCCCCTCGGTCAATATTTATAAAATCAAGTTTAATAGTATTCAAACCTAAGCAAATAACATAAACAGTTATATAAGAAACTGAGCACTGTGCATATTTTAACTTCAATATTTCTTTGATAATAGGCTAACATGTATGTTCGTTCGTTTATCTATTAAAGGAACGAACATAAACATATATATTTTCATAACAGATACAAACAAGAAAACCTGTTCATTTTAAGTGTTCAGGTTTGGTCTTTGAAAGAACACAAACATACCCGTGCTCATGTTTATTCGGTTTGTTACAGCCCTAGATGAGACCAAGACCACATACAACTTAATGTGTTAATAAGTCATGAGGGCATATTTTGATAACTAGCTATAATCGGATAACTGGTTCCATATTCAAAGGTAACATGAGAGATCTCACACATACCGATTTTAATTGTTCATGAATGAAATCCACTAATTGTTGGTTTGACATGCAATCCCTGAAGAAATGAACGTAACTATCTTAGCAACAATCCAAGAGCAAAAAACAACAATTGCATCGCATATATTCGAGTTGTAGGATCAAGTAAGATTGTTCTTGTTCTTGAGGTTGTATTAAGAAGATTTAACCAGCGAAAAAAGGAAAGATCCCTTACCAGATACCGTCACATGCCAGCACAACAAACTCATCATCATCACATAGTTCAACCTAAGCAACGTATTATTCGAAAATTAACTTCAGTTCATATAAATTGGTTGAAAACTGAATGTAAGTTATATTAATGACACCACAATCGCGTAAATGTAAATAAAAGATCAATATCTGTCTTGGAAATATGACGTTAATCTATTGTCACATAGCTAGTTATAATACTCGGGTTAGCAGTTATATTAGGATTAACTAGTAGTGATCGCCCCCAAAAAACAATTCAAAGAAATGTATATTTTGGTGCACTGGACTTACAATGTTGACATCAGGATTAGCGGTTACTATCTGCTTTTCAGCTGATAAAAACTTGTTCTGCTTGAATTCCATGTCACCTGTACAACCAAAATTATAGTGTTAAAATAACTGACTCACTTTTTCTCACAATATACGCTATCAAATAAGATATGTTACCGATAGCTCTTGTAAGATTGAGACTGCCATTAACTCGTCCTGCATGAATGAATCCACCTGCTTTTAGTATCCTCTCCCTCTCAACCTCAAGCATTGGTTTGTGATCCCGCGAGAGATTGTATGCCTGTAAAATTATAAACCAAAATAACGATAGGACATTTTATATTTCAATCTACAAATGACATAAGCGAAATCTGACTGCACAAAAGAGAGAACAAACTATTTGATTAATATTACCTCACCCTTTCTCGAAATAACACAACGTGAATCACCAGCATTTGCAACAATAAGTTGATTGCTCCTCATGATTGCAACACATGCTGTACATCCAGATGTCGGTCCCGTGAAATCAGAATGAGGCCCCTGCAAATAATTCAATGAGATATGAAACTAAATTCAACTCAAAATATAATTATATAAACAAAAATAAAGGTACCTCTTCAAAAGTCCAGTCATCAACCTTATTACTTGCTTCTCCACCTCTCGGAGACCATATAAGACCCTCGATCACACCTGTGAATTTGTTTAACTTATCTCCTAAAACTGATAATTCTCTCCACCCTCTTTGTCCGCGCATCATCTCATCCATTCTGCACCACACATACAAATTTAATCATAACTAAGTTACAACATATATGATATATGCGTGTAGCATATGAAGATATTTGAAAAGATTCAGATACATATATATAACCTGAGAAACGCCTTTTGTACAGAGGTCTCAATATCACCAGTAGAATATGCTTCATGCTTGAGCACTTGTTGATGAAGATACTTTGCACAAAACTTAGCAACAACTTTACCTGAAGTGAACATATTCACATAATAAAACAATGACAATGCATAACAATGATAGACGTACTAAATAAATTGAAAAAAAAACAAATTTAATAGTTGCATACACATTTCACTTATATGAAACATAAATACATAACATGGATTTGAAAATTTTAACCTCCATGGCCATCATATACACCAAAGAAAGACGTAGTGGTGTCCAGATCAGGTATCGCTGCATGCTATAAAAACAACCAAAAAAGCCAATAGAAACAAACATCAATATCACAACTTCTAACAACAGTTTCTTTTTGAATACCACAAACATTTATCATCATAACTTTAAAGATGAAATATTGAAAAGAAGCAAAAGTTGAAGTGATTAGATAGATACTGACAGCATCTTCCATGGTTGCACGCCATCCTTGCATTGACGATAAACCGTATCTCACCCTTCCATTTTCACCATCTTCAGAGAACTTGTCTGTTTTAGGAGTGCTGAGATATGTACCCATGTTTTAACTGAAATCACAATAACACCAAATGGCCATAAGCCACCAAATAAGCTCTTCAAACTTCAGAAAACAAAAATAATTAAGGCCATAAATTGTAGTATCAAATTGAACCATTAGTTTACTAACTTGATATTGATAGACAGATATTAAACACAAGCAAAAGCAAGTTTGTTGAATCTACAAAAGAAAAAAGTCAAACACAGTCCAACAAATCACATATATATATTTTCATAAATCATAATACATATAGTTAATCACGAGAAATGAAAATCCCCAAATCCGATCAAATTAACTATAAGGAAACACCAAATCCCCAAATTAAATCTAAAAAACATACAACATGAATTTATAGACAGAGAGAAGTAAGTTACTGGCGTAAGAAGTGAGTTGAATTAAAAAGAGTGATTCAATTGTAGTTTAGTTATCCATGAAAAGAAAGAGAAAATTATTATTATGAGCTTGTGTTGTGTTTGTGTTGTGTTTGACTTCAAGGGTCAAACTTTGAAACCTGGAGCCATTGTTGACGCTGCTGCTGAGTTAAGCGTCAAAAGTGAAGCAGCATTTCATTAGTTTATACTTTTTTTTGTTGTTGTTTTGTAGGCTTAATTAATACTTAAAATAAAGTTATCGTAATATTAATAACAATGTTTTAGGCTATGAGTTGTCATGAGTCATGACGAGATTTAGGAATCACATAACATGCGAGTGCCAATGATCATTTTTTAAACGAGGTGTCACTTGTTTATATTAATTTTAAGTCGTTAATTTTTTTAAGATTAAAGAACTAAATATTTTTAAAACTATAATCGTAGATTTCAGGTTATAATATTGTTATGCATAGCAAATAAACCAAAAGTATGAGTATTAACTACAATTTGTACACATGTGTGCTGGTATGTTTTGTTATATTTGATCAATTTGCATTAAAAAAATTTTAGAACAATCAGACCGACTACTATTTTCTAAACTTATCAAAATGTCGAATGAACCCATTGTTATTGGATTATATTCTTTAATTAATAATAACATATTTGGACACTAATAATGATAGTTTTGAAAAATGATTCAACGTGTGTAGAGAATTGAGGAAGCATGGCATCAATGGTTCCAACAGACTTTCGAATCATCCCAACAAACTCTTTCTATCACATGTGGTTGTAAAAGTCAGAAAATGTTTGCCAAATATATATATTTCTCATCGAAAGCTCAAGAAACCTTATTTTAGTTTTTTATATAGAAATATATATTTTTAAATAGCATCTTTACGTGATAAGAAAGGTATCATGTATATAAAAAAACAAACGACCTAATAAATCTTGAATAAAATAATAAAATAACATAATATTATATTATACATTAGGGAAAATTAGTTACGTTACCGGACCACGCGATGCGACTATCGGGTATTGTTTATCATGGTTTGGCTTTGACATGTGGGGTGCGTTGCAACGGAAACTCACGTTTGTGACTTAGTCACACACGTTGATAAAAGGGTTTTTGTCTAAAGAGTAAACATCAAAAGTTATGAGTCAAAATAATAATTAGGTTATAGTTGGAGATGAAAGTTGTAAATAAGTCAAGTAAAGGATCGAAGTTGCAAATATTTGAAGATCAAATTATGTTATTATGTGGACTAAAGATGACAAAAGTTGAACCTAAGGACTTAAAGCGACAAAAACCAAAAGTCACTAAATGACAAAATTAAAGGGGTTAAAACACTTATGTTAATGTGAAAAAATAATAACACTTTAGCCGAGATCTACATCGGTCGTCACTCATGAACAAATAATTCATTGGTTGATAAGTAATATTCAGCCTCAAATATTAACGAGTTTTAGGTTAATACTATTGGATGAAAAAGAAACTCTATAGTTAAGCATGTTTAGGTGGGAGCAATCCCAGCAAAGGTGACCTCCTGAGAAATTTTCACCCGAAAAACCAAAAACAAATTTATGAGTATTAATTTGATGAAACGAAAAATAATAGTGATATAAGATGCCAAATGTTAAAAAACCTACATTCCTTTATTTCATTTTAGCTTTATTCTCTTTATTGTTCACAACTATACAATTGTCCTTGTCCAGAAAATATTATGATCATGTTGTTTTCATAGTTCTTTTCATTATAACCATTCATGATTAAAAAACTTCCATAGATACCAATATTATACTCTAGAGGGTCAAGGACCCTACACCCATGTTGTTTCGCCATTCACTATATATGATGGTTCTAGACGAATTTTAGTTTTGGACATTCAATACAAGTACAAGAAGAAAAGGAGACAAAGATGGCGATAGAATTAGAATAATAACAAAGGTTCATAACGTGTAGAGTTTCTACCCATATATTCAACATGAGTCATAACCTTATTATTGAACCATTTTCGTTACATGCAAATATGCAATGCAATGTAATTTCCCTTATTTGAGTTTTTAAATTTTACATTTTTAGTAATTTTGAAACAATATATCATTCATATATGTTCTTCCACAAGAGTTCGTTAGTTACACATGCTCACTTAATATCAATCAATCTATTTGCACCCCAAAAATGAAAATCAGTCAATGACTATATGCTTTTTCTTAGATTTTTCCTATTTTTATATCATCTTTTTAGTAGTTTTCAAGCAATGCATCATTCATGTTTTTCAAATGGGATTAATTGTATCACTTGACGCAATTTGTTTGGTGTCATCTTTAGTTTCATTCAACTGTCATGTGCTATTAACAATTTAACACAAGTGACCACCACCTAGATTGGTGAATGGTGATCGTGGACATGAACGGATTCAAGAATTTTGCTACAAGGGACAAAATATGGCACCACCTGGATAGGTGGTCACGGACAAGGATGGATTCATGTTTTTTGCTACAAGGGACAACATATGGACGGATTCGTGAATTTTTGCTACTAGAGACAAAATATGAGTCGGGACTGAACGGTTCGGGCGAAGATATGAACAAAAGATTATAAATCGCTTCCTTTTATATGACACGTATTACCAATGTTTTAAATTGCACAAGTGTAATTATGTTAATTTTACCAATGAAGTTAAACGTTTCTTCTTCGATCCTACTTGTCTTCCATATCTAGAGTTGTAACCCTAAAGTAGATAATGTATTACTCAATCCTAGGATGGGCACGAGAATCCCGCTTGAGTGACTAGGTTTAATAATTATATTTCAATAATAGATATATTTGTTAAAATACTTTATATTTTTTTTTCTTTTCACTATACAATATAAAGTTATATAAGAAGATACGTTGTACTTTAAATAAAGTACTAAAACCAAATGATCGCATCTGTAATTTCTAATAGAACCGTTTACTTTTTATTTAAAACATCATGCTAGTTTCTTTCCTTTCTGTTGGCTATCGACATAGCCAGCCAAAATGAACTTTTGTTCTTCAAAATAATGGATATCTACTCTTATATGTCACTTTAGCTTTTAGCCACTTTCACTTGCTAAAATATGGACTTTTTCACGCTTTATTAACATATTTTCATTCAATACTAAGAACGATCAAATCATTGTAAATTAGTAATTAACTAATTATTGTTTATTTCGTAACACACCTTTAATGGGAGGAATCTATACACACATCACTATCACACTAATCAAATCTCCCATGACTTTAATAGAAACATATATGGTTGTACAAGCATGTAACTTTTATACTTTTTTAATAAAACGTTACCGGTATGGCACTTAAATGGTCGTGCACATACATATACATATAAATCCGTATACATGTGTAAAAACTTTTTTTTACTTTTTTATTAAAAAAAGCGGTTGATGAATAATTTGTGTGTGTAACGCTACCTTTATGTTAGTAGTTTAAAATTTAAGATGCTAGCGACTTGGTCGCTGTTACGATCAGATGATAACAATAATCAAAGATGCTAGAGAGTAGAGACCTAATAGCTGATTAGCTGGTACTTGGATAATGATTTACCTTCCTCTTTGAATCCAATTGCCCTTTGGTAGAAGAAGATTATATATCAGAACGAATGGCTTGCGCTTTCAAAAACTCGATCATATTGCATCGTACTATTCTTTGTACACTTGTGTGTTCTGCTAGGCATTGCACATTGTAACGTTGTGGCGTATTGCTGGTCGATCAATAGGCCCGCTCAAACCGTAATGCTTGGGCCTACTATTAGTCGACCAATAACTTACTAACTTACACTTAGTAGTTATTAGTTTGCCTATTTCAATAAAAACAATTGGACAAGAAAACGTTTGTAGATCAACCAACCCAATCCATCAGTATTAGAAAACGGATGATTTTGACATAAACCCATAACCCTTTTTAATTGCAACATTTTTGCTCTTGCGACATGTTTGAAAACTAATAGAGTACAATGATTACAACATATTCATATTCAATCTATGATCCCAATATGTAAATGCAACTCAACTTAAATAGATCTCATATGTCAAACATTGCATGCATATAATATGCATCTCACAAGTTTGCAACAAAAGACACATCATGCCCGGTAAACCGGCTGGAATTATTATGAGTGGTGTGAAATTTAAAAATACTAACCCTTAATTTAAAGGGCAGGCTTTCTCAAACTCCTTCTGCTCTTTGCGACATAAGTCAAATTCATCGGTGTTGTAGTACATGCAGCCAGCATAAGCATCCATCTCTTTTGTGCACTTCTGATGGAGATCTTTCAGCCTGCATGCGAACCAATATTTCTAGGGTTTAAAAACACTATAAATTTACAAGAATTCAAAACCAAGTAGCTAATTATTTAGCTTAGTTAGTTGTAGTTTTGATACATGAACACTATGCAAAAAGATTGGCCAAGGGTGCGCTTAATATTCATTAAACCTCTGCTGTCAACAGCCTACAAGGTGCGCCTAAGCCCTCAAGTGCAACCCAGCACAGCTTTGCTGTCTAGCTTCAAAAGCCCCATTTTCAGATGCTCAGACGCATTTTAGCCCAATTTCAGGCAAAATTCCGGACAAAATTCGTCTGAATGGTTCTTAAAGAATTACACTAGCCCTAGAAACCTTGGAATCAACCTAAAGCAAGCCTAACTAGCCAAAACATACCTAAAACCCCTACAAATGGTACTTTTAAATCATGCATCTCACCTAAAAAGTCCACATTTACGCCTAGCCCCTAGGTGTGTGCATCTCAAATACGCCTAACCTTGCATGCATCCGTGATCTGTGTGTGCAAATGCGATTGCAGTCTGCACAAATAGATACATACATACATCCATATACACACAGAAGCATGGCGTACATATACATTAACAACTTATTAACTACCATGGACAGTCACGTTACCTAAAATTAGTTTTTGGAATGCAAAAATAACACCTCAAATGTAGAAGATTAACCAAGAAATGTCAAACAGTCTTATACATAATCAGAAATCATATAAATTTAAGTCAATATATGAAACAAACAAGAAAGAAGATGATACAATATAGTCAATAGCTATCATGGGTTTCAGTTGTCAGAATGTTGAGTTTTAGCTTTACCTACAGGGCTACAGGAAGAATAAATAAGTTAACCTAAATGTTTGTTTGACACTTTGACCAGACTTCCTTTCCAAGAAAGTAAATGGTTGAGAACTAGAAGCCTTGAAAGTTAACAACATATAGCCACAGAGAGCCTCAATAAAAAAATATTATGTTGAAAAGATGCTTGCATACAGCAAATGCACCTCAGTATGCTGAAGCTTGCTTTTGTTCTTCTGCAGCTGGCAAGATTTAAATTATTTTGTTACAGGCATCTTAAATTTTGATATCTAACTATCAAGCTGTTTCAGTAGCATATCATTGTCATCTCAGCATAGATCATACATTGGAAAAAAATTCAAATCATCAATAATCGAGCCAGTTATCAAGCCCCTATAACTTATCAGATAAAAAGACACAATGAATCAGTGACATGCAGCTGCAGCTTTGATTTCATTCTAATATTCCATGACTGCTTACCACTTTTACCTTCTGAAACAGAAAACTCCTTTGCAAATATTATGTTTAGCGAACAATATAAGACACATGTACACTAACTCAGCGTTATCATTTCCACTATCAGGCTTCAATGTAAGATTATGCTAAACGCTTACACCTTAGATGGTATGGGCAAGCTAAATTCAAAGCCAATATAGAAAAAGGAAACAGGCACTCAGAACCATATGAATAACAATAATGCCAGTTGGACTAATGTCACTGTGGCAAAATTCCCCAAAGAACATGCTTGTGGCCTCAACAAAAGATTAGGCATGAAAGAACAATGAGTTAACTCAGCTTTAGAGAAAATGAATGCATGCAAGCTCAACACTTTACCACATGACCTCAAATCTGGCAAAGATGGATGCTCTCATCAACTCATCTAGACTTCTGATTCATGAAGCAAGCAAACCAAACTGATAGAAAGTTGGTTTGTCTAGCTAAGTTGAATAGATTATTTGACACTAAGATCAATATTGTATCAACGTTATCTATAGACTATAGAAGCGGTGCACGCGATATGTTAAGAGTTACAGTTTTAGTGTATGTTTTAGGCATATATGCATATGCATATTTATACATGTTGCATATTGCCCAAATGAATTACTAATGAGACAAAGAACAACGGAGCAAGATGGAGAACAGGAAGAACTGAAAATAATATGGATCACTTCACTGGAAAAGAGAACACTAAATCTTAATGTTCTTATGTTCCACGTTTCCTATTATACTGTGGTCTGCACATACCTTAACATTACAATGACTAGGGATGAAAATGGAGCAATAAGCATAACGATTCAATGTGGAATGTCAACATAAGTACATTGTTGTTCCATGACAATTGCAAAGCCTAAACTTCAAAATATGTTCAACAATTGCAAAGCTTAAACTTCAAAATACTTAAGCTATGTCATACATATAGTCACTAAGCCTAACAGAATATGATCATTCACTTCCAGTGCAAAATCATACCAATTCCGACCTATTCACCAGTCAAATACAAAGATGAAGAAGATGCATACTTACAATGACAAAACACAGCGAGTCACTTGTCTGCCTTTATCAAGGCATTTTTCAGGATTTGGATCCTCCTTCTTGCACTTAAGAAATGCAACATTTTCACCTCTGCATCTGACCGAGATATGCTTCGATGATGACATCAACACCGCCGATGTCGGAACCGGTTCTCCTGAAGCGTCTACAGAACTCGCCATACCAAATCGATCTAAATCCCTAACCTATTCAACAACAAAATCCACATCGTTATTCGTTATCATCCAGGTTTCAACTCACACAAACCTTTGCAAATGAATCAGATAAAAGGTTATAAGTAAACAGATTGTTAATCGAAGTGAAACACAAATTAAACGCGTAGATTATCATGAAATTAGGGTTTATGCACCTTCGTTGTTGAGGTTCAATCGGAATAGATGAGTGATGAATTGTGTACAGACTAACCCCGAGACGAACAATGGATGCGTTTGGGTAGATTGCAAAAGATATCCTCTACTTTCTCTTAGCATCAATTTTAGCTCACTAACTTTTATATTTTAGCTTTCGGTTTAAAGTAACCGATTCTTTAACTTTTATTTTTCTTCGGTAACTTATCACTGATGAAGGATGTATTTACCGTCAATAGGTGTGGTTCGTACTAGTTGCGGTCATGGATTGCTACTGAGCAACATGAGGTAAAATGTTGATGGTGTGTTGCTTTTAATAAGCTAACATGAAATTTTTGCTAACGACACACGGTTGCTACTTGCTACTTAGCAATAGTTCATACTTCATATTGCTTAGCCTCTAATAATGGGTGGTTCATATTGCTTAGCTTCTACTGATGGGTGCCTTGATTCTCACACTGTTAATAGACAATACTTTGTTTCTAAACATCCACATTTTCCTTATTATAGTTGTAATACGCATTTTAAGTTTTTAAGTTCATGGTTTCTTTTCTAGTTTATTATCCTTATATCCCCCTCACATGGTATCTTTAATCTTACATTAGTTGCATAGATGTCACTATATTTTCTAAGTCATTGGTTTAATGGTTTTGTGTTGAAATGACATACTCCCTCCGTCCCATTAGAAGTGTCCATATTGCCTTTTTTAGTCGTCCCATTTAAAGTGTCCACTTTTAAAATTTATTAGTAAACTTTCAAATTTGCCCTTAATAACATAAAACAAACAATATGATGGACCCACAATAATATTTATTGTCAAGGGTATTATTATCAAATGACAAGCAAAAATACCCATCATTTAATGTGCCTAAAACTTTGTGTTTTTCAAACTAGGACACTTCTAATGGGACGGAGGGAGTATATGTTATGTGCATGACTATATGAGTGTGTACATACACATATAGAGACGTTTGATATTGGATGCATAGTTAGTCTCATGAATACACAGGGTATAACATATACACAAGAGAAATGTATCACTTGACATGATATACAAAAAGTTACAATGAGATTGTATGTACAATCAAAGCAAATAATGTGGCATAATCACAAATAAAATTAATCCTCTTTTCAGTTAAAGTTACGAGTAATTAACCCCTCCAATATAGCATAGAGGTCCTTGTTTTCGGGTCCAAAAATTTCATCTGCCTTCTGTAAAGTCTCCTGTAATAATCACAATTAATCAGAGACAACATAAGTCCCAAAAATGTAACCAGCCTAACAACTTATAAAAACACATACCTCTTTGGATTGTTTTTGAGAGTTGAGTTCCTTCACGTTGGCTAAGAATGCAGCAAACTGCTCGTATGATAATCGACTCCTGAAATTTTTTAAAACGTTTTATTGATCAAAGGTCAAGTGTAGAAATTTAGTTGTATATGAAACTAGTCATATATCAAACAGCTTAGATGGGTCAAAAGTTGAGTAAAATCCTTATGATGTCCTAAATCATTCTGTATGAAAGAAATTATCTTACTATTCAACCCAACTAGTCCAGAGCCCATTTCTTGAAAAGTATATGTTTATTTTTCCATTTTTAACATATATAATCTTCAGTGTGCAACAAAATCTAACTCTAATAATTCAAAAGGTTGTCATTTGAAAATAATGAACTCACTTATGTAATGTTAGTTTCACCAGATTTGCAAGGGCGGCATATAATTTACCTGACTTGTCTGAAAAATTCTTTGCCATCCACCCTAGTCCTCCCTAAAACAAACACGAAGAAGTACATTGTTTATGAGAATGTCGATCTGCCTTATGTTTTATCTCTAATGGATCAAATAGATATAATCATAAAGAGCTAAAAAATATATGGGTCTAACATGTTAAATTTTTCCGAATATATCAAGCGGTATAAAAATGTTTAAAGAATTGTAAAAAGTGTTTCGGGCCAACCCAACCTAATCCATGTAAAATTGTACCATCAATCTCATGTTTTGGCCCGTGAACCAACCTGCATATTTTGCCACTATTTTAAGTACCTGACATTGATCCATATGGACTTGAGCTTGCAGAAGAAAATACAGAAGATGTCCTATCAATCCCACCTCTTGCAGCAGATGAAACTGCAATTGAGTGTCTTCTTGGAGAAACCGGCTTAGGTGTCCTTGTTGGTGATGCTGATGCGGATAGAGTTGGCGGTGATCCAGGGGGTGTAAGCCGAGGTGTGCTTGTTTGGGATGCTAATAAAAGGCTTCGTGATATACGAGGTCTTGACGCTGATATTGATAAGAAACAAGGCAAAAAGTCACACTTGGTCAAAAAAATGTTGGAAAGAAGTCAATTTAACCAAAACAAGTAGGTAAAATATAAGTCTATTATTTGATATTTGATAATCAGAAACCAGATGTAATAAAACAGGTTGTAAAAGATATTATCATGTGTCTTATGTTGAAATAAGATGTTTGAGCGTTCAGAAAATATGATTACCTGAGGTGTTAATAGATAAAATGACTACAAAAAAATTGTGAAGAAAAGCAGAGCTGTGTAGTTAAACAGGAGTAAAAGTCTCATTGGATAAAAACAGGTTAACGGCTAATTTTGTTTATCCCTCTGATAATCAGAGTGTTGCTTTAGCTGATATAAAACTGATTATTTAACCTAAATGATTAGCATATCAGTTCCAAAACACAACTCTTCCTATGTGTCTCACCGTCCTTCACAGCCTCGTCATGATATGCATTTCCTAGGTCTGAGGATTGACTAGTTGCGCTTTCATCATCTTCTGGAATACATTACATCAACTTTTTGTCAAAAAAATGTTCTTCTGCTGCATAGAAATAACTGAAATAAAACAAGAAATTAAGCAACCTCCAGGATATGTTTGAGACGATAAACTTGTGTGGTTTTGGACGTTGGCTGCAACTGCAGGTCCCGCTGCCTGTAGCCTCGCAGAATACACGAACAAAAGGAGATTTAATTAGCATTTCTGTAAAATAACTGGATGGTTGGGCTTCAGGTAACATCTAATCAAATTTTCCAGTCTAAGGATTTCAAGATCACGTTATCAGGGGTTGTTTGCATGTGTGCTTTGATAATATTTATCAGAAGCAATCATGTAATCCATGGTGTGTAATAAACATATCAGAAGAATAATTTGTTGATGCAAAAAACTATTAGGAAACTGCTTACCGTGCTTCCTTCTTCATCTTGAAGTGACATCATGAGTGTCTTTCTGAAGCTCTCCAACTGCATTAAGCGCAACCATAACTTAGATAGTAACTTAGAAAAGGAACACAAACCAATTTGTTGATTTCAACAGTCCATTTAATCAAATACATTTTTGAAGAAACAAAAACATCTTCAACTACTAAAATACTTTCGTGGTTGTACATAACCACATATGTGACAAAAAAACTACAAAGAGAATGGATCTATTTCTAAAACCCAATGCAATTTCCAGGTTTTAATGGAGAAGGTTAGACCATCATAATTAACCTATCATACTATCATGCACCCGTTAAGAAACCCAATCATAAGTGTAGTCTTTTTTTTCTTTTGGTTGGACACGCTAAAAAACTTCTAATATGGCAGTTTAACAAAGGTATTCACAACTGATACAAAATAGAAGCCTTTAACCATCAATATCCAGCTGGTTCTGGTGATTTAAACCTAAAAAATCTAGTTATTACTGTTTAAAAAACCATCAATATTCAATAACTATGCAATATTGTTAGCCAAAAAACAATAAATGTAGCCAAAAGCAGTTGTAAGTAAAGCTTTCTTACAACCAAACAGGTAATAATACATACAGTACAGCTAAAAATAGCCACTTTCTCTATCCTCAAAAATAACTATTGCTCATACCAGTTAGCCCTACCAATCATATTTCTAACCAAACAATTGCATGAAACAACAATATCAACAATTCATCAACAGTGCATCAAAATTGAACAAATCGCATAACCATAACTAGGTCAAATTTCCAATAAATTAGCATAAAAATCACTGAATTAGGGCTCAAAATCACCTTAGCAACATCACGCTTGAGCTTATTAACCGTTTCCAACAACGACGCATTCTCCTTCACCAAATCCTCCTACCATCACAAACTAAACTCATCAGTCATCAACTAATCAAAACAAAACAATTTCACAATACGTCAAAACTTACTTTCTCCTGATTAACTATAGACAGTTTATGCATGTTTTGCGACACAGAAGAGTCAAGCGAGTCAATCTGAGTGTACAAGTCGGAGATAACAGCTTCTCTGTCAGCGAGCTGTTGCCGGAGATCGGACGACTCCGATTCGAGAGCGGAGACACGAGTGGAGAGAGCAATGGAGGTGATTTTGCGAGCAACATCGAGTTGTTGAAATGGATCGGAAGGTAAAACCTGCAACACTTCCGGTGGAAGGTCGAATGCAACTGTTGGTGATTCGGTATCGTCCATGGGTTTTGTGTGATTTAAAAAATGGGTTTTTGGTATGTAGAGGGTGGTGATATGGAATAATTGAGATAAGGTTATTTTATTTTTGTTTTTATGTTATCTAACTAACTAGTGTGTGGTTCGTATTTCATTCGTTGGTAGATGTTGTTTGTTGAATTATAAGCACTAGTGGTTCCCATGGTGTGGTTGCCGGTGGTGGTTGACGTTGTCACCGGTAGTCATGACGCCATGACAGGTTGTTAGCAGGGGCGCATTCTTTAAAGGGTTGTGATGGGCGTCGGTCCCCGCGTGTTTTCTTGAAAAAATACGATTTTTATCTCGATACCTTAAATTTTTTATATATATTGATTTCGCCTCAGTGTAAAAAAATTACATGTATTATATATATATTAAACCCGCTCCCGTGATTTTCAACCATCGTACTACAAGAGTCAGGCCTCGCCGCTGGTTATTATGACGACATGTATGGTTTGGGTTATTTACACTTAAGATGTATATTATCTATGTTGTTGTAAACCGGTTGTATGAGTGACTAGTTGTGACGAATGAATTTGTGAAGATGATAGGTTAACATTAATGTAGTAGAAGTAAATAAATCTTTTATTTTTTATTTTTTTAAGAGTCGGATCAAACTTTTATAACTTAGACTAGCAAGTTGCTAGTTAACATTATAATCAAAATTAAAAGAATACGTTTTAAATGAGTTGACGAGTCATTCAAATTGATTTAACAGGTTAAACAATTCAATCCATACATATTTCGTGTGATTAAATGGATTAAATATGACAATTTAAATATAAATATTTTAAATAAGTCATATATAGGAGTGAAATATATTAGGAGTGAGTTTGACGATAAATAGAAATATATCAAAATTAATTGACATTTGTGTTTTAGTTTTTTTAGAATGGCGTTTGTTTTTAGTTATTCATCATAATTGTAGCAGTTTAATTTTGCAAAATTGCATGGTTTGAAAACGAGAAAAAAGAAAAATGATATGCCATATTTGTGCACTTGTGATGGAAATCAAGGTTTATTCTTTTACGATGATAATGCACCATGCACGATTACCATTTGGTCCCTACAATTTCGATATATCATTATCATTATATACATATATACATACATTAATTAATAATAATAATTTAGAAACATGATGAATATTTGATTCTTATGTTTTAAACATTTGATATAATAATTTTATTATTTTCAACCTTAGTTTTTACTGGTTATTTATAATAACTAGTATGCTGACATATTATGTTTGTAAGCGTTAAAACTTAGTGTTGTGCTTACATTTTTTTCTATGTACAGGTTGACTTAGTTGTGACTCTCATATCACACATTCATTCTCCTATACACTATTTGTGGTGGTTTTTCTTTCTATTTAAAAGTTAAAACATCATTTGTGATGATATTCTCTATGCTCAAATAGACGTTTGTTTGGCCGGTTGAGTCGACTTTGCGTACTTCATTAAATGCTAGTTTGCATAATATAGAATGATCCGGTTGGAGAAAAAAAAAAGTAGTGCTATAGGAAATATTGTAATTAGAGGTATCTTACATATTAGGAAGTTTAGATTGTTTGTTAAAATATTTTTTCTTCTTTGATTTTAGTCTATTTCACATACGTAGACTTTAATGAAACTTTGGTAATGTAGTCGGTACAAATCGAAACAACTTTGTAGGCCCCACCATGCAATACAATAAAATTAGTAAAAATATTACATAATGTTGTGTTACTGTTTTGTGATGTTGTGCATGTATAAGCATGAATCATTTGTATGAATATCGGTGTAAGTCGTCTTTTCATGATACCCTCTATGGGTCTGTGATACCGTTGAAAGAACTAAAGTTTTATTTTTTTCATTTTACTGTTTCATCCCAGTGAAGAAGATGGGCTCTAACCTAGTTATATATACGACGAGAAAAAAATATATTACGCATCAAAATTTAGCCATAGTCCAGGCTAGCAACCTTTGTCGATAATGCATCCACCCCTTTCCCTAGGATGGATGTTTGACATAGCCGCACATCAACCAATCACATCTGAACAACTTACAGTCATCATCACTCACAAAGCCTATGTAGTTCAGTGAAAGTTTGGCCTAGCTATGTTATCCCCATAAAACGGAGTACTTGAAGCCGTGAAGGTGGAACCAAAGGAGATTTTAGCGGCTACTTGAAGCCGTGATGGTGGAAGCCGTATGGAAAATCTATTATCGTTCTTAAGAGACATTCTCGCCTCTTTAACCAATAAGTTAATGATTTTAAAGCATGAAAATTAAGTTGTTGTAACAAAAACAATTTTTATTTTGTTGCATGTCACGTTTTATTAAAGATAACATGATATGAAACGTGGCAAGTAATATTTGATTTGCATGCAAGTGAAGTGAAGAGAGTAGAATAAACGCGTCTAAAACGCGCGTAACACCGTCATCAGCACTTTCGTCTCGTAGACGAAAATTCACTACAAAACCCGATCTCCATTTTCACAACTCATAAAACCAACAACAAAATTCACTACAAAACCCTTCTCCTTCAATTCACCTTCAACAAAACAACTCGCTTCATCCAGGTAATCAATCTTTCACGTTTTGCATGTTTCAATCTTCACAACAACGTCAAATCAACGCACTTATCATATCTTCAACTCCAACTCCAACTCCAACTCCTCAACAACCACCGTTTGCTTTTTCGTTTATGTCGACTGATTGTACGCTTCTTGTTTGTGTTTGTATTCGAACTACAAATTACGTGCTTCTGTTTCATCTCATTCAATCACATTGCGATTTTCACACTTTTGTGCCGTACAACTTGTTACTATCCTGATTCATTGCGTTTTTATGTGTGTGTTGGTTTAATTTAGGCTGATGAATTTGTGGTTTTGATATGTTAGGGTTTGTTTGATTGAGATCCATCCTGTTATTCACTTGTTCTACAGGATTTTTATTTGGTTCAAGTTTTTGTTTCCTTTACCCCTTTTATTTCCTCTCTGACAGTTAATTGTTTGCTGTAGGTTTAAATCCATTTATGTTAATGTGATTGTTACTGTTTTGCATATTTTCTCTATGTTTAGACGTTTAGTGCACACCTTGTTTTTCATTTGGGGTTGGGACGTATGATTATAGTATATGTGTCATACCATACTCTATATGCACAGTCCTTATCTAGCCACATTATACGCACGATCAGCATACTAGAAAAAAGGCCAATAATATGGAAATTGTGCATAAGATTATCCGTAATGGTTGTGTGGTCGCGATGAAAAAGTGGTGCCATGTAAGTGCCACATAGGCAATGGCTGCCATCACAATTAAGGGGTTGTATGAATGTGATAGTTAATTAAAAAAAGAGATGATGAGGTGTAATGCTGCGGTTGGTGGTTAAAATAATAAAAAGAAAATAAAAAATCTCCTCACACACGCATACACACTCGTGCCTGTGACCACCATCACACCCCCACTCTGGACGGTCTAAGTTCGCGTTGTTTTTCTTTGAAACAGATGAACTGTCTCTCTTTTTTTTTTTTCTCGTGTTTTGTTTCTTTTGGATAGTTCATTTGCTTTTTCTTTGGTCTTTTATGTTTTATAAAAATTACTTAATGTACCTGTATATCAGATTACTATAATCTGATTCGATTTTCTCACAGCAAACCAAACTCATGCTTACTAAATGTACACATAAATGCTTATGCAATACACCGATATTCTCTTTGAGATTGTTGCAGTGACAGAAACAATTCGTTGTTATGTGCATATAGTAGACCATGATTCATGTAATGTTGTTGCGCAGATAAATTCAAAACAAATGGATCAGAATGATGATTGTGACAATGGTCCTTCAGAGACTTATGCATATGGCCTACATGGATCACCAGGAAACTTTTCGCGTTTCGGCAAGGACTACCAGACCAAAATTCCACCAATAATCTCATATTCTGAGTATCTTGATTACACAAAAAATCCCTTTGTTGACGAGGAAGAAAGGAAGGCAGGAGCACCATTTGACTTCTTGATAGGATTAGATATACCAGTTGTTTTGATTAATCAAGAAAACATGAAATGTAACGAGGATTCAACATCTGATTTTTCATCAGAAATCAAGAACATAAAAAGTGATAATGTTCTTGTTCCAGGGTCTGTTTTGGAATCATGGAATGATGTGGAGAAGGGTAGTTTTGTCCTTGGGCTGTACATTTTTGGGAAGGATTTTGTTCGGTTGAATAGATTTATGGAGAGTAAAAAGATGGGGGATATATTGTCATATTACTATGGAAATTTCTATAGGTCTGATGGATATAAAAGATGGACAGAATGTAGGAAACTTAGAGGAAAGAGGTGTATATTGGGACAAAGGATATTTAGTGGCTTAAGACAAAGGGAATTTCTTTCTCGTTTGGTTCCTCATGTATCTCAAGAATGCCAGAATCGCCTTTTGGAGGTACATTAATGAGTACTTATCCTATGATATTATTTATATATTTTTCTTGCGTGTTTAAAATCACTGAGTGGTTTAGTAAGCTGTGCTTAAAGATTGTCTGATAACTGGACTTGATTTTAGATAAAATGATGGCTTGATAAGTATAATGAGTTGAGAATATGAATTGCATAGTTTACCATTTTAACCTTCTATATGATTAGTACTGAAACATAGATGATAGTTTGATAAGTGTTCCGAATTGATAAATCTATGATCTATACACAAAAATGTTAATTGAATCAGAGTCATATAAATTTAATAATCTTATCACAACCATTAATAACTTCAAAAATATATATAAAAGACTAATGTGTTGTTGATAACAAAGGGCTAATGATGACAGTTTAGTTTTCAGCTTGATGATGGTGATGGTGGCTAGAGTTTCTAAATTAATTTAGGGTTTTCAGATCAGATGTGATACCGATCTGATGCATGAAAGATGTTAGAAAAGAGAAAGGGTTTTTAGACTTTTATGAACGCCACTAGGATCTCTTGTTAGAGGATTGTTTTGAATTATAAGAAGTAAAAAGATGTCATTTTTTTATTCAGTATTATGCATTGCGTCTCTTTATATATAGTCTTTATTCGTTGACTTCAATAGATAGTGCTATAAATGTAGATTATTGGATGAAAAGCCCTTCAATAGATAAGTAAATAAAGAAAAATAGTAAATTATGTTGATACATTTTGATTACTCACACTAGTTATTAGTTAACATACAGAACCGAAGAATGGTGTTTAAACCACTACTTTTGGGATGAATAAATATGTTCATGAAAATTTGTACAGCCAACATGAAAAAATCTTATGTAGCTTTGTATTACCTTGTATTAAGCTTAGAAAATGCTTAGTGATATGCCATCTTAACCCGTCTTATCATAAGTGAGGGTAACTAAACAAATGGGTTACTGCTAAAAAAATCTGTCTGTTTAGAAATGGACCCAAATGGGAGAACAGCAGGTTGTTCAGAAACCCACTGAGGAGTAAAGTGAGCAAATTTGTTGATCACTGGCATCGTGAACTACCCACCACCTAATTGCAACCACCTAAAAGTTTTTTTTTTAAAGAGAGAGAAATTAATCAAGGAACTCAATGACCACACAATCCTAAAAAGATTGAAACATAAATTAGAAGCATTGAAGTCATAACATCAATTCCTCAGGTTTGTCCCTATCTTGTGCTAATGTTATGTAATAGTAACATACTTTCATTTCTGTTTCAAGATGGTATATGTACTTACTTCCTTGTCAATGACGCAATAAGGTCATTGAAGTTAACTAAAAAATCTATTATAGGCTTTATAGTCATCATGCCATGAGTCAATTAGAATTCGGTTGAGCATCTTACAAATTACGGTTAATAATGTGACAATTTTTTAAAATTGTATCTCATACGTGCACTGATTTTGTGAAAAATAATAAGAGATTGCTATCATGTTCCAATAGTAGTGTGCCATGTGGCATTGCCTTATACGCTTGACGATGTGTATATATGTCGTCCAATCAACTTGCAACATTCATAACTCATTATAATGACCTGATGTTGAATCAAACTGTATTTGCATAACATAAAATGTACTCTTTGTAGCTGGGGGCTTTCAGCAATATCATCTTAAAATAATGTCATATGGATCTACAGGCCAAAACAGAGAAATCAGCAAAGTTTTCTTTTATTTCAGGTTTCTAGGACATTCGGAGATGCACGGATATCACTAGAACAATATGTTTCCTCCATAAAAACTTTAATTGGGATTAAACTGTTGATTGATGCAGTGGCGATTGGAAAAGGTAAGCAAGATTTAACAGGCAATGCAATAGAGCCTACTAAGCAAAACCAAGCAATCCACATTCGCCCTGAAATCCCAATTGGAAAAGCATGCTCTTCACTTACTTCAGCAGAAATCATTGAATTTCTTACGGGTGATTATCGGCTAAGCAAAGCCCGTTCTAATGATTTATTTTGGGAGGCTGTTTGGCCAAGATTGCTTGCTAGAGGGTGGCAGTCAGAGCAACCAAACGGGTACAATTACGCTGCAAACGGGAAGAATTCTTTGGTGTTCTTGATGCCAGGTGTGAAAAAGTTTTCAAGAAAACTAGTCAAAGGGGATGCTTATTTGGATTCTGTAACTGATGTTTTAAATAAAGTTGCATTAGACCCACAACTTCTTAAACTTGATAATGAAGAAAATGGTGAAAATGAAACAAAATTGAAAAATGAAGAAAATGGGTTTGTTGTAAAACAGAAAAGGCATTGTTATCTTCAACCTCGAGCTCCAAGTTTGAATGTCGGTAATGTTGTAGCGAAGCTTACCGTGGTTGATACAACTTTATGTGGTGGAAAGCCCGTTGGGGTTAGAGAATTGGACACCATGAACTTGAGTTCAAGATCACAATCTGAGGAATTTCATAGTGACCTGGTTTCTAGTGATGTTTCAGATGATAAAAACATGTTTCTTGTGGAACAAGAAATGAGAGTTGGTGATAAAAAACCTGTCAAGAAACAGAAAACCGCTGATGAAAACATGTTTCTTGTGGATCAAGAAATGAGTGTTAGCAGTCAAAAACCTGCCAAGAAACAGAAACCTGCTGATGAAAGGAAGGATCTTGAAAAAAAAGGTGTGAACACCGCCAACGGTTCAGATACAAACATTAATAAATCCAAATTAATCAGGAAATCGGACCAAGAAAATTCAGCGCATCATGCAAAAAGAAGTAGGACATTAACTGCATGCACTCTCCTAGACTCAAAGGCGGGTTCTAGCTTGGATTCACATGTAGGTTCATCATCTCAGGCTAATAATAATCGTAAGTTGTCATCCAATCTGAGTTTTACATCAAGATGCAGCTCAGTTGACACTGTTGATGAACAAGATCAGTCTCAACCGATGAATTTAATCGATTTGAATTATCCCCATGTGATCCCTGAGTTTGGAAACAGTGAATTTGTGACTGAAGTTAAAGATGAAATAATTGAGCCAGTCCCACTGACACAGTCTAAAAATATTGTAGGACCCAAGGAGCAAGAAAATGGCGGTTCAAGGAGGCATGGCACTAGAAACAGACCGCCAACTGCTAGAGCATTGGAAGCCATTGCTAGTGGGTTCTTGACTGTCAATAATAGGAAAACGAGAAATTACCGAAATACCCATGGTCGTGGTGAAGTTGTGGTTATAAGCGAGTGTAGTACAGGGGATGCTTCTTCTGCTGTAAAAGGAGATCATTGAGAAATAGTGGAAAACCACATTTGTATATGTTGCAGAGTTGGGTAAAGTCTTCAAGATCCGATTTTGAGGACGACCCGTCAAACAGAACATCATTGAGTAGTTATATATCACCCCTTTTCAGGTTGGATTAGAATTGGTTATACTGTTTTTACCTTTTTTTTAAATCTTTGACCTGTTAATATTTGACTGAAAATTAGGTTTATATAGGTGAACTTTGTTGTGTTCTTGTTGATATCAGTGTTTATAGGAACTTGACGTTTAATTTTGGCATGAAAATTGGTATATTTGAACCCGTGTGTCAATTCGTGTTGTGTTAGGTATTGATGAGTAGATAATAGTAGAGATGCATCCATAAATAGGAGTATATCGTACCCATACATGGTTACATTGGGTGATCAATAATCCAGGTTGGTTTAATAATTAGTTGAAGTGAGCTGGGTTTGGCCTGTGAAACCCGACCAGAGTGGACCCAGGTAAATAATATATACATGGGACGGTCTTTCGGTTCTGTAATAAATGTTGTAGACTAATCAGTTCAGATATGGCTGCCTATATGGGTTTGGCCTGTAAATCTATTAAAAATCCAATATGTTACAAACTGACAACATGGGTTTCGGTCCATCCTTAGTATGGTCTAGTCACATTATATGCTCGCGCGATGCGACGGATGGGTCTTAGTTGTTGTTATGTTTCAACTCCGACACGTATTGTGCGTTGTGGCGACAAAGGGGGCAAGGTCTCGTGTTTGCGACTTAGCCACACACGTTGAAAATAAAAGATTTTTGTCTAAAGTGTAAACATCTAGAGTTAGAGGTAAAAATGATAATTAGGTTAAAGTTAGGTGTGAAAGTTAAAAATATGTGAAGTATATAGACAAAAGTTGAAGAATTGAAATGTCAAAGTAGCGACACTAAACTTGTAAGTATTTGAAAGTCAAAGTGCAACTTCCAATGTGTTGCTTTTATTAAAGTTTTAAGAAAACCTATTCATCCTTATAGTATACAAAGCCCGTAGTTTTTAAAAGCGACCATGGTTAATATTATTATTATAAGTTTAAGAGTACAACCAAATAACATGAATAACTGGTTAAAGATCGTGCATGCCATGTGTTGATACATAATGTCTCAAGTTTAAGTATGAACCATCGACTATTTTTACACTATGCTTATTAAGCATAACTACCACCATACCCTTACATCCCTTTCTACCCTTATCGGCCCATAACCATCCCAAACTCTCATCTCCCAAGTCCTATGTTAGCAACGTTTTCAAGCTTCAAGAATAATGTACTTTAAATAAAACGACAAACTTAATAACTTTCAAATTCCATTCAAATGCCCCATTTTAAAATCCGATAAATCAAGGATATTCAGTGATCATCCTTGGTTATGAAATCATCCCAACAAACACATATCATTTTCTAAACAAAAAAAATTACACTCTTTAAAACATCAAACATAATGCAACAAATTCATATATACTCCCTCCGTCCCATTAGAAGTGTCCTAGTTTAAAAAACACAAAGTTTTAGGCACATTAAATGATGAGTATTTTTGCTTGTCATTTGACAATAATACCCTTGACAATAAATATTACTGTGGGTCCATCATATTGTTTGTTTTATGTTATTAAGGGCAAATTTGGAAGTTTACCAATAAATTTTAAAAGTGGACACTTTAAATGGGACAACTAAAAAAGACAATATGGACACTTCTAATGGGACGGAGGGAGTATTAAACATACGGTCGAATTTTAAAAACTATGGTAACCTTTTAAAACGAAACCATACATGTAACATTTCAGTTCATCAAAATCCTAAGTTTTTACAATTATGATATTTCTCAGAAAAACAATAAAAAAAATCAACTATGAATGTACACATAGGGCAAAAATAAATACAAATTGACCTAGACTAGGCTAGGTAAAAAACACAAGCACAAACACAATAATAATTTCGTGGAAGATATGCACGAAAAAGGAACAAGTTTAAGGGCTTAAATTAAAGCGAAGATCTAAAATCTTTCCCCCATCTCTTTCTCTCTCACTTCTACTCTGCTCTTCGATTCAAACCCAACAACATCGTGTCAGGTAATTAATTTCCTTTTCTTCTATATCATCACAAAACAATATATATGTATGTTGATATCAATCTGTTTATGCATCTCTGCGTCTTTGATTTCTCAATCTTCTGCCAAAATCATGTACGATTTGATTCAATTCGTTGTCATCATATGGCTAGATTGTTGTATCCTTTTTTCAATTTATTTATTTGTTTGATTACGTCCGGTTTTTATCGAAACCCTTGTCGTGTTTTTAGGTTTATTTTTTTATTTTTTGGGATTGTGAGGTTGAGTTGTTGGTAGGTTGTGTTTGTTTTGGATTTGGTTTGATAGGAGTTAGGGTTTATGCGAGGTTCTCTGTTCATGATTAATCATGTGGTGATGCAATTTGAGGACTTTGTTGTTTTGTTTGTTTGCCCTAGTTTTTTTTAATGATTTGAGGTTAACGTGCTTATCTATGTTTTGTGATGAAGCTTGATCATTGCAGGCTTTATTTTCAATGGTTTTGTTGTTTGGATATGATATTTGGTTATGCTGTTGCCTTTTTTGTATCATGGAAATGGAAATGATTTTCCTTTTTTTGGATGTCAACTGTTACTACCATTGTTCTCGGATTATGCGTAATAACTTCTCATCGTTGAAAGTATTTATTGTATTGGTTATATGCCCAAAGGATTTGTATTAATTTAAAATTAAAATAGTTGTATTGGTTCTCCCTATTGTTTCGTCATGGAAAGGCTTGTATTAGTTTGCACGTGCAGCATGTTGAATTGACTGTTTCAATTTCCATAAGACTAATGGATTCATATTTCACAAGTTAAAATTGCTACGTGTTAAAGACTTAATTCCCATAAAGGATTGACACTTGCTTTCAGTTTTGGATACTTTCGTCACCTTTTATTTTTTCTGTCTCGCATACTTAGTTTAGATTCTACTCTTCTAGTAGTTTGATCTTTTTCTATTTGTGGTGAATAAAGTTTTGTCTCTTACTGACAAGTGACAACATTCAATGCCTTGATTATTGCCAGAGCTGTAAGCTAGCGTGAAGTCCTAATCAAAATGAATGAGCGAAAAACAATAGATTTAGAGCAAGGATGGGACTTCATGCAGAAAGGCATAACAAAGTTGAAGAATATTCTCGAAGGCCTTCCTGAGCCTCAATTTAGCTCAGAGGACTACATGATGCTCTACACGTATTAATTCTCACTCTACTGTTCTTGTGTTTTCCTATTTATTCTATTTTGCTGTGTATAACTTCTTAAACTTTGTTCCAGAACCATATACAACATGTGCACGCAGAAACCGCCACATGACTACTCTCAACAGTTGTATGATAAATATCGCGAGTCTTTTGAAGAGTACATTACTTCAACGGTAAACCTTGTATCCTTTCTCATACGTAGAATTCGTTTCATAGCTGCAGGAGGTATTTTTGAAACTTAAATGCTAATGTGCACCACTAGATGTCCGGGCACTATAACTCATCCCTGAACCTAATGAAGGCATAAATTGATCTTATCTAATTTTTTCCGCTTTTTCTTTCTAGGAACAGTGAAATGCGTGAGTTTTTAGGAATTCTCAACTATATCCTTCACTGCTACTTATATAGGGGTCTGGGATATTAGTGAAAATACAATGAGCATGCTGGGTTCTGGTAGCATTTAATGATTTACAACTACAACCCTGTGCTTAACTGCTTACTATTCTTGTGGAAGTAATAATGTAGTTGAAGGTATATAAAACAGGATGACATGAATCACATTTTAATTCCATGCCTATCCTATTGGATGTGTGGTGCTAGGGCTTAAATTTTTTTATGATGCTGCACAGCAACTGCACGTGGTGTAGTAAAGTAAAGACTAGAGAGTCGGAGCTTTTATATCAAAAGGAACTTTTAGAAGCATATGCCATATTTTTTGTTTGTTGAAAAATGTATGCTTGTTTCATTTGCCACGAGGGTTGTGTTTGCTTCCATTATTTTAATTTTCTAGAACTTGTTGGTACGGCTACTGTTTCACAGTTTTCGTTTATAAATGCTGAGATTGTTTGTTATCTAGTCTTGTTGGCTTTATGGTAAATTTGTTATGTAGGTGTTGCCTTCTTTAAGAGAGAAACATGACGAGTTCATGCTCAGGGAGCTTGTGAGAAGGTGGTCTAATCATAAAGTCATGGTCCGGTGGCTTTCCCGATTCTTCCACTATCTTGATCGCTACTTCATCGCTCGCCGATCACTTCCTCCACTGAATGAAGTTGGACTTGCCTGTTTTCGTGATCTGGTATTTTTATGTCTGCACTCTGGAAAGAATACTATGTTCAATGGAATAATATCAGTTTTTCAAGAATTCCAAATTTTATTTCTTAGAATCTAGAGGCATAACATCTTCGTGCTGAATTAGTGGAGACATGCATCAACTAGTTTGACATGAATTCTGTTTTATCTTTTCTCCAACCTTTGTAATATTTTGTGCTGATTGTATTGCTGGATATGGTGGCTAGGTGTACAGAGAGGTTAATGGTAAAGTGAGAGATGCTGTAATATCTCTGGTATGCATTTCTTCTATGTTTACTCTGAAAATTTGGTTGTGCTAGTTTTTCATTGAGACATTTTTTTGCTGTTTATAACTAGATTGATCAAGAGCGTGAAGGAGAGCAGATTGACCGAGCTTTACTGAAAAATGTTCTAGATATATTTGTTGAGATAGGAATGGGGCAAATGGAGTACTATGAGAATGATTTTGAATTATCCATGCTTAAAGATACAGCAGCATATTATTCACGCAAGGCTTCAAACTGGATATTGGAAGATTCTTGTCCGGATTACATGCTCAAAGTAAAAAAAATTCTGATGTCAAGTTCTTATTTTGTTAATTGTAAGCATTTTTTTATTCTTTATATGTTTAGGCAGAGGAGTGTTTGAAAAGGGAAAAGGACAGAGTTTCTCATTATCTTCATGTCAGCAGTGAGCCAAAGCTGCTTGAGGTCTGTTTTGTATTCTTTAAAGTTTCTTAATATACTTTTGATGGTTATTTATTGTGTATATCTTCATTGGTTGTGTGTAGAAAGTTCAACATGAGTTGTTGTCTGTTTATGCAACTCAGTTGCTTGAGAAGGAACATTCTGGTTGTCATGCATTACTCAGGGATGACAAGGTATGCGATTATAGGACTTTTTTTTGTTACAAAAAATACTGTTTTTTGTTTATGACCTTTTACTTCTGTTTAGGTTGACGATTTATCAAGGATGTACAGGCTCTTTTCAAAGATACCACGGGGACTTGATCCTGTATCTAGTATGTTTAAGCAGGTCTGTTATACTGGACTTATATTTGTTTTTCTTATTTTTTTTTCAGTCTTGTTTCATATGCGTTTTTATGTTGTACAGCATGTCACCGCTGAAGGTACAGCTTTGGTTAAACAAGCCGAAGATGCTGCAAGTAACAAAAAGGTTTGAATATGCTAAACATGTTTACATTCTTTTTCAAATCATATATTTATTAAGCCATTTTGTGGTTCCTTACAGGCTGAAAAGAGAGACGTGGTTGGCTTGCAGGAACAGGTAATAGTTATAACACGTATCTGCAGATGTAAATAATGTATGTACGCCCTGGAACTTATGTGTGTACTGCTGTGCCTGTGCTTAGGTTTTCGTTAGAAAAGTGATTGAGCTCCATGATAAGTACCTGGCATATGTAAATGACTGTTTTAATAACCATACCCTCTTCCACAAGGTACACATAGTAGCTTTAATTGATAAACCGCTAATATGTTTTTCTTTTTTGCACTTTTACTAATTGTTTTTTTTTCTGTAGGCACTTAAAGAAGCATTTGAAATATTCTGCAACAAGGGTGTTGCTGGAAGTTCAAGTGCGGAGTTACTAGCCACTTTCTGTGATAATATTCTAAAGAAGGGTGGAAGTGAGAAATTGAGTGATGAAGCCATCGAAGACACACTTGAGAAGGTATGGTCATTGTTATAGATGCCGTCCTCCCTTTATAAAATTGTTAATACAGGCTGTGACATTTTAGTTGCCAAATACTTTGCAGGTTGTAAAGCTGCTTGCCTACATCAGTGACAAAGATCTATTTGCTGAATTTTATAGGTACACTTATTCAAGTTTTTATGAATGCAAACTGTCTGGTATAATAAGGTTATTTTTGCTTTCTTTACAATTAAAGGATTCAAAATGGATGAGCTGGAGGTTTAGGTTGGGTTGACTGAAGCACTTGTTCTAAGTTTTAAACTTTTTATATATATTCTTTGCGTGTTAACATCATATTATGATTACAACACATTGTATTATTCAATCAAATTTCATTTATTGAAATAAAATTATTTAGGAGGTTCTTCCCTTCTTTGCATCAAAAGCACACTTTTGGGTGACAGTTTGACCCTCATCCTTCAAAGTTTTGTGTACCTGATCAAACATAACCTGTATTCATGTATAAAAGGGTCAAGACTGCTACCTCTAACTTTTGACATTGTATTCTATTCCCAGGAAAAAACTCGCCCGGCGGCTTTTGTTTGACAAAAGTGCTAATGATGAGCATGAGAGAAGTATCTTGACAAAGCTGAAGCAACAGTGTGGTGGTCAATTCACATCAAAGATGGAGGGGATGGTAAGTATGCATAGTAGTTAGAGTCGCCCTTAGTCCATACTTTCTAATTTTATTAATATTTAATATCTCAAATATAATCATGTAAGTCAATATTATATAAATGTTAATCTGGTTTTTCAATTAATGATTTGGAACTTCATGCATTGAAGTACAGTTTGGGCCTGGTTTGACCCATTGACTTGTTTTCTATTTAGCTATTTTTTATGTTAAGGATTAGACGATATGGAGATAACACATAACCCAAATTGACCGTTTTATTAGTAAAAATATGTCAAAGATGTCTCCCCTAGTACTTTGTGGTACATACATTACATGGATGTAATCTCTCTTCTTTCCCTCCACCTTTTTCTCTACTTTCCAGGTTACAGATTTGACATTGGCAAAGGAAAACCAGTCCCACTTTGAGGAGTACTTGAGCAATAACTCAAATGTTAGCCCTGGAATTGACTTGACTGTAACCGTGTTGACTACTGGCTTCTGGCCAAGTTACAAATCTTTTGACCTTAATCTCCCAGCAGAGATGGTATAACAGCCGTTCATTTTTATGGAAAAAAAGATCTGGTTTAGTAGCGCTATAGTGTGTTTATTCTGTTAGTTATATTTTCCTTCAGGTGAAGTGTGTTGAAGTTTTCAGAGAATTTTATCAAACAAAAACGAAGCACAGGAAACTTACATGGATATATTCATTGGGTACCTGCAACATAAACGGGAAATTTGAACCAAAAACTATGGAGCTCATTGTCACAACCTACCAGGTTTCTTCTAAAGAAATGCTATATGTGTTAATTTATGTATATAGAATAGTTCTTGATGGTAAAGTTTTGCCTTTGATTGGTGAAGGCATCTGCTCTACTACTGTTCAACTTGTCAGACCGATTGAGTTACCAGGAAATTATGAGTCAGTTGAACTTGTCAGATGATGATGTTGTTAGGCTCCTCCATTCTCTTTCATGTGCAAAATATAAAATTCTTATCAAGGAGCCCAATACCAAAACAATCTCTCCAACTGATTTCTTTGAATTTAACTCGAAGTTTACTGATAAAATGAGGAGGATCAAGGTATTTGGTTGTTCTTACTTTCTATATGTTTTTGTGTATGTATGAGTGCGCATGCGTGTGTTAAATATGATATTTATTATTCTGATTGGATGATCAAACTATCATTTAATCAATTTATTCATTTTTATATTTTTAGATTCCTTTACCCCCTGTGGATGAGAAGAAAAAGGTTATTGAGGATGTTGATAAGGACAGGCGGTATGCAATTGATGCTTCAATTGTGCGAATCATGAAGAGCAGAAAAGTGCTGGGATACCAGCAGTTGGTTATGGAGTGTGTTGAACAGTTGGGCCGCATGTTTAAGGTAAGTTTTCTCCTCTAGGTATTTAGTTTGACCCACATTTTGCTTGAAAAGTTAAACATACAAGCTTTATAGCCATTTGACGTGGATAACCTTTATGAAATATTCAAGTTGCGTTCTAATGAACTGAATGTAATGATAATTAACTAATAACATGACAAAGTAATAACTATCAAATTCCAGTAGGAGTTCTGTATATATGTTGTACATTACTGAAAGGACTATTTTACAAAAGATCTTAAAACTGTTTGCTTTCGTAGGTGTATGTAAACTTGAAGGCGCAAATTGAGTGGGTTGGTTAACAGGCCAAAAGGGGTATATGTATGGAAAGAAATGATCCTGTCCAGAAACTTTTAACTTATTACAATACATTGGTGTGTAAAAGGATTTGCAAAAGTTTTGAAATTCAACAAACTGATTCAGGATGTATTATGCAATCATAATCGTGTGACTTTCAACCTGCTTGACCCATTTGACATTAAGCTATTACTATTTTTATTTTTTTGTTGGGTCCTTTAAAGATATAACATAATTTGAATCTTCCATTCACAAGTGAATAGGTCGAATTTACCACATGTGTCTACTTTAAACATGTATATCTTGCTGATGTCAACATGAACATGTGCAGCCCGACGTAAAAGCAATAAAGAAAAGGATTGAAGATCTGATAACTCGCGATTATCTTGAAAGAGACAAAGAGAACCCGAATTTATTCCGGTACTTGGCATGATTCTATTTATGGTTATGGTTGAGGATGATTAGTTAAAGCCAAAATAGCATGAACTCCATATCAACACTGGTGCTTCAAGTTTTTCATTGGCTGAAAGCTACTATCGGTTTTTGGATTGATGATTGAATGATGCCATGACTCGTACGTCTGTTTTAAGTTTTATAAGCCAATATGATCTATCTCTAATGGTCCTTATTTGTGGATATTGTAATATTCTCTGTTTTGCTTCTTACATTCTAGCTCACAGTTTAGACGAATTTGGTCTCTTTTCATATTTGGCTTTTACATGACTTGCTTTAACTGCTTGTATGAATGTTCTGTGATGAATTATGTTGGAAAAAGAAAAAGATAACAGACAGGGATTTGCTATCATTTTCAAAGTTTTTCAATTTTGTTAGAAGAGGTTTAAAAACCCAGCTGTTATTTTGCCATGAACATTTTTGTGCACATAGCCAATATGATCTATATAATATCAGTCAAATTCTACCGCTTACCGTAACACAAAATGTAAGCTTTGTAAGTGCTACTTTGAAATCACTCAAGCATGCAAGCTACACTGAATACAGGCTTGTAGATAGTGAACGTATTTTTATTCCGTTTTCTTGAATTGGAGGCAGCAAACTCCTTGATCATGGTTCAATGGGTCATTCTCATTCATAGCCATAGAAACTTTGAACTTATATCTATGGCTAGTTTGAGATATTTATTGTTTTGGATATGCTATAGCATCCTCAATTCTAGATTGTTATAAAATATGGACTAGTCCGTTTGATAGAGACTCTACTACTTCAGTGCCATTGGTTTTACTCCAATATTAACATAGTAATCTAGCTTGGTGTATTATGAATTGGTGTAAAAATATTTTGTTTAAGAATTCAACTTTTCAAACTAGGATGACTAAACCTTCCTTAAATATTCACAAATTGGTCTAAAATAATCCAACTAACATATATTAGTCGAGAATAATCTCAATTTTGTTTATTTCTCTACTAGTCCCAAATCCAACTTCTTTTGCCTCTAATGGTCCGTCGTTAAGTACACTAAATAACTGCTAACTTTTTTTTCGATTATTTTCGAATGTCAAAACAATGTGTTATACTTATTGATCGGGAGAAGGATACGAGTTAATTGATTTAAACCTTACCTCGAATTGATGTTCCAAATGACAAAACGGCTTTCAATCGGGTGTTTAAACCCTATTGATGCTTCAATCAGATGTTAAAATTAAATCATTTGGAGCAACAATTGGAGGTAAAGTTTACATCAATTGACTCTTATCCTTCTCCCGATCAAAATACCTAAAACATCGGTTTGAAATTAAAAAAAATAAAAAAAAGTTAACGGCCGTTAAGTGCACTTAAGGGCGGATCACTGTAGATCAAAAAAGTTGGATTTGGGACCACTGGAGTGAATAAACCGAGTTAAGATTACTTTCGACCATCAAATGTTAGTTGGGATTATTTTTGATCAATTTACCTTAAATATTGCTGGTCCCTAAAAATGACTTACATGAGATTCATATCGTAATTACAAAACTCAAGAGTTACACATAACCGGCATATATAATCAGTTATCAAAACAAAGTCTAATGATTAGAGTTTAGATGTCTTGTGTGACAAAGAAAATACTCCCTAAACACTTTCTTAATAACACAAGTACAAATAATTTCTTGAAAATGTCATTTTCAAACTTTCTCCTTGAATTCCTCATGTTCATCTCTTAGGAGACAACTTAAAGATTTGAACATTTTGATTCTCCAAATCGTTTGAGATGTGATGTTGTTTGTCACAACTTAACAAGTGGTTTTATGATATACTTTCTATTAATTTACATGCATTCTAGATTAAAAGAAATAATTAGTTGACTTAAGAGAAATATAAACTTACAAAGATAGGAAGTGATTTATGGTGTTGAAAAAAATGAATTCAATTGTTACTTTCTTTCTCATTATATACAAAGCTAAGCAGCAAACATATATACCTAAATTGGAAACTTGTGACTAACTGACTGAACTGTCCTTTGACCATAAAAAAACATCCAGTCCTACATAGTCCAAGTTCTGTTACAAATCCTATAAAATATTGAGTTCTAAATACCATCATATGGTAAAAGGAAAAAAGAACACCCAACCACCAATTAGATATATGAAATTATAACAGCAATATCCTACAATAAAGCTCTCCATATTTTCATCTCATGCACCCCAAACACCATTACTAAGTGCCAAAAGGTGAGCGCTTGCCTCGGTCAAAAATGATAAAACTATTTCTAGTATTCTGATCCCGATCTTGATCATGTTTTGTACATATAGGTCAAAAATGATGGCAAAATGTTATTTACAGCTCTGCCTGCTGCCAATTACCGCCTGTTGTTACCTTTGAAACCTTGACGATTAATGGCCTCGCGTGTGCTTTGTACCAAGCACACAATTTCTTTAACATCTTGAAAGCTGAAGTCAATGACCCGTTTGACTGAAACCATCAGCTCATTGTTATGAGTGTCATCTAGAATTGCACTAGCAGCTTTGTAAGCATTCTGTGATTTCATAGAAGCTTCCATTGCAAGACTTGCGTAACTTGTCTGGAAATTGATTCAACACAAGCACATATCAGTTTCAGTAGACGGGTCGAGGGATATAACATTTGAATGAACTTTGTATGAACTTACAAGATCAAGCAGCCTCATAAAGCTGGCTTGATTTTTAACAACCATTTGGTTTCCAGGATGTGCAATGTTCTTAAGCAACATGGTTTTATCTGATGTTGGTTGATTGTTTAAATTGTCAACATCGGATGCAGAGGATGAAGGTGACTCACCTGCGTGGGTGAACAAAACATAATATAGTCACTGTATTATATAAGCAAATTGGCCTATAATAATCAAAACTATAATCCATCGGTTGATAAACATCCATACTTGCAATTATGTTGCCAATGCCAATAGCATATTCATCATAGATCCACACTTACTTCACACTCCATTTCAGTCACAATATTTACTGCGAATGAAATGGGGAAACGTACGGACGAAATAGAGTGGAATTCAAGTGTAAATTGAGTGTATGATAATTATGCCACTCGAATTTGACTCAAATGGAGGTGAAAGTTATGAGTGTCACTAGTTAAGCTGCATGTAAAAATTATTCTCAAAAGTTTGGATTTTTAAAATCCAAATTTCCTTTTATATAATCAAGCAATGGTGATTAAAATGCAGAATTTGGGCATACCTTGAGTGACCATTTGCATACTTGCTTGCAAGTCTTGCCTAGCCAACGAACTCTTGCCATAGACTATCCTCATATATGCCACTTCCATGCATTTATAGGCCAGTGCTGCTGCAGCGGTTTCCTTTCGTTTCTCATATTCTTCAGCACATATTCTGCAAGTTTTTTTCACATCATCATCATGTAAAATGAGTAAAAACAGATACCAATAAAGAATTTGAGTATTACTTACTTTGAAAGTTTGGCAGAAGTGGTGTAACCATTGATGGGGTCCACTCCTTTCGACTTGCTGATGTCAGCGGTGAAAGTCTCCAGAAGAGAAGCAGCATAAAGAAACTTCAAAGCTGAGTCAAAGTATGCATCATTGCACTCATAAACAAATCCGGAAGTCTGCAGAAGTTAAAATAAGTTAACAGCTCCAAAACCTGAAATAATAAAGAACAAAGAAGTTAAAAGAACAAACCTTTAAACGGTCAGCATAGTCCTTTGACTCCTCGGCTCTTTTGAAGGGAGTCAAAGCAGTTTGACTAGATGAATACTCCTTCAAGAAGCTCATAACACTGAGATCCTTTAAAGTACCACAATCTGTTGCAAGGCTTTTAGCATTCTGATTAGCAGCATCTGCAGAATGTCTTTTTACCTTTGACTGATTTTGACCAGAACCATCAGATGCTTGTACCTCCACCTTTGGCTCTACCACATTTGATATATCACCCACGCATGCCTTTTTTAAATCTTTTTTTACAGTTAGGTTCATTTGTGGGACGCCCATATCACCCAATTTTGCTTCAGATCCAGCATGCTTCTTGTTTACAATCTTACCATCATTATTGGTTTTAGCACTAGCATCCACTTCAACCCTTCGCATTTTGTTAGGTTGACCGGTCAATGGATTAGCCGCCCTTACCATTACCTTTTGCAAATTTCTTTCAATTTTATCTTTAGCACCATTAGCATCTCCTTTTACGCCTGTTTCAACATCAGATTGACCTGTTGCATGTTCCATAACACAACTATTTCTGATCTTTGAAGCTTCTTTATGTTTACTGTCAACTTTTCCGCCACTTCTTTGTCTTTGACTTGCATCAATACCTGCTTTTCTTGGAATAGTTTTCCCAGAAGCAGGTGAAACATTGTCTGGATTAAGAGCCCTACTAGAAAAAGACGAAACTGACCCTACGGGTGACCCTTTTCTCTCTTGAAAGCTAGCCCTTTTACAAGAACCAGAAATCTTTGAAGAGCTCGAGGTTGCTGCAAGCAGAGACCTTTCAGATTCCACATCCTTTTTACAGTAAATTGTTTCTCTATGCTGCTGATTTTTCTCACGACCTCTGTCAACTAAATTCTCTTTGGTACCTGATAATTTGATTTTCATTGTTTTTCCTTTATTAAAAGATACGTCATTGGTGGTCTCCACCTCAGTCTTTAACCGTTTATCTTTCATCTTTATTCTATCCTCACTGCTTTCCAAAGTGTTTGCACAAGGTTGACTTTCCTGCCAATCTTTCAACTTCCTTTTCTTTGCATGAATTTCCACCTTTTTATCCATTATATTATTCTCCATGCAAAACGGTTTGTTTTCAGTATGTCTGTTGGCTGAAATTACCAATCCCTCCTTAGGCCGATGATCTTCACACTTGATCATATTTGAAGTTACAATGTCATATTGATCAGACAATGTCTTGCTTTTTAACTTTTTAGCCTTCACAAAACCTGCAAACATATTCAAAGGGACAAGAATAAAGACTTGCACATAATTATCACATTTAGCAATAGATGGATACATCATACATTATACATACCGTTTTTATCGAGCAAAGGTTGGTTGGTTTCAAACAAACCTTTTCTTTTCTGTCTACTATGCTGCTGAGCATCCATGGATGGATATGAGGTTTCTATCAAACTAGAGCTGCCGCCTTCAGGTCTGGTCTTGATCCTTTTCAATTTATTAGCCATGGTCTCAGAATTCACATTTGAGTTTGTGTGATCCAAATTACCAATATTACCCCTACAATCATTAATCTGAACATTGTTTTGATTCTGAAAAATTAAGCGAAAGTTCATTTCCTGAACTGCCTTAGTGGTTTCATCCTCACTGACATCACAATGATTCCTTCCAGGCCTACACAATAATAAATACACTTGTTTTTTTCACAAAAATCTTTAAATATAACATAAAGAATGGTAAAAAAAACTCACAGCCATGTTGACATGCTACACAGCCAATTTTCAGGCAAATTATCTGGTTCGATACCAATTGGCAATAGTCGCCACTTTTCACAAAGATCGCATCCTACCCAATTGTCAGGAGGCACTGTAGGGCCCACTTCTAATTGCTGGGGAATTGCCACCTCAGCAGGGGCCACGGGGGCCACTTCTGTTTGCTGAGGGATTGCCACCTCAGCAGGAATTAGATCCCTCTCAACATTTGCTACTTCTATTGCTCCATTATCAGTGTCAAGTATATCTTTGTAGCTATTGCGTACCTTTACAATATCTTTCAAGACACTTTTCTTGACTTTCATTGACTTATTTCTTTCAGATGGCAAATGTTCAACAGTTTTAGGTATTTTTTTCCGCGGTTCACATGTAACAGTTTTAGAACTAACTTTCTTTTCAAGACCTGTCTCGTGTTCAACTTTAACCACATCAGGGGCGTTTTTTAAAATGATCTGCTTGATTCCCTTAGAATCAAGTGAAAGCTTTTTGACATTCTTCTGCTCACAGCTTTCATCTGACTCGTTGCTGGTAAAATCAGTGCCAAACACGTCATTTATCAGTTCTTTTTTTGTTACTCTCTTCTTCAGAGGTACGTCTATCTTAGCTACTCGATTTTTTTCAGATAGCGTAGAATCAGATGAGAGTTTGACTTTTAAATGCTCGGTCAAACCTTGTTTACAGTCAACAGATTCAGTTTTCATGCTTTTTTCTCCAAGAGCAGAAGATGCATCACCAACAACTGAAGAACTTATCCTTCTCCCAGTGATCGACTTAACCTTAGCTTTTAAGGATGTTAGACTCTCATTTAGTGGTGAAAGCAGTCGGTTTCCAGGGATAAAGATGGATGTCATATACTATAACACACAAAACAAAAGAAATTATAAAAGAAGAAATTAACAGCTACTATGAAACATGATTAGAATAAACATAATCAAGCTTACACTAAGTATGCTGCCAGGAGAATCAAAAGGGATGTCATGAGATTCAATTGGTGGCCCACCACTACTTTCAGGATTGTTGCCCGTTGAGGAAGATGGAGAAAGAAGTCCGAGACCACTATAAAGCTTATCTTTTGTTACTGCAGGTTTATCATAACTGACTTTAATCCGTACCTTTAGTGATCTTTGCTCAGTTGGATTTACCGAACTATTTGAAACGTTCTCCTTTTTAAAAGCACATGTTTCACCCTGCAATGAAGATGTATCTTTGTTTGCCATCGCATCACCAGATAAGACAGTGTGATCAACAAATACATCTCTACGGTGGGATGTAGCTGGTTTAACAGGGTCTGCACCCTAAATAGTAACACAATCCACAAATGTCAGAAAAAAAACTTCAATATAAATGAAGAGACATATCACATATATATATAACAAAAAAGGTGAAATTTGTATACCTCCAAACGAAAAATATTAGGTGAAGGCGGTTTATTGAGATTCAGAGCCTTCCCATGAAAATGAACTGTGGGAGGAAGCTTATATGCGGGTAAAAATGACCCGTACCCACCAAATCTTGGTCCTGCCAAGAAACTAGTTATAGAGTTGTCCCATCACTTTTCAGATAGAAAAGTTCTGTTATGGGTGGCTTACCCAATAATTCTGCAGAAACATTGCCTTCAAACTCTTTCTGAAAATGGCCCAATGCACATTGAAGCCTCTTGTCCTAATAAGAGTGGAAACATATATGTCACTAACGATTACAAAATAAGAATATAGCACACGTAAACTTATAATGTTCGTGTTAAGTTTCATGCTATCATTTTAGCGGATAACATGACACAAAAAGAGTGCCTTTTCATGTGATCACTAATTCCCAAGTGAAACACATCACATGATAATCCCAAGTGAGCAAATGTGTCTTCAAAGGAGTGAAATATAATCCAGTTTTTCCACACAACACACGTAAACAGATCTAGCTCACGCAGGATTCAAAGCCGAGTTGAGTAAAATGGATCATTAAAGAACAGGCAGTTAAACATACATTTAGAGGTTAACTATCCCACAATTTAAGTTTAGATCAAGTCAAATAATGAATTATTAAGTTGACCGAAGCATGACACTAAGTCTTTACTTCAATAATAACAAATCAAACCAAATCAAAACTGCTGATTTTACAAATCAATTTGTTAATAATCCCCTGAAAAGACACACTCAACCACCATAAGTAAAACTCAACTTCCCAGATTTGTATTTCAACTTCCAGTAACATAAGTTACATAACAACAATCCATTTGTTCAATCAAGTACAAAAGTTGACAACTTTAAAAAACAAAACTAGGAAAAACTCTTACAATGTAAGAGAGAGCTGTATCAGGGTCAATATTTGCATCATTTTCATCCAAACAAGCCTCACCTTCTTCAAGATCAACCCCTTTCATCTCTTACCAACAACCCTGTCCCTAAACACCAAAAACCCTAGCTTTGTATCCGAAAGTCCAACATAATTGATCACACAACACACACCATACAAATTACTTGAACAACAACAAACAAAATATATCAACTTCAAGAACCCAGAAACACAAACAAAGAAAATCGTTCTGATTAATCGAAAAGACGAAAACCCTCGATGGACCCTTTTTTGTGTGATCAAAATAAACAAGAACAAAGAACAATTGACGCGTATGTATGTGTGATAAAGATTGTATAAGCGTGAACTAGGGTTTCGTTTCAAGAATAGTGTTCGTCGAACAAACCAACAAAGAAGAGATGAATCAATCGGTGCAGACGATCAAAGTTTTTGATTTCTGATTCCGGAAATTGGTTTTGGTTTAATTGCATTGAGATGTTTACAGGGTGGGGTGGGGTGGGGTGGGGGGGGGTTGGGCTTTCACACTTTCTTGATTGGGCCAAAACAAAAGGGATTTTAATAGAATAAAAACATTCGGCTTTGATAGTTTGATTTACTTAAGATATAAATAACTTACAAGAATGTTCTAACAATTGTGGTTTATGTTTTAGGTTAAAAAATTATTGTGGGTTTGATTTTAACTTTTGTTTGATGTCTTGCAATATGATATTACTTCAAGATGTTATGATTGGGATGTTTATTTTAAAATAAATAGAAAAATATGTGTCGGATATTATTGTGTCGTTTTTAAAATAAAGTTTAACTTGGTAGGTGTACTTATGATTTGTTTTAGTGAAAGTAATTGAAGTTTAGAGAAACGTTATGTCTGTGAGTATGTGTGTATTCGACATGGTTAAGTGGATGAGTTGAAGGAAAAGCTTATGGGTGTTTTTTTAGGGTGTTTGGGATTTTGCTTATTTAACTTAAAACGTGTGTGTTGTCAAGAATGTTTATTTACTTATAAATTTTTTAAAATAAGTTATTAAAAGGTGTTTGGATTAGTTTTGCTAGTGGAAAAACCAAGAAGTCAATAACTTATTTTTTTAATGTTTGACTTAGCTTATTCATGTAAAAAACGTATTGTAAGGTGTAGATTAGTATATTCTCCTTTAATTGAAAGTTCAACGTAAATGAACAGTAAGTTTTGTGTACTGTTTTTGATGCCCAGTGTACTACTAGATGTTAAAATCGTTGGAAGAAAGAGAAAGGGTTGAAATCTGGTCTTTGCGGATACGTTCGTTTTAGGCCGGGGAAGCGGCATAGGCACCGGAAGATTTTTGGCTGCATGTCATCTTTTGTAATTACTTTTATTAGATCTACTAAAAATTTTTGTTTGTTTTTAATGTAATTCGGAGTGCGGACATCAACCGGTCTCCGTGATTTTTAAGTTTACAAGACCCAAATCCGCAATTGTTGCTTTAAAATCAGAGCGTCGATTGCTTAGTTTTAGGGCTTTTTGATTATATTTGCTTAAAACTCTGACAATTAATAGTGTGATAGGAGATCGATGAAGTCAACCAAAAAGAGATGGTTTTAGAGCATTTAACTGTTGGCATTAGCAAAATTAAACATCAAACATTAGCGTTTGGTAAAAAAAAAATTATATATGTATGTGTGTATGTGGTTCTTGACATGTAATGTTCCATATATTGGATTAGATGTAAATCATGAATTGATAATAATTAATAAACTTTTTCTTTCGATATTTGTTGCAGACTATAGTAGTAAAAGGAGTACGCCAACGGTGACCATGTAAAGGTAAAAGAATCATATGTCTGTTGACTCTTTGAGGGGGTTTCAAACTATAAGTAATGCTTAACTTCAGTTAGTTTTTATCGATTCAAATTTTTGGTTAAAGAATGGGTTGAATTCACAAAATGCATTTCCATTTTACTACATTATCTATTATGACTAAAAAGTAAAATGGAGCAAAATTTGTTTCATGTAAACCTAACCCATAGCAAACTTTGAGTCAAAGTCTTGCTGGCCGGGTCAGACTAATGAAGATCAAAGCTAATTGTCAAATCCAAATATTATTCAGGAAGTTCAACATAACAAACTAAACACAAGTGAGAGACATACTTGAAGATCTATAATGTTGTTTGGGGAGAATTAAGCATACCTCATGAGACTTTTGACAAAGCCAGAAGAAATGCACAATGCATAATTGAGGTGCCAAATCAAAAAACAAAACCAAACTTTTTGTAACTCAACTGTTACCAACATATTCCTTTTAAAATATGGAAGTAACTTTTTGTGAAAGTAGGGATAAGTTTGTTGGTAAAAGTTGGTGTCTGGTAATAAGTATGAAATTCAAAGAATCATTTAAAACACTTGGTTTAGATTCTTAAAAAGTTCCCTGTTATTTTGTAACCATAACAATATTAAGCCATGGCTCCTATAGGCCGTCTACTTAAATAAATCCGCATGTTGATTAGGCAGCCTATTAGGTAGTGTAATGCATGTGAAGCTCAAATGAATCTCCCGCTGCAACGCGCGGTGAGGATAAATCTAGTTAGTATTAAAAATGCAAAGGTTATTAAACAATCCAAGTTTAGAAACCCAACTTTTTAAGCCTTATAAAAAACGAAAATGAAAAGTGTTTTAATATATTGTTAGCGGGTCATGCATATTCGGCTCCTAAGACCCATAGTTTTATGTTTAATATGACTGAATTTGCTATCAAAAGGGATACGTAGTTTTTTTTACCGATTTACATGTCACTATATTGTGAAAGATTAAATGATATGCAAGAATATTTAATTGTAAAATTTCAGATTCAAAGTACAACTAATAGATGTTCAGGCATAGACAAAACTTGTTGGATATATTCATTTCACATTTTAAAATATTTAGATTGATGTAATATATTGTTTTTCAAATATAAAAATCTAGTTTGTTTGTATACTTACTAATTAGCAATTTATTTATATACTTACTAATTAGCAAAGTCGATTATAATATAAGTAAGTTTCTTATATTTTAGAGCGTTTTTGTAAATGAAAGAGAACAAAATAATTCAACTATGAATATTCTTGTATCAATATTTAAAAGTTACTTAGGTAACTTTTTAATATATTTAGAAAGTGAGCAAGTAAGAACAAGAAAAGTAAGGATAAAAATAGAAAAACATATATATGAGTACAATAAATGTGTGAATTTTTTGATTATGGTGTTTTCAATACTTAATACTTTATATGTATAGTTAATTGTAAATCATCACAAGATGGCTCAGTGATAAAAATAATTGATGTAAAAGTTTGGTGTCTAAAGTGATTCAAATTCTATCTTATTGGAGAAAATTAAGGAAAAAAACTAGGGTATCTTGTGATGGCCGGTAACCAGCAATGAATGCAAAGACCAGGTCAATGTTTGATACTCGTTTTTTTTAGTTAATTGTAAAGTTCCAACGGATGTGATGATACCATTGATTTGATCCAACGGTTTCACCTTGAAGACGAAGAACATCCCCAAATACCAAAAGGCTACGCACTTGTACTCAAATTAAGCAACCTTCCTTCAATTCATACTATACTCCTTTTCAAATCCCACTTGTTTCTTCAGATCATATCGCCATACAAACATGTGCAAATTTCACCTCCATTTCATTCTTCTTCCAAGCGTCACAAACAGGACAAAAAGTTATTAATGTTTCCCAGTTTCCCAGTGATCCAACTGTTATCTGATTGTTTACTGCTGATGAATTGAAGAAGTTTTCACATCGCTAAAACCTTAATCCAACTACTTTACCTCCGATATGCCAAGGTAAAAAAACCCTAATTTTTTTTTTTTAATTTTTTTAAAAGATTTTGCAAAGTTGCTGCATTTGATGTATTGTTTTTTGTTTATAGCTATGTACACGTTTTTCATGTGTTTCCAGTATCTGTTTGTTGCTGCTTTATGTGAAATTTGATTTTTTTTGTTCAGTCTTAGAGGTTAAGAGTTTCTCCCCAAAGCCCTAATATTTTCATTTGCCTGATTAATATGTGTGCTAATAAGATTGTTACATTTGTATTAGTGTTCAAAGGCAGTTGTTTCAATTGCTACATTGATACATACTTGCACAAAAGGTTTTGGTGTGTGCTAGACTTAAGGACACTTTTGAGTTAAGTAGAGAGGTGATGTGACACTGAGTAAAGTAGACGGATGATAATGTGTCTCGTTTGGTCGTGTTACAGATTGAAACCATTGCAAGATATCAGAGTTGTCACGCATAAGTTGTATGGGCTAGCAAATGTGGGGTTTATAGACCAAATGAGCTCCTTTATCCATCAGGATAGTTTTTTGGGATGGGTTTTCTTGTTTGATTTGTAACACGCTGTGTCTCTTTTAACACAACCCAAGAAAAGTTAACCCCAATGGCATATATGATAACAAATCTGTCACTGTGATCTGCAAATGGTACAAGAACATAAATTTTGTGTTATTGTCCACATCATTATTTGTTTTCGTTTGGTAAATTGGACCAACTGTTTGATGATATTAGTAGTTTGACTTTTCTTTCTGGTACGGGGCTTAAATTTCTTGTCAATCTTCTAGTTTTGGGACACGGCTTTATAGATTTTGTAACTGATGGATTGCAAATCTTGAATATTTATTGGGACTCCAAAAAGGAAAAAAGCATACTTTTTAACTAGTTCATGGTGATGATTTGATAAGGGATGTAATGCTATTGGTTGAGTTTACACAAGTTGACGGAAGTGAGAACAACAAACCAGATGGTCAACTCTTTATCTGAAAATATAATTCTAACTTCTGTTACATTATGTTGCAGCCGTTGCTATAGCTTGATCATCGTGTTGTTAGTCTCCACAATGGACTTAGCATTGTTATTTGACTGAGTACAATACGTCCCTAGTTATTCTTTAACACGTTTTGAAAATGCCTCCATGCATCCTTTATTGTACCTTCTTTAAGAATTTGTTTTCACCTTTACTCCTAAAAATTGTCAGTATTATTATTTGAGTAACCACAGTCTGTGGCTGTTAAAAGCGAGTACAAGAAACGACAACAATGGTACAAATGATTTCTATGTGTGTTTAGCTTCTGGATCTTGAACTTGATTTTAATGTACTTATTGTCGCCACCTTAGTAGTTATCGTACGTGTTTAAATTGTAAAGCATTTTAGGAAGTGACCTTCTTGAAGGCTGTCAAATGAATTGACTCTCTGTATTCAATTTTAGATCCTCAATGGGAGATGATTTGCAAATTCAAGATTGATAATTTGCAAGAAGAGCCTCATGTAAGCAAAATCTGCATTTTCAATCTGTATTATCTTCATTATTTATTTCTGTATTTGGAATCAGAAGTTTAAATCCAGCGTGTTTGAGTAAAAAACTGTCTCTTTTTTGCAAGATTAAGTAGGAACATGCGACTAACATCAAATATATTCGCTCTTTCTGCTAAGAATAGTGTTAGACACTCCTCTCGGCTTTCTCACATGAATGTGACATGATCTTTTAAGGATGTCCCAAGACAATGCAACATTTCATGTTTAATAAAATCAGTTACTTTTTTTGTGTGCCCTGGTATTCACTATAACATATCGTTGATTTTAATTTTAGCCAGCAAGATTCCTATGTATGTTTGTTTTAGATATGTAACCAGTAGTCAATTGGTCATATATGTTATTGGACTATGCTTGTTTTTTTCATTTTGGGATAGAAGGTCTACCATGTTTCAATTTCGAATCATGAAGTTGCACAAGTGTTTGATATTATGTATTAATTCATCCTCTTGGGAACATTTGATATGCAATTTTTATTGCATACTTGCGTGTGGCTGGTATTTTGTATAGCTCTAATATATGTCCCTTTTACTTCCACTTTTTTATTTCAGGATTTGATATGAACAGGCAAGATCTAGGCAACGCCATGACCGTAAGAGCAAAACCAGGTCCAGGAGTTTACAAACCTAATGATGATGAAGGAGAGTCTAGAATCGAGCCATATATAGGGTTAGAATTTGATTCAGCAGAAGCAGCCCAAGAATTTTATACTTTTTATGCAACTCAAGCCGGATTCAGAATTAGAATCGGCCAACTCTATAGATCGAGAGTTGACGGGTCAATTATTTCAAGAAGATACGTTTGTTCGAGAGAGGGGTTTCAAACCCCTTTAAGAACCGGTTGTCCAGCTTTCATTAGAGTACAAAAGGGTGATTCTGGAAAATGGGTTTTAGCAAACATAAAAACGGAGCACAATCATGATCTTGACATCTCAGGTGAAATTCGTCCTCCCCAGATTATTCAAAGAAAATCCCAGCCTACCCCAAAACAAACATCAAATGTGGCATCTAGAACTGGAATCAGATCACTTGAAGATGATGGCCCGTCAGGTGCTATTGATCTTAAAAGGATCAAACGGGTAGAACTCGAACATGCACCCAGAGGTGAACCTTGCAAAGGTCTTGAGTTTGTTTCTGCTAACGAAGCATACAAATTTTACCACTCGTATGCAGCTAGCATGGGCTTCAGAGTTCGAATTGGTCAGTTGTTTCGTTCGAAAAATGACGGGTCGATAACTTCTAGAAGGTTTGTGTGCTCAAAAGAAGGCCATCAACATCCTTCAAGAGTCGGATGTGGAGCATACATGAGAATACAAAGACAAGATACTGGTCGATGGGTTGTTGACCGTTTATCAAAAGAACACAATCATGAACTAGGCTCTCCTGAAGACACAGTTCAGAAAAGTGGTAAATCTTTTAAGGAGGAATTAAGTAATGGGTTGGAAAATTTGGATTTACTTGAAACAAATGGTGGTCTCAGTTTAGTCAAAAGAGATAGAGGAAGCGGGATTGGAAACCGGTGGTATAACGTGCTTCTTGAATATTTCCAAACCCGTCAAGCCGAGGATACAGGATTTTTTTATGCCATTGAAGTCGATAATGGGAGATGCATGAGTATTTTCTGGGCTGATGGACGGTCGAGATTCTCTTGCACACAGTTCGGTGATGTGGTTGTTTTTGACACATCATACAGGAGATCAAGTTATACAGTTCCGTTTGCTTCTTTTGTTGGTGTGAATCATCACAGACAACCCGTGCTTCTAGGATGTGCTTTAATCTCAGATGAATCAGAAGCATCATTTACATGGGTTTTCCAATCATGGATTCGGGCCATGTCTGGAAAAAGACCCGTATCCATTATTGCGGATCAAGACAAACCGATTCAAAGTTCGATTGCACAAGTTTTCCCGGGAACCCATCATCGGTTTTCTCCATGGCAAATTCTTTCTAAAGAACATGAAAACCTAGGGGCGTTGCGGTCCATGGAAGAATTCAAATTTGAATACGAAACTTGCATTTCACAAAGCCAAACAGCTAGTGAATTCGACTCCGCTTGGAGTGTCCTTATCGCAAATTACAACTTAAAAGAGAACACCTGGTTAAAAGAAATGTACAGGATGAGAAAAAGTTGGGTCCCACTGTACATACGGGGCACGTTTTTTGCTGGCATCCCAGTTGATGGAACAGTGAAAGCTTATTTTGGAACATTATTAACGCCCCAAGTCCAACTCGACGAGTTCCTCGCGCGTTATGAGAAAGCTATTGAGCACAACCGTGAAGAAGAAAGAAAAGAAGATTTCAATTCGTTCAATTTACAAACCGTTCTCCATACAAAAGACCCGTTAGAGGAACAATGTAGGCGACTTTACACCATAACTGTATTCAAAGTATTCCAAAAAGAGCTTCTAGAAAGTTACAGTTATGTTGGAATCAAGATAAACATCGAGGGTGCGATCAGCAGGTATTTAGTTCAAAGATGTGGAAACGGGGACGAGAGAAACACAGTTGCTTTTAATGCTTCAAATATTAACATCAGTTGCAGTTGCAGGATGTTTGAGTTTGAGGGTGTTCTCTGTAGGCATGCTTTAAAAGTTTTCCAAATAATGAACATAAGAGAAATCCCGTCACGTTACATTTTGCATAGGTGGACTAAAAATGCTAAATATGGAATTCTACGTGATGCGGATTCTGCAGGCGGGTCTCAGGATTTTAAGGCTTTGATGGTATGGAGTTTAAGAGAAGAGGCTCATAGCTATATTGATGCAGGTGCAGCTTCTGTAGAAAGATACAAATTAGCTTTTGAGATACTCCAAGAAGGTCGGCGAAATCTGTGTTGGCAAAACTGATGAGCGTAACGAACCGTGATTTCTCATCTTTTGGTACATTAAAAATTATCAGTCCAGTGTAGGGTTTAAGATTTTAGTATTTTGTAATTTGCATCTTAATTTTTCTAAATCTAAAGTAGGCAAAACTGATTGTGGTGAGCTCCATTTTGCCCTTTATCTGGCTGCTGCATTATTGTGTGCAAACTGCAAAGTGTGCTTTTCTAGTCTAAGATAAATAGTGTAATACAAAAGTTGTGCTTTCTCATATTGTATGCTAGTGGTGGACGGGTCAGGTGCGGTTCAAAGCGGCTTGGGTTGATCTGAAATGTGTTTTGTCATGCGTTTTCTTTAATAAAGTTAAGCTTTAGCAGGACGCTTAGATTGCTCTCCCGCAACGTTTTTTTGTCTGGCATTGGTGAAATGTTGTCTTCCGATTAAATCTGTAAAAGCACAGGAAATTTCAAACCAGAAGTAGAAAAAAAATGTATATGTTTTTAGAAACTTTCCGTTCCGTTTCCAATAGGCGATGAATTATTAGTTGTAATTCAACACCACATTGAGTTCTTTGTATGCTCGGTTCCGCTATGATGATGATTCCTTCCCTATTCTGCCCATTTGGCAAATGATCGACCGATTTGATTGTGTACCAAATTAGGGTTTAGGCCTTGTCTCATCATCCAATGAGTTATAAAAGAGAAAATATGTTATGCCATTAAAATGTCAAATGTCACGTGTTTATAAAATTTTCGTCGGTGAGACTCTATTTAGAGAAAATAGTAGGAACTTCGAGTCTGTTGATTAAAATATCATAAGTTGTGATTATTGCTGACCAATAGTAAAAGTTGATAACCAATAGCTTGATGTAGTAAAAAAGCATACGATCATCTTCTATGAGGGGTATAACTATGTATTAGTTGTAAAAACATGTGAAAGTTAAAATTCATTTCGAACAAACAAGCACATATAGTCTAAAACTATTTTATGAGAAAAAATTTAAGTTGGTTAAAAGGAGAGTACAAATATAATTAATGTGAAATGTAGATATATATATATATATATAATTATAGTTAAAAAAAAGTAAATAATAAAAAAAATGTGAAAATATAAAATAATAAAGAAATGTTTGTGATTTTATCTTGAATCGTCTAGATCATTCTGGAACAGGTCCACATGGCATCATAAAAAAGCACTTCCACATTTTTTAGTTGTACAGTACAAGTAACTGCAGCATGATTAGATAATATCATATGAGACAAAAATATCTTAAGACTAAACTCTCCTCGATTACTTGTACCGTACAATTAAGCACAGCCAGGGGCGGACCCACTTTAGTGGGTTGGGGGGCGCCCGCTCCCCCTGCGAAATTTTTTTTTTTTTGTTTTTATATGTTAAATTCTCGATCGACCCCCGTAAAATTTAACCCTCGACCCCCATACAGGCTTGAAAACTTAGTTTAATGCCCAGTTAGTAGCCTATATGAGACACATAATATTTAACAATGGATTGGTTATATTATGGTTAGAAGATAGTAATATATATTTATTATATTGTCATATATAGTCAATCATTATGCTATTGTAACTTTAAGTGTTTCACCATTGCACAAAACCATCAATATAGTTGATGATTTGGATGGTCATGAGTACAAAAAGGAAATATATAAATAAATTAACTATTTTTGCTAAGTAATCAAGTGAGAAGTGATGAATGGTGGAAAAATTAGTTGTAGAACCAAGGTTCACAACATCACCATTTTTATACCATAACACAAGTTTTCCAACATAATATTGTTTGGAAACATGGTTTGGTTTCATTAACTTCTTATTTGTAGATTAGTGACTTAAAAAAGATGTATAATGGAGGCATATGAAGTTTAAGAAACAAAATAAAAGATTTATTTTATATAGTTTGAGAAAAACAATCCTAACTCGAACCTCAAAATGGTGATTTACCAAACTCTATTTACCTTGGTAAATACATGGTAAAGTTATAGAGGATGTTTCAAGTATTTAGGAATAAAAATGAAAGAAAGAATAAAAAACTCACAAGTTGTTGTTGAAAATTTGTTGAAAAAAAGATGAAATTTGAGAGAGAATTTGAAAGATGAAAATTTGTAGAAATTCTTAAATAGATTGAGAGAGTTTAGATGATGAAAGTGATTAGAGAGATTTGGTTTGGTATTTATAGATAAAAATTAGGGTTAGACATTAAATAAGTTAGTTGAGTGGAGGGAATGAAAATTTTTACTTTTAAATAAGTGGAGGTAAAATGAAATTTTTATAATTTTGACCCATCAAATTTAGTTGTTGTCATTTTTTAATTTAACCCGACCCGGTTCGACCCGAACCGAATTGAACCGGATTGAAAAAAATATTATATATCGATACTTAAACGATTACTACCAAATTTCCGACCCCCATGAAAAAAAATCCTGGGTACGCCACTGAGCACAGCATAACTTCAGGATCTTTCTAATCATATCATTCCAAACAAAATTTTTCCTGTTAATGTACTCTTAATAGAAAATTAAAGTAAGAAAAAGAAAATTGAAAAGTTACATCTTATGGGTAGGGCAGTTATTTTTGTTGCTAAATTTGGATAGAATAGTATATATATATAATTAAGTTGAAAGCTTTATTAATTTAAACATGAAGATATTGCAAAAAAAATCTGGAAGAATATGAAGTTTCATTGGGTCACTAGGAAGGTGTGGAGATGAGTGTACAATTAAAATATATTTGGTGTGTTTTCAGCATTTTATTAAGTTTAAAAAATGAACGTTAAAAAAACAGACAATTAGAGTATTAAACCGAATCTAAAACTTTGTTATTTCCTTTGTTTCATATATCTAAATAAAAATAATATAAACAGACAATTAGAGTATTATATTTTGATTTTGAGTGAAGTAGTGTTTTTGATAATAAGATTTCTCTAAGAAGCATCTATTATATTACATGTCCATCTAGAAGCTTCTACTAAATCTTCTTCTTAAAACGCATTTCAAAGCCTTAGCATCTTCATCACCAACAACAACAACACAACAATGGAGAAGTTTAACACGGAATTGCAAGCTAAATCAACCGTAAAGGAAGAAGAAGAAGAAGTCACATTCATATCTTCAACCAACACTACAGGCTGTTCATCATCATCTTCATCCTCTTCCTCACCACTTCCAAGGGAAGGTCTGCATGAGGTCGGTCCACCGCCGTTCCTGACGAAAACATTTGACATGGTGGAAGATCCGGCCACCGATTCGGTGGTTTCATGGACCAGAGGAAGGAACAGTTTCGTTGTTTGGGACTCACATAAGTTTTCAACTACTCTCCTTCCTACCTATTTCAAACACAGCAATTTCTCCAGCTTCATTCGCCAGCTCAATACTTATGTAAGTGTTTTCTTCATCACTTTCACCTTCTTCAAAATGCTTCAAATCGACACTACTATTTAGTCCGTGTTTGTGTTAATTTTGTATGATCACTTGCATCCGATTAAATTGTGCATATGTTAAATGCTCATCATTGATTTGTGTTGTTGATTGATGATTATTGATAATTTGGTACTGAATTTGATAATAATAATAATAATAATAATAATAATAATAATAATAATAATAATAATAATAATAATAATAATAATAATAATTGTAGGGTTTTAGAAAAGTGGATCCAGATAGATGGGAGTTTGCAAATGAAGGGTTTCTTGGGGGTCAAAGGCATCTTTTGAAGACGATTAGAAGAAGAAGAAATGTGGTTCCATTGACACAACCGAAGCAAGAAATCCAAGTGTATGGGATTGAGGAAGAACTTGAAGGACTCAAAAGGGATAGAAGTTTGTTAATGGCGGAAATCGTGAGACTGAGGCAACTTCAACAACATTCAAAAGACAAACTTGTTGCCATGGAAAACAGATTAAGAACCACAGAAAGAAAGCAACAAAACATGATGGGATTTGTTGCCAAAGCGTTTAGCAACCCTGAGTTTCTGCACAAGTACATGGATAAGTATGCACACAAAGAGCATGAACAGATTGAAATTGGGCGCAAAAGGCGGTTAACAATGACACCAAGTGTGGAACAAGTGGGTGGTGGATCAAGTACTAGTACTGTTGGTGTTGAAAGCATCCAAGAACCATTTCTTGTTGAAAGTGATTCAAGCAGTTATGTGGGTAACCAAGGCGATGTTTCAAGCTTAGTCGAGGATGAATCCAATGAGAATCTTTGGCAGGAACTGTTGAATGTGGACAAACAGCCTGAAGAGTTTCTTGATGCTCAAAAGGTTGTTGATTGGGATGAAGATTTGCAAGAATTAGTGGATCAAATGGAGTATTTAAGGTCATCCAATCCTTGATTGCGTAAATGAAGTGATTCTTGTTGATGTTTATAGTCTAGAGTTTATTCAATTCTTATGGTTTTATTTTTTTTAAATCATAAGCAGGAGCAGGTCATATTCATTTAGTGTTGTTAAGATGGTGGTTGTGTTTATGGCAAGTTGGGTTGATGATGGGGGTGTATGTTTGTACTTAATTTGTGAAGGGAAGCAGGCCTCATGGTGCCCAAAGTGTGTCTTGGATGTAACAGTTACCAAATTGAAATTATACCACCACAGGCCATTGAAATGTTAAGAAAGATATTAAAAATACAGAAAGTGTTCTTTTAAGTTTAAATAAAATTATTTAAATAGTCCTGTAGGGTAAAAAGAGTAAATTTTCTTGACTTAACAGGAATATTTAACATTATTAGTGTTAATGGACGAACAATACAACAAATTTAAGACAAATGATTTTAATTATGACTTTTATACTTGAAAAATTAAAATTATAGTTTTGTACAAAAATAAATGATCAAAAGTACAAGTACAGCTTATCTTTATCGAAGAGAAATACCAACCATGAGCTATTTGACACACCAAAACAAACCATTATTAATTATTTTTTTTCTTCAAAATATGGCCTACAAATTTTACTCCTTTCACATTACACAATGTTGATCATTAAAATTTTATTATTGCATAAAATTAAGGCCCCGTTTGTTTTTAGTAAGAGAATTATGTCTTAATCTGAATACCATATCTGAATATTAAAAGGTGGTTTAAATGTCTGAAATCTGAATCAATAATACTGTTTGTTTTTTCTAAAACATCTGAATATTAATAACACCTAAAAAGTTAAGAAATTAACACCTAAACTAGCTGTTACAATTGTGTATATATGTTTTTGTTTACCAACAGTCCATGACATCCACCTAAAAAGCATTCCTAATTGATAATAACATTAATCATCAATACACCAACATGCTACAAAATTCACAAAAGCAATTAGGGGCTGTTATATGTTTTTTTACCAATAGTTCATGGCATTAGGGGTTGTTATATGTTTTTGTTTACAAGTGTAACATCTTCTTAACAATCAAAAATACAAAGTCATAGATAGTATTCAAAACCCTAACAAACCCATGAACAAAATAACCTTAAAACATCAAGAAGTCAGCCATACTAATCAAGATTCAACTAGAAAATATAACCCAGATCTACACATTCATACCAATAATAAACAATAGCATCGATCTCACCTGAAATTGGGGGAAAAAGGAAGACCGACGGTGATGGAGGGCCGACGGAGGTGAAGACCGACGGAGGTGAAGACCGGCGGAGGTGGAGGGGGAGGCGGTAATGGAGGCAGCGAACCCTAGAGAAGGGAGGCAGTGGTGTACAAAGAAACGTTGCTCTGACTGTGTATAAGAGGTTTGTTTACCTTTTTTTCGGTAAGAGGCTATTAAGAGGTTTTACCTCTTAATAATAAACAAAAAACAAACAGCCGAACATGTTAATTCCTCTTACCGAATCAGACTTCAGAGGCCATTAAGAGGTTTTTCTGAAAAACAAACAGGCCCTCTTAGGTTTGTTTACCTCTTTTTCGGTAAGAGGCTATTAAGAGGTTTTACCTCTTAATAATAAACAAAAAACAAACAGCCGAACATGTTAATTCCTCTTACTGAATCAGACTTCAGAGGCCATTAAGAGGTTTTTCTGAAAAACAAACAGGCCCTCTTAGGTTTGTTTACCTCTTTTTCGGTAAGAGGCTATTAAGAGGTTTTACCTCTTAATAATAAACAAAAAACAAACAGCCGAACATGTTAATTCCTCTTACCGAATCAGACTTCAAAGGCCATTAAGAGGTTTTTCTGAAAAACAAACAGGCCCTAAGACTTAAAGGCCATGACGTGAAGTTAATCGATCCGCGCGCGCGAGTAGCTTATGCTTCGTGAAACTAGTTATCATGGGTGTCGACATCGATCGACAATTAATTGACAGTTTCTTAATTTCTCCCAATATTATATAGCACTCATTGTGGATGAGACTTCTCCACTCATCTTTAGTTAATGAGACAACTTCAAATTCTTCTTCTCTTCTTTACACTTCCCCGTTGATTGATACAATATTCACACTTTTCAATCTTTAAAAAACTCAAAATGGAAGAGAAAAAATGTTTAGGAGAGTTTAAAAAAAATTTTATTTTATTTTTCATGTGTGTATATGTAAATGTACTATGTTTAGAAATTATATGAATCACATATATAAAACTAAATAATTTGAATTTGTTACTTTGTTCTCCTAATAATTTTGTGTTCTCTACCAAAAAGTTTAAAGTAGATATATATGTAAGGTCCCGTTTTCATTGTACTAATAATTTCGGAACGTTGATGACAAAATTTCAATTTTTATTAGTTAAAATTAATAAGGTGACGATATCATAATAAAAATTATACGTTAATACAACAGTAAATTTTGTCACTTTTTATATCTTTAGGCATCTTACTATGTTTGATTCGGTATGTATTTAAAAATTGTTTCATAACTATCTTCATAATTTCCTTATTTGTTAAAGATTACTCATGAGTTATATATTGATCGTTCGAATATTTTTTTACTTTTAAAAATTATAATCTTATAATTTTTTTTTGTTTTTTTATCATTTAACCTGTATATATTACATGTGTTTTAACCCTAACTAGTAGAATATATTAAGAAAGTAAAAAAAGAGCTAAAAGACAAAAATAAAAAAATAAAACAATTTCACTTTTCAATTAAATCTATGTGTTCTCTTTTTAACCTTAAATGATTTTAAAAATGGAACTTAATCCCTTTAATTTGATTCTAAATTTATTCTCCCTTAAAAACTATTTTTTAAACCTCTCTCTCTCTGACCGAAAATATATACGACCAAAAACGTCTTCTTCAAACTTCAATCTTCAAGACGTCGGCACATACATAATTATAAGCACCGACTATACTTACAATCAATAAAAATAAATATGTAACTTTTTTAAAACGTGTACGCACCCGATTCTACTCTATGATCTTCCAAATCTTACTTTTTTAAACGAAAAAGATATCCGGGTTTCCCATTTACTATATAGGCATCTAAAAACCTATAAATCATTCAAAATTTCTAAATTGTTGTATGGATAACAATGTTTTTTTGTTAGACATTTCAGAAATGAAAAAAAATAAGTACAAGTAAATGGATTAAAAATTGACCCTTTTAAAAAGTAAATGGTTCAGCTAATTAAGTTTTAACACATGAATGTCATGTGTGCTCAAAGGTGCATCCGAACCATTACCAAAAAAATATATATCATAACACATTTTGTAATCATTCACATCCTAGATTATCCTTACACTTCTCACCCCAAATTAAGGACCTTTTTTTTTCTCTCTCTAAATATGTATATATATCAATGCCATAGGTGACCATATATTGATGAGCTAGTAAACGAGATGTTAGGTGGTTGTGTTGTTTCTTTTTTCTTATTTTTGGTTGTAAATGGTGATGGATCAGTTCATGCATCACAACATCATTTGCAGCCTTACAGAACTGGTTTTCACTTTCAACCTCTCAAAAACTGGATCAATGGTACATGTTTAATTTCCTTCAACTTACACTTTATAATTAACTTACTGTTTATCATGCTCTAATTCATTTCTATTTCTATTCAATTCACATGTTATTTCAACTGGCTGCTGATCAACCCACAGATCCTAATGGTAAGCTTTATTTCTAGTAAATAATATTATTATTAAATTTTAACCATGCGTACATTTCCTAACAAATTTTATGTTATTGTTCATCCATATTGAAGGTCCTATGTATTTCAATGGAGTATATCATCTGTTCTATCAATACAACCCTTATGGTCCATTATGGGGCAACATATCATGGGGTCATTCCATATCACATGATCTTGTGAACTGGTTCATTCTTGAACCTGCTCTCAGTCCAAAAGAAACTTACGACATCGAAGGCTGCTTATCAGGTTCAACCACAATCTTAGACGGGCCCAAACCGATAATATTGTATACTGGTCAAGACAGTGACAAAAACCAGCTTCAAAACCTGGCTTTCCCCAAAAACCTCTCTGACCCTCTTTTAAAAGATTGGATCAAATGGGATGGCAACCCCATTTTGACCGCGGTCAACGACATTAACTCGAGCCAGTTTCGTGACCCATCAACGGCTTGGATGGGCCCGGATGGAAAGTGGAGGATGGTGATTGGAAGTGAGATCAACGGTCATGGGACCGCACTTTTGTATTATAGTTCAAATGGTTTTAACTGGACTAGGTCCGATAAACCTCTGCATTTTTCGAGTGAAACTGGTATGTGGGAATGCCCTGACTTTTATCCGGTTAGTAGCGTTGGTAAAAATGGTATTGATGTATCTTTTCAAGGGAATAATACAGTGCATGTGCTTAAAGCAAGCTACAATGGTCATGAATATTATGTGATCGGGTCATATGACCCGCAAACAGATCAATTTCTTGCTGTTACACAGGATTTTAGGGTCAGTAACATGCAATTGCGTTATGATTATGGGAGATTTTACGCGTCAAAGTCGTTTTATGATAGTGCGAAACAAAGAAGGGTATTATGGGGATGGGTTGATGAAGGTGATAGTGAATTAGATGCTATCAAGAAAGGGTGGTCTGGCCTTCAGGTAAATCTTCTTGTCGTTTCGGTCATATGGTCCAATCCAGAAATATATCAACATGTATGCGGTTTCTAAATTTAAGAACTGTTTATTTTGTTGCAGTCGTTTCCTAGAAGCGTTTGGCTTAGTGATACTCATAAACAGCTAGTACAGTGGCCCGTTGAGGAAATTGAGAAACTAAGAGCAAAACAAGTGAATATGAAGAATATAGAACTAAAGGGCGAGACGTCCCCACTCAAGGTACCTGGCCTCAGGGCCTCTCAGGTGTGTACGTGCAGCTAACTCGTTTTTAGCTTATACTTCGCGTTTATTCTCATTTTGTTATATTGTTTATTACACAATTGCCTGATAGAACTTGTCTTTCAGGCAGATATAGAAGTGTTTTTTAGTGTAACGAATCTGAGTGACGCTGAGCAGATAGATTCAGATGTGTTTGACCCACAACTTCTTTGCGAGCAAAAGAATGCTTCTTCAAGTGGGAGTTTTGGTCCATTTGGCATACTAGTTTTGGCGTCAAAGAACTTGACTGAATACACTGCGGTTTTCTTTCGAGTGTTTAAAGGTCCTAACAAGTTTCATGTGCTCATGTGCAGTGATCAAAGCAGGTTAGTGCGCATTTAACATTGAACGAATTGATATCGATCATTAAAAAACATAAACTTATAAGTTAATTAAACATTGGACGAATCAGGTCTTCAGTTGCAGAAAAAGTGGACAAAAGTATCTATGGAACTTTTCTTGATTTGGATCCTCTCCATGAGAAGATCTCACTAAGAAGCTTGGTTAGTGTTATTGTTAATATATAACATTAGTCATGATACCTTAACTACTATCTATACATATGTTGATATTTGTATTGTGGGATAATATATATATAGTGTTTTATGAATTTACAGATAGATCATTCGATTGTTGAAAGTTTTGGCGGAGAAGGACTTGCGTGTATCACGGCTAGAGTATATCCAAAAATAGCCATTAATAAACACGCAAAGCTTTACGTCTTCAACAACGGCACGAAGAATGTGACGCTGTCGAGTCTAAATGCTTGGAACATGAACAAGACTCGAATAGTTCCTATAGGTTAAGAGATTGCAATCTTATGTAAAATATTTTGAAGTCTCTTTTTTATGTATCTTTCTAATAAACTAATATATATATATATATAGCTCTAGCCTCTAGTTCATGCTTATTTATTGTGTTGAATCATAGTAAATATATAGGCAAAGTAATAAATAAACATGCATCACATAATTAAACTTCATATAAGACCCCACATTACATTACAAAGTAAAGATTAATCTCTAACATGAGTTGTATTTAAGTTAGAACCTAATGGAAACAAAGCATTACAAGGAAAATATCCTATGCGACGACATCTCACACATATATTAACGAGAGGTGGTATGCGATGTTTTACTTATAGCGACGATATTTCATCGATGTAAATTGGTGTTTCTTCCTATCGGGTTACATACTTGATACTTACATATGTTCTCCTCGGCCCAACAACAACCAAACTGTATCAGCCCATTAGCCCAATACTCATTTTTTTTGTTCCTCGGCGGCTCGGCCCATATTAAACACGATTCAAATGAATAAGATTTTTGTTCTTATACTCGAACATTGCAAAATGTTAAGAGAATAAATTGTTAGCTAACATTGTGAAGTGTAACATTGTTCATGTTCTAAAGTTTTATCTAACAAATATAATATACTTTTTGTTATCAATAAACTTTTTCTTTATAATAATTAGATTTACATGCAATCCATTACTATTATTATGCTTTCTTGTTTTTCTAAAACATTTGAGAGTAACCTATTATTATTACCTCTATTCATAGTATTGTTATCAAGGCATCATGTTAGGGTGCACCGAGTGGGCTTGGTAAGTTGCGGGATAGGAGTGGCGTGGATAAAATTTGTTGAGGTCCAAGATGATAGGCCGATGTGCGTGATCGAGAAGTGTAGAATTCGAGGAGTTCGTCCTGATTAGGAAGGGACATGAGTGGGATAGAGGATGATGCAAGATTGCAAGAGCAAGGCGGAAACTATCTGCAACCATCCATATAATGATAGGATAAACGATATCTATACAGTCCCCCTTTATTAACTGACACATTGTTTGGGGTGGAAGTAGCAAGGCAAGATCAGAGGCGGCCGACCTCAATCTTTTTTTGGCGTGTAGTTTGAATTTATATACCAGAAATCTGACCGACCCTAATCTTTTTTATTACAGACATGTTGTTTTCTAAAAGACGTATCACAGCATTGCCATATAGTTTTTAAAAATTTACCTAAGGTTTTATTAAAAAAAAAGTTAACAAGTAAATAAAACTAGTTATAGTTTAAAGAAACTTACATATTTGATTAGTTGACTTCTGTCAACTTAAACCCATAAACATAATAAAATCACTAGCCCATTTTGTAATAAAACTCATAGACCTAAAATCCTCTATCTATCTATCCATCATTCTAAATCGCATTGCGTCTGCCTTCTACCAGCTATTTCCAAATCGACCAGACGAGTCTGACGATCATTCCAAGTTTCGACCTTCTGTTTACGCTTGGAGTGTACGAGACTACAAGGGCAGCTTTGCTTAGAGGTAATTATAGATGAAAAAATGTCGAGAACAACTTAAATACGTATTTTGCTATATTTTATTGACATATATATTTATCGTGTGTTTTTTATATGAGAATTTACACCTAAAATAAAATATTAAGAAAAAAGATGAAGTAGTAAGAAATAACATGACAGGCTTTTAGGGTTGATAGGAATTGATGAATGAATATAGAATGATATGCATGGATATTATTTTATTATAAAAAAGATTATTAATATCTTTACCTTTTGGGCATGAAAAAGGAATCAAAAGTGGCATGCAGGTTTCCATGAGCATGTATGCCTCTTGGAGTTTAAATCACGTGACTCTCTTTCCGGTTACATTACATGCATCCATTCATTACAACCCAATTTAATTTACTTTTTTCAAACAACTAAAAATTGTACGTAATTTTACTAATCTTTTTATCTAACGATACACTACTTAAAAAATTATAATTTTTTTAAGATAAACATATATAGTTGTCGTAATATATTCGTAATATTGTTGCCAAACATATAGTTTTTGTAATATATTTGTTTTTCTTGTTCTTAAGTATTTACATGTATAGCATTGCTATTGAAAGACCTTCTCTATTTGTATTCTTTTGTCAATTATAAGTACTTAGGGATGAGTATAGTGATAATTTAGACACCGTTAATTGACACTTGCTTTCAATTTACCAACTCTACAATGAAAAAAAAATATTTCCTCGCACCATTTATTGACCGGTAAGTTATATATTATTGTTTTTTAATAGTGCTTATTGGGTGCGTTAGTAATTGTTTGTTAATTTTTTCTTACTCTTTTCGTGTAGAGGTCATTGGGTGTTGTTTATCGTTTCTCCTAATATATATATATATATATACATATATATATATATGTGTGTGTGTGTGTATATATAAGGGATGACTCATTTGAGAAGACCAAATATTACGAAAAGAAAAATAAATAGCTAAATTCTTCATTTTTTCAACCAAAAACGTTTTTAACATATAAAAAAATGATAGAAATGCAACATTTATTCATTAACTTTGATATTCAAAAAATAAAATTGAATAAATTTTGTTTATTTGTTAAATTTACACATGTGTAGGTAAATTTAAAACTCTAAAAATACATACTTAAAAAATATTTAATGGTTTTTTTAGTTTATACCTTACACATTTGTATATACGTAGGAAGTGAATTTATTTAAAAAACTAAACCATTGATAAGATTTTTTAGTGATTTAAGTTCTTTTTTCTTCTCGCAATATATGTCTTCTCAAATGATCGAACTTAATCATATATATATATATTGGATTCTATTAAGTACAAAAAGCTCTCTAACGAACAAAGTTATGAAATTAATGTAAAAAAGACATAAAAAAATTAATTATGATATTTCTAAGGCAATTGTAGAGGTTTTTCAGGGTAACTTTAAGTGGAAGATGGTGTAGTATGTTTTCTATTTTTAGTGTGATAAGTTCTCTTGTATTTGAATGATTAGGACATTATTTTGATAAATTTGATGTAGGTTAATCAACAACTAGGTGGATGGAATGTGGTTATATGGTGATAAAACACAAGTTCGAGTTTGTTCTTCATAAACAATTTGATGTTTCGAATAAATCAAGTATTTTGCTTATGTTACACTAAGTATATATTTTATATCTCAATAGTTCTTTTTTCATGATTTTTTTATTTTTCAGATATGGAATACAAACGGAAAAGTCAGCCAAGTCACAATCAACGAGTTAGTAACAAACATTATTACACGTTTTTTAAAATCAGTTTTTAGGCCAAAAAAGATATCATATTGCATAACTTATTGTCGACATGAACAATTTCGAATAGATATTTAGGAAAAACTAAAAACATTTGCGATGTGGCTACGTTTTAATTGTGTTTTGTTGGTTTGTAATATAATAAATGTTGGTTCTATTGAAATGTATTTTGGTTTTTCATACTAGATTGATCTCCTATTGAATTTTAGTTTATTGGTTGAATTGGAATTTTGCTTTTCTGCTATATTTTTCCTTAAAAAATAGTTTTTTGGGCGATCATACATGTGGGCTTTGGTATGCTATTATGGGCAGTTTTGGTAGAATTCTAGGTAGTTCCAAACCTGCAAGTGAAGGCTTTTAGAGCGGTCTAAAATCGCCTATAGTAGCTTATTCACCGCCCAAAAAGGGCTAATTGTGTACTAGTCATATAATTGTCGTAATATATTCGTAATATTGTTGCCAATCGGTAATATCAACAAACTTTAAGTATTTGATAGTTATAAAAAAGAAACTAGATTTAAATTCCATTATTCCAATCAGCTGAAAAACAAATTCATCCTTAGAAAATGATAATGTTTCTTGCTTAACCGCATGCTACCACCGGCATCTCACGATCGAGCTCTTTCTTTTTCTTAATTTCTTCACACACAAAATTAAGTATTTGATAGTTAAATAGAAGGCCGGTTGGATATGAAAATGACGAAAATATTTGTACCTGAGAGAGTAAAGCAATGTTTGCATGAAAATGTGAAGTGATAAAAGCTAATTAGATTTGCACGTAGAAAAGATGCACCGCACTATCTCAACCTTTTGTTCATATCCTTCATCTAATAATAACGTACAGATTTTGACAACAACGTACCTACTGCAAAATCCTATATTCTTTTTTTTAGGTTTTGAAAATGAGTATTTGGTGTTTATTTCCAAAATAATATTATAATTATGATTGACTTCAAATTAACAAAAAGTCTTGTTTTTTTTCTAGAAAATGCAAGAAAAGAATTTTTTTTAAAGTTTGCTGAACAACTCAAACGAATTCTAATTGAACTCCATCCGACAGATTAGAATTGACACGTCATATCTATGTTCTTAGAGTTTATGTTTAGTTTTTTAGCTTTTAGATAAATTTAGAATTTTATGTTTCAGACTTTCAACTTATTGTGTCTTTCTACTTAGAGTTAATAGCCAAAATGGTCCCTGAGGTTTACTAGATTTTGTAGTTTTGGACACTTTTAAGAATTTTTGCATAAATAGTCCCTGCAGGCCAAAACCTGTTGCTAAATCGGTCCACGACACTAACGGCGTTAAAAAGATTCTGTTAGTTCGTTATGAAATGACTAAACTACCCTTGATTATTTAAATAATCAAGGGCAAAAGCTCCTGGTCACCGGACATACACCGCGACATCGAGTGGCAAAAGCTTAAGAACAATCAGCAACGCCGTTACAGCCACCGTCGCAGCAAAAGCATCGACGGAGATGCTGCTAATGAAGTTAATGTTACTGATGATGATGTGAAGGAACTGAAAGCGTGCTTTGATTTAGGTTTTGGATTTGATTCATGTAGTGATTTTGATCCGAAACTTACGCAGGCGTTTCCTGCTCTCGAACTTTACGCTGCTGTTAACAGGCAGTATAATAGTAGATTATTGTCTAGGTCTTCGTCGATATGCTCTGATTCGTCGTCAACTTCGTCTAGTTCTTCAACTACTGTTATTGTAGATCCAAGTAAGTGAAGTTGAAGTTCCGTGTTACGATTTGCGATTGTGTTATAGGTGTTATGATCGAATAAAAACAAATCGAAAATTCGATTATATAGGTGATGATCGAAGCATAAGTAAATCGAATTTAGATCGAGTATAGATATGATCGAATCACAACTAGTTCAGATTTCGATTGATCACTGTTTTGATTTGATGAACTGATGATCGAATCACAGTAATTCATAATTCGATTGATTGAATGCTGTTTTGATTTGATCACAACTAGCTGCTGTCCTTCAAGTTTTGATTAGAAGAATTATGTTATCATTTGATTTTCAAGAAGTGGGCAATTGAAATTTGTTATTGATGAAACCGAAACTGGTGGTGGTGGTGCTGATGAAGATTGGAGGTGGTGGTTGAGGATGGAGGTGATTTGGTGTTGGTGGTGATGAAGAAGAAGAGGGTATTTTAGTCAATTACCAGTCAGCTAACGGAATTTTTTTAACACCGTTAGTGTCGTGGACCAATTTAGCAACAGGTTTTGGCCTGTAGGGACTATTTATGCAAAAATTCTTAAAAGTGTAAAAAACTGCAAAACCTTGTAAACCTCAGGGACCATTTTCGCTATTAACTCTTCTACTTATCATTGTGTTTTTTTGATAAAATTTCAAAACTCTTTGGCATTATCTCTTGTAAAATTTCAAAACTCTCCCAACTTCTCAAGCTTCTAAATTTTTGACTTTATCTTATAAAATTTGTAACATTGGCTTTTTCCACCACACACTTCTAGTCCCTTTAAGTTTGTCAAATGTCAGAACTTACACATCAACTTCTCAAGTATTAAAGTTTTGACCTGAACTCTTCGATTGTGTAAAATTGGCTTTTGCCACGTACTGCACCTCTCTAGCCGGCCCCTAAAGTTTGTGAAATGTCACTCCTAACCCATCAATATATTGTAGAATCTCACTCTTCAATGTTTCTAAAGTTTCAAGTACTTCAATGCATGTGTTCACAAAAACATTTTGGTAAATTTACCATGCTGCCAATTATTTGATATCTTAAAAAAATTTAATCTACAACATGAATTGTTTAGTTTCTTCAATAGCAAACAGTTAATTATACGTACTATTTTATATTATAAATACATTTTTTTCATGATTTATTTTTTCCCTATCATCTAATAATACGTACATGCAGTTAATACTATATCTCTAATATAATAAAGCAAAATCAATTTTGCTTAGGTGGCATTGTTTAAGGGCTTCCATGCTTATGTGTCATTATTTGAGATTTTATCTCATAATAATAATTTTTATTTAAAAAAATTTATATATATATCTATAATAATAATAATATAATTTAATAACACTAATTACATATTGGTCCCCTAATATTTAGTAGAATTTTAACAAATTTAAGAATATTTATATTTTCAACCCTCTCCTACCAGGGTGTGAATGTGTCAGTTTATATTTGATAAGAAGTAAACTTTGGGATAAAGTTTGTAATTGTCTACAATTAAATACATCGGTATTTTATAACCATAAATAATTTTCTTATATGAAATTATATTTTATAAAAAAAACTACTTCATAAAATCAAGCATTTATTTTTCTTTAAGTTGAGTATGATATTTTTATACTAAATGAACAATTTTTTTAAACAAATCTTATGTTCCGGTTTTACAACGGTTTTGTTTTAAACTAATTGTAACCGTTCATGCCCATATAAATATTCTTAGAATCAACAATTGGGTGTTGTTTTCCAAACCATATTGTTTCTTTCGTTATGACTATAAGACTCGTGGACCTTATTCGGGTCAAAAACACTACCCGCATATATTTTCAATATAATTAAATTTATATTTTTATGTATTTATCTACTTAGTTTAAATCTTATCATATAAGTGTTCAAACTTTTTTTGGGTAAAGTATAAGTGTTCAAACTTAAGTTTTTAAAATATTTATTTATCCATATTAGCCGGTGGATTACATTGTAGTTATATTTCTCATGAGATTCAAATTCTATATTACGTATATATTACAGTGTTTTAAAAAATATATGTTTTATTAAAGTTTTTTTTACTTAAACCCGTGTGTCACGCGGGCACTATCCTAGTATTTTATAAGTCTAAAAGTAATACTTTAATTTGTTAGGCTGTTAATATTCAAATATAATAAATTAATTAAGTTGACACTTTGAAAAGAATTTATTGGGAGATAGAAAGTTAAGTATTGGACGCAATTATTTGAAAATAACAAATATGACAAAACACTAAATGCTGAAAGATAAGACAACATAGGTTGGCAAATTCACCTTTGGGAACAACCAACAGCAACCAATATATATATAATCTGAACAACACATTTAATTAGAATTTCATAGGAAAAAAGGCAAATATATTTCAAGTTAAACAATAAAATTAAATCAATTGACGAGTAGTTATTTTTATAGGCAAAACGGTGAAAGAATAAATAAATTTAAATTTAATATTGAAACATGATGAGACCTTGATCGATCTAGCTACTATTAATATATAGTTCACTGTCGTACGTGGTAGATATTTTTGTCTATTTGAAACTGTCAACAAATTTTTGGAATATATATATAGTAAGTACTATATAAGATTATATATATATATAGCGAGATCGAATATTATCTCCATGCTAAAGTTGTATGTCTTAATTAAAACGTGATTAATATATGATTTAGGATTTTTGATTCTTATCTAACTTATGCCAAGTAGTGTAACGTACCATGCATATATATTAATTGCATTATAACGTACCGTACGTGCATATATGTACGTAACTTTAGTGCAATTCTGATCTCATGACTCATTTTTTTTTCTATTTCTTTTTGCACAAGTGTGGTCACTACAAATATACAATATATATCTATTATGACTTGTTTTTTCCATTCATAAAGTTACTCGATCGATCCTGTGTTAGCTAGTCCCTTGTATCTTTAAACATATATGATGATCAAGAACAAGCTGGGTTTTTAATTAGTTACCATCGTTAAAACGTACACTACTAATTAAACAAATCGGTGTCACCCACAAACCATTTTGTGATAACGATCTATCGGCAAATTAATTAGGCATGTGCCGACATAATATGGCCGTGGGTAGCTTGATTTCTGATAGACTTCAGTGAGATGGATTTTAAATTTCTGGTTTAATATTAATTAGCGATGTATTACTGACGGGACGCATGTTGAAAATATTATGTGTCGGAAGATGTGTGTACGTGGGTATTCTGTTAATTATATGTACGTACGTGTATGATCTTTAAAAAAAATAGTGGTGTTAGTCTGTGATTCGTAGGTAACTCAGTGATTAGATGAATTATTAATTAATATATGATATGATGAAAAGTTATAATATATAGATATATATATGCATGTACGTAGATGATATATATTGGGAATAACATAGTAATAATTCCCTTAAAAAGATTAGTAGTAAATATATACTCCTAGCTAAAAGCAAACACATGCAATAATAATATTATATGCAAGTGGTAATAGTTGTGAAAATGACAAGAAAACAAAGAGTAGGACAAAGTTTTTTAACCTCAGAAAATTGTCCTTCTGCCCTCCTCTTGTTGCCTTTTTGGTTTCAATTTGATATATTATCATATCTCATCCACATCTCTCTCTCTCTCTCTCTCTCTCACAAAGACACTTACTTATGAGTTGTGCTTAATTTGTTTTGGTGTGTTTGTAGTCAAGTGTGTGGATCTTTGAAGGAGAGTTTGCAAACTGTCAGGTTTGAGCCTTTCACATCTATCTGCAGCTAACATACATACATACATACATATTCTTTGATTCATCAAACTTTTGTAATATATATATCTAACTAATCATTTGTGTCTTGTTGTTTTCATGATCTTAAATAATAGTTCCATTAGCTAGGGTTTGTATCTAGCTAGCTTGTTTGTTAGATCTGTATGACATATATATATCTGCAATACATGAAAAGAACAAAGCAAAATCTATCTAGCTAGCTAGCTAGCAGCTGGTCTAAAAAGTGAGATAGATAGAGAGAGAGAGATGAAAGGCATCTTTGTGGATGACAATATGTCAAATTTAACATCTGCATCCAATGAAGCTGCTGCAAGCCTATCAAGCAACAGGAATAATGAAATTGGTACTATGTACCCTCCACCACACCATCATCACTCCTTTGCTTCTGTGCCAATCACTACCAACCAATTAAACAAGAAAAAGAGGAATCTTCCAGGCAATCCAGGTTAATTATTATTATCTGTTTAAATGCATAACTAATTATATTGCCAAAACCATCTCCATCGCTAATATATGCACAGTCGGCCGTCCCTTTTCGGCCGCCTGTCTGCAAGCTGGGATTAATTCTTCCACATAGAGCTAGCGAGCGTTAATTGGCCGGTCTAACTAAGTATACTACATGAACATTACATGCATTAATATTGCAAACATACATGTATATCATGAATTGAATTACTTATTTATAGATTTACTAATTACCTAGATTTTATTTTTCTTGAACTAAACTTGTGAACTTACTTTAACAAAATATTGAAACTTTGTATATATTTTGGTGATGTAAAAGATCCAGAAGCTGAAGTGATAGCTTTGTCTCCGAAATCACTAATGGCAACAAACAGATTCATGTGTGAGATATGCAACAAAGGGTTTCAAAGAGACCAAAATCTACAATTACACAGAAGAGGACATAATCTACCATGGAAACTTAAACAAAAATCAAAACTAGAAGTGGTTAGGAAGAAAGTGTATGTGTGCCCCGAGCCGAGTTGTGTGCACCATGACCCATCAAGAGCTCTTGGAGATCTTACTGGTATCAAGAAACACTTCTCCCGGAAACATGGTGAGAAGAAATGGAAATGTGAAAAGTGTTCAAAACGTTACGCGGTTCAATCGGATTGGAAAGCTCATTCCAAGATTTGTGGTACAAGAGAATATAGATGTGATTGTGGTACCCTTTTTTCAAGGTAATTAATTAATTGCACAACGTACATTGATCAGTATATAGCTAGTGTTATAATATAGACAATGTACGTGTGAATAAGATAAAATATAAAGCTGCAAGTACTTCACAAGCTGAATAGTAGAAGCTAGACATAAAGAACAAGGTCATATATTCTTATCATAATTAACATTGTAATGTATATCTTAACTTCAAACTAAAAAACTCCTAGCTAGCTTGATTAACATTAATGAACATGTGATCATGATGTGGTATATCTTCTCATGTACAGTCATCATCTCAATACTTATATATGTAAGCTTACTATTCGAGCGACAAGACGACACATGTGAGCAGTTACACCGGGTCGTTGGCTAAATGTACCCCTTAATTATTACCTTTTTATACCCCTCTTGATTTAAAAAATATCAATAAATTAAAATACACACACCAGTATTAATTGGATCTTGTTTATGCTTGCTCGCTCTTGTATTAACGGTAGGTTTAAAAAGATAACATAATATAGATCTTCGTCTCGTTGTATCTATCATCTAGCTAGCTAGTTAGATTTTCGTATAATTATATATCTTGTCGTTAAAGAAAAACAAGCTGATATCTTTGATACAGATACATGTTAACTAAGGACGTTACGGATTTTATGACAATGCGAAAAATGCATTTGGGTATAATTTATTTATATTTAATTACCATTTTATGTAACATTAACTTGATTAAATATTTGGTTTACTAACTTGTTTAGTTAAGTCTAATTAATTGTCTACATGCAGGAGGGACAGTTTCATCACTCACAGGGCTTTTTGTGATGCATTAGCAGAAGAAACTGGAAGATCTACATCATCAACCTTAAACCGCAACCTTCCGCTTCATTTACCGATCGATTCCCCGCTCAAAACCGAACCACAACACCTCCTTCAACAACTTACCTTCAACATTGGTTCAAACAATACTCATAATCATCAATTACCATCATGGCTAGATCATCAACAACAAAACCCTAACCCTAATATTAATATCCATCTGCAGCAGCTTCCTTCTCCTTCACCTCACATGTCTGCAACTGCATTGCTCCAACAAGCAGCTCAGATGGGTGCAAGCATGAGCAATATTAATGATGCAGCTGCAGAGCTAGTTCATCATCCTCCAGCTGCTTCAATTATTTTAAATGGGTCCCTACAACATGATCACATGTGTGCACCTCTACTATCATCTCATCATCATCCTTCTGGACTATCATCAGCAACTGATCATAATCATCATGTGATGTTGGACCATCATCAGCAGCTGCTTCATTCCAGTTCTACAGCTCATGTAGGGTTAACTAACATCCATGAAATATTGAATAACATGATCAATTCTAAAAACAAATTAGATCACAATGGCTACCAGCAACAACAGGTTTTTTCACAACCACAAACAATATTAAACGCGCGAAACGATGGTCATGCCAACGATGAGTTAACCAGAGATTTTTTGGGTCTTAGAGCTGATCAACATTTTCTTAACATGGCTGGTCTTGATCATATGAGTCAACTAAACCCGAACCAAAACCAAAACCAAAACCAAAACCAAAACCGGATACCGTGGCAAGGTTAGGTAGTTTGGATGATAAAGATATTGAAGTACGCACACGTACACCATTTATGGTGTATTTTTGGTTCTTTTTTTGTGGTATTAGTTTTGTTTAGAGTGATGAATTAAGTCGAATTGAAGCTAGTTTAATTTCCAATATTTTGTTGGTTCCGGATTGGAGATTTGTGAAAGGTAAGAGTGATTATGGTGTATTAATTGTCTACGTACATGCATGTTCAACATAACATGTTGTAGGTAGACTAGCTAGGGACATATCGTGAACCACTTTTGAGAAACAAAAGATCGAAACAGACAATGAAATGGAAATTAAAGTGGTTCTTTATGTTGTAAATCAAAACATGGTACAACCTAAAAATACACATCATACCAAAATGGCTATGACACAACCAGTACCCTTCTTTGGTGCAACCTCAAATGACCGTTTCATAATATATGGCCGGGATTAGCGATTGCCAATTAATTAATGGTACGTACGTGTGGGTATTGCACTCCCCGGCCTTTTCGTAAATGTACGTAGGACGATCGAATGTTAAGAATTAAAGTTCATGACTTGAAACTCGCTCGCTAGAATTAAGCTCGGTCAATTCCTTGGTTGTTTAAAGTAAGCTCGCATCTTTCTACTCTATAAATGAGTTTTTTTTTTGTCAAATGTTAAAATATTTGATTACCTAACTAGCTAGCTAGCTATGACACGTACTTAACATTCTATTATTCACTCTCACTTAAATGATATGATGTTACAAATAAAATAAAAAGATTGTTATATACGGAAGAAATACTTACAAATCAGTAGAATATTATTGTAAGTTGCTAGCTATGACACGTACTTGACATTTTATTATTCACTCTTACTTAAATGATATAATGTTACAAATAAAATAAAAAGATTGTTATATACGGAAGAAATACTTACAAATCAGTAGAATATTATTGTAAGTTGTCTATTTGAATTAGTTACTACATATAATAATAATAATAATATTTTATTTTAATCATGTTAATTTAATAGAATTATTTGAATTTTATTGTTTAATTTGCGTAAATGTGTTACTAAGTTATTAGGCTAGGTTATTGTAACCGGTAATTAGAGGATAGTTTAGGTTAGTCAAGTATTTATCGGTAATTAATTTAGGATAACCTAGTATTTATATTGTAACTAGCTAGGTTTAATACCTGTGTGTTACACACGGGTTAAATAATAATATGTATAGAAAAATATAACCATTATGTTTAAAAAATTACAATTATTTAATATTAAGGAAATTGGCTTTATCAACTTATATATGCATGGTGAAACAATTGCACTAAATTTCTCTCTTAAATTTCCTATTATAGAACAAAAAAAATTTCCCCCAAAAAATTATCTACCCTAAAACCTTGAAATATTATATAGATTATAAATATATGCATGAGAGAATAACCTAGCCTAACTTATCTATCTTATAATGTAAACACCAATTAAGTTTCATTTCTAAGTCCATGTTTTACTCAATTCTAAGTCCATATTACAATTGTTTCTAGAGTGAAAATAAGAAAAATGTTGTTTATGTTACTTCCACAGTTGAACTAGCGAATCTTAAAAGATTATCAGTGAGTTCATTACTTGAAGTAGCGAATCCTCTTTTTCTTTTGTCGTTTTCATCCACCAGATTAAAGTTTGATTTGATAATACAATGAATTCGCTACTTAAGTAGCGAATTCATCTTGTCTTTTTGTGAATTTACTAGTTCAATTAGCGAAATCACAATAGACAATGTTATTTCTCATTCTCACCCTAAATTAAATCACCTATAACATTGAAAAAAAATCTATTTTTACAAAAAATGTTTTCACAGAAGAAAGCATCTCGTTTCACTTTCTGTCTTATCCGATTATTGATTTTGTGTACCCACGAAATACTTTAGTTTGAAAATAATTACACGTTTTAAAAGGCTACTCTAAGTCATATGAAATCCAACTTAATTACAAAGCGCCTATAGTGTATATATAAACTTTTGATGTTGATCATAAATTTCAAAAAGATCATTAATTTTCTAGAAATTATATATTCTCACTCTACTTTTTTTTATTACAAACTATGTAGTTGAAGCAAAACCATGCAAAGATATAACATTTACCATGCGAACGTACCACTAATATATTATTTTGATGAAATAAAAAGAGAAAAATAAAAGTGTGTTTTCCGTGGAACCGTAACACATTACTCATTTTTGTTGCTACTTTGGTAAGAGTCACATGATAGAATCTTTTATTTTCTAGGGTGTAGGGAAAAGGTTAATGTTAAGACAAAACGTCATTTTCTGATCAATATATTAATGTTTTTAAATCAAAATAAAGTATTAATGATATAGCACCATAAAAAAACTGGACTCACTACATGGATTGTACTTTAATATAATAAAGATCCTTTTTATTTTAATTTGTCTTTCAGTGTACGTACATGATTTACCTGTTTATTAAACAGTTATAGTTATAAATTGAAATTATTTTTTATGTTACGGAAGAAGTGCAAGTAGGAAGTTATAAGTTCAAATTGTTGGAGGATGCTGAATACATTGAACACACATGTACGTACGTATTTCAAGAAACATATAACTTACACCGTAATAATAAAAAAGAATATTAAAAGAAAAACACTATCTACCGACACGATACTTATAACTTTTGACGTTTTTACTCTAATGAAAATAATTATGTTAAACACATCCATGTGATTCGGTTTGAAACTATGAAACCACTAATTAAGCTGATCCATAGTTTGGTTTTGCATATGGATTTAAAGAACTATCAAAGTATTCCTGTGTGTTGCGTTTAGGTACCTTTTTTGTATTTGACAAGTAAATCAACATAGTTAGGCACCTAAAGAGTAGCAAAAGAAAATTTTATAAAGTTGGGGGTTTTTAGTCGAAACTTTAGAAACCGAAAAAGTTGATGGGTAAGTTTTTGACATTTTACAACTCTAAGGGCTGCAATAATCACTGTCAAATAACAATTTTGCGAAGTTTAGGGATTAAAGTCTATCACTCTACAACTTAGAAGTCGAGGGATGAGATATGTCAATTTGCAAATGAATGGGTAAAAGTGTTAATGTTTGAAAGTTAGAGGGAGTGAGTTGGTGATGCCACAAACTCAAACTGTGACACCACTTACATTCCAATTTAACATATATTTATATATAATCTCATTTAGTCATTTAAAATTTTCAAAACAACTGAATACTTATACTTAGTTATACAGTTTATACTTAAGATAAAGTAGGTCTAAAAAAACATAAATATATCTTAGGATATGATTTGTTAATATAGTACATAGGAGTCGATTTTTTTTTGTTTTGACCATAGAAACATCATTGTTCTTTAGTTTAATTATACTTTATCTAATTTTTACTAAAAGATAATTCAAGTAGTGAACCAAACCGGAGTCAACTTATAAGCTCACTAACACACAAAGAGGAATAAGCAACGGAGTTCAACCATGGAACAAGCCAGTCGCATCTTTGCTATAGGATTTTCACGTCCATATTTTGCAATCGTTTAGTTACAGAATGTCCATCTTAAATTAGAGTCGTTGTAAAAATCTAAGAAAATCAGAGAATTTTGAAAAAACTTAAAAGAAAGCATATTAATTAGCTCACTTATGGCATTAAGTAAAGGCGCCCTTGAATATGGAAAACATTAAGCAAGCACTTAGAATTACCAAATTGAATATTAGATAGGTGACTACCAAAGAGAGTTTAGTCTAATGGCACCTAAGTGTGTTAGTTGTATACTATGTGTTGTATATTTTTTTAAAAGGTTAAGAGTTTAAGTCTTGTCATGAACAAAGTAGATTACAGAGTAAATATTCAGTGTTTATGAGTTCGTTCAGTCGTTTAGAACCAAAATAAAGAGCGAGATGACAATATTGAAAGAAAAGTGATTTGTACCATACATATTACATACCACCCCACCTGTCTATGTACTCAAAGCACACCTAGACTACGAGTGTATCCACGTTCTTATTACACAAGTGTATCGTATGAGTGCATATCTTTAACGACACACATACAGGGATATACAGTTAGCACAACAAATCCATATATATAGACGTATAAGTCATGTCGCCCTCCCTAGACCCTATTATGTGAGATTTTTACTTGGTATGTTTGTTTATACAAGTCCATGTATGCCATCTTTTGTTAAGAAAATTAAAATGAATTAAATCTATCAATAAGAAACCCCAGGAAAGATACCCATTTCATAATTCAGAAATAAATGCTACACTTCTACTAAATTTAACCTTCTATGGCTTTCTTTTATGTCCAAGATCACTCATGTGGCAATCATAAAGAACAAGTGTATAACGACCATCTCACTTAATATGCACATTGCTTCAAAATTATTACAAAGTATCAAATGCTAAGATCCCACCGGAGCAATGCCTTTCGCCTTGGCGGCAGCAGAAGCGGCACTGGCCGCGGCAGCAGCGGATGCAGCACTGGCAGCTGCTGCAGCAGCAGCTGCCGCCACAGCGGCATTTGGTGTAGACTGTGATTTAGATTGAGCAAGACGTTCCTGCTGCTGATTCGCATCTGATTTCAATTGAGCAAGCATTTCTTTAATCTGTTTTCCCGACAATGTTTCATGTTCAAGCAATGCATTTGCAAGCGCGTGATGCTCCTTGCTATGGGTAGTCAGAATATTCTTGGCATTATTATAAGCACGTTCCAACAATTCGCGCACTTCTTTTTCAATCAGAAGTCTAGTTTCAGTACTCATGCTCTTTCCATTATCATCATAATCATGAGCCACAACACCAACCTCTTTGCTCATTCCATATTTTGTGACCATGGCTCGTGCAAGATGAGTGGCTTGTTCAAGATCAGAAGATGCACCTGAAGTAACTTCATCTTCACCAAAAATCAACTCTTCTGCAACTCTTCCACCCATACAAACATCAAGCCGAGCAAGCATTTCTTTTCTTGATACGCTTGTTTCATCTTTTTCAGGCAATTGAGCCACCATACCAAGGGCCATCCCACGTGGCACAATTGTTGCTTTGTGTACAGGGTGAGCCCCATCAGTGTAAATAGCCACAAGGGCATGACCACCTTCATGGTACGCTGTCAGCTTACGAACGTCGTCTGATATAACTGCTGATTTGCGTTCACTTCCCATCATTATTTTGTCTTTTGCATACTCTAGGTCATTCATGCTTACAGCTTTAGCACCATCCATAGCAGCCTTGAGAGCAGCAACATTAACCAAGTTTGCCAGATCAGCACCTGAGAATCCAGGTGTTCCTCTAGCAATCACAGCCAAATCTACATCCTCCGCCTTTAAGATCTGTTCAAAAACAGAATTCATAAACAGTATAAGTACAAACAAACAGTCATTTTGTCAAAAGAAAAAAAATATATAAATATACCTTTGACATATGAGATTCCATAATTTGCCTCCTGCCTTCAACATCTGGATTTGGGACCACCACACGACGGTCAAACCGGCCAGGTCTGACCAGTGCTTTATCAAGTGACTGGGGGAAGTTGGTTGCAGCAATAACAATGATGCCTTCATTTTGTTTAAAGCCATCCAATTCAACAAGTAACTGATTCAAGGTCATCTTCATGTACTGCTGGTCTTTAGGGTTACGGCTTCCTCCAATGGCATCAATCTCGTCTATAAAGATAATACACGGAGACCGCTTTTTTGCTGCAGAGAAAAGATCTCTAACCCTGCGAGCCCCAACACCAACAAACATCTCTTCAAACTCGCTACCACTGCATGAGAAAAATGGGACTCCTGCTTCTCCTGCTATAGCCCTGGCCAACATGGTCTTTCCCGTCCCTGGTGGACCCACAAGTAAAACACCTTTTGGTAGCTTTCCACCGAGACGGGTGAACCGCTACAACAAGTGAAAGCTATATCAGAGCACACACACGCATATATAAATATATAAGTAGGAGTAGCTAGGGTTTGGGGTTAACTCAATTTGTTTTAGAAAACTTGAACTTAACATCATATGCTGTTGGGTCAAAAAGCCAAGTATAAACCTAATCTCACTTAACGTCAACTTGTGCTTAATAAAAGAAAAATTTTGCAAATGTACTACAATAATTATTAGACTTACTAATCAACTCCCCAAACAAAAGAATTAGTAATATGTTTGAATCAACTAAAAGAAGAGCCATAATTTAGTTGAAATTTTGGTATTCCAAAAGAAAAAGGCGAGTTTAAACTCATAGTGTTCAGTATTTCCTAATTAATATCAACTTAACTACTTACTTTTTTAATATAAACTGTCTTTTTGTATTATACATACAAGCCGTTCACCAAAATAAACAGTTACTAGAAAACATCAATCCTAAAACGAATCACAAAAAGTGGACTGCCAAATTTCCCGAACCTAAAAGATGCACATTGGATAATTAAACTCTTTTTAGGTTTGGTTGGTGGTTTTCAAGTAGCCTGTATACAAGTCAGAGAATCCTCGTCATTTTCTTTCCTTTTTGTACCTTAGGGTCGCGAAGATAGTGAACGATTTCTTCCAGCTCAGCTTTTGCCTCATCTACACCCTTCACGTCACTAAATTTTGTACTAGATTCCATACTGGGCTGGACCTCGTCATGTAGACCAAGTCCTGCATTGAAACAAGACATCAAGCACCACTACAGTGAGTGAAAGAAGTGAAAGGTGCTGATGTTGCGCTAAGGTGGACTAAAAGATGGTAAAATGAAAGGAAAACACAGCAGATAATCTAAATGTTCAATTATTTAAAAACTTTGGCAAATGAATCATATGTGGATCCTGGTTATCAAAAAAATTATAAATTTTCCAACTAAGTTAAAGTAGGAGGTAATGGTGAAGAAAAGAAATTCAAAATTTTTTAACAGCAAGAAATTCACTAAGCAGTAACCAAGTTTCATGATTATCAATATAAAATAATCACTAAATAGTAAGACTGGTATATGCTTCAATGGCCTTAATTATAATTCGTATTTATATCAATAATTATATGGGATTAGAACACCTAATGAGAGTTTAATGACTTTAATGAACAAAGCATTTTGAGTGACCTTTACTAGCACACTTGAGAAACTTGGTTCCTATTGTATAAAGTAACCCCTAATAATAAATAAATAAGTAAAATACCTTTAGTAATTCCTCTATCCTCAATGAGGGCTCCTACACCAGATATCAGTAGAAAACCCATGCCTAGAGCACGAACTGTTCTCCATAATTGCTCTTTAAAATGACCTCCTTCAGTAGCCACCATATGTATAGGAGCAGCAGCAGTTCCTAGCACACCCTCTTTTGTTGGTTTCCCAACATTTTTTAGAGCTGAAAGACCACCGATATGCTCCTCGTCGAATGTTGAGTTACCAGAGCTTGCCATTCCTGTAATAAGGTTTCATAAGAAAAAAATATCAATATGAGAAATGATGGATTAACATGGAACTCAAATATTGTAGCTCATTAGCATAAATTCTGATGATTAAGTAATGTATCTTTTACATTGGTTGTGTGATAACCAACTTTGTTTCCTCCATAGAAGAGTTGAAAAGATTAAAATGCAACTGGTAACCCTATAAAATATTTGTAACAATGATGATTTGTTTATCTTGTAGTCAAATCCTGAACAGACATATAAAAAGAGATGAAAATAGTGATTGTTATTTTGTGGGTATGCTTTACGGAGAAGAGTAATGTTTGAAGAGTAGAGAAAGGGGACTTTTACAACACAAAATGAGTAGTACCACATCTCATTTTGAAACAACCCATTAATCCGTTACAGCTTTTTTTACTGAATAACTGTTTTCTATCGTTTTAGATGGTGACAACATCCCTCTTTACAGTTATAAACCCATAAACCGTCTGCTCAAACATCTCAACTCAAACAAAATTTAAGTGACCGATCTGTCAACGCCTTACGTCTATCCCGTGCCAAATTATTCTTAAGTTAACTATGCCTTTTTTTATTACCCTTACCCTCATATACAAAAGGGTAACTGCTAACCCAGTCTTGCCCTAAAGAGATGCTCTATTTCAGAAAATGTTGGGTTTTGTGAGTTAGATGTTTATTTTCTCATCATGTGTTTAGTGTCAAAATTTCTCACCATCCATGTATCTGCACAGCACAATGCAGCCTGCATTTTGTGAGTTTTGAGTTACAGGTAGATCATCCCATTGATCATCACATTGCTTGGTTTGCCTGAATCTTAATCTTTAAGCTTTATTCATCATTAGTTTGGTCTTTTAAACATATAACGGTCAAAAATGAGTTTATTGAAGTGAGTTGCTCAAGTTCTTGTTTTACATTCAATCTTGTAGATAGCTACTTGATTGGATCAGGCTGTAATAATAAATAATCTGCGGAATGACTTATTAAGATTTTCAGGAAATTAGTATCTACAAGTGGCTGCTTAAGTTTTTGCCGTTACATCTTTTTAATAGCTATTGGATCTTCTTTAGATTGAAACTTTTAGTTTGAACTACTACCAAACTTTAGTATGCAGATATTGAAGAGATGAGTTTTTTCTAAAATGTTTGATTGAGTTCTTGCTGTTAACGCTTTTCATAGCTACCCCTTTCCTAGGCTTGAATTTTCAAATTAAGATAATTATCAATTTGGGGATTTAAATATTCACATTTCAAGAGAAGACTTTCTTGAGGTGGGTTAAATTACTTATTCTGTGTGTGTTCATCTGGCAATCAAGTTAGCTACTTGATTGCCAGTAACTTTTTAAGTTCCTTTTTAATCTCATGTATTCAAGAAAAAAAAGTCAATCCAGCCACATAACTAATCATAGAAATGGTAAATGAGGCTGCAGATTGCATTGCCTTTTTTCCTGAACACTGTCCACCTTACCCCACTATGAACAAATATCAAAATTTAAGAACTAGTAGACATGACTATTAAAAAATAGTTTAACAATTGCATAAGAAAATTCATCTAAAATCCCATTTAAATTATTTTAACCTTTATAAATGAATGGTAACCATGCCCCTCAGATGTATTAGTATGGTTGACTCACCTCTTTGTAACGTCCTGAGTAATTCACTTTCATCTAATCTATCAACTTTGACCAGGGCCTTCACATATTCTTTAAGTGCTGATGGATTAGAGTGCAAGGAAGGTTGACTTTCAAAAAGTCTTATGACAGCCTCCGGATCATTTCTATGATAAAGCTCCCTGAGATAAGCTGCATTGCTTGATCCATCAAAATCACGGTCACGAAATTTTCGTGCAAAACTTCCCACATAACTGGACTGGAACCTTCTTTGAACATTTGGAAATGTGTATGCTGCAGAGAAGTGATAGTCAAAGGAAAGAAGTTTGTGAATAAACAGCTTGCTTCATACTAATTCATACACCAATATTTAGCTAACACGTTCTTATATAAACATTAACATGAACAATACTTCTAGGTATGAACAAAACCAAGCTCAAGATAACTTTTATCGTTAACAAAATGGAAATATAATAAGCATGATTATGCACTAATAATTTATATACCTGCATCAAATCTGAACTTCTGTGAAGCGATATAAGATCTAGTATACAAGCTTTTAGCAAGCCCCAGTTTTGGGCGTTGCTTTGAGACCTGTATAAGCATAAAATAAGTAATTAAGTAGTGTTTTTACCGATCACAAAAAACTAGAAGTGTACAGTTATTCCACTGAAACACGTTTGCGAATTTTCTACATCCCAAGAACCTTCATATAGCTTCTCCATATCACAATTTAGCATCAAACATACAAACCTTAAACCCATGATCATTGATCAGTAGCATACCACAGATAATTCATACAGCTTTAAACACCCCCTTTCGTCTAATAACATAACATAACATAACATCAAGGGATCTCCAGTCCATATCACTACATGAACCCTATAATATCTAATGTATGTTTACCTATTTCCAACTTTCAATATCTCTAGGCTGTTTCCATCTAAGAAACAACCCAAGCATAATCATTTCCTTTCCCGCCATTGTTAAAAGCTTCAACCTTTACAGGTTAATTACTAATAACACAAATCCAATAATAAAAACCCTAAAAGCAAAACAAAAACTAGGGTTTCAATTCGTTAAAAACGTAAAATCAAATTTAAGACGAATCCGTGAATTCCGAAACACATAGATAACAGAAATCGAAGAAAGAAAACGATGAATTAGCAATTTGTTGAAAAGAAAAACAGAAAACAGATTGATTGACTAATTGATTGTAGATTTATTACCTCAACAAAAAGGCGTTTTAAGACCATATTTTTCCTACTTGTGTTCGAATCAAGGATGAGATGAGGAAGTTATGGGGTTTGATTGAGAGGAGAGGGGAGGGGAGATTTGTTTTGTATTGTGGATGAGAGAAAATGGATTTCTGATTCTGTTGGTGCATACTAATTACTAACCACGTTTACTCTTCTTATACATTCATTCATACTTTTGCTTCATTTTTATAAACTAATGCTAAAAGGGTAGATTGTTAACAACTTTGTAACTTAGTTATAGAGATGATCGTATGTTTGTTTAGTAAACTACTTATCCTATTACAAGAATATTTATCGGTAAATTGTGGTTAAGTGTCTTTTATTGTTTTTCATTTGGAATTAATTTACTATCGTCACTCATCTCTTATCAAACGCTCTATCATTTTCTCTCTATCTTTGATTGCTTTTTTTTTTACATATTTGTCCCCATCTTTGTTGGTAACTCCTATCGGGTCATCTTAAATTTGTTGATTAGCAACCCTTAATCATTTGAGAGCCTCTAGCCGATTGATCAACTTTTGATATGTAGTTTTGATTTGTATCGCCTTGTGTTTCTTGCTTTTGTATGTCTGATGTCTACTTGATCAATGATAAGCAATGGTGATTAAGGTTTGACGGTGTCAAATTCGGTCGGGTGCAAACCAATAGGAGGCAGTGGCGAAGCCAAGAGTGATCAAAGGTTGTAACGCTTTGTTTCGAAGGGGCCGTGACCCTCCCCCGTTCGCCAATGATAGTAGGTGGTCAGAAGTTGTGGATGCCATTTGTGGTTTGAATTGAATACCAAGGTAACTATAAAGACCACTTGTTTGCATGTAACATAACAGGATTGAAAGACGCTATCATTATGTATTCACTATAATACAAACAATATATCGACATATTTTCATTGCAATCTCATTCATAATAGAGTTATTGATAAATGTAGATTTACTAAATAAAACATCTTTACACAATGCAGCTTATACCACTTAACAATTTGTAGTAAGTCGTAACTTTCTAGCTATTAATTTGGTATATATAGTACAAACCAAAACAAAAACAATACATAAAGAAAATGACACAATCATCAAGTTGAATCAAACTTAATATGTCGAAGATCGCATAGTCAGCCATGGCTTCAACGAGATATTCCTTAGAGACGGTTCTCATCGAGGGCTGAGATTTCGGATCCGTAAGAATGCATGCTCGTGCTAATTCGTTGTTCCTTAATGCACAAAATAGGCTCCCCTTTTTCATATACAAGAAAGTTGCAGCTGTTATGAATACAAAAACCATAGAGTTTCACAATGTTTTTGTGCCTCAAGTTGGTTAACACTTGGACTTCAAGTGTTAATTGCACATAAACACTACCATATAGCCACCTGTTCCAATACAATATTTGAGATCAAGGTCCTCTATAGCATTGATGAAGGTTTCATATGCAATTCTCCCATCATAATTCAATATCGAGTATACATCACAATGTTCTTTCGTTTCCGGCCGGGTTTGGTTTGTGGAAGCTTTCGGATGACGACAATACACATAACCAATAACAAATAAGCAAATTCCAACAACGATCAGAAGAAAAAGGGACATATAGAGAGTCAATTTTTTTCTCAAAGAATGACCATGAACAATTTGACTATCGTGCCTGTAAACTGGTTACGACGTATTAAGGATCTAAAGTAACCAAATTCTCCAAAAACCTTATATTAGGTGAAACAATTGGACCATGCATTAAATTGGTTTTGACTGAGACGCAGAAACATCAAGCTTTTTAAATTCCACATTTATGTGGAAAAACACCAGTAAAATGGTTATTTGAAAGATCGAGAAATTCTAAACGGTAAAGATTTGCAAGGGGAACATGTAACTTACTTCCAGACACAATTGGACCAACATGATTGTTATTCACTCAAATTTAACGTTTCCAGACATGGCAAGTTACAAAACTCCATTGGGATGTGATAGAGATGGTATTCTAGTTTATAACTTCATAGTTTAATTTTTTTTATTACAACTTATCAACCTTTTTAATTATTATTTGTTGTTGGTCACATTTACAACTTATCGACTTGATCACGACCCATCAACTATTTACAACTCCTTAACCCGTTTATTTTGTTTAGATGAATAGGTTAAACAAATTGTGATTGGGTTAAGCAATTTTAACTTTCCCTAAGAAAGGTAAATTGATGTATTTGATACAAATACATTATACATATATTAGTTAATAAATAATCTAGAGTTTAAATACGACCAGACCCGACCCGGATCCACGTATTTATGTAGACGGCAAGGATTGTCCTTTCTTGAAACTTCACGTCGTTTTATGGCCGGTTGATGTCATCATTTTACTCAAAATAAAGTTTTCTAAATACCACCTTCAACTTTGGTTCATTTACATGTTAGAACTCAAATACTAAAACTAGTTATTAATTGGCTTCCTTCATAACAACTTTGACATCTACAAAGACACGACCATTATTTAAAAGCATAAAGATTTAAAATAAAAGTTAGTAACTTCTTTTGATATTTAAATTAAAGGGTTATTGGATTTAATCACCTTCAACTATCGGTTATTGGCCGCTGTCACTCTCAAGTATCACTTTGGCCAATATCACTCCCAACTAAACACTTTGGTGTCTGTATCACCAAAATTTAACAAAAATTAACCAAAAATTAACCAAAAGTGACTTGAATTTGTTAAGTTTTGGTGATACGGTGTCCGTAACACCAAAAGCTAACCAAAAAATAATCAAAAGTTAACCAAAAGTGACTTGAATTGGTTGACTTTTGGTGATACGGACACCAAAGTGTTTAGTTGGGAGTGATATTGGCCAAAGTGATACTTGAGGGTGACAGCGGCCAATAACCAATAGTTGAAGGTGATTAAATCCAATAACCCTAAATTAAATGGTTGGTTAATTTTAGTTTGACGGTCTATTCTTTCATAAAACACAACTAAATTTGTAATAATCCCAACTTTTAGACGTCTAACACACTTGATTAGTGTGACAAATATGTAAGATCTTTATTTATTTATTACTTATTGTGTGATGTAAAACAAAAACTATGAATTTTAAGAACGGTTAAAATAGTATGCTTGAGATTTAGTTCCGGAATCAGAAGAAATTAATGCGTGAACAAGGCATAAAAGACAAAACGAGCAAAGGTGAACATACATAAAACAATGGTACAAACCCAAATTCTATATATTTTACCATGTTTTGAGTATCATTTCAAAAAAATTCAATTAATTACACGAAATGAGCAAGAATTGTGGATCCATTTATTGTTATGAACAGGTCTAAAAATGAATTCAGTTTGACATTTCCATTACAAATACAACTCGGTTTTTGGTTTTTCCACACCTCTAAACAATGACACTTTCGGTCTTTTCCTCACCCCAAACAATGAAAATAAAACAAAGATGAACATGTGTAAAAACAAAAAGGTAAGTTGAAAATTGTACAAGTCTTCAAATTTGAAGAACCATAAATGTAAATGAAGCCAATAGTACAAATACAACAACACGATGCAGATGCAGAAGGTGTCGACACCATCTTCTCCAACCTCGTTAAAATCTCTTTATTCTTTCATTCCAAATTCGTATCATTTTCGAAAATATGTCGACATTTTCGTCTCATTACATCCAAATGCGTCTATAAAATTATTCCATTCATAAACACGTTCCGTGTGTAACAAAATCGATCAATTCTTCAATACAATATGTGTTAATATATCTTTGATTTATACACAAAACTAATGTTTTAACCTCGTAGTTTAGCGTAATTAATCACATCATGTGGGTGCTTGAGGTATCTATCGTTCTTTTTTTTTTTTTGCATCTGTTTGATACATTTTAGTTTTTTTTTTTGTTTGTAAATAATTGAGTTTTAATGGCATTGTTGAATTGTGACCAGAAGCTCTACCGTTTGGTGAAAATTAATGCCGATATTCTTCGCGTTTCTTCAGGTAATATGATTTGTGTTGAATCTGTTTTAGGTTTGATTTGATCATATATGGTGAAAGGTGAATTACAATCCGAGTTAGCAACTTTGAAACTATATATACTTTTATAACTAAACATATACGTGAGGGTCTGGGAAGGATGAGATGAATGCAATCCTTATCTTTATCGCATGAGATAAAGAGGCCGATCCATCGGTAACTTAAAAAATCAATTTTTAGTGGCAATCATTTAAGTTGCGCGCATGAAACGGATGGTGAGATGAAGACAAACTTTATCTCTATCTAATGAAATAAAAGAGACCGCTCCCAACAACCCCTAAAAAACTCTATTTTTGGTAGCAGTCATTTAAGTTGGGCGCATATAGGTTGTTCTTCGCTACGCTTAAATTGGTATAATCACTGGATATAGCAGCAATCATTCAAAGTTTTGAATTGTGCATTAGTCTTAGACTTGTAGCATATGAAAGTTATGATCTTTAATGTGATTTAAGTATCAGATGTTTGGTTACATATATGTTATTTAAGTTTCAAGATTGGATCCCAAAAAGGATCCCTTTTCAGGAACTTATCCGAATCCATGTCAGCAACTAGTTGCACTGAGTCACCCGAGTTAGACCCATGTCGCGATGAAAACACCGCTCTCAGTCTTAAGTTTGTGGCCATTGTTGTCATTCTTCTAACCGGAATCCTAGGTGTCAGCATCCCATTGGTCAGCAAAAACTGGGGCTTCTTTAGAACAGACTCCAATCTCTTTTTCTCCACCAAAGCCTTCGGGGCCGGTGTCATTTTAGCCACCGGATTCGTGCATATGCTACCAGAGGCTACGGAGGCGTTAACAAACACATGCCTCCCAGAAATTCCTTGGTCCCAGTTTCCTTTTTCGGGCTTTATTGCTATGATGGCTGCTTTGACCACACTGCTAGTTGACTTTATCAGCACTCAGTATTATGACAGTAAACAAATGAAGCAAGTCAAAGATGATTGTGATTCAGAGTCTTTGATTGTTCCTTTGGTGGTGAATGATAATTCAAATGAGGTGTTTGGGGAAGAAGATGGTGGTGGGATTCACATAGTGGGTATGCATGCTCATGCTGCACATCATAGTCATAATCATAACCATAATCATAAAGAAGCAACTGCGCATTCAGATGCAGACTCACATATGCACTCGCATGGTTTTAGTGATGATGATGAGAGCGATGCTCGCCATGTTGTTGTTTCACAGGTAGTTATTTGATTATAATGTCAAAGACTCGTTGCAAATGATTTATTCCAACTTAATTCTGCATTTGATAGGTGTTAGAACTCGGGATCGTATCACATTCAATCCTCATCGGACTATCACTAGGCGTGTCACAAAGCCCATGCACCATTAGACCCCTGATCGGTGCGTTATCCTTCCATCAATGTTTTGAAGGGTTTGCACTAGGCGGGTGCATCTCTCAAGCAAAGCTCGGGGGCCTTCATTCAACACTAATGGCATGCTTTTTTGCTGTAACGACCCCTTTAGGGGTGGGTATAGGCACAATCATTTGCTCATTTTACAACCCGAATAGCCCCCGAGCTCTTGTTATTGAAGGAATACTTGATGCTATATCTGCTGGGATTTTGATTTATATGGCTTTGGTTGATCTAATTGCTGCTGATTTCATGAGCAAGAAGATGAGATGCAATTGTAGGCTTCAACTTGTGTCTTATATTGCATTGTTCCTTGGGGCAGGGTTGATGGCACTTCTTGCAATTTGGTCATGATAATAAAGAACATGATAAATGTGTATCATGTGTTGTGTTGTGTAATGTTATGTTTTATAAAGTCATAGTTTCAGTTTTGTTTTATTCATTAATCTTTTGATGTGTCACATTACCGTGTCATGTAAGGTGAAATTGTGCGCTTTTATAATGTGTTAGCAATTGTATAACATTATCTAAACATGTTCTTAGAAAACTATTTTTGTATTATTTATCTATTTTAATTCCACACTATCATTATAAGACAATGGAGATATATGACGGAAACAATAGGTTATCATGATAGTAACAATGACAGTGTTAGAGACAGCTAGTAGGTGCTAGGGGTGATCAAAAACCAATCTTTAACCGAAAACCAACTTAACCGATTGGTTATGGTTAAGTGAATCTAATTAGCCAACACTTCGGTTATGGTTGTGGTTAAGGTGTCTTCGTTACCCGATCTTAACCGAACCTTAATTTATTTGTAAATTTTAGGTTTTGTTTCTGCATTTTCACATTTTATATATCTACTTTTAGCTCCATTATCAATATCAATCAATACATCAATTTTCGTTTGCACTACACAACCAGTAAATGGAGTAAAGCTTATCAATGTTTACCACAAGAAATGGAGTAAACTGCAGTTTTGGTCCCTGTGTTTTGATATCATTAACAGTTTTAGTCCCACCTTAACAGTTTTGGTCCCTGTGTTTTTATTTTCTAACAGTTTTGGTCCCGAACACTAACTCCATCCAATTTTCCGTTAAGTCTCTCACACGCGCCCCACATCTAAAGGGTAAAAATGTCAATTCTCCATCTCTTTTATCTAAGTCATCATGTAGGTTAACATTTTTATTAAGTCGTTTGTCAAAAATAGTGAGAGAAATGACATTTTTACTTCGCATGTGTGAGAGACTTAACGGAAATTTGGATGGAGTTAGTGTTCGGGACCAAAACTGTTAGAAAATAAAAACACAAGGACCAAAACTGTTAATGCGGGACTAAAACTGTTAATGACATCAAAACACAGGGACCAAAACTGCAGTTTACTCCAAGAAATGCCTTGACGCTTTTGTTCAATCCTCACAATCTTTCCAGAATACAAACTAACACATTCATTCTACTTAAGTTCTCCTTCACCCAACATAAAAATATCGCGTGACATTCATGACCCTACTAACTAGACAAAGTTGAAACTTTCTTGAACACTACATTGGGTTTCCGAATACAATTTTACATTTTAAACGTTAAAACATAGAATGTACACTTATTTAAAACCACATTACATACCCCTACCTCTTTAGGGTAGATGTGAGGTATGGTGAGGGTAATTATATGCTGACATTTTTTATTGGCTAATAGTAAAACAAGTGAAACTATATGGTCTTTCTACCACTTCCACCCTACTATGGGCAAGGGCGTACCCACCTTTAAGGGTGGGTGGCGCTCGCTCCTCTTACGAAATTAATTTTTTTTGTTTTTATATGTTAAATTCTCGATCGACCCCCGTAAAATTTAACTCTCGACCCTCATCTAGTCTTAAAAAACTTAGTTTGATGTCTAGTCCACAACCCATAGGAGACACAAAATATTAAACAATGGATTGGGTTAAATTATGGTTAGAAGATAGTAATATTTATTTAATATTTATTTATATTGTCATGTATAGTCAAGCATTGAGGTATTATAACCTCAAGTGTTTCACCATTGCACAAAACCATCAACATGGTTGATGATTCGAATGGTCATAAGTACAACAAATGAATATATGAATAATACATGTAAGAAGTGAGGAATGATGAAAAGTTTAGTTTTAGAACCAAGGTTCTCAACATAATCATTTTATATCATAACACAAGTCCCCAACATAATCTTGTTTGGAAATATGGTTTGGTTTCATTCACTTTTTATTTGTAAATTAATTAGTGGCTTAAGAAAGATGTAGAATGAATGCACATGACATGAGATTTAAAAAACAAAATAAATGATTCATTTTATAAGGTTTAAGAAAAATATATGGTAATTCTTAGAGAATGTTTTCAAGTATTTAGGAGGAAAAATATTGTCAAAAAAATGAAAGAAAAAATAAAAAAATGAAAGAAAAAATAAAAAAAACTCACAAATTATTATTGAAAATTTGTTGCAAAAATATGAAGTTCTTAGATATATTATGTCAGTTTGAGAAAGTGTTTATAATGATAAAAGTGATTAGAGAGATTTGAGTTAGTATTTAGAGATAACAATTAGAGTTTGACATTAAATAAATTAGTTAGGTGGAATGAAATTGAAAATTTTCAATTTTAATAATAAGTGGAGGGAAAATAAAAAAAATTTCAATTTACACCCTTCAAACTTGTTTTATTAATTATTTTGCACAATAAACTCATACTTAAGCATTGTTTTGTGTACTTTAAGTCTTTAACATATAATCATAAAACACTTATAAAATCATTTTTTCAAATAATATAAGTCTTGCTAAATTTTTTGTAATTTTTTAATTTAACCCGACTCGGTTTGACCCGAACCGAGTCAAACCGGGTTTGAAAAAAATTATAATATATCGATACTCAAATGATTGCTATCAAATTTTCAACCCTTGTGTAAAAAAAATTTAGGTACGTCACTGACTATAGGTAATGTTATGATTGAAAATATTAACAGAAAAAGAGACAGGCGTATGAAACAAAATCTGTCATCCCATATGATCTTTCACCATTTCCTTCCTAAACTTATTCAATCTCAATTTCATCCATTCATATCCAATCGGTCTTCAGTTCACTGCCTACCACCTGTTCGACCATTTGCTTAAATCAATTTTAACATCACATGATCACATCACTAAACAATATGCAAATCCTTGACCGTTTGAATAGAGAGAACACAACTTATCATCACATGTATCATCAGGCCAATATGTAATAGCTAGTTTTCATTGTTATTATACATGTTTAAGGTGATAGTCTAATGGTAAAATGGTGTATTCCTCAATCAAATGGTTAGGGTTTAAATCTTACAAACCGTATATTGATAATTTTATCTGTTAATTTTTTTATTTCTTAAGCATGTTATTTATTTTTTCTTAACTTTAATAGATACTAGGTTTAATCCCCCTGTAACACACAGGTTAATTAATAATATTTATAAAAAAATTATAACTAATATATTTAATAATTTGTGAATATTTAATATTTAAGGATTTGGTTTCATCAACTTATGCATGATGAAACTTCCAATTAATTTTCCCTCATAAATTTCTTATTATAAAACAAAAAAAATTCCCTCCCAAAATATTACATCCCCTAAAATTTTGATTTATTATAGATAGATAGTCCTTCTATAAATAAGTCATAACAATAAAAAGGTTATCTAATTGGTGGTTAATACATGTAGTCGTTGTATAAATTACTAGCAATAAATACAGTCCTTGTAATTGATATCAAAATACATATTCATGATCTTGTAGTTCAAACTCTTGAAATTAGCTAAAATCATAGTTTTAACTTTTAAGTCCATTGAAAAAAATACGTTAAAAAACTTCCTTTAAATAGTGTTCAAAATAAAAATAAAATAATTGTCTAAAAAGTGTGAAGTTCATTGGCCCCCACAAGTCACACTAATGTTGTCATTTTCTTAAAAGTTGTTGGTGCAAAGTCCCTCTTAAATATTAAAAAAAACTCACTCACCCACCACCACCATCACATTTCACCAAATACAATTTTCCTTTTGGGTACCTAAGCTATTCTACCACTGCTATATTTGGAAACTTATTTCGTACCAATTCTGTTTCTTTGTTTTATCTTTTAAGACTATTTTCCTATGGTTCTATCCATAAACGAAGTAACCATTTAAATTTACCTTAACGAGGGTTTTCAGTATCAAATACTTATCGATTCAGATTACAAATCTGAAGCGTTATTGTTGGGACATAGGTTGCAAGTGGGGGGAACACTGCTTACCATCCTTCTTAACATAACTTTGAAATTGGTTTCTTACAACATCATTGTAGCTGCACACACAATAATTTTTTCGTTCAACTCGTCTCATTCAAAATGCCGGAATCATCCAACTAAGAAACCCAAAATCAAAAGTTCAAAACCAATATAACATGCCACTACAACTGCAACTGTTAGTTCTCGCACGTTACGTATACTTTTTTTTAACAAACCCAAGTAATAAACATCACTAACTCATTTCAACCAAAGCTAGTTTGTAAATAAAAGTAAGGAGTTCCAATGAAAATTGTGAAAGCTATATAGTTTAATAAGGATCTATCTCTATTATTTTATTAACAAACCCAAATATTAAACATCACCAACTCGTTTCCAACCCATTTCCAACCTAGCTGAATATAAAAATCAACCGACAGTATGTACGCATAAACAATTGCAAGTCTATTAAGTTATTAATGAATCATGAAATTGTTAAAAACAAAAGCTAACCCACATCTAACAATAAAGCTTTCACAGAGGGTGTAAATCGATCAAAACATCATAGTTGTAGTAAATTTTACGCCATAGCGAGATCCACACCCCATCATCATAGCCTTGCTAGGGTTTCATGCCAACATCCAGAAATAGGGTATCAAACACCCCAGTCAACAACACATGTAAAATGTATAAGCATCAACAGAAAACAAAGGCAAGAAGTCGTAATAATTAAACAACACCAAGAATCAAACCATCATTTGCAATATAGAAACAATGTATCAAACATCCCAATCAACTACGTTGATTTCATGCTAACATCCAGAAACAAGGTATCAAACACCACAAATCAACAACACTAGGGACATGCATCACCATTAACAAAAATCAAAGGCAAGAATTTGCAGCATCGACGACCTCACATGTCACCATCACCACCAGAGCATACAATTAAGATTTTATATCTCAAAACTAGTTGAAACCATCCACACCCCTCATAAATATCCTTAAAATCTTCACGTGTTGTATTCCTGAGTATAGTGTTGACACTAAACTAGTAAGGTATAGAGAAAGATTTGTGATTAGTTTTGAGAGCAACTTTAAGTAGTTTTTTATAACAAAACTACTTGTAGGAACCGAAGAAAGTGGGATGTAGACAACTATACTTCTATCTCATAAGATAACGAGGTTACTTCCCACGAGACTCTCGACTCTAAAAACACTTTTGCAAAACGTGTAAGATTCTTGAACAAAACGACTAAAAGCTAAGATTTACACAACTAACAAACCAAATGTGACATAATTACATACCTTAGGATCAATAACATAACATTTGCTCACCTTTATATTTGGGTATCCCAACAACCCCTTTTGTCACCAACCCACTAGCCCCACTTCTCAAAAAGAATAACAACATACAAAAAACAGAGCAATCAAGATCCATTTTCTTGAAGTGGGTGTTCTCTTTTGAGCTTGATTCATTCAAATCCAACTTCAATTCCAGTTTCATTCATCACCCACAATGGATCGTGCTCGAAGACTAGCAAACAAATCGGTTCTCAAACGCCTAATTTCACATTCCAAACAAAGCCCTTCATCATCCCCTGTTTTACGTTCATCCCAGATTCACACTTCCTCATTATCTTCACACCTTTTAATCAACAGAAATGTTAACACAGAAACAAAAGTTCATCAATTTGGCTCACAAACTCGTTCGATTTCAATTGAAGCTTTGAAACCCAGTGACACTTTCCCACGTCGCCATAACTCTGCAACCCCTGAAGAACAAACGAAAATGGCGGAGTTTGTTGGGTTTTCGAATCTTGATTCGTTGATTGATGCCACTGTGCCGAAATCAATCAGGCTTGATTCGATGAAATTTGCTCAATTTGATCAAGGGTTAACTGAATCTGAAATGATTGATCATATGAAAACGTTAGCTTCTAAAAACAGGGTTTTTAAATCTTTTATTGGTATGGGTTATTACAATACATTTGTTCCTAGTGTTATTTTAAGGAATATTATGGAAAACCCTGGTTGGTATACTCAATACACACCTTATCAAGCTGAAATTGCACAGGGTAGACTTGAATCTTTGCTTAATTTTCAAACCATGATTACGGATTTAACCGGTTTACCAATGTCGAATGCTTCGTTACTTGACGAAGGAACTGCAGCTGCAGAAGCTATGGCTATGTGTAATAACATTCAGAAGGGTAAGAAGAAGACATTTGTTATTGCGAATAATTGTCACCCGCAAACGATTGATGTTTGTAAAACTAGAGCAGATGGTTTTGATTTGAAAGTGGCGGTGTGTGATTTGAAAGATTTTGATTACTCATCTGGTGATGTTTGTGGTGTTTTGGTTCAGTATCCTGGTACTGAAGGTGAGGTGTTGGATTATGGCGAGTTTGTTAAGAATGCGCACGCGAATGGTGTGAAGGTTGTTATGGCTAGTGATTTGTTGGCGTTGACTGTGTTGAAGCCGCCTGGTGAATTTGGGGTTGATATTGTGGTGGGTTCGGCTCAGAGGTTTGGAGTGCCAATGGGGTATGGTGGTCCTCATGCTGCGTTTCTTGCAACGTCTCAAGAGTATAAGAGGATGATGCCTGGGAGGATTATTGGTGTTAGTGTTGATGCTTCTGGTAAACCTGCATTGCGTATGGCGATGCAGACGAGAGAGCAGCATATTAGGAGGGATAAAGCTACTAGCAATATTTGCACAGCTCAGGTATTGTTTTTATTGAATTTAAATTTTTTAATGTTATAAGATTGGTATACTGTCTTAGAATAGCGTATTAAATCATGAAGTTTTGTCTGTCTTAATTGTGTCGGTTGATATCTATAATCCTTAGGTTGTTAGTTCAGGTGTCTTTACTCTTTATGCACATCAGCGGTTTAGGGAGCGTTTGGATTTGTGTTTTGGAACTGATTATATGATAACTGTGACTATAGTTATTCGTGTTTGGGTAAACAAATGATGTCTCGGTCAGATAACCAGTTCTGAGCTACATGTAGCCCGGGGTATGTGCATGCATGTCTAAAATAGTTTTTTCATGTATCAAAAAAAGTTTTTATCGTGTTACATTTCCCGGAGAATTTGTTATAATAGTGTATATTGTGGTCTAAGTCCTGGATCCTCATATCAATATTTTAAATATCGACTCATTTCAGAATTGTTTTATTGTTATGTAGGCATTGCTTGCAAATATGGCTGCTATGTATGGTGTTTATCATGGACCAGAAGGTCTAAAAACAATCGCACAACGAGTCCATGGACTTGCTGCAACATTTGCTGCTGGGTTAAAGAAACTTGGGACAGTAGATGTCCAAGGTCTTCCCTTTTTTGACACAGTTAAGATTAACTGTACTGATTCAACTGCAATAGCTGAAGAAGCTCTTAAAAACAAAATGAATCTTCGTGTTGTTGACAAAAACACTGTAAGCCTGTTTTCATTGTTGATTATGCTGTCAAAAGGTGGCAATTTTGACTTGTTTACTTATGAATGAATTGATGTTATGCATTATGCATAGATCTTGGAGGCTGAAAGTCTACTATAGTGTATTTTTTAATCCTAAAACCTCTTCAATTATTATATCAAAAATGGATTATTACTTAAATAATCTAATTTTTGTGATCAATTGATCATATTTAAGTTCATAATTAATTAATTATATCTAAAAGATAAAGATAGATTTACATGGAAATAGAAGGTAAACGGGCAACAAGCTGCGCCGCTAAAATTAATTAATCATATTTGAAACACTAATTATTTATTAAGAATTTAGAAAAATTGGACAGAAAGTATTATGGTCAACCCAACTCGACCTGTACAGAAAATTACACGTTTTACCTGTTACCTGGCTAGTCCAGTTTTGCCACCTCTAATGTTTGCAAACCGTTGACTTCATTCTTGAAGTAAGTTGACTCTTTTTTGCTTTTAGATTACTGCCTCATTTGATGAAACAACCACCATTGAAGATGTCGATACCTTGTTTAAGGTTTTTTCATTGGGGAAACCGGTGAGTATTTTATTCATATGGATAAAATAGAGAGATCCTCTTTGGAAAACAACTTATAGTTTCTTGTTAAATTGTAGGTGACATTCACTGCTGTGTCTCTCGCACCAGAGGTTCAAAATACCATCCCTTCTGGGCTTCTAAGGGAGACTCCATATATGACACATCCAATTTTCAACTCGTATGTTTCTTTCTTACTTTTGCTAATTGCGACCCAGTTACCTATAAATGGTACCTGTTTTTATCTCTAAACGGTAACACATGTTGAACCAAAGTACTTAACTAAAAAAGTTACAGGTAAGTGTATTCAAATGCATAAAACCTCCTATGCTGCCTTTTTAAAAATTGTTTGATTATTAGAAAATTTTGAAAAAGCTGCTTCGGGGTCAACAAACCCATTGTGGTTTGAAACCGTCTTCACCCACCCAATTTTTTTGGTTTCTCTTTGTATGTTATTAATTTAAACTATTTTTGTTTATTTTCTTTAGCTTCCACACAGAGCATGAGCTACTGAGATATATCAGCAAATTGCAGTCAAAGGATCTATCATTGTGCCACAGTATGATTCCGTTGGGTTCTTGTACAATGAAGCTTAATGCAACTACAGAGATGATGCCAGTGACATGGCCAGCCTTTGCAGATATGCATCCGTTTGCACCTATTGAACAAGCACAAGGATATCAAGTAATCATAACATCTTTTTTCTTTCTTCACTTTAAATTTGAAGTTATATTATTGTATAGTTTAAAGATTAAACATTTTACAATCATCTGTGCTATATATTTTTAGGAAATGTTTAAGAAGTTGGGGGATATGCTATGTACCGTCACTGGTTTTGATTCTTTTTCCTTGCAACCTAATGCTGGTGCTGCTGGAGAGTATGCCGGCCTAATGGTTATCCGAGCATATCATATGGTATACTGCAACTTTCTTCACATTAACTCTCACTTTTATGGTCTTTAGGGATTTTGTTTGGATGTGTGTTTTTAGTGTTTGCATCCAAACACTGACCATCTAATTTGACTTTTTAATCACATAAATAGTTTCGAAAACACATGCTGAGTTAAATTTAACAAAATTTACTCTGATCAACTATAGGCAAGAGGAGATCATCATAGAAATGTATGCATCATTCCCGTCTCAGCACATGGAACAAATCCTGCAAGTGCTGCTATGTGCGGAATGAAAATCATTACTGTTGGGACCGATGCTAAAGGTAACATCAATATTGAAGAGGTACGGAAGGCTGCGGAAGCAAATAAGGACAAACTATCTGCTCTAATGGTATGCAGATCTTCATAAAAAAGAACTTTTTTTATGTTTATCAAATTTTTATCGAACGACGAATTTCTTAACTCTTTTTGGACAAATGGTTAATATTAGCTTCTTTCGTTCATCCAAATATCAGGTAACATATCCTTCGACTCATGGAGTTTATGAAGAAGGTATTGACGAAATTTGCAAAATTATTCATGACAATGGAGGTCAGGTTTACATGGATGGAGCCAATATGAATGCACAGGTATATTATAATTCTCTAATCGATAACCTTATAATAAAAATGTTATACAAATCTATATCATTGGATGTGAATAAGTTAAACTCTTGAAGGTTGGTCTCACGAGTCCTGGCTGGATTGGTGCTGATGTTTGTCATCTGAACCTTCATAAGACATTTTGCATTCCACATGGCGGAGGTGGTCCGGGAATGGGTCCAATTGGTGTGAAAAAACACTTGGCACCATACTTGCCTTCTCATCCTGTGGTAAGAGCCGAAAAATGTGCTTAAAAGTAATTTCTTTTATAATGTTGTTATTACAGTTTGTTTAGTACTCATTTGCTTTAAAAACATGATTTAAAGGTTGGGACCGGAGGGTTACCACCACCCGAAAAGGCTGAGCCACTTGGCACAATTTCCGCAGCACCTTGGGGATCGGCCCTTATCTTGCCCATATCATATACGTACATCGCCATGATGGGGTCTAAGGGACTTACAGATGCATCAAAGATTGCAATCTTGAATGCAAACTACATGGCAAAACGTCTTGAGGTTTGTTATCTTCGTCCTCCATGTTGCTGTGTTTTTTTAATACCGAATTATGATGGTATCCGGTGCATTAATGATCGTAGTAAATGTTACTTCTGAAATTAATGTTTATCGTTTTCATGCACTTTTCAGAGTCACTACCCCATCCTTTTCCGCGGTGTCAATGGAACAGTTGCCCATGAATTTATTGTTGATTTGAGACCCTTAAAGGTAAGTTTGGCTTGCCTGCATCATCATCTACAGGGGCAATGTTGGAACAATTTACTTATAAATGGGCCGATTTGGCTATATATCTCTAACGGGTTAAATGCCATTTGAAATGCATTCAAATTGCATCAAAAGCCTCGTATTTAGTGCAATTAAAAAGAGTTGGATTACGTTTGTTATAATATAGCGTTTCACCATGTTTAGCTAGTTATTTATGGTAACTAACACAAAAATATGGATATAAAGAAATATTTTTGTGTCCGCGCAATCCGTCCTGTACCATTTCTCCACACCTTAAAAGTATCCATTTTGACCCATTACCCAACCATAACCAATTGTGCCACCCTATATGTAATCTTCATAATATCTGCAAGTATAACTCCCTATATTTCAAAATATAGGCTACAGCTGGAATAGAGCCGGAAGACGTTGCTAAACGTCTGATAGATTATGGATTTCATGGCCCAACAATGTCATGGCCGGTTCCTGGAACGCTAATGATTGAACCTACCGAAAGTGAAAGCAAGGTATTCTCTCCAAAACTGTAGTTTTTACTGAAATTGATTATGATCCTAAATCAGCCTTTTGTACAATACATAATTTTTTTTTGATGTGCAGGCAGAGTTAGACAGGTTTTGTGATGCTTTGATCTCCATTAGAGAAGAAATAGCTGAAATTGAGAAAGGAAACGCCGATGTCAACATCAATGTTATCAAGGTAATATTATGTTCCATTAGTTTTGAATAAAAGCTTGTTTGATATATTATCAAGAAAACAATTATTTTATTTTAAAAGCTATTTACTTTTTAAAACAATGCAATGTTTTTTTGGTTTGTTTAAGTATAGTATCCTCCTGTTCACGCCACATGATTTGAAATGAAAACTGCTTTCTTTTTGTTCATTTTCATTTAAGATACAGTTTAGTTATATAAGTGTCGACTAGATGTTAGAAAATAAAGATTATAAGCCTTTGTACATGAAATGGCATTCAACAGGGAGCTCCTCATCCTCTTCAAGTGCTCATGACTGATAAGTGGACAAAACCATACTCTCGGGAATATGCAGCCTACCCTGCTTCATGGCTTCGGTCCGCCAAGTTCTGGCCAACCACATGTCGGTTTCTCAATCTTCATCTTAAAAGAAACATATATGGTATATATTGGCGTTATTATAAACAGGTTTGGTTGGTTTTTTGTAACAGGCCGTGTAGATAATGTGTATGGCGATCGCAACCTGGTTTGCACCCTTCAGTCGCCACATGAGGAAGAAGAAAAGGCTGCAGCCAGCGCTTAAGACTATGCTAATTAAAGTTGGGATGTTTCTTCTTCAAACCAAAATGGATTTGTATTCTTCAAAGGTTGTTGTGTATATAACTTTTCACATTTATCGATCTCTAATAATGTTTATGGTAGCTTCGGATGTTGCAAATTAATGTGCTTCATTTCTCTTTGTTCTACCATGGTCTTGGTGCCTGACAAACGACAATGCATATGAGTTTTAAGGAACTAATCTTGTTTGCGTGTCACAGATGATGGTTAATAAAAACTTTAATAAAACCGGAATGCAAATACATAAATGAATAGAACAGACACGAATTCGATGAGCAGTTAGTTTAGTTTAACATAAAACTTGATCAACATGTTTATTTAATTTAGTAATTTTTCTTCAAAATAACAATATTTACAGGTCGATCTATATATGTAGAGAGGGAATATACGGTCAAACATACCCTAACTAGGACCAACTGGACAGTGCGTTTAGACTTTGCAGTATTTATTTTTTTAATATGTTAATTGTAGAGTTTTGGTTGAAGTTTATAGAAAATGACAAATTAAGGCGTCATGCATATATGATAGTATCTAATTATGCTGTTTTATTGATTTAGTAAAATAATTAGAAGAATATATATCATTCTAAATGTTCAAAGTATGCAAGTGCATTATTGATGACTTATTTTGATTGGGTATTTTAAATAATTAAAGTCTTAGGGCCATGAATTGAAAGTTTCACCTACCTAGCTAGCTAATATAACCAGTCCAACGTCCTAGCTAGCTACCTAGCGGTTATATATAGTACGTACGTACGTGTTGAGTGTCAAAAACCAATTAAAATTATCAATATAACATCTATTTATAGTGATATATAATCTTAAGGGCTAGCTATTTGAATCGGATACAATTGGAACATGAGCAACGAAGCAAGAAGTTCAAGTCAAACAGTTTACAACCAAGGTATAACGACGTACTAATTACTTAAATCGTATATTCATGTATATACTCGATCGATCTTTAAATTTGTAGTATCTTTTTCAGGTTTAATCTTACCGGTGGATCCAGCCACACGACATCTTCTTAACCGTGTCCAAAACTTAAATGATAACACTAAATTTTCACCGATTTACGTGGTTTCAGAGTACCTCAGAGATGTCAAACCTAGCTCGTTCTCCCCTCGGGTGGTCTCTATCGGACCTCTACACAAAGGACTTTCAAATTTAAAATCAGTGGAAAGTAAGAAACCTACATATCTCAAGGAGCTATTGCTTAAGGTAGGTGCAACTTCCATGGAGGAAACATTGGACAAGTGTGTGAAAAAGGTGAGGGGTTCAATACAAGAAATAAGGAGTAATTATTTCGGGATGAAAACCTATAGTGACAATAAACTTGTTCAAATGATGGTTATGGATGGTTGTTACATACTTCGATTTATTGATAATCTTTCGGCCAGAGGAAATTTATTTTCAGAAAATCGTTTGCGTAGTAGGAATATTGCTTTGGACCTGGTGTTGCTAGAAAACCAAATCCCGTTTTTTGTTCTTGAAAACCTCTATGACCTCACTGTCCAAAAATTTCGACCAGGGTCCGATCTTACTAAGATGATTAAGGTTTTACTAGATTATGTTAACCCTTTTGATGAGTCCTTACGTGAGAATATTGAGCTAAGGACAAGGCCTCATCACATTCTTGGTCTTCTACACAAATTTTACAAACCTATAAGTGCTGACCTAAATATAACAGCAATTCCAACAACCCATTCAGCTACAGAACTAGACAATTTCGGGATGAAGATTAAGCCGAATAAAAGCTTGACTTGGGCTTTGGCAATGGAATTCGGACATTCATCATTTTGGCAAAAACCTGCTCTCAATATGCCAGTAGTGCGTATTGACAATTTCTTTGAAGTGGTTTTAAGGAATCTCATTGCATACGAGCAGTACTCTCCGGTTGAAAACTATGTTACATCATATGCCATGGCTATGAATATGCTAGTTGCTACTCCTGCAGACATCGCCAAGCTGGGGAAGTCAGGTGTCATTGTCAACCACTTGGGGTCAAACGAAAAGGCTTCAGAAATGATAAGTAGCATATGCAAAAATGTCAACTTACAAGATTTCTATTACATGAAACCATGGAAGAATATAGATCAGTACTGCAATAGTTACTGGCTTAGGAATTTTGGGGTGTTTAAAGGAACGTATATCAATACTCCATGGAAGGTCATTGCTCTAGCTGTTGCAATCATAGTGTTTCTTATGTCTGTCGTTCAGTTTTTTCGTCTAATAATCAAACCATTTCTTGGATGAATGAAGAAGCTAGCTAACTCAAATTTCTACCGTTTCATCTTCGGATCAACAAAACATTTTTTTTTTCAAATTTTAAACGTTTGTATATAGGTTTTTTTTTTCTTTTCTGATTTTCTGCATGTGTAATAATATTCAAAAGGGTAAGAAGACGACATTTATTATTGTCATCCACAATCGATTGATGCATGTTTGTAAAACTAAAGCAGATGGTTTTGATTTGAACGAAATTTCTGTTCAAAAAACAATCTACCTTTGTGTCCCACACCCCTAATATAAAACTTTGAAGCATCTCACCCTCTATAAAATTAACCATTCATCTTTAACATTTCCCCTTAACCTTCCAACAATGCTATAAAGGTTTGGGTCTCCCTGTTTGAACCTTAACAGACGGTTCTTTGTAACTCTGGCTAAAAGGTTGTAACCGCGTGAACTGTTTTGTTCCCTGGTTCCCGGTTAAATCGGTCCCACCGGAAACATGCCAATAGTTTTGTACATACACGTTACTTTATAGTAGTGATTTTTAGTAAATTTATGGGGATCAGTATAGTTGATGATACTCGTTATCCACTACTAAAATTGGAACTTTTAGTAAATTTATGGGGATCTATATGTGAAAAGTTTATGAAATTTTTTTTTAACAAAAGACCCTAATTTATCCTACAATTTTCCAATAAAATAACAATATACAGTTTGTCGTTATTTTGTCGCGAACCAAAAAGTATAACTAAGTTAAAACAAACTAGTTTATGGCTAAGTTGTGGCAAATGTTGCGAGAACCCAGTATTGTCACAATTTTGTAGCTGAAATTAACAATTATGTTTGTCTAAAAAATGCTACTTTTTTAGTAGTGATCTTTTTAATGTATCTGTTTCTATTTTGATATTATACACCCCTACGAACTGCTTTGATTTTAATTGTTCACAAATTATCATTCAATATCCACAACGAATCTTATAATTTTTGAATTATGGCAAGTTGCCAACGTGCTATATATCTAGCTTTTCATAAGCATCAAAAGTTGTTAGTTATTATAGTCACTTCCTTAAAAAATGCATTTGAAAATTTTAATTTGGGTGCAACGTACAATATTAGTGTTCATTGGACAATATTTAAAGCAATTCGCCGGCTATATACATTTCCATACAATCGAACAAAAATGACCAATATAGAAGAAGGTAGTTCAAGTCATGAAGTTTCCAATGATCAAGGTAACGTGAGTGATCTTAACATGCACATGTACTATACCTACATAATCAAACTCTCTTACCCTTTATTTTTTTGTGTCGATCGTTTTAGAAATATCTGAAGTGGAAACCAAAGGAGTATTGCCAGGGGATAAAGCCTTGCAGAATCTTCTTGATTGTGTCGTAAGATCAAATGATCGTAAAGCTAAGTTTTCACCGATTTACATGGTTCCTAGTAAGCTCAGAGATGTCAACCCTAGCTCGTTCACCCCTCGGGTGGTCTCTATTGGACCTCTACACACAAAACTTGAAAATTTGAAACTAATGGAAAACAAGAAAGCGACTTATCCGAGTCAACTATTGGACGAGGTAGGTTCTCCACCCGGGGAAACATTGATAAATTGTGTGCAAAAGGTGACGGGTTCAATAGAAAACATCAGGAGTTATTATTTCGAGATGAAGCCATTTACAGACGATGAACTTATACAAATGATGATTTTAGATGGTTGTTTCATACTTCAGTTCATTTATAATCTTTCTAAAACTGGCAATGTAGTTTCAAACAACCCTTTACGCAGTAGAAATATTGCTCTCGACCTGGTGTTGTTAGAGAACCAAATCCCATTTTTTGTTCTTCAAGACATCTATGACCTCACTCTCAAAAAATTACAACAAAAACACACTCTTACTACCTTGCTTAGTAAATTACTAGAACTCGTCAATCCTTTTGAACAACCTTTAAATGTTGATCCAAATGTTGGCACCAAAAAAACTCATCACATTCTTGGCCTCCTACACAAAGTTTACAAACCTAACTTTGATGCACCAAAAAAGTCAATAATTCCAAGAGCCTACTCTACAGTTGACCTGGACGAAGTTGGGGTGAAGATTAGTCCGAATAAAAACTTGATTTGGCCAATGGCGATAGAGTTTGAAAGCTCCATGTTCTGGGGTAAGCCTACTCTCAAAATCCCTGTTGTGCGTATCGACAATTTCTTTGAAGTGGTCTTAAGGAATCTCATTGCATACGAGCAGTATTCATTTGTTCATAATTATGTTAGATCTTACGCCATGGCCTTGGATATGCTAATTGCTACCCCAGAAAACATTGGCAAGTTGGAGAAATCAGGTATTATTTTCAACTACTTAGGTTCGAACGAAAAGGCCTCAGATTTGATACGCAGCATATGTAAAAACGTCAACTTTCAAGATTTCTATTATGTTGAACAGTGGATGAATATAGTTCGGTACAACAAGAGTTACTTGGCCAAAAATATTAAGGTGTTTAAGCAAACATATATCAATACTCCATGGAAGGTTATTGCTCTAATTGCTGCAATCATGGTGTTTGTTATGACCGTGGTTCAGTTCTTTCGTCAACAAACCAGATCATATCCTTGACCGGAACCACGCCCACTCACATTTCTATCATTTGATCTACGTTTCTTCTTCTGTTGTTCGTACTTTTGCCTGCTTTTTGTGTGTTTGATCCTTTGTAAAGTGTTCGATATGTTTCAGCAATATTGAATCCACATAACACTTGCTGTATAAATGTCATTTTGCTTCCAAGGTTTGGAATAGAATTTGTGATTGGTGTGAATGGCTGGGTTGTAGGGGAGAAGTCTATTAGAGAATGGATTAATTGGGTTTGCTTTATGAATGACACACAAAAGAATAGCAGAGGAGTGGCGGTGACGATTATTAATTATGACTGGTGTGGTATGTCTAGATATTATGTGACACAATTAATGTAATAATAATAGCTTGTAAGTCTCTTTCCTGTTTGGGGTTGTATGCTTTTTGTCTTATCTTAATTGACGTCTTGCTAAGGTCGAGTTTCATTTTGTTATAAAATTGTTCTTCCAAATAAAAAAGTTGTGCATATAAATTTTGAATCTAATTAAGGTTTCATATGGGTTGGAATTTTTTAAGAAATGTTTAGGTTTTTTAAAGTTGAAATGTTTCAGGAGTAAAACCAAAAATGAAAATGTTTAAGGTTCACTTCCCTGATTCAAAAAACCAAACAAATATTTGTTAAGCGAATTTAAGTGTTTATTTATCACACTCAACCCAAAAAGGAGTCCGTTGCATCATAAAATATTGGAACAGTGTTTTCAAAACCTAATAGACTCACAACTTGATGATGGATGAGAGAGAAACTCTATATTTAAACAGCTACTGTTCATCTTATATAATTTTTTAATAATTTTAAAAAGTGATTTTAAGTGAAGGAGAGATAAACTGTAATGATAAAGGTAAAAAAAATATTATTTAATTAAAATGAGAGAAAAAATATAGTTGTTTTTAATGTAATTATAAGGATGGAGATAGTGCTCCAACTGTGAATGCTCTTACCAATCGTTTTAGTGATTTAATGGTCGGTCTAACCCCCGATGACGTCATATATATAGATCATAATTTTTTTTGATATTATATGTGTATATATATATATTCACTTTTAGAACAAAATATCAAAATATTATATTGTTTAGGTGTAATTATAGTTTTAATATAAGAAAAACTAAATTTTAAAAATCTAAACTTTCACTTATTGACTTATTGGTTGGTAAAAATCTCAACTAAGAAATTTTTTGATGAAAATCTTAACTTTCAAATAACTTTTTTTAAAAGCCACCGTTAAGAAACCCTTAATATTGTTAACTTATTTTCAATATTTAAACTAATGTTTTAGGGTTTTTGATCGGAAAGAGGGCGTGAGTCGATTGATGTAAAAGTTACTTACCGGTGCTTCAAATGACGAAATAGTGCTTCAATTGATGTAGTTTGATGATTGATAATAGTAAATACATATATAACTTTTTTAACTGCGCGCAACTCTTATTAAAAAAACGAATATTATTAACAAGATGATAGGACCTAGGGGATACAACTCTCGTTACAAAAGGAACCTCCTAAATAAAAAATTTCATCAATTTTAGCAAGGGAGGTCTCTTGTAGAAAATAATCACATGTTACCTAGTTATTGTGTTCTCACCTCAGTTTTATCTTTTATAGCTTTTCTTTTTTTCGCAAAATTTCTTTTTTTATATCTTTATCTTTTATAACTTTTATTTAACAATAAGTACGTATATTTTAAGTCTTATTACTTTTACTAGGTTTAATACCGGTGTATATACACGGAGTGATTTATATACATGTTGATTTATACACAGATTATCTAAATTACGCATCATTTAGTAAATAGCAATAATTTGATAATATATTAAAAAAATACATTCATCTTCTGTATTTTTTTGTAAGCCATTTTTTATAATATATTAAATCTTAAAATTGGTAGCTTTATGTTATTTTTAATCTTATAACTAGGATGGTGAAAGGAGTCGTGCAATGTGTCAATAGGGTGTTATTTAACACTCATTAAGTATTGTCACGTTCGTCAAATGGGCGAATGTACTAACCCTAAATCTGTATTTGCAGAAATTGTTTCTACAACTAACCTTATATTTTCCATTGAATTCAGGCTGATCCGTGCCTGTAATAATTCATAAAATAAAAGTAATTAACTTCACAAATTAATTCAACTCTAAATGATATTTTAATGAATTCATCGTTTCAAGTAATTACTCGTTGCAAGTTATAATATTAAATATGAACAAAGTTAATTCATTTTAGTGGATGATGTAAAAATTCATATAATTCAAACGTCAAACGTGACATCGTCTTGAATAGTTGTAATAGTTATGTCATACGTAATATATTATCTTATTTAATTACCCTTAAGGTGTGTGGAGTGGTTTTCAATCCCACTCCAACTGAGATGAAATTTTACATATTTTAAGTTTATCCTAACTACACTTATTAGGATGAAGTTGGAATCGACTTAAAATATGTATAATTTCATCTCAGTTGGAATGAGATTGAAAACTACTTCGCGCACTTAAATGATAAATAAGACATAATATATTACGTATGACATAAGTATTACAGCTATTCAAGAATATGTCACGTTTGACGTTTGAATTATATGAGTTTATTAATCATCCACTAATGAGTTTATTAATCATCCACTAAAATGATTCGAACCTTATTCATATTTTAATATTATAACTTGCAACGTGTAATTACTTGAAACGATGAATTCATTAAAATATCATTTAGACTTGTCTCCGGTCTAGGGACAGACTTGATATGAATATATATATATATATATATATATATATATATATATATATATATATATATATATATATATATATATATATATCTTCTATAATATATATATATATCAAAATCATATTTACTTATTTGGCATTATTTGAGATTCATTTGTTTAGTTGGCATTATTTGAAAGATTCTTTCAAAATTGATAATATTGTTATATTTAAAAATTATATATCTATCTATAATAATTTATTATAATAATATTAATTTTCATTAGATCCCCTAATATTTAGCAAAGTATTTAAAAAATTAAGACTATTTACATTTTCAACCCTCTCCTACTAGGGTGTGTTTGGGCAAGGTTATATTTATTAGGGTATAAAAATAAAACTTAGAGATAAAATTATTAATAACATACAATTAAATACATATTTATTTTTTAAACATATACAACTTTTTATACGACATTGTTTTAACAAAAACTACACCATAAAACCGAACGTCTAATTCTCTTTAATTTGATTATAATATTGTTATACCAAACAACAAGATTCTAAATAAAATTTGTATTTCAGTTTTACCACAGTTTTATCTCAAAACTGATTGGAACCGTTCATGTCCATGAATATCCTTAAAATAATCACATGAGTGTTATGCCCCGAGCGTAGCGCGGGCACTAACCTAGTATATATATATCTATCTAATATTTCAAGGTTTTAGGGGGTAATTTTTTGGGGGAAATTTTGTTTGTTTTGTTCTATAATAGGAAGTTTTGGAGGTAAAAAATTAAGTAGAATTTTGTATCATGCATGAGTTGATAGGAGCCAAATTTTTAAGTATTAAATTGTTACAAATCTTTAAAAATAATAAAAATCTTTAAAAATAATAATTATGATTTTTTATAAATATTATTATTTAACCCGTGTGTATCACACGGGTAATAAACCTAGTATCTAATAAATCAAGGTTTTAGGCGTAATTTTTGGGGGGAAACTTGAGAGGGAAAAATTAAGTTAAATTTTTCACCATGCATGCATGAGTTGATGAAACCAAAGTTTTAAATATTAAATATTTACAAATCTTTAAACATAATAGTTATAATTTATTTATAAGTATTGTTGGTTAACACGTGTGTAACACACGTGAATTAAATCTAGTATATTATATATATATAGTTTCCTTTTAATTTCTTCGCGGTAAAAAGATCGATTTCAAGAATCTTTCTACCGTCTCTCCCGCATCAAGTACTTCTTTCTATCTTACGTCTGCTTCGGTCTACTAAATTAACCAAAAAATGAGATTATGAAAAAAAGTTTTGAAATCCGGTCGGTCCGGTATATCTGGTTTACCAATCGATCCGACAGGCGGTAACCGGCTGATAGAGATTACATACGTAAATAGAATATTACAATTGTGAGAGGGGGGTTAGTGTAATTACTATTTCTATAAATAAAGATCAATAGTCATTGTGAGGGAGAGGAGAGAATTAGATAGTTGTTTTGGCTCATGCTTATGCAATGAGAAGGGCATAGCCCTGGGACCGCTTGTGGTTGTTTATCTTTGGATCATCATCTTCATTATCATACTAATATATCAATTTTTCACCATTGTTACTTGTTCTTAGCTTTAATTAGTATCAATTCCTATCATTGGTCCGACCTGCCCTTACCTCTGTTCTCTTGTTTGATTTCATATTTTTGCAAATTCGTGCCCTGATAATCCGATCTACATATACCGATTCTATTCAATTTGCTTTTAGATCTACACATCCGCTTTCTATACAATTACGATCTCTATTTTTTTCTTTTCTCCAATCGGCTTTCAATTTTTTATTCCAGATTTACAGTTGTGCTCCACTAATCCACTATACAACTTCAATTTCTATTGTTTACATATCGATTTCACATCCTAATTCAGTTTCAAATTCCGATTCCACTTTTCCGATTTCATTTTTTCTGATTTCATTTTCAATCGCGGCTGTCTCTATTTCCAGAATCGCTCTTCGTGTTCTGTTATCAATCCTTCAAATACTTTTTTCCTTCCAATTCCACCATGGTTAATCAAACATCTCGATTAGATCTTCATGAACAACAGATCCAAAAACTTCAATCTGATGTTGCGGATATGAAGAATTCTCTATCGATGTTAGAAGCAGATCGTGTAGAATCTGCTGAATTTCGCAAGGTTATGCTCGATTGGATGAAATCTCAGGATAAGAGACCGGTTGAAACTTCTCCAGGATCAGGCTCTTCGGGTATGTCTCCCACTTCATCTGCCGTGAATTTTGATTCAATTGATGATTCTTCAGAGTTACCATGGGCTGTGAAGAAGGTCCGGTTACCGGAGTTTTCGGGGTTTGATCCAAAAGGATGGATTAAGAAGGCTAATCTGTTTTTCGACTTGAACAAGACCGCTGCGGATTCACGAGTTCAATTGGCTCAATTGAGCATGATTGGGGTTGCTCAACATTGGTTTACGATTATCATTCAGGTTCGTCCCTCTTTGTCGTGGCTCGAGTTTCAGTCCGAATTATTGCAACGTTTTACTGGCTTAGCAATTCAGAATCCGTATGAACAGTTAGCTACTATTAAGCAATCGGATTCCATTTTTGATTACATTGATGATTTTGAATATGTGTTATCTTTGGTCCCTCGTTTACCGGAATCTCAAACTATTGGCTATTTCGTTGCGGGATTGAAAGAGGATGTCAAACAACATGTCCGTTTACATCGTCCAACCACTTGTATCGATGCTATGTATTTGGCTAAAGATGTGGAGTTGATGCTTCGACCGTCGAGTTCCAGTTCGTTGGTATCTCGTTTTCGGTATTTGACACACACAGGGCTGCTTTCAATGGATTCCGGGATCGAACATCGTGCGTGGAGTCCCACTAGCTCTAAATCCGTTGGTAGTTATGGGGCTTCCAATGGACAAATGGGTTTTCGTGATCGGGGCGTCCATACCTTATCTCGCACCGAGTGGGAGGACCGAAAGAAGAGGGGATTGTGTGTGACACCCCGCCCGGCGGCGGAAACACCGGGCTGTCATTGGAATTGGATATCCATAGTAAACAAAGCACATGGTATTTATTTATTACGTTTAATAATGATATAGTAAGTTTAGAACATCAGTCTTAAATGGATACGACAAAAGTAATAAAACCGAAACAGTAAATGCAATCGTCCTTATTAATTAAACTAGGTCCAAGGCAATCCTATGTCTTGGCAAAAGCAGCAAAATAATCATAAGCATCACCTGAAATATGTAAAAATAAAGTTAGCTATTTAAAGCTAGTGAGTAAAACCCAAATTGAATAGTAATAGTATTGAAATCCGAGATCAACAAGATATGCTGCGCAATCCCACATGTATAGTAATTTCGTAATATCACCCTACCAGGACCCCTAGAATAGAATAGCACACCAACCACAATAGAAACCATAGTATCTCGTTTAGCCATTTGTCATGAGAACCACTCATGTAATAAATAATGATAACTTTTAATAACCGTCGTTTACCGTCTCGATATATAAGTCATCATTTAGCAATTTAGGGACATGGCATAGTATAGCATCATAGCATAGCAACATAGTATATAGCATCTCGACATAGTAAACATGGAATTAGAAAGGCCGGGTTTAAATCACCTATCGATGTTGTACAAGCAGGTGGGTTTGTCAAACCATTAGCGCTAACATTGTACCGGTGGGATTACAAAGCAATAAAACTACTTTTAACTAACACATAAGATTGCATCAAGCCGCGAACTAGATTAACATATTTGTATGATCTCTTTTAGAAAACGAATAGAAAACGCAACATAGTAAAAGTCATATTTCAGCCCCAAAATAGTAAAATGGAAAAAGGGGAGTGAGTTTACTCACCTGAACAATATAGATATTAGCAAACGCAAGAAAGTAACTAAATAGAATCGAGGATCGCCCAGATATTAGAATCACCTAATTAACCGGGAAAACCTAATTTAGAAACGAGACAAATAATATAGTAACTAGAATCAAGAACTTAGAAATTCTAGGGTTTTGGATTTGGGGTTTTAGGGTTTTAAATTATAAATTGAAAATTAGGGTTTCAAAATATAATTTGGGAATTTAGGGTTTTAAAGTACCAATTGGGAGTTAGGGTTTAAAAATACAAATTTGGGAATTTAGGGTTTCAAATCCAATTTAGGGTTTCAAAATCCAATTTGGGGATTTAGGGTTTCAAATCCAATTTAGGGTTTCAAAATCCAGTTTGGGAATTTAGGGTTTCAAGAACCACTTTTTGATAAACGACAATGTTTTAAGCAATATATATATTTTAACGGATTTTATATAAAATGTCAAAATTTATAATAACGTCTTTGTACCACTAGTTTCTTTTTATTAAAATAATATTTGAACAAACCTTAAGAAATGACTTAATGTAGAAGTAAAGGGGTTAAAAGATAAAAATGAAATGAAAGTGGTCAGTGGGACTCGAACCCACGACCAAACGCGTCACCACCAGCAAACTTACCACTGAACCAGACGTGATTTTTGTTCATAAAATTGGTTTTTAATTGTTTTAGCATGTTATACTTAACAACACCCATTTCCATATAAACCCTAGAACAAAGATCCAACCAATTCGTTCAAATACGTTAATCAATTCCAAAATCATCAAAGGGCTTTTAATCTACACGAACTCACGATCATTTCTATATATAACACTTACTTGATTGGTTACGAATTGATCCGATTGAGGACGAAGAACAAGACGACGGTTTTGGGATCAAGCTTGAGTTTTTGATGATTGTAGTTAAAATTGATTAACCAGGGAGTGAACTCAATGTCGGAGAAGTGTTTTGGTTGCTTGAATTGTTTTGATTCGTCTTAGAAACGGCCGAGCACGTTAAAGTTTGAGTTGAGGATAAATGTGATTAATTGGTGATTAATGTGGTGTTTTTAATTCAATTAAACTACACCATTCATTCATAATAATCGAGAGGACGGTTTTGGCTAACTCAATTCATTCCTGGATGCGTTTTTTGTCGATTTGAGTTTGTGGGTTTTATGAAACCGAAACTTAAAACTGAAATTAATCAATGATGGGTCAATTATAATGCAATTAGGGAGTGATAACGAGTTCGAAACTTGATGTGGAACATTTTGACAGGTTTCGTTTGGGTTAAAACCGGCTTAAGGTGGGTTTCAACACGTCGCCGGAGATATGCCGGATTCTGGCGCCGGTGGCCGGAGATAATCCCAGCCGGAATCACGGCTTTCAAAGAGGGGGGGGGGGGTTTGGGTTAAAACTTACAGTTTGGCCCTTTTAGTTTCATATTATTACTTTTAGGTTTAAACTTTAAATGTAAGTTTAATATTTGACAGTTTTGGCCCAAAGTTAATTATATACATTTTAACTGACTAACTTAACTAAATTGAAACGTAACAATTATGTAAGTGACGTTTTTATGGTTTTAGCTCGTTTAAGCCGTTACGAGTTTATTTCGAGACTTGGAGGCGTTTTGGTTTAACGTTTTCATTAATTTTCTTTTACGAACTATATATATATTTATTTATATATATATTTTGAGATTTATAGTTCCACCGTTATTTATTCGATATCCGTGACCGTTTTGAAATGTGAATTTAATTGAGACGGGAATAACGTAGAATCAATGCGTTTATTTATAATAATAATAATAAACGTTACATTTTGAAGAAAATAAATACAATTACAATTTAAAGGATCACGACTTCGGGTTCGAGTCGGGCATTCGGGTTCGGGTTTGGGGCAGATGTCACAGTCTCCCCTCCTTATAGAAATTTCGTCCCGAAATTTGCTCAAACCGAAGTAGAAAAAAAATGAAGCAAAAAGGTGTGGATCCTTAACCTTTATTTGGTCTTAAATTCATGTTCACATTTGAGTTTCAACGATCGTTAACATTTGGTATCTGATCACGCCTTAGTAGTTTGACTTCACGGTCCATGATTTCCAATGTTCGTTCAATATATGGCTTCGATTTATTAGCGATATGCACAATGAGATTTTTTTATTGAATAAATACTTCTTCATATTAGAAACATGAAACACGGGATGAACACTGCCCACTTTCGTAGGGAGTTTCATCTCGCAAGAATCTCTTGAGAATTCGATCAATGGGAAGATAAGCATCTTGATTGAGACACGATTTTAAATAACGAGATTAAGAAGTTATTTATTTTTAATTTGCTTTGTCTCATAGAGGATGGTTTATTTACTCTTTTAATTTATAAGAGTTCGGTTGAACTATTTGTATGTAGATTCGAATAAATTTTATTTATTATTCAATATAGGGATAGAATAGGATACCAACTTGCAAATGAAATATTCCAAGTATATGGATTTAGAATTATGTTAATGATCATCGAGAATAGTCATGATTAATAGAATGTTTGAAACGAATTAAGTAACCTTACACATAATTAAGGGGCTTATATGCAATTAGTAAAATGAGTAGACAAGTCAAGTGAAAATAAGATGATTAAATATGGCCCAGCTACACAAGACAAAACTTACTATGGTTCCCATGCACCAACTTTCATAATTCCGTGTGCACCCGTAATTACTTCAGTTTTTGCATGGACTCCACAGTTCATTCGATCACGTGCGAGTCGGTAATTCGCAACAATTTTTAGGTTAAAATGATGATACGTATAGATATCGACATCATACTTGGTAGAAATAGTATTTGGGAAAATCATATTAAGATGATAAGTAGATTGATGGATTCAGAAGAAACTAACGTCCATTAGGTAGACATTGTTCGTATAAATAACTTTGTTCAACGATATAGATAGTCAAATTCGAGTACTAGGATAGTAACACTTAAGTTTGTGAAAATCGACTCTATGTGTGTAAGATATAATTATCCAAGTTTTCTAATATTGACCAGTTCATAAGTATTAGTTGATGGTGTACATGTACTAATATAGCTTATTAGGATTTTTAGAAAAAATTAGATTCATGAAAATTTGATAATGTGGATAATCCGATTTATAGTCCGAAAGAATAGATCACTTAGTTCCTATTAGATTCGATTTTTAAGATGTTTGAATTTATATGACCAACCGCTTTAGTTAAACCACTATTGACTATGGAGATAAACAAGTTTATAAGAGATGGTATTGTTTTTCTATAATGTAGTTTTAAAGGCTAAATAAAAAGTTGAAAGTTTTAATCTTTACCATAGATAAGAGAATTGAATTGAAAATAAACGACACAATTTAAGTTATAAGTACTTGGTATTGGAAAAGAAAACAGAAGTCATGGTGTTTGTTGCAAGTCTTTGTGTCGTATTTGAGAAACGGGAAAATGTTTGTGTAAATATTTGGCCGACGTTAGATTGACCAATCACTTTTTAAAGAAACCATTTATCACGAAATTTATATGTATGTATATATATATATATATATCTATTTTGTTTTACAAGATTTTAAGGCCAAAAGGTTATTAAAATTTCTTTTTAAAAAAAAACGATATATATATTTTGGTTTGGGAAAATAAGAAAATTGTTTTAATAAAATCAACTACCGTTAGTTTTACAAAGTCCTTTGATTACACGTTGTGTTAAGGTAACGAGTTTATAAATGGACACATTGGGTTTGGATTAGTTCATGAAGACTAGTTGCGTAGAATTTCGTTGGTGGTCATATGTATAGATGAAAACATTTAGTTGAATGAGTTCGGGAATAGTTGTGTAAGGAGTTCTCGTTAGATTTGGATAACGAATTCATGGATAGTATCGTGTAGTTGATTAACGAGTATTTGTTTTGATGGTTAGTTCATAATTTGATAGTAGATTTATAGTTGTAATGATGAATTAGAAATTAGATTAGAATCTTATAGTTAAATGAGTAGTTTTGAAACTATTTTGAGTATAGAAGTCAAGTTGAAATATTTGGAGGGTAGACGTTCGATCCAAATACATTAGCTTATAAGAATAGCAAAATCCGTTAACTTTTATTTAGTTGTGGAATTTAGCCTTGACTATAATTTAGAAATCATCATGAACTTTTGATTGGAGAATCGATAACTGATTTAGGATTAGAAGTACGACTTAGATTCGGTAATCGATATATGCATTATATGCATGATCTGAAGTTTTGGATAATTCGATTTAGATATGTCTTAGTTTTGATTTGAAGTGTTTGGTTTACAATGGTGTGATTGTGTTATATGGATAAGCTAGCGAGTATATCGCACAAGTATTATTGTAGCTTAGAAACAAATGGAATGATGAAACGTAGGATAACACGGTTTTGTAGCAACATCTTTGACCGATAGAAAACATCCGATGTAATAATAGCAACTCGTTCCACTTAGAATATCATAGAATCTTTTGAAACATACCATAGAGGATCACGTAGAAAGTTTAGAAACTTTAGAAATTTCGATTAAATGAAATAGTGATAGTACTTAGAACATCGTAGAATCCTTTGAACATTTCATAGGAAATCACTTAGAAACTTTAGAAACATTAGTAAATGAAATTGGAATATTATTTAAGTCAATATAAAAATTCATAGAAACAATTATAAATCGTAGGAATGAAAATCGTAGAATCATTAAGTAAATGAAATTTCAATGGCTTAGGAGTGTGTCTTGGTTTTGGACACTAATGACTTATCAAAGTGTTAAGTTCGTTTTCAACGTATTCGAGAAAGCGTGCTTTAGCCTATAGGTTCACACTCATCTCGTACATCCCCAGGTAAGCATACAGGTCTCTTAAAGAGATTTATACGAAATGCTTTGCCTTAGACAGGATGTCCGTGATACAGGTGTTCCCCCTTCCGGATTGCACACGCTCCCACGTTTCAAACTTACTTAAGACGATGACGAGATTCCACAAAGAGAAAGATCCTAATCATACCGACGAGTCTCTTGTAGCTCCTTCGCGAAATCGGATAAGAAATAAGATAAAGAAACAGTATAGAGAAATTCATAAAAAGAATAAAGAAATAAGTTCTAGAAGAGTTTTCTAAGCACAAGATATTTGTACTAAGGACTCTTAGGTTATAGTCTAGGTCGGTGTGTCTCTAATACCCTATCCTAGTTCCCTATAACCATGGCTCTGATACCAACTGTGACACCCCGCCCGGCGGCGGAAACACCGGGCTGTCATTGGAATTGGATATCCATAGTAAACAAAGCACATGGTATTTATTTATTACGTTTAATAATGATATAGTAAGTTTAGAACATCAGTCTTAAATGGATACGACAAAAGTAATAAAACCGAAACAGTAAATGCAATCGTCCTTATTAATTAAACTAGGTCCAAGGCAATCCTATGTCTTGGCAAAAGCAGCAAAATAATCATAAGCATCACCTGAAATATGTAAAAATAAAGTTAGCTATTTAAAGCTAGTGAGTAAAACCCAAATTGAATAGTAATAGTATTGAAATCCGAGATCAACAAGATATGCTGCGCAATCCCACATGTATAGTAATTTCGTAATATCACCCTACCAGGACCCCTAGAATAGAATAGCACACCAACCACAATAGAAACCATAGTATCTCGTTTAGCCATTTGTCATGAGAACCACTCATGTAATAAATAATGATAACTTTTAATAACCGTCGTTTACCGTCTCGATATATAAGTCATCATTTAGCAATTTAGGGACATGGCATAGTATAGCATCATAGCATAGCAACATAGTATAGCAACATAGCATCTCGACATAGTAAACATGGAATTAGAAAGGCCGGGTTTAAATCACCTATCAATGTTGTACAAGCAGGTGGGTTTGTCAAACCATTAGCGCTAACATTGTACCGGTGGGATTACAAAGCAATAAAACTACTTTTAACTAACACATAAGATTGCATCAAGCCGCGAACTAGATTAACATATTTGTATGATCTCTTTTAGAAAACGAATAGAAAACGCAATATAGTAAAACTCATATTTCAGCCCCAAAATAGTAAAATGGAAAAAGGGGAGTGAGTTTACTCACCTGAACAATATAGATATTAGCAAACGCAAGAAAGTAACTAAATAGAATCGAGGATCGCCCAGATATTAGAATCACCTAATTAACCGGGAAAACCTCATTTAGAAACGAGACAAATAATATAGTAACTAGAATCAAGAACTTAGAAATTCTAGGGTTTTGGATTTGGGGTTTTAGGGTTTTAAATTATAAATTGAAAATTAGGGTTTCAAAATATAATTTGGGAATTTAGGGTTTTAAAGTACCAATTGGGAGTTAGGGTTTAAAAATACAAATTTGGGAATTTAGGGTTTCAAATCCAATTTAGGGTTTCAAAATCCAATTTGGGGATTTAGGGTTTCAAATCCAATTTAGGGTTTCAAAATCCAGTTTGGGAATTTAGGGTTTCAAGAACCACTTTTTGATAAACGACAACGTTTTAAGCAATATATATATTTTAACGGATTTTATATAAAATGTCAAAATTTATAATAACGTCTTTGTACCACTAGTTTCTTTTTATTAAAATAATATTTGAACAAACCTTAAGAAATGACTTAATGTAGAAGTAAAGGGGTTAAAAGATAAAAATGAAATGAAAGTGGTCAGTGGGACTCGAACCCACGACCAAACGCGTCACCACCAGCAAACTTACCACTGAACCAGACGTGATTTTTGTTCATAAAATTGGTTTTTAATTGTTTTAGCATGTTATACTTAACAACACCCATTTCCATATAAACCCTAGAACAAAGATCCAACCAATTCGTTCAAATACGTTAATCAATTCCAAAATCATCAAAGGGCTTTTAATCTACACGAACTCACGATCATTTCTATATATAACACTTACTTGATTGGTTACGAATTGATCCGATTGAGGACGAAGAACAAGACGACGGTTTTGGGATCAAGCTTGAGTTTTTGATGATTGTAGTTAAAATTGATTAACCAGGGAGTGAACTCAATGTCGGAGAAGTGTTTTGGTTGCTTGAATTGTTTTGATTCGTCTTAGAAACGACCGAGCACGTTAAAGTTTGAGTTGAGGATAAATGTGATTAATTGGTGATTAATGTGGTGTTTTTAATTCAATTAAACTACACCATTCATTCATAATAATCGAGAGGACGGTTTTGGCTAACTCAATTCATTCCTGGATGCGTTTTTTGTCGATTTGAGTTTGTGGGTTTTATGAAACCGAAACTTAAAACTGAAATTAATCAATGATGGGTCAATTATAATGCAATTAGGGAGTGATAACGAGTTCGAAACTTGATGTGGAACATTTTGACAGGTTTCGTTTGGGTTAAAACCGGCTTAAGGTGGGTTTCAACACGTCGCCGGAGATATGCCGGATTCTGGCGCCGGTGGCCGGAGATAATCCCAGCCGGAATCACGGCTTTCAAAGAGGGGGGGGGGGGTTTGGGTTAAAACTTACAGTTTGGCCCTTTTAGTTTCATATTATTACTTTTAGGTTTAAACTTTAAATGTAAGTTTAATATTTGACAGTTTTGGCCCAAAGTTAATTATATACATTTTAACTGACTAACTTAACTAAATTGAAACGTAACAATTATGTAAGTGACGTTTTTATGGTTTTAGCTCGTTTAAGCCGTTACGAGTTTATTTCGAGACTTGGAGGCGTTTTGGTTTAACGTTTTCATTAATTTTCTTTTACGAACTATATATATATTTATTTATATATATATATTTTGAGATTTATAGTTCCACCGTTATTTATTCGATATCCGTGACCGTTTTGAAATGTGAATTTAATTGAGACGGGAATAACGTAGAATCAATGCGTTTATTTATAATAATAATAATAAACGTTACATTTTGAAGAAAATAAATACAATTACAATTTAAAGGATCACGACTTCGGGTTCGAGTCGGGCATTCGGGTTCGGGTTTGGGGCAGATGTCACATTGTGTTTTAAGTGTGGACAAGTTTATAGTCCTAACCATAGATGTCCGTCGGGTACTCTTCGTGTGTTATTACTTGGGGATGATGAATCAGATGAATTTGACGGGTTGAATATGCATTCGGATGAAGTCTTTCAAGCAAATGTGGGGCCTTTTCGCAAGCCTTGAGGACAAGTCTTGACTTATGGAGGGAGTATTGATAGAGATTACATACTTAAATAGAATATTTCAATTGTGAGAGGGGGGTTAGTGTAATTACTATTTCTATAAATAAAGATCAATAGTCATTGTGAGGGAGAGGAGAGAATTAGATAGTTGTTTTGGCTCATGCTTATGCAATGAGAAGGGCATAGCCCTGGGACCGCTTGTGGTTGTTTATCTTTGGATCATCATCTTCATTATCATACTAATATATCAATTTTTCACCATTGTTACTTGTTCTTAGCTTTAATTAGTATCAATTCCTATCACAGGCCAATTCAAATAAAAACGAACTAAATATAGATAGATAACTGGACCGGTTCACAATCCAATCGGACCAACGCCGGTTTGGTCAGGTTCCAAAAACAATACGTGTGAGTCAACCGTTTAGAAAAAGTAAATGAACTTTTCAGTATAAATTAACACAAAATATATTATATATGTCATAACACTATTAAAAAGTCTTTGGTTGTTACACGTTAGTGTTCAATATGCCATCGATCTATTTAAAGCGATCCAAGACTAAATTAAGTCGTTCCTGCATATATACAGTTGAAGAATATATATATAATGAGCAACGAAGAAGGAAGTTCAAGTCGCTCAGTTCACAAACAAGGTAACAGTAGTATATCAGTCTAGCTAGCTCATAACTCGATCACTATATATACTTATACATGATATACACACGTACTCGATCTTATTTAACCTTTACGTACATTTGTCTCCTTTTCAGAGATTAATGCCGAGGAACTCAAACCAATACTCTCAGAATCCATTCGTAGCGGAAATAGAAACGCCACACATAACTTTTCACCAATTTACGAAGTTCCCAGTAGGCTAAGAAAAGTCAACCCAAGCGCGTTCACCCCTCAAGTGGTCAGTATTGGACCTCTACACAAAAACCTTGCAAACGTGAAATTAATGGAAGACCAAAAAGAGACTTATATGGACGAGCTCTTGAGAGAAGTAGGTTCACATGATGAAGTATTTAAAGCATGTATGGAAAAGGTGAGTGGTTCAATACAAGATATCAAGGGATATTATTTTGGTCATAAATTTAATCCCAAAAAGTATCCTGATGAAAAATTTGCTCGAATGATGGTTATGGATGCTTGTTTCATACTTCAGTTCATTAATAAGCTATTTACGCCCGACAATAATATATATTCCAAAAACAGGTTGCGCAGTAGGTATATTGCTGTCGACCTGGTGTTGCTAGAAAACCAAATCCCATTCTTTGTTCTCCAAGACATCTATGACCTCACTTTAGGAACATCGCCATCAAAACCCCCTCTTACTACCATGCTTCATGATTTACTACAACGTGTCAATCCTTTAATTGACGAACTAGACAAATCTAAAGTTAAAAATCTTTTTGGTCTTAAGCACATTCTTGGTCTTCTACATGAATTCTACCAACCTGAATATTCTGAACCACCACCAATACCGCAAATTCCAACAGCCCATCGCTCGGCTGTAGAACTACATACAGTTGGGGTGAGGTTTGCGCCCAACCAAAAAGTTAATTGGATAATGGCTATGCAGTTCGAACAATCTTGGCATAAGCCTACTCTTAGAGTGCCAAAAGTGCTTATTGACAATTTATTTGAAGTGGTTATAAGGAATCTAATTGCATAAGAGCAGTACTCAACTCCTGTTAGGAACTATGTTACATCATATGCGATGGCCATGAATATTCTAGCGGCTACTCCAGCCGACATTGCAAAGTTGGGAGAATCAGATGTCATTATGAACAATTTAGGTTCAAATGAAAAGGCTTCAGATATGATAAGCAGCATATGCAAAGATGTCACCTTCCACGATTTCGATTATATTGAGACTTGGAAAGATATAGAAAAACACTATGATACTTGGTGGTCCAAAAATTTTGGGGTGTTCAAGCGGAAGTATTCTAGCACTCTATGGAAGGCAATCGCTTTAGTTGCTGCAATCATAGTGTTTCTTGTTACCGTGATTCAGTTCAGCTTTCGAATGAAAACATATGCTTCAACGCATCGGATGTGATCCAACACTCAGATTTTGATTTTCGTTTCTTTGTGGTTCACACTTTTTCATTCTTGTAATTGTGTGTTAATGTCTTTAATTTGTTTCAAAGTTACTAGCTGTTTAATTTAAGTTATGCAAGTGTCTCAAACTTTCAATTTTTTAATTCCTATATATAAACAACTCACTTTCACATTTGTCTTGAGCCTTGACCGGCTAGCTTGACAAGTTAATTTCACCAACCTGTAAATATATTTTAGTCTCCAATTAATATCAGCAATTTCGTGTTCCTACAGCCCACTGGTCTAGCACTTAAAGAAATTTGACTTGGCCAATGACTTTTGATCGAGTTCGAATATTATCGATCTCGGTCTTGCCTTGGCATAACTCATAAGCCTATTCACAAAATTTGATTTCAATTTACACATAGTACTATAGTATGGACAATGGCATATTAATTTCCTCTACAATTTTTTTTAAACGACGTTCGCATAACGGTAAAACCGTTGTACTCAAAAGCTGCAGTACGTTCAATGACAGATCGAGTTTGAAGCTTCGGTCTGCCCCTTCAAAATACTTTTAATATATATATTTACAAGGGGAAATACGGAATTCAAATTTTTATTAATTTACCCTTTAGATCGACTTGTCTCCTTTTCAGAGATGAATGCCTAGGAACTCAAACCATTACTCAAAATTCTTATTGATCGTGTCGAAAATAGAATCACTAGAGATAATTTTTCACCAATTTACAAGGTTCCTAGTAGGCTCCGAGACGTCAACCACAGCTCATTCACCCCTCGGGTGGTCTCTATTGGACCTATGCACAATGGACGTCCAAATTTGAAGTTAATTGAAGACATGAAAGCGACTTATATGTACGCATTATTGAGGTATGTAGATTCCCCTTATGAGGAAACATTGACAAGGTGTATGGTAAAGGTGAAAAATTCATTACAACAAATCAAGAAATATTATTTTGGTCTTGAGAAGTTTAGTGACCAACAATTTGTTCTAATAATGATTACAGACGCTTGTTTCATAATTCGATCAGTTCATTAGGGAGTTATTTACATCTGATAATATATATTCCAATAACAGGTTGCGTAGCAGGCATGTTGTTATGGACCTGGCCAGTGTTGCTAGAAAACCAAATCCCTTTTTCGTTCTCCAAAACATCTACGACCTCACTTTGAGAACATTTGAACCAGAAGCCGATCTTATTACCATGCTTCGTGATTTACCAGAAAGTGTGAATCCTTTTTTAAGAAAATAAATATATCTAGCTAGTACGTCTTGAAAATGGTTGTGGTGAAAAAAGTGGCTATCGATCACATTCTTGGTCTTCTACACGAATTTTATCAACCTGAAGAAAGTTTTGTGATACCAAGAATAGAAGCAATTACAACAGCCCATCACTCGGTTGTAGAGCTGCACAAAGTTGGGGTGAAGTTTAGGTCCAATGATCGAAAACATGAAATGGATAATGGAAATGAAGTTTGAACAATCTTCGCATAAGCCTGCTCTCTCATAATGCCAAACATGCTTATTGGCAATTTCTTTGAAGTGGTTATGAGGAATCTCATTGCATATGAACAATACTCTTTTCAGTAAAGAACCGGCCATATATGTTACATCATATGCTATGCCCATGGATAGTCTAGCACTCTAGCGGCAATTTCAGCAGACATGGCAAAGTTGGGAGAAGCGGGTATAATTAAGAACAACTTAGGTTCAAACGAAAAGGCTTCAAATATGATAAGCAGCATATGCAAAGATGTGACCTTCCATGATTTCTATTACATTGAGTCTTGGAAAGAAATAGAAAAACACTATGTTAGTTGGTTGTCCAAAAATTATGGGGTGTTCAAACGAACGTACTCCGTGGAAGGCCATTGCTCTAGTTGCTGCAATCATAGTGTTTCTTATGTCTGTCGTTCAGTTCAGCATTCGAATGAAAACATACGCATCAACGCATCGTCTGTGATTGTGATTTTCGTTTCTGTACGTGTACGTTGATCTCACTTTTTCATTGTATATATTGTACGTTAGTTGTTAATTAATTAGTTTCTTTTATTTGTTTCAATGTTAATTAATTAATGTTTAATTTAAGTTATGCAAGTGTACGTTTCAATTTTCTAATTCTTTAACAACTCACTATCACATTCTTGCAATTTGTCTTGTGTCTTGATCACCAACTTTCACCAACTTATATATACATTTTAGGCGGCCTCCAACTAATTATATATCGCTTGTCCTCGCATATATAAGCTAGGCTACTCTCAATATGTGACTTAATTGAATTTACAATATATATAGTAACTTCATTACATATATAAAAATGCAATAATTACATGACTTTGCAAGTTGTAATGTTAACCGTTTTTATAAGTATTTTTCACACTAATTGTTGGAAGTCATATGTTGTAAAAAATGAATAATAAAGATTATTGTAAACATAATATATATGAAGGTTTTTAAATAATAAATAGTTAATTAATTAAATAAGTAAGTAATTCATAACGTAATATACAAAAATTAGGATTTTATTGTGGTCGTAGAGAATTGAAGTCGCTTTTTAGCAAGAGCGGATACTTCACAAAATTTTCATCCTAGCCTTCGGTCACCTCTTCCATCATCAACTCACTATACAAACATGTGAACAAGGCGACTTGCTCCTCCTCTGTATATAAAACTCTGTTACACGTGAAGGATGAGGTTAAAAGATAAAAAAAAATTAGATTCTATGAGGTGATCGTTAAGGAATTAGATTTTTGGTGGTTGAGAGATTATTAAAGTGATTCAACAAAACAATGAAGAAAGCTAATGGGTGTAGTTGTGATTTAACAACACATGAATACGAAGACAAACACATTGAGAATACCTAAAATACCCTTGGGACTATAGCTAAGTTTCCTATTTAAGTAGATTTAAGACGAGGCCAAGTAAAGCGGCGGCCTGGGCTGGATCTCGTATATGTGACTTTGTTACACACGGTGATTAAATAAAGTTTCATGTCTCATATATATATTACGGTGTAAAGTCGTAACACGTAAATTTGTCAATGTCAGAGGGTCAAAATCGTAGATATGTCAAAGTAAAGTAAGGTTCAAAGTTATAAATTCGTCAAGTCAATATGGGCCAAAACGATAATAAGTCAAACTCGATGTCAAATCTATCTAATAAATTAGAGTTTAGGAGAGGCCATTTTAGAGGGAAAATTGAGGGGGAATCGGTGTTTATGAGTGCCAAAATTTAGGGAGAAGGAAAATGGGCTCCAAAATCATTTTAGCGGCATTTTAGTTTCCAAACTCAAATACATGTTCGCGCTTTTTAATTTTAAGGAAACTTAATTCTTTCCGTATCAAATGCAAATCAAGTCTCAATTTCCTTTCATTAGGTAAATCAAAGTGGATGGAGATGATGATGATGATGGAGCCAAAAGTTGGTGATTAATGGTTTTTTATAAAAATATTTACATATCTTTAATTATAATAGTTATAATTTTTTTTAATATTTTTATTTAACATGTGTGTAACACACGAATATTAAACCTGGTCATAAATATATTAAAGTTTTTAAAAATATTGCCGGCGGATAAGATGGTGATGCATGGCCCAAGTCAATGACGTTAATTACTCTTTAGTTTAGTAGTATACTAGTTTAGTGCCCGCGCTACGCTCGGGACACAACATTCAAGTGATGCTTTTAAAGATATTCATGAACGTTCCAATAAGTTTTGAAACAAAACCGTGGTAAACCGAAACACGAAATATATTTTTAAAAATTAATTTTTTAGTATAGCAATATTATACTCAGATTAAAGAGAATAAAATGCTCAGTTTTATGGTGTAGTTTATTTTTTTTAAATCCATATAAAAAAGTTATGTATATTTATAAAACACTAAGGTTTTTAATTGTATACTATTATTAATTTTATCCATAAGTTTCATTTTCACACCCTATCAAATATAAACCGACTCATGTACACCCCTTGTAGTAGAGGGTTAAAAGTATAAATACTCTTAAATTTTTCAGAATTCTCCAAAATATTAGGGGACTAAAAATGTAATTAGTTTTATTATAATATTATATATATATATTATAAATAAAAAAAATCATTATTATGAGATAAACTCTCAAATGATGCCACATAAGTCAAAAGCTTTAAAATTATGCCACATAAGCTTTTTTGGTTTTACTATATTATATAAAGATACACTACAATATAAACATTAATTGTTTTCCATGACTTCAAAATTTGTTTAGAAAAAAAGTATTATTAATCACAAAGTTTAACTACTTAGTATATATGTGCGCTAGGGATGAGCTTTTGGTACCGAGTACCAGTATCGATACTGTACCGACTTAGCAATATCGGTACCGGTACCGGTACCCACTTTTCCTAAAACTCGGTACCGGTACCAGGCGGTACCGATACCGGTACTTTCCCGGTTAGTACCACGTTGGTACCATGTTGGTACCACTTTGGTACCGGTTAAGAAAAAACTAGTTTTTTTAGTATATTTTATATAATTTGAGATGTTATGAATGTTGTGTATTACTTGCTTAATGTTATAAAGTGTTTTCTTTACGACTTTGAGTCATTTTATAATATTTTTTAGATTATTAACTTTCAAATTTAATGAAGTTGATATGATTTTTAATTAATTTATACCATATTTCATTTCTTTTTCTTATATTCAAGTATATTATAGTATAGTTATATAAAAAAATATAAAATTAAACCGAAATAAACGAATAAATTTTATAAAAAAAAATAAAATATGAAACCGGTACCAACGTGGTACCAGTACCGAAATACCGGTACCGGTACCGTCCCGGTACCGTCCCGGTACCGTCCCGCTAAATTCGGTACCGGTACCGTCCCGCTAAATTCGGTACCGGTACCCACTTTTCTTAAAACTCGGTACCGGTACTAGGCGGTACCGGCACCAGGCGGTACCGGTACCCGTCCCGATCTCATCCCTAATGTGCGCAAATATGGTTGCTAACGCCACTATAACTTATGAGTTGAATATGATTTGGCTAGTTAAATATCATTCAGGCCATCGTCAACTTCATCGATTGCATATCTTAATTCAAATTGCATTTGATGACAGAGACACTAATAATATTAACTTTTTTCTATAATTGAACGCCACTGTCACTTTCACTTTTCTTAGTAAAGTCAAGGCTTTAAGAATTAGAAACATCTAAGCAATATTACTACATAAAGTAACAAGATAATGTTCTTGAATTTTTTAAATCCCAATTCTACTCATTTGTTGGGTTGGTCTAGGCACTTGCTACCAACTTCTCATCCCTAGTAGCTCCAAACACAAGAGTGTTGACACCCTGTTAACATTGATATAAATCTAAATGCAATTTGACTTTACAAATAATGAATTGAGTCCTTGAAGTAATTACACTTTGCGAGTTACCATATTAAAATATGAACATATATAGTTGATTCATTCTAGTGGATGATTAATAGACACATACACTTGGAATGTCAAACACACAAACGTGATATCCATGAATAGCTGTTAATAGTTATGTCATGCATAATATATTAACAATAGTTATACTTTCCGGCCTGACAATGATATATTAAAAGTATTTTTGTCTTTAACCTAGTACTCGCCGATTCCATCAACGTCTTCTAACACCAAAACTTTCAAAAAGTGTCGAAAGTCTCTTGCCATACGCAATGGCGGGTTCTTGCTAAAAGACAACCACTTTTGAATCTTTGTAGAACATGCATGTTAACGTTAAAGGCCGGAGGGGAAGAACCGGCCTATTAATTAGGTGGCGATGATGGTGATGGCGGCCGGTTGAGTGTGCATAGCTATATTCGAGCATCAGCAAGATTGGACTCCATTTTTTAACTTGCAACTGGACCATTAATTAATTTTGTGTTTCTTCTGCAAGCTTCAAACGGTACTGCTGCAAATCAACTTTTCAATTAAAAAATGGAAAACAAAATAATATATATATTATATTTTTTTCAATAGTTGTATATGTCTCTTATATCGTACAAACGTACGTTAGTGTTCAATGTCAATATATATCCCATCTAGCTATTTAAAGCTATCAAAGGACTATAATTCTTGCACACATGCAATCCAAGAAAAAATATGATCAGTAACGGAGATCAAGGAAGTTCAAGTCATGCAGTTTCCATCCACGGTAATTAAGCACACTCTTATTTTACGTTCATTTTTTTCAAACACGTACACGCGCCACAACTTTTAAATCTATATCATGTATTAATTTACAGACAAAATTAGTGAAGTGGAAACAGAAGCAGCTGCATCCCATGTCAACAATGATCATCAATACTCCTTCCAATATCTTTTTGATGGTATCAATAAATCAAAAGATAACTATAAATTTTCACCAATTTACGTGGCTCCTGACAGCCTTAGAGGACTGAATCCTAGCTCCTTCACCCCGAGGGTCGTATCTATTGGACCTTTGCACAAAGGAAACACTAGTTTGAAATCAATGGAGTACAAGAAAGCAACTATGTTGACAAAGCTACTGACGATTGAAACATTTGAAATTTGTATGACAAAGGTGATGGTTTCAATCGAAAGAGTCAAGCGATCTTACTTTGGGAAGGATATTGAATGTTCGAATGTTGAACTTGCTAAAATGATGGTTATGGACGCTTGTTTCATACTTCAGTTCATTAATAATCTTTTGGGAAGTGACAATGACTTTTCAGAAAACAGGTTGCGGAGCATGAATATTGCTCTCGACCTGGTGATGCTAGAAAACCAAATCCCGTATTTTGTTCTTCAAGAGATCTACAACCTTACTGTCGATATCTTGCAACCAGGATCTGATCTTACCACGATGCTTAAAAAATTACTAGATCTTGTCAACCCTTTTGCTAAGCCCTTATCTGTTACTACAAATATTTCCAAAGACCCAGCTCCTCATCACATTCTTGGCCTTCTACACAAATTTTACCAACCTCTAAATTTTAAGCTACCACCAATAAAAACAGTTCCGATAGCCCACTCAGCTGTGGAATTGGACAGAGTCAGGGTGAATATTAAGCCGAATAAAGACATGGATTGGCCAATGGCAATAGAGTTTTTTGAAAACTCTATGTTCTGGCATAAGCCCACTCTTAAGATGCCAGTGGTGCGCATTGACAATTTCTTTGAAGCGGTGTTAAGGAATCTAATTGCATACGAGCAGTATTCACCAATTGAAAACTGTGTTACTTCATATGCCATGGCGTTGCATATGCTAGTTGCTTCTCCAGCAGACATTTCTCAATTGGGAAAGGCCCATGTCGTCCTCGTGCACTTGGGCTCAAACGAAAAGGCTTCAGAAATGATAAGTAGCATATGCAAAAACGTCAACTTGCAAGATTTCTATTACATGGAACCATGGAAGAATATAGATCAGTACTGCAACAAGTGTTGGCCCAGAAACTTTGCTGCCTTAAAGCAAACATATTTCAATACTCCGTGGAAGGCAATGGCTGTACTTGCTGCAATCATAGTGTTTTTTGTTACTGTGATTCAATTCTTTCGCCACTAATAATCACATGACATCCCAGATTTCTGCCATTTAATCTTTAGCTTCTTCTGTTTAATTTTTAAACACTTTTTCTTTCTTTTTGTGTGTTTCTTTTTCATTAGATCAATGTGTTGAAGTTAACTAAACTTAAGATTGAAACGTATAACATGGATAATTACTTAGTGGCAAATTGAAATGTGTGTCTCAGTTGCCTTGTTTTGACCATTTTGCGACCACTATTATACTTGCGACTTTATGCTGTCACCCTTACTGTCATTGTCACAAACTGTGCAGCTACTTTGCTACTGCTAGGTTGCATGACTGTATCATTAGACTTGCATCAGCTGGTGTGGTAACACCGCCAACTACAAACTGCACCACATGAAGACGCCTTCACGACCAACATAAAAGTACTTAAAAGAAGAAAACAGAAAATGTATAAGCTCAATCAACACATAGATCGAAAACAACATACTTAAAAACAACCATACATAAGTAAATATAGAAACTTAAATACATCCCTAAAATCATGTAGTTATCCTACAAAATCTAATGTATTGTTTAAAAACACAAATATTTCTAATTTTAGCATTCTGCTAGGACTTGTCAACCCTTACACCATTCTTTTTCGCGCGTATTGTAAATTTATATATATACCAAGATTTGAATATTTGAATGATGCTTGTATTTGCTATATATCGGAGAAGAACGCATATGTTCGCTTTTTTAATTACGTGTTTGGTTTTTATTGATTTGTGTGTATAGACGGTGCTCATAATTACCCATGTAGGCATCAATGTCTTTTTTGAGGGAAACATTTAAGAATTTTCCTTTTTTTTATAAACAAACAGTGTTATTTTATATTCTCACCCACCTTTGCTAACTCATTGGTATTGGCGTGTTAAGTTTTTTTTAATAACAATTTATAGATTTTCTATGAACTTCCTATTTGATGCTCTAAACACAACAAATGTTATAAATGAGTCATCAACTTGATTAGAGTTACGAGACCGGTGATTAATTCCCATGAGTTCATCACCCGGCTAGCTGTTAAAAAAAAAAAATTTTAATTGACCTCAACTCTCTGGATCCTTTCAATGAATGATTGAATGAACGATGTGACTATCAATTTATCAAAATTCTCTAGTTTAATCACACAATTCATTAATTAACATGGGTCATCATTGCATCAACTAATATATAACTAACCATATTTGAATCTTTCTCTAGCTCGTTTGGTTGCTAGTGCCATTAAATATATGTAGTTGAATATGATTTGGCTAGTTAACTACGCAAGTATCATTTCATCGTCAACTTCCTTGATCGCATATCTTAATTCAAGTTGCAGTTGATGACAAAGAAGATCGATATGATACTAATTAATAACATAAACTTTTTTCTTGTAGTTGAACGCCACTATCACTTTCAATTTTCTTAATAATTAAGATCAAGGGTTTAATTAAGGTTTAGAAACATAACAAGATAATAATCTTGAAATTCAAAACTTTCAATTCTACCAATTGAATGTGATTACTAATTTTACGTCCAGTGTGATTTTAACCAAATATCAATCACAAAATTCTTCATATTTAAATGTGATACGTCATGCATTAGGTTACATATTAGTTTCTTTGAATAGTAAATGAACTTAATTTTCAATACAAACTGGAAAACAAATTAAATTATGTTTTTTGACCACTAGCTTGTATATATGCCACTAACACTATAATTAATAATTAAACGTTTTAATTAGGATTTGAAACTTGGTGTTCAATGTCAAGATGCCATCTATTTAAAGCAACCCAATTAAGGGCCTGCATACAATTGAAGAAAAATGACCTACGAAGGTAGTTCAAGTCAATCAGCTTCCAAACAAGGTACGTGATTAATCTCAATCTCAACCCGCATTAATTCGCTAGCTATACGTATATATACTCGATCGATCTTAAGCTTTAGATGTGTGTCTTTTTCAGAGATTCATGAGGAGGAAAGCAAACCAATGCTGCAAGCAGAGTCTGTCAAAATTCTTATGGATTTTGTCGAAAGTAGAGATGATAAAGATAAATTTTCACCAATTTACGAGGTTCCAAGTAGGCTTAGAGATGTCAACCCAAGCTCGTTCACCCCTCGGGTGGTCTCTATTGGACCTATGCACAAAGGACGTCCAAACTTGAAGTTAATGGAAGACAAGAAAGCGACTTATATGTACGAGCTATTGAGTGAGCTAGATTCACCTAATGACGAAACATTGAAGGAGTGTTTGGACAAGGTGATGGTTTCAATTAAAGAAATCAAGAGATATTATTTTGGTCAGAATTTTGATCCGGATAAGTATACTGATCATGAATTTGCTCGAATGATGGTTATAGATGCTTGTTTTATACTTCACTTCATTAAAAACCTAGTTACATCTGACAATATATTTTCTACAAACAGATTGCGTAGTAGGTATCTGGCTATGGACTTGGTGTTGCTAGAAAATCAAATCCCTTTTTTTGTTCTCCAACACATCTATAACCTCACTTTAAAAACATTGGAATCAAAACCCGTCGACGTTACTGAACCCAATCTTACAAATCCTGATCTTTTAAAAGAACCTAAACTCACAGAAGCCGATCCTACACAGCCCGAACCTACAAAATCTGATCTTACTACCATGCTCCATGATTTGCTAGAACGTGTCAATCCTTTTTATGGGATAATAAAGAAACCTAAAGTTGAAAATCTTTCTGAACATAAGCACATTCTTGGTCTTCTACATGAATGTTACGAACCTCAAAATTCTCAAGTACCTGAGATAAAAACACTTCCCACAACCCACACAGCTGTAGAATTTCACAAAGTTGGGTTGAGGTTTAGACCCAATCGAATCATGGATGAATTGCCCGATGAAGAAAAGAATTGGCTAATGGATATGAAGTTTGAACGATCTTCGCATAAGCCTACTTTCAGAATGCCAAAAGTGCTTATTGACAACTCCTTTGAAGTAGTGCTGAGGAATCTAATTGCGTACGAGCAGTACTCGACTCCAGTGAAGAACTATGTTACATCATATGCCATGGCCATGGGTATGCTAGCGGCTACACCGGCTGACATTGCCAAGTTGGCAGAATCAGGTGTGATCACCAACCACTTAGGTTCAAACGAAAAGGCGTCAAATATGATAAGCAGCATATGCAAAGATGTCACCTTCCACGATTTCTATTACATTGATTCTTGGAAAAAAGCAAACAATTACTATGAGGGTCCGTTGTTAAAAAATTTTGGGGTGTTGAAGCGAAAACATTTCAGCACTCCATGGAAAGCCATTGCTCTAATTGCTGGAGTCATAGTGTTTCTTATTGCCGTGGTTCAGTTCATCATTCGAATGATCATATACGCATCGAAGCATCAGATTTGACCGCACCCTTTTCTTTCTGTATATTTACGTTTTCATTCTAGCCTGTTGTGTGTTTCTATTAATATTCATTTCAATGTTAAAAGTTGAAAATTTGGCACATGAATTTGGACAACTCATAAATATAATTTTGGGTACCATGATATTGTCATCTTCTTAAAAGGTAAAACTGAAGGGCCACAAAAATGATATTAAGAAGCATATGCAAAGTTTTAATTATGTCAACTTGCTAGATTTCTTTTACATAGAACACTCGAAAATATATCCTGCATTTTATCTCTCATTTTTCAATTAAATATTACTTATTATAATGTTATAATTACATTTTCTCTCTTTTTATTTACGACCATTTTCTTAAGCAATTATAGGGGCATCCAAAATATGCTAATGAATGAACGGTAGACAGGGCAGATGTATTAATTGTCAAGGGGAAGCTCAGGTTACCGCTCAACTTTGATACGTAAGGTAAAATTTTATGTTTTCTTCCAGTTTTGTGTTAGGATACCCCCTAAGCAGTTAAAAAAAAATTAAAAATACATGAATTTTTTTTTTTGTTTTTTATATAACAATACTATACGCGTTTCGAATATAAAAAACGTTTGTTTTTTTGTGTAATTTTTATTAAAAAATAATGTCGTATGTAAAAGTTATTAACGTTTAAAAAAAGTAGAGAAATTGACATGTGCCTTGCATGTGGAGAGAGAAAAAGTCAACAAAAGGGGCTATGACAAAAATACCCCTCCACCAATTAATTTATCTACAACTTGATCTTAAGATCTAATGACTATAAATCATTCTTACACTTTGTATCAAAATCATATTTTGTATGTGAACCTTACTCCTTCTAAAGATACCCATTAACTTTTCGACTGCTCCGCCACTAGTTGTACTTGATCTTCACGATCACAGGTTCTTGTCTTGATCTATTATGTTGATATGAAACATGTAACCGAATATGTTCGTTCTTTGCGATCGGGAATATCTTGTAGTGGGCTCTTGGCGGCCGAGGGAAATCAATCCCTTATCTCATTCAGCCCAAAACATATTAGTTAAAAGCCCACGCATAATTAAAATAAATGAACCCGCGTAGTATGACAAACCAACTAATCATAAACCCAAGTAAATATTTTTTTATAATAATAGGAGAACTGAATAAAACCCTTTTTACTAATTTCTCTCAAGATTTTTTTCAACCGGATTCGTAGGATCTTGTGTGCCTCATATACTAAAAACCCCTTTTTATTAATACAACAGTCTTGAAGGAAAGTCTAAAACAGATTCGTATGTTATGGCATTATGTGTATCATTGGTTCGGATAATGATAGCATTCTCACATAAGATTTTATTACGTTCAAGTTTATTTATGGTTGTGATTAAAAATTGTTTCTTGGCGGTATTATGTATGAATAATCTGAAAAGAAAATGGTTGCATATGAGACCAATTTTTAACCGTTGATAACATGTCGAAACCCGTCCTCTGGATGGGTATAAAACTAGTTTTGTTGTGAGGAGAGTACTAAAATGAACAAGTTTGAAGTTAACTTACTTTAATCAGTTTTTTTAATTTTTTAAGGCTCAAAAGAGTCGTTAATAAGCAACCCACCAAGTTATTGGATAAATAAATACATTAACATCCCAATACCAGAGGTGCACAAATCGCCAAATTGGGTATTGCCGTATTGGGTCATACCAGGAACCGGGTAGGAACTGGGTACAAGCCTATTGGGTAAAATCAGGTTTGCGTACGATGAAGAACTGGGCAGGAACCGGTTCCGATTCCGGTGGTGTGAACACCCAACCCACTAGCTAGAGCCGGTTAGGGTAGGGAACCCGGAACTGATCAGGTATGGTTAATTTTTTTTCTTTTAAGTTGTAATGTAATTTATCTTATGCTATGGAATATGAATCGTCTTTTACACAATAAACTGAACTAAATAAATACAATTTATTTTACCCACAGATGATTATGATTTGTGAGACCATAAAAAGTGTAGAAATGGATGAAAACAAGTATTTTTCTTTTGCTTTTAGTTTGTGCTTTTGAATAGTGTAATGAATCAAACCATCAAACATCTTTTAATACTAGCAATGTTAGGTCAAAAATATGAGATGCATGATGAGAGAAAAATAAAGTTAAACGTGTGGATTTATTATATAAGAAAACATGACCCAATAATCCAATACAGGTTAGGGTAATTGAATTTGTTTATATTATCCTGCATCCATTTAAATATTGTGCCACCCATTAGCATACGTGGAAAGGAAGTATAATATATAGCATGTATATGTGTAACTGCCTACTAACATGTATATATGACGTATATAACGTGGAACTGAAGTGAATAATAAATTTCATTTTTTGAACGGAAGTGCACAATACACACGTCTAAAGAAACTTTTATTCGACCATTTTTGTTATTACGAGTTATGACAAGTAACACTTGTCAACCAAATCAATCTTATCATTTGCTTTCGATCTAGTCAAAAAAGAAAATTTATAAATTAATTTTTATAAATTTAATCAAATCTTTTATAAAAACTCAATTTAATTATTAAGTATTTAATTTAATTTTTGCACTTAGCCCGGGTAATGAAGCATTCACACTATAATACATGTCATCGCCACAATCAATCTCACTCTTCTCCTTTATTCAATTAATTTGAATCATATCTTGTATTAAAAATCAGCTTAAAATTTCTTAGCTTAGTTGTCTAAGTATTTAATTTAATATTTGCATTCAACTCATGTAATAAACGAGTATAACCTATTTATATATTAACAACAAAAACATATGATGGAAAAACTAAAATTTAAAACATTCAATCAAGTTTTATGATGTAACTAAATATCACATTTATGTATACTTATAGCTACATTTTGTTTAACATCCAACATCCCATTCCTCATTTTCAGTTTTATTTCAACCACAGCAACTTCATTTATTAATTATTATCTTCCCTCTATTACATATTCATGAAAGTTATAGAGATTTGTGAATAATTTTTCTTTACATTGTTAACTCTACTTTGATTGCTCTTAGAATGAGTTTTTAAAGCCGGCCAAGATATATAAGTCTATAACAAGGCTTTCAACTAATTCAGATATGAGTTCGATATTAAGAAATTTATGCTAAAACCAACGATCATCTTGTTTCAAAATCATTAGTAACAAAATTCATTTAAATATTTAGTTTGTCTAGAGAAAGTTTTTTGATATATGATAGTGTGTTCAACTTTATTCCCGTCATCAAAACACTTTTTATGGGGATTTTTTGTTATTTTTAGGCTTTTTTTTATTACCGCTTAAGGTGCAACTTATTTACTTTAACTTCAGTTTGGTATATATATATATCGTGTATTTATATGGATTTTTTCTTCCTTTTTTTTCTCTTCTTTGTTTTCTTTTACTTAATTTCTTTTAATTTATTTATTTTTAGGATTTATCATTTACCTTCTGGGTATAGTTTTTCGGTTTGATTTTTTTGGTTTAGTTTTTTATTTAGGCTTTTTGGGTTAAACTTTTATGTATTTGGGGGCGGGTTAAGTTTTCATTAATTATCATCATTGTGTAACGAGTTGTGAGCTTTATAGTCTATGACCTGAATATTTTACTTGCTCGGGATCCAACAGATTTAGTGATTGATAGGACCGACATGTTGCTTCGTACATTGAAGCCTAATAATTTAAAATATGTAATTTAAACAAAAATATATTGAAAGTAGAAGGTATAAAAAAGAAAAAAAAAATACCTAAGAAAGGTTTTCGGGCCCGCAAAGCCCCCCACCCAAACCCTAAAAAGCCATTTGATGGTAAATTCTTTTCAATAAATGCTTTGTAAAAAACAACAAACATAGTTTCAACATAAAAACATACCCAAAGTGATATTAAAGCGTTTTTGATGTTTTAATGGAAAAACGCCTCATTATATATAGTATAAATAAAGAAAATATACAAACGTTCCTAACATCGCTCACGTTTTGACAGATGACAAAGCTGTCACACCCCGACCAATTAAATAAATAAAAGGCGGATAATCGTCGAGACGTGAGTGTTAGAGATTGCTCATAGCCACATGACGCTACAAATTAGAGTTTTAAATAAGCATGTATCACCAAATTAAATAGTACAATTTGTCCACAAGTTTGGCAAATTACAAATAACATAGCTAATAATTGTTCATTGATTTAGAATTTAGCTAGGTCCAAAAGCCTATAGTGATCATGATCCGAAGCTAGAATTAAACGTTGGTATTCCCTGAAACATGTTAGAAAATAATGTCAACATAAAAATGTTGGTGAGTTCACATAGTTAAATACATAGATAATAGTTTATAGATCACAATGATAAGCGATTCCATGTCCACAATGGTTAGTGCAAATATGTAACAACACGTACGGCCTCAAATGTACAATCAAGCCTCAACAATATAGAATATAGTATATGATCAGCTAAGTGAAATTTGGTTCCTTCAATGAACTAGAATGCGTCATTGAAGAGCCGGACTTAGCATCGGCTTTAGCACCAAAAAGGCTTGTCATGCCCTTAGATCTAAGACGTCGCTGGGCTAGCAATAGTTAATGATTGTATCGATCATAAAATAGAAAACCACACGTATACATAAAGCACAACCAAGACATAAATGGAATCACATAGTTGATAAATAGATTTAGTGCATGTGATGTATTTGAATAATATAACATGTTTCACCCCAAAAGTGTATAAATATAAAAAGGGGTATGTAAACTCACTTTAATCGGCTCCAATATCTACTCAAGAAAATATACGGTGGAAGCCGGAAATAACTCTCGGTAGCTTATCCTATTAATCGAACATAATGATTTTAGTCCATATGTGGTTTTGAGATCGTACGAGTCAAATTCTTATTTTTAGTTGTTTTGCGAAATAGTTATGAATGTTGGTATATTTATAAGTTTTCATAAAAATAGATTAAATATTATTTATTTGTAAATATTATACCTTCAAAGGTTATTGTCATTACAAGTCGTTTACTTGGTTTTTTTACACATATGGTATGACGTTTAAGTGGATTTTTAGTTTATAAAGTTTTTAAATAGTTGATGAAACAAGTTTATGTGTCTAATTTTATATAAATGATACTTACAAGGATTAAAATGGGTATTTTTGGTTAAATGAACACTCACAAGGATTTTTATAAAAATATATACATGTTTTGTTACTTGGTTTTATAAAGTTTTTAAAGTTAATATTTGTTTATGAAAACTTTTGGGTTTTTAAGACATAAAAATGACAAAATATAATTTTTATATGTTTAGTGGGTAGTTTGAATGTTTAAAAATGTGAATTTAAGGTCAAAATGCAAAATAAACAAAAAAAAACGGGTTCTAAGAATCGAACCCGTGACCTCTTGCATTTTAACATATGCACCCAGCCACTTGGGCTGGGTGACTAACCCAACATGAAATCGAAACTTAATTTTTTTAACCTTTTGTTGATTCGGAAATATAAAGCCTTAAATATGGTTTTTAAATAAAAAGGGTGGGGGTGTGCACAGCGTGATTCGAACTCGTAACCTATTCTTTGTTTTGCAATGCACCCAGCCACTTGAGCCGGGTGACTAACCCATAAATCGATCCCACTTTAATTTATTTAACCCTTCTTTAGCAGAATTTGCAAATTTTCATTAAAACCCATATGAACCCTAGATCTTTCTCCCCCAATGTTTTGAAAACCGGACCGGACACTGAACCGGTATTATGATTATACTGGTCGGACCGGTCCGACCGGGGTCGAACCGGGGTTGGACCGGGGTAAGGTAAAATATATACTTATCAAGTTAATGTCATAAAAATTCTAATTTAAACACAACTTAAGTTCAATAATATTAAGTTTTACCAAAAACTAATAATTCAAACAAATTTTAATTCCAAAATAAAACGAGCTCATCTTTTTTATCACTTAAAACATTAATATATTAACCCTTCATTACAAGAAAACAAAAAAATAAATAGATTTAAACATAAAATCCAATAAAATCAAACAAAAAAATATTTTTTTAATAAAAACCGGTTCAACCCCGGTTCAATTACGGTCCGGTTCCGGTCCGACCGGACCGGTTCGAGCGGTTCGCAGCGGTTCACAAACACCTATCAAACCGCGACCTATCGAACCGTGATTCCCCAAAATCGCGGTCCGACCGCGGTTCGACCGGTCGGACCGGCCGGTTTAAAAACATTGTTCTCCCCTAAATCGAACCCGTTTCCATAGTTTTTGACAAAATTAACGTTAGGGCTTTTAATCCACACCCAAAAACGAGTATATTGGTATAAGAAACTTACAAAATGGTGTGGGTTACATACGTGTTCGAGTGACGAATGGGTTCGGCCCTTTGAGCTCTTGATGCGTGATTTCTACTTCGTTTTCGTGAAATCTGGGTATGGGGGTTTGTTTGCGGTGTGTTTGTGAGTGTGTGTGTGTGTTTAATTGAAAAATGGTGAGGTCTAGATATGGTTTTGGTCTTGGTTTTGAGTTCGGCCAAAATGAAGAAAAGAGGAAGTTTTCAGGCCAAATTTTGCTCGTTTGCACGCGAATTACTTGTTTGGTGATAGCTATGGATATATTAAACACGTTATTGCTTAAAATATGTCTGATTTTGGACAGAATTTTGGTTGATGTGAAAGAGTATGGTGAATATGGAGGTTTACTGTTGACATGAAGGAGGAGGGAAGGAGAAGAAAGTTGTTTGGCTTTTTGACACTTTTGGTCCCTTATCTTTCCATATGTCGTTTTTTTTTTGTTTTATTTTGGTTGTAAACAAGTATTATATATATATTTTGATAAGTTTTGTTTTTGTTATTGCTATTATTATTGTTATTGTTAGTGTTTTCACTTGCTAAATTCTTTATACAATAAGTTTCATAAACTTCAAGTTTTCGATATTATGATTAAAAGTCAAATTTCGCCAGTGTTACAAAAGCCACTACCATTGTTAAATGAGATATATATAATTTGAGTAAGTTTTAAGATACATCATACAAGTCAACAGGGCCGGTCCGTTATAGTAAAAAAATAAGTCATTGCTTTAGGCTCCACTTTTTTATAGGCCTCAAATTTTTAAAATTTCAATATTCTGTTGCGAATTTAAATCGACGATTACAATATAAAATCATCTTAGGTCGTTTGCAATCGAAAATCATCTCAGGTAAAAAGAGGAAGGTTTTTAACGAAAGGTCTTCAAATGTTTTTTCGCTTTAGGCCTCAAAATACCTTGAGCCGGTCCTGCAAGTCAATGGATGTATACTAAAATTTTTTATTATAAATATATATTAATTAAATATATTCTAATATATTTCACCCTTATATGATTGAAGGATGGCTATGGAAGAGAGTTACAACTTGTAGGTTTGTCGATGTTGATAATTGTAATTGAATATATATTAAACCCTTTTTTATTAATTTCCTAACAATTTAAAAATTGATTTATCCAACCAGATATAAATTTAGTACCAAACAACTTCCGCATATTTTTAATAATTCAATAATTTTAAATAATATTATGGCCATACCTTGTATCAATGGATATTAAAAAAACTACCATGAAACTTACCAAATAGAAGCAACTACAAATAAAAATATAGAGAATATAGCTAGTCTTTTAAATGCATTATTTAATGAAGGTTGGCCTAGTTCATATAAAAACTTTTATATATGTACTGTAAATAAATATACTCGTCGATCGGGTCACATGTCATAATTATGTTATCTCGATATTCCATTTGTCATTTAAATTGGTTACATTTATACTTTTTTTTTTAACTTTAAATTTCATTAAAAGAGATGTAGAAGGAGCAAGAAACTCCACTACTAAAAACCAAAGCAAGCAACAAAACAACAATTACAGATCCATAGAGTACCAATCCTTCCAAATAAGCGATTTAAAAGACGATCTATTCTTAACTCAAGTATATCCTAACGATTTAATGTCTTGTAGAAGCTTTGCAAGGTTACATTTATACTTTTGGTATGACGAAAAAAATGTGTAATTTTATTTGTATCTTATCTAAGTGTAGAAGCTTTGCAAGGTTACATTTTTTTAATATTACATGCATAGGCATATAGTATCATTTAATTCTCGAACTACCAATGTATATCCATGAAACACATTGAAATGTAACAAGAATCACTGGGAAACAACGAATATCGAAGAAAACAACAAATAATCAATAAAAAACAGTAAAAATTCACTGGAAGTATTCAAAAATAAAAAACGCCTTGACACCCTACCGAGCATACCAAATTATAGAACATCACCTACATGAAAGATCTCTATATTCATATCTTATAATATATGAAAAAATAATTTTACCCGAAAATTATTCAACCTGATAGAAGACATGTATATTTGTATGAGAAAAAGAAATACACAATCAAATTTGACGTGTGATAGTAATACGATATATAAAACAGAAGAATATACAATTTTGATCAACTCCTCAATGAAGTTAAAAGTATTACTTGTATTTATATTTTATAAGGGTTTTCAATTTTTCATTATAATCCTGATATAAACATAAATGTTGAGAAAATGAGAAAAATATGTAGTTTATTACTTAAATTTTGATATCATATGTAGCTTTTGTCAATTGTCATGGCTTTCATGGTTTTCTAAAAAAAGAAAAATAAATATGTTAGCCAGCTCGACTCTTCATATTATAATATAAAATCATTCATATGATTTCACTTTCACTTCATCTCTCTTCATTGGCCACTTGTGATGAGCAGCTCAAATCATCTAGCATTAAACCATGATGAACTCATCAAACGATTTATCGGTACACTTTAATTCCCTCTCTATCATCTCACAACTGTGCTATTTGATTGATTGAATGTTTGTTTTGAGCAGAGATGGAGCTCATTAACCATTGGAGACAAAATTTGTGCTGCATTTACACCTTTTATGGCCATAGCTGAAGTCATACTGTTCGCCTTCTCTGGTTGCTTCGATTTCCAGCCATGGCATCGTTCGATTTCGACGAAGCTTCGTTTTGATCATCATCAGCTTGCTCGCCTTGCTTCTGGATCTAATTGTAAGTTAACTATTTGCTCTTGTTGTTAATCGATCACTTTCCTGAATCTGATTCAAAAATGCTCGAAAATGAATTGGAAATTGGACTGTTAACTGTTAAGTTAGACGAGTAAAACAAAAAGCTTCATGCGATTTCTAACTGAATTTGAAGTCCAAATAGGGTTTTCTAGAAGCAGATACTAAAATCAGGTGTTAAGTTGTTCGTCCTGCTTAACAGCTAACACTTAACAGTCACATGATTCAGGGTGCAACAAGTTTGGTTTGACATACTAGGTCAACTGAACCAGCATCAGCTTCAAAATTGATACAGACCTTTTAATTTTTTAAGGAAAGTGTGAAGAATGATGAGCAAATACTAGACTAGATCTCTGGTATTTGTTGTAAGCAATTTGATTATAATAATCTAAACTATTACCTATTGGACGATAATACATACCGCTGTAGTTTTTAAACTCGCTCTCCACTTTATTTCGCTCAATATGGGGGTTATGAACAAAACGAAAAAACATACAAGTGAAATCGAGTGGATATTAAGTGCAAATCAAGTGTAAATCGATATGGTTATTTCAACGATACGTTCAATAACTAGTTTGTATGTGTTTGTGAAGATCAAATTAGGAGTGTCATTGAATTGTTAGTATGAATTAGATGTGGTTGTGAAGATCAAATGAACTATTTCTAAAGGTAGCTTGTATGTGTCCTTAAAAGTGACATCCATGTAAATGTTATAGAAGGTGATACACATATAGGGTTAATTTGTAATTGAGGTGAATGGTTTTCATGTAACTCAATTGGTATAACTGTATAAGTTGAGCATATATCTTAGTTAAAGTTGTATGTTTGGGTGATTAAAGTTGTTATTTACGAATATAGAGGCTTTAAGCTGCAAATATTTTTTTATTACAGTTGTTTTGTGATCACGCTGTGCGTAAGTTAAGAATGTTTCAAGAACTACCGTGTACACATTATCTATGTTCTTTACCTCTTTTGCAGTTAATGTTAACGAAGTGGAAGCGCTTTTCGAACTGTTTAAAAGCTTGAGTTCCTCTATTATTGATGATGGATTGATACACAAGGTATCCTTTCTTGTTTTCATCTATGTTTAGGAGTACATATGCCTGTCTATATTTGTTTGGCTGTATTAAATTGACAAGGAGACTAAAGTTATGGTTATGCAGGCTTATCCTTATTGCATCATTGTCTAGAAGGCAATGCTAATAATTTGATGTTCACTATTGTATAGGAAGAGCTCCGGTTAGCACTATTCAATACCCCTCAGGGCGAGAATCTATTTTTGGATCGGGTAGATGCTCTAATTAAACTTGAATTTTACTCTGTCCTATTTTCGTTAATCTATTTTTGGATAGACTAATTTGCAGTTCCCAAATATTTACCAGACATTACAACTACCAAAGTGCGTTGTTTATAGGTTTTTGATCTTTTTGATGAAAAGAGAAATGGTGTAATTGAATTTGAGGAATTTGTCCATTCTCTCAGTATCTTCCATCCCCGTGCACCTATAGAAGATAAAATAAACTGTAAGTTGTTAAAGCTATCCTTCCAATCTTTCATAATCAATAAATTATAGAGAAAATCTTGAAAGTTGTCATCTTCTTAGTGTGTTATGCTTATATAGCCATGAGACATGCGATTCAGAGTCGCGTATCTACATGTTCTCATATATTTAGAGTCGTGTCTCATGACTATATGCGTGATGTTGTTCTGACATAACCATAGGGCGTAATACTCAGATGGCTATTTTCGTGATTTGCTCTAAATAGTATCGTGTAAGAGATGTAATTCATAACGATTTATTTGATTTTCTGCAGTTGCTTTTAGGCTCTATGATCTGAGACAGACAGGATATATTGAGCGAGAGGAAGTGAGTATGCTGTAATATTAGATACATGTTGCTGTTAACTTGATGTGGAATACTGGAATTGACAAATAAGTTGCTTTTAGACTAAATTCAGCTCATTTTCTTAAGAATAGGTCAATCAGTGTCATATTTTATCTCAACTGGGTTCAGTGGGTCTAATCAAAAGTTTAGCTAAAAGGGATTTTGTTCACTTGGGTTTGACATGTCAAAATGGTAAGTTGTTGAGACCGTAACTTTAATTCATACGACCTCCTAAGTCGTTCTATTTTAAATTTTTTACTATAATAGTAAGGGCATATTTTTGGTTATCGTATCAGATGGACTCAAATATTTGTGGGTCAACTCAATCCATTCTCTCTCATTACTTTCTAAACAGGTTTGAGTATATGACAGATATCATGTATGGGACTCAGTTTGCATTTTATTTTGGGTAGGTGAAACAGATGCTCATAGCAATATTAATAGAATCTGATGTGAACTTGTCAGATGATCTTCTTGAGGTGATTATCGACAAAGTAAGATCTTCCCGAACTTGTTAAAATGTTTCTATATTTTTATTTTACTCTAATAACCAATAAAAGATGATGATGATGATTTGGTGGTGGTGGTTATTGCAGACATTTGTTGATGCAGATGCCGACGGAGATGGGAAAATATGCAAAGAGGAATGGAAAGAGTTTGTCCTTCGTTACCCTGGCCTTTTGAAGAACATGACTCTTCCTTACCTTGCGTATGTCCTTCTTATTCCACAATATTAAATCCTTTTTTTACTATGTTAATAGTAGAGCTGGCAATTTGGACTCGTTTGCTTTATGAGTGAGTGGATTTGAGTTGTGCTTTATTTCAACCAAGCTAAATCGAAAAATTTAGCTAAGATAAGAATGAAACTGGTCAATGGGTCATAGTTAACTATTTAATTTTCTATAGATATTTAAAAATTGGACAAAGAAGTGTTTCACAGTCGTCTGATTTTATGGTTAAAATTTTGATGGTTATTCAGGGACATCACCACAGCATTTCCAAGTTTTGTTTTCCACACAACGGTTGAGGATGCAAATTGAAAACATCTGTTCTATCATAATGGATAACTCCGCTATGGATAGAACTCGCGTGATGCTGATCTCAGGGAGATGGATATCAGCTTGATAAAACAAAAACAACCAGATACTCTCTTCGCTCCATGAAAATTCTAACAGACGAGTTGAAACCTTCTGGGAAGAAGTCTTATTTTTCTATGGTTGAATACTCAAAATGGCTTCCAAAAATTTAACAGGGCGGAAGATGGAGGGATCTTTTAGGGTGGTTTGTTCAAGTTGGCGTGAATTCGAAGCACCTGACAGACTAACAATACAGTTCTCAATTGTAACATGTAAATATTTGTTTCAAATGCAGCCTGGTGTTATATAGAATAACTAATTTGAATTGTATGCCAGATTTTTCGGTACCGTTTTATCCACTTTCAAGTTTATTATTGTGAACTTATCTTCAAATTTGAGCTTTAGTAATTAGGCATATTTCTTGTTTTCAGGCAAAGTAGTCTGTTTGCTACAAACTCTGTGTGAAGTATTGATGATTATCTTGTTGAAAGAAAGGATTTTTCTTTTCTATTGATAGAACTAGTGTGTTCAAAAAATGACATTTCTTCCACCTGAAGCAAGTTGGCTGGTTCGGTTGGCTTGAGATTTATATGATTCGGTTCACGGTTTGGTGCTTGCTGAGTATGAGCTTTAGAGTGTGCATGAAAGCAAGAGTTGTAAAGAAATAGCGACACAAACACAATATCATATATCATAGTCCTAGCATTTGCATTATCCAAGACCATATGTTCTAGGCCGGTAAAATCCCGTGCCAAGCAGTTTGCTCTGTGGATATTGTTGTCTGGAGACGAGTATAAATACCCGAGAGTCACCTTCCCATGTTCATTCAAACCATAGACACTTACCCTTGATTGGTTATTTTTAACACACTTTACCTAATACATAAATAATGTTATAACAACAAAATCTAAGAGAGGAGTTATAACAACAAAATCTAAAAGAAAAAAATATCATGTCATGTCCTATATAACTTTTATAATAACTATAAAAATAGTTATAACAACAAAATATAAAAAGAAAAAAACGTTAAATATATTTTACCTTTAATCCTGCTAATTTATTTTATCAACCCAAAAAGAGCATTAATCCCAATAAGGAAAATAACTTTTCAGAATAAAAAAACTCAAAACTTCTATCTAGCTTCAAACTAAAGTAGAAAGAGGTTGAAGGTTTAAAAAAAATAATATACTTTTATGTCTGGATTAGAATCTAAACTCTCTTATTTAAGGATGAGTGAAACTTCTCATGAGCCGGAGAAACGAACTGGCTCATGGGTTTACAAAGATGGATTGCATTTATGACCTCAAAGTAGAGGTGCACAAGATAACTGGTTCAATAATTGAAATTGTAACTGGTTATTAACCGATTGAGGAATCTAGTTAAGGTAATTTTTAACCGTTGGTTCGTAACTAATTAAGGATTTTTTTAATGAAAACCGGTTATTAACCGGTTTTATAAACCGAATTTTAACCGATCCACCGGGAAAAACCTAAAAAAATAATAAAATATTACAAAAACCGGTTAATTAACCGAAACGATTAAAGTAAAATCACCAAATTTTTTAAAAAAACGGTTATTAACCAAACCGGTTAAAACGAATAACCGACTTTATCAATAATCGAAAATAACTGATTAACCGAAATTAGCTGATTTACGCCACCTGTACGGTTACGCCTTAGAATGGTGGCAGGTTGTGGTTCGTACACCTTTGGAAACAAAACCATAAAACGTATTCACGAAATGGACTAATCGGTCTTTATCAAATAGACTAATGAGTCACAAAGTTTTTTTAGTATTTGATTTATGATATCCATTGAAACACGAAGATGCCACCATCATCATAAGCCCAACAATAAATTCCCAAGTATAAACTACTTTTACAAATCAAATCAAACCGACTCGACCCGAACCGACTGTAACCTAAACCCATACCCATAACCCAACCCCTTTCATCTTCATCTTCGGGGCTGTTTGGGATTGCTTATTAAAACTCCTTTTGACTTCTGCCAGAAGTTAATAAGTCAGTAGGTACTGACTTATTAACTTTTCCCCTCACAGCTTTCAGTTTACCAAACACCTTTTAACCTCCTTTCAGCTTTTCCAAAAGTTAATAAGTTATAAGTTGGTCCAAATAAGCAATCCCAAACAGCCACTTCATCTTCAACCTCAACGCAAACAACAAACAAACACCGATCGAGCGATCTCCACAAACCCTCTCTAATGGCTCTCTTCGCCAAACAATCGCACCGCCTCGCTCTCCTCGCCTCATCTCACAGATCCGCCGCCGCATCGATCCACACAACTCTCCCGGCGTTAGCTGAAGGTTTCTCTTCTCCGGCGCCGTACTCTCGTCCAGGTCCCCCTTCCACCGCTTCGCCTGAAGGTTTATCGAAAACCGCGGAGTTTGTGATCTCTAAGGTCGATGATCTGATGAATTGGGCCCGTCGTGGATCTATTTGGCCTATGACGTTTGGTCTTGCGTGTTGTGCTGTTGAAATGATGCATACTGGAGCTGCTAGGTATGATTTGGATCGGTTTGGGATTATTTTCAGACCTAGCCCTAGGCAATCTGATTGTATGATTGTTGCTGGTACTCTCACCAACAAGATGGCTCCTGCTCTTCGAAAGTAAGCACTTATTATAACCTATCTGTTACTTACATCTATGCTTTTAGCTATGAACAAATCCACACTGCTTGTATCTATCTCATAGTTTGCTTTTGTTTTTAGTTTAGAATTTCTAGGATTTCATGAGTATAGAGCTGCTGTTAGCTGTGGGTTGCATGAGTTTTAGGTTTTGTTTGTGCTGTTTGGATTCTTATTTTTTAGAAGAGATGATTAGTCTTATAATAACAATGATTAAAGTGTGTGTGCTGTGTGCATATATCTATGATTTTAACTACGAGCGAATAGATACGGTCTGTATGCTATATTTTGTTAATTAATAGTATGGAGTTTAGTAGCTTTCATAAGTTAGAGGTTCTGTGTTATTTTTTGTTTAGGATTTCTAGCGTTTCATGAGTATTATTCTTCTGTAATGGATTCGAGACTTTAGTCACCGTGATTATAGTTGGTTTTTTGGTTTCCTAAATAGTATTACTCCCATTACACCGCCTGCACATCCGTATTATTATCATTTTTGGCAGAGTGCCTGGAATAGTAACGTTGAATTGGGAAGTACTTAAGTTGAATATGTGTATAATAATGGGTTCTAGAGATTCTATATACTGTTAATACTTAAGGAGCTTAATGATTAGGTTTTTACCTTATTAGGTTTTGTAACAGTGAGGTTTTGTTTTCATATGATAGTTAAGGGGAGTTGTAGATGTGTGATATTAGTTGTAATCAATGTCAGATTAATAGTTATAAATTTTGATTAAATGTGGTGTATGATATATTGCTTGGATGTACTTTTCTCTTTGATAGTTTGTTTTCTGCACCATGAAAAAAGCAAAGTTGTTTTTCTTATAGTTTTTACCCTAATTTGGGGACTTGTTTTACACTCTTTTAAGTTTCAGTTTACTTTTTTTTGTAAAAGATGGCTAGTATCTAGCAAAACTGAACCTTGGAACATTAGTTGTAAGGTTTAGTCTATACTCATTCTACCTTGCTACATATGCTTGAAAGAGCTTCAAATGTTATCATTCAAGCTTATTTTGTTTAAACTCTTATCCTAAGCGTTTTTCTTTTCTCTGAACTTGAAGAAAGGGAGATTTTTATGGCGGTGTGCAATTTTGGGACTAATTCATCATGTGTGATTTGCCTTCTCAAAGATAGATCAGAACATTAAATTGCTTAATCGTGTCATCTTTAGAAAACTCATGTGACAGAAGTACAAAGAATTTTTTTAGCTTGATTGTTTGAATTTATATATGAGTATATGACAACTTTATTTGAACATTTTCAGATGAACAATTTATATTTTTTTAATTTAGAAATAAAGTATGTTTTTTTATCAAATTAAGTATGGTTAGCTACTTACTACATTCGTGTATTTTAAGTTTGGTGGGTTGATGAAAGTCATGAAACTTATCTTTATGTATATCATATCAAACTGCAGCTCACAGTTTTGGTTCTTGCACTTCATTTTTTGTCTTTTGGTTCTTGCACTTCATTTTTTGTTTTTAACTATTCCCTACGGGTGGTGAGATGGTCTGAATACTTGATCACACTTTTGGTATGTGTAAACTTCACCTCATACTATTTCTTCATAGGTATATACATACTAAATCGGCCATGTACCTGTAAGCCTGTAACCATCATAACTATTGAAGACCTTGGTTTTGTTGTTTTTGTGTAAGCTGTTTCTGCTTAATCCACCAGGGTTATTCCAACTTTGAAAGTGATGTGTACCGTATGTGTGTATGACTGTTGTTTTTGATGTGCCGGTCCTGTTAATATTATTCAGAAAATTTCGCTGTATAGTATTCCTGGCAATTTATTATCTTTCGTGTCTTTATACTCTACAAAACCTGTTTATGCTCTATGAAAGAGTGAAAGGGATGCGTTACTTATGAAGTAATGAGTAATGGAATAGTTTGAAAGCACGTGTATCTTTGAGTGAGTGTCAAGAAGGTAATTACAGCCATGCATCACTTTAATATCAAAGCTAGCCAGACCCAACAAATAAAAACAAAGCTGAACAAAATATAAAACCGGTACAGTTTCTGTTTAAAACCAATTTGCTCCACTACTAAGCTATGAAGTTGTTTGTTTAACAGTATTGCGAACTTAGTTACATGCTTTTGTGCATACTTATTTTATATCAACATCGCATGCTAAGAGAAAGTGTAACCTTTCTGTCCATTCACAAACAAATTGACCAATTTCTCACAGGATTTTCAGATGACTTTTGTTAGCTTTGCTCTGACTGATTATTTTATGACATACTTCATTTACCAAATCTTGTGATACTAAAATTATTTACTTGTTTTGTGTTTTTACTTCTATTATTAGGATTATTGTTATAGCTAACATTAATACTATTCTACGTTTTTACCAAAAAAATACTAGTATAACTAAAAAGATTCTCCTGAAAATATTTGGCTTTGAACACCTTTCTTCTTCCATTTATTCTCCTGAAAATAGCGCATGAGAATATTTTTCATTGTTTTCTGCAAAAGTTGGCAAAACAGTTGATATTGATGAAGTGTTGGATTGAAATGGTAAATTCTCTTGCAGGGTGTATGACCAAATGCCCGAACCAAGGTGGGTGATTTCCATGGGAAGTTGTGCCAATGGTGGTGGATACTACCACTACTCATACTCTGTTGTTAGGGGTTGTGATAGGATTGTCCCAGTTGACATTTATGTCCCCGGCTGCCCACCAACAGCTGAAGCGCTCTTATACGGGCTTCTACAGTTGCAGAAAAAGATCAACCGACGCAAGGACTTCCTTCACTGGTGGACCAAGTGAGATCTTTACTGCACTATGTTCCATGTGCTTTTTTACTAAATAAGTTGTGTGTTTGATCTTTTCCTGCTAATGTATCCATGCAACTATCAGACACCTAAACGTGTTTTTTTAATTGCTGATTGTTGTTTTTGTTAAGATGGGGGATTGAATAAGACACCTAAAGATGCTTGTTTTGTTCACAAGCTGTTGTTGATTATTTGTTTAGTGCTTAATTTGCACGAATTATGGAAAACATGACTCAAATTAGTTCTTGCTATGCATTACAATTACTATTTTATGCCTCTTTCCCTCAGTCTCATGATGTTTTTGCATTTGAGATCATTACATTTACATTTGTACCATGGCTTGGCTTAATGGAATTAAGATGTTGGTCTGGTCCCCGACTTCTTGAGGGTTAAAGCATTGTAGACCATATAGTGTACTTATTGCTAGTTAGTAGTTACTTACTGAATCCATATTTTAGTTACTTGTTTATGCTGTTCATTTTAAGTGAAATTTATAATGAAAATGCAAAATTTATCAACTTGTTTGTAATGCTCGTTGATAATGTTTAATTTTTTTTAAATGTTTACTTCAAAAACCTAATCTAGATAAGTGCGCTAGTAAAATGTTTAGTTTTTGCAAAATTCATGAGTCATGTTATTTTATGATGTGAAAAGTATTGATTAAAATGAAAAGAAATATCGTAAGATATAAAGATAACATGTACATGCTTGCAATGTTTCTCTTTACGTGAAAAAAATTATTGGGTAGAACGTACTGCAAAATTGCAAATAATGTTTAGTAATGGTTTAATTTTTCTCAAAGCTCCATTTTATATATTTCTAAAAATAGTGTAAGAGCATTTTGAATCTATATCTTTTAATAAAAGAGGGTTTTAGAGGACAGATATCATTCACTAGGTTTAATACCTGTGTGTTACACATGGGTTATATAAAAATATTTTTAAAAAATTATAATTATTATATTTAAAAATTTGTAAATATTTTTGTAAATTCTCATTAATCACAAAATTTTGTCTACATCAACTCTTCTATTAAATTATTCATCAACTCTCCTACTAAATATTTCATCAACTCTCATACTAAATTTTCCCTCTAAAGATTCCTTTTATAAAACAAAGTATGTTTTTCCCCTAAAAATTGCCCCTTAAAACCTTGATTTATTAGATAGATTAGAATTTATTAGAGAGGTTGTTGAAGCATTTTTCCGTTCAAAAATAATAATATTCTATTTTTAGCTATGTATGGAAAGAAATCAAAAACATTAAATCACTCATAATATTTTCTTTTAAAATTTCAATTTATCTTATTTACATCTCTAATATCAATGTGAAAACGGAAAATAAACAACCTAACAATTAACGCATCGCAATTTATGGACTATACCCATGCTTGCCGACTCGTACATGAGTGTTACCATGAATTTTACCGGATGTCTATCATCTGAAATATTTGTATGCCTATTTTTCTTGGTCTTTTTTTAATTAATTGAAAGGATTTATAAAACACCAATTTTAAAAGCGTCGATATCTAATTTGGTATTAATATTTTATTTTTAGTTTTAAATCTATTTGTTCAATGCTCAAATTAGAGTTTAAACAATTTGTGTTTCTATTTTCATATATCTTTGATGTAATGTGTAACTTATTTTTAAATATTATTTTTTCATAAAGTTTAAAATTCTGTTTTTTATATTTCACCCGTGTAACGCACGAGGCTTGATCTAGTCTATCTAATAATTTAATGTTTTTGGGGAGATATTTTTTAGGGGAAATATTTGTTTTATAATAGGTAGTTTGAGAGGGAATTTGGTGAAATTTCACCATGCATAAGTTGATGAAATCAAATCATTAAATATTAAATATTTAAAAATGGTTAAACATAATGTTATAATTTTTTATTAGATTATTATTTAATTTTTGTGTAACACATGTATTAAACCTAGTTATATATATTTTTATATAATTTCTCACAAATTATGTTTGGTATAAATTTCCATAAGAAAATTATGCAAATATGTGAAATGGATGAATGTTAGAGCATTCATAGTGGAGTAACTAAATGTTTGTGAGTAGGGTTTTTATATTTTAGGAGGTTGTTATATGTTGTTGTAAGTGAAGGATTGAGAAAATTTGATGGTAGAGTAGAGAGAAATTCTATATTTAAAAAGCTACTGTTCATCCTCTATAATTTTTTAATAATTTTAAAAAGTGATTGTGAGTGAATGAGAGATGAACTGTAATGATAAAGGTAAAAAAAATTAATATTTAATTAGAATGAGAGACAAGATATAGTTGTTTTAGTGTAATTATAGGGATGAGATAGTGCTCCTACTGTGAATGCCTCAAAACAACACTTACGACAAAATATCCACTTATTTGTGTGTGACGTGTTTACATGTATTGTGAAGTGGATTATCAAAAGATAGATTTCAGTTTCTATTTACATTTATCATTCTACGATGTCTTTAGACTCGCTTTTGTCTTAGACACGTAAGAAGATTGATTTCAACCTACTCATAGGTTAAAGAAATCAAAGCACTTTTGTCACATACCTCGGTATAATCATCAAGACATTCATATGAATACCCAAGAGGTCGAGTAACAAAAGTCCCAACAGTGAAAGCAATCTTGACTACTCATGATTTCACCACTTTATGTTAATATGATTCTGTATCATATTAAAAATCATAAACAAATAAACATTACTATATAAAATTTCGTATTTCTAGTACCTGAAAAAGTGAGATGAGTGCATATCTTACCTCTAATCAAATAGTAGAGTGGTTGCACATAGGGAAACATTCGAATTACAATGACTTTTTCTACAACATTTAAAATCATACTACTAAAGCGTCTTTGGTCTAAGGACACTTGAGTGGTTGGAGTAAAACATCCATCGCATGCTGAAGATTCTTCTCATAATGGATAAAGTTATATATTCGAAAGCATGACAACTCTTCTTAAAAATATTAAAATCATACTACATTATTTACTAGATTAAACCCCGTGTGTTACACGATTCGAAACATAAAAAACACAATTATAAACTTTATAAAAAAGTAACATTTAAAAATAAAATACACATTACATAAAAAAAAATATATATATGAAAATAGAACACAAACTGCATTCAAACTCTAATTTGAGCATTGAACAAATATATTAATACAAGTACAATATTAGTACCAAATTAGATATTTACTCTTTAAATTGAATATCTTATAAATCCTACCAATTAATATAAAAAAGATTAAGAAAAACAGACATATAAATAATCCAAATGATAGATATCCGGCAAATTCATGGTAACACTCATATTTACTGGGTCGAGCATATAGGTAGGCCTGCATGGGTCAAGGTCGTACACTACAATGACTTATTTGTTTAACTAGTTTGTTTTCCGTTTTCACGGTGATTTTATGAATGCAAATCAGGTATATAAAAGCTTTGGAAGAAAAAATTATTGGTGATTTAATGTTATTGATTTCTTTCCATAAATAGTTTATAATAAAATATTTTTATTTTGAGCGGGAAAAATGTTCCAACACCCTCTCCAATGAATGACATGTGTCCTCTAAAACCCTTTTTTATTAAAAGGTATAGATCTTTTATTGTTATTTTTAAGGGCGTGTTAGTAGTTAGTACACCAGGTTAGTATCTTATTTTACTATATACTATAAAATGATAAAAATTTAACATTTGTCAAGTTATTAGTCATCTCTTGTCACTTTTATAGACCTCTATTGTTTTTGTTTATATTTGAAAATTGTTTGATAATTATCTCTATAATTTACTTAAGAGTAATAATCAAACATATAATCAATTAGGGATGAGATCAGTACCATATCAGTATTGGTACCAAAAATTTTGGTACTCCCATACCATATTCATGGAAAAGTAGGTACCAATATCGATATGTTACGAGCACTTTAATAACAAATATGAGGTATCGTCACTAATACCGATGCCTATATCAGATTTATAGAGTAACTTATATGGTATCAAATCTATTAGTACGATACCGTTATTTGTAAATACATTCGACCGGAGATAAAAAGAAAAGAAATTAGAACAAATTACATTTTTCGTCCTTTATGTTTACAGTAAATTACAGAACTCATCCTTAAACTACGGTATTTACAGTAAACGTCCTTTATGTTTAGAAAAAATTACAGGTTTCGTCCTTTTCATTAACGGACGTTTATTTTTAACGAAAAATAGAGTCATGTGCCCCTCATGTGAGGGTAACTTGGTCATTTTATACTCAAAGGACTAATTGTGCTATTTATTGTAATTAGTTAAAACTATTATATTAAAAATATATATAATAAATAATAATAAAAACAATAACACCCACACAACTCACCAACTCACATTTCAGATCTCACTCTTCTTCTCTCATATCTCCGGTTATCACGTCGTCTCCGGCCATCGCGTCGTCTCGGTGCATCTTTTTCACCACCACCACCACCCATATGTGCCCTCGAATATCAGACACCATTAGTTTATCTTTGTCCTCTCAGTTTATATATTTGAACAACAATGGATACATAGGGCTTTTGCTCTGATCAAGCACCAACATGTATCCACACTAGATTTGGTCGGAGAGTAGTACGACCGGAGATTGTCTTTTAAGGTTGTTGGTTGCGATTTTGTGGTGATTGGTTGAAGGCAACCGGGGGATGTACGCCATCCATTGTCGATAAGGAGGTGAGTGGTAGAGGTCGTCGGATTTTGGTTGCGTGAAGAAAAATCGGCGATGGTGGTGGAGATTGCTGTGTGAGCACCATTGTTGATTGATTTTTAAAGAGAATTGTTCAACAGTGGATTTTGATAAAGCCACCATTGTTGATTGATATTGTGAAACTGAAAATGAAGATTTGAGGAAGAAGAAGAAACAGAGTGCTGTTGATGTTGATTTTCACATGAATATAAAAAATAGTTTTGGGTAGTAGGTTAGCTATTTGTAGGAGAACAAAGTGTTGCTGAGTTGAGGATGATTGATTATAGTGGTGGTGGTTTGAACGGATGGGTGGTCACCGGATATTTGGTGGTAGCGGTGGTCAGCAAAAAATGTTTGGTGTTAGGTGGCGTGTAGAAGATAAAGAGGAGAGATAGACTGAAGATATAATTTTTTGTTAATTGATAAAATATGTTTATTATTAAACAGGTAAATTGACTATATTACCCTCATGTGCAAGTCACATGACTCGACTTAACTGAAAAAATTAACGTCCATTAATGAAAAGGACGAAACTTGTAAAATTTGCTAAACATAAAGGACGTTTACTGTAAATACCATAGTTTAAGGATGAGTTCTGAAATAACGAACAAACATAAAGGACGAAAAATGTAATTTGTTCAAGAAATTGAAAAAAAAAGAGTATCTTGTACCATATATTCGAACCCGTAAGTTTATCCCAAACAAATATCCAGCTAGGCAGGCAGGCAGGCGTAAGTATAACATCTGTGAGCTAGGGTTTTACGTCCACCAAACGCAATGGCTGAGGAGGCACACTACTCATCCGGCGCCGACTCCGCCTCCGCTAAACGCAAGTACGAAGACGCCGGACCTCCACCTCCGCCCCGTCGTGTCACCGGTTTCTCCGGTCCCGACTCCGCACCCTCGTACAACAACGTTCCTCCTCCTATGGACGAGATCCAGCTCGCTAAACAAAAGGCTCAAGAGATCGCTGCACGTATCTTCAACAACGCTGAAGCTAAACGCTCCAAGTTCGACAATGACGGTAGCGGTTGGGAGACTAATGATAATAGAGATTTCAGCTCTGCTCCTGCTGGTTTGAATCTCGTTTCTGTTGATTTTCATTGTGTTTGTTATCGATTGTTTGTTTTAATTCGTTATGCGCAGTTATTGCGTTAAACGAGTTTACTGGATTGGATTGGATTGGTTTTTTGTTGTTAGTTTAAGCTTGAATTTGGTTGTTTAGTTTTTAGCATTTTGCAATAAAGGTTTTTAGTGGTTAACTGTTTGTGTTCATGTAGTGTGGTTGTTTTAAAAAATGTATACACTCTCTAATGCAAGATCTAGGAAGAGTGTATGGATTTAAGACGTAGGCTGAATGAGTTTTAGTGGTTAATTATTTATGATTATGTAGTGATTTAAACTAAGATCTGTGTGCAAAGATGTCGAGATTTTGATATGAGTTTTGCATAGCAATGCACACTATCTGTTAGGCAAGATTATGTAGTGATGTTTATGTTTGTTAAATATACTATGGCAGTTTAAGTTGTTTTTATATTTTAGTTTAGGTGTGATTTATGATACCATGTTTTGATGTTATGTTATGTTTTCGTTGGCGTAGATTTGGGACATGCTGCTCCTTCAATACCTTCTTATGGTTTTAACTCAAGCAAAAAAATTGAGATCCCAAATGGTAAAGTTGGTGTTATTATTGGTAAAGCTGGTGAAACTATAAAGTATCTTCAACTGCAATCTGGAGCAAAGATCCAGATCACTAGGGATATGGATGCAGACCCACATTCACTTACTAGAGATGTTGATATCAGCGGTTCTGCAGATGCTATAGCAAAAGCTGAGCAGTTGATTAAGGATGTTCTTGCTGAGGTATGTATTCAATTGTCCGCAAGATACACCTTAATGTTTTGTGTTCATGGTTAGGAAGTCATAGTTTCACCTGTGTCTGGTGTTTAATGTTCCTTTTTGTACGTGTTATGTAAAACAGGCTGAGGCAGGAGGTTCTGGCACAGTTTCTAGAAGGGTGAGTGGCCAGTCAGCTGGGGCCGAACAGTTTGTGATGAAAATTCCAAACAAGAAGGTATTCCGTTTTCATGTTTAATATCAATTTTTGGGAGTTTTGGTTCAAGTGGCTCTCAGTTCTGTACATGACGTAATATAACGTGCTTGCAGGTTGGTCTTGTTATCGGTAAAGGGGGAGAGACAATAAAAAGTATGCAAGCCAGCACAGGAGCTCGTATTCAGGTTTATATATGTATTCTTAATTATTGTTGATAAGGTCTAAAATCGCCTTTCTACCGAAGGAATTTATATGTTAAATGTTCATAACTTATAATCTTCTGAATATATTGTGCATTGTATCAGGTGATACCGCTACACCCACCTCCTGGCGATACATCAACTGAGAGGACTGTACAGATAGATGGAACAAGTGATCAGATTGAGGCTGCAAAACAAATGGTTAATGAAGTAATTAGTGAGGTATGTATATGCGTATGGGTCATGCTTGTTTTTCGTTTATCGAAGATGATTGATTAATTACTGTGCAGAATCGTGTAAGAAATCCAATGGGTGGTGGATACTCTCAGCAAGGTTACCAAGCCCAAGCGCCCACAAGTTGGGCACCTCCTGGCCAACAAATGCCACAACAGGGTGGATATGGCTACTACAACCAACCTGGTGCATACCCTGGTCAGCCTACTTATCCCCAGCAACCATATGGAGGTGGATATGCTGGCGGCTGGGACCAGTCGTCAGCTCAGCAGACTGCTCAGGGTGGTGGCGGTGGTGGTTATGATTACTATGGTCAGCAACAAAGTCAACCGACCCAACCAACTGGTGGACCAGGCTCAACAGATGCTTCAGCTTATGGTTATGGTCAACAAGGTCAAGGTTATGGTCAAGATGGGTATTATCAACAACATGGTTATGGTAATCCTACATCTGGATATAATGTTGCGGGTCAAACCTCAGATGGTCAAACTGCTGGATATGGGGCTCAAACTGACAATGCTAGTCAAGCTCCTCCAACATCTGCACCCCAATCTGGTTACGGCCAACAGTCTGGTCAAAACCCGAGTTATCCATCTCAGGGTTCTGGTCAAACAGGGTATGGAAGTCAACCGTCTGGATACAGTGGTTATGGACCTCCTCCAACACAAAAGCCACCTGTCAGCCAACCTACTAACGGACAGTCACCCAGTGCAACTGGCTATGCTCAACCTCCATACGGTGCACCACCTACCTATGGTACTGCAGGATATGCCCAACCACCATATGGTGCACCACCTGCTAATCAGCCAAGCTATGGGGCTCAGCAACCACCTGCATATGGTGGTGGATATCAACAACCTCCGTCTGCTTATTCTTCTGATGCAGCATCTCAGGCGGCTCCACCCGTTCCCAAAGCCTCACCCCAGCAGAATTAAGAGTAAGTGATGTTTTTAATGTAGTAGAGTTGTTACTGAGGATGTTATGGGTTGCTTAATGATTTTGTTTATTGGTGGATTATTACCTATTCATAGACCAAAGTTTCGAACATGTTCTGTCTTTGCAAATCGTCTAAATTTCATAATTAGATATTAACCTATTACTCTTTTTTGTAATGAATAGAAACTGAAGATGGTGTTTCATCAGGTCACTTTCACATCGTACTCATTGAGCTAGTTTTGCAATTTTTCATACTAATAGAGTAATAGTGTCATAACTAAACATTGTGTTTTATCCTTTTGTCATAAATAAACGTCGAGCATGCTGTTAAACTCATCTGTTGTCTGAGTCTTTCAAAAAAAGACTGATGATGCAAATGCTCTACATAACTGGAGTTACGTGTACAAGACTTGTACACTCATGTATGCTAAGGTCTTGCCAATTGGCCCTTTACAAGGCTAGTGACTGTTTTAACCGGTGTATGGTAATGACCATTTAAGTAGCTTGTACACTTTTCAAGACATGATGTTTTAGTGTTTTACACTGATTTCATAAGAAGACTTGTCGAAGGGGTTGTGTTATTGTTTGTACATGAACCGCATAAAAAGTCAGTGTATGAATATGGACTGCTAGCACACCAATCGTAGTTTGTCATTAGTGAATCATGTTATCATGGTGGTTAACTAACTGGTTCTAAGGAATTGTTTAAAGACTCGGTGTTTATTTGTTCATACAACAGCTTTTCTATATTAGGAATCGTATAAAAAGGCGGTGTCATTTATGTATTTTAGTTTTGGTGAACAACAAGGATGGCTATATCATCTCTCACTTGTCAGCATTAATGGGAGATGGTAGAGTCACCATTTCTCTCACAGTGGCGGAGCCAGAACCAAATATCAGAGATATCCTATGAGAAAATTTTCGCTCAAGTTTTTCATAAATTTTTTTTAGAGGTATCCCGATACTTAAAACCGTAAGAAAATATGGTATCCTGATATTTAAACCGATAAAAATTGTACTTCGTAACAAAAGTTGAGGGGTAGCCTGTGATACCCCTGAGCTCTTCATAGCTTCATCCCTGCTCTCACTGACTTTCAAGTTGGCCAGGGATAGTGCCATCATTCCTGCTCTAAAAATCCTTATGAACTGAATAAGTATTTGTGGTTTTGACCAAAGTAATACGAACTTGTACTAATACGAGAGTAAATAAGAACTATATCACTCTTCATTCTTAGTCTTAAAGATTCTCAATTCTTGGGAAAACCATATTAATAGTTAATTATGTCCTTTGTGTTCACTCAGAAGGGTCATCCTTCAAGCCTTTAAGAAGTCAAGATCACAAATTACATCTAAACAAGCTTTCAAGTCACCAAATTTAGAGTCTACATCATGAGAAGGAGATGAATCATGTAACCAAGTTGTTAGGATGAGGGGAGTCTCTCCCCACCTCATTTTTTTTTTTTCACTCGACCTCACTGTTCATTCAAATTTCACTCCACATTATTATGAGTTCAGCTCATACCACCCCAATCTTTTTTTTATTTTTTGTTTTCACATTTTTCTTAACTCTTAATACTTCGTTAATAATAAAACACAAATTCAACTAACAAATAATGTATAGAGAAATTTAGTGGGTTTCTTGATGAATTCATTTTTGTAAAAATATAGAGATTTGGTGTTCGTGGTTGAATTTTTTATAAATGATAGTGTGATTTATATTTTATTTTGTTTAGCATAAAAGAAAAAGTTATTTTTTATAGCCGTTCAAAAAAGAGACTTTGGGGGGGGGGGGGGGGGGGGTTGGCCCACCTTCAAACTGTCACAAAACTCGGGGAGAAGACACCAAAATTCAGGGCGGAGGGGGGTGGGGCGGTGCGCCCGTGCGAGGCCTATTCGAGGCCGCACCTACCTCACATTCACTCTGTCTGCTCTTACATGCCTTGCAACTAGAATATGAATTTCATAGTTGTTGTAGTGATCTTTCTAATAAGGGCAAGATCCAAAATAGAAAAGCAATGAAAGCATATCGATTTACCGCATTGGATCAATCTTATCCTTGAAAACTTATAGAAGTGGTAAAAATATCGGGAAACAAAAGATAAAAAGTAGAGTGGACTTTTCAAAACATTTAAACTGAATAAGGAGAAAAGTAAGATCTGACGCACATCAGTCGATCCAACCAACCGTGGCATCTACAGTTGAGTGGTTAGTGACTTTTGCTTCCCTTTTTTTATATTTGGTTATAAATAGAACCCACTCGCAATCTTCTAACCTCACCCATTTTGCTCTAACACTTACACATATATATTTAGGGGTGTAAATGAGCCGAGCTACTCGTGAGCTACTCGAGATCGGATCGATAAAAAGCTCGAACGAGCCGAGCTTTTTCGAGCTCGAGCTCGAGCCCGAGCTTTAAATAAGAGTTCATTAAATTATCGAGCTTTTCCATTATATGTTTTTTTATTTATTTTCTAAATATATATTATTATTAATAGTGAAAATATATATATATAAGTTATGATTAAAAATATATAATATGTATTTTATTATATATAAATTACATATAATTAAAATTTATGTAAAATTAAATATAAATAATTAAAATTTTATATAAAATTAAATATAAATAATTAAAAATAAAATAATAAAAAACCAGACGAACCGAGCCCGAGTCGAGCTCGAGCTTGAGAATTTTGTGACGAGCACGAGCTCGAGCTTTGAAATTAAAGCTTTAAACGAGCCGAGCTCGAGCTCGAGCCTGGTTAAGCTGAAACGAGCCGAGCTCGAGCCTAGACGAGCTCGGGCTCGGCTCGGCTCGTTTACACCCCTACATAATATATTCTAAATGTCTCTTTATTCTCTCTCACTACAATCATCATTCAAAGAAGAGATCCAAGATCAAGAAAGTTTCAAAGTTAGAGCAAGAAGAAAAAACACTTAAACGTTTAATTTATAAGGGACGCACTAGTTGGGAAACTAGTGATTTGTAAACGCTATCTTAATCTAGTGTTTGGTTGGTACTAGAGGTTGTAAAAAAATTATCTTGATATAGCGTTAAGGATTATTCAATATCTTAACATAATAGATGTGTTGAAAGTATAAAGACTCATCTTGACATTATGGAATTAAAGAAGACAGTGATCTATATTGTTTTAGAAAGACATTTTTAGTAGAAGAAACTTCCAATTAAAGATTGGAGAGAAGACGTAGAAATAATACTTAGCATCATTTAAACCTCTATAAATCTGTTTAGTTATTTCTTTCTTTTAACTATTTACACAACCAGCATTATTGTTAAACAAGATTTATCCATACTTTTTGAATCACTTAAAAAAATTTCTAAAAATAACTCACCCCTCTATCCTTATGTCGATTATTAACTGATTGCAGCAACATTTATGTGTAAAGTATGAATTAATTTTAAAGAAAACTGGTATTACCTTTTCATAAGCACTTAGCAATCATACCAAAGTATTGAAACAACTTTTTTGCAATTTTCACAAAGTAAAAAAACGATAATTTCCCGTTGTTCTCGATGTCTCTTTAATCCAATTCTATCCTATCTTCAAAAGTGACGTTTATTTTTCATCCAACGTATTCTCTCTTAAACGCTTTGATTCTTGAATGCAGGGAATAGTAGCAATATTATAAATGCTAAGAAGGAACCTAAAACCATCTTCATAGCATACCCAACTGGATTTTGGTTAAAACTATTGGGTGCGCTAACTGTTGTAGACGGTGGTGTCATTGCTGCAGCAGAAGGCAAGGCTTCAATAACAGCATCAGCCAAGTCAGTTATGAAGGTATCTGTACAACCAAGAGCCGGGACCCGACCCCAATTTTCAATCCCAGATTCAAGGGCCAGCTCTTTATATTCCATATCTATTTCTTCAAGTGTTTCAATATGCTCGCTAACAAAGCTGGACATTTACAAAACCAAAATGAACAGGTTAGTACTGGTTAATCAAAAAGGTAACTTGACAGTAAGGGTTGTTACACTTTCAGTTCAAAAACCTGAACTTCATACAGGCTTTTAAGAAGTTAGGTTATGTTTAAGAAATTACCTAACCGGAACTGCAAGGAGACTCTTAACACCTTGTTTGCCAAGATCAACAAGTACTTCATCAGTGTAAGGTTTCAACCACTGAACAGGCCCAACTCGACTCTGGTATAAGTAAAAAAGAGAGAAAATTGAGAATCGACATAATTAATAAAGAAACTATCATATAAGTGCCTTATTTATTTATTTTTGTGCCTTTTCTCTTCCCATTAAGTAACTATTAAATAAATACATGACTATATTCTTGAAAATCACAAAGTTAAATGTATGAGACCTGATAAGCCAGCTTGTGGTCATTGTTGATTCCTCTAGCTTTGAGTTCTTGCATGATTAAGTAAATGCAGTCTTCCATCTGATCTTTATAAGGATCCCCAGCATCTCTAACATAAGTAACCGGTACCCCATGAGCACTGAAGAATATCATCACCTACGAATTTAATTAGAGAAACAACAATTAGAAAGATATATTTGGAATTCAGATATGCAGCTTAAGCAATCTGAAAACGAACTAACCTCCTCAGGTGAACCAAAAGTTTGTAATTCTTTTTCGATTAAATCAGCCATAGACTTAACATAACCTGCACGTTGATACCATGACTGGATAATAGCAACAGGTATTCTTGACAAGATCTTGTCCTCTCTGCAGACATCAACTTCAATTAGATTTTCCTAAAATGAAATAATTACAAAAACACGGAACCCGTTTAAGATTCGCAACTGACATTCTAGTTTTAATTTTACCTAAATAGATCTTGGAGAACACGAACACTTGAACCAGTTGTAGAAATGGAATACTGAGGATAAAGAGGAAGCACGACAAGCTTCTTAATCTTGTCCCTCTTAATCTGCCATGATCAGGATATCAGCATCACCACTAATGGTTTAAAACAATTAAATTCAAGCAGAAACAATCTTAGTTGCCCCACTGAACCCATCTTAAAAATGAGAACTTTGGAAGAACATGTAGGTTTCAGAAATTTCAAAATGGTTGATAATTTAACACTTAATAGTTAATACTTGCCTGCTGAACAGCTTCCTCAGTAAATGGGTGCCAGTAACGCATTGCAACATAGACATTAGCAGCTACTTTCTTTGTTTCAAGTGCCATTTTAAGAGCATCAGCCTGCATCAAACAACAACATTAAAGTAATCAATATTAATACTATAACTTTTCTGAAAGATAAACAGCAATAACCAATATTAATATTATAACTTTTCTGATAGATAAACAGCAATAACCAAGACTTTGAACAGGTCATATATGATATATATGCTACCTGCTCATCTGTTATCTTTCTTAAAGGTGAACCACCCCCAATTGAAGCATACCCTTCTTTACTTTTGGGTGCCCTAAGTGTGGAAATGAGTCGTGCCAAAGGTCGTTGTAGAAACCTAAACAACCTTGGTAGACGAATGATATCCTGTATCAATATATACATAATCAAAATTGTTAATAAAGCAGAATTAGAGTCATTGAGTTAGCACCAAACTGATATTGAAATGGAAGTGATTAACATACCGGATCTGCAAATAGATTATACAGAAAAGGCTGAACATCATGAAGCGTTTCTGGGCCTCCAAGATTCAAAAGAAGTACTCCCACTTTATCCTCTTCAACTTGCAATTGAGATTCGGTAGCACTCAAAGGCTGAATCCATGCCTCTGCAGAGCAAAGGGTTTTTCCAACTAGATTCCTACTCTGAACAGGTGTATCCAATTGCAACTTCTGGAATGTTCTTCCAGTAGTACCAGAGCTCAAAGATGATCGATGTGGTAGTTCAGATGCATGGCTGCAAGTAGAAAATTCATGTTTACTCAACCAGCAGTGCAACCCTAGAGACTTCATGGTTTCTTAAATCGAACGGGGGATAAAAAGAATACTAAAAAAGTCGAGTATATTGAGCTTGGATCAACAGAATCCAACGAAACTAGATTTCACATCATCAGTCGATCAACTTGTATAAACCTTTTAGCATATGCAGCAGGATCAAGAAAAAAACGCTTTGCTGTCTAAACAATTACAAGCTACAACCGATGGTTCCTAATCTTAAAAACGACCAAAAAAAATATAAAGCATAAACAACTATTCTCTAATATCAAAGAACTGATAAAACTAAGCAGGTATACAAAAAGGAAGGAACTTGTACGTTCAGCTAGTCACATTACTATACCCGTTGTCCTTTAGCATAGACCACTCGCAACACACGGGATCATAAGCTAAATGAACAAAATATTAAAACCACAGCTTTGTAATTGAACCAACTCCATATGACGTAACTATTTGATTCTACTCTAAAACCTACAGTTTCAATTTCTAAATATTCGCAACAAAACCTTAACTTAGGCATCATGCTTCCCCTAAAATGTTCAACCCTAAACAAACAAACTTTACATCCAACCAGATCAATTCCGTCCAATTATAATACACGTTTCATTTTCGATTGATCCTTAAATATCAATAAAACAAACAGCATACGAATCATACAGTTCAGGTTAAGTGATCCATTAAAATACATAAACAGAAATGAAGGATCAAACACAAACTTACACAGAAACATCGTGTCTGGATTTTGAGATATTGAGACCAGAGAGAGCAGTGGAGCTCATTGCCGCGTCCATAACGTTGAGATTAGGAAAAACTGTAAACGTATTAAGCTTCAAAAAGGGGGGGGGGAGAAATTAGGGTTTGTATGAGAGCGTTGATTCAGAATATGTTATTAACGTGTTGAATGAAGAAGAAACAGTCATGTGATTATAAAAGTTGTTAACGGTTCCATCAATGGTGATTTGCTTCGTGGCTCAAAACTGATCGCTCGATTATTTGATTTGGTTTGGTTTGGTTTTGATTCGACCGTATTTAAATTGACTTTAGATGTTCAAAGTTGGCAGGTGAGATTGAGACGCCTAGAGGATTCATTTTGCAATCTTTTTTCTTCAGCTCATTATATATTATATTTCTTTGTTTTTTATTCCAACTAAACCCAACCGACTCCACATATACAACTTCTTTCTTCATATTTGCCATAAGAGGGCAAATATCAAGCCTAAACATGTCAAGTCATTTGCGGGTTAATTGAGATCACTGATAAACAACTAGAAATGGGTCAAGTGTTTTCTAGTTTGGGCAAAGACCAGTCCTATAAAAGGCTTACTATATTATTGAACCTAAACTTTACATATCGAGCTTAATAATTTACCTATGCATATAAAATGTGTCATGTTACATAATAAATCTATAGCTTCAAGTGTTATAAAGCTAAATATATAAATCTATAAATAAAAGAATAACGAGCCGAACTCAAGTTTCAATAAACGAGCGCACTAGATGAGGGCATGCCGGAGCTTTGAACTCGGTCATTACACTTCAGTGACTAAAACTCATTCATAAATACATGAATCGTTTCAAATTGTTTTTTTAATTAGTTTAAAATCATATCAAGATGGTGAAACATTAGTTTCAAGATTCAAAAGTCTCCAAAAGGACCAAAACATCAACCCTTCATTTATTAGCACAAAATTTATCTTTTACATTTGGAATGTTAGCACAAAAACCCCAAATTAATTCATGACAGAGAATACGTTATTAAAAAAATCATGGGTTTGATGTGAGCTCGAATGTACCAGTTACTTATACTAAACCCAGACCTACAAATTTCACGTCAAGTTAATGGCGCCTCATAAAATTACACCATATCATTTATACTATATCATACACCCTTTTAAGCTTTAGCTTTTTACTTTCAAGAAATAAGAACAAAAAAACAAATAACAATAAGTAAGAACAACACTTGACCTAAGTTCTTAGTGGTGGAGCAATGAGTAGCTCAGCTACAAAATACCAATTTTGAAGAACTAAAATGGGAACCAAAAACTGAAACTGCATAATTGCAGAATCAATTAAAATTAAACAAGTCAAACCTATCTTCAACATAACACAGTTGACTTAAACATCAGACACAACATTCACAATCAAAAGGACATAAACGGGTACCACCAGCATCCGCCTTACCAAACCCCAACTCCTCTTCAGTGTATATCGTGAGACCATCTGCAGTTTTCCGCCTCGGTCTAGCCGGTTGTTCATTTTCAAACATATCCACATTAGAGCCTCCGGATTTACTCATCTTTTTCTTTCGGGTCACAGATTCATCATCTTTTGAGCCCTTGCTCGTTTTTTTATTCAACTTTTTGGGCTTCTGCAGCTCGGGTTGCTTTCTTTTCTTAGAGAAGATATCATCGATCTCCTGCCCGTACTTTAGTGGTGTAGAAGATGGTTTCTCCTTTGCTAAGGTTGGCTTTTGTGATACGAGTTTGGATGGTTTAGATGAGGTCTTTTTTGACATGTCCCAACTAGCTACATTAGGATCTTGTAGCCCCGGTTTGGATGTCTTGGATTTAGTCTTTTTGGGCATAATTTGTATCAAGAATCTGCAAAAACATGAAAATGATAAACAGGTGTTGAAAAACGAAGGGAGTATTTTTAGTTTATTTCTTGTAAATTGTAGGAAAGTAAAGATTTTGTTTGAATTCTGAAGTTTGTACAAGAACCTTGAAAAAAGAAAAAAAACAAACAAATGGTTGTGGCACTTTTGGCATTTTTACTTACTAACGGGTTGATTCATACTATGTATTATCAAAGAGCCAAACAAGTAAAATATAAAAGAAGATGTTTCAAGTGGGCAAAATTCGCTCAAAGTATCCTTAACGCATAAGACCTCTGAAATCATTTTATCCAAAAAAGAATAGGTTATTTTGAAATTATGTAACTTGTATGATCATATTTGACACCCTTATATTCAAACAAGCTCTAAACTTTGATATATAAATGCTTCGTGTCAGCTGTAAAAAATAACCATCCACTTCAGACTTCAGACGCTGATCTCAAATGTGAGTTTTCAATTTTCCAGTTCCCTAAAGAATAGGCTATAGAAAAACCAAAGTAACTATATTTGACATTCAAAAAAACATCGGATATGATGAAAGAAAAAAGATTAAGTAGATATTTGGCGATGGGTGTCATGGCATTATTCCTAATTTCTCACCCTAATTCACAATTGTGGCTTACAAACACAAAACACCCACGTGACAATGCTTAAATGAGCAATCCATGTACACACGACTTTAATTCTTCTTCTTCTCCTAATAAGGTTTTGACATACAGCTTCTGCAAAGATTGAATTACATAAACCGTCTCAGAGCTATTGTGTCACTAAGCCCCTTGAGTCCTTAACCATTTTCTAACATGGGCAGCCCGTAATTCGACTTCTGAAATAACTACAAGATTGAGTTAGATCAAAATTAATCATACAACTTATGAATTAACCCTAGTTTGACCATTTTCTTATATGAACAATCCATATGCAAGAACCTATCTCCAAAATTCATCAAAAATTAACCCTAGTTTGAGCTAAACAAACCGCCTCAAAACTATTGCTTTCATCAAGTCCATTAACCATACGCTCCCGAAAATGTGATGAGTTTCAACACTAACTAGTTCCCTAAAATGAGTCGTAACCTAAATCTAAGAAATTCAAGCAGACATACGATAGCGAAGAAGAGTAATATAAAAAAATGAGTTGAATCAGTAAAGTTAGAGTGGAGAAAACATACAAATCGGTGCAGAAGAAAAAATGAAGATACAAACGCAAAGGCGCGCGGCTGCAAAAGTCGGAACCGAGACTAGAAAAAATGAAGCAGCAAACCCTTCTTATATATGTTATGTTAATTAAAACTAATTAAGTGTCATTTTTATGCATGGGGTTTGTACAAATTCGAAAACCTTCATAAAATCATTAGAAGATTATATTTTACAAACAGAAACACCAAAATGAAGAAAAAAAAATAAATAACAAAGTGATAAAATATATACAAAGCTAAAGATCAAAATGGCAATTACTCTAAAAGTAATTTCATTTATCTTGGTCTCTTTGTCTAGGGACTTGGTTATACTAATGTTATGATTTCAAATAATGTAGTTTTTAAAAAACTTGAGTTTAGATAATGTAGTTTTTTAAAAAAAACCTAACTTTGTTATCTAGAGCAATTTATTGTTTGTTTACTCTCGATTAATGAAACTTCAAAATTCAGTAGTAGTAGATTTCATATTAAACATCAAATAATTTACAATAAAACGGCAGGTAAACGGGCAACAAGTTATGCCGTCACCCCCTTTTAAATAGCAAAACCTAGCCTATTTAAGACAAAACCTTGGCCATCAGGCGTCGAAACATCGCTATGAATGATCCGCTGAACCCTGTCAAGAAGTTCAATGTCTCGGTGACTAAGAAGTCAAATGTATCAAAGGCTAATGAAATAAAAACATATTTGATTCATTAAACAGGCATGCTTTCTCGTGTTTAGCAATCTTGCATGATTTCGCTTTTGACATAAAAGAAGTTACATGTTTAGTTGTTTCACTAACTAGATGCTATATTCTTTTTTGTGATGATTAGAAGATTAGTTTACAAGTCTTGACTGTGTTGCCGGGGATCGTCCCAAACTCGTCTTGCGATCATTGTATTTGTTTAATTCTCAGAAACGACAAATCATATTCACATTAGGTGCAAGTTTGCCAGGTCGGTTTGGGATAGAGTTTTTGGTTGATGCAAAGGTTCAAAAGAGCCATATCATGCTATCATTGTATGTGGACAATTTTGAATTTTCTGCACAATGTAATTTGAAATTTCTAGTCAGTAGGATTGATTTTTAAACTTGTTTAAGATATGCTGAGAGTGACTGATATGAACCTTTTACTCACTTTGGAGTTATCAATACTAAAACTTATTATGACATCAACTAATTTGGTCCAAAGTATCAAAACATTTAAAAAAAATATGTAGGTGTTCTCCAAATATGATGTAGTTTCGGATGCTTTAAAGTTCGAAAGATGTATGAGTACGATGGAAGATCTTAATCCAACCGGTTGGTCATTGTATCCAAGCTGTTTTTCATGGGCAAAAGAGCCAAGGAGGTAGAGAACGCTATATGCATCTTGAACGGCTTCCAACCCAACAACAGGTTGGGTTGGGTTGGGTTGGGTTGGGTTGGAACCCATTCAAGATGTATTCCCATACAGGGCAGGACCACTGGAGCAAAAGCATACATGACATTTAGAATGAAAATGATACCTTGGTTTATATCAAAAGAAGATGATTAAATATGAGTTCAATTTAGTGATGCTATGTTACATACAAGGAAACGTTCACAACGTTTTCAAGAGTTGATATTGTCGGTATAAGAGGCTTTCTTAGCTTCAATCGAATCCATTATCACGGATGGTTCACCGTGCATCACCACCCTTCCATCTTCCATATACACAGCACCGTCTGCATACTCCAATTCTTCTAAACGGTGTGTTACCCATAATGCGGTCACATCTTCAGAACTACTCAACGTGTTCTTCACCGCTTTAATCACCCCAATCTGAAAACAATCAAATCTGTAATTCACTTGACGGATAAATAAATAAAATAACGAACTAGCAAACACTGCAAAAATCCCACTTATACAGTATGGTCCGGGAAGAGTTAGATGAAGGCAAACCTTACCTCTAGCGTGGGATAAAGAGGCCACTTATACACTAGAGAGATCCCGGCTAGGGATATATTAAAAGAAATATAAATAACATTGATAATGATAATACTCTGTACCTGATCGGTTTTATCCAAGAATGTTGTGAGTTCATCTAGTAACAATACTTTACATTCTTCAACCAATGCACCAGCAATTGCAACCCTTTGTTTCTGACCTCCACTAAGAGTTTGCACCGGTCTCTAACAACAACAAACACTCCAGATTTAATATATAAACACAAATGAGCCACGTATCAGACATTTATAACTGTTTATGAAAGACAAGACAGGTTCATACTTCATATCATACCTGCAGATAATCATACATCCCCACAGCAGTTAATGCTTTTGCAACTCTCAGTTTTATTTCATCGTTGGTCAGGTTAAGCCGTCCAAGGCCGAACGCCACATCAGCTTCTACAGTAGGCATAACAACCTGAATCATGGTCCTTAAAAGCATGAATCTGGGATCTTTTAAAGTAGTTCACATACATTTTGCAAATTTATATAACTGCCAAAATGCCCCATGGATGCATCATGCATCTACACTGGACACCGAATATATAAAAAAAAGTCCCTCCCTTCATTACTTTTAAACGAAGCTCGATTCATATATAACCATGTAAAAATGCATATCCTGATAGCAAGATTAAAAAAAACTAACTTGGTGATCTGGGTTTTGGAAGACATAGCTTTTAGGTCTCCTCACATACACGAAACCGTCTGTTGGGCTTAGTAGCCCCGCCAAGATCTGCACATAGTTAACCACATAAATAACCCTATGAGTAGCATAACAGAACCCAATAGTCCAATACCTACAACATAACGTCTCGTAAATCACATATTTACATCACAAAAAAGCATCTTGTACAAATAATAATCTCATTTATTTCGGGCCAAAAATCATCCAAATATTTTTAAAACAATTACACTAGCTCTATGGATTCACAAATACTTTAACGATAGAAACGGCCTAAACTAGCCTGGAAACAGCCTCTACTAGCCCAAAACAAGTCTAAAGCCCCAAAAGAATGACAATTTTATATTGTGTGTTTGACGCCTTTTAAAAAAAACTTTATTTTTAAGCGTCTTGCGACTAGACCCTTTGGGCATTGGGTGCGCCTTAAGTGCATCATGCGCCTTCGACAACTATGATTTCACCTCACCACTACCACTATCACACCACGATTTCAGCTTTCAAATAAACTACTTTACAGGTTACTCATCAAACTAGGGCAAACAAATTCAAATATTCCAAACAAAAAGCTTAATAGACATTTGAAGATAATATGGCTGTTTTGATACCTTCAAAAGAGTTGATTTTCCACACCCATTAGGTCCAAGCAGCATCCAAAGCTGCCCAGAAGGTATATTCAAAGAACAATCCTTTATAATCGAAGTTGTTTTCCCTTTTTCATTGTTAATTGAGTAGCTTACACGATGAGTTTCAATTGCAAAATTGTCAGCACCAACAGCATTACAACTCCTGTAAGTTGAAGAGGAAATGAAAACCCCAAATAGCAATACAGTTAATACGATTCAAATGAAGCAAATAGCTGGTGAATGAGATATGCAGCCGAGGTGTTCGACGAAATGCCGCAGTGAAATTACCGAGTCGTTAGATTGGAGTGAAGAGGCGTAGAGGCGAAAAAAGGTGCACGGATGTTCATATTATTTTTACATCAAACCCACAACAAGCAAAGCCAAAGGATAAAAATGTTGTTTTGATGAGAATAATGAAACTTGGGGTGACACTTGAGAGAGTATTGCAATCTAGCCCTATGAGTTTCACTTCTTACATAAAACCTCTTATTCTTGACATCTTGTACTAAAGAATAAGATATAGTGTCATGATGAATGTTGCCGCACGTTTATGAGTTTGTTATACATGTTATGTCGGTGATATTAACGTAATTAAGCATAGAAAGAGAAGAGTATTGCATTTCACATGTTGTGGTCCACTGGTCCTTGTGGAGTATGCATGATGTGACGTTAACAAACTCGTTAGTTGACCGTTCGTTGGTCTCACATGTGTTACGATTAGGAGTGTAGAATATTCAAAACTTTAGAGTAAAAAAACGAGACATTGATCTGTGTTGGTGACATTAATGTGACGTTCCAACCTAAATGTAATTTAACTTAAGTTAAAAAAAAACCAGTAAAGAAAGCATTAACATATCCTACATATGTTTTTGGGTGGCATTGGTTTGATTACCATCTACCCATTTCATCACTGTATTGAAAGTGCGTGAAATTGGCATATGCACTTACTCAGTTAGGGCTTTCATGGATTTCGTATAAATTTAAAGGAAACTAATATTTGTAACATGTGAGGTGTCATGATATTAACAATTTATGGCCTAAACTTTAAATTCATTTGTACTCTAACTTTTTAATTTCACCTATATGAGACTATGAGTTCATCTAAACTAACGATGTTAGATGTTTCTATTAAGTATTTGTAAAATTATGAAAACACCCATACAAATAAATAAAAAAAGCAACCTATAACTTTCGTCTTGAAGAATACCAACGATATTAGGTTTCATCTACGTTACTTTGAAACATTAAAAAACGTTGGTGACATAATGGTTCTCTTTCATTTTTCGTACCTGACACCATGAATCGTGGATCAAGTTAAGCAAAGAAATATAGAGTATAAAATAAAGTCAACAAATATTAACAGTGTTCCCTTATAGGAACGCCAACTTTAAGCTCTAAACATAGTCAAGTCATCGTTTGGTAGTTTATGTATGCTCTTAAAAGGACTTATCATGTGTGAATTGATATTTATTTTTTTAAAAACATAGCTTTTTCTTAGAAACTAGATATCAGACCGGGTCGTGCGTTGCAGAGGCCGCGTCATGCGTTCGGATCTTGCGTATATGACTTTGTCAATGCGTTGACAAGAAAAGTATCAGGTATCGCACGTCACGACAAAATGGCGTAATATGTCACATATTAAAAAGCTACTAAATATGAAAATTAGAAGTCAAAATGATAACCTAGTCAAATTCGGAATGTAACCTTCCACAGCTACACTCCATCAATAAGACAGCCTTTTCTGCCATACGCGCTTCGTCGACTGTTTGGCATCAAACTGGGTCACCCACATCATCGTCTTCTACAATCCATGCTATCAATTTATCATCTTCCAGTTTCAAATAATTTGTCAAGTTCTTTTTGAAATTCTTGTCATATGGGAAAGTCTACGAAACTTTCTTTGAACAATTCATCTTTTCGTAGTTCAAATGTTTTGGATTTAATATTTTGTGATGTTTGGGGTCCCGCACCCACTTTATCATTTGATGGTCATAGTTACTTTATGTTGTGTGTTGACCATTACTCACGTTACATGTGGATCTTTCACCTAAAGCAAAAATCTGATGTTTACAACACATTTAAACAATTTTTATCAATGGTTGAGCGAAAATTTAACACCAAACTCAAAACGGTTCAAACAGATTGGGGTGGAGAATTTCGCAATCTCTCAACCTTCTTTAAGAGTCTCGGTATCACACATCGTCGCTCGTGTCCACACACAAGCGAACAAAATGGTATTGTTGAAAGACGTCATCGTCATGTTGTCGAAACAGGTCTTACTATACTCGCCCAATCCTCAGCCCTACCGAGGTTTTGGCACATTGCTTTCGACACCGCGGTTTACCTAATAAACCGCATGCCCGCTCGTTCCAACTCCAACCAATCTCCATATGAAATCATTCACAAACGACACATGGATCTCTCATTTCTTAAAGTCTTTGGTTGTCAATGTTTTCCCCACCTTCGTCCATACAATCCACACAAAATGGATCTCCGCTCTACCCCATGTATCTTCCTTGGATACAGTCCCGATCATCATGGATACCGTTGTCTTGATCCCACAACCGATCGCCTTTACATTGCACGACATGCGCGTTTCAATGAAAATCACTTCCCATTTCAACCACAACCAACACCTCAAACATCCAGCTCACCTCCACCTTCATACACCTCCTTTGTACCCGACCCCCCAATCCCCTCTCCTGAAACACCCTTGGCGTCTCAAACGCCCAACACCCCCTGCCAAACGCCCACCCAAACGCCACCCTCTAACCCACCAACGTCCAAAACGCCCACTCAAACGCCACCCACTACCCCACCAGCGTCCAATACGCCCAAAACCCCCTGTCAAACGCCCAACCAAACGCCCCCCCTTACTCCACCAGCGTCCAAAACGCCCGATCCTCACTGCCAAACGCCGCCCAAAACGCCAGTCCAACACAACACATCAAATAACTCTCCTACTCCACCACCGTGCCCCCCACCCCCTCCACCTCCACCAACAAGACCTAGACCTTCCAATCTTCGCCAACATCCAAAACTTCGTGTCCCTTTTGATCCATCCGCTTTTCATACCACCACATCACCTCCCACCACCACACCAACATCCTTTGCCATTGCTAACAAATATCCAGAATGGCGTCAAGCCATGGCTGAAGAATATCATGCGCTTGTAAAGAATGGTACATGGTCTCTTGTTCCACCTGTCTCTAACACTAATGTTGTTGATTGTAAGTGGCTTTACAGGTTAAAACATGACAAAAATGGTGACTTAAATCGCTACAAAGCAAGATTGGTTGCAAAAGGGTTTAGCCAACAAGAAGGTATTGATTTTCATGAAAAATTTAGTCCTGTTATCAAGCCAGCCACCATCAGAACTGTGTTGTCACTAGCAGTTACAAATCAATGGCCGTTACGTCAGTTGGATGTTAAAAATGCATTCCTACATGGTGATCTACATGAAACAATTTATCTCAAACAACCACCGAGATTTGTAGATCCTGACAAACCAGACCATGTGTGCCTCTTGCACAGATCATGAGAATTTATTTATTTGGATTTGCTACATTTTACTATGTGTGTATGTATCATTTTTATATTGTGGAACAAATTGACGGGTATACCCGATACCCATGGGTATGCCCGATACCCGACGGGTAATTACCCGATTGATACCCGATGGGTATTGGGCCGGGTATGGGACTAGGTTTTACATTCAGGTACGGGCTTGGGATTACTAATACCCGGCCCATTGCCATCCCTACAAAGGAAGCATACGTAATTCCAGTGCACAAATCTTTTCCTGGTCCGTGGCGTCAAATCTTTGGCACTGAACAAGTTCATGAAAGCTAAAGTCAAGACCGGGAATACGATTCTATTTTGGTTCAATAGGTGGGTTGGTAAGTATCCTTTGAATGAGTTGCTTTCTGATTTATTCAAGAAAGAGAAACAAAAATTGTGCTCGGTGAGGGAAAGATGTGTCAGGTCACATGGAGGTGTTATTTGGAATTGGGAATGGATTTGTACACCGGAGTTATGGGCGGAAACACAACAACTTTAACAATGTTTTCAGCTGACCCTAGGGATTTCTATGGTTGATGAAGCTGATTCTTGGGTGTTGGAAGGCGGCGATGAAGACATTCACTGTCAAAAGCCTTAGAAAAATTTTAAAACTTAATCGAGCACCGATTGATTTAAATCCGGACCAATGGTCGACATGGGGCACCTTTAAAAGTGAAATGTTTTATTTGGAAAACAAGACTAGATAGAATCCCTTGTAAAAGGGCGTTGTTAACTCGTGGTGGTAGAGCGGGAAGCGATGAATGTTCTATGTGTTTCAATGAAGTCGAATCGACGGAACACATGCTTCTTAGCTGCCCATTTACAAAATTGGTTTGGAATAAGGTGTTAAAATGGTGCGATTGGAATGCGAATGTGAGGGAGACGATTAGAGACCGGATTGACTGTCACAAAAACATGGGCGGATCGGAAAATAGAAGAAAAACAACAGAGGTGATTCTTATGTGTACGGTTTGGTATATTTGGTTAGCTAGAAACGTCCTTATCTTTAACGCGCTTCCTCTATCCGTGGATGGTATTTTTGACACGATCATGGTGCAATCATTTATGTGGCATAATTGGTATACAAATCCGTTGTCGATTAAAGATTGTTGATTTGATTGGTTGTTTATATTCGGTCGTAGCGTCTTGCTAGTGGTTTAGTTTTACATGAATAAATAGCCGTTCAAAAAAAATATCCGATGTTTTTCTCTCTATTTGATCTACTTAAAAATTAAAAGGTATATTGATTTTCACTGGTCCCAACTATCACCTTTTGTCTTCTATTGGTCCTAACTTTTAAATTGGTTGTCAACGGTCCCAACTTTTATCACTTTGGTAATCACTGGTCCCGTCGTTAAATTTTTTTAACGGCGTTAAGTTTTTTTCCAAATTCAAGACCGATGTTTTAGACGTTTTGATCGGAAGGATAATACGTGTCGATTGATGTAAAAGTTTTATCGAAAAAGCTCTCTGAACGATAAAATTTTTACATCCGATTGAAGCACCGTTTGAAGCACTATTTCGTTGTTCGAAGCGTCGTTTTGAGGTAACTTTTCCATCAATCGACTTATATTATCGTTCCGATCAAAAGGCTTATCACATCGGTATTGAATTTGGAAAAAACTTACCGGCGTTAAAAAAATTTAACGACGGGACCAGTGGTTACCAAGGTGATAAAAGTTGGGACTGTTGACAGCCAATTCAATAGTTAAGACCGGTAGAAGACAACATGTGATAATTGGAATCAATGAAAACCAATATACCAAATTAAAATACATCTACATAGCATCCTCTATGTTGCAGTTCATCTCTAAAATTCTGTAGTATGGTAACAGCTAGTATATTTGATAGCTTACCATTTATCTTTGGTAAACTTGTGAATGTATTAACTATTTGATAGCTTACACTAAGCGCTTGGTAGTAAGATAAAAGAAAATAATGCGAAAGCTTTTAGAAAATAAGCAAGATTAAAGAAAAACGTATTTTTTTAGTCAAGCTCTTAAGATCGAGATGAGGATGTGAAATGTGAATACATATCATGCATAAAAATAAATAAACAAAACGTGCCTTATCGATTGAATTGGTGCAAAATAAAACATCAACTTGTCTGCATATGATTAATTATAACACTTGTAAAAATAAAGGAGAAAACTGATGAAAATACTAAATACAAAGATCAATATTTCTCCTCCTAAAAATGTCTAATAATTAATTTATATAAATAACATAAAATATCAAACAAGATTAAGATATAACCCAATTTGAACAGATTTGTTTTCATCACAGAAAAACAAAACCTTATTATTCCGAATCAGACTCCATGCCTCCCATCGCCTTTAATCCTCTCGGTCTCTGTTTAACATAGAATTAATCAAAACTAATGCATTTACATTTCTTATAAATTCAGAAAATCATGAGAATTAATATTTTAATGATAGATTAGAATTAAAAGGGTGTTTTGTGTTGTTTTTTCTAGTTATGTTGTTTTATGTCTTTGCTTTGCTATTACAATATTTTTTCAAAACAGATGATTCAAATGATTGAAACTAGAAAAAGTTGAACACTTCCTTTTCAATAATCAATATCCTTTCACAATAAATATTTTAACATATATAATTTAAATTTATCTAATATAACATGTAATATACATTATTTAAATAACCATAACCATCACACGATGACCAAGTGGTAATAAAAGTTAGTGTAAAAGCTTTGTGTCTAAAGTGATCCAAGGGACAAACTAGCTTATTTTGAATAGAGAGACCACACAAGGGTTTGAGTTTTATGCGAACGGCAAGTTAATTCTATGAGCTAATTGCCTCTTGTGTTTTGCTCTTGTAATGTGTGTGTTACATGCCGGCTAGCGAGTCCATTACACTCGCTTTTTTTATTTAAATAACCGTAATGAATGGTTTTGTTACATGTGGACTTTTATTAAAAATAAGCACAAGAAATTGGACCCGACAAAAAAAAAGAAATTGGACACGAAAAAACTTTCTACTCTAAAAACAAAATTAGTAAAATTTCCATTACTCGTGAATTCCAAGAAATTTCCTGTTGTACGTCGTTCACATATTTCATGACTAGACATGAAAATATGTTTTAGTTACAATTACATTAAATTCTAGAGTTTAGGGACCTCAAAATAGGGGGCTTGTATAGGTCTATAAAAGATGTATAGGTGACGCTAAGTGTGTAAACAAATCAAAAATCAAATTTCATATAATTTTATAATATATCTACCTATTTTAATAATTGAGTAACTCATCAATATGTCAACATTCTAACTACTCCACATAGGATTTTGCTTATGTGTCATCCTCTAATTTAATTTGATTGATAATTTCAAAGCGGATCATAATATGCTTCATATTCGAAATAACCCGATATGTACAAATTAAAAATTCAAAAATTATCATCAATTATCTCCTAATATGATATGTTCAAATAAAAAATTACCGATAATCATAATCTATCTCCTAATCCGATATGTTCAAGTTAAAACTTTACCAATTATAATGAATTATCTTCTAATCCAATATGTTTAAATTAAAAATTTATTATTTATCATGAATTATCTTCTAACCCGATATATTTAAATAAAAAATTTACCAAATATTATAAATAATTTTCTTTATTTTAACATATGATTTTTTATAGGAAAATATTTACAAATATCTAAACCGAATTAATAGGGGATATGTTAAAATAAATTTAATATCTAAATTTAGATAAAACATATAAAATCAAAATCCCGTATAGTAAACGTGTACTAATCTAGTTGTTTGAATATATGTAAAAACTTAAAAGTAATTATAATCGGATGAGAAGATAGATATACCTTCTTTGTGATCTTCTTCTCTCTGACTTCGTATCGTTCCAAGGTGAGATCGCAGAGCCACCCACCGGGGCTCACCAACTGTTAAAACAAAACAAAATTTATAATTCCAGATTTGTTAAAATAATAATAATTAATATTAAAAATAAATATATAAAAATAAAAATGGCGTACGTTTATGGTGCGTTGGATGAATTTTGCTCGTTTTTTGGGTCTTTGAGGGAGTTTAGCACCTTTAATCGCTAAGAAATCTTCTTCTTTCTCCTTGTTTGTCAATCCGATCGCGAATTTCGGTGGCCACACCATCGGAAGTGCCTCATTTCCTGGCGATGCCCCTCCTTTTTTGCTATCGTGCGCCGTTTCCGATGACCCCGATCCGGTGTTATTGTTCTTTCCGTTTTGGTGGTTATGATGTACAGTACTTCTCTTATCCCCTCTCTCCGGCGAACGAACCCCTCTACCACCGTTGCTCTGCCCCTTCATTGCACTTTGATTCTCACAATTCCTGCTTTTTTTTATAAAAACAATATCAGATACCCAACTTTTATTTTAAAAAAAACAAAAAATATATATAACAATGATGTTACAAAAAGTCATGTTTGAAATAAAAAATAAATAAAAAGACAGGTAAATTACGGGAATAGCCTTGTGGATGTGGTGGATCACAAAGAAAATCGAGAAAATCAGAGGGTTGTTACGGGGAAGATGAATGGAAGTTGTTTTTTTTATATTGTTTTTATATAAAACTTTTAATTCTTTTGCTATATTACGCTCATGGTTGGGCAACGAAAGGGATCTGGATGCGTGTGATAACATGCGCAGCGGCGCAGGGAGAGAAGAGAGAATATTAATAATCATTTTGGAAAAAGGTGGCGTTGGTTTCGTGGAAAGATCTAACCGTCGGATCAAAGGGAGTTGGGTTGTCTTGTGGACACGTGTCGGGATCTTGAAGGAGATGACATTATTGATGTGGGTCGTTGATGAGTGGAATCTGACGGTTGAAAATGGGGTGATTATTGTAAGTGGTGGTGGGTTGAGTCACACGTGGTTGGATGGATAACTTCTCCTTATTGTTGTCCCCCTTCTCACACTTTCAAAAAGGGACCCAAATATATATAGTTAAAGAATTTAATGAATAATAATAAAACATAAAACCAAATAAATAATTTATTTTTATTGTCAGAATATATATAAGTAACTAAGAATTAAGTTTTATGATGCTAATATCAAGTAGAAAGGCCCATGCCCTTTGGTTTGTACAAGCTTTAGATATTTTAAAAATATAATATATTTTTTTATTATTTAGAATAAAAAATGAGCGACGAACAAGTAAATATGCTTTTTATCACGTATTACGGGAATCTGTTTAAAAGAATGAGAAAGAGCGTGTTTAAATTATATTTTAAAAAACTAAAAGTTAAAATAAAATTAAAATTATTCGTATTAAGTCTACGAAGAGAGAAAAAAATCAACTAAAGATAAAACAAACTTTAATAGTTTTTCCACATATGATTTGGTAAGGGCACGTTTGACAATTTAGATATTAGTTGGATTCAAATGGAATGCGTGAGCCTATCTTCATTTTCTCCTTTTTACATATTTTGTTTTGAAATAATAAATTTTATTTTTCTTCTTAAAGTCTCAACTCCAAACTCAGAGATCCTCTAATATCTCTACTTGATCACTTTAAAACAGTATTTTACATTTTAACCACAATTTCATTCTAGCCCATCTAACCGTATTTATTTTCCTCTTGTTAGAAGTGAAAAAAATCTATTGACCGAGTTGAAAATCCTTATTTTTTTTAGTCCCCAAACCTTTTATAAAGTTTTAGTTACATCAATTCAAACATTTGATTTGAGTTGGACCAAGGAGCATTAGCATAAAACATTATGTTAATGATTTAACCTTACACTTTAATACCATTAAGTTACAATTAGATTATAATATGTACACAAATTAAGTTGAAAATAAGTTGTAATCAAACTAAAAACAAAATAAATCGGCAAACAAATTGTAGTAAAATAAATATGTCAAATGGCTCATAAACATATAGGTTGAATGACCCGTATAAAACGCTTAAACTTTTAACGTTTTCACTAGTTTTAATTACGAAGAATAGACATCTTTAATGAAACGAATTTAAACAAATTAACTCGTATCCTGCATATTTAAAGTTTAATTAGAAATTAAGACACAAATTATACCTCACATATTTAATTTAAATTAAAAATCAAATCATTAAAAATTTCAACCAAAAAGCAAATGACAAAATTACCTGAGAACACGATGAGCCGGCGAAGAGGAACGTTGCCGGAGATTAATATAACCGTTACCGTTACTAACGCCGTTAGTAGCAGTAACCACTTCCTTATTTTGATGATTTGGAGACCTAACAACCCGGCGATCAACTCGCGCCGTGATAGATCGTAACCCGACAGGCGGTGTACCGGAAACCGCCGCTGCTGCCGCCGGAGCTAATTCTTTGTCCTTTGCTTGTTGCTGTTGAACCTTCATACAACGCAATCGTTTCCGGTTCCCCCACTGTAACACAAAGTCTGACGATGAAGACGTCGTCGTATTGGTCGCTGGAGATCTGTCTCTCAATGATAATCCATCTCTGTTGGAGACGTTAACCTTCTCCATTTTTGCACTTTAATAATACACCTGTTACGTTACAAATTAACTAACCATGGTTAGTTTGGTTACAACCACTTAACACTTTCCGCTAACCAGAGTTAGATTATTGAAACGTAAGAAAATGATGATGAGCGTTTTCAAAATTAGATCGGAAGATCGATCGAGATTTATAATCGGTTGTAATTGTGAGAATGATACTGAGTTTCATATTGAATTGGTTGAAAATTGATTAGATTTATGATCCGACTCAAAATTAGAGGAGTGAATCGAAGATGAAGAGAATAATGCAATGAAGAAGGTATAATGTTGAAGATGAAGATGCAAAGCGTTGTGATAGAGTTGATTAACATTACCTCAAAAGCTTCAATCTGTTGTGTCGCTTTAGGTGGAAATTAGAAGTTTCAACGATGAATCGATGGAACTGTAAACAAAAATTACAGAGAGATTAACCGATTCACAGCATCAAATTGAATGATTGAGATAAGTAAGAGTAAATCAGATTATCAGATTAATACTTGTTAATTAGCTAGTTTCTTCGTCTTCTGAACCTTGAATTGGATTCAACAGTTTTAGACGCATAAATTCTCAAAACTTTAGACGAATGATGAACATCTTCAAATTCGATCTAGCGAATTCGTTTAATCGATCGGACTTATCTCAAATCAACCTGTCAATTAGAGAAACATCATCATTGATTCGTCGAAAACAATGCGAAATTCGTGTAACGCAAACCACCAAACTTGCAATACCTTCGATTCTCCTTCCAATTTCAAATCGAGAAGAGTAAAAACCACAGCAACAGAATCACGCAGCTCAAACCTGCATCCACTTCCTCAAAATCCTTTCTACCTGCAAACAAAATCATAACAAATCTTCAAATTAATCTCCAAAAATTCACAAAAATCGATTCATCTTACGCAAAATCAGAACAAAAGCCAGAACATAAAACCAAAATTTATCATCCGGATCAAATGTAATCCGAAATTGAACATTTCACTCACCGAACAAAGCCTACGATTTCCATTTTATCTATCAAACAAAATAGTGAAATAAAAACTGTTTAGAGAGAAGATGAAGAAGGTGTTTTTGTGCATACGACGTGTTTGTTTAATTGTTTCTCTCTCATTACGAACCTCCTTTTATAATATGTTCAGGTTTATCGATCGCGCTATGAACAGAGGAGGGATCCCATCTCTAACCGTTGATTTTCAATCAACGGTGTAGATGTGATCTTATACACGTTACGGACGATGTTAAACTAGCTTTGCTTTTAACCCCGTTACCACCTCTTCGTTAGTTTGTTTTGCCTTGACGTCGTTAGTAGACTTGACGGAATCTTCTGTTGTCGTTTCATAAATTATTGCAATTTGTGTGTGCAGATTAAAATGAAAACTTAATTAAATAAGTAAAATGACAACTCCGTTTTGTTGAATATCGGAACATGTATTGAAAAACAAGTCGTGATGATATATCCTAAAATCATGAAAAACTAGCGTATAATGAGTGTTAAGAAGACACGAAGAATAAGACGTAATTATATACGTGTAGGAAATTATGACAAGTCGGTTTTAGATAGAGCAACGAAGTACCGTGAGATTGTATATAAAAACATTTGAAAGTTACCATGTTGTGAAAATGGAAACAGATAATCAGACAACCAAAACCGATAAACAATAACGCAAACGATTAGATCATAAGCTATAAGCTTGATCTTAAACTTTCATTAACTCAAAAGTAACCAATATCAAGTTTAATTTGATTTTTTATTAAACTTTGGTATTTTTTATTTGTCATGACACTTTTATCGACGCCCTTAGCTTTAGGGGGTTTTACATATTTTATCTTCATCTCTTGGTAAGCATCAGCGGATTCAATTGCATAAGTTCGGGTTCATGTGAACCCGTAATGTTTTAAAATTTTAATAAAAATATATACAATAAAGCTGTAATGAACCCCTGAATATTGTTGAGGTGAATCATTAATAAAGTAAATAGTTATGTTCCTTGTAAAAGGCTCTTGGTACTTTTTTAAGATGTTAAGTTCAAGTCTCATTTTTTCTAATTTTTTTTAATTTGTTTTAAAATCAATTTAAATAGTTAACTCATATAAACATTTTTCTGGACATGTCACTATTGGTAAGTATGCTCCTGACTATTAACTTATGGTAACATTCTATCTTCATCTTTGGTGATTTTCTACACTTTACACCATAATATTCGAGACGTTATATTATTATTTATGTATTTATAATGATGTTATTAACACAAACATCTATATCTATACATTATAATAAAAAAGATTTTGAAGGACATGTGTCATTTATTGGAGAGGGTGTATGAATATTTTTCTAGCTCAAAACTAATAATATTCTCTTCTAAGTGATGTATGTAAAAAAATCAATAACATTAAATCACCTATTATTTTTTTCATTCAAAGTTTCATATACTTTATTTACATCACTAAAATTAGTGTGAAAACGGAAAACAAAAAACTTAAACAAATAACTAATCGCACTTTACGACCTAGACCCATGCATGTTGAACCGTACCCTCGACCCGATACATATGAGTGTCGTGAATTTTGCCGAATATCTATCATCTGGATTATTTGTATGTCTATTTTTCTTAATTCTTTTTAAATTAGTTGGTAGTATTTATAAGACGCGGAAATTTTATTTATTTTTATATATTTTTTTAGAACGACATAGGACGCGAAATTTAAAAGCATAGATATTTAATTTTGTACTAATATTGTATTTGTAGTTTAAATCTATTCGTTCAAGACACAAATTAGAGTTTGAATGCAATTTGTGTTTATATTTTCATGGATTTTTTCATGTGATATATAGATTATTTTCAAATGTTACTTTTCTATAAAGTTTTAGAATTGTGTTTTTTTATGTTTCCACTCATATAACACATATGGTTTAATCTAATAGTGTATGATAAAAGTATAGTGTCACACAAGGACGCTACAAGCGTAATGTCAACTTATAATACATGTAAAAAAAATCATAAACATATCGTTCGCGGTTACCACAATCAACATGTTTTTATTCCGTTAGCATTTGACACATTTGGCTTCCTAACCACTGAAGCAGTGAACTTCTTGTCTAGGGTTCAACGGGTCATTCATAGCCATGTTTCGACACCTAAGGGCCAAGGTTACGTCTTCAGTAGGTTAGGTTTTGCTATTCAAAAGGGGGTGGCGGCACAACTTGTTGCCCGTTTACCTGCCACTTTATTGTAAATTCTTGAAAGATATTAATGGAAAATTAAACTAATAATTCATTGTATAGATCTATATCTATCCCTCTCCTCCGTTCTCGACTCAAAGGGAACCCGGTGTATCATTGCAGATCCATTCTCGTTCGATTACGAAATCTCAATTCCTCATTCATCGATCCTGCAAATCGAAGATGGATTTCATGAAGGTGATCGATCAGACTGTGCGTGAGATGTAAGCTTTGTTTCCAATTCCTTCGAAATCAGATGTGTTTTGTTTTTTCGTTATCTAATCATCGTTCGTTTGATTCTTCCCGATTTCAGAAAAAGAGAGGTGAATTTGAAAGTATTGAAGGTTCCTGAGATCGAACAGAAGGTAACCCCGATCGAGAAACGTTCATTTCTCTAATTATGTAATTGTAGCTTTTTCAGAATTGAATGTATACATATGTTGTTTTAGCATTTGAGCGATCGCTGCTTATGTTGTAAGATCTAGGGCTGGTAAATCGGCTAATTTGCTAAACTTCTTTCATAACACAATGCAACTTCTCAGGTTTTGAATTGATATGAATCTAAACGTTCTGAGAAGAAGATTTGTGACAAGCTAAAACTTTATAGCACAAACTACAAACAGGTTAAATTTGATGAATTGTTAGTTTAAGGTTGACCCAAGTTTTTTAAGGATTTCACAGATTAAGTAGCAAAAGTGGACATGTATCTTTAGTTTCAAAAGGATGAAGTTAGTTTAAACCCAAACACATTCTTAGATGACTTCATCTGAAGTAACTGATTATGTTCGTTGTTAATGTCCTGTTTTTGTCATAGTTAGATGTTTTTGACTTAAGGGTCGTGGTTAATAACTGAAAGGTTTTATTACACATTACCAAAACTGAGAAAATGATTTTATCTTATAAATTCGGTTAATAAGTCACCAACATAATCAGACACAATATACATAGCTTTACGTCTTTAAAAAATGCTGAAGAAATTTGTGGTTTGTTTCTGAAGCCTTAAGCCCTTAATGGTTAGTTAAGTTCTACAAAATACTGACAACAATTTTGGTACAACGAAGAGTAATAAATAAACATGTTTTTTGTGTGTTTTATTATGGACTTGAGTTTTTAAATAAACATGCTTTTTTGTGTTTTTTATTATGGACTTGAACTTTTAAATAAACATGTCTTTTTTGTGTGCTTTATTATGGACTTGAATTTTCATCATTAGATTACAAACATGGATACACATCTGTAGGATTTCCTTTTTTTGCATGAAGGGAGGAGGAAGAGGCTCTAAAAGGGTTTGCTTAGCACTTAACTTCGACTTTTTCGAAGTTGAACATTGAATTAGCTTACCACAAAAATATTTTATGCTAGATATTTGATACAACGAATTGTATTAGAAGATCACCCAGCTTGAGAGATGGACTCTAATCAAAGCATGCCATATGTTTTAGAAATGATCATACGTGGAATGACCAAACAACCAAACTTATTGATGTCAATGCTGTTTGGTTGCTTCAAGATAGGCAATCCTCAACTTCTGCATGTATTTTGTGTTGCCTTCTTCTTTGCTCCTGCCCATTTTTGGCACTTGTCATATGATGTAATTCAGTTAAAACACATGAAGCTGTTGTTCTTTTTTAAGAAGGAACACATTTAAATATTCAAAACAAACACATAAACATTTAGACAAAGTATTCTTCACTCTTAAGTAGTATAATCCTTTTAACCTGTTGGTCAGGTAGGTTCATTGCATATCATAGTTTCACCTAGATAACACGGTAATAGGAAACACACTAGTTGCTATCTCAGTTGCTCAGACAAAAATTGGTTTTACAGCATGATGGAATCTCTTTGTCCACTTCCAAGCTTCTTTAGCTTACATCTACAACTAATGATTATTAGATAGAAGCTGTAGATCTGTTGATTTGCTAAATGTTAGTGATCTGATACAGGTATTAGATGCCACTGACGATGAACCCTGGGGTCCACATGGTACTGCATTAGCAGAGATTGCTCAGGCAACTAAAAAATTGTAAATGATTATTTCATTCATGTATAATAAATTCATCTTTTTACATCATCTTACTGAATTGTATTATTTTTTCCAGCTCTGAATGTCAGATGGTTATGAACGTCCTGTGGGCCAGATTAACTGAAACTGACCGCAATTGGCGTCACGTATACAAGGTACTCCTTTGTGTGTTTATACTCTTTGGTTCACCAAGTTTGTCTCTTAGTTCAAATACAACCTCATATATATCGAATACTATTTTTTTTAATATTTTTCTGAGTTTGTCTAGTTCTGAGATTTGATTCCAGGCATTAGCTGTAATAGAGTATTTGGTGGCAAATGGGTCTGAGCGGGCTGTTGATGACATTATAGAACATACTTTTCAGATCTCTGTATGTGTTTTTCTAGTTCTAGAATCTTTTATTCGTCATTTTTCTAATCTTTTGTTTGTTATTAGTGACTGACTACTATTATTTGAATCTCCCTACCTTGTCTTGTAAATCACAAAGTCGCTCTCATGCTTTGAATATGTTGAGCCAAATGGAAAAGACAGTGGAATCAATGTGAGAAAAAAAGTTGAGAACATAGTGGCGTTGCTGAATGATAAAGACAAGATACAAACAGCTAGAAACAAAGCTGCTGCAAACCGTGATAAGTAAGTCACAGTCCCTAGAAAATGTAATGATTTCTATTTCTCTATACTGTGAATTTTACTCCGCTTAGATGATTAAACTATGCTATTTGATTATTAGGTATGTTGGTTTATCATCAACTGGAATTACATTTAAATCAGGCTCAGCAACCTCAATGAGCAGCAGTAGCTTTCAGAAAAGTGATCGATATGGTGGGTTTGGTAGTTCAAGAGATGGTGAAACATATAAAGATAGTTATAAGGAAAGAGATCAGTCAGATGAAGATAGGTTTGAACCAGGTAAATATAAGCCACGCAAAGAGGTTAGTAGCGGGAGCTCCTCAAAAACAGGGCCATCTCGATATGGAAGGTTTGACCTTTTTACTTGCATGCTACGTTCATTGCCGAGATTATATAAAATCCGATATTTTAGTGTTCGAGTGCGGAAGTAAATAAAGATCTAGTGTTCGAGATGCAAAAGTAAAGAAAGATAATAAGTTAAGATGTGATGATTTTTACTATTCTATAATCTGTAAAATATTAATAATCAGGTAATGGTCATATGATAGAAATTAAGTATTTGACTGATTTAAGAACTGGATAGTTGGCCAATTCGGGAAGGCTAATCTCTTAAAGGAAACTAAAAACAAGAGCAAGTATTTAAAAGTAAAATTTAATTAGGCAATTACTACCCTCCAACCATTCAGTTCCCTTCAACTTTTTAATACCACTCATCCCTTTACATCCCCACATTCAAGAACAGGGTTAGATAAAAAAAAATGTGGATCTGCATCATGGGAGCTGGGTTCATATTGTGTAACATAAATGATAGGATGATGAATAAATCCAGCTTCTCCTGCTTTTTTTTGCCTCAACCCCTTGAAGGTCACCTGACCGGCTTAAGCTAGTCACATTGTCTGGCACAGTAATGGTTAGGCATGTGAGTTGGGTTCTCATGTTCATCAAATAAAGAAAATTTACCTTAGTTCTCTGCGATAGTAGAGTAATAAAGGGGCTCAAGAGAAGAATGCTAATATGTTTAATCATTTATAGAAGCTGATGTACCATAGTAATGCTTATTTGGCTGCAAAAAACTGCAATACTTTTTATGCAATCAAATGCTCTTGGGATGGAGCTGTGAGCCTGTGATGTAAGATAAAACATTAGCATCAAACTATGGGCCTTTTATTTTGACAACCACATGGAAGATCTTTATCTCTTAATACTAGTGACGTGTACTATAACATAACAATAGTTAGTATTATTGGTGTCACCATTGTTGTAATGGTGTTTGGTGCTGCTTTTTCATTTATGTTTTCTTGTGACTACTGAATAACACTAATAGAGTGACTACAGCACCATTCAAGACTCTACAACATCAAAACCATCAACAAAGAGCTCTTCTGATAAATATTCCTCAATTCCATCACAAACCTCAAGTGCACCTTCAAATAACACTGACGATGACTTTGATGATTTTGACCCTCGAGGAACATCAACTGCAAGTAAGTCTTTTACCATAATATTAAGTCAAATTTCAATTCTTAGTCTTTGTTTTGGTCTTTTGGGTAGTTTACTGATTTGTTGTTTGGGTTTTTGGCAGAGGCACCTAGCGTAAGCACTCCACAAGTGGATTTGTTTGGACAAAGTTTAATTGGTGACCTTTTGGATGCACCGACATCTGGCCCGGCACAGAATTCCAATGGAAACAGTAAGCCAGAAGAAATTGATTTATTTGCTGACGCTGATTTTGTATCAGCACCTTCATCCGGAACTGAGGTGAATTCGATTCTCATTCTAATTTCACTATTAACTTTAAGTTTAATGTTTTTGAGTGTACAGTTAGTGATAAAAGTTTTGGCATCTTATGCAGAGTAAAGTTGATTTATTTGCCTCTGCACCAGCAACCTCTGCAGTTTCTCCATCTGTGGACTTTTTTGGGGTTTCTGCACAAGTAGCGGAACCTGAGATCAAGCCCCAAGAATCTAAGACAATGCCTACCCAAGCAGTTGACCCATTTGCTGCTGTTCCAATGACCAATTTTGATAATTCTGACTTTTTTGGTTCGTTTTCTTCCCAAACCGGTTCAGTACTTGCAGAGCCCGCACAGAGCGTCATGGATAGCAGCAGTGTAAACATTCAAAACTCGAAAACCCCAGTACCTCCATCAAAGAAGGATGGTTTTCAAGTCAAATCTGGAGTTTGGGCCGATTCTTTGAGTCGGGGGCTAATTGATCTCAATATAACTGGACGTACGTCACTCTTTCTTTTCACAATTCTTTATTTGAACCATCTCAGTTCAACCCATCTATGATAACCATATTAGGGTTGAGCATTTTGTAGGCCGGCCGGGGCGATGACCTGAAGTCCCGAAGTGGACCAGAATGGGACTAATTGGAAACCCAAAACGGGCCTGTTCTCGGTCCTTGTTTTTTCTTTATTAGGTTTTGGCCTGGGCGGTTCAGTCCGGATCTTAAACTATGATCATCCTAAATACAATCATCTAGCATGCCGACCCGAGAAGCCCTATGAACCGGACCGGACCAAGACCAATCCAAAACACAAAAACGGTTCGATCCTTTTTTCCCTTTATTTGGTTTTGGTCGCTGGAGGGTTCGGTCCGGATCAGTCCTATCCTTAACCCATGATCATCCTAAATGTAACAATCTCGCGTGCCCGCCTAAGAAGATTGATGAAGCGGGTCGCCAAATAAGACCGGACTGAGACCAACCCGAAACACAAATGAACGGTCTGGTCCTCGGTCCTTTTTTTTCGTGTTGGTCCCAGGCAGGTTCAGTCCTTAACCTATGACCACCTTAAATGTAAGTGTCTCGTGTGCCGACTTAAGTAAACCTATGAACTGGACTGAGACCAACCCGAAACACATAAAACTGGTCTGGTCCTTGGTCCTCGTATTTCACTTTATTCTGTTTTGGTCCCGGGCCGGTTCAGTCTGGGCAGGTCGGCTACTTGACCCATCAACACCCCTAACTGTATATTTTCTATATATTTCTGCAGCCAAGAAGGTAGACCTGACTGATGTGGGCATTGTTGGTGGTCTGTCTGCTGGGCCCGAAGAGAAAGAGAAAGGACTCCCAAATTCCTTGTTCATGGGTCGAGCCATGGGCACCGGGTCTGGACTTGGTAAATCAACTGGTTTCACAACTTCAGCAACAACTGACATGGATGATTTCTTTTCTAGCCTTAGTGGCTCGCAAAATCAGTATGGCGCGTTCCAAAAGTAAGCTTTTCACAACACATTATGCAACTTACTTTTAAAATGTTTGATTTGAGTGTAAGATCATTTGGTGTGGGTGTTAAGATGTCTACTCCTGTATTTGTATCCTTCATACTTGCGAAGTGTATTGATTTATCCTAAACCATCTGTTCTTGTTCCTAGATTTTTTAAAGACTTGCATATATATGATCTGAACCGTTAAACTTTTAATAATGTAATACATGATTAATAGAACAAGTGAAGCCTTTAGTGTAAATATGTGAGTGATTTTTTATTTTATTTTAGGAAGTGTTCATAAGTGGGGAGTAAAATATGTGAAGAATCCATTGTTCACCCATTATATTTTTTTAGTATGTTTAGAAAATGATTGTGATGGTAGAGAATAGCCATAAAAATATAAGCATATTATATTATTTAAATGAAAACAAGTGAAAAAATATTATAAAGATGAGGGTAGTCGATGAGTTGTAAGTAGGAAAAGAATCTTTATGAGAAAATTTAATAACTTTACCTTCAAATTTTTTTTATAAACGACAATCTTACTCACATTTATACTTGATTTTAAATCGATTTTTCTTATAAAGATGCATGGGTAGAGGACTGAGGATAGTAGGGAACACAATCACACATAGTGAGAGGAGATGCATGGGACGCCTTATGTTATTTTTTTCACTAGTGTTAAGTTTAGGTTTGGTATCTTAAAACTTTTATGCCCATTGAATTCAACCCCTTAAATCCACTGCAAAGATGACCGTGATCTTCATTGGGAAACATATATTTGTTGCAAGCAAAATCAAATTTAAATAAAATTTGAATCTATTTATGCATTACATATTACATATAGCAAGTTAGCAACCTTAGCCCAATAGCCCCTACAATTCAACAAACAAACATAAATAGTAAATCTCGTTTATATCATAACTCTATAGAGAGGATCTACAAAGTGTGAGGTGGGAATGAGTATTTAACTATCTAACTTCAACATATTATTATCGAAACTTTGAAAGATTTAAATATAATTAAATACTTCAAAATATTTAAATACAAATTAGTTATCTAAAAACAAATAAACAAAATGCTTTCCCACATAACAATCAAGTAACATGTATGTCTTAGGGGCTGTTTGGAAAAATCTAAATCATTAAGTGCTGAATGGTTAAAAGATTTGAACCAATAAGAGACTATATGTGACACCCCGCCCGGCGGCGGAAACACCGGACTGTCAAGTGAATTGGATATCGTAGTAACCGAAGCACATGGCATTCATTAATTTTAATAGTTAACATTGCAAGTTGAGATCATCAATCCTAAACAACAAACGTCAATAGACATGAAACAAATAGTACACAAAATAATTGTCTTTTAATTTTAACTAAGTCCAAGTCATCCTATGTCTTGGCAAAAGTAGGAAACATAATTCAAGCATCACCTGAAATACGTGAAAATAAATAAAGTTAGCTAGAAATAGCTAGTGAGTAAAACACAGTTTAATAGTACTAGTATGGAAATTCGAGATCAACAATATATGTTTCGCAATTTTACACGTATAGTCATTTCGTAATATTACTCTACCATGACCCCTAGAATAGCATAGAACACAACCACAATAGAATACCCAATCATTCGACTAGCCATTTTTCATGAGAACCACTCATGTATATATTTATTGATAACTTTTATTTCACCGTCATTAACCGTCTCGACATGCGTTATCAATATTATTTTAGCACTTTCGGGACATGGCGTAGCATAGCAACACATTTAACAACAACCGTCATAGCATAGCAAACATGGTAAACATAGAATTAGAATGACCGATTTAAATCACCGATCGATGTTGTCCAGGCCGGTGGGTTTGTCAAACCATTAGCGCTAACATTGTTACGGTGGGATTACAAAGTAATAAAACTACTTTAAACTACCACATAAAATTGCATCAAGTCGCGTACAAGATTAACATATTTGTATGATCTCATTTGGAAAAATAGTAAATAGAAAACAAGACATATTTCAGCCCCAAAATGTAAATAGTAAAAGGGGAGTGAGTTTACTCACCTTAAATAGGAGCCGGAAAACGATATAGAATTACTTGAATGGAATCAAAGACTTCTCAAATACCGGAAACACCTAGGTAATGAGAAATCCTATCTTAGAAACATATAGGAAACGATATTAAACTAGGCGAATTGGAATTTCTAGGCCCTTCGGATTTGGGTGTTTCGAGTCGTTGGTAAAGATAATATATATATATATATATATATATATATATATTCATAGCCAAATCATGTTTTTACAAATTTTTAACATTTTTTTAAAACATATGTGATGACATTTAGTATTAGGTGTAAGGTATTAGTTGAATACTTGAATAAGGTCCAAAATTTAACAAAAATAAGGTTTTCAAGTTGATATTTACAAGGTTAGTCCTTGCGGTTTTGTTTGTCTTTTATTTGGATTTAATTTTTATAAAACAAGTTTTTCAAGTTGTATATTAAGTTTCCATTTTTTTGTAACTTTTCTTGACCGAAACCATTTGTAATGTTTATATGGGTGGCGTTTTCGTATCTATAGCTTGTTTTTGGACGTTAGGTGACCATTTCGAGACTTAGTAGTGTTTATTATTATTATTTTTTTTTTTGAGTTTGTATATAAATCACTAGCTTTGTATATTTTGCTTAAACATGTAAAATTACTTGTTAATGGTTGTTATACAACATTTGTAAGTTATAAATGGCAAAATAGAAGATATAAGAGAGTTTCTTACATAACACAAGCAAGGAGAAGGTTGGATTAGTGTTGTAGGAGCTTTAAAAATGGTTAGGAGTTGTTTGGAACTTTTGTATACTTGAACTTGTTTGGATCTTGTTTTGGAGAATTTGGAAATGTAAGTATGTGTATAAAGTGCCGTAGGAAAAGAAGAGAGAAAAGAGTTGTTTGGTTTTGATTTGTGGTAAAGTGATAAAGGATATGTTAAGTGTGTTTGTTTATTAAAGTCAAACTTTTGAAGGTTAATTGGTTATTAACCAAGGGTTTAGAGGATCTTAGGGGACAATATGTGAAGTGGTGGCTAGACATGGTGTTGGTTCTTGTTAATGTTGTAAGGTTTGGTTTAGTTGAAATGAAATTATAAATGAAAGTATTTTTTCTTAGTTGGCTTGTGTTTTAGATATAAAAATACATGTTTTTGAGGAAGTAATACTTGCATTTATATTCTTAGAGTTTTAATTTGTATTTGGTAATTGTTTAGTATACGTTGGATTTTTAATTTTACGGATTCAATAGATTAATCGGAACGAAATTAACATAAAATTTTGACGTTTTTGTTAATTAATAGTGATTACATTAAATCGTATCGAAAAATAAATGCGAATATATTAAAGGTGGCTAACCTCGGGTTCGAGTCGGAAATCGGGTTCGGGTCTTGGGGCGGATGTCACACTATATCAATGAGATGTATGTTGGGGTAAAAATTCAGATGATGGTAAGTTTAGGATGTGCTTCATTTAGTTCCATTTAGCATTTCTCCATCTTTTAATCATTCAGCACTTAACTGAATCATTCAGAAGCATTTTTCTTTATTACACAAACGCTCTGAATACTGAATCTGAATGATTAAGAACTGAACAAAACCATTAAAAGGTGAAACAAACAGCCCCTCACACTAGTTTGGTTTAATGACAAATATATATGACCTTCACTCAAGAAGTTGTACATGACAAGTATAAATATATGATGTCAAAATTTGCCCTTAAAAGAAACATATAGGAGTATAGTACCCATGTATACTATTCCTTGCAACGAACGCGAACGGTTAGTATTTTTGAAAAAAGTCACACGATATGATATTTTGGCATGCACAATTATTTACATAGGTCGTTAAAAAAAATTTAAATTTTATATTTTACCGATTGACTTATGTAGCAGTGGTATGGTGGTCACTTTCCCACATATGCGGGTAAGGTTCAAAACCCAGTAGATGGTTTTGGTATCGCAGAAAAATTAAAGGGATAGATAGGAGTCGTTTAATTTGTGTATGATGTAGATTTATAGTTGCTGTTTGTAAAATACTTTCGAATAAACCAAAATAAATAAATTTATTTTATTTTATTTTATTTTATAGGCTCATTCGTCATAATTCATATATTTACCTTCAACTTTTATAATAAAGTGTAAGGCGTTTTGTTTTGACCTTATAAAGTGTTAGGTAAATATGTAACAAACTGTATCACAATCAAAGCAAATCAACTAATAACCTAAAATAAGTAAAAAAAATAATCTTTGCAAAAACAATGTGACATTATTCAGTTTTAAAATCGTACATTAACTAATACTATAGTTTTACAATGTCGGTGGTGGTACTGACCACCACCACCGTTCGGAAGAAATTGAAGAATTGATTGAGAATCCTACAATATCATTTCGTTCTTTTTTCTCTGTCAGTGGTCAGAACTTCACCTGGGTTCAAACCCTACTAAGAAAACCACTACCGCCCACGTGTCACCACCGTATTTGCTCGCAATTTTTAAAATTTTTTACTGACTTTTTTACACGTTTGTTTAGCTGTCTTTGACTTAGATATCATTTTGACATATAAGTTACCTGATATTGCCTATTAGTCCCCCCCAACTTTGATCAATTTACGACTTTGACATCTAACGTATCAACTTACATGTTCCATCATGACAATCTTCTTTGACATTTTACCTTAACTTTGGATATATATACAATACATAGATGCATTGCACCGGTCGAAAATGTTGTTAACGCATGTAACGAAGTTAAAAAACTATATCGTGACAATGCACGTCGCTTGTTAAACTAATATACTGTATATGTTAAATTGTAAAAATTACCACCGCAGCATGCGACGAATGTTATCATGTCTAGTTTAATTAAATAGTCTAATTTTTTTTTGAACGGCAACTAGGAATGGCAATGGGCCGGGTATGGGCCGGGTATTACTAATCCCAGGCCCGTACCCAAATATAAAACCCAGTCCCATACCCGGCCCAATACCCATCGGGTATCAATCGGGTAATTACCCGTCGGGTATCGGGCATACCCATGGGTATCGGGTATACCTGTCAATTACTTCCACAATATTAAAATGATACATACGTACATACATAGTAAAATGTATCATATCAAAATAAATAAATTCTCATGATATATGAATTTAAAAGAAACAATCACGGTAAATATCAAAAGATGATTCATTTCTAAACAATATTAAAATGAGTAGTAGTTCATATTCCAAAACAAAGCTCATACTAGTTCATAAAAAAAGATTCATGAAAAAAATACTCAAAACAAAGATACTCACTTGCTTTCATATTTAATATAAAACATATTCAAAAAAACTAGTTCATCTAATATAAAACATATTAAAAAAAACTACTTCATTCAAATGCTAAACTAAAAAAGATTAGTGATTATATATAAGGAAAACAAATATATATATTTTTTCGGGCCGGGTACTCGGGCCGGGTATGGGACCGGTTCATATGATCCCATATCCGTACCCGAACCCGGATTTTTTTTTAAAAACAAATCCCATACCCGATCCCATACCCTAAAATCCGAGCCATTACCCGGCCCGAATACTTCGGGTTTCGATTTTTCCCATCGGGCTCGGGTTTTATTGCCATCCATAACGGCAACTAATTAAATAGTCTAATTAGTTATTAATTAAATAGTAATTAAGATTGTAAGGAAACCGTTTTATTTTAGATTTGATTTGATTTGATTTTTAGTTGGGAGTTGTTTCTTACAAGGTTCCCGAGGGTCTCACGTGTGCATCCACCTGGCAGATCACGTGACCAATGCTAATCGTAGCAGTTTGATTTGATAACTAATCAGATTTCAAGATCTCACACCTTTACCATCTTCATCTCACTTAAACCGCTTTTTATCTTCTCTCTCACACACTAACACCAAACCAAAACAAAACCAAACCAAACCAAAAAAAACTTCCTTTCGTGTACCTAAATCATCCTCTAGGGTTTCACATTCAAAACCTTCAACAATCAATCTCCTCTTACTCTCACAATCATACATGCTTTTACAAGATCTAATTTCAGCAATTTGATGGTGTTTTTATCGTTTTCTAAGCTTTTCCGATGCGATTGCTGTGATGACTCATCTTGTTGGACGATTATTTGGTAATGGCGGTGAATTTGTTGAGAATAATTCTACTGATTTTGTTTGTTGTTGTTGTTGTGATTAAAGCTGATTTGATCGGTGAGATATTGGATACGGATGGTGATGATTTGGTAAAGAGTGATGAGGCGTTTGGGAGATTATTCCGGCAGGATTACTCGCCGCCGGCTCCGCCACCACCGCCGCCGAGACCGCCTTCGGCTTCATGTCAGGATGATTTAGGTGGAGTTGGTTCGATGGATACTACTTGTAAGGTTGTTTCTAGTATGAATTTGACTCGGAATATATATGTAGCTGGGAAGGGGAATTTTTATGTGCTTCCTAATGTGACTCTGAATTGTTCGTTTGTTTCTGGTTGTGAAATCGGGATTAATGTTACTGGTAACTTTAGTTTAGGTGAGAATGCCCGAATATTGGTTGGGTCTTTTGAATTGGTGGCTATGAATGCGGAGTTTGGTAATGCTTCTCTTGTGAATACTACTGGTTTAGCGGGGGATCCACCGGAGCAAACTAGTGGAACGCCTCATGGACTTGAAGGTTCTGGTGGAGGGCATGGGGGAAGAGGAGCTGCGTGTTTGGAAGATGATAGGGCGCTTCCGGATGATGTTTGGGGTGGTGATGCATATGCATGGTCGAGCCTAGCAAAGCCGTTGAACTACGGGAGTAAAGGTGGGACTACCAGTAAGGAGGTAGATTATGGAGGAGGTGGTGGTGGAAAGATAATGGTAATGGTTAATGGTAGCATTGAGATGAATGGTCTTTTATTGGCTGAAGGCGGAGATGGGAGTCCGAGGGGTGGTGGTGGATCAGGTGGCAGCATCTACATCAAGGCTTATAAGATGTAAAATCTTTTCCCTTTTATAAGCTATAAGTCTATAATGTATCTAGATTGCGTAGATGGCAAGTGATCTCTGTTGCTATATTTGCTTTTAGACATGAAATTTTGATAGCTTAGTGAAAGTTATGTTGGAACTTTGCAAGGAAAGATTCTTAGGGTCATGTAACAATGGATGCCATTGTGGCAGTTTTATAGGATGGCCTCGCTTCTTCATATTTTCTTTCCATAGAAAGTCTCAACCATAAGAAAGCATGCATTTCCAAGAAAATAGATCAACAATCGAGTATTTATGAAACATACTATTTGTTTTTGTTTGATTTTATAATTGATTTTGGAACCATGAGGTAACATTAATCATCGCTTTTCCAAGAGTATTGTGAGACGGATGGAAACATTCAATTATCAGAGACCCCGTTTCAAAGACACGGTGAAGCATGCCTTTATTATATTATATACGAGAATATGAAGGATCAAATTCTCGGGCTTAACCAAATGTATTGGGATCTTTTTTCTTTTTTATTTATTTTATTTTTTTAATGGCACGGACAGTAGCTAGTTTATTTAAGTTCTAGATTTTTTCATTTCATGTCTTTCTCATTTCTATGTTTCCTGACGTACTGGAGTTCTAAGGATTTTGTCTCTACTAGTTTTATATGTGTCATTCAGTGTCAGTATTATTGTTTATGAGTTCTGAGTTGGAATATTTGCATTGAAGCCTTTCTGATATAAAATGTGAATGTAGAAAAGTAATAAATAGACTTAATAGCAAAAAGTTGGTGACATTATATTGAACTTGTCTTTAATCCATTGACTTACTAGTTAGTACTAACCTAGTAGCCTAGTAGGAAATTGATCCTCTTCTTTCCACCTAATATGATAAAAAAAATAATTTATAATTACTCACCGCTTGTATTCTTAGACTTTTGATGACAATTTGAACATGACAGTTATGATGGTTCATAACCATGCATGTAAGCACCACTGTTGCCATTACAAACAGTAATCCTTTCATTTCATTCTGAATTTCTAGTTATGATGGTTTATAAATGAAGTAATGAACCTGAATTTTTTTTTTTTGAAGATTTACTGTCGCAACATTCTCTTTGTAAATGTCTCCTTTTTTGATGGATTCATTTTAACATCTACATTAAATATGACCAAACCATCTCAATTGGTGTTATTCTTACTTATGAATACTTCGGAAATATTTTCTCAATGATCCAGAATATTTATGTTATTTTATTTTCAGAATTTGGGTTCTATATGCCTATCTTTTTACGAGTTAATTTCAAACTTATGCTTCAATGCATTCTCCCATGATTCATTAGTAGCCAAAATAAGCCAATTTTAGTGATATCAAAAGGTTTGGTAATACAAACTATAATGTTTTAAGCTCCAAAGAATTTTGGTGTCGTTGTGGCATATTAAGCATGGATAAAGATGGAACCTGAACTAGATTGCTTTAAGAAGTAGAGATTGCTGTTTGACTAATTTATCCAAAAAGATTGGTGTTAAATCTTTCTTGAATTTCTTGATGTTTTTACTTATGTGGGTGGATATCCACGAAGGATCTTAGTTATCTTTTTGAGATATTGCTCACCAATTATATACTTACTTTTCTTAACGAGACTTGCTTTTATGAAGCTTCGTATGGTGTTTGGGGGATTGAACGTGTACATATGATTATGTTCTTAGTGTTGCTTGTGAAGTTACTTTTTCGTGGTACTTGTTTTTACATGTTGTTTGTCATATTTTTCTGCATGTATCATTTGATGTGTGCAACATTATTTGCAGTATATAATTACTGTCGTTTTCTATTTAGCATGGCTCTAAAGAAGTTTCACTGTATCTGCTATGGTTGTTTCTTGTTTGGCAGCATGTTCTTCCCATAATACCCTTTCTTAGGTCTCAGTGTATGCTGCTGTCTAAGTAGTGGACCCCACATGTTTATTTTCTTGAACACTACACTAGAGTTGAAGTGATACATTAGAGTCGAAGTAATACATTAGTTAGAACTTAAGAATGGTTTTAGAAGTCCAATAACATAAAGGATGCCTTTTGAAATAGGTGAAATTCTCTTAGCTGTATAAAAAGTTGAGTTGACTAATGTATGGTGTAGAGTTTGACTTAAACTAAGCTTCTTGTTTTGAAGTGCAGGACTGGAAGTGGCAAAATAAGTGCTTGTGGAGGTAATGGTTTTGGTGGTGGGGGCGGAGGAAGAATTGCTACGGATGTGTTTAGCAGGCATGAGGACCCTAAGATCTTTGTCCATGGTAGGAATGTTATGTTATATTGCTGTCTTGTAGTTACGAGCTAAGAGTTCATAGTTATGAGTCAAGTTCAAGACCCAAATCTAGATGGTCGTTAAGACTCTAAGATGCAATATTTGTTATCATATTGTCGATTTTTCATACCAACTAATTACATAAAAGGTTATTTTTTTGACAAAAAATGTTGATCTGAGGTGTACGACGTTACCTGTTTTGACCTGTTATTTTGAATGTCTAATATCTTAGTATGACCCAAGTAGTATTGTTTTGTCCAGATTTTTAGTCACAGTGAGTTTTTATCCTTTTCTCCAATTACTCATTGCAGGTGGTTATAGTCTTGGCTGTCCATCAAATGCGGGTGCTGCAGGAACTTTTTATGATGCCGTGCCCAGAAGCCTTATAGTTGATAATTTAAACATGACGACTGACACAGACACACTTCTTATGGAGTTCCCATATCAGCCTCTTTTGACGAGTATTTTCATTCGAAATTATGCTAAGGCTGCAGTTCCCTTACTTTGGAGTCGTGTTCAGGTCTGTGAAATAGTTACATGATTTTTAAATGATAGTTATAGCTTGCTTGCCTTTTTTTACAGCATCATTCTTTTTAAAAATGTGTTTCATATAGGTACAAGGCCAAATTAGTCTTCTGGATGGAGGTATCTTGAGCTTTGGGTTGGCTCATTATCCTTTATCAGAATTTGAAGTACTTGCAGAAGAGCTGTTGATGAGCAATTCTATCATCAAGGCAAACAACTTCCTTATCCATCTTCATCCTTAAATTAGTCTAGCTCAATATGTAACTTTTGAATGATTTTTTTGCTCTTATCCTTTTATGCATTTTATGGTCTGGTCTCCCTTGCTTGTAAAAACATAATTTATTTTGCTCAGTAGATATATGGTCGTCCACAAGTAAAGATATTGAAATCAATACATAAAATCTTGATCGTTTTAAGAAGAAATAGACAAGATTTGGATATTTTAGTTGTTTTATTAGATAGCTTCTGTTTTCATTTGGGGAATATTGGGATATAAGCTGCTATCACGATCTGCAACTATAGTTTGGATATCATGAATGATTAAATGGTAGTTGTTGTAGTTAGTTTTTCTTACATTATTTTGCGAATGGTTTGTGAAGTTACATATTATGTGCTCTATCATAATTCATAATCTCTGTTCTATTTGGCCTTCGCCTCTTTATGAACCTAGTTCAATGGTTGTGGTTAGTTAACTATGATGAGTGCTTCTCAAAAAATATCTTACCCAAATATTCTTTCTAAGATGTTTTTCCTAAATAATCTAGGTTTTATTTTTACCTTTTTAAGTGTCAACAAATGGTTGTGGTTAGTTAACTATGATGAGTGCTTCTCTAAAAGTATCTTACCCAAATATTCTTTCTAAGACGTATATGGTTATTGCTGGATTTGGCAATATCTACCGATATACTTACGAGCCGATCGATTCGAGTTAGGTTGTTATCTTCAATGCATCGAATTTGTAGAATAAATAAATAGCCCAAAGGAAACATGTCAAATCCATTGAGAATTACTTAGATGTACTTTTACACATAAACCTTCCTAAACCGTTTTATCAGCAAATTAACCTGGATTTGATATAATTTCTTTTTGAAAATTATATCTGATTAACTAACCGTCTAGCATAAAACTAAAAGGTGCAGATTGTGTTTTAGGGTGAACACAACCCGTTACAACTAGTACCAAACCCCCTTCGATAAAACTAAAGGGTTTGTTGATCTTTTTCAGGTTTATGGAGCTCTGCGTATGTCAGTTAAAATGTTTTTGATGTGGAATTCACAATTGGTTGTTGATGGTGAAGGTGATATGAATGTGGGGACTTCTCTTCTTGAGGCTAGCAATCTTATTGTTCTCAAGGTATGTGGAAGACTATTTGATTTGCTATTGTCTGTAGTTTTGATATTTAAAATGAATTCTTGTGAGTTGTTACTATGTGATGGCACATTTGTTTCTCAGGAATCTTCAACAATACATTCTAATGCAAATCTTGAGGTTCGTGGTCAAGGGTTATTGAACTTGTCAGGGCCAGGTGACTGTATTGAAGCACAACGACTGGCTCTCTCACTGTTTTATAGTGTCAATGTAAATGTCTACAACATTTTGTTCTTAATGTTTATTGATCTAATAATGATATATTTTATTCAAATTTGTTTATGATGTTCCAACTGATCCCTTTCTTGTTGTTTGAAGATTGGTCCAGGATCTATTCTGCGTGGTCCCTTAGAAAATGCCACTACTGATGCTGTGTAAGCTGATTGCTTCCTTTTCATCTTTGCTCTACCTCAATATGCTCTTCATTACTGGTTTATTGAACATAAAGATCCAAATATATTATTTATTGAAAATAAATGAAATGCTATTATGTCGAAAATACCAGGACACCTATATTGAGTTGTGAATCTCCACAATGTCCAGAAGAACTACTTCGTCCACCTGATGACTGCAATGTGAATGCTTCATTGTCCTTCACTCTTCAAATATGTCGTGTTGAAGATATCTTGATTGAAGGCCTTATAAAAGGATCTGTTGTGCATTTCCACAGGGCAAGGACTGTTACTGTTCCTTCTACGGGTACAGTCAGCACAGCTGAGATGGGTGCGCTCACAGACTGAAATGTAGTTATACATTTAAATGATTGAAAAATTTTCCTTTCTAGTAAAATAGTTGGGTTTCTTGATAGGTTGCACAGGAGGTATTGGTAAAGGCCAACTATTAAGCAATGGGATTGGCAGTGGGGGAGGTTATGGTGGTACAGGTGGATATGGTTGTTATAACGGGACATGCATTGATGGTGGGCTTCCCTATGGTGACGCTGATTTACCTTGTCAGCTAGGAAGTGGAGGTGGAAATGATAGCATTGCTCACTCAACTGCTGGTGGTGGTGTTTTAGGTGTGTGCAAGTCGTCCAATCAGATGGATTTTATTTATGGTGCATTTTGTAACTTGTTTATATAATCAACAATTTTGTGTGCAGTAATTGGTTCGTTGGAGCATCCAATATCAAATGTGAATGTTGATGGATCACTTACTGCTGATGGAGGAAGCTATGGAGATAAGATGGCCAGGAATCTGTACGATTTATACAATTCAGGAGGTGGTTCTGGTGGTGGATCTGGTGGAACGATTCTTTTGTTTGTAAATTCTCTCTCTGTTGGTGTATCTGGAATTCTTTCAAGTGATGGTGGTTATGGAAATCCAAATGGGAGTGGCGGTGGAGGTGGTGGAAGAATCCATTTTCATTGGTCACATATTACAACGGGGGATGTATATCAACCAGTTGCTAATGTCAAAGGGAACATATCATCTGGGTTCGTGCCTCATTTATTTCTTGCTTTTATGCCTAATCAAATCTAATTTGACATTGATTATGAGTAAACCATTTTTCGACATTATAATTTCTTGAAACAATATTTGCATCTAATTTTAAAGTGGATGTTTTTATTCATTTGAAAATACATGTGTATCTGAAATGCATTAGTTTATGTTGATAGTTGGTACATACTTGTATGTATCTGATAAGGGTTCATTATACTTTAAGAGCAACATGGGTGTATGCTTGGTCTCAATGTTTCAAAGGACCAGTTTAGGTGGTTGTTTGAGTGCTCTAGGTCTTGGATAAGATAGTGAATTTAAGAATTGGAGGAGAAAATAGGAAAACGGATACCCTTGTCACCTTGTGAGAGTTATGATGTTGTTTCATATGTTATGATGTGCATGCATTACACATTGTTTTGCTGATTCAAGTGTAATACATAATCACTAAAACTTCAAGTGGTAATCTTACATCAACTTGACATGCATGTGAATTCTTGTTTATATTGAAAATTGGCTTGGAAAAGACACTCGACAAAGACAACAAGTTTCTTTTTTTTTTTTTGAACAACAACAATTGTATATATTAATCAGATAAATAAATTACATCACACCTCACTAGAGAGGTTTGAACCCAAGACCTAGTGCTCCACCAACCCCATTGGCTTAATGTACTTAAGGGAGAATAAAAAAAGTTTCATGTCTAAGATCAATGTTTCTTAAGTTCTATTTATGATTCCTAAGATCAATGTTTGTTACAAAGTTACAATATATCCTCTGAATAACATCAATGTTTGTTATTGCTACAGGGGAGGGCTTGGTGGAAATGATGGTGGTGCTGGAGAAAATGGAACTGTCACGGGCAAGTCTTGCCCTAGAGGGCTTTACGGTATATTTTGTGAGGTATATCAAGGCTTTGCAGCTGGGGTTCTTTTCTGTTATATTTGCCTTCTTTTCTTCATTTTCTTAATTGATTTTAGTGGTTTTCTTATTTATGTCGAAGTATATATTCATAAATTATGTATTCCCACTTTATTTATGACCTTCATATATCAGATTTGTGGAGTGGTTGCTGAATATTTTATTTTCATTAATTTACAGGAATGCCCTCTTGGTACCTACAAAAATGTTACAGGATCTGACAGGTCTTTATGTTTCCAATGCCCCGCAGATGAGCTTCCTCATCGTGCTCTCTATGTTCCCATTCGAGGTGTTGAGTTGCTGCTGTTTATATGAATATTACATATTAATTCAAGGGTAAAACCAAATCTAACTCATGAATGTTAATTTGTCACAGGGGGTATAACCGAAACACCCTGTCCTTACAAATGTGTTTCAGACAGATATCATATGCCTAATTGTTACACTGCTCTTGAAGAGTTGATTTACACATTTGGCGGGCCTTGGTTATTCGTTCTACTTCTATTGGGTCTTCTTATCCTGTTGGCCCTTGTGCTTAGCGTTGCAAGAATGAAATTTGTAGGGCTTGATGAGTCACCAGGCTCTGCTCCTACACAAGGATCTCAAATGGATCACTCTTTCCCTTTCTTAGAATCTCTAAATGAGGTGTTTTATTAAGTTCTTGATATTCTATGTTTGTGATAGTGATTTTAAATATTAGGGCATCTGTAATGCCATCTTGGGTGTCATGTGTGTGTGGGGTGTGGGGTGTGGAGGGGGTTCCGTGACTGGGCACACTGTGGCTACGACCATTTTTTTATATAAAGTTTATATGTCAAATCCAACTGTCACTACCACCATCCCATCACATCCCTTAGTGTGAGTGTGATCACAAGCCTTGCCTAGGTGACACTTTTTGCTCACTCACTAGACCATTACGGATGCCCTTACTGATTATTGTAATACAACTTTTTTGTTTTCAAACTTTAAATGATATTATGTCTCTGGCTTTTAGGTTCTGGAAACTAACCGAGTTGAGGATTCACAAGGTCATGTTTATAGAATGTACTTTCTGGGTCTAAATACTTTCAGTGATCCTTGGCATCTTCCTCATACACCTCCTGAGCAAGTGAAAGATATTGTGTAAATTCATTTCCCTTATATTTAATTCTTACCTTTGTCCATTTTAGATGTTAAAAGTGTGTTTTACTGGGACAAAGTGCGCCATTCTCTATATTTACTGGTTGTGATTATTTTAAGGGTAAATTGAACCTGCAGATATGAGGGAGCATTTAATAGATTTGTGGATGAAATTAATGCTTTAGCCACTTATCAATGGTGGGAAGGATCGATGTACAGCATTCTTGTTTTCCTTGCTTATCCACTTGCATGGTCGTGGCAACAATGGAGGCGAAAGATGAATTTACAAAGAATACGTGAATATGTTAGGTCCGAATATGATCATGCCTGCTTACGTTCTTGTCGTTCACGTGCTCTCTATGAGGGCCTTAAGGTTGGTTTCTTTCTATGTTTAATCAGGCTTTTTAAATCCTGAATCTTGTATACAACTTACCTTGATTTAATGTATACTGTTGTAGGTAGCTGCAACATCTGATTTAATGTATACTGTTGTAGGTGAATCATGCTTTTCAATTTTCTCATTTTATGTATACTGTTGTAGGTAGCTGCAACATCTGATTTAATGCTAGCCTATGTGGACTTTTTTCTTGGTGGTGATGAAAAGAGAAGCGACCTTCCTCCTCGGCTTCACCAAAGATTCCCGTTGTCTCTGTTGTTTGGTGGTGATGGAAGTTACATGTCACCTTTCTCACTTCAAAGTGATAATACCATTACTACCCTCATGAATCAGGTTTGTTGTTGCACCCGCTGCAATATATATATTTTTAGCAAATTCAAGGTGTTAGTATAACCCGGCTCTATAGGTGGCAAAATGGGTAAGTTAGAAATTTTGTTGAACGGGTCAAGCTGGGTTGAATTGACCTGTTTTCTTATTAGTTTTTTTTAATCATATTATTCTTTTAGGCTGTGCCTCCCACCACTTGGTATCGGTTCGTGGCTGGGTTGAATGCACAATTGCGGTTGGTTAGACGGGGTCGACTCAGAACTATGTTTCGTAGGGTTGTCACATGGCTTGAAACTTATGCCAATCCTACTTTGAAGATCTATGGTATACGTGTGGATCTTGCTTGTTATGAAGCTCCAAGTGGTGAATATTATCAATATGGGCTACTTGTATCCTCTGCTGGTGAACCTAATCTGATTCCTTTGGAGAATACTGATACAGCTACTCAACAGGGGCAACGCACAAGGTAAGAAAGTGTATTAGCCACCAGACTTTATGCTTATTGTTTCATAAATATATAGTTTATATTTTGCTTGTAAAGTGGTGTTATATAGATAACCTCTCTGTCGCTGAGGGTGTCTGGATGTTCAGTATGAATGTGATTATCTAGTTTTGGTGAATTAGGCTGCAGTAATCAGTTTTAGTGTTTGGCAACTACCTACTTCTGCTAATGACTATCACCTTCTCTTCTTTTCAGCAATGATGATTTCTTGAGAAATAATCCAGCGAACGATGCAAGAGAATTTACAAGCTTAATACAGCACAGAAACCCTGAAAAAATCATATTACAAAAGAGAAGTTATGGCAGGATTTTAGATCTAACTAGTTTGCAAGCCTTCTACGAAAAGAGAGACATATTCTTTCCTTTCTCTTTTCTAATTCACAACACAAAACCTGTTGGCCATCAGGTATCTCTCTCTCTCTCCCTTTAAGCGTGTGTATTCACATGTGTTGAGATTTCTCAAGATATGTATGTGTTAATGGTTGCTGCAGGATCTTGTTGGGTTGGTGATCTCAATACTGCTGTTAGGAGATTTTAGTTTAGTTTTACTTGCACTTCTCCAATTATATTCAATTTCTTTTGCGGACGTGCTTCTTGTTGTCTTCATTTTGCCATTTGGTATATTGCTTCCGTTTCCAGCTGGGATTAACGCTTTGTTTAGTCAAGGACCCAGTCGTTCTGCAGGCCTTGCTCGTGTGTATGCCCTCTGGAACATAACATCCTTTGTTAATGTGGTATGTCTCTATAAACAAAAGCATTTCCTTAGTAAAAATAGGCTACTATTATTCACACATATACTAATCGAATAATTTAGTCTAAATTATCGACTTAAACTATCAAGGAAATCTAGTGCATTGAAAATATACTTAGGGTTTTAACCATTTGATGTTTCCTTTCAAAGCCCTCATTTTTTAAAATTTTATTCATTCTACCCATTTTACTAGTTAGAGATGACAAAAAACTCGTATTAACTTGTTTATTTTACCCTTTTGTTTTCTTTCAGGCCGTTGCATTTATGTGTGGTTATATTCATTACTACAGTCATGGATTTCAGCCATGGAACATGTGAGAGAGCTTTAGCAGGATTTTATAAAACATTATTCATTTTTCTTTGGAACACTCTATACGCTTTATTTTAGTGTTTAACACTTTGGCGTGTGGTGTTGCAGGGAGGAAAGTGAGTGGTGGATTTTCCCGGCTGCACTTGTTTTGTGTAAATGCATCCAATCTTGCCTTGTGAATTGGCATATTGCTAATTTGGAAATTCAAGATCGGTCCTTGTATAGTAACGATGTTGTGGCATTTTGGCGATCCTGATATCTTTTTGTTCATTCTCACAGTATGTGTATTTGCGGGGATTTTGCGTATAGCTGACACAGATGTAGAGAGAAAGAGGTGTTTTAGAAGGTAGAAAGTGTGTTAAATTTGAATCAATAGTGTTGATGTAGGTTGATGCTTTATATCCTTCCTTGTATGTGTATATAAAAATTGGGCCAACTCCCCCATACCTTACAAATAAAAAAAAGATGATCCTCCATTGTTTTCATCTTCCTCTTATTGATGGCTTGTAGTGTCTTAACTATTTACTCAAAAAACAAAGTATATTGGTCATATTTTAAACTTGTGTTATCAAAATAAATAAACGAATCACTGTTTGAATGCAACAATTATTAAGATTATGTTTGATATAGCAGTCCTCTCCATTCAAGAGATGGAGGCCCTAGATTTTGCAAACTGCAAGTACCAGATAAAATAAAAAAAATACGAACGCTCGTAATATTTTAAACTTGTGGTCTGCACGGACCGTTCTCCCCTGTCCTCTATCCTGAAAAAAAATATTACATTAGTTTTATAAATATTCAAAGGATATCAAATAATTTACGTATAATCTTATAAATATACGTGTTAGACTTTTATTTTAAATGTTACCCAATCACAATGAATAAAGCCATTGACATTCTCATTACTAGAATTTGGAAGCACGCATTTAGGCTTAATTAATTATATATCCCAAAAGAACAAAATACAAGTGGCGTATATATATATAAGCTAGAATTAATCATGAATAGACTTTTGATCTATTGCTGGTAGAAATAGACGTGATACCTGTTGTTAAAGTATATTAATTTTTTAGACAGGTAATCACCTTGAGGAATCCGGTTCATTTCAAACGAAGTACGAGTATACATAAAAAGCGAGCTGTGTCAGCCATCAAACCTGTAAGAAAATCCACTAAGGTCTCAAAATCAGGATTTAAACCTGAGGGACCCCAAGCTGTACGTCTGTTTTCACCGCAAAAGAGCAAGTGCATTTAATTAATAGCGGGTTTTATATTCATTCAAGCTAATCACTTTACATTGCTTTAAGCTCTCTCTTTTCTTCTGTTTCTATTTCATCCATATAATGTCTTTCATGGAAGAGTTTGATCACCTTAGAATTCACTTGCAAGATATCATAGCGGCCACCGACAATTTTGCACACACCAATCTAATTGGACGTGGTGGGTTTGGATCGGTGTATAAAGGAGAACTCTTTCGTCCCCAAGGAAAAGTCATAGTCGCTTGTAAGCGTCTAGATCGTAACTTGGGGCAAGGAAATGCTGAATTTTGGAAAGAAGTAATGACGCTTTCACAATGCAAACATGAAAATATAGTCTCTCTTCTACACTTTTGCATTGAGGGTGATGAGAGGATCCTCGTTTATGAGTATGCACCTCATGAGAGCCTTGACCGATATCTAAGTGACACTAGTCTTACTTGGATACATCGCCTCAAGATATGTATTGGGGTTGCACGTGGCCTAAACTATCTTCATGATCCTAAGGAGACTCACCAACGAGTTATCCATCGAGATATCAAAAGTTCAAACATTCTCCTGGATGAGAAGTGGACGGCTAAAGTTTCAGATTTTGGTCTATCAAAAGTTGGCCCGGCTAACCTACCCCAAACATATGTTTTCTCCAATGCTGTTGGTACACCCGGGTACTGTGATCCGATTTATTGGGAGACGGGTTTTCTATCAAAAGAGTCTGACGTGTATTCTTTTGGAGTAGTTTTGTTTGAAGTAATGTGTGGCACATTATGTTGTGAATACCATGAAGGTGGCCACTGTAAGGTTTTAGTCCGAATGTGGCAAAACTGTTTTGAGCATGATAGACTAGGTGACATTATTTGTCAAGGTCTAAAGGAGCATATGGAACCGGGTTCTTTGAAAACTTTTTCAACAATCGCGTATCAATGCTTAAAAAAGGCTCGCGGAGAACGACCAACAATGCCCGAGGTTGTGCAACAACTTGAGATTGCACTTGAACAGCAAGTAAGCTAGAATTGTTTCTTTTATAAGATGTTTCCATGCTAAAAGTATATCTGGACATAAAAACTAAAAAGGGCTGACATAAAACTTAATTATTCCTATAGGAGCTTTTTGAAGACATGGAAAAGAGAGTGAACATTAAGGAAATTCAGAAAATTACAGATCTTGCTACACATCCTCTGGCTCTATCCAACATATCCCAAAGTCAACTTCTCTTGCTTTTATTGAAAGGGATTTTAGTTGACAAAGGCAAAACGGTAATTTGCTTCTACTTTACGAATTTAACACATTATTCAGAGAGATTTTACTTCATTAATTCGTTAAACTAACATTCCTTGGTTGTAATGTAAGAATATACTTTACGAATTTAACACATTATTCAGAGAGATTAACCACCCAAAACTTAATTGAAATAAGAATGTTTTGGGTTCAAGCCTCCCTTCACATGTGACAAAATAGTGGTTCTAGGTTGGGCCGGACGTTTTTCTCACCTGGGTTGGTGGCATCTGGTTTGGGATTGTTGCGGACGGACTGATGTGTGAGTTTCCTTTCCAGGCTATGCCAGCCTAGCTAGAAACCCAAGTTCCTAACTCGAGGAAAGATGACTTGGTGGTCAGTGGCTTGCCAGGGGTTCAAATTGCCGTTAGAAAAGAGAATATACAAATGATGTAGTCCATAGTTAGAATTGCTGAATTTCTAGATTTCCTATAACTTGGATGAAAGAAAATCTTCATGACCATCCATCTTATTTAATTTTGTGCTTTCTCTTTATAAAAATTGATCTAATTCATATATAAGTAACTCAATGTATGTTTGACAGTGGTTTTGGGTAAACAAGAAAGGAAAACACTGTGAACTCATATCTGCAGCAAAATGTGTTTCTACATCTGACAAAATCTTTATTGAACCAAGTACAAACTCTAGTTCAAGGTTAGTTTAATTACCCTCTTGTGAATATATCTCTCTAGCTAGTTCTTATGAGGTGATCATATTTTGAAGTTTAGCTTATTAAATTTGTATTTTTCTTGATTTTTGGAATTATTTATAATTAATGGAAGTACGTATAGTAGATCGAGTTTAACCATCAATTTAAACCGGAGTTCTTGTTTCACAAATCAAGTTCTTTTTTTCATTTTATAAACCTAGTCCACTGTTGATCTGGTTATGAAACTTTAATTGGATTTGGCCCACGAGACCGACTTGTCTAATGGGCTAAGCGAATTAAGTTCAACACTGCTCATATATATAAATGCATGATACATGCAGATTTCAAATGTTACTCAAGTATATATCAACTCGAGAATTAAGACTGAGAGTTGAGACGCAATTCTTGTCACCTCATGTCACATATATTGTGAACCTTGTCTTCGATTGCGGACATCCTCATACAGGTAATCTGAGAATACCCTTCAAATACAAGGCGGATGCAATGAGACATTTATCGACTTCATGTGTTGCGTATATGGGGAAAGATGGATGTCTAAGGACAGAATTGTTCCAATTTACTAGCACCAAAAAGGAACATAATTTTGACATTCAGTTCCTGAGTGAGACAAAGTTTGGGGTACATCACTCCTTTTACATTGAAGGCATTGAGTTTTGTCCGGTAAATTTTTTCTATTGAAACTTAATCCTAATTAATTACTTCGAATGTGAAAAGTTGAAGATTTTAATTTGCGTAGGAAATGGCCTAGTATTATGATTAGCTTAACTAAACACTTTAATTGCTGCTTTTAGTCAAAGTTTGTGAAAATTTAGATCTTAGCTAATTAATATGAGCGATCTCGTGTACGTACTTAATTTGTAGGAGACAGATGAAAAAGTAGAGGATAAGCAACCTGCAGTCACAAATTCAGATATTGATTGGGGGAAAAAGTTACCACATGATTACATAGAAATACTCAAATGGTCAAAAGATACAAGTCATGAATCTTTAACTAAGAACGAAGTTTACTTTCTTCTTCGCAAAGGGCTACACATAAAAAATCCACAAGAGGTATGTATATATATCTCAAACATACATATGTTTCATTTTTAATTTCGAGTATTGGATTTTAACCGTCACAAATACTTGTTATAGACAGTTATCGGTGGTAACTACTGAAATATTTATTGGCAGTTTCAACTTTTACCTTTTTTACTATTAACGGACCGTTGTTAATTTTTTTAACGGCATTAAGTTTTTTTTCAAATTTCAAACCGATGTTTTAGGGCTTTTGATCCAAAGGAGAATACGAGTCGATTGATATAATAATTACCTCGAAATGGTGCTCCAAACGATTCCAAACGATGAATTTTTTACTTCCAATTAAAGCACCATTAGGTTTAAACACCCGTTTGAAGTACCGTTTTGTCGCTTGGAGCACCTTCTTGATGTAATTTTAAATCAACCGACTCGTATTTTTTTCCGATCAACAGTCCTAAAACGTCAAAAGTTGGAACTACCAACACATATTTTGGTAGTTGGGACTAGGTAAATAACTGAGACTGATAAAATCCAATATTAATTTTTATATTATTGATGTTGCAAAAACCAGCTGTTAGTTTATTACTATAATTAGTTTTGAAAACACTAGAGTATAACAATATACACTTGGTTTGAAGCATTTTGGAAATTTCATTTGTGATAATAAAGAGTAAAAGTATGAAGGTTTAATTACAACTAATAAGATAAATTTTACGTACTTATAATGAGCAGTGGTTCTCTTTTGGCGAGTGGTTTTCTATTGGCGAGTGGTTTTCGATTAGCAAGAAGTCAAAGAAACGTCATATGATGCCTGCAAGAAGCATTTTGCAAGAAGAAAAATTGGGATGGAGTGGTCTGTTACGTAGAGAAAGTTGGGTATGGAAATCGCTACCTGCAGGATCAAGGTTAGATCTTTATACACTAAATATGTTCACTACATCAAGGGTTATTATATGCCCCCTGCTACAATAAACACGTACCAATTCAATAATGTATTTATCTATAGTCACTATAACTATTATATGTCCCCCGGCCATTTACATCATCGATCAGTTATGGTGGGAAAAAGTTATATGAGTAGCTAGCTCATAGAATTGTGACAACTGACGCAACAATATACTTATTAGATATATATATGGATATGTACAGACCAGGGTCACCAACTAAACACATGTAGATTTTGCTTTAAATGTGACACATATATATATAAGAGCTTTCTCACTGTATCTCAATAGCTAGCACAATGTCCAGACGTACAGTTTAGTGATTCTAGCTAACGACTCTTTATATATGAAAATTGCAGATTTAATGAGGCAGCCGAGATTTGTGATGCAAATCATTTAGCCTTCAGTTTAGTAATAAAAGGCCAACTATTGTCACCCAAGACAACCTATGCATGTTATCTGGTGTACAAATTACCTGAAAATGCCTCCATGTTTGAAGGCATTGTAGTAACACGTTTTAAAGGACGATTTTCCGTGTATGGCTCAGGAGAACGGCATATCTATTTACTTACTCCTCCTCATACGCCAATCGTTGAACTAAGCACTGATGCGAGACCATCAAGAACTCGCAGAATAAAAGGTCATCCAAAACTAAGGAAAGATGGTTGGATGGAAATTCAAGTGTGGGAATTTATATTTACGGGTACTTTTAGTTACTTTAAGGTAGATGGTTATTTCAAGAGTTTAAATGAATGTAATTTTAATGGTCTTCTTGTGCAAGGCATTGAGTTTAGGCCGGCAAAAGTGATTTTCCACCCTAAACCATATTATGTGTAATATTCGAAACGTTTTAGTGAAAATATATACGTTTTCACTGAATTTAGATACAAATAATTATATTATATATGAGCTATATAATTAATTATTTTAGGTTTGTATTCAACGTGCGAGTATCAGAACGAATCAAACCATGTTCAAAGTAGAGTTGAGATCGATGAAAAACATCATAGAGCATGGCTTAGATAAGTCGAAAATTGCAATGCTATCATCGGAAACAAAATTATGTCATAATTTTCGGCCAACAAGATTTGATCAAAAAATATTTTGAAAATCTAAGAAAAAACTAATACAATAAACTCGAATTAGTGTGTAATTTAATTTTCACATTGCTTGTACAAGTGTCTCTATTTACAAACATGTGAAAGCTGTCCTAGTTGTATCGCTTTACAAAATCGTTGTAGTAAAGATCAAAATATAGATGTGATCATAGCGCACCAAAACGAGAAGCAAGATCAGCAAATACGTCTTCACTACAAGGAATGGTGAGCCCACCCATTGGATGGTTATACCCAAACTCTTCCTCTGCCATGTATAGTAATTCTTGGAATGCTGGTTGGCTTAAGAGTGATACAGGAACCACAAATCGTTTTTTCTCTTCTTCCCCAACATAAACTGCAAAATAGCCTTTTGGTATGTCCATAGATGTTGATGTGCTGCTTCCATTTGAGAACGATCGTCTAAGAATTCTTTTAGCTTGTATGATCCGTGGCAAAAAGATGGCCATTTTCTGAAGTGGGCAAAGTCTTTAAGTAGACAAAGTAGTGATGGGGAAGAAAAATGGTGATGAAGGATTATATGAAATATTTTGAAGGAAGTTGTGGTTGAGTTTTACATTTTGAAAGGTTTATATAACAAGCTAGCAGTATAATAGATAGTGAGACATGATGGAAAAGAAATCACATGTATTGTCTTAAATCTCAAAAGGAGACATAAAAACTTAATAATGGTATTTATCGTCAAGAACGAGTGGTTACGTTGGATAGATATTGGATAGATATATAACAGACACCAAATCTCATATATATGATGCTTGTGTTAATTGATGTTTAATGGCAAAGTTTGTATATATATGGAGGACCCTATGTGTTACCACCAAATCACATGGAATTGTTTTAATTTGATGCATAATGATGCCTGTCTTAATTATACAAATTGAAAGGTTTATATAAAAAGCTAACATCACATGGTATTGTCTTCCTATCTTTAAAAGAGACATTACAATTAATTAATAATGATATTTGTGAATTGTGGTTAAGATTGACTAGTTAAAATATATATATGGCAAACATCAAATCCCACATCGATCATGCTTGTCCTGATGTTTTAAGGCAACTTGTATATGTACGTAGGACATTCTGCATTACCACCTAATAGCCTATAATTCATTTTTATGGCCTAAATGTGACCTGACATGTCAAGTGGCCGTGTTAGTGTACGTTGCAGATTAGTAATTAAAATTTAAAATATGAACACATATCTCTTCTTTTTGCTTCCTTTAACTTACAGTTCTTTGATAAGATTATATATAGTTTGATTGATGCAACATTTATAGATCGAGCAGTTCTCTAGCTAGCTAAGAACTAGGTAATTGAACGTAATTATTGACTTTTCAGTTTTCACAAGAACACCTTATTATTCCTTTCTGATAAGTTACTAGAAAAAATAACATCTGCAATCATTTGTTTACATCGTATATATAGTCCATGCAAGTAAGGTAGTTTTTTGCTAAATGTAATCATTTTTTATAGCTAGGCAGGTATATATATGTATTATTTTTACTGAAGCTCAGATCTATCACTTCTAGTAAATTTTTTAATCGTTTATGTCGAACACTAACGGATGAAACAATCTAGACAAGTCTACCAAATGAGATTCTAAGGTTAATGTCAGTAATGATCATTTCCTGTACTGCATTTTATGCAATTAACCTTTTCTGCTTGGTTTTTATTTTTATGTGACGTGAAGAGTACCTGTAAGCTACGATACGTACTTATTTCAGTCTATGGGCACACTTCGATCTTGGTTGGAATTTATGTTTACCAAATAATGAAGAAGATGAAATATGTTTTTCATTTTGCTCTTTAATTGGTTATAACTTATAACACCAACTGAAATACAATAAATGAATTAGCTCCTACCTAATTTATATTTCACATAGCTTGGACAAGTGTCCCTATTTACAAACATGTGAATAGTCCTAGTTTTCTAGCATTACAAAATTGTTATAGCAAAAGAGTAACACATAGATTATGCGATCATAATGCGCTAAAACGAGAAGCAAGATCAACAAATACGTCTTCACTACATGGGATGGTGAGGCCACCCATTGGATGGTTGAACCCAAACTCTTCTTCTGCCAAGTGTAGTAATTCTTGAAATGCTGGTTGCGTTAAGAGTGATACAGGAACCACAAAGCGTCTTTTCTCTTCTTTCCCAATATACACTGCAAAATAGCCTTTCGGGATGTCCATAGATGTTGATGTGTTGTTTCCATTTGAGAAAGATCGTCTAAGAACTTTTTTTGTTAGATTGATCCGTGGCAAAAGGATGGCCATTTTTTGAAGAATGTAGAGTCTTTTAACTTAAAGTGGGTTGATGGAGAAGAAATTAATATACCGGTGAAAGATTTTGTGAAGTATTTTTGAAGGAGCTAAGGTTGTGGTTGATTTGGATTTTGGAGCATAATGATAGGCTTTATATACACATGCATGATTGAAAGGAAGCATCACATGGTATTGTCTTCCTATCTTTAAATGTTAAGAACTTAAAACGGCATTTATGATCAAGAACGAGTGGTTACGACCTATATATAAGATACACCATGTCCCGCATATATCATGCCTGTATTGATTTTTTGAGGGCAAAGTTTTTATATGTATGACATTATGTGTTACCACCAAATCACATGGCATGTCTTATATATTATTTTATTTTTTTGTGGGGCGTGAGTGACCTATTGATGATCTAAACTACACATTTCAATTTGGCTACTGGTAAGATCATGTAACAGATATATATTCTATTTTAACAGATGCACATTGACATTTAATTTATTCATTTCTGATTAGTACTAATAAAACATGTCAATATTCGTTTAGTTATAATAACCATAAGTTAACGTTTATATTTTTAAAACAAGGCTCAAGATCGAATTTACCCCTTTTGAAGGCCACCTATTCAATTCTTCTATGGTTGTATTATTAAGTTAATCTGTGTCTTACCGCATGACTATATTCAATTTTATGCCTTGTGGTGCCAATTGGACTAACTGACTTGTCGAACTTCTGCAATAACTATTTGACATTATGTAATCCACATTGATCAGCAGTTAAGGTGGTTAATTTTAAGCCAGAAATAATATTTTATAAAGTTAACACACATGTATTAAAATTTGACCAGGCCACTAACATTTCTGCCTCATCATGCTTTTTTACCTACTAACACATAAATAAATTGTAAAATAAACTGCTAACAATGATTTGTTCAAACCTAACTGTTGATACTGATCCACAGCTTTGACCAATGACCCGACTATATATATATATATTAAACTCGTCAAGATTAACCTTTCATAAAACAAGATTAAGCGGGCTATATAATTACATAATACATAATGATCATGTTTTGGTTAGAATTTATGTTTACAACATAATGAAGAATATGAAATATGTTTTTCATTTAGCTCTTTGGTTATATAATTACATAAAATACATTTAAACTAGCACCTAATTTACATTTCACATTGCTTGGACAAGTGTCTCTATTTACAAACACGTGAAAGGTTCTAACTTGTGTGCTTTACAAAATGATCATAATGCCCCATAACGTGAAGCAATATCAGCAAATACATCTTCACTGCATGGAATGGTAAGGCCACCCATCGGATGGCTGTACCCGAACTCTTCCTCTGCTAGATGTAGTAATTCTTGAAATGAGGGTTGGCTTAAGAGTGAAAGAGGAACCACAAATCGTCTTTTCTCTTCTTCACCAACATAAACCGCAAAATAGCCTTTTGGGATGTCCATAGATGCTGATGTGTTGCTTCCATTTGAGAACGATCGTCTAAGAACTTTTTTTGCTTGAGTGATCCTTGGCATAAAGATGGCCATTTTCTGAAGATGGCAGATAGAAAATAAGTGGGATGGGAAAGAAAGATAACGGTGAAGGATTGTGAAGTATATTGAAGGAAGTTGAGGTGGAGTTTTACATCTAGCTTGAAAGGTTTATATAAGAAACATGCTATATAATAGACAGGGAAACATGATTGAAAAGAACCATCACATGGTATTGTCATCTATCTCTTAAAGAGAAATCAAAATTTAGCAATGGCAATTATGATGAAGAATGAGTGGTTAAGATCGATTTATAACAAACACCAAATCCCTTATATATCTTGGTTGTGTTGATGTTTGATGACAAAGTTTCTATATGTAGGACATTCGATCTGTGGTATTACAAAATCACATGGTATTGGCTTATTCATTTAATTTTTGTTGATTATCTAGACTACACATTTCAATTAGGCTATCCTCTTTGTTGATGAGTTGGTTAATGTAAGATTCCACATTGGTTGTGAGGGAGAACAAATACTTCCTTATAAGAGGCTTGATACCCTTAACATCATGACGTGTTTTAAAACAATGAGAGGCGGCCCCTGAGGGCGTGTTGTTGCCAAAACAGACAGTATCACGTTGCAGTATTCATTACTATACTAATAAAACATGTCCATATTCTTTTAGTTAAAAAAACTAAAAATGAACAATTATATGTTATAAAACAAGGCTCAAAGAGTTTCCTCTCTTGGAAGGTCACTTATTGAAAATATTAACTATGTCTTGTGTTGTCAATTGTGACTAAACACTTGTAGAACTTCAAGCACTTGTTGTCATTATGTAAGCAATTAAGGTGGTTTTAAGCCAGAAGTTATGATTTTATAAAGTTAGTTAACACACACGTATCGAATTTTGACCCACTAACATTTCTAGTTATCTGCTTTTGTCATATGTATGCTTATCTTGATCCACTAAATAATTAACAGATAAACAAACTGCTATATTGATCTGTTTAAACCCACAAATGACCCGTTTGATACTGATCCACAGCTTCAACATTAATGACCCGGCTATGTATTAAACCTATCTAACCTTACACGAAACAAGATTACTCTATTAGGGATATGATATTCCTAGATTAATCTTAGTAATTATTATTTCCCATAACGGATGATATATATGTACTTATATCAGTCTATTGACACATGTTTTGGTTAAAATTTATGTTTACAAAATAATGTAGAATATTAAATATATTTTTCATTCAGATCTTTGGTTATATCATTAATTAGAATACAATACACTTAAATTAGCACCTAATTTAAATTTCATATAGCTTCAGCAACTATATGTATTTACAAACACGTGAAAGGTCCTAATATTTTTGCTTTACATTCTACAAAATTGGCATAGCAAAGGCTAACATATAGACGCGATCATAAAGCACCCAAACTAGAAGCAAGATCAACAAATATGTCTTCACTACATGGGATGGTGAGGCCACCCATTGGATGGTTGAATCCAAACTCTTCCTCTGCCCGATGTAATAATTCTTGAAATGCGGGTTGGCTTAAGAGTGAAACTGGAACCACAAATCGTCTTTTCTCTTCTTCACCAACATAAACCGCAAAATAGCCTTTTGGGATGTCCATAGATGCTGATGTGTTGCTTTCATTTGAGAACGATCTTCTAAGAACTTTTTTTGCTTGAGTGATTCGTGACATAAAGATGGCCATTTTCTGCAGATGGCAGTTTTTTAACTAGAAAAAAAGTGCGATGGGGAAGAAAAATAATAATGAAGGATTTTGTGATGTTTTTGAAGGAAGTTGTGTTGGAGTTTTACATCTAGCTTGAAAGGTTTTTATAGCAAGCTGGTTCTATAATAGACAAATGAGACATGATTGACAAGAACCATCACATGGTATTGTCTTCTATCTCTAAAAGAGAAATCAATATTTAGTAATGGCAATTATGATGAAGAACGAGTGGTTAACATCGATATATAACAAACCACGAATCCTTATATATCTTGCTTGTGTGGTACAACAAAATCACATGGTATTGTCTTGTTCATTTATTTTTTGTTGATGATCTAGACAACATATTTCAATTAGGCTATATATCCTGTTAGTGTGCGACCGAGATGAGTTGGTTAATACATGAATGAACCTAGCTATTATATTAATTCCCTTGAGTTAAGGGATACCTGAGTTACTATGTTAAGATATATTATTATAATCTGATTATATAATAGATAGTCTTTCACAGTAGAATAGTACTGACTTTGAATTTATTCATTACTGATAATTAAGTATACTAATAAAACATGCCAATATTCTTTTAGTTAAAATAACTAAAAATTAACATTTATATTTTATAAAACAATGCTCAAAGAATTTCCTCTTTTGGAAGGTCACCTATTGAATTTCTTACAGTAAATTCTTTTGTAGTTATATTATTATTATTATTATTATTATTATTATTATTATTATTATTATTATTATTATTATTATTATTATTATTATTATTATTATTATCTATGTATCTTAACCCACAAAAATATTAACTACGTCTCGTGTGGTCAATTGTGACCAAAGACTTGTTGCACTTCTTGCAATCACTTGCAATCACCGGATTAAGGTGGTTTCAAGACCGAAGTAATGATTTTATAAAGTTACTTAACACACATGTACCGAATTTTGACCCATTAACATTTCTAAGTATATGCCTTCGTCATATCCACTAAATAATTAACACATAAATAAACTCCTATATTGATCCGTTCAAACCCATAACTGACCCGTTTGATACTGATCCACAGCTTCGACCATTAATAAACCGACTATATATGTATTTTTTTTGAACTGCGCGCCAAGAGGATTACCTAGGTACTCCATATATATGAGGTAACCCAATGGCATTAGGCCACCGCCAGCTGGCCTAACCCAGCCGTACGGGTCCCTTAAGTGCCCCAAGTTATTTCCAGTTCCCGGGAAAACCCACCTACCCAAACCTCATTCGAATTGGAGATCACAAAGATATCTTTAAAAAACCAAAGTCCCACACCAACCATTGGCGATCCAACAATGTATTAAAACCATGTCTATGGACACATGTTTTGGTTAAAATTCATGTTTACAAAATAATATAGAACAAGAAGTATGCTTTTCATTCAGATATTTGGTTTTATCATTAACTAGAATACAACAAACTTAAATTAGCACATAATTTTGAATTTCACATAGCTTGGACAATTGTCTCTATTTACAAACACGTGAAAGGTCCTAATTTTTGTGCTTTACAAAATTGGCATAGCAAAGGCTAACATATAGACGTGATCATAAAGCACCAATACTAGAAGCAATATCAACAAATATGTCTTCACTACATGGGATGGTGAGGCCACCCATTGGATGGTTGAATCCAAATTGTTCCTCTGCCAGGTGTAGTAATTCTTGAAACGCGGGTTGCCTTAAGAGTGAAACTGGAACCACAAATCGTCTTTTCTCTTCTTCACCAACATAAACCGCAAAATAGCCTTTTGGGATGTCCATAGATGCTGATGTGTTGCTTCCATTTGAGAACGACCGTCTAAGAACTTTTTTTGCTTGAGTGATCCGTGGCATAAAGATGGCCATTTTTTAAGGAGGTAGAGTTTTTTTTAAACTAAAAAGAGGCGGAATGAGAAGAACAATATTGTGAAGTTGTGAAGTATTTTGAAGTAAGTTGTGGTTGATTCATACATATTAAGAGGCTTTATATAACCGGCCTGCTGTATTACAAGGACTATATAACAACAGACATCATCACATGGTTTTGTCTTCTTACCTTTAATATAGACCACAAAAACTTGAAAATGGAATTTATGATTAAGAACATGCAAGTGGTTACAATATAAGATGTGCAAACACCACATCCCTCGTTATATTGATTTTGATATTTGAAGCCAAATTTGGTGTATGTAGGACATTCTGTGTCACCACAATATTCCATGGTAATGTCTTCCAATCTCTAAATGAGATACAAAATGCCTGGTTAATTAACTTGTGTATACAACAACTTCCATACCCCAAATATTCCAATATGAAATTATTATATTTTAATAAGAATTTTACTAAGTTTAAGAGAATGAATGTTTGGTAAGCTTCTTTTTTTAGAAGCAATCATCACAGTACGCTAACTAACTACAACCACAACTAATTAAGATATCTAAATGTTGCCAACTTCTTCTTAAACTGATCAAGATTCAATGTATATATTGGCCGATTTCAATATCTAACAAACACACAGTTTCTCATCATGTAGGCTTGTCTTGATGTTTTAAGGCAAAGTTTGTATCTTTAGGACATTCCACGTCCGTCATCACCACATATAATAACCTATGATTAATTTTTGTTTTAGGTGAATGTGTCCTGTTTGTGATGCACAGACTTCACATATCAGTTAGGTTATCCTCTTTTCGTACATCTGAGTTGGTTAAAACAAAAGGACCTTGTTTTCTCATTTTTATAGACACACAATGACCTTAATTTTCTCTGAGAAGTAGTGTTGTATATCATAATTTTCTTTTGAACATATGTTGTATAGCTTAACTAAAATGTGAATTCTCGGTCATTAGCATGTCACGTTTAAGCCACACAAAAAATTGAATAAGACAAGCATCAAGACAATTCCATGTGATTTGGTGGTAACATAGAATGCCCTACATATACAAACTTAATTTAGCATCAAACATCAACACAAGCATGATTTGGGATTTTGTGTTTGTTATCAATCTAACCACTCTTTCAATTCTTGATTATAAATGCCCCTACTAAATCTCTTCTAGAGATTGCAAGACAATACCATGTGATGTTTTATTTCTTTCATGTTTCCCTGTCTTTTATACAACCCGGCCCTGGTTATAAAAACCTTTCGATCAATATGTATAGATCAACCACAACTTCCTTGAAAATACTCTACAAAAACTTTCACCGGTATTTTTCTTCCCTTTAGCTAAAAACACTACCCCCTCTTAAAAAATGGCCATCTTTACACCACGGATCATTCAAGCAAAACACATTCTTAGACGATCATTTTCTAATGGAAGCAGCACATCAACATCTATGGATGTCCCAAAAGGTTACTTTGCGGTTTATGTTGGGGAAGAAGAGAAAAGACGATTTGTGGTTCCTGTATCACTCTTAAACCAACACGCGTTTCAAGAACTACTACACCTGGCAGAGGAACAATTTGGGTACAATCATCCAATGGGCGGCCTCACCATTCCATGTAGTGAAGACATATTTGTTGATTTTGCTTCTCGTTTTGGTGCACTATGATAAGATGATCTATATGTAAATATTTGGTACAACAATTTTGTAAGGGAGATACTAGGATCTTTCACGTGTTTATAAATCTCTACACTTGACCAAGCAATGTGAAATTTTAATTAGGCACTAATTCGAGTCTATTGTATTCTAATTAATGTTATAACCAACGAATTGTGTGAAAAACATATCTCTAGCTAGCTTCTAATTGATGTTATAACCAAAGAGCTCAAATGAAAAAAAGGTTTTGAGCCACGTACGCGCCCAAGCTATGATATCAATTGTGTTGGACCAGATTATCAACGTTCACCCAAGAACATCAAACTTTGTTACAAAGTAGCTACCTCTCTGTTGAGTTTTTTTATAACGTAAAAAACCGATCCAAACAATTACAATAGCTTATAGCATAACCTTTCATTTTTGCTTGAATAATAACTCGGACAATTAGAAAATTAACTAATTCGAACTCAAATAATACTTGATAAACTCAAGTAACTAAAAGCTTATGATTAATTGGATAATTCATCTCTTCATGGGAAATCGCGATGGCTAATTGTATACGTGTCTAATTACACCTAAAAGCTTGAGGGTTCAAATCTTATTAAGTACAGATTGAGGGTAAATTTCAAAAAGACTTATCGACGAAGTTGGTTGCACGTTACCTTTTATTTATATGTAAATAACTTTTATTTAAATTAAGTAAATTTTATTTCTAGTTAAATAACTTTTATTTATATTAAGTAAGTGTAGTGTATTAATTAATCTTGATGAGTTAAGTGCGTTGAGTTCAAGCAAGTCAGGTCGGTCATTGATGAAATGAAAGCGAATTTAGCAATTAAGTAGATTAGTGTAGTGGCCGGGTAGTGGAGTGATGTAGTAGAAAGTTAATTACATAAGCTAATTGCCAAACACCGGCCGGAAGCTAGCGTTAACATACAACACGCAAATAACAATTAACTCGTTTAATATCTTATGTTCGGTCACCAAGTTAATCCAATACACTATTAACATTAGTTAATCCAACGTAGACGTATATGAGGAAAAGAACTAAACATCACATGGCATTTATGATCAAGGACGATAGGGTATTATCTATACTTATATCCGTTTGGGCCCGAATAAATTAATAAAACTGAATTAGTATTTAATTTAAACTTCACATGCAATATAATATATTTACAATCATGTGAAAGGTACGTGTTCGTCCTACTAGTTTTTCTCTACAAAATCTTTATACTAAAGATTAAAATTATAAATGTGATCATAGTGCATCAAAACGAGAAGCAAGATCAGCAAATGCGTCTTCACTACAAGGAATGGTGAGTCCACCCATTGGATGGTTGTACCCAAACTCTTCCTTTGCGAGGTGTAGTAATTCTTGGAATGCTGGTTGGCTTAAGAGTGATACAGGAACTACAAATCGTTTTTTCTCTTCTTCCCCAACATAAACTGCAAAATAGCCTTTTGGGATGTCCATAGATGTTGATGTGCTGCTGCCATTTGAGAATGATCGTCTAAGAATTTTTTTTGCTTGAGTGATTCGTGGCAAAAAGATGGCCATTTTCTGAAGAAGGCTAAGTCTTTCAATTAGAAAAAGAGTGTGATGAGGAAGAAAAATAATAGTGAAGGATTTTGAAGGAAGTTTGGGGTTGAGTTATAGATGTTGAAAGGTTTATATAACAAGCTAGCAGTGTAATAGATAGTGAGACATGATGAAAAAGGAATCACATGATCCTGTCTTCAATCTGTAAAAGAGACATAGAAAGTTGAATTTTTTTTATAAATGAGGTTGATTTAAGATGTTTGTTGACAAGAGGGGTAAGTCTCCCAAAAAGGTGACAAGAGGGGTACCCGCCCCTGTCATGGGCGGGTTCTCAGACTTTGTGAAACGTGCCAGACCAAAGATTCAATGTTGACTGTCCTTTAGCTAGAACACGCCCCTGGCAAGGGCGGGTTCTCCAGTCACATGCACAAACGTACAGAGCAGTGAAATGACATGACGATTTGTACTACTCGCCCCTGCCATGGGCGAGTTCTAGGAAAAAACGAATTAGGGTTGGTCGGGTTTTCAGGTTTTAATATTTATATTAAATAAATAAAATTTTCTTATATAACTTACAACCATATTCAACCAAATCTCTACCATCTCTCTATCCACATCTCTACAATCTCTCTATCTATATTTCTACCATTTTTCACCTTCAATTTCAAGAAAAAGAAACTCACTCTCATCTCTAATCATGTCTAGACCTTATTTTCTACAGTTATACTATGGTGGTGAAATTTCGTTTGTAAACGGAAATGTTATGTGTAATTCTTCTACCAGAAGTACCACTATTGTTCTTCATAAAAAAATGACATACGAATCGTTTGTTGATTTCATTTACAGTCATCTTCAACTTCAACGAGAGTTTTATCATCTGAAATTCAAATTATTTTACACGTACGGTGGGTTTCCTCAAATATCCGAAATTTTTAATGACTCAAGTCTTGAAGTTTTGTATCAATTGGCAGAATATGTGGAAAATTTCATTGGACATATTCACGTTATTTTGGAGCCAGTTATCTCAGTCCAACAATCAAGTTGTATGGATCTTCTACGAAATTTTTCTGTATCTACGGCACCCGAAGAAACATTTACAAGTTTAACAAGTTTAACATAGCTAAGCTCCCCGCCTTGCCATCTGTATACAAGTTTAACAAAGTCGGTTAAACAATAATATTAACTAAATAAAAAATACAATATAATAATTGTATGTGATTTTAACATACCTTGCACCGTATGGTAAACTAGTATTAATTAATAGGACGATTATTAATTGGAGCAAGAGAAGGTAACCTTTCCCACGCCCATAATTGTAACAAAAATAACGGACCGCCAACGTCCCCAGCTGTTATTTTTGTTGCCTTGCATAGTTGTCTATACAACCATGCTAAAGTAGCACTTCCCCAACTTAGTTGACCACACTCTTGCAAATTTTCTACATGTGTTAAAAAATTTGCATGAAGCCAATTGGAAGAGGTATCAGGGAATAAAGTAGCCCCCATCAGGTATAAAACTATTAACCGGGCACGTTCCTGACATTGCTCGATGGTATGATTTTCAGGGAAGTCTTTTGCTATTTCATTGAAAATAGCAACCAGATTTATTCGGTGACCGTCTATAGATTGATCTGGTAGTTTACAACCAGTCAAACGCTCAAACTCATCAATTAATTGTTGATTTTCTAACACCACATCAGTGCCAGAAACCGCATCACCATCAACATTCAAACCCCATAACACTTGAACATCCTGTAGGGTTATCGTGCATTCTCCCACAGGTAAGTGAAATGTGTGGGTCTCCGGTCGCCATCTCTCAACCAAAGCTGTAATGAGACCACGGTCCAGCTTACGGTTACCGCAATCAATTATACCACCAAACCCCGCCATCCTTATGTGTGTCATAACATCATTGTGGATGGGTTTTTTCTGAATGAGTTTCCAAAAATTGCCGTCCCCTCGTCTAGGACGTATTATACCAGCATCGCTTGTTGGATTTTGGAAGTAATGAGCAGCTCTATGGTCACCGCCCAAGAATAACAAATCGTTGTTTAAAGGACCCGGTGTAACTCCCCATCCTGCCATTTCTGGTAGAAGTAATTGTGTCGTTGGTTAAGTAATGTTTGAAATTGTGAGAAATGGTGTTATGAGAAATGTTTTTAAAGAAATGGTGTTGTAAGAAATTATGTTGTGAGAAGAGAATGATGTTGTGAGAAGAGAAATGGTGTTGTGTGAAGAGAAATGGAATGTGAGAAGTAGTGTTTTGTTTGTTAAGATATATAAAGTTTTAAATAAATAAAAAAACGTTTTTTTTTAATTATTAGGTAACCCGTAACCAAGACCAACCCCTTATGAATATCACATGCATTTCAGCCTTTTATTAAAGTTGATGTGATGTGAGCATGCGTAAGTGTACTACTCGCCCATGCCATGGGCGAGTTCTTCAAATGATGTGATGTCTCCATAAGCTTTTTCAGTCTTTAATTAATAGTTGACAGCACCAGCAGTTTGACTGGAGAACCCGCCCTTGCCAAGGGCGTTTTCTAGCTAAAGGACAGTCAACATTGAATCTTTGGTCTGGCACGTTTCACAAAGTCTGAGAACCCGCCCATGACAGTGGCGGGTACCCCTCTTGTCACCTTTTTGGGAGACTTACCCCTCTTGTCAACAAATATCTTAAATCAACCCCATTTATAAAAAAAATTCTAGAAAGTTAGTAATGGTATTTATGGTCAAGAATGAGTGGTTAAGATGGATAGATAAGAAACACCAAATCTATTGTATATGTAGGACACTATATATGTGTTACCAACAAATCACATGGAATTGTCTTGATGCATAATTATGATGCTTCACATATCAAGTTGTGATGAAAAAGAAACATCACATGGCACAGTCTTTCTATTTTTAAAAGAGAGATAATTAATAGACATATGTGATCAAGATTGACTAGTTACAATATATATATGGCTAACATCAAATCCCACATCGATCATGCTTGTCCTGATGTTTTAAGGCAACTTGTATATGTAGGACATTCTGCATTACCACCAAATAACCTATAATTCATTTTTTTTATTTCTTAGATTTGACTAGCTTATGGCCCAGACTGCACATGTCAAGTAGCGGGGTTTGTGTACGATACAGCTGAGTTAATTAAAATTTAAAACATGAACACATATCTCTTCTTTTTGAAATGAACTCCAAGGCACAACATTTGTGATACCTAACTTTCTTTGATAAGGTTATGTAAAAGATGGCTTATTTTAATTGATGTACATAGAGCAGTACGTACGTTCTCTAAGAACTAGGTAATCGAATGTGATTATACACTTTTCATCAGTTTTCACAAGTAAATTAACCTTTTTATTCAATTTTGATCTCAGTTACTAAATAAGTATTCTTTAATTAGTTAATTTAACCCATAACAGTTATATTTTATAAATCATGGTTTACGACTATGTCATGTGATGTAAATTGTGATGAATGATATGTAAAACTTCTGCAATCATATGTTCACATCTTATAATCCATACAAGGTAGTTTTTAGCTAAAGTAAAATTTTATTTTACCTTTTATAGTTGGCATATGTATTATTCTTTGCCCAAGTTTGATAAATGACGACTATGTATTAAATGTTTAAAATATAACAAATATGTCCCTGCTTCACAAACTGTGTTAGCCTTTCTTCATATTTCTTTTTACGGAAGCTTGGAACTATCACTTCTAGTATATTTTTTAATCATTTATGTCGATCATCGAAAACTAATTAATGAATGAAACACGACAATTCTACCAAATGAGATTCCAAGGTTAATGTCAGGAATGATCATTTCTATACAGTGTTTTAATTCTGCAATTAACCCTTTCCGCTTGGTATTATTTTTATGTGACGAAAAGAGTCTGTAAGCTACGATATGTAATTATTTCAGACTTTCAGCCTATGGACACACTTCTTAGTTGAAATTTATGTTTATGTTTACCAAATAATGAAGAAGATGAGATATGTTTTTCATTTTGCTCTTTGGTTATAACACCAACTAGAATACAATAAATGAATTAGCTCCTAGCTAATTTATATTTCACAGTTGGACAAGTGTCTCTATTTACAAACATGTGAATAGTCCTAGTTTTTTTCCATTACAAAATTGTTATAGCAAAAGATAGATCATGCGATCATAACGCGCTGAAACGAGAAGCAAGATCAACAAATACGTCTTCACTACATGGAATGGTGAGGCCACCCATTGGATGGTTGTACCCAAACTCTTCTTCTGCTAGGTGTAGTAATTCTTGAAATGCTGGTTGCGTTAAGAGTGACACAGAAACCACAAAGCGTCTTTTCTCTTCTTTCCCAATATACACCGCAAAATAGCCTTTCGGGACGTCCATAGATGTTGATGTGTTGTTTCCATTTGAGAAAGATCGTCTAAGAACTTTTTTTGCTAGATTGATCCGTGGCAAAAGGATGGCCATTTTTTGAAGAAGGTAGAGTCTTTTAACTTAAAGTGGGTTGATGGGGAAGAAATATACTGCTGAAAGATTTTGTGAACTATTTTGGAAGGAGCTATGGTTGTGGTTGATTTGGAACATATTCAAAGGTTTATATACACATTATTGACAAGAAGCATCACATGGTATTGTCCTCCTATTCTAAAAATTTAAAAATTAAAACGACATTTATGATAAGAACGAGTGGTTACGATCTATATATATATAAGATACACCATGTCCCTCAAATATCATGTTTGTGTTGATGTTTGATAGCAAAGCTAGCATATGTAGGACATTTTGTGTTACCACCAAATCACATGGTATGTCTTAATGCTTGTCCTGTTAATTTTTTTTTTGTGGGGCGTGAATGAGCTGTTGATGATCTACATTACACATTTCAATTAGGCTATCCTTTTTGTGTGCCCATGAACTAATTAACTTGTTGTCTTAATTCCGTTGCGTTTAGGGATACTTGAGTTAGTATGGTAAGATTATGTAACAGAAAGTCTATTTTAACAAATGCACACTGACCTTTAGTTTATTCATTTCTGATTAATACTAATAAAACATGTCAATATTCGTTTAGTTAAAAGAACCATAAGTTAACGTTTATATTTTATAAACCAAGCTTCAAGAATTTAGCCCTCTTGAAGGCCACCTATTTCTTGCAATAAATTATTCTCTGGTTGTATATCATTAAGTTATTATGCATGTGTCTTACCTCATGTGACTATATTCAATGACTATGCTTGTGGTGTCAACTGGACTAACGACTTATTGGCATTATGTAACCCGCATGATCAGCAATTAAGGTGGTTTTAAGCCAGAAGGGAATAATTTAATAAAGTTAACACACATGTATTAAAATTTGACCCACTAACATTTCTGCTCATCTTGGTGTTTTTTACCCACTAACACATAAATAAACTAAAAAACAAACTGCTAACAATGATTCGTTCAAACCCAGTTGATACTGATCCACAGCTTTGACCAGTGACCCGACTATATATTAAACCCGCCAAGATTAACCTTTCATAAAACAAGATTAAGCGGGCTATATATTAATTAGTCTATGGACACATGTTTTGGTTAGAATTTATGTTTACAAAATAATGCAGAATATGAAGGATGTTTTTCATTTAGCTCTTTGGTTATATAATTACACAGAATACATTTAAACTAGCACCTACTTTAAGTTTTACATTGCTTGGACAAGTGTCTCTATTTACAAACACGTGAAAGGTTCTAATTTTTGTGCTTTACAAAATGGCACAGAAGAGGTTAGCACATATATAGAGATGATCATAAAGCACCAATACTAGAAGCAATATCAGCAAATACGTCTTCACTACATGGAATGGTAAGGCCACCCATCGGATGGCTGTACCCGAACTCTTCCTCTGCTAGATGTAGTAATTCTTGAAATGAGGGTTGGCTTAAGAGTGATAGAGGAACCACAAATCGCCTTTTCTCTTCTTCCCCAACATAAACCGCAAAATAGCCTTTTGGGATGTCCATAGATGCTGATGTGTTGCTTCCATTTGAGAACGATCTTCTAAGAACTTTTTTTGCTTGAGTGATTCGTGACATAATGATGGCCATTTTCTGTAGTGTCTTTTAACTAGAAAAAAAGTGTGATGGGGAAGAAAAATAATAATGAAGGATTTTGTGATGTTTTTGAAGGAAGTTGTGTTGGAGTTTTACATCTAGCTTGAAAGGTTTTTATAGCAAGCAAGCTGGCTCTATAATAGACAAATGAGACATGATTGACAAGAACCATGCATCACATGGTATTGTCTTCTATCTCTAAAAGAGAAATCAATATTTAGCAATGGAAATTATGATGAAGAACGAGTGGTTAAGATCGATTTATAACAAACACCAAATCCCTTATATATCTTGGTTGTTTTGATTTTTGATGGCAAAGTTTCTATATGTAGGACATTCAATCTGTGGTACTACAAAATCACATGGTATTGCCTTATTCATTTATTTTTTGTTGACAATCTAGACTACATATTTCAACCAGGCTATCTTTTTTGTGTGCGACTGAGATGAGTTGGTTAAAACATGAATGCACCTATTATCTTAATTCCCTCGCGTTTAGGGATACCTGAGTTACTATGATAAGATTATATAATTGATAGTCTTTCAACGATAGCATAGTGCTGAATTTGAATTTATTCATTTCTGAGATGCATACTAATTAAACATGGCAATATTCTTTTGGTTAAAATAACCAATTTATAAAACAAGGGTCAAAGAATTTCCTCTCTTGAAAGGTCATGAAAATATTAACTGTCTTGTGTTGTCAATTGTGACCAAATTAAAGAATTGTAGAACTTCTACAATCACTTGTTGACATTATGTAAGATATATTTTAAGCAATTAAGGTGGTTTTATATAATAAGCCAGAAGTAATTATTTTATAAAGTTACTTAACACACACGTATTGAATTCCCACTAACAACTATATTTCTAATTTTCTGCCTTCATCCTATATATGTTTACTTTGACCCGCTAAATAATTAACACATAAATAAACTGCTATATATTGATCCGTTGATTCTGTTCAAACCCACAACTGACCCGTTTGATACTGATCCGGCTATGTAATAAACCCATCAAGATTAACCTTACACGAAACAAGACTACTCTATTAGTTATATGATATTCCTAGATTAATCTTAGTAATTATTATTTCCCAGAACGGATCGGATGATATATATGTACTTATATTAGTCTATGGAGACATGTTGGTTAAAACTTATGTTTACAATATATGTAGAATATGAAATATGTTTTTCATTCAGATCTTTGGTTTTATCATTAATTAGAACACAATACACTTATATTAACACCTAGTTTAAATTTCACATAGCTTGAACAACTATCTCTATTTACAAACTCGTAAAAGGTCCTAATTTTTGTGCTCTGCATTCTACAAAATTGGCATAGCAAAGGCTAACATATAGATGTGATCATAAAGCACCCAAACTAGAAGCAAGATCAACAAATATGTCTTCACTACATGGGATGGTGAGGCCACCCATTGGATGGTTGAATCCAAATTGTTCCTCTGCCAGGTGTAGTAATTCTTGAAACGCGGGTTGACTTAAGAGTGAAAGTGGAACCACAAATCGTCTTTTCTCTTCTTCTCCAACATAAACCGCAAAATAGCCTTTTGGGATGTCCATAGATGCTGATGTGTTGCTTCCATTTGAGAACGATCTTCTAAGAACTTTTTTTGCTTGAGTGATCCTTGGCATAAAGATGGCCATTTTCTGCAGATAGCAGAGTCTTTTAACTAGAAAAAAAGTGTGATGGGGGATTTTGTGATGTTTTTGAAGGAAGTTTTGTTGGAGTTTTACATCTAGCTTGAAAGGTTTTTATAGCAAGCTAGCTGGCTCTAGCTATAATAGACAAATGAGACATGATTGACAAGAACCATCACATGGTATTGTCTTCTATCTCTAAAAGAGAAATCAATATTTAGTAATGGCATTAATTTATGATGAAGAACAATTGAGTGGTTAAGATCAATATATAACAAACACCAAATCCCTTAATTATAGATCTTGCTTGTGTTGATGTTTGATGGCACAGATTGTATATGTAGGACATTCTATGTTACCACCAAATCACATGGTATTGTCGCGATGCTTGATGACCAAAATCCCACGTAATGTCCTACACAATACACATAAAGATCTTATGCTTGCTGGCCGGTACCACATAATGTTCTATATACCACCAAATTTAGTAATGATATTTTATGTTACCACCAAAAAATAAAAGAATTAAATAAGACAACCATGTGATTTGGTGGTACCACATAATGTCCTACATATAAAAACTTTTGTCATAAAAAAATCATCACATGCATGATATATGAGGGCCATGCATGCATGGTGTACCTTATATTTCAGATCGTAACCGGCCACTCGTTCTTGATCATAAATGTTGTTTTATCTTTTCAACTTTTATAGATAGGAAGACAATACCATGTGATGCTTCTTGACTCTTTCAGTCTCTATTATATAGTCCAATACCAGCTGATCGATTATATAAACCTTTCAGTATGTTTCAAATCAACCACAACCTCCTTGGAAAATACTTCACATAATCTTTCACCTGTATTAATTTTTGTTTCAACATCTTTTTAGTTCAAATACGTACTCTACGTTCTTAAAAAAATGGCCATCCTTTTGCCACGGATCAATCTAGCAAAAAAAGTTCTTAGAAGATCTTTCTCAAATGGAAGAAGCACATTAACATCTATGGACATCCCAAAAGGTTATTTTGCCGTTTATGTTGGGGAAGAAGAGAAGAGACGATTTGTGGTTCCCGTGTCACTCTTAAGCCAGCCCGCATTTCAAGAATTACTACACCTAGCAGAGAAAGAGTTTGAGTACAACCATCCGATGGGTGGCCTCACCATTCCATGTAGTGAAGACGTATTTGCTGATCTCGCCTCACGTTGTGGGGCATTATGATGTGCACTAATCTTTTGCGTGCAATAACAATTTTGTAACACAAACTATACAAGGACCGTTCGCATGTTTGTAAATTCAAACACTTGTCTAGGCTATTTGTGAAATATACATTAGGAGCTAATTCAAGTTTATCATGTATTCTACTTAGTGTTATAACAAAAGAGCTGAATGTGAAATAAACGATAATTAATAACATTAATCGTGGATCGAGTCTCATTTGGTAGAGTTTTGTTGTTATTTGTTAGTGTTTGATGTTGACATAAACGGTTTTTGATAATCTTCTCTTCCGATTACTTTTCCTTTCCTTCGAACTTCCCAGCACGAAATTATGATCATATTTTTCTTTTCGCCTCCTTTTCCTTATTCGAACTCCTTGAATGCACTAGCCGGGCCTCTTTTCTTTCATCATTAAACATGCACACGAACACAAAACGCTTGTGTTTAGGATGAGGCCACAAACTCACACACAAGAAAACTCACGCTTATTGCTTGAAAACTCAACAAAAAAAAGTATGTTAACGTTTTTCAACTCAGGTCTTTCTTTCAAGCTAGTATTAAACTCAAGACAAGTACACATAAACAGACTATGCACGAAAACATTAATTGAATAACCGACTCGTAAATCCTAGGAACTCAACTTGACATGTATCCGGCGTTGGAAATTTTAGTGTTTGTAACAACTATTTTAATATATTGGATTAAATTGTTAGGTGACGTAGGAGTACGTGTGGAGTAGGGATGACAATTTCTGACACGGATACGATAGCACGACATGAAGAATGGAGGTGGAAATGAACTTTGATGGAGATAGGTAGAAAGATCAAATACTCCTATGAACTTTAATGAACTTTTAATCTTTTTGCATAGTTATTTATCAAGTATTATTATGGTTAAATACTATTTTTATGGATTTTTTTTGTTTTGTGGCTTAAAAATTATAATATTAAGTCATTTTTAGTATTTAGGACTTATATTTTTTTTTGGATTTATTGTATTTAAAATACGAGTTTTTATCGTGTCATATCGTGTAACCTGCTTTTTATCGTATTCTTCGTGTTTAGAAAAAATGACACGATAAGTTATCGTGTCGTATTCGTGTGTGGCCTTATCGTGTCAACGACATGCCAGCGCTAGTGTGGAGTCGGCAGGCTTAACTTTATATTTATTTGGGTTATTATACAAGTAATTAACTTGGGCCAAGATGAAATGGGCTGAGTTATTGTTGGCTTATTTTGTTAAATGTGTATGGGCTGATTTTAAAACGTTGCAACTTTGGGCCAAGATGAGAGTGATTAGGCTGATTTGTGAGCCAGTTAAAGAAGAAGTTATATAGATGAATCAATGGTAACTAACCCAGGAAATAGGTTTATCTATGAAACACACTATATGGTTAAAATATATGTCTAAAAACTAATGGAGAAAATGAAATATGTTTTCATTCCGCGCTGTGGTTATAACATCTATCTAATAAATCAAACTTTTAGGAGGTAATTTTTGGGGGGGAAAATTATTAATTTGTTCTATAATAGATAGTTTAGGAGAGAAATGAAAAAAAAATTTCACAACCATGCATGAGTTGATGGAACTAAATCTTTAAATACTAAAATTCACAAATCATTAAGCATAATGGTTATAATTTCTTTATAAATGTTGTTATTTAACCCATGTGTAACACATGGGTATTAAACCTAGTAATACAATAAACTTGAACTAGCGCCTAACTTAAAATTTTACATTGCTAGGCGCTAGCGTCTCTATATATACATGTGAAAGGTCCTAGTCTAGTTGTTGTGCTCTACAAAATCGATATATGCATCATGTGATCATACTGCACCAAAACGAGAAGCAAGATCAACAAATACGCCTTCACTACAAGGAATGGTGAGGCCACCCATTGGATGGTTGTACCCAAACTCATCCTCCGCAAGGTGTAGTAATTCTTGAAATTCAGGTTGACGTAAGAGTGATACAGGAACCACGAATCGTCTTTTTTCTTCTTCCCCAACATAAACCGCAAAATAGCCTTTTGGGATGTCCATAGTCGATGTTGATGTGCTACTTCCATTTGAGAAAGATCGTCTAAGAATTTTTTTTGCTTGAGTGATCCGTGGCAAAAAGATGGCCATTTTTCTAAAGAATGTACAGAAGCTTAAAAAACTAGTGAAAGATTTTGTTAAGTTTTTTCAAGCTAGGAAGTTGTGGTTGATTTATGCACACTATGGTTTATATAAGAAACTGAAATGATATATTGGACCGCAGATAATAAACAGTTGCACATGATGGGAAATAATTACACATGTTATTGTCTTCCAATCTCTATAAGGTGACCACAAGAAATTTAAAAATTGCATTTATGATCAAGAACAAGTGGTTACGATCGATATCATTCTTGTGTTGATGTTTGATGATAGAATTTCATGGTCAAATTTGTAGATGTAGGACATTCTGTGTTACCACCAAATCACATGGCAATGTCCTACTAACTTTTTTTTTGTGTGGTGTAAAGTGACCTGATGTTGACACAGACTTCACATTTCAATTAGGATGTCATGTTAATTTTAGCTATATATCCTCTTTGTGTGCAACGAATATATATTCATAAAGATGTTTATTCTTATTTGAAGGAACATGGTGAGTTGGTTCCATGGCTTAACAAGTTAATTAATCAGGTTTAGGTGATGAAGAAGACAAATACAATTAGAGGATTTAGAATGATTTTACTTAGATTTTTATCAACCCTTTCTGGTTCATTCAGAATTATCATATAGAAGCAAAAGGACCTATATCAACCAAAATGATTATGCATGCATTGTGCTTAAATGCATAAAAATGATTTTTTTTTCTTTGACCGGAATTGCATAACAAGGTTTACTTATGAAAAAAGTTGTTTATTTATGTTTAACTATGCGCTAGGAAAGTAGTCAGGATATATAGCGTAATTGAAATGTGAAGCTTGGGCCATCGATCAACAGGTTACAGTTTACCCAATACACAGAAAAAGAATTGAATACGACAAGCATTAAGACAATACCATGTGATTTGGTGGTACGTACCACATATATAATGTCCTACATATAAAAACTTTGCCATCAAAAAATCATCACAGGCATGATATACGAGGGCCATGGTGTACCTTATATATCTATCTATCTTAACCACCCGTTTTGATCATAAATGCCGTTCTATCTTTTTAAATTTTAAAGATATATAAAAAGGCAATCCCATGTGATGCTTCTTGAATTTTTGTCAATCATGTGTCACTCTCTATGTACAGTCCAATATATACCAGCTGTTATATAAACCTTTCAATACGTTTCAAATCGACCACAACCTCCTAGCTTGGAAAATACTTCACATAATCTTTCACCTGTGTTTTTCTTTCAACATCTTTTTAGTTCAAAGACTCTACGTTCTTCAAAAAAATGGCCATCCTTTTGCCACGGATCAATCTAGCAAAAAAAGTTCTTAGACGATCTTTCTCAAATGGAAGAAGCACATTAACATCTATAGACATCCCAAAAGGCTATTTTGCGGTTTATGTTGGGGAAGAAGAGAAAAGAAGATTCGTGGTTCCTCTATCACTCTTAAGCCATCCAGCATTTCAAGAACTTCTACACCTAGCTGAGGAAGAGTTCGGGTACAGCCATCCGATGGGTGGCCTCACCATTCCATGTAGTGAAGACGTGTTTGTTGATATTGCATCTCGTCTTGGTGCATTATGATGTGCCAATCTTTTGCTATAACAATTTTGTAATTAACACAAATTATACTAGGACAGTTCACATGTTTGTAAATTCAAACACTTGTCTAGGCTATGTGTGAAATATAAATTAGGAACTAATTCAAGTTTATTGTATTCTAATTAGTGTTATAACAAACGAGCTGAACGTAAAGCATATTTCGTGTTCTTCGTTATTTGGTAAACATTACTTCCGACCATGAAGTGTGCCCATAGACTGAAATGAATATCGTAACTTACTGGTATTCTTTTGGTCACATAAAAACAAAGATATCAAACCGGAAAGGTTTGCCTAAAAACTATGATAGCAATCTGAATGGTAACGATTAGAAATTTGAATTCAAAATGGAAATGGATACGCAAGGGGTCGAACAATACAGAAACACTACTTGAAGAACTCGTTAGACAATCTAAACAAGAATTAAGATACAGATACACCACTCGACTCTAATCTAGGCTCTAAAACACCAATCAAACATGCCAAGTTTAAAATAGCAAGGAAACAATTAATCTCACTCAAAAATCCATTTGAGAAAATATATTAACCAAAGAAAACTTCATTCATCATGAACTTACTCACTTCATATTCTGAAAACACAATACATATGAAGGAAAGAAACCTAAACTACTCTAGCTCATATCCTAAATAGCTAAACTGAAACTTGCTTTACGTACTACAAAAAAACCTAAAGGTACAATACAATGAAGCATGAAACAACAAACATTAAAAACATGGGAAACCATAAAAGTATAGTGGATGTGGGCAGTTTTTACATTTGAATTTGACCACCATGAAATTACCAAATTAACTATGCATGATTCTGGGTAATTCAGTAATGCAACAGGGTCAAACGGACCCAAATGTGTCCCGGTTGCGTGGCACCACATAGCCTGCTTGTTGTTTTGATCATCATTAAAGAATAGGGATGGCAATGGACCGGGTATCAGCAATCTCATGCCGGTACCCAAATGTAAATCTCAGTCCCATACCCAACCCAATACCCATCGAGTATCAATCGTGTCATTATCCGTCAGGTGTCGAATATACCCGTCAATTACTTCCATAATATAAAATTGATATATACATAAATGTAAAATGCATCAAATATAAATACATAAATTCTCATGATATATGAATTTAAAAATAGATGAGCGGTAAATATTAAAAGATGATTCATTTTTTAAACGATATAAAAAAAGTAAGTAGTTTATCTTTCGAAACAAGATAATACTAGAAATTGGAATAGGCCCACCATTACTCACATTAATCTTGGAGGCTCTTTTAGTGTTCGATGTTGACAAATGATTTTTGATAATCTTCCCTTCCAATTACTTTTACTTTCTTTCGAACTTCATAACACGAAATTAAATCATATTTTTCTTTTCCCCTCTTTTTCCTTTATCGAGCTCCTTTAATGCACTTGCCAATTGCCATCTTCTCTTTCAATATTAAACATGCGAACACAAAACGCTGTGTTTGAGATGAGGCCCCAAATTCACGATTATTGCTTGAAAACTCACAAACAAAAAATATGTTAATGTTTTTCAACTCATGTCTTTCTTTCAAGCTAGTATTCAACTCAAGACAAATTACAGCTCCTAAAATCTAGCAACTCAACTTTGGTGTTGGCAATATTAGTGTTATCAACAGATATTTTAGTATATTGGATTAATTTGTTAGGTGACATGTAAGTGCGGGCTCGGGTTAACTTTAATATTATTTGGGTTATTATGCAAATACTTAACTTGGGCCAAGATAAGATGGGCTTATTTATCGTGGGCTTATTTAAAAGTTACAACTTTGGGTCAAGATGAGAGTGATATTGGCTGATCTGTTAATTTTATTCGATCATCGCATATACAGAGACGATTATTTTGGTTTTTCTCTGATCATCGCATACACACTAAACACCCAAATCAAATTCCATCAAAGTTAAATCTATGTCCTATCAGATGAATCAATCGCAACTAACCCGGGAAATAGGTTAATTTATATGTAAGTTTTCAAACGATTTATATGAACAAGTAAAAGGTAATGTTAAGAATCAAATAAAGTGTAGTGGGTGATGTTGTAAAGGGACAAATGTTGCATTTTCTGTTTTCTCAGATGTATATTAATTTTTTCAAAGAATTTAGACAAAAAAAAGTACTTTTATAAATACTTAATTCACTGATGTACAGAAGAACCAGTAAGCTAGGTATCATTTTTACTTATATGGAACAAACCATATGGTTAGAAATTTATGTCTAAAAAATAAGGGAGAAGATGAAATATGTTTTTCATTCAGCTCTATGGTTATAACATAGAATCGAATACAGTAAACCTGAATTAGCGCCTAACTTAAATATTACATTTCTAACGTCTCTATTTATATACATGTGAAAGGTCCTAGTTGTTGTGCTCTACAAAATCGATATATGCATCATGTGATCATACTGCACCAAATCGAGAAGCAAGATCAACAAATATGCCTTCACTACATGGGATGGTGAGGCCACCCATTGGATGGTTGTACCCAAACTCATCCTCCGCAAGGTGTAGTAATTCTTGAAATTCGGGTTGGCTTAAGAGTGATACAGGAACCACAAATCGTCTTTTTTCTTCTTCCCCAACATAAACCGCAAAATAGCCTTTCGGGATGTCCATAGATGTCGGTGAGCTGCTTCCATTTGAGAATGATCGTCTAAGAATTTTTTTAGCTTGAGTGATCCGTGGCAAAAAGATGGCCATTTTTTTGAAGAATGTAAAGAAGCTTAAAAACTTGTGAAAGATTTTGTTAAGTATTTTCAAGGAAGTTGTGGTTGATTTATACACACTATGGTTTATATAAGAAACTGAATGATATATGTAGACTGTAGATAATAGACAGATGCACATGATGAGAAATAAACTACACATGGTTTTGTCTTCCTAGCTACCTCTATAAGGCCTGTGACTACGTACAATAATTTTAAAAATTGCAATTATGATCAAGAACAAGTGGTTATGATCAATATCATTCTTGTGTTGATGTTTGATGATAGGATTTGTAGATGTAGGACATTCTGTGTTACCACCAAATCACATGGCATTGTCCTACTAATTTTTTTTGTGTGTGGTGTCAAGTGACTTGATGTCAGGGGCGGAACTAAAGGGGGGTCAGGAGGGTCAGCTGACCCTCCGGCCGACGTAGTGTACTTGACGCAAATATCCATCATCCAGTGGTTTTTGGCACTTTGACCCCTCAAGAATGCTAATCTAGGAGTAGTTGGACCGAATAGTACTTGAAATAAAGAAGAAAAAGTGAAAAACATATTCACCGGAATACCTTTCCGGCTATGCTGAGTTTTACAGAAGGTGAAATGAGATCAAATATTCAAATGAAGGAGATGATACCTTTTTAGATTTGAGGGGTATTTTTGTAATTAAAAAAGTCATATTTCTAAACCAAACATCGAGGACTGAGCTGTATATTAACAATTAAATGCTATAGCTTATTTTCTTATTTTGTTAGTAAAACCGTGAAATTAATATTACAGTAATAGTAAATAGAATTTTTTAGTGTTTGTCATTTGTTAGGTACTTCATGGTTATTTTGTTTTATAATTAATTAGTTTAAAAATGTTATGAAGTAGTAACATTATATATTATATATTTTATTGTTCTCGGTGAGTCTAACCATCGAAAGATTTAATCTGGATTGTTAGATCATGCTGAAACATAATATTGACCTTAGATATGCAGCGGTTGAGTTATTTTTGGGTGGTTATTATGGGTTATAGCAGTTGAGTTAAAATATGAGATATTGTATATTTGTATGCATGTATTTCATATAATTTATTACGGAGTAGTTTTATAGTAATAGACTCACATAAGATTTTATTATGTTTATTTTTATTTGTGGTTAGATGGTTAAAAATCGTTAATTTGTTGGTCGTAATGTATACAAATAAAAAAAAAGAAAAACGTCGCATATGAGGCCAATTTCAGTTGTTGATAATACATTGAGACCCGGCCTCTGAACGAATATAAAACTAGTTATCTTAGCATAGAAAAAAAATAAATTATATATATATACACACACATAAGTGTATTTTGACCAGTGGCACATATATAATAAATTTTCATACATATCCTAAGAGAAAATTTTCATTTAAGGGTGGTATTCTAATTTTCGTTTAGCGATATCTGATACTTAAACCGATGAAAATTGCACTTCGCATTGAAAATTAAGGGTAGTCTGACTTTTCATTGATCCACCCTCAATACCGACCCTCTTGTCAAATTTTTCTGGTTCCGCCACTGCTTGATGTTGACCCAGATTTCACATTTCAGTTAGGCTGCTATGTTAATTTGGGCAATGTATGGGATTTTTTAAGCACTAGTTAATCATAAGTTAAAAGATAGGGAGACACTATCATGTGAATAGGTGGCAATACGGAATGCCCTACATATCTAAACATTGAATATATTGGCATCAAACTTGAAATCATCATCATGATGGATGTGGTGTTTGTATGTTATATTATATCATAACCATTCGTTCTTGAATTGATCATAAATGCCATTTCTCATTTTGTGGTATATATTAGAGGCAGTAGACAAAACCATGTGATGTATCTTTCCGACATGTGTCATTGTATATATAAACCTATCAATAGTAGTAATGTGTATAAATCAACTACAACTTCCTTCAAAATTCTTCACAACATTTTTCACTACTATTTTTCTTGCACATCAGCCTCTATTTACTTAAAAGACTCTACCCTCAGCTCTTTATAAAATGGCCATCTTTTTGCCAAGGATAAGTCAAGCAAAAAAAGTTCTAAGACGATCGTTCTCAAATGGAAGCAGCACATCAACATACACGGATGTCCCAAAAGGCTACTTTGCTGTTTATGTTGGTGAAGAAGCGAAAAGACGATTTGTGGTTCCTGTATCACTCTTAAGCCAACCTGAATTTCAAGAGTTACTACACCTAGCGGAGGAACAATTTGGGTTCAACCATCCAATGGGTGGCCTCACCATTCCATGTAGTGAAGACATATTTGCTGATTTTGCATCTCGTTTTGGTGCTTTATGATTGATAACTTCCATATGTTAATCTTTTCTGTAACGATTTTGTAAATTAGCTAGCCCAACCACTAGGATTTTTCAAATGTTGGTCAATAGTGACACTTGTCCAAGCAGCGCGCGTGACAAATTTATTTAGTTAGGCTCTAATTCAAGTTTAATGTATTCATTAATGTGATAACTAAACAGCTGATCGAGTGAAAAACATATTTTATCATCTTCGTTATATATCACTTAGACATAAATTCCAAGGAAACAGTGTGTCCATATATACACTGATATATATATATATATATATCAGTGTATATATATATATATATATAATTAAGCTTACGAGTTTCTTTATGGGGATTTATTTATGCCACACAAAGAAAATCCAAACAGAAAAAAGTTCATTGCAGAAAATGTTGTAAAGGAAATTAAGCAATAAAAAATCTCAAGTTACAAAGTTGTGTTAATATTAAATATTTAAGCGTGAGCGCGATTGATTTATTGGATTAGACATATATTTCTTGATAGGAATTTGATTTTGATGAATATGTACGTGTATCGATCGTTCTAGCATGTTCAATGATGCCGTAACTGTCCTAGCTCTCTAATTGGCCTATATCTATTATAAGTAGTAGCCCGTGACTTAGTTAGCCCCCAAGTTGAATAAAGAAGCTTATAAGTTATAATTACCAAACTCCAATAACGTACGTACATTACATACAATACAAGGTCCAGATAACAATTAATGTTAAATTGAGCTCACACTCCACGTCATCTAACTCGTTTAATCTCTAATAATATTATCTTGATCAACAAGCTAGGTAGTAAATCCATTACACTAAAATATTAGTAGACAACGTTAAAATTACCATCAACGTACGTACACATGATCGATAAAAAGAAACATGCATCATATGGCATTTATGATCAACGGCGATAAGGTAAGATATATACTTAATTATATCCTATAGACAAACTTCTTAGTGAGAAGAGAATAATTAACTTGAATTAGTGTGTAATTTAAACTTCACATGCACTGTTTGTACAAGTGTCTCAATACATTTACAAACATGCCTGAAACGTGCGTGTCCTAGTTTTGCTTTACAAAATTGTTATATATAGATCGTGTGATTATAGTGCTCCAAATCGAGAAGCAAGATCAGCAAATACATCTTCACTACATGGAATGGTGAGGCCACCCATTGGATGGTTGAACCCAAACTCTTCCTCTGCTAGGTGTAGTAGCTCTTGAAATGCCGAATGGCTTAAGATTGAAACAGGAACCACAAATCGTCTTTTTTCTTCTTCCCCAACATAAACAGGAAAATAGCCTTGAGGGATGTCAGTAGTTGTTGATGTACTGCTTCCATTTGAGAATGATCGTCTAAGAATTTTTTTTGCTTGAGTGATACGTGGCAAAAAGATGGCCATTTCTGAAGAGTGCAGTCTTAATTATAATTCGAAAAAGAGTGTGATATATGGGAAGAAAAATAATGGTGAAGGATTTTGTGAAGTATTTTGAAGGAAGTTGTGGTTAAGTTTCACATGTTAAGAGGTTTATATAACAAGCTGGCTTGACATCGAGACATGATTGAAAAGAACCATCACATGGTATTGCCTTCTATCTCTAAAAGAGAAATCAAAATTAGTAATGGCATTAATTTATGATGAAGAACGATTGAGTGGTTAAGATCAATATATAACAAACACCAAATCCCTTATATATCTTGCTTGTGTTGCTGTTTGATGGGCTGATGGCAAAGATGGTATATGTAGGACAATCTATGTTACCACCAAATCACATGGTATTGTCTTGATGCTTGATGACCACATAATGTCCTACGTATAAAAATCTTAATGCTTGGTGGCCAGTACCACATAATGTTCTATATACCACCAAATTTAGTAATGGCATTTTATGTTACCATCAAAAAATAAAAGAATTGAATAAGACAATACCATGTGATTTGGTGGTACCACATAATGTCCTACATATAAAAAATTAATTTGTCATAAAAAAATCATCACAGGCATGATATATGAGGGCCATGCATGGTGTACCTTATATTTCAGATCGTAACCGGCCACTCGTTCTTGATCATAAATGTTGTTTTATCTTTTCAACTTTTATAGATAGGAAGACAATACCATGTGATGCTTCTTGACTTTTTGTCAATCATGTTTCAGTCTATATTATACAGTCCAATACAACTGATTATATAAACCTTTCAATACGTTTCAAATCAACCACAACTCCTAGCTGCGAAAATACTTCACATAATCTTTCACTTGTATTTTTCTTTCAACATCTTTTTAGTTCAAAGACTCTACATTCTTCAAAAAAATGGCCATCCTTTTGTCACGGATCAGTCTTGCAAAGAAAGTTCTTAGACGATCTTTCTCAAATGGAAAAAGCACATTAACATCTATGGACATCCCCAAAGGCTATTTTGCAGTTTATGTTGGGGAAGAAGAGAAAAGACGATTCGTGGTTCCTGTATCACTGTTAAGCCATCCTACATTTCAAGAACTTCTGCACCTAGCACAGGAAGAGTTCGGGTACAACCATCCGATGGGTGGCCTCACCATTCCATGTAGTGAAGATGTATTTGCTGATCTCGCTTCATGTTATGGGGCATTATGATGTGCTAATCTTTGGCTATAACAATTTTGTAACACAAGTAATTATACTAGGACCATTCACATGTTTGTAAATCCAAACACTTGTCTAGGCTATGTATGAAATATATATAAATTAGGAGCTAATTCAAGTTTATTGTATTCTGATTAGTGTTGTAAAATAAAAGAGCTTAATGTAAAACATATTTGAAAGATCGATATTCTTCTTTATTTGGTAAATTAACATTACTTCCAAGTTCCAACCAAGAAGTGCGTCCATAGACTGAAATGAATACGTTTCGTAACTTACATGTACTCTTTTTGTCAAATAAAAACAAAAAATATCAAACATAAAAGGTTAAGTGTAAAAATCAATATACAGTTTTGAATGTTAAAACATAGATACAAAACTAATTAAGCAGGTCGAATTTGGTTCAAATAGAAAGTCTAAATTTCTTAGAAAGTCTAAGAAGGTAAATACTTAGATTTAATATTAAATGAAGATCAATGGCCCATAAACACAAGGTGACATAATGGTAAATACTTAGAACTTTAAATGGTAGGCCAAGGGTATATTAGTCTTGTCTCATTTTCAAATTCCACCCTCTTTTTTAAACGCTCATAACTTTTACATACGATAATATTTTTAAATAAAAGTTACACCAAAAAAACGAGCGTTTTTTATCTTCAAAACGCATATAGTGTTGATATGTAAAAAAACAAATTTTTTTTTTGAAGTTTCAGCTCATTGTGTTATATTCGTCAGGTCATTGTGTTATATTTTTCAGCTTATTGTGTTATATTCGTCAAGACATTGTGTTATAATTTTCAGGTCATTGTGTTATATTCGTCAGGTCTTGTGTTATATTCATCAGGTCATTGTGTTATATTTTTCAGGTCATTGTGTTATATACCTCAGGTCGTAGTGTTATATTGGTCAGGTCGTTGTGTTACATTTGTCGGGTCGTTGTGTTATATTTGTCAGGTCGTTGTGTTATATGCGTCAGGTCGTTGTGTTATATCCGTCAGGTCGTTGTGTTATATGCATATGGTCATTGTGTTAAATTTATCTGGTCATTGTGTTATATTCGTCAGGTCATTGTGCTATATTTTTATCAGGTCATTGTGTTATATTCATATTTCAACTCATTGTGTTATTCAGATCATTGTGTTATAACACAATGACCTTATAAATAACACAATGATCTGAAGAAATAACACAATGAGTTGACAAATAACACAACAAGCGAAAAACGTGATTTTTTTTTTATTTTTTATATATGAATATTATACGTGTTTTAAAGATAAGAAAATGCTCGTTTTTATGGTGCAATTTTTTTAAAAAAATAATATCGTATGTAAAAGTTATGGATGTTTAAAGAATGAGATGAAACTTGAAATATAAAGACATTACCAGTTTTACTATTCCTTCTAATTTTAAAAGAGTGTCACATGTCATCATCTTATGCTTCTTAGACTTGTAGGGAAGTTGGACTTTGTAGTATAACTCCACTCTAAGCAGATCAGCGGCAATTTGGTTTCAATGTGTTTAAATTATAAAAGCCCACTTTTGAATGTTAAAAGCTCACTTGAATAATTTAAAAAAAGCCCAACTTGAATACTGAATTAGTTAATTGGTCCAATTGGATTCACTTTGTATCGATACACAGCAGGTCAGCAGCGCGCGGCAATAGTTGGAGAAGCTGAATAGCTACGACACATCAATGAGAAAGATGGGAACCATAGTTACTTTTTTTGTTTGTTAATCATTTAAAGTCTAAACTCCAAAGCTATTACTTCTCTTGACATAAATTAATTTGACCAAATAATAGGGTTTGCTATTCAAAAGGGGTTGCGGCGTAATTTGTTGCTCGTTTACCTGCCATGCTATTGTAAATTCCAATGGCTTGTTTTATATATGTTATAATTATACTAAAAAAAAATAAATTCAAAGAGTGACAAATTATTTGGTTTTTTGTTTCCTCATATCTTAAGGAGGATTTAAGATAAACAATTAAACATCTTAAGTTTTTTTATCAACTTCTTGAAAATACACTAGAGTTTAAAGATGTATCAGATATTGATACCGGTGAACTTTATATGGAGTTGAAGTTATTTAACACATCAAACAACATGAAATTTAAGAACCAGGTATATGTTTTGAAACATTTGAAAGAAGACGAGTATTTCCCAAATGCAATGCAAGCATTCCATAAAAAATAAATATTATTGACTATTCCAGTGAGGCATCTGTAGAAATGAGTTTTTCTACATTGAAGCTATTAAGATCTTACTTACGATCCACAATGTCTCAAGAAATTAAGACTTAGCGCATTGACGATGATAGGTATGGAGAACGAAATATTGGACAATATAAACTGTGCAAAGATGTGATAAACCTATTTGCTATGAAGAGTGAGAGTTTCACGAGTTATTGGCTAGGTATTACGGTATGTAATTCTAATTCTTTAATTTTGTTGTGTTTATTTATCAAACATTTGTTTTTTTTTAAAAAACTTAGTGTATATAATTTAGTATGTTGGTGTTTGAGCTATTTTTTTCGGCTCGCCCAAGGCATGAAGGCACCTATATCCTTCTAACGCTAACAACCGATTCAAATTCCCTCAAAGTTAAATCTTTTTCTTATCAAATGAATCAATCGCAACAAACCCGGGAAATAGGTTTATCTATGAAACACACTATATGGTTTGAATTTATGTCTAGAAAATAATGGAGAATTAAAATGAAATATGTTTTTCATTCAGCTCTATGGTTATAACATAGAATAGAATACAGTAAACCTGAATTAGCGCCTAACTTAAATTTTACATTTCTAACGTCTCTATTTATATACATGTGAAAGGTCATAGTTGTTGTGCTCTACAAAATCGATATATGCATCATGTGATCATACTGCACCAAATCGAGAAGCAAGATCAACAAATATGCCTTCACTACATGGGATGGTGAGGCCACCCATTGGATGGTTGTACCCAAACTCATCCTCCGCAAGGTGTAGTAATTCTTGAAATTCGGGTTGGCTTAAGAGTGATACAGAAACTACAAATCGTCTTTTTTCTTCTTCGCCAACATAAACCGCAAAGTAGCCTTTTGGGATGTCCATAGATGTTAATGTGCCGCTTCCATTTGAGAAAGACCGTCTAAGAATTTTTTTTGCTTGAGTGATCCGTGGCAAAAAGATGGCCATTTTTCTGAATAATGTAAAGAAGCTTAAAAAACTGGTGAAAGATTTTGTTAAGTATTTTCAAGAAAGTTGTGGTTGATTTATACACACTATGGTTTATATAAGAAACTGGAATGATAAATGTGGACCGTAGATAATAGACAGTTGCACATGATGAGAAATAAACCACACATGGTATTGTCTTCCTAGCTACCTCTATAAGGTGACCACGTACAATAATTTTAAAAATTGCAATTATGATCAAGAACAAGTGGCCACTTACGATCAATATCATTCTTGCGTTGATTTTTTATGGCAATATTTGTAGATGTAGGACATTTGTGTTACCACCAAATCACATGGCATTGTCCTACTAATTTTTTGTGTTTGTGGTGTCTGTCAAGTGACTTGATGTTGACCCAGACTTCACATTTCAATTAGGCTGTCATGTTAATTTGGGCAATGTATGGGATTTATTAAACACTAGTTAAGCATAAGTTAAAAGATAGGAAGACACCACCATGTGAATAGGTGGTAATACAAAATGCCCTACATATCCAAACATTGAATTGGCATCAAACTTGAAATCATCATCATGACGCATGTGGTGTTTGTATGTTTTTTATGGTAACCATTCGTTCTTGAATTGATCATAAATGCCATTTCTCATTTTTTGATTTATATTAGAGGCAGTAGACAAAACCATGTGATGTTTCTTTTCCAGCATTTGTCATTGTATATATAAACCTACCAGTACTATCTATAAATCAACTACAACTTCCTTCAAAATTCTTCACAACATTTTTCACTAGTATTTTTTCTTCAACATCAGCCTCTATTTATTTACTTAAAAGACTCTACCCTCAGCTCTTTATAAAATGGCCTTCTTTTTGCCACGGATCACTAAAGCAAAAAAAGTTCTAAGACGATCGTTCTCAAATGGAAGCAACACATCAGCATCTATGGAAATCCCAAAAGGATATTTTGCGGTTTATGCTGGGGAAGAAGAAAAAAGACGATTCGTGGTTCCTGTATCACTCTTAAGCCAACACGAATTTCAAGAATTACTACACCTTGCGGAGGATGAGTTTGGTTACAACCATCCAATGGGTGGCCTCACCATCCCATGTAGTGAAGACTTGTTTGCTGATCTTGCTTCTCGTTTTGGTGCCTTATGATCACATGATCTAAATGTTACATTTGCTATAACAATTTTGTAAAGTACAACAACTAGGACTATTCACATGTTTGTAAATGCAAAACATTTGGTGTGAATTTGAATTAGGCACTAATTCTAGTCTATTGTATTCTAATTAATTCCTGATTAATCTTATAACCAAACAACTCAGTGAAAAGAATATTTCCTATTCCTCATTTTTTGTGAACAAAAATTGTAAGCAATACCTTTGTTCATAGAGTGATGTTAGACTGTTAGTATATATCTATATGGTATGGATTCTTTTTTTATAACTCGCGTAAAAGAAACCAAACAGTTGCAGGAAAGGATCATTTCTGCTATTAATATACGAATTAATCTCAACTTATAAAGCTGTCCTGTTTCCACATTGACAATTCGCATGTAAATAGCTAATCAGAATGCAGTTCAAAAAAAAAAAGCTAATCAGAACTGCAAAAAAAGTTTTACTTCTGAACAATATTTAATAAAAATAACTCGATCTTATATATCAGCGTACTCGATCTAGGGAATTAAAATAACAAGCTAAGGTCTTCATATTTTAATCAACTGAGCACCATCATAGACAAAGAGGATACTTAACTGAAATGTGAAATCTGAGTCACACATTCACACATTAGGCATGTTAGAACAATGGTTTGATCAAGTTATTTTCATACTCAGTTATTGTTCTAGGTTGATAGAAACTAGAGAAGAATTAAAAGTGGTAATGAAGACTTAAAAAGTTATGGACGTTTAAAGAAGATGGTGAATTCGAAAAAGGAGCAAATACTAATATACTATTGGCCTACCATTTAAAGTTTTAACTATTTACATTATGTCATCTTGTGTTTGTAGGCTTTTGATCATCATTTAATATTATAATTAATGATTCAGATGCCTTAATAGATCAAAGATATATACACAATTCACGGTTACAACATCCATCACAAGATCAAAGATTCATCATATTCCAATTCCATCTACAGAAAATCTTACCATCTCATTCTAATCTGATAAACCACTACGAATAAACAGCAAATAGGTTTATCTAATAGCGTTACACTATTCAGGCCAGGCAAATGATTTGTGAAGACTCAGGAAGAATTGAGGACATCAAACATTTTTTGTGATAAATATTCTAACTAGTCATTCGCGATCATAAATTCCATTTTTTGTATCTTTGAGATACTGGAAGACAATACCATATGATTTGGTGGTAACATAGAATATTGTCGTCCATATACTTCGCCATCAAACATCAAAATCATCAAAATGAGGGATGTGTGGTGTTTGTACATTACATATATCATAACCACTTGTTGATAATGAATGCCATTAATTTTCAATTATTCTGGTCTGTATTATAGATAGGAAGACAAATGCATATGTGATGTTTCTTTTCTATAATCATGTACGTGTCAGTGTATGTGATATAGTCCTTGTAATATGAGCTGGTTATATAAACCTATCAATATGTACGTATAAATCAACCACAACTTCCTTGAATACACTCACAAAATCTTTCACTTGCGTTTTTCTTATTGACAATTAAGTCTCTTTCTAGTTAATTAAAAGACTACACCCTCTTCAAAAAATGGCCATCTTTTTGCCACGGATAACTCAAGCAAAAAAAATTCTTAGAAGATCATTCTCAAATGGAAGTAGCAGATCAGCATATGCGGATGTCCCAAAAGGTTACTTTGCGGTTTATGTTGGGGAAGAAGAGAAGAGACGATTTGTGGTTCCCGTATCACTCTTAAGCCAACCCGCATTTCAAGAATTACTACACCTGGCAGAGGATGAGTTTGGGTTCAACCATCCAATGGGTGGCCTCACCATTCCATGTAGTGAAGATGTATTTGCTGATCTTGCATCTCGTTTTGGTGCATTATGATCACATCTATGTTTAATCATTGCTATAACAATTTTGTAAATCACCACAACTAGGACCTTTCACATGTTTGTAAATAGAGATTCTTGTTCTAGTAGTGTGGATCTTTAGTTAGACTATAATTCAAGTTTATTGTATTCTAACTCATGTTATTTCATCTAATGATAAACTTAATTATTTCGTCTTCTTCTTTATTTTGTAAGCGTAATTTCTAACCAAAATGTGTGTCTATACGCTTATACAACTAAAGATTTAGTCGTTTTAATTCTTGCAGTAAAAGATTCTGTTTAAGTCGTCTTAATTATTTGTTTAATTATTTAAGTGAAAAGACATACTTTCCCACGCAATTTTTCTATTTACATCTAAAAGAGACGAGTCGACGATATTGTGTTCAGATTTTGGTGTTCAAGAGCTCAATTCCAGCGTTCTGTCGTTTTGATTTTGGTTCAATTAATCTTGAACCTACAATATCATGCACACTTGCACACGTATCTAGGTTTCATCTATTTCTTGTGTTCATCTGAGTAGCTTGTGTATGATTGGTCAAAGGTGAAAAGAAAAAAAAACATGCTAAGAAGCTTGTTAAAAAACGTAAGGGTTATTAATTGGTCAAGAAGGCCTCCAATTTTTTTTCGCTTTATGCCTCCAAATACGTTGAGCCGCCACTTAACCAATTAATCTTGTTTAGCCATTAAGAATACAATATAATAGGTTTTCCACTAGTTTTAATTCAATTTTCATCAACATTTTCTAGTTCCTTCATACTCATCGATCATGTACTATATTTTTGCCTGTCAAACTTGTCTAGCTAGTTCTCGAAGAAGAGGTCATTGTGCATAAATGCCTAAAAAAGGTTACATGTGAAGCGCTAGGGGCCAAATTAACTGGGCAGACCAATCGAAATACGAAGTCTCGATCATCAATAGGTCACTTTAGGTAGCAAGACAATGCCATGTGATTTGGTGGTAACACAGAATGTCCTACACATACAAATTTTGCCAACAAATATCAACACAAGAATGATAAAAGATTTAGTGTTTGTTATATATCGATCGTAACCACTACTACAGGGTCATAAATGCCATTTATAAATTTCTTGTGGTCACCTTTTAGAGGAGGGAAGACAATACCATGTGTTAGTATATTTTCAATCATGTGCAAATGTCTATAATGTACGGTCCCCATCATAAAAACTTGTTATATAAACCTTACAATGTGTATAAACCCAACCACAACTTCCTTGAAAATACTCAAAATCTTTCACCGGCTTTTTAATCTTCTTTTTAGTTAAAAGATTCTAAATTCTTCAAAAAATGGCCATCTTTTTGCCACGGATCACTCGAGCAAAAAAAATTCTTAAACGATCATTCTCAAATGGAAGCAGCACATCAACATCATCTATGGACATCCCCAAAGGCTATTTAGCTATTTATGTTGGAGAAGAAGATGAAAAAAGACGATTCGTGGTTCCTGTATCAATCTTAAGCCAACCACCATTTCAAGAATTGCTACACCTAGCAGAGGAAGAGTTTGGGTTCAACCATCCAATGGGTGGCCTCACCATTCCATGTAGTGAAGACGTATTTGCTGATCTTGCTTCTCATTTTGGTGCACTATGATTACCTGATGCATATAACAGATTTTGTAGAGCACAAAAATTAGGACCTTTCACATGATACAGATATTTTTCAAAGCAGTGTAAATTTAAATTAGCGGCTAATTCAAGTTTATTGTATCCTAATCTATGTTAATTATAAACACAGAGCTGAATTAAAAACATATTTCCTCATCTTCATTATTTTGTAGACATAAATCCTAATTGGTTTTTTTTCTTTTACATCAGTTTAGTGTTTATGCAAATACAATTATATATGTGTAAATTCTTTAAAACTGTGTGAGAAAAAAGAACATACAACCATCTTATTGTACTCTACGTTACTGAGTTTGACTCTAGGTTTATTTGGGATGACTATTTTAACCTCATAATTGCTTACCTTATTTTGCCAAAGCCAAAGCTAAATTAAGCTTGGTTGCCTCACAGGTAATGAAAATTGCATCTTGTTTTATTTATTCGAAAACTAAACCAATGTATATACTCTGATCGAGTCAGACTTCATTGCAGATCATAAAAAAAGGTAATTCAATTAAGTTACTTTATTTGAATAATAATTTGGAATCAGATTATCAAATGGGTAAAAAACATATACAAGACTAAATAAATGAAAGAATAAAGAACTGTGATAAATTTAGCAATAATCGATTATGTTAGACTAAGTACGTAGTCAATTTGCTTCGATGAAAAGTATAGGCAATTCTATAACAAGTTGGTTCATGTTTTAACCAATTCGGTTCAGTTGAACACAATTCAAAGATGATAATTAACTTATATGAAATGTGAAGTCTGGGTATACACGGGTAATGTTTACGCCACAATAAATCGATTTACATATGCAAACTTTGGTACAATCATCAAGTCAGTCATTGTAACCAGTCAATATTATTATTACATAACTATTCTAGAGTTAAAAGACAATACCATGTGATATGGTGGTAATTAAGCATAATGTCCTACGTATAAAAACCTTGGCATAAAACATCAAGACAGTCCTAATGAGAGATGTGGTGTTAATTTGTTAGATATAGTAAACACTAGCTAGCTAGTTCTTGGTCATTATTATCATTTTTAATATTTTTGGGTCCCTTGTAGATTGAGTTAGGAAGACAATACCATGTGATGTTTCTTTTCCATCATATGTGTCATTATCTAATGAATTATACAACCCTTGTGATACCAGCCGGTTATATAAACCTTTCAATGTGTACTGATCAACCACAACTTCCTTCAAACAATCATTTACTATAATTTTTCTTCCCCATCGGCCTGTGTTTGGTTAAAACACTCCACATTTTTTTAAAAAATGGCCATCTTTCTACCACGAATCATTCAAGCAAAACAAGTTCTTAGACGATCATTTTCTAATGGACGCAGGACCTCAACATCTATGGACATCCCAAAAGGTTATTTTGCCGTTTATGTTGGGGAAGAGGAGAAGAGACGATTTGTGGTTCCAGTATCACTCTTACGCCAACCCGCATTTCAAGAACTATTACACCTAGCAGAGGATGAGTTTGGGTTCAACCATCCAATGGGTGGCCTCACTATTCCATGTAGTGAAGATGTATTTGCTGATCTTGCTTCTCGTTTTGGTGCACTATGATCACATGATGATTATAACGATTTTGTAAAGCACAACTAGGACCTTCACATGTATAGAGAGATACTTGTCGAAGAGTGTCCAAGCAATGTAAAATTGTAGTTAGGCCCTAATTCTAGTTTTTGTATTCTAATCTATGTTATAACCACAGAGATGAATGAAAAACATATTTGACCCTCATCATTATTCTAGTTTACTGGTTTTCTTCTTGTACATTAGTTAAGTGTTTATACAAAACACATTTTTTTGTCTAAATTCTGTAAAAATAATATAGGTCTGAAAGAACAGAACATACAACCATTTTAGTAGTCTACCGAGTTTGGCTCCAGGATTATTTGCCTGCTTGACAATAACGCAATAACCTCATATTTGTTTTCCTTAAGTGCCCAAAGGTTGTTACACAGCTAGCTAAAGTTGCATCTTGTTTTATGTAATTGAAACCTAAATCAACGCATAATTTGATCGAGTATGCATGCGTAGTCCTACACAGCTAGCTAAAGTTGTACAACTTTATTGCAGATTTGCAGGACATATGTAGAAAAATGTGTTGGAATCAACTTACATTCTTTGAATAATAATCTTGAATCAGATTATCATATGGGTCAACAAAAATATACAAACCTCAATAAATGAAAGAATAAAAACTGAGATATGTATATATATATATATATCATTAATTGGTTTTGTTAGACAAGCTAGTACAACTATAGGGATACATGAAATAACAAGTTCGTTAATGTTAATGTTTTAACTAGTCCGGTTCAATCGAGAAAGAGGATAACCTAGATAAAATGTGAGCTATGGGTATATAAACAATTCACGTTAGTGCCACAAATAAATGATCAATAAAAATTTGGGTAATGTAGGATGGTTTACGCATTCAAACTTATTTGGCATAAAAAATTGAGACAGTCATGATCTGGAATGTAGTGTTTGTTGTGTATCAAAAGTTTGTAACCAGTCTTTCAATATATTTTCTTTTTTGTCATATATATCATTATTAGTTCTTGAATACCATGGTTATGTTTATACAATACCATGTGATATGGTGGTAACCCTGCATGTCCTACATATACAAACCTTGACATAAATCATCAAGACAGTCTTAATGTGAGCTGTGTTATTTGTTATATATCTTAACCACTCGTTCTTAATCATAAATGTCCTGTTAGGTCCCTTTAAGACAACACCATAAGGCAACACCATGTGATGTTTCCAAACCATCATATGTGTCATTGTCTATATAGCTCATTGATCAGCCCTTGTAACCACCAACTGGTTATATAAACCTTTCACTTTGTATAAATCAACCACGACTTCCTTCAAAATACTTCTCACAAGCTTTCACTAGTATTTTTCTTCCCCTCAGTTTCTTATAGTTAAAAGACTCTAAATTCTTCAAAAAAAAATGGCCATCATTCTACCACGGATCATTCAAGCAAAACAAGTTCTTAAAAGATCTTTCTCTAACGGACGTAAAAGCTCAACATCTATGGACATCCCAAAAGGTTATTTTTCCGTTTATGTTGGGGAAGAAGAGAAGAGACGATTTGTGGTTCCCGTGTCACTCTTAAGCCAGCCCGCATTTCAAGAACTTTTGCACCTAGCAGAGGAAGAGTTCGGGTACAACCATCCGATGGGTGGCCTCACCATTCCATGTAGTGAAGATGTATTTGCTGATCTTGCTTCTAGTTTTGGGGCATTATGATCACATCTAGCTATGTTTTATTTTTTGGTATAGCGATTTTGTAAATCTAACACAAACAACAAGGACCTAGCTTTCACTTGTTTGTAAATAGCTAGAGATACTTAGAGTAATGTGAAATTTTTTATCAAACTCTAATTCAAAGTTTATTGTATTCTAACTGGTGCTATATATTTAATCTGAATGCAAAGCATATTTCATCTTATTTATTCATTGTTTCGTAAACGTAAATTCTAACCAAAACATGTTTCATACAATTATGTAAGTATATATCATACCTTAACAAGTTTTTTTTATGTGACACACATAAAACAAAATGAAACAGAAAAAGTACTTGTCAATTCACATGAACAGAGAGGTGGTTCAGGATTCATGGTTGGTTAGAAACATTGACCAAGATTCGATCTAGGGGTTAAGACAGGTGGTACGATTTGAAGTTGTTGATATGAAAAATCATCACGTCTATCTTTGTAGGAGAAAAATAACAATCATTTGGTTGTAAAATACACCACTTTACTACCAGATTATCCCCTTATGGATTATTAAATTAAAACATATATGAACACATAATTACCCCTACGTACGATAACTAAATGGATTAAAGAAACCGACTGAAATTAGCAAGTTTTAAAAATGTTGAGGGCTAGAAGGGAAAAACATTTTGAATGAAAATGACTAAAGTGACAAAACTCAGGAACAAAAAATTGGCAAATTAGTCTTTCTAAGATATTACTAATTTAAACCATTTTAAATGTACAATTTACAATCCACTTGAAATAGGGGTCTCATTAAATTCATGCAGTTTGGGGTTATATGTTTGGATCGATGATTCAGTATGAGTCAGGTCAAGCAATAAAAACCTTAAATTCCTAATTTAACTAAAAACAACCTGATGATGGAGGCTAGGGATGAGCGTTTGGTACCGTACTCATACCGTACCATACCGATAGATTTGGTACCGGTATCGGTACATATTTTTCTATAAATTTCGTATCGGTATTTTCGGCATCGGTACTGGTTCGGTACCAATACCTTAAATTTACCTAAAAGTACTTGTTTGGTACCTATACCGTACCGAACTAGTACCTTACCGACAGATTCGGTACCGGTACCCATTTTTTTCATGTTTTCGGTACCGGTATTTTCTGTATCGGACCGTTTCGGTACTGGTACGGTACCGAGCTCATTCCTAATGGAGGCATGAAGTTGTGGAGGTAGTCCGTTGGTGGAGACGTCTCCGATAGTGGTGGACAGAGCAGATGTGCGGTGGTCTGGTGGAAGGAAGTAGAATCGGTTGGGTGGAAGGGCATAAAGCCACATATCAGAGCGAGCAGAAGCATAACATATTGAATTTTTTTAGGAGACTCTGGGAGGAGTCGACGAGTTCAAAAAATAAAAAACTTAAGTTGTGAACTTGGGCATTATGAGTTTGGTCTTGTTTTTCATTTTATAGACTAGTTAAACAAAATAAAGACCATTAAACTTATCAATAAACCTAGTATTTATAATATTTTCAAGAAACCTAACCCAATATATATTTAAAAAAATTAAATGTCGACCGAAAATTCTGTACCTCCGACGAAAAAAGTGGAAGGGCCATGACCCTTCTTTGCCTTCATGATGCCTTGCCAATGCATTCAGGTTGTTTAGTCGGTTTTGGATTATTTTAGTTTTTCGTTGTAAGAAATCAACCTAAATACCTAACTAGATAAATAATTTGTAATCAGTATTTGGGTTTTGGTTTCTGATTATACTAAGATCAGGTTTTACCGGTTAATCATGTTTCGGCTTGTAAATAGATTGTCTTTGCGCTGAATATAGAAATGTCTCTCTTGCTCGATATTTAAAAACACATTGATACCATTGAAACTTAACCAGTTACACCCTATTCAACTACTACGTTATAATAATTTTGATCATAAATAACTAGTATAACTTTGTAATGTAAATGTAGTTGGATTAAAAATAGTTGGACGATTTTTCTTAGCCGCGATATTAATTAAAATGATGAAAACCGAAAAGATATCATCATAAAATTAGAAAAACACCCTAAAAAAATCAAAAATTTAACTTATATTTTACTTTTGTTCGGTACGGTTTATGTAAAAAATTACAGGGGCCTTGAAGAACATGCTTGTAACCCGGAAATTGGTAGCGGGAAGAAAACATGAACGGTGGCGCGTGGCTTATCCACATCCCCAATCCACACCCATTTCCACCACTTCGAATCAAATCCATCTCCGCTGTATCATCTAACGACACTAAGGAGATCAGAATATGCACCAACAGAACCTGCCGGCGACAAGGCTCATCAGAGATCCTTCAAGTTCTCACCGGAATCGCTCCACCCACCATCTCCGTCAATTCCTGTGGTTGTTTAGGTCGGTGCGGCGCCGGACCTAATCTCGTTGTTCTTCCGTCGGAAACGTTTGTGAATCACTGCGCCACTGCTGCTCGTGCTGCTGAGGTTATGTCGATTGTGTGTGGTGTTGATTCGGTGAGTTGTAAGAAGAGTTTGGAAGCACTTTCGTTGAGGAAGAAGGCTGAAGTTGAGATTGAAAATGGTGGATTTGATACGGCTGAAATGTTATTATCTCAGGTTTGTAGGTTATTTTGCGAAATTTGAAATCTGTTTTGCGTTTGGCTTAGATTTTGACCTACTTGTTTGTGAAACTGCTACATTTTGTACTGATTTGCTGTAGATATTAGTTATGGTTTGTAGCAATTGAAATTAGTGTAGTTATGGTTAGAATTTGACTACTTAGAGGGAGGGGAGGTATGTGCCAAAGCAAATCGTGAGTAGACGGACGATTGTACTGTTTGTAAAAACTTTAAAGGTTACAATTGTACCAAACAAATAGTATTTCATTTGTTGCGAAATGGTTTTATGGCTAGATATCATTGTTGGACAAGGTGTGCAACGTGCTCCCATGCTCTTCCACCACCTCGCCTTTGCTCTCCCTTTACCCTTATATTGAACTTATTTATTTTATCTTGTTATGCATGTCTTCTTGTTTGTTGAGTGAGGTAACTATAATATGATTTATGAGCCTAGAATAACACTTATCGGATGGTTACGTTAGGTTAGGTTAGGTGATTGAATTTAATCCAGTAGTGGTGTAGTGTCAAATACTCGTTTACTTCTCCTTTTGCACATTTAGATTTGAGATATTGATTCCTCTGTATCAAGATATTATACTGAAATGTTACTTCTTGGTTGGATAGTTGATGCTTTATATCTGTGTAATCAATGATATTGCTAGTAAATTAATTCTCTAAAAGGGTCCAAGAAAGCCTTTTTCTTGTGTGATGCAATTTTTTTAATATAAAAATTTGAAAGAAGAATCTTACTTCAATAAGCATACTTGTGAATAAGTCCTTTAATTTGTGATGCAGGCGATTGATCTTAATCCAATTGGCGGCGTTCACTACATCTATAAAGCAAGGTTCGTGTTGCTTACAGTTTTTGTAATATATCCAAACTTAGTTAAACTGAAGTGGAGGGAGTATTGTTTACTGCTATAAAATACACCTTAATTCAGTTTATAGAAATTTAGTTCTCACCTTTAAACTTCATGTCCTGCATGATCATTGACTTTACTGAGTTTGACCAAGTAGTTATGTTAGCATTGTTTTATGGTCTAACAGGAGGTCTGATCCAGGTCTGTTGTGAGGTTGGCAATGAACAAGACAACTGCTGCTCTTGAGGATGCTGTAGAAGCTTCTACTCTTGCTCCCGCGTATCCTGAGGTAAACTATATATAGTTTTATGGTTCTGAAGATCATTGTTGCGTGTTAACTTAACAAAGAAATTGTTTTCTTTCACGTTTAGTTATATTAAAGAAAGCTAATGCAAATTATTGATGTTTTATTGTCATTAACTTTTGAATTATTAAAGAAATTTGACTTTGCAGGCTTATGTATGTAAGGGCGATGCTTTAATGGCTATGGAACAGTATGAGGCAGCTGGGGAGTCTTATTCAATAGCTTTGGATTTGGATCCTTCTGTCCGTCGTTCCAAATCATTCAAGGTAACTAAAATTTTCTTTATTTTTTTTTAAACCGATTTCCGAGCTTATATGTATATAATTATATGATGAATAACTTTCTACCTGTTTTGATGGTTCCTTTTTAGCCATTGACCCATTTGAGATAGCAGCAATAAGCCACTAACCAAATCGACTTGTTCATAGCTTGGTTATTACTGAGTGATATTTTTTATTTCTAACCATATGACCATAAAACATCAATGTCTCTTTATAGGCCCGGATTGCAAAGCTTCAGGAGAAACTAGCTACTACAAATTGCTGACTCGTGATCTAAGATCACTGTCATGTTAGTTTACATCTTTTTTTTTTGTGAAGCGTAAAGATCGATGATGTTGAATTTGCTTTGTGAAATGACTTATCTGAGGGTTCTTGCAAAAATATGCAGCTGCAACTGGTTACTGTATCATACCACAAGAGCAGGTTTCAAAGTTCATTACAACAAACCCGCATGATCTAGCCTTGCCTTTGAAGCTATGTATTTGACCTTTTTCGTTTCTTTCTTTATTTTTTATTTTGTAGTAGTCGTTGACTCATTGAACCAGAGAAATTAAGCCACTCAGATTCAAACCATGCCGGGGTGCACTTAAGCATCCAATGTCTACGGTTTCGATCTACAATTTAGAGACGTTTGTAATGATATAAGTAGGATGTTGACAATTCCTCTAGCTTAAATAATAAAGTGTTGTGTTAATTCACATGGAGTAAAATGCTTTTGCTTTTAACAAGCCTAGATTAATTAAATTACATATTCATGCATTTTTACATATATAATTGTCCCTCAGTCCCTACTGAAATAGGAGCTTCGGATGATGAAATTTTGGTTTGTTGGGATCAACCGTCTAGTCTATAGAGACGTTTATGTCATTTACTTATGAGTCTGTAATTTCAGGCATTTTTTTAAGTTTTGACTTTTTTTTCTCGTTTGCCTCTCTTTGGCTAGTCAAGATTCAAGGCTGCTATCTCTTGAATAAGCTCTGTATCCACGTTGGGTCAGTCGGATCGGGCCGGGTGTAAATGCTTTACTTCAAGTTTTTTATAAGATATTACTGGAATTTTAACCCTTTAATCTATTTGACCTGTAAGCTTGATACTAAATTTCTTGTTTTGCTAATTTGACCCATTAGAAATCTATAACATATAATAAACAAAACCAATTTTTGCCAAGTGTCCATCACTTAATACACTTACCCTTAAATTCTACACGTGTCAGTTTCTCAACAATATGGATCTTTAGGATCCAAATATCAATCCGAATATTTGATGTTATAACCCGATTATATCTCACTTTTCAGTTGACGCCACTTTAGATCTAGGGTTTCTCCATCTTTTGCTTGCATTGATCAAATCTTCTTCCATTCCTAAATCCAGGTAAATAATATCAGTCTTTAGGGATACGATATTTTTGAAGAAGACTTCACTGGTTCTGTGTACAAAGCCCTAATTTCATACGACTTTCAATCGATATGCACCTACATATCACAATCTGAATAAGATGTAGATTAATAGTAGAAGTAATCTCCGATTTTGTTTAGATTTGACTCATAGTGCTCTGCTCGATGAGGACATGGTAGACAACGATAGGATTTTCTCTTATGGTGATTTCAAGCGTCTTCGGTGAAGGTTCAAGAGGTAATTTTGCTTATGTTCTTTGCTATTAATAGTGATGCATTTGAATTCTTTTGATTAAGAAACTATGGTTACATACTTGCCTTTAATAATATTACAGTAATTGAATGTATATACGATGTGAATTGTGATACTATTTATGATCCTTCGTTATGTAATCAGAAATTAGAATTCGTGTAGATCTACTGTTTTAGGTTATGTAAATCGGATTAAGTTTAATATATGGGTGAAATCATTGCAGGCGAGTGAAAAAATCAATCTAATTTCTTTTTTAATGTTTTTTGTTGTCGTAATATGTGTAATCGAATTTGTGTTATCTGACCGGAAATCACAATCCTTTCTAATTTGTGTAGATCTAATGTTTCTGTTATGCAAATTGGATTAAGTTTAATATTTAGGTGTATTGTTTCTTAGATCTAACGCAAATACATCAATTGTTGTGTAGATTTGATGTAATTATTTTATATACTCGATACGTGGACAACATTGCCTCAAATTGGAAAATTTTTATTCACGTTTTGATTTGTTTATTGTTCTAATTTGAAATCTGCACTTTCTGTTTTCTGAATTTTATATGAAATATATATTTCGTTGTTTGGGTAAGAGATATGAGTGTTTTACTTATTGCATATTTGGATGCATTTATCCATCACAAGAGTTTTTTTATTGATAAGCATCAAAAGTTAAAACATTCACAGTGGATCTTTATACATAGTGTTATTGTGATATGTTTGTTTGTTAAACATTCACAGTGGATCTTTATACATAGTGTTATTGTGATATGTTTGTATGTTAATGTTTGATGGTTTATGGTTTCTATATTTTGTTGAATGTTAGTAACAAAAAAGATGAGTGTAAGACTACTTTATGAATGATGTTGGTAGTGATAAATTATTAATTTCTTTAGTTGTTTACTATTCTCTAAGTTGTGTTGTTCTTGGTGTCCTCAAGGTATATTGAATGTCTATGGAATAGTGTGCTCACATCCAAATCTGATGAATGAACATGTTGCAAAATATGGTATGCCAGTGTTAAAAGCATTGTATTTAGCATTGTTGGCTCTCGACGCGGTTCATATTAAAGATTTGTAATTTTTACTCATAGGTATATAGTTGTATATTTTTCATGTAAATTTTTGTTTAGTTTTAATTATATAATGTTCCGTGTGATTACAAGAATTCTATTTGGCATTAAACATTATTATAACCATGTCCCGTGTAGGACACGGGTCTCTAACCTAGTAAAAGATAATCTAAACGCATTGAACTTTCAAGATGTGTTGGTGGATATGTTAATTTATGTGATCACTAGTTAATGCCTTAATTAAACACCAATTAGAAGAAGAAGAATAAGGTTGATTTAGATATGGACTAATATTCACATTTTGAACCCAAATAGTTTGACTGTTCATATATCCATCTAGAAATTTTTTTAAAAATAAAATTCATGAGCAGATTGAGCACCACGAAACTGAAAGGATAATGACTACAAATGCTAGAGGGCGAGGGGAGGCTCTACAAAGTTGACCGATGTGATTTGTACGTGGAGCATAATTAATGTTAAAAGATCAAACAACTAACAACAAATAAGACAAGAATAATAGAGAATTAACACGTGTGATTTAATTACATCCGGCCAGCAGCAACTAGGGTGTATATTGTATTAGATACTCGAAAGAATTAAAATACAAGAGACATATATTTCTAGTAAAACATCCCCAAAGATATAATTATTCATGTAGCGCATTTACTTAATTATAGGGTGATATATATATTGTAAAATGTTTCATTTTGAATAGCTAGTTGATTGTAAATTGTATTCAATGATTTAAATCCATCAAGCTTTAGATATGTTATAGATAAGGTAATTTATAAGTCTGTTTTAAAAAAATAATAATAAAAGTAAAATGTTTCATTTTGAAGTCTGCTTTAGATATGGTGACATATATGATGATCGAGATTGACATGTACAATTTCAAGTTGATATTACTTTTCTTTGTTAGACTTTTTGTCATTTGCGCGTATAATTCAAAGTCTTGATTGTTTTGAGTTACTTTTAATCATAATGTATTTTCAAAAAATAATTTGATTAGTGTAACTTTTTGTTCTTTTTCAAACTTCCCCAATTAGTTTGCCATTGTTTGCCCCTTATTCTGATTTGATCAATGCTGCTGTATAAAGTATGAAGTATGAACAATATAAGCAACAATTTATCCTAAAAGAGATATGCATGTTTAAATTCAGCACACTATCTAGCTAGCTTGTTGTGTTTTTTTATTTGCTTTTTGCATTCTACATTACAGCCCTTGTGGAGTATGAAAACCTAACCTAGGAAGAGGTAAAAAGATGAAAACTCAATGCCTAAGTTTGGATAGAATCAGCACACTTCCTGAAAACATAAATAAGAAGCGTTTTGTCTAAGAAATGGCGGTATATATAGTTGGCGGAGTATGCCAAAACTTGTGTTTACAGACGATATGGTTAAGCCTCATTGCAAGATATATAAGCTTGTCAATGCCATCTTTCATGTTTTGTTATTAGACAACGGTCCAACAATACTTGAGCTCTTCATGTGAAAGAACTTACCGTTAAGTTGGTATTATAGACGGCTACTACAATCTACCAGTTTCTTTCTTTTCAATGCAAGGATTAGAACGTTATTTCAATACAAAGTCGTTTTTTTTATAGTCAATTAACATTTTAAATAAAACATGAATACGCCATGTAAGATGCTTCTCATGTATTTTCCCAATATCTATGTGCATGTTTTCACATTTATATGAAGAGTATGTACCCAATATAATGTTCAACTTTGGATTAAGTCTTTGTTTGATAATTTTTTAAGGTCAAACATACTTTTCAGCATCCAATTACCTATAAATTGCATGCATGAAGCAACCTCAAACCATGCAAATATAGCAATCAAATCTTCTTTCAAAATGCAAATCATCATGTTTTCCCTCTTTCTTCTCTTGCTCTCAACTCAATCTTTTACAACTTCCGGTAGTACTTCCACTACCGATCGTTTTATTCAATGTCTTAACAACCGATCGGACCCTTCATTTCCGATCACCGGAGAAATTTACACTCCGGGAAACTCATCGTTTCCCTTTGTCTTGCAAAACTATATCCGAAACCTTCGATTCAACGAAACCACAACACCAAAACCTTTTCTAATCATCACCGCGAAACATGTTTCCCACATTCAGGCTGCTGTTGTTTGTGGAAAAGAAAACCGGTTGCTAATGAAAACAAGAAGCGGCGGGCATGATTATGAAGGTCTTTCATACCTTACAAACACAAACCAACCGTTTTTCGTGGTGGACATGTTCAATTTAAGGTCTATAGACGTGGACCTTGAAGATGAAACTGCATGGGTCCAAGCGGGTGCGACTCTTGGTGAAGTATACTATCGTATTGCCGAAAAAAGTAACAAGCATGGTTTTCCAGCGGGGGTTTGCCCGACGGTTGGTGTTGGTGGCCATTTTAGTGGTGGAGGATATGGTAACTTGATGAGGAAGTATGGTTTGTCAGTTGATAATATTATTGATGCTGAAATAGTTGATGTGAATGGGAAGATTTTGGATAGGGAGGATATGGGTGAAGATTTGTTTTGGGCGATCACCGGTGGCGGTGGTGTTAGTTTTGGTGTGGTTTTAGCCTACGAGATTAAGCTGGTTCGTGTTCCTGAAGTCGTAACGGTATTTACCGTCGAAAGAACGGAGGAACAAAACCTTAGCACCATCGCGGAGCGATGGGTGCAAGTTGCGGATAAGTTGGATAACAATTTATTTCTTCGAATGACATTTAGTGTCATGAATAATACAAGCGTTCAAAGGACAGTCCGTGCTATCTTTCCAACGTTGTACCTAGGAAACAAAACAAATCTTATTAGACTAATGAACAGAGATTTCCCTGAATTAGGGTTACGTGAGTCAGATTGTACGGAAATGAGCTGGATTGAGTCTGTGCTTTACTACGCCGGGTTCCCTAGTGGCACCCCGACCACAACTCTCTTAAGCCGTACACCTCAAAGACTCAATCCATTCAAGATCAAATCAGACTACGTGCAAAATCCTATTTCCAAACAAGATTTCGAGTTCATATTTGAACGGATGAAAGAACTCGAAAACCAAATGTTGGCTTTCAACCCGTACGGTGGACGAATGAGCGAAATATCTGAATTCGAGAAGCCTTTCCCGCATCGAGCGGGTAACATCGCAAAGATCCAATATGAGGTAAACTGGGATGACCTGAGCGATGCAGCAGAAAACCGATACTTGAACTTCACACGACTTATGTATGATTACATGACACCATTCGTGTCGAACAACCCTAGAGAAGCGTTTTTGAACTATCGCGATTTAGATATCGGTATCAATAGCCATGGCCCCAATGCTTATAATGAAGGAATGGTTTACGGGCATAAGTATTTCAAAGCTACAAATTACCAGAGGTTAGCAATGGTGAAAACTAGGGTTGATCCTGATAATTTCTTTAGGAATGAGCAAAGCATACCAACTTTATCATCTTAAAAGGGTAAATACATGCAGTTGTGGATAGCGCTTTTAAAATTTTAATAATATGATTTCGACTTGTATACAATAAAAGTTATATGAATATATAGAATAAGATTATTTGTAACAAATGATTATAGAATAAATAATATGATTTCGATTTTGTTATCTTAAAAAATATATATTATTAATATATTAATATTGATCTTGTTTATTTTATATATTTGAATATATAGAATAAGATTATGTATTTGGTTAATTTTAGTACAATAAAGCATTGTTAACTTCTGATATTTGTAACAAATGATTTATGACAAATTAGCCTAAAATAATTACACCAGAATAATACCAACTCAGTTTATTTCCTTCAGTTGTTCAAAATCCAATTTTTTTGGTCTTTAGTGGTCCACCGTTAAGTATACTTAACCAGGGCCGGTCCCGAGGAATCAGGTGCCCTGTGCGAGACGAGAAAAAAAGGCCGGTCCCGAAGCATCAACGCACTACATTATATAAACTAAATTTTTAACCAAAAAACAAACGTTTGATAATTAAACATAAGAAAATCAAAGTATTTGAATTAGTGAAAATCAAAAATTATATATAAATTTTTTTAAAAAAAAATTTGGTGCCCCCATGAAACGAGTGCCCTGTGCGGTCGACTACCCCGCACACCCCATGGGCCGGCTCTGCACTTAACGTCCGTTAACATTTTTTCGATTTTATTCGAATTTCAAACCGATGTTTTATGTATTTTATCAGAAGAAGGATACGAATTAATTGATGTAAAGCTTACTTCAAACTGGTGTTCCTAACAAATATTTTGCTAGTTACATTTAAAAGAATTGTATGAAACTGAATTATGTTTGTACGTTTCTCTGAATATATTAAAAAAAATCTAAAAGAAAGAAACGAGTCGATATTGTGTTTGGATTTTGGGGTTCAAGAGCTCGATCTGTCGTTTTGATTATGGTTCAATCTTGAATCTCCAATATCACGCATGCATCCAGGTTTCATCTATATATGACGTACTCATCATTATATATTATATTGCTCCCGGTGAGTCTAACCGCCGGAAGTTTTAATATATAAATTGATCCTGATTAGGTGAATATTGTTAAACAAATTATATTCCATTTAGCTTATTCAGTTCATCCAATTTCAAGCTTCAACGGAGTTTGTTTGAGCAATTGATGCCCGTCACTGTTTCAAAGCATATTGGCTTCAACTAGTGTGATTAAATTATCTACCAATTTGGCAAAATTGTTGATCTTCATAATTTAGCTACTGAAAACAAATATCTAAAGATAGGTATTGTGACATCTAGACCAGTAGAGATGTGGCATTGTATGCTTGCAATTTAACTGCCGCATCGGTAGCTTAGATATATTTGATCACTGTATATCATGTTAACTACAATTGACTATATGACTGGATTAAAAAACTATAGTTCGAACCTTTCAATTTTTGCTATGCGTGACTGATTTCATGTTCTAAAACTCACTTTGAATTGATGCTTAACTAATGATAATCCCCATGTACATCTATATATAGGTCTTCTGTTCTATGTAAGTATCATTTTAGTAATTTAGTTGGGGTGCCTTCTGTTCTATGTAAGTGGCATTTTAGTAATTTAGTTGTAGTTGGGGTCAAATTATCTATTTAAAATGCATGGTCTGGTATTCGTAAAAAAAGCAGAAGTTTATACCATTTCTTTCACCATAGATTTGGGGTATATATGCTAACTTGAAATGATGTTTTAGAAGCATGGCAATCTGTATATTTTTCTTGAGATTCACTTGCAAAGCTCAATATGAATTACAGGATTCCAAGTCTTAACATACATGTTGGTTGTTTTTTGTTATTGCATTTGAGGTGCCTTCATAATTATTAATTCTTCACCTTCATGATACCCTTTCTATTCATTTTTATGGTATTTACAGCTTATTTGTGACTTTGGAAGGCTTGGATCCATGTTTGGTTGTGATAAATGCAACATTAAACCTGGTCTTGTCGTAGCTTGGATACATGTTTGGTGCTCATCTTGTGCCCTAAGGTTGCAGGTGTCAAATATTCTCATGTGATAAGATTCTCACTAAGTTTTATTATTATTATTCGTGGTTGTGTGGTTATAATATGATTTGCCGTGAATATTGTCATGGTTTGTTAATGGTTTGTGAAGTTGACCATGTTTATGTCATGCAAACCAATTGTTATTACATCATAAATGGTTTGTGAAGTTGAACATGTTTAACCAAATCAAAATGTATGTTTCTTCATAATTAATTAGTGATCAAATGTTTTTTGGGACTTTTTCATGAGGGTGTCGGTGGGTGACCGTAAATGATAAATTTAGAGTTTATTCTTTGTAATATGATTTGATATCTAATAAATCAAACTTTTAGGGGCAATTTTTGGAGGGATTTTTTTTTCTATAATAGGAATTTTTAGAGGTAAAATTTAGCTAAATTTTTCACTATGCAAGTTGATGGAGCCAACTCCTTAAATGTTATATATTTACAAATTGTTAAATATAATGGTTATAATTTCTTTATAAATATTACTATTTAACCCGTGTGTAACACACGGGTATTAAACCTAGTGTTGAATATAATAGTCTCATGTACTAGGACAACATCATAGTTAATGTTTCTTTTGTTAAACAGTGTCTTCAAATTTTAATAGTCATTTCATTCTAACTAGGTATTGTGCCGGGCTGGCGTTGCTGCAGCCGGATCCATTGGTAAACATATTTGTATGTTGTCGTGTTTTTTGACGATGTGGATGGTCGGGTCTCGCGGACGTGGTCACGTCACATGCGTTGATAAAAAAAAGTTTCATGTCTTACACGCAAAGTCATAATGCGGAACATATTAAAAGACGTAGATAAAGGGTCATAATAAAAAATGTGATAAATATGTAAAAATAGATTACGAAAGTCATAGTCATAAATATATTGAAGTTTAGTCGAGGGACTATAAATGTAAAAATGTGAAACTAAAAAATAAAAACAATTAAAAAAACGAATGCAACCAGATTCGAACTCTGGGCTTCTACATGGATAAGAAACGTGCCTACCAGTGGAAGTACAAACATTTTTGCTGTATAAATTCAAACGAAATCATATGTATATAAAGAAAAGTTCCGGAATTTAAAAAAAAGAAAAAAAAAGTTTAACCAACCACTAACGTTGTGACACGTGGCATTTCGTGATAGGCCGGTGAAAGCCACCGACCTTACAAAATAGAAGTATATAAATGTTTTATAATAAGTAAATACGGGTTGTTGATAATGAAGATGACAGAAATTTCTCACATCTACACCATATAATGTAGGTAGTAATGTACAGGAAAAAATAGAAAAAGAAAAAAAAATGTTTCATGTGACCCATGTCATGCAATAATAAAATGCTGAAACCCGGCCTCTGGACGGGTATAAAACTAGTTTCCTTGTGTTCATCTTAGTTGCGTGTGTAGTTGTGTCAATTGATTGATTTGCTTATTGCAAATTATATATTGTCATTTGATTTGCTTCTGGGCTTGCGTGTGTAGTTGTGTTCAATCTTAATTTTTTTTTACATCAAAACCAATAAAGTCCGGCGACCGAGCAACTTAATGGTGAAAGGTAACCTAATATATATAAGGCTCTGCGAAAACAAACGCTTGGTGGCCATGCCCGCTTATTTTCAGAAAAACCCCGACTTCAATTAAGACGAAACTCACTAACCCGCCTGTAGACACGACAACAAACTATCAGTCAGCTAGTTTCTAAGTTTATGAGTTTCTTCATTTTGTTATCTTAACCACTGAATCATCTCGGATTTAGAAGTTAAATTAGGAATTAGAATCTTGTTTGATAATATGATAGCATCGGACTAGTGCATCATTTGCTTTGTTTTAATTATAGAATCTGTTTTCTTATTTAATCTCATAGCAATGTTTCAATACCTAAGGGTTAAGGTTTTGTCTTTAGTAGGCTAGGTTTTGCTATTCAAAAGGGGGTGGCGGCACAACTTGTTGCTCGTTTACCTGCCACTTTGTTGTAAATTCTTTGATGTTTAATATAAAGTGGAATTTGATTTCAAAAAAAATAATAATAATTAATCTCATTAATTATATGTTTTCTTTTTTGGTTTCTTAATTTGCACCTTGCTTTGAATTATTGAATAATTTGGTTATTACTTGGTCAAGAATCTAGGCCTCCAATTTTTTTCGCTTTATGCCTCTAAATACATTGAGCCGCCAATTAATCTGTTTAAGGCCATGAAGAATACAATATAAGAGGTTTTCCACTAGGCTTACTTCAATTTTCATTAACATTGTCCAATATGTTCAGACTCATCATTTACTATATTTCTGTCTGTCAAACGTGTCTAGCTGGTTCTCGAAGAAGAGGTCATTGTGCATAAATGCCTAAAAAGGTTACATGTGAAACGCTAGGGGCAACCGGGCAGACCAATTGAAATATGAAGTTGGGGTCATCTACATGTCACTTTAGGTACACAACACAAAAATAAAATAGCAAGACAATGCCCATGTGATTTGGTGGTTATAAATTCTGCCTACAAACATCAACACAAGAATGATAAAAGATTTGGTGTTTGTTATATATCCACTTGTACAGGATCATAAATGCCATTTTAAAATTTCTTGTGGTCACATTTTAGAGGAGGGAAGACAATACCATGTGTTGTTTATTTTCAATCATGTGCAACTGTCTATAATGTACGGTCCCCATCATAGAAGCTTGTTATATAAACCTTACAATGTGTATTAACCCAACCACAACTTCAATTCCTTGAAAATACTCAAAATCATTCACCAGCTTTTTAAACTTCTTTTCCGTTAAAAGACTTCCCATTTTCTTCAAAAAAAAAAATGGCCATCTTTTTGCCACGGATCACTCAAGCAAAAAAGATTCTTAGACGATCATTCTCAAATGGAAGCAGCACATCAACATCTATGGACATCCCAAACGGCTATTTTGCTGTTTATGTTGGAGAAGAAGATGAGAAAAGACGATTTGTGGTTCCTGTATCAATCTTAAGCCAACCACCATTTCAAGAACTGCTACACCTAGCAGAGGAAGAGTTTGGGTACGACCATCCAATGGGTGGCCTCACCATTCCATGTAGTGAAGACGTATTTGCTGATATTGCTTCTCGTTTTGGTGCACTATGATTACATGATGCATATAACAGATTTTGTAGAGCACAACAATTAGGACCTTTCACATGTATGTAAATACATATAGTTTTCCGAGCAGTGTAAATTTAAATTAGCGGCTAATTCAAGTTTATTGTATTCTAATCTATGTTATAACCACAGAGCTGAATTAAAAACATATTTCATCGTATTTATTCATTATTTTGTAGACATAAATCATAACCAAATAGTGTGTCCATGGATTAACGGAAGTATATATGATACCTAACTGGTTTTCTTCTTTTACATCAGTTAAGTGTTTATGCAAATACAATTATATATGTGTAAATTCTTTAAAAATAGTTTCAAATGTGAGAAAACAACATACAACACCATCTTATTGTACTCTACGTTACTGAGTTTGACTCTAGGTTTATTTGGGATGACAATTTTAACCTCATAATTGCTTACCTTTTTTTGCAAAATCCAAAGCTAGGTTGCTACAAAGATAATGAAAATTGCATCTTGTTTTATTTATTCAAAAACTTAACCAATGCATATACTCTGATCGAGTCGGACTTCATTGCAGATCATAAAAAAAATGTCATTCAATTAATTTACTTTATTTGAATAATAGTTTGGAATCAGATTATCAAATGGGTCAAAAAAAATATACAAGGCTAAATAAATGGAAGACTAAAGAACTGTGATAAATTTAGCAATAATCGATTATGTTAGACTAAGTAGTCAATTTGCTTCGATAAAGTCTATAGGCAATTCATATAACAAGCTAGCTGGTTCATGTTTTAACCAATTCAGTTCAGTTGACACAATTCAAAGATGATAACTTATATGAAATGTGAAGTCTGGGTATACACGGGTCATGTTTACGCCACAATAAATCGATTTAGATATGCAAACTTTGGTACAATCATCAAGTCAGTCATTGTAACCAGTCAATATGATTATTACATAACTATTCTAGAGTTAAAAGACAATACCATGTGATATGGTGGTAAGCATAATGTCCTACGTATAAAAACCTTGGCATAGAACAACAAGACATACCTAATGAGAGATGTGGTGTTAATTTGTAAGATATAGTAACCACTAGCTAGCTAGTTCTTGATCATTATTGTCATTTTTAATATTTTTTGGGTCCCTTGTAGAGTTAGGAAGACAATACCATGTGATGTTTCTTTTCTATCATATGTGTCATTAATTATCTAATGAATTATGCAACCCTTGGCAAACCAATGGTTATATAAACCTCTCAATTTGTATAAATTAGCCACAACTCCCTTCAAAATACTTCACACAATCATTCACTTGTGTTTTTCTTCCCCATCAGCCTCTTTTCAGTTAAAAGACTCTATATTCTTCGAAACAATGGCCATCTTTTTCCCAAAGATCATTCAAGCAAAACAAGTTCTTAGACGATCATTTTCTAATGGACGCAGGACCTCAACATCTATGGACATCCCAAAAGGTTATTTTGCCGTTTATGTTGGGGAAGAAGAGAAGAGACGATTTGTGGTTCCCGTATCACTCTTAAGCCAACCCGCATTTCAAGAACTGCTACACCTAGCAGAGGATGAGTTTGGGTACAACCATCCAATGGGTGGCCTCACCATTCCATGTAGTGAAGATGTATTTGCTGATCTTGCTTCTCGTTTTGGTGCACTATGATCACATGATGATTATAACAATTTTGTAAATCACAACTAGGTTCACATGTATAGAGATACTTGCCAAAGAGTGTTCAAGCGGTGTAAAATTTTAGTTAGGCCCCAATTCTAGTTTATTGTATTCTAATCTAATGTTATAACCACGTACAGAGATGAATGAAAAAACATATTTGATCCTCTAGCTTCATTATTCTGTAGACATAAATATTTCTAACCATATATAGTATATGATACCTTACTAGTTTTCTTCTTGTACATAAGTTAAGTATTTATACAAAACAACTTTTTTGTGTAAATTATGTAAAAATAATATAGGTCTGAAAGAACAGAACAAAAAGCCATTTTAGAGTAGTCTACTGAGTTAGGCTCGAGGATTATTTGTCTGCTTGACAGTAACACAATAACCTCGTATTTGGTTTCCTTAATTGGCCAAAGGTTGCTACAACGCTAGCTAAAGTTGCATCTTATTTTATGTAATTGAAACCTAAATCACCGCATAATCTTATCGAGTATGCAGGACCTCCTACAACTTCATTGCAGATTTGCAAGAAATATGTAGAAAAATGTGTGTGAATATACAAAAATATACAAATTAAAGTTCAGTAGATGAAAGAATAAAAAACTGTGAGATATATATAGCATTAATCGGTTATGTTAGACTAGTACAACTATAGGGCGGGATACATGAAATAACAAGTTCGTTAATGTTAATGTTTTAACTAGTCCAGTTCAGTCGAGAAAGAGGATAACCTAGATGAAATGTGAGCTATGGGTATATAAACAGTTCACGTTAGTGCCACGAAGAAATGATCTATAAAAATTTGTGTAATGTAGGATGGGTTACGCATTCAAACTTATTTGGCATAAAAATTGAGACAGTCATGATCTGGAATGTAGTGTTTGTTGTGTATCAAAAGTTTGTAACCAGTTAAATATCATTATTAGTTTTTTTATATCTTATAGAGATCAGAAGACAATAACATGTGATATGGTGGTAACCCTGAATGTCCTACATATACAAACCTTGACATTAAACATCAAGACAGTCTTAATGTGAGCTAGCTGTGTTATTTGCTATATATCTTAACCACTCGTTCTTAATCATTTTGGGCCCCTTTAAGACAACACCATGTGATGTTTCTAAACCATCATATGTGTCATTGTCTATATAGCTCGTTGATCAGCCCTTGTAACCACCAACTGGTTATATAAACCTTTCACTTTGTTTAAATCAACCACAACTTCCTTCAAAATACTTCTCACAAGCTTTCACTAGTATTTTTCTTCCCCTCAGTTTCTTATAGTTAAAAGACTCTAAATTCTTCAAAAAAAAATGGCCATCATTCTACCACGGATCATTCAAGCAAAACAAGTTCTTAAAAGATCTTTCTCTAACGGACGTAAAAGCTCAACATCTATGGACATCCCAAAAGGTTATTTTTCCGTTTATGTTGGGGAAGAAGAGAAGAGACGATTTGTGGTTCCCGTGTCACTCTTAAGCCAGCCCGCATTTCAAGAACTTTTGCACCTAGCAGAGGAAGAGTTCGGGTACAACCATCCGATGGGTGGCCTCACCATTCCATGTAGTGAAGATGTATTTGCTGATCTTGCTTCTAGTTTTGGGGCATTATGATCACATCTAGCTATGTTTTATTTTTTGGTATAGCGATTTTGTAAATCTAACACAAACAACAAGGACCTAGCTTTCACTTGTTTGTAAATAGCTAGAGATACTTAGAGTAATGTGAAATTTTTTATCAAACTCTAATTCAAAGTTTATTGTATTCTAACTGGTGCTATATATTTCATCTGAATGCAAAAACATATTTTTCTTATTTATTCATTGTTTTGTAGACATAAATCATAACCAAATAGTGTGTCCATAGATAAATATAAGTATATATGATACCTAATTGGTTTTCTTGTTTTACATCAGTTAATTAGTGTTTATGCAAATACAATTGTATATGTGTAAATTCTTTAAAAATAGTTTTTTAAGTGTGAGAAAACAGAACATGCAAGCATCTTATTGTACTCTACGTTACTGAATTTGACTCTAGGTTTATTTGGCATGACTATATTAACCTCATAATTCTTACCTTATTTTGCCAAAGCCAAAGCTAGGTTGCTACACAGGTAAGGAAAATTGCATCTTGTTTTATTTAATCGAAAACTAGACCAATACATATACTTTGATCGAGTATGACTTCATTGCAGATCATAAAAAAAATTTATTCGATTGATTTACTTTATTTGAATAATAATCTGGAATCAGATTATCAAATGGGTCAAAAAAATATACAAGGCTAAGTAAATGAAAGAATAAAGAATTGCGATATATTTATCGAAAATCATTTATGTTAGACTAAAATTCCACAATAAATATAAACACGAATATTATTGGCTAACACCCAAAACCATTTATTGATAACCAAGAAAACTATCTCAAAAACGTGATTACATAGAGTACCCTATCTCGGTTTATATAGCTTAGACACGTACGCTAGACTATAACTCTAATTGCTTAGTAAAACAATATAATAATGTTTCCTAAGCCTACTCGACTAGTAATAAACATCTTAAACACATGTTTATTTGTGCCAATCCTAACTCGATTAGTATTGTTACTTAGTTACTCTACTACCGGTATCGTGCAAGTCAAGTAACTCGATCAGGAATTATTTCTAACATAGACTAAGTGGTCAATTTGCTTCGATGAAAACTATAGGCAATTCATATAACAAATTGGTTCATTTTTAACCAATTCGGTTCTCAGTTGAACACAAAGAGGATAACTTACATGAAATGTGAAGTCTGGGTATAAACAGGTCATGTTACGCCACAAAAAATCTATTTACAAGATATTATCTGGTTGTGCAGAATGTCCTACATATTTGGTATACAAACATCAAGACAGTCATTGTAACCAGTCTTTATTATCAATAAATGTCAATATTAATTTTACATATAACTATTTTAGAGATAAAAATACATACCATGTGATATGGTGGTAAACATAATGTCCTACGTATAAAAACCATGGCATAAAACATCAAGACAATCCTAATGAGATATGTGGTGTTAATCACTAGCTAGTTCTTGATCATTATTGTCATTTTTAATATTTTTTGGGTCCCTTGTAGAGTTAGGAAGACAATACCATGTGATGTTTCTTTTCCATCATATGTGTCATTATCTAATGAATTATACCAGCCGGTTATATAAACCTTTCAATGTGGACTAATCAACCACAACTTCCTTCAAAATACTTCACACAATCATTCACTAGCTAGTATTTTTCTTCCCCCTGACGGCCACCTTTTGGTTAAAACACTCCACATCTTTCAAAACAATGGCCATCTTTTTGCCACAGATCATTCGAGCAAAACAAGTTCTAAGAAGATCAATCTCTAATGGACGCAAGACCTCAACCTCTATGGACATCCCAAAAGGTTACTTTGCGGTTTATGTTGGGGAAGAAGAGAAAAGACGGTTTGTGATTCCTGTATCACTTTTAAGCCAACCCGCATTTCAAGAATTACTACACTTGGCAGAGGAAGAGTTTGGGTACGACCATCCAATGGGTGGCCTCACCATTCCATGTAGTGAAGACCTATTTGCTGATTTTGCTTCTCGTTTTGGGGCATTATGATCACATATGTTTAGTCTTTGCTATATCAATTTTGTAAATCAGCACAACAACTAGGACAATATTTCACATGCTTGTAAATAGAGATTCTTGTCCTAGTAGTGTGAATCTTTAATTAGGCTCTAATTCAAGTTTTGTATTCTAACTAATGTTATTTCATCGTAAAAAACATTGTTTCATGTTCTTCATTATTTTGTAAAGGACTAATGGATTTAAATAATCCCAACTATTGTCAGCTCGCCGCCACCGATCCTAACCAACAATATAACCACTGATGGTCCCACCTTTTAACATAGTCATGGTTCTTGTATCACCCTTAAGCCAACCCTCATTTCAGTAATTACTACACCTAGCACAAGATGAGTTTGGGTTCAACCATCATATCCAATGGGTGGCCTCACAATCCCATGTAGTGAAGATGTATTTGCTGATCTTGCTTCTCGCTTTGTTGCACTTTGATCATATGATGAATTAATATAACGATTTTGTAAAGCACAACTAGGATCTTTCACATGTATAGAGATAGTTATCGAAGAGTGTCCCAGCAGTGTAAAATTTAATTAACTTAAGTGCAAGTGCAAGTTCAAGTTTATTGTATTTTAATCTATGTAATAAACAGAGAGCCGAATCAAAAACGTATTTGATCCTCTTCATTAACTATTCGGTAGACATAAATTCTGACCAAATAGTGTATCCATAGATTAATATAAGTATATATGATACCTTTCTAGTTTTCTTCTTCTACATCAGTTAAGTGTTTATGCAAAACCCTTTTTTTTTGTCTAATCAAATTCTGTAAAAATAATATACGCCTGAAAGAACAGAACATACAACCATTTTGGGTTACACACTCAAGCTTATTTGGCAAAAAATATCGAGACAGTCATGATGGGAATGTGGTGTTTGTTGTATATATCGTATGTTTGTAACCAGTCTTTCAATATGTTTTCTTTTTTGTCATAAATACCATTATTAATTTTTTTATATCTTATAGAGATCAGAAGACAATACCATGTGATATTATATGGTGGTAACCTTGAATGTCCTACACATACAAACCTTGACATTAAACATCAAGACTGTCTTAATGTGAGCTAGCTGTGTTATTTGTTATATATCTTAACCACTCCTTCTTAATCATAAATGTCATTTTGGGTCCCTTTAAGACAACACCATGTGATGTTTCTAAACCATCATATGTGTCATTGTCTATATAATTGATTCAGCTAGCCCTTGTAACACAAACTGGTTATATAAACCTTTCACTTTGTATAAATCAACCACAACTTCCTTCAAAATACTTCTCACAAGCTTTCACTAGTATTTTTCTTCCCCTTAATTGGTTTCTTATAGTTAAAAGACTCTAAATTCTTCAAAAAAAATGGCCATCATTCTACCACGGATCATTCAAGCAAAACAAGTTCTTAGAAGATCATTCTCTAATGGACGCAGGAGCTCAACGTCTATGGACATCCCAAAAGGTTATTTTGCCGTTTATGTTGGGGAAGAAGAGAAGAGACGATTTGTGGTTCCCGTATCACTCTTAAGCCAACCCGCATTTCAAGAATTACTACACCTGGCAGAGGATGAGTTTGGGTACAACCATCCCATGGGTGGCCTCACCATTCCATGTAGTGAAGATGTATTTGCTGATCTTGCTTCTCGTTTTGGTGCACTATGATCACATGATGATTATAACGATTTTGTAAAGCACAACTAGGACCTTTCACATGTATAGAGAGATACTTGTCGAAGAGTGTCCAAGCAGTGTAAAATTTTAGTTAGACCCTAATTCTAGTTTATTGTATTCTAATCAATGTTATAACCACAAAGCTGAAAGAAAAACATATTTGACCTTCTTCCTTATATATTCTGTACACATAAATTCTACCAAATGATATATGAAACCTTACTGGTTTTCTTCTTGTACATCAGTTAAGTGTTTATTCAAAACACTTTTTATATAAATTTTGTAAAAATAATATAGGTCTGAAAGAACAGGACTTACAACCATTTTACAGTAGTCTACTGAGTTTGGCTCCAGGTTTATTTGCCTGCTTGACAATAAAGGAATAACCTTATATTTGGTTTCCTTAACTGGCCAAAGGTTTTTACACCGCTACCTAAAGTTGCATTTTGTTATAATCGAATGCTAAATCACGTCATAATTTGATCGAGTATGCAATACTCCTATAACTTCATTGCATATTTGCAGGACATGTGTAGAAAAATGTGTACCAATCAACTTTTTTTTCTGGAACATTTGAATAATAGATTACCATATCTGTCAAAAAAATATACAAAGCTCAAAAAAAATATATCATTACTAGATTTTGATAGACTAGTGCAACTATAGGGACTACATGATATAACAAGTTCGTTCATGTTAGTTTTTTAACTAGTCCGGATCAGTCGAGAAAGATGTAACCTAGATGAAAATTTGGGTAATGCAGGATGTCTTACACATTCTACCTTATTTGGCATAAAAGATCGAAAAAGTCATGATGGGGAATGTACGTAGTGTTTGTTGTAGGTCGTAAGTTGTAACCATTCTTTCATTATTTTTTCTTTTTTGTCAAAAATGCCATTATTAATTGTTTTTATTATATCTAATAGAGATCAGAAGACAATACCATGTGATATGGTGGTAAAAAGCATGTCCTACATATACAAACCTTGACATTAAACATCAAGACAGTCTTAATATGAGCTAGCTAGCTGTGTTATTTGTTATATATCTTAACCACTCGTTCTTAATCATAAATGTCATTTTGGGTCCCTTTAAGACAACACCATAAGACAACACCATGTGATGTTTCTAAACCATCTTATGTGTCATTGTCTATATAATTGATGCAGCTAGCTAGCCCTTGTAACACAAACTGGTTATATAAACCTTTCGCTTTGTATAAATCAACCACAACTTTCTTCAAAATACTTCTCACAATCTTTCACTGGTATTTTTCTTCCCCTCGGTTTCTTATACTTAATAGTCTAAATTCTTCAAAAAATGGCCATCTTACCACGGATCATTCAAGCAAAACAAGTACTTAAAAGATCTTTCTCTAACGGACGTAAAAGCTCAACATCTATGGACATCCCAAAAGGTTATTTTTCCATTTATGTTGGGGAAGAAGAGAAGAGACGATTTGTGGTTCCCGTGTCACTCTTAAGCCAGCCCGCATTTCAAGAATTACTACACCTAGCAGAGGAAGAGTTTGGGTACAACCATCCGATGGGTGGCCTCACCATTCCATGTAGTGAAGATGTATTTGCTGATCTTGCTTCTTCTTTTGGGGCATTATGATCACATCTAGCTATGTTTTAGTTTTTGGTATAGGGATTTTGTAAATCAACACAAACAACAAGGACCTTTCACTTGTTTGTAAATAGCTAGAGATACTTAGAGTAATGTGAAATTTTTATCAAGCTCTAACTCAAGTTTATTGTATTCTAACTTATGCTATATATTTCATCTTAATGCAAAACATATTTCATCTTAATGCAAAACATATTTCATCTTATTCATTATTTCGTAAACGTAAATTCTTACCAAAACATATTTCATACACTGAGAAAAGTATATATCATACCTTAACGACTTTTTATGGCACATTTGGCTTCCTAGCCACTGAGGCAGTGACCTTCTTGATCAGGGTTCAGCGAGTCATACATAGCAATGTTTCGACACCTAAGGGCCAAGGTTTTGTCTTTAGTAGGCTAGGTTTTGCTATTCAAAAGGGAATAGCGGCACAACTAGTTGTCCGTTTACCTGCCACTTTGTTGTAAATTCTTTGATATTCACCAATAAAAATAACTTGTTTGTTCGTAAAAAATTTCATATGGTGGTAATAAAATAGAACAAATTATGAAACAGAAAAAGTACTTGTCAATCCACATAGAACAAGTTAATTTTCCGACCAACAATAAGTTTTTTTGTCAGATGAGGGACAAGCAAAACATCTTTGAGGTGAATATATTTGTTGACAGAAGGGTTACCAATAGCTGAAATAGTAAGTTTTACCATCACCAAACACAACCGAAGCATCTGGGGGGGGTCGAAGAGGAGCGTGAAGTTTCTGCAGTTTGGGCATTGATTAGCATAATGACCACTAGTCCAACATAGTTGACAGTTTGGGGGCCTGCGACCATGGCCACGAGTAGCTAGCAAGAGAACCACCGGTGTAGAAGTGACTACCACAGTTGCGGTAACGAATGGCGGTGGAGCGCAGCGCCGGCCCAAATGCTTTGTTGGGTAATTTTTTTGTTTTAGACCCCTCAACTAATAGGGCCCCCATTTTCAGGTTCTTTTGATAGGCTTTCTTTTATAGCTCATAAACGTGCACAAACCGGGTTTTTTTTGGACCCGGAACCGGATACAAACCGGGTACGGGGGGTCCAAACCCGTTTGGAACCGGGTACAGGGTGGAACCGGGTACGAACCGGGTCCGGGTAGGGTGGGGGTAAAACCCTACCCTGTGGAACCGGGTAGGGTCGGGTTCGGGTCCGGTTCCTACCCGGGTCGGGTCCAAACCGGGTACGACGTGTAATTTTTTTTTTTTTTTTTTTACTTTTTTTTTTGGTTTTGCGTACAATATAAAGTTACTAAATAAATACGATTTATTTCAAGTGAAAAGAGTTAACCAAATACAAGATATTGAAGTTACGATACAAAAAAACTATTATTTTTAAACAAAGTCAATATATATATTTTTGAAATCTAAGCTTCTTCATTTTTTTCCTCTTCTTCTTTCGTCTTCTTTGAGTTCTTCATCGGATATTCCGGTTGATAGTCCCTCCTCAACCTCTTCATCATGTATTTTTGCCTCCGGTTCGATGTCGTCTTCTAAGCTCGTTAGGTGTTGTTTGCGATCAATCGCGTCCAAGTGATCTTTGAGACAAATGCACATCTCCACAGCCTCCGGAGAAAGTCGGGTCCTCCGTAAAGATATTACCCTGCCACTAGTAGAAAAAGCCGATTCCGAAGCTACCGTAGAAGCTTGGGAGCTTAGTAAATCACGGGCCATGGCGGAAAGAACCGGAAATTCCATTTCCCTTCCTTTCCACCAAGCCAATATATCAAAACTCTCAATGTCATCGGCCGACATAGTGGAAGTATAATCCGTTCCACTATATCTACCGAGCTCGCTACTCGGAGCGGCACCCTTTTGTTTTTTTGCCACGGATTCCCGAACGACATTTAAAAAGTTTTTCTTCGGGTCCTTCATCGGCTTACTTGAGCTAGCCTCCGATTGTGAAAATGGTGTAACCGTTGTTGGCCCGTATCTTAAGTGATAAACATCAAAAAGTCTTTGAAAATCGTGATTAAATTTTGCTTTTGCTTCCGTTGCGTGATTTGGGTTATCCATATGGATATCCAAATTGTCAAAAATTTCTTGAATTAAACATTCGACTCCCATAATATTATAAAACGGGTTTAAAGCGGCGGCACAAGTAAAAACCGAAGGGAGCTCTAAAAAATATTTTTTAAATTTTTCTTTCATCGCCGGTGTCATTTCTTTAAAAAAAATTTTATTTTCATGAGTTTTAATATTAAGAGACATTAAATATAATTCGTAAAGCACCAAACTACTAGTCGGGTAATAAACCCCCGATAAGTTTTTAGTTGAATTTTTAAAAACGCCAAGAAATTCAACAAATTTTGGTATAAATTTCCAACACTTTTCCGAAAACTCGTCGGCTAACCCGCCCGATACAAGACTACTATGAAAAACTTTCAACCCATCCCGTTGTTTCAAGGCACTCTCTAACATGTCGCATGTCGAGTTCCAACGGTGAGGTGTATCCCAATTCGCACCTAAATATATCGAATTCGTATCTCTACAAAATTGTTTATAATCTTGACAAATTTGCCTTTTAGCTTTAAAAACCGAATAAAGCATACATTTAAAGTTATATATATATTTGGAACATAATTCGGACCCTAGCCCGTCTTTCATTACCAAATTAATAATATGTGCGACACATCGACTATGAAAAAAATCACCGTTGCAAATCGGTTTATATTTTACCATAAGTTTATCAACCGCATTAGTATTATTTGAAGCGTTGTCAAAAGCCATTGAAAATATTTTGTTTTGTAAACCATAAGTTTGTGTTACGTTATCTAAAAGCTCAAACAAATCATCTCCGCTATGTGGAATCGGAAAAAGATCAAAAGCAATGGTACGTTTCATCATTTGCCACGAATCGGGATCCACCCAATGAGCGGTTACACAAAGATAAGACTCTATGCAACCGTGTGGAGCCGACCAAACATCGGTAGTTAAATTAACACCGGTTTGTAAGTTTTGGAAAAACACAATTAAATCTTTTTTACAAACTCCCCACAATTTCAAACAATATCGTCTAAGGGTCATACGACTTACATGGGTGTAACGAGGTTGAAGTGTTTCCCGAATCAAAGCCGTCAATTGCGGGTTGTCGAAGTGGTTGAATTGCAAACAATTTTGAATCACGAACTTCGCCATACGATCTTGGACCATATCGACGCTATAATGAAATATTTCGCCACCACCCCCCATATCGGCTTGATCGGACTCGGGGGCATTTTTCAACACCGGACAAAACTTCTTTGTAATATGCTTGTCCAAAGTCGAGTTTGAAGCCGCCCCCAACAAAGCTCCACAATACTTGCAACGAGCTTTGTGTGACCCGTCACTCATCTCAACTAAATCTCAATGTTGCCACACTCTTTGGCTTCGGTTATGTTGAAGAACTTGAACAACATTGGGGGCTTGAGAAGAACCGGTTGCGGATTGTGATGCCATTTCGAGATTAACGAAAATGAAAGTGATGAAAAGAGAGAGTTTTTTTGCGTTTTTTGCTTGCGTTTTTTGCGTTTTCGAGTGTTGTAATCAACCCAAACATCAAACATATATTTATACTAGTTAAATGGGTGTTAGGGGGCATTAAAACACAAAAAAAAACGGTCCAAAAACATCTCCAACGGCTATAATGCCGTTTTGTAACGGCTAGAAAAAAAAAAAAAAAAAAAAAACGGTCGGAACCGGTTCCTACCCGGTTCCAATCGGGTCCGGGTACAGTCGGGTAGGAACCGGGTTCGGGTCGGGTCCGGGTACACGTTATAAAACAGGAACCGGTGGGTACGAAACCGGGTACACCGGGTACGGGGTCCACCGGGTACGAACCGGAACCGGTTCCGGGTCCAACCCGCCGGGTCGGGTATGGAACCGGTTTTTTTGTGCAAGTCTAATAGCTCATATGTCCAGGCCCAAATACAATCACTAAAATAATCCATTTAAGAAAACGAATAGACCGCTACTCAAATCCTAATTTGCGAATTCCAATTAGTTCTTTATTACTCATTGATTATTACGCTAATTTGAATATCGAATCATCAATAATTCATCCCTCGTTCCCTCCAACCCGCAATCGTTGAAATAAATCAATTATCCTTTCGATCATCGTCAATCGCAAGTCGTAAGTTTTTATTACCTGTTGCTGCAACTTGAACCTGCAAGTGGCAACTTGGAAAACTATTGTTTCTTATTTGTTTTTACCATCTCGGATGAGGTGGATTGGATCCGTTGATATTTTTGATCGGAATAGACTTGAAAGGTAAGTAAGTTTTGGCTTTTTTTTATTACCTTGTTGCTAAGATTTGACTATTCATATTTCTTGAGTTTTGCCGATTAACTTCGAGTTTTTGCTTATAATTTTTTAGCCTTCTTTGTTAATCGGTAGTTTGATACTCAAACAGTCACGAGTATAAACAGACTCGCGACTATGGCAGGGCGGTACGCTCTGCTCTCTCGCGACCCCTACTCTAATCAAAAGACTAAAGGCCTCTACTGAAGATTCAAAGGGCGAGCACTGAAATGAGAAAGGCTTGTAGACTCGTGACGCTGAACGAGACATTCGAAAACTAAAGCGCACACTAGAAAGTGCTTCGAAAGGTGTCAGTTTAAGAATTAGCTAGTGATATTTTAATGGGTACTTTTGTGTTTATAAATTAGATAGTGTTTTGTTAATTGGTACTTTTGTGCATAAGTATTAGAAAGTGTCCTTCAAGTGCATACAAATTAGAAAAATTGCAAGACGAGTAGCATTAGATGATTTGTTAAAATTTGTAACAAGTACAAATACTATATAACTTTTGATGAAAACTTGATGAACATGAACATTCAAATTTAGATGAACAAATAAATATAAACCCATACTTTTAGTTATTGTTGGCAGTCTCAAGCCGGAAAAAATGATGACGTTTTTTTTTCAACTTATAACAAAGGCCCCTATTTTTGTATTTCGATTGAGGCCCCTTAAAATGTTGAGATGGCCCTGGTGGAGCGTGAGGTTTCTATAGAAAATGCAACTGGATGGGTAGATGGACCATGCAGTGACCTTAAAAACAATTTGTGGCTCACGAATTTGATGATAAGTTCACGAAGGGGCAGTGGTGGTTTGATAGCACGGAGTGTAGTACAGGAAATTGGTAGCGGGAAGAAAACATGAACGGTGGCGCGTGGCTTATCCAAATCCCCAATCCCCACCCATTTCCACCACCGCGAATCAAATCCATCTCCGCCGTATCATCCAACACTAAGGAGATCAGAATATGCACCAACAGAACTAGCCGGCGACAAGGCTCATCAGACATCCTTAAAGTTTTCACCGGTTACTGACTTACTGGTTAGGTTAATAGTTTGATTGTTTGGGTTGCGAAATTAATGTGGATTTTGTTTGGGGACCTACTTGTTTGTGAAACTGCTACATTTGGTATTGATTTGCTGTAGATATTATGTATAACATTTGGTTTATAGAAATTGAAATTAGTGTAGTTATAGTTAAATATTTGACTACTTAGAGGGAGGGGAGTGCCGAATGAGGCGTGTGCCTTGCGAGAGCCGAAGCAAATAGTGAGAGAGAAGGAAGTCGGGCAATCTGTTGTTCTTTTAACGTTTTTGTAAAAACTTTAAATGTTACAATGGCACCGAACAGATAGTTTTTCATTTGTTGCGAAATGGTTTTATGACTCGATATCATTGTTGGTCAAGGCATGGTGAATCAATAGTTGATTTTAGCACGTCGTCGTCACCTTGCCCCTCACTTCTTCTTTATCCACAAGGTGTGCAATGAGCTCCCGTCCACCACCAAATCGATGAATAAGTTTCTACACGTTTTGATGGTTCCTTTTTAGCCATTGACCCATTTTAGATAGCAGCACTAAGCCACTAACTAAATCGAATTGTTCATAGCTTGGTTATTACTGAGAGATATTTACCATAAAACATCAATATTTCTTTCTACCACAACAAGAAAAACTATTTTTTTGCGACGGCAAATTTCGTCGCAAAAACGTCTAATTAGTTTTTTTCTCTTTTTCTGAATGAATATGGGACCCACTAACTAGTCGTTTTGCGACCAACTTTTTACCGCGATCCTATCACAAAGAAATTTTCGTTGTAAAACGTAATTTGCGACGGAAAACTTATGCAAAAAATATGAATATTTTTGTCAAACCAGTCAAACGTAATTTGCGACGTAAAACTTACGCAAAAAGTCAAACCAGGTCGTCGCAATAGGTTTTTCTTACTTTCAAAGTCAAAAATATGAATATTTTTGTCGTTTAGTGGCCTTTTTGCGACGAAAAAGTTGCGTCACAAAAAAACAACGCCCAGAATGCAAAGCTTCAGGAGAGACTAGTTACTAAAAATTGCTGACTCGTGATCTAAGATCAATGTCATATGTTAGTTTACATCTATTTTTTTCTTTTTCGTGAAGCATAAAGATCGATGATGTTGAGTTTGCTTTGTGAAATGACTTATGTGAGGTTGCTGCAAAAATATGCAGGTGCACCTGCTTACGTACTGTATCATACCACAAGAGCAGGTTTCAAAGTTCATTACAACAAACTCTCATGATGCTATGTATTTGCCCTTTTTCATCTCTTTCTTTATTTTTTATTTCGTAGACATTGCATCATAGAAATTAAGCCGATCAGATTCAAACCATGACGTGGTGTAATTGATCCGGCCAGACGTAATTTAAGCTACGTATTTGACCTCTTTCGTTTCTTTCTTTATTTTTTGGTTTGTTGGGATCAACCGTCTAGTCTATAGAGACATTTCTGTCAATTACTTATGAGATTGTAGTTCCAGACATAATTTAAGTTATGACATTTTTTAAGTTTGATTTTTTTTCGTATGCCTCTCTTCGGCTAGTCAAGATACAAGGCTGCTAACTCATGTATAAGCTCCGTATCAACTTAGGTGGGTTAGGTCTGTCAGATCGGGCCGGGTGAAAAAGCATTGACCTCGTGTTTTTTATATGATATATATAATTGGAATTTTAACCCTTTGATCTATTTTGCTAATTTGAACCATTAGAAATAAAAGATAATCTGAACGCATAGAGTGTTAAAGATGGGTTGGCCGGTGGATATGTTAATTTATGTGATCGCTAATTCCTTAAACACCAATTAGAAGAAGAATACGGTTGATTTAGATATGGATTAATATTCACATTTTGAACCCAAATAGTTTGACTGTTCATATATCCATCTAGAAATTTTTTTAAAACCAAAATTCAGCAGATTGAGCACCACGAAACTGAAAGGATAACGACGTACTACAAATGCTAGACGCCGTTCTTAAAAAAAACAAATGGTAGACGTACGGCAAGAGGAGGCTCTACAAAGTTGACCGATGTGATTTGTGGAGCATAATGTTAAAAGATCAAACAAGTAACAACAATATATATATGATCACACAAACTGACAAACATGAATCAAAATCATGATAGCGAATAAAGCAAGAATAATAGAGATCGAATTAACACGTGTTATTTAATTACATCCAGCAGCAACTAGCTAGGTGCATGTATATTGTATTAGATACTGAAAGAGTTAAAATGCATGAGACAATGAGACATATATTCATGTAGCACGTTTCCTTATAGATGCGTGTATAGAGCTAGTCATTTGTGTCTGTGTAAATGTTTCATTTCGAATAGCTAGGTGCCTAGGTGATTGTGAAATGTATTCAATGATTTAAATCCATTAAGCTTTAGATATTTTATAGATCGATAAGGTAATTTATAAGTCTGTTTTAAAAAAAAGAATAATAAAAGTAAAATGTTTCATTTTGAAGTCTGCTTTAGATATGGTGACATATATATATGATCGATGATCGAGAATATTGGCACGTACGTACATTTGGCACGTACAATTTCAATTTGATATTACTTTTCTTTGTTAGACTTTTTGTCTTTTGCGCGTATAATTCAAAGTCTTCATTGTTTTGAGTTACTTTTAATCATAATATATATATATATCCTAACATTTGAAATAGTTAATTAATATGTGTACGTACAGTACTTATTTTCTAAACGAAGTGTCATTTGAAGGAAAGAAAATGAAAGAAAACGTACGTGTTTTATTTTTTGAAAATTAAGTAGGCCTCATCAACTTTCTATTTTACACAATTATTCATTTTCATATCCGGATTTTTATTTAATTATTTATTATTAGAAACAACTCACTTTAACATATAACTTGGCCGGACGATGTGATGGTTGAATATTCTTACTTTGTGCACGTGTCGTGCAACCGCGTATGTGACTTCGTTACATGTGTTACGATGTTAACATAAACATGTGGTGTCCTCACATTACGATGGTCACAACAAATGCAATGTACGTACATTGCGAGATAGTGTTATGTCTTATACGTTAAGAAGTAAAGCCGTAGACATTAACGTGTCATGAACACACACTAAAACCATTTACTGTGTTGTAGCTAAGGCTAGCGTCGTAAAAGTAATCTAAAAGAAAGTGAAAAAAGGGCAGGTTGCCCAAGCTGTCAAAAGAGGAGACATCTATGACCTACCAACGAATTAACCAAACCAAATAGTTGTGTTCAAACTCAACCAAACCAAATAGATGTGTTTAAACTCAACAAGAAATATAATTGACATAAAGTAAAAGTCGTGAGAATCCAAAAGAAAAAAAGTTACATTTTTTTTCAACTACGACATGACACGTGTCCGGCAGAGGAGGGGGAAAAGTTACCAATCTTGAGAATTAAAATACATGATGAGATTGGCACGTACGTACATTTGGCACATTTTCAAGTTGATATTACTTTTCTTTGTTAGACTTTTTGACTTTTGCATTACTAGCTCGTGCGTCTATTTCAGTCTTCATTGTTTGAAGTTACTTTTAATCATACTTCCAAAACATTTGAAATGTTAATATGTGTACGTAAAGTATTTTCAAAACGATATGCGAAACACAAGTGTCATTTGAAGGGGAAGAAAATGAAAGAAAACGTACTTGTTTCATTTTTTGAAAAGCTAGTATGCCTCGTCAACTTGCAATTTTACACAATTATTCATTTTTCATATCTTGATTTTTATTTATTTATTATTAGAAACATCTCACTTTCACATATAACTAGTTAATTTCTGACCTGAGACGTTGCATGATGATGCGGCCGAGTATTAGTTTGTGCATATGTCGTGTAACCGTGTCTGTGACTTCGTTGCACGTGTTACGATACAAACATAAACATGTGGTGTCCTCGCGTTGGTCACATTAAACTCCATGTACGTTGCAGTGTAGTGATATGTTTTGTACGTTACAAAGTACACCAAATAGTTGTGTTCAAACTCAACAAGAAGCGTATTTAATAAAACGTAAAACTGTGAGAATTTAGGGGCGAAAATGTTACATATTTTTTCAATTGGGACATGACACTTAATCGGAGGAGGAGGAGAGGGGAAACCTAGTGACTTCTTTTTAGTATTCAAAGAATTTTGTTTTTATAAGTAGTAGTTATATTAAAATCAGTGTCGGGGCACACATATATATAATCTATATATACAAGTGTAGATTAGAGAATCACTGCATTCTCACAACTTTTATTAGTAGTTATATTAAAGTCAATGCATTTTCACAACTTTGTTATTTACATTTTTTCTTTTATCTAACAATATTTAAATGAATGTGTAGATTAGAGAACAATAAACTTACCCGTCTAAACATATTTATAATATTCAAATACACATAATGAAAACTATAAAATACAAATTATATAAACCGTGTGAGGTGTAGAAAATAATTACATACACTAACGTAATTATTTAACGCATAGATAAAATTCTCATACATAATATTTTTCGTAAGAATTCTATCTGTAAGTTATAAAATAATGCAAGTGAAAATCACACTTACATTTATATATATTCATTCATTATAAGAAAAAAAGAGTTTGTATTTTAACTTTCCCCTACATATATTTGCATATATTTAGGTATATTAACTTACAGATAAAAATATGAATAAACCATGTAGGATGTTTCTCATGTATTTTCCCAATATGTGTGTACACATTAAAATCATGAGTACGTACCTAATTATATAATGTTTTCAACATTGGATTAAGTTTTAGTTTGATATTTTTTAAGGTCAAACATAAATTTCAGCATCCAATTAATTACCTATAAATTGCATGCATGAAGCAACCTCAAACCATGCAAATACAACAATCAAATTTCTTTCAACATGCAAATTATCATTTTTTCCCTCTTTCTTCTCTTGGTCTCAACTCAATCTTCTACAACTTCCGTTAGTACTTCAACTACCGATCGTTTCATTCAATGTCTTAACAACCGATCAGACCCTTCATTTCCGATCACTGGAGAAATTTACACTCCGGGAAACTCATCGTTTCCCTTCGTCTTGCAAAACTATATCCAAAACCTTCGATTCAACGAAACCACAACACCAAAACCTTTTCTAATCATCACCGCGAAACATGTTTCCCACATTCAGGCTGCTGTTGTTTGTGGAAAAGAAAACCGGTTGCTAATGAAAACAAGAAGCGGCGGACATGATTATGAAGGTCTTTCATACCTTACAAACACAAACCAACCATTTTTCGTGGTGGACATGTTCAATTTAAGGTCTATAGACGTGGACCTTGAAGATGAAACTGCATGGGTCCAAGCGGGTGCGACTCTTGGTGAAGTATACTATCGTATTGCCGAAAAAAGTAACAAGCATGGTTTTCCGGCCGGGGTTTGCCCGACAGTTGGTGTTGGTGGGCATTTTAGTGGTGGAGGATATGGTAGCTTGATGAGGAAGTATGGTTTGTCAGTTGATAATATTGTTGATGCTAAAATAGTTGATGTGAATGGGAAGATTTTGGATAGGGAGGATATGGGCGAAGATTTATTTTGGGCGATCACCGGTGGCGGTGGTGTTAGTTTTGGTGTCATTTTAGCCTACGAGATTAAATTGGTTCGTGTTCCTGAAGTCGTGACAGTTTTTACCATCGAAAGAACAGAGGAACAGAACCTTAGCACCATCGCGGAGCGATGGGTGCAAGTTGCGGATAAGCTGGATGACAATATTTATCTTCGAATGACATTTAGTGTCATGAATAGTACAAGCGTTGGAAGGACAGTCCGTGCTATCTTTCCAACGTTGTACCTAGGAAACAAAACAAATCTTGTCACACTGATCAACAAAGACTTTCCTGAATTAGGGTTACGTGAGTCGGATTGTACGGAAATGAGTTGGATTGAGTCTGTGCTTTACTACGCCGAGTTTCCTAGTGGCACCCCGACCACAACTCTCTTAAGCCGTACACCTCGAAGACTTAATCCATTCAAGATCAAATCAGACTACGTGCAAAATCCTATTTCCAAACAAGATTTCGAGTTCATATTTGAACGGATGAAAGAACTCGAAAACCAGATGTTGGCTTTCAACCCTTACGGTGGACGAATGAGCGAAATATCCGAATTTGAGAAGCCTTTCCCGCATCGAGCGGGTACCATCGCAAAGATCCAATATGAGGTAAACTGGGATGACCTGAGCGATGTAGCAAAAAACCAATACTTGAACTTCACGCGACTTATGTACGATTACATGACACCATTCGTGTCGAACAACCCTAGAGAAGCGTTTTTAAACTATCGTGATTTAGATATTGGTATCAATAGCCATGGCCCTAATGCTTATAATGAAGGCATGGTTTACGGGCATAAGTATTTCAAAGCTACAAATTATCAAAGGTTAGCAATGGTGAAAACTAGGGTTGATCCTGATAATTTCTTCAGGAACGAGCAAAGCATACCAACTTTATCATCTTAAAAGGGTAAATAGAGTTATGGATAGCGTTTTTAAGGTTCTAAAGTCAAAATTCAAATGTTAATGATATGATTTTGAACTGTATTTTATACGGTCAAAGTTATATGGTTCTTTAAATTTTGATTTGTTATCCTAAAAAATACATATTATTAATATATTATTATTGATCTTGTTTATTTTATTCATTTGAATATATAGAATAAGATTATGTATTTGGTTTTAGTAATAAAACATAAAACATTGTAAACTTGTGATATTTGTAACAAATGATTGATTTATTGTTTTACATACAACTCAGAGTTTGTGTTTTGTAACTTTTACACTTATGCATGTTTTATTTTTATTGGATATTGTTAGCTCCTTTTTAATAGCAAATTCATAATACATGGAACAACTTGTGTGGAGATTAACAGCAAAGTTTAAAGAATATAATTTGAATATTCAGTGTGTCACCACATTAATACAATATTATACCATTCATGAAAAACTTATTTAATAGAACCCAAACACTGATTTTCCAATAGACATACATCTAGCATAATCAAATAAGATGGAAAGACTTTCTACTTGAGCATAGTTAAAAACTATAAACCGATGAGGAATGTGTTGGAAATTTACGACTCTAGGGGCCCAACATGTGAGGTTTCATTGAATATTATTAACGGGTTTATGGGGTGTATTAGTGTTTATTAGATAATTTGTTAATCAAGTCAGGGTTATTAGGTTTCTTGTTATAAATATATGTTTTTGGGTTAGGTTTTATATGAGAAGAGAGAAATCGAATTATGGTCATCTGATAGATAGATAGATTGTAATCAATGTTTTTGAGTGATACTTTCTTTGAATAATAATACTATATATGAGTTATCCCGTATATATTACTTGTCTTTGTTAATTATTTCGTTTGAGTTATATCGATTCAATCCTTGAAAATCTATCTTTGTAATATCAAAATACAAATTATGTTTTTGTTTTGATAATCCACTATTAATCTAAAACTTCATTGTGCAAATGGTACTTAACTCTCTAACATCCAGTGGGGAAAAATGGGCAATAGAGTGTCACACATTCAAATAACCAAAGGAAATCTAGAGTAGTAAAGTAATATAAGCCAATTTTGATATTGAGATCCCAAATTTTAGGGTTGAAATTACTTACATATTTGCTTGATTTGTAAGATGAAGAGCAAGTATCCTGTAGTTCATGATTTAAACTCAAATACGAGAAAACCCCACAAAGGGACAAATAATTGCTTGCATCACTTGACGAACTAAAACTGATAATGGAGTAAAACGAATTTTATTTTGAAAATATTTAAAGAGATCGATAAAACCACGATTGAATTAATTTTATTTCCCTTCAAAAAGCTTATTACACAGAAGGTCACTTAGCACCCTAAAAGGACGCGTATAGTAGTGTTATGGCCTAGGTTATAGTTTAAAAAAGGGAAATTGGATTCTATTAATCCCAACTTTCACCTATTGGCCATTATTAATCCCAACTTTACTATTGGCCATTATTAATCTCAACTTTCACTTAAGTGGCCACCATTGAGCCTTCCGTTAACTTTCACTAATTCCGTTAAAAACTGATGACATGACATCCATGTGTCAGATGACGTGGCAGCTGCCATTTATTTATATATAGGAAAAAAGAATAAAAAACGTTACATGGCAGCTGCCACGTCATCTGACACATGGATGCCACGTCATTAGTTTTCAATGGAGTTAGTGAAAGTTAACGAAAGGCTCAATGGTGGCCACTTAAGTGAAAGTTGGGATTAATAATGGTCAATAGTAAAGTTGGGATTAATAATGGCCAATAGGTGAAAGTTGGGATTAATAGAATCCAATTTCCCTTTAAAAAATAACTATAGAAAGCTATTTTTAATAATTAAAAATTAAGATTATTTACTTAAACTTTTAATATTAGTTTTTCGAATTAAGATTTTTATTATTAGTTTTTCAAATTTAAATTAAACTTTTAATTTAATATAACGTAACAACATTAAATTTACTATTATGATGATGTAATTGTATGAACTATCCATTTTAAATTTACTGTTATGATGGTGAAATTGTAAGAATTTTCCGTTAAACATTCAATTTCAATTGTACAAACTATAAAATCACTTAAGGTTGTTTAAAATAGGTAATAAAAAAATTAGTTAAATTTTAAATTCAAACTTCATGATATTAAGGAAAGTGAATTTTAATAAATAATTTTAAAAAATTGATTAAATCAGTAACCAATTTTTTTATTTAATTAAGAGGATTAATATGAGAGTGACACATAAAATAAAAATGATGTGACAGTGATATGTCATGATCGAGAGAATGAGATGTGACAAAAAGTTAGTGATTTATCATAGTATAGAGATGGAGTTATGGAGATATACATATATATATAATAGTATATTATAATAACATTAATTACGATTTGGTCTCCTAATATTTATGAGAGTCTTTAAAAATTTAGGAGTATTTACATTTGTAACACTCTCTACTAGAGGTGTGCATGGGTCAGTTTATATTTGATGTTGGCAATTTCATATTCAAGGACTTGGAGCACAAGAAACTTGGTGTACAAGTCGAGTAATAACAATTAAACATGTGGGGCTAAAGACTTCCTAATGTGAGTATGGTTAGGATGTTAGGTTTTATTTAATTAATTCCTATTGTTTAGCTTTCCTAGTTGTAGTCTAATATGGTTTGGTTAGACTATATAAACCCGTGTTAGGGGTCATTGTAATTAAGAGTTTTGAGTGAGTTTTTCTTTTGATTATTAATAAAGTATTTTGGGTGTTAGCCAAATTATTGTGAGATCCAATTCACCACTTGAATTGGTATCAGAGCGGTTCATAATCAAGAAATCTCGTACGAGCAGACAAGCGTGACAAGGCACCTGCTAGTGTGACACCCCGCCCGGCGGCGGAAACACCGGGCTGTCATTGGAATTGGATATCCATAGTAAACAAAGCACATGGTATTTATTTATTACGTTTAATAATGATATAGTAAGTTTAGAACATTAGTCTTAAATGGATACGACAAAAGTAATAAAACCGAAACAGTAAATGCAATCGTCTTTATTAATTAAACTAGGTCCAAGGCAATCCTATGTCTTGGCAAAAGCAGCAAAATAATCATAAGCATCACCTGAAATATGTGAAAATAAAGTTAGCTACACAAGCTAGTGAGTAAAACCCAAATTGAATAGTAATAGTATTGAAATCCGAGATCAACAAGATATGCTGCGCAATCCCACATGTATAGTAATTTCGTAATATCACCCTACCAGGACCCCTAGAATAGAATAGCACACCAACCACAATAGAAACCATAGCATCTCGTTTAGCCATTTGTCATGAGAACCACTCATGTAATAAATAATGATAACTTTTAATAACCGTCGTTTACCGTCTCGATATATAAGTCATCATTTAGCAATTTAGGGACATGGCATAGTATAGCATCATAGCATAGCAACATAGTATAGCAACATAGCATCTCGACATAGTAAACATGGAATTAGAAAGGCCGGGTTTAAATCACCTATCGATGTTGTACAAGCAGGTGGGTTTGTCAAACCATTAGCGCTAACATTGTACCGGTGGGATTACAAAGCAATAAAACTACTTTTAACTAACACATAAGATTGCATCAAGCCGCGAACTAGATTAACATATTTGTATGATCTCTTTTAGAAAACGAATAGAAAACGCAATATAGTAAAAGACATATTTCAGCCCCAAAATAGTAAAATGGAAAAAGGGGAGTGAGTTTACTCACCTTGAAACTCGGGCTCGAAACAAATAGCAAACAGATTAAATTGAACCGAGGATTTCCCAAATACTAGAATCACCTAAGTAAATGAGAATCCTAACTTAGTAAACATCTTGTATAGGAAACTAGAATCTGAACAATAGGAGTCTAAGGAAATTGGAATTCTAGGGTTCCGAATTGGGATTTGGGGTTTTCTCTTTAAACGTCAAAATTTATATAAACCCGTTTACTCGTAACGATAGCAATTGTAATAATAGAAATTTTACTAACATGTTTTTAACAACAATTATCTTTTGTTGAAAATATGCCATATTTATTAGAATTACTTTAAAACATTTACACCAAATTCATATAAAAGTCTTAGTTGTAAATCCTATTAATTATAAAACTTGTATGTATTTTATAAATATTTAAAATGCAACTTTATGGTATTTTGATACTATTAAGAGTATTTGAAATAAATAAATTCATAAAACTAAGTTTATAAAAATCATGGTTTTTATATATTTTATAGGATTTTGGTATTTTTATAAAATATATAATACGGTATTAGTATTAGATTTAGGATAATTTGATGTAAAACAAAAAGTTAAAATAGACTGGTCGCCCCAGGTTTCGAACTCATGGTCACTTGGTGAACCAGACCAACATCCTACCACTGCACCAGAATCTGTTTTGTTATTCGGTTCAGAAGCTAAATATTTTATTCAATTAGTCATACAAATCCCAATTTCCATCAAGAACACCAAAACCCTAAACCCAAAATTACATGGAATTGATTCAACATAAGAATAATTTAACTTAGGGCTTTTGATCAGGGGATAATCACGAGTATTTCAACATGAGAAACTTACGTGAATAATTACGATTTGGATAGAATTAGTCAAAGAAAACAGTCGACGGTTAAGTGATGATCCAACCGGATGATTTGGGGTATTGTAATTCAATTCCGCTTGAAGCTTCTTCTTAAAGATATAATGATTGATGATCGAAAACCAATTGCAGAAAACAATACGAAATGAGGATGAAATTGGAGGTTGCAGGTGCCGATCAAAATGTTAAACAAATACTGTGATTTTGAGGTTTTGCTTTAAAATTGGTTTAGCAGGAGTAACACTTATTCGATTGGAAGTATTCTGAATGCAATATGATAATTAAATTTCGGCGTTTTGGTTTCAAACGGGTCTTCGGTTTTAATGGTGATTTAATGATTTTGTTTTGATGATTATTGCAGTTACATGCGACGAATAAGAACTTTTAAGGCACCTGCGGGTTCGAAACACGCATACAAGGCAGAGAGAACGGTTTTTATTACGATTAAAACACTGAAAATAGCGAAGTGAGTGGTCGCCGGAGTTTGATAAATTCCGGCCAAGTTGGCCGGCGACCTGCAGCCGGAAACACGGGATACAAGGGGTTTATAAAATATTTACGGAAATGGTCCTTGGTGTTTGTTTTGTATTCAATTGCTAATTAAAACTTTAATTACAACTTTCAATTTTGACAGTTTTTGGCACGAAGTTAATTAATCCTTACTTTAACCAACTAACTTAACCACGTTAAGTCGTATCCTTTATGTAATTGAAGTTTTTGAATGATTACCTTGTGGTTGACGTTAAATGACTATTTTTAAAACCTAATAGTATTTATTTTTAACAAATTTCTTTTACGAGCTATATATATTTATTCATATATATATTTTGAGATGTAATTGTTCCACAATTATTTATTTGATATCCGTGGATGTTTTGCAACGAAAATTTAATTGAGACGGGAATAACGTAGAATTAATGCGTTCATTCATGATAATAATAATAAACGTTACACTTTGAAGAAAATAAATACAATTACAATTTAAGGGATAACGATTTCGGGTTCGAGTCGGGTATTCGGGTTCGGGTTTGGGGCAGATGTCACAGTCTCCCCTCCTTATAGAAATTTCGTCCCGAAATTTGCTCAAACCGAAGTAGAAGAAGATGAAGCAAAAAGATGAGGATACTTAACATTCATATGGTCTCAAATTCATGTTCACCTTTTGGGTTTTAACGATCATTAACGATTGATATATGATTACGCTTGAGTTGGTTGACTTCACGGTCCATAATTTCCAATGGCCGTTCATAACTTGCATCGGTTCATTATCGATATGCACAATGAATTTTTTTTTTATCGGATAAGTACTTATTAAAATTTAGAAACATGAAGCACGAGATGATCACTGCCCACTTCCGTAGGGAGTTTCATCTCGCAAGAAACTCTTGAGAATTCGATCAATGGAAAAAGAGCATTTTGATTGAGACACGATTTTAAATAACAAGGTTAAGAAGTTATTTATTTTTAATTTGCTTTGTCTCATTGAGAATTGTTTATTTAACTCTTTTCACTTATAAGAGTTCGGTTGAACTATTTGTATGTAGATTCGAATAAATTTTATTTGCTACTCAATATAGGAGTAGAATAGGATACCAACTTACCAATGAAATATTTTAAGTATATGGATTTAAAATTATTTAAATGATCATCGAGAATAGCCGTGACTAATAGAATGTTTGAAACGAATTAAGTAACCTTACACATAGTAAAGTGACTTATATGCAATTAGTAAAATGAGTAAACAAGTCAAGTGAAAATATGATGATTAAATATGGCCTTGCTACACAAGACAAAACTTACTATAGTTCCCATGCACCGACTTTCATAATTCCGTGTGCACCCGTAATTACTTAAGTTTTTGCATGGACTCCACAGTTCATTCGATCACGTGCTAGTCGGAAGTACACAACAATTTTAGGTTAAAATAATGATACGTATAGATATTGTTGTCATACTTGATAGAAATAGTACTTGGGAAAATCATATTAAGATGAAAAGTAGATTGATGATTTAGAATAAACTAACGTCCATTAGGTAGACATTGCCCATATAAATAACTTCGTTCAACGATATAGATAGTCAAATTCAGGTACTAGGATAGTAACACTTAAGTTTTTGAAAATCTGACTTTATGTGTGTAAGATGTAATAATGTAGTTTATTGAGATCTTTAGAAAAATTAGTTTCAAGAAAATTTGATAATGCGGATAATCAAATTTATAGTTCGAATGAATAGATCACTTAGTTTCAATTGGATTTAGCTTTTAAGGTGTTTGTATTTATATGACCGACAGCTTTAGGTAAACCAAATGTGTTGACTATAGAGGTAAACAAGTTTATAAGAGATGATACCGTTTTTATATAATGTAGTTTTAAAAGCTAACTAAAAAGTTGAAAGTTTTGGTCTTTACCATAGATAAAAGGATTGATTTGAAAATAAACGGCACAATTTAAGTTATAAGTACTTGCTATTGGAAAAACAGAAGACATGATGTTTGTTGGCAAGACTTTGTGTCATATCTGAGAAAACGGGAAATGTTGGTGTAAATATTTGGCCGACATTAGAATGACCAATCACTTTTTAAAGAAACCATTTATCACGAAATTTATATGTATATATATATCTATATTTTTTTTCAAGATACTAAGACCAAAAGGTTATTAAAATATATTTTTTAAATATATATATATATGTATATATATTTGTTTGGGAAAATAAGAAAATTATTTTAATAGAATCGAATAACGTTAGTTTTACAAAGTCCATTGATTACACGTTGTGTTAGGGTAACGAGTTTATAAATGAAACACATTGGGTTTGGATTAGTTCATGAAGACTAGTTGCGTAGAATTTCGTTGGTGGTCATATGTATAGATGAAAACATTTAGTTGAATGAGTTCGGGAATAGTTGTGTAAGGAGTTCTCGTTAAATTTGGATCACGAATTCATGGATAGCATCGTCTAGTTGATTAACGAGTACTTGTTTTGATGGTTAGTTCATAATTTGGTAGTAGATTTATAGTTGTAATGATAGATTAGAAATTGGATTAGAATCTTGTTGTTAGATGAGTAGTTTTGAATCTATTTGAGTATAGAAGTCAAGTTGAAGTATACGTTCGATTCAAATACATTAGCTTATAAGAATAGCAAAATCCGTTAGCTTTTATTTAGTTATGGAATTTGGCCTTGACTAAAACTTAGAAATCATAAAGAACCCTTGATTGGAGAGTCGATAACTGATTTAGGATTAGAAATACGACTTAGAATTCGGTAATTGATATATGCATGATCTGAAGTTTTGGATAATTCGATTGAGGTATGTCTTAGTTTTGACTTGAAATGTTTGGTTTACAACGGTGTAATTATGTTATATGGATAAGCTAGCGAGTATATCGCATAAGTATTATTGTAGCTTAGAAAACAAATGGAATGATGAAACGTAGAATAACACGGTTTTGTAGCAACATCTTTGACCGATAGAAACATCCGATGTAATAATAGCAACTCGTTCCACTTAGAATATCATAGAATCTTTTGAAACATACCATAGAAAATCACGTAGAAACTTTAGAAACTTTAGAAATTTCGATTAAATGAAATAGTGATAGTACTTAGAACATCATAGAATCCTTTGAACATATCATAGAAAATCACTTAGAAACTTTAGAAACATTAGTAAATGAAATTGGAATATTATTTGAATCACTATAAAAATTCATAGAAATAATTATAAATCATAGGAATGAAAATCATAGAATCATTAAGAAATTGAAATTTCGACGACTTAGGAGTGTGTCTTGGTTTTGGACACTAATGACTTATCAAAGTGCTAAGTTCGTTTTTCAACGTATTCGAGAAGGCGTGCTTTAGCCTATAGGTTCACACCCATCTCGTACATCCCCAGGTAAGCATACAGGTCTCTTAAAGAGATTTATACGAAATGCTTTGCCTTAGACAGGATGTCCGTGATACACGCGTTCCCCCTTCCGGATTGCACACGTTCCCACGTTTTCAAACTTACTTAAGACGATGACGAGATTCTACAAAGAGAAGATCCCAATCATACAGACGAGTCTCTTGTAGCTCCCTCGCGAAATCGGATCAGAAATGAGATTAAGAAAAGCATAGAAAGGTTCGTAGAAGGAAAACAAATAAGTTCAAAAGAATTCCTAAGTACAACTATTTGCACTAAGGACTCTTAGGTTATAGTCTAGGTCGGTGTGTTTCTAATACCCTATCCTAGTTCCCTATAACCATGGCTCTGATACCAACTGTGACACCCCGCCCGGCGGCGGAAACACCGGGCTGTCATTGGAATTGGATATCCATAGTAAACAAAGCACATGGTATTTATTTATTACGTTTAATAATGATATAGTAAGTTTAGAACATTAGTCTTAAATGGATACGACAAAAGTAATAAAACCGAAACAGTAAATGCAATCGTCTTTATTAATTAAACTAGGTCCAAGGCAATCCTATGTCTTGGCAAAAGCAGCAAAATAATCATAAGCATCACCTGAAATATGTGAAAATAAAGTTAGCTACACAAGCTAGTGAGTAAAACCCAAATTGAATAGTAATAGTATTGAAATCCGAGATCAACAAGATATGCTGCGCAATCCCACATGTATAGTAATTTCGTAATATCACCCTACCAGGACCCCTAGAATAGAATAGCACACCAACCACAATAGAAACCATAGCATCTCGTTTAGCCATTTGTCATGAGAACCACTCATGTAATAAATAATGATAACTTTTAATAACCGTCGTTTACCGTCTCGATATATAAGTCATCATTTAGCAATTTAGGGACATGGCATAGTATAGCATCATAGCATAGCAACATAGTATAGCAACATAGCATCTCGACATAGTAAACATGGAATTAGAAAGGCCGGGTTTAAATCACCTATCGATGTTGTACAAGCAGGTGGGTTTGTCAAACCATTAGCGCTAACATTGTACCGGTGGGATTACAAAGCAATAAAACTACTTTTAACTAACACATAAGATTGCATCAAGCCGCGAACTAGATTAACATATTTGTATGATCTCTTTTAGAAAACGAATAGAAAACGCAATATAGTAAAAGACATATTTCAGCCCCAAAATAGTAAAATGGAAAAAGGGGAGTGAGTTTACTCACCTTGAAACTCGGGCTCGAAACAAATAGCAAACAGATTAAATTGAACCGAGGATTTCCCAAATACTAGAATCACCTAAGTAAATGAGAATCCTAACTTAGTAAACATCTTGTATAGGAAACTAGAATCTGAACAATAGGAGTCTAAGGAAATTGGAATTCTAGGGTTCCGAATTGGGATTTGGGGTTTTCTCTTTAAACGTCAAAATTTATATAAACCCGTTTACTCGTAACGATAGCAATTGTAATAATAGAAATTTTACTAACATGTTTTTAACAACAATTATCTTTTGTTGAAAATATGCCATATTTATTAGAATTACTTTAAAACATTTACACCAAATTCATATAAAAGTCTTAGTTGTAAATCCTATTAATTATAAAACTTGTATGTATTTTATAAATATTTAAAATGCAACTTTATGGTATTTTGATACTATTAAGAGTATTTGAAATAAATAAATTCATAAAACTAAGTTTATAAAAATCATGGTTTTTATATATTTTATAGGATTTTGGTATTTTTATAAAATATATAATACGGTATTAGTATTAGATTTAGGATAATTTGATGTAAAACAAAAAGTTAAAATAGACTGGTCGCCCCAGGTTTCGAACTCATGGTCACTTGGTGAACCAGACCAACATCCTACCACTGCACCAGAATCTGTTTTGTTATTCGGTTCAGAAGCTAAATATTTTATTCAATTAGTCATACAAATCCCAATTTCCATCAAGAACACCAAAACCCTAAACCCAAAATTACATGGAATTGATTCAACATAAGAATAATTTAACTTAGGGCTTTTGATCAGGGGATAATCACGAGTATTTCAACATGAGAAACTTACGTGAATAATTACGATTTGGATAGAATTAGTCAAAGAAAACAGTCGACGGTTAAGTGATGATCCAACCGGATGATTTGGGGTATTGTAATTCAATTCCGCTTGAAGCTTCTTCTTAAAGATATAATGATTGATGATCGAAAACCAATTGCAGAAAACAATACGAAATGAGGATGAAATTGGAGGTTGCAGGTGCCGATCAAAATGTTAAACAAATACTGTGATTTTGAGGTTTTGCTTTAAAATTGGTTTAGCAGGAGTAACACTTATTCGATTGGAAGTATTCTGAATGCAATATGATAATTAAATTTCGGCGTTTTGGTTTCAAACGGGTCTTCGGTTTTAATGGTGATTTAATGATTTTGTTTTGATGATTATTGCAGTTACATGCGACGAATAAGAACTTTTAAGGCACCTGCGGGTTCGAAACACGCATACAAGGCAGAGAGAACGGTTTTTATTACGATTAAAACACTGAAAATAGCGAAGTGAGTGGTCGCCGGAGTTTGATAAATTCCGGCCAAGTTGGCCGGCGACCTGCAGCCGGAAACACGGGATACAAGGGGTTTATAAAATATTTACGGAAATGGTCCTTGGTGTTTGTTTTGTATTCAATTGCTAATTAAAACTTTAATTACAACTTTCAATTTTGACAGTTTTTGGCACGAAGTTAATTAATCCTTACTTTAACCAACTAACTTAACCACGTTAAGTCGTATCCTTTATGTAATTGAAGTTTTTGAATGATTACCTTGTGGTTGACGTTAAATGACTATTTTTAAAACCTAATAGTATTTATTTTTAACAAATTTCTTTTACGAGCTATATATATTTATTCATATATATATTTTGAGATGTAATTGTTCCACAATTATTTATTTGATATCCGTGGATGTTTTGCAACGAAAATTTAATTGAGACGGGAATAACGTAGAATTAATGCGTTCATTCATGATAATAATAATAAACGTTACACTTTGAAGAAAATAAATACAATTACAATTTAAGGGATAACGATTTCGGGTTCGAGTCGGGTATTCGGGTTCGGGTTTGGGGCAGATGTCACAGCTAGTTCGAGCGAAGACTCAATCCAACGATACCTACGGTTCAATTGATTGGAAGATTTAATTGGTTGGTTGATTTAGGTGTACGCGGTTTTGAGTTGTTATTATTCATTGATTTGCGAGCCAAGGCAAGTCAATTATTTGACAAAGAAACCATCAATTTATTTGTTCACGTGCTTACTGTTGTGAACAAATTCTATCAATCTTTCAATTTTCTTAGCCGAGCAACTAAGGGCTGGAAGATCTTCCATCATCACCCATCTCACAAACGTACAAGAGGAAAAGATTTAAAAGGAAGATGGCGGGCGAACAACCATCGGGTAGCATGGTAAAAGAAACGAGAGAAACATCGATTTCGTCCTCGTTTCAATGTCCGATGCTCACATTGACAAATTACACAACATGGTCCATTCGCATGAGGGTCATTCTTAATGTCCATGATGTTTGGGACACAGTTGAACCCGGAAGCGCCGACTCAAAGAAAAATAACACAGCTATGGCGGTATTGTTTCAAGCTATACCCGAGAGCTTGTTACTTCAAATCGGTAATCTTAAAACTATGAAAGAGATGTGGGATGCGATCAAGACTCGACATCTAGGCGCCGACCGGGTAAAAGAAGCTAGACTTCAAACCTTGATGAACGAGTTTGAAGGTTTGAAGATGAAAGAACATGAAACCATTGATGACTTCGCCTCTAAGTTATCCGGGATCGCATCAAAAGCCGCCTCACTTGGGGAAATCATCGAGCAATCTAAACTTGTGAAGAAGTTTCTCTCGGGTCTTCCAAGAAAGCGGTTTATTCAAATTGTTGCATCGATAGAACAAACCGTGGACCTCAAGAAAATTGGTTTTGAAGATATCATAGGGCGGTTGAAAGCATATGAAGAAAGAATCAGAGAAGAAGATGAAACCGAAAACCAAAGTAAGTTACTTTACTCTAAATCTGATTATTCTTCTAATCGAAATCAAAGTTCTAGCAGGGGTCGGGGGCGAAGCAATAACTCGTATCGTGGAAGGGGACGAGGGCGTGATAATGGCCAGGATAGATCTAACCGTGACTCGTCCAAATACCGTGGTGATCAAAACGACAAAGGTAAAGGACAACGAGACCTTTCAAAAATTAAGTGTTATCGGTGTGATAAAGTCGGACACTTTGTTTCTAAGTGCCCGGATCGATGGCAAAAGCAAGAAGCTCACATAGCAAAAGACGAGGCTAATGATGTTGATGGTTCGTTTTTTATGATGGAGTGCTTGCAAGAAACGGTCTATCTCAATGAAGAAAAGGTAATTCCAAACAAGTTCAAAGTTGATTCTAGTGAAAAAGATGTGTGGTACCTCGACAACGGTGCGAGTAACCACATGACCGGGAACCGAGCTTACTTCTCCGAACTTAATGAACGTATAACCGGAAGAGTTAAGTTTGGAGACGGTTCGTGTGTGATGATCAAAGGGAAGGGTTCTATTCTTTTTCAAGGTAAAATTGGAGAGCAAAAGTTAATGACCGAAATATATTATATACCGGAGTTGCAAAATAATATTCTTAGTCTCGGACAAGCTACCGAGGCGGGTTGTGATGTTCGAATGAAGGATAATTATTTGACAATGTTTGATAAAAGTGGGTGTTTGCTTATGAAAGTGATGAGAAGCAAAAGTCGTCTATACAAAATCAAACTAAAAGTGGCGAGTCCTATTTGTTTACAATCGAAGATAAACGAAGAATCATGGCTATGGCACGCGAGACTTGGTCACTTAAACTTCCAAACGATGAAGACAATGAAAGGAATGGTCATGGGTTTACCCGAAATTCACAATGAAAATAAATGGTGTGAATCGTGCATGGTAGGAAAACAAACACGAAACCCGTTCCCGAACAAGACATCGTTTAGAGCAACACAAGTACTCGAGCTCGTCCATGTTGATTTATGTGGACCGATAACTCCACCAACTCTAAAAGGTAATAAATATATTTTGGTACTTATTGATGATTACTCACGTTTTATGTGGTCTTATTTGTTAAAAGAAAAGAATGAAGCATCCGAGTTGATTAAAAAATTTAAAGCTATGGTGGAGAATGAAACCGGATATAAACTAAAAACCCTTCGGACCGATAGGGGTGGAGAGTTCACTTCACACGAGCTAAATCAATTTTTTGAAGAAGAAGGTGTTGCAAGACATCTAACCGCACCATATTCCCCTCAACAAAACGGTGTGGTTGAGAGACGAAACCGAACTCTCATGGAGATGACTCGAAGTATATTAAAGGCTATGAAAGTTCCAAATTATTTATGGGGAGAAGCCGTCCGACATGCTACTTATTTGATCAACCGTTCACCTACACGAGCATTGGTAGGAAAGACACCATATGAGATGTTCAAGAAAAAGAAACCGAATCTCGAGCATTTAAAGGTCTTTGGTTGTATCGCATTTGCAAAAATTGACTCTCACTATTTAAAGAAGCTTGATGATAGATCAGTTCCATTGGTACATCTTGGAACCGAGCCGGGAACCAAGGCGTATAGATTATACGATCCGCGAAACCGCAAAATAATAGTGAGTCGTCATGTCAATTTTAATGAACAAAAGGGCTGGAACTGGGGCGAAAACGCTGTAACGGAAGACAAAATTGATCCGGGTATGTTTACTATTAATTGGGGACATTCCATTGATGTTGGCAATGGTTCAATACTAATCGATCATACTGTTGGTCATCCTGACCAAAATGGGAATGAAGGCAACTCCAACAGTGAAGAACTAAACTCAAACAGCCCACAAAGTGCTACTTTTGCGCAGTCCAGCAGCAACTACAATGGTCCAAAAAGCCCAGAAACTGAAGTTGATGCGCAGTCCAGTAGCGTGAGCAGCCCACAAGCCCAATCCTATACGATCAAAGAGATGAGGGACATGCTAAAGTTAGAGAACCTACCCGATACGACTCTGAAATTGGGGGGGTGAATGTTGGCAATTTCATATTCAAGGACTTGGAGCACAAGAAACTTGGTGTACAAGTCGAGTAATAACAATTAAACATGTGGGGCTAAAGACTTCCTAATGTGAGTATGGTTAGGATGTTAGGTTTTATTTAATTAATTCCTATTGTTTAGCTTTCCTAGTTGTAGTCTAATATGGTTTGGTTAGACTATATAAATCCGTGTTAGGGGTCATTGTAATCAAGAGTTTTTGAGTGAGTTTTTCTTTTGATTATTAATAAAGTATTTTGGGTGTTAGCCAAATTATTGTGAGATCCAATTCACCACTTGATTTGATAGTGTATAAAAATGAAACTTACGAGTAAAATTGTTAATAACCTACAACTAAATACGTCGGTATTTCTTAAACATACATAACTTTTTATATGACATTTGTTTAAAACTACAACATAAAACCGAGCATTAGATTTTGGTTTTATCATGGATTTGTTTAAAAACTAATTGAAAACACATGTGTCACATGAATATCCTTCAAATCACCACTTGAGTGTTATGTTTGCGAACGTAGCACAAACACTAAACTAGTTTACAAAAATATGCTAAATTAATTTAAAAAATGATACTAAAAGTAAACAAAAAAGTTATATTATTAAACAGTTATCAATTTAAAAATAGATATATTTTCTTTTTGAACGATCAATTTTCGTTAGAAAACATAATGCAACTAGCACGCTGCTACATTAAAACAAAATCAACTGAAAATGAAACGAAAGTATAAAATTGCATCGATAATTTCAATTCAAATCCTCTCTTTCCTTTCATGTCCATCCAAAGTAAAGAGAGTTTTGATAATCTACTATTCGGACCATTAATCGATTTGTCTTTTTGTTTGTCACACTTCCTAGAAAAGTCTCTCTCCCTCTATTAAACAGTGTGGATGCGGGTGGTGTGACTTTCAGTCACCCACATGTTCACGTGCCACACTTAATGAACTTGTACTTCAACGCTTGAGTTGATGGTAATCTCATTATTCATCCTCATGTATTTTTATTATAGTATATTAAAAACCGAATACATTTCAACTTCTAGATAAATCTTATGAAGATATTAATTTTCTTTTTATTTGTTAATTTTAGAAATCAGTATCAAACATGACAATGCGGATTTAATGCATGTGCTGAATATTAGTAGATATATAGACATGTGTTAGTACTACTCGTATATTGTAACACGTAGTATCTGTTTACCGACACACCGACGTGTAATGACTATATAGAAGACCTTTGGCTCTTACCTCTCCTCAAGCTCTATAAACCATTTACAAAAAGCAAGGTATAAAGGAAGAAGAACACAGAGACGAAGGTAAATTACCATTATATTTTAAGCAACAACTTTTTACTACTTAAAGGGTATAAGATTTAATCTTTATCTTTCACTAAATCAGTTTCACTTGTTTTTGTTATGAAATTGAATCATCATGTGCGAGACATGATTTCTTCATATTAATTTATTCATTCACATACACAACACAAACGATTGACTCGTAAAATGGATTTTCTAACCTTCGTTACTCGATGCAAATTAAACTGATTAAACATGGATTTAATGTTATCATTTTGTTATCTTAAAATCTAGATGTATTGGTTGATGTGATGGATATTTTTCCCTATTTTGGATGTATTTGTGATTGATGTGATGGATGTTTTTTGCCAAATGAAAATCCGTGAAAATGGTCCTTTTTTTGTTTGTTTTTAATTAATTAATTGCGTCAAAATGTGAATCCTCTTAGCATGCTTCGCTTTATCACATATTGGCCACTCAACTTCTATTAATTACTCTGCCATCCATAATAATGTTCATCACTAAACTTTATTGATGTAAAAGTAGATTATAATCCTTGCAATTTCTTTCCCTCTTATGTCACGAGGGGGTGAAGACACTCATGAAAACTCAATTATAAATGCTTTAAAAAAGTCAATCAAACTCTTTTAATTTCTTAATCAAATAGACAATTTAATATTGTATATGATTAGTTGAGTTTGAATTTGATATCTTAATATTTTTATACCCTCTGATTTTCATTTATTATCATAGTTCCATTTTTATAGCACGTGACACCGACAGTGATGGAACTCGACCACTAGATAAGGGGGCTAAATTTTTTCATATAAAGTTACAAACGAGACTAAATTTTTAGGTCATCAAACCTAAAACTTACACCACTAATGAAAAAGATAAGGGAATAACTCTCCCTGAAAAGCACCGTTGTCTTATCTTTCTCTTCAGACTTCCGTTGTGTTATTATAAAAGTATTTAGTATTTATTAAAAAACACACATACATAAGAAAAATTAAAAGTATGCTACTTAAACAAAACCCAAGTGGGCAAAGTTAGAAAACAAAAAAACAAGGGTAAGTTATGAAAGTAAATAAAAACAGAGATTGAAAAGCAAAAGTACAGCTAATACACAATCGATGAAATTAAAACTTTGACTTGAGTCCCCATCACAAAACCACCGGAAAATCAACCACAAAACGCTTTCAATTCCGATTGTTCACGCTCTACGATGCACCGTATCACGTTCTTCTCCATCAGGTGTTGCAATAACCTTTTAAATCATCTCAAAAATGCATTTAGATCCATTTATATGTATGCGTAATTGTAACCAACGGCTTAGATATGATCATATGATTCAATTCAGTCATTGTTTCATCTTATTTGATGATTTTTGTGTTGAATTTGAAATCCTGTTGGTGTATGGTAAGTTTTAGTGACTTTCGTTACTTGATTAGACTCAATTTGGTGATTCGAGTTTCCTTTTAGGGTTTTGGTTCACTTTCGCTAAATCTGTGATTTTGTTGTTGGTTAGGGTTTTGTATTTGTGGATTGTGAAGCTTGTTTGGTGTGATTTTAGGGTAGGGTGTTAGATGTGTCAATGGATGTTTGTGTTTTTTAAAAGCTGGCAAATTAGGGTTTTGAATTTCATTTTTTGTTGATTGCACTTTATATATATGGTTTTGGTAAGATTTTAATTAAGTATTTGTGCTCCAAGACTTTTGATAGATTTTTGTAGTTATTTGGCTTTTTAACAAGTGTGTATAGTTCACTGAAAGTTTCTGCATTTGGCCAGAGAGATCAAGATGTAGTTTTTTTCTGTTCATGGTACTTTTTTTTACATTCTTAGCAAGTTTTTGACTCTATTCTAACATTCCGTTTGCACCTTTCTTGAGTTAGTATGGATTTAGTGTTTAAAGTTTTTGTTCTTTTGTTATATTTCTGTTTACGTAAACATTATATTTTGTTATTCATTTAGGTTTGTTGTAGAGTTTTGGTTGCTTTGAAATGGTGGGCTCTGAGAGAGAAGAGCATGGTTCTTCACCAACACCATCGCCACAAAAGGCGGACGAGAAGAAGTACGGTGTGATGAAACCAATATCATATGCTGGACCCACTACTGTTGATGTTCACAGGAATGCGCATTTGGAAAAGGTAGACCGTTGTCTTGTCTTGACCCCTTGACCACATTTTTACATTTTAAGTTTTTCTTCTAACTTCCCAAAAAATAATATTTATGTATTTGTTGTAAGCTTTTGAGGGACTCGGGGGTTTATGAGGGTGCAGAAGAAACTGCCAAAAGAGAAGAGGTTCTTCGTCGTCTGGATCAGGTTCGTCTGAATGCTCAATAGTTAATGTATATAATTATTTAAGTACATTCATAAGTTGGGCATCACTATACATCCTTCCACAGTTTTGTAGCCATAAGGTGTCCACAAAACTCTACATCTTCTCGTTGAAAACATCTCTAGCTATAACTATGAATTCAGAACGATGCATTGTAATGAGGCTGTCTAGAAAGGGCTCAAATTGGTGTAGCATAAACAATGGTCTTTTTGTAGATGAATATTTTATGATAATATGATGCAGATGATGCATTGCAGTTTCATACTTTCATGTAGACTGTAGGCATCATGTCACTTTATGTATTGAACCCAATTTGTAGTCATATATTAGTCGAATTATAGTGGTTTGATTAGTAGAGTTTGACAACATATACATTATTTTTCTTGTGAAATAGAAGCAGAGGTAGTTTAGTTTAGAATGTTTGCAGATTAGTTTTCTTTGCAACTGAAAGACTGAAAGTACAGTAGTTATAGGTTGCTAATATTTGTAATGATGATGGCATTATGTTCATAAAAAGCTGATCAGGCCTCACGGACGGGAAAATCTATTTTTTCTTGCCTGTAGTTGTTTTTGATATCGCACATAACTTTTGTATCACCTCTTGTGCCTAGTTACACCAATATTCAATGAGGAAACTATAGAAGTTTGCAAAAGGCCCAAAATTAAAGTCGTTATCTCATTTCTGTGTATGCATTGCTAGCTATTTTTATCAACATAAGTACCATTATTTGTTTGGCATGCCACACATATCCTTTTGATGATCTAAAGATGCAAATGTATTGTTTTATAAACTTTTTTTTTCCTACTTTTCTTTCCTTCCTTTTGAGGCTATTTAATTTTTAAGGTCATCATTTTGGTTTAGATCATCAAAGATTGGGTGAAGCAGTTAACACGCCAGAAAGGATACACTGAAAAAATGGTAGAGGAAGCAAATGGTATTATTCGCACCTTTGGATCCTATCGTCTAGGGGTGAGTGTTATAGTTTTATCTCTCTTGGAATTTTTTGGAGATGAAATGAAAAGAAAAAATTATTTTGGTTACAGGTACATGGTCCAAACGCTGATATTGACACCCTTTGCATTGGGCCATCGTATGTGAATCGAGAGGTGATCAAAGAATTAAGCTGCAAATACATTTTCTATGGATCAATTTGGTCATAATTGTGCTCAAATCAACCTTTTCATTTCTTTTCTCAGCATGATTTTTTCAGTATATTGCATAATATTTTATTGGGGATGGAAGAAGTGTCAGACCTTCAGCCAATTGATGATGCACATGTTCCTGTGATGAAGTTCAAGTTCCAAGGGATATCTATTGATCTTCTTTATGCGAGTGTATCTCTACTGATTGTTCCAGAAGTAAGTCCAAAATGCTCATCTGCTTTCACTTTGGCAACTGATACTATTTATGCACAGACAGCTTAACTGCATAAATGCTGATCAATAAAGAAAAGTCTGAGACCAATTTGTGCTGAAGATGAAACCAGAGTGGGTTATTCTTTTAGATGGTTTAGTAGTGGCTATATAGACTTTTTTTAGTGAGCCAGTGTAATATTGTAGCAGCATATATCAGGAAAATACAAATGCTAACATGAATAACATGACAAATAAGATATTGTAGCTTGAGTAGTAATTTCTTTGGTAACATGAATTTTGTCATTCAATTCCTAAGATGTGGCGTACTGCGTATCAGCTTTAGTAAAGACTAAAAAGTAAAGGCCAAATCATGAGGACCTTCACATAATAGCTAATTTTATGCTTTTATTAAGCTTTTTCCATCAGTTTATTTATTTATTATTTGTTTAACTATTACTGTGGCATTTGTTTAACTATTGATTTTGCATTTGTTTCTGTGCTAAACTGCTAATATGATCATGCCATGCTTTGCTCTTCTTTCTCTATATAGCTACTATGATATTTAATTATAGATAACTTCTTATTAACTTCACTTCTTGTGTTTTTGGTTTCCTTTTAATCTTAGTAATGCAAGACTGCATTTTGTAATGTTATGTATACTTAGTGAAACTAACTTGTGACAGGATTTGGACATCTCTCATAATTCTGTGTTGTACAACACTGACGACAAAACTGTGAGAAGTCTTAATGGATGCCGGGTTGCTGATCAAATTCTTAAACTTGTTCCCAATGTAGAGGCATGTATTTTGGTCCATAATGAAACATACGTATATGTGTATATACTTGAACAGTATTAATTTTTACATTTACTCAACTGCGATAATATGTAGAACTTCTGCACAACACTAAGATGTTTGAAGTTTTGGGCTAAGAGGCGTGGCGTTTATTCAAATGTAAGAACTTATTCTAATGATTCAGTTTTTGTAGCTCTATTTTATACTTTGATTGTTGTTAAATAAAAAAAAATTGTCTGCGGGTTTGCCCAACTAGATCAGACATGATATCTGACGATCAAGACAGTTTCCGTTGAAGTCTTTCATAGAAGTTGACCTCATAACATTCACCGTTTTGACCCATCTTTGAACCGCTGCACCCCTTTTTCCCATTTGTTATTTTGCTTATTTTACATCATTACATGTGAATTGTATTTTGATAGTTATTACTACTCACGGTTTTGATTAGGTTACGGGGTTTCTTGGTGGTGTGAATTGGGCTCTTTTAGTTGCTCAGGTATGCCAGCTTTATCCCAATGCAATACCTAGTATGCTGGTTTCCCGTTTTTTCAGAGTATATACACATTGGCGTTGGCCCAACCCAGTCATGCTTTGCCCAATTGAAGAGGATGATCTTGGATTTAGTGTATGGGACCCACGCAAGTGGGCCCGTGACCGAACTCATCTTATGCCAATTATCACTCCTGCATACCCTTGCATGAACTCTAGTTACAATGTTTCTGCAAGTACTCTCCATGTTATGGTGGAACAATTTCATTTTGGAAATAAGGTTTGCGAGGTAAAAAGTAAAATCCTTGATTTTCACACTACTTGATTTACTAACTTCTTTACATGTCTGCTATTGATGACATATTCTTCTTTTTGAATGTAATTAGGAAATCGAGTTGAACAGAGCAAATTGGAGTGCTCTGTTTGAACCTTGTCTTTTTTTCGAGTCATATAAAAACTACTTGCAGGTAGACGTTATAGCTGCAGATGCTGATGATCTGCTTGCATGGAGAGGATGGGTGGAATCTCGCCTTAGATTCCTTACTCTGAAGGTCCCTTTTATTATCACTAGTCGAAATCCTCCATTTTGACATTGAGTTCTTTTGATCTGTTACCAAATCTGACTCGTGTTTTCATTTCTACTTTTTGGTTTTAAGATTGAACGTGATACAGAGGGGACATTACAGTGCCACCCGTTCCCAAAAGAGTATGCTGATACTTCAAAACCATTTTCACATTGTGCATTTTTTATGGGGCTTCAAAGGCAGCCAGGAGTGAAAGTTCAAGACAACAACCAGTTTGATATTCGGGGAACAGTAGACGAGTTTAAGCAAGAAATAAACAGTTATTCTCATTGGAGACCCGGGATGGATATTTTTGTGTCTCATGTGCGTAGGAGAGAGCTTCCAACATATGTTTTCCCACAAGGGCATAGACGTCAAAGGCAATTAAGGCACGCTCCACAGCCATCTGCAACAACATTAAATCGAGATGCTCAAGGCTCTGTTTCTCCATCTCCTGAGAGGCGTTCTAAGAGGAAACATGATGACGCTCGTACCGTGGATGATGAGCCTGGTAATTTAAAGAAGCAAGCCTCTGTAAGCCCTCAAAGGCCTGAAACTGCTAGCCCCGTAATCCAAGGACTCACTCCTGAGGTGAGTTTTTCCAGCTTTAGTATCTTTTTTTTCATTATTTGTCACTTACCTGTCCTTGTATATGTATGTATTGCAATTTTTAAGCATATATAGACTTAAGGTATAGTAAGAAGCTAAATAATTCTAATTATTCAATGGTTCTCACTTGAACAAACGCATGTCATAAACACACAATTAGGATCATGTAAAAAGGATTTTTTTCATGAGGATGGGGAGACAGAAACAAGGGCCATAATGTGTTGGTTGCTGGTAGATAACACTGCTTTCCGATATGCTTTTCACAGAAAAGAAAACACTTATTGATCATAACCTCCGGTGTTTCTCTCTTATATCTCTCTTTGTGTATACATGTATATATTTTTGTGCGGGGCTTAGGATTAGAACCTAAATTTATTTGAAAAGCAAACTGTTTCACTACTTTTGTTACATTGCGTTACAACTGTAAGACTACTCAAATATGTCAAGTTATGAATTGACATGACAATAGTTGCGGATCAGTTTGCTTCTCACACTTCTCGGTTCTCATATACATATATTACTTTCTTGATGTCTTGATCCTGACTCAATATGTATGTGTGTATGCATATAGTTATATGTTGATCTCAAAGGAGAACCATAAAATAGTTGAGAACTAAAGAAACCAGTTTTTAGATTTTGATCATGGAACAAACAAAAAAAGGGGACGGTCACTTTCCATGAAATGAAAAAGACATAAGAGAGAGATCTCAATCATTTATTGAAATACGATCTAAACGCTAAAGAGTGGTTCCTTTTGCTTCTAATTATTCATTGGTTCTCATTTGAATATGTGTGTGTGTGTGCGAGAGAGAGAGAGGTATAAGTGTTTCTAGTAAAGAAGTGTTACAAGTCTTATATTTCCTTTGATCTGCAGTTGTATCTTAAGTTTTGAGTTCTGGGGACCTTTGGGAGTTTATTCTAAGACTATAAACTCACGCGCCCATGTTTCCAAAAGACCCAAACTCACAATTCAAGGGTTTGTCTAGATTTATTTGCTGCATTAGTGATCATGTTATCTAAACAAAAGTTACTTTATGGGGTATGGGCACATGCCCTTATCTACCAAATAGTTAACAAGAATCCTAGAGATCCTTACCATCAGTTTACAGGTCATACTCAATCTAACCCCCTGTAAGGTCTATCTGTGGTGTAAGGTTTCTTCAGTCTTTTGTTTTGCTTGATATCACTTTCTTTTTGTTTCAAACCTGTTCTCAACAACTTAGTATCACTTTGCTTTCTTTTGGCTTTATATGGTCTACAGGCTCCATTGCAACTGAAGGTTGTAATGGATTCCGAGGATGGAGCAAATACTGAATCAATGCAGCCACCCGCAATAAGGTATTTTATGTTGTAAACCATTAATGTTAACTAACCAGGAAATCTAAATTAATAATCTATGCTATTTGATGTTAATTACTTTTCTTTTATCTCATTTTATTTTCAATTTTCATATTCATCTTTTTATGGGCGCGGTAGATTGAGCTTAGAATCAACGGCCTAAATTGTTGAGAGCGCGAATAGCTTTCAGAAGTCGACCTTTGCAGCATCAATTCTTGGGGTTTGTTGTTGAACATGGTCAATGGCTTAATGTATAATCCAGCTAGACTCTGCAGGATTGGCAAGGCTTGTTTTAGACCTTAAAAGTTTCTTGTTATGTTACTGATGTTTGTGGTTTGTCTTGAGACAAATTTTGTGTCACAACCTTGGTGTCAAACAAGTTAAGTTATGCTTCTTGGAATCTAATGGTTTTCATTTAAGCATATTATATGTTTTGATGTCAAAAGTGATTTCATTCCATTGTCATGTTTAATTGCCTTGTTAGGGTGGAATAAGGACGGGGATTCGTTGGATAGTACCATATCCCATTATAAAACCATGTCACAATAGTGTTTTCATACTCACCAGACACTTGCTACTCATTGCTTGTTGGGTTTATAGTTTTCCTTATAGGCTGTTTTTTTTTATCTCATACGATTAAGGTAAATATGCCTTCATCTCACCGTCTACCGACCTATCATTGAGTGGGACATTGTTGGTATATTTTGGTATAAAGTATACATGTTTAATGATCTTACTTGCTTAAAAATATAATATTTTAAATTCTCACTACTTGACACCTGATCTTAAAACTCATCCAAAAATATACTTTGATATATCAATTACTCAATTATACACTTCTAAAAACTTAAAAAATTCTATTTTTTGTTATTTCAAACTATATAGTATATTATATTTGATAAAGTTGAAATCGAATGAGTATACCTAATTAGAGGTGCACAAATAGGTTTTCTTTAAGAACCGATTCCGGTTCATGTTTGCGGTAAAAGAACCGGTTCTTACAATAACTAGTTTGGTTTTAGAACCGGGTGTAAAAACTAGAACCTATGTAACCAGTTTCGGTTCTTGTTGAACCGGTTCAAGTTTCTAAAAACGGTTCCGGTTCTTAAAAAAACGGTTTTTTTATGAGATGCACAGGACTGCTGGACGTTGCAAATCTTCACTTTCCATTGGGCTTTAATTTATAGTATATGGTCATAAATTTTTTATATTATATTATACTAAATAAGTACTAACATTAAAAACGTTAAATATTACAAGATACATAACTCTTAAAACATTAAATAAGTAACACTACTAAAATATACTGGTTTTTCTAAGAACCTGTTTTTGTAGGAACCGGTTCTGGTTCTTTTGGAACCTAGAATTTGAAGAAAAAAATAGTAAAACCTATTCAGAACCTACGGTTCGGTTCCAGTTTGGTTTTTGTAAAACCGGTTCTTCTAAGAACTGGTTTTCGGTTATTGGATCGGTTACGGTTCCGGTTTTTTTTCACCTTTATACCTAATACTGTTAGTTACCTGTCTTAACTCTTGAACTTTGAATTTCAGGTTTTCATGTTGTTTTTGGATGGTTTTTTAAGTTTATCAATTGCATTTGATGCCTGCATTCATAGCATACAACAGTCATTACTATATGATCATATTACCATACATTAAAAGCTCTCACATACATAGTGCATAAGAATTATAATCTCACAGTTGGTGCCTAACGCCATATACCTATTTTCCGGGCTAAGAATCACACGTTTGTGTCGAGGGCATCCTCGCTTTCATAATAGTTTGTGACATAACTTTCTCTCTCGAGAAGTGGCGCAACATCAAACTCATCCCTGCCTTGTTTCATCTCTTCGGGTAGTTGATCAATGGGATTACATCTTTTAAGGATCTCGAGAACATCCTTCATTGACGGTCTACTTGAAGGCAATGTGCTTGTGCAAATGAGCCCCAATCTGAAAACCGTGCTCATCTCCTCCAGGTACGTATCAGGATCTTTGATCTCACGGTCTACAGCTCCCATCATGGAACCACCTTCTCCGTAGTGTTTCCATGCCCATTCCGCTAGATTTAAATCACCATCCCCTTCATTAGCTTCTTTTCCCGTTACAAGTTCGAGCAACACCACACCAAAGCTATACACATCAATCCGCTCGTTTACTCTACTTGTGTACGCATATTCTGCAATCAAACACACGTTCAATTTTGAGATCAAACAGCCTAAGTATCAACATAAATCCTTTTTCTTCTAAAAAAATTGCATGGTTCTTTGAGATGTTATTAGTTTGTAACACATACAAGAAACATCATAAAGTTAATGTCAAAACCACTATTTTCAGAAGCTGACTAAAAAACGGCTTCATAATTGGTCCGGTTGGGTCTACTTGAACCAGTCAGTTACCAGTCGGACTGATTGTACCAGCAAACCGCACCGGGTGGTTGGACCAGATTTCTACATTCTTCTTTTAAAATATGACCCTGAGGTCTATGAATGTAGTGTTTAAACGACTTGGTTTTGCTATCCAAAAAGGGTTAACTGGCAACTTGTTGCCATTTACCTTCTATTTCTATGTAAATAACTTTTAATATGAATAATATTGTTTTTATTTAAAAAAAAATTTAGTGATTCATTTACTATTTCAGGCTCCATATTTTGTGTTTCAAAACCAATGTTTTCAAAACCAGACTAGCCGATCAGATCAGGTTTCGGGCACATAACCAGTCCGGAGAGTCTATTTGAACCACCTCCTTGTCATTTGAACAATTTGAATAGGCGAACCAAGCCGGGTGGTTGGACTGAATGTCAAAAAAATTATTCTTTTAAAATCTTATCTACTATTTCAAGTTTCATGTTTTATTTATTCCATGTCACATGCTTCGTTGATATCACAAACACACACAACATTACAGAAAGAAAAGATAAAAAGCAGTTCTAGATTTTACTTAAAATTAGTTATATACATATCTATAATCTTTATACTATTCATGAAGACTTCCGGTTTTTAAGATCGGTATGACCAGTGGACCGGTAAGGTTGTGGCTCAATAACTGGTCCGATTATGAAATCATCATTAAGAAACAAGTTCAACTTTCATATTGAACAAGAACAAAGTTTACAAGAAAAGTAAAAGGGTGATGGGAAAGAGTTCATACCAGGAGCAAAGTAACCCAAAGAGCCAGCTATGTAAGACATGTCACCCTCACCAAGCTTCTGCTTTTCCAACATTTTTGCAAGTCCGAAATCAGCAATCTTTGCATTGAACTCAAAGTCCAACAATATATTACTCGATTTCACATCTCTATGCACAATAGGGGGCGAACAATCATGATGCATATAGCACAGCCCTTGTGCTGCACCAATTGCGATCTGCAGCCGCCTAGGCCAGTCCAGAACAAACCCGGGAACCAAACCAGGATCCAGTTTCCTCTTCTTCCCATGTAGCCATTTGTCTAGACTCTGGTGCACCATGTACTCGTACACCAGAAGCTTAGAGTTCTCACTAGATAGACAACATAGTAGTTTCACTATGTTTGCGTGACGAATTGAACCCAGTATTTGAACCTCAGATCTGAACTCATTTTCTTTCTTTTGGTCAAGTTGATTGTCGTTCCAAATTCGCTTTACAGCAACGCACCCACGTGGTTGACCAACTCCAACTCGGTACACTTTCCCTGCACCACCAGTACCAATCACATTGGCTTCAATCATGCCTGATAAAATGTTAGTTTCTGTGAAATCCATCTTGTGGAATGAGGTCAATTTCCATGTTGTGTGAGTTCGTTTCGGCTTCTTGTTCAAGTAGTCTCTAAACATGAACAGTGTGGACATGATGGCTGCAAGAAGAACAAATGCTGATAAAAGTATGATCATGGCTATGATTTTGGGTGAGAATTTGTTGGACTGTGAGGGTTTGGCAAAACAGTTATGGAGGTTGGGGATTAAGGAAGTTGAACAAAGGTTAGGATTGTTGATGAAACTGTTTTGATACGCGATGTTATCAAAAGACGAAGGGATTCTTCCAGTGAGCTTATTGGAAGAAAGATTCAAAGCTGTAAGTCTCAAATTGCTGAATTGTGGTGGAATCTGGCCCGAGAATTGGTTTTCCGATAGATCTAAGTCAAGAAGATCTTCCAAAGAAGTTAACGAAACCGGAATCTGGCCAGAGAGTTTGTTTCTGGCCAGATTCAAAATGGTTAATGAGTCCCAGGACTTCATCTGTGACGGAAGTTCACCCGAAAGTGAATTTCCATCTAGATAAAGAACCGTTAGCTCGGATAAACCAGTGATTTCAGGCGGGATTCCGCCTGAAAACATGTTATTACTAGCTTTGAACACATTGAGTTTCACCCAAGAAGAAATTTCCGGTGGAACTCTACCGGAAAACTTGTTGTCACTAATTTCTAATCTAGATAAATTACCAGCAACTTTACTCGGAAGCTCACCGGAAAACGAGTTTCCGGATAGCCTCAAACTTGAAATATTTGTTAATGTCCAAATACCAGAGGGAATCTGGCCGGAAAAATTGTTATCATAGAGTTGAATAGTTGTAATCCTGTTACATCTCTCAAGTGACCTCGGCAATTCTCCGGTGAGATTGTTTGAAAAAGCAATCACACCTGTCAACGAACCGCCAGCACATAAATTTTCCGGCAAATTTCCAATAAACTTGTTCTCAGATACCTCAAATGCTTCAAGTTTGGAGTGAAGTCCAAACTCCGGAGGTAATTCTCCGGCGAGGTTGTTTCTGAACACACGGAAGATCCTCAGCGTCGGAATTTGAGAAATAGTTATCGGAATGTTTCCTGAAAATTGATTCGAGTACAAATTGAAAACCTCAAGTTTTCGCAATTTGCCAAAATCATCAGGAATTGAACCGTTCAAATTGTTCATGGAGATATCAATTTGACTCAAATTCAGAAACTGAACCACAGACGGAATTTGACCGGAAAACTTGTTCTTATACAAAAACAAACTCTCCAAATTCCGAAACAGGAACAATTCAGGTAATATCTCACCTTCTAAATCATTCAAACTCAAATCCAACACTTCGAGATTCACCAAATTTGAAAACGATTTCGGTATTTTTCCGATTAAATTAACTCCAGGCATCCATAACACCTTCAAATTGCTCAATTTCCCAAACTCAATCGGTATCTCCGGGTCCGCAAATTCGTTATACGCTAACCCTAACGTTTCTAGATTCGATAAATTACCAATCTCCGAAGGTATACTACCATGAAACAAGTTCTGATACATATGCAGCAATTTTAAAGCTGATAAGTTACCAATAGCCGGAGGAATATCGCCGGTGAAGTTATTAGCTCCGATTTCAAGCGATTTAAGCTGCGATAACCGGTCAATATCGTCCGGCAACGTTCCGACAAACAAGTTCTGCGAGATATCAAGCTCAATCAGCTTCGAGCAGTTATAAAAAACCCTAGGAAACTCACCTGTAAGGAAATTATCACGCAGAAACACGTTTTCCACGTTACTGAGATCGCAGATAAACTCCGGTATGAAACCGGTGAGTTTTTTGTCCTCAAGGTGGAGAACAACGATGGAGCCGTTCCGGCACTGAACTTCCGGCCACGTGCACGGTGATGACGTGGAACTCCAGTGTGTTAACGACGGTGGATTGTTCCAGGTTTGCTTGAGGTTAAGTAAGGTTGTTTGTTCGGTAGTTAAAAAGTTTTTTGAAGTTACGCCGGAAATGAGGCAGATGAAGAGAAAGAGGCGGAGATGCGGCGGCATTTTGTTTTTCCGGTGGTGGTTTAAGTTACCGGGAAAGCATGTTAATATAATAATATAATAGTATAATATTGTTGTTGGATTTAAATTGGTATGGTAGTTTTGTTTAAGGAGAAGTTGGTTTTTATTGTGTGAGAAGAGGTTGTTGAAGAAGATGGTTATTTACCAAACTATGAGTGAGTGAGTGATGTAGCATATCATTTTGTTCTACATCATAGGCATATTTTTATATAGCTCTCTCTCTCTCTCTCTCAATTCTATAAGTAATGGTTTTGAAATGGAGTGATAAAGTTGATTGTTACATTTCGTGTGTATTTGATTTATCTTGACTTTTTAAGTTATTTGTACACTTGTATATGTTTTATAGACATCTCACATCTGTACATAAGGTTGTTTTTATACTTTCATACACTAAGCTTTTGATAACAAGAAACCTAATTAAGTCTAAGGGGCGATACCTCTAACGTGAGTTGAGTTGCAAGGTTAGAGTAAGTAATTTTATTTTGTTTTGTTGATTATACATCGGAAGTTGTATCAGATTTTGCTTGATTGATGAAAAATTGCATAAAATTGATCATTGTTATGAACAAATAATAGTAAGTTGTTGCGGAATATTAGTGATAACTAAAAACAACAACTGTTAGGTCCATCAACAAAGAATGTGATCAACAACAATGATCACTAGTAGGTGGTAACTTAATAGCCGTAACTTAGTTTTCAGTGGCAACAGAGTTTTTGCTCAATAGTTATTCTACTTCTTTTTAGTAGTAACACCGGAAAACCTCTTGGTTAGATCACCCGAAGGCAACCACCCTATTACGAGCTACCCCACAGAGGCCCCCGTTGCACCCCCTGAAAGAAGGAAACCCACCCGGATAAAATGGGAACCTTCCCCCCCACCCTCCCGACCAGGGATAGAAGTCATAGAACCCTGACCTTGTGAACCTTAAGACTTGCGTCTTACCTATAGTTACTAACATAACTATACAACTATATATAGTTATAACACTCAATAGACACATTGTGATGGTTCGTCCTCTAAAAAATGGCGATTTGTACTCCCAAACTTATATATGAATCATGGTCTGGTTTTCACTAACAAATTTATTACGAAAAATTATATGGTGGGAAACGACCTAGTTTTTTAGTAGTGATTGATTGCTGCATTTGTAGGCTTTAGCTACATACATAAATATTCCGTATGTTTTCTAAAGATTTTATAAGAAAGGAATCATAGAAAGTTGAAAGCAAGTTCATAGTAGAACAACATTGTTGATCATGATGACCTTACATTCTCAGAAAAAAAAAAGGACAGATAATTATTTAACATAGTCATCCGTACGTAAGTAGTATATATATATATGCATGATATAGTCAGGACACACAAAGTCAAGTAATGTGAACTTGATACTGGTGATCGATGTGAACCAACGTACTTAAGTTTATATATTGGCAACAGTGTACCGGCCAATATTTATCAACTAAAAGTGGGCCGGCATGTTGGTTGTTCACAGATAGCAATCCTTATTAGTACCGAGCATAAGTTGGTTTGGTTATAAATAACTCCTACATATAATTTTTTTTTATTTTTATAACTTTTTGGCTTTTATTATAAACAATTTGGAGTTAGGGGCTTTATGAAATGAGATATAAATTTAGGGGATGATGATTTTTACGTAAAATCTTTTAGGGCTTCAAAAAACAATCTTCAAAATATTCCTAACCATTTATTTATCATATTTAAAAGATTTTAAAGCCCTAATTTTTCACCTTGTTCTTACACTTCATCTTGCATCTTGTTCTAATACATTGAATTGGAGAAAATCATACGAATGCTTAATAATTTCAGCTGAGACATACAGTTTGTTTGTGTTTGTATGATGGTCGATCATATTTCAATTAAGGTTTGTTTGTGTTTGCGTTCGGATTAATAATTGCCAATAGTAAAGTTGAGATTAATAATAGTTAATAGGTGAAAGCTGTGATTAATAATGGTCAATAAGTGAAAGTTGAGATTAATAATATCCAATAAGTGAAAGTTGGGTTAAATAATACATATTTCCCTAAAAATAAAACATGTCAGCTGCCACGTGGATGCCACATCAGCATATTTTAACGGAGTTAGTTAAGGTTAACGGAAGGCTCAATAGTGGCTAATTAAATGAAAGTTGGGAGTAATAATGGCTAATAGTAAAGTTATGATTAATAATAGACAATAGGTAAAAGTTGAGATTAATAAAATCTAATTTCTCTGTCTTAAAAACAATTTGGAGACAGGGAAGATGATGATTTTTATTTAAATTATACGGATGCATGAGAAAGGGGGCTACTATGTATCCTATATCAATAAATGGGTGTATTGAAACAAAAATAACAATAAAATAATTGTTTGTAAGTAAAATAAAGATAGAAATTGATATTTATGACTAGACTAGTTTGCCTATTTAAAAAGGGGTTACGATACAATTTGTTGTCTGTTTACATGTCATTTTGTTGTAGATTATTCGGTTGTGAAAATTGAAAAAAATCATTATATTAAATAAAATGAGTGATATATTTATACTTTAAATTTTAATTATGTTATGCATCACATCAATACCATGTCACGTGTAATGTCATGAAAAAACTAACGGATTTACCGAACACTTAAAACAAGACTGTAACGGTAACATAATCAAACGTTAAAATTAATATCGGTCAAACTCTTAATTTATGAAATATTAAAAGTCACTTTTAGAACTTTGACCCTCACCCACAACTAACATCCGACTTTGATATAGTTATCATTTTGACATTTAAAATGTTTATACTTCTAAAATTCATCTTTTAATATGAAACATTACGACTTTAATCCGAGGAGAATAGTTTCTAAATCATTCAACATTGAACAACTACAAATAGAAGCAAAGCTCATGATTTACGTGAAAGTAGTTGAGAAGGTGACATATACAAAGGAAAGTGAAGTTGAAAAGTTATATGTCTAGTAAAATTTGGTATTTTATAGTTCATATTTGAACTACATAGAGGCGGCTCATAGCATAAAGTGTTAAGAAATCACGAAAATGTAATGCATATTATTTGGAGAGATGTATGTGTACACATAATCAGGCATCACAATCACGTATTACGTGTTTATAATTACTCAACATATATACATGATTAAGCACATGCAATTGTGTATATAAAAAACGCACTATTTGTCTCATCTTGTAAATTTTTATCAAATGTACTTTTATAAAACTTAAACATGCATCTCATTTTATCTTATGTGTCACTAGCATATTAATCCTCTCGACTAAATTAGAAATTTTGGAATTGATTAAATCAATTTTGCATAATTATTTATTAATGTCTTGTTTTGAAAAACACAAAGTTTTAGACATATTAAATGATTGTTTTTTTTTGCTTATCATTTGACAAAAATACCCCTTGACAATAATTATTATGTAGGTCCATCGTATTGTTTGCTTATCAACCAACTTGTGGTCTAGTGGTAAGATGACTTGAGTTCTCCAAGGAGACTCAAGTTCTATCCCCACTAGTGACACTTTTGGGAGATATTGGCAATGAAGCTCGTCCCGGGTTACCACCCGGCTTCGTGTCTGAGCCTGAGGGTTTTACGTGGCATGGTTAAAGGTTCCTGCCCGGTTTTTCCCTGGAACAGTTGGTTGACGAGTTTCGACTCCGATCAACTTGGCCCGTAAGGAGGGTTGTGGTGAGCCTCCGCTGCGTTTGCAGTAATGGGGGAGCCCCAATGCCGACGAAAAACATCTATTGGTGTTAGAGGCGGGGTTTCGATCTCGGTCCTTGCACCTCTGAGTGCTTCGGTCATAGACCGTTGCACCAACCGCCGTTCTAAAAAAAAAAAAAAAAAAAAAAAAAAAAAAAAAAAAAAAAAAGTTGTGTATTTAAAGGTAAATTTGGAACTTGACCAATAAATTTTAAAAATTAACACATGAAATGAGACAAACAAAAAATGAAACATGGGCACTTTTCATGGGACGAATAGAGTAGTATATTAATAAAAAAAATTAAGTGAGTGTATCAGTAAATAAAAATTATTCGAGTTAAAAAAATAGTGAATCTACGTTTACAAGGAAAAAAAGTCATCAACAAAGTCCAAATCAATAGGAACACATTTTTACTTAAACAAAAGAGAGAATCGATTATATATGTACTATGTTAACATAATCTTTTGTATTATGTTAATTTTGTTATTGTCATATGAGCGTTGTTAACATACATACATGTTTAACACATTTTAAATGTGTGTTATGGCCAAATGCTATTTGGTAAATGAACTTCATTCATGATTATATAACTTAAAAGATGTAAAGTAAATGTTAACTACGTATCATATGGTTACAATCACATTTCCCTTCTGTGTTTATTAAAAACACATTTTAAGGAAAAAATAGCCAAACATATCAAAGTCGATACACAATCCAACCATGTTAGTCGTGACTGGTTCCCTCCATGAGACCATTCTTAAGGGCTAACGCTAACGTTGGTCGTGGCCAGTTCCCTCCATGTCACCACTCCAAAGTTTGGCTGTGATACCACTATGGCGTTGTAACAGCCTAAACAAAAAACTTATTTTAAAAGATTAGTTTGATGGGTAAGGGAGCATATTTAGTCTACAAACCCTATAGCTGTCACCCGTACAACCAATATGGACTAGTCTCATGTCTTACAATACTTAAAATTCATAGCATTCCCCGTTGATTTTTTTTACCTTTATTGTCTTTGCGCATTTTACTACCTTCGTGATATCATTTTCAGGGTAATTGATCTTATTTAAACTCGGCCAAGTTCAAGCAGGTGGTGAAATGATTCTGAGTAATTTAAGAACAACTCGCCTCATCAACACTTTTACTTATATCTCGACAGATAATTTACGAATGGCTTGACTCACTACGTACACCCGTAGTGAAGTTGCATCCTGTAATAAAATAAATGTTCTGGAAACTACGGGCCAATGTTGTTTTGAACTTCAATACATGTCCAGAATCATTCCACTCTCAACAAAAAATAAATTAATATAATATTGTAACATGAAATATTACTTTTGACTTAACTTTTGAGCAATCCGATATTATTAGTTTAAAGATTATGCAAAGCTAATAGCTATTGAATTAAGTACCATTGACAATATGAAGTAAGAGAGTGGATTGTGCCAAACTACATCTATTAATTAATAAGAATTTAGCTCAACTTTTGACCAATCCGCTTATTAGTTCAAAGATTAACATTCTGTTACAATTACACAATTAGCAAAACGTTTGAATAAAAATCTATGTTGTCACTTGCATCATGTGATAAGAAAAGTGGTATACTTTTATGTTATGTTAATAGACAATTGTTAAAGAGAGCCAAAGTCAAAGTTCCTAATACAACCTTAAGAAAATGTCTAATTTTAAGGCTATATAAGCTTTACGACTGCAGTAATTGCCGATTGTGTACCGTTGTTTGCTGATTAAATATCTTAGAAAATCTATTTTCTAATAAAATATAACCAGTGAGTTCCTTCACGGGTTTAAGCATCAGATGACAAGTCTGAATCGAAACCGACCCAAGACCCAAGACCCTTAAGACCCTTTAGCAGTAGCTGAAATTACACATTCACCCTCATGTGATAACTAAGTGACATTACTTAACTATGCAAACTAGCAAGAGTTACACTAAAGGACTAAAGATGAAAAATCTAATTGGTATAGATAACTGTTAAAACAAAAATTATATTTTTAAAACCATATTTTAAAAATCTAACGGCTATTTTTTGATCATTTTAGAAATGAAGGTAGCTGTTTAGTTTTTATTATCTTTTAACCTGATAAGTGATAACGGCTAGTTTTTTTCTACTTCGTTCAGCACAACAAATGCAGAAGATAGACATAAATGTTACAGACTATTTTGTTATCGACATGTTTTACGATCATCACATATGTGGTTTACGAGCAATGTAAACATTTGTAGCCTAGAGAGAACATAAAAAAACAAAATCAACATGCTAAAAACTAGTTTACCCAATCGACCCGTTATAGATTATATCAAACAAGGACAAATCTACCAAGGGTCTACAATACTTTAAAAGAATTTCAGCATGTTTAATCAACAAAATAAGATCTAAACAGCCACATAATATTCAATTTTAAATTAGAATTTTACAAGATTACCTGTTCAAATGTTGATGCAGGGAGAGCAGCAGGATCAAGTTCATACGACCCTTTAGGAACACCATCTCTTTCTTCTCCACTCAATCTAAAAGAAGGAACCATGTGCGCAAATCTGTACTTTTCACTCCCTGCAATCACCATCTCTGCACCCTCTTTTCTCCTAAAAACACATACAAAACCCTTCACTTTCTCCAAATATGAGACACGAACACCCGACTTTTCATCAAAATCTGATAAAATTTCCACAAACTCGTATTCAATTTTTCTTTCCCCGTCTTCTGTAGAAGAGTGCCAGTTGAAAGACCAGTTTTTGAAAATGGCCCACGTCTCACCTTTTCTTGGAATTATATACACTGTTTTGGGTTTCTGACCTGCTTCCCATGAGACCAAGTGTGAGAATGAAAAAAGATCTTGAGATTTATCTTGTTTCTCGTGTTTATATCTGCCACAAGAAACCGGTAAACCCTTATCTACCCATTTTTTCTCATCCATTGTTACAGGATCGGGCTTCAACCACATGATTTGAAGTTTAAATCCTGGTGATATTTTTTTAATAAAAGCATGGAATCTGGGCATTGCATCTTCAGTATCATAACAAGCCCATAGCTGCCCTACACTAAAACTTTCTTCTTTTCTGTGTTTATCAAATTCACTAAACTCAGGATCAGGGCACTCAAAAACTTCGGGTTCAGATTCTACTTCTTCCATATCGTTCTCATTTACACTTTCACCGCCTTTATAATTTGAGTTCTGTTTATCTTTCTGAGATTTTACATCTTCAGATTCTGCATTATGACTTTCAACCCTCTGAACATGTTTTTTCGCTCCTTTTTCAGCACGGTCTGATGGAGTAGCGTCAACGTTATCATCTTCATCATCATTATCAATATCATGTTTATTTTCTTTATAAGAAACATTTGTTTTTGAACGTGAGGATCTGCGAGGTTGTTCACCAAAATAATGAAAATCAGGATTATTATCACCGTTTCTCGACGGACCATTTACTTCTACATCCTCCTCTGATTCAGAGCTCTCACTACTGTCAGAACTTTCACTGGATTCTTCAATTCTTTTTTTCCTTTTTTTATTCCCATTTTTTTGTGTCTTGGGAGGTTCTTTCTTTTCAAATACTGGTTTTGTAGTGAATGTACGACTAGCACCCTCTGCAGGTTTGGGAAAAACCTTACTTTGATGTGTTTGGGTTTTGTTGGTAGCCGGTGCAGCCGGAGCAGCATGGGCGTTCATTTCAAAAGCCGTAAACGATTTCTTGCAATTTTGACAGGGAACAACATTGTTAATAACATTTCTATAAAACTGGTACCTAGCTGAACAGAAAGGGCAAACTGTCCAAAACGTTGGCGTATGCGCACTAACACCAGTTGGGGCCCGCTGTTGTGTAAACGGAATATTACCAGGATGTCCGTGGGTAGAATTAACAGGACGTCCTTGATTCCAAGAATGTGGTTGCTGGACATTCGATTGTTTGCTTGGTTGTTTAGGGATCCAATTTGGGGATGAAATATTTCCGTATGCTCTGCGTTTACTATCATGAACCATTCTTCTATCACGGTCCAAAAGCACTCTCTGAGCTTCACCGATTAACTTAAAAGCGTCAGTAGATCCGAAAAAGCTGTTCTTATCAGGATGAAGAATAAGGGCTAACTTTTTGTACTGCTTTTTAATTGCTATATCATCAGCATTAGGCTCTATTTTGAGAATTCCATACCAGTCTTTATCTGTGCCGTATGATTTCTTCTCAGCAGAACAGTGTACTTCGCATACTAATATCAATTGAGAAATGTTTTCTAGTTCAGGGCAAAGCTGTTGGGCTTTGACTGCAATCTTTAGAGCCCCTGCAAAGTCCTTAATCTCCATTTTCTTCTCTGCAAGTTGTTTGGCTCTCACTGCTTCCTCTTTGTTGCAATCCATCACTGAGTCAAAAAGAAGGCTTCAATCACCTTCACTTAATCGGGAAAAGGGTCAAAATTTGATATTACAGGTTAAAAATGCACAAACAAGAAAACCAGAGCTATGAAACAATCTTTAAGCGGTAGTGCCTGTGTAAATTGTGCACATGAATGTGTGTATACATGGAAATTGCATTACAGTGCGGCGATTAACTGGGATAGTACAAAATATTACTTCAGTGATGGACTCGTGTCAAACTATTTAATATTGGTTATATAAAAAGTATATAACTTAATGTAATATCATAGCTGTCGAAGACACAACGGATGAGCCTTGGGCCTAGGCGAGATTTTTTTAAGTGGGTATAGCATAAAAACCATTTTTAGGGGTTTTAGCATGTTTTGGGCTTGTTTATGCTGTTTTAAACTGATTCCAAGATTGAATAGGGCTAGTGTAATAGTTTCAAAGCTGTTCGGTCAATTTTTGGCTAAAATTTGGCCAGAACTTGGCCGGGAAATGCCCTTGAACGCCTGAAGATGGGGCATTTGAAGCAGAGCGACAAAGCCACACAGGCTGCACCTAGGACCTAGGCGGGCCTTGTGGGATTTTTATAACTAGAATGTAATAATAATGCACCCTTGATTTATTTAGTGAATGTCATGTTTTCACCGTGTTAATCTCCAAAGTAGAAAAATACAATAATCATAAGAGAGTCAGAGGGTGATAGTAAGCTCTACCTCATATGACACAGGACTTTGTCACTGAACAAGTTGGTTGAACTAGAACTCTAGAAGCGCTTTGTAACTCCTGCAAAGTAGGTACCATAAAACCGCATATACAGCTTTGTTGCCTTTGCACGAGTCTACAAAAATACAACAATAGCTTAACTTACAAAAAGGTCTCATACAACATTGTAGCTTAATATAAAGAAATTGAAAATAAACCCAAATCTACAGTTTGTGTTTTGAAATACTTTTGGTTGTTACAGTCATATTATATTTAGTCCATCTTGTTTACAAAATAAGTAAATAAACAAAATGTGGAAATAAAACAGCAACCAGTAATTAGATAATCAAATAACAAAGCCTCAAGACTCAACAATAAATCCCAAACATTTGGAGCTAGATCACTTCATTCCACTTCTACTTCGAGAAAAACGAAACATTTACTCCAACCTTAAGTAGATAACAAAACCTCACAAAAACTAGATTATACATATGGGACCAAAAAATTCAAAGCTCTAAATAAACATTTTAACCATTCTTAATTGAAAATGAAACATCATAACCATTTTTTTCAGTTTCAAGCACAAAAAGTTATAACATTTCTACTAACCAGTAATCACAAACATGACAATAAAAACGTTTTGGATTTGTAAATAAAAAACTGTGACAATCAAAACTGATTACTATTCGTTATCCAATAATCACTCTTTAATGGAACAGAGCACGTAGATTATAGCACAAACATTCAAGCAAAGAAACAAAAGTGAAAAACCCTAAAACTGACTATTACTCGTAACATATGTAAAATTAGGGTAAATCAAAACTGAACTGTATGTGTGCATATATAAGGGTAAAAAAAGGATGGTAGACGATTGAAGATGAAGTTGTAGCTATTAGTGTCAAGCTCGAAAAGACGACATTGAAAATTGAGGAAGAAATGAGTTCGAGTACCGACAGAAACGAAGTGATTGTGCCCGCCACAAAAGATGACTGATGTTTGCCCTTGACAAGAACAAACACAACACAAGGTCAATGTTATGTTTATTGTTATTGGACATGAATAAGTTAACCTCGATGGGTCACTGGTCTGGGCCTTCAACGGGCTTCATGTGTGTCAAATCTAACATATAAAATATACTACAAAGCCGTTACATACCTAAAAATCAACCAAAAACGAACCTTCTAGTTACGAGATATCATAAACTAGGCGATACAAAACGTGTATGTTGTGTTTCTATTAATGACTTTGTTAACAAGGATTAATGTTTTTTTTTCTTCCTTGTGTTATTAGACATGGAGCTTAGTTAACAAGGATTAATTGTCTAGTCTCACCGTATAGTATGTTGTGTTTCTATTAATGACTTTGTTTAAGGAATGAAGAAAATGGAGCTTTTTGGACATGCAGTTTTTGTTCTCGTTTAACTTAAATAAATATATTTTATATTCAAAAGCATCACGTTGTCATAATCGATACAAATGCGTACTCATTATGGATGGCAAACACTTCCAGGTCATGTGCATATCGAATACCTGTTAGTAAACCGTCACACCTAAAAGACAGTTTATGATTTTACACGAGTGAAAAAATAATAACACAAGTCAAAGAAGTACACATGCACATGTGTAGTATATTGTCACTTTAACTTCTATATACCCACGTGACATTAGTCAAGTAGATAATCATGTGGCTCCGTAGAACTTTATCTCCATTACAAAACAAACAAAAATTATGGGTACTACAAAATCTAAGTAAAGCCAACAAAGATAATTAAACTATTTACAATAACCAAAATCAAAACCCCATACAGCCTCCATTGACCGCCTTAATGCTGCCCGGATATGGCGGCATTAGGTGGTAGCACGTACAAGAGATGGCCATCTAACTACATTCTGCTTTACACATTAACTTGAGGTTGGATGGTTATATGTGGGTTCATAAGTACATTCCGTCGTAAATCTTAAGATTAAACCGGATGACATACTAGATAGTTGGGTTGTCAAAATCAAAGAGGAGCGCACCTCCTCACACAATTACTTATAGGACCAGTCGAAAATAGCCGCAGCTTAGTAATACACTGTCATCATCTTCGATAACAATGATTTCAATGTCACATTATGTTTGAAGCTACTCAAATATTCTTCTTTAAATTGAAATGCATGATAATTACTGCAAGTCTTTCTATTGTTACTACATTGGTACATCCCAAACAGAATTGACAAGTGTTCTCTACATTTCAAAATATATAAATTATGTGAACCGACGAACATGCGTGTAAAAGCAAGCGCGGTCTTGGGTAAAATAGAATCTACGCTCCAGTTTCTGACCCGTGTAGGGATCCGTTGAGATTCTCCAAAGATGAAGAAAAGTCTGTACCTACCATAATCTTTGCATTTTGACTTAGTACCTAATAGGCCCATCCAAGTTCCCAGAGGCAAACTGATAACCACACAACAAATGATTAGCATCACTCAAATGTTTTTAATGTAAATTGTATTATATCAACTGTTATGAATGGGTCGTTATGAGTCATGGTTTAATCTTAACAAGTCAGGGTAAAAAAAATAGTTGAAATGGAAACGGGTCAGTGTATTGTTAACTGCGCCTCTTAAAAATGTTAATTTGCTATTGTAATTATATTTAACTGAATAACTATCATAAAAATGGACCAAAAAATGTGCGGATCAACCCAACCCTTCTATTTAACTGATTAACTCATGAACGTGTAACTGGTGTATCCTGGTAACTTCACTAACCCCTTCAAGAGACTCGCTACTTAATCAAAATCAAATAACGAATAAACAGAATTAACCTGCTTGACAATCGGATTTGTAGATGAAGTGAATTCATGAGTCATTCCTTCCCATACAACCTTTCCCTCATGAAGAAAAATCAGCCTGAAAAACACAACACCACTCAAGAAAAATCAGGAAACTAGCAAGTAGCAACTTACGCAAGTTACGCATAATGTTATCACTTAACATCATGATATGATTATGGGTTTGTTTTATTGGAATAACTATAATACCTGTCAACGGCTCTTCTAATGGTACTGTGCTGGTGAGTTACAACCACATAAGATGCAATCTTTCCAGGCTTCCCGAGTGCATCTTCACCTTTGCAATGAACGGACCGGATCAGATCTTCAACAACAGTAGATGCTATCGGATCAAGTCCTGCGGTTGGTTCGTCATACAAAAGCACCTATTTATGATTGCAGCAAAACAGAGGCATGACGATTTAAAAGTGATACAGAATAGTAGAGAGTTTTATACACAAGTGTCCTTAAAACACATTTTAACCAAAAAAAATCACCAGTATGAACTCGTGTCACCTTCATCTCCACTAGGTTTTAATTCACCAGTATGAGATTGTCAATTAAGTGACATTGGCTGCAGGTTTTATTGGATTGATTCTGTATATAGGTGGAAAAATGGGCAAGTGGGGCAAAATATACATGTTGAAAATGGTTGCTTACAGTATGGCTCAAGCTGACACACACATTCTTTTGTCCATTTTTTAAAGTCACTTATAAATAATAACCTTGTTGAGTATGAATACAAAAGCTAAATTAACAGAAGCAATAATCTAAAACCGTAATAAATCGAGTTTAAAGATTAAAAGCATTTATAATATGTTATCGAAAACTTTTGAGTTTTGACACACTATACATTTATTTTGACCCATTCAAGCCAGAACGTATGTTTACACTTTACACCTCTAATCTTGTATAATGATGTAGACAATACGTCTCACTGTCCTGTGAAAATTGCAAGATTTTGTTTCTTGAAAAGTTTTCAGATTTATCTATTTGCCCATTTTTATCATTTACAAATAAATTTATATAGTTCTGCCATTCTACAATATTTCTTTTCTTGCCTCATAAAAGACGCATGTCAAACAGTCTTCTCTGAAAGACAAAATGTCCATGACTCTTAGTCAACCGTACTGGTTGCTCCAAGCCACATATCAAGAATATTAAGGAACAAAAACAAAGAGTAAAATTAAACTAAGTAAGTAAATAATGGAGCACTATTTTCTATACCTCAGGTTCTATTGTATGACTTGTTGTATCATATATTATCGATCGTGCTAAGGCGACTCTTTTTTTCATTCCTCCAGACAACTCAGACGGCAGCCGGTCCTCCACTCCCTACCAAAAAAGTCAAACCAAGTTTAGAAGAAAGTAAAGAGCATCAACAACCTCTAAAAAAATACACACAAAAGTTTACAGTTCCACGCTTTTTATTGAGATTGTCACTTAACTCACCTTCAATCCAACTGCACCCAATGTTTCTGCAACAAGTTCTTTAATTTCATCTTCAGGCATTTTTGAATGTTCATACCTATATAACATCAAGAAAAATAATTAAACAAGGGACTAAATACATCAAAGAAGCTCATTAGCATACGGAACTTACAAAAGGAAACCAACATTCTCCCGAACCGTTAAAGAATCAAAAAGTGCTGCACTTTGAAATACCTGATACGTGAAAAATTAACTATTTTTTATTACCAAAAATACTATAAAAGTCATTAGTGTTGAGAAAGTGAAGGATATTTCACCAGGCCAATTCGAAGGCCAGACATATAATCATCACTTATCAATCCATGTCTTCTTCGCCCTCGAATGTACACCTCCCCCTGCTCAATTGCAAAACCATCTCATACTTATAATAAAAAATAGAAAAACTAATTCAAAACACAATTTAAAGTTTAGACACCTTATCTGGAGTAAGCAGCCCTGCAAAGATCTTTAAAATTGTAGATTTTCCGGTGCCAGAAGGCCCAATGATGCCAACTGCTTCTCCGTGCTTAATCTAGCAATTTACATATCAAATTGTCACAATAATTAAGCAATTACAGCACAAAAGAATAACAAGTAATTTAAGCTTATACCTTAAAATTTACACCTCTTAAGATGTGTTTCTCGCCAAACGACTTGTAAACATCTTTACACTCAATAAGTACATCTGTCTCCTCCTCTGAATCTTCTGTAAACAAACTCAAAGATGAATCCTATCACAAACAAGCAAAAAGTTACCATTTTGCAAACAGCAACGAATCACTACCACCAACTCCAATTTAGCTGCTTTGTTTCAGTACAAAACCATGGCAAACTGGATTTTAATCTTCCAAACTATGACCTGTTGGTCAATGATAATCCATACTGTCAGTTTGACCACTACAATCCAAGCAGCATAATCATCATAGATTCGGCTTCCCTCACAAATAATATTTGTGAACGAAATGAGAAAACGCACAAGCGAAATCAATTGGAAATTTCCAATTTTGCTACCAAGACTAGCAGAATATAAAGTTAGGAGTGTCGTTATTTCAAGCAGCCAGGATTATAGTTGACCAATAGGGTCAAAGTTTGGATTTTTTTTTCCAATTTTGCTGCTTAAAGCCATATAGTAATTAACTTAAGCATGTAATGATGTAAACTCTTTTCTAATAAACTAAAAATTGTAATGGAAACAAGTCAAACAACAACTGATTTACACAATCAAACATACGTCAAACTGATAGTTTGAATTAGAGCATCATACTTTGAATTTAGAGGGACGAAATTGATCAACAGGCTTTAAACTCTGTGGAGCTATACTACAAGAAACGGGTCTCGTTGAAAATTGAACAACTTGTTTACCAGATTTACAATACCAATTTGATGGATACGATGCATTTCGTCGATTCAGATGGTAAACAAACGAACCCGCCAATGAATTCATGTTTCGGTTGAATTTGGGGAAACTAATTGGAATTGAGAAATTGGTCGGTTTGAAGACAATTGGGTTTGGGTTTATGAATGAATTATGAATATTCTGATTTGGATTGTTTGGTGGCAAATGTAAAAGCTTTGAAAGCAACTGTTGTTCGACAACTCGTTTAAAATGTGTTGCTTCAATTCAGTCGCATCATCATCATCGTGATGTTATGACTTATAACCTCTTACCACGAAGATGGTCGGTCATCTATGTTTATTACCTTTTCAAACCAAGTCTAGGTTGAATTTTTTTTGGGCTTTTGGTTGGTATTTAATCGATTAAGTTAACTGGTTTTAATGAGGAGGTTTATAATCTGTACATCCCTAAATTAATTCACACATCCCCAATAGGAATCGTATAGGACAATACGGTGTCTATATGGTTAAAAACATTAAATGTAAACTTCAATAGGAACCGTATAGGTCAATACGGTTCCCCTGCTCCCAATATGGAGTGTATTGGCCAATACAGCCCAAGTTAATGTTCAAGGCCCTACTTGGTTGGTGAGACATTAACCAAATACAATCCTATTGGACAATACGGTTCCAGATTACCCGGATGTCTCCTATATATCCAACACTTTTTGGACGGGTTTTAAAAAAAAACAAAACCACAAATTTTTTTTTAAAATCGTATCATGATGTCGTTTTTTTGACATAAATTATAGTTTTGGTGATTATTCAAACCAGTCAAACCCACGAGTTTTCCGAACCAGGTCCACTTTTATACGCATCAACCCGACCCTTCTATGCCATCCTTGATTCCTCGTCACAGCAGCCTAACCAATCCATGTCGTTTGTATACTTTTGATATTTTTTGTTTGATTAGTTATAATGTATGTACAAGTTTAATTTGATTTGATTTCACTATAATATTTATTAAAAAACAAAGATCATTTATAACAAAAAAAACCAACTAAATTTAAAAAAAAACCAAAATCATTTTATAACAAAAAAAACCAACTTATTTAAAAAAAACCAAGATTATTTTAATATAAACAACTTTTTTTTTTGTAAAAAATAAAACTTAATTTAAAAAAACTTTTAAAAACGTGTAATATTGGTCATATTGACCAATACACCCCAAATGTGTGCAATATGGTCATATTGGCCAATACACCCAAAATGTATGCAATATGGTCATATTGACCAATACACTTCCTATAGGGTTATGGGATGTGTATATAGTGAATTTGGGATGTGTGGATAAATCCACCCTTATAAATTGATCATAAACATGTGGGTTTTACGGGTTATAAATTGATTTTAAACAGTGCTAATATAGTTTTAGTTTGGGTTGTTAGTTTTTATTCCTGAACGAGTTTATATTTGTACATAGAGTAATTGATCGGTAATAATCTTACCTGAAAAGATATTCGTGTCATCAGTCCCACCTTTTATGCTATTTTTCTCTCAATGGACATCCGTTAAAGAAACTTAACTATGACGTTTTAGGGTTTTTGATGTGAAGGAGAATACGAGTCGATTGATGTAAAACTTACCTCTAAGCAGTGTTTCAAACGATTTGTTCAGTTTGGTGTTTAACCTTACAATTAATCAAGTCGATTGTCGGTTAGAGATCTGTTTCGAAGTAGGTTTTACGTCAATTGACTCACACACTCCTTCCAATCAAAAGCTTAAAACATCCGTTTGAAATTCAATAAACCTTAACGGAGTTAATTTTTTTTGCAGAGCTCCAATATTAAAAGAAACATTATAAAAGGTATGATTGATGACGAGAATCATCTCATGTGTTATCGACTAACCATAAAAAGATATATCTAAAAAATAGATAAAGTTATTAATGTTGAATTTCTTTTTAAAAAATTGTATCTGTTTGAGTGATTGAATGACCGAGAGATCAAATTTTATAATGAATAAAAGTATGTATATAAAGAAAATATAAAATGTGTATGAGTTAATTATTTTAAAATTGTATATTATGATTAACTATTTTATGATTGATTTTAGTATGGATCCTGTATGATTATTGTGGAGTATATGCTTATATTCTTTTTAGACCCATAGTGGTAACATGCAAAAACCACTTTCCTTGTTTTATTCCCAAATCAAGCATGCTTAACAACCTTCAAACATTTTCTCCAAACATAAAAGTAATGCTTTATAAACCATCTCCTCCCCTTTTAACAAGATACAACATGAAAGAAATATTTATTTTTTTCTTAAACATTATAGATGACAATGGTATTTTTTTTAGAAAAATATGTCAAGTTCAGTTGTTCCTAAAGAACTATTTATTTTTTGTTAAACATTCTAGATTTCTGGATAATGGTTAAATTCATGAGAGTAATATATCAAGTCGAGTTGTTCATCTTGTGAGTAAATTTTATGGCTTAAGCTCGATTAGGCTCGCCTTGTTTACTATTTGTATTAGATATTATTCTTCTCATAATGTCATGTATAATAACTAGTATGTAAATCTCTGTTATACTATATAAAAATGTTTTTTTCACTTGTTATATCTTAAAAGCATCGGACACATAACAATATTCGATATTGAAGTATATATATATAATATATTATAATAACACTATTTACACTTCAGTCGCCTAGTGTTTATGTATAGTCTTGTAAAATTTTAGATTGTTTGCACTTTCAGCCTTGTCTCACAACACTTTGGTCATTAATAAAATTATTTTAAATTTTTAAACGAACGTCTCCCCCGATTTTTAAATAACCTATAAGTTTTATATGTTAGTTTTTATACATACATCACAAAAACATGTATTTTTTATAATTTGAGTAAAATATTATTATAGTTTTTTAAATTTAATTTTTTACATAAGCTTAAGTAATCACCATTTTTTAAATTTAATTATGTTGTTTAAATATTGTGTTTCTAACCGTACGCCCGAACACCGATCTAGCACGTTTAGACTCACAAGCCTAGTTAAGCTCTGTAAATGAAATTTAAACAATTAAACATGGGCTTGTCTATTAGTATTTTTTTAAACTTTAAATTTCAAGCTCATTTATTAAATGAGACATAGTATATGCTTAAGTATAATTAATATTTGTTTGATTCAAGCTCCTTGGGTGCGGGTTTCAAATGATTAACGAGTCTCTTTTTTAAACGCTACTACTTTTGAACCACTAATCTTGCCTGAAACATCTCCTCTTATAATAATTTGCTAAGGCATTACACCACACCCCGCCACTTGTCAACACCATAATCCTCCTCAGCCTTTTTGCGGATCCTCTGGGTCAACCCATTAATTACGTGGATCCTTTATATTTATTTTATCCCAGTATTTCATCACTTTTTCACATAACAAAACCCTAAATTGCACTATTCTCTCTAAATCCTTCCTGCGCCTCCGCCTCCTTCATCTTTTTACGTTTCTTTTTCTTCGATTCGTATCAAGGTTTGTTCTTAACCTTTCTTCTCTTTTATTTGTATGTTTTTTTGTTGGTCTTTAGTTTGTACAAATCGTTATTCAATTCTGATCTGAAGCCTGATTTATGAAACTTGTAATCGGCTATCAAACTGATCGATATTAAATATATAAGGAGACGATTGATCTGCTTGCATCGTTAGGTATGTGTGAGCTTCTTGGAATTATGCTTAAGGAGGAAGCTCCGATGGTTTTGACGGCGATTCCTAACGCGTTTGGTGGTAGTCATGGTGGTTATGGCGGAAGATCTGGATGAAGGTATTGAGATTTAAATTTCTAGGTTAATTGTTACGAGTTACTTTTATGGTTCATGCAAGGACAGATCTTTTTGTAATTTTAGATTCATCCTCTATCAATAATTTGTACTAAATGATGTATTTTGTTATTTAGGATGTTGATTTCAGAGAAAATCACTGATGGGTTCGATATACACATATTTAGTTCTTTAATGATTTTTGTGGTAAGTTATCATATATACACATGTGTATGAATATTTAACTAGAAAATGGCACTTGTTCTTCTATTGTAAAACAAAATTGATTTTAAATTTTGTTTAAATGTGTTCTTGACTATTGTTTCTAATCAATTTTGCTTATGATTTGTTGTTGTTGACATGTTGTCATGTTTTAACACAAGAAATTTATATTGCAGGTTGTAGCTTAAATTCGATCAAGACTGCTACTTCTAATACATTTAGGTTTTGTCAACTTCTGCCATATATTCAATAAAGCAATAGATTGGAGTTAACCACTCATTGATTCACACACTTAGAAGGTTAGTTCTCCAAGATCATTTTTTTATCTTCATATCATAATATTTTAGCTTTTAACATTCAGTTTTGTTGTTTAGATGGGATGCAGGGAGTATTTGGTGAAGCGTTTCAAAATTGGAATAACATTGGCCGATGATAAAATGATCTCACTTTGAAAGGAATTGAAACCCTTTGAAAAGGTAATATTTCACTTTGATTATTAGTTACTAACTTGGAATAAACTATGGTTTTTTATATATCTGGTGGTTCAACAGAAGATGCCAAATGTAGCTCTATTAAGTTCATCCGGATCTTGAAGCATCTAAATGTCTTTATATAGTTTGGAATTGAACATTGAAGCCTTCAAAGAACAGATCATGATACCGTGACCCTTCTATATTCATTTAACATAAAAGAAAGTTGTTAAAACATAGTGAATCTTGATTACCATAAATCATAATTTTGTGTTGATATGTTTGAATGATTATATAGATGAAAATTGTAGACAAATAAATGACTTTACAACGTGATCTTTTTCCATTTTTGTATAAAGCTTCACTAGCCACTCAAATAGGCTATTCAACAAGTTATAGACTATTTTGTATAATGCTGTCATTTTCATGCCAAAATGAAGAAGTATAAGAGTTGGTTTCTAATTTATTTCCTCTTTCAAAGTGTGTCTTGCAAAGTGTTTGTGAAGAAGATTTCGCTATTATTTTAATTTATCTTTAATGAGTCAGTTTTCTTTAGATTATGGGTTAACATTACTTGTGTTGGTTTTGTGTGATGGCTTGTCATGTATATGTTTTGTGCTAATGAAACTTTTGTGATGGTTGGTCATGTATATGTATATATGTTTAGTTAACTTTTTATATAGAGTAAATTACAATTTTGGACCTTTATAATAAGCCAAATTACGGATTGTGGCCTTTATTTTAAATTTTTGCACTGGTTGGCCTTTATATAAATTTTTCTCACGGTTTAGGGCCTTTAAGTTAACGACCGTTAACTTTTCCAGTTAACTCCCCTCATGTGCAATGCACATGAGGGCATTTTGGCAATTTTACTACTAGAGGACCATTTATGTAATTTATTCATCTTTATCATCTTCATTCATGATCTTCATTTCATAATCTTCATCTTCACTTCATCTTCATCTTCATTTCATCTTCACTTCATCTTCACGTAAGGTTCCTTCAGATCTGAAATCTCCGTCAGGTAGCCGGAGAAACAAGCTCAAATTCAAAGATGTTAAGTTCTTAAGTTGTGATGGTGGTAAGTAACTTCACCACCACGTTCTGTTTGAAACAATGGCAAAGGTGGATCTTTGATGTCAAAATTCAAGTGGGTTTCACAGTGAGTAAAATTGTACCTTCTTGTGATGGTTTGTTGGGATGAAGAATTGGAGTTGGGGATGGTGAGTGATGAAGTTGTTGCTCGTTGTGACGTGTTTCTTTGGGGCGAATGAGCGGCGTGGATCGTCCATGGTGGATTTGAGGAGCTGAAACTGAAATTGACTGCTACTGTCATCTGATGAAGGTTATTGGATGTAACAATTAAATCAGAAAGATTGGGAACAGCGGAGGAACCGAGGAGAAAATATATGTGGAAATGTAATTTGTAATTGTTGAGCAAAAAAGATGTTAGGCGCTGTGATACATCTCCGACGAGGAGATCATCTGCCGTTGATACCAGAACATGCTTGCCGGAAAACTTGTTATTGCTCAAATTCAAAGATGTTAAGTTCTTAAGATGTGGTGGTGGTGGTGATGGTGGTGGTGGTTGTCGAAGATGAAGGTGGTAGAGGTGGTGGTAGTCGGAGATGAAGGTGGTAGTGGTGGCGGTAGTGATGGTAGTGGTTATGGAGATGAAGAAGATGATGATAAAAAGTTACAATAATAGTCCTTTAATGGTAAATGACAGAAATACCCTCATGTGCATTACACATGAGGAGATTTAACCAAAAAGCTTAACGACCGTTAACTTAAAGGCCTTAAACCGTGAGAAAAATTTATATAAAGGCCAACCAGTGCAAAAATTTAAAATAAAGGCCACGATTCGTAATTTGGCTTATTATAAAGGTCAAAAATTGTAATTTACTCTTTTATATATTTAGTGGCAATGTAAAATTACTGTTTAGTTATAATAGATATGTATTGTGAGGGAACATACCATTTTGTCAACAAAATAGTTTTCAACCTATGTTTAGTGGAAATTGAAATTTACATGTTTGGCATAGAATACATAACTTCTTTCACATTTATTTACTTTTTAGATCCTTTTATAAAACTATTTTAATTTTTTTTACATTTGGTTGAGGTTGATAATCGTTATTAAAGCTAGATCATGTTTGAAAATTTGTAAATAAAAGTCTAAATTTATTATTACTCATTTCAATCTAAATTTTTATAAGTACTTTTTACCGTTCAACACCGTAGGTACCCACGGGTGCTAACCTAGTTTATTTATAATCGAAGTATTGAACCCCATAAATCTGACTGCAAATTTCCTTTCGTTTTCTTAAAAAAATGTGGTACAAATATTTCCACGTTTATTGTGTGCATCAAATAAATAAGGGTTTGACCACTTTACATCTTTCATCTCACTATTTAATATTTATTTAACATAGATTGTAAAATAGTCTTCATTTTGATATTCATAAGTTGAACTTTTATATAAAATCAGCGTCACATCACTGGTATAAAATAATAATAATAATAATAATAATAATAATAATATAATAATAATAATAATAATAAGTTGAATTAAAAAAATGCATTCAATCTTTTAGTATTTTCATATAAAATAATACATTTACATACAAAGTAAAACATTTTTTAAGTTGACGTGCTTTTCTGAATTATAAAACGAAACTGTTGACCAACTTTAACTAAATATTTTTATATCTAAATAAGATATAGGGAACTAATTATTAATGAAACTATTTTACAATCTATGTTAAATACGTAGGATTTGATAGAAACTAACAATATTTAAAAATAGAAGTGTTATAAGTTATTTGTTTCTAACTTTTAACTAATTATTAAGACATTTTTACACTTCAATTTATTTGTTCGTATACATTAGCCTTTAACCCGACCTGCCTTATAATCCGACCCATAACAAACCGGGGTCATGTAAGAAATTATTTAGGTATCCATTACCACTTGCAAAGCTTCTTTCTTTGGTTGATAAAAACAAGAGTAAATTACATTTTTTGGCCTTTATAATAAGCCAAATTACGGATCGTGGCCTTTATTTTAAATTTTTGCACTGGTTGGCCTTTATATAAATTTTTCTCACGGTTTTGGGCCTTTAAGTTAACGAAAGTTAATTTTTGCCGTTAAATCAATAGTATTTTGGTCATGGGTCATTTCTGTCAATATTAAAACTCTCTTTAATTGCTTAAAACAGAAAATGCTAAAAATATAAACTTAAAGGGCTGAAAATGTAAATAAAACAAAAACCCATCCCCTCCCCCCACCTTTTTCCGGCGTAAACAATTCCGGCAACGTCCGGCGGTGATATCTCCGGAGTACTTGATATTGTAAGAAGCTAAAAGTTTGTGTGTACAGGGTATGGCTTGTAGGCCAAACACGCATCGTCCAAGTTTTCATGTAAACATGGTGGGATTGGAGAAAAGTCAACGGGCAAACTCGAGCAGATATCCATGGGATTTAGATGCAGAAATGACCGATGAAGAAGAAGAATTTGAGCTGTGGCTACAACAAGCATTAGCTTCAGGTTTATTTTGCGAGACATCGAAACGTAGGAAAAGCTGGAGCCCGTTTAAGTTACCTCAGAAAAAAGGGGCGAAAAATCGTTCAGCACCATCATGTCATCAACCACTGCCATCTCCGGCGACATCAACCACCACCATCTTTTTCCGACATCAACGACATCAACCACACACCTTCGAGCATCCATCTCCGACGAAAACTCATCTCATTTCTTTCTCATCTAATTTAAAATATAACTCCAACTCACAAACTTCTTTAACAGCTCCATCTCTGTTTCAATTTCTCGATTGCAGAGCTTGTAATTAACTGGCTCTACAATTCAATTGATGCTTTATTAATTGATTTAATTGTAGAAAAGTTGATTTTGATTCAATCGGCCACCCACCTAAAGGAGATTTTGTTTGTGGTGGTGATTAACTAATTATAGATTAGGTTTAGGGATTTGTTGGAAGTATGTGTGTATGGGTTTAGAGTTTCCAGATCTTGTTTACGCCGGAGATATCACCGCCGGACGTTGCCGGAATTGTTTACGCCGGAAAAAGGTGGGGGGAGGGGAGGGGATGGGTGTTTGTTTTATTTACATTTTCAGCCCCTTAAGTTTATATTTTTAGCATTTTCTGTTTTAAGCAATTAAAGAGAGTTTTAATATTAACAGAAATGACCCATGATCAAAATACTATTGATTTAACGGCAAAACTTAACTTTCGTTAACTTAAAGGCCCAAAACCGTGAGAAAAAATTATATAAAGGCCAACCAGTGCAAAAATTTAAAATAAAGGCCACGATCCGTAATTTGGCTTATTATAAAGGCCAAAAAATGTAATTTACTCTAAAAACAATTAAGTTTCCAAAGGTCATAGATGAAATTACTAGATTTGTCATAAGTCGTTGTAATCATGAATATGTTACTACTATTATTATATTAACATTAACAATAATAATATACTGTATATAGTAATATCAAAACAAAATCTATAACAACTTTCAACTATTTTCATTAATGACAGGTGTTAAATATTTCTTGTTTGACGTATCATACAAAACAAAACCTAATAAAATGTCTAATATTTTAAATTAAAAGAAAAGGAGAAAAGGATCATTTGCCAAAAATATATTTCCATTCTCAACATCATATGATACCTTATAGCTCAAATGTGAACCAAAAAACCCACCAAAATTAGATTTTTGGGCGTAGGTTCATTTTTGAAACAACAATCTTGAAGTAACACTTGCATATTAACATACCATAATTCGTCATCGAGACACATTGCTGCCTGTTGCTTCAGTTTGTAATATACTTGCACCGACTTGGCTCTTGCAGAGGGGGCATGAAGCATTAAGCTTCAACCATTTATCAACACAACTTCTGTGAAAGAAATGAGAACAAGGCAACTCTCTGAGCTCATCATTGTTTACATACTTGGCTAAACAAATGCAGCACACCTGTTGAACAAGTAAATACCTAAAAATTAAAAAAGCTATAGACATAAGTGACCAGCCCGACCCAAACCAAGATTACCCATTTTGACCCGTTACCCAACACTCCAAGTATGCCACCTCTACCTGACCTTTCTCGAGAACGGTACTATGGTTAGAAATCTTATCTAATAACAAGCATACTCAAAAGGACTAGTTGACTGATACATGTAACTTCGTTTTAAAAAGTGTGAGGCACACCAAGGCAATAGGTCCCCAGAGCTAAGGCAAAGATGCACACATTACGTACACGAGGCGCCAGGTATTTATAATTTAATTTTCAAATATAGACAGTAAAGCCTTTATAGTCTAGAACTCTATATACGATAAAACATATAAATAACATCTATATACAACCTAAAAGCTATGCGTACTAATTAAAGAAGCACAAAATCTTCCCATGTACAAGAGTTGCTCTTAAGTCACACGGCTCTTGTATTTTAAGCTGTGAACGGCTCCCGAGTCATCCGGCTCATGAATGCTATTGCCTCATGCAGTTGGAAGTGAGGACTGCCTTGCTTAGGCGACAGGCGTGCTTCCTAAAACTAAGATTTGCAACTAATGTAGGTTTATAAAATTTAACCACTTTAAGTAACTGGAATTAGGCTATGAACAAATTCCAAAGTTTTGTTAAACAACTTCATCTGAGGCTTGAAGATCCAAGCTAAACGATTTTGAAGGTCAATTATTTTGGTGAAAAACTAATAGAAAATGAGACTAACCGCATCCTCTCCTGATATTACATGCTCCTTTTCTGTTCCTGCTGCCACAACCCCACCTTCACTAGCATTGAAGTCGGTCTTTTTGTCATTCATGTGCTTACTTTTTTTAACCTTAAATTTGTAGGTAGGCAGAGAATTAATGGACTCTGTAGTGGCTCCTCTATTATGTGTCTGTTCTTCTCTAATACCCATGACTGAAATTATACATGGGAGACAGCAGCAGACTGTTGCACACAAGATAAATGGCATTGCATATCCAAGACAGCTTAAGGTAAGAAAAACTATACATAACCTGCCAACAAAATTACAGAAAAACAAATTATAATAAAAACAAGAAAAATGAAATATATACTTTGGATGCAAAGCTGATTTGCACTGTTTTTTGGATATTTTGGGATAAATAATTGTATGGCAATTTCTTTAACAATTTGTCAGTCATATCTAGAGTTGGCAGTTCTGGTCCATTTACTTGTGATAGGTTGACTGGGTCATGATTTAACACTAACAAGTAAAATAAACTTCAGCTAAAAAGGAAGCAGGTCACAAGTTGCCTGAAGTGTATTTAGATTTTGTAGTAATATTAAGCAAGCACAATTAGCACCCGATTTTACTATTTCTTTTACCTGTTTTTTACCCGTTACCCATGCCGCATGTCCCACTCAATATGCCATCTCTGATTTTATCCATTCAGTCTGAGTATTTGTTATAAAATAAACAATTTCTACCACCAATTATGGATGTAGGATAAATGTCAAATCCCACAATAACTATCAATTGTATATTTCCAGCAACTTTAATGCTGTGCATAATGATCTATGCTAACAATATTGACCGATACCTGTACAAGTTAGGAGCATCAGAAAATGATGAATGGTCCCCAAAGATCCATACATTCCCAACCACAAACCAGACTGCAAAGAAGCAATCCAAACCCATTTTGAAGTATTCGATGAATAACTTGAATCTGCAAAATAGAAATAGGTTTTTTTCTTCCATCAGGTATGTAGATTATTTTAGAATAACATACTCTTACAATTCGCATATGAACAGAATATATAAACGAATCACACAACAATCTAAAAAGTGCTCCAGTTTCCTAATTATGTACAGAAACTAGGATCACCAGCTCTGTCTTTGTGTCTCCTGGTTTTTTTAATCTTCATACTTAAGTGCAGAGCTTAGTGCACAGCTGGATATGGTAGAGACGTTACAGTCCCTGACTTCATGGATCCTAATTTCAGTCAAATTCAATATTTCGCTATTGGCAACAACGAATCTACCATAATTCCCCCTGAATTCTATCTAAAGAAGGGCTGTATTTTTCCTACACGAATGTACAAATATTAAAGATCAAGAATAGGTAGCACCCACATGGATGTAAGCGGTTTTGCAGAGCTATGTACATCAGTACATGTTAAGTTCATTCATTCATTTCCTGTGATTGAATTGCTGTGAGTGTCTATTGATTTCAACAATCCACTGTGTTTGGTGATTCAGTACAAAAACTCAAAAAGTTAGAGGACATGAACCTTTTCATTCTTCTGCATACAGAAAGAACTACTCACAAACGCTAAAATTATAGGCTGACATTGGTTTCCCACATAACATTATTTTTGGAACAAAATAACTTAGACCTTATTTCCCGCAACAAAAATAACAACTAGCCTTGTTTTAAAATTCAAAATCCATAGAGATGGATTTATTCAGAATATTTTACCAATCAAGCTTAGCTTGTTTATCATATTTTAAATTTCCTCACTTGTAAAGCCTTTGTGATTATGCCAGCAGTTTGCATATCATAAGTAAGATCTGCGAACCCTAAAATACCAATGGAAAAAAAAAATGCGGAAACTAGAATATGAAACACAATCACAAAAAACATCACCTTGCACTTTGTAATGCACTTGTCACAAATCTTGTTGCTGATAGGCTGCTTGAGGTAGATCTCTGACCAGCACGAGCTGGATCTTGATCTGAAAGTCGGTTACGATTATGAAAACGCCAAACAAGCAATGGGAGAGTCGCAACGCATCCAGAAGCATAACCAATAACCCACGTAAACAACGGAGCTTGAGGATGCTCATGCCTTGAAAAACATAAAACAACAATGGCTGCTATAATCTGGCTCATGACTATAACCAGCTCGGTGCATACCCAATAGCCCGAATTCATCGGACTCCTGTGCCCATGACTAGCAAATGAAGTGTCTCTTGTGTTTCCAACGTTCACATTAGAACTTGTGACACTAGTTGAAGGTGGATCTTCATTTTGACTTGAGTTTGACTGGTTTACTGGTCTATCAACAGTTGAGCTATAAGAAGAAGTAGAAGCTTCACTGCTACTTGTTATATCAATAACATGTTCACTGTCATTATTGCTTTCTCCTCGCTCCATTAGTATTTGTACTTGGAGAATTTAGGGCAAGTGGTCAAATGAACATATTTTCCACAATTGTTCAGTCAATAAGTATAACTTCATCAACAAAACTTCAAAACCTAGATCAAATCTCTGAAACCAAACAAAATACCGTTTCTTCACAACTTCAACTAGCAAATCAACAGCAATGACGAAATAGTTCTAAATTATGGACAATCAGATCAAATCAAGAGCAAATTGTAACTAAAAACTTGAAAATGAAAGGCGAAGGAGATGGAACTAACCGGTGAAAGTGAAAGAAAAGACGAAGAAACGTGGATTGAGCGATGAATTGATAGAAACACAATCAAATCATGGCGTAGTTGTTTGGGATCGGATAATCGTTATTCCCGAGGTTGTAGAGTAGTGGTTGTTGGAGTAACACGCGACGTGCAAGTTTCTGGCCAGAGATGATGAGTCAACGGGCGTAGGCCCGAGAACATCATCCATCCAAATCCACTTCCTTTTTTGGGCCGTTGGTTTTAGGAAAAATCACATCAACACTTTCACTACGTTTTTATATAAACTAAATCATGCTAGCTCCTAGTCTAATTTGTTTGATAATTTGGTTCAGTGGTCAAATAGCAAATGTTTGATTTTATTTTTTTAATAAGGTTTTGAGATTAAATTCAGACAATGACATTTCATATATTATAACATTTCGTTAAAATAACGACAATGTAATTCACACATGTATGTTTTCAAATGTTGATAGAACCTCAAGTTAAAAAGTCTGGAAGAAATTAAAAGAAAATGGAGAAGAAAAAATGAAACTTTGGTTGAATGTGAGATTGGTCTATTATCACGTAAGCGATACACTTCCTATGAAAATTAATGGATAAGTATAGGGAGAATAAGCGTGATCTACATATGATGTTTATTAGTCTTAAAAAAAAGGCTTACAATAACGTACCACGTCGAGTGATTTGAGATAGCTTCGAGGGAATAGAGGTTCCTGAGAGATACGAAGTAGTTAAGGTTGAGTATGATGCGGCTAAAACATGCGTGTGCGTGACATTAGGGTAGTGATTCCTTCCTTGTGGAGGTGGAGGTTTTAAATCACAGATTTATTTTGAGACTGTTTCCTCTAGCATCTCAATACTACACCATGGTGTATGTGTTTTCGCTGATGATATTGTGTTAGAAACTAAGAATAAATCGAGCCTCAATGAGATGCTAGAGGAGTGGCAAGCATGCTTACATCGCAAAGATGGTATTGCAACGCTTGAGGTGGTTAATAGTTAAAACTAGGGTTATAAACGAGCAGAACCAGGGTGGGCTCGGGCTCGACTCATTAAATCTTGGCTAAGCCAAGCTCGTGTTATTAACAAGCTCAAATGTGGGTTTGGGCTCGACTCATTTTTAAACAAGCTGAGGGCCCAAGTTTGCTCACGAGCCAATTTTTTAACTGTGAACACCACCTAATATTAGATAACATACTTGAAATTCGCCTATCGACTAATTTTACAAGACTTTAACTCATATATGTCTTTGCAACAACACGGTGTAGTGTTCTATATGTACTTAATTCCCATTAAATATGGTTAAAACCAATGTAACTAAGTCATGGTGGATCACGTCACGAGTGTGAGCACTGAACGTTAATGTCATAAATGAAATCATAAACACCCTGTATCACGCACGTGAATGCCACGAACGTAATAGTGTAACAAAGTAAAAAAACCGTCATGTCACATACATACACCATCAGTGGCGGATCTAGACACAAATCTTAGGGATAACGCTAAAAAAATTATCTCACTACGAGATAGCGTTATACCTAAAAACAAAAAAAAATATTCACTAGTATGTAAGTTGAGGGATAACGGACACTATCCATGATAGGCTTGTAGGTCCACACTGTACACCATACATCTGGCTCGCCCGAAACGACAGAATTTTCAACGGTATCCCGGTGGTGGTCCAGATTGTCGTCGACAAAGTCAAAGCTCAGGTCTTAGCGTTGTTGAAGTCTTGGGCAAACCTAGTAGATTGGTGTGACATAAGTGGTGTAATTTATCGTTTATAAATTCCCTCGTGTCACGTTGTGGTGCTGTGGAAGTCGTTCTATGACCCTAGCTTCTTGTTAGTGACCCGTTTTTAATAAATTCTAGCTGTTAATTTTTGTTTTTTTTATCATAAGTCGCATACACAACTTCGTAACCAAAACACATAACTCGAAGACAAAATCCAGGTTTCACTAAGATGCCATTACAAAAATTTGAAACAATTAAAAAAAATATTTGATGCAACCTGAGGGACTAGAAGGGTAAGTTAAAAAAACAAAGCGCAAAAGAATGCGATACCATTTTTATTCCCCCAATTTCATTTCTAGTGAGAGAGAGAAAAAACCTAGATTGATTCATTGTTTTAGAGAGAGAAAGAGAAGATCGATCTTCTTCACCGCAACCAAAAATTTAGGGCTTCCGGTTGTTTGCTCGTCGTCACACTTCATCCGTTATCAATCATCATGTAAGATGCTTCTCGATTGATTGAATCATTTGTGTCTTAAGATTATTCGCTATATGTTGATATAGTTTCTTCGCGTATGATTGTTTACAATTCGTGTCGCCTTGCGTTGAGGTTCTTCTTCTCTTGTTGCATAATTATTCACAATTTAGGTGACATATTATTGAATCGAGATCGCTTATAACGTATTTGAATTATCCTGATTTTTGTGTATATCTGTATTAGGAAATATGAATCACGTCTATGTTTGATGCTCTGTAACATTTGAACTGCCTAGAAGATTATTGAATTGGAAGTTTATTTGTTGATGTGCATAAATAATTTGCAGACAATTGACGTTAGGTAGTTTATTACTTTACAATATTTGAAGGTTTAGCCATGGCTATGGAATTTGGTGTTGATGATCACTCTGCATCTGATCATAAGATGTAACTTTGTTATTTTACTTTTATTGAAATCTTGAAGTTTTGTGTATGATGTGAATGAGCAATAAGGAACGAGTATCATTACGAATGACTCTGCTTCAGTGCTTATTTTTTTTACACATGTGCATAACATTGTTTCAACTTAAAGTAGTCATTGTTTGTGATAGTTGAATTGTTTTGCCTGTTAAACTCTAATCATCACTTTTAGCCTTCTAGACTTGCTACGAAATAGTTCCAAGAATACACACAGTGAAATGATGATGACCTGTTTAAATGTATATTATGTATGTGTCGATTACGGGTAGTCAAGTTTGGTCTTAAGTTAGAGTCAAGTGGAGAATATCAAGTAACATGTTCAATTGTCTACAAATTTCTTGGTCTCGTATATGTTTAGGAAATATTTTATTTCTGAATGTAGCTTCTTTCATGCATGATGCAACCATTTATCCTGCATTTTTGTTGGTAAACAAAGATGAAGATTTCAAGATACCTTAGAGTTAGAGCTAACCTTTTAGGGGGGTGGTGTAGTAGTAAGTGCTTGAGTCATCTACCAGAGGTCTCTGGTTTGATTTCAGTTTCCACTGGTTTTCTGTATTTGACTCCTTTAAAAGCCACATGCCCAACACAGTGTTTTACCTGGCACAATTGGCTTGCAGGGTATAGGGGGATTCTGTGAGCTAGAAAAAAAGATGTTTTCATGCCCTACCAAATTGTTATAACATAGCATTCCCACGCCCTACCAAATTGTTATAACCTATGCTGAAACATGTTTTCATGAATATTTTTTTCTTTTGCTTGGTGCATGAGAAGTCATTTTTGAACTAAGAGAATGAAGGCAAGGTCATCATCCTTGAATCCATATGCTACTTCATACATACCTCTATCGAGGAGAGGAACAGCTGATGAAAGCAAAAGCTACGATCATGGGAGTATTACACTAAACCAGGCGCCAAGATATTCTGAGAATCACGATGCTCTGCCTGAAAGTCCTGATAGCTTGAAACTTAAAAATCATTCTGGTTTTGGGTCTTATGGTTCATCATCACACACTGCGGAGTTTGCTGGAAAACAGGCTCTGGATGTTGATCATGACATGAATTTGGCATATCTTCAGATGGTTTTTCCTGGTGTTTCTGATGAGTCTCTTTCCAGTGTCTATACTGCATGTGGTGGTGATATAGAAGCTGCTGTTGAAATGCTGAATCAACTTGAGGTGAGATTTAATGTTTATAACGTGTACACACACACACTTAAATTCTACACTGTATTCTTGGCTTCATTTTTTGGTAACTGGATTATTGCAATCTTGCAGCTGCATAGTGATTTTACAGAGAATCTTCCTGATTCTTTAGACATTGGTGATGTGTCAGAAGCTGGATCGTCTAGTGAGAGTGGATCTCAAAAACTGAAGAAGGTAGTTGTTGCTGAAGGCAGTTGGTGGAATCATACACCTGCTCCCAAATAAAATCCTACAAATGCTTTGCTGTCTATGGGTTTGACTGTTTTGTGTATATTTCTGGTGAATTTTGGGAAAAGTCTCAGTTATACAAGTAGAGAACATATAGAGGTCGTTTTGATTGTTTGTATAGATTGGGAGACTGTTGCTTGTGTTGGAAATTGTTTTTGGCAATATGGTGGGTTGTAAGGAATATTCTCGGTTATACAAGTAAAACTGGGTTGCTATCATTCAAATTGAAGTTGGCCATATAGTTTTATGCAATAGGGTTATGTGAAGCTTAGAGTAATGTGAAGTTTGAAACCTTTTTTTGTTGTGTGTGAAACAGTTTATAGAATTGTTGTTACTACATGTCGCATGTAGTTGCACATTAAGGGCTTACCGCATGATATTTCAACTTGCTGCATGTGTTAGATTATTGAGCAATTGATTAATAGTTGTGGTTTGACATAGACGGGGTTGTTTCTATGGGTCAATGAAGTATGGAATTTAGAGTGTAACAGATATATGTAATAAAGTGGCATTTAGAACAAATCCCATCAAAAATAAGAATATGGTCTAAGGTTGTTTGTGATGGGGTGCTCAAAGAATGATAAGTAGATAATAAGTTTCAATTTTCTGAATTTGTAGTGATGCATCAAGGGTGAGCGTGTGCACATTTATCTCAATGAAGTGTCACTTTGAACATATGTAGTGGGTTTATTAATATGGGAACTCTATGTCAACTTAGTAAATATTTTGATCGTTTTGGCTAAGAAAACATATTTGAAACTTCAAATTGGTTTTTATAAAACTGACTAAGTATACGTATAAAGTTTTGAAAGCCTGGTTCGTAAATTTTTAGCACAACGGTAGAATGCCTAGAACCGTAGATGATAGATATCTAAAATCTTTTAGGAGACCCGATTTTCATCCTCCCTAGGTGCATCTTGTGGTGGCAAGCTCGGGCAAAGACCACGTGGGTCTAGGCTAGTAACATTCGCATGAAATGAGACCAAGTAGAATCGTTAGGGGTCGCACATGGCTATCATAAACGCTGTATGCCTGCACAGCTCGCATGGCGTCTTGGACTCTTGGTCAGGCGTCGGCCGGTTAATTAGTCCGGTAACATCCAATAAATCTTTTATATGTGTGAATCGATGGGTAACACTCCTTTGGTAAGTCTGTTTATGCATCATTACTTATTCGGTAACACTCCTTTGGTAAGTCTGTTTATTAGTTAAAGATTATTCATTTCTAAAAGAAAAATAAAAACAATGCTTAAACATATATGATGAGTAATTATGTTGATTTATCACTCACATAAGCAGATCAACATTTCTCCCAGAAACTGTTCTACTTTATACTATCCATAACCAAAGTGATATCATAATACTGTTGTAAATGTTGAGAGAAGTAAATTGGTTAAAAAGCAAGTGAATGTATTGATAAGCAACTTAAAATGTAACAATCATATGAATGTGAATTGCATGATATATTTTTCCAGGGAACAAAACTAGCTGAAGGAACATGTCAACGAGAGCATAGAATGTATCGTTAAATATTTTATCACGGATTTATGTCACAAATTTAATTCCCTCATAGAAAAGGTAAAACAGAAGCAACATACACAAGGAAAACCATCAAGTCTCAGGTACAACACAAACTTCTTGCAAATTCATCCATCGTCATAAACTTGCAGATCTTTCTTAGTTGCTGTTTTTTGCATCATCAACTTGAGATGCGTTTATAGGTTGAACTCTGACGTATGGATTTCTAGTTAAAGTTTCCCCCTTTAAAGCAGCAACATACCTATCATTCGTATTTTCCTTCCTCTGCAACTCCCCAAGGAACTCTCCTAGCCTCTCTTTATTCACTTTCCCCATCAACTAATTCACATATTAGTCAGTCAATTAGTAGAGATGACAAAAAATCCCGAACTAGACAACAAAACCTAAAACCAAAAATATTTGGGACACGTATTCAGGTATGAGATTAGTCCTAAAAACTTTTATGGGGTTGAAACGGGTATGGGATTAAGTGATACCTGCGTAATTACCCTAACACGTTTACCAGAATATATCTCTATATGTTAAAAGGTCTAGGGGGTTGAGGCCTAGGCCGACCTAACTTCTAATCCTAGGGGTAGAGATGCTACTTCCCGAATACGTCAAAAGCTTGAGATTATTAGAAGTAAGGTATTGTTAAAAGTGTGATCAAAATTTTGATATTCCGACATGGTTTTAAGGTGAGTTTAAGACCTAGTTTTGGTGACAATTTTAAACCATAAAGGCTATTGCCAAACAGGTACTCAGTCACGTTTATAGTCCGGGATGAAACTAAGAATATCAAAACCCATCCCCATTATCCGGCTCACTAATAATCTTTATGCTCTAAACAAATGATCAATGAGTGTTCATATCTCAAGTATAAGACAAATCATCTAAACCCTAAATTTCTAATGTGCAACTGGCAAAAAAAATAGCAATAACTAACCACCACTTGCATAAATCCTCTAAACCCTAAAGATTAACATTCTGATCTTTCTTAATCCAACAACAATACACTAATGCCCAATTATTTCAGCTAAGAAAATGACCTAAACACACAGATCATAAGCAACTATGAAAAAAATGAATTGAAAAGGGGGATTTGTAATCCAAACAACAATTCATTCGATTGGAAGAAGAAATGAGACTAACAAGAGTATCGGGGCGAGCTTCACGGCGTAGTTGAGCCTCGAGCTGATCATTGGTTGTGTTGGTGAGCTGCATGACGTAATAACCAACGACACCAGGGACGACGGCGCATACGGTGGCAAAACCGAAGAAAAAAGGCTTTGAATCTCTGGTTTTCCTCACTAACCATCGCCATGCGGAGCTTTTTTCCCACAGTATCGACATTTCTTTCCTTTCGTCAATCGCCTGGATCATAAATCTCATCTGCTAAAAGTGACGATCATTAATGGGCCGACTTACCACCATAGGCCCATTATTCCGTTTTTTCGGGTTTTTTTAAGGGTCATCCTATTCACACACCCCATATCCTATTCAAACACCCCATGCTTTTATTTCCCACACCCTCAGGCGCCGCACATAAACCTCGGCGTCGCGCCTGGGTTACTTCTTATCCCAGACACATCCTCGAACGTAGTCAATCACGCTTCAACACCCTTATGCGCCGCGCATGGCCCTCGGCGTGGCGCCTGGGTCATATATGCGGCCAACAACATCATCGGCGCTTAGGTCATATATGCGGCGCATATGTCCAGGTTTGACCGAATTCCACCTCGTTTACGACATTCCTCGGTTGACGTTGACAGAAAAGTGACTCAGGCGCCACATCAAGGCCTATCCGTGATGTCTGGTTTTAAAACAGGTGTGTGGATAGAATTTTAGGGTGTGTGAATAGACAATGCCTTTTTTAATGTTAATTACATACATGTAAAGTGTTTAGAACATTCATGTTGGGGTACTAATCAAATATTTATGAGTGAGATTTTTTTTATTTTAAAGGCTGTTATGAGTTGTTGTGAGTGGATGAAAGAGAAAATTTAATGGTGGAGGGTAGAGAAAGTCTATATTTGAAAAGCTACTGTTCATCCCCTATAATTTTTTAATGATTTTAAAAAGTGATTGTGATTTGTGAGTGAAGGAGAAAGAAATTGTAATGAAAAATGTAAAAGAAATTATTATTTAATTAGAAGGAGATATAAAATATAGTTGTTTTTAGTGTAATTATAAGGAAGGAGGTAGTTCCTCAACTGTGAATGCTCTTAGCCCGAGTAAATCACGAGTTTGTGTGTTAACTTAGTTTTTTAGAACATCGCTTTGTATAATAGTTTATTATCCATGTACTTAGAGGTGTAAAAATCGAGATTGAAACTTCACATTTAACACCAATATGTGTTTTTCATCGGCATTAGAGTTCCCCATTACTGCGAACGCAATGAAGACTCTCTTTACAAGCCAAGTTGATTGAAGTCGAAACTCGTTATCTGATAAAATAAGAGGAACTTAGGTCATAAGAGAAACAAAGTCATCATACCACTATGAAGAACCCATATCATCTTATACCTAACTTAGTTAGGTATAAGTTTAGGGCTTCTGATTTTGTTTTGTAATGAGTTTGGGATTTATGACTATTTTTTGTTAGTTTTATTGTTAAGTTGAAAGGCATCTTAATTTATTATTTCATATACATGAGGAATTTTAGCCAAATTATATTCTAAAAAATTAAAGACAAAAGCACAGTATATTAGTTAAAAATGCGTTTTTTTTAATTTTTAGTTAGAAATGGAGTGGGTTTATGGATGGAATAGTTGTGTCCTCGTTAATGATTGAAGTTTTAAAGGGTGAAATGGTTGATAGAGGAGATGCTAGGTGGCAGATTATGATTGGTGGATTGTTAGAGGATGAATGGATGGAATGAATCGCACCCCACCCTTATATAGTTTGAGTTATAGAATATTTTGTGATAGAGAATTACACTGATGGTCCCCTGTAATTTGGCCTAATTTATAGATTTAGTCTCTAAGTTTAAAGGTATATGGATATAGTCCTTAACTACTCGTTGACGGATCTTTGGGAGGTGGGGTTGCGGCTCCCTTATTTTTTCACCATTAGTGTAAATTTTAGACTTTATAGTTTTAAAATGATATATGTATTGGAATTGGTCCCTTATTTTTTCGTTAGTAATGTAATTTTAAGTCCAATATCTTAAAAATGATATATATATATATGTGTGTGTGTATGCCTCGATCCCTAATTTAATTTATTAGATTTTCTGCCCCCTATATGTTTAAGTTTTGACGGTTCAACTGTCGTTACCATTATTTCTCTAAAAAGTAAAATAAAAATACAGAACACCATGAAGATCGAAAAAAAGATAATTTGATTAATATATTGTTAAAAATACATCAATAAAACATGCATGCCGACATCTGAAAACTCAAACAACTTCTTCACACCATCTAAATTAGCAATCAATTAATACAAAAGAAATAAGTTATACGCTAACAATCATTAATTTATAGTGTATGAATTGAAATATTATATCATCTAACATAGGCTCATATTGATATATGTGTGTGTGTTTATATATTTAATTAATGAGCTAGCTAGCTAGCTATCCAAAGGAAGATCGATCATCTTTTCTATGATCATGGAGACGTGCTAGAGTTACTGTTAGTAGAGAGGGTGGTCGTCCTCAAGTTATCCATACAACTATTTGGTGACATTATTAATGGTGGTCTTCTTGGTGATGTTTTCTCCAACTTCTTTGGATGATCCGCCGGCTCTAAATCGATATGATGCTGATTTGTATAGTGCCTACTATCTAAAGTTAACCGCTTTGAATCGAAAAGATGGCTGGGGACGACCCTCGGATCAAGATCGCACCCATCTCCCCCTCCTTCAGAGTCATTAGACAATGCCCCAATATGATCATGTTGCTTATGATCATCCTTAGGGTGGATGATCAGTTCGTTATCTAACCGCATTAAGGGGTCCTTTCGGGCAACGTCAATACCTGTAAGATAGTGTTTGGGATTGCTTACAAGTTACAACAATGGCCAATCTTTTTAAAAAAATTAATGTTAACTAGTTTGAAATAGTGAAGTTGCTTTTAAACACATATATAACTAGATAAACTCTTTTATATATAAACAATTTCAATTTTCAAACACTATAAAATTAACCATATTAATTATGCATTTTCAAACACTTTAAAATACTAGTTATCATGAAGCTGATCGAAGAGCAACACCTGCTGATCCTATTGTGGGTGGAGATGGTGATGAAGTGGTGCCATACAGATTAAGATCTTGAAAAGATGGGAAATTAAGAGACCCAAAGTCTTTAATAGCCAATGGCACCGGCATGTGATCACCTGGAAAAAGCAAGGCGCTATCTCTATGGTCGTCAGGTAATGGCTGATCAAGATGCCGAATACTACTATGCTGATATTCATATTCATTCCAATGCCTGCACCAGTATATATATATATTTCCAACCACTTTATAAAAAGTTACTGATAGTTAGTTAGTTAAGTAGTTAACCAGTTGGTTGTATTTAATGTTGTATCGATCAACTAGGATCCTATACACATGTTTATATTGTTCGAGCATTTGACTGTTCTCATTCGTGAGGAACAAATCATTCTTGTAATCATGCAATCAAACGATCATGTATGACTGTTGTTTTGGGCTGAATTGGGCCAAAATGGCAAATTTATCCATCTTAATGCATGGGTATAACACATGTACTTTCGGTAAGTGAACTGACAGGGCCTATTTGTGAGAAGAACGAACATTTCGGCTTCACATGAACCAGTTTCTTAGAAACTTTTCACTAGTTATATGTTGATACTGGCATTAGTTTAACATTTTGCTTGAGAAAGAATGTAACTAGTTAATTGTATTTCAAAAACAAAAAAATACATTTTATTTTGTCTTTTTTCTTTGTGTTTACTGACATTAAATGCAACCAACTAATGATAGTTAGACAGTTAGTTACAGCGTTAGTTAGTTAAGCGGTTAACTAATTAGTAGTATTTCAAAAACGCAAATTACAATTTATACTTAGATATGTTCCTCACTTTCGAACGTATTTTCTACACTTTCTCTATAGATTAGATTCGTAATATTACACGAAAGTTTTTACACTTCATAATTACCATTATTATTGTAAGCACTAGGTGCAGCAGCAGCAGCAAGAGCAGTCATGCTTTGATCTCCAGCTAGTGTTTGACAAGCTTTCTCCAATATTGACTGCATGTATTTGCCTTGTGCCTCTATCCTTAACTGCAAATGCCTTTGTACCTGCAAATTATCACACCACCTCTAATTATTTTCATTTCTCGTTATACATCATGTATGAATCGCGTATCAGCTAGCTAGCTAGAAGGTACGTACCTCTAACTGTTCATGAAGCCGTCTTTGAACCTCAATCTGCATCCTGATTTATTACACCATTTTTGAACATTAAGACTAATGATTGTCAAACATAGGTATGCATGTATATAAGTTGTACACACACTGTATAAGTACTTACTCGTTCATGCTTCGGCCCATCATTGCAGAAGACGATGCATTGGTGTTTCTTTGAAGTTCTAATGTAGAAGCTATGATCAAACATTTCATTAATTAATTAGTGAATTTTGAACTTGTAACATGTAATTTTTTTATGATCTGGAGTATGAAATCACACACACACACATATATATATAGCTCACCTCTTTCACTGTCTTTCATTGAGTGATCATTAAATTCCTTGTGAGGTTGCTTTCCTAGCCTGAATTTCTATTCCAAAACCGAACGATATCAAGAAAACTATATATAGTAGATTGAAATCGTTAACGTCACCATATGTATATATATACGCTTTGTAAAAAGATTCAACATGGTAAATAAAATTAAAGAAAGAGTAGGGACAGAAACTAAACCATTAATTAATGATACTCACACATGACACATGTTTAATTGTATGGTTTTTACAGTTTTCAACATAATATTTGTTATGAAATAAACACGTATATATATATATATATGATTATTTTGGCGCGGTGATGGTGAAGTTAATTAGTTAAGTTGAGATACCTGAAGATGGCTCTTGAGATGATAAAGTGTGAGACCCTTTACACCCATGACTCTCATGATTGTCTTTGGTGTTGCCTCTACAAATTTACAAACAACAAACATACACATGCAGTTAATTAACATCAATCAACAATAAATGAGACTAGCTAGATATATCTACTTTATACTTGTGCACCAACATACACATATTATATATCACCATATATATATATATATATGACTTGAATATATACTTGTTGTAAAGGTTTTGATGTATTTATCGTAGAAAAAATATGATTTGAATGTAAAGATTAATTAGGATTAATTAGTTATAATTAAGTTAGCATATATATATATAGACGTACTGTCAGGTCCTCCAAGCTGAGCAACAGCATCAACAAACCGCTCATGGAGCTCAACGGTCCACCTTAGTCGTGGTTTGGGGTCAGTGGTGAGAACAAGACCCGAGTCACCACTGGAGGTGCCACCTACTCCACACATGTTGGATCTATGATCATGATGATGATGATGATTATGATTATGATGGTGGAGTGAGTTCATTGTAGTTGTTGAACCGGCAGCTGCTTTTTTTGAATGGAACATTAATTCTTAATTCTTTGTTTGTTTGTTTGTTTGTTGATCTCAGCTAGCTAGCTGTGTGTGTGAAGCAGAGAGATCCAAGAAGAACAAATGCGAAATGCAAATAGAGGGAGAAGAATAGGGTGCGTCTTTTAAAGATATTATTATATATGGCCCGGAAACACTTTTTTAATTGGCCGGGGGTTAAGTTAATTAGCATTAATTAATTACTCCATATATAGTTATTTAATAACTCTATATATAGTTATCAGTTATCACTGTTTATTGGGTTTAATCACAATAAACAAAAGAGAGGAAAGAAAAAAAAAATTAAAAAGAGAGAATGTACGTGTTGTCACGTCTTTAGATCGTACGTGCAATATTTACATACATACATATAAAGTAACTACGCACCTTATAACTATATATATATATATAACTACATTAAAAGTACTATTACTTTAGATTGTATGTGCGATAATATATACGTACATATATTTGTTAATCATGATTAATATATTAGAGTGACATATGTACAAAATACAAAAATATATATTGTTTCTTCACCTAGAAAAATTAATTAAGTATAATCCTTTTCATTATATATTTTCAAACTATTGTAGTACGTACGAATTAATTATTAAGTAAATGGCGATCACATTGGCTAATTCCATGTCTATCACGTACATAAATAAATTAAGTAACCTATGCAAAATACTTATATTATTGTTTGTTAAGTGTATATATATATATATAGCTCCCATTGGCTAATTCCCATGCCTAACAAGACCTGGTAGCTAGCATATATAAAATGTAGGTATATATATGATGTCGACTTTGTGTAGCCATTTTAATTAATTATCATATTATATTATGTAATTAAAGCCTAGCTAGCTAGGATCGATGTTTTGGTAAATTTGTAAATGGCGATCACACGTCTACATATATTATTGACCAATTATTGACCAAGATATCGATCAAGTCCTCCGCTTATCTTTGGATAAAAAATAGGTCATATTTTAACTTTATTTCTTGATCGGAATTGTGTAATTTTGATTTCTAGTTCTTGTATATATGTAGCCTAGTGCTATGCTAGCTTTGTTTTAATAAAAGTTGCCGTTTAAAAAAAATGATAATATGTAAAAATGACAATCCAAGGTTTGAAATCACTGTTTCTTAAATTATGGAAATTAATTAATATATATGCACATATTCCTAGGAGATCATTCAACGCGCAAAAGAGAAAAACTCAAAAAAGATGAAAAGTGGTAGGGATTAATGAAGAAGAACAACAACAAATATAAAGATAACAATCATGATATATATAATAGTGGGAACGAAGTTTGTTGTATGCGGAAAAGAAAGGAGTAAATAATAACATGTTAATTATATATATATAGCAACTTTGAATCTAGTGATCGAGGACGTTGTAAAATCTATACTTTGATTTTTTAAAATCACCCAGTAACATTTTCGTAAAAGTATCTGTACGGTAATAAGGAGATACATATGGCAACACAAGTAAAAACCCTATGACCGGATAGGTTAGGGTTTTTTTCTCAAATTAGAGTCGGATTTTCTCTTAAATAGGTGAGTCTGGGCTACCACATACTATCAGTGTTCGCAAAACGTATGGGGTTATATATCTTTCCTAATTAATTAAGTATAGTTACGGCTTTGTTCATTTCGGTGTAAAAAAATATTATATATATACTAAAATAATTAATCGCAAATTAAGTATGTATGCCATACTGGCATACTGTTTTAACAAGAAAATTTGAAAAAAAAATATGTTTTTCTTAATGCTATTTTTTAAACTTTATCCCCTCTCACCTAAATTGTTTTAAAAATTATAAAATAGTAGTTAGTAGTTATATCACTTATTAATATTTAAACATCTTAATTTGTCTAGATTTAAACTCAAGATTCAATAGAGGCAAATTAAATCTTCCACCTTTCTTTTGACTACAAGACTAAAAGATCATTGACGTGTACATATATACATATATACCGTCCATACTTTTAAGTAATAAATCTTAAATATACTGAGATTTACACGATTAATTTTAGTTAATTTAAAAATCATAGATAGTATAAAATTAAAAGTGGTTATTAATGATATTATAGTTTGTAAAGAAATTAAAGTTTGATCGAGGAAGATGATCGATACGCGTATTTAAAGTGATTGTAGAGTGAAGGGGACCGGACTGTTAAACCTTTTTTGTTGGGGGTGTAGAGATCGAGGGATATATATATTCTTTAATTCTATTTATATCTTTAATTTCTTTCTTTCTTTCTTTCTTTCTTTAGTTAAGTTTACTTCTTTCAACTTTTGTAGGGTACAAGATTGTCCACCTGCCATGCATGCATGCATACATGTGCTTCCAATCTCATGCATATATCCAAATTAACTTCACTTATTACTAGTTACTACTCTTACTCTAAGCTTGTTGGAGAATTATATATAAAGGTGATCGAATACGCGTATTTAAGTCTATGACGTACCTGATACGTAATTACTTATGGATGGTTACTTATGTCCCATTAATTTACCATTTTAGTAACGTGGTACATTAATACTTTTTAAGTCATGTATATTTACCACCATTGGTGTAGTGTATATCCAAATTAAGCATTAATTCTTCTAGTTTCCTAATTACTAGTTAAGTAATTAAGGTTAAGACATGATCCAAAGCATCAAAGTTAAAAGAAAGATGCAATGGATGCTTCATACGTACCCATAGGATCGAATAAATGCTTTCTTCTTTCACAATCAAAAAATTAAAGATTCGCATTCTTCTAGCTAGTTTCTCTTCTTTTTTCTTCTAATTATAATTATTATTATTATTATTATTAAACAATTTTACTTTTATTATGTGTTTTTTAATTCAAACACGTGTTATGACCATTTTCATGTCAGAATTTAGTTATACTACGTACGTACTCACTTCTTTCATGAAATTAATATAAGGAAATCAAACAGAACGTTTGCAGATCATGGTCATAATTTATAAGTTGTTGAATAATATATATGTTGGAATTATATATTTAAAACTTCTTTAGTTTAATTAGTTTATTGAGGTATCATCATGAGGAATTGGGATATGATGGTCCATTTGTTCTCATGCATATTTGTTTCGCTTATGAAGTTGCATATATCATATATTATAATTATATTATTACGCAATATAACATGTGAACAATAAGAACAGAATATATATTATTCGAGCCAGTGATGGATTCAGAACCAAATATCAGGGGTATCGATCCTATGAGAGAATTTTCGCTTAAGGATATCCTAAATTTTTTCTAGGGGTATCCCTATGCTTAAAACCGTAAGAAAAAATGGTATCCTGATACATAAACCGGTAAAAATTGTACTTCGTAACGAAAGTCGAGGGATAGCCCAGGATACCCATGGGCTCTTCATAGCTCAATCCCTGATTCGAGCTCATACAAAACAAAAGTTCCATTGAACGATATGATTATATATAGGTATATCAAGATTGTTGATCTATTCATGAAAACAAGCATTGTTCGGCTTAAATACATATATATTAGATCAACTTGTTATTTCTTGATTATCTTCATCATCTATTTTATTCTCCATCTTTTATTTATATACATCTTTAAACTTCATTATTTAAATAGTATTTATTTTAGTATATTTTTATTCAACTTGTGTTACACGGGTATCTAACATACTTTTATTAATATAACATATATAATTTGTAATCCACGATTCAATTCACTAACCTAGCTAGGAACCTAGCTAATGGTTGGATCATACAAAGAGTATATATGCCTTTTATAAACCGCTTATGGTACTAGATCTACTCGGTATTCAACAACACATGCAAAAGCATGTGCATCAAAAGGAAAAGAAGCAAAATAAAGGTATGTTTTAACTTTTAGCTCATTAATATAGTTAAAAATATTATATTATTTTTATTGTATTATGTTTGTGTTGTAATTAAATTAAATTAAACAATCGAGTTGCATGGTTCTTTATTAGTTCAAACAGGCAGAGATAGTTTGCTTGAGCTTGAAGCATCATATCATATCACTTCCCGCCTTTAGGAATTTATTCTCAAAATATCTTCTCCGCCCGGCCATGAATATATTCTCATTCGATTCGATGCTCAACTTTTACTTCTTATAACAGTTAACACGTACGTACTAATCACACCATCAATCTCCATCTCCATCTCATTTACTAATTACAACCCACGTTTACTTTACTTTATTTTCATTTTTCTTTAAAGCTTATAAATTTCATGTTATTGTATTAATGTACGTTTAGTAATTTATTTTGTCTTCTTCTTTAATAATTATATATATTATAGACGTCATATGTGCAAATTGGTTAATTTCCAATTAATCCCAACATGGTGGTGGTTAGAGGTGCACACATTCACTTAATTTTCCGTTTAACCAGCTATTTTTCATTATTGAGGGATTGCTTAATAACCAGTTATTTTCGGATAACTAGTTATCGTTTTTTCTAATATATATTTTATTACCTTTTCAGTTTTTTCCAATTAATTAACCGGTGGATTGGTTAAAAACCGGTTATTCATAAAATAAAATAAAAAACTCTAATTAGTTAAAAACTTACGGTTAAAAAAATAAGTTTTTTGTTATTCCTCAATCTCTAACAGGTAGTGGGTAATATTGGGTATCCACCTCTACCAGTGTTGTTATAAAAAGTGAACGTCTTCATTTTTCTATCAGTACAATAATCAACTGGGCCTAACTTTTTTTTCTTAAATTGATTATAAAGCCCAAATTAAACATCTCCACTTTCAACTCTCAAGACTCAACCCATTGTTTGGCCCAAAACAAGCATTTTCTTCGTTCTTCTTCTTAGCCAATATGAGTTTTGAACCAAAATATCACATAATGTTCACAAACAAACTTACAAACCAATCCAAAGAGCTTACACCATCACCTCACACCTATTACCCATAAACCAATACCTCCTGCATCAAATGAAGAAATAAATACCTTAATATTTACAAATCTAAACCCAAAACCTTTTAATATAATTTTTTTTTATCAAATATGAGCTCATACAGAGCTTAAAAATGACGACCTGATTAGGGCCGATGGCATGATTTGGAAAAAGGCTTCAATTACGACCACCGACATCTCCAATACCAACTGAGAGCGTCGTCAAATACCACCACCATCGCCACTCCTCTCCTATCGTCTTCTTTGGCTTCTTCCTCTCCCACGCCATCACATCTTTCTCTATAGCTAATTTATGTGTTGATGCTTTGAGCCTTTGACACCGAGGTGATACGTACATATATGCATGGAGAGTGTTGTACGTACAACGCGCACCACAGATGAAATGAAAATACCCCTACTTCCCGAAACAATTTACAAAAATGCCATCATACTACGTTGGTGAAAACCACCTCTACTGCATCAGAGTATAAAGCAATGTCGAATTAGGGTGTCCCTTACCTTGAAAAAAATTCACACGACCACTAACTTTCCCAAAATAAAGGGAGATATGACGCTTACCGCTCATGGGAACATTTGATCTATACTAGTTAAGTTAAGTTAACTTGGCTCCATGTTTTACTTCTATCCTTCAACTTTTCAAAACCCTGAAAACCATATGCGCGTTACTCACTCAATAAGTAGTGCTTGTATACTTTTCGTAACACTTAAGTCATTTATGAATTTTTAACTTAAATTTTTTTTTATAAAACAGTAATTACTATTTTGGCATATAGAGTTGGGCCACATAAGTACATAACTCTTTCATGCTTTCAGCCCAAACACACATCTTTAGACATATAAACTATTAACACTTTATTTATTTTTTAATTGTTTTGATCATTGACATTAACTCGATCTGTTAATATTTGTTGTTACTTATAAAAGTAATGTTGTCATTTTACCTCTATTGACGTGTTTACATAAAATCCAACCAAAGATGAGGTTTGATAGGCGAAAAGTTATTTGTAATTTACATCAAACAAGTCGACACATGTTCAACAAACACTTAGAAGAAAGTTGCATCCTCAATTGAAAAAAAATAGAACTGATCGTTCATCAAATCCAGGAAATTAGTAGCAAATTAAAACGTCGCAGGAGAGGAAACAGAGAGTAACAATTGAGAATCCACTGTCAAAAACCGCATGCACCATAAGACGACGAAGATCGGCGAAGAAGAAGGCAGTGAAGCAAAAACCACGACAGAACAACAGGAAAGGCAAATGTAAATGTCGATGATGATGTAGGTATAAAAGAAGAGGGTCACGTGAAAGGCACGCCTAACCGCACCGACTTTTAAAATTATAAGGATATATATAATATAACTAGTTTAGTCCCCATGTTACGCTCTGGAACATAACACACTAACGGTGATTTTAAAAATATTAATGAGACATGGATGATTAAAGTCAATTTTGAGAGAAAACGGTGAAAAATCGTAAGAAAATATTTTATTTAAAAAAAATATTATTTTAGTATAGCAATATTATAATCAATTTAAAAAAAATTTAAATCCTCGACTTTATGGTGTATTTTTTTTAAATAATGTGTGTAAAAAAAGTTATGTATCTTTAAAAAAATTGAGCTATTTAATTGTAGATTATTACAAAACTTTATATATAAGTTTCATTTTTATACCCCGTCAAATATAAGATGACTCATTCACAACCCTGGTAGGAGAGGGTTTAAAATGTAAATAATTCTAAATTTCTAAAGACTCTCCTAGATATTAGGGGATCAAAATGTAATTAAGGTTATTATAATAGATTATTCTTATAGATATATACATATTTCAATATAAAAACATTATTGTGAGATAAACTCTCTTATAATGTCACATAAGCAAAAATCATCTCTAATGATGACAACTAAGCAAAATAGATTTTGCTATATTATATAAAGATGTGTGATGTGTTAAGTAAGACTAAAATATACTTATAACTTATGTGTTTTGTTATGTTTTGAAGACAAAAGTGGGATGCCCAAACGGCGATTGCCGGCCAACACGTACAATTAATTAATATTCTTTTCTTGATGCTGAAACAACATGTACACAAACACAAATTAGTCACACCATTCAATTCATTTCTTCCGATCATCATATTCTTCTTCTTCTTCTCGATGAATAAGTCATGAGTAATGTAACAACACCTCCAATGAATCCCAATTCATCTCCTCCCAGAAAAATTAATTCCCATCGACCCACATGTAAGCCATTATGCATGCATGCCATCATCATTTCATATTTCATTAATTTATACAATTAAATTAATACTCAACCAAAAACAACAACATACATATATGTAAACGGACAACAACTTGTACCTCTAACCATTCATTTATATGCATGATTTCAGATTCGAGGTTTACGCAGCAAGAACTTCCCGCGTGTAAACCCATTCTCACCCCTACATATGTACCTATCTTAATCTTCCTCTTCCTCTTCCTTTAACGATCTAGCTAGTAACTCAAAACACGCGCTAACGTTTTTGTTGTTGCAGGTGATTTCTGCATTCATGATTGTGACTGTTGTTTTCGTGCCGATAGGGCTTGCATCTCTCTTTGCATCACGTCATGTATGTGTTATTAATTTAATAAATTTTCATTACTATATATATTCTTAATTTGTTGTTTGTGCATGGTATTAATTAATTAGTTTCTTGAATTGATTAGGTAGTTGAAATTGTTAACCGTTATGATGATTATTGTGCACCGTATGGATCTAGAAGTGATAAGGTTCGGTTTATACAATCTGATGCAGACAAAACCTGCAATACAACTATAACTGTAAGTTAATTAAGACCATCTTCATCACTTTCTTTATTAATTACACACACACACACGTGTGTTAAATGGCCTGGTCGTGTTTATAGGTTGGTGGGTCAGGTTGACACGAACATGACCCGTTTAGCTAAACGGGTTCGTTGGTTTGACCAAAACATATGAAACAGCCTATTTATGTCTAATCTTCTGTTATAATCTGATTTGCACAATGGTTTTTAGGTACCAAAACATATGAAGCAGCCTATTTATGTGTATTATCAACTTGACAACTTTTATCAGAATCATCGAAGGTACATTACCGTCTGTATATAGTTCCATGAGAAAGACAGTACCGGCCTGCAGGACCATTGATTTTGATTAACACGCTTGTTTTTTAATGATACTTCTAGGTACGTGAAGAGCCGAAGTGATCAGCAATTGAGGAACAAAAATTATGAGAATGACACGAGTACTTGTAAGCCTGAAGATAGTGTAAATGGAACAGTACCAATTGTGCCTTGTGGCCTTGTAGCCTGGAGCATGTTCAATGATACTTTCAGCTTCTCTACTAACAACAATGTGAAATTGCCCATAACAAAGAAAGGTATTTCATGGAAAAGCGATCGGGATCATAAGTATGGCAAGGACGTCTTCCCTAAAAATTTTCAAAATGGAAGTCTTATTGGCGGCGCACATCTTAATGAATCTATACCAGTAACTTTCTTAATCATCAATAAATTAGAATTAGCATTATGATTGTAGTGATTGATAACTTTTATCTGCAGTTTTATTGTAAATAATGTTCTGCTGTTTGATGACTGATATCATACTAATCTAGATATGTTTTTCATTAAGCATACTACTCTTAGTTTTAGCTAGCCATTATGAACTTACGATCACTATAAATATGGTCTAATACTCTAGTTTGTATGATAGGCTTAAATGTGGCAATGGCGTTTAGTTTCTAGTTAATGATATTAGCATAGTAAGTATGTTATCTTAATGGGTCTGAATTGTTTATATGACAATTAAAGGACATGAGAAGCACCTTAATATGTGATGAGTGATGACATAATCTTTAGTAGGTTCAAAAAGATGACTGAGGCTGAATTGCATGACAAACAAGCTAAAGGTTTTATATATTTTTCAAATGTGACACGTATGCTCCATAACACCATTTATTGAGCTGCACCTTGCGCGTCCTTATACATGGTATATATGGTGAAAGTACTAAAATATTTGGAGTGTGGGTAGAATAAGAACAAGTAGGCGGGAAGTGTGATTGTGTCGTTGCTTCTGAGTTTTGCCACGGCCTTTAATAAAATGTTGTAGATTTTCTTGTTGACAAAAAATAAACATGACTAGCTGAGAAGAAACTTATCGGATGTATATACAGTTAAGTGCACAAGAAGACCTTATTGTGTGGATGCGGACTGCAGCTCTTCCAACTTTTAGGAAGTTGTACGGGAAGATAGAGGTGGATCTTAAGGCAGGTGATACAATAAATGTGATTATGCAGAACAACTATAACACCTACAGTTTTAACGGCAAGAAGAAGCTTGTGCTCTCAACCGCCAGCTGGCTTGGTGGAAAGAACAACTTCATTGGCGTTGCATATCTTGTCATTGGTGGCTTGTGCTTCGTACTAGCTATGACTTTCACTGCTATATACTTGGTTAAGCCGAGGTAACTTTATTACCATGCTGGTTTTCATACACTATATATGCTATGTTTTCGATTATTATATACACATGAATCAATCAGTAATTTATTTGGCTAGGTTGTTCTGTATAGTGGGATGTTATTTGATTCAATACATTGGAGGATACTAATTTGTTCTCGTTATCTAATGCAGGCGTCTTGGGGATCCGACTTATTTGACTTGGAATCGTAGTCCAGCTGGTCACTGATTTATTCATGCGTTAAAAGGTGCACATGTGGGGCTGTAAGTATTTAACATGTTTTTAAGTTTAACCATGGAAAAAATATATCTTTTAACTTTTTATAGTGTTAGAAACTGTTAAGTTGCAACGTTAACTGCTATATTGTGATGTAAAGTTCTTATTTTTTTGCTTGGAAATTTTGTTTTAGGTGTTACTTTCACACTATCATGTACTCGTTCTTGCTTTTAGGGGCTGTTTGGGATTAGCTTAATTACTAAAACTACTTTGTGTTTATTGTTTAGGATTATTTATATGAAGTAGTTAGTAGTTAAATGTTAGGCTTCTTTGAAACCTTTTTGTTATGAATTAGGCGTTACAGGCATTGAAGCAACGCCTTACAACAAATGTTAAAACAACAAATAAGGTACAAAACAAGCTGAGCACCAGAATGTTGAAACATTTAAGCCAGTTAATAAAACAGTACCACAATGATTTGAATCAACTTTAGCACATAAAATGATTCACATCACCACAAGATTCACACAAGCAATCGTTAAAAAAGAAATCGACCATGAAAAATTAAACTTGATTCATGTCACCACAAGATTCTCCATTAAAATCCGATCAATCTACCAAACAATGAGATTAACCTGTAACGCATAAAATGATCAAATAACATATGATCAAGACGAGCTTGCGTGTTTATTTAAGTAAAAAACATAGTGAATGATATAAAAGTTAGCTAGACTTTGGTTTTGTGTTCAGGTCTGTGACTAAACTCAAAGTCGATATGAACAAAGGCACGTTCGACTTGAGGGAGTTGTTCAAGCTTTTCTTGCAGCATTTCACCAATATTATGAGCCTGGCTAAGCATCATATCTTCCGGCAACACAATATCTACCTCCACAAAGTAATGAGAACCAAATGTGTATGCTCTGACTGTGTCAATATGTTTAATTTCCTCATGATGGTTCCATACCAAATAAGTTAGTTTTGCTAGGAAATCCGGTGGGGCTGTTCTACCTATTAACGCCCTCACGTTCTCCATAACCGTCCTCGCCCACGTGCTAATCGTATAAAGTGCTATCTGCATGCAACCAATGAAGTAAGGAAATGCAAGAATTACACAGGTTGTTCATGTGGTATAACTGTCTTATAGCTAAATTATAAAATAGGTCATTTTTATGAAACTAGCTAACTTTAGAACTGGTCCAAACGGGTCACCACTCAGCGTCTTCCAGTGTTGACCCGTTTTGATCGACCTGATCCATTTGCCAGACTGAGTTCTTATCATACTTACAATTATAGCACCCAAAGGATCAATCCACCATTGGTAGCGAACAGCTAGAACAGTTGAAACTAATCCAACTGAATTGGTGATAACATCAAAGAAATGATCTTGTGCATAGGCTCGCACTATTTCGTTTTTAAATCTTCGGCAATAGACCATTAGTATGAATTTCACCACCGTCACACCCACCATGATGCCAATCACCCACTTTTCATTATCGCGGTTCATGTCAGGGCGAGTCTGTAACCGATTCCAAGTAAACAAAAAGTAAATATTGAGAAAAAAGTATGATAAGCATAATCTAATTGTGGACAAACCTTGGCAATAAGTTGTCTACCAGACTCTAGCAATATCTGAAACCCAAGTGTTCCCATTACTGATGCAAAAACAATAATCCCCTGTAGTATTCAAACATAACGATTAAAACACGACGATGAAGAGACTAGAGGGTGATTTTGAACATATGTGTTATATACCAACCAATATTGTCTGCTCTGCGTATGTAATATGTCAAAGACATACAAGATTGGAAAACTTACAACAGGCTGCATCCGATTCTTCCCAATTGGATAGTGAAAATGATTCGGGTTTCTCATGGCATGTGAAGTAAACCATAAAATAAACCCGGATAACAAATCCAAAAGTGAATCCAAGGTGGAAGCAATGACAGCTAAAGATTTGCTCTCAATAGAAGCATATACTTTTGCTATGAAAAGAATCAAGTTAGCCACATTCGACACAGTGATCGCCATTCTCTCGCTTTTAGCCAGATTCTTCATTTCATCCTGCAAAGAACAAGTAAAAAAATGAAAAAAAAAATGTATTTAAAAACAAACTACAACAAATGGCACAGGTAGTAAACTGGCCTCGGTTAAGCTTTCGGGTAAACATCCCGATTCATTAATCGTTTCCATCTCGTTAAATCCTTCTAGGAGCTGTTCCTGTTTCTTATAGTATTCTCGAACCTTTCCATGTTTCTCTGTACAGAGAAGACAATAACTAACTTTGTAACCGATAACAAGTCCCATTTGGCCATCAACAGAAAGCAATATGTGCAAGAATATATTAGCCTGCAAATACAAATGTTCGGGCAAAATTTTGTGTATTTGATTGAAAGTTGCTAAAAATTGAACTCTTTGTTTCCAAACAATTGAATATAAAAATCATTAAGAAAAAGTTGTATCACATATCGGTAATTCGGTTTTGGGTCCTGATAACTTCTATTAACATGGTATCTAGCGTCGTTGCTTTCTTATAGTTTGCAGCTAATTTGACAAGTTCTAGTCTGACCCCTAGTTGAAACTTTCTCGTTTCGTCACTTATAATTCGATACACACATTGGAATTTTCAGGCACTAGAATATAGAAAATACATGGACCTACAAGTAGCAACATGACATGATCATTATGTTCTTACTCAGTGTTTCGGGTTGTCATATACCCATATCTTGTCCGGTAATAAACTGGATTAACCTGTTTAATTAAGCAGATTGTCTAGCTAAAAAAAATCTGTTTGAACGTTTTGTTAAATGGGTTACTTAAGCATGTCATGGCTAGCTTAATTACATGATTTAACATGTATACAATTAAGTTAGGAGTAATATATTGTGTTTGGGTTGAACGATTCAACCCCCCATCCAAATTACCCCCCCTAAGAAGTAGCAAAATTAATAACGTTCTAGTTCATGAAATAATTAAAATAAAAAAGATTATAAAAGTTAGGAAAAAAAATGATACCAACAATTAATTAATAAGCATGCATATATTAATCATACATATATAGTGTTTGTTAAACAGCAACTTAACGATCGTAAATCATATGCATGTATATATGTTGCAACATTAATTATAGCGTTTAATATTTATGTCATATTTAGAATGTAAATGAAGTGAAATTAGATTTTGAAGAAGTAATTACTGACTGGGATTACGTCGAAAGAGACGGCGGAAACCGGAAAAGCGATCGGATGAATTAGTGTTAGAGAATTCTGGAAGGCGAAAGTGATCAATGTTGAGTCTCCATGAAGATGATTGTGGTGGCGGAGGAGATAATAAGAGGTTCGTCGGAGCAGCAGCGGCGGCGTCACTTGTTCCGGTGTCACCTTCCATTGATGATGATTGATGAAGAACCAAGTGTTTATTATCTGTTTTGTAATGTTTTTTTGTGGGAATGAAATGATATGAAAGGAGTGAAAACTACTTGCAAGGAGCGGTTAAGTAAAGGGGTAGACGACGATATTCTATTCATGTGGATGTCATCATCAATTTGCACTTACGGATTTTTTTTTATTTTGCAAATCAACTACTCCACTACTCTAAAGGCCTAAACGTGTTTAGAAAATGATAATAATAAATATAATAACAACAAAAACATGATAAGTTATTTCTTTTTTATTTTCTATAAAATGAAAATTCACTACTAATCTTGTGAAAGTTTTCACTTATCATTAGTTAAAGCGGTTGTCGTGAGTGTTAAAGACGTCTTTAAAACAGAATTTTTTTGGATTCAAGTCTCACTTGTTATTAAATAGAGGTTTTAGGTTAAGTATAGAGTTTTGTCACTTACAAAAATTGAAGATAAGCCGTTCAGTGATCCAAATTACTATATATTAAAAAAAACTTCTATAAGAAAAGGAAGTTTGACTTTTTAAGAGAGTTTTGTGAGGCACTATTTATAGGATGAGGAGATTGTTATATGAGGGAGTTATTATATGAGGCAGTATTTATAGGCCTTATCACGTTGTTAATATGAGAACATGATACATTTTCTTGTGCAAACAAGGTATAACTAGTTAACTACTATCATGTGTGTCTAAGGGTGGTGGGTGTGGGGTGCGGGTACCTGTGCGGGTAGCTCGTACCCGTGCGGTAACACCGCCGCCGCCCCCACGGGTAGCCCTGCGGGTAGGGGGTCACGGGCACCGGTACCCGTTGAAATATTCTGCAAATTCGAACGTTGGTGGGTTGGGCCCCACATATTAAATCCCAACGGCTATATTAAAAAAAAATTACACTATAAATATTACACCCCATTTCATTTTATAAATCACAAAAAATACACTCTCTTCTATTAATCTCAAATACTCAAACAAACCCCAATATTATTTTCCCATGGATGCTCCAAGAAGATCAACATCAAGAGGCGGTTCACAAAAAAGATCCGGTCGAGGACGGGGCACCGGTTTGAGTCGGGGTTCGGGATCAAGTGACCCTCCTCCTTATTTCCCACAAATGCATCAACAACAACCCCAATTCCCGATGATGCAATCAGCACCGGGTCATCAATTTAATTACTCACTCCAAGACGACTGGTCGTTCGACCCGTTTGGGGCTCGGTTCAATACGCCACAACCAAGGGATCAATATAGCCAAGGAAGCCGAGCAAATTATATCGATTATAACGATTATAACGATTATAACGATTATGAAGCCGAGGAAAGCCAAGATGTTGTGCCCGAGACACAACAATTTCAAAACATTCACGTTAATGATGATGATGATGATGATGATGATGATGATGATGATGATCAAGAAGATAATTTGGCGGGCGAGAGGGCTAAAAAAGTTCAAAAATTTGCTGGTCGAGCCGAACGGCAAATTTGGACTCCTAATCAAGAGGAGAATTTGGCGAAAGCTTGGGTGCAAATTTGCGTCGATAAAAAAGTCGGAAATCAACAACCGAGAGATGGTTTTTGGAAACGGATCTTAAAACAATACGTAGCCCTCGAAGGTGGTAGCACCCGGACACATCATCAACTCAATTCTAAGTGGACCAGTTTGAATACAAAATTGGGTGCCTTCAACGCTACTTATATCAACGCGGTATGTTTTAAATATATTTACATACTAAAATATTGTTTTTATTAGCTTTATTTACATACTAAAATATTGTTTTTATTAACTTTATTTAGGCGCGTGTGATTGGTAGCGGAGGATCGGATAAAGATGTTCTGTTGAAGGCGTTGAGTGATTACCAAGCAAGATACAAGACGCATTTCAGTCACATTAAGGCTTGGGATATTGTTAAAACGCAACCGAAATGGCTCGAACAACCGATGCTCGATCAAATTTCAAGCTCCTCATCCAGGAAAAGAAAATCGACGGACTCCGAGAACGCATCCACAAATGACGATGCTCACACCGCTCATTTTCCCGACCTCAACGAAGACACCACACCACCGCCACCTCATCGTCATAAGGGGAAATCAAAGAAGGGTGGCGAGAGTTCTAGTCACGGTGGGTGGCTCGACAAGTTTACGAGCTACACGTCAAACAAATCGGATTGGTTAAAAAATTTTGTTACCTCCGCAACAAAAAAACACGAGCGGAGCGTAAAATTGATGGATACGCAAGAACGAATATGCTTGGAGGAAGAGTATGATAACGATCTCAAGAAATTTACAAAATCACACGAGCACCTATCGGGTGATATGTTGGAGCTAGTGTTGGCCCGTAAACGAGAAATCGCCGCCAAACATGGTTGGACTTGCAATTTTTAGGTTTATTTTTTTTAGTGTTTGTCTTTTTTCTTTAATTGTTTGTCTTTTTTTTAATTTTTAAAAATTATTGTAATTTGTTAGTTTTTTTATTTAATGAATGGTTTTTATTATATATTTTTAATTGTTAGTTTAAAGTTATTAAAATAAAAAATTTAAAAAAAAAGTGAGGGTATGAGGGTATTGACACCCACCAAAAATTAATAGTGAGGGTAGTGTGAGGGTAGTTGTGAGTTGGAGGATTATTATTGGTGGGTTGTGAGGGTAGTGGGAGTAAGGATTAACCCACTCCCACCACCCTAAGTATACTTAATGGTTTTTGGGATTATGTTCTTCCCAACTTCTTTGTTGGTTCAAAATAAAGTTGTTTGAACCAAACTAATTTCCCAAAGTTAAAAGTTAGGCCTTGAAACACCAAAAGCGAATAAGTTACATATGATGATCACAAGAGTAAATTGCAGCTATGGTGGTCCAAATGAGGGTTACGTCATCATGTTCCCCTAGCTAGTCATGCATGATATGAATATTGTGGATATCTTGTTGGACTTGACGTGTTATTGTTTTTCTTCTTTAATTTTATTTCATGTTGTTGTAAACAACTTTTGCAATCAGGTTTTTGCAAGTGACATACCTAGCTACAAGTAAAAAAAACTATAAATGACAATCAAGCCAAAATGATATGATCTATAGCTATTCGACTATACTCAAACACATACATACCCGAATGATCATCAGTATCTATATGAAACTTTTTTGTTTTGTTAGTTGTATTTTTTATTTTTATTTTTTTATACATGGTAACGTTTTTTACAATTCGTCAAAAGTATTAAATTTGGGGTGGCATTTAACTGGCCACTGATTATACGCATTCGTATTAGGTAGGGCTAGTGGTTGATTCGTCAATTATAGAAAGGTGACTAAATTAATATTATCTAAATGCATATTTTATTATAAATAACTCTCTATTTTTAGTGTTTTACATGAAAGAAAAAAAAATGAATACTATATCTTTGATCCCTCACATGTGATGAAATGAGCGAAAATTTAAGATTTTAAGTGAAAACTATAAATTAATTAAATGTGGAATACATGGCTTCGAGTATGGTGGTAAACGAACTGAACGTATACGAACAAGATTTTGTTCATATTCATATGTTAAGTAATTAATGTGTTTATGAAATGTTTATAAACGTTTACCGAACGAGATTTTTTATTCGTGTTCTGATATGCTACAAGATTTTATATTTGTGAATGCCATTATGTCTCACCTAATACATGACTACAAGTTCCAATTTAAATAGTTGTGTGATCGTAATAACACTCATCATGAATAAATCAACTTATAGATGTTGTGGAAGTTTTCTAAGCCTCGTGTGTTTTTTAGAGGGCACGAATATACAACTTAAAAAAAGTTATCATACAAACAACATATTATTTATCACACCTCAAAAAAACTTATAAGTTAGACTTGCTATACACTAGTAACTATCTTAATCTAGATTCAATATTGTTTTCCTGTTTTTAGTCCTAGAAAAGGAAGTTGTCAAAATCTCTTCTCATATTTGCATTCGCTAGACTTCAGCTAAAATACCATTTCATTTCGTCTCTTTCAAATAGACCGCAATAATATGAATATAATCGCGTATATTAGTTTTATTTGAAGTATTTCCCATTACGATGAAATTGAGCTAAGCAAATCACGGATTGAATTACCCGACAATGAGCATTTACACCAAAGTGTTACTTTATCCCAAATTTCACTTTTATTAAAAATAACCAAGAGAGAAATACATCGCAAATTTCACTTGCATATTGCATGGAAAAAATAGATGCTCAAAAGTTTCCTTAGAAGTTTCACATATGTAACACATGGTGCTTAGCATTGGCAAGCTCTTTTTAGCTAGATTAGCTTTAGGGGATCTATCAAACTTAGCTTTTTAAATTCTTTATTTATAATACTAAAACAAAAGCTAATATTCCTTTTAGCTACATTACCCTCTTCAAATTAAGATGTTAATGTTATCATTATATCGCATGTAACAAGATTAATAACATAAAAACTCATCGTCGTATCATGATCAAAAAATTAAATTCCAACAGGATCCAGTTATTCCACCCCAACAAAAACGGAGATATAATATGTTAATTAATCGAAATTTCTTATTCATGCTCTCATATATTAAGGGAGAGAGAAATGAACGGCTTGTTCACTAAATGTTTGGCTGTCGGTGTATATTTGTACTTTTAGGTTTCAGTTAAACAACAGAGAAATATTTTATTTTTGCATGTGGACTCAGATATTAATAAAATCACGTAGTTAAATCAATAAAATAGGTTTTATTTATGATGGTAGCTTCTAATTTATTACTAACAAAGACAACTCGATATATTGTATTAGATTTTTTTTTAAAACGTACCGACCTAAAGCCTTAAGTTTTTATGGGCTCGTAGTCTCGTGGTTCGTAGAAGATTTGTTATTGTTATTTTAATCTGACTAGGAAGACCAATTGTCGAGTGTAGAGATCAACCTCACTAGCAAAATTCATCTTCTTGTCTCCATCGCTGGAATTAGGGTTTTTTCAGCAACCTCAAAATGGTTAGTCTTTCATTTCTCAGTTTTAGCACCATACATATATCATCCACCATTAACATTTTACCATCTTCAATTGCTTTAAAGATGCACACTTCATTCATCATCTAAGTTTCCGGCGAAAAACTATAAACCTTTTCAACTCGTATTTACCTTTTGCTCATTTCTTTTGTTTCGTTACAGAACAAATTAGGCAAAGGTCACCGTGACAAGGTTCAACAGTTCATGTCTATTACCGGTGCAAGGTGACAGCTTTTTTCATGAAATTGTTACTTGTTGTTTTAAACAGCAATTCCTAGATTTTCTAGGATAAATTCACAGCCTGCCCACAATGCCAATAGGCGCACGTTAGCGAAATGGTTGCTTGTTATGTTCTTAATTTCTGCTAAATCTATAAAGCCGCAATTATCAAAAGTATAAATTAGTATATAGTTGTGTGATGTTGGTTGACGCCATGATAGCTGATTGTTGTTCATTACTACCAAACTATTTGATTTTTTAGGGTTTTTTTTTGTGTAGAGTATACAAGATGGTAACTTTATTCAGTTAGATTAACATTATTTATACTTCGATTGTTATCTTAGAATTGCAGTGATATTGTGTGTGAAAATCACTTGATTTTGATAGCTTTTTTTTAATCTTTATGATTGCAGTGAGAAAGTTGCTCTTCAGGTTTTGAAGTCCATTGATTGGCATCTTGAAGGAGCGTTTGATGTATTCTATAGTCAACCGACTCAGCCCCAACGCCAGTCATCTACAGATTCAAAACATATAGAGAAACTATACAATAGATACAAAGGTTACCAATTAAAGTTTCTTATGGTACTTCTGGTTGATAATAAAAACGGTCATGTTTGACTTTTTCTTCTTAAATTTATATGTTTCCTTTCAGATCCTTATACTGATATGATCATGGCTGATGGTATTAGCAACCTCTGCAATGACCTAATGGTAAATCTAGCATACATTTTCATGTTAGCTACATAAAAAGCGTCTGCCTTTTTTGAACTGCATATGATATACAAAGTTTCATGAAATTTGCCACTGTTTGCTTTACATTGGAGTTTTCTGGAGATATTATGCTTATTTGACATCACTTGTTTGGCGTTTTACAGGTAGACCCTCAAGATATTGTCATGGTAGGTCAGCATGAACACTGATATCAAATAAAATTATTTCTAGTAGTTTTTTTTTTATATTAACTTTTTTATGGTGACATACATTTTGAATTTGATTGACATAATCTTGGATTTTTGCTTCAGTTGGTTGTCTCGTGGTACATGAAAGCTGCTACCATGTGTGAATACTCCAAGCAGGAATTTGTTGATGGCTTGCAATCTCTTGGGTACTTGTAGTTTTAATAGCACTTATTGTTTCTGAATATAGAAATGATATGTTCGTATGTCATAGAGTTACCTGGTTTGTTTTGTAATTTGTGTGACAGGATAGATTCGTTGGAGAAGTTTCGTGAGCGATTACCATATATACGTTCTGAACTAAGTGATAACCGTATGTACCATATCATGACTCTTTCTTTAGTTAAAAGACAAGTCTGACTAATTGTTTATTCCTCAAACTATCTATATTCACTGTAGGAGTGTAAACGAGCCGAGCCTAAGCTCGTTTATTATTTAATTATTATTTTATGTTTCTAAAATTCATTTAGTACATATTAACATAATGTACAATTTGAATTAAATTATATATATTAGAGGCTCATGAGCCTGCTCAAGCTCGATGTGTGAAGATCAGGATTGAGCATGTTTACTAAATGGGCCACAATATAAACTTGAGCTCGGGTTTCTTTTAAGGTTAGTTTGGTTGAGTTTATAGCGACCCAAATCTGAAGCCACTGACAAGCCTCCCTCGACTTGTTTACACTCCTAGTTCGCTTGATCTTTCAGTCTAGTACTCTAGTTAAACTATGTAGTTATTTTAAGTGTTTAGACTGTGAGAACTTTATGCTCTGTTGCTAATTTGTAACTATTGGTTTGTTTAGAAAGATTCAAGGAGATCTACATCTTTGCATTTAACTGGGCAAAGGAAAAGGTCAATATGTAGCATATTCACTTATTAAATATTGGTCGGTTTTTGGTGTTATGTTCAAGTGTGAATTTTTAGCATATTGTTTCAGGGTCAAAAGTCTCTGGCATTGGATACAGCTATTGGTATGTGGCAATTGTTGTTTGCAGAAAAGAAGTGGCCGTTGATTGATCACTGGTGTCAGTTTTTACAGGTAGTAATCTTATTTGCAATGTGGATTTTTCATTTTAGACGTTGAATGTTGTGCTGTTACCGATTTCAGGTAAAGCATAACAAAGCGATTTCTCGGGATACATGGTCTCAACTACTCGAGTTTGCAACCGTATGATGCACAACCTCAAATCATGTTTCTTGGATTTCTTTTTCAGCATCTGTATGTAAATTAAGTTGTGTATATAATGTTTGTAGGGTGTGGATCCTGGGCTTACAAATTATGATGCTGAAGGTGCGTGGCCATATCTAATTGATGAGTTTGTGGAGTATCTAACGGAGAACGCCGTAATTCGGAAGGATAGAGGGAAGACGTTGTAGTTGTTAGATGATGTTAGGTTTGTGTTAATTTATATGAATGATTTTAGACTTTAGAGTGATATTTATACCTCGATTGGTAAATGTGGAAGTGCATACTTTGGAGGATGGCTTTTGCTTGAATTTGGTTAGACCATAACACATGAAGAAGATGCATTGATATAAAAACTACACCATTTTTTGGAAGGCAAATAGACGTATTTTTATTCCAAAAAGAAGATGTATCTTTATCTCACCTGAACACTTTGAAGCCGTTGTCACTTGCCTTTTAACATTATATATATTATTATGTAACAGCCACATATTCCAAATTGATGATAGAACTATGGGTGTGTTGTAGTTCCACAGGGAATTTTCTGTTTACACTTCTACTCTTACCTAGAGGGTGAACATGTGTACTGGTTTATGAATTGGAACACATAACATCTTTTAAGTGTCACTAGATAAGGGCAAAACAAGAGTAGTAAAAATTAAGGGGATGTTTGTTTCATTTTTAATGATTTAATTCAGTGTTTTATCATTTAGATTTCATATTCAGAGCGTTTGTTTCATAAAAAAAAGTCTCTGAATGGTTTAGTTAAGTACTGAATGATTAAGAGACAGTAATGGTTTCGTTCAGTGTTTTATCATTCAGATTCAGACATCGCGTCTGAGCGAACCACTTAACCGGTCAGACTTCTGTGAGATCTGAACCAGGTCTGAACGACCATTTGCGACGGGTAGGCGACCAGATCTGACAAAATAACGACGAGCAAGTTAAAAAAAAACTCTCAATCGCTCCTAAAAAATTTTAAAAACCATCAAATTTGCATCCCTTGCGCGCGGGTAGGTGCTAGAGTAAAACATGACAAAGGAACTTAACATGCTATGAATGCTTGAATATATAAACTAAGAATTTTTGTGTCTCCACTCCAATGTGGGACAAAATGAATGATACAAAATTTTTAGAAATTTCATTCAGATGTCTAACTAAACAGAACTTCTTAACCATTCAGCATTTAACCATTCAGACATCTTAACTATTCAAACCTCTTAATCATTTAGCACTTAACCATTCAGCTTTGCCAAACAGCCCCTTAATAATTTAAGTTTTGCTAAACAACCCTTAAATTATAACTTACATTTGCAATCATACTAGTAAAAATTAGGTATGAACATTGTAAGCTTTAAAACTACGTGTAATTTTGGTGAACAAGTGATGAACCAAATCCTTACAATCATGTAGCATTGATTGGCTATTACAGTGCGGCAGTTACGTCTTCTTTATGACTAGCAATACATACATCATCGATGATTTGATTTGACAAGGAACAAAACAAATCACAGTCCACTTCATACACGAAATGGAGTCCCCGTTCAAGCCGGAAATTCTCAAAGGCAAGGTTGCTCTGTTGACCGGAGGAGCCTCCGGCATCGGCTTCGAAATTTCCACACAGTTCGGTAAACATGGCGCCTCCATCGCCCTCATGGGCCGTCGCAAATCCGTCGTTGATTCCGCCGTTGCTTCACTCCACTCACTCGGTATCCCGGTACTAACTCTCAATTGCTCTACTTCTCATGTAAATGGAATAAAACCCTAGGATTTGATTTGTTACAGAAGCTAGGTTACATTACATTATGCTATGTTATGTTATGACATATGGTAATGATGATTGTGTTCAGGCTGTTGGATTTGCGGGGGATGTACGTAAGCAGGAAGATGCAAAGAGAGTGATTGAATCAACGATTGAACAGTACGGAAAGCTTGATATTCTGGTGAATGCTGCAGCTGGTAATTTTTTGGTTTCACCGGAAGATTTGTCTCCAAATGGCTTTAGAACAGGTGTTGATTTCATGTTTCTGTTGTTTAAATTGAATTTGACTTGGTTGTAGTTGAAAGCTTGATATTCTGATTAATGTTTTATACTTGTATGTTGTTTACCTTGGTTAGTGATGGAGATTGATTCTGTTGGTACGTTTACGATGTGTCATGAAGCTGTTAAGTATCTTAAGAAAGGAGGAACTGGAAGAAGATTAGATGATAGTGGTGGAATAATACTGAATATTAGTGCCACACTGCATTATACAGCTGCTTGGTACCAAATTCATGTAGCTGCTGCTAAGGTAACGATGCACTTGAATTTAATTTCACTTGTTTAGGGGCACTCACAGTCCAGTTTAGCTGATTTTGATGAAAATTCTGGGTTGAATTGATAACTATGGTTTTCGGAAACAACAAACCAAACAAGCGTGATGCAGCCGGATCAGCTGGTTGACATTCAGTTGAATTTCCGGTTTTGAACCATATAATTTGATAAGGATGGTTTATGAATATCATACATATACATAAGTGCATATTCTTAAAAGGAAAAAAAACTAGATAAAAGGAATAAATGTTAAACAGAGGGATTGGTTTACACAAGTACACAACTGGGATCACAGCTAGTTTCAAGTTTTATACTATAAACCAGGCACTCAAATCTTCAAAACCAAACTGTATACATTTCGTAATGGCCAAACTGTAACACCCTAATTGGCCGAGATCCTGTGTTCATAAGAAATGTTTTGTCTCAAATATCAGCAACGTGCTTTATGTGCATTGATTGTGGATGAGAGGAGAACTCCAATGTTAAATGTGCTTGGGTGCTAGCAATCCTGGGATGTTGACACTCGAGCAATAAAAAACAAATCTGTGAGCCTCTTGTAGGTAAAATGGACAATGTTGATAGGTATGAGAGGCAGGATGCTACACAAACTGGCTGACTTGCTTTGGTTTGGTCAGTTTCAGTGGTTTTTGAACACTCTAGACTGTAGTTTATGCATGTTCCTCTGTAACAGGCTGCTGTAGATGCTATTACAAGAAATTTGGCTTTAGAATGGGGTAGTGATTATGACATACGAGTCAACGGTATTGCACCTGGACCGATAGGAGACACTCCTGGCATGAGGAAACTTGGGCCGGAAGAGATAAAAAACAAGACTCGAGAGCTTATGCCATTGTTTAAACTTGGTGAAAAATGGGATATTGCTGTTGCAGCACTCTATCTTGCATCAGATGCTGGTTGGTAGCCTAACATATACTTCTTTCTTATCTTAGTTGGTCGATTAGTTTGAATTAACATCTGTGATTGATATGAAGGTAAATATGTGAATGGTACGACCATTGTTGTTGATGGAGGACTGTGGTTGAGCCGCCCGCGTCACTTACCGAAGGAGGAAGTTAAAATGCTTTCTCGGGTAGTAGAAAAACGAGCTAGAGCTGCACCGACAGGGGTGCCTTCTAGCAAATTGTAGCCTGATGAAATTAAAGAGGATGAAGTCTACATGGTAAAGATGATTGATTTATTGGGGTTTGAGTTGCTTTTAGTTAATGTTATGTTTGTTTTTATAAAAGTTTATGGTTTTGGTGTGATCTTTATGATGATTAATGGTGGTTGATGACACTTTTGTGCTTAAGTTTATGAGTTTTAGTTTAAAAGTAAATGCAATTCAAGAGGAATTGAGAATATAAATCTTTGTTTGAAAATTGCTTCACTTCGCTTCAAAGGTTGGAATTGCATACAGTATAAGGTTATAATAGTCCTGTTTGGTTCCAACCTTGTTGGGGTTTGTAATTTTGTGTACACATGTGAATTATTTCAATGATCTAAAACTTTGTTTGAAAATCCACATCAATGATCCAAGTGCACTTTGGATGTTTCAAAAAGTAACATTTGAAGCGTGATCTTAAGATGAGTGGATGATGAGAATAAGAACAAACCAACGAAGTTTCCCTCTTTGTATCCCCCCATTAAACCAAAAGCAAATTGATGTTGCTACGACAAATCAACGCTAAACACTGTGAGGGGTCACCGCAATCGGTGCCGTTAGGCATATCGTGCTGTCATGCCTCCACATCAGCCCCCTTAACCCTGTGGCGGATGTATGCTTCATTGCTTAATCTTAAGGTTCAAATCATTATTCATTAGCAAGACTATTTTACTAAGTCAATAATAATAATAATAATTTATCTTGACAATTTGATCACATAACATGTTTAACTTTCACTGTTTACTTAATGCAATCTCACTCCACCTTAACTTTGGATATATATACACTTTTAATTTACATATTTTTATTTCTCTTTACGATTTTACACAGCAATTACGTTAATGTCACTGGAGTTGTTTCTATGGCGTCGAGGATCTATCTCCTGCTGAATTGAAGGGGAAAAAGGTGTTTGTTGGATGATACTCAGAATATTACTGATTATACCAGAATTAGAGCTGCTGATCAAGCACCTTATTACCAATGGTGCTAAAGTTATTCACTCTAGTCATTTGGTAATTGCATTTTTATTATGTTCGATTTGAACTTCATTGCTTTTGATTTTGATTTGTGTTTGTGATCAACTGAATTGTTCAATTTGTGTTTTCGATTTTCAAACTTACCAGGGCAGACCAAAAGGCGTGACACCCAAATTCAGCCTGGCTCATCTTGTTCCCAGACTTATTGGTGTCCAGGTACTTCATATTTACTGTGGAATAGGTCGGGTTCAACCGTACGTAACCTACTTAAAATCAGCTTGTTAAAAGCTCGAATCAAGTCATATGAGATTGTATTTTATATAACTTCTATTTGATATTAGTGATATATTTTTATAAAAACAAATGCATAATATGTAGTATGTTTGTATATATAAAAGTTGCAATTATAAGCATAAAACAATTGAGCCCGAGCTTGAAACACTCGAGCTATATAATTAGAGCTTGAAACAACTCGACTCAGACCTTAGCTTGTTTACACCTCTACCTACTAAGAGGGTGTGAGTCCCTCTAGTAGAAGTTTTATAGTCGAATTTAGGTTTTTTTTGTTTTTGTTTTTTGCAAACGTCCGTTTTGAAGACGACACCGGCCATCAAAAATCCAAATGAAGCCTTAGAAATGATAAAATGAAGCAAAACAGATTTTACTGTTATTGATATGCTATATATATATATATATGGTAGGGTTCAAGAGAGAACTCATTTTAAATTGAGAACTAGAGAACTACCAAAATGACAAGGGATGGAATTTTAAATAGGAGGGGTAAAATTGGTACTTTAAATATAAAAATCTTAAAATATTTCTATCTTTTGCATACGTTAATATTATTTAAAAAAAATTGCACCATTAAATCAAGAATTTCTTTATCTTTCATTTGAGTATAAATAACGTTATAAAAAATATTTTTTTTCTCGTTTTTTTAATTTCCATACTGCATATATGTAATATTACGAATTTGTACTTGATTATATTTTTCTTTAAACGTTACTAATTTTTCCATACCTTATTTATATTAAAAAAATTTAAAAATCACATTTTCGTTTTTTCGATACTACATATATGTAGTATCACTATACTTGATGCATTTTTTGAAGCGGCCAAATAGCTCGGGAGTTTAATAATTATTTAAAGTGTGCATACGATCTCAAATGACCAGTAACAAAGTTCATAATATTTCATATAAAAAAACTTAATACAAATGAAAACAAAACCAATATTTATATTATGTCTAAACATAAAGATAATAATAAACTAATAAATTAAAGATAAATATAATAACAAAATAAAATACACCTGAAATTCAAACTATAAGATAACAATGCATCAATATTGCATATACTACATATATGTAGTAGTATGATACTACATATATGTAGTATACGATACTACATATATGCAATACTATAAACTTTAAAGAATGATAGTCAATACGGTGATGTTATGCACATAAGTTACACGTAAAACCATTGAAACTACCTAGCTTTGATAAAATAAGTTAAATTATTTTTTATTAGAAAACTAACTCATTGATCTTTATTCTATTTAATGGACGAACCGGTCTTCTCCACTTAGATCATAATTTTCTCTTTCCCATTTACTCAATAATCTTCATTCATTTTAATAAAAAATTACTTGTCCTTTAAAATTCGATTGTACACCAATTTGGCTTTTCAATTCCAACAAACAGATTAACATAACATGACTCTTATAATTGGTATTATGATATGCTCATGCTGCACATATTCATACCACATCACATAACGCGGACCAAGTATTTGCTAGCAATGTGAATAAGATCATATGAGAAAAATTCAAATTTAAAATTAATGCATGACGGTGTTGTTTTTTGTTATGGTATCATCGAAATCAATATCAGGGAACTTTTGTTATTTTATCAAAGTACGTAGTTTTGATAGTTTGTCATGTAATTTAGATGCATAACAACACCATATTCACTTTCCCCAATTTAAAAACATATAATATCGTATACTACATATATGAAGTATTGAAATTAAAAAAACGAGAAATTTTTATTTTTTTATAACGTTATTTATACTCAAATGAAAGATACTGAAATTCTTGATCCAATGGTGCGAAAAAAAATTTAAAAACTTAACGTATGCAAAAGATAGAAATGTTTAAAGATTTATATATTTAAAGTTCCAAATTTACCCCTCCACTTTAAAATTCCATCCCTTGTCTTTTGAGAGTTCTCTAGTTCTCAACTTAATATGGAGTTCTCTCTTGATCCCTTCCCTGTATATATATATATATATATATATATATATATATATATATATATATATATATATATATATATATATATATATATATATATATATATATATATATATATATATATATATATATATATAGGGTAGGGTTCAAATGAGAACTCATTTTAAGTTGAGAACTAGAGAACTAAAAAAAATACAAGGGATGGAATTTTAAAGAGGAAGGGTAAAATTGGAACTTTAAATATATAAATCTTTAAACATTTCTATCTTTTGCATACGTTAATATTATTTTAAAAAAATTGCACCATTCGATCAAGAATTTCATTATCTTTCATTTGAATATAAATAACGTCATAAAAAATATTTTTTTTCTCGTTTTTTTAAATTTCATACTACATATATGTAGTATTGCGATATTGTATTTGATTATATTTTTCTTTAAACGAAACTAACTTTTTCATACGTTATTTACATTAAACAATTTTAAAAATCACATTTTGGTTTTTTTGATACTACATATATGTAGTATCAATGTACTTGATGCATTAATTAAGTGGCCAAATGACTCAAGAGTCTAATAATTATTTATTGTGTACATATAATCTCAAATAACTAATAACAAAGTTCATAAGATTTCATATTAATAAATTTATAGTAATGAAAACAAAACCAATACTTATACTATGTATAAACATTAAGATAATAATAAACTAATAAACCAATGATAAATATCATAAAAAAGTAAAAAAAAACTTGAAATTCAAACTATAAGATAACAATGCATCAATATTGCATATACTGCATATATGTAGTACTTTGATACTACATATATGTAGTATATTATACTGCATATATGCAATACTATAAAATTTAAAATGGGATATTGAATATGGTGATGTTATGCACTTAAGTTACACGTAAAACCATTAAAATTACGTAGCTTTGATAAATTAACTTAAAATTTTTTATTAGAAAACTTAACTCATTGATCTTTATTCAATGTTAATGGACGACTCAGTCTTCTTTTCTTAGATCATAATTTTTCTCTTTCTCATTTACTCAATAATCGTCATTCATTTTAGTAAAATATTATCCGCCCTTTAAAAATCGATCGTAACTCAATTTGGCTTCTCAATTCCAACTAACAGATTAATATAACATGACTAATATAATTGGTATTATGATATGCGCATGCTGCACATATTTATACCACATCACATAACGTGAACCAAGTTATTGCTAGCAATTTCAATACGATCATATGAGAAAATCCAAATTTGGAATTGAGGCATGATGATGTTGTTTTTTGTGATAACGTCATAGAAATCAATGCCCTTGAACTTTTGATATTTTATCAAAGTATGTAGTTTTGATGGTTTCTTGGGTAATTTAGGTTCATAAAAACACCGTATTCATTTCCCCAAATTAAAAACATACGGTATCGTATATTACATATATGCAGTATTGAAAGTAAAAAAAGCGAGAAAAAATTATTTTTTTATAACGTTATTTATACTCAAATGAAAGATAATGAAATTCTTGATCTAATGGTGCAAAAAAAATTTAAAATACTTAACGTATGCAAAAGTTAGAAATGTTTAAAAATTTACATATTTAAAGTTTCAATTTTACCCCTCCTTTAAAAATTCCATCCCTTGTCTTTTTTGTGGTTCTCAAGTTCTCAACTTAATATGGAGTTCTCTCTTGATCCCTTCCCTATATATATATATATATATATATATATATATATATATATATATATATATATATATATATATATATATATAGGGGAGGGATCAAATGAGAACTCCATATTAAGTTGAGAACTTGAGAACTCCCAAAAGACAAGGGATGGAATTTTAAAGTGGAGGGGCAAATTTGGAACTTTAAATATATAAATCTTTAAACATTTCTATCTTTTGCATACGTTAAGTTTTTAAATTTTTTTTCGCACCATTGGATCAAGAATTTCAGTATCTTTCATTTGAGTATAAATAACGTTATAAAAAAATAAAAATTTCTCGTTTTTTTAATTTCAATACTTCATATATGTAGTATACGATATCATATGTTTTTAAATTTGGGAAAATGAATATGGTGTTGTTATGCATCTAAATTACATGACAAACCATCAAAACTACGTACTTTGATAAAATAACAAAAGTTCCCTTATATTGATTTCGATTATACCATAACAAAAAACAACACCGTCATGCCTTAGTTCTAAATTTGGATTTTTCTCATATGATCGTATTCACATTGCTAGCAAATACTTGGTCCACGTTATGTGATGTGGTATGAATATGTGCAGCATGAGCATATCACAATACCAATTATAATAGTCATGTTATGTTAATCTGTTTGTTGGAATTGAAAAGCCAAATTGGTGTACAATCGAATTTTAAAGGACAAGTAATTTTTTATTAAAATGAATGACGATTATTGAGTAAACGGGAAAGAGAAAATTATGATCTAAGTGGAGAAGGTCGGTTCGTCCATTAAATAGAATAAAGATCAATGAGTTAGTTTTCTAATAAAAATTAATTTAACTTATTTTATGAAAGCTAGGTAGTTTTAATGGTTTTACGTGTAACTTATGTGCATAACATCACCGTATTGACTATCCTCTTTTAAAGTTTATAGTATTGCATATATGTAGTATCGTATACTACATATATGTAGTATCATACTACTACATATATGTAGTATATGCAATATTGATGCATTGTTATCTTATAGTTTGAATTTCAGGTTTATTTTATTTTGTTATTATATTTATCTTTAATTTATTAGTTTATTATTATCTTTATGTTTAGACATAGTATAAGTATTAGTTTTGTTTTCATTTGTAATAAGTTTTTTTATATGGAATATTATGAACTTTGTTTACGGTCATTTGAGATCGTATGTACACTTTAAATAATTATTAAACTCCCGAGCTATTTGGCCGCTTCAAAAAATGCATCAAGTACAGTGATACTACATATATGTAGTATCGAAAAAACGAAAATGTGATTTTTAAATTTTTTTAATATAAATAAGGTATGGAAAAGTTAGTAACGTTTAAAGAAAAATATAATCACGTACGAATTCGCAATACTACATATATGTAGTATGAAATTTAAAAAAACGAGAAAAAATATATTTTTTATGACGTTATTTATACTCAAATGAAAGATAATGAAATTCTTGATCGAATGGTGCAATTTTTTTAAAATAATATTAACGTATGCAAAAGATAGAAATATTTTAAGATTTTTATATTTAAAGTTCCAATTTTACCCTTCCTCTTTAAAATTCCATCATTTGTATTTTTTTAGTTCTCTAGTTCTCAACTTAAAATGAGTTCTCATTTGAACCCTACCCTATATATATATATATATATATATATATATATATATATATATATATATATATATATATAGGGGAGGGATCAAATGAGAACTCCATATTAAGTTGAGAACTAGAGAACTCCCAAAAAACAAGGGATGGAATTTTAAAGTGGAGGGGCAAATTTGGAACTTTAAATATATAAATCTTTAAACATTTCTATCTTTTGCATACGTTAAGTTTTTAAATTTTTTTTCGCACCATTGGATCAAGAATTTCAGTATCTTTCATTTGAGTATAAATAACGTTATAAAAAAATAAAAATTTCTCGTTTTTTTAATTTCAATACTTCATATATGTAGTATACGATATTATATGTTTTTAAATTGGGGAAAGTGAATATGGTGTTGTTATGCATCTAAATTACATGACAAACCATCAAAACTACGTACTTTGATAAAATAACAAAAGTTCCCTTATATTGATTTCGATGATACCATAACAAAAAACAACACCGTCATGCCTTAGTTCTAAATTTGGATTTTTCTCATATGATCGTATTCACATTGCTAGCAAATACTTGGTCCACGTTATGTGATGTGGTATGAATATGTGCAGCATGAGCATATCACAATACCAATTATAAGAGTCATGTTATGTTAATCTGTTTGTTGGAATTGGAAAGCCAAATTGGTGTACAATCGAATTTTAAAGGACAAGTAATTTTTTATTAAAATGAATGACGATTATTGAGTAATGGGAAAGAGAAAATTATGATCTAAGTGGAGAAGGCCGGTTCGTCCATTAAATAGAATAAAGATCAATGAGTTAGTTTTCTAATAAAAAATACTTTAACTTATTTTATGAAAGCTAGGTAGTTTTAATGGTTTTACGTGTAACTTATGTGCATAACATCACCGTATTGACTATCCTCTTTTAAAGTTTATAGTATTGCATATATGTAGTATCGTATACTACATATATGTAGTATCATACTACTACATATATGTAGTATATGCAATATTGATGCATTGTTATCTTATAGTTTAAATTTCAGGTTTATTTTATTTTGTTATTATATTTATCTTTAATTTATTAGTTTATTATTATCTTTATGTTTAGACATAGTATAAGTATTGGTTTTGTTTTCATTTGTAATAAGTTTTTTTTATATGGAATATTATGAACTTTGTTACTGGTCATTTGAGATCGTATGTACACTTTAAATAATTATTAAACTCCCGAGCTATTTGGCCGCTTCAAAAAATGCATCAAGTACAATGATACTACATATATGTAGTATCGAAAAAACGAAAATGTGATTTTTAAATTTTTTTAATATAAATAAGGTATGGAAAAGTTAGTAACGTTTAAAGAAAAATATAATCAAGTACGAATTCGCAATATTACATATATGCAGTATGGAAATTAAAAAAAACGAGAAAAAAAATATTTTTTATAACGTTATTTATACTCAAATGAAAGATAAACAAATTCTTGATCTAATGGTGTAATTTTTTTTAAATAATATTAACGTATGCAAAAGATAGAAATATTTTAAGATTTTTATATTTAAAGTTCCAATTTTACCCCTCATATTTAAAATTCCATCCCTTGTCTTTTTGGTAGTTCTCTATTTCTCAACTTAAAATGAGTTCTCATTTGAACCCTACCCTATATATATATATATATATATATATATATATATATATATAGGGTAGGGTTCAAATGAGAACTCATTTTAAGTTGAGAAATAGAGAACTAAAAAAAATACAAGGGATGGAATTTTAAAGAGGAAGGGTAAAATTGGAACTTTAAATATATAAATCTTTAAACATTTCTATCTTTTCCATACGTTAATATTATTTTAAAAAAATTGCACCATTAGATCAAGAATTTCATTATCTTTCATTTGAGTATAAATAACGTCATAAAAATAATTTTTTTCTCGTTGTTTTAAATTTCATACTACATATATGTAGTATTGCGATGTTGTATTTGATTATATTTTTCTTTAAACGTTACTAACTTTTTCATACGTTATTTACATTAAACAATTTTAAAAATCACATTTTGGTTTTTTTGATACTACATATATGTAGTATCAATGTACTTGATGCATTTATTAAGTGGCCAAATGACTCAAGAGTCTAATAATTATTTAAAGTGTACATATGATCTCAAATAACCAATAACAAAGTTCATAAGATTTCATATTAATAAATTTATGGCAAATGAAAACAAAACCAATACTTATACTATGTTTAAACATTAAGATAATAATAAACTAATAAACCAATGATAAATATCATAAAAAAGTAAAAAAAAACTTGAAATTCAAACTATAAGATAACAATGCATCAATATTGCATATACTGCATATATGTAGTACTTTGATACTACATATATGTAGTATATTATACTGCATATATGCAATACTATAAATTTAAAATGGGATATTGAATATGGTGATGTTATGCACTTAAGTTACACGTAAAACCATTAAAATTACTTAGCTTTGATAAATTAACTTAAATTTTTTTATTAGAAAACTTAACTCATTGATCTTTATTCAATGTTAATGGACGACTCAGTCTTCTCCTCTTAGATCATAATTTTTCTCTTTCTCATTTACTCAATAATCGTCATTCATTTTAGTAAAATATTATCCGCCCTTTAAAAATCGATCGTAACTCAATTTGGCTTCTCAATTCCAACTAACTGATTAATATAACATGACTAATATAATTGGTATTATGATATGCGCATGCTGCACATATTTATACCACATCACATAACGTGAACCAAGTTATTGCTAGCAATTTCAATACGATCATATGAGAAAATCCAAATTTGGAATTGAGGCATGATGATGTTGTTTTTTTGTGATAACGTCATCGAAATCAATGCCCTTGAACTTTTGATATTTTATCAAAGTATGTAGTTTTGATGGTTTCTTGGGTAATTTAGGTTCATAACAACACCGTATTCATTTCCCCAATTTAAAAACATACGGTATCGTATATTACATATATGCAGTATTGAAAGTAAAAAAAGCGAGAAAAAATTATTTTTTTATAATGTTATTTATACTCAAATGAAAGATAATGAAATTCTTGATCTAATGGTGCAAAAAAAATTTTAAAAACTTAACGTATGCAAAAGATAGAAATGTTTAAAGATTTACATATTTAAGGTTCCAATTTTACCCCTCCTTTAAAAATTCCATCCCTTGTCTTTTTGGTGGTTCTCAAGTTCTCAACTTAATATGGAGTTCTCTTTTGATCCCTCCCCTATATATATATATATATATATATATATATATATATATTGAACCATGATCAGTGAACAGGTTGTGAAGGCGGACGACTGCATTGGCTTCCCTTCTCGACGGCAGTGTCCTCCTCCTTGAAAACGTTAGATTTTACAAGGAGGAAGAAAAGAACGACCCACCCTTTGCAGAAAAGCTGGCATCGCTAGCAGATCTTTATATGGATGGAAATCAAGCTGACAAGTAATGTTTTATGTAGGTTGTGCCCTCGTCTGCTATTCCAGATGGTTGGATGGGATTGGATATTGGGTCGGATTCTGTTAAGACATTCAATGATGCGTTGGAAACTACCAAAACCGTCATTTGGAATGGACCTATGGGAGTGTTTGAGTTTGAAAAATTTGCAGTTGGAATTGAGGGGTGTAACAATCCATTGCTAACCGTTTTGTTTTATAAACAAACATACCCAATAAAATGTTTTCTATACATAAGAGTGCTTTCACAAAGACACTAACTCATTGTTTTAAAAATTGCAGGCGGTTGCAAAGAAGCTAGCTGAACTGAGTGGAAAGGGGGTGACTACAATCATCGGAGGTGGTGATTCTGTGGCGACAGTAGAGAAAGTCATAGTGGCGGATGTGACGAGTCATATTTCGACTGGTGGTGGTGCGAGTTTGGAGTTGCTAGAAGGCAAAATACTTCCTGATGTTGATGCCCGTGATGAAGCTTAGGTGTAAATTTTAGTTTGAAAAGTTTATCCGGCCAAAATATAAACAACAATAATGTAAAGAGGTGATTTGTGATTTTGTACTATATCATACACTAGAGTAGAGGTTATGTGGCACAAATGGTATAGTAGTAGCCCATGCTTGTAGGTGTTTGGTTTTGGTGTGTCGTTAAGTCGTTTGTTTTGTTGTAGGTCCTAGCATCTTGCTAGTGACTTTGTTTCGTTCTAATAAAATTACCGTTAAAAAACACTTGTATAGAGTGAAGCCATTTACGTGCATTAAGCTAGAAACAAAATGAAGTAGAGTTTTCTTTTTATTATTAACTCTTCCGTTTTTATTCTATTATCATGTACGAGCTTGATAACTCTAGGTGTAAATATACGTGGCTAAAATTAGGAGTTGTAAAAAACTGTTTTATGATTTCTACTAATATTTTAAATAATGTCATTTCTAACTTTCACTTTTATTGTTAAGGGTAATCATACTTATCTAACTATAAAAAATCACTAACTTGATTTTGGTTACAAGTATCTGTATGTTTAACCGATGTCACCTCTAACCTTTATTCTTATTAGTAAGGTAATCGTACTCATTAGTATAGATTTTGCTTATAAGAAATACTCATAATGAGTTGAAATCATATATAAATTAAATGTATATAAGATACTTTGATGTAATTGGATTAACTAGTTAACCAATGCTATTACAATATTTATCAAACAAGTCAGGAGATGTGAAGTGCATGTTTGTTATTTTTTAAAAGAAAAATCACCTAAGCGGCTAAACTTTCAATAGGACAACACCCATGATAAAGGCTCCAAACCAGAGCCATTGGCTGAGGTCGATAACTTTATTAATAACACACCAGGATATGAATTTCTCGATTTTCACATGTGAAATTAGAGTTAAAAAGGGTCTCAGTTTTAATAGAAATTCAATTCATATGGAAGAGTTTCGAAAATGGATAATATCTGCCCTAAGGCTCTTACGAAGTAGTTCCCACTCCTCTAGATATACGAAATTTGTCATCTTTTTACACTCTGTAGTTCACAAGATTCTAACATAAAAATCCATACTTTTTCTTAATCTCACTTTTGAGTTTGATCTTATTGGTATATTCAAGAAAACCACTACAATAACTTCGATCTAAATGTGTTTACAAAACTCTCAAATTATCCATGTTTCAGTTAAAATCAACAATATTACGTAAGTATGTTATAATTTGAAATAAAAGTCAGCAAATATTTTGTAAGTTAAAAAATAGACAAATGGTCATTTAGTAAACTGGTATATGTTGGTGTTATGAAAAATATTATTGTTTAAAGTGACGAGTTCTAATCTAATGCAACCGTTAAGAAAAGATAAAGGATAGAAAATGGGAAGATACTCGACAAAGCTCACATAGTTCAGTTTGAGACAACGAAGCGACGATTATAATGTACACAAATACAACGGTTGAAATCAAAGGCGTCACTAAAAAAAGACATGGTGGCAAATCCAATGAGAAAAATCTTCGGCCTCACCTCAACGATAAGAAAAACCTCACATCCATACCCAATCCCTAAATCCACTCACCTCCACATAATAACAACAATAAAACCCACCTCCATCTTCTTCTTCATCATCACTCACTCTCTCCATCTGCAACTCAATTCATCCATCAATGGCATCTGCAACATCACCCGCTTCTCTCTCCTTCCTCCCCACTATTTCTTCATCCTCCACCACTTCCCGTGCCACCTCCACCGTCCGTCTTCACTCTCGTTTCCTTCGATCTCCAGTTCGCGGCCTTGGATTTGCCGCCGCTGATCCAGTTTTCTCTGCACACGTAGCATCAAAGGTCCGATCGATCACATCCAAACCGATCAGTCGAGTTGTTTCCATGGCCAAGAAGAGTGTCGGGGATTTATCTCCTGCTGATTTGAAGGGGAAGAAGGTGTTTGTTAGAGCCGATTTGAATGTGCCGTTGGATGATAGTCAGAATATTACTGATGATACCAGAATTAGAGCTGCTGTTCCCACGATTAAGCACCTTATTAGCAATGGTGCTAAAGTTATTCTCTCCAGTCATTTGGTATGATAATTGCATCTCAAGCTTATCAAGTATGTTTAAACCTAAGTTGTTTGTTTTGATCATTTGATGTTGCACACAAGTTGTTCGACGTTTTGCCTCTGGCAAAATGGTTAGACTTAAGACATGCATTTGGTAGCTGACTATGATGAGCTACTCCTACAGTATTAATCATGTTTTTATACATACTGCATCCTTTTTTATCTGCTAGTAATGTGATAATCGATGAGCTACAATTACAGCATTTATAGTTTTCTTATACATACTGCATCTTTTTTTATCTGCTAATAATGTGATAATTGTGTCATGAGCATTCATCTTCTTGCAGCATAAATCAGGAAGCATGCATTGCAACCATATGATGCTTTTTTGAGTTTTTGTTCTGGGATTGTTTTTGGTTACTTGTTATCGTTTAACCCGTTGACTTAAATAGGACTAAAGAGAACGAATGGCCAGTTTATTCTCCAAAGTATATGGTTTGAATTGCATGTTTGTATTTTATTTATTTATTTATTTATTTATTTATTTATTTATTTATTAATTAGTGATGTTCATGTTTCCGTTAAAATTCATGAAGGTGCCTAAACTGGTCATCGAGTTGGTTTAGTGGTCAACTTTTTTTTTTAAGTTTCAAACTGTACTAAACGGTTTGGTTTGAGGTGTGAACCAACCAGGTGGTTAAAACTAGACTGGAGTTTGTAATTTTCCAATTATTTAACAAGGCTTTGTTTTGTTTTGTTTACGTATTTTCTCATCTCTTAATTTTTATAAAATTTCAGGGTAGACCAAAAGGTGTGACTCCTAAGTTCAGCCTGGCTCCTCTTGTTCCCAGACTAACTGAACTCATCGGTGTTGAGGTACTTTTCTTTAATTTTCCAGAGGAAATGAAAAGAAAAAGAATTTGAACTAAATACTCTCACACGAGCCCCCAAAATAAAAAGGACCCTGTTGCCACAAAAGAAAAAAAAATCTTTTTTTTGCTATGTAAATCTTTCAAAATCACTATTACAGTACTAGTACTACGTATTATTTGTAAAACTTGACATTCATCGCCCCAAACACCTAAAAATGTTAGAATTTCTATAGTTGTTTAAAAAGCAACTGAGCTACAATATCACTGATAAACAGGTGGTGAAGGCTGATGACTGTATTGGTCCAGATGTTGAAAAGCTGGTGGCTTCACTTCCTGATGGTGGTGTTCTCCTCCTTGAGAACGTGAGGTTTTACAAAGAGGAAGAAAAGAACGATCCAGGATTTGCCGAAAAACTTGCATCACTTGCGGATCTTTACGTAAATGATGCTTTTGGGACCGCACATAGAGCCCATGCCTCCACTGAGGGAGTCACAAAATACTTAAAACCATCAGTTGCTGGTTTCCTTTTGCAAAAGGTTTGATAACCGTATTTCTTTAGCCCTAATAAGCAATGTCAACAATTCGAGTAATGAAGAACATATTGTTTGTATTTGATGTAGGAATTGGATTACCTTGATGGGGCGGTTTCAAACCCAAAGAGGCCATTTGCTGCCATTGTTGGTGGCTCAAAGGTGTCATCCAAGATTGGCGTTATCGAATCCCTTTTGGAAAAGTGTGACATATTGCTTTTGGGTGGTGGAATGATCTTTACATTCTACAAGGCACAAGGCTTATCAGTTGGATCTTCATTGGTGGAAGAAGACAAACTTGATCTTGCAACCACACTCCTTGCAAAGGCCAAAGCAAAAGGTGTATCCTTATTGTTACCAACTGATGTGGTTGTTGCAGATAAATTCGCACCGGATGCAAACAGCAAGGTTGCTTATTGCTTCTTCGTTATAAAAGTTTCAATCACACTGGTTAGTAATTAAATCAAGAATTAACGTTTTGTTATGGTTATGCAGGTTGTCCCAGCATCCGCTATCCCAGATGGTTGGATGGGATTAGATATCGGTCCAGATTCTGTTAAAACATTTAATGACGCTTTGGAGACCACCAAAACCGTCATTTGGAATGGACCAATGGGAGTGTTTGAGTTTGACAAATTTGCAGTTGGAACTGAGGTGTGTAACATTTATCTTGTTTAACTCTCAGTTTCTCATATCACAATATCATTAATACTACAAAGTGTGGCTGGTGAATAGTGGCCTTTTTTCTGATTCTTTAATATATGCATACAATGTGAGATAATATTTAAGACCCTAACCAAGATGGTTATAACTTTGCTTCAACAACAAAGGGTTCCCAGGTGGACCCTGGGTACTATCTTTTTTTTCTTTGTTCATTTATTGGAAGCAAAATAACATCTATTTAAATCCTTTTCCTTTGGTTTTTGGTTATTTGCAGGCAGTTGCAAAGAAGCTAGCTGAACTTAGTGGAAAGGGGGTTACTACAATCATTGGAGGTGGTGATTCCGTGGCTGCAGTGGAGAAAGTTGGAGTGGCGGATGTGATGAGTCACATCTCAACAGGTGGTGGTGCAAGTTTGGAGTTGTTGGAAGGCAAAGTACTTCCTGGTGTTGATGCTCTTGATGAAGCGGTTGCAACTGTCACTGCGTAAGACATATATCTAAAGTCTAATTTGATAATTTTTTTTAGTCTCATCTCACCATGCTTATGGTTCAGTGAGTGTCTGTAAACAAGAACATGAGTTTGTTGTAGATGTTTCTTCATAAATTTAAGGTCCTATTGTTGTGTTTGCCAACACAGACTGGCAGTTCAAGATCTTAATATATTGGGTTTTTTTAAGAATGAATTTTGTCTTCGGTGACTAAATACCTGCTGGATTACGTTTAGATTAAGTTAACGTTCTGAATTTTGTTTGGGAGCGAACATAATTACAAAAAATGGCTGACTGATGTGGTAATAATTAGCTTTAGTCAGGCGTGGTGGGTTGTTTAGGATTTGAATCTGGAGGATCATTGACAAGATGGTGGTTGACTGGTTGTAATTAAATGCAGAACAAGAAGCCGTTTGTAGTTTGAAGGAGGCCAAATGAGTTGCTAGATAAAGGAAATGGTATCAAAGTGGTGCACTTATTCAAGCATTGGAATTGTGGGTGTGGGTTCAAATATGATTATGCCTTGCTTGATGATCATTGTCTATCCACCATAAACACATTTTCAACTACTAAAATATAAAAGGGAGAATCTACCTTATCATAAGCACAAGAATTTTCTCAAACATACGTTGTGATGCTAAAGATTGTCAAATCTGCATTTGTTTTTATGACGGCTTGTGTAACGATACAGACAACAATGGTGATGTATGCGGCGTGGCAACAAAGTGCGTGATGGTAGGATCGTCACAACTAATTAATGGTGGCCGCAGACAGTCAGTGGGTGGCACTCGCCCATTTGAACTCATTGTAATTTAAACCCTTAGACTATTTGTAAAGCTAAAAGTCATTCCTTGAAAAATCAACCCAATCAGCATGTCACATTAGCCTTCAGTAACTTTCACTTGTTCTTTTCACAATCAACTTTTATCCCCGAACATTATCCTTCCCACATTCATCACCACAATTTATCCAGCTCAACACCATTTGCCCCAAGGACGATGTCTTTCACCCATAAATGGATGTGTTGCGGAATGTCTTATATTTAAATAGGTATAGGCTTAAATCAACCTGTTAAGTCAAAGTTATCCAAATCAGCCTGTTAATTAAAATGTGCCATCATCATTGCCATGTATAATTGAAACCATTACATGATAGAGTGAAATTGAGCAAAATACACTTCATCTTAGTTTGCATCTACTCTCTCTAGAAAAAAACTTTCTGATCCCTTGTCCTCTAGTGCCACCCATTCAAATTCTTCGAACAAGTTCAACTATTTCGTCTAAAGGACTTCAACATTGGGTTGAGTAGGCTATTGCAGTTAGAGGTGCTCAAATCGGGTATTCTTAAAAACCGGTTCTAGACGGGTATGATCGGTTTTTGAAAAACTGGGTATTAGAACAACTGGTTTCGGTTCTTGGTTGAAAAACCATACCCTATGTACTCAGTTTCGGGTATTCAAGGTGGGTATTTCAAGAACATATTTCCTGGTATTTAAAAAACTTACATTAATTAAACATATAAATAATTAAAAAAAATCCATTGACTCTCGGTTTGATTTTTAATATTATTGGTTAAATATTTGTGTTGGATTAGAGATACTCAATTGCGTTTTCTTAAAGCGAGGTGCATAACTGTATATGTATGGTATTTTGGACCTTTGGTATTGGTTTCGGGTATGATCGGTTCCGAAAAAAATGGGTATTAGAAGATTCCGGTTCCGGGTCCGGTTCTTGGTTGAAAAACCATACACTATGTACCGGTTTTGGGTCCGGCTCTTGGTTGAAAAACCATACACTATGTACCGGTTCCGGGTATTTCAAGAATCGGTGCTATTTTTTTTTAATGATTAGCTTATTTTTAGTAGTTGTTTTTTTAGTTATTTTTAGAATTTTTAAAATAAATACGTCATAATCTACATCTTTAAGATACTATACGTGTTTGTGAATTCATGAGATAATTCTTTTTTCTTCTTTTCCTTTCTCTTCTTTTTTATTAACTTCTTTCGGATTTAAAATGATTGGTTTTAACCTCCAACTCCCATTCTCATGTTTTCCCTCATTAAACGAACTTTGTAATACAACTTTCTTACTTTCTTTTATTTATAGGATACAACACTTAACCATCATATATGTCATTAATCAGTCTCTTTAAAAACAATAAATGAATATAAATAGTTGTAGCTTATACAACTTACACGCATAGTCTTCTCATACCTTCTCGCATTTAAAGAGTCTTGACTGATATAACCATTACATTACATTTATTATTTAATGCACACTTCACCCACCATCCATGCATCGATCGACTCTTAAATTTAATGTCTCCTCTCCAAACCCTTCATTAAATTCTTCACTATAAAAGACATACAAACTCGATCTTTATAAACAAACACCATCTCGATCTTTAAGGTTATCCATGGCCCTCATTACTCGAGACTTGCTTGGCAATCATCATTCCGCAAAACAATTGCCATTTCATGACTTGACCAAGGTACTATATATGTTTTTCTTCTTTCTAGTTTCCTACTAACAACAATATGTGTATTCTACGGCTGCAAACGAGCCGAACGGAGCCAGGGTGGGTTTCATCTCGGCTCGTTTATAATTTGAGCCAAGCCATGCCCGTTTTATTTTAACGAGCTCAAAATGTGGGCTTAGACTTGACTCTCGTTTATAAACGAGCAGAGTCCGATCCGGCTTGCAAGCCAACTTGTTTATTCTCCTTTTATTGATAATTCAATGGAATGAACAGTAACTAGGGATTCTTTTGTAATTTCCTTTTTTTACAACTGGCCATGTATTGAAAGTAGGTGGCTTTATTTTGCTTTTTTGTCTGTCACGCGTTAACTCTTGGTTCCAAGTTCCAACTTCCAAATACACATAGATTGATGGCTACAACATACACAGATTAATGTTACAAAGTTGTATGTGTTTTTATTCCTGCCAATTCCGGTTGTGTTTTTACGGGCAAGCATTGGTTCTACATTTGGTATTGGTTTGCTGTAGATATTATGTGTAACATTTGGTTTATAGAAATTGAAATTAGTGTAGTTATAGTTAAATATTTGACTACTTAGAGGGAGGGGAGTGCCGAATGAGGCGTGTGAATTGCGAGAGCCGAAGCAAATAGTGAGAGAGAAGGAAGTCGGGCAATCTGTTGTTCTTTTAACGTTTTTGTAAAAACTTTAAATGTTACAATGGCACCGAACAGATAGTTTTTCATTTGTTGCGAAATGGTTTTATGGCTCGATATCATTGTTAGTCAAGGCATGGGGAATCAATAGTTGATTTTAGCACGTCGTCGTCACCTTGTTTAATAGATAAACTAAACTTTTATTTTTTACACACATATATATACAAATATAAACAAATAATATATTGTTTGTAGTTATTTTTATCTAAAGCCATAGAAACTATGATATGAAATTTATATTTTAAAAGCTATGGTCATTCTTTTGTGCTTTAATGCTTATTTTTTTCGTTATAATATGTGAAAATGAAAGTATGTTAATGGTATATATTTAATAATATGTCATAATGTTTGCTTATAACTCATATAAACTATAATTAAGGCTTTTATTTAAACGAGCCAACAAGTGAGCTTGGCTCGTTTAAAAAGAGCTGAGTTGAGCCGAACTCGTTTTTAAACCAAGTTTATTTCAAGCAAGGTTCAAGCAAGCCGCCAGCTTTATGACGTCATTTTTATGTTAAATTCGTTTTGTTGATCATATTTGTTTATCATGAATTTATTTACAGCCAGAAAAAGATCATCTCCGAAAACGTCAGCCATCAAATACAAATGAGGGCAATGATCTAACGGTGTCTAAGCTTCAAGACCTTAACCAACCTCCATTAAACATCTTGGAAGATACCCATATCGATTTAAACCTTAATCTCGTTACTTTGTCTTCGTCATCACAACCTTACACTCTTGGAAATGTTAAGCATGCACTCGAAAGAGCAGAAAGAGAACACACAAGGAAACGTTTGAATTCGATGTCTAAATCGTCTACTACGATTGATGCAGATGAAGCTTATGCTACTGGATGCCCAAGTTGCTTGCTTTACGTGCTTATATCAAGTAGTAACCCTAAGTGTCCACGATGCAACATGACATTGATCCCCTCTCCAACAACCATAAAGAAACCTCGTATTGATCTTAACATCACCATATGAGCGATCGAGTTGATAATAATCATCAAGACGGTTTTAGTTTGATTTTGTTTTGTAAAAATGTTAGTACGTACGTGTCTTGAAAGAAATATACATGTATATACATATAATGTTAAAAGAACTTATGAGCTATATATCTTTCCAAAACAAACTAAATCTATACATACTTAGACAAAAGTTTAAAAGTAGAAAACGACGTCACTTCGTTTTAGTTCTAATTTGATATCGATCGGTTAATTAATTCCTTTCCACACCAAGAACATGATGATACAAGCCTGAAAATTGAAACCGGTTAACGTGTTCGTTAGATCAGAAAGGTCCATTTGTAGTTATGTAAGTTAACAATCTTTAATATTCTCCAACTCAAAACAAAGGATGTTCACGAGTCATTATCCACAACAAACCTTTGATCGAGAGGAAAAGAAAAAAAATTGATGCTTAATTCTATTTCAAACAAATAATCTCGTAAATAAAATAAAGAAACACACCCAGTAAAATTCTACATATAACAAGGTTTGAAATGAAAGACGAACACAGAGTGCAAACATTTATTCCTACCCAGAGTACAACCTCATAAATAAGTCTTTTAAATCTAATTTTCCGAGCCAATAACCGTACGAAATGCGAACTTGTTCCCAATACCAACGTACTTTTCTCCTAAACGAGGGCGGCAACGAGATTAACGACGAGCAGCGACCAAAAAAACAAAAAACGGGTTAAAAAACAAAAAACATGCCTCGCACGGACACAAGTTTTTTGAGTTGCATTAATGTCCGCAGGTCGTGTGAAGGAATTCAAACCAAATTGCACGCTCCGTGCGTGCGGGTAGGTGCTAGAGTAAAACATGACACATGAACTTAACATTTCATGAAGACTTATATATATAAGCTAACAATGTTTTTGTTTCCACTTCAATGTGGACAAAGTGAATAAAATAAAATATTTAGAAATCTTATTCAGATGACCAACTAAACAAAAGCTCTTAATAATTTAGTATTTAACCATTCAAAACTTTTAACCATTCAACATTATCAATTAGCCCATTAATAATATCTACGCAATATGCGTAACACTTATTTTGTCTACTTGTCAATGTTTACATGGTACAAAAGATGTGCAAACATTATATTTCTTTTGGCTTTAGTATTTTATAAGATTGTCTCTAGTCTCTAATAGCTAATCTAAATCATGTTAGATTTATTTTCGTAAATTGAATTTTAATGATTCAACTTGTTGAGCTAGTATTAATCTCAAATGAGTATTTTTGCGTCAATCCTAACTTTTTTACTAATTTTTTTCTCATTAATTAAACATTTGTTATGTTTTATCCGAATTTCAAACTGATCTTTTAGGGCTTTTGATCGGAAGAAAGATAAGAGTAGATTGATGTAAAACTTACATCGAAATAGTGCTACCAACTACTATATCTTTGAATCATTGATTAAATGGTTTCTATGCCGATGAAAACCTAAACCAACCCCACTAAACCTTTTGAAAGATACCAAGATTGATTTAGACCTTATTTTTTATCTGTCGTCATCATCACCGTCTTGCACTCTTGGAAATGTTAAGTCTACCCTCGAAAGAGCGGAAACATAATATATTAGGGAACGTTCGAATTCAATGTTTAATTCGTACGTGGTAACTAAGGCTGATAGGCTGATGATGAAGCTTATGCCGACATGTGCCTTATAAGTTGCTTACTTTACGTGTTATACCAAATAGCAACCTTGAATGCTCACAATGCAATATGACAATCGCCTCCTTGACATCTTAAAATCACCGGATGAGCGAGTGGATCCTAGTAATCAAGAGGTTTAAATTTGATTTTATTTTATAAATACATAAATGTTTTATGATTCGGAAGACTTTCTATTAAAACCTTATTAAATCGAATCAGCTGATTCAAAAACAATTATATCTAACTAATAATGATATCACCATTTCGTGTAATGACATCATCGAAGTCATCATCATTTATCAGGTCGTTCAATTTTTACAATAATACACGCAATACACCTAACGTCATTCAATTATTTTGTTTTCCTTATCAACATTTATATATTTTTTTTCTTAAAACCTCCGCTTCTTAAAACACCAATACCACAACCTACAAGATTTGAACTATCCATATGATTTTTTTTAACTATCCATATGTATCATATAGAAATGGCACCTTATCGGATATCCCTTAAATATATTAACGTTTATAAGCGGCTTAGTGGCTCTCTCAAAGTTGCAATCGTAGCGGAGGCTCACTCCAAACCTTCTTCATGGCCAAGTTGGTCCAAGTTGAAGACTCTTCAACTAACTGTGTAGGAAGAAAACATGACAAGAACCTTTAACATTTTCATGTAAAATCCTTTGGCTTAGACTCGAACCCGAGTTACCTCAATTTTAAACTTCACTGTCATGTTACAGAACATATGAGTAGATGGTAAGATTTGAGCCTGAGTCCCAGATTTCAAGTCTCACCCAACCACTCCAACAAATGAATTTTAGCTTAACGTTTATATGACATGAAGGAAGGGAAGCATGTTACTTTTTAAACGGCCAAACGTTGATATCACAAAATCACTCTAGAAACAAAAACAATGAACAATTCCAAATACCATTTAGGTATTGAAGATCTAACAAACATTATCACATTAATGTAATCAATAGCGTTAAAAAACATTGTACACTGTGCATTAAAAATTTGTATTTTGGATAAATATGTAATTTAGCAACTTTAGAGAGGGATGGATACATGCAATTCTCCGTAATCAATAAATTTGAAAGTGTGTTACTTGCGGGTTATTACTATCGCTTACTTAGTCGTTTACTTAGTCACTTCAGCAATAACTCCTTCAGCATAAATCAGTTACTTGTTGACCGTGGTTGGCAAGCAAGTCGTAACTAGTTATTGTTGAACACCCAATACACGAAATACACGAGTAAATATTCTTGTTGATACCTATTTGTCACTAACATAGTTACTACTTACCACTGAGGATGAGTTGTCGTTAATCATAATACAATCAAACAATTGGGTACTCTACATCTCATAGCTTCTATGATTCTATCGATTTACAGTATAAGTTAACTTTGGTTCTAAACAAATCCAGTTATACTAAAATAACACTAATAAAACAAAAAAAATCGCTAATATCACTTTTTTTTATTGTCACATTCACCCATTCAAATTTTATCCCCTAAGAGCATTCACAGTGGCTTCTTTTTCCTTATCTTTAAAATTACACTAAAAAACACTACATTTACACTACATTTCCTCTTTCCTTTCAATTAAATAATACTTTTATACATTAATCATTACATTTTACCGTTTCTCTCTCTTCTACCCATATATATTTCCTTAAATTTACCGTTTTTCTCTCCTCCATCCATATATTTTCTCTCTCCTTCACTCACAACCACTCAAAACCATTCCATAAAATTTTACCAAACCCACTCACATAATTATAACAACTCCATTGTGAATGCTCTAAATTTAAAAAACATGTTAAGCAATCCCTTAAGTTATAAGCTTAAACTTTGTAAAACTGAACAATTTAGCCACTCATATTTGTAAAATGTCAAAAATAACCCTCAACTTTTTAGGTTTATAAAGTCTCGCCCTACATTTTCCTCTTGAAGATTAAACTGTAAACGCAAATTTTGGTGGAACACATAGTAAACCATGATTGTGTAGTTCCTTAAAAAACTCACTAGCCATTAACATATAGAATGTCGAAATATATGCCTATTTTTAATTCGATGTCAATGTTTTCTAACTTTTTTTTGTTTGTGTTTTTTTATTTTGTTTTAGTGTTATGCGATTATGCCATATGTCAATATGTGAACTGCCACTGGGCACTGGCAGCCATAAAATATATGATGTGGGCTGCTGGTGGAGTGTTGAACGTGATTATGGGCTGATTGCATAATAGGAAAAGGGCATCCAAACTTGAGCCGTAAAAAAAAAGGTTTCCCAACAAAGACCCGAACCAATTTTGACCCGGTAGTCCGGTACTATAGAACCCGGAAACCTGTCGGTTTGAGACCGGTTTTTGTACTACATCTTGAAACCAGTTTGTACCCGAGTTTTCTAAACCCGGTTTGAACCCAACTGGGTCCAAGCAAGTGTAAAATCACTGTTTTTTTTTTCCCTTTTTCACCGGCCTTTACTCGTTGTTTTAGCCAACCCGACCCTACCCTACCCTACCCGGGTTCAAAAACCCGGTTTGTATACCTCTTTGAAACCCAACCCAAACCGGTTTGGTCAAAAACCTGGTTTGGATTTTGTTGATCAAAACCGGGTTGTGTTAAAACCTGGCTCGGGTTGGGCCCAAAACCCGATTTGTACACCTCTAATCGGTTTTATTTGACCTTGAATGAGTGATTGAAATTGTGTACGTGTTTGTCATAGTGTCATTTGGTGCAGAATCGCTTCTCATTACAATATATGACGAATCCTATATATATATATATAATATATATATATATCTACCTATTCTAATAATTGAGTAACACATCCACATGTCACCATTTTAACTACTTCACATAGGATTTTGCTTAGGTGTCATGTTCTAATTAATTTGATGGAGAATTTTTAGACGGGTCATGGTATGCTCCATATTCGAAATAACCCGATATGTTTAAATTAAAAATTCACAAATTATCATCAATTATCTCTTAACCCGATATGTTCAAATACAAAATTTACCAATTATCATGATCTATATATTAACCCGATATGTACCAAGTATCATGAATTATCTTCTAACCAGATATGTTAACTTATCAATTATTATGATTTATCTTAACCCGATATGTTCAAATTAAAGTTTTACCAATTATCATTAATTATCTCATAACTCGATATGTTCAAATAAAAAAATTTACAATTATCATGAATTATTTCCTAACCCGATATGTTCCAATAAAAATTTACCCACTATTATAAATCATATTCTTTGTTGTAACATATGATTTTTTATATGAATATATTTGTAAATATCCAAATCGATTTAATAAGAGATATGCTAAAAATAAATTTGATATGTAAATTGAGTTAAAACCTATAAAACTAAAATCCGGATAGTACACGGGTACTAATATAGTCTAGTATATATATATATATATATCTAATTTCTTTGTTAGAATGTATTTCTTACACCACATAATATGAATCTTGTTAGTTGTGTTAATCTGAACGAATTCTTAGTTTTTGTGATTGTTCTTGTTTAGCGTTGGCCGGCCTTTTGGTGTAAACCAGCAGGGGCAACTTTGAGAACCCGAGAATTCCCGGAGTTATTGGTTTGCTAGTTTACTTCCGAGGCATTGTACCTAATAAACCGGTTAGTGTTCGCCTACATTGCCCTCCCCTGTAACACTACACATAGTAGGAGTTTTCCCTGGTTGATAATAATGCCCCATACATTAATATGGTGGCATTATGGGAAAAAAAAAACTTATCTTGACTTTTTCACAATAACGCTTCCGCCCCCACGCACTTTCATGCCAATTTTCTTAACTTCTCTCACAATATCTCTCTCATTTCTCTTTTAGTAATTATTAAGGGGCATTATCCAATTACACCAAATTTTGTTATAACGCCTCTTGGCCTCTTGATGAGATAACATCCACATGTTACAAAATGTTCTCAAGAAACCTTAACTATTGTACACTAAATGAGTTTGGGTTGAGTTGAACACATGGAAAATTATCTTTTTGTGACTTTAAGTAGGAGAATGAAGATTGCAGAATTTGTAAATGCTGGAGCCTAGGTAGCTAAATTTTTGAACTTGTTAGGTAACAACCTTGAATTTTTATTTTTTCTCGATCCCAAATATATTAGAAAAGTAACCACATAAGAGCATGTAATGAGACGTTTTATTCAATCCAAAACACCCAAAGCGCCCCGAAAACACCCCCAAACTACCCACGGGGCGTTTTCAATGTTAAAATCGTGCGAGACGCTTTCTACACAACGTCCATGCAGAATAATTTGCTACCAAATGCTGATGCGAGAGAAAAATGAGGCTTTTGGACTCTTTAAGCCTCACCAGCTAAAGTTAATTTAACATTACTTTTACTTAAATATTCAAATAATAACTACTACCTTTTTTTTCAATTAATCTTCTTTCTTTCCAATATCCATAAGCTCATTAACAGCATTACTAAATCGGGCAGAACAAATTAACTCATCATCTGTTGCCATCACTTCATCTTTTTTATTCCTCAAAATAATTCAACCTCCCAAAAAGTTTTAATTATCATGACAAGTGACATAGCAAATTAATAACCATATATATATATATATATATATATATATGTGAATTAAAGCAAAGCGAAAAATAATAAACACAATTAATTAAGTTAACGGCCTCATGTTTAGTTTACACTTTACACAAGCTAGAAAATGGGTATGTACAGACCACATAAAAAAGCCGATCTGTCATCGTATACATACATATATAAATATTAATTAAATCCTGATCGATTAAAAAGCTTGCTAACAGATCGATGAATTAATCATCGCCGAGGAGAAACTGGAGCTGATCGTATGAGGCTTTTGAGCCGAGCCGCATTGCTTCAAGAACCCGCTCGAAGACGAGAACGTGGCAGGGGATACGTAGGACGCCTGGCTGCTCGTAGCCGTACTCTTGAGCCGATTTATTGAGGAGGTTGATGAAGATGGGGTGGTTAAGTAGGTCGGCGCTGACGATGAAACGTTCCATGTCATCGCCGACATAAACCGGTAAGTGTCCCTCAGGAACTCCCCCAGAGCCAAGTGTTTTTTTAGGCGAGTCTGATCGCAAGAGAGAGTAGTTAGATGAGTCGGCGACACGAGAGAGGCGACGCATGAGCTTCTTCATTGTTATCGATCGTTAACGTTTAGGGTTTAAGGTTTAGGATTTTATTATTAATGTTGTAACTTGTAAGGTTGAGGTGATGAATGAGGTAGGAGTGTGTTGAAATGCGGGTATAAAAAGGGGATGATAATGGTACAGGTAGGCGTACGTACTTGGAAGGTACATTTTTTGACCTTTTTATTTTTTATTTATGAAATAAATTATTTTATTTTATTTCAATAAACAATTCAGTCTTGTGACTAATGACCTACTATTATTTTTTTAAAATTTTTAATACTTTATGTAAAATCATATGCTCACCGTTGCACCATTGGCACTAGCTACTATTTCGCCTTATATATTCCGTTCACTTTTGTCTCTATTTATGGTTGATAAATATCATTAATGATGTGCGCATGATGATCATATGCATCATAAGATTATATAGTAAATAATTTAAACTCTATATAAGCAAACTAATTATAGATATGAATAATAACCGTATAATAATTTATATACATATACATTGAACTATTGGATGACATGTATGATAACATCATATTACGGTTTTGATATTGATTAATTTGTTTATAGCTATACGTGTGATAGACATGGTACTACTAGCTATTAATTAGTATAAAAAGTTAGAAGAATATTCAAGGTTGTAAATCTAAAAACATTACACTTATAAGTCAGGGCCGGTTCTGAGGATTTGGGTGTCCTGTGCGACACGAGAAAAATAGGCCCCTCGTCCCTCAACCCGAAGCACCAACGCAATAAATTTTATAAACTAAATTTTTAACCAAAAAACAAACGTTTGATAAATAAACATAAGAAAATCAAAGTAGTGAATTATGTTTTTGGCAGCAGTGGGTTTCCAGTCTTCATTAATCCATAATCCATTTAATTGCGTGAGCCTTTTTAGATGTTTAGTTAATTAGTTGTACGTAGTGGGCTAGCCTTTAGGTGTGGGCTTTAAATCTTTGCTTATTTGTTACATGACTATTAACTAAATATAAGTTTTATACCAAAAAATGATATAATAATTTTTTTTTATAAATTTAATGTCCCCGTCAAACGAGTATCATGTGCGGTCGCACATGCCGCACACCCTCTAAACGCCCTCTATTATGAGCGATTTATTTTATGTTTATACACATATATTTTTAATTAACTACGAACGAATGAATGTAAGGGTTTGAACTTTGAACCTCAAATCGTTATGACAGATTCTCACCTCCCTAGCCCTTGATCGCTATCAAGAGGACTTTTAACTATAAATATATTTTCGTATAATTAAAATCTGAAAGATATTTATATTTTTGTTCAGGTTTGAACGACACAAGATGATTCTCTAAAAATAGCCGATGGACCAGTGTTTCTAAAAATGCATTCATTCAAGACATCATTCAGTGAGTTTAATATTGTGATAGGCAGCTGAACCCATTGGCATGGCCCAAATCATTTTGGTCATGGAACATAAAACAAAGAAAATTGAATTTCAAAAATCATAACTTTGATCTATTGTTGGAAAATATCCCAACTCAGTAAATTCTTGATTATGTCTCAAGTTTCTAACTAATTTTTAATAGAAACTCTTCGTCAATTTTTTAGGTAAATAGGTCAACGGACATTGCACATAAGCAAAACATGATAATTAAACTGTTACTTATTATAAAAATAAAAAGCAATATATACAGAAAAATAAAATGCATGAAAACTAATTATGCCTGCATGCCGCTGTTAAAAAAAATGAAAATTAATTATGTATTTGTATTTGTAGTGTGTATAGGTGTGAATAACATATGTGTATGTATGTTTCCCTGAAAAGAGAAAGAATTGAGACCTTGAGGCGGTTATGAGCTAAAATGAGTTGTCTTGAAGAGGGAATCTTATCCTACGACATAAATATATATATGGCATGGCGTGACAGGTCGTGGCCGGGAAAAAAGTAAAAGCCGGTAATTAATATATACATTATATATTCTCTTAATTATATATATACACAATTAATACATATCATGCAATCATTGATCGATACGACTATAGCTATGTAACAGCGGTATGAATCCGAGTGATGTATAATATTGTATAGTACGGAGTATATCTTAAACATATTAAACGTAAACTTCTTATTAAGTCTACGAGTGTCTGACTAGATCTCATCTAACTAATTAAGTGACTAATTATTGGTCAACACTTCAAATTAATAAGAAACTTCTAAACATATATGTTTCTACGATCATAATACTCAATTAAATAAATATATAACCATTACAAGATGGCCTAGTGGTAAAAGGAGTTCGTGTAAGAGCTTTGTTTCCAAAATGATCCAAGTTCTAGTCTCATTGGAGACATTAAGGGGAAAAACTAGGTTATCTTATGGTGGCCAGTCACCAGCAATGAATGAAGAGACCACGCCAGAGTTTGAGTATAATGCGAACGGCGTGTTAATTCTCGCTCCCTTGGTTGTGCATGGGTGACCTATGAGCTGATTATTTCTTGTGTCCTGCTCTTATGACGTGGGTGTCACAGACCGGTTAGCGAGTCTGGTATACTTGTTTTAACTAAATAAATATATAGAACCTTATAAACCAACGAATATACTTAAAATTGAGGTTATTTGGGATTGGTCAAATGTTGTTAGAGACCATCTTCTTTCAAAATAATATATTTCATAAGAAAAATACCCATCTAAGTCCAAATACAGACATGCCGTGTTTACACAAAAATAGTCACATACAACGTGGTTTAGTACAAACCCTTATAGTATGAAACCATAGGAATATTGATGTATTCTGAAATTTTTCCATGGGGTCAAAATTTTGATAGTAATCGTCTGAGAATCGACATATAATATATTTTCAACCCGGTTTGACTTGGTTTGAGTTGAACCGGGTAGGGTCAACTTAAAAATTAACAAAAAGAAGCAAGACTTAAATTTTTTAGAAAATGATTTTATAAGTGTTTTATGGTTCATATATTAAAGTACCCAAAAATATGCTTAAACATTAGTTTATGGTGCAAAACAGTCAATAAAATAAGATTGAGGTCAAAATTAAATTTTTTTCATTTTCCTTCTATTTATATTCAAAATTAAAAAATTTTAATTTTCCTCAAAGTAACTAACTTGTTCAATGTCAAACACTAATTTTTATTTATAAATACTAACTCAGTCAGCCCCACTTGTGGCCTAATGGTAAGATGACTTGTGTTCTCTGTAGGAGACTCAAATTCTATCCTCACTAATGTCAGTTTTGGTGGATATTGGCAATGAAGCTCGTCCCGGGTTACTCACCCGGCTTCGTGTCTGAGCCTAAAGATTTTACGTGACATGGTTAAAGGTTCCTGCCCGAGTTTTCCCTTGAACAGTTGGTTGACGAGTTTCGACTCCGGTCAACTTGGCCCGTAAGGAGGGTTGTGGTGAGCATTCGCAGTAATGGGGGAGCCCCAATGCCGACGAAAAACACATATTGGTGTTAGAGGCGGGGTTTCGATCTCGATCCTTGAATTTCTGAGTGCTTCGGTCATAGACCGTTGCACAAACCGCCGTTCTAAAAATAATACTAACCCATTCATTAATCTAAATTCTCTCAAACTCTCTCGATGTATCTAAAAACTCCATCTTTTTGCAACAAATTTTCAATAATAACTTGTGAGTTTTTATTCTATCTTTAATGTTTTTCTTTTTTCTTTCATTTTCTTACTTTCATTTTCTTCCTAAATACTTGAAAACATTCTCTAGAAATAAAGTTTGGTAAATCACCATTTAGAGGTTCGAGTTAAGATTATTTTCTTAAGCCTATAAAATGAATCATTTATTTTGCTTCTTAAACCTCATGTGCCTTCATTCTACAGTTTTTTTAAACCACTGATTAATTTACAAATAAATGATCAAACCATTTTTCCAACAATACTTTGTTGGAGACTTGTGTTATGGTATAAAAATGTTGATGTTGAGAACGTTGGTTCTAAAACTAAATTTTCCATCATTCTTCACCTCTCACTTGTATTATTTATCGATTCCTTTCTTGTACTCATGATCATCTGAATCATCAACTACGTTGACAGTTTTGTGTAATGGTGAAACACTTGATGTTATAATATCTCAATGTTTGACTATAAATGACAATATAAATAAATATATTAGTATCTTCTAACTATAATTTAAACTCAATCTATTGTCTAATATTATGTGTCTCCTATGGGCTGTGGATTTGACATCAAATTGAGTTTTTTAAGACTAGATGTGAGGTCGAGAGTTAAATTTTATGGGGTCGGTCGATAATTTAACATATAAAAACCAAAAAACAAATTTCACAGGTTAAGGGTGAGTACGCCCCTGTATAGGAATCCATGAGGAAGCAATGTGTGTACTTACGTGGGTTTAAGCAGTAAACCATACATTGTATATAGTATAACGTTACATGTATATCTAATTATCTATGTGGGTTGACTAAAGGTTTTACGTGGCATTGTTAAATGTTAATGTTCGGTTTTTCCCTGGAACAATTGATTGACAAGTTTAAACTCCGATCAACTTAGATCGTAAGGAGGGTTGTGGTGAGCCTCCGCTGCGTACGCAGTAACGAGGGAGTTGCCCCAATGCCGACGCAAAACACTTATTGGTGTTAGAGGCGGGTTTTCGATTTCGGTCCTTTACCTCTGAGTGCTTCGCTCATAAGCCATTGCACCAACCACCGTTCTAAAAAAGGTGACATGCTAGGGTGATGTGGCCAGGAGCACATTCACACCGTTCTAAAATAATTTTAGATCGGAGGTCATGGGTTCTATTCCTGACATGTGATATTTGGTGTTATATAATTTCAAGTGATGTAATGTAATAGTATATGTAGTTTGCCGTTAAAAAAACTAAAATAATTTTATTTTCTTTTATATATATAAAATTTGTTTGAGTTTAATAATGAATTTTTTTAAAACAATTTCTAATCTATATAATAATTCAAAGTTTTAGGGGGGCAACTTTTAGAGGGAATTTTTTATAAAATGAAGTTTTAGAGGGAAAATATGAAAATACCATGCATGAGTTGATGAAATAAAATATCTTTAAATATTAAATATTTACAAATTTTTAAACAAAATGATTATGATTTTATAAATATTATTATTTAACTCATGTGTAACACACGGGTGTTAAACCTAGTCTATCTAATAAATTAAGGTTTTTAGGGGGTAATTTTTTGGGGGGAAAACATAAATTTTTTTTATAAAATGAAGGTTGAGAGGGAAAATTGAGTATGAAAGTTAATAAAGACAAAATTTTGTGATTAATAACAATTTACAAAAGTATTTATAAATTTTTAAATATAATAATTATAATTTTAAAAAATATTTTTAATTAATCCGTGTGTAACACACGAGTGTTAAACCTAGTGTCTCTAATAAAACACAAATTAATACATATAACTTTTAGGGTTTGAATTGAATCATTCATGTGTTGGATAAATAATAGACGTCTTACCATTAGAATATATCTACTTTTTTTTAACGGCCCATCATAATATATCTCCTGACAATATTTTAGTAACATTCTATTAGATAGAAGTTTAGAACAAGTAAACGTTGTTATTGTTAAAAAGGAAAATAACTTCTTTTTTTACCCACATTTAATAATGTATAGATAATTTTCATTTTATTAGTATTTCAATCATATCTTACTCATAAAATTAATTGGGTAAAAACTCAAAAGTAGTTTTTTATAGTTAATTTCTAGAAAAAAAGTAACGTTATAAAGTGTCTTGCCGGTTCGTGGGCATGACGAAGAATGGCACACTCCATAGCTACGAAAAAGTAACATAAATATATATATATATATGCATGCGATGATCAAAAGCTAGCTACTATACGTTAAATAATTAAGTTGGCCTGCTAGGTGGCATCTACGTATACATGATGGTGGAAAGTTAATACACACGCACTAATACTTCATAATAAATTCACATAAAATCATTTATCATATCTTTGACGACCAACTTTTTTTATCATAACTGCTACAACATCATCATACACTTTATTTTCTTGGATCATTCCAAAAAATTTCGTTATAAAAAGAAATTGAATAATAAAAAAAAACTACATATATATATAACTTCTATTGAGCTCCTAAATAACAATGACGTCGTTAACTAACAAAAACCAGAAGCTAGAAATGTTATTTTACATTCTTAAGAAGCTACTAAAAAAAAGAATTATATAAAGAAACTAAAATTACACTAATTTTTTAAATTAAAATTCAGCATTTTACCTCTTGTTTTCATCTAAAGAAATAAAATAGATTTTATATCTCTTAGAATATCACTGTTTTTTTTTTCGTTCTTTATAAGATACTCATAATGTCATAAGAAATTAAGATTGTGAATTAGATGAGGTCTATGATTTGGCCACGATCAGACGGTTACCAAACAAAAACATGAATTTACCTTTATGGTCTCTCACCTTTAGCAATGATATTCCATAAATTGGTATGAATAATGTGGATTTAGATTTAATACCTATCAAAAACTAGAAACCGATATACATCACATCACATCATTTCTAACACATGGTTAATAAGTATGGTAATGGTTCTCTTTAAAGTAACAAAATCATAAAATCGACCATTTCATGCGTATTTTTCTTAGAAATATATAAAATCTGGAAATGTTGTTTAAACATGCATGTAGTTATACAAACCGTCTATGACTATATCATCATCGCTCATATCTCCAAGCCTCAAAAGACTTGAATTCGTTTTCAAACTATCGAACGCGATCACACCTTTCTTACCAATTTACCATCCATCAATAACTAAAATCCGTTGCGTGGTTCTTCAAATAACCCATCTCCGCCCAATTTATCCGCCATGATTGGAAGGAACTTATCTTCAAATTGTGATTGTTCATGCTTGCCATTTGAGATTAATGGAATTAGATCCGGAGATGTGTTAATTGAAAATGAATTGATTTAATTTGAGATCGAAAGATATGGAGATGGGTTAGTTAGAATTGAATTGATTTGGGATGACGATTGGTGAGGGTAAAGTAAGGATACTTATTAGATTACGAGTTATTTATGGTAGATGGCTTTTTTAACAGCTAAGATTTTATTAAGAACCGGCTGCTAGCAAGAAGCTAAAACCAACAAAACAAAAGAACGATTACAACGGAAACTTAGAAAATAAAAACGTACACAATTTATATCATAGTATAAGCTTCAACCACGAGAAGGCGTGATTGTAAACCTTAACTTTATCGCACACATCTTGTATCGAGAATTTGTGGTAGATTGTTAAGGGTATGTAAGACTAATAAAACCTCTAACGGTCCTTATAAACACATTAGGTGTGACTTCAAATGATGAGTACGTACACGTAGTGTATCCATATATTACCGTACGGTCCTTGTCGTACACAAACGTGAACCTGTCAACGTCTCCCTAGCTTATTATTTTTCCCCTCTTCCAACGTACACCTAATATATATGGACCCATCATATCATCCTTTTGGGTTATATATGACTTGATCCACATTTCAATGCATTTTTATTTATCACTTGCATTTTGGTTTGTGGTTTGAAATCACTCGATCGTATATATAAATGTATTATTCAAATGTCGTATGGGTAACATCTTAATTTAAATATCGATCATTGATTAGAAAAATAATAATATCATCTGCATGGAACCTTTTAGCTTTGGACTTCAACTTAAATCTTTTGCAAGGAACCTTTTAGCTTTGGACTTAATTCATTGTTATTTTGAGTATAGCTTATTCTAAGTTTTTGGTAGAATTTATCCTCTAAAGTGTGTAATAGTCTTTTGTACTTTGTAACCATGAATGGTAACAACCTTTACTCATCTGCTATAAAATTTTTGTTGATTATATGTAATTTGATTAATATGTTATGTTTTAAGTTTTTATTCGTATATTTTAAATTTAATTCGTATATACACGGTTGTAAACCTAGTTTATTAATACTTGTAGAAACCATTTTTACTTGATAGACTTGCAAGTTGTAACTTGTAAGTTGTAACAAACTAACAACTAACAACCAATTCGTCACTTGTAACAAGCCCAACAGCCCTTAAAACTGCAAGCCCAGTCCAACTCTCATATATTCACTAGTCAGTAGTCACTACCAACTAGCTGGGCTTGGGCTTTTCCGACGCTAATATACTTTGCAACAATTTTCTTCTCTGCTTAAGTTCATGATTGAGATTACATTATAAAGAAAAACAAATGCAAACTAACTTCTAAATTAGGTGGGCCATGGTAATGATTATGGGTTGATAAAGTAAATAAAAAAAGAAATTAATCTAAGTAACGTTATCAAGTGGAGAACGTGGACAATGCATGTAGGAGTAAACATGGGTTTGGTGATGATGAATGTATCACTATAATTACTATTAAAAATGATATATACAAGAGGGTGTGAGTTGCAAAGACTTGATCAAGAATTTTGTTTCTGAAAACGTTAAAACAATTGTTTGGTTCGCTTAAGTAAATTAGAACATTTTGCAATAATATTTTTTCTTTATTGATTGTTATAACAATTATCATATAATTATATTGTCAATTGTCATCATTTTCTTAATTTTAGACGAACTCTAGGGCCCTATAATTTTCACTCAACCATAACTCAACGATTTTGACGATTTTTATGATTGGTCATGTTTAGGTGGATGACATAGTTGAATGTAAGGTGTTAAATTATTTAATCTTTTATTAGTATAATAAAAATGTATATAGAAAGACGAGATATGGTAGAGTTAAAGTTTGTTCTTTTATTTATAGCTTGTTGTATGACTGTATCTAATTTATTTAACATATGAAATAAACAAACACATAGCAACAACAATCATAAAATAAATATTCTAAAATTTTTTTAAACAGTAACATCTAAATTTTGTCTACTAAAATTAGTAGTTACTAACTAGCATTTTAGTATCACCAAGTGAATTAAATGAATTAAAGACACACCTTTATTGTCATAGATTTAAATTCAAATCTTTAAAAGAAATAAAACTTCTCACCTCTACTTGACCGTTTGGTTAAAGGATCATCGGCACCAAAGAATGTTAAGATTTTATTTTTAAAGTTTTAGGCCCTGTTTGTTTTTGCCTCTTTTCTCTGAATAGAGGAAAACGTCTGATTCGGTCAGACGTAATCAGACGTGGGGCTGTTTGTTTTTTTTCTGGCATTAAGAGGTTCAGCGTCTTAATAACATCTGAACCAGTAAGAGCTTTTAGTGGGTCTGAAAACCTCTTAACCCAAAAAAAACATACGTTTGTCTTCGGCCTCTATTAACTTCTAACCCGGAGACTAGGCTCCATCTCTGACGACTAGAGGTTCGTCTCTAGCCTCCACCTCTTAATGATTCAGATTTCAGACATTTGAACCAACTCTTAACATTCAGATGTGGTATTCAGCTTCAGACTTAAATCTTTTAAAAAAACAAACGGGGCCTTAGTTTTCAAAAGAGTGAGCATCATTAATTACGTGACAAGGACGACTTGTAACGAACATAATTAATTAATCGTTAGTTATAGTATAATGTCATTTTCGTCAATACTTAAATTTAAGTTATTTTTGTTGTTTCTCTTAAAAAAAATATAAGGGTTCTTTACAAATTATCATTAAACCTATCACTTTCATCTAATTAATTTAATTTAGAACAAAGTGCAATTTAAGTATCCGAGCTATATACAATTAGTATGATAAGTACATAAGTTTTAGTTTTAGCCAATTGAGTACATAACATATCTGTTTTTCGTAATTTGAGTACTTAGGACTAACAAATGTTAGTTAATTGTTAACTCATAGGGCTATTGGAGTCATTTCCTACATAATGTTAGGGTTAAATTAGTAATTTTAGTTTTTATTGTCTCACTAACAATAAGCAAATAGAGGGACGTTTTTTAAACCCTAAAATATACGTTCCACATGCTTTGAAAGTTAGATAAAAGCTGATTTTGTTCGAAGCTTCTATCTAATGTTCAAAGCATGTGAAACATATTTTGAGTTTTAAAAATGTTGTTCTACTTTTTTATTGTTGGTAAGACTTTTATAACTAAGATTACTAATCCAACCTTAACATTACATAGAAAATGACCATAATAGAAAATTAGAAAGATTTAATGTTCAATTAGCTAAAATTTAAAACTTAAGTAATCATAACAAGTTAAAATATAACTTAGGTACTTAAATTATACTTTATTTTTTATTTATTTTATTAGTTAAGTTAAGGGTAAGTGTGACTTTAGGCAAGCACGGATATTTTGCCACGAATAAGAGCAACCGACTATTTAGGTTTTATGATCTATACATTTGTAAAAAAAAAACCCACCAGTTTAATTACATTTCTAGTCCACACATTAATTTGTGTATCAAAACACTTTTGCATATATCGATTATGTTACATGAAACAAATTGGCCGGAGCCATACAAATATACAATCTTTAATTAACCCCAAATGCATCATATATATATGCATGCATGTCAGCTTAACATAATTAAGCACAAATATTAATCTTGGCCACAAACATGAAGATCAACTTAATTAATTGTGTTATCTATAGCAAACAATCTAATCTTCAAACCATATTTCATCTGCAATATAATCGAATCACTCGCACAAACCTCATGACCCTCCACCAACTCCACATGATAATGCCAAACCACTGCACTCGCCACCATCTTCATCTGATTCAAACCCATATCCTTACCCAAACACGTACGTGGTCCGGCGTGAAACGCTGGAAACTTATACGACGGTTCATGTTTTATCCTTCGGCCGGAAACCCATCTTTCCGGCCGAAACTCCATGCAGTCCTCCCCCCATAATTCTTCCATTCTCCCCATTGTATAAAAAGACAATATTATCTTCGTCTCCTCATCAACAACATGACCACTTGGTAACACATCCGCCTTTGCCGGAGATTTGTGCTCAAAAGCAACAGGCGGATATAGTCTTAAAGCTTCACATATAGCGCCGTGAAGATAAACCAACTCTCCCAATTCGTTTAGCCCCAAATTTTCCCATTTTCGGCCACTTAATTTCTCCTTGATCTCTTCTCGAATCTTCGTCTCAATGGTCGGGTTTTTGGCAAGGAGGTAAAAGAACCATGAAAGAGCTGTGCTTGTGGTATCCCTTCCGGCAATCATTAGGTTTAAAACAGTGTCTTTTATGAAATTTTTTATGTTTCCAGAGGGATTAAGGCCTGTTTGTTGTTCAAAACCTCGAATCAACGATGTTAACATCCCGAATTTTGGATGATCATTCTCATTTTGTAGCCCTTTTAGATCCAAACACTTGTATATGAATTCATCAAAAGCCTTAGAAGCTTCACTCAACTTCTTCTCTATCCCAAACCCTAGTTTCTTTTGCAACTTCCAAAATTTTTCCGGCAACAAATGTCTCCACAAAAGAGCTTCTTCAGCATCCGTAAACGCCTTCTCGCATGGAACGAATGGTAAATCGATTGATAAGCTTTCGGGATCAAAATCCAAAAGCAATATAGAAATAGCATCAAAAGTAAACCTTTGAAATATTTCTTGCAAATCTGTCTCGCGGCCGGTACTGGCCGCGAGATTCAGGACCGGGAAAAGCCCGGTTTTGAGTTTTTGTTTGATGGTTGTTTCCAAAAGAGATTGGAATTGGGGGTGTTTGAGTACATGCATGGTTGTTTTTCGGTGGAGTTCCCATAATTCGTGATCGGAGTTGAAGATTCCGTCACCTAATATATCGAAGATGTTACGGAATTGGGGGCCTTTGGGATAGTTGTTGAAGTTTTTGCTCAACATGTAGTGAATGTTAGTAGGGTTTGATATGAAGAGCATGTTGGTGTTGGTCATAAACCATGGGCCTTTAACCATGAAGGTAGCATCGTTGGTGAGTTTGAGGATTTGAGTGGTGAAATCGTGAAGGCGGTTAGCGTTAAGGAGGACGTCCGGTGTCATGCCGAAAAAGGGCCAGTTGGTTATGGGGAGATGTCTTCTTCTCATGTGAAGAAACACGGTGGTGGAAATGGAAATGGAAATGAAAATGATAATGATGAGAAGTGTAAGCATATTGGAGTAATGGATAGAAGGTTTTGGATTTGGGATGGGATGGCAATGAATATATAATGGTAGTTAGACAAAGTTATAACTAACAAGATGGACGTGATGGCTTTTTTTCGGTGTTTAAATGGATTGATATGACAAAAGAAGGAAGTTAGGGCCGGGTCTATTTTTCTAGTCATTAGGCAAGTTAGTGAGATGTTGTAGTTTTGAATAAGACCATGTCCAACGGGTTGCTGGACCACACGAAGGTTTATCAAAGATATAAGATGACTGAATTGTAAAAGAGGCGGTGTGAGTGAAGAGAGGGAGAATTAGTCATTAGTGGAGAAAAATACCGTGTTTGTGGTAGCGAGAGGAAAGAGAAAAAGTATAGTTGCAAGACATATTAGGAACAACAATCAACATGAAGATTAGAGGGGTATGTGAATACATTATATGTGTTTTAAAGGTGTCCAACTTACATTGATGTATCTTGTTTATATGAATAAATATTTTTGTCACTTGTGTTGATTTTAGTTAGACGTTATAATCATTATGAAAAACTAACGTGAGTAATTTGATAGATTTATAGGTTTATAAACTCGTTTGTCAGTGAACCAAAGATGATCTTGCCATTAAATTCGACAAATATATATTTTGAGTTTAGATTTTATTTTCTGTTCTTTAAAAAAATGTTAGGTACAAATTTCTATCATGCTAGCTATATTGATGGAGGGACGTATCTTTAATATTTATTCTTAGTTTAGTTCAATGAAAAGAAAGTTAATAAATAGAATAAAAATTGACATTTTATCCACATGAAAAGACTCTTGATGGAAACTTATGCACCAATGAGACCACAGATGGGACTGCTTAGTCCTACAAAATTTATTTGTCCTGGTGATTGATGAATGAATTAATTTGGTTAATTCGAGTAGTGCAATTAATAGTTTATACTTTTTATTTGAGGGTCACTAAATGAAAAGTTAAATACAAATTGCATAGTGTATCCATGCTAGTGATTGATGAGTTGATGCAAATATGGGCTTTGCTATTTATTCTTAGTTTTATTCGTCAGAACGATAAACCCGAATTGATAAAATACTATTACATAAATAAGTATCATTCTATCACGTAAATAAGTATCACATACGAAAAAAATTACAATTTTCATAAAACTTTATAAACTCACGAAATCTAGAGAAACATAGTTTTAACTTTGTCAGTTTATTAACAATAGGATTACTAAACAAATCCAATAGAATTACTAAACTAATCCAATAGAATATTAGTTAATTTCATTTTTTAGTCACTGAGATTTCATTTTCGTTTCAATTTTGATCATTCTCTTAGCATCGTTAATATTTTTCTGTTAAGTTTGTATGAAAAGACTGAAATACTGCATTGAAACACATTTAGTAAAAATTAAATACAAAATATACGAACTTATAGCTATTTTTTAAAAAAATATATATATACTAGGCAATTGTAACCATCAACTCATTATGTGTGACAATAATGCAATGGGTGTAACTGAGAGAGTGTGAGACTTTAAACCACTTTCATAAGCCTATAATTAATTAAAGGTCATCCTATTCACACACTTCATATCTTATTTACATATCCCATGTTTTTATTTCCCACACCCTCAGGCGCCGCACATAAACCTCGGCGTCGCGCCTGGGTTACTTCTTATCCCAGACACATCCTCGAACGTAGTCAATCACGCTTCAACACCCTTATGCGCCCGCATGACCCTCGGCGTGGCGCCTGGGTCATATATGCGGCCAACAACATCATCGGCGCCTAGGTCATATATGCGGCGCATATGTCCAGGTTTGACCGAATTCCACCTCGTTTACGACATTCCTCGGTTGACGTGACAGAAAAGTGACTCAGGCGCCGCATCAAGACCTATCCATGACGCCTGGTTTTAAAACAAGTGTGTGGATAGAATGTTAGGGTGTGTGAATAAACAATGCCTTAATTAATTATGCTCTTTTGTTTTGTTGGGTGACAAATTTTTAGTCATGCGGGTTTCTAATGGGCCATCGGAAATATAAATATATTTGCTCAATTTGCGAACTGGCCTGTTGAAGCTTGAAACCCTAATGGTATGCATACTACAATTATATATATACGGTTTATTGGAAAATTCACATCTCCTTCTTTCTCACTCGCTCGACATCAATAACGTCTCCCGACGCCTGATTCTGCTCGGTAATTTTCTGTTTGCACCGATTCATCGAATATGATTCATATCAGATCACCATTGATTAGTTATTGTTTATGCTGTTAATAGTTATTTGCCAATTGTGACTTTGTCATCATACTCTGCCATTTCTTAGCTAATTGTTCTTTTGTTTGCTCTTCCAGTTGGTTTAATTGATTTGATTTTGATCGAATTAGATCTGTGTTTGATTGGTACCACAAACTCTATTGATTTCAAATGTCAACGCCAGATGAGTGTTAGTGTTATGTTCGTATTGAAGCCTCTTTTTAACCGTAGAACATACTTTGTGAGACATGCGATTATTAGTTTTATATGATCTGTTAGTTATTTCTGTTTGTATGGTCAGTGACCTGTATGTTTACTAGGATTTTTATACATGTTCTAATAATGCATCCAAAGCAGGTAGATTTGATCATAGTGTTGTTGCAATAAAGATTTGGATACCTTACAAATGATCATAGTGTTGTTGCTGTTTTTGTTTTTAAGTTGCTAATATGATGTTGTTCTAGCTAATATGGAAGTTTCTTTTTGCAGGAACTGTTACAGATTGTTTGTTTGCTGGTTGATTTTTATAGCTAGTCAAAATGGTAAGCTTTATTGAATTTTAAACTATTTCACATTTTCTGAAAATTTTGTTTTGTTTGTTGTATTCACGATTGTTTGTATGATGTTTAATTTGTTAATCTATCAACAGGTGAAGTTTACAGCCGAGGAGCTTCGCCGGATCATGGACTACAAGCATAACATCCGTAACATGTCTGTTATTGCTCATGTGGATCACGGTAGGCTTTTTTACAATTTTACCATTTTGTTTATGGTTATGCTATAAAAATTCTAATATCATTTTGGTTACAGGGAAATCAACTTTGACTGACTCACTTGTTGCTGCTGCTGGTATTATTGCGCAAGAAGTTGCTGGTGATGTGCGCATGACTGATACGCGTGCTGATGAAGCAGAACGTGGTATCACAATCAAGTCAACTGGAATTTCACTCTACTATGAAATGACTGATGAGGCTCTTAAGAGTTTTAAAGGAGAACGTAATGGGAATGAGTACCTTATCAATCTCATTGATTCGCCTGGGCACGTTGACTTTTCTTCTGAAGTCACTGCTGCACTACGTATCACTGACGGTGCATTGGTGGTTGTTGATTGTATTGAAGGTGTCTGTGTCCAGACTGAAACTGTCCTTCGACAAGCCCTTGGTGAAAGGATCCGCCCTGTATTGACTGTCAACAAAATGGACCGTTGTTTCCTTGAGCTTCAAGTTGATGGAGAAGAAGCATACCAGACATTTCAAAGGGTTATTGAAAATGCTAATGTCATTATGGCTACTTATGAGGACCCTCTTCTTGGTGATGTCATGGTTTACCCTGAGAAAGGTACTGTTGCTTTCTCTGCCGGGCTTCATGGTTGGGCTTTCACTTTGACTAATTTCGCGAAAATGTATGCTTCTAAATTTGGTGTTGACGAGTCAAAGATGATGGAAAGGCTCTGGGGTGAGAACTATTTTGACCCGAAAACTAAAAAGTGGACCACCAAGAATACAGGGTCTGCATCATGCCAACGTGGTTTTGTTCAGTTTTGTTATGAACCTATCAAGATGATTATTAACACATGCATGAATGACCAGAAAGATAAGCTTTGGCCTATGTTGAGCAAACTTGGTGTCACCATGAAGTCCGAAGAGAAGGAGTTAATGGGCAAGGCGTTGATGAAACGTGTCATGCAAAACTGGCTTCCAGCTGCTACTGCTTTACTTGAAATGATGATATTTCATTTACCTTCTCCTCATACTGCTCAAAAATACCGTGTTGAGAATTTGTATGAAGGCCCGTTGGATGATGTATATGCCAATGCTATTAGAAACTGTGATCCTGATGGCCCGCTAATGTTGTATGTGTCGAAGATGATTCCAGCATCTGATAAAGGTAGATTCTTTGCTTTTGGTCGTGTATTTGCTGGTAAGGTTTCAACCGGTTTAAAGGTTAGGATTATGGGTCCCAATTATGTACCTGGTGAAAAGAAAGATCTGTATGTGAAAAGTGTTCAAAGGACTGTTATCTGGATGGGAAAGAAACAAGAAACTGTAGAAGACGTTCCATGTGGAAACACCGTTGCAATGGTTGGTTTGGATCAATTCATCACCAAAAACGCAACTTTAACAAATGAGAAGGAAGTTGACGCACACCCAATTCGAGCCATGAAGTTTTCTGTTTCTCCAGTGGTTCGTGTTGCTGTTCAGTGTAAGGTTGCATCTGATCTTCCAAAGCTTGTTGAAGGTTTGAAACGGTTAGCTAAATCAGACCCCATGGTTGTTTGCACCATTGAGGAGTCTGGTGAACACATCATCGCTGGTGCTGGTGAACTTCATCTTGAAATCTGTTTAAAGGATCTTCAAGATGATTTCATGGGGGGTGCTGAGATTGTCGTTTCTGATCCCGTGGTTTCCTTCCGTGAAACCGTTTTAGAAAAATCTTCTCGAACCGTTATGAGTAAGTCCCCGAACAAGCACAACCGTTTGTACATGGAAGCCCGGCCCATGGAGGATGGGCTAGCAGAGGCTATAGACGAGGGACGAATCGGTCCACGAGATGATCCTAAAATCCGTGGCAAAATCTTGGCTGAAGAGTTTGGTTGGGACAAGGATCTTGCCAAGAAAATCTGGTGTTTTGGGCCAGAAACCACAGGTCCAAACATGGTGGTGGATATGTGTAAGGGGGTTCAGTACTTGAATGAAATTAAAGATTCAGTAGTTGCTGGTTTCCAATGGGCTTCTAAGGAAGGTGCATTAGCAGAAGAGAACATGAGGGGTATTTGTTTTGAAGTCTGTGATGTTGTTCTGCATGCCGACGCCATTCACCGTGGTGGTGGTCAAGTGATCCCAACCGCTAGGCGAGTCATATACGCCTCCCAGCTCACGGCTAAACCCCGACTCCTTGAGCCAGTGTACCTCGTTGAGATTCAGGCACCTGAACAAGCTCTTGGTGGGATCTACAGCGTGCTGAACCAGAGGCGTGGGCACGTGTTTGAGGAAATGCAGAGGCCGGGTACTCCGTTGTATAACATTAAGGCGTATCTACCAGTGGTCGAGTCTTTTGGGTTTTCAGGTGCGTTGAGGGCATCTACCTCGGGTCAAGCTTTCCCTCAATGTGTGTTTGATCACTGGGACATGATGTCGTCTGACCCATTGGAAGTTGGGTCACAAGCAAGCACACTCGTGACTCAGATTCGCAAGAGGAAGGGTTTGAAGGAGCAGATGACACCGCTATCCGAGTTTGAGGACAAGCTGTAAGTGAGATGAGAGTTATTGTTTTCCTTGGTTTGAGTTTTACGGCTATTTCTGATATAATACTTGGATGCTAAATTTTGTCATGTTTTATTGTTTAATTTGAAATTTTGGGCTGTTTTTCATTATGCTTATTATATTTATTCGTGTGTTTTCTTTTTGGAACGGTCATTCTTATTTAATAACTAGGAAGGCGCTGGGACTAAGTACATAAAGTTTATACGAATTATCTCAATCTAAAGATATATAACTTCCCCGATCCTTGATACACCTAAAAAAGGAGGCACCGATGTTGACAAACACCAGATTCGAGCACTTGGTGTAAGCTTTGAAGGATTTATCATTTCGCCTTTACTATGTTAGTCAAAGAGAAGATAGAATGATAGCCTACAAAACTTGCTTAAAACCTTTGTGACCATTAATGAAATCTGAAAAGCTTAGGACCACTTCTTCACTATGCTGCAACTGTTTGGCAAACTTCATTTTCAAATCGACACTTAACAAGAATATGTTCTGAGCTTTCCAGTGATCCCCACAAACACAGAGGTTACAAATTGTGCCTACTTTACTTGGATGTTCCTCTTAGCCAATGCAACAAGAGAAGGGATGCGGTCCAGACCAGCTCGATCTCGGCCTTGCATGCAAAAACAACGGAACCAATTTTGCCAATTGACTTCAAACCATGAGCTAGCTAGCTGAGAACATGATTTTATTTATCTCATTCTCAGCTGTGATTGAGTTAACTGAGAACGTCCCTTTAGGATCAAATGCCCACTCGCAAATATCCTTACCCGATTGATGGGTAACATTCAAAAAAGCACCGTTGATGGCAGCCAATTCCGATAATGTACTCACCAGTTGATGGCATCCAATTCCGATAATGTACTCACCTGTTGATGGCATCCAATTCCGGTTATCCACCCCAATTGTTTCTTATGTTAGTTTTTGTTTTCGCTTATGTAGTTAAACAAGATTAGTAACTTACTACTATATATACACCTGACGGATCACCCACAACCAAAACTTCATGCTTTTTCTTGAAGATATTATTAGAATTTCATATTGACTCATGTAGCACCCCTTTTGCTTAACATGGCTAGTCATCTTAACAGTAAATAGCTGAGCAGGGCGAGACCGGTTACTATGTGGTTAAGAAAAGCTATTCCAATTTTCAAACCGGTTTGTATGCATGTTAGAGACCGGTTGCTACCCAGTTAGGAAATTAGGTCGGTTAGGTTAACCGGGTTTTTTTTTTCTACAATATCTAACAGTATTACCTACCATGCTTGCTTAAAAGAAAATTAGTTAGTGAGCTCCGTAAAATTAAGAAACGTGCATCAGTGGTGGTGTTTCATATGATAAAGAGTTAACATAAAGAAAGACAACTTTGGAATGTACGTAGAGACCAAAAGCAAACGGTCGATCAATGACGCTTGATCCCATTATATAACTATATGTTATAACCTAGCGTGTTACAACGGGTTGGTAGACTGTGAAAAAAAAGTTACTGTCATATTAAAGCAAAATAATAATTACAACGGGTAAGTTTATATAAAAAAAGAAATTAAGTTATTCATTCACATAAAAGAGAAGGTTATATTCAAAGCAATGAATTAGCGGGCTCTACTATATGCTTTAGCGCTCGTACTATTAATGAATAGTAAAAATCAGTCACACACGTACGTACCGACTATGCTGATTTTTATGTATGGTGTTATATCGAAAAGTACCACCATGTGATGTGATATATAGAAGAACATTAATTATAATTTATAATCATAGTCATTGAATTCATGCATATACAAGTTAGGACCCATTTAATTTGTCAGAAGAAATATTAAAACATTCACTCATGCAATGTCCATACAATGAGGACGATGATAGACTTGTTTCGTGCTAGCTCCTTTATTAGTTGCTTGTGTTTGGATTTTCGTATATGATCTATCACATATGCACAATTCACAATTGCACATGCTCTAATCATGTCAACTTAATTTTATGACTTTATCTACTAGCTAGAGGACTACTACTACTACTCATGTGAACAAGACTTAAATCATTTGAACATGATTAGATAAAGGCGTTGTAATTAAACACCATCTTAAAATGCCAAACATAACGACTTTAAGATGACCTGATAAGATATGATATGTGCCTTTAGTCGTGATGCGAAACAATGAGTAAAGAATATTATATGTTTTTTTTACATATCATCAATAATAATACTTCACCTTTTATACAATGGTGACTAAATTGGGGGTTTTCTGTTCGATCCATTATCCGGACATGTGACACCCTTGTCAAAGAAATTCGTAGACGTTAATGCGGCTCATTGAATTACTTAAGACCAAGGAGTAAGGTTCGAAATGTTATGTCTATCTCACACTTACGTATCACTTAGCCCCTGGTTTACACGCCCCAAATCGGCATTGTGGGTTAGCCCAAGACAACTATGCACGTACTAAATGAGGACTGAACCTGAGTCTCCAAGTTACGAGACAAGCCTTCCACCACTAGTCATTCAATGCTACCGTACTATTGCTCATAAAACTTTAAGCAATAAGTTGTATTTGTAGTTGTTCAATCAATCTCATTTTCGGAAAAAGAAATCATGCATATTTGAGGGAAATAGTTTTTTTTATTTTGGATTTTAGTAGTTGTGAATAGAATATTGAAGTCGCTATTAAACAGTAAGAAGCATCACCTACCATTACAAAGTCCACATGGATGTGTTGTAGCCTGCCTAAATTTGGTATATATGTGTAAGGGTCTATCAACGTCAAATGAATGATAAAAATAATGATGCAAGTTGAGATTTATATATATATATATATATATACGAATTAATCACAAAAAAGGACCCAATGCCCCACTATTATATATGTATCAATTCCAATATCCAAACGTACATGTTATGATCGTAACGTCACCATCCGTCAATTTTCCACCCTCTTGCAATTATATATTTGCTATAAACTTTTACTTTTTTACACCTTTTTTCATCTATATAAACAGTCTTGCTTTCTGCCACGTTAAAGTAAATTAATATAGAGGAAGCCAAAAGTTCCATGTTTTGTGGGTGAGTCATGAGTGGACTCAAATGTTTAATGTATTTGTTTTCAGGGTACGTACGTTCCATTACACTGCTTCAAACTATAATAAATATGTCACTTTCATCTTTTTTATCGCATGCTTTCGGTTTTTTTTTTCATTTTAGGTTACAGCCATATACTCTCTGCGTCCCATTTTAAATGTATATATTTGTTATTTTAGTTGTTTCGATTTAAATGTCCATTTCAAAAATAAAAGTATAATTTTCAATTGTACCTCTAATTATTTAACATAAAACTTATTTTATGACTAAAAGAAAAGAATTTAATGGCACTATTGTCATTTTATTAGTTAAAAATATATAATAATATATTTTTTCTTAAACTTTATGTTGTGGGTCACATGACACTTAACATGGGACGGAGGGAGTAATACACATGGTTTTAGCCTTGTCACTCACTAAAGACAGTGTTGAGGATCTAGGCTATTTTGTTAACGACATTTTAGATAACCGTTGAGTACGTAACTACGTAAGTCATCCGATCATCATCATTTCTTCATGGTTTGAAAGAAACTAATTTTAGGTGAGAAACCCGTCGGACCCAACCTGAAAACCTTAATTTTTATATTGTATATATAAATGACATGTGCAGGAAAGTAAAGAACAAGTGGGTGTGGGTTCAGGTGATATCCAAGTCCTATACGTAAATTTGGAAACAAATATAAGAGACGTAAAGCATTAGTTTATGGATAGATGTAAACTGCAAACCAACCGGCCCTCAACTCGCTCGTTTAATTAATTTCAATGTTTTTGAATCACATGTCAGTAGATAAACAAGTATAAATGTATCTTTCTTTTCTATTAAATGCATGTGTACGTGGTTACGTAAAGAAAATCACAAATGTTTTTACTTGTAATTTTTAACAATTCTTCAAGTTTGGTTATAAACAATATGTTATCTAGCAAGTCATGAAACAAATATGACATATAATTTCTTCTAAAATTCATCATCTCCTCTCCGATCTCTATTCCAGTTTATATTATTTGATCTACATGATACATAACAGAGAATTAGTTTGTTAATTACGTATAGAAAAATGGTTCGTTAAGCATGCTAACCATCAGATAAAATAGCGAGTTTTGGACTTGGGTCAGGTGAGCGATGTCGAAATGCCGATCAAAGATGGACAAAGTTTGTTTTCTATTTAGCTTAAACTAGTTAACACAAGTAAGACGTCGATTACACGATTTAATGGATATTGGTGTTTAAGTTGAGTTTAAACATTGAAATCAAATGAAAGACTTCAATTAGTTACTTTTATATATAACTAATATTTACATTTACCATGCATATAATGAAATCAAATATCTTCTATACAAAACAAGTTAGTGGTAAGTAACATTTTCATTAAATAATGGGCCGTGTTCCATGTGTCGCTAGATAGGGCCATTTTTTTTTGTTTCATAGCTATTTATTTGAAAATTTCATGTTTGGTGGAGCTATACATACAGCCAATTCCGAACAGGACAATAAGTGTTTGTCCATAAATATTAGATGGTCCCGCTAGAGTATCTATCCCGGTCTAAATATATCGTATGTGGTGCACGTAACACTATGAATTTATTAATTAGAGTGATAGCGAGTTCGTAATGACGGGTGTGATATAAAGTGTGGTAGAGAAAATGTACTGCGTCAATGTCGTATGATAGTAAAAAAATGATAGTATACATGTGATGGTGATGTAGTTTATAGTTATTAAGTTTGATGTGCGGATCTAGAGTTTTTTTTTCATTAGGTTCACTAAGTATCAACGTTCAAATGTCTATCAACTTGATATACAATGTTTTTAGGTCGGGTCATACTTAAACAAGCTCTAATTTTCATAAACTTGTGTCAAGCTAACATAAATTTTGCCCTAATTATACAATTCAAGTACTGGATCATCATATTCTTTTAAAATATATCACAAAGCTTAAATCTAGCTATTTCAAATATTAAATGTATTTCAATGAGCAATTTAAGGCTAGCATGTTTGGCAAACATCTAAATTAAAAAGGTTAAACGAAATGCTTAGTATATGACATTAATCTCTTGGTTTGGTGGTCCAAGAAGGATGTAGATAGAGAGAAAGCAAGGGACTTACCAAGTGATTTGTGAGAATTTAATTAACATTATTCGGTCTTAACTCAGAGTAACCACACCATGATATTTTGTACGCTTTGGCAGTCGACACGCCCTTAGGCGCCGTCTGCACGGTTTTAAACGCGTCATGAGAGGAAAGGTTTCCACCATTTAAAAGGCAGACTTTGTTTTCATTCCCAACCGATATGAGATGTTACATTCCACCTCTTTTAAAGAGCCCAACGTTCTCGCTGGCACATCAGTCCGGTCCCTAGCTCTGACACCATCTGTAACAGTCCAGCGTAACCGCACCGTGATATTGTCTGCTTTGACAGTCAACACGCTTCAGGCACCGCCCTCACGGTTTTGAAACCAATCATGGTATGGAAAGTTTTCACCCCTTATAAGACATAAATTTCATTTTTATGCTTTGTCAAATATTAAATGACTCATTTACATCCCTAGTAGAAGATGGTTTAAAATGTAAATAATATTAAATTTCTAAAGACTCTCCTAAATATTATGGGATCAAAATTGTTATTAAGGTTATTATAATATATTATTATTATAGATATATACATATTTAAAATATAAAAATATTATTCTGAAACAACATGTTTTATGATGCCACATAAGCAAAAACCTCTTCTAATGATGACAACTAATCAAAATAGATTTTGCCATATTTAATAAGGATTTATTTATTTGAAATTGTATTTTTTTTAAAGCACAACATAAAATCAAGCATTTAAATCACTTTAATTTGAGTATAATATTTTTATACTAAAAAACATTTTTTAAATAAATCTTGTGTTTCGCTTTTATAACGATTTGCCTAAAACTTAATTAGAACCGCTGGTGCCCTCTTAAATATCTTTAAAATCATTACCTTAGTCTTGTTTATCCGACCATAGTATGGACATTAAACTAGTTTTGATATACATGATATTTGGTATATTTGTATATATATATATATATATACTAGCCTATATGCCCGTGTTAACACACGGGCTAAAACAAAAATTATATTATAACATGTTAATAAGAGTGTTATTTTTTTATAAAATGATTTAAATATAACATTTGATTTTCAGATTGATATATTATCATCACTATCTAGTATAACAACTTATAGTGTGTCTCGTCTTATAACTCTTGATAATACCACATATAAACTCACCATGAGTAAAAACTTGTTATTTAAAAAAAACAACTTTAGATGGTGATTGCCATTGACTTTTTTTTATGATCATTGCAAACTTACGATATGATCCGAAAAATCCATTTATTAACAAAGGAATCATTAAAGACGTTAGACGTTAATCTGGAGAAAAAAAAACCATGATTGAAGTTTTAATAGTATAGCAAATAACTAAATACATCTAAGTATGTCTTTCAAATGTTTATACATCAAGTGTGTCTTTGTTTGCAAAATTTACTACGTGGGTTGATTTTCAATACAATTCTCAAAGTTTGAATAGATTTTGAAGAATGGCCTGAATCAAATTAAACCAAAAGAGACCTCCAAAAGATCAAGTCAAACAAATCAACTTGAATTGATACCAACTCGAACATGAATTAATATTGGCTCAGCTCAAAAACAACTCCATAAGGGTCACTATTTAATCATGGCCATTATGTGACCCATTAAACTAACCAAAGATGAAACATACACCAGGACCTCATGCACATAAAGCTATACTACTTAGATCCATATACTATAATAGTATAAGAGTAATCAGTCCAATATTTGGTTCACGACATACAGGGCAACATAGCTCTATCATTTCAACAAAAGTTGTCATCAATAGAGGACGTGATTTCATATTCTTACATATCGTGATATCCATACAAGCACCCCCAACCCCCGATACTAAACAAATCAACATAACAGACACATTATCAAATGATATCACAAATATTAAAAACACACAAAGCTACCATATTGATTATTAAACATCCATGTCCTATAATGCATTCTGGCTATACCACATATCATAGACAACAATTATCAACTCAACAAACTTACAACTAAAATCATTCTGGCTATACCACATATCATAGACAACAATTATCAACTCAACAAACTTACAACAATCATCTACTGTCAAATTGTAATAACAAAATATTTATCAAACTGATATCTTTTTTTTATTTGCAGTAGATAAAAGTAAAAGGCTTGTGAATAGAAGCATATTTCATGAACATATGTAACACTTCAGAAATTAGCACATCATCCTTTACTTCCTACCCAACGACAACGCCATCAATGTTCCACTTTCCTACACGATTCATAAAACAACTTTAACCTTTCACGTATAGTTTCAAAACCATGCTATTTTCAGTTCCAAAAAAATCACAACCTGAACAAAAAGTAACTAAATTAACGAACCTGAATAAAGGTACCGCCTTTAGACACCAACAATCATAGTCTCTTTTAACATCTTGCAAGGAACAAAAACAATAATACAGTTACATTACCAAATAAGTGTGCGTTTTTTGTTATCATTACAGTTACCAAATTGATAACAAATATGTAAATATGCAAAAAGGATCTAAACACCCACATGGTAAAACAGATTGAACAAACCAACTAACAAACTTATCGATCCTCAATTGAAAATCGATTATAATAAATTTTATCTTTAAAATTTAGAAACTGCAGCAGAGCATTACCGGACATATTTTGGCCGTTGAAGAACAAATCGACAACGAAAGGCAATCAAATACTTGCTTCGATTTCAGTTTCTAATTCCAACCATCTCACATCAGTTTCAAATACGTAACTGATAACAAAATCGAACAACACACGGTGATATGTGTGGTTTGAAACTTACAAAAAGCTAAAGAAAGAAAAGGAGGAGAGAAGAAGTTCCAGGATCCGTTCTTGTAAATGTGTTTGATGAAATGGAGTGAAGCTTCAATCGGTTCTACTTCATCATCGTTTGAATGAAAATGAGAGAGTATTGGAAAAAGTTTGAATGAATTGGAAAGGATTTGAATGAAGTGTGGTAGAGAGATGGAGCGGAAATGAGAGAAGAAGAAGAAAGCTTTTTAGGGTTTAGAACTATGTTTTTTGAATTTTGAAACCGTATTTTTTTTTTGTCATCTTTGGATTTCAAATTTTAAATCACCTTAACCCGCGTGAAATGAACCCTACTCACATAATGCTCCACGTTTATAGTGTTAGAAGTTGACACCTGTCCCAAGTGTCTTAAATTGAGACACATCACCTCAACCTTGTTCCTTTATTATATATATAGATATAGATATATATATATTTTTCATGAGATGGGAAATGAAAGCTATTAGCTCCACACGAAGTTTGTCAATAAGTGATTGTCTGATAATGAGCAAGGAATATCCGTCTTTCTGTTAAAGAGGATATATTGAACTCATAATTCATTAGATATTTTTTATGAATGTCAACTAAGTCTCGTAAGTAAATTGCTCCCGGTTGTTCAATCATTTGATAACCAGAGTCATTCTTTGATAAAAGATCACTATGAGTGAGACTCAATAAAATCTGATCAATCCTTTTTTCTAGCGTTAAGGTGGAGAACTGAACCAAGAATTCCCTTTTTTCATCATCAATCGAATCATTGTTTCAAGAAATACGAGACATCTAAGTCATACAAGTAAAGAGATCTATTCATTGATAAGAAAAAGAAAAAATTATATATATATATAATTAATCATAATAATTAACTAATTAATAAAACGAGGCAATTGCCCTTATAAGATGAAAAGTGAAAAAAAAATATTTTCTTATATTATACACTTAAAGATAAAAAACAAAAAGAAACACGTTTATTATATTTAAATAAATAAAAACTGCTAAGATCTACATTAAATGTTAGAAAAAAAAAATAAAATCCACATCACCATTTTATATCACACGGAAAAATTCTTAATTGAAACATTAAAAAAATACTATAAAAAATGTTAAAATCTATAATTTAAATAAAACGTAAGTCAAATGACTAATTTAAAACATTTTTTAAAGTTAAGTGTCTTAAACGAAACAATTAAAATTAAAAAAATATTTTTAAGTTTTAAGTTCCATTTTTCTTGCCATACCATGACAAGAGCAACACGTTTTAAGAGAATATGTTACAAACATAAATTAAAATGGACTCAAATCATGTATCGTTGAACTTATTTGTTTTCACACATTGCAATACACTTTGTTATGCTTTCAAGATAATGTCTCATAACGTTTTTCATATCATTACGCGGGATGTTATGGGTGTGGACGCTTATATTAAAACGTCATTGGCCTCTCTCTCTCTTCCCCACTTCTCACACACACTATCTATCTCTTACTTTTCACTCTTAATAATAATTAAGAAACATTATCTCATTATATCACTTTTTGATATTATTTTATTGTCTAATCATAGTCCATATAGCAGAAATAACCTTGCAACATTAACATTACACAGAGTAGTGAGTAAAAAATTCACATAGCATATTTGAAAACCGTTCATTTTTAAATTTCATTGACTATATGATTACCAATGTAGTAAGTAACAAATTCACAACGTAAACAATTAACTAATCAAGGAGCTGCCATAAATTTCAATTACTACTTAAAATAAAAATTTTAATATTCCAATTTCCAACGATCGAAGATAAAAGTTTTATGAGAAATAATAATAATAATAAGATAATAATAATAATAATAACATTACGAGATATGAACATGAACACTCATCTTCATGGTAAACTTACAAACAGGGCAAACATCAACACCAGAAACACATACTGTACACACGCACAGATGCCGGCATGGAAGCAGCAACACACACGACTCTGCTTCACCACATCTTTTGCACAATCTCTTCATGCTACTGTTGTTACTGCTACCATGCTCCGCTAGCATGCGCTCGTTACCATTGTTACTTTCACAACACGACTGAGCATCGTCTGCAACTATTGCATCGTCGTCTTCACGTACCGTTGTGCTATGGTGTCGATAATCGCCATGAACGACTTGCTCCAGAACTTGTTTCAAATTACTCCGTAACGCGTTAGCTGTTGCTTCGTTTGTTTCCGCTAATTCACGCCAGATTTCATTCTCTATACACACAGATTTTAGTTTATCTTCTAATGCACAATTTAATTTCATCATCTTTGTAATTTCTTCTTCTTTTGCTCTCAATCTCTGTGTTATACCTTCTTCCATAGCCGCGATGAGTTTCATTGAATTTCTCCGTCGTTTCTCTTCGATCTCCGTTCTTAATTTCTCGTTCTGAATGAAACAACAGCACGAGAATAAAAGTTTAACGAACAATCAACCGAGTTTCAACTGCTACAGCAAACAGAAGCTAACAAATTGTAATCACAGAGATGAGATGAATTCATCATAAACTGTTACCTGACAAGCGACAAACTGATCGATCTCGAATTGTTGTTGCTGGATCTGAGATGAAATATCTTCGCCGAGAATCGTGCAATGTTTGACCGTATTTCGGTTGACGTTTTGCGCGTCGGAGAACGTACACATAGAAGAACAATATCTGGATCGTTTTCTGGATGCATGAAGGTTGTAAGTAAGATCAGTATCCGTTTTCAACGGATCTGGATCGGTGAAAACGGAGGAGTACATCGGAAGGAGATTATCGGCGGTGGTGGTGGTGCCGGAGAGAGGATGTGATGTACGGTGTTGTAAGCGGTAGTTTCGATCGGAATTGATATCAATGGCGTCGGTTGTGCATGATTGATTTGGTAGGAAGAAGATGAAGTGCTTGAAGGGCCATATGGAGTTGCGTTTGAGTAAACTTTAACTTATTGTTGAGAGAAACATGGAAATAAAGAGACAGAGAGAGAGAGAGAAGTGACAGAAAGAGGTTGGGGACATAAGATTTTGTTTGTTAGGTAATGCGTCACAAAGGCATGGCCTTGATGGGGGATTTGATGGAGACTTTACCACGGTTATATGATCGGGTCACATCTAGGTCACTTAGAGCAATCTTTACGGGTGTAAATGAGTCGAGTCATTCATAAACTATTTGAGATTGAATTGATAAATAGATTGAAACGAGTCGAGCTTAAAATTAAAAAAAATTCATTAACTTATCGGGCATGAGTTTCATAAATCAAGCTCAAACAGTTTCGTGATGCTAAAAGAGCTTTTTATTTATATATTTTTTATTTTACTTATTAAATATATATTTATATATACTTAAATTTAATATATGTAAAGTTATGAAAATTTTTTGTAAAAATATATATTTTGTTATATATAAAACATACAAAGTTAAATTAATAGATTAAATAATTAAATGATAAACGAGCCAAGCTCGAGCTTGGAAAGTTTCTGACAAGTCGAGATCGAGTCTATACAAGCTCGGCATGGGCGCTCAGCTAGTTTACACCCCTAGACATGTTATAATAAGCTTGAAAGGTGATCAAGCTTATAACACACAGGCTTAACGTATTTACTAGATTTTAGCTTTACAGACATTCCATCTTCAATTCACAATAAAACTAATTAACACAAACACTTTTAAGTTGATGAAAAATCACTACCGATACTAGTGGTTTTGACATTTGATAGAACCTCGAACAGTTGAACCCATATACCCTGGTTTAGTTAGGTATTTTGATTGGTTAAAACAATTGAATAAGAGTGTGGAGAAGGAGATTTAATGTCAAATAGCTAGAGAATTAAAGCTCCTAAAATAGAATTAAAAGTTATAAGATTAATTTAAAAGGGGTTGAGCATCATCTTCACCTCTACATCATGGTAACCGGTTCACTACTTCGTCTCATCACCACTTCGTCACAAGATCACTACTCACATCTTCTTTCTAAATGAGTTCATAAAACGAAAACACCACCTCGTCTCACCACCATCCAATCATGCGTTTTTGCCGCCTTAAGACTTACGAGTAACAATTAATTAGTTAGGAATTGTTTATCTTAGAGGGTCTATGAAAAATTTTAAATAGTGGATAGTTATAATACAAAAATTAGAAAACAAATGTGGCATGATTTACGACTGTCACATCGCATGCACACATCATGTTTGCACTATTTTTATTTTGGCGAAAAAGTAATTTCACTTTTTTAATATTTATTACAGGTTATAGAATTTAATATTTTATATGGGTGAATGAGTCTTGACAAAATAGCTGTTTTTTTGTATTTATTTATATTAAAGTAAAGGTGGAAAGAAACATAACGATTTAAGTGGTTTTGTCAATCTTGATGTGATTGATCAAACACTCACGGATAAGAGGATATATTATTTCAAATGTCACTCTGATTTATGGTAATGTGAGTTGAATTGTTCGTATAACACTTAGTTATATTTAATTTATTTAGTCGTGATGTTATCGATTTCAATTCTTGCATATTTGAGAACATTGGTAGTATGACGTTGCACTTCTAACACAATATAATAGATTATTTATTTTTTAGTTGTAATTTATTTTTAAAGTATGAGTTATAGTTGTATAAATGATCAATTTACTAGAAACCTTAAGAAGACACGTAGAACATTATATCTAAAAATTAAAAAAGATCATAGACAACAAAAACGCAATGGTACCACCGTAAATAACTCTAACTTTTCTTTCGGCCAAATGATAATTGTGTCATATCATCATGGATCTATTGTGTTATTTTGTTATTAACATGTAAAAACACAATAGATCAGCTTTATTGTAAAGCTTCTCAGTTCTCACTGTCAAGTATATTTTTTTTTGAATTCTTTTGTTCTGGAATGTGAGATGCTTGATTTTAACGTACATACACAAATAGATATATTGTGTAAGATAACATGCAAAAACACAATAGATTCATTTTTTTATGAAGTTTGCCAATGTCATTGTGCTATTTTGTTTTAATTGTTTAGTTTCGGACTGTGAGATGTTTCACTGTAACGTACAAACACAAATGAATCTATTGTGTTATTATATTGTTTAACATGTAAAAACACAATAAAACCATTTTGTTGTGAGATTATCCATGTCACTGTGTTATTTTGTCATATAACATGTAAAACAAAATTGTCTGTTTTACTCTTTTACACATTGTGTAATTTTAGTTAGTTTGAAAAGATTACATGATGACCTGACGGATCACACAATGAGTTAAAAAAACGTAATTTTTTTTGTTTTTATATTAAAATTATACGCGATTTAAAGATAAAAATGTTCGATTTTTTTATCGTAAGTTTTTAAATAAAATAACGATGTACGTAAAAGTTATGAGCATTTAAAAAAATTATGAAACTTCAAAAAGAAGGATACCAATGTTACAATTTCATATAATTTTAAGGATTATCACATGTCATCATCTTATAACTTATAATAAAATTATATTTTTTAGTTTAACCTTGTTCTACTAAAAACAAGTATTTTAATCAAAGAAAAAATAACCCATAAAAATAATTATATTATTTCTTTGTAAATTATGATATTGTATGGGCCAGGGCCTGACCTTAGCCCAACCAATTACTTTCCCATTGTAAAACATATATTTTGTTCGTGCTCCAAATTCTAGATGGTTTTTTTTCCATCGACCTTGTCATTATCAGACTTTAAAGTGGGGTAAGATGTGTAAAAACCAGTTTTCTTTTACCAACTCGGGTCGTAAACCGAATTGGTTTGGCAAAAATTCTAGATCGCTTTTTTTTCTTTTACCAACTCCCTACTAAGAAACATATATGATGCATAGAACGATTTGTGAGGAAAATATTCCAACTTTATACCATCTGTTTTGGTTCCGTTCGACACTGGTTATGTTCAAACCGATTCGTCTTTCAACTTGTTTTAAAATTTCAAGTTAATATGTTTATTCAACATTTTGTTTCTCGTTGGCAAAAAAAAAATTAAAAAATTTGCAACAAGCCTTGTTTGAACCGCTCATCATTATCTCACATATATCACGCCTTACATTACGGGCGTTATGACTTCGCTCATTTTTCTTGTTTTGAATATTTTGTATGCTTACTGTACACTAAACACCGCTTGAATCTACGATGGAGTGAATTTAATGGTTACAGTTTGAAGCCAACTAATTAAACTACATAATTTTGATGTTAATTTTAACAAAACGACGTAGTTTAGAGATGTTTTGCATGTAATCTTACATAGTTAGATGTGTGAAAGCCTCATATTTAACTTTTTTATTTGAATAATGTTTATTGTATTTTTTTACTGTGATAAAACAGGGGCGGATGTATATATAGTTGAGCCGTAGCCCGGGCTACGGCTCAACTTTTCGCGCGTAACGTAAAATTTAATGTTTTTTTTCCCGTTTTATGTTTAGGATACATCTGAACACTTAAAAGGATACCCTGAACAATCAAAACATATTTTTAATGTCAATTTTTTTAAAAAAAAAGTGTCAAGAAAATAATGATATTGGTTAAAATGGTTCAAATATTGTCAATAGTTTTCAAGAAAAATTTGATAAAATTCCAAATATTGCTAATGATATGCAGGAAAATAATGTTTTGTATGAGTGTACGAAAAAAAAAACTTTTTGTACAAGTTTGCCAAAAAATTATACAAGTATAAGACAAAATTTTTTCGAAGGATACCCTTGATATATTGAGCTGGCTCCGCCACTGTGATAAAATATACATACGAAAAGTAGTTGTGCGAAGAATATAGTTAATTTATAAATCATCAGTCTCAACAAATCTGACGGAGACAATTTATTTAATTTATAACTAATTGATTGATTATAGGACAAACTGTGATATTTTTCAAGTGCCAATCTCGTGACTAGACAAGTAATATAATCATTAATCAATGCTCACCCATTTCATTGCCATTGCAATTAAAAAATTAATTTCTTTTATAGTACTTGTGAGATTCTATTTTCCATGGTCAAAGTTAATAAAAAAATTCCTGCTGTTAAAAATAAATAAAAGATCCTCTCAATCCAAATTTAATCCTTGACTTTGGCTTATAAACGTTTTATTTTCTGAAGACTGTATTGATTTACTATTTTGACTTCTATTTAACAGTTATTATTTTGGTCTTTTAGTTTAGATATATTTTCATCTTTTAATTGTGACGGATTATGATTTTACATCGAAACGTGCGAGGCATTAAACATTTACTATCAATGTGTGTGACGAAGTCACATACGCAAGACGCAACCGCGATATCATGCGGCTCGGTATTAAAACTAATTTTGAACTAAACTATTCAGTTTTAACGACCCTTTTTATAAAATTCACAAAATTTTATAAAGGTTACAAATTTTTTATTATTTAAAAAGATATGTGCAAGTTATTATAAATGATGTTACATTACTCCTTGAGGATGATCAAGAACACACTACGTTTCATAAGTCTATATTCTATAATAATAGTATACAACCCTTAAATTGAAATTTGGGGATTTAATAAAGGCCATGTGGCCGTGATAGCAATTAGCAAAGTATATAAAAGAACGTTTAGCTTCTCAAATAGTTAAAGCTTTAAAAGTCTTACGATCAATTAATGCGTAAGTGATTTGTGACCGGTAGATGAGGCTATTCCTACAAACAATAATAAAGAAAAAAATAGACAATAAAAACAAAACAAAAACAACACAACAAAACTAGATAAATTAAACCGGTTTAAAAGGAAAGTTTGAAAGGATAACTTATGTGTTCCTTGTCATATTTTTGTCTTCAAGTATACAGAAATAACTGATAAGAAAGAAAAAGATAGAAGATGACCCCATCTTATAATTACTTGCTTAACAACACTATCTCCTTAATTTGTGTACATGCATCATATCCGGCCAATGAGAAAGAAAGAAAGAAAAAGGTAGAAGATGACCCCATTTAATTAACGTGTTGTCTGTTCCCTTGGGCATCAGCATCAAAAAGAGAGACCGACTTCGTGCGAGATACGAAATGATGCCACAAAATACGCTCGCTCGCTCTTCATAAAAAGCCGTGCTCTCCTTTATATAGGATTTTACTTTTTTTATTCGTAAAATTTTATTAAAAAAACACGAGCTTAACAAGATACTAGAATCTCATAATATACAAACGTTACAAAACAAAACAGGTAGTGTTTAATAAACGAACGAATAAATTTACAACAGAAAAACATTCCATGTGTTCCTAAATGTTTACTAAACTTTTCACAATTCATTTGATGAAAAAGGTAGTGTTTAATAAACGAACGAATAAATTTACCTTTGTTTATTTTATAAAATATCAAACGTAAAAAACTTTATTTATTTATTTAGATGAACAAATACTAACACATTCTACTATTCTAGTACTACTCGGTACTAATTGGTTAAACATGCATTTTCCAATCGACTATCAACCTTACTTATTTTTAAAACCAAGCATTTTGAGCAGTCAGCTAATTTACAAATTTTAATTAGAAATTTAATGCGAATAGAATTCGAATAACCAAGTGAAATTCGTGATCCGGTCCACATTGTCCGGATTATAAAAAATATTTTTTTAAAAAGAAAAAAAGGATTTAATTACACTTCCCTACTACTACTAGTAATAAAAGAAAGAGGGAGGGAGGTTAAATAATGAATGAGGTAATTAAGTGATTTTAACATGAAGGGTAGCAGAGTTAGCAGAATTGCAGAGTGGGCAAACGTTGAGGGAGGAGACACACAGGCTACACACGCATAGATGCCTGCAAGGTAACAGCAACACGCATGACTCTTCTTTCCCACAACTCCGGCACACTCTCTCAATTCCATCATTCACTTTCCTCTCTCCTTCCACCTCACCACGATAATAATCCTCCTCGAAATTGCTTCCACACCGTGATTCACCATCATTGTCCTCTTCATGTTGTTGTTGATGAATCTCTGTGAGTACCTGTTGGAGATTGTTTCGTAAAGCGTTTGCTGTTGCTTCGCTTGTTTCTGCTAATTCACGCCATATTTGATTTTCAACTGTTATGGCTTTCACCTTTTCTTCTAGCGATCTGTTTATTTCTCCGATTTTCTGGATTTGTTCTTCTTTTGACTTTAATCTCTTCATTATTCCTTCGTATGATGCTGCTGCTAATCTCCTCGTGTTTCGTCTTCGCATCTCTTCGATCTCTATTCTCACCTTCTCAGTCTGTTGTAATTTGTAACAAGTAATAATAATTTCAGAACAAATGTCTAAAATCGAACACAATTTCAGAACCGTGTGTTTCTTACATGACGATCAATGAAGCGATCAATCTCTAACTGTTGTTGATAGATCTGCGATGAGAAATCCTCGCCGATAAACTCGAACGCGTGAAACTGTTGATGATTCGGATTAACAATCGGAGCGTTTGGAATATATAACAGAGGATTAAACGACGACGAATCACGTAACCGTTTCCTGGAAAACGGAAAACTAGAGGTAACTCCGTTCATCGGAACAATCTTCTCCGTCGTGTTTTCATACACAGTTTGAAATCGATCGTGGTATCTGCTTCCATCTCCTTCATCACAAATCATCTCCCTGCGTAATCACAAATGTTCAGTTCAAGTAGAATAAAATAACTGTAAAACGTAAATCAAAAGACGATGAAAAAGTACCAGTTTGAGGGTGCTAAAAGCGTGATACGTGAAGCTTCAACCGCCATTAAAACATGCAAAATGAGTTAGTTAAAGGAAGAAGGTGTGTGTGTGTGATTGTGAGAGTTGATGTTATAGCAACCAACGGAAGGAATGGGAATAGAATGGGGAAGTCCGTGTTAGAAGCAAAATACAAAGCTTTTTGTTTTATGTTTTGAATTGACTCTGTTTATAAGGAGGAATCTTTATTGTTTTTTGAGTAAATTACTATTTTGGCCCCCGTGGTTTAGTCCTTTTAACCCTTTTGGCCCAAAAATGAAACTTTTAACATATCAGCCCCTGACGTTTTATTATTTAACTGTTTCGGCCCACAACACTAACTTTTCTAACTTTTTATGTAAGTGCAATGAAGTTTTGGTCTTTAAATTCTTCAAGGTTGTTTATGTAAATTATAAAATCTTTACATACTTAAGGGACTATTTATGTGCATGCATAAATTACAAATATAACACTATAAAATTTGAAATCTTAAAAAATTAAATAATAATAATAATAGTAATAATAAAAATAATAGTATTAATTAGGGGTGTACGTGGTCCGGTTTTTGGATAAAATCGTAACCAAACCGTTACTTGCGGTTTTTTGCCATTAAAAACCAAAACCGAACCGTTTACAGTAAAAAAACAAACCTAAACCGAACCATATGAGATATAACACACACACACACACGTACGCGTAAGGTCCAGTCCGGTTTTTTACAAACGGTTTTTGGTATAAACCGTAAACCAAACCATTCATAACGGTCCGGTCAAGTTTTTTACGAACTTTTTTTGTATAAATATAAACCGGCCGCGAAACCAAACCGATGAACGGTTTGGGCGGTTTCGCGGTTTGAAACCGAACCATGTATACCCCTAGTATTAATAATAATAGTATTATTATTATTACTATTATTTTTATTATTACTATTATTATTATTATTATTATTATTATTATTATTATTTTTTAAGATTTCAAATTTTATGGTGTTATATTTGTAATTTATGCATGTACATAAATAGTCCCTTAAGTATGTAAACACTTTATAATTTACATAAACAACCCTTAAAATATTTAAAGACCAAAACTTTATTGCACTTAACATAAAAAGTTAACAAAGTTAGTGTTTTGGGTCAAAACAGTTAAAAATTAAAACGTTAGGGGTTAATATGTTAAAAGTTTCATTTATGGGCCAAAAGGGTTAAAAAGACTAAACCACAGGGGCCAAAATAGTAATTTACTCTTGTTTTTTTAACGGCAATTTCGATCACGGGACGGGCCACTTACTTAACCAATCATATATTCCTCTACGAAACCAAAAGAAAACTCACCTTAAGCAGCTTGTTAGGAAATCTATTTTTTTTATCAGAGGCTAAAAATAATTTTTTTCCTTTTTTTCTATTTTATAATGTCTTAAAAACAGCACCTCAACTAATTGAACCACGAATTATTGGCTAATGTTGTTTGTTGTTATTATTTATTTCTTTACCGTAATTTAGATCATCATGTACCATTGACCTTTTATTCCAACCTGAAAAACCCTTTTGTTTGTCACGGGTGATATTTAAACACAACCAAATTTTTTATTTTTTTTTTAACAGCAAAGCAAACACTTAACCAATTGATTGAGAATTATATACATTTATCACTAGACGAATTTAATCCAATGGATGTTGTTGGTATTATTTGTTATGACTGGTCTATCAAGTATCATCCACCTTCCACCACATTAAAATGGGGAAGTGGGTCCATAGTTTTGTCGTGAGGCAGAGGTATTTTACTGGGCCAGACCAAAATGATGCGGCCCATTAAACATGTGTCTTTCTTCCCCACTGTAACGTAGCCGGATTGAATGTAATGTCAGCAATCAACATGACTGAAAAAGAAAGCGTGTATTAAGTCGCCTATAATAGGAGAAGTGTTTTGAACAAACTCCATACGAAATTAATAGAAAAAGATACAGATCAACATCTATAATCAATCTGTACTTATTTAAACCACCATTTAGTTTAATCTTTTAATTTCAACGACGTCTTCAATCAAACTTAACTTTTAAGTAAATGTATGTACATAAAACTTAGAGTAAATTACAATTTTGGGCCTTTATAATAAGTCAAATTACGGATCGTGGCCTTTATTTTAAATTATTGCACTGGTTGGCCTTTATATAAATTTTTCTCACGGTTTAAGGCCTTTAAGTTAACGTCTGTTAAGTTCTACGGTTAAATCTCCTCATGTGCAATGCACATGAGGGTATTTTGGTAATTTTACACTTTAAAGGACTATTATTGTAAAATTAAAATTATTGTTATTATTATACAATATATTCCATATACCCCCTGTAAATACCTTTGTACCAAATGAAATATTCAATTAAATTTACTCTGCATCTAATTTATCACTTAAGCTTGAAGCATTCAGTCTTTCACAGTACACCATATCCTTCCCCTGTCTTTCGTCTTCCCCAAAATTCATAATCATGCAAGAAAACACAATCAATCCTTTCATTTCTTCTTCAATTAGCGATTCAGTTCGATCATCTCTCCGCGTACGAACAAGAGCCAAAACCCAAGCTTTGTTGAAACTTCAAGCTCTCAATTCATCCACCGTATCTCCGGCGTCGAACAACCTTCATATCTCCAATTACGCAGCCGTAGACTGGTCAAACCACCGGTTCAACGATTAACATGCTCACCACAACGAAACCCTAACCTTAGGGCTTTTACAGCCGGAGATACTGATGATGATCGGATATGATGATGGTTGGTGGTCGCCGGAGATGGTGGTGGTTGATGATGATGTTAAATAGGGAATGGTGGTGGTGGAAGATCAAAGGAAGATGAATATGGTGGGGTTATGGGCTTGATTGAAGATGGTTAGTGCGTAGGATAAAGAGGTAGGTGTGGTGGAGGATAAGATTGTTGAGAGGAGCTTGATGAGAGGGTAAGTGTGGAGAATGAGACCAGTTGTGATGAATTAGGTGTGGGTTTGGTGTAATGTGTTTAGGGTTTTGCATTTGGTTTGCAGGTTTGGTGTAATGGAGGAAGATGAAGATAGGAAGAAGATGGGTTTTTAATATACTTTTGCATTTCAATCCCTTAAGTTTATATGTTTGGCATTTTAACTGAAAATAATTAAAGAAAGTTTTAATATTGACAGAATTGGCCCATGACTAAAATACCCTTGATTTAACGAGAAATGTTAACGGACGTTAACTTAAAGGCCCTAAACCGTGAGAAAAATTTATATAAAGGCCAACCAGTGCAATAATTTAAAATAAAGGCCACGGTCCGTAATTTGGCTTATTATAAAGGCCTAAAATTGTAATTTACTCTAAAACTTATATGTGATGTTACCATCAATTTCAACACGCTATATCACTCATATGAGCGTCACATCAATAGTTAGTTTCTTTGTATTTCGTACTTTTCTCGTTTTAGCAGCAATGTTTTACCTAGTTCATTTATTTCTCCAAACAACATGAATACTTAGATTTTTTTGTTGGCCAAAAAGAAAAGAAGGAAGACATATGAAGATATACATCACTTGAAGCCTGGATTTGGAGGGAATGGGGATCCTTCAACCTATTTCTTGAAACTCCCTGAGTGTGAACCAACTCCTAGTAGTGTGGCCACTGGTTTACAAAAGGGTGTTGCTATTCCTACGCACCTCCTTATTTCACACAAGCCATGTATGCTAGACATAGAGCTATGCCCAACATATAGTATTCACTAAGCACTTATATGCCGTGCTAAGGGTTGTATCCGGTATATAACATTATTTATTTATTTATTTTAAAATAAACATGCCTTTTTATTAAAAAAATACATATTTGTTTTTTGGGTTGTTTTATGTAATGTTTGGGTTGTTTTTTTAAACATTTTATAATAATACATGTTTTTTTTTGTTTTTTTGTTAGAGTCATTTTCATATATACTCTTTCAAACCTTATAAATCTCATATTTATCCAATTGAAAATATTTATTGCATATTCCTCCATCATTAAACAACATTGTAAATTTACCCAAATTTTATTTATTCTACTAAAACAAGTTATACATTATCGATTTTACCCTTATTTACTCTACCCAACGTTAAAAATGCATATATCCCCGGCCTACTTTATTAATAAAGTGAATTACTATTATAGAAAATATAATCCATATGATATATAAATTACTATGAGATGTTGTCATGAGAATAAATTTTAAACAATACAAAAGTAAATTGCACATATACAAAAAAGTCGATTCAAAGTAAACACATAAATGGCACCAAAGTCTAAAAGAAAATCGTGAAGATAAGATGGTATACCACATAACCAAGAGATTGAGGGTTTAAATTCTTTATGGTGAAAGTCTAGTATATGTATTCTAAAAAGTGTAAGAATTGCTATAAAAAGTATATTGAACGATGGAAAGAGATACAATTAAAATAAATACAATTGTAGTTTGCAAATTTCTTATTTAGTTTTAATAATTAATAGCATGACTAATAGTTTATTTCATCCTACGGTAGAATTTAGTTATTTGCAAATTTCATTATATATAGATCATTAACGATAATTTCTCCGGACACAGTTATCACTTTTATAAGATTTAATTGCGTTATTATCACAAGTTTATAATATTGAAAATCATGGTTTGACGTTGGTGAACGATAATGGCACACTGATTAATTTTGAGAAATGTGTAAAGTGGATTGTTAAAAACTATGTGGGTCCCAAGTCAAAGTTACAACGAAATTGGAATGGAAATGTATATCTTATTTGTGGAAACTTGGAAACAAATGGCCAAACCGAGTTCTTTTACCTTACAAACGCGTTATATTTATATTTGATCATATTTCCACATCAAGGTCAAAAACAAATGTTTTACTAACTTTATTTTAACCGCCTAACAAATAGAGAATTTATGTAAAGGATTGAGAGATTAAGGGGATGTATGACAACTTCTAAATGATGGTAAGAAGTTTAAACCATTAAATGTTGAACTAGTAAGATGTCTAAACCATTAAAAGCTAGTATTTTCTTTAAATATTCAAAGGCAAATGTCTGACTATTTCAGATAAGAGGTCTTAACCATCAAACTCAGTATAATGTTTAATCATTTAAAGTTAAATGTTGAACCATTCAGACATCTACTTGTGAAACAAACAATTTGAACCATTAAATACTGAATCATTCAGATATCCAAACAATTAAGAGGCTGAAACAAACAACCACTAAACTCTTTACCACCTAAATACAGGTGATTCTTATCTCAAGTGGTTGAGATGATACATTAAATGAGAGTTAAAAGAGAGTTAAAAATGTAATTACCTTATAAAATACAAATCAACTCACTGCACTCTAATAAAAGAGAGTTAAAAATGTAATTACCTTTAAATTTTTCAAATGTTTTATAAATATTAAGAGACGAAAATGTAATTATTATTATAATGTATTTTATATAAATTTTTAAAATAAAAAATCATTACTGTGATTGAAATTTTCAAAGATTGCCTCATAAGCAAATTTGATCTCAATGAATATCACATAAGCAAAATTTTAATTAGTTTGCTTTATTATATTAGACATAAACCGCTCTACATGTGTCTTAGTGTGTGAGTGTATTTTTATAACAAAAATAAAACATGATGTTTAGTTCTTTTAGTATTAATTGCCAACTATTTCTTTTAGCGTGTCGACTGACAAATATTAAAGAAAGAATGTAATAATAGTATATGGACCTCCCTAGCCAAAAGTCTCCAATGTAATCGAGTTTTTTTTTCAAAACGTAATAATACCAAAATGTTTTCATACACATTATTTCTAGTACGTAAAATGTCAACAAATATATAAAATAAGACCAAGAATGTATACACAAATCAATCAAAATGTTTGTCCTCTTTCTCTCTAAGCAACTTCAATGAAAAATCATTCATATTATTTAATTTAATTATATTTGAACATTTGAGCCTTTAAGGGCCAATGGTGCATATCCAAGAAGTGTCAGTTATGTCTACGTGGTATAAGTGCACTCGTGTCGTGGCTGACTTAGCCTGTCATAGATCGGTGAATGCATGGTACTTACACATAAAGATACACATGCATAATTATGTAAAGAAGAGTTCATATAAAACTAATTTTATGCAGAGAACTACATATATAACACTAGTGAGATAACGTGAGAGACAAATTAAAAGAAATAATTATATATTTATGTATCTTCTTATGTATCACATTTAAGTGTTGTTATAGATTTATTGTAACGTTAAACTATTTCGATAATATTCTATAATCGAAACTTAGAAATCCTTACATGCATAATCTAGTTGTACCCATATCCATCATAAAAAATAGTAGCTAGTGATCGAGTAGTGACAAAAGTATTTTTCTTTACTAGAAACTTGGCAACCTAACACGCATGATTCAAGTTATGTGTCAAAATTAGCTGTAGGGTTAGCGAGGAATGAGTCAAGAATTTTCTATCCCGATAAATGGTGATGGTCTTTGGGACTTTATGCAAACTAAAAATTTCTTGAAAGACCACTTCATGAATCGCCTAAACAATATCAAATGTCCTTTGCACCAAATTATAAAGTATCTTTCCAGAAAAAAAGACCAACAACCTAAAATGCCGAGTCAACCGTTGTCGTTGTCTGATCATGTATGGTGAGAGACGCGCACATATTCATCATTTTGTTTGTACGTATTCATCGCTTTTCAAGCCCCGTACCATAAGGCCATATACATAAATTTAGCGTTGTACACGAGTTAAATTAAGTCAAACTATATGTATCAAGCATTGTCTCTGACTAATATTGTTGAGTTATTCAAGCTGAAGTTGAGCTCAATGCTGAGATCTGGTGTGCATCATGAAGGTGATCAAACCATTGAATAGAGATCAAACTTGGTTCCGCTCGTTACTAATGAATGCTCAAACAAACATACTTGATACACAGATGAACATGACAAGATTAGTTCTATAAACAATGAGTTTCTCCGTAAATTCCCCCGTGCGGGGAGGGGGTCTTACTCCTCATTTAGTTTCTTCATCCACACTTGGCGACAAAGGATCAGACTTTCTTCTCTTGGGCTCAGTGTCCCCCAAATGAAGTGCAAACCCAAGATCCTCATCAGTCCCACTTTTCAAAGCACTTAGATTCTCAGACTCCACCCTACAGCGCTGCTCAATTCTATGAAACAGCGAGTTCCCATTGAAACTTGGAATGAACTGATGCTCGACACTCGGGCCCACATTAGGCCCGTCTTCCAAATTGGCTGCATTTTCAGCAGGAGAGAGATTGATATCAGGACCACCACCAGATGCTCCATCTTCTAAAGGAATATGTTGTTGGACGTGCAGCCCTAATGGCTCTGCATTGTCTTTAGGTAGCACTGTTTCTTGTAGTGACGAATCCCCGCCTGTCGAACCGACCACTGTTGCTGATGCAGCTCTTTGTTCTTGCACCGCACCTGGCCCATATAATCATAAGAATCTCAAAATCTTAAACCGTAAATATATTTATACAAAAAAAAAGATAATAACTTTCAAACCTTTAAGGGCCTCACTGGTTGTAATAAGATCAAGTTCAAGAAGATTCAGTAGACGACCAAGGTCAACGCCACTTGTCCAGTTTTCGGGTGGTTGACCGACTTTAAGTTTGAGCCGACCCCGATTAGCGGTCCCACCCCATATTATCCCAACGGGTCTTGGTTTCTCATCTTCTTCACCTTTTAAGATAATGAGGCTTCCACTGTCGCCTTGGAGGTCAAACGTTTGTTGGTTTTCGCCAACAACAAGAAAATCAGTAAAAAAGCATATTCCTTTTTCATCGTTATATTCAAGCGCGTACGCCAAGACTGTTCCTTTAGTCAACCCTGAGCTTCTGCCAACTTTCATCACTTTCTTGCCAATAAGAGTATTGATAGGAGATTGCAAATCTATGATATTGACATCTCCAATTTCTCCAACATCTTTTACTGATGTAGTTACAGTGGACATGTCGAAATCATCACTGAACGGGATGAATGCCCCATCGGCTCTCACAAATGTCTCTGCATGTTCACCAGATGCCAAACCATTACACACAAATTATCATTTCATATGTTCAATATCACATTCTAGAAGCATATGATGACAATGCATATAAAGGCTAACCTGGGTTAATGCCAGCAAAGATGCCATACCAAAGGTCATCTGTGATAAATGAAGTAGCTCTCTCTACGGCACCAAGATATATCCCAGGTCCAAGTGTTGGTGGTGAAGGATGAAACATCTTCTGGTTTGGATAATCTAAATTAACCGCCACATGGCGGTTTGTGAGAAAACCAACTTGTCGGTTGCCCGTTTGGCTTCTCACAATAGCGCCCAACGTTCCGTATGTCTCTTGACTTGCTACCTAACATACAGAAAATGTGAATCTTTTTCAAAAGTTTATCATTTAACTTCTTAAAAAGCAACTTTTTACCAATCATATCTACAATAAACCAAAACTCTTTAACCAGTCGTTTTCATATAAAGTTAGCTACTTGATCAATAAATTTGAACATAAAGACATCAAAAGCAGTGGTTGATGCACATTTAAATCACATCCAATAAATAAAGATTGACTGGTGCCTAATGATACCTGAGACCCTGAACCGATAGAAGAACCACTTCCACGAAGATCATCCACAATATCAGTGTACTGCTGTTCCGTGCTTGTTGGTTCAGGTGCGCCAAAGTATAAAAATTCCACAACATCAACATCACACCACACGCTCCCCGGTCCCTGTTGGGTTACAAAAACGAACATTTAAAGTATCTTCAAAATGCATAAGTAACACGAGAAAATGTTATCTTTTACCTCTAAGATACTGGGTAGACACTGAATGGGGCTAAGCCATTGTTTGTGAACTTTACGGGAAACAAACACTAAAATCGCAGGTATATCTGTCAACACGCCCCTACGAATCCTAAAACCAATCGCGGTACCAAGACTGTAACAACGCAATATCTTACTATGAGAAGCGCGTATGGTCATTAGCTCAAGCAAAGTAGTTGCTTGATGCCCTTTAGGCAACCTGCCTATAGATTCAGGTAAAACACCCTTTTGTAGGTTCACAAAATAGTTTGTTCTTTCTTCAGCAGCATCACTTAGTCTGCTGGATGTAGGCCATGAAAAGTAAGCAGCGTTGCTCTCCGAGTGCTGTCCGCCTGATGCGTACTGTTGAAGTGTTGGTGGATTAAATGATGGGAGATTATATTGACTATAACAAGTCTTCTCCAAATCCAATGCTGATTCTTCAGATGGTATTGATCCAGAAGACCGAACCCTCATGCTTCCTCGAGTTGAACTCGGATCCATACGCGCTTAGTTAAGAAAACAGTCCTGGAGTAATAGCTGTTAATTCTCAAGGTGTATCAAATACACACACCGCAAATGTATTGACATGAATACATGATCATTATTCCAGTGAAGCATTTATACAAACACCTTATGGGCAAGACATATACCTCAGAAGATGAATTAAACAAGAAAAATTCAAACTAATTATAGTTTTGCAATTAGCAAAAAACAAACTTGAAGCATGTATGACATAATTAAACAGCCAGAATCACGGAAAGCAAAAACATGGGATGTAAAGTTAGACAATTGAAACATTGAAGAACAGTATCAGCAGTTGTATGTATCATCATGATAATTACGCAGAAATTGACTAATTACAGAGTTAACAGCAAAATTAAAAGATTAATCAAGAACAAGTTGTAGGAAGTGAAAAGACTCACTGATTGTGAAGATATAATCGGTCAATTACCGAATTTTGATTGTAATCTTGAAAAGAAAGATTTAATGAGTAATGACTATGAATACATGATCACATACATTATTAATTACTACATATAGTATTAGGAGTGTTGGAGTGATCTAATACGTGAGATAACAAGGGTCTTGATCTGGGCTGCTTTTTGAGTTTGAATATTGAATTGAATCTATCTGATGATGTTAACTTTATTGGGCCAAGTGATGAGCATATCAAATATTAAGACCAATCCACCCAACACAACTGCAATTGCCTTTTGTCAGGCTTTTCAATTTAATGTGATTTATTATTTTTCTGACAAAATTAATAACACACTTAAAAACCTTCACCCCACTAAGCGTAAGCCGCAGATCACGTGTAGTATTTAAACTCAAAAGGCCTTTAAAAGTCTTAATTTTTCTCTCTACTTCAGATTTGACAACAATATATGTTCATATAAGCGCTTCCTACAAAACGTCTAGACACAATTTGCACATTGAAAACGCCCCGGGGGTGGTTTTGGGGAGCCTTTAGACGCTATGGGGCGTTTTGGGTGGGGAAAACGCTTACACTACACATGGTCCTACTAATACATGATATAGATCGTTCATACTACTTTTGACGTCTCAAACATATAGTTAAAAAGAAACCTATCATTATGAGAAAATCTTTTTAGTCAGGTATGACCTTAAAACCATAAAGATCTTAAACCTTTACCATCACCCATATATAATTGGATTAGCAGATGAATTAAGTGAAAATAATTAGGTTTTTATATGTTTGGGCGTTTGGGTTTATAAGTTTACATGTTTGAGTCTAACTTATTTGAAAATAGATCATGCTTAGAAATAATGTATTAAAATTGAACATATGGACGCTTAGGCCTTAGAGCCCCACATTCCTTTTTTCATAACTCTAGGCTAGTGGGTTTTGCCTGAGATGTTAAAGCTCAACTAGTCAATTGCTTAATAGTTTTTCAAAGGTTCCTAACCCTTCCTAACCTCTTACATCGTTTCGTCCATCTCCATATATGTTCAATGAGAAAACTAAGAATGATTAATTTGCATCTTATTCCAACTCGTCAACATGTATGAATTAAATTTATTTTTTTTCAAATTTCATGTGTGAATTTTAACATTAATTTTTATTTTATTATGGTATGTCAACCCGCTTACTGGGGTATAAACCGGTTACAACTTTTTTACAACATATCTATGACTCATCATCCAATATAAATAATTAGTCGTGTTTGAATTACGTAATTTTAGCTGTATTTTGGTTGGATTGATAATGCAAAATGAATCTATAACTCATCATCCCATGATCGATAACGTAAATTGAATCTCCAAGGTTATAAAAAGTAAAGTTTTATCTGATCTTATCGGTTGTGATATCGACGGGGTCCCTTAACTTTTCTTGTCATACGTTCTCATATTAAAAAAACGACTACGTATATATGTAGGTATGTGAATAAAAAAAAACACAAAGATTTCTAAGAAAAATGATCTCAGAACAATGTCATGCAGGTGCGTAAAAGAAGATTTTATTAAAAAAAAAAATAATCAAGGTTATATATATACTAGTGTCATATGACACTAGTGTTATGTGAATAGGTCCGACAAGATAGTTTTATTTTTGTTTTTTCTTGCCATTGGCCCTAGCTAGCTAAGTACAGTGTATGGTTACATTTTTCTAAAAGACTAAATCACTCAATTTCTAAATTACTTATAAATCTAAACAAATGTCTACACTAGGATTAGATTTCTTATCCACTTGAGACTTTAGACATTCATTCAAATCATGAACCTGCTATATATATTTTTAACATCAATTTAAATTATTTTCTAACGTCTAAGAAAATTCACGTATCCCATGAAATAATCATCTTAGTTTTTTTTAAACACTAGAGTTTGATGCAATGGCATATGACCGATGTACTCAGAGGTGTAAAATTCAAGATCAAAACTCCACCTTTAACACAATTAAACCTAATTAGCTAAAACTTATAACCAGCTGCTACGTACATACATATAAAAGTTTCATACACGTAGAATTAATAAAGATAATAAAGATCAGCTAACTCATCCAAAGAATCAGAACTAAGATTCAAATCCGTATCCTGATCAAGCATCCATAACAAATGATCAAACAACACAACTTCACAATTGATCACCAACATTGCATTATCATCATCATCACCAGAACTTGATTTTTTAATCAGAGCTTTTACGAGTGGATGATTCAAAAACTTGAAATCAATAACGTATCGTTTCCTATTGCTTCCGACGAAAACAGTTCCCTTATTATGTTGTTCTCCACCGCTGTAGTTTATGGTGGCATTATCCTTCCACATTATTGCTCCGGTGTCTGCTGATCGACGTTGATGTTCGCTGGAGGTACTGGATGTGGATCGTGGACCGAGTTGCGTTGATAGCGTCTTGCATTTTCGGAATATGAGATTCATCTTCTTCATGTTTGGTGTTGAATGTTGAATGATGGAGATTTGATGATGATGGATGGGCTCATGTGTGTGTATATATACTCACGTGAACAGGGTTGAATATTTTAATCCGTATTATTCATATTCATGAATGAACATAAAACGGGTTAACGGGAAGCATGGTACGATTTTAAGCAGGTTCAACACGACATGACATGTAAAAAGTGCATGGGTTTTCGGTTAGGGCTAAAAATTTTAATCTACCAACCCGAAACTCATCAACCCGCTAATCCGACATGATAAACACCGGAGTGACTTACCAATTAAAATTAGAAAATTGGATTTTCAAAATTAGAACCTTCATTTATTGACGACATATATAAATTCCAATTGAGAAAATTCTTTGTGGAGATCCCAACTTTCAAACAAAGTGTTTTTAAAGAGCATTCGTTAAAAAACACTTAACAACATTTTTTCGAATTTCTTACTAATGTTTTAGGGTTTTTGATCAGGAGAAAGATACAAATTGATTGATGTAATTAAAAGTTACCTCGAACCGATGCTTCAAATGATGAAACAATTCTTCAAATGATGTAAGTTTTACCGTATCATAAAACCGTTTCATCGTTTGAAGCACCGATTCGAAGTATAATTTACATCAATCCATTTGCATCCTCCTTCCGATTAAAAGCCCTAAAATATTAGTATGAAATTCGGAAAAAACTTTACACAGTTAAGTGTTTTTTAAAGAGGGCTATTTAAAAAAATTGTTTGAAAGTTGGGATCCCACTTAAAATTTCTCAGTTGAGATTTTTATTAGTCAATGGATTAAAGTTCGGATTTTTTAAATCAAATTTTCCATTAAAATGATATTGTTTTGCTATATAACAGTGGTGTTTTACAATTATATTAAAAGTTATGTTGTTTTACCGTTTTATAACCGTCTTGTTCATTATACTTGTGCAAGTTGTGTTATAATGTTAAACCAACACAACTTTCTCTATAATGGTTAAATAACACGTACATGTATATGGTAAAACAACTCAAACTTGCACAATGTTATTTTTTCGCATAAAAAGTCACATTTTTAAACCATAGCAATATATTAGAAAATGCTAAGTTTTGTGTTATATTTTCTAAATAATTTCTTATAAAAAGCTATGTTGTAGGGGCAATTACATATATACTGCATAATATCATATTTACTCAAATTATGTTTGAAAAGTGTTGTACGTACATTATCCAATGAAAAAGTATATTTTAAGTAAATAAGATACTATACAAGTTTGTAGGGTATATATGAGATAAATTAATAGAATCATCGGAACTTGTAAATATTAACAATGGTGACTCGGTACTCTTCGTTTTTTTCCTTTATTTGGATCTCAACCATTAGTTTCTTTAATCCTTTATATCTTTGCTAGGTAAAAGTCACTTTCTGGTTTGGTCCAACAGTCCAACGATCAAAGTGTTTGTGTTCTAGCGGTATCAAGATATGTGAAAAATATGTTGATTCTTATGTGATTGAGCTAGTCATTCCGATAGAATTTTATCCAAGCTACTTTTTAAAACTATATATATATACATATTTAAAATATAGTTACATATATAATTACAAAAACATGATAAAATTAGCTACCAAAGGGGATGAATTATGAAGAACTTATCTAAAATCAAATCTGACTTGGGACTCAAAAAGCGGGAAAACAGAAGCAATAATAAGTTTAGGCCGATGGGAAACCAACAATCTTAATGTACCACCTTTGTGAGACATGAGAATATACATACATAGATATTTACGTCTTATTTCTCCATTTATTTTATTCCTATATAATGTAAACAAACGTATTATTTTAATGATTTATAACATATATATATTTCAATAAACCACAAATGCATAAACAAAAATATGAATATCATGGAAAGTAATATGATAAGCAATTTGAGTCATTTATGAAATCAATTTAAGGATAAAATTGACGTGGTGCATGGTTTTTTATATTTAAATTCTAGTTTTTAGTAAACTATTGTTTTTGCTTAGAAGATATTAACATGGAGCGTTATTTAAGGTCCATTGTTATAGACTTAGTGTGTCTTATTTTGAAAGTAAACAAATAGGAAGAAAAGGTGTGTTAACATGAGACTAACTCGATTATATATGAATTGATTTTTTAAATTAAAGATCATAGGTTAAACTTAAGTATTAATAAACTATCTAGTGTATTTAATCGTAGTAGTGTGTACGATATGTTAATATAAGAAAGAAGAAAAGTTGCAATTATTTTAGAATCAAATTAAATGGCCATTTCTGCCAATTCCGGGAAACAAGGACCGCGACATGATTGGACCATTTAAGTAAGTCACTTACATCCGTCGTACCACCACAATCACACACAATACCCTAAAACCTTAATGCTTTCACTTCTTCCCCCACATATCTATTCCAAACCAAGTATATCTATTACATACGGGTTGCGAGAAGTGGTCGAGCGAGGAGTGGTGAGCACACCACTCCCAAGTCCCAATCCCACGTGGAAGTAAAAAAGAATGCATAACAAGGTTGAGTTCTCGCCAATTTTTTTTTTTGTTTTTTGGTTTTTGAAGAGGTGAAGAGGTTAAAAAAGACCACTCACACTTTTAAAAGATGAAATTTAAAGTGGTGACATGACATTTTCTAACTGGTTTAAAAATTTTCATTTTAAAGAGCTTGGAAAGACCACTCCCTCATCCTAAACTTCTAATATACAAGTTCAGAACCTGTAAATGAGAAGTTTGTCCCTCAACACATTTTTCGTGTTAGTCCTTTACTTTTGTCACATTTACAGCTTTAGCCTCGTATCTCAACTTTAAGATATTTACGACTTTAATCCCCGACTTTGATTTATTGTTATTTTATCTCCTAATGACTTAAAACAATTTACGACTTTGACTATTAACGCTACTTTGACATGCTTACAACTTTGACTTGGTTATCATTTTGACCTCTAAGTTTGGACAATTCTCCATCTTTTAATATGTGAAGCATTACGACTTTACACCGTAACGTACAAGACATGACATTTTTTTTATCAGAGCATGTGACAAAGTCACATACGCAAGACCAAGTCGCGTGTTGTGACTCGATTGCAGGATCCGATTATCACAACACGCGACCGGATCTTAAATCTAGTTGATAACAAATGAGCAAGGTGCTACATTATAAAGAATATCAAAACAAAAAATTGCAAAAATTCTTCCACTTCGACTTAACATCTCCCATGATCTCTCGAGCTTGAGCTTTATTATTATAGAATATACGATCATTTGAGTATTCCAAATACACCATAACGTCATGTAAATTATAGCAAGAATTTTTTTTCCTTTGTATAGGCGGGAAAGGCCATGGTTCTGGCATTTTAATTAATTCTCCACATTATCAGCCTAGAAAAATATTTATCTTTGAAGGCACCCACTTTGATCACTTTAAACTGCAAGAAGAATAAGGGAGCAACAAGTCTTCGGCTGATTTCCTCATTGTTTTTTTATCAAACAAAACCGACGTTGTTTGATCTGAATTCAAAGATAAACCAAAAGAAACAATGTTTGCGATGTTTTGCATAATGCTCTTCCAAGCACATAATCTGGATAATCTGATTTGACTGAAGGAGAGCGATTTCTAGGCCGAGAGTCGTGAAGAGCTGAGTCGATTGATGTAAAAGTTATGTTGAAATGACGTCCATTTTCACCAATACGGTGATCCAACCCAGCCCACTGCGTTCCCACATCACAGTCCGATCACGACAACAATATGACTGCTCATCGTGGTTAGAAACCGTACATCACATCTCCACTCACACCCTCATCACCCTAATTAGATTTGCTAAAGAGCAAATGAAACATTAAAAAGAAGATTACATTACAACATATAATATAATAAAATAAAACCCACAAAAGTTGTGTCTCCAACATACCTTTAGACCAATGTCATATAATAACAAAATAAAATAAAATACACATGTAAAAGTCAAAAGTACATTTTAACTTCTATTTGTCAGTCAAAACTTGAATGAAAAATAACAAATCTGTTTATGAACCAGTAGTCCCGGACCCTTGGACCGTTAAGTACACGATATTGTCAGCAATAACACATTAACACCCTACCTCCACTTGGACCCTACCACATAGTCAATAGGGACAATCACCAAATTATAACATATAACTTCTAAGCTTTTTACGTCACCTAAACTTCACAGGTTGGATACAAACAAGACATCTTATCATATATCGTTGTTAAAAAAAACTGTTTACATGACAAACACGGAGACTTAAGAAATATCTTAGATAGCCATAGCCGTAGATGTTGGAAGCAAGACACATAACAATAACATCCACATTAGGCATTAGCTAGCTTCTAAGTCACCATGTGTTATGATTAAAAGCAATAGCAATTACCCGATCAATCAAGATTATAAATTATACCATCAACAACTTGCATCTATCAATATCAAGATTATAATTGTTAAAAGAATAGTTTTACTCAACTTCATCTCAATGTTCCTTTTCTACAAAGGTATACCTCCTTTACTCTTATTTTGTAATTTGTTTGTAATTTGATGTAGATCATTTTTTGTGAGAAAATAAATATAAGTTATTAAAGTCACTATTCTCATAACCGGACCTGTTAAGTTGGACCGATTGAACCGTCTCCATTTGTATCATAAGGTATACAAATATGATGGAATAAGTCGTTTCATCATTCAATTGTCTCAAAGAAACAACCACCACCATGAGTAAAATCTCATCCACAACAAGACAATTGGTAGGACTTGGAAATGTGAGATGTCGACAAATCTTACATCTACAATATACCCTGAATGGAAAAACGGCTTTCAAAAGACCCAGAGCTCAAACAAATAAATATACACAAGAACAATACTAAAAATGTAGAAACCAAAAACTACTAATTAAGAAAGAGTGATCCAGTTGACTCATAGAAAAGAATTAAATTCTAACCAAGTCAAATACAAGATTGACATAAAACAAACCAAAACTTGCATATCTTTGTAATATATTCACACTTGCAACAAAATTAGACAGTTGATAGGTAAAAATGTTTAACAAGAGGAGATCATCCATCATGCTTGAAGTTTCGAACATTGCATACTGAAATTAATGAAGATATAACAAAACCATACATTTTTTCATAATCGAATCTAGAAACGATAAGACAGACTACAAAGTAACAAAGAGAATGAGTGACCAAACTCCCTACAAGTGTCAGGAAAGTGTATAATGGCTAAAATTAACACATTATCCAACTCATTCACTTCCCTACAGAATAAAAAAAACTAACCACTTACTCCCGTCTACTACGATCCCTATCATCATATCTTGTGCTGGTTTTCACATGATCTCGATCATCCCCCCTGCTCCTCTTACGCACAGCATCATCTTCACGTGCGCTTCTTCTGCTATATGACTCATCTCTTCGACTGTCCTTTCTTCTATCATACCCGTCATCACTGTATCTTTTCCTATCATCTCTACTATCGCGTTTCCTATCATCATTACGTCTTTTGTCTTTATCATCATGCCTTGTTGTTCTGTGATCCAACTTGTCTCTATTGTAATCTCTTCTTCCCCCTGATGTGTGGTGTCTGTCATCTCGCCTATGCTCTTTTCTTTTTTCATCCACAGATTCTTTATGTTTGTAATCGTTTTTCTTTGTGCCATCCACGGCCCGGTGACTTGATTTCCGATGATCATGACGGTCTGCTGCCTCATTATATCTTGGTGGCTTCTTTCTTTGTGGACTTGCTTGAGCGTCATCATCAAACACCATGTCATACCTATAAGATAAGTCTTGTTAGAGTCTTCGCGAGTATGCAAACATTGAGCTATGGCAATTTTGATCCATCTACTTATAGATGAGTCGATCTAGGCTGTGTACAACCTCCTACATTGTTTTATTTAAAGATTTATACCATTTTTGTAAAAATATGTTTTTACAATCATACTTAACGCGTCATTTAAGAACAAATGTAACAAAAGTAGTCATTGACTTATGGTGTCATCCGTGTCAGCAATTATAACCTTTTTAATTGATTCTGGTAAAATGCAAGTCTTTGAAAAGTCCGCTCCAGTAGTTAAAGCGTAAGAAGCATAGAAAAATAATAGCTAGGGACAAATATATTTTAAGTCACCCAATTAGGATGTTCAAAAGTTGCAAGTTTCAGTCATTAAAATTAACAAAATAGACCACCGTTAGAACTGTATTGCTATGTTGCGACATTTGTCCTTCTAATCATCTACAAATTCTTCAGAGAAAATGAGAATGTTTTCGGCACAACACGACAAGTGTCTGTACTAAAAATGAGGATTTGACCCATTACTAGACCCTCCCATCCTGCCACCTCTACATGCATGTAAAGTTGTATACGGGTTTTACAAACCTGGAGTTATCATTGCCACCTCTTCCAGAAAAATCATCATCCTTCAAGATGTATTTTGGAGGTTGTTGGGCATCATCACTCCCAGTGCAGTCTTTTGCAATATGATCAAGGGAACCACATTTGAAGCACCCTTTACCAGCTACAAAAAAAATATAATAACTTTTAACAAAGCAAGAGCCGAATATAATAGCTCTAAGTGTTTCCAACCATTTTTACCTATTCCAGAGCGGTTGCCTTTACGCCTGTATTGGTTCCACATTCTTGAAACACTTTGACTGAAATCTACATGTATTCTGCGATCATCTATTAATGCATTATCCATCTGTCACCAAAGATTGCAGATAATACTTTAGAAATGACATATTCGTTTCTGAAAGGGTTCTTTAAATGACATAAAACATACAACAAAAGGGGATGCAAACATGAAAATAGAAAACCGTATTTGTACCTTGAAGTATGCTTGCTCACAAGCTTCTCTGTCCTCAAACTCTGGAATAAATCATTAGATTAGGTTGCAGACAAATACACTTAAGAGACAAAAGATGAAACTCATTGGAATCTGATAGGATTCAAATCTAAATTCCATTTCATAGGCTGTTCAGTTGATAAAAGGATGCCGTTCAAAAAAAAAGTTGAGAAAAGGATGAAGCTGGCTTTTACCATATTCTTGTAGAAGGAATTCAACAATCCTTACCAACATGTGAATAAAGTATGTAACACCAAAAGAATTCATACATTTTATTTCATCTTAGAACATTTTTTATAAAAGAAATAATTTTAATGCTATTTCTAATATAATATTTTTTTAAAGGTAAAATTTACTTAATAATATTTCAACTTTCACTGTAGTTTTCAAAAAGGCATATATATTTTATTTTCAATCACGATTTATTTTTAATATAATTTAAAAAACATGAAATTTAGTTTACATCGTTTTTATCGGTATACAAAATTCACTAAAATTTTCAAAAAGACATATTTGAATATCCTCTATTTTCAACTAATCTTTATTATTTAATTAAATTTAAGCCGTTCAAAAAAAATTTAATTAAATTTAAAATATGCAATTAGTTTAATTCATTTTTTATCGATGTATTTTTTTACAAAAGATATATTTGTAATTTTGATATAATCTTATCTTTAATCTAACTAACAAAAGAAACACTTTATTTTACATTAACATCATAAAAAACTGATTGACTTGAAATTATATCAATAGCTACAAACTGAATCACAGAGACTCACCAATAAAGGCATAGCACAAGCTGTCTCCAGTTTTATAGTCACGAATTATGTCAGCTCTGCATAATTTTATATATTATAGAGTTATTCTTCCAACAAAAATTAAATAGATTCATTCAAATAGAAAGGTTCAAGGCTTGATGACTTACGAGGTCACCGTTCCAAACCGTGAAAAGATTGTGTTCAGATCCTCATCCTGTGATAAAAAATAAGAGGGAGGCTATGAGAAAAGCAAATAATAGGTAGAAAAATAATAAAGTAGAATCGCTATAAGTATTTAATTAAAAGCCTAACAGGCTAACAACTTACTTCAGTTACCGGATTTAGTTTGCATACAAAGAGCACGTTATCAGGAGGTTTTATCTCAGCATCAGGAATGTCCCCTATCTGAAATGCAAAAAAATGAATGTGAGTGTCTTATGTAGCTAATAATCTTGGAAATAACAAACTCTATCCAAACCTTAGTGCAGCTTACAAAAGCTAAAGCTCGTTTTCTTCACCACTGAATATATTAACTAGAGGAGCAAAGTGAACATGTCAGGCAACACAGGGAGTTTTTTGCACATGTCAAAATGGGTTGCGTTGACTGAAAAGCCTTTTGTCAAAAACTTAAAAATTGTAATGACTAACTAGTGAGTCATATATGCGACACAAATGTTATTTCAATAATGATCATTTTTTTAATATAAAATAACTTAGGAGGTTTTTAAGCATTAAAAATATCCTTTTAACGACCTGTTATCCAATTGTACCATTTCATATTTAGCCAACCTTTTCTTAACTTTACCCATCAGAGATAGATATAATCCCCTGAATCGACCTGCCCAATGTATAGGGTCGAATTGTCCACCTCTAAGGCTACAATAAGCATTAAAGTCATGGATACATACACTTTCAAGCACGACTGCTCTAGAGTGTGCTTCCTTAGCGCGAATGACCTCCTCAAGTTCTGCTGTACCTAATTGCTCATCCATGGGTACCCAATCATCTTCAAGCCGCACCTCATCATCAACCTAAGGGATTTGTAACAAATTATTAAACATTGTGAACCCAAAAACATATCAAACTTGTAAACCTAAGTGATTTGTGGACATTTATTACCTCATCTTTTGGCTTTCCTTCTGGTGAAGCATCTGGTACTAGCTCAGCTAGCTGTTCAGGATCCTCAAAAGGATCCTCAAGTACATAAGTGTGCTTGATGCTGGAGCGAAAACATCAAGTTTTCAAGTTAGTGGATTTAAAAATCACAGTATGAGAAAACTTAAAGTAATTTGAAGGGTGAGAAGAGGTTAGTAAACCGTATGTTTTTATAGGGTCTGTTTTTATCATCTACATAAGCTTCATTTATCCTGGTGAGAGTTTCAAACCCTTCAGCCACCTCCCCAAACACCTACAATAGTTGAATTGCATATAGCAATGTAAGATATTACAAACTAATTAACAGCCAAAAAACGTAGCATAAACCATAAAACTCACAGTCTTCTTTCCATCGAGGTAGTCAAGATCATCACGCAGTGTAATGTAAAACTGAAGAAAAAAAACATACAAAATAACAGTGAGAATACAAATCAGATCATATTTCACACTCAAAAACTGAATTAGTTAGTTTAAGCTGATGGGAAAAATATAGCCTACGAAAACATACTAAAACCAAAGTTTCTTACACTGTATCATTTTTACATAAAAAAAAAGAAGTAAGATCGATGCTTTTTAGTCAATGCTATAAAGAGACTAATCGGTTTGTATCTTTTAAATCAGTATGAGTACAAAAACAACGCCAAAAGTACCTGCGAAGCATTAAGATTCTCTCCTGCACTAGCCATGGCAATTGTACCCTTCTTTGCATGCTTTAGATCCAAATGAATCTCGTCTTGAAAAAAGCGAGCTTGATCACCATACAAGAACCTGAAACATAAGACAACAAATGATAACTTGCCCTTAGCATTAACCATTCGACTAAGGATTTAGTTTCCAAATACCAAATGGGCGGCATTAAAGGCGATAAGTTGTAAAAGATGAAACAAAAAGTAAACACGAGTTCTCTCTTACTTGTAGATAGAATCACCACCAGAACCTGTTCCAGTGGGATCACCAGTCTGTGCAGTGAAATCCTTCTGAACTGTGTGAAATAAACAGCCATTATAATACTTAATCCTGCACCAATCACCACAAATACAATCAATTAACAATTAACAATTATCACGATTAATCAGGTTTCATTCTTATCAAGCAAAATACAAAAACAGATTGAAATATGAAGTAGTCTAAACAGCACTCAATAATGAATTTATAAACAAAATCATGTGATATTGGACAACAAAAGCGAAGAAAATAAAACATCAAGTAAAAAAGGGGGAATTAGGGTTTTACTTGCAAAGTTTCAAAAAATTCTTGCAGGTGAGAGGGCAACGATCTGTATGCAAATCAATGACGATATCTCCCAAACTTGTGACAACAAGGACCGACATTTCCGATCAAATTTGATTTGGTTGGATTATCGAACGGAGTTATGGCAAGTCGCAGTTTTTCTCAGGGAGCTGAGTTCGAGTCTCATATAGAAAACGGTAACCAATCTCCTTACCCACCGACCCAAAAAGGTTGTTTTCTCAAACACGTTGCGGTTTGGGTCAAAGCGCTTCTACCGGTTTTAACTATCGGAAGGATAAAAAGGTTGTTCTGAGCAAATTTTTACATCAATCGACTTGTATTATCATTCCGATAAAAATGCCTAAAACATCGGTCCTGAATTTGATAAAAACTTAATGACGTTAAAAAAAATAACGACGGACCATTGGTTGCCAAAGTGATAAACGTTGGGACCGTTGACAGCCAATTCAATAGTTGAGACCGATAAAAGCAAAAAAAATGATCGTTAGGACCAGTTGAAATCAATATAACAAAAAAAACGGATTCGAGTTAGTTTAAAACCGGTTTTTGTATATGGAAGTGTCGGTTTTGTTTAGTTTTTGTTTTTTGTTTATTGCTTACATACTATTACTAGTATGGTTAAAGTTGAATTAATTTGAACAAGATGTTATAAATCGATTATAAATCAATAGTTAGAGTTTAATCCAAACTGATTTTGGTTCGTTATGACTTATTGTCAGAAACATGCTTTTCTTTCTATTTATTCTTTTTTATCATCTATCAAACTTTTTCTTATTGGTCATCACTAGCTGTAGAGAAACAATCTACCGATCTTACGCCCCCCCTCCCTTCTGAAATATTGTGAAGGCTATATATAACGTTTTCTAATAGTTAGAGATTGTGGTGATAAACATATTTTTATAGATGTTAATTTGAGTTTGAATCCTTGTTTCAATTTGTTAAATTAGTTTTTATAGGTTGAAGACTTGTACATCAAACCCAAGTTGAGTTACAGCTTTATGAATTTAAACGAGCTTTAAGCTCAAACGTCTTGCATAAATGCAAGGTAAAAAGCGTACATCAGACCCAAGTTATCAGACAACACATAAATGCAAGGTAAGAACTAAGAAGCATATATCCTTGCAACTATTTTTGAGTTTCCGGCTAATTGGCGGGCGTGGTTATTGTTTTTTCGGCATCTTATACTACACTTCGTTTTTGTCACCAATGAGATTTGAACCCTCCTCACATCAAAAGGCTAAACTTTATTCATTTAGAAGGTTTTCCTTCCATGAATATAAAAAAAATAGAAAAATAATCTACTTAGTTATAGGTATTGAACACATAGGTGACTCGTGAGTCTAACCAAGAAGGGTTTTGAACACATATCTTGTGCAATCAACTCAGATAGCAGCCTTAAACTCAATAGAAACCTTAAAAATGTTAAACAAACAAATGAAAAAGATGAAAACACACTATCTATCTATATAACCTCTTCTATATTTTATAAACTCAACAGCTGAACTTAGCCACCTTATTGAGACAGTCTAGCAACAGATGCAGCGCGCACTATATCCACAAGCTGTTCATCAAGTTCCAGAAGCTGCCCCGAGTTACGAAGATGATGAAAAGATGGCGCCATAAATTGAGCAGCCAACTCAACCAAATCCCACTGGCAACAGTCAGCACCAATTTTAATTAATTTAGTTGCCATGTTAACTGAATCTAAGCAGTTCACAATTACTGTTGAGCATTCTTTGTGAAGTTCTTCTAGCAACCAACTGTCTGATAAACAGTAAAGCTCTACATATGGAATCACTTGTTCTAACTTCCCTTCTTCATCTAGATTTTGCCATAAACAACCAGATTTGGGTTTCGGTACTAGTTTACCAGAATAAAGCCAGTTTACTAGTCGATACAGTGCGTTCCAACCAAGATCAATCTTTATAGTTTCTGATTGGCTGCAAATGAATGATATATGATGAACCATCTAACAAAACATACAAATTAGGGGTGTAAATGAGTAAACGAGTTGAGTTGTTCATGAGCTACTTGAGACCAGCTCGCTAAAGCTGGTTTAAGCTAGAGAACCTAAGCTAGAGAACTTTAACCATACATATATTCCACATAACTTTACAATTTACATATAACATTGTGACAAAAATAACTATATTAAACATATTATGTTAGGAAAGAGTCATCTTGAGAACTCTAGATATTGCGAGAACTCGTAAGAACCAATCAAAATCAATATCGTATCTAGATGTCTATCAATATTATTAAAATACAACGCTGTTATATGAACTTATATGTGTAATGTAAGTGTATTCGTATATTTTTAAAATTTACACATGTGTAGCTTTACCATTTAACCATGTATAAGTTTTTACCATTTACACATGTGTAATTTTTTGTAATATACAAAAACATGTAAATTTACACGTGCAAAATCATATAATGATGTATGTTAACAATAATGCTCGCACTCTAGTTAAAATAACGATTTTGATGGTTTTTCACGAGTTCTCGTAATTCTCGCAATATTTAGGAGTTCTCATTTGATATCTTGTTATACGTATAAAATATAAATATATTTTTATATAAAAAGAATAATTATAGTATATAATAAAATAAGTAATTATTTAATAACCAGCCAAGCTTGAGCTTAGGCTTAGCTTTGTTTACAGTTACACCCCCTAACAATACACATGGAAGACTAAAACATAAATAAAATTTAGTACCTTTCTTGCATTCCAGAACAAAGTAAAGCGCGCATGTGGTCAGAACTTGCACATAAAATGGCCTTGTGAGCATGTAAATGTGGCTGTGATAAAGTGCATGATTCACACTTCCATTCCCCACATGTGTGACCCTTTGCTTCAAGGACGATGTCCCTACAAAATATAATTTAGGCTGGATATAATTATATAATTAACTTGAGATGAATAGTTTAAGTTGAGAGACATATACTTACGAGAAACAGAATCCGTATAGTCCAAGAGCTGATGCAAGGTCAAAGGTTGGAAAAGGAGTTCTCCATTTAGGGCGATTTCTACAAAGCATTTGCAATAAAGGCTGCAAACTACAGTGTTTAGCCAATGTTCTTAACCTTTTCACTAGGTCTTCTCCCGCCATCAAATATCCCGAGTACACATATTCCAATAATTTCAACAATGCCTGGTGATTCACATGAGCAGAGAGCCGAATTTCATTTCTTCTAGAAGTTTTCGATTCGGGTGGAAAGAGTGATGAACAACGAACCCAAAGGATGACACCATGAACATTTACATGTTCCTGGTTAGCAAGAACGAGGGTCATATTTGTCATTTCATCCCCACTAAGGGCATTCCCAATCCTGTTGCCAAGTTTTGATGGAAACCCGTAAAATCCAAAAAAGCTAAGAAGATAGGCACAATACCATTTTGGTCCTGAAGCACGGGAATTTATGCAGATTTCCTGCACTTGAGATATTAGTTGACCCTCGGTTAACTTCAACCAATCATGATCTTTGACCGAACCAGAATGGTGTACCAATTCAGCTAGCCCTAACAAACCAAAAACCAGAAACGTTTCATCGCCTTGCCAATCTTGTTCATCAAACTCATAGCAACACATCTTCATGTTATGATCACAATAATGAAATGATGCATTCATCCCTTGTGCATGAACATTGTTTCTTGATAACACTTGTATTAAAGACAATAATATCGTTATTCCTTCATTCTTCATAACATACCTACGATATTGAGGAAGACCCGAATAACAAGCCACACTTATTAGGTGTGTCACTTGAAGATTATTAGACAGTGTATTGTTGAAACCTGATGATGTGGCATTAAGGGTATTTAATAGGTACTTAATATCTTCCTTGGCATTTGGCTTTAAGATTCCTGACAATACCGATTTGGCCAGCGATGAAATGTACTTCGAAGGAGAATAAATCATTAATAAAACCGCTCGAGACACTGGCTCATTTTCAACATTTTGGCAATGCTGACGTGTCGAACGCAATGAGGCCGCAAACCCTAAGCTGTTAGAATACATAAGCAAACAATCTAAATATATAAGAAATCTGTTGAAAATAATAACAAGAGTTAATTACACGCATGTTCAATGTGGTTTGGCCAAAGTAATAACGGGTTTGGGTACTAACTTGGAAAAGTTTCATGTTTGGGATTTATGTTTTCAATTATGTAACGAATTTGGATTTTAACACTAACAAACATAAAATTTTCTTTAAAGTTTGTGTTAAATGGCGTTTTTTAACCCATACATGCAACTTATCAAAGTTAGTACACAATCCTGTTACTTTGTCCAATCCACAGGACCATCTGTGTAATTAACTCTGAAACAATAAAAAAATATTTTAAGATGACCAAGAACATTACCACGCACATGTGATGAGGATTTTAAGGTGAAGTTCACTTTTAAGCATTTGTGCAGTGAAATCTTCTGCACAATGTGCTGCAAGCCCACCAAGAATATCCCACACGTGAGGCTTAATCACAGGCAGAAAGTTAGCACTTAAAGCATCTCGGGCAAAGGCTTCCACTTCATCTAATGAAGAAAAATGCTCGGGGATTTGCTTCATATGAAAATCATCAAGCAGTAACTTAAGAAGAACACTCTCGATTCCTAATTTCCAAAAGTAATTATGATGCTTCCCAGGCCAACAAATGATCTTGCACACGCAACAAGCAACCTTAATAAATAACATCTGTTCTTTAGTAAACTTCCCTGAAGGCACACTCCAGTTGTTGAGTCCACTAATGATAGACTTAACTAATGGCTCACCATACCATTCAATCATTTTAAATCTTCCTTCTTCACTTACCTAGGGACACAATAATATGCACATGTTGATCCAAAATTTAACATAAAACAAAATGATATTAAAGATAATAGATGAATATTGAATAGTGTCTAATACCGCCAAGCATTCAGCCAGTGTAAATCCAGAATACTGTAGATAATTAGGGCTTAAGCAATCCATTGATTCCACCATCAGTCGTAAAGGCGAGTTTCCACTATCCAAAAGCTTCTTAGCTCCATTTCTACATAAAGCTGGTACCCAAAATTAGGAAGTGTTTAGTAAACGGTTTTTTAAGAATTAAACATCTGAAGCACAAAATTCAAATACCTATGGCTGAATACAGTTGCAAAACAGCAGCCTTCGCAGAAAGCATAGGCTCAAGGCTAAGAGAATTTAATACTTCCATTAATCCATTATTATTCCAAACACAAAATCTAGAAGATGGCCAACGCTGAAGTATTTTACTCAAAAGTACTATTATTTCAACAAAGAACTCAGTTGGCTTACTTCCACCACACTGTATATGATGGATGAGATGATTAATCGTCGCTGTTTCTTCCAAAACTTTCCATACATCTCTATCTTTTTTGGAACTTAGATGTGATAGGATCAAATTCAATGCACTGGAACATAAAATAACAACTTGTACATGACAGGAAGATAAAGAAGATGATATAGGGTGGACTATATCCAACACAAGAGACTCAATAACTGAACTAGGTATAACAGTCATCATTTTTACAAACACCTTTGAAGCTAATTTCATCACTGCATCGTTTTTCTGAAGAAGTGTTGTACCCAATGCTGGTACAATATCTGCAACTGATTCCTGATATTAGAAATTAAACATTAAACCAGGCATGTAAGGGTTTAATAATTTGTAAATTTGATTGACAATTTTATGCATATACCTTTACTAAAGGGTGTAGTGACATGTCACTGGATATACAATCAAGAAAAGCATCAATAGAACGGACAACATGTCTTTGTGTCTCGACATCTGTACATGACCATCTCCGTCCTCCCTCCTCATTTCTGTGAATCAATGATTTCTGTTATACCACATCATCATAATAATAAACAAAGTTGCTTATATCACAAAAACAATTAGTGGTGCTTGGAATAAACAGACATTTCTTTAATTATCAGATTATTTAGGGACAAAATCTAGCCGTGGGAAACAGCAACTCGCACAAAGTGTAGGGTAAGACTGCACACATAGGACCGTGAAGCGATCCTGCAGCTCCCCTCCCCCTGCGCAAAACGGGAGGTAAATCATGCACTAGGTACGGCCTTTCTAAAATAATTAATTTTGGATGATCGGTTTCGTAAGCTCCAGCACGATGATCATCCATGCATGAACTAAAATGACCTATTAAGAAGTAAGAAATTTTACAAAATTTTCAGAAAATGTAATGTATCCTTTAGGCATTAGTTATTAGTTAATTCCTTTAAACATTCAGAAGTTAACTCACTCCACATTATTATTCATTACAACTTCAAGCAAACCCTAATCCCTAAAAGCATATCCAAACAAAATACATATATGTAACTTTATAAGATCACAAGAACATAAAGGATCAACTTTCTAGAAACTCAAATTGTTTTGATCATCAATTTCACAGGATCAAACACCCAGTTAGTTTAAACTGGATTATTATAACCCTTCCCCCAAAGAGAACAATTGTTCTTCACCAAAAACCCCTAAAATTTCCGATTGGCAATTTCAAAAAAGGATTCATGCAAATGAAACACAATCCTACGAAAAAGAAATTGAGCAGTTTTACAGATACACATGCTGATTATATCAGAAATTGATTTAAAACGGAGAAGAAGTGAAGAAACCTGAAACCAAGACCTAGAGCATTGTAGAGACGGCTATGGAGGGTGAAGAAACGGCCATTTAAGCCTCGATTGTTCTCCGCAAGCTGCTGCTTTGTTGACGACGATCGCATTTCAGCTTCCGATTGTTGGAATTGAGTAACAACACTTGTTGTTGTTGTTGTTAGTTTAATTATATGAAGCTTGTGTTTGGATTAATAGTGCCAATTTCTTACCAATTCGGTTTGTGGTGGCCCCTGTTTCTAATTCAAGTAAATAAATCCGATTGCATATACGAGCATATGCATACGACCGGCTTCGTAACTTTGGTGTGATAATCTATCTTCCCACCCTTATACTTATCGTTTGCTCATTTTTTTTTTATTTTTTTAGAGGAGCATGTATGTGAAAGCCGTCTCGTAAGCTACTTGTGTTTGTTTTTTAATAGCTCAAACGAACTTGATCTCAAGGCTAGGCTCATATTATGGTGTGTTAATAAATAAATTTATGAGCTTCGGATAAAAAAGACTAAATAAATAAAGCTCAAACCCTCATAAATCAAAACGAGTCGAGCTCAAGCCTAAATAAGTTTGGGGTCAGTTCGGCTCGTTTACATCCATAGTTTATCTAGAAAATCTAGAAATGATGTATGAGAAAATCTAATCACTATACTCATTTAAAGTTTAATTATCATTATGCATTGTTTTTTCTCGTTACATCCTCCTAAAGGTGGAACATGTGAGCAATATGACCTTAATGATTTGGGTGCTTAATATGAGTTGGAGAAATGGCTCCATGTCGTAAAGCATGTCTCTACAAACATCGATTTAATTTTTTTTTTTGGCCATTCACTCTTGCTGATAAACAATAGTCAATAAAGGTTGTTAAAAATTAGTTTTTAATTATCAAAGAAGCCATAATTTATCTTGTTTAATGAAAATGTGGCCAATAGTCAATAATCTTTGTTTAAAAAATAGGCTTTTAATTGTCCCCATAAGTTTAATTTTGTTTAGTAAAAATACACACAAGTAACATTAATTGTTTTAAACTCAATTGAGTTAACTATTTTCTTATAATAATTATACATATAATTAAACTTTTTTTAACCTTAGATGCCCTCGAGAGGGAGTGTCCGACTGTCCAGGGTGGTCCCACCTACCGCACTGGGCTTGGGCTGAGCCTAAGAAGTTATATTTAATGCCTATTAAAGCGCCACCTCATATTAACATTTTAAAGCATTGGATAAACTTTTTAAAATAAGTATGTACTATATTATAAACTTGAGACACGTATACTATTTTCTCCAAACTTGTATAAGTGCACATTTTTTCCAATGATATTTTAAAAGCATTTTATTGTGTGTGTTAAAAACTTGTTTTACTTTTTAGAAAAATACACATTTTGCAAGTCTAGAATGGTACGTATACGATTGATCATATTAATTTATATCGGATAAATAGATATTATATATATATACTATTTATAAGCATATTATATATATACATATACATACTATTAATATAAAAACTTTATGAAAAGGATAATGGTGTGGTGATAATTTTTTATGGCAAATTAGCCTAAAATAATTTAAACTAACACCTATTGACCGAAAATAATCCCAACTCAGTTTATTCCCTCCAGTGGTCCCAAATCCAACTTTTTTGGCCTACAGTGGTCCGCCGTTAACCGTTAACTTTTTTTCTATTTTTTGCGAATTTCAAACCGATTTTAGGGATTTTAATCAGGAGGAGAATACGAGTTAGTTGATGTAAACCTTACCTCCAATTGTTGCTCCAAATGATTTAATTTTGACATCCGGTTGAAGCACCGTTAGGGTTTAAACACCCGATTGAAGACCGTTCTGTCGTTTGAAATACCCGTTCGAGGTAAGGTTTACATCAATTGAATCGTATCCTATCCCGATCAATATCCATAAAACATTGTTTTGAAATTCGAAAAAAATCAAAAAAAAAAAGTTAACGGCCGTTAAGTGCACTTAACGGCGGACCACTGTAGGCCAAAAAAGTTGGATTTGGGACCACTGGAGGGAATAACCTGAGTTGAGATTATTCTCGGCCAATAGCTGTTAGCTGGAATTATTTTAGTCCAATTTGCCATTTTTTATTGGTTAATTTTTTACGGGATATGTTTTTATTTGTTAATTTTTTTCTTGCATTTACCACAAATGTTTGTTTGGTTTTCAAATTTGATCCCTTTTAATTAATGACATGGATGACATGTTTTCATTGGTTGTATTGTTGTAATTTTGGTTTTTTCTTTACGTTTCAACCAACAACATAAAAAACTCACGCAAAAAATACAATCACAAAATTGTTTGAACAACTTTAATTATCAAATAAAATCGTCTTCTTAACGCCCGAAAAACCGGATATACCTAGTTATATTATTTAAGTTTCAAATTTAAAACTAGTTGAATAAGTGATACAAAATATAGGAAATTGGAGTGCTTTTAGAAGCATAGAAAATGAAGTGAATTGAAAGCAAGAGGGGCATAGTTGTCATAAACAAAAGTTAAAGGTACAAACTTTATATTCTTATTCTTAGTTAAACCAGAAGCCTGACCCTCTCAACGATAAGATGTTTCCCTTTCACAGGCGCATCATCGTGGACACGACCGGAGCCATTAGCAGCAGCAGCAGCAATAACTTTCATCTCCTTCTTCAAACCCTAACAACATCTCGTATGTTCTTCATTCCTTCATTTTAATCTTCATCTTCAATTCCCTAATCATACTACCTGTACGTCCATAATTCACGTAATCAACTGTTTCCGCTTAAACAGTTAAACTCGAAATCATTCATGGCGGTTCTGCTAAATTCAGCTCCTCCGATGACAAATATGTCGAAGTTCCATGTTAGAACGTCTCATATTACTCAATTTCACTATTTTCCCCAAAAAACTAGATTCTCTAGGGTATTAGCATCAACGCAAGTTGCGTTAGCGTCAAAAGACGCTGTATTCACGTTACCGAATTGGAGATCAGGTAGAACAGATCCGAAGAACAAGGATTACAGGATTAACGATGCGTTTTTGTATCTGGAATATATGGTTGGAAAAGGTCATAAACCTGATGTTTATCATGCTACTCAATTGTTGTATGATTTGTGTAAATCGAAAAGGCTTAGGAAAGCTACTAGGGTTATGGAGATGATAGTTGATTCTGGTGGTGTACCGGATGCAGCTTCGTATAATTTCTTGGTGAGTCAGTTGTGTAAACGAGGGAATGTAGGGCACGCGATGCAGTTGGTTGAAAAGATGGAGGATCATGGGTATCCGACGCACACGGTTACTTATAACTCTTTGGTTAGAGGGCTTTGTATGCTTGGGAACTTGAATCAGACATTGCAGTTTATTGATAAGTTGATACATAAAGGGTTGGTTCCTAATGCGTTCACTTATTCAATCTTGTTAGAGGCTGCTTATAAAGAAAGAGGGGTTGATGAAGCGATGAAGCTTTTAAATGATATTATTTCGAAAGGCGGTGTGCCTAATTTGGTAAGCTATAATGTTTTGTTAACTGGATTGTGTAAGGAAAATAGAACCAATGAGGCAATTGCTTTCTTTAGGGAGTTACCTTCGAAAGGGTTTCCACCAAATGTGGTGACTTATAATATCTTACTGAGAAGCTTGTGTCGTGAAGGGAGGTGGGATGAAGCAAATGAGCTTTTGGCTGAACTGGTTGAAGAAGGGTTGTCACCATCTTTGGTTACGTACAATATATTGATTAGTTCTTTGGCTTTTCATGGTAGAACTGATAATGCACTTAAGGTGCTCAATGAAATGTCTAAGGGAGAGTTCAAACCCATTGCTGCCACCTACAATCCGATCATTGCGCGTCTTTGTGAGGAAAAGAAGGTGGAAGATGTAATGAAGTGTCTTGATTTAATGACTTATAGGGGTTGTAGTCCAAATGAGGGAACTTATAATGCAATTGCAGGTCTATGCAAAGAGGGCATGGTGCAAGAAGCTTTCTCTATTATCAATAGTTTAAGCAGTAAACAAAACTCCTCGAACCATGACTTTTACAAGAATGTGATATCAGGATTGTGTAGAAAAGGGAATACTTTTCCTGCATTTCAGCTTCTTTATGAAATGACAAGGTATGGTTTTACACCTGATTCGTATACTTATTCGTCTCTGATTAGAGGGTTGTGCTTGGAGGGAATGTTACATGAAGCAATGGAGGTACTAAGCATCATTGAAGAAAGCAGTTGCAGGGCTGAAATTGACAATTTTAACGCGCTCATACTCGGGCTTTGCAAATCTCAGAGGACAGATTTGTCTTTGGAGATTTATGGGATGATGGTAGAGAAAGATTATATGCCAAATGAGACAACTTATACGATTATTGTTGAAGGGATTGCCCATGAAGGTGAAAAGGAACTGGCAGCTTTAGTTCTAAGAGAGCTATATTCAAGGCAAGTCATTGGTCGAAATACAGTAGACAGGCTTCTTATGCAATATGACTTTGAGGACCTCACTGTGTAAATAGCTTCCAGCCTGCAAGGAAGTTGTATCCTTTTCCGGAAAACAAGCAGATTGAACAGGTCAGAATTCAATTAAGGTGTTGCGGATTGCATTAGCAGTTTGAAGAATGCAGCTTTTAAGGTTATTAATAGAGAGTTAGTTCTTTAAGTTGTTGCTTTTGGCAAGCTTTGAGGCATGCTACATTGCTAATGTTGTTTGTTGTTCATGCTTCATTTATAAGCGGTTTTAGGTTCTATAAAAACAACATGATCTCTTATGTATATCTTATCTAATATGCTAAAGTGATAATTTGAAAATGCAAGCTCAAGTGTTCGATATATTAGTTGGAAATTGCAACCAGCCTTGAGCTTCAAGTCCTCCAAAATAACCCAAATGTTAGGTCTTTCATGTTATATCTGTTTCTATGCTTATGAACTGTGATTACTTATATCTTCAAAATGTTGATTCCTGCTCAACTTTTGTGTAGAAACTATGAATTGGAAACAGAATTTTCTTCAAAAGCGTCCATTTGGTAAAATGTGATACTGAAAAGTAATATCCGATTGTCCTTTTATGTGAGACCTATGTCTAGAATGTAAGTTATCCTCTGGCGTGAAATGCTGTTGGTCAATTTGTTCTTTCATAATCAACCTAAAATAAAAAACTTACATAGTTTACGACTAGTTTAGTGCCCGCGCTACGCTCGGAAACACAATTCAAGTTATTCTTTTAAGGATGTTCATGAATATTCCATTCAGTTTTGAGACAAAACCATGATAAAACGGAACACATGATATATTTTAAAAAATTAGATTTTTAGTATGACAATAGTATACTCAAATTAAATAGAATAAAGTCTTACTTTTATGGTGTAGTTTTTTTAAAAATCATATAAAAATGTTATGTATATTTATAAAACACTGAGGTCTTTAATTGTATGTTATTATTAACTTTATACATAAGTTTCATTTTTAAACCCTTTCAAATATAAACGACTCACGTACACCCCTTGTAATAAAGGGTTAAAAATATAAATACTCTTAAATTTTTTATAATTCTTCAAAATATTAGGGGACAAAAAATGTAATTAGTTTTATTATAATAAATTTTATATACATATTTTAAATAAAAAATCATTATTATGAGATAATTTCTCAAATAATGCCACATAAGCTAAAAGCTATGAAAAGATGCCACATAGGATTTTTTTGTTTTGCTATATTATATAAGGATAGGGGCGTCAATCGTGTTAAGTTGGCATTTTATTTTGGATTGTTGAGCCTGACCTACAAGGGCATTGTAAATTTGTGTAACCCGAACATGATTGTTTTACCCATTTATCTAAGTGAGACAATTCGGTAAACACGCTGAAATCAAGGTGATCATAGTTAAAGGACCAGATCGACATTGACCGAATCTGCCCTAGACTGAAACTGAATAAAAGGAAAAACGAGGACCAAAGCCCAAATCAATTTTGTGTGGTCCGGGTCCAACTCGGTCATGTCTGAGTCGGGACTAGACTGACATTGACCGAGCCTGCCTCATACTAAAACTGACGAGGACCAATGCCCAAATCAATTGTGTGGTTCAGGTCCAACTCGGTACAGTTTGTGTTGGCTCATTGGTTTTTCTCCGGATGCTTGGCGAGATGCTTACCTCTAGACTTGACTAACAATAACGAAGGAGATTCTTCTTGTTCGGAGTTATGTTGGTGGTTGTGTCAAGTCGTGTCTTGTCTTCCCGAGCAAGGTACAAGACTCGGGATATCACAGTCTCTCTCTGAGGCCTTCCTTTGATTGGTTTCAATTATGTATACAAATTCTTCCTACATGTTCTTAAAAAAAACTTTCTACAGAAACGAGTTTTCGTGTATATTTTGTGTGAGATATATTTGTTTACAAAACCACAAATATTACAAGAATGAATCAAAACCATTATGTATTAAAAATCAAATTAAATAAAAAGGGTATAGTATTAAATGATTAACAAGTCAAATTTAATTGCTCCTCCTACTCCAATCTCTCGCAACAAGTTTCATACACATGTAATTTTATGGGATTAGTGAATCCACACGTGCTTTGACGTCTCTATATACAAATACACATAAATTTACACAAATACATGTATATTAATTTCTCTTTAAAAAACATGTATATTATTTTAAGTACATCACATAACAAGGACATATATATGTAACAATTCCAGTGTATTTACATAAAAATGGTACATTTTTTTAACAAGCATGAGTATAGATAAATATATAAATAAAAAAAATGCTTTTAATTGGTTCTCATAACATCATAACATGTTTATTGAAAACACATTTGACTGTTAAATGATATACTATGAACTCTTAGGGCATCTTCAAACCATAACACTTTAGATTTAACAATCAAAATAGAGGTGCATAAACAAGTAAACAACTGGTTTGTTAATCAGAACTAGTTGAACCAAAATCATTTGAAAATCAATTTGAATCCAAACCAAACTATAGGTTTGAAATCAACGTGTAAACTAAGCAGTTTGTGGCAAAAACCAATTCATACCCCTCTAAACAGCTCACACTATGATCAAATGGGCTTATAATCTATCTAAGTGGGCCGAAGCCCACTTCTATTTATTCACGATTCAATTTCTGGCCTCAAATCCCCACCCAAAAACAATGTCCGACGAAGTGCAACAGTACGTTTCCGGCGAAGAACATACCGGTGTTGATTTCGTCAACGATAAGCCTCATTCTAACGACAACGCTTCTGCTACTTCCGGTGAGCTTCCGGTGGAGGCAACCACCGTCACAGCCGACGCCAATGACCGTAACAACAACAGTACCTCTTCCACGTCTTCTCAAATGGCCAAGGGCTTGTCGTCTACAATATCAACTATAATTAGGGATTTCGATACTCAAGCTCAATACACTTCTCGAAGTCAAGATCAATTATCTTCCGCCATCGATCGTCTCACCAACGGTACCATTTTTACTGAAATTAGGGTTTTCGTAATCCACCACTGTTTACATCAATCATGTTTTTGTATCTAAATTGTGTACACGGTTGAATGCACTGCAATCAAATTTACGTTTTTTATTACATACTACATCATCTATACATGATGATTAATTGATTAGGTGCTTGATCAACTAATCTAGAGTTAAAAAATCTCATGGAGTTTGTTGTTGATTGAAACAATAAGAAATGGACTTCATCATCTTTTCAATAAGTTATTAAAATGATGTCACTAGTGAATAACATCAAGCTCTACGAATTTAGGTTCATTGTAAATTTGGCAAATCTGGACTCTAGATGTGGAGTTTGTTGTCAAGGTTACAATTCACTTATTGTGTTTATCAGACAAAGCGCTATTGAAAGATGTTTATAATCAGGTCAATAATGAACAAGAATTATAAATGTAAGTGTGTTGGCAAGCTAAAAATGTTTATATCAGGTCAGTTTTGAACAAAAATTAGCTTCATTGGTTTTGTGGAGTGCTGGTCTGGTGCGAGGTTGATGATGATGTCTTCAATATGCGTTGATCTATGATATATTTGATTACCTTGGGACTGTGACTGCAGAGTTGGATCGGCTTCTAGCAGATGCACCATCACCTTTCATTATGCAGCATGCTGCAAAAATATCCGGTGTCAGAAAACGAGTATCATCTCTAAATTCGGTTTTGAAATCCATACAACGGCGTGTTGACAATATTGACAGATTGCTATCTGCTGGCTTGCCTAAAGGTATATAAAGAGCGCGTCAATTGTTTTTTTCATGGATTTGCTTATGCATTTTGTGACATATGTTTAAGATCATTATTTTAGTGCCAATTCAATTGGTTTATATTCTTATAAATGCTTTCTTCGATAACTGAATATTTAGATTTCCTGAAAAGAAGATTTATTCAAGTGGCTTAATACTTATGCGCTGTTGCGGGTGTTGTATAATACATACACCAGCTATATAAGCGAATAAAGTTTCCAATTTTCCTCTCTTCCCTTCTTGCGGCTTCCTTTTTCCTTGATGATATATAAAGTTAGTTGATAGATGCTTTTCCATTTGCTTTGTCAAATCACTTAAGTTTCTTTTAACACTTGACAGATGAAATAGCCGGTGGAAGTCCTGCAGAACAGTGACGGGTCTTTGAATTAAATTAGTAAAGGTAGTCAATATAACTTTTCATCTTGCATGTTTGGGGTTACACGTAATAATTCATGTTGATTTTTACTTAGGTCAAAATGTCAAATGCATGTTTGGGGTTACACATTATAAGTCATAATATAACGTTTGATATTTTTGTCTTAGTTTTGTTTTGCATCTAATAGCAACATACTATGCATCAATTCCTGATTCTAGAAACCAACTATGAAAATTATCTAGGAGGCTAGGAGAGTAACAGACTTTTAGTTTGTTGCATATCTATCAGTTTTTTACCTTGTTGCACGGTAGCCAGTCATTTGTCTTTCTTTGCTGATGTGTCACACATGTGGAGGTTATTTTGATATATATATAATTTTATATTGCTACTATTCCAAGTAATTTCATGGTTGCTTGCTAGAATTAAGAACTGGTGTATCATTGCAATTTAAACCTTTAATCATGCTTCTCGTATAATCTTGACAGATCCCAGTTCCCAAACAAGATTATGTTTTTATTTAAGCCAGATGTAATGAGGTTAATCGTTGAAAGTTGAAACTATGTCTATGGCTCCAAATAAAAAAATTAGCATTACTCAAAACGTAAATTGCAATAATTAGGCGCCTTTTACTTTTGAATGTATCACAGAGAAGATGCAAAGCTGTTTAGTGTTTGCCTGGGTATAATTTTTGCCAACATCTAGGAGTATGACTATACTAATCTGATTTTTGAAGTGTTACTGAAATAAATTTAAACACTAAAAAAGACCTAGTTTAAACAAACCACTACCATTTTTTTGAATTTCTCATCATCTGTTTTAATTTCCTTGATTTCTCTTGTTTGCGGTAAAATAAGAGTGAAATTTTGCTACCAACCTGTTCATCATCTGTATTTTGTTGCTAATGGGTTACTCTTGAAGGAGTTGTTTAGGTAGGCTATTTCATCGTCTTAAAATATTGTTTCTTGTCTTGCAACAACAGTCTGGTATCTGTTGTTGTAATCTTGTTGATATTTATAATCCCATGAAAAATCTTGGTTTCGGTTTGGATTTGTTTTATATCAGATGTACTGTCCCTGAACACGTCTTGCAAAAGATTTAAACGCCTACCCTTTTTGGTTGCAGAGGATGATTACATGACCTTTGATTTTCATATTGGCCGGAGCAGCTTTCTTGGTCATGTGGTTTGGTTTCGTAGGTGACAAGATGAACAGGAATTGTGACCTGGGTAATGCATCAAAATGAGTTGGGTCAAGTCAGGCCGGGATATAAAATTTTCGGTCAAACTGTGTCGGGTTGGTTGACATGTAAACTCTTTTATGTGATCCAGTGAAAATCCATTAAATTCTTTCCAAGAACCATATATATGAAAAATTGTGTGCATTAAACTTCCATCTTTAAACGAGTATATGTTGGAGTAACATATTTTCCTACCTTGATGAACACTTTAATAGACACTTTAAGCATGGACTAACATTTAGTTGGACTAATTAGGCTAAATGATAAACACTTTAAGCATGGACTATCATTTTTTCCTATCTTGATGGCTTTGACCATACCGTGTGTATAAACGAAATTAGTTAAACTTGAATGGTGTCTTCTTAAAGCATCAAATCTATTTCCTTGAATAATTGTGGTTTTTATAAGAAAAATCGCTAGCAGTGAATTATAGAGCTGTCAATACCTTGCTATTATATGGATCATGTAGTCGTAGCTTTCACTGCAAATGACCTTCAAGAGATTATGATAGGGGATCAATGGAAGTAAAAAAATCGAACCAAAGACCCATACTAGTATCATAAGTTAACATTAGTGCTCTTGCTGCTTGCGGATATAGATGCTAGCATCAATCCAATGTCATATCAAATGTTCAAATGGTTGGATTGGGATCTTTAATCCAACAAACACTTGGTTAAGATTAGCATATGTAAAACGTTAAAAGGTGAAAGAAATGGCTAGAAATGTCATTGATAGGAAATGTGTGACTAAGGCTTTTGATGACCCTGGTCAATGGCTATAGGATTGGTACATTTCAATATGATATCATTATAAACTCTCATATATATATACAGAGCGGTAAATAAAGGTATATCTGTTTATGATCCATGAAAATTAAGTGTAGGGTTTTTGAGACTTTGTGAAACCAGACACGGGAAGCTTGCTTGTAAAGAAACTAGTCAAGCAAGCAAGCATGATCTAGTTTGTGGGGATTAATGAAACCAAGTGATTGTCGTAAACAGTTTTCTTTAGATCATGTAGGAAAACATCTATAATATCTAGTTGTCACAGGGACAACATTTTCATCATGTCAAGAGAGAACACAACCTGTATCGTGGTGGATTTAACAACTGGGCTAAATGCGTTATGAAAATCAATTCCAGCTTTTTGATCAAACACCTTGGTTACAAAGCAAGCTTTATACACCCACTTACAATCAACAACCTTAGGCTTATGAACAAGTGGAATTAAAGACCAGGTGCTATTTCTCACAAGAGTTTTGTATTCCATTGAGGATGATTGTTAGCAATAACACAAGTGTTGGGTGTGTTTTGAAAGGGTTGCGTGAAAGGAGATTATACCAGGAACCTTATTTTTCGAGAGAGAACTATTTAGAATGACGACTCACACAAACATCTACGCCATCTACTCGAACTCCTAAACTATACCAGTGAATGCCTCCTGGATAATCCAGATAAATTGCCACCCTCAAATCGCGAACCCGAACACCATTTACCACTCCACCTAACCCCACCTTAATTATTTAAATTTATTTGTGACCAACTGGTAAGATGACTTGGGTTCTCCATGCAATTAAGGCAATGAACCTCGTCCCGGGCTACCACCCAACTTCGTGTCCGAGCCTAAGGGTTTTACGTGACATGGTTAAAGGTTCTTGCCCAATTTTTCTATGTAATAGTTGGTTGACGAGTTAACTTAACCCGTAAAGAAGGTTGTGGTGAGTCTTCGTTGCGTTAGCCCCAATGCCAAAAACACTTATTGGTAATTGAATATCTGAGTGCATCGGTCATAAACCGTTCCACCAACCGCTGTTTTAAAAAAAACATTTATTACTTATTCAATAAATGAATGTTACAATTTTTGGGAAGAGGAGAAACTTGTTCTCTTCACTCTTAACACTTTGGATGATAAGATTATTGTTAAAAAGTATGTAAGACGTGGAATCTCACTTTAAAATGGCTTTGGTTATTCACACGTCCTCCAAATTTATTTGCACATCTCTTAAACATGTACGAATGGCAATATGTTCTCTTGGGTTAAAGTGTGTTGATTTATACGATTCCAATACGATTATTTTATTTTGTTTAACAAGTTTTTTTAATTAAAACATTATAATATAACAATTAGATTTTTTAATTTGTTTTTTTATCAAAACATTATATATTTAATTTGTTTTTTTTATTTTGAAGCAAATTATATACGGCGTATTTTTAAGTAACAGTGGAGTTATCCAACAAAATGTAAAATTTATAAAAAGTTTGAGAATGACACAATGATACAAAAAAGACCCAATAGAGGTTTAAAAAATTCATAACTCAGAATTTAAATCGAATTTCAAAAAAGTGTTTAAAAGACATTGTTCCTAGTGTCGTCCTAATTGTGTTTTTTTTACTTTCATTGTGTCTTTTGTAAAATTTTGACACAACAAGACACAATGAAAGTAAAAAACACACAATAAAAACAGTATTTTTTCCGCATATTTTTATTTTGAAAGAGAATGACAAGAAAAACAAAGTTTCCGAAGCACTTTTTAAAAATTTATATTGTGAGTTTCAATTTTAAAAGTTTCATATCATTTTTTTTACTATTGTGTCATTATAATATTTTGGACCCAAAAATGACTTTGTATTGAACCTCTAATTTTTTAAAATAAAACTAGTATGAACAATAATTTTTTAAGAAGAAAGAGTATCGCATTACCCTATATGATCCCAGTTGGCTGCCCTGTTTATTACATTAAACCTATAGGAACTAACCGTATTGCTCTATACGACTTTGAGGAATATAAAAAAAATTAGATGTCTAGATAACATGAACTCTTTAGAAATGACACTTGAAATCATTAATCATGATTTGCCACTAATAATAACTCCGTCAAGATGTCTTGCATGATCTATCTAATAAATCAAACTTTTAGGGGGTAATTTTTGAAGGGATTTTTTTTTCTATAATAGGAAGTTTGGGAGGTAAAATTTAGCTAAATTTTTCACCATGCAAGTTGATGGAGTCAACTCCTTAAATGTTATATATTTACAAATTGTTAAATATAATGGTTATAATTTCTTTATAAATATTACTATTTAACCCGTGTGTAACACACGAGTATTAAACCTAGTAGTGTAATATAACTTCGTTTTCTGTTAAGAATAAAATAATTGAGGTCAGACTCATATTTATATGTTAAAATATTTTTGTTTTGTGCGTAACAGTTAAATAGTCGGGACTCGTTTATTGCATTTTTCGTTTAATTGTTTAGACTGTTAATGAGCAGTTGTTTGATAGCGTATGATGCTGAATTTGTCATTTTGTTTCTTATGACTCATTTTGGTACATTGATGCTTTTGAATTGACGTGTACCATAACCTACTAATCCGTTATATATTGAATAAATTATATTAAATATTTTTATCTACTTAATGTTTATTTAAATCAACTTTTAAAAAAAATTAACTAATGTTAAAAAAATTGAAACCATCTACATCTTCAACCTCAAATAAGGTAATTTGTGTATTCTCCTCAATAAGGGTAATAAGGACGGGTAGGGGTATCTATGCTGCTACATCGTCACTAATGATGAGCGAGAGTGCATGTAGGGAAAACGAATACATTCATATATATTCGAATTCAATTTGTAACTTAATCAAATCAAATGCATAGATTTTTATTCGAATGTGGATCGAATACGAATACAGTTTTTAAAAGTCTCAATTCAGTTCATCCAATTCTTATTCGATTCGAATGAAAACCCCTACACAAACACTCATGTTCCTGACCTCAATGCAGATGCAATATCAACGCGACCTAACCGTAAGCGGTAAAGAAGGTTGCCTCTAGTGCAAGCCAAGATTCTTGGGCTGACACGTTAAAAATGTACAAAAAAAAAAGATAATATTAACTAAAATTAAGTTATAGAGTAAATTGCCATTTTGATCCCTCTCATTATATGGATTCAACCACTTTGGTCTTTTATTTTTATTTTTTTTGCCATTTTAGTGTTTGATTTTTTTTAATAAGTGTCATTTTGGTCCTTTAGTCAACGTTTTCTGTTAGATTTGTGTTAAATGACGAAAATACTTTTTTTTATTAAATTTCTATTTTGGTCATTTTCCCAACTTTTTTTTTCATTTTTTTAATTTTCCCAACATCTGACATTTTGATCATTTTTCTCAACTTCTGCTATTTTAATCATTTTCTTATATTTCATCTTTAAAACCATCTCCATCTCCATCTCAAGCAACCAACGTCAAGACACACCCCTTTTAACCACTTTTAAAACCTTAACTTCACCACCACAATCATAAAAAACGCACTTAAAGCAACAATTGAATAAAAAAACAACAGAAGAAGATCATCAATTCATACCGTTAAAAATCAAAACCAAATATCAATTTGAAGAATTTAAGATCATGGTTAATCAATGGGGTGTGAATATCTATAATTGATTTTATATTCAATAATGTTTTGTGGATGTGGTGTGCAGCGACGGAGAAGACGAACGGAAGAGTTTATGAAATATAAAATGTTGTGATTTTAGTGTTTGATTTTGTAAAAAGATGTTTTGGTCCCTAAAAAGTAAATGACCATACTACCCCTGGAGGTAACATAAATTTATAACGGACGTTGGACGAAAGGACCGAAATGACAAAGTTTTACAAACCAAACACTAAAATGGTAACAAAATAAACAAATTGACCAAAGGTGTCAAATTTGTACAAAGTCAGGGAACAAAATGACAATTTACTCTAAGAGGCTGTTTGTTTTAGCTTTTTAATGGTTTAAATGTCTGAATGATTAAGCACTTAATGGTTCAAACTGTTTGTTTTGGAGCATATGTCTGAATGGTTCAGACATTTGCCTCTGAATGATTAAGCAGTATACTGAGTCTGAATAGTTTAATACCTCATATATGATTTCGTCAGGCATTTGTTTTTAAATAATTAAGCAATAAACTAGCTCTTAATGTTTCAAAATACATAACCAAACGGAAGTTTATGTTTGTGTTTGTTTGTTAAGATATTTAAGATGATCGTTTTTGTTTGTTTGTTGGATTTGTAAATGCTTACAAACAAACACAAACGGACACTAACAAACACAAACAAACATATATTAGCTTAAAGATAGTTGCTATCTATAGGTTCTGATTCATAAGATGCATTAAACCATTGTCAATGCCAATAAATAAGATATAATCCATGTTAAAGTACTAGGAAATTAGCATAACAAATTGATAACACTTATCCAAAAATAAATTAACACTCACAAACACATTACCGAAAATTCACGATCACAAATGAACAAACATTGACATTGTTCATGTTTTTTTATTTATCTTAACGAACAAATTTTTTTTTCCATGTTTGTTTGTTATTATACAAACGAACATTGATGAACTTCCCGCCGAACAGTTCACCAAATATTTAGTTCGTTTACAACCCTAATAATATTTGCTCATATTTCATGTTTGAACGGCTAACACAATCTTTATAAGACTAAGGAAAAAACCATTACCCGGATGTGTTATATGATTTTAAAGAATTTTTGTATAACATCACCCATGGTTTAAAAACCATATTTCTTAAAAAAAACTCTAATTTATCAAACACAAATTATCAAGGTAATTTTTCTAAATACTAATAAAGGAGGGTCGGTGACCCACTATTTGGTGTTGTAGTGAGTTTTCAAAACTCATATTTTTAGCCTCTCAACTTTGTCTTGGTTTCAATTTTAACCTTTTGACTTTGATCTCTTTATTACTTTGACATCTAACTTTGGATGTTTATACTTTACACAAAACTATTTTTTTATCAACGTTTGTGCTAAGTCATAAAAGTAAGACCCGACAGACATTAGAGTCGAAACGTGACAACTAAAACCCAACAGTCACATTGCGCGACCTGGTTATATAACTAGTTTTATTCTTAAAAGCTTGCAACTTATTTTTAACATTTTTGTTCAAACTTAAGTTTTCCCCGATATTTTGTTAAAAGCTGTAATCTAACTAAATAAAACTAACAACTTATTTTAAAAATAAAAGAGATAGAAGCCAGAAAACAAATGGGCAATAATATTCTTGAAAGAAAGAAAAATAAATAAATGGGCAACAGTATTAAGTGGGTCATAGGTTGGACTGGTGTTTTATCCTGAGGCTCCAATTGTAAATAAATGTGTGTTTTGTTTCATTGCAATGCATGACCACTGTTCCTTTCCCACACTAGAAAAAATAAATACAGCCATCAGTGTGTGCTTTGCCCCGCATCTGAAGCTAAAGAGGCTACTCTTACCGCTTTCATTTTACTTATGCGCCACATCAGTCATTCAATTTTTTTTTCTTTCAGTTTATTTTAGGGTTATTGGATTTAAACACCCCCAACTATTGGTCATTGGTCGTTGTCACCTCCAAGTATCACTTTGGCCAATAACACTCCCAACTAAATACTTTGGTGTCCGTATCACCAAAATTTAACCAAATCACTAACGCCGTTAAGTTTTGCTGACGTGGCACGGTGACGTGTCCTATCTCTGCTTACGTGGCACGGTGATGGCGGCCAATGATCAATAGTTAAGGGTGTTTAAATCCAATAAGGTAATAACCCATTATTTATCTATATTTAACTAAGAATTGACCTGTGTCACGTGATGCGACGACCGGGTTTTAGTTGGTGCATATGTCGTGTCATATTTGTGACTTCGTTACATGCGTTACGTTATTGATTATCTCATGCACGTTCTAGTGTAGTATAATGCCTCGTACCTTGCAATGTAAAATGTCAAAGTAATTAAATGCTTCCATCACCAGCAAGAACAAAAAGCGAGAAAGGGGGTCGCCCTGTCTCAATCCTCTTTTCAAGTGAACTTCCGAGTAAGCGACCTATTTAATAAAATTGATGACTGGGCAGAATTAAGACAACATTTAATCCATAAACACCATAAAAGCGGAAATTTATTTATACCGTTATATTGTACAAAAAAATCCTAGTTAACAGTGTCAATGTGTCATATTGGATCAAGTGGTCATGATGTGTATTGAACATCTATACGAGGGCTGGATATTTTTGTTTTTTTTCTTCTTTTTAAACTTTTTTTTCTTTGTATATTCTTTTGTTTTAGTTAGTTTTTTTAATTACTTTGACGGCATTACGTTGCAAGGTACAAAACATAATATTACACCATAACGTGCAAGAGATAATCAATAACATAACGCATGTAACGAAGTCACAAATATTACATGACATATGCACCAACTAAAACCCGGTCGTCGCATCACGTGACACAGGTCAATTCCTAGTTAAATATAGATAAATACTGGGTTATTGCCTTATTGGATTTAAACACCCTTAACTATTGATCATTGGCCGATATCACCGTGCCACGTAAGCAGAGATAGGACACGTCACCGTGCCACGTCAGCAAAACTTAACGGCGTTAGTGATTTGGTTAACTTTTGGTGATACGGACACCAAAGTATTTAGTTGGGAGTGTTATTGGCCAAAGTGATACTTGGAGGTGACAACGGCCAATGACCAATAGTTAGGGGTGTTTAAATCTAATAACCCTTTATTTTAAGGGTGGAAATGTTTTGATTTCCTATCAATGTATAAATTAAATTACTATTTCATTATAAACTTAAAAATATATAATAAAATTAAAAAAATAACCAAAATACATAACTTAATTAACTAAAAAAGGTACAAGACGTAAATAAAAAAACATAAAAAAAAAAATCTAAGTCGTACAAGACCGCAGTTTTCATAATTTCTTGTTTGTAGGCTTCGGCTAATTGTTGGTTGATGGCCATAATATGCTCAGTCGGTACAACGAGATATAGCATATATATTTTTTGTTCTTTTTCCTTCAACTCCACATTTTTTTGCTCCTTTGATTTTTTTAAAATGGAGCTTTTATTTTTGGTTTTGGCTGAAATCTTTTCTTTGCTCAGTCAAATCCGACATGCTGACAGACCTTTCGAGCTCGGACCCTCCAACACTTTCACCAATCTCGTTTGTTGATGAGCTTTTGGATTGTTTTTGACCGACTCAAAGACTCAGTGGAAAACCACTTAGGAACATGTGGAACGAGTTACTAAATCCCAACTGGTGGTGGGCCGGTTTGTTGTAGGTTGTAGTTTGTTATGGCGGCAGTTAACCAGTCATTTTCAGCCATTCTAATATTTAGGCGTCTTTGTTCCAAGAACAAAGCGTTGAACTTTGACGTTTTTTGCCAAAGGTATCTCCACTGCCCGCAAAGACTGTCAATTGACCGGTATTCTTCACGCCCAAGCTTCTCATGAAATAATAGTTGAACACGACCACAATAAGAATCGTCAGTTTGACGTTTCCTAAAAAACACAAAGTTATTACTTTTTATAAAATAAAATACACAAAGTTAATATTTTTAAATAATATTGTTACTAGTTGCACCATTCTTAAATATGGAGATCCACGAATTAGTTAAAGCGGATTGCTCCTCAAAGGTACACCGATTATGGACCGTATCCTCTTTGGTTGTGGTCTTCTTCTTCTTTCGATACTTTCATTTTGGCCTCGTTGTTGAAAACGACGGTTGTTGCGATAGTGGTTATGTTTGTTGTGGTTGTTGCATTTGTTGGGTTCTTGGGTTTGTGTCGGTTTGTTGGGTTTGTGAAACCTATGTACCAAGCGACTCTTCGTCATACCCCACTCGGTGGGAACACGATATAGGTAGTATACGTTATCGTCTTGATAGAAAGGATCCATTTTGTGAGAAAAGTAATAATGTTTGTTTGTAGATAGTGAAATGTTTATAATAGTTGTGTTGTATATTTAATGTGGTATATATATAAAAAATAACGTTTAAAATTGTTGCCCCTTCTCTTTTTTTTTACGCGTGAACGAGTTAATGGAGCTCTTTTTCATCCCTTCACGTCTCATCTCACGATGTGTGCCAGGACGTGAAAAGGTGATGTGAGAGTGACGTTGGTAAGGGTGTGAAAGCACACCGGGCAACCTAATGGTATCATTGTTATATAGGAATTTACGGATTAACAAATCTAGTTAAATGTAACTTTTTAAACACATTTTTAAATAGATTTCAAATATCTTCATAGAATGTCTTTTAAATAGAAAGTCTTTTTTTATAAATAATTTTAACTAGCTAGCTAGCCATGTGTTGTGTCAAAGAATTAAATGTTTTGTTATTTTTGGAAGGCAGAAGTTTCATTCAAAGAATTAGATGTTTATGATGAAGAAAAAACAGTGTCCAATTTGTTAGAGATATGGAAGCTGGAAAATATATAATCGTGATCCAAACAGTAGTTACTCTAAAGGCTATTAACTAATAGATAATGCTTTAACTTTTATAGATTGGTTGGAGGGAACTTTAAGTCTTAACTACAATAAATATTTGAACTGCTGAGAAATGATGTATACATGTAAGGACACACACTAGTACACAAAAGGGTTCTCGATGCGGTGAAAATGCCCCTCTAATGCGGTTTTGCGCCCGCATTGAAAACCGGTGCATCAAAAAGATTTTACAACTTGGATGCGGTTTATATCACCGCTCCAACAATATACAAAACCGCTCCATCCTCTAATAACTTACCAAACAAATAACACTACATAATAGCATCAAAAGCCATCAAAAGTGCACCAAACATGAAACATAAGAAGCATCAAAAACATCAAAAAACTGCACCAAAAAATAGCCTTTTGAAGGTGTTTAAAAACCGCTAGAGATAAAATGGATACTGCTTGTTACAAAAAGCTAGCTACTATATGCTGCTGCACATTCAAAAACCACAATATTTATATGCATATGCTGCTGCACATTCAAAAACCACAATATATATATGCTGTTGCACATTCAAAAACCACGATATATATATGCTGCATATTACAAAACCATCTAGTAATCAATTCACATTACAATATATGCCATGTTGCATATTAATTACAAAAACCATATGCCTTCATGCATATTACAAAAAACCATATGCCTTCATGCATATTACAAAAAACCATGTAGTGTTATATTAATATATTGTACTTCATGATCTACACCATTTACTACAAAATTATCCAACTTCCACTTTAACTTTCTAACATTAAACTTCTCCAACATTTGAAGCTTCATCAAGCACCTTCAAAAATTCTTTCATGATGTTTTCGATTAAAGAGTCAATCTCCGGTTGAGTGACTAGCGATGTGTCATTCCAAATCTAACAAAACAATATAATTAGTGTTATAGACAAATGAGGAATACCAATATTACTTGAACCCAAATACCCCTTGATAAATCAACCCGATTAACATCTCCCAATCCCAAGTACCCCAAAACCCGAATAGCCCAAGTCAAAGTATACAAATACTTACATTTGTCGGAGAATCGTCTTCATGCAAGATAAACTCAAACATGTATTTTAAAATCATAAAACCACATTCCCAAGAACCAAGTTGTTGTTTGCACTACATCAAATAAACAAATATATATAAAGAAACATAAAAAATCCTTGTAAATTAATCCATAACCTAGTCTATTCCATAGGTATTTTTAAAATCAACCATGCTCAGCTAACTGTTGAGGCATTTTGTCAACCAAATTTATAACCTAGTCTATTCCTTAGGAATTTAATGTATAATTAAGTATTTAGTTTTGTGGCATTTTGTCAACCATGCTAAGCTAGTGTTGGTCCAATTATGTAAAAACATTAATCAAAGTCTTATGAAGGATGAAACAGAGTAAATAGAAGACATACATTAACCATAGCCCATGTAAAGTTACCCTCAAATGAATCTTCAACAACTTTTGAAAAAGGGTAACTCTTTTCATTTTTGGTGCCCTTTAAGGAATCCAAAATGTATCCTCTTTTTTGTTTCGGAGAAATGATAACTAACACATAATGAGGACTACAAAAAAAGATATTAAATGATTAAGTAAATTATACTATTAGAATAAAAGAAAATAATTAATCTAGAATAAAAAGAATTAAGTTATATTACCCGACTAAAAATGGTGCAAGAATATATGATTTGGCATTGTGAAGTCGGGAAACATAGAGCAAATGCTTTTGAACATTTTTAGGAAAATTGATGCAATCGTAATCTCTTATCAACATTGGATTCAAGAAGGCGCATTTGGAAGAACTTCTATTGCTAGATAACTCGTATAAATACCTTCAATAAAAAACAAATAAAAATAAAGCTAGTAAAAATATGTTGTTCCAAATAAAAGCAATAATAATAAAAACTTACATCTCAAACCAATGTATGAAGCCACAATCAAGCATGCCATTTGACAAACATTGTATGACTCCCTCAAATTCAAGATATTCGGTGACAATCGAGGGATACATCCCGGGAGGAGAATTAACTTGCATGGTAATCTCATCACCATAAATACTTCTTAATTTTGCAGCCAAAATTTGCATACATAAAGGTCGCTCTTTCGCAATCTTTTCCAAAGCAAGGTCTGTTGCAACTTCTTGCTTTGACTTTTCTTTTGCTTTTGTCTTTGCATTTGCCTTTGTCTTTGCCTTTGCCTTTGCAATAGGTTGCTGTTCAAACAATCATTAGAACATTGCTACTTAAAAATATATATGTGTGTGGACTTTGGGTTTTTGATTACCAAATCCGTAACAAGAGCTTGTGGAACGAGAGCTTGTGAAACGGGAGCTTGTGGGACGGGAGATTTTGGAACGTTATCAAACTACAACAGTTAACAAACAATTATGAGAATGTGTATAGTATGCACAATATATATATAATGGACTTTGGGTTGTTGATTACCACATTAAAATTTTCAAGTAGGATGTTGTCCATAAATTCATTGTCCATAAGATGTTGACTTTGGTGTTGTTCGTCTTCATCACTTGCATCCATCTACAATAACAAACAGATTGATATAAGTAAGAAAATAAACAAATTAACTAAATTTGAATGCACTACTACCTCTGGAACATAATCTGTATTTTCGACATGTGTTGGTGTAGGGGTTTGGAACTCATTTTGGCTAGGTGTCACTCGATTCATAAGCTACAATTCAAAAAAATAACATGAGTATATCTCGATATAAAAAAATAAAACAAAATAATTTGTATACGAAACAAATATACCTTTATGGCACTTCTTGGCCATTGGATAAAACAATTAATGGTATCACCAATAACACTTAGTTCATCTGTGGATGTAAACTGAGGAAGAGGCAGGTGTTCAAACTTTTCATAGACTTCATCTACTTGTACTTTCATGTAAGCATCATGAATTCGACACCCATGTAACGTTCTAGCTGAAGTAGGATACACTTGTCCTCTAGCTACCACTGTTTCCTTACTACTAGTGTATGGTAATAACAATTCACACTTTGATAATTCCTATAAAAACCAATCACATTTTTAATATATGTGTATCTGTATTAGAATTTGGAAGCACAACATATACAATCATACAATAGTGATGGTGTCATTTGAAATACCTCAATAGGCAAATAATCGATATAATGGCCATCTGAAGCACAACTAGAGCCATGTACCCCTGGGCTCGGCAGCAATCCCGCATCATTTCTTCCTTGAGTGAAAGACACATCATTCTCATTTTGAATTCTACCACTTGAGAATAGTCCACCATGAACTTTTGTTGAACCTATAACATTAGAAACAGCACGTGTTCTACCACCATGTTCAGGTCCAAAATGTTTAGTCATTGCATCACCAAGTCCACGAGCATAACTACCATCTTCAATCACATCTCTCTCACAACGGGCCTACAAAATTTAAATGTTAAAATCATACTTCATAATTTTATATAAGTGATAAATAGATTTTTTCTTACCAAATCACGAGCTTCTTGTTGTATACTTTCTTTAAGTTCATATAGTTTAGTTTGTTTGTTTAGTGTGGCTCTACTCGCGATGTGCCTTTTAACACGTGGGGCATTTATACTTTTAAGCCATGGATAGCTTGTCACAAGTTGAGACCACCGCAACTCAACATGTTCCCCAAAAGCACTATATGTCCTACGTCCTAAGCGGGCGTGATTTTTGTTGGCACATGCACTAGCTCTAGCTTTTTCACTTCTTGCCTTCACAATTTCACATAAAGAAATAAAGTATTAGTCATTGGTTGCAAACATATAACAATGTAAACTAATAAAGATAAAACATATTAATTAAAACATACTAAAAACTCAGGAGTAGACTTCTTTGCTATAAAATCTTTCCAAAGGCTTTTATCCATATATGGCCAGTTCTCAAAAGGAGTGGTACCAGCTTTAGCAAAGCGTGTAAGAACAGATTGCCAATTGGTAAATGTCCTTTTTGATCTTTTTATCACAAGAGATTTGGGTGCATCATTTGGAATATGCCACTGATTCTAGATATTTAGAAGACAAAATGTTAAACATTGTAATTTATAAATACTTCATATCTTTAATAATTTAAATAATATATAAAACAAAATACCTTCAATTCCAACCAGAAAACATCCCATTTTTCTTTTCTAAAACATTTTGTATCAATAAGATATGAAAATTCTGTTCTTAACTTCACACCTATCCATGATGAAAACTTAGCAGCGTTTGGACCTTTCCCTTCCATATTTTCATTAAATTCAATTGTAAAATCACTCGCGTCAGACGTTTGTTCGCATGAAGCTGGACCACGTTTACGTTTTTTTGACATGGCTACAAACCATAAACAAACAGCAAGTTAATATTCCAAACAAACAACACGTTAATATACCAACAACAGTTGCATATGTATAGTTGTCTTACAACTAGAAAAAATATATGACATAAAAACTAGAAAAAAACATATTGCATACAAAGCTACTGTTTTATCTTTATTCAATCAATCAACATAACCATCTTGGTTCAACTCTGTCTTTTTTCAAGACCTTAACTTGACCCAAACATATTAAAACCATAAAACCCAAACATATCAAAACCTTAAACTCCAAATCAAACAAATACAACTAAACACACATGGGTCCATATGTTCCCTAAACAAATAAATACAACTAACAGGTCGGACACACCAAGATACGACACACTCATAAAAAACTACATCTTGGACCACTTTTTTATTGAAATCGATAAACAATAAACTGTACATGTGCAATAAATAACAATATCTGGCCACAACATGTGCATATTATACAATCCAACAGTATATATTGAGCTCAAATCAAAGCTAAAGGCACAACAGTACAACACCTTTGCAAAATCGACAGCAGGGATGTAAACGAGTTCTTGATTCGTCGAAGGCTCTATCTAGGGTTTTGGCTTGAATGGTCGATGTGTTTTGGTAAATGAGTAGGATAAGTATGATGGAAGAGGTAAATCAGATAGGTTCAGAAAACAGATGCGGTTTTGTTTGGTTTAGGAGCGGTGGGATTTTGAGGCGATTGGAAAACCGCTTAGAAAAGCCTGAGTGAAACTTTGTTGGCGGGAATCGGTCCCGCGAGAATCGATACCAAAAAGGGCTTTTAACTTTTAATCTTAAAAATCTAATAACGAATGGAATTGAACTCTCAATTAGAAACATTAATAATAACTAATAAAAGTAATATTACAAACTAAAAGATAGATAACACTAGAATAGCCGTAAAAAAAAAAAAAGATAACACTACAATATATAAAATAATATAACACATATTGCTCATCCAACGGTTTGTCAATTCTGAAAAAAAAAATGTAAATTTAGGTTAATGAATGAATTGACTATAATTTAAAAGCTAAATATAGAAAAATATGTATATACATATATCATACCTTGGTCATTTTATGTGTCTTGACATATCAACATATATCCCTTCGTTATGGTCAACTCGTGAGTAAGCGGTGTCACAAGTTCCATCATCAATTGGTTCAATACCGACAGAAAACGGTGGTAGATCATCAAAATGGTCATAGTCTTCCTCGTCGACAACATTATCAACACCAAGGATACGTCGTTTACCCTGCAATACTACGTGGAATTTTGATGTACTCAAATCATTCACAAAAAACACTTGTGTGGCTTGTTTTGCGAGAATGAACGGCTCAGATGCATAGCTGTTTGTTGTAAGGTCGACAAGTGTAAAACCATGTTTGTCAACTTGAACACCTGATCTGTTATTCACCCACTTGCATTTGAATACCGGAATAGTGAAAGATGTATAATTCAACTCCCAAATTTCTTGGATAACACCGTAAAAAGAGCTTTTTGCAATTCTTAACCTTGCATCATGATCCATCCTGTCAAATTCGGTTGTTGATGCTATTAACGTCACGCCACTATTCTGCATTGTACTTTTTTCATCTTGATCTTTGGTGTAAAATGTATATCCGTTAATGTCGTACCCTTTGTAAGTTGTTACTCTAAAATCTGGACCATGTCCTAACTTTTCCACAACTTTATCAACATTAGGTGTAGATGTTATCTTTTTCTTCAACCATTCTGAAAACTCTTTGTTATGCTTTATTTTAAGCCATCTTTCGGTTTTCCCTTGGTTGGTTGACTTAAGTTCTTTCATGTGTTCTTTCACATATGGAGCAAGCACAGCCATATGTTTAATGACATAAAAATGTGCACGTCCTAGACTCTCGTGATCAGGGTAGAATGTTTTCATGCCAACACCTCCAACCCCTTCAAGTTTACCTGAGTGACGAGAACGAGGAACACCAATGCTTTTGACACCTTCCAAATAATCTGTACAGAATTCAATCAACTCCTCAGAAGCATATCCTTCAACAATACTACCCTCAGGTCGATTACGGTTTCTTACATAACCTTTTAAGAAACCCATGTATCTTTCAAAAGGATACATGTAACGTAAAAATACGGGACCACATGCTTTGATTTCACCAACAATGTGGATTACGAGGTGAACCATCACATCAAAAAAAGATGGTGGAAAGTACATCTCTAGTTCACAGAGAGTGATGATAATTTCTTTTTGCCACGTATCCAATGACTCGGGATCAATAACTTTTGAGTGAATCATGTTAAAAAACAAACAAAGTTTTGTGATTGTATGTCGGATTTTCTCTGGTAACAATCCACGAACTGCAATAGGAATCATATGTGTCATCAAAACATGACAATCATGAGATTTCATTCCAAGCAATTTACAGTCTTTCATTGACACCAACCTTTTAATGTTTGCAGAATAACTAGATGGAACTTTTATATCATGTAAACACTCGCAAAACTTTGTTTTTTCTGCTTTTGACATTGTATAACACGCAGGAGGGAGAAAAATACGACGACCTTTCTCAACAGGGGCAAGCTCTTTACGTATTCCCATTTCTTCCATGTCTCTACGAACATTAATACCATCTTTAGTTTTTCCAGGAATGTCTAACAATAAGCCTAGCAAGCTATCGCATACATTTTTTTCTATATGCATAACATCTAGGCAGTGTCTAACTTGTAAATGCATCCAGTATGGTAAATCCCAGAAGATTGATCTTTTTTTCCAAATGGCTCCTTTCTCAGCCTGTTTTCTTTTTCCCACAACTTTATCAAGTTTTTTAACCCGTGAAAAAGCATCAAAGTGTTTTCTTGCTATTCCTTCCTCGACCTCTCCATTAAATTCCTTCTTTTTCTTCCGATATTTGTGATCAGACGGAAGAAATCTTCGATGACCCATGTATATAGTTTTTTTGCAATTGTATAACCACATCGAACTTGTATCATCTTCACAAACAGGACAAGCTAGCCTACCTTTCGTACTGTATCCTGATAAATTACCGTATGCTGGGAAATCACTTATCGTGCAAAAAATCATGGCTCGCAGATTAAAATATTCTTTCTTAAAAGCATCATACACACGTACACCGGGGCTCCATAGAGTTTTCAGGTCATCAATCAAAGGAGACAAATAAACATCAATGTTATTACCAGGTTGTTTCGGACCCTGAATCAACAAAGACATCATTATGTATTTTCGTTTCATGCATAACCATGGTGGAAGATTGTAGATGCAAAGAAGAACTGGCCATGTACTATGACGACTACTCATGTTTCCGAAAGGATTAATTCCGTCTGAACTAAGTCCAAATCTTATATTTCTAATCTCATTACCAAACTCATGATATTTGCTATCTATGTTTCTCCACTGAGGTGAATCCGCCACATGTCTTATTTTTCCATCATTTATACGCTCATCCGCATGCCAACGTAACAGTTTTGCTTCTTTCTCGTTTGAAAATAATCGTTTTAGTCTCGGTATAATGGGGAAATACCATAATACTTTAGCAGGCGGTCCATTTTTTGTCACATCGTCATCATATTCATCATTTTCCTTTTTCCGCTTATATCTCGATTCACCACAATTAACACACTTATGACTATTTTTGAATTCATTTCTATACAACATGCAATCTTTTGGACATGCATGTATTCTTTGGACTTCTAATCCCATCGGACACATCATTTTTTTTGCTTGGTATAACGAAACTGGTAGCTCGTTACCTTCCGGAAGCATGTCATTCAAAACCTCTAATAGATTTGTAAAACTTTTATCACTCCATCCGTATTTTGCCTTTAAGTTGAATAACTTTAATACGGCGCTAAGTTTTGAAAATTTCTCACAACCGACATATAATGGTTTTTCTGCATCATCGAATAACTGTTGTAATTTTTCTTGATCGTTATCCTCAAAATTATTCTCTAAGTCCTTAAACATTTCATTCAAATTGTCGTCATTTAAGTTGGCGTCATTTAAATTGCTATCATTTGAATTGCCGTCATTTAAATTGCCTTCATTTAAGTTGTCACCAACGTCATTTAAAATGTCATTATCACTATGGCCTACATTTATCGATGATGTGTCAAAGTCCAAAATGGATTCTCCGTGCCTTGTCCAACAATGGTATGAAGGCATGAAACCATGTTGAAACAAATGAAATTCTATTTCTTGGATATTGTTAAATCTTTTGAAATTTTTACAAACCGCACAAGGGCACCAAATCCATTCAGTGCCAACATTAATCCTATTAGCCTCGGATACCTTAAGAAAGCAATAAACACCCTTTGTAAATATTTCACTAGTACGACCTGTTTTGTACATCCAATGATCTCTACGATCCATCTGTATTTAGAATAAACAAATAAATGATATGAAACATATGTGTAATGTTTTCGGTATGCTAAAGGTGTGGATCCTAGCCCATCTTTTGAATATTCTATCTCATATTCAAAAGGTAGTCCCAAATAGGGGACAATCCAAAATTTATCTCTAATAGATAACTTTCAAACTGGTATATAATCTAATGGTATATTAAGTTAAAGAATCAAGTTAACAAGTATATATTATCACAATTAATATACACTTTACATATATAAACTAACGTTAATAGAAAGTTACAAACCTTAAATGTAGGCAGAATTGAATACTTTGATGAACATGAATCTTGAACTAAAAAATCAAATTAATAAACTAAATGTTAAACAATTAATATAAACGTTAAATGTAACGAAATCTATTAAATGTTACGTCACATACCTTAATTAAATGAGAATTTAATATGTTTGATAGAGTAATAAATATATGGAGTTTTAGTTGCAGAGGGCAAAGTTAATGAATGAGAATGGTGAAGACGATCGATGCAGAGTAAAAACTAAACCAAATACTGAAGCGGTTTAACGGTAATATTACAACACTTCGCATCAAATGTACCTTAATTTTTGATGCAAATGGTTAAAACCGCATCAACAATACCATTATTTAAAGGTGTTATTGAAATCGCACCAAAGTAGTAGTTTTTGAAGGGGTTTTGTCCGTTTGAGGGGGTTTTTTTAAAAAACCTTTTGACTTTCTAAACTTTCATGCGGTTTATGTTAAGAACCCCTCCAAACTATTCAGCAGACCGCACTGAGTAGTAAGATGTGTACTAGTGACATGTCTACAATTCATTTTGTGTTTTTTCTTCGTACTTATATGTTGGCATGTTACGTAGTGTTATAATTGGTCCATTGTGTTTGTTAATATATTACATATTTACATGTGTATTTGACGAATCTTGGAGTTGAATCACTAAAAAGATAATTACTAAACCGATAAAAGGAATACATATAAAATGTTACTTAAGGGACTTCTTTTCATTTTATCAATTTGTTATTGACAATGAACAAGACGTGGATGGCATGAAGCCAAGTAGGATCTGGGTTTGATAAAATTAGAATTTGTGAGTGACAACTAGCTAGTAGTATTTTTTTTTTATAAACTAGCAGGATGATACAAAACTCGCGTTTTACGCGAGATATTATACACCGTTTATTAATTAGTGGCTGAAATTAAAAAGTTTCTGTCATTACAACCGCTAAAACCTTACACGAGCTAATATTCATGAAAAAAAGGTCATTCAACTTCAAACAAATCCAAACAAATAAACTGAAACATTCGATCAAACCATCGAGACGGATCCATATGCCAAAACTTTATTTCATCTAATAAAATATCTAAAATTAAAAAAAAATAAAGCTAACTGTCACCTTACCAAACCAAACCAATAACAATGCACCATATACCGCAATCTCATCAAACCAAACCGATAGTCATGCATCACATAGCAATACTCACAAAACAATATTAATGAACTTTCTATTTTAATATAGTATAATATATCTTTTTTTAAGTTTAATATAGTATTACTAATAAGTCATTCAAACAGGTTGAACCGCCTTTGATAGAACTACGATATAAGAAAAACCTTTTAAGAGACGATATCTCTATCAGTAGAGACGTTGGTGGGTAATTAAAGTAAACTATAGAGAAAGTAGATGCTAAGATATATTTAAGGAGGCTAATTAATAAGTTTGTAAAGTAATAATAATAATTCATCGAAAATATAATAGAAAACTGAAGAGACAGAATATCCATGTGGGAGAATTGAAGTTAAAATTGGCTCCAGATACTTTCCATGTACCTTCCTTTTCAACAAAACCACATTTTTTAATTATATATATTGTAAATATTTTTTAATTCCTACACTCGCTTTTTTGGACTTATTATGCAGAAAACTTGGAGCCATATCATCATCCCATTTGGCCCCCACATCATCTTCTTCCTTCCTTATTTATATCTGTTGCCACTGCAAAACCCTAAAACTATCCACCGTCAATTTCTCCTTCAAACATTCATCTCATTTTGTCTTCTTATGGCTTCAGCTTGCCTAAATAGAATCGGAATATCGCCTGAGAGGTTACCGGAATGTTCTCAGAAATACTCTGCTTACGGCTGGTTCAGTCCTAGACTGTCAATAGGTCCAGAAGATGCATCTAAATCGATTTCTTCTCCGGTGAAAAACATCTCAGATCTGCCGGAGGTATTAGATCCAGCTAAGGAGATTACAGATCTGGTGGAGGAAGAAGATCTGAAGGAGTTTGATGGATTTGAGTTTAGACTTGATGATCCTGTTATGATGCTTCCTGCTGATGAGCTGTTCTCCGACGGTAAACTTGTTCCGTTGCATTTATCAGTTATTCAACAGGAAGTTACTGCTACGTCGACAACCAGAATAGTCGCTGGTGTTACGTCTCCAGATACGCCCTGTACTCGCCGGAGAATGACCGATGCGTTTGCTGCAGATCCTTACTTGTTTTCTCCGAGAGCTCCGAGGTGTTCTAGCCGGTGGAAAGAGCTTCTCGGTTTTCGTAAACGAACGCCGGTGACCTCTTCGCAAAACGTCACCGGAACAACAAAGTCTATATCTATTAGACAAATTCTCCATCGGAGCTCAAAATCATCACCTGATTCGTCATTAAACCTTCCATTACTTGCAGATAACGAATCAGTATCTGTCTCCTCACGTCCATCTCTTTCTTCTTCATCTTCCGGTCATGATCTCGACGATCTTCCTCGTCTCTCTCTCGATTCCGATAAGCCAGGTAAAGTTCACGTTCACCTTAACAATCGTCCGAAAACGAGAATGTTGAAAACGAAAACACAATCAACATCCGAAGCTAGAACAAACACAAATAGTCACAGTCGGATTGGCCGTAGCACGAACCGTCGTTCATCAGAAGCAACAACAGTTACCGTAAACCGTGGATTATCCGTCGATAGTCCACGAATGAACTCATCTGGAAAAATCGTGTTTCAGAGCTTAGAACGTAGTTCAAGTAGTCCTAGTAGCTTAAACGGTGGACCTCGATTCAAACACAGAGGTATGGAGAGATCATATTCAGCAAATGTACGAATCACACCGGTTCTAAACGTTCCGGTGTGTTCACTCAGAGGCTCTTCAAAATCCGGCAGTATGTTCGGTTTTCCGATCTTCTCATCAAACAGTAACAATAGCGGAACAAATCGGAGCCAACGGTTCAGTAGCAAGTCTCGAACAATGAATGCAAAGCAATCGGTAACATCTGATTTGACCTAAAAATATGTTCGTCTTGTTTTTGGATCAATCAATGAATGAATTAATGGTGTTAGGTTTAGAGTTGGTTAGGATTAGGATTTAAGTTATGTATCTATTATTAGTATTATTAATATTAATTTTGTTGATTAATTTACTAATGGTAGAATCATATTATCAATCTTGAATTCAATATGTGTATATTGTTATAATTTGTTGAATTCAATATGAAATGATGCATGTCTGAAGGAAGCTAAATAGTGACTGACTGCAAAATTATGTTGTCGGTAAAGGAATCTGAATAAACATAAACATATATAATATTATATTATATTAGAACATGGGTTTGGATGAATGAAAGATTGACAGAAAGGTTACAATTAAAACAGTTTCAGCATTCAGATGCCCGCCCGGTGCCGGTCACACCTTTTCTTTACGGCGCTGCTGCTTTCATTTAACAAACTTACTTATTATCTATGTGATAAAAATGCAAGTTTTTTTAAGAAGAAACAATTAGTGGAGAATTAAACGTAATGTATCTTGAACTGTATTTTTTATTCCACTTTTCCTATTTAATATTCCCCCATCTTTTCTAGAACTAAATTTATAGGTATATTGATTTTGCAATCACTCATTCACTTCTTTCATGCTATAGTTTTTCTACTCCTTTTTATATGTGACTATATAAATATGTTAATTTATATGATCGTCTATTTTACCCCTTAGATGCCAGATAGATGAAATTTATTTAACAAAAAAATGAATAAAGTTAATATTTAAGATTATTTATATTTTTTTATAATGCTAAAACATAAAAATCAAAATTATAGTTTACTCTTATTTATATATGTATAAATTATAAAAAAACCTTTGTAACCGGAAGGTATCAAAACGATGTAACGAGAAGTTGGAATGAGGGAACCGGTATGGCATTGGCATCGATAGGTACGAAAGAAGTGAAATGTTGACCAAAGTGCCTTTATGAACCTACCTATCCATCTATGTTAACCCGTTTTACTTTTGCCCATGAAAATAGTATTTTCCAAAGCGCCTTATGCTCACTAAAATACTTTTCCCAAATACCATTTGCCTCTTCAAAAATAAAAACCCTCGTTTAATCTATACTTTTTAATAAAAAAGAGTTTTAAATAACACGTGTCATTTATTAAAGACGGTGTTGAAACATTTTTCTCGCTCAAAATTAAAAATCTTTTCTTTTAAACTAGGGTTATTGGATTTAGTCACCTTTAACTATTGGTTATTGACCGTTGTCACCCTCAAGTATCATTTTGGCCAATATAACTCCCAACTAAACACTTTGGTGTCCGTATCATCAAAAGTTAAAAAAAAATTAACCAAAAGTTAATCAAAAGTGACTTGAATTGGCTAACTTTTAGTGATACGGTGTCCGCAACACCAAAAGTTAACAAAAAATAACCAAAAGTTGACCAAAAGTGACTTGAATTGGTTGACTTTTGGTGATACGGACACCAAAGTGTTTAGTTGAGAGTTATATTGGCCAAAGTGATACTTAAGGATGACAGCGGCCAATAACCAATAGTTGGAGGTGTTTAAATCCAATAACTCTTTAAACTATGTATGAAAACAAAATTGATAACATTAAATCATCAAAAAAAATTCTTTAAAAATTTCAATATACCTTATTTACATCCTGAAATCACTATGAAAACGAAAAACAAACAATTTAAACAAATAATTAATCAAAATTTACGACCTAGGCTCGACCCGATACATATGAGTGTTACCGTGAATTTTGTCGAATATCTATCATCTGAATTATTTGTATGTCTGTTTCTCTAAATCTTTTTTTAAATTAATTGTTAGGATTTATATGGCACCAATTAAAAGCATATATATTTAATTTGGTACTAATAGTGTATTTGCAGTTTAAATCTATTTGTTCAAGACTCAAATGCGAGTTTGAATGCAATTTATGTTTCTATTTTCATATATCTTTCATGTAATGTGTAGTTTATTTTTAAATGCTACTTTTTCTTAACATTTTAGAATTGTGTTTTTATGTTTCTACGCGTGTAATACACGGGGTTTAATCTAGTTTTGTATATATCCTACTTTGTTTTTAAAATATATAAAATTATACATATGTTTTGATTTAAACCTATGACCTTCGACTTAAAAGACAATGTCTATATCATAAAATGATGGGTTTAAATCAAAACATAAATATAATTTTGTGTATTTTAAAAACAGAGTAGGCAAGATTGTTGGTGAGACTTTCGTTGAGATTAGCAGAATTACCAAATTCTTGGGTTAATCTTTCGTGCAAATTTTGTAAGGTTTGCCATAGCATATAAGACTTAACAAGGAGGCTAACCAAAATCTGGTGGATTTTAGATCCTTCTTATTTACACGTTTTAATGTTAAGGCGATATGCATACCGAACAACTAGACTCTAAAGAAATACATTTCACATATCCATATGCGGATCTTTTAAGATAAAAGGGACTTTTTCTTCAACATTTTTCACTATATTACTACACCCAAAAATATTTCTTCACACCACGGTTTTACCCCTTGGACCCCCCGCGTTCAGGATTTGCTACCCTCAAACCCTCATTGGCAACTGTAAACTTTAAAAGAGCGCCTTTTAGACGTGCCTTACTTATTTGCGTCAACATGGCACATACATAACCTACGACAGCACTTGGAGATATTATGCGTGAATGTGATTTCCGTATGTTGAATTAATGTATGTGTAACTTAAAACTTTACAACATAACATAAATGATATTATATGGGTCCACTAAAAGAAAAGCCTTTCAAGCAAAGATGATAATTGTATTTATGTTATTTTTCTCGGATGAGCATTGCCTTGTGCATGTTACACCGTACACGACTAGTGTTGCTTAGTACATGTCCCAAAACTAGTATCGCCTTATGCATATTTGAAGATAAATTTCACTGTTAAAAAAAATAACTTACCCTAATCCAAGAAACTTAGAGGTACATATTAGAGTGATGGACCTGCCCCACCTCGCTAAAAGATTTACAATAAAGAAAATACCTACATTTCATTCCTATCTACTTATGAAGAAATTCATATTGTCGATATTAAAGAAAAAAATATAAAATTAAAACTTACTTGACAAAGCTGATTTTTAACTTTTATATGCATATTAGTTTAATGGGTGTGTTGTTGAACACATAATGAAGACATGGAATTCAAGCTACTTGACGGTTAAATACTGACATCCAACATATCATATTCTATGAGTAAAGTTACTCCATCCGTCCTATTAAAAGTGTTTTGGTTTGAAAAACACAAAGTTTTAAACATATTAAATGATTGTTTGATTATGCTTGTTTTGTGTTCTTAAATGTATAGTTGGAAATAAGTCATTAAATTTTAAAAATGAACACATTAAATGGGACAAATAAAAAAAAATATGTACACTTTTAATGAGAGTGATGAAGTACTACTTGTAAGAATGAATGTTTCCTTAAAAGACAAATATGATGTTTTGAGCTATGTTTCTTGATAGACCAAGTTTGTAATGGATGCAATTGTATTATGAATTATACTGCTAAATCTTTGAATGTATGTCCTTTAACTGTACGGTTTCCCTTTACTAAACGAAAACGGGTTTACCGGACTCGTTAGTCAGCCTGTAACACCCATGCCAAAGAGCAAAACATTGGAACAATCAGCTTAAGGGGCCCCACAACGAAGGGAGCGGGAACTAATGCCGTTTATATAACACTCAAAATCTGGTATGGTCTCGTCATTCCTTGCTGGTAGTTGGCCACCACAAGGTATTTTCTTAGTTTTTCCCCATTATGTCTCTATAAAGATCAAAACTTGTGTCACTTTAGACACTAATTCTTTTTTCCTGTTTTATGTATACAATACAGTTCAGTTAAGATTTTTTTTTTGCTATCAATATCATTGCTTAGATGTATCCTTATAATAGCTTAAGAGTAGTAATGTTCATAAACCGTTCAATCTGGCCAAACCAAGGACTTCAAGGCCGGTTTAAAGTTTATTTCAAATTCTATAAACAGTAGACATTACTTAACCGGTTTGTGGTTTGGAACGTGAAGCAAAACCTTTTAAAACCAAACCTACTGTATAGAAATTTACACCCACACCCACACCCACTCATATATATATATACACATGAGCGGTTTCAATAGGAAACCCTTTTTTAACGGGGAACTATGAAACAGTTTTGAGCCATACATTTTGCCAAATTAAAAAAACCAAAACCTACCCACCCCACCCAAAAACGCTAAAACCCCCACCCCAATCCCCTACCCAAAAACGCTAATTCCCCCACTCCCAAAAAAAAATCTAATAAACTAAACCTCCACCCCCACCCAAAAACGCTAAACCCCCACCGCACCCTCACCCAAAACGCTAAACACCCCACCACCACCCAAAAACCTAACCCTTAAAACTAAACCAAAAGACTCAATCGTAAAAATAAAAACAAAAAACTAAATCATAAAAAGAAAACACAAAAAAATTAAAAGGTAAAAGGGTTAAAGAGAATTAGTTAAATAGTTGTTACATATTTAATGTTCGAACTTCATATATAATTGAAAAACAACGCAATTGGTTGATTGTGCAACAAAACGTCTGTTTGTACTACAGGTCAACGACTCGAAGTCTCAAACTTAATAAATATGTATGAATTTCAACTTTTTGATTTTTTAAGAAGTTCGAACACTAAATATGTAACAACTAATTAACTAATTCTTTTTTAACTTTTTTATCTTTTAAATTTATTTTTTTTCTTTTTGTGATTTAGTTTTTTATTTTATTTTAATGAGTTTTTATGTTTAGTTTTAAAGGTTAGATTTTTAAGTGAGGGTTTTAGCAACCTTATATGGCATCCAAAAGAAAAGAAACGAAAAAAAGTAGGATAGGGTTAGTTTGATGGTCGTTGTCTGAATGAAGTAGTCATGTCTTTTCCACCAGCTATATATAACAACACCGGCGTTTTCTGCCACACCTATTTTCTATTTATTCATTTTTTACAAATATTTAATTACGCCATATGTCAATTTACAAAATGCTACTCCTTTAAAATCATAACTAAAACACAAAGATAACATCATGATGTGATTTAATAGTCAAAGCAAATATTTTGTGAAGCATCGAAAATAAAAAAATATAATAATAAATAAACTATGAAGAATATTTATAGACACATGGAAATAAAGTTAAATTAAATTTCTACTTGTGTTTATAGATCTTTAAAAAGAGTAAATTACGGTTTTCATCCTTGTGGTTTAGGCTTTATAACGGTTTTCATCCAAAACTTAAAAAATGCTCAAATTAACCATTGTGGTCCAGATTTGTCCCAATTAGATCCAAACCTCTAACACCGTTAAGTTTAACCGTTACTCAGCACTCACTTGCATCTCACGTGAGGGGCATTTTTGTCATTTAACTCCATCGTTTGCATATATCAACCAAGAAACCTATGCAAATGGTGGGGTTAAATGACAAAAATGCCCTCACGTGAGGGGCAAGTGAGAGCTAAGTAACGTTTAAACTTGATGATGTTAGAGGTTTGGATCTAATTGGGACGAATCTGAAACCACAATGGTTATATTGAGCATTTTTTAAGTTTTAGATGAAAACCGTTACAAAGCCCAAACCTCAGGAACGAAAGCCGAAATTTACTCCTTTAAAAATGTTATTGTAAAAAACTTTGCACTAAAATATAAATATATGGATTTGGTGGATAATTGTTTGGATTTATACAAGTTTTGGGGTTGATGATAAGACTCTTTGACCCTTGAAATTTGAAAAAGTGGACCATCATTGCTTATGACAACAAAGTATTGATTCTTTTGTCATTTTGCTTTTCTATTTTTTATGTCAGATTTATGTTTCACATTTCTTTTGATTTTGTTATCAAAAAATCAGTTGGACAATATATTAAGGGTCATCCTATTCTCACACTTTCTATATTTATTTTCGCAACTCTCAGGCGTCGCACATAGACCTCGGCGTCGCGCCTGCCATATAATTTTATTTTTTTTTTATTTTCAGGGACTATAAATAGCAATGGCATCGACATTTTTTAACATAATAATATATATTTTCAACCAAATAATATGTTTTTTTAAAAATTGTATGTTTTTTATACCTATAGTAATATACAAGAAATGATTTTTTTGTTGTAGGGATAATATATATTTTTACTTTCGGCCCCATTTATATAACAAAAAGTCTAACATAATAGTTTTAGAAAGTATCAAAAATCTAACATAATATTTTTAACTATCCGAATAATATTATTTCTTTTCAACCTATATAATAAACTTCGGGATCTATATTGAGGTCGGGACGTCTAAAATTTTCATACTCGATGATCCTATCTCGGCTGAAAACAACCCAGGCGCCGCACATAGCCCAATCCGCGGCGCATAGGGGTATAAAATTCCGTTCCCATGTCTGAAAGCACTTAAAAGTGACTCGGGCGCCGCACCGAGGCCTATCCGCGGCGCCTGAGTTTAAAATAGGTGTGAGGATATATTTAGCAAGTGTGTGAATAGACAAGGCCTATATTAACATATGTTTATCATTGCTTAAGTTCAAAAGAAAATACAATCAAATTATAGTGATTTATGACTCTTGATGTTTTATGGTGTATCTGGAAGGCTAAGAAATAATATCTTGAATACTTTAATATATAGGTTAAAGGATGATTTGTCTTACCTAAAGTTGATTGACTCGATTTTAAATGTCACTCTATAGTATATTTGGAAGGACAAGAATGAATGAATTTTTAGAAACATTAGTCTGTCGGTGATTATGATTATGGAAGATATTAAAATCTTGAGCTTTTATTTGGTTAAATATATGGCAAATATGGGTTGGTTTGAGTGGAACAATTGATCCACTTTTAATGTCATAAATAGTTTCTGATTTTCTTTTTCATGTATCTCTAGCCTTTGGTTAGTTCTTTTTTAATAAAATCCTCACTGTTAAAAAAAATAACAGTTGATGTTCGATACTTCTATTGATATATTAGGAGGCATGAAACATCATCACAATATGGGGTGAAATAACACCACCCCCGTGCCTTGATCACAAGGAGCTAAAGGTGGCAGCGTTGTGAATCTGCTCGTTGATTAAATGTTGGCGATTTGATGAAAACTTTTTCGATTGGTGAATTCATGAGTTTAAAAAAAGAAATATGGCCACTTCAAACTAGAGCTCCAAAAGAGATTGGTTTTAGTCTCTCCACCCACGGGTAAAGTTATTTTATAAAGTGTAAAAATGATACAAAGTGTGAGAATGCACAATGGTACAAAAAAGACACAATAGAGGATTAAAAAAATTCATAACTCACAAATTAAATCGAATTTCAAAAAATCTTCGGAGACCTTGTTCCCCACGTCATCCACCTTCATGAAAAAAATAAACGAAAAAAAATCAGCGTTTTCATGGTGTCTTTTCTTTTTTACTTTCATTGTGTCTTTTGTAAATTTTTTACACAAAAAGACACAATGAAAGTGAAAAAAAGACACAATATATTTTTTTTTTTTTTCGATTATTTTTTTTTTATAAAAGTGGACAACGTGAGGAACAAGGTTTCCGAAGCACTTTTTTAAAATTCGACTTATATTGTGAGTTATAATTTTTTTTTAATTGTGTCATTGTGTCTTTTTTTTTTTTATAATTATGTCCTTTTCACATTTTTTTTCCCAAAAAATAACTTTGTATACAAACATCTCTCCGCCACCCACATCGAGTTTAAGAAATTCAAATGTGGATTGCTAAACTTTTTTTACTAAACAAGCAAGATATGTAGGAGTGTGCAAACGCGCTTTACCCTGACCGAACCGTCAAAACCCAGACCGAACCGAAAACCGATTAGTATAGATGAAAAAACCGTAACCGGACCATATAATTTGTAGCGGTCTCGGGTTTAGACGGTCTTAAGCGGGCCGGTCTTAACGGGTTTAGTTACTTTGCCCGTAAAAAAACATGTTTGACAAAAAAAGTTTATCTCGCATATCCAAAGTGATATGTACATTTTTTACTTTGCTAGTATTGACAATTACATAATACCAACCGCATTTAATAATATCAAAATTTGAATACTACTAATCGTAAACAACCAAGACATCAAAATGATGTTATTTTTCTTAGGCTCATACACGAAGCCGGGTGGTAACCCAAAACAAGCTTCATTGCCAATATCTTAGATATGTTTATTTGTATATTTGTATAAAACAATGTATGCTTGTTTATGGTTGCAAGTTAATTTAGCAAAGCTTAATATATAAAGCTCATGCTCAAGTTTAGTGAAACTCAGCTTAGTTAGGAGATTTTAGGGAGTCATTGTATACGTGCGGCGCTACTGGTTTACATCCCTATAAATACATGATTTAAAAGACAAAATACCTAAATCCAGTTAGCGTATCGTTTATTATGGTTAGACCTAGATTTGACGTTAAAAAATTAACATGGTTAAAAATGGTATGAAAAATTCACATAATTTGAATTGGAATTAGTTTGATGTAAACTTTTTATAATTCCTTTACACAAAAATTATGTCAACATGTAGTACATTTTAGATGACATATAATATACACCATAGCAACAACCAAGACATCAAAATGGTGTTATTATTCTTTAAAGTAACACAATTATTTCACTTCATATAAAATTTAATGTAATTGTATTTATAACACTAAGTAACATATATAATAACTATTATTGATACGTTAGCAATTTGTTATTTACATCTATATTAATCAAGTAGTAAATTAAAACTTATATGTGAAGAAAAAGTAGCGGAAACACCACCTTGTCACATTGCACATGTTTTCTTCACAATTTATGCCCAGACATCACCTTCTCTCTGTACACCATGGTTTTGATCCATGAGCTGGCAAGATAGATTAATGGGCCCAGATTAAATGGGTTGGCCCATAAACAACTTACTGTCTTTTTGTCCCCTTTTTATCTTATTATTTTCAATATCATTTTCAAGACTTCTACCTATCATGATATAGCCGGATAAATTTAATTATTTTTAGAAAATTTCCTAAATGAATAAGGTAGTTCACATCAATGCCAAATTTAGTCATCGTTGACATTGCCAGTGTCGCTTCAAGACATGTAACCTAACTCCATGTACAATGTTGCGACCATTACCACCATCACGCCACCTACAAATTTGTCAGTGTCATTGCGGCACCACAAATCCATCTACGTTGTGACCTCTTCCACTTCCACTCCCACTCCATCCGTCGTCACTAGGAATTGCCATTATAAAATAATTAAAAATAGAAGAATGTATGTTTTTAACTCAACATATAGCTAGGGGTATACCAGTTGGCAATAATTGGGTATGTTTGACCAATTGCCTAACACCATAAATGACTGAAGGTTTCAGAAAATCCAGTTACAATTGCACCTTCAGCGATTGGGCCCATACATGACAGCATAACATCTTTAATGAGTCAATCAAATTAACTCGTTACAATGGAGTAACAATAAAAGCACCATCTGACGAGTCAATTGTCCAACCCACAGGGAGCGGGTTAACTCGGAAATGTGTTTCACTTTTTTTTCTCATTATCTTTATTTTAAATTCTAAGATTTCCGGTCTTTTTTATATAGCTGTTGAAGCTCCACCACTGTTTTATCTTTTAAAGCGTCCTACTAATTATGGAAATGCTCAAGATTAATTCCGGCCCCCTTATACATGTAATTGTTCAAGCTCCTTAATGTAGCGTAAGGTTTAAGGCTGGTTCTAACATGTTGATTCCTCGAATACCCGTGTTGCTCAAAATCCCCAAACCACCCAAAATCCCCCCAAAACTTGGGGAATTCGTAAAGACAAACGTTTTTATGTAAGAATGATCAATGATCCTTCCATATGCATTAAAGTGACATAGATAATGGTGACAAAACCCTAATGGGCCTAAAAACAACCTCGGGCCAAAACAAAAAGTCCAAAAACATGATAAAAACATAAAAAGTGACAATAACTCTCTTAAGGAGGCTTATTTAGAGAAAAAGTCGGGTAGCACTCGTTCCGGTCTTCTATTTGACTGGTAGCTCGTCCGAAACGGAGGCCCGTAACTCCAGTTATGCTTATTTCTGTGCAACACCCTTGAAGACACGATCATAGGCCTCTAGAAACATAAAGGTTCACTCCTCCACCCTTGGACCCGCATCACTCCTCTGCTTATCTTTTGAAGTGTCCTAAAATTATTGAAATGCGCTTCTAAGAAGTGCTCACGTACACTTTTGTGCATCCCACTAATTGAAAGCTAGGATTCTTTATTGATTAATCTGATGAATGAGCAACCTGAGGGACATGATTGGTTTCGGGAACAAGCAATTCAAATAGCTTACTTTCTTATGAATAATCATTACATGTTTTTCGCTTTTGTTGTTTGGTGGTTTTTTTTTTCTTATTGTATTTTATCGGGATTCTTAATTACTTGTTCACACCATTTTCTTTTCTATTATATTGCTTTTGCCGGTAAAAAAACAGTTATCATGAACAACCTAGTAAGGATTTAAATATGTTGTATTTTCTTTAAGTTACTAATTTGTTGTTCTCTATATGTTTTGCTTTCCATATGAATTAGATATTTTGTTTTAATTTATTTATTTTGCTTCTTCTTATTTAAACATTTTTCTGTTAATATAATACAAAAAACAAGGTCGGTGATGAAATTCGACCTTACATTTTGTTAAGTACTATTTGGTTTGGAGTTTATTTCAAAATGCAAACTTTGTTTGTGGTCTTGTGTTCGAATCCCATCTCCAATTTTACATTCCTCTAGCAAGTTTTTCTTTTACGTTTTAAATTTCTTTTACCATTTATTGTAACTATTAATACCGGGCTTGGTTTTTTTTGATATATTTCTATTTCCTAACGACGTTATCTTTACGAACGTAACGTGCTTAACAAAATCACAAAAGTATCACGTCGAAACGTAAGGCAATCGCATGTTAATGTCACAATCGTAACAAATATAATGAAGCCAAATCGCACGACTCAAACTCAAAAACGTTCTTTACGAGTGTAATGAAGTTGAAAAACGAAAATTCCACTGTAACACATGACACATGTCGAAATCGAAAACATATAAACTAAGACCCGGCTGTTGCAACGCACAGTCTGACCTTGAACCTAGTTAAGTTTTATAATACATTACTATCATATGGAGCGGACCTAATATTAAATTTGTTGCTATGTGACATGGACGTCACATGTTTGAGTCGAGTAAACAATTAATCTTGCAAAAATTCATGGTAAGAATGCGTAAATTAAGACCAAATTGAAACTATGTCTAAACGAATAGAACTCAACCCATTCTTTTATTTATTTGGTTCGGTTAGAGTGGTGTGATGTAGCTTTTATGTACTCTCACCACCCATCAAAAATTATATGTGCAAGTAGCCTAAGTGATGGGGTGGAGCGTCATTTGAAGATTAATTCTCGTTTAATGGGCTAGTAATTGATCAACATAAGTCCAATATGGTAGACTCACATCGAAGAATTACAAGTCTATTGGACGATGGTTTGTAGGTATCTTAGTTTGAGTCAACTACTATTTAGTATATTGACATGTCTTTGTTATGTTTATGAGTTTTGAGTTGAGTTTGATTAATGAGAAAAGAGTCGTGAGAGAGCCCCTCATAAAAAAGAGTAAATCTCTGTTTTCGTGTTTGTTCGTTTCGGTTACGTGGTATTGATTGTACCCAACATCATTAACCTCACATTTTTTTATAATTTTTTTTATTTTTAATGAAACAAATTAAAATACATCTTAGAAAGACAAATTGGATGATTTCGTATAACCTATAAGATGAACCCAAGCCTACAGCATACATACATTCCTAATTAAAGCAACTTCTATCACTTGGTCATGTGTCTAATAGGCCGACTTGTTCGTCAAGACATTGAGATACCATTTGTGAAAATTTATTTGTTCGTTTACTGTTGATTTTCCATTTAGGTAAAAATCCAATCAATTAAGTTCAAGGTGCCTCGAGTAATTGCCGCATGCGAACAGTGAAATGGTCACGAATATAATGTTTGACATAAATATGTCCCGACGTCCATGCTAACATCTAAGTTAAATGCATTGGTGTTTCATCATCGGGTGTTCATCATCGCCGGCTGGGTTGACATCATGATTTTTAGATTCATGGTATAAGTGTTGGAATGTATAGTGTGTATTTTGTGACTAAAATATATATACACTAAAGTTGTGTTTAGATGATGTACGTTAAAAAAATAAAATAAGGGTAATTTGGTAACGGGTAAATGAACGTTGTGGGGGGAAGAACTATTAAAACTAATAACACTAGCCGCTACGGCCACTTGAAACTGAAACTGTGGGGATGGCATGGTGGTGTAGCCGCTCGGCTACTTGTTAGCCTTGACTGAAGGCACATAGCCGCATACGCCATTACACCCCCACTATTATTTATACCGTTAAATAGGATTTGGCTCGGCTATCACCATAAGGACGTCATCATGATCATATATATGTAATATGTCGTTTAGGCTCTTACCAAAATGTATCTAGCTAAATGTCATCACACATAGTTATTGTATACATACATACATACATGCATGATAGTTATTTAACAAGAACAATAACAATAAAAATTCATGGCCGGCTTTTTTCTCTTGTGCACATGTGATTCTTCATCTGTACTCATCATTCAATCCAAGGTTCCAATAACTTGTCTTTTTGACCCTTAGCTGTAACCCAATTTTGTTTCTTTCCACATTCTATTTCTGCCCGGCCATATCAATTTCATTACTCATTTTTACTCTTAAATAATGGGTGCTTGTTATTCAAAAACAGCTACACATAAAGAAGATTTTGATGATGATGCTGATAGATGGTCTGATAAGTTAAAGCATGGTTCTATGATCAACAACCGCGGAAGCAACGTGGAGGAATACTTGCTCCGCCATGTTCCCGGTAGGCTTTTCGGTAATGGCTCCTGCAACATTGCCAGTTTACATACACAACAAGGAAAAAAAGGAATCAATCAAGACGCCATGATAGTTTGGGAGGTTTGTTTTCATGCATATATAATTTAAGGTTTTGTTACAAGTTATAGCTTTTTGTGATGATGAAAGTGTACGTTTAATGCTCATCAGAAATTTAACTCAAAAGGGGATGCAGTCTTCTGTGGAGTATTTGATGGACATGGTCCGTATGGTCATGTGGTAGCGAGGAAAGTTCGTGACACGCTTCCTGTTCAATTGTCAACTCAATGGATTGATATCGATTGGGATTGTGAGAACGATGATGATGATGATGATGCTGGAAAGAACAAGGGAAGGTCGTATGAAGATAAGTTACTAGATGAATATTGGTGTGAATTGTCAGATGTTGAGGAAAAAGAAACGGTTCCGGAGAGATTTTTGCCACTTAGGAGGTCTATGCTTGAATCTTTCAAGTTAATTGACAAAGAATTGAGGAATAATCCTTGGATTGACTGTTTCTGTAGTGGAACAACTGCTGTTTCTTTGATCAAGCAGGTATGGTTTTGGATTGATATGATTGTCATGAGAATAAGCTTTTTGTGTTGGAGAAAAACCTTAGCGAGCTTTTGTAAGTTGGAGCTTGTTTTTGTTTATTAGTTGTCAAAAACGAATTAACAGTGACACGTTAGGCAAATTCCACATCATCATAGTGACAAAAAAAAATGCCATTTGTTTGAAATGCCTAACCTCTATACAATGAACGCGTTTTAGGGTCATTGGTTTTGGATGGGAGTGGGGCTTCATATAATCATACTTGGGTGAGTGTAATTTTAGGATGGATGATCAATATTTGAGACATCTTAGCAACTTTGTATGGGCGAAACTGACAATATTGGTTGTATCGTGTTTCATCTTTACAACTTATTATGATCAGTTTATGGATTTTGTTCAGGGTCATGATCTTGTAATTGGAAATGTTGGTGACTCAAGAGCAGTGCTGGCAACCCGAGATGAAAAGGGTTCATTAGTTGCTGTCCAGTTGACCATTGACTTGAAACCTAATCTCCCAAGTACGGTAATTGTGTTTAAAATAATAATTCATATATAGTTTCATGCACATATATGCATGCTTATAAGTCAAAGTGAAAACTCAAAATTCAAGATTGTTATAATGCAGGAGAAGCTGCAAGGATCCAGCAATATAAAGGAAGAGTGTTTGCGTTACAAGATGAACCAGAGGTGGCTCGCATATGGTTACCGCATAATGATTCACCTGGTTTAGCCATGGCTAGAGCTTTTGGGGATTTCTGTCTAAAGGATTTCGGTTTGATTTCTGTTCCAGATATATTTTATCACCGTATTACCGAGAATGACCAGTTTGTGATTCTTGCAACTGACGGGGTACTTTTTCTATTCTTGTCACAACCGTCTTATGTATCAAACTTAAAATTTAAAACAATAAATGCATGTGTCTATGCCGCTAGCTCTTTCACCTCTCTAATGTTACTTTTGGGATAGGTATGGGATGTCCTCTCTAACAAGGAAGCATTGGACATAGTGGCCACCGCTCCTAGCCGAATGGTTGCCGCACATGTGTTAGTCGACCATGCAACACGAGCATGGAAGCTCAAATACCCAACTTCAAGAAACGATGATTGCACTGCAGTTTGCCTTTTTCTTGACCACAAACCAATACCCATATCCCATGCGACTCTCCAGAATGTGACAAAATCATATACCTTGCATGATAATGACCAGATAAAAGATGAGCTTCCTGACAATAGCATCACATGGTCTAAAAAGAGCCTAGCTGATTGCATATCAACCTCCGAAGATGAAGAATGGTCGGCTCTTGAAGGCGTGACTCGTGTCAATAGTTTGCTAAACATTCCTAGATTCTTTTCGGTTGGTAAAACATCAGTTAGTCCAAGATAACCGACTGCTTGTGTTTGAAGTTGATATTGCATAAAACAGGATTGCGTTAAATAGAAAAGATAACTCTCTAAATTTTGTTGGTATGGACGTATGGTGTGGCAGTGGCACTACTGTGTTAGTTTCAGGACTGGAGTTGGGTATTATCATCTAATGTTTCTTTCTCCTGAGCCAACGTATATGGGCCTGGATAACCATTTATATTGGGCTTTGTATTTAGGCCTAGATAAGTCTGTATATTGGGCTTTGTCTTTGGGCCTATTCATCAATTGTACACTTGTACAAATAATCCTCAAAAGTCAAGTATTTTACACTTGCTTTTGTCTTTTGATTTCCCTATTTGTAAATACAAGTTTTTTTGGGTCCTTATGTCTTTTGTACTTTGAGAATATAATTTCATCATAACAAGTATGATTATCGCGACACGCTCTTCTTTTTGTTGCTATAGTGTATACTACTGTATAGAGAGGTATATATGGAGGGGAGAATGTCCCGGTAACCATATGAGAGATCTTTAACGACACTCTTTTTAAATTAAAATGATTGTCAATAATGATATTTGACACATATAGCTAGCTTTGTTAGAAAAAAAAAATCTTGCACAAGCTTCTATTTTATACCTAAACTACTCTACATATGCCACTAATACCTGTAACTTGAGAGTTTTTTTTCTATCAGAATCTCCAATAACGATTAAATGATATATATAGATTTGTTATTAACGTTAGCTTTGATCCACTCATGTCCAATAACCAACCAATTATCTTTTCAAATAAGTGAGTTTTTATTACCAAACCGACGCCTTATAAAATTTAAAATCAAAATTTAGACTCTTTTACAGCGAAACGTATTAGGCCAGCTATCCAGAATAACCCAATGGTAAAGGCAAACCCATAAGCTTAGCGAACACAAAAAAAATTAGATAGCTCGAGCCTATTTATTTTGGGGAAAACCTGACTCTAAATCGGAGAAAGTCCACTTATAACTTGCTCATCCATAGGAACGACAACAAGCAAGCGATAAAATTTGTTCGACTCATGAATCAAACTTTTGTTGCCACAAATATTCTTTCGATATTACCCCCAATGTCCTTCTTAAAATGTTACTAATGAGAATAGTACATGAGTGTGTTTTAAATATATATAAATGATAGACACAACAATTAAAAGAGGAAATTAAGATTGATTTAAAATGGTGGAAATATTAATAGGAGCAGATCGAGGAGATCACATGAGGAAATTAAGGCAAAGGCAAAAGAAATAAAGAAAGAAAGAAAGTTGGTGAATATGAAAGAACCAAAGCAGCTTTTTAATGCTTGCACTCCAAATGATAAATTTTTAGAAAAAGACAAGTAAGTACATTCCAGTTGCACCATCATTCATTCTATAACTTTTCAACATATTTTACTACATATTAATCAATTCTTACATCGATCTATCTTTATATTTATTTTCAAAGGGTTTTTATAAATGCACCATAGTCTAATTTATAGTTACACCCTAGTATATTACATTAATGATATTAAATAATTATGTTGTTTTTTAAGTCCAATCAAATTGTAATGTAGTAAGTTACTTAGAAGTTTGTACAAACTTAATAAGTTCAACAACTAAGACTTTTTATTTTTTTACAAGTGGTCAATAAGTAAGACTTCTTTAGACAAAAATAATATATAAAATAATGTTAATTTAAGAAAGTAAGAGAAAAAAAAAAATTATAAACCATTTTTAGGATTTTCTATATTTTGATAAAAAAAATTTAGTTCCAACTGCCTTTCTAGTCTTTTTTTTAAACCATATTTTAAACTATTCACCATTCTAAAAATTATATTAAAAATAAAACATTTTAGTTTATTTAATATTTGGCATTATATTATTTAGGGACGTTTTGTAAAACTCTTTTTTTAATGTGTTGGTTTATATCATGTTGGTAAAACTATATGTTTATATGATTAAATAAAAGTGTTATATAACTTAAAAGATTATTTATATAAAGTTAGACCATGTGTAGTGGGGCGTTTTTACCCCTCGATAGCGCCCCATAGCGCCCCAAAGCGTCCCCTCTCCCATTACACAGGGGCGCTATGGGTCAAAAAATGGATTGGGGCGTTGCCTACAAAACGCCCGGAAATTTCAAAATTCAATATCTACTCACATTTTCATTGGTCAATTCCTTTAAATATAATAATTATATAATGATTGAAGGGCTTTTTGGGGGATTTTTCCATTACACCATTTTTAGATAGAAAAGCTCTTGGTGAGGTGGCTTTCAAGTGGCACACAAAGCCCCTTAAGGGGCTTTGTCCACTACACATGGTCTTATAAGTTTATTTTATCATTAAACAAGAATATGAAAATTATTAGTTGTAGTAATAGTTAATATAGTTATTGCATTTATTAAGAGTGATGTAATAATGTAATTGATTAATTTTATGATATAATTGGTGCATTTATTAAGAGTGATGTAATAGACTAGGGTGCAAATAGCAACACCCATTTCCAAATAATCAACATATCTTTATACAATACACATACATAAATAAGACGGCTCAATGCATGGTAAGTCATCTCAAAGATCTTAAAAAACTCATAATATATCAAACCCTTATGTACATGATATTAGATGAACATCACTCTTCACAAAAATAATACCACATTATTACAGGCATGTTTTCACAGGTATCGTTTTTTACTTAATATTATATTTTTGTCACGAGAACAATTCACATATCCAAAATTTATCTTTTTTTTTGTTATGTAAAAAGTTCATAAAAAACACATGTCTCCAATGCTTTATCCAAAAATTTACCGGAGATTGACACTCTGGGTCTTGCTATTATTTTAATCACATATGATTTTGACAATTTCTCTTTTTTATAATCCTAGGCAGTTTTGTAGAAAATCCATAGTGATTTGATCACGTTTTCATTCAATATATTCGGGTTATTGCAGACATCTATATAGTTTTTTGTATTCTGCTTTGACTTTAGAGTACGGTAGACATTTATTGACATATGAACAAAAGTTTTTTTATACTGGGCCACCAATAATGTATCTTTATGTTTGTATACATTTTATCATTACCTGGGTGTAGTGAATATTTGAACTTATAGGTCATGACCTCGTCCAAAATTTATTCACTCAATCAATCGATTAAAACTTCGACTCCATATCCATATTGTATTCTTAAGCTTCAAGACTTCTTTTTAAGTGGATTCCAATCTTTTCTCTAAACCACTCGTGCCTTCTCTATACATGAGAGCTTCTTGTGTATTTCGAAATTGGTTTTTAAGTGTAGATTTAACATTCAATATTCTTAATGCATGAATCTTAGTGATTTGGCTTTTATTCTTTTCTACTTAAAGTGTCTTCTACGGTTCTACCACATTCGCTTTACCAAGGTGGCAAAAGATTCCACAATGCTATTCGTTTAGCACCTCCACCAATCTTCTCTGCTGCACATTCAACATTTTATGGTTGAATATGTGCTGTAGGTTTTTGTGATCGGTGTAAATAGTACATTTAGTACCGTACACATATTAATGTCTCCAAATTTTAATTGTAAAGTTTAACGCTCCAAGTTCCAAATCACTAGTAAGGTAATTTTCCAAGCACTTTAAGTTAGCGAGAGAGCCAAGCAGTAATTACTTTGTCTCTTTTAACTAAAACACACCAAAGTTTTTGATGTGATGCATCACAGTGCACTGTAAAGTCATTAGTCCAATGTGTAGGGACCAAATGGGTGCGTCGTTACATAATTTATGCTTTATTAGCTAAAAGGTTGCATCAAAGCATTCATGATCAAGTTCCATGTATGTATCTGAGTGAGATCTTCAAGAAGGGTTGATGGTAGTTGTAAGTGGATGAGAGAATTTTTTATGGTGGATAAGAAAAAAACTCTATATTTTAAAAGCTATAATGATAAAGAGAATGTGAAAGGAAGAGAAAGAAATTATAATGACAAATGTATAAAAAATTATTATTTAATTTGAATGAGAGAAAATATACTTGGTTTAACGTATTTATAGGAATGAAGATAAATAAGCTATTGGAATGCTCTTATGTTTCTCTACCCTTTCAAACTTTTATGGTTTGGTTGGTCTTTTTTCTTGCAAATACTTCCAATTTCCTGGTGTGCATAATAAAATTAGTGTTAAAATACTCAAATTTCTTGTTTTTATGTGTTAACATTGTCAAAGATCGGGATATTCATGAAAAAAAATATAAATTAATATTCTATAGTAGTCTGCTAAACTTAGAAATGAAGTATTTCTATTGGGGTTTTAGGACTTCCCACGTATTTAACAGAATTTTCTCTAATTTCCAGCTTGACCTAGAATCTTCTCACGCGTCCTTCATTATAAGTTTCCCAATTTAAAAACTATATTTATGGCAAGGATCAATACGTAACAATGGATCATTTGCTTTATTCAACCCGTGTGTCTATACGGGTATTAAACCTAGTATCTCAATAAACTAAAAAAAATGTACACTCTACACCCTTCGATCAATAGTTTCATGAGTATTATGATCACATTAGTCGACTAATCAGTCCAATTCCACTTACTAAATATTTATCAAATCTTCTTTTGAACATGACCCTAAGATATGATTTCTAATTATTTAGTTATCTTTTTAGTTTTATTTTAAAGGATGGTTCTCCTATAAAATGGATTTTACCTAAGAATTGTGAGATGTGATATTTAGCCACATCATAACTAGGTTAATCGAATTTCGATTGAACTTATTTTTGCGGCGTTAGAATTATGGCATCAAACCCTCTGCCACCACCTCAGAAAAACCTAAATGTAAAAACTTAATCTTAAGGCTAAATCCTAAAGAAAAAACTAAATTTTAAAAGTAAACCTTAAAAGCTAAGATGATAGAGTTTGACGAGACGGTTATAACGCCGTTTGAATGAGCTCAATCAAAATTCTTTTGACCCGGTTTATTGTAATTTAAGACATTTTTTTTTACAAAATCAACTTCTTATTTGATTTTTCCTTTTTCTAACCCTGGCTAGCTAGTGATTGTGTGTCACCATTCTCAAGAGCATCTAAAAAATGCACAACATCTATCTGTTGGTCCAATGCAAAGTTATCTAAGGACATTTGAAGCAAACTCCTAGCTAATTATTTGTTAGCCGGCCCGAACACATGAATTAGCTAGCTAGCTAGGGACTTGATTGAATTGAAGTCTCAATGAATGTTTCAGGGAATAAGCTCGATCTATATAAACATATATATATCATCCACGCTATCACTCTCGCAACCCTATATATTATATGGTGCACTTTGAAAAGAAAAATAATCTATGTTTTAAGGGTGCGATGTGGGGCTCGACCGGATTCGGTTTTAACGACATTGCTGCCTCTCTCTTCTTTTCTGTGGGTTAATGTTTTCTTGTTGTAATTTGATTAAGCAGCGATAAATAAACCCGGCCGTACGTGATAGAACTTTTGTTCAAGTATGGTTGATAATGTATTTTTTTTAAAGGTAAATACGAATATATAGATAGAAAAGGGGCTAAGAAGGGTTGATAATTTATGAATCTTATAAATTGATAGAAGTAAATGCATGAGAAGTTTTGGAAGTTAGAATAGAAATGTATATATAATGAATGATATATGATTAACGAAAGGAATGGGCATGTTGCATTTAAAGCTTTGCGTGTCTTGGGGGTAAAATTTTTTTTCTCTTTCCCCCGGCCTGCACATTTATCATCACCATAAAGCTAGTTAAAGAAACAACTCAACAAGCTAGTAACAACAACTTTTTTAACAAGCTAAGATCGATACCCTTTTTTATTTAAAAAAAAAACATTAATTGGTTCTTACTTCTTAATTACACACGTGTTTAATTGGTTAATGTAAATTAATTGCTTTAGTATGTGAAATTTTATATGTACAAATCTTGTAAGGTGGAAATGTAGATGACTAGCTAATAACTAATAAGAATTAGAGCATATATATATATATATTTACTTGGTCTTGCAATTAAGTGTGTGCTGTCGTTTGTCTGACATTTCGTTTTTCTGAGAGCTAGGCCGGCCATCCCACTCGCATGACAATCAAAAGTTGATCTGAGATATTGTGCATCATATATTACCGACTAAATGTTAATCAAGAACTCATTGAAACGTACAGTGATTTTAATTGTATGTTTGAAGACATTAGATTAATATTAATTAGCAGTTGGAATAATATATATGTTCTCAAGTAACATATAATTGTACGTACGTGTGTTTCAGTTGAAAAGATAAACATACAGTGTGAAAAGTAGATTTTTATACTTTTTCACATGGACCAAAACAATTGTGATGCTACAATATGATACTTGCAAACAAGATTTTATATACGTTAGAGAAAGTGGATATTGTTAATATATTATGCTAAATTTATTATATATAAATCTGCTCATTTAATATTGATGATCGAACATTATCTTAATTTGGCCAGTCCATCGATTATGATCAATCATCTTCACGTACAATTGCAATATTTAAACCAAAACACATGAATGATTTTTAATTTGCAAGTGAAACTCATAATCGATGGATCGACAATAATGTTTAAAAACACATGAATGATCGATTACAACCACTAGTTTGGTCTAATGACAAAGGTGTATGACTCTCAATCACTTGAAGACAAAAAAAAAAAGTTTTCTAGCTTAGACAAGGGTTACTCACCTAGCTAATTAGGTGGCTTTCTTCCTGACGGGGATAGAGATATACAATCACATGAGTAAGTGGCATGTGAGTTCCAAATTACCATTAAAAAACACACAATGAATGATTAATCTAGCATTTCATCATGGAAAAATAGTTAATATAACCCCTAAACAACTAATCACACATTGCAAAATCATACGAGTACATAGTTGATAATTTGTCAGCAGTTAATACACTATGGATCAATGTGAAGATGAGATACAAGAGCAGACATGACGAATTAATCACACAATATTGCAAAATCTACATGTTTAACTAGCGATCGTATTCGAATGATCCAAAGATGATCCGGTTATTTGTTGTTGTTACGTGTGACTATATATATACATACAGAAACATTTATAAGTATGTTTCTAATTTAGAACCGCGTAATTAAGTAGTATTATAAAACCCAGCCACAAATGTAAACACTATAGATCTAACCCTAATTAAACCATTTATTTTGAATAAATTAATTATTGGCTAGCATCATGAATTCCCACACTAGCTACATATATATTTGTTTATGTTAAATCAATGTACATAGAAATTAATCATTGTCCTTTGTAAACATGCAACTGTAGATATGTGTATATATGTGTGTAGGATATTATATATATGCACATTTATAGATATATGTGTGATATTATATCTCTGTGTGTTAACTGTGTAACTGTATATATCAATTCAGCTTCAATTCCACACACCCTACCGTCCCTATAACCTAATCATAATCGATCCACTGTTATGGCACATCTGCAATTTTGCAGGTTTTTGCTAGCTAGGGTTTGTAATTTAGGGTTTTAATCCATTAAAACCCTAACAACCACTACGATCCATATATTCAATCAACAAACTGTCATCTTAAATGTTGGATTCATCATCTTCTTCACATCATCATCACCATCAAAATCAAGAGCTTCAGTTGATCCAATCAGATCCCGGACTGTTAAACAACCACCACCAGATCCCTCCATTCCGGCGACTGCTTTTAACCTGTGCACACTCCATTTCTCACTCCGACTTCACTGCCGCCGACCGGATTATCACCATCCTCTCCGGCAACTCTTCCGGTTACGGCGACTCATCTGAAAGATTAATTCACTGCTTCACCGGAGCTCTCCGCCACCGCCTCCGTCTCCACCTCCACCCACCACCACCACCGTCACTTCCCGATGATGCAATTCTTCAATCGTCATACTTGTCGCTTAATCGAATAACTCCGTTCATCAGATTCTGTCATCTCACTGCAAATCAAGCAATTTTGGAAGCAATTCAACTACAAAAAGATCATCATCATCATCATCAAGGTATACGTTATATTCATATACTCGATTTTGATATAATGCACGGAGTTCAATGGCCACCATTGATGCAAGCAATCGCCGATCTTCATCCACCTCCATCTCTCCGAATAACCGCCACCGGAACTAACATTCGCATCCTCCATAAAACCGGTGATCGTCTTACAAAATTCGCACACTCACTCAATCTCACATTCCAATTCTCCCCACTTTTACTCCCTCATCACCACACTGTCGACGACATCATCCACCGTATCTCCGGCGTACACCACTCTCCGAACGAAATCCTCGCCGTGAACTGCGTTCTACACCTCCACCGTCTGTTAACCAACCGTGACAAACTATGTTCACTACTCCGTAAAATCAAAACAATGAACCCGAAAATCGTAACATTAGCTGAAAACGAAGCAAACCACAATCACCCAATCTTTACTTCGCGGTTCGAACAAGCGGTAAACTATTACACCGCGGTGTTCGATTCGCTTGAAGCGACGTTGCCGCCGAGGAGTGAAGAACGAAGAGAGGTTGAACAAGTGTGGTTTGGTAAAGAGATTGTGGATATTGTGTCGTGGGAGGGTGATCGGCGGAGAGAAAGACATGAGCGGTTATCGTCGTGGGAGATGATGATGAGGATCGCTGGTTTTGGGCATGTTTCGGTGAGTCAGTTTGGTGTAACACAAGCGAAACTTTTGTTGAGGCTTCATTATCCCTCTGAAGGTTTTAATATTGAGGTTGTAAATGATTCTTTGTTACTGGGTTGGAAGAATCAGCCCCTTTTTACTGTTTCTTCGTGGCAATAAATAAATTTGATTGTTAATTTGTTTATAATATAATATTATGATCATTATAATATATGCTATGAATATTGAAGAAACCCTAACCCTAGTTATATAGCTAACTGTTGAAACCTAACAATTACCTCGGTCATTGTAGAATGTTGTTTGCATGAAATGATCAAACACAACATGTTCTTCTCTGGTCAAATGATATGAGTGTTTCATACTTTCATGACTAGCTAGCTTATATATGCTCATGTTTGTATGTATATGTGGGGGCATTTATACATATGGGAAATATATATAGTGAGTTTATATAAGTGTGTATAGGTGGTGGTGTTTATAGTATGTATATATATAAAAGTAATTAAGTAGGAGATTTGGTAAACCTAATCCACTGGTTAACAATTCTTAATTACAAGCCAAAGAATGCAGCATATATATGGAGGAATTAATGTGGTCACTTGTTATTATTAATTCATATTTAGTTAGTTGATCTTGGAGTAGATTAGGGAACTGATCAAATTAGCTAGCTAGGTTGACTTAAACTAGATAAAAGCATCTCTAACTCATAGGTGGCCGGACGGAAGTTTTCTTAAATATATGAGTCTTTTCTCTTTTATGGGTGTGTTAGTTTACACAAACTTATTCTTCTTTCTTACAACACCCTCAGCTCCTTGTTGGGTTTTTCTATCTAATAGAATTTCCCAATAAGCTATCAAAGATATGACTTAGTAAGATGGAAACTAGCTAGCTAGCTAGTTAAAATGTGGCGAGCTAGGCCAATAAGAGAGACGATGCATTTGTTTAGGACGAGCAACAAGATGACATCTTATGATTCAGATCCAATCAAATTCACTTGCTAACGCTAGATCTAACAAGTGAGCTTAGATTGATTCAAATGAATTTTCATATAAAAACAACAAACCGATGAATTACGATTAATCCTGATTCCTAGCTCGAAGGTTCGTCACCGCCCGACTACCGCCTAGAGAGTTCCACAACATTGGGTCCAACTATCACATTTTGTTTTCTACTGGTCCTAATTATTGAATTGGTTGTCAGTGGTCCCAACTGATAACACTTTGGCAACCAACGGTCCGTCATTAAATTTTTTTTAACGCCGTTAAGTTTTTTTTTCGAATTTAAGACCGATGTTTTAAGCCTTTAATTTGATCGGAAGGGTAATACTAGTCGATTGATGTAAAAATTTGCTCGAAACGGCTCTCTAAACGATAAAATATTTACATCCGATTGAAGCACCATTAATTTTAAACACCCAATTGAAGCACCGTTTCGAGGTAAATTTTCTATCAATCTAGTTGTATTATCATTCCGATCAAAATGCTTAAAACATCGGAATTGAATTTGGAAAAAACTTAACGGCGTTAAAAAAATAACGACGGACCGTTGATTACCAAAGTAATAAACTTTGGACCGTTGACAACCAAATCAATAGTTGGGATCGATAGAGCTAAAATGTGATAGTTGGGACTACTGAAATTAAACTAATATACATTTAATAAAATTTTAATTAAATATCACGTGTGGAACCATAACCTAAGGACATCGATAATTAAATAGATGGAAATTGACATGCATATATATATATATATAGGTGGAGGTTCGTTTGAGAAGACTCATATATTGCGAGAAGAAAAAGAAGAAACCTAAATCACTAAAAAAACTTTTAATTTGTTTAATTATTTTAAATAAATTCACTTCCTACATATAAATGTGTAAGGTATAAACTAAAAAAAATCATTAAAATAATTTTTACGTATCTATTTTTAGCGTTTTAAATTTACATACACACGTGTAGGTTATGTGTAACTAACCTAACATACACATGACTTCCACATGTGTAGGTTTAACAAATAAACGAAATTTATTAAATTTTATATATTGAATATCAAAGTTAATGAATAATGTTGCATTTCTATCATTGTTTTGTAAGTTAAAAACGTTTTTGGTTGAAAAAATGAAGAATTTAGCAATTTATTTTTCTTCTCGCAATATTTGCTCTTCTCAAATGAACCATCCCCTATATATATATATATATATATACTAGATTAGATTTTTAGTTTTGAGACAAAACCGTGGTAAAACGGAACACATGATATATTTTTAAAAATTAGATTTTTAGTATAGCAATATTATACTCAAATTAAAGTGAATAAAGTGCTTAGTTTTATGGTTTAGTTTATTTTTTTAAAATCATATAAAAATGTTATGTATATTTATAAAACATTGAGGTCTTTAATTGTATGTTATTATTAACTTTATCCATAAGTTTCATTTTTAAACCCTATAAAATATAAACCGACTCATGTACACCCCTTGTAGTAAAGGGTTAAAAATATAAATACTCTTAAATTTTTCAGGATTCTTCAAAATATTAGGGGACTAAAAATGTAATTAGTTTTATTATAATAAATTTTATATACATATTTTAAATTAAAAGTCATTATTGTGAGATAATCTCTCAAATAATGACACATAAGCTAAAAACTATAAAAATATGTTACATAAGATTTTTTGTTTTGCTAGATTATATAAATAAGGATATATATATTTGTATCTATATTTAGCCTAGGTAGTGTGATTGATTGTAGATAGGGGTGTGGGGCATATATACTAGTTGCTGACAAATGATAAGATGGTTTACTTGCAAATGTAAGACCCCGCACGCAAGGCAGGCAGTGTCGTGCACATGATCTTCTGCTTAAACTTACACACACCCCCCATGTGTCTCTCTTTTTTCAATTCCATTCATCCATCCATTTGATCATATTCATCCCCACTTTTCCAACTTCTTTTGAATTGCCCTGATCTTTGCTTCACATAAATCCTTGCATGCTAACTCGATCTACTCGGTTATAGATTATTATATGTAAGTCATAAAACCTCTTAAATGCATACATTATGTGACACTCACATGATCATCAAATGTTTTATAACAAAACTACGGTGTAACCATATAAAAGCCCCCATAAATAATAACATGTATATATTTCATTAGTATGTTTACGATAATTTATAGTTAAATTAATTAAAGAAGTAAAGAGACGATGATTGGATGAGGAAATAAATAAGGAGTGTTATGCTCCTCACGCCTGTTGTAAATTTGACAATCATAACCCTCGAAGCGGTGCGGCAGACGTTACGAGGTCTTATGAAGGAGTATGATGTCGCTACACATGATCTTACTTATATTTTTAACATGTTGTTTTCACATGTTTTTCTTTACGTTTTAGTTAAGAATTATTTTTTACATTTTTTGATGCTAATGTGAAGTGGTAATGTGAATTGTAAGTTTATTTTTTTATTTTTTATTATAATTAACATATTTTAATTTTTTTTAATATAATTACATATATTAAATATTTCAACCCCCACATTCTATCATTAATTCATTTCTTGACACAAACAAAATCTAACAATTGCTCGATTTGGAGGTTTAGTCATCCAATTCAAGCAAAATATGCTTGAATGACCTAAATAGAACAAAACTGAAACTTGGTTATGTTTCTATGCTTGAATGACCTAAATAGAACAAAATATGCATGGTGAAAAATTTAATTAAATTTATATATATCATTTTATTAAATACACTATAAACAAACATTTTTTTAAGTGTGTATATATAGTGATGATATATAAAAATGTATTATATTTGGGAGGTAAAATTTAATTAAATTTTTCACCATGCAAGTTGATGGAGCCAACTACTTAATGTTATATATTTACAAATCGTTAAACATAATGATTATAATTTCTTCATAAATATTACTATTTAACCCATGTGTAATACACGGGTATTAAACCTAGTAGGAAAATATATATTAAAAAATGAAGATTTATTAAGGTTCCAGAGGAGAAACAATGAATCGAGAGAAGAAAACGGATCTACAACGAAGGTGTATGCAAGAAAGGCTCCAGCATAAATGTTTACGAAGATGAAATCGGTTGATGTTCTGAAGCAGGAAGATTTTAAGAGGGAATGAGATTGTTGATATAAATACGGAAATTTTAAAGTTTTAAGTTCATACAGTGTAGGAGGGAAATTTCAAAATTTTAAAATCTGAAAATATTATATGAATATAATAATATAGGTACAAGTAAATTTACTAGACTGCCCCTCAATCAATAAAGTAATTAAAAAATGATTGATATAAATGTGTGGCTCAAAATTGGTTTAATGGTTAACATTTTAAGCATTGGTTTATATTTGACATTAATACTATATATATATATATATGTATAGAGGAGAGTTATCCTACATAGTGTTGGAAATCTAAGAAGGCTAAGAAGGATTTATGACCTTTAGATCTCTTTTTTAATGGTTGAGATTAATTTGTAGGAAAAGAAATTGGTGGAAGGGTACATTAGTCATAGCCACTTTTGTTGACTTTCTCTCTCCACATGCAAGGCACATGCCAATTCCCCCACTTTTTTTAAAACTTTCATAACTTTTGGATACGATATTATTTTTTAAAAAAAATTACACCAAAAAAACAAGCGTTTTGTTATCTTTAAAACGCGTATAATATTGATATATAAAAAATAAAAAAAAATTTCGGCACTTGTCTAGTCCTTGTGTAATATCATGTGATTGTGTTTTATTATAACTAGTGAAATATCACTTTTATCGATTCATTCTTAAGTCATTATATAATATCATCTTATTATAAATATTTGTTGTGTCATATTATGTGTTTAGAAATTATCACCGTTTCACAAATTGTTAATATGTGTTTGAGAAATGTTCAAAGACAACGTCATTTTTTGTTACAAAGTGTGAGAATGACACAATGGTAAACAAAGACACAATGACACTTTTAAAAAAATTATAACTCACAATATAAATCAAATTTGAAAAAAGTGGTTCGGAAACCTTGTTCCCCATGTATTCCTCTTTCAGAAAATAAATAAACGAAAAATTAAAAAAAATTAAAAAAATTACCGTTTTTTTTATTTTTTAAATTAGACACAATGAAAAAAGACACAATGAGAAAATAGTAGTTTTTTTAAGTTTTGTTTATTTATTTTTTAAGGAGGATGATGTGAGAGCAAGATCTTTGAAATACTTTTTGTGTTATTGTGTAATTATTATTAGATCATTGTGTAATACTTGTCAAATAAGATTACACAATGACCCGATGAATGACACAACAACCTTACGGATGACACAATCACACAATGACCTGATGAAAGACACAATGACCTGACGGAAGACACAATGACCTGACGTTAGACACAATGAGCTGAAAAATTGTGAAAAAAAAGTTCGTTTTTTATATATCAATATTATACGCGTTTTAAAGAGAAAAAAATTCTCGTTTTTATGGTGTAATTTGTTTAAAAAAATAATGTCGTATGTAAAAGTTATAAACGTTTTAAAAAAGTGAGGGAATTGACATGTGACTTGCATGTGGAGAGAGAATATTTAAAAAAGTGGGCATGACTAAAATACCCCCTCTCCTAATTTTCCTAGATGCCACATGTCAATCTCTTATTGCTTCTTAGCCTTCTTAGATTTATAACACTATGTAGGTGAACCTCACTCTATATGTATATATATATATATATATTAACATAGAGGTAGAAAGGGTACCATACTGCGTTTGGATTTCTAACGATTTAGGTTTTACCATATGTCTACAGTACTTACCGTTTTATCTACTACGCTGCTTTGGTTTCCCCTGGTTAGGATTCGGCATATGAGTCCTAGAATAATGCAAGGCTCTAATCCCCGAGAGTTCTAATAGTTGGATTATAAATCACATATATAATTCTTAGATTGAAAATTTTCATTTAGTTTTTTTTGGACAGCGAAACGTATAAAGGCCGGCTACCCGGGGTAACCCAATGGCGAAAGACAACCCAAAACGCTCTGCAAACACATACAGCGTTGGGTAGCCGAAAATTTTCATTTAATAATGGGTAGAAAAATGTTTAAACATTATATGCAGTGTAGATTGAAACATGAAGCAAACATTATTCTATATATTAAAACTAAGGCCGGTTATGAGAATTTTAATACCCTATGCGAGCCATCAAAATATGCCCTCTTTTGTGTCTTGGTGGGGTTTCGGGGTGCTGCCCCTAGTAGCGGGGTCTAAGGGCAGAGCCCTTAACTTTAATAAAAAAATCCAATATAATTTTTTTTAGGAAAATTGGATTTTAAAAATTGTAACTTTCACTTGTTTACCGGAAAAATTGGGAAATTTTCTTTCTAGAGATCCTAACTTTCAAACATATTTTAAAAAAAAAAAAATACCTAACATTGTTAAGTTTTTTCGAATTTGAAACTAATGTCTTGGGGCTTTTGATCGGAAGTAGGATACGAATGAATTAATGTAAAATTTACCTTGAACCGATGCTCCAAACGATTAAACGGTTTGGCGATACGTTTAATGTTAAATCAATTGAAGCGTCGTTTTCATCATTTGAAGCACCCGTTGAAGGTAACTTTTACATCATTTAAAGCACCGTTCAAGTTAACTTTTACAAAACCAAACACCGAATAACCAAAATGACAAAAAACATAAAAACCAAATTAATCAAAACGAAACAAACCCAAAAACTATTTTTACAGCTTGCTTTTTTTTTAACCTCGAACAAGGCCTAAACCCAGAGAAATATAGACACCTCTAGTACACTTCTTTAAACACAATCGATGGCAATTTTTTCTGCTTTATTCGTTATCAAACTAGCATCGGAGAAAACACACACAGACGATTAAGCTCTGGCGACAGTGAAAAATTCAACACAAATGGCATCATCTAGCAGTGGATTAACCTTCAAGCTTCATCCACTTGTCATCGTCAACATCTCCGATCACCACACTCGCGTCAAATCTCAGTCTCAACCTCCCGCCGGTGAATCTTCTTCTTCCTCAGCCTCTTCACCTCCTAGGGTTTTCGGTTGCGTCATTGGAGTTCAAAAAGGACGCACTGTCGAGATCTTCAACAGCTTCGAACTCCTCTACGATCCCTCAACTCATTCACTCGATCGTTCCTTCCTTGAGAAGAAACAAGAGCTATGTCAGTTTGCATTTGCATCTCTCCATTATTCGATTTCTATTCACATATGTTTGTATATATTCAGTTGCAGTTGAATTCTAGGGTTTTGCGTTTGCGTAACGCTTAGTTATGCTAGGGTTTATTAGATAATAAAATTGATATGTGTATCTGTATGTGGAACAGATAAGAAGGTGTTTCCCAACTTCTATATACTTGGATGGTACTCTACTGGGGCAGATGCAGAAGAATCTGATATGCATATACATAAAGCTGTAAGCAATGTTCTTTTAGGCTATAAAGTTATATCACTTGATGCATTTGTTTTTCTCAATTGTTATAATGTGGAACCAAAACTAATATATTGATCAGACATTCTATTGGTACTTGTAATACATTTTGTATCTCCAGCTTTACATGTTGTAAATGCAGTTATACATTATGCAAGTCTTAACCACAGTTTTTTAACAGTGATATGTTTTGGAAAAAAAAGTTTTTATAAAATCTCTCTTTAATTTATGTGACAGTGTGCAAAAATAACATTTAGTTGATTAAGTTAGCTAATGATGATGGTTTTGTTGCAACAGTTGATGGATATCAATGAAAACCCTGTGTATGTTCTTTTGAATCCGTTGATCAATCATGCTCAAAAAGATCTTCCAGTAACAATCTATGAAAGTGGTATGTTACCTAATATTTTAGCCTCCTAATGCTTTATATATGAATACATGAGTATTCGGTCTTCTGTTCTGCTGACAGTATGGCATACTTGTGTCGTTGGTTTATGTATGAGTTTTATAGTTGGCCACTTATTTTTTACATATTATGTGAATTGATTTTTTTTGTTATCATTTATGTTAGCCATGTCAAGTTTGCCTCTAGCTCACCTTCAACAGCTAAGTCTGTCGTTTACTTTCAGAAAGAGTACCAGGCTACATTTTGAATTTTTAGGCAGTAGACTAATATCTGTGTACATGATCCGCCATTTTGTTGTGATTACTAACGATGACATGTCAATGAATGGTCTAAGGTACTAGGCTTAATTGTAGGGTACTTGTTGAGTTCATGGGATATTGGTATTGGAACAACACATCATTTTTAATAGTAAGCTGTTTACTCACAAGATGGATGTATAAGCGTTTCATGTGTGTGAACTGATGATAAGGCTTGTAGTTTATTACTGATGTTCTGTTTCACACAAATTTATTATTGGTGATGGGAAAAATAATTATTATACTATTGGCTGATAAGCTATTATGCTCAAACAGCTTCGCGGGTAAACCCTCTGTTTCAAACACATATTGAGCATGAAACACACTTGAAAATAATCAGGATATACCGTATATGCCACATGATTAATAACATTTCTTCTTTTGTTCTCTTCATAATTTTGATAAACACTTCAGATTTCTATGATGAGGTTTTTCAATAGGAGTGCTGGATTAATTGGGTTGTCTTATGGTTCTGTATCTTTATGTCTGTAGATACACTTAAGATTCAGCTGGAATATGTCAAATGTTGGTGGAAATATCTATACTAGAACCAGATTGCTGTATTGTGTTTGTATTTTTTTCTGTGGCAATCTTGCTGTGACAAATACTTGTTAATACGATATGCTTTTAAAACTTCAGACTGGCATCATGTTTGCAGCTAATTATGTAGAGATTAAGAGCTAGTTTCATCCATGGTTACCTAGATAGTGGTACCCGTTTGCATGTTGGATAGTGACCAGTATGTGGATGCAGTAGATATATCTTATTTTCTTTGATGATTGGGATTATGCCTTTATAACGGTAAAAGCTGTAGGTCATAGGAGATGTATGTGTTTTAAAGATAAGAAGAAAAAAAATCAAAAAAGTCCAATCAGCCTTAATAAACTCTTATTTCTTTTTAGAACTTATTCGTTGGCCCATTTCTATTGTTGACGCATTACATTCATGGCAGCTTAAAATACCAGGAAGTCATTGGTAATAGTTAACATAATATTTCTCTGTTGTTAATAAGATGCTTTAACATGTGTTCTTGTGAAATCTGAATATCAATTGCTACTTGGCAACACTAATTTTGTGGCACGGTCAGTCAAACGAAGTGTGTGTTAACATGCCTCTTGGTCTTCACCTTCAAGTAAACTTTAACCTACCAATAATACATGCTTCAGTTACAATTGGCATTTTTTAAAATATTTGACTTTTGACAAAATTACGATCAATGTCTGTGATCATACTCCTTGTTTTTGCTTTGAAGACTTTATTTTAGTAAAAACAAATGTCCTTTTATTTTAATAAATTATATTTTTAAAGTGGATGTAGGCATGTAGCTATGAACTGTGAACCATGCTTTATATAGATTAAAATGCAGATGAAGTAATACTTTAAATAAATGGGAATAAAACTGCAATTAACAAGATGAGGGAAGGGGGAGGTTGGTTGGAGGGGGTTGGGGTTTGATATGAATGGAAGGAATGATGATTATAAAGAAGTTCAATTGGAAGGAAATAGTAAATATAGTTGCTACATTTATGCAATATTAGTATTAACTATTTAGAGTTGAAGTTTTACAAAAAAAAATTACATGATGATCAAGTCAATGCAAGGAAATTTTAGTCAGAAGTTGGGCATTTAAATCAAAATAAGAGATAGATATTCCTAAACAGTTATGAGCAAGACTTCATGCTTGCAATTCTAATTCTTTCACTGACACTTGAAATGTTTTCTTTGATGACGACAATTCAAGAGATGCATGTCATTGATGGAATTCCACAGCTTATTTTTGTGCGGTCAAGCTACACTATAGAGGTCTGGATTATATAGTTTGTTTAATTGTTTGTCTTATTGCACAATTTAAATCTGGATAACCTTTTCTCCAATTGTGTTCACGTATTGCTCCAGACAGTAGAAGCTGAAAGGATATCTGTTGACCATGTTGCACACCTTAAACCATCTGATGGAGGTTCAGCTGCTACCCAATGTGAGTCCTTTGGTTCCTGTGGTCATTTTTGTAAACTTGTTATTTTAAGCATTTTAACTTCCTTGTGGCATGAAGAGTTTTAATCATTTAATATATAATCTGTAGTGGCTGCTCACTTGACTGGCATACATAGTGCCATCAAGATGCTCAATAGCAGAATCCGAGTGCTCCATCACTATCTTAATGCTATGCAAAAAGGTATTTTTTTTCAATATTCAAAATTTCAAATCACTTTTATACGCACGCACGGTATGCTGAGAATGTTCCTTTTGTTTTTCCAAATGCAGGTGAAATTCCTTATGAAAATTCTTTGCTAAGACAGGTCTCTAGTCTCTTGCGGAGATTACCAGCTATAGAATCTGAGAAATTTCAAGACGACTTTTTAATGGTGAGCATTTTATAAATTTAATTTAATCGAATGAATGACACAAGATTGTTGGGTTATGTGATCAGTGATCTGAAGCTTTGAATATGTTTGAAGGAAATATTATGGGTGAGTGTGAAACCAAAGCGTAATAACTGAATCCAATTAAAAAACATCGGTTTGGTTTAGCATTTTTCTAAGAACTGATTTTTTGGTTTGCTTTTGGTTTTTACTGAACCAAAAAACAACTCAAACCAAACAACTAAGCACATATGTATGTATACCTAAGTGTCTATGACATGATTATGTTTTTGGGATGTTTTGTCATATATATTATTGCATATATTTTGGTTTGAGCACATATGTGTATATACCTAAGTGTCTATGACATCGTTAACTAAAACCTAGAAAACCGAATTTTCTGTTTGGTTTGAGCTCAAAACCGTTACAAACTGCAACCCATGCAACACCCCTCAGAAGTATGGCTGATATGTCTATACCTTTTTTTTGTAGGAATACAATGACACTTTGTTAATCAGCTATCTAGCCATGTTCACCGATTGCTCAAGGTATGCTTCTCAATATTCATCATTAGTATGTACTAAAAGTTATATTAAATATAGTATATCGTGGGCATAATCACCTGATTTGCATTTCTTGCAGCACAATGAATGATTTAGTTGATAAAATCAACATTGCATACGACAGACATAGTCGGAAGGGAGGGAGGACCGCCTTTATTTGAAGTCACTCAAATCAAAAACTAAATGCATGTCTTCGAGTTTTTATTTCTTTTAGTACAGTAAATTTTGTCAATAACAGAACTTGCATGTGAAGAATGGTGGATTATTTACTCCTTCAAAGTGTCATAGTTTAGCTGTCATTTTGTTACATAATTTGGGTTACCGAGTTTAAAGTTTATGAAAATGAACCCTGGGGAGACGTGATTTCTCCAGCTCAAGCATATCTGTGCAGATTCTCAATAGCTCCAATGCTGAATCACATCTGGAAATTGTTATGAATGATATGAAAGGGGAAGCCTAAAGATGGCGTGAGTTCAAGATTGAGTTTCCTATCTTCCATTTGCTTTCGATTGTTGTGGTGGTGGTGATTGTTTTTTCCGGTGAAGTTGATCGAGAAAGAAGGGTGGTGGTTGTAGGATAAGTGAAGCTCAGAGGAACTAATGGTTGTTTTTTTTTTTTTGCTCTCCGTGGAGATGATCGAGAAAGAAGGTGGGGTTAATAATAGTAATAATGTTACAAGATTGGTTCTTTCAGGATAAATGACTAAAATGCCTTCATGTGTATTACATACGGGGAAATTTAACTGAAAAACTTAACTGTTGTTAAATTAAAGGCTTAAAAGTGATCCTTTAATTTAACCAAATGACACTTAGTATAAAGATTTAAAGAAAATATAAAATATAATTTTTTTATAAAGGCACTAAAATATAATTTAATAATTTAACGAACTTAGAATAAAAGCAGCGGACCCGCGTCATGTGACTTCCAGCGTGACGATTATCCTCTGTGAGTAGGCCCACGATTACCTTCCCTGTACCCACTCTCCATCCACCTTCGAATAATTTCCATTTATTTATTTTTACAATATAATTACTATTATTATTTGTATCAATTTCTTGATAATATCTTTCCAGGAAACTTTCATGGCTACAACTTTCATATCCATTCACAAATAACCTTCATCTTCTTCCAATTCAATCAAATTCAAAATTCTTCTCTCTTGTTATCGAATTTAAGGTACGTTGAATCGCACTCAATTATTGCTTAAGTATCGAATCAAAGGATTGGACAGCTGAATCCAATCGATACCAGCTAAGGTTTGATTTGGTTTTGAAACAGAGACTATTGCTGGTTCTTATCAATTTTGATCAGCTAGGGTTTTGGTTTTGTATCTATTTATGCATAATCGGTAAAACTTAGTGATGGGTTCAGAAAGTGAGGTTACTGTAGTACGATCGATTAATGATGAATTGAATTTGGGGAAATTTGAAGAAAGTGAAAGTGAATTGAAGAGTAATGTTGAAGATGAAATTAAAATTGGGGGATCGTCATCTCCTGCTCTGAGTAAACGTCAGGGATTGAGAAAATGGCGGAGAATACCCAGAGATCTTGTTAAGAAACCAGGTTACGAAGACGGTGACCGGACGGCTGTTAAAACAGCTGCTGTGAATGTTAATAGTGATAGTGGAGTTGAAGCTGTTTTTGATGCAGCAGCTAGAATTAGACATGAAGTAGGTCATTTTAATGGAGGGAGTTTAAGTTTGACTGATGATCATGAGAGAAATGGTGGAGTTGTACCTGGAAAGAAGGCTAGAGGCTTGCGGATCCAGAACGAAAAGTCTAATTCCACGTTGGGATCGGAGTCGCAAAGCTTTGAATCTGTGTTTTTGCAGGGTGGTAACGCATCTGTAAGCAATGGTAGAAAGAGTGACATGTTTGGAAAACATGATGCCGAATCTAGTGATGATGCTGGTTTTGCTGATAATAAACATTTAAACGATGAAGCACGGATTGTGTTAATGAAAAGTGATGCTGAATCTGATGATGTTTCATTAGCAGCTGCTGATAACATTGGGAAACAAGAAGGATCAGTTGACCTGGATCCACTTGTGGAGTCTGTTAAACGGCTCCATTTTGCACAAACGGGATTCGAAAGAGGTAGCTGCTTGATCCATGTTTGTGTTTTTGAATAATTTTATTTATATAAGCTGCTTATCAGATATATTTGTAACTTGCAGAAGTTCAGAAATTGAGAGACGTTGAGAAAGCCGACCTGTTAACATTTGATGACCCGCTGCATGAAATTCTTGAGCTCAAGGATGCCAAGATTTTGAAACTGGAATCCATTTTAAATTCAGGGGACGTAAAGACTAAACTCGAGGATCGATTGATGAACATAATTCAAACAGAGGTGGAATATGCTGTAATAACTGCAGCAACTAAAGTATTGACAGAAGGAGTGTTAAATGAAGTTGAAGCTGATGATTTACAGCAAACTGATGTATCATCACACGCGAAAGAACAAGACGAGAAGTTGGAGACAAAAGAAGATTTAAAGCAACTGCAAAATAGGGTTTGTAAATTTACTTCATGTTTTATAATCATGTTGATACTATTGCTTGTAACCTTTTACTTGCAATTTTTCACTCAAAATGTGGAGGTTGTGCTTGTACCCACATAAGTTACTCATAGCCATTGGCATGTTGTTGTCTTTCATTTTTATGATAAATTTGCATAATTTTGTTTGATGTGTATGATCATATTTCAATGTGATGTAGGAAGTGAAATTGCTTTTATTATTAATTGATTTGGGATGATTGTGTGGTTTGATACCATTGATTTTTTACCATTCTTGAAATGAATAATTTGGTAAGCTGACACAGGGCTTTTAATCTGTCCCTTTCTAGTGTGGCTGCTGCTTCATTTCTTGATTTTGACTTTTTAACAATGTCAAAATATGTGACAGTGATTTTATTTTGTTTATAATATAAAGGTATGGATAGTGGAGACCTTTGTAATCCACATGTCATCTTACTTTTATTAATAAAAAGGTAAGCTAAGATTCTATGTAAACTAGACAAGACTTTGGGGTGAGGGTTTGGGTGTAGGTAAATGGCGTTTTCACTTCAATCAAAATCAAAGATTGTAGGTTTAAGCATTAAGTATGGTCAGTGGCGGATCCTGAACATTTTTAGCACGGGAGCTGAAAATTACAGGACCCGAAATTTTTTTCTTATCACTATGTTTCATGTTATGTTTTTCGGGTTGAAGATTTGATTCGGGTCGGGTCAAACAATAACAACACTAGATGTCTAACAACACATATAAAAACTAGATAAGTGTTAACAAAACAAAGATCTAAAATATATGATAATACGAGAGAAATTGTGGGTATCTTAAAAAAGAATTACAACGCTGCCCGACGACCTTTAAGATATTTGAATTCATCGATTATGGAGTCATAATCGAACTTTTCAGCAATTTCTTTTTCCACGTAAATCACCAAGCTATCCGTCAGATACTCATTTGACATCTTATTGCGAAGACGAGTCTAAAAAAACTTAAAAATATAAAACCCTAGATCCTAAACTCAAATTAAACCAACAAAAGTGAAAGAAAACGAACCTTAGGAGTTAGGTTGTTCGTTGCTGCTGGAGACCTGGAGTGCTGCTCGTTGAGTCGTTGCTGCTGGTCGTTCACTCGTTCGTTGCCTGCGTCTTCAATTTTCTTCTGTTGAATATTGCTGTTCAATTTTCGCCTGTTGAAAAGAAAGAATCAATGGCTGCGTTTTTTTTTTCATGTTAATGGGTGGGTCATGGGATATGGGTAATGTGTAGTTGGGTTTTTGTGGCCCACTACCCAATTAAATTAATGGGCTAATGTGTAGTTTAGGCTAACAATTTGTTACTTGGGTTTAAATTGTAATGGACTAATGACCTGAGTATCCGACTACCCAACTAGTATACGTGTCGTTTATTATTGACGGAGGCGAGCCGCGAGCTCAATATATATATATAACACATGTAACTTTTTTTACACGGGGGCGAGATCAATATATATATATAAACATTTAAAGTATCGGGGTAAATATCAGTACTTCGGGATAAAAAAACGCGCAGGGGCCGGAGCCCCCGTTTGTCCCTCTTACCATGCGCCCCTGAGTATGGCACCATTTGGGTTGTTGGCACAGTGAAGAGAATTTGTCTTTAAAAGCACTATTTTAAGAATGTGTCGTGTTCAAATCTGAACATCTACATATTTGAGTGTAATTTAAAAGTATGGTATTTTGTCGTTCTTAAAGAAGTATTAAGAATGGCAATGTTTCAAGTAACACCAAGTCTAACGTCATGTGATCTAAAGGTCATGAGCGTGAATCGTGAAAACATAAATACATAATCATAGAAATACATAATGATGGCATCAAACATGACACCCCAGATTGTTGAGATTCACACATGCGAAAGCCTCGTGCATCGAGTTTGTCCTTTTAGAGTTTTAAACTGATTGTTACTATGATTATAGATGGATGATATACGAATGAAGTGTTTTGAAAATTAGAATTGTCAGACCGCCCGCATGATAATAAGCAATTAAAAACAAAAACATTAGATTGTTACAAAAAGTGATTTTAATTATGATATGATATTTCAAAAGGTATAACTACTTACTACTTTAAATGAATATCATAATCTCAGTTGAAAACACTAAAAAATGATGACATGCTGCTTAGGTAGGAAAAACAGGATGATGACACCCAAGTGTTTGCCTACCCCACAACAATGAGCTACTGCCCAACACCGCTACTTGTATTCACTCTCACAACCGTCAACACTATTGTGCTTAAAGCACTAGATATTGAGTTTAAATCAGATAATGAACAGGCTGGTGACATATTTATCCCAGAAAATCTAGATGGTGTTGTAAAAAAATATGAAATGTAATACCAATAAAAAAGGGCATTTTGAAACTTTCCCGGTCACCCATGCTCAAGTGTCAAGACACTAGCATGTCATCAATCATCAACACCATCAACTTTAATACAAACAACAAAAATTTAAACACAAAATAACCAACCAAAAATGTAATACCAAATGTTTGAGGTAATGGTAAGTTAACTAACTGCTTCTCTAGTAGATGTAATCTGGGTCGATGGAGCTTCTGTGCGGTGAATATTAACGGTAACTGTTAAATTCGACCTCTTTTTAAAGCATCTGGTGCTCCAGAATGACAAACAAAGTAATATGAATTAGGGGAATTCAGACATCCGAGAAAACTGAGTCGGGGTTAAAAATAGAGAAGGAAAACTTAAATTCCGTCATTGGATCTGACTCGTGAAGCATCAAATATGTGTTTGTTGCAGGGTTGTAGCACTGTAACTCCGTAACAAGCAAAGGTAGACAGTCGTGTGCTTGGAAAAAACAATGAAGAATATAGTGTCAGTGATGATGTTGAGTACACTGATAGTATTTCAACTAAGAAGCACAAATTGCATTCACGAAACATGACGCTAGATCTGATGATTGCTGCTTTTTAAATGACTATTTTGCTCATCATCACATATGTTGTAACTTACACAACTGCAGAAATGGATGGATGTTTAGATAGACAACCCGTTAAAATTTGATCCCGCACTGCATGAAATTATTGATACTCAAGGATCCATTGATAAACAACAAACAAAAGTATAACCAAAAGTCCCTTCACACGAAATCATATCTCAATTTTATGCAAAATGATCTGACATTCAAACTCAAACTATCAAGATTAAAACTTTCATCCCCAATTATGCAAAATGATACCAATTCCAAACACAAGTACACATGAAACCCTAATTCCAAGTCTCAAACTTGAACATCTCACATTATTATTGATAAAAAAAAAGAGTTAAAAACTGCAAAGCACGTTATTGATTAAACTTACAAAACCAAGTTGATTTGATTGACTCAAAGAGCTTTAAGCATATCATCAGCACCACTAGAAGTAAAAGCTCCACCTTCTTCAAGATTCAACACCTTAACAACACCATCTTCAACAAGCATCGCATATCTCCTTGACCTAACACCCAATCCAATCGGTTTATCACTCAAATCCAATTCACACCCAATCGCTTTTGTAAAATCCCCATTTCCATCACTCAACAACAACACTTGATCCCCAATTCCCAAATCATTTTTCCACGCCTTCATCACAAACGCATCGTTTACCGAAACACACGCGATTGTATCAACACCTTTCGATTTTAACTCGCCGGATTTTTCAACAAAGCCAGGGAGGTGTTTTTGGGAACAAGTGGGGGTGAATGCGCCGGGGACGGCGAAAAGGATTGTTTTTTTGGATTTGGTGAGGTCGGAGATGGTGGTGGTTTGGAGTTCGTTGTCGGAGTCAAAGTAGGATAAGGTGGCGTCGGGGAGTTTGTCGCCGACGGAGATGGTGGCGGTGATTTTGGAGGATTTGAGTGAGAGTGAACGTCGGATAGGGGAGAAGGTGAGAGAGCGGTGGTTTGTGGTGGTGGTTAGGTGGGGTTTGGTGACGGAAGAAAGGAGGCGAGTGAAGGAGAGTGAAGCTGTTGCGGCGGCCATTTACGGTGGTGGGTGGCGGAGTAAATTAGGTTTTGGGTTTTGGAGATGGTTGATTTGTATGCTACAGAGATGTTATGTTAGTTTTGTTTTATAATCCGTATGTCACCAACTTTTTAAAAATATATATAAAAAGAAATAGGTACGTTATGATTCTTGTAAACTTTAATGTGTAAACCAAACAAGACTTTTGATTTTTTTTAGCGACAAATATACAACCCTGTTTTAGAGGATAGTCGATATTTTAATCGGGTTCAGCTATCTGTTTTTCAGTCGAGACCATACCCCCTACTTTCACATGAGGAAACTTACATTTTGTGAGAAACCTCTTGGCCCAACGTAAAACCTTCAAATTTTTTTGTTGTTCTAAGTGAGACTTAAACCCAAGACCTCTCCTATTTTTTAGGTTTTAGGTACCTCACCTTAGCCATTTGAGCTAAGGATCATTTGCCAAACAAGACTTTGGTAGAGGCTTTGGTAGAGGAGGATATCTAAACTTTAAAGTCGTTTGTTTGAACCTTAAACATTTCTTTTCAAATCGGCGTCAGCCGTTGTCGGGCCTTATATAAGGTGATACACGTCATTTAATTTGCCTACGTGACACGTATAATCTTATATGCGTCATATAACTTAAGTAAAATCCTAACAACTGTTTTTTGTCGAACTTATTATTCGAGAGCTTTTACTACATGACACGTATCAAACTATACGTCGTATAGCTTTAGTCATGTCCAAACTACTGGTTTTTTGTCAGACTTGTCATTCGAAAACTTTAACCTTATGTCGTGTATCAAATTATGTGTCTTATACCATATGATGCATATGACACTATATGCCATATAGCTTTAGTCAAATCGAGCCAATTTTTTTTTTCCAGAAAGCATGATATATAATATACTAGGTTAACACCCGTGAGTACTCACGGCGTGAACGGTAAAAAAGAAATTATATAATTTTATATAGAAATGAGTAATGAAAAAGTTAACAAATGTAAATGATATAATATGAATTTATTTGAGTGATATATTGTGGTGTTGACAAGTGGCACATTGTTGTGCCATTGGTTAGCAATTTATTATAAGAGAAGATTTTTGACAATATGCAACGCATATAACCCGATATAATACATATAGTCTTTCTAAATTTACTCATCTACTTCACCTGATACCGAGCCTCTAGGACTACCACCGGCTCGATATTATCCGAATCAAGATCCACTAGCCAGATAATTTTGTTGTTTTTAGTTTTTGTTATGGACTTGCAATTGTAAATTTGGTTAAATATGAACAAGCATATTTATATATTTAGAAGTTTGGTTTTTTATATTTGTATTGTTGCAAATATAGTTGTTTATATTTGCATTTTTGCATTGTTGGTTATTATATTCGTATTGTTTACATATGACTTACTTATTTTAATAAATATATTAACAAAATATTATAATATTATATAACTAGGTTTAATACCCGTGTGTTACACACGGGTTAAATAGTAATATTTATAAAGAAATTATAACCATTATATTTAACTAACACACGGGTTAAATAGTAATATTTATAAAGAAATTATAACCATTATATTTAACAATTTGTAAATATGTAACATTTAAGGAGTTGGCTCCATCAACTTGCATGGTGAAAAATTTAGCTAAATTTTACCTCCCAAACTTCCTATTATAGAAAAAAAATCCCTCTAAAAATTACCCCTTAAAAGTTTGATTTATTAGATAGATAAAATAATTATTTGGTATATGTTTATATGTGTAACATAGAACCATATATGACACGTATATGTGTTGACACTTATATATGGCATATAATCTCTGTACGTTTCGGAAGACTTAGGGGTTTTGAATTAAATTGTTGGGTGTCCTAATAAAATCAAGATTTTGAAAATAAGCAAAGGCATTGGTCAAGAGACCATGAAACATCTTTTTAAAACACTAGGGGGATAAAATGTTATTTCCCAATTTGGAAAGAAGCTTGATTCGGTAAGAAACCTTGAAAGTGTTATCCCAAGCCTATATGAGCCTCAATCATGAAATCTTGTTTGGTTTCTAAAAAATCATTCATTAGTGTATAGTGGACACTGAACGGAGAACTTTCCATAACAACACTTTGGAGGAGGAAAACAAAGAAACTAAACTATCTTTAGCAACATTAATTGAGTCTAGCTTGAACTTTTCTATCTACTCGAACCTAAATAATACAGTAATTCAAAAAAATATGTTATGTTCACGCTAAAGATATAAAAAAAGGACAAAACTGCATTTTAGGTTCTTTATGTTTTATTAAAACTAAACTACTGGTCCTTAATTTACGAACATATTGTACGTCTTTGTTTTCCATCACATTTTTTATATTAATGAAAATTCAAAAGCTTCACCTCTTTTTTAGGTAATGCTTAGTGGTGGCCTGAGAGGGGGCGTGGACACGTGGTTGAGCCTCATGACTTTACATCGGACACAATCACGGATCACCACGCCCACCTAGAAACTCACTCACCGTGAGTGCAATGCACTCACGCCGGATCCCTCTCACACACCCATCACGAGAGTGTATAAAAGCCCCAAATCAGATCGAACCACATCGGAGCGAAGCACTATCACGTAGTCTCTCCTAACCACTAAGTAAGATTGCCCATAGCAGGAAAAACATGACGAGGGTATGCATGTAATCAATCTGTCTAGCTACCCCACAAAAAAAGAGATTCTGCTGTCTTTTTCGCAATCCAGATTTTCACTACCCTAACCTAACCTAACCCACCCAACCCCCACTGGTAGATCTTTGTCAAACAGTTGAAATCAAAACCTCAGACACCTAGCTAGCTAGCTAGTGCTTCTTTTAATTTGATTTGATACATACATACATACACATATATATGCATCTTGCTTACATCATCATCATCATCCAAATATACCAATTAAGTAACAAAAAGAGCATTTTGGAAGTTTCCCATCAACCATGCTTAAAACTCGATCTTGCATATATGTCATCAATCACAATTACCACCAACTTTACTACCAACAACAATATTCAAACACAAAATGACCACCAAAAAGATAGGAGTAGCAATTTAATTTTCAACAAAACAAACACACGTACATGAGATCAAACTTAATTCATAAAATGATCCACTAATATTAAAAAACTAACAAACATTTGAGTTATATGATGAAGAAGCATACCCATACCCATACCCATACCCATTTCCACCTTCATCTTCCTCCATAGGAACCTCATTCAGATCAAAATCAACAACGACTCTCGGCTCCTGACTACCGGTTGACGTAACCTGACTCGTAGGAGCTTCTACAACCAATGTTCCACTCCAATGACACCTTTGATGCCCACCTAAAGCTTGCCCAGTTGCAAAAACCTTATCACAAATCTTGCATTGATGCACACTACCACCACTCACCACCGTAAACCCACCGACCACTTCTTTCTCCCCGGAATTAATATTCATTACAAACCTCTTGTAATCACCTGCTAATTCATCACTTGCAGATATTGTTCCTGCTTTAAGCAGCTGCTTGTTGTGACTTGATCTATGTCCACCAAGTGCTTGATGACTTGTAAAACATTTGTTACATGTTGTGCATTTGTACTTACTACATGAATATTCACTACCAACAACACCACCACCATCATCATCATGTTGTTGATCATGTTCCAATTCTATTAATTCCGGTTCCAATTCCATCATCAGCTTCATCTTCTTCCTCTTCTTCATCTTACAGTTAATCAATAACTCTTCTTTAAACATATCATCACCATCTTCTAACTCCGCTTTACCTTTCTCCGGCGAATACTCCTCCGCTTTCAACTTCAACTGCGGCGGTGTAACGACGGATTCCGCCGTAAACCCACCACCGGAGTTAGCTAAACTCATCAGATCCTCCACTGCCTCCATCAAACCTTCATCATCATCATCATCATCTTCTTCTTCAGGTGATTTCAACGACCCGCGTCCTCTCTTCTCCGTCACCGTCCACCCCCGTATAAACTTGGTCAAATCCAGCACATGATGATCGATCTTGATTGGTTGTTCAGATGAAGATGAAGCAGAAGAGTGGTGTAGGGTGGGGGTGTTTGGTGGTGGTAAGATCCCACGCCAAACACGTTCAGGATGACATCTCATATGACCAAACAATGATTTCATGGATGGAAAAGTTTTTCCACATTGAGAACAAGTTGGTTTACCTTCATCATTCACACAGTTCATATAATACGGCCGTTTACAATGATCACCATTGTATTGAAGAGCAGTTTTTGAAGGTTTGAGAAAATTACTAGGGTTTGATCTATTGTTGATTGATTGAACATGAACCCTCATATGTCCACCCAATGCTTTACCGGAGCTAAACTCTTTCCCACATTCCAAACAAACCTTTTTCTGTTGATCCGTAATTAACACATGATCTTTCTCCGGATCACCTTCTGTTTGATCATCAGATGATGATGCATTAATCTTTGGGATCTTGAGTTTGATAACAATCGGAGATCCGATCATCTTCTCCATGGATCAAGAACGTACAGATTTAGAAATCAAAACCCTAGCTAGCTAATCAAGAACTAGGGTTTGGGGAATTGAAAGAGATGATGATCATTGAAAGGCCAGCCGGCATGCAGGAGCTGATCGATGGAGCTGAAAGATGGATATTAATAATTAAGGTTATGAAAGAAAGGAATTGATCGAAGCAAAATAAGGCCGGTGTTGTTGAATTGGTTCAACTTAAGTGTGTTGTGTTGTGTTGTGTTTGTGTTGAGGAAAATTGACCATCATATCACGTTCCTTCTTAATTTCCGCTTTTTTATCACTGTTGGTTCTTCTCTCACACACCCACGCTTACACATCACTTCATTCTTTTTTTTTTCTTTTTTTTTCTCTCTCTATTAATGTATGTATAATAAAATGTGATCATGAGTATATCTATTTGTAACAACCTTCTTAATGCTTATAGATTTTTATTTTTTATTAACATATCATTTATATTGTTATAACTTGTTAATTTTTTATTTGGTTTGGAGTCGTGTTTTTTAATCGGGCTTATCTATTTGTATTTCTGTCAGAACCGTATTTTTATATATAAGAGGAAACACTTTGGATGAAAAAATCCTTAAATTCGACTTGAATCTATAATATTGTTGTGATATATACTTATTTTTATCTAAATTTTGGATATAATTCTAGAAGAGGCGGAATAATTGTAGTGGTTAATTACAATGAGAATTTAAATTCTTAAGGACTCGGGTTAAAATCTCATCATCTACTCATTTGTTTCGCATCATGAAAATAAAGCTCTGTTGTTCATAGATTACAGGGGCAAGACGGGGGCCTCGAACTATACATCTTGAGTGTAAGGGTTTTACAACAGAGCTTGAAATTGAAAAAATTTGCTGAGACAGATTGGGAAATCATGGGTGATATAAAATCACTTTCTTTTGTTTGGATAAAAACTAGAGTAAAGAAAAACCTCAAATGGAAACGAAACAATGGTGTAAGTTTATGTTTTCTATCTATTAGAACAATGATCGAATCCATCAATTAAACACTCGACAATTGCTCAATGATTGATTAGAATCTCTAGTTTCTAGCATCTTGCTAATTGTTTAATAAAATCTTTGGACGTTAAAACTTAATCAGTATGTCATAACCTTTTATTTGTTCTTATACAAACACATTTTTTCTTAAAACACTGTCGTATATATTTATCATTCACACGCAATCAACTTATAGTATTAATTAACCGTTTGATTTGTAAGGGCAAAAAAGCCAAGAATGTTAAATATAAGCTCGATCAAACCATCAATTGCAAGTTTGCAACCATCATCCTAGGTGGATATATTTATCTTCCCACACGTCTTAGTCAAAGTTCCATTTTTTTAAATATGTTCATTTAACAAAATAAATGCACCCCGGCCTTTGAGTAATTATAATTTAGTAACAATTAATAAAAAGGAAGTCGATAGTAAATCCCTGAAACTGATTCTTATTTAAGATCGAGGAAATAGCTAGCTAGAAAATGGAAACTGAAATCAGGGTCATAATTAATTAATGACTTGTAATGTTTATATATAAATAACACGGTGTTAATTGGACTTTTTGTTATATATATGTATCCTATTATCTATACGTAGTTCAATGGAGTCAAATTGTTAAAAAGGTGTAATTTCGTGTCATAAGTGGTGAAAAATTAAGACATATATTGTAAAAAAGAATGTATCGATCGTAATATTTGATGCATTGTTGGGTGTCTATCCGGTTTGATTGAGTACATGATTTAAAACGTTTTCAGTTGGGTTTTATGTTGGTTGTACGTATTGAATTTTCAGAAGAGATCGAAATACCTTTTTCTTGATTATCTCATTACTAATTTTTCAGATTTACATGTACATTATTAACAAAATAAATCACCACCCAAAATTAAACTTGATATATATAAAACATTCCATTTTCCAATTTGAAAAACTTATTAAATTATTTATTCAAAAATTTAAAATAGGTTTGAAGACCATTGGTTTGTTGACAAGCGCAGTTATAAGAAAATAATTTATGTTATACACTTATATTTATTTGTAATTGAGCAAAGTATATCAAACAATATATATTTTAAATTTGTAATTTTTTTCCACACAAATTGCGTTAAAGTTGTTAAGTTGTGCCGAAAGTTATTTAAATAAAATCAATTTTATATGAGATAAAATTTCACTCAAGTAATTAGTCTTTTGATACTTGTAAGAGTGGAGCTATACTACACAAACTAAAAACTCATGTGGACTATTAGATCTAAAAGTTAAATGAAGCTTAAAAACTAAAAAAAAACGTGATGACATAACCGTAAATAACTCCAACTTGTCTTTCAATCAAAGGGCAATTAATAGGAAATGGGAGTAGCAAAGGATTTTGTTTAACATTTTTCTTTTGTTGAAGGACATTTTATAAGAAAATTAGAAGTTACATATTAAGGTTATACACCAATTACTTCGTTTTAATTATTTGACTTTTTTCTTTAGTACCGTGTATATAGATATTATTGATTGATTCTACGAGCACATTTCCATTTATAGATCGAGAGAGATTCATTTTTATATTATTTCGAAATTGAGAGTTTACCAATTTCAGCACTCGAAAGTGAATAAATATATAAGCTAAAAATGTTATATTACTTTATGTAAACATATAAACATGGGTTCAACACTCGGAAGTGAATAATTAATATATAAGCTGTACGTTCAAATAAGTTATTATACATGACTATGCTAGTTTTTGAATAAAGGGGTTATGCAGAACGATGAAAAACTTGGTGGTAATGTGACATATACTTGATTTTCATACCAATTTTATATGGGTATACGATGTGACCTGAGCCTATTTTAGGCGGAAGCCGTGTTGACCAAAACACATTCTTGTAAGAGACCAGTTTGACTCAATAGTCAATCCAACCCAGTGGTTTTAGAATTTAGTCATTTACCCATAAGGCTCAAGGGTTGCATGTTCCAAGGGAAGAAAGTTGGAGGGGTTACTTTCAAACTTCATTTTCTAATTCTCATGCATGCAACTTTCAACTATTATATTTCTATTCTTCTAATTTGTGTTCAAACTCACCATGACAACAAGACCTGCAAAACTACAGTTATAACCAGATGTAACAACAGGTTGCAAACAATCCAACCATCATTGGTACGACCGGGGCCAACCTCAGGCACTGGTGGTACTGAGTCACAAACTAGCCCAAGATCATCACCATGACACAAGCTGGAAAAAACACCAGGCGGATAATTCCCATAGAGGTTGATGTAGCTGAACATAATCGTTGAACAATCATTTGACAGATCATTCAATTCATTGGCGTAAGGACACGCGAACTCTTTCAAAGCTTGACAGCAGAGATTAGCAGGATAGTTCGGTCCTTTGCATCGGCTAGTGATGATTGTGTAATTCATAGCTTCAAAGTTCACAGAGCATGCTGCAGATAGAAATAAAGCAATATCGGAAACACCTTCAACAATGCAATCAAATATTCAAACCGATTATAACAAGTTAATCAAAACCTAATTTCAATTGAACATTGTATTTGTCGATAACAATTGCCTAAATTCCATACATGAATCAAAATCGACAATAGATGTTCAAACTGATTTACATTCAAAAATGTAATTAAACTGATAATAAATTCAATGTTTTGTTGTTGTAAACCAACCGAAGCATCATAACCTAATCTCAATTTTAACTTTCGTATTCGTTGATAACAATTGCCTAAATTCATGTTTCGAAATTAGGGCTTGTGAATCAAAATTGACAACCGATGCATAATCTAGAAATGCAGAAACAAAATTATGAAACGTAGAAGGAGAGATACGTTTCTTAGCCTGGAGAAGATATCGTCCGATTGAAGGTTGAGATCTGTACGTGATTGCATCACCTGGTTACAAACAACATATTTTAATGACTGACGAGCAGACGGAAAAACCGTAGATCGATTATGACAAACCTGGAAGGGGAATTGGAGAAGAGTTATAGGTGTGTAGAAGCAGCAGAAACCAGATCAATGTTGTGATTTTCATGGCGGAATGAAAGAGAAGATGCAAAGTTGCAAACCAGATCAATGTTGTGATTATATTTGTTTATTTCATATAAAGCATTCAAAAACCACAACAGCTGTAGTTTTGTAAACTAAAAACATTCAAATCATAATCAATAATTAAGTTATCTTTGAAGTGGCCAGTCAACGGCATGTATCGGTGCCAAAGACCTTCTGGTCCAGCGGCATCCCAGCAGCAATGATGGAACGGCCTCGTCGCAGGTTCGAACCTGAGCTAGCCCCGGTTTTCCAAAAACACTTGGTGACGGTCACTTTGTTGCGGCCAGTGTAACTTTTCCGAGCAACGTGCTACTGATCGTCTATGCCCGCGGGCCCGATTCAGACAGCGTAGTGGTCAGCGTGAAGTATGCCATTAAAAAAACGGCATGTATCGGTAGCCCATACCAAAGTTGAAGTGTTATGCCATGTTGTAATAAAGACACTACAAACCCCATGTTTTTGCTCTAGTTACACGACTGATTAATTGTTCCATTATACTCTTTTTCTTTTTTAGTGTAAACCAATTAGTGACATTGATGATTAGGGCTGTTCATGAGCCGAACCGAACCGAGCGATGGCTTGTTCGTTGCTTGGCTCGTTTACAAATCGAACCGAGCCGAGCGGCTCATTTACAAATCGAGCCAAATTCGAACCGAACGCAAATGAGCCAAAATCGAACCGAGTATTTTTCGAGCGAGCGCCGAGCGAATTTATGAGGATTACTTTTTGTATTTTTTTCCTTAAAATTAGTTTATAAGAAACAAGTTTAAAGTTGAATATGATATACATAAATACAAATTTATAGCTTTAAGAAAAACTAGTATTAACTTGCAATTTATTCTACAAATTAAGGTTGATGTTTGTATAATGTATATAAAACAATTAATAAAAGAGATAAATGACTATTATTTTCAAATATATCAAATATAACTAATAATTTTGAAAATTTATATTTAATATCAACATAATTATAACAACATATTAGCTACTTATGCATATATAATTATATAAAAAATAAATTAAAAATATTCGAGTCGAACCGAATCGAGCGAACCTATGCTCGTTGCTTGGCTCGTTTACAAACCGAACCGAGCGGAGCGGCTCGTTTAGAATCGAGCGAAAAACAAGCGAGCATTTTCCGAGCAGTTTCCGAGCGAGCGACGAGCGATTTGAACAGCCTGATGATTCAAATGTGAATGATCAATATATTGTGATTTAGTAACTTTTTTATATTTCAATGGTGATGAAAATTAATTTTGATTCAATTGTGAATGCTCAAAAAGATTAATGAGGTTTTTTTCTAAAATCATGTTGCAGGTGTTGGCGGATACATCATCTTATTTTGCATGATTTCGGAGTGAGGAACAAACAACTCTGCAAGTAAGTAAATCTGGTAACTATTTTGATAGAAACTATAATACTCTTAAATAATATCAGTTTTTCTTTAATGGCACATGAAGCATAAAATAAGCCATACTTAACTACATTTAATTCACTACTGAATTTAGTATTCTAAATATCTGCATGTCATTCTATCTTGACGATGATTCGTCAGCTTATCTTTGCATCAACCAGTCCTGCAACAGACCCGATTAAAGCAACCGCTGAAACCACCATCAGAAAACTGCTGAAAATTTGTAAAACCACCCATGTTCTACTCCAAGTTTCCACTTTTCTTTGCACAATGTACATTTCAACAGGAAAATATATTGCTAATGGCCATAGATTTAAAGCCCCTAATAGACCCAATATTTCATTAAAATATGGGAACACCAATGCAATTCCAGTTGTTGAAACAACATATAATGTTCTGAAACATAACCTGAAGAAATTCAGCTCAAAATTTGGCAAAAATGGCAGCTTTAGTGTGTTGGAATTCTTCAAATATACGCTATCTGGGAATTTGTCAGTTAAGCACCTCTCTGCATAAGCGTATACTGGCTGACTGTACAGCTTTTATCACCAAAACAATTAAAAAAAATGATTGATGTTATTCTAGTGCAACTATGAAAGCAAGAGAACTGGATTGACTTTTGAGGTCAAAGTAACAAAATTCAAGGTTTGGCCTGAAAAGTCAATATTTAGAATGAAGTATTGAATTTGAGTATTTACTTGGTATCCTCCGATTAGATGTAGAATGATGCATGCATTAGCAAAGTCAATGAGCCAGTAAGGCTCATAAAATCCAAACCCAGTCAATAGGTTTCCTGGTGTATTGTCCCCAAAAGCTGCATACCCGAAACATGCACACCCAAGGTAGAAGAAGGTCGTCAGTAGAATTGCAATAACCGAAGCCTTTTTCATAACCTTATTTTCTGGTGGGGTCGACTTCAAAGTATCCTTAAACACAACAAAAACAAGTACTATTTCATATATCATTTTATCTACTCAAAGTTTTCACCCTTTGACAACCCCAGATCCTGCCAATAGTCATGACATCATGCCAAGTATGACTTTTACCGGGTATGTTTGTTTGTTCTCACTTAAACAAATTACTAACCTGTATTTCAAGAAATACTAGGGAATATGGATATGCGAATGCCACGTCACCAAGTGCTTGAAAAGTTAACCATAGTTTCACTTGTGCACTTACAGCTGAGGCTCCATACACGCTCCCCTCTATCTTACCATTCTCTATGGGTACATTTTTGCAAAAATGAAAATTAGAAAATATTTAAATAGAATTGGATGATATGAATGTGAACTATGTAATACATACATACCGATTACTTTGGCTATACCAAGTCCAAAACCAATGGATGAGTAGCAAAACGACATGATGGCAGCAACAATGGACACCCACATCATGCTATGAAAATCAGGTATCTGTGACATAGCAATTTGTATAACTCCAAACAGAAACATATAAAGATTGCCTTCATACTCGCAAGAAGCCTCGTGCCCGTGTTTATGGTAACAATTTGAACTTTGAATTGCACTGATATCAACATAAGAATACAAACTTAATGTAACTAAAGAGATTGACATTTGCTGAATAAAAAAAGAATAAACAAGAAGCAACACCTCATACAAGTTGCGGTTGTAACAACATAAGCAACACCAGTTCCATAGAAGTTCAAAAATTGAAGTAAACTGCATAACAGTGCCTGTTTTTCACCTGCATAGCATGTGGTATTCAATTTAACTCATGTCATGTGACCACAAACTTATATACCAATCCACATTGTAGGAGCATGTTACTGACTTAAAGGGTGTTTGGCAATTGGCATTGTATTTTAAAGCGATCATGGCATACAAAATGGGTTGCAGAAATAGTGTTTGGTAACAATCAGATAATCAGGAGTTTCAATTAGCGATGCTAAACAGCTCATGTTCGCATGTTGGCAGGTCAAATACGAAAATGAACATGCCATGAACTGAAAATCATGTCACACACGAACCCAAACACGATACGTGTATACGTGATTTGCCACAGACACGACTTGTTTAACGCAAAAAAAAAATACTTTATTTAATTCTTTTTAACATATTAGTAATTTAAATTTAAATTTTCTTTTTAAAGCATTATATGTTAAAATTAATCAACTTTATTGAACTTTCAAGTTTTGGTATAAAGTATACCCAAATACTTAAGTTTAATTACATAAAACACATTTTAAAAAATAAAGTAAACCAATACAAAAAATTCAATACAAAAATACCCTCTAAACAGAAAGAGCTAAATTGATACCAACACGATTTGCAGACTTGAAAATGAATGTGAAACTGCATACCAGAAATTAAAAACTTAAAGGAGAATAGAATAGATAATACACGTACCAAGGATAACCCTAACTGCATCTGCAAAAGTGCGATTTCTAGTTCCAGTAACAGGATCAGGAGACCTGTAACAATCCGATAACAAGGACGATGAAACGTAGGTCACAAACGCAAAGAAGAACAACGCAACAGGTCCTCCGATCCAACCTAATCGCGACACACTCCACGCCAGTGAAAGCACACCAGATCCGATCACAGCAGTGATGATATGAGCGATTGTACTCCATAACGTTCCTGATTAAAGTCTAGTCTCTCTTCACATTCATATTCAATTCATTCACATGCCAAATGAGTTGACTTAGATTTACCTGTTCTTACTGCGTTTTTATGATCATCGATTGCAGATATTTGTTCACTTCTGACTGGTTCATCTAACCGATTTGAAATGAAATTAAAAAACTATACATCATAAAAGAAGAAGAAGAAGAAGAAGAAGAAGAAGATTGTAGATTAAGATGAAACCAGTGTGATTGAAAGATGAAAGCTGTAGCATTGGTGTTTCCTCTTCTTCTTCGTAATCATCTGCTCCTTGCATCATGTTGTCTTCAATTCTGTCAACTATTTTCAGACTTGAGATCAATCTAATTTGATGCTTAAACAGACTTGAGTTTCAGTTTTAGTCAAAACAAAACATTTACAAGTTAAGTAAAAATTAGAGGATGCAAGATTCAACTTTTTCTGTTGTAGTTTACTTAATTATTAACTAATTATAAATGTTATAATTAGAAAGGAATCTTTTAAGAACTTGTCTTAGAGTTATCTTAGGTTTTTTATACTATATTACAAAAACTAATCATTTTTATTTTTTATTTTTTTTACCCATGCTATACCCGTGGTGTTTGGATCCCGTAACTTGTTTTTCATACGAAATGTAATTTAAACTCACGTAATTATTTAATGTAATGGTGAAATTCTCACGCTAGGTGTTATTGAATGAGAGTTTCATTCTGCGAGAGAATCATTAAATTATGACACGAAGTGTAAGTTAAACTAGCGTAATTAACTTTTACACTTTTACACTTGACACGGAGAATTGAGTTTGTATTTTGAGTTTTCCCTATCTTCGTAAACATGTACTGCGTTTAATCTATAACGTTAAGTAACGTTAAATGACTATTTATCTCCTCAACCAATGGGTGATTGGTGAATGGTGTCATCCTCTCATCAACTAGCAAGGAATGGAATGATATACTGTAGGTTGGTGGTGTTAGTTAATATAGATAGGTAAATTAGATGTTGGCCATGGGTTCACAGCAGTCCCAACAAACCGTAATCTAAATGTAGTATGCTATCCTAAAACATAGCCTATATAGATAGGATACGAAAACGTAGTGATTACTTTGTCGCACGATAACTCACCGATACTTGGCTGGCGTCAGAACTGGTTTATCCAAGACTAATAACTTCATTCCAAAATGATGCAATCTTAGGTGACGATATATGCATCTTAGGCTCGCTAGTTGCTGCCATATACATCGAGTGGTTCAAATAGAGCCAATGAAGTATTTATCTTTCGAATTCGCACACTCTTGAGTTTGCAAAACTATTATGGGTCCTGGAGGATAAAGAAGGTCCCCTATGTCTCTCAGTTTAGCTCTCTTGACTCGTTCACCCTTTGGTCTAGTTGCCTTTGGGCTTACGTATGGAGTGAAATGGTTCTCTACACTAGCTTGTTTACGCGGCACAAGCTATAGGGGTTGAAGGCCCTTATGATCAGACAAACAATAGGAGCGCACCTGTGTAATGTGACAGGTAACAATGGCAACTTAATTTCACAGTATATAATCATATCTCGTAACTTTTTTGTTGCGGGGGTTAGTGGCTATGGGTTTTAAACTTTTTCAAGACGAATTTCACCTTAAAAAGTGTAGGTATTGTTAAAGAAAAAAAAAAAGAAACCTACTCTTGAAACTTTTTTCCATAACCATCTCCCTGTAAATGCTGGTAGAATGAATATAGCTTTTGTTTGAATTGAAAAAACTGTGTTAGTCAATGTTAACAACTAAAACATCTATTTTATAAATCAACAACAATATTTTGAAGCAAAGGTTACACGATAAGCATTAAAGGGGGCTGCGCGAACGCAAGCCCCCACGACCACAAATTATGACGTAGGCTCGACCACTTGGGCCGACCTTAAGTAGGCGCCCTTCCTAAGTGCAATGGAAGTCACCAACCTAGGCCATGATCTTTCTTGATCAACCATTGACCCCGTCCAGGTAAGTACTTAAGCCGTTCCCCTCCTGCTCTTTTTAAACCACAAGCCATCCCCCTTCATATCCACTCACCATCCGATGTGGGATCAAAACACTTTATTGTTACTTAAAAAAAGCACACCTATTTGATCAAAAACTACAATAATCACTACAATCCTAAGGTCTGTCGGTTGTATTAACCTTCAACGAGTTCTCCGTTTGTTTCAAAGCTTCTGTAAATCTTTGTTACTATCACCATCAAAGCTGCTATATAAACACAAATCCCGTACTGAACGAAAGAGGGTGAAGATAACAAAAAGGGGTGAACTGGGTACAAACGGAGTGTGTTTTTGCATTTGAAGTGGGACACTAAGATCCATCAATGCCAAAAGCAGTCCACTGATTTCTAAATAGATCACAGGTGCGAATAACGAATAACATGGCATTGGTGCTTACTTGCAGCTGTTGGTGTAGCATGAATCTTTGGTATTAGGTTGCTATGTTTGATTTTTGTGATAATTTGTTTGTCTTTCACACTAGTAAAGATGAACATATTTTTTTGTGACACTATTGATTTGACACTTGCAATGGGGATTGACAACCCGCAAAAAACTCTCAAGTGGATGTAAAAGGGACGAGGTGGCCAGTATAGATAATAGAGGAGAGCGGGATGATTGTGATCATAGACCAATCTTTTGAGGAAAGGGACCGTCTTGTGAGAGGCGGAGGTAGGACAGAAGGCATGTTGTATGTGGTTTGCATGCTCGTCAGTTTTGGCTAGAAATATCCAACACATCATACTGAGAGTAATGTTGTTAAAGAACTCATCATTCTCAGCGCAATGTTGCTAAATAACTTATACAAATCGAAAATTTCTTATTGTCAAATCTTATTACAAGAAAGATATTTAGACATATTTAGAAATTCATTACTATTTGGACTTCATTCATTTTATTCAACTTCATTTGGATCCTTTCAATTTGACTCAGTTTATAAAACTAGAACGAAGGCTTAGAATTATATATATAACAGATACTTAAAATTATAAAGAAATAATGTCTCAAAACTTGGACTGAATCAAACACCACCAAATACAGCACACCTCTACAGAAAGTATGAAATACATAAGAACAAATGTACAACTTCCAGATAACCAAGAACAAAACTCTCAAACTCATCTAACCAATTCAGCTCCAAAATGCTTATGCCCATAATAAGAACCCCAAAACTTTGTACAAACAGTCCTCTGTAAATGTATACCAATCACTTACAGAGTCCTGAGTGTGGAGTTGATGAGTTTCATGACGACCCGTATGCTTGACAGCTCAGATACTGAGGTGGTTGGAACACTTATTTGATGGTTTAGTATCGAGTAAACTTGATCAAAGATAGGGCGTACATGCATTGCTATCATCGCGTCTGATGGCTTGATTGCCACCACCACATCCATCATCCACCCAAGTTTCTTGGCTGTATCATTGCCAATATCACATGCTAACTGCTGCAACAAAGATAACAGTACTCCTTGACTCAAAGGCAATGGGTTGCTTGCTAGTAGCCCCTGTAAATCAACCTGTGTGACAAAAAAAAGGAAAAACAAACCCCTTCAGACAACATTAAACTACGTAGAGTTTGCAGAAAAAAATCAAGGCCGGTCTGCAGATTTCGGATACCCTATGCGATATGTAAAATGAGGCCTCTTAAACTAAACACTTGTATATGGCAGGGTGGATGCTTAATCATTGAATAAGTCTATAATTACTAATAAGTTAACTTTTTTATTGTTAATTAATGGACAACCCAACACCCAATACCTAAACAAAGAAAAAAAGGCCTGTGATTCCGTGAAAAATTGGACCCTGAGAGACCTCCCCACTCAAAACACCCTCGGGCCCAGCCATGATTAAATTATCAAAATATCAAATACCTGAGAGCATAACCACGACACAATCCAAACATCACTTCTTTGAAGGGCTGCAGTGAATGCTTCCTCGTATTTGTGTTCATATACCAATCTAGAGAGCTCTTTTGTTGGATCCAATGGTGCTTCGATCTATTGCAGAAAATAAGTATAGATATATAACATGATATAAAACAGTATCACAGTAGATAAAATAGAAATAATTAAATGTAACTTTAAAAAAGACCTTTTCATGGAAACTGCCAATAGGCCCATTGCTCCTTTGGGTTATCAATGGGTTCACGGATTCCGAATTTGCCCCTGAAAGAGCAAGAGCTACTAACTTCCTCTGACCATCAGCTAAATCACCACTCAATGTTTGAGTCAAGGATGACGCTGAATTTATGGCATCCTAAATAAACATGACATGTTAACAAAGAAATAAGATGGTCCAGCTGGCGTTGATTTGTTGAGGTTGTAATTTCTTACCCTTAAAGCAATTGCCAAAGGAGAATGTGCAGACTCGATTTGTTGCTGAGCAGTACTTGTATGTTCAATCACTCCCTTTTGAAATGTAGCATCGACTTGATCGAACAAGGTTTTGCAAGACATCTCGAAAGCAGGAATAACAGAAGCCTCCATACTAGACTTAAGTGCTTCCTGTAAAAAAAGTATCACAAACTAGTGATTACTAATGATTGATGGTTAACGAATTGGATTAGAAAGACAACTTGGAATCTTAAGAATACCTGTAAAGCTTGTTTACCAGAAGTTTGAAACTGGGTTTGAATTTGCCTAGATATACTAGCTTCAAGCTTAGAAGTTACCGATTTCTCCAGTTGATTTACAGACTTATCAGCAACACCTCTCTGCATAAAAACTTAATCAGACTTAAATTAAGTCAAAATCTACTAAAAACCCAAAATTGTAATAAGTCTAACCTGGAAAGCCTCTGTGATTGCAGTGGACACTGTTTTTTCAATAACCGGGGTAACCAAACGCACAACAGCTGACACTAGTGCAGATGTTTCTTTTTTCAACATTTTCTCAAATGCTACAGGCAAATCCTTGTAGCCATTTGTAACCAAACCTGAAACTTGTTGACTTCTTTCTCGGTTTGACTTTTCTAGTTTTGTAAACTCTTCTTGAGTGCGGGCCCATAGAGTATCATAATTAGTTTTGTAAGTTTTCTCGATGTTTTTTCCTATGGCTGCCTCGATTCTCCGTCCTTCTTTTGTAACTGGTGCTGTCACCAATCCTGGAATCTGCTTCTGAATTTCTTTTTGATTCATCAAAACCTGCAATTAAAATGATATCAGTTTCAGCTTTACACATTCTAACACTAAAAGGTTAACCATATCTACCTGAGTAATAGTTTCTTGCATAGAATGAAGTTGTGAAAGTATCAAATCAGCAGATGGAACATTAGAACTGATTCCAGCTTCAACAGAAGAGTCGGTAGAATTGAAAACACTTGGAGAAATTGAAGGCGGGTTGGACCCTTGTGCATTTTTTCCTTTTTGTTTTTTCCCTTTAGTCGAGGACACGGGGCCTGAGGAGTCAAGTGGTGCAGGTACGGGTGTCTCAGTGGGTGCCGAAACATCGATGTTTGAATCATGAATTTCATCTTGACCACCTGAAGTTTGGCCCGACCCCTCAAGTTGCTTTGACTCGTTAACAATATAACTTTCCCCAGACACAACACGCCCAAAATCTGATGCCTGTGAAGCAAAACCATGAACCTCGCCTTGAGAAATGGGTTCAACGGTTTCACTCTTTCCTGTTTCACCAACAATGTTAACCTCCAACTCAACAGTTGGTGGATCAGAATTTGATACCACATCCTGCACACTTAAACCTACATCGCTCTTCTGCTCGGGAACATAATTTATTTCAGAAGATGAAGTGGCCATCAACTCAGCAGGTGTTACTAAATGAGTCGGATGCTTAAACTTGGCTTCATCAGTTACTATATCTGACGCCAACGGTACATTCACTTGCTTGTCAACTGAATATTCAATAATTTTTGGATCACCAGCTTCATGGCTGGCAGTTGGACTTTTCAAATCGGACAGTTCACGCTTCAAAGTAGGACTTGATGCAACTGGAGGTGATCCAATAGAAGCTTCAATGAAAGAAGAGCTCGATGGCTGTCTCGAAACATGACCCACATCAGAGGTAGGCACTGAGACATCCAAAGATGTTTCTGGAACATTCAATCCATCGGTACTAGGTGCATCATGTGAAACAATTGAATCTTGTTTCTCGTAAGAAATGTTATCAATTGGAGGAGGCAAGCATTGGGACATATCTAAAGCATACTGCTGAATAGCCTGTGTTTGGACACAGTAAACCTGAACGATCTGCTCCCCGTGTGGTAATATATCACTAGTACCTGTAAAACTCAGTATGGGCATAGTAACTGTAAACTCTGCAATGTAATCCATGCGGGTGGATTCTGGATTGGGCCCATATTCCAGGTGGACAACATAAATAGCGTTTTTCTTTGCATTTGCTAGTAACAAAAGGCCTGCTTGAGGTAATGCAACCACTTGATTGAAGAATGCATCTTCATGTCTAGATTCAGAAGAACTCTTTAATTCCAATGTTTGTAAACAGTTCCATGAATCAGCATCACTAGGAAGCAACCATCCCTCTTCACTGTCTGAGGCCCATATTTTAACTTCACGGTTCAATAAACCCTGTAATAAATAAATAAAGCAGAGTGAATACAAATACTTTGTTACAATATGGAAAAACATATGAAAACTAGAAGATTATGAAAAATATACCCCAGTGATAAGTATGATGTGATCTGGACGGTGAGGAGCGGTTAAGAATGTAACAGAGTTTACTGGCAAACCATCATGGGGTCTCAATACTGCAATTGGTGTGGACTTACGGTCTTCCCAAATCTTTATCTGTTAAAATATAAACAGATATCCAGTCATTTAGCACTATCATTGCCAATTGACCGTTTAACACTTAACACAAATCACAAGAAAAAAAATAAAAGGAAAGAAAGTTATTATCTTTATTACGGTGTTTCCACCTATGTGTGGATTTACATTCAAGAAATGGTTATCTTACATCTATTCTATATGTTAAAGTTTTACAAATTCTAGCAAGAAGTGACCCCTTAATAAGAAAAAATAGAATCACAATTGTCTCCTTTAGTAGTCTAACACTACCAAATATATTATTTACACTACAACCACAAGTAATTTTAGCTTTTAAGAATTCGTAGCATGCATGAACGATTGAAACTGATAGAACCATATACAAACAATATTTGAGGTTCCTTTCAATGTAATCAGTACAATGGACCCAATGAAAGAAGGCCAAACATATACAAATTAATAAGTAACTGTAGAAAAACATAAATTATAAGAAATTTCTTCTAATGAAAATAGCTATTTAATCCGATTTAGCTTCAACTCACATTAAAAGTACCAAAGTACAGTAGTCTTAGCTTTCAAATTTTTTTACATAAAAAATAAACAACCTATAAATGCTTCCTATTTTTATTTTATAGATCATGTTATTCTTGAATAGCCACCCAAGCACATAATTCAAGTTAACTTTTTTACAATTAGAAGCATGTTATAATTACCAAAAAACGGTTTAAAAGCAACCAATTAGATAAACAGTTGATGTATGGGTCAGAAAGATCCATAACTGTATCTTATATACAGAACAAAAAAACCCACTTTATGACAAATACATACATGTCGAGTAGTAACAAAGCTAATTAGGAAGATTAAATGTATTTTATTCACTACAATAGAAAAAACACCAGAACCATGGAAGCTTAACCACGTGATGTTAAAAAAATAACTAACCGTTCCATCTACTGAAGCAGAAACTAAACGAGTAGTCATCCATTGACACATTGATAAATCTGTCACTTCACCATCATGATTACCAACAAACTGAACTCCATTAATCAACTTATCAACAGGGCATTTAAGAGGTTCCTCTGCAGAATACAATTCACCTCTCCCAACCTTTGTAGTGTCAATTCTCAAAACGCGTTTTCCGATTCCAACAACAAGAACTTCCTGCAACATGTAGCAACCAACAACTATCAATAAAACACCAAAAGTAAAGCAAAAAACCGAACTTTATTATTAGAATAAATGTTACTTGTTTATGACAGTGCCAACAAACTCTAGGATGAACAGACTCCCCTTCTCCTACAATCTGAATTGCAATAACTATCTTCCATGTAATTTGTGGTTTATCTTCGTCATCTGTACCTTCTGTAATTTTCCAAACATAAACTCTCCCATCTATGCTTGCACTGCGTATGATAGTTTTATTACACCTCATAACTAAAACCAAATAACAATTTGTTTAACTAAATCAACAGAACAAAAAACAATAAATTTCTTACCTAGCTAGAAGGTGAACATCCTCTGCAAAGAATGCCATATCTGTAACCCTCTGCAAATAACAATTTATTTAACTAAATCAACAAACATATAACCAATTTACATTTTACGCATCACCAAGCTTAATTAATTGCATTGATCAATAACTGGTCAAAACCAGATCAAGATCAGACCTTTAATCTACAACCACTCTACTTGCAATTAAATCCGTTTACAGAAAGTAACCAACCTGAGCAAGACCTTTAAGCAGTGATCTCAAAGCAGTATTTATATTCAAAACTCGAATCGCACCAAGTTTCAAACCATAACATATATAAGTCTTGTTAACAGCAATCTGCCTGCCAACAACAAGACCAGGATCCGAACCGTATTTAGTAATCGGAGTAACCTCAAGCTGAGGCTGAACCTCACCAGGCAACCTAACATCAATATCATAAACAACATGATCCCCGCTTAAATGCCGTCCCTTTGGAAGCTTACTACTAGGCATCCGCAATGGACCTGAACCAGAATGCAATGCAGCAGGAACCAACGATGACGGAAGCATAGGGTTCACAGGCTGTGTAACAGGAACAGATGATTGCGACGAATTATCGACAGATGTAGGTTGTGGAGATGATAAAAGCGCCATCAATCGAGCTCCATGGTTAGGGTTAGGGTTACTATTAGGGCTAGGAGGTTGAAGAGGAGGTGTAGGATATGGAAGAGATCGCTGATGTGGTAAATTAGATTGAGGCATAAGGTTAGGGCTAGGGTTAGGGTTATCAGGTTGAAAAGAAGGTGCGGGGATATGAAATTGGGGGTGATAGATTGGGGTTTGGGGAGCGTAAGAGTAGGCGCCTCCTGTGACGGTGGGTGGAGGGTAGGAAGCGGCGGAGGATGGTGGTGGATACGGGAGATTAGGGTTTTGGAAAGTGGAATTAGGGTTTGGTGAAATTGGGGGTGGAGAAGATGAAGGATTGAAAAATCGTTGAACATCAAAAGGTCCTCCGCCTGGTTGTTGATTTTGATTGCCAGGGGAAGACATGATGAATCGGTTAACAGTAACAATTTGTTGTGTTGTGAATCGATTGAAATGAAATTGAGATCTGAGATGTGAAATTGAAAGAGGGGTTTAGGTATTGAGATGTGAATCGAGATGAAAAGAGGTTGTGATTGAGTTGTATGTGAGTGATGATGGTGTTTGAGTGAGATTATGGAGGTGACAGTATGACTTTTTGGAGACCAAAGCCCATGAACAAGACGATGAAGAAGAAAAATATGTATTTTTTTTTCTCTTGATTCGAACTATTTGCGAATTGCAGTTTAGTCCTTGGGGTTTTTTAAAGTGCTATACTTGTCCTTGAAGTTATCAAACTTTGACACCAAATATAATATAACACATAGGATCCATAAATAATTTACCAACAATGAAATAAAAGTGTATCTGCAGCTGTTAACTATGTCCAAAGTTATTGATTTTGGTTTATGAAAGTTGTACGATTGTGATAAATTGTAGTTTGCCGGTTGATTCAGTTTTTAAAAAAAGGATTAGTCAACGAAAAAAATAAAGAAAACTCTTTACAACTTAACGTTGTATTCCCGAGCTTAATTTAAGAAGGAAAAAAAAGGAAATTAAAGGAATTAATAAATATAGATGTGTTCCTGAGTTTTGTTAAAAAAAAGAAAGGAAAGGAAGAGAAGTTGTGTCCACGAGTTTCATTAAAAGAAAAAAATGGAAGGAAAACAAGAAAAAAAAGAAAAGAAAACGTTTCCTTCCAAATTGGAAAGAAATGAAAGGAAAGAAATAGAGGATGAGAAGAGAAGAAAAGAAGAGACAATCTGTTTTTCTTTTTTCTTTTTGTTAAATGAACTCGGGAACATAGCGTAAATTTTTAATATATTATTTATTGTTGATCGTCTAGCTTCTTGCTATTCGTGCTTAAATAATATCCATTGTGAAAAAACAAAGACACATATTACATGCATACTTGGTTGTCTACCGATGCCCATCATTTTTGCCTTTATACATTATATTTTTTTTTAAACTTAAGTGTTTATTTGAATTGATTTCTGGTATAATCATTCATATTAACCTTGTAAAAGGTTAATAATGTGATCGTTTGAGTATGGTGTGTTCATTCTAAACAAACATTGTTGTAAGTTTTTAGTATAAACACATAGAATGTTACATTTTCAAAACAATAATAATAACAACAACAACAACAACAATAATAATAATAATAATAATAATAATGTTGTAATGGATATATTTTATAAGTACACTTATTATTTTCTTGTTTTAGGCCTTACGTACAAAAATATGTATTTAATATTAAAATTTTCTAATACCTCTTACGGGAGTAAAAAATAATTAAAAATATTGAAAATCACATGATGATTACTAGCAGGGACGAAAATGGATTTAATACTTAATTTGTGATTATGATATTGCATCTTTGCTTAAATTTTTTCGTATATACTTTGTTGGATTTGTTGGACTAGTTTAAGAAATAAAATAACATTTTAAGTATTGTAATATGAAAGCTAAATCACATAGATCAGATGATGACCAACCAAATGGATTAGTACTTAGTAGTGGATGTGATAATTGGGGAGTCCACCATTCATGGATCTGCTTGGGCACGTGACCTAGACCTAAATTACTTGTCATGTTTTTTTTTTAATTCATATATAATCGAATAATGTAAAAATAAGAAAATTGTTAGCCCTAAAACTTGTAGCTTGCAAACTCGTTGCCATGGACACTCTATTGGGCTTTGACAATAAAGAAACCTTTTTCGGCCACCAATTTTAAACTTTTATTTTAAGTTAATAACTATTTGTTTTAGCCTTTTAGTGGTTCAGATGTCTAAATGTTTAAAAATTATATTAAGTGTGAATTGATTAGACATTCCTGTGTATATTTAAACAATATAGTAGCTCTTAATGGTTCAGATCTCTCTTTCAGTTCCATTTAAAATCTCTCTTTCTACTCGCTCCGTTGTCGGCACCGCCTCCTATAACACCTCCGGTCGCCACCTACAGCAACGGCCTTTCGCCCGCTGACCACTTTGCCACCGACTACATGCTCCACCTCTCTACACTCCCACTCCGCGCATTTGAAGCCGAAGGAAGAGACCAGGGTGACCGGTTTTCGTCAGAATAGCGGGTCTCGTCGGGAATTTTTCAGCTTTGGCCGGTGAGTATTGTGATGGAGATGGTGAAGTTAAACAAAAAAAAGAAAACATGCAACGGTGGTGTGATATATGGTGGCAATGATATAGTTTGTTTAATGAAAATAGAGTTTATATACATAGGTTCTCTGTCTTCGATTTGAAGAAGATGAATAGGCTAGCTTTTATTTTTTTTTTTTGTTACTAAAACACCATGCATACATAGATAAAATAACATGATATAAAGAATAATATAGATAATTAATTGATTTTAATCCACTGCCATTTAGAAAAACGAAAAAAAGTCACATAGGCTTAATAACTTGTTAAATAGGTAAAATATCTAGATTTAGAACACTTATTAAAGTTAAGTGACCTAATTAGAACAAAAATAAGTATGAGTGACTTAATTGGAACAAATTTAAAACTTGGTTACTATTCTATGAAGTTACCCCTTCATTTTAAAGAGTTTCGTGGTTTCAAAACATCTTAAAAAGCCTCGTAGTTTTAAAACAACTACTCCTTTATATAATAAATCAAGATTTTAGAAGGTCACTTTTTGAGGGGAAATGTTTGTTTTATAATAGGAAATTTTGATGTATGGAATTTTTTATCATGCACAAGTTGATGAGGCAAAACATTAAATGTTAAATATTTATAAATATTTCAAATAATGTTATAATTTCTTTATAAATATTATTATTTAACCCATGTGTAGCATACGGATATTAAACATAGTATATAATATATGTAAGACAATTAGTCAATCATATGCTCTTACTTTTAAAGCTCGGCTTATTTTTACAGATGGTTAACTTTATATTATATATTATTAAAAATATAGTATTTAACTTTGTTTAAGAATTTCGTTTAATACCGTTTGTCTCAAGTGACAAGCCTCAAGTAAGGATTAAAATAGAATAAGCATCCCATACAAACTTATACAGTATATCTTAAGGTTTCAACAATTTTATTTTAACGATCTTATCTTAGTTGATATTCTCCATACGCATATTATTGGCTATTTTATGTCACAAACGTGAAGGAATCAAACAAATGGAAACGATAGGACCGTTTTATCCAAAGTTACGGTCACTTTTTATATGAATTTAAGTATTTTAAATTAAAATAATAAGCTCTTAGATAATAAAAGAATCTTGAAATTTATTTATTTATTAATATATTATTTAATTAACCCGTGTCTTATTTTTATAGTCTAAGATTTTTTTTGTTATTATATGGTTTTTTAATATTCAGATACAACTTGATTGTGTTGTCAAACATCTTGATATGAATGAAAGGTTCATCATACAGTTAATTCTATAAAATATTATCGTGAATAATATGTAATGTCTGTGTTTGATCCCCGTAGTTATATCTGGAGACATTTTATTTATATTCATTGTTTAGCAAAACCATTGTTATATTACCCTATGATGGGTAATAGATGATGTGATGTTATTACACATGTATTTTCAAGCTCTAGTCAACATATAATGAACGTATCTTACTATCTTATATAGTTGAACTAAATAAACACCAACAATTAACACCATTCAGACACAATGACGTGTCATATAGTCATACGAGCTGTTGACACGTTCTAGAAGGGCGAGTATGACAACCATAACGTAGTACTTGCCTTATGAACGTGCATCGTACCCATACTATATAACTTTTTTACAATCATATCACCCGTATCAAATGACATTTCTGTAACGTATCATATTGCCTAAAACGTCGCTAATAACGTAAAGGAATCAAACAATCCAAAAACAACAAAACCCATATATACAAACTTGTATTGTATTCATTCATATCAACACACAACAAGGAACAAATTAAGCGTGCAGTTACCGCTCCACTCACCACCACCATTATCAATCCTCATCTCAGATCTCAAAATTCAACATGTGTTGCGGCAAAATCTGCATGACGCTTACATGTTTAATCGCCATCATAATTGCAATCGGTATGTTATTCGGCTTCGGTGTTTTCACCAAAGCTTTTCACAAGGTTAACCATGAATTGCATTATTCTTATTCTCCGCCGTCTCCTGCTCCGGCGCCTGCCGGAATTGCCTCCGGTAGGCCGTTCATCACTTTCGTTGCTCCTCCCCCGATTTGAAGCTTATTGATTTGTTCATTGTGTCGATTTTAAGCTCGTGTGATATGAAGTTATGAATTATTACTTCTCGTGTATACTTTTCATTCAAATGTGAACGAATTGAAGCTTGATTGCTGCTTTATATATGGCTTTTGTTATGATAATGCAATGTGTAGCTATTTTGAAGAATGATTGATTTACTTGTTCTTTGTTAAATATCTGCTTTATCTATAAAAAAAGGTATACAAGATATATAACTTAACATTCTAAAACTGTAGACAACTTTTGTGATGATCAAAAGTGTGTTTATGCTGGTTGTTGATAAAAATGTCAAACTTGATGCATAATGTTCCTGCGTACGCCTATACGCCTGTCAAGGATACATCCTTACCTTGTATTTTTGCCACGATTCAAACCCGTAACTTTACTATGACCTTTGTTCTTTATCCAGTGTCTTTTCAGCTATCATGATCTCATGGTGGGTTTTAAAGTATAGTTGATATTATAATGAGGCTTTAAGTGAAAGGAGCTAAACAGAAATGGAGAGACATAATGAGGCCACCACTCACCAACATGGTGCTTAAATTATAATATATATATATATATATAACATAGATCTAACAGAGGTGTAGAGACATGACTCATGAGGTCCCATGGAGCTTCTATCATTGCACCATTGGAGTCTATAATGATCAATGCCTGCTACAGAAAAATCCCTTTTAACTCATCGAGTAAGTGTTAAATGCGAAAAAATAAAACAATAAAGAATGTGTTGAATCGAATGGCTTATGTTCTGTCCCAAAGTCATCAGAGTCTATAATAAATTTAAAATATATAGTCAGCTGTCTATAACAAATCAACGAAACAGCCATTACATTCAGTTAATATTGTTCGTCATCCAGCAACTGCAGGTGCAGGATAGCCTTGATGAAGCTCATTCTTTTGCAAAATCCTTAAAAAAAATTCGTCTTTGACCCAAGTCTCCCAAGGAATATGCTTTCTTTAACTATGCCTTTACACTTGTCTCTCCATTGTAGGTTCATGGAAAATGAGAAATGGATAAAGATGAAGCTGCGAAGAAACAAAAGGGTTCAAACCCATGATCCAAGCAGCACCTGTTTTGGAACCATGGCTTGGTCATCAACAAGCTAAGGTCCTAAGAAGGTGTGCCAGTTACTGGTCACTAGATCCATTAGACCCTACCAATAGCGATAGCTCTACTATGTGTTGGATCTCACTGGGTACGTTTGTTTGATCCTATTAAAGGATCACAAATGGTCTATAATGTTTGAGTAATTTATGGATCACAGCCTTCTGCAAGTGCAAATATCATCATGTTCATAAAAACCATAAACACAATTCAAGTATATTCTTTTCACTGAACAAACTATTTATACATCTATGTACAACAAATTATGTACAAAACAAATCTTGGATGCAACCAGTTTCATAAATCAACATATGCAACAAACAATAAACAAATAATGGTACATATATACAACATATATGTATGTATCTATATATTTTCAAGTTGAGCAAGCTATTCAGAAACCTTTCCATACAGAAAGAACTTCACTGAACACTTCACCAATCAGCTCCCTGTCTGCAGACTGTATAAAGACATTAAAATCTTCTACAATGTCAAATATCTTACCAAACCTCACAAGATACTGCATGCAGCAAATCTTCAACTTTGGTAAATGATATAAAGAAGAATACTGAAGCCTTTCAAGCACGTTATTGGCATCAATATCGTCTAATAAACTTTCATGGCACGCTTCTTTTAAATCCGTAACATCGTATTTATCAGCCGCTCGTAGAAGATCCAGCCTGTGAGTAAAAAAATCTTGATCTATGATGTTACCATATATGTAGTTTAAGAAAACTTGGCAAGATTCAATGGACATATCAGATATGTTTATGACAGACATTTCTTTTTCTTTCAGGTCATGGGAGAACATGGTCTTGAAGACGGGTGACCTGGCAGCCATGATAGCACGGTGGGCCCCAATGCTTCCGTTAGAAGCATTGATGATGATATCCGTGTGAATACTGTCTGATAACATTTTTCCAATGGAGGAAAGTGCCGTTGCGCATAAATCTTTTTGTGTGAAATGTTCGGTCCACACAGAGTAAGATTCGCCACCCTGTTGCATCACACCAAAATTGTATTAGATAGTCAACTGTAAAGTTAAATAAACATAGTTTTCAAGCACATAAGTCATAAAAGCAGCTTCTGTTGGTACAACAAGAGCACATAACATTGACCCATGACCTAAATCTTCTAATCACCATACAAGTAAAGTTAGCTTGCCAACTAACAACACCACCACATCTTGACCCTCAAGTCACAACTTGCGGGGCTTAACCATTTTGAAGGTCCAACACATAGTAAAAAAACCGGGACCATTGAGAAAGATAGTAAAATTACATTTTGATATGTTGTCTTTAGATCAAGAAATTCAACATCTATGATGAATCTCCCGCCAAGTGGAACCTCGAGTGGCCAAACGAAATCCTCACCGCTTTTTAGCTGCTTATCTCTAACTTCTGCAATCACATAGTCAAACCTATAGTATTAATGATCTTGGGTTAGAAAAAGCTGAGGTGTTTTAAGTCTAAAATAAGTACCTGGATGAACCAAGGCCTTACGACCTCCCAATGAACAAACCACCCGAATGATGAAAGAAGCGATGGGATGGCTATCTTTATTTAAACTTGATATTTCTGGGTACAATCTAATCGACAAATTACGATTCTTCTCCAGAACCAGTCGCCTTCATTGAAACAAAAAAAGAATTAAAACCACCAACTTCAATCATAAATTGTAACTTATAATCAACAACTAACATCTAAAATTGTTTTTTTTATATCAAACTAAGCCTTGAGTGGTCCTTGTGCCTTTAACTGTCTAGTATAGTACTATAGTATATGTTTGGTTGCATAAATGTACAACAACAATACTTGGAACATAGATAACCCAATCACTCACACCAATTGGGTGAAACCCAGATGTTGAGGTGTAAATGTAAGTTATAAAAAACAAGAAATATACCAGTTCCATTTGCCGATCTTGAAAGGATCCGATTTGCGATAAGTAGACAACCCAAGATTGTCAATACGCCATTGAGCGAGGCGTGAGGTGGTTTCAACTCGGGTGTCGGTCATCCTATGAAAAGCAAAAGCCGAGGTGATTTCATAGAAGCAGCCAAATATCTTGTCTAACACCAACTCTCCGTGTTTACCCAGGTTGTTGTTTAAGGTTTAGACTCTGTTTCATGTAAACACTAAAACACACACACTCACTATTCTTTCTTTCTTGCGGTGGTGATCAAATAATTGGAATCTAATTAGGTGTTTCTTTAGTGGACGCAAGAATCTAGAATTAAAGTTTACGCAACTGATTCCGATATTTTTATAATTAACAATTCTTAAAATTTCAATTTTAATAATTTTTAAAATGTCTGCTCATTAAAAATCGTTCGGCAATAAATAAAAGTAAATATTTTTAACACAAAAGCAAAGCGGACAACCTTTTATAGTTGTATAAATGACGACTTTTTTTTTGTAGTCATATGATTTTTGTTTGTAGTCGTATCAACTGACGACTATTTTTTGTAAAAAAAATTTCAATTAACTTTTCGTGTTATCTCTTGTGTTATTGTTTTTTAGAGCGTAGACGAATTTAAATATACATTATAAAAAGAGAGTTAACGGTGAACCTTGTATTTTTTGATACTAAATGATATTTTGGAAAGGGTCTTTCTAACTATACACCTACACCCACTCTCTTTATCTTTCTCTCTATATATAGACATATATATAGAGAGAGATACAGAGAAAGCGGATGCGTGGTTAGCTAATGTGGGTGTTTGGTTAGACAATCCCTTTGGAAATTTTTTTCAAGGGAGGGAGGAGTGCTGAGCGAGGAAGGAGACGAGGAGGGACACGAGGAAGCTCGTCGACGAGGTGGTGAGCTCGTGGAAGAGGTTGTGATGTGAGGGGGAGATGTGACGAGGAGACGAGGTGGTGACGAGGACGATACCGCCTCCGGCGAGGTGGTGATGAGGACCATCCTCGTCGTCGTTCTCGTCTTCCGCTCCCTTCGCCCTAATAATATAAAAAATGATAGCAGCAGCCATTTGGAGGAAAATATAAAATAAGAGTGACGAATGATTTAGGGGTTGGTGTTGATGATGCTCATTGGTTAAGATTTTGGTAATATTGGTTGTTTTGTTTTTTAGTTTCTTCAGCCTACCCTTATTTACTTTTTTAAAACTTTTTTTACCATGTTATTAAAAAAATCAAATAATACAAATATAGGAAGTAAGATACAACATCACTAATATTAAGTCACACCATTTCTTTTAGCCTGGATCTATATTTTGCTTAAATAAATGCCTCGTTTTTTATGAAGCCTAATGTTTTTCTTAAATAAATAAGGTTGTGTGAGTTGACATGTAGTTGTATAGATTTAAACTCAATGTTGTAACTTGTAAGTGAAACCATATGCACCCTTCAAAACACCTATTTTTAACGGTTTTTAAAAAAACATTAAATTAACAAAAATACCATGTTAGCTGTTTTTAGTGTCATCAAAATATTTTAGGTTGAATTGGAAATTGTTTGAAATTGAAAGGTTGCGGTAAAGTTACTCGAGAATAAAGTTCGGTGGTAACTTGAGATTTAACATTTTCTTGTTAGTTGAAATTAACCTTTATTTTTTTATACAAGCAATATGTTTGCTTATTGAAGTTTGGTAAAATCTCATGACTAAAGAGAGTACTTGAATAGTTACTATTGAATGTTGTTTCTCTCAAGGTTGGTTCGTAACTATTAACTGATAGTTAAATAATTATGAAGGTTCAATTAACCAATGGGATATTGTTACTCACAATTTTTAGGTTTCCCCCCACTAGATTCATATTCTCTACATATATTTGTTGGCTGTTTGAGTGTATGTATATAGACACGCAATTGATGATTGTGATGTATTATTTAGTGGAGTGCGAAGAAACAAGTATAATAAGTTAGTTGTTGAATATTCTAAAAGGAAAATGGAGTATGAGGTGATGGAATCTTTAAAGAAATTGCAACTTGTTAATTGTGCAAATGGGTAGTAGAAAATAATCATACGTGGGCCACACTATATCTAATCGTGAATGCCTCAAAAATCAAAATACAAGTAAGTAATGTTCTATACCTCATAATAAAAATAATATAAAAATATTGAAAGTTTAAATTCAATAAAATATGTGATAAGCTTTTCTTATTACAATGGACAAATACTATAAAAAAAACCAACATACTTTAAAAGAATTGGTTCATTTGAAAAATATATATGTAAGTAAAGCAACCGAATGTGTCGTTTTCAAGCTGTTTAAAATAATTATATTCACAATCTTGTTCAAATTTGACATGTTAAGGGACTTTAATCTTTAAAAAATTATTTAAGGACTTTTGTAAGATAAAATAAAAAGTATGTTGGTTTTTTACGTGCAAAAAAACATTTAGGCTATGTTCCCGAGTTTACTTTACAAGAGAAAAGAAAGGAAAAGAAAGGAAACAAAAAAACTAGTCATGTTCTCGAGTTTTTTTAAAAGAAGGAAAAAAAAGAAATAGAAGAAAGTAATGTTCCCAAGCTTCATTAAAGGGAGGAAAAGAAAAGAAAAGAAAAGAAAAGAAGAGAAGAGAAAACATGAGTAAAAAAAAGAGGAATGAAATGGAAAGAAAATAAGAGAGAAAGGAGAAAGAAAAGAAAAGAAAGGAAAGAAAATGAAAGAAAAGAAAAAAATAGAGAAAGGAGAAAAGAAGAGAGAAAGGAGAAAAGAAAAGAAAGGAAAGAAAATATTTTTCTTTATTTTCTTTCGTTTAATGAACTTGGGAGCATAGCAATAGAGACTTTTACGAGAAAAAACGAAAAGTATGTTGATTTTTTTATTGTATTTTCCTTTCTTAGAAACTATAAAACATTTATTCAAGAAAATAAACATACAAGACAAACAATGTGATGATATAAAAAAATATATAAATATTTAAAAATCATTTTTGTGTTACGTGATTGGGGTTTGGTCGTTTTAACCTACCTCACATTACCTGACTTTGGTCGTTTCTAGTTTGGGGAAACCATAAAAGCAAATAATAATCCGATACCGCTTTTGATATCATAAACGATCATAAATGGTTCTGTAATTTTGCCCAACTTAATACAGTATGTCATATTTTAGTTGTAAATTTTATTGCTATTATAATTTATATAAAGGTGTTAAAGTCCCTTAAAGTTATGATTAAAGTTAATGATCACGATGCTTGTTTGTTTCACAACCGTCATGTTCTAGCTACAAACTACTTTTATTATGTGTTTGACAGAATATAGAAAACATCACACATGTTTTCCATCGGTCTTTTGATTCTATGTGTTAATTTTCATCCGTCAAATAAAAATGAATTTTGTCAATAATCTTTTGGTATAGAGGTCAAGAAAAATATGAGAAGCTTTGTTTTTCTTTGAGGGTCCTGTGTTTAAATTCAAACAGTGTCATTTAAATACTAAGATGATGATACCAATGACTAACATATTGTTCAAAAAATAAAAATGGATTTTAATTCTATACTACTCTGGTACACGTGTTAAGAAGAGATGTCAAAGAACCAAAAGCAACAAGATTTAAATGACATTAACCGAATCATGCTGACTCTTCATCCTTTGAAAACACGAAACGTGTAGAAGATATTTTATGAGGAATGCAAGTTCCTTTCATTTCCTTTTAAGAATAGGTGACAAATGACATTAAAAAACTTGTCATAGACAACTACATTTTAATGGGAAAAAGAAAGCCCACATGTCATTCGCACTTCCAATAAGTAGAAGTCTACCAGGTGTCTGGGTCTTTGTCCTAGCCGTATTTATGTGTTCAAAATGATGCTCTTTTCTAAAAGGTCGAGTACTCAAGCCCCGTGTTGAAAAGGCTATAGATTTAGAAACTTAGAGATATCAGAATCAAAAACTGAATTATATATTACCAGTTTGGTGTTGGTTTGCTATCGGTTAATAACCATTTGGTTCCCAACCAATGAATCATACTCGCAGTTTATGAACAAGACTCGAACTCTCTAATCAAACAACCATATTTTATTACAAGACAAAAATGTGGTTCTCAACCGGATTAAATCCTAACCGAACCTGATGTGGTGATAAACTAATAAAGTATGACCATTGCTTTCTTTAGATTAAATGGCATTTCGTTTACTAGCTTCAAACACTTAAATAAAAATAAAAATCTTTTTATGAAAATGATTTTTAATTTGATGTTTTGGTAATCAAAATGTGCATGATCCAAAGTTTAACCCTTTAAGCATGACATAGACCATTAGGGAAAAACGGTTTAAGGGCCTTCACTGAGAACAAGCCCGTAAAGTTAAAATTAAAATAACTTGTTTCAAAGTTCAAACACGAAATTTATAAGGCCCAACTTTTGTTTCTAGCAGGCCTTCTAAAGCCCGAGTTTAATCCGCCACTTCGTCTTATTTTGTTAATTTGAACTAGCTAAGTATTTTTGTCTACTACACCGGTGAAAAAACGTATACAATATCAATAACCACGTAAAAAGATTGGTGAGTGAGTTGATTTGATGCAGTTAAAGGATCCACATGTCTTTTTAGTTGTGGTTGAATGTGATGCTGTCACATAGAATTTTACATATGTGAATAGCCTAGTTATAACCATGAATAGCCTAGTAAACTGTAGTTTTGGTCCCTATGTTTTGATACCATTAACAGTTTCAGTCCCACCTTAACAGTTTTGGTCCCTGTGTTTTTAATTTTTAACAGAAATGGTCCCGAACACTAACTCCATCCAGTTTTCCGTTAAGTCTCTCACACGCGCCCCGCATTTGAGGGGTAAAAATGTAATTTCTCTCACTCTTTTATCTAGTTCATCATGTAGGTTAACATTTTTATTCAGTCGGATGTCAAAAAAAGTGGTAGAAATGACATTTTTACGCCGTATGTGAGGGAGACTTAACGGAAAATTGGATGGAGTTAGTGTTCGGGACCATTTCTGTTATAAATTAAAAACACAGGGACCAAAACTGTTAAGGTGGGACTGAAACTGTTAATGATATCAAAACACAGGGACCAAAATTGCAGTTTACTCTTTTTTTAAAGTTGAATAACTAATGTAACACTAAAATGAGTACTTTTTATTAGGTATGCCTATACACACGACCCTTCATTTTCATACTTATTACACCCCCTAAAAAAAGTTTTGAAACATGTCAAAATATGCTCCTTAACTTTTATTGTTCTTATTCTTTAAAAAACGTGTTCTTATATGAAGTTAATAATATGCGTATATAAAAAATGTTTGATGTCGGTATTTAACGGCTCGGTTAATTTTTTGTCTGGTCCGGTTTATTCGGTTGTAAAATCTATTTATTTGGTCGTGAAATCATTTTTTTGGCCTAACATAACCGAATTAAACCACTTTAGTAAGTTTATTTGGTTTTATAGTTTTTTTTGCCTGACCGAACCAAATTCATCCAATTTAATAGGATTATTCACTCTGGTTATCCGATAAAACTAATTATTATACGGTTATTCAGATAACCAAACCGATTAAATCATGCTTTTTATTACCGTAAACCCATTTCACAATTTAGATACTCTTAGTGACATCCCATTTAATTTTATATGATACTAAGTTACAATGACCTTCTTTTTTTTATCTTTTAATAATGATCTTCAACTTTACAAGTTTACTCCATTACTTTGACTTACTTTCAACCTTCACTTTTTACATAATTAGCATTTTGACCATTAATTTTAGATATTTATAATTTACAGAAAAAAACGTTTATATCAACGCATGTCTCTAAGTTGTAAACGCGAGACCCTGTCCGCTTTTACCATCGTAACACACGACACATGTTAAAGCAAAACATAGCAACTAAGACCATGCACCACTTCTCACAACCCAATTACGTAACTCGTTTATTAGTAAAAATATAATAACTTTGACATAATCATAAAACAATAAAACATTATATGCCCATAGCACTTTATAAGAGTTCCTACCTCCGGGGGCCATCACTTAAGTTTGCCTTCTTCATCACCACATAAAATGATTTAAACTAAAAAGATAACCGGTCAATTGAATTAAATGGGTTGAAATAGTCTAAAATCTATATTTAATACATACACTGTCATTAATTCTAATACTTAAAAGATTCATATTATAAAATATGTTTACAACCCAACCCGTCTTCTTTGACAGTGTGAGACATACTGACATGAAAGAAGTTCATGAACCATATATCACAAAAAATAGAGCTTCAATTGGTTGTTGGTTCAATCCTACCGTAAAAAACCAACAGGGTAACTACTGAACCAGTATGAAACATAACTGTAATTTGTTGTTTCTTTGTTTAACTTTTCGGATTTTGACTTACAACCTGATCAAATAACTCGTATTCCAAGTCGTATCTTGATTGGTTGTTAAAAAGACTTAAAGAGTCGGTCACTTGGTTTGATAGTCGAGGTGGTGGGTCTCATGAAAACCATTTTTCGACGTGTTGAATGATGGTGGGGCTGATGGAGACCATTTGTATGATGGTCCATTAATAATGTTGGTTTTTACACAAATGTAATGTTTATGTATTTGCATATTCATTCCATGATAGTTAAATAATAAACATTTATTTTTATTTAATCACTAATTTAAACTCCGTGTGTTACATATGTTTAGTCTTCAACATGCAATACATAATTTTAGATTTTCTAGAAAATTATTAGTCGATTGAAAGGAAGTTACGTGTTTGTTTATTTGTATTGCATAGTTCCAACATGAGTCTTGGTTTTGAAAACTTAAAAATCGATACTTTAATAAAACATGTGTATTTTGTATCTAATATCTGTAAGTTAATTATTACTCATTATAGTTATTATAAGTTTATATATGACACTTATAACAATGCTATTTTAAATTAAACAAGATAAAATGCTCTTTTTAAGAGTGTTATTAAATAACATATGAAGTAGTTATTAGATTTTAATAAAGTTACTTATTAATCTGTAAATAATAAAGTTTAACGGGCATAATATCTAGACTATTATTCACGTAAGTTTAATTATATATTATTGATTACTATACGACTTTGTCAAAATAACATGTTAGTCCTATTTGTGGGCAGTAAGATGCATACCAATCCATACATTACAATAAATAAGAAAGCAAAATCTCAACTTATAAGTTTAAACAAATAGCCTTTTTATGATTATCACAATAGTTAGTTGACTTTTGAAACGGTCTAGATTGTATATCAAATGTCAAATGAACAGGCTTTAAATAACTGAATAAATAGTTGATCTAAACTGAGAGAGTGAAGAACAGATCAGATCAGATCACATCAATGAAGGGTCTTACCATACTTTTGTTATTGTTTGGTGCATCATGTTCAATGTTAACAACTTCCATTGCAGTAGACACTTTATCTCCAACTGCACCCATCAAAGATGGTGACACAATTGTTTCATCTGGTGGCATGTTTGAGCTTGGATTTTTCAGCCCAGGTAGCTCCAAGAACCGGTATGTCGGAATATGGTACAAAAAGGTTTCAAATGGAACTGTTGTTTGGGTTGCAAATCGCGATACACCACTCAACAGTTCCACTTCAGGCATCCTGAAAGTCAGCAGCAATGGGATGCTGCAAGTTGTGTCTGTGGGTGATACAAATACCACTATTTGGTCATCTTCTTTTGTATCTCCAATGAAAGTTGTTAGTCCAGTTGCACAGCTTTTAGATAATGGAAATCTTGTTATAATGGATGAAAATAGGACCATATGGCAAAGTTTTGATTACCCTGGAGACACGTATCTCCCGGGTATGAAAATTGGTAAGGACTTGGTTACAGGCATAGACAGAGTCTGGGTATCATGGAAGAGCCTTGATGATCCTTCTCCGGGTCAGTATGTTGCAATGATGGATACGAATGGATTCCCACAGATATTTCAGAAGCGCGGTTCTGTTTTGCACACAAGATTTGGACCATGGAATGGGGTTACGTTTAGTGGCATGCCAACTTTGATTGGGTTTAATAGTACATCAGCAAATGAGTTTGTTATGAATGATAAGGAGATATATTATAAGATTGCAGTGGATAGTTCTGTGGTTTCAAGGATGTATTTGAGCCCTGACGGTGGTGTGTCACGCATGAATTGGGTTGATCGCACACAAAGTTGGCTTACGATTTTGGTCGCACTGCGTACTGACACTTGCTCCCCATATGGACTATGCGGTCCATATGGGGTATGCAATGGTCAAATCTTCCCTATTTGTAGTTGTATGGAAGGTTTTGAGCCTAAACATCCTGAGGAATGGAATGCAGGAGCGTGGTCAAGTGGGTGCGTACGAAGAACTCGTTTGGATTGTGGGAATGATGATGTTGGTTTTAAAAGAGTTACAGGTGTGAAACTCCCGGATACCCGAAGTTCATGGTATAATTTGAGTATGAGTCTAAGGGAGTGTGAGACGGTATGCAAGAGGAATTGCTCTTGTACCGCATATGCAAATTTAGATATCAGAAATGGTGGAAGTGGATGCTTGTTATGGTTTGATGAGCTAATGGATGTTACAAAATACAACGAAACTCAAAATATGTACATTAGAATGGCACTCTCTGAGTTAACAAGTAAGTAGTTAAACACCCTTTATTTGAGTTGATGATTTTTCACATTTGGTAAACAATGAGGTCATGCATGTAGTAACAGTTTAACTTAATCTTTTTCTTTGTGTATTCAAGGTCTTACATCCCCTGGCTCTGCTTCTGGCAAAAACAAAACCATAACTATAACCGTTGTGTCGATCTCAGTATGTTTGGTTTTGGTAGGTCTAATAACTCTTGCAGTGTATGCAAGAATCAAGAAGAAAAGGTCTTACATGAAAAGACAAGGTAAAGCTCTTGGTTTCAACCACTTAACAAGTTCGTTGGCGTGACAACCATTTTCTAGTATGCTCTTCCAAATGTTGTGCATGATTGACTCTATGCTTTTTATTTGTTAAAGTAATTTCGTATATCGTATGTATGTGACTTGGTAGCAAACCTCAATGAAGACTCTATATGTGACGGTCGAAAGGAAGATATCGATTTACCGTCTTTTAGCTTGTCTACAATTGCTAAGTCTACAAGTAACTTTTCAACCGTTAACAAACTTGGACAAGGTGGCTTTGGCATGGTCTATAAGGTAACAAATATTCAAAAACTAGTGATCATTAACATTTTAAAATCTTTTATTGATGCCTCGTTGGGAAACTTTAGGGTGTGTTGGAGGATGGTCGAGAAATAGCCGTTAAGCGATTGTCAAAGTATTCAAGACAAGGGCTTGATGAGTTCAAGAACGAAGTCAGATGTATTGCCAAACTTCAACATCGAAATCTTGTGAAACTTTTAGGATATTGCATTCAAGGAGATGAAACAATGCTGATTTATGAGTACATGGCCAACAAAAGTCTGGATTTAACTATATTTGGTTTGACTCTCTTTCCATGCGCATCATGATACAATTCCTTAATTACATGACTAAAATTGGTGCATATATGTGACCTTTAGAAAGATACTATTACAAGGCAAAAGCTAATCAGACGGTTGATTTATGTAGACAAAAGCCGGAGTTTAATGCTTGATTGGCACCAACGGTTTCATATTATACACGGGATTGCTCGAGGGCTTCTTTATTTACATCAAGATTCACGGCTCCGAGTTATTCACAGAGATTTGAAAGCTGCAAATGTTTTGTTGGATAACGACATGAATCCTAAAATATCTGACTTTGGTCTTGCAAGAAGATTTAAAGGCTATGAGACCGAAGCCAACACTAACAAAGTGGTTGGAACTTAGTAAGAACTAACAAACTATATAGTTAATTGCTATATGTGTGCATGTTTATTAGTATGTATTGATCAAATAACTTGTTAATTTGCAGCGGTTATATTGCTCCAGAATATGCAGTGCATGGACTTTTCTCTGTTAAATCCGATGTATTTAGCTTTGGAGTTTTGGTACTGGAAATTGTGAGCGGGCAAAAAAACCGAGGCTTCTCTCATGAACAATACAAAGATAACCTTCTCGGACATGTAAGTTTAATCCACTCATTCCCTCTATCTTATAGCAATACATAAGACTGTATATGTCGAAAACCTAACCGGGATAGGGAGAGATTGGTTTCTAGTGGTAAGTGGTGTGTTCACAACTAAGATGTTGTGAGTTCTAACCTTGCACTCTACAAGCATAGTTAATGTATTCTAGAAAGTGATCTTTTAACATGAACCAAGCGTAGCTTCTTTTGAAAAAAATTCCATTTATTTATAACTTATATCATACTCTCATAGTCATTGGAGTTTGTTTAGGCATGGAGGCTTTACAAAGAAGACAAAACCCTTGAGCTTGCTTGTTCTCACTTAAGGGATACGTGCCTCAACTCTGAAATTCTCCGATCAATACATATTGGTTTATTATGTGTACAACATCATGCAGAAGATAGACCAACTATGTCTTCCGTAATGGTGATGTTGGATCACGAGGCTACATTGCCTCCACCAAAACAACCTGCGTTTTTCACTGAAGCAAGTTCAACAGAAACCAACACTCTTCCGCATGCCCCATCCAATGGTTCAGTTAATAATGCCTCGATGATAACGGTCTTAGATGGTAGATAGAATACCTTGTCGATCTGTCATGTTTATGTACGTACATATGCTTTGATATGACAGTTACTTCTAAATCGAGTAGTCGTTTATGCTACAGTGGTTCAATTTGTATTTAGAGGCCTCCTTTGATGTAAACTGGTCTAATCCCTAGTAAAATGGGTAGGTCAAGTTGGGTAACCGTTAGAAACAGGCTCGGAGCAAAATATGTTTGGATCAAAATAGAATGTTCTACAAAAACATCTATTTGGTTCGGGCTAAAACAAGTTCCATAAAAATTAAGTAAGGTTAAACCAAGTAGATTTAGTAAAAAGAAACTATAATGGTTCGCTTCTTATATTCTTTTTCTACGGCGGCCGGTGACGACAGGTGAGGTCCAAATACACCCATTATTACCATTTTAATTTGGTATATTAGTTTTTATTGGTCCCAACTATCACTTGTTGTCTTCTACTGGTCCCAACTATTGAATTGGCTATCAACGGTCCCAACTTTTATCACCTTGGTAACCACTGGTCCCGTCGTTAAATTTTTTCAACGCCGTTAAGTTATTTCCAAATTCAATACTGATGTTATAAGCCTTTTGATCGGAAAGATAATATAAATCGATTGATGTAAAAGTTACCTTAAAACGGTTCTCCGAACAACGAAATAGTACTTCAATCGGGTTTTTAAACCTAACGGTGCTTCAATCGGATGTAACAATTTTATCGTTCAGAGAGCCTTTTCGAGAAAACTTTTACATCAATCGACACGTATTATCCTTCCGATCAAAAGGTCTAAAACATCGATCTTGAATTTGGAAAAAACGTAACGGCGTTAAAAAAATTTAACGACGGGACCAGTGGTTACCAAAGTGATAAAAGTTGGGACCGTTGACAGCCAATTTAATAGTTAGGACCAATAGTGGACAAAAAGTGATAGATAGGACCAGTAAAAACCAATATATACCTTTTAATTTTAACTCACTTTTGTGTTAATATTAAAACCATTATACAAAATGATGAATGATAGTCAACATATTTTATGGTATGTCCCTTGTGTGTCTCTTGATGTGGAGTGATTGAGTTAAGGTAGGTTCCTTAACTCCTAAAACGATCCATATAAAGATGTTGTTCACCTAACACACACGTTGTTATATTAAAAAACTAATGTTTTATCAGCCAAACAAAAATTTAAGATGATAGTCATATATTAATGGGGTAATCTGGGCTTGAGTTTAACCAAAGGGTTTTACATGTAAATATTTAAGGTTCATGTCGTGGTTTTCTCTCTGGAAGTGTTGGCGAGTCCCTTCCCAAACCGACAACTCGACAAGAGTTCTGGAGGTGCACAAAACCGGTGTTTTTAGTTTTTACAAGACGGTTCCGCCTTGGAACCGGTTCATATGGATATGGATACGGATTCGAGTTATTGACCGGTTTTTACTTTTCCAAATCTGTTTCTACAGTCTACAGATACGGGTTCTAAATAGGTTCGGGTTGGTGTTACGGTTAAATGGGCCTTTTATTTTTGTTTTTTCTATGGCCCAACAATCGCCCCAAATTCAACTTAAACCAAAACCTAAATCGATCATCTTCTTCATTTTTTTTCTCATATCTGACGAGCCGACGAGCTTCATCCGGGGAATTGCTTATCGTGTTTTTTTCTCTCATCCGACGCTTATTCTTCTCCACTCACCATTTTCAGCTCCATACTTCTTGACAGTAAGTATTTATTTCGATTCTCTGCTTAGTTAATTCTTATGTTATTCACTGTTGTTTCTCATTTTCCGGCGAACTGCACCATTTGTTTGTTTTTTTTTCTAATAACTAGTTCTATGTAACGTTTGTAGATAGTTAAATGTATATTAATGTGTTTTTGTATTAAATTAAAAGTTTTTTTTTTTATAAAAGATGTGCTATGACCATTTGTAGTTGATCATATTCATGTTTCAAACATTGAAGTTGTGTTGTTTAATGCTTTCATTGATCGATAATATGATTAATATTTTATTATCAGTATTGCCATATTGTCTCTGTAAGCTTAGTTTAATCACTTATGTTTGGTGCAGTTTGGATTGTAAGCATAGTTTAGGCCACCAATCAATCCGAAGATGGCTCGTTTCCGTAATGTAAGTTATTTTATAGCAATATATCTATTGAAAGTGATTAAACTCCAGGACAGTGATTTAGTTGTTTATATATCATTATGCATTTTTTAGAAAAAGAAAGCTGTATTTGTGAAACCAGCAAAGAAGCAATCTCAGCAGAATGTGGATCATGTTACCGGCGACAAGATACCTCGGAGCTTTGTTTTTTCACGGTTGAAACTGCCTGCCACCCTCAAACAGTTGCAAGCAGATTTGAGGAAAATGATGCTTCCGTATACCGCTCTAAACCTAAAGGTAGTGCAAGAAGCTTGTTAATCGTAATATTATCGGTTGATTCATTTGTTTGCTGTTAAACTTGCAGGAGAAGAAACGCAACAACCTTAGAGATTTCTTGAATGTTGCGGGGCCCATGGGTGTTACACATTTTCTCATGTTATCAAAAACAGGCACTTCGCCATACTTGAGAGTCGCACGAACACCACAAGGCCCTACTCTTACTTTTAAAATTCAGCAATACTCGTTAGCTGTTGATATCATTAAGTCTCAAAAGCACCCAAGAGTACCCAAAGATCTTTTCAAAAACTCTCCACTGGTAATTTTCTAATTTACACGCTTCATATTTCTATACTATTTCACAGCATAGTTGTCAAAGGTGCACTGCGCACTCAAGCTGCTTAAAAAGTGAGGCTTTTTTAAGCATGGTGCATATTATAAAATCACCATTTTTAGTCATTTTAGACATGTTTTAAGCTTGTCTTGGGGTTAGTTTGGGTTGCTATCTGTTGATTTGAGGCTTGTTTAAAGCCAGTGTAGTTGTTTCAGGCCTGTTCTGATGAAGTTTGGTCAGAACTTGGCCTGAATTTGGTGCTTTTGAAGTGAGGCGACAAGGCTGCACTGGGCTTAGGTGTGCTTGTGGGATTTTGATAACAGAGTTTCATTGTGCAGTGTCATTTTGCTGCATAGGTTTCACTTATATGCTATGGTTAGAAGCTTTACTTGTGGTATTTGACCGATTTATTCTTCTGTATTCAGATTGTGCTGTCGGGTTTTGGAACTGGGGAACAACATTTGAAGCTGACTACCATTATGTTTCAAAACATTTTCCCAGCCATTGACATCAACACAGTGAGTATTTTTTTTTTTATGTTATGTTGCTTGTGATTTTAATCACCTGTTAATTTACTATAAATGCAGGTTAAACTTTCATCTTGCCAGAGAATCGTGTTACTCAATTACAACAAGGAGACGAAACTTATTGACTTTAGGCATTATTCTATCAGATTGCAGCCCGTTGGTGTTTCACGTAGAATTAGAAAATTCGTGCAAAACCATAACGTGCCTGATCTCAGAAGCCTTCAAGATGTGAGTGACTTCATCACCAAGTATGTACCTCCCCCTCACAGTCACATAGTAACATATCTTATCATCACAGTATTTTTTTTATTTTTGAAGAGGGTGTGTTATAATTTGTTTTCTTTGTTATAAAAAGAGCCGGTTATGGATCAGAAAGTGAGGGAGACGAGGAAGCAGCAACTGTAAGTTTAGCAAGTGATGTTGGGAGAGTTAACAAGGCGTCTACTAAAAGTGCTGTAAAGCTTCAAGAGATTGGACCTCGAATGACTCTTGAGCTTATCAAGATTGAGGATGGATTATGCGCTGGCACAGTAATTTTTGGTAACTTTTTTCTACTGCTCGACTGCATTCACTGTTTCACGTTTCATGATCTTAACGGTCTGTTGTTTGACACTTGACGCACTGACATTTATTCTGTTAACTATTTGCAGGAAATAGTGGTGAGAAGAAAGAGCAGGTTGAGGAGGACGAGGAGAAGGATGATGACGAAGATGATGCATCTAAAGGAAGTGAGGATGACATGGATGAATAGCTGGCTCGTATCGCTTGATGGTTTATGTAAAATACATGAGGCTTTAGTGGTTTTTTGAACATTTTATTAACCTTGAGGTTATTTAGCTTGTATTGAGCTGGTGGCAATGGCATTCAAGAGGTTATGATAGAAATTAGAATATAGAATTCGAATGTTAAAACTTATAGAGGAAGTTGGGCGTTAATGTTTAATGCTACACCAGCCTTTAATGTTTACTAATTTTTGTTTTCGTTAATTTGTCGAAAAACATATGGAAACTGTAGTTTTGGTCTCTGTGACTTTGTGTTGTGATAACGGTTTCAGTCGCACTTTAATATTTTTGGTTTTTGTGATTATATTTTCTAACAAAAATGGTCTTAAACACTAACTTAATTAAAATTTCATTAAGTCTCTCTCACGTTTCCTTCATATAAGGCTTAAAAATGTTATTTCTTCTATTTTTTTTGTAGGTCATCAAGTAGGTTAACGTTTTTATTTGACTACCTGCTAAAAAAGTAGAATAAAGTGAAATTTTTATTTCACATGTGATGGAGATTTAAAGGAAAGTTGGATTAAGTTAGTGTCAGGTGAAACTGAAAAACTATTAATTATATCAAAATATATTTATAAAATAAAATCATAAGAAACAAAATTGTTAAGGTGAAACTGAAAAACTATTAATTATATTAAAATATACGGACCAAAACTGCAGTTTATTATGGAAATAAATTTGATAATATTTCGCTATAGAATGATTGGAATGAGAATGTTTTTGCTACCAATTCCAAGTTTTAGTGTTTTACACTATTTTCTCATCGGATCCCTCTTAAAAATAAAAGTTAGCTCCACTAAATTTTATCCGAGTTTCAAACTGATGTTTCAAAGTTTTTAATCTTAGTTACATGGTGTAACTAATATCTAACATATAAACTGTCATTAAATAAAAAACTAAAACAAAATACACATCAAAACTTAACTAAAACAAAAACTATTATAGAACATAATAAACTTAGTTTTAATACGATTAAGTTTGTTGCCATGCTAAGTGATGATATGGTCGTTATGCATGTGGTATAGTGCAACGGTAAAATCAACTAAGTACAACAATGCCATCCAAGATCTGATATTTGATAAATTGTTGTAATAGGTTTAGATGCACAAGCATACTAACAATCCATCTAACTCGGCACAACGACACGTCTAATCCACTAAAGCGATCCATCTAAGTTCAAAGGTTTCTCTTACTTTTTATTGCAATAAATTTTGATTGACAAATATGAAAATATATAACGTTGCTTCTACATTGTTATGAATACTAGGGCTAAGAATTTGTTGACTTGACTTGAACCTAACCTGAAAATTGCGGGTTTGTGTTTACATTGAATAAGTGTAGTTCAGTTTTTTGGTTGAACTCGCTCAGGTTCAGGTTAATCCATCGAGTTCGCAGGTTGACCTATTTTTTATATAAAAATAAAGTGCATGGTATATTTATTGGTATATTGTGCCAATATATATGTAGTCTATGGTGTTTTACGCTAAAACTTAATCATATCGAATGACTTATATGGTTGTACGTACATTTGAGCGTCAATTCCCGATTTTCCATAAGTTCGCTCTCATTTGAAGAACACATTTCGTAGTATTTTTGAAGTTTTAACTGTTATAGAATGTATTTTGTGGTAATTCAGGTCAAATGGGTCGGGTTCTGGTCAACCTGCTAAAAATCAGGCAAGGCTCGGGTTTGAGTTTCAGGTCAAACGGGTTCGTTAGTGATTCAGTTTGTCGTTGAATAAAAACTATAAATTAGTCTACAAGTAGATATATTTTAAACTTTAATGACTTTTACGCTTCCTTATATAATATAGCAAAACAAAAAAATCCTATGTGGCATCTTTTCATAGTTTTTAGCTTATGTGGTATTATTTGAGAGATTATCTCACAATAATAATTTTTTATTTAAAATATGTATATGAAATTTATTATAATAAAACTAATTACATTTTTGGTCCCCTAATATTTTGGAGAATTCTTAAAAATTTAAGATTATTTATATTTTTAACCCTTTACTACAAGGGGTGTATATTAGTCGGTTTATATTTGATATGGTTTAAAAATGAAACTTATGGATAAAGTTAATAATAACATACAATTAAAAACCTCAGTGTTTTATAAATATACATAACATTTTTATATGATTTAAAAAAAATAATAACTACACCATAAAACTAAGCACTTTATTCTCTTTAATTTGAGTATAATATTGCTATACTAAAAATCTAATTTTTAAAAATATATCATGAGTTACGTTTTACCACGTTTTTGTCTCATAACTGAATGGAACATTCATGACATCCTTGAAACATTCATTTGAATTGTATTCCCGAGCATAGCGCAGACACTAAACTAGTGTTTTATATGTATAGTATTAAAATTAAATCATTTTTTCATACAAAATAAAGATTAAACGAACTTTATGATATTAACCAAAACTTTAAACCGAAAACATGTAAGATATCATGCTAATCTCATCTTGAATCTCACAACAAACACGTTGTGATATCCCCCACCAACCTATACATTCACAGTCAGCAACATTATAAAAATTCATTCTTCAATGGATGCTTCAAGAAAAAAAAAAGATAACCCAAACAATAATCCTAACATCATGTTGGAGTATTTATAAAGCAAGTAATGAGCTCGTTTTTTAAGATAAACAAGTCTCATTTACAAAGACATCATATATCAAATCATTTAAGTATGAGATAAACTCTCAAATGATGCCACATAAGCTAAAAGCTTTAAAATTATGCCACATAAGCTTTTTTGGTTTTGCTATATTATATAAAGATATATTCTTTCTTGCTTAAGGTACGTGTGATGAAATTTGACGTTCGAAAAAATCATATAAGTTTGCTTTTAAAAAAATAAAAAAAATCATATAAGTTTGCTTTTAAAAAAATAAAAAAAATCAAGTATCAATTTTAAATCAAATACAAACGTTTTTAACACATCACCAAGTTTTTAGCATTTTTCCTCTCACCTTCTCTCCAGCTTCCACCACAAAACAAAACAAAATAAAAACGGTTTCCTTAGTCAAGATTTAACATTCCTCTATAGAAGGATCTAGAACCATAGTCTAGAAACCCACCACTTTTTAATACCCCATTCTTCACTTCTCACTTCGCATTCATCCTCTAAGATCTTCTGTAAATTCTCGATTATTCATCAATGGCGGACACAGAGACGTTTGCATTTCAAGCTGAGATCAACCAGCTCTTAAGTCTCATCATCAACACCTTCTACAGTAACAAAGAAATCTTCCTCCGTGAACTTATTAGTAACTCATCCGATGTAAGTCGATCTTCTTCAACAGCTAGCATTATGTTGTTCAGTTTCTAGTTAATTTCAATTGTGTCTACCGGTTTATACTATATTCTGTTCCGAAGTTCATGTACGAGTAGTTCTCGATACAGAAATTTTACGTCACATATGTTTGTGATTCATCAATTCTGATTGTGTTGAGCTCTCGTATAGCAGATCTAGCTGTAATTGTGCTATTCATGTTATAGGTTTTATGTTAACTTGTTATAAACAATAACAGTGTAACATGTACCGATTGTCGCTTAGATCATAAAGTAATTGACACGGTTACTATTATATAAATCCATGCATGAATCAGTGTTTACAGACTGCCGGTTATTTTTGTTTTGATTAACTAATTGAATTGGAATTTAGAAAAATGATAAGGTGATTGTAACAAAATGGAATAATACTCGACACGTTTATCATGTCATGAACAATAACAGTGTAACATGTACCAATTGTCGACTTAGATCATAAAGTAGTTGACACCACAATCATTATATTAATCTATGCATGAATCAATGTTTACAGATTGCCGATTATTTTGTTTTTAATTCCTAGTTGAATTGGACTTTAGAAAATGATAAGGTGACTGTAACGAAATGGATTAATACTAGACTAATTAATAGAGATGTGAAGATTTATTAAACGTAGTTATTATATTCAGGGATAGTTACAGGACGTTAATTAAACCTAGATGATAAACCTAATTGTGCAGACTAGTATTTTTCTTGTTTTTTTCAATTTGAATTTCTCCACATGGATGATACAGTTAATAAATAAATTTGTCAATGAAATTTCAGTATCTCAATGAACAATTGAATGCTTTTGCCATTTCTGCTTCAAAAAAGCATGTCAAAGATTCTCAAATGTTGCTATGCTTTGATAGTTAACATGTTTCCATGACAATTCATGTGTTCATACTAAAGTGTATACATTAGATCAGTTATGAACTTATGCTAATAAAGATCTTGTTGCCTTGTTATTTGATTAGAAAAAATAATCTTAGGTTTGCATCATCTTATCATCATAGGTTGCATTTGAAATTTCAAGTACTGTTGTGTACACAGATCAATGTAGCAACACATGTCACGTTGCAACGCTTACTAGTTAATAATGCTAAGCGGAATACTTTGTATATCTTTTTAGGCTTTGGATAAAATTCGCTTTGAAAGCTTGACTGACAAGAGTAAGCTAGATGCACAACCTGAGCTTTTCATCCACATTGTTCCTGACAAGACCAACAACACATTGACCATCATTGATAGTGGAGTTGGAATGACCAAATCTGGTGGGTAATTACTGTTGTTAGCGATACCCAACATTTAAATATTACAATGCAAGATGTTATAACTTATAACTGTCTATAATTATTTCAGATTTGGTGAACAATCTGGGTACCATTGCAAGATCTGGTACCAAAGAGTTTATGGAAGCCATAGCTGCAGGTGCTGATGTTAGCATGATTGGACAATTTGGTGTTGGTTTTTACTCTGCTTATCTGGTTGCTGATAAAGTCGTGGTAACAACAAAGCACAATGATGATGAACAATATGTTTGGGAGTCTCAAGCTGGTGGGTCTTTTACTGTGACCAGAGACACTTCTGATGAATCTCTTGGCAGAGGGACCAAAATGACCCTCTATTTAAAAGAAGACCAGCTAGAATACCTTGAAGAACGTAGGTTGAAAGATTTGATCAAGAAGCATTCGGAGTTTATCAGCTATCCAATCTCTCTATGGATTGAGAAAACCACAGAAAAGGAGATTTCTGATGATGAAGATGAAGAGGAGAAGAAAGAGGAGGAAGGGAAAGTGGAGGAAGTCGATGAGGAAAAAGAGAAGGAAGAAAAGAAAAAGAAGAAGATCAAGGAAATTTCCCATGAATGGTCTTTGGTCAACAAACAAAAGCCAATTTGGATGAGGAAGCCTGAAGAAATCACCAAGGAAGAATATGCGGCTTTTTACAAGAGCCTAACCAACGACTGGGAAGAACATTTGGCAGTGAAGCATTTTTCAGTCGAGGGTCAGTTAGAATTTAAAGCTGTTTTGTTTGTTCCCAAGCGGGCTCCATTTGACCTCTTTGACACAAAGAAGAAGCCAAACAACATCAAGCTTTATGTCCGTCGTGTCTTTATCATGGACAACTGTGAAGAATTGATTCCTGAATACTTGAGTTTCGTTAAGGGTATTGTGGATTCAGAAGATCTTCCACTTAACATCTCCAGAGAAATGTTGCAGCAAAACAAGATCTTGAAGGTGATCCGCAAGAACTTAGTCAAGAAGTGTATTGAGCTGTTCCAAGAAATTGCTGAGAACAAGGAAGATTACAACAAGTTTTATGAAGCTTTCTCCAAGAACCTTAAATTGGGTATCCATGAGGATTCCCAAAACAAGACCAAACTCGCTGAATTGCTTCGTTACCATTCCACCAAAAGTGGTGATGAGATGACCAGCTTGAAGGACTATGTTACCAGGATGAAGGAGGGTCAAAACGACATTTACTACATCACAGGTGAAAGCAAGAAAGCTGTTGAAAACTCCCCATTCTTGGAGAAACTGAAGAAAAAGGGTTATGAGGTGTTGTACATGGTGGATGCAATTGACGAGTATGCAGTTGGTCAACTTAAAGAATTCGAGGGTAAGAAGTTAGTTTCTGCAACTAAGGAGGGTTTGAAGCTTGATGAAACTGAAGATGAGAAACAAAAGCATGAGGCTTTAAAAGCCAAGTTCGATGGTCTGTGCAAGGTGATGAAAGATATTTTGGGTGACAAGGTGGAAAAGGTTGTGGTTTCTGACCGTGTAGTGGATTCCCCTTGCTGTTTGGTTACTGGTGAGTACGGGTGGACCGCCAACATGGAAAGAATCATGAAAGCACAGGCTTTAAGGGATTCAAGCATGGCGGGGTATATGTCAAGCAAGAAGACAATGGAGATCAACCCTGAGAACCTGATTATGGAGGAGTTGAGGAAGAGGGCTGATGCAGATAAGAATGACAAGTCGGTGAAGGATTTGGTGATGTTGTTGTTTGAGACGTCGTTGCTGACATCTGGATTTAGTTTGGATGACCCGAATACCTTTGGGAACCGGATTCATAGAATGTTGAAGCTTGGTTTGAGCATCGATGAGGACGGTGGTGATGGTGATATTGACATGCCTGCTCTTGAGGAAACGGATGGTGATGCAGAGAGTAAGATGGAGGAAGTTGATTAAAGCACAATTAGTTTGCAGTTATTTTTGTTGGATTTGGGTTTTTTAAAGTTTGCTCGTTTTCATTTTCTTGCTTTCATTGTCTGGTGGTGAATTAGTTATGACAGTTTTAAGTTGAAGTTGATTTTGTAAACTGGCTGTTATAAAAGGGCTTGAAATGAAATAACTTTCTACAGGTTTGCAATTTTATTGGTCCGATACAATCATACAAGAAGCATGCAAAAGGTTTATTTAGGACCCACTAACCTCTCAATTATCAAAACTAGCTCATTAGTATATACAATCCAGGTTTCTTTATGTCCACTATCTTCTTAATTATCAAAACGATCTTCTTAACTATCAAAACGAGATTACAGGGCACCTTTTTATGAAAATAAATATTATAGCTTCATAACTCACATGGCCGGTTAACATAATTAAAAAAAAGAACAGTTTATGTTTATGTTCCATGAAAGGAATCAAACTGAGCCAAATAAAGATACGCATGGCATGTGGGTTTATTTTGTCCAATATCAAGTTTCATTATGTGTTTAAGTGATCAGTGATAATTTTGATAATTTTACAAATGTCTAAATTTTTTAAAGGGTAAATTACTATTTTGGTTATGAAGTTTGGTCAAAATTACGTCTCTAGTCTAATAGTTTGTTTTTTACTCTTTTAGTCTATTGGTTTCACATAAACTTACCGTTTAGTCGACACTACTAACGACCATCTATTTTTCCAGTTAAGTTTGTTGAAAAAACAGTAATACCCATGTATCAAAATAGTGTTTTTGGCCAAACCATAAAGACCAAAATAGTAATTTACCCTTATTAATAATATTATTATTATTACTATTTTTACTGTTATTAATATTATTATTACTATTATTATTGTTATTATTATTTTTATATAAGTTAAATTTCGTATATTAATTTTAGGATTTACTACACCACGTGATGGTGGTGCATTACGGCGGTAGACAGATGGAGGAGTGTATATATATATATATATATATATATATATATATATATATATAGATCTAAAGTTGGGGTAAAAAAGGTTAATATGTCAAATAAGATCGTTATGATATAACATGTAAAAATGACACATAAGTTAAAGTCGGAGGACAAAGTCGTAGATTGGATAAACTTATTTAACTTAGAGATCAAAGTGATAAATAAGTCAAAGTTGTATATATGTAAAGTAAAAAATAATTGTTGGTGGGTTAGTCGAGCAACAGTAGTAGGAGCAGGAGCAGGAGTAGCAGTAAGCAGCAGCAGTAGCAGTAAACAGTAAGCAGTAGTAGCAGTAGCAGAGGTAGTAGGCAGTAGGGCTGGTAATTTCTGACACGGACACGATAACACGACACGACACGGAATTAACAGGTTTCGTGTTTGACATTAACAGGTGTCGTGTCATTAATAGGTTAACACGATAATGACACGCTAATTATCGTGTCTTAACAGATTAAAGATCTGTTAACACGATAGGTCACCTGTTAATATTTATTTAAATGAAAAGTTAGTGGAGAATAGAGGTATAGAAGAATTTTGATGGAGATGGGTATAAAGATCAAAGACTCCTATATAGTTTGATGAACTTTTAATCTCTTTTGCATATTCGTTCATCAAGTATTATTAAGGTTGTCGATCACAAAAAATATTATTATGGTTAAATACTATTTTATGGAATTTTGTTGTTTTGTGCCTTAAAATTTATCATGTTAAGTCATATTTAATATTTAAAACTTACGAATTTTTTTTTAATTTTATTTTATTTAAAAAATGGGTTCTTATCGTGTCCATATCGTGTCTTATCGTGTGATCTGCTTTTTATCGTGCTCGTGTTTAGAAAAATGATACGATAAGTTATCGTGTTCGTGTTTGGCCTTATCGTGTTCGTGTCTTATCGTGTCGTGTCTGACACGATATGCTAGTCCTAGTAGGCAGTAGGTAGTAGCGGTAGCGGTAGCGGCAACAGTGACGGTAGCGGCAGCAGCAGCAAGTAGTAGTAGTTTGTTTATTATAATAAGGATTATTATACAACAAATAGAAGACTAATGTAACTATTATTATTATTATAATATATTTTTAAATAAATATATAGATATATATGTATTTGGATATTTTAATTATAATTATTATTATGAGAGAAGTCCCAAATGATGTCAAAAAAATTTATTTTGGTTTGTTTTAATAAAGATTATTGATACAATTGAGAAAAACTATAAAACAAAAAGAATGTGGTCCAAGTTAAAAACTTGACACTTTGAAGGTCTATATAAAAATACAGAAACTTGAGGCACTTTTGTGTAAATTAATGAAGTCATCGGTCATATCTCAATAGAAGGATCTAGAACAACGTTTATCTTCAAACCCTAACCACACTAGCCATTATATAACCTCCTTCCGCCCCCTTCTCTGATCTACTCCTCCCTCACACTCTCAATCTCAATTTGTTCATCACTTGTTTGTTTAATCCTTCGTCAATGGCGGATACAGAGACGTTTGCCTTTCAAGCTGAGATCAACCAGTTGCTGAGTCTCATCATCAACACGTTTTATAGCAACAAGGAGATCTTTCTTCGTGAGCTCATCAGTAACTCGTCTGATGTAAGTTTACTTCTCACGTTTTGTTACTTGATTAGATTTGTTCGATTTTGTTGATTTGTATTTGCTACTAGTATATGATTGTATCATTTCGTTATGTAGATCAGTAGTTTATAATGATTATTCATGGATGCATCTTACTATTCGTTAGAATAAGAAGGATCTAGGTTATTTTTCTGTTTTGTGATCTATTTTGATTGCTGTGATTCATAGTTTACATAGATGCGTTAGTTAAGCTGAATATATGCATATAGAACTGGTTGATTTCATTCTATTAATTTGCTTTTATCATCATTACATTTGGATGAGTTTTCATTACGATTGTGCGCTATAAACCTTACTGTTTGTTTAAGTTATAACTAATTGAAATTTAAGTAGCTTTGATCATTAGCCATTAATTTTTTACTTTTGAGTTTTGAAGAAACTGTAAACTGATTAGTATGTTTAAGTTGATTGAAGTACTGTTTGAGCAAATTGTTTACTTAGCTTTTTTAAACATCTTTTTGGTTAGCAGTATACGCGTAATTGTTTTTTCTAATAACACCTGCTTCTAGAAGTTTGGAGTGTAGTTGAGTGAATCAACAGTTTTACAAGTTTTAACATCAAAAAGTTAGGCGTATTGATGTGGCTAAATTTTTGTCTGACATAATTTATTTTAAATGCTGTTTCATATTTTGTTCTCTTGACTTGATAGCATAACTTTACATGGCACTCTTTTATAGGCTTTGGACAAGATTCGTTTTGAGAGCTTGACTGACAAGAGCAAGCTAGATGGACAACCAGAGCTTTTCATTCACATCATTCCTGACAAAACTAACAACACATTGACCATCATTGATAGTGGAGTTGGAATGACAAAGGCTGGTAAGCAGCATAAAACTGTTAACTACACGTATTTTTGTTGATTTTTTGGGTAAAAATGATCTAATTTTGTCATTTTATCAATTTCAGATTTGGTGAACAATTTGGGTACCATTGCCCGATCTGGCACCAAGGAATTTATGGAAGCTATCACTGCTGGTGCTGATGTTAGCATGATTGGACAGTTTGGTGTTGGTTTCTACTCTGCTTATTTGGTTGCTGATAAGGTTGTTGTTACAACCAAACACAATGATGACGAACAATATGTTTGGGAGTCTCAAGCTGGTGGGTCTTTCACTGTTACCAGAGACACCTCTGGTGAATCCCTTGGCAGAGGAACCAAAATGACACTTTATTTGAAAGAAGACCAGCTCGAATATCTTGAAGAGCGCAGGTTGAAGGATCTGATCAAGAAGCACTCTGAGTTCATCAGCTACCCAATCTCTTTGTGGGTTGAAAAAACCACAGAAAAAGAGATCTCTGATGATGAAGATGAGGAGGAGAAGAAAGATGAAGAAGGGAAAGTGGAGGAAGTTGATGAGGAAAAAGAGAAGGAAGAGAAAAAGAAGAAGAAGATCAAGGAGGTGTCCCATGAGTTTGACTTGGTCAACAAACAAAAGCCTATTTGGATGAGGAAACCTGAAGAAATCTCCAAGGAAGAATATGCTGCTTTTTACAAAAGCTTAACCAATGACTGGGAAGAACACTTGGCTGTGAAGCATTTCTCAGTTGAGGGTCAGCTTGAATTCAAAGCTATTCTTTTTGTTCCCAAAAGGGCTCCATTCGACCTCTTTGACACTAAGAAGAAGCCAAACAACATCAAGCTTTATGTCCGTCGTGTCTTTATCATGGACAATTGTGAAGAATTGATTCCTGAATACTTGAGTTTTGTTAAGGGTATTGTGGATTCTGAGGATCTTCCACTTAACATCTCCAGAGAAATGTTGCAGCAAAACAAGATCTTGAAGGTGATCCGAAAGAATTTAGTCAAGAAGTGTATTGAGCTGTTCCAAGAAATTGCTGAGAACAAGGAAGATTACAACAAGTTTTATGAAGCTTTCTCCAAGAACCTTAAATTGGGTATCCATGAGGATTCTCAAAACAAGACCAAGCTTGCTGAATTGCTTCGTTATCATTCCACCAAGAGTGGTGATGAGATGACCAGCTTGAAGGACTATGTTACCAGAATGAAGGAGGGGCAAAATGATATCTACTACATCACTGGTGAAAGCAAGAAGGCTGTTGAAAACTCGCCCTTCTTGGAAAAGCTAAGGAAGAAAGGCTATGAGGTGTTGTACATGGTCGATGCTATTGATGAGTATTCAGTTGGACAGTTGAAGGAATTTGAGGGTAAGAAGTTGGTTTCTGCAACCAAGGAAGGTTTGAAGCTTGAAGAAACCGAAGATGAGAAGCAAAAGCAAGAAGCTTTGAAAGCCAAGTTTGAGGGTTTGTGCAAGGTGATGAAGGATGTGTTGGGTGACAAGGTCGAGAAGGTTGTCGTTTCTGACCGTGTGGTAGATTCTCCATGCTGTTTGGTTACCGGTGAGTATGGGTGGACCGCCAACATGGAAAGAATCATGAAAGCACAAGCCTTGAGGGATTCAAGCATGGCTGGTTACATGTCAAGCAAGAAAACCATGGAGATCAACCCTGAGAATGCAATCATGGAGGAGCTGAGGAAGAGGGCTGATGCTGACAAGAACGACAAGTCTGTTAAAGACTTGGTTTTGTTGCTGTTTGAGACTTCTTTACTCACCTCTGGGTTTAGCCTTGATGAACCCAGCACTTTTGGCAACAGGATCCACAGGATGTTGAAACTTGGTCTTAGCATTGATGATGACGCCGCTGATGAAGATGCGGATGTGCCTGCTCTTGAGGAGGCTGATGCTGATGCCGAGAGCAAGATGGAGGAGGTCGACTAATTCAGTTACCGTTTACTTTGATCAGGGTTAATCGTTATGAACTTACTAGTTTTTTGAGTGTTTTATATTTGTTATCTCTATGACATTTTGGTTTTGTTGAAGGCACGGGTAGTTGGTTTTTATTGCTGGCTACAGCTGAATATGAATCGTGTTTGTGGTTTATGCTATTTGGAACAGGTTAACCAGATAATGACCTGGTTTTTAATTGTTTTCAAACAACTTAAAAGTTAAAACTAAACCAACATGATAGTTGAATCAATTTAAAACTACACATGAATCTCTTAATCGGCTGTGATTTTCCATGCAAGATATATTCTTGGAGTATGTTTTTTGCATTCGTGTTTTACTATTGGTATGTTCACTAATTTACTACTATATTTCGTTAAAATTGTCTCCCAACGCCAAACGTTAAATCTGACTTGTTAATTAATGTAGAGCACCAATCTTGAGCCTTTAAGTTAAAAGGAGGTCTGCGTTTAACTATACTGTAAAACACGTATGTAGATGACTTTATAGTGGCATTATATAGCCACATAGCTTTTAGTGTAGTGTAGATGAGATGTTATGAAGATGACGCTTCTTGTTATCTTATAAGTCTAATTATCATTCAGTCATTTGTACTTTCTAGTTAATCATCGGCATAACCATAAATAAATTTAGTACATGCTACAAGCAATCTCTTCTCTTTTCTCTAATAAAATGGTAAATTGTTTTCATAATATGATAAGTATATTCATCACAATTAACCTCACTCTCCTTTTATTTAATTAATTTATGATTTATAAATTAGTTTTTATAAATTAATTGTATCCTATATTAACAATTTAATTTAAAGCTTTTAACATAATTATCAAGTATTTAGTTTAATTTTTTTCATTAAACCTGTGTTTTACATACGAACATTTACATTAAAAGAGTAAGAGTAACTCATTTTATTTTATATACTTTTTTAAAAATAGAAGCATGTTTCTGTCTTTTTTAAAGAGGGGTGTATAGAACATGTAGGAGTTGAGGGTCATTGTTGGTTTGTGTTTGTTCAATAGGGTCATTAGACTGTGTGTAGTGGGCGTTATGCCCCTTGAAAAACGCCCCATAACGCCCCGCACACCACTACGCGGGGGCGTTATGGGGGCGTTATGGGCGTGGGCGTTTTTTACATAACGCCGGTGCCCCTCTCTCTCCTTCCCATTTTTCTCACACACTTTCTCCCACTTCTCTCTCTTAGTCATAATTGAGGGGCATTATCCCACTACGCCACTTTTTAGTATAACGCCCCTTGCCTAGTCACCGTCCACATGACGGAAAATGCCCACCAGGGACATTAACCATTACATACAGTCTTATGATGCATGTATAGATGGTAGTTAAATGCATTCCAGCTACTCTTTATATTTAAATGTTGACATTATTCTTTGTTGTTTCATGCTGCATGTTCTTAGCCCTATTATTTAGGTTCTTTTTACTTGTTGAGTTAGAGGTAGGGGTGAGCATGAAACCGAAAAAACCGATCCTAAAAAACCGAAAAACCAAACCCAAAAAACCGAACCCAAATAGAAACCGTGAGTTTTGGGTTTAATTTATAAAAAAACCGAACTTTTGGGTTGGGTTTGGGTTTTGTTAAAAAACCGATCCGTAAAAACTGAACCGACCTAGTAATGTTTATGTGTATGCTGAATTTCATATATGTAAGACTCATGACCTATATTATGTAAAAGCGTATATTATAATACATTATTATATGATCATATTACATTTTATTTATGATTTATTAGCGGTTTTTGTCGAAGCAAGAGAACATTCAAAATTTTGTTTATAGTTGTTGTTTTCTTAGTAAATTTTCTTTTGAAATGTGGTTGATTTTTAATGTTTAAACTTATAGAAACATAAATTTAATCTTTAGTATTATAACATGTTTTCTTGAATCATTAAGATTTGTGTTTATAACTTCTATTTAGTACTAAAAAACATTAAATTTAAAACCAAGTTGAAAAAACCGAAAAAACCGAACCCAAACCCAGTCCGCAAACCCAAAACCGAAAAACCCAAAACCCATGGGTTTTAAAAACACAAAAACCGAATTTTTGGGTTTGGGTTCGGATTGAGTCAAAAACCGACCCAAACTGACCCATGCACACCCCTAGTTAGAGGTCTCTATAGAACCAACAAGTAACTGTATCTTATGGGATAAAGGTAAGATTTACTTACATCTCAACCTTTTAAGACCCTACTCTATGAGTGAAGATTTATACCGGGTTATTTTGGTTCCTATCTTTTTTTTAAATTGTTTTTGTTACTTTGCTCTCATCTATACATGTGATTGCCAAACTAGGTTTGGTGTGCAAGAATAAACTAGTGCATGTATAAAATTTTAATAAGCCACAACAACACGGAAACAAATTTCTTATTTCATGTCTAAATGTCTAACAAATTTCTATGAAGCAAAAAAAATTGTGATGTTTATGCACTTAGAAACAAGAATGAAGCTTTAACTCAACCATGCTAGCAGTTTGTGAAAAGTAAAACAAATCGCGCCTTTTACATATCCTCGACCCTCGAGTGGAAAACAAAGCTTGGGAATGTTGTCGTGATGTCCCTGCCAACAAAGTTTACAACAAAATGTTAACTCGACCAAGCTTGCACCTTTTACAACAAAGGTTCGATAAAAAGGAAATGATGTTACAAAATGTTAAAAATTACTTACTTAAGGTATTGCAGGGTCATGTTCTTCAAAAGAGAAGGGTGTCTTAGTACTAGATTTCTCCATTCTTCTTGGTCGATTTTCCCATCATGTTTTGTGTCTGCTTCCTCAAAAGTCTAAAACAAAGTACCAACTAATAATCATTCGGATACCAATAACCCACATTTAATCTGCTTCTGGATAATGTTGTAAATGAGCCGTGTCGACCTAGGTTGGGCTCGGGTTCAAGCTCAAAGTTAAACACGCAAGCTCAGGTCATTTATCTGTTTTTCTTTCTTGTTTTTTTAACAGCAATACCTGATTTTGAGCCCCTTAAGAGCCTTTGTAAGCTTATTGTGCTACCAGCTCAACTGGCTTGTTCATCATAAAGAGCTAAATCTACACGTAATGACTCATAAAAAGCTTGAGCATAATTTTTTTTTTAATGTTTTCACACATATTGATATATAAAAAATAATAACACTTTTAACCTACATGTAATGTAAGAATTTAGGATTAGATCTAAACCATCGAGTCAACGAGCCAACTAACGAGCAAGCCACAAGCCAAGCTTACCTTGGCTTGGGCTCTACTAGGCTGATAGGCTCATTCTCAAACGAGTGAACTTCAAGCAAGCTTCGATTGATTCATGACCAGGAACCGTGAGCTTTTTGTCGTTTTGAACAACCCGATTTTGGAACTAGAAAACAATAATAATTCAAGTACCTTGTCAATGATGCTCTCTATAACATCGTCTGAAAGATTCATCCCTGATTCTGCAAGCGTAGCAACAACCATCTGCTTCACCTGCATATTTATTGATCCATCCAATCAAATGAATCAAACAACACATCTGGTACCTGTATGTATATATGTATACAGGTATATATGCATACGACATACCTCCTGTCTTTCTATGAAACCTTGCTGCTTAAGATCATAAAGCTGAAAGGAAACTGATATCCAACTCAGTGTATTAGTTTTTCACAATTCCACATACGAAAACCAAACGACCAAACACTTTCAACTTACAGTTAATCTTATCATCAATAGGGGCATTCGGATGAAACACCGAAAGTGCACGAGCAAACTCTTCAAATCCCAAAATTCCATTGTGCTTCGTGTCAAACAAGTCAAACACCTGCATTTGATAACCCAAAAAACCTCTAAACTCTTGTTAAATCAACACATTTTACTTGGAAAAATATGCTTAGAAGTTGAAAATTGACCATACTCGATCAGCAAACAAGCTCTCCTTTTTATTGGTCTTGAACAATGCCAACTGAAACTTTTCCTGCAATAATATCAAGTAATTCAAACCAATTTCACACTTTCATATCAAATCAAGACAAAGTTGACTTCAAAGTTCAAACAAACCTTATTGATTAACCCGTCATCGTTAACTGCACTGCTACTGATCTTCTTAAACAGCTCGTAAAGTGCTTCTATTTCACTTACACTAACTGCGTTAAAAAATAAATAAATTTAATGACGTTAAATATTACTAACAAATGCATGTAATTTAACATCATGGATTGAGTGCATACAAACTGTCTGGCTAGCGAGCACTGTGGGGTCATCAAGCCCTTGTGTTTGTTTACTCAATTCAAGATCACAGCAGTAAAGTAGGGAAGCACATAAATGCTTGATCCCTTCTAAGCACTGAGACATGGCACTTGTTGTATATCAAAAAGCTCCATACCTGCTATTGAAAACACCGCATATGGATATTGTCGTGCGATGGACATAAAAACACGAAAAAACTGATTGAGATGAGATATGTACGGATAACCTTTTGGCCATTTCCTGTTGCTTCTGAAATCAAACGACTGCACTTGAACTATTTCTGTTTCAAGTACACAAACATACTAAGAACTTTAACTAGAAGAGTGATTCATGCAGTACACTATATATTACAAGACCAAGTGAAACACTAAATATTGCAAGAAAACTAGACCTTAAAAGATTGTTAAAACTTAAAACACAAGAAAATGGTAGAAATGCAATGTTATTCGTATATTCTGAAAACTCAATAAAAGAAAAAAAAAACAAATTTTGTTTTGTGTTCATAAACTACGCAGTCATGTGTAGATTATATTACCTAGACATAGCATACACATGTGTGGGCAAACGATTGAAAGTTTAAAAACACATAAAAATAGTTTTTTTCTTGAACATTAACACCTAGATTTTCTACGATGAATCACCACAACCTGCACTAATCGCTACTAGAACCCACAAACTTTTAGTTGGAGAGTACACCACTTACCAACAGGCCCAGGTTATCCACTTGGGCACATGAAGAATTTAGTTCAATGGGATTTTATGTACATAAACATACACATTTATATGTAACAAGTACAAAATTTAAATAAAAGATGAACCATCGATCATAAAGTTAGTAGATTTACGTTTGTTCGTTTTGTTTGCAATAATCTGGTGTTCTGTAATGAACCTCGCTTATCCTAACAATCCCAAGATTGTAGGCACTAATTCTAATTAATGTCACTAACTGCAACATACTAAAGCATAAACCAGAGGTGTTTGGATATGCATATTGAACCTGTTGTTTCGACAGTGTCAAGAGTTTGTTTGGGTTTCAATATCTAACTGATAAACTAAATTTTACAATGAATCCCAATTCCCAAACACACCCAAATCAAGTTTTAAACATGAACCCAACACCAATTGATTAAATCTTGAAACAAACTCATAATCAAAGATTGACATCTGATCCCTAAAACCAACCTAAAAGAACATAAATCACTAGTATTGACATACCCATGTAACAAAATCAGAAATTGGGTGTATGAGATATAAAAATTAGGCAAAATCAACATCGATATAAGAGTGATGAAATTAAGAATAAAATGCCGGAAAAATAATATATTAAAGTAGAGGAAGATCAATTGATTAGAGAGTTGATAGACAAAAAAAAGATGTATAATAGACTAACCTTATGAAAGAAAGAAAGAAAGATTTGTATGAGATTTGGAGTTGAAAGGAAGAATAAAATGTTGAGATTTGAAAAGGGGGAAAGAAGTGAATGAATGAATGAAAGAGGGTAATGTAATGATTAACGATAATGATGTCAAGAACATTAACATGAATGAATAAATGGGTATGGGCCAAGGACAGACTCACCACGTCACTGCAAAACCAAATACATCCATCATGTATCCACACCCATTTTGACCTAACCCGACCCAATAAACCACATTGCTAGATAGGGATGAGCGTTTGGTACCGAAATACCGAATCGATACCCGTACCGTACCGGTACCGTACCGAACCGGTACCGTACCGATAGATTCGGTACCGGTATCGGTACCCACTTTTACATGTTTTCGGTATCGGTATTTTCGGTATCGGTACCGGTTCGGTACCAATACCTTAAATTTACCTAAAAGTACTTGTTCCGTACCTATACCGTACCGGTACCGTACCGAACCGGTACCGTACCGATAGATTCGGTACCGGTACCCACTTTTCCATGTTTTCGGTATCGGTATTTTCGGTATCGGTACCGGTTCGGTACCGGTACAGTACCAATCTCATCCCTATTGCTAGATCTAATCTGACTGATTAACTTATTGATAAGAGAACGAGTAAGCGACGTGAACGTTTTGTGAGTTGTTTAACGGGGAAAGATTGTTCTATTAACATAAGAACGTGTATGATTAATAAGTTTTGTTTATTTACTTAGAAGAAAAAATATGAATACATTGTTTTTTTAACGACGTTTATAAACTACTCTCAACACCTGAGTGAGCTTTCCTGCGATTGGATGAGGAAACCCACTCAGGAACATCATCAGTAAGGAAACACACCACTTGAGAAAACGCATTTGAGTCAAGACTTAAACTTTAGATCTTTAGGATCTTAAGTTTTTATCCATTACCCGCATGTTATTGGACCAGAAGACCAATTGCTTATATTAGTGAGAATTAAAGATATTTAGAGCATGGGCTTGATGAATCACTAAGCCACAAACTTATAAACCGATAACTATCAATTAGAAGCAAACTAACGAATTATTCATTCATTTATGTTTGTTAGCTTACATATACATTTCAAATTGTATATAACTATTACGAGTATTAATGCTCTTCGTGCATGTAAATATGTAAAGCAAGTGTAGGAGGGTGATATTAAGAATAATGCAAGTGTGGGGGTAAGAATCCCAGTTCAAACCACGCAATATACGTTCCAACTCATGTTCAACGCTATTCCGGCACATTTCATCCCCTACAAGCATGCGCATTGCCTCCCACGTCTTGAGTTTGAGGCAAATCTGTTACTGGTTGATCGATGGATCTGTAATAGTCATATATTTTAGTAGTGTTATTTATTTTTTTGCCCATAAACACAATCCAAACGTAGAACAAGTCTTAAGGCAATCAACTAACAAGCAAGCAAGAACATGTATATTTTTTGAGTTTATTTCCATTTGTTTTAATTTATAATCTTTACAAACAAGAATAAGGGCACAAAAGTGTTCTTCTAACCATGAACATGACTCATTTAACTCAATAGATCATGCCCAAGCTTGGATCTTCTTGAACTTTTTTCCTAAAGTTTGGGTTTTGTATGTCGAGTTTTTTTATTAACGGTCATGTAGAATCAAGCATGAACTCATTATTTGAAAGGAATGTATAATATTTTGCATTTTAACTATATTTCTACAAGATTTTTCAATAGATTATGATTTAAGTTTTATATGTTCTCTTCTTAAATATTGAATGATTATTTTGGGACCGGTCGCCAATTTAAAAAGGGAATAGATAAAAAGAAATCCCAAGGTGCTAAAAGAGATCAGTCGATTATATATAGAAGATAAGATGGCTTTTGATTGATTGAATTATTTATTTAGAATAAAAAGTAATGATTTGAAAGATAACATGCCATGGTGTTATGTTAGATGATGATATTTCCCCTCCTAAAAATGGTGTTAGGTGGTGGTGGACCATACATTTAATTTCAACAGCCAACTCTTAATTTTTAAACCAATTCAAAATCTTCATTAATTAATTTTCACTATAAAAATAAAATCAACCATTACTAAATCTAGGGATAAGCGTTTGGTATCCGATTATCAAATTGATATCATACCGATAGCATCGGTATTGATATTGGTATTTTCAGCATCGATACATAGTATTTAAATATATACATGTTGAAACTATATTAACAGTGTTTTACAGGTTTTATTGCGTGATTTGCAATTTCTATTGGTTGTGGTACTGCTTCTTTTGCGTATGGTATACGGTGTAATTTTTAATGCATGGTGTACAAGTATTACAATTCATATTTATATATTTACCCGATCTCTCTTTTTTTTGTTACCATCCCTACTCTCTTTTTTTTCTTACTATCAATTTCACGATGCGCTCTCTCTCATTTCCGGTCGACGAACCCTCGAAATTCGACAGTCGCTAGCTTGAGACCTTTTACCGGCCGATAATTTTATGAGGCTAGGATTTCACTGGCTTATGTGGATGGGGGTGCGGTTATGATGGTTGTTGGATGGTGGATCTGTGATCCGGTGACGTTTTACGGCCGCTTTGGTGGCTATGTTTGGTAGCCATGTGTTCCGGTTGTTTTGCATTTAACTGATTGTTGTGTTTGGGTTGTAGAGGCTTCGACGTCGCCGATGTGCGGAGGTTGATGTTGATCGGTTGGTTTCACCTAAGGTGAAGTAAGCAAGTTGTAAATCCGTCATTGTATTTTGAATGCTTTTATCTTTTCGTTATGGTAATGCAATGCAAGAGGTCAGAAATCAACAAAGGTTTTTGCTTTGACACCGCTGATGATGCATCGTCTACTATGACTTTCGTCTTATGTTTGAAATAAATATTCTATCTCACTTGAAAGCCGGCAAAAACCCGCAGTCCGTTTGATAAACTTAAGTACAATACAAGATTCACGTACACGTCACAACGCGCGGGATACAACTCTAGTTTCTTTGAAAGTACATGTTCTATTGGTACCATTCCGTACAGATACCGTACATATAGATTCAGTACCGATACCCACTTTTCCATGTTTTTGGTAACTGAACCCGATCTCATCCATCTCTGCACTAATTTTCACTATAAAATAAAATTGATTAACACACAAATTTTCTTTTACTAATAAAGGTGTTACTAATCTGTCACTTATCATGCAACTAACGGTTAGCCTGTCCCTAAATCCCTTCCAACTCCGTTATCCGGATCAATATATGTTCAAAATAAAATCAAGCAACAGGGGCAGTGCCACTATCCAATGAGATACGTTTGTCTTCAAAATTCATCCTGTCTTTAAACCTTACCTATAACTTTGCTATAAGTGTGATTACTCCGTCCGTACAATTGTTTGTCTAGAAAAGTATGAATGACAGACATGGCTATTGTTTTTTTCCTACCATAATAAAACACTAAAAACGGTTCCAAATGGATGATACTATGTTTCTTACTTGTTCCTATTCCATCAACAAAACAAAATACAAAAACTTGCAAACAATCACAGTGGAAAACTGCAAACTGGTGACATACTCAAATGATGTGTAGTCATATATCTTCATTAAAATCCACAATATGGCTTTAATCTATACTATTTTAAACCATCATGAGAGCTGCAAATAATCTTCATATACTATGAAATAATCCGTCTCACCTGTCATCCCTATAACTCCCCTCTTTCTCTTGATCTTTCAAAAACCCTAGAAATGCAAGAAACCCGAAAAAGAAGAACCCGCCAGATGACCACCCACCTCCTCCACCACCACCGCCACCTCCGCCATCATCATCACGTGGTGGTAGTCCAGGCCCTCCATCATCAAGGTCAGGTGACTTCTCCTTCCCTGTTTTCCAGTTAATCGTCAGAAAGAACATGAATTTTAAATAATAACCTCAATGGTGATTGTGGTTTATGCAAACAACTGAAATATGCAAACAATTAGTACTAGTCACCTTGTACAGGAGCAATTGTGATTGTTGATGACTGGCGTGTGACAGTTTGAGTCTGCTCTGCACCCATTCTAGCATTCTGCATTGATAATACATTGTCATAACATATATCCCTAATGATATAATACAACTGCTAACTCTATTAAACAATATGGAAATGAATAACATGCGAGGAGCGACGAAATTATAAAACCAGACTCACCATAGCCGCAGCACAGATAAAAGCAGCAGATTTGCTTGATAAAATTTGAATTTTTCCTCCAAATGTTGCAGGCTGTGTGGTAAGTGGTCTGAGTGGCAAGGAGCGAAGACTAGTAGACTTGATTTGCCCAACTTTTGGTACTTCGGACCTTGCTGCGAATGATATATCAACATTGTACAAACCTAAAGTCAGTCATTTTAAAGCTTTAGCGTACGCAACAAAACAAACTCCCATAATTAATTCATAAAATGATATAATACACATTTCGGTACCCTAAAGAAATGATACCTAGTTGGGAGGTGGAACTCGAAACCACACTTGGACTCAATGAGAACATCTTGACTCCAGAAACGACAATCTGAAAATTATTGCTGGAATGAGACTAGAAAAACATAAAAAAAGTAATGAATGGCATGAAAATTATATAAACATGTTTTTTAAAAAGTGTTCAACTAAAAGCTCCAAGGTGGTGTCATCCATTAGTATGCCTTAAATAAAACCTTAGCATGACGTGCTCTGTTAGCGAAAACGATCCCTTTCCCAACAAATCACTAAGCAGATATAGAGAAAATTTACAATTCTGAAAGAAAAAAATTCAAATCAAATAGTACCCTGAAAGCCATAGGCATCAAGCATCATAGCTTGTCAAATTTCTAACTTCCTAACCCAGTTGCATCAGTAAACATCAATAATACTATATTTATCACACCAAAAGAGCTTCCACGTTTTAGTACTGTTTTTTTCACCATTTGATGTAAAAAAAAGTTTTTTTTTTCAGGTTATAGCAAGTCAATTGCATCAAATAAAAGAATAGTTCACTACTTGCAATGACAAAAACAATATGAGTTGATTACACTTTGGTGCATGAGAATTAGAGAAACATAATTCATTAGAAGACAAAAATTTGAAACCCTAAATAGAAACTAATTGTACCTTTTATTGAACCAAATATGTTCTCCGTCGATCAATGTCTTCTCCGGCGATATTATCAACACAGAAACACGTCGGAAACCAGATAGAATTGATGAAAACACCGTCGTCGTTAGATTGGGGATTTGAGGGAAGAAACTACTAGATGATATTGATGGAGTTTATATAGGACTCGCAGGCTTTTGTTTTGCATTTAACCCCTTGTACTATCTATTTTTTTATAATGTGTCTCCAAGTGTTACTCTCCAACTTGTTCCAAGTAATTATTGGAGTTGTTTAGTTCCTGTCTTTATTTTGTTAAGAGGATGAGTAGGCGGAGAAGCCGTAGGTTTGTAACATAGATGACTAATAATCGATGTGTATTTTTGTAGGCGGAGAAGCTGTAGGTTCGTAACATAGATGACTAATAATCGATGTGTATTTTTGTAGACGGAGAAGCCGTTGGTTCGTAAATCGTAACATAGATGACTAACAATCGATGTGTATTTTTTATGAGGTGTAAAACAATGAATCTTGTGCTAATGATCTTTTAAATCTAGTGTTAAGAAGATAAGAGGCATTATTCTCTTAGAGGTCCTGAGTGCTAATCTGAACATTGATATATTTTGTGTAAATAATCATAAACTGCTGTTGTTCTAAAAAAATAAAAATAAAAAAAACATCTTATGATAGAGGGTAAAGTATACTTTTGGTCCTTTAAAAATATATGAAATATCACATTTTGTTTTTAACTAACGAAATAACAATAAAAAGCTTGGTCCTTACACTTTTGTGTTTGTCATGTGAGGGTAAAGATACCCTTTACCCCTTTCTTATTATTTTTCCCCTTATAATACCCGTCTCTCTCAGCCAGTTTTAAAGTCTAGTTCAAAATCCTAATTTGAGAGTTGAGGCAATGAGAACGAGTACATCGGAAATGACAAAAAAATATGGGTATTAAAAAAGGAAAACCGATAAAAATAGGAAAAATGACATTCTTACCCTCACGTGACATGCACACAACGGACTTAACCAGAAAAGTTAATGACAGTTAGTGCTAAGGACGTAACGTGCAACCAACTGTAAATATAAATGACGTTTTATGTTATTTCGTTAGTTAAACAATTGCAAGTTTTGTTTCATATTTTTAAAATGTAAAACTGTGAAATTTCCTATATTCTTAAAGGACCTTCAATTGAGTTTCATATTTTGACCACTATAGTTTTTTATTTTACATCATCTAACAATTGCAAGTTTTGTTTGTGATTTATAACCTTTTAAGCATGGGTATATCTCACATTCATCCGCTCTATCGTCCTTTTACGCCCTGTCTCTTAGTTGCTTAAATGTGATATCCTTTTGTCTCTTTATCTCATCGATAACCCATTCATCCATAATATGCTTAAACCAGAGAGATTAAAGGGGTTTAAATGATTAGATCATGTGTAGTGGTGAACCTTAAAAAACCCTAAAAAAGCCCACTTTTCTCTTCACCTCAGCATTTGGCAACAATATATGTTCAAAAGGGCGTCTCCTACAAAACGCCTAGACACATTTTGGATATAAAAACACCCCGGGGCGCTTTCAACAAACAAAATGCCCCACTACTGATGATCTTGTCTTCATGTATTTTACGACCTATGATGTAGATGTATAAGCTCATGTAGCTACGTTGTTACCACTTATTTAATGGTTTGTTTTAATTATCGATAAAATTGAAATTAACTTGAAAGACACTCGGTGCCTAGTATATAAAAGTAGTATTAGAAAAACATACTACTAGAAGGTTGGAAGATATTTTTAAAAACCTTGGAGAAATATGTGTCGTGTAGTGTGTTATATGTAATGTAATAATTATATATATAGGTCTTTAACGGTTTGAAAATAAACTCAAAATCATACATTAACCCCTTTCCTTTACGTTAAACAAACACGTCTCCTATTCCAGCCTCAAATTATTCTCTCTCTCCCTCTACTCTACAACAACAGTCAATCACTGCAAATTCATGTCGGTAAGATTTAATTCCTCCCTCAATCTCAATTCTTCTCATTCATTCTTCATAACTAATTCATAGATCCATCCATCCATCGATTGTATATATATTTGTGTTGTGTTGTTAGTACCAAATCATTTGATTTGATCGTTTGTTTTTTAGTATACAAATTGCTTACGCCATCGCTTCGCTGTTCATCAATCATCATGATTATATAGTTTTGGTAACAAATTAGTTTAGGAAATTTATCGTTGTTGATCATCGATGATTCAAATTCAAATTAATTACTGTTTTGGAGTAATCAGTTCATCATTCTTCTTCCTTTCACAGTTTGACGATTAACGTTTGTTAGATTATGTATGTATGTCATGTTCAGTGTTGATTTTGAGGTGATTGAGTTGAAGTAATTGAGAATTTAATGAACTTAAAGTTGCTAGGGTTTAGCTGGACGAATTATTCATCTAAATTATATGATTTTGTTTATTGATCTTCATTTCAAACTCACATACAGTACATTGAACTTAGGGTTTGGTAAAACGGGGACACGCGCCTATTTGATTTAATCCGCTGTTAACTTTTGGTTTGTCTACATTCCATCATGCTTGGATCGTATCAATAGCTCTGCAGTAGATGGGATTTACTTGCTTCCGTTGTTAAATATGATATTGTTATTTGTTTTGGTAGGAGGAGAACGGTAGGCCATTGCCTAAATTTGGGGATTGGGACGTGAATGATCCTGCTTCAGCTGAGGGTTTTACTGTGATTTTTAACAAAGCTAGGGATGAGAAAAAGACGGGTGGCAAGCCGGATTCACCATCGAACGCAGATCCTGGTTCTAAGCATGGTTCCGCCCCTGTAAAGAAGCCTCCAGCTGTAAGTGGCCCCTTAAACTTTCTGTTATAGCTGGAATTTGTCTTCGGTTATTAAACATTAATACATTATGACATGATTGCTTCCCATGATTGACTGATTTCTATTATAGGCAAAAGGGGCTGCTTTGAAATAGTTTAGGCTAGATCTTTTTTGATAATATTACATGGCAGCTGAGCTGTAGGTAGGCTTAACCGTTTTAGGGGCCCAAGGCGAAATTAAAATCCAATGCCTTTTTGTAGATGTCATTTTTGTAAACTTTTCTCTTTATCCGGGCTTGGGACTGACAATAAACTAAATTTGGACGGTTGGAATGAGCTACATTTGTATCGAAAGAGCTAAACTGGGGGCCCTAGGGGCTAGGGCTGCCTAAAAATCTTAGGGGGGGGGGTTAATCAACTGAACAATAACATAAGCACTAATAGAGGGCTTTCATTTTTACCATGTTTTTATCTGTTTTTATATCGGATTTATAATAAACATGATCTTTTGTTTCTTAGTCACCAAAAGGTTTGATGCTGAAGAATTTTCCTTGCTCTTTTGACAAATCTTTTACTTTAAGATTATGGTTACAAGTTAAAGATTAATATGATCCACTTATTCTTTTATCATTGAGCATAAGGTTTATGACTTAAAAAAGCTTAAATCACTCCTCAAAAACACACAACTTGAGTCTTTGACCATGTCTCTCTTTGACATTTTTGATTTGCAGAAGAAATGGTTTTGCTGCATGCAAGCACCTAATGCGGAGTCCTGACATGGTTACTCAGTTGATGGGTGCTCTGGTACGGGCCCAACCTGGCCCGACTTGTAATTTGGTTCTGTGTGATAGAGTGAGTCTTCTAAATTGGAAATTGAAGACCTTCAAATATGTCTATATTACTGATTTTGGAGTTCCTTGCTTCTTTTATGTGTGTTGTTGTCTGCTATAAATCAAAAGCAAGGGTCATGTGTAGCTGTTTCGACCAATTGCTTTGGTTTTACTATTGGAAGCTATAATGTAAAATTGTAAACAACATTTTGTGATGGATAATCATTTGTTTGTTCCTGTTTAATTTGGAATTTATTATTGTAAGGTTATAAATAAATTATAATATAGTATTTGGTACAACAATTAGTTAAAACTATCTAAACAAAAATGATAAAAAAAACATTTTGGATTTGGTACAACATAATAAAGAATGTTTTATGGATCAGATGGAAGTCAGTAATGTCATATTCCCTCGTTAGAATAAAATGGAATATCTTTTATAGTTTAACAAAATCAATTTACTAGAAATGCCTTATAGAGTTAACCAATATTTCAGACAAAGTGAAACTTATCTATCAAACAAAAAATACCATTACATTTTTGCATTTTTTTCATACTTTTGTGTATCTAATCCTTTTAAATCTTTACAACATTACCTACTTTTATTACATATATATAAGAATCGACGCATAACTAATTTTAAATTTTTAATAGAGGATTGCTTAACGTAATAATAAGAGCAAAATAAAACACAAACATGACCAACACAAGACTAGCTTTTCACTGTTCTTTATAATAAATTATACAAAAGGGTATGGGTTTAACATAAACAGAAAGAGAGTTGCATTTCTTGAGTGAGCCAAAGAAATTCGATTTCTCTAGAAACCAAGGCAAGTAGAGTTGTTCAATTATCACCCTAAGGTGATACAAGGGTCAAAGGGTCAGTGAAACATTAAAATTGAGTTGTTAGATTATACCCATTAAAATTATGGTCGAAATACGGCTTAAAAATAAAAATAAGTTGAATATTGATGTAAGACTCATTTTGTCAATTCTAATAGATAAGTTTCAAATCATATTTTAAACTCTCCATGTACTTCTTAGAACTTTCATGTTAGTAACATAAGAGCATTCACAACCTCATTCAATTTATCATCTTGATCTTTATAACCACACTAAACATAACTATATTTTTTCTTTCTCTAATTAAATAATATTTTTTTATATATTTATAATTACAATATCTACTTCCTTAATTCATAATAACTTTTAAAAAAATATTATAAGAGTGAACAATGTTTTTTTTTTAATATATGGTTTCTCTCTTTAACGTGTGGAGTATTATTTTGATGAAGTCTAAGTAAGGTGCCTAAATCGTAAATAATAGCATCAGTTTAAAAATGTTATGAAATTGAAAGAAAAAAAAAGTAAAAAACAAAACGCTGTTTGAATGCTGCCTTTTGATACACGGGTATAAAAGTTGCCTAAAAGGCAGAGCTGAAGACAAAGGCATATCATAGTACAATCAACAAAGCATAGAGTACTTACCACCCTGATGTCATTATCATATTTGATTCAACCTGACTTGGCTCCCTCATACTGTTTTCTATTTCCATTTTCCACTCAATTCCTCCTCCCCTGCCCCCTCTCTCTGACTTTTATATTCAAACACCCAAACAATTGCTTCCATTTTTCCTTCATCGGTAATATCTCGATCCCTATTCATTTCTTTCATCAAAAAGATCACTTTTTTCTTCATTTACCACTCCAAACTTTCCATTTTCAACAATCTTGAAGGCGTTTCCATAATCTTTTTCTCTTGATTTTTTCTGGGTTTGGTTTAATTTATTGGAATCGGAAACGGTTTCACAAAACTGTTGTTGATCGTCAAAGTCTTTGCACTTGTTCTAAAGGTTCTTGATTTTTTTTATTTTTTTTGTATTTTGTCGTCTATTACACTCCTAGGGTTCGTATGGTCATATATTTTGTCTCTGATTTTAGGGTTTTCAAAGTTTTGTTGTTCGGAAGTTTTTTTTGTTGTTCTTGATGATTTTAGAAGATTTTTGTTGTTCTTGATTGAACTGGGTTGATACTGTTTTGTTGTTGCAGATTGCAGGGTTCTTGAAGTTTCTAGATTATCATAAACAGTTCATTTGATAGAAAGATAAGTACTTCCTAATTAATCAGGTAAGGTTACAGTTTTTGAGTAAAAGATGTGGATTTTGAATGTTAATAGTTTTAAATTAAGTTTGACTCTGTGTTTATGATGTTGATTGTATATTTGGGTGTTTTTGAATCAATACTGCTTGAAATTTATTGATAAATAAAATGTTCTGCAAAACACAATTTGTTGATGGTTATAACTGAAAGGAATTAAGGCCTTTAAGTCACAAGGCAAAACTTATGGAAATTAAGTATAATTACATTAGATTAGTATTAACAATTTAACATGCCATCAAGTCATCTGAGTATGTAACGTTTCCATTACGTGGGTCCCATTTATACGTTGTGGGCCCCATTAATGGACACCGTCACACCGTAGTCCGTAGATGGAAACTGTGTCGATGCTTTTGCTACAATTGGGTGGCCCAAGTAGGCGTGTTTAGAGTCATGTTTAGAGCAATTTAAGAACCCATCAAAACATTAGTTCTTGTGTTGCCTATTATAACTTAGATTGTTGGCCCGATACTTTGTTCTTTTCGTCTATTGCCTTGTGAAAATGATCAAGTATGTTATGATACATGTTCTTTTCCTGTATGGTTCTGTATTTTCACTAAAAAACATAAAAAACAAAACAAAAATGGAGGTTTTTCTGGGCTGGGGTCTCTCTCAGAGCAGGCTCTGTGTCTCATGGGATTTTGTTGGGTATGTTTGTTTGTTATTTGTTTTGAAAGACATGCAACTACTGCTTATGTTTTTTTTTTGCCATTTTTATGTCCATGAAGTTAATTATTCCCTGCTTTTTCGTTGACAAACAGTATGGTCGCGAAAGACCGCCAAAACAAAACTGACTCTCCAAAAGTGGAGGTTGGAGAGATTGACACCAGGGCACCATTCCAATCTGTCAAGGATGCTGTCAATCTTTTTGGTGAAGGTGCCTTTTCAGGTGAAAAAAATGCCATCAAGAAAATAAAGCCTCAGTCTGCCGAGGTACATAGTTTCCTTTTTTTTTCTTTTGATTTGTTTTTGTACGGGATAAGTTATCAACATTTTTACCAATTTTTTGTAGAGGGTGTTGGTGAAGGAGACGAAGCTCCATATGGCACAAAAAGAGCTCTATAAGTTAAAGGAACGGTTAAAGATTGCTGAAACTACAAAAGCCGGTGCATTAACCGAGCTTGAACGAGCCAAACGAACAGTTGATGATTTGAAGACAAAGCTCGAGACCGTTAATGAGGCAAAAGAGGCGGCAGTGAAGGCAGCAGAGGCGGCAAAGAATCAAGCAAAGCAATTTGAAACCGCAGAAACAAACCCTAATGGCAGCTTGAAACAAGATTTGGAAAACACAAAACAACAGTATGCTGCTGTGTTTACAGAAGTTGATGCTGCAAAACAAGAGTTAAGGAGAATCCATCATGATCGTGAGGCGGTTCTTGAAGAACAAAATGCTGCTATCAAGCAAGAAACGGAATCCGAGCTTATAAAAAAAGTAAATTTGGATCGAATTGATGACATATCAAAGGAGATATTTTCAGTTCAACAGACCATTGAGCAGGTGAAACTTGCAACAATGGAAGCTCAACAAGAACAAGAAAAGGTATACTCAGAGAAAAATGTTCAAAAGTTAGCACATAAAGCTGCACTTGAAGAGTCTGCAAAAAAGTTACTTGCTTTACGGGAACGGTTTGACCCAAAATTGTCGAAAGATCTGGAAACCAAAATTGAAGAAACGACATCTGAGATCAAGAAATTGCAAACGGAAATGGAGAACGTGAGGGCTTCAGATCTTGAATCTTTGAAAAATGTCACATTGGAGCTTGATGGTGCTAAAGAATCATTGCAGAAACTGGTTGAAGAAGAGAACCTGTTGAAAAATTTGTTGGAGTCTTTGAAGATTGAGCTTGAGAGCGTGAAGAAAGAACACGAAGAGTTAAAACAGAAAGAAGCCGAAACAGAATCGGTTGTTGGGAATCTGAATTCAAAGCTGCATAAAAGCAAAATCGAGCTTGAAAACGCGTGTGCTGAAGAAGCAAAAGTGACAGGTGCTTATGATGAAATGATGTTGACTTTTCAACAGTTGGTTTCTGAGACCGAAACTGCAAAACGGGAATCGGAAGAAATGAAATTGAAAGCTGAAGAGTTGAAAAAAGAAGCAGAAGCAATGGGAGCTGCTTTGGAAGAAGCCGAAAGCAAACTCAAAATTGTCGAAACAGAAGCTGAAGAAGCAAAAAAAGCCGAATTAAAAGCTCTTGAGGACATAAAAGTCCTTTCAGAACGAACCGACGCTGCACGCGCTTCAACATCGGAATCGGGGTCAAAAATCACGATTTCCCAGGAAGAATTTGAGGCGTTGAGTCGGAAAGTGGCGGAATCTGAGAAGCTGGCGGAGATGAAGGTGGAGGCTGCAATGGCACAAGTGGAGGCAGTGAGAGCAAGTGAGAAGGAGGCTATGAAGAAACTAGAAGCAACGCAGAAGGAGATTGACGAGTTGAAGGCTGCGACAGTGGCGGCATTGAAGCAGGCAGAGATGGCGGAAGCCGCCAAGAAGGCGGTGGAGGGGGAGATGAAGAGGTGGAGAGAGAGGGAACAGAAGAAGGCTGCAGAAGCAGCGGCGTTGATACTTGAAGAAACACAAGTGAAACAAACACCATCTTTGCCTTCAACTCCAACTTACAAGCAGAGTCCACCACAGAAACCGAAGACGAAAAAAGTGCTTGCTACCAATTTCAGTGGCATATTTCAAAGGAAGAAATCACAGATTGATGGCGGCTCGTCTCCTTCATATTTGCCTGGTGTGTAAATTATAGTTTTTGTGTTCTTTTTGGTGTGTATATGTTCAACCAAATGTGGGGATGAAATCTTGTGTTTTTGTGAAAGATTGAAACTTTGGGTGAATGAACTTGTGATCACTAGGTTATGGTCAGGTTTCTAAGTTTTTGGATTGTGAACAATTGTTATTGATGTCAAATCTTTTTGTTTTCAGCATCTTTGTACTATCTAAGTGGCTATGATGTTAATAGACTAGGTTAATAATCATTACAGTAACTTTTTGTCATCTTTTCTCTGTTCCAACAAGAAAATGCTTATTCATTAAAGAGTAAATTCTCATTTACGTATTTATGATTTGTCGACTTCAACTATTTGTATTTCTGCAGTTTTAAAATCTCATATTCACCCCTAATGTTTGTATTTTATTCCCATTTGCATAAAAAAAACAAACTCTGTTTTGATTTTCTGGATAACTTTTTTATTATTGACCAAAATACCCCAAGGATGCAAATGATTAAAACAAAAATTTCAGGAATGCAAATGGACAAAATAAAAACTTTAGGGATGCAAATGGTCAAAATAAAAACTCAGGGATGCAAACAATCAAAACAAAAATTTTAACAAAAAAACTTAACATCTGTTAGTCTAAATGACGAAATCTATTATAAAATCATACATAAAAATGTTTACCGCAACTTTTATACATAATATGAAAAATTATTTTTTCAATTAACATAAAAAGTTATTTTCGCTACCTTTTTTAATATAAAATATATTAATATTACAACTAGTGAGAAACAACACAATATAAACTAATGTGTTGGTTGTTAAAATGCACCAATTTCCTTATGGCTTGTTGGGTTTCAAGTATAACTTTGATATCAACAAATCATGAGTTCGAGACTTGGTAGAGAGGAAGAGAGATGAGAAAGAAGTTAAAAGGTATTATAAAATACCTATTTTCTTTTTTTTTAGCTCTATGTAAAGGTATCATAAATACTTACTTTTTTAATCTTTGACTTTTTGGGGCAAAAAGACCATTTTCAGTCTTGTGATTGTCTTAAACAATTTTATGAAATCGTAACATGAAATTACAAAAACTGAAAATAATTATCAGCAGCTTTGATGCATTCATTTCATTTTGTTGCTCACTTTCATTTGTCTTGAGATCATTGTGTTCATCGGTAACCGACTTCGGTTCTCTAGCTTAACAAACACGGTTGCTGCAGTTTCGACAGTCTTACAACCAGTTCGGTTGGGTTCAGAGAAACCCACACGAAATGACCCTAGTTTGACAGGGCATGTGGCTCTACGCCTGCAGCTTGCTGGTTTATGTAACTATAGAGCTGCTGGTGAAACCCATGATCCAGTGAGAAACAACAATCATCAACCGGTGAGCTTTTAGTATACCGCGATGAACCAGACCCTTCTCTTCTACAAAAATGGGGTAGATTTTCATAATCCATTATCTGCAGATTTCAAGTAGATACACACTTTGTTAAAAATATTACACAATTTTACAACAATGAGGGTTTAAACAGGATGTGTTTGATAATAAGGTGAAATGGGAATGAGTACAATTTTACCAAACACCCCCTGATGTTACCTTCAATAAGTCATCTTTGCCACAACCCGAAAGCACTTGAACTCTTTTTCTTGTTCTTTCTTGCAGAAGAGGTTTCACAACCTGAAAAGATTCAAACTTTAAAGGTGTACAACAACAACCCGAAATCTTTCATCAATGGTGATGAGAAATGGCAAACCTTCCAACATGCTGAAAATACTAACGGAGCGTTTACAATATAATAAGTATCAGTCTTCTCTGGGTAGTTTAAGTCATCAATATTAGATATGGCTGTCAACAACTGCAACAAATCAGAGGGAAATCAAAGCGTATAAGTTTTATTGGCGGTTTCTTGAATATATATAATAAAGAAAACAACGACAACTTCATTTAAATGTTGTAAACTGAACGAGGGTACCTTGATTTGGTTGAGGTGTGAAAGTTTGAGGCCAGTCATATCCAAAACCTTGACACAAGTGCTTATTTGCCTCTCAAACTCTTTTGTGGCAGACGGCTAAGATAACAATAAGATTTAGCATTATTTGAAAAGCTGCTATGGAACTATACTGTCGAAACTATTATCATAATTTGAACCTACCAATATTACATGGTCTCTGTATTCATTTATCTGGATGTGAGATTGAACATAGTGATGAATCTAAAGCAGAAGAAGATAAAAAGTTAAAAACCCCAAAAATATCATGATCAGTATCATATTCAAGAAAAGAACACCAAGAAACATAGGTGGGAACAATCAAATGCGTGTTGTAAAATAAGCACAATTTGACGGATTAGAATCAGATAACTTCCGCAACTAGTTTCAACTTTCAAGTAGAGAACTGCATATATAGGTACTTACACCTATTGCTTTAATACATAAGACTGTGTTTAAGCCGAGAACTAACAAAGGTACATCCAAAAATCAAGAATCTGAAGCAAATCATTTGTAAACCAAAAACCAAGAATAAACAAAACAAATTCTTTATCTCCTTACAGATGCTTTGTCATATGTGCTAAGCCCTACACCGACAGCAATAACGGGTCGCCCCTAGAAAATTTTACAAGAAAACACAAAGAACCATCAGTATTGGTGTCTTTATATCTAGCAAATAATCCTATCCTAAATATGGACAATGATTAAAACAAAAAAAAAGCATACATCTTTTGTGTAACCAGACAAGCCTATAAGTTGTGAGTCGCGAATGGATCTATAAAACTCAGCAGGAAGAATTGGTTTCTGCATATAAATTTGAGTGTTAACAAACATATAACATGTGAAGTTAAGCAAGCAGCCTATGAAGAAAACTGACTGATAATATTTGATCAATCCCATTTTCAATTCTCCAATTGAGACAATCAAGCAGCTGAAAAGACAGGAGCATATTTAGGGATGAATGTAATGTAATGTAATGTAATGTAATGAAGAAAGAGAATGAGTATGATTTAAGAAGGAACCATGTTATGGGCTTTGGATATGTTTCCATCTCTTGCTTTAAGAAACCTGATGACAGTCTCAGTTGGACACCCTTTATGCAAATTCTGTAAATTATATATTACTCCATTAATATTAATTAATAACATCAACCTTCAATTGGAAATGGGATCTGACTTCAAATCAACACACATAACATAACATAACGAAGATCGAACCTGAAATGCGATCTTGAGTGGGTCATCAGCTGCAACAACAGATTAGATTAGATTAGAACATAAGAAAAATTGACCAATATATTGATAATGAATCAAAGACTGACTTGCTTCCATTAAAATCTGAAATTGCTTGATCATATCCTGGGTTATCACCACCATTTTTGTGCAATTAATCTGCTCACAAACTTCTAAGACAAAAACTTGAAACTTAATAATAAACTTATTATTAGTTCCATCAGATCAAAGTATGGAGCGTGAGAGAGATGATGATGAGGATGTGTGTGTGTATGTGTGTGCGTATGAAAGCAGAGAAGTTGGTGGGTGGGTGAGTGGCAGGCGTAACATTAATTTTTATCTATGCATTGCATTTGCAATTCACTTTTTTCCTAACAAAACCTAAATTTTAGGTGTCTCATTTGTTTTTTATTGGTCCTTATAGTTTCCTTAATCCTTTATACTTTTATGATTTTTTCCTTTATACTTTTATGATTTTTAAATTCTTGTATTTTCCTATGATTTTTGTATTTATTCTCATTTGTATTAAACTAAATCTATTATATTTTTCAAGTAAATTTTCATAAATAATTAAGGATGAGATCGGTAACGTACCGGTATTGAACAGGTATCGATACAAAAAATAACGGCATAGAAAACATGGAAAAGTGGATACTGGTATCAGTTTCGAATCGATACGTTATAGGTACGGTACATGTACCGAATTTATAGAAAATAGGTATCGATAACGGTACTGAATCTATCGATACAGTACTGATTTGATATTCGGATACCAAACGCTCATCCCTATTAGAAATAACTAAAACTGTTAAAAAAACTTTAAGGTAATGTTTAAATTAGGCCAATTATTATTTTGATTAAACCCAATATAAGATAAGAATGTTTAAATTACATGTAACATCAATTACTATAAAATAATAGTCGGAAGTCTTACGGTCTGGTTTTATACAACGGACTTTCAATATAAACATGTTTGGTGTTTCTTGCTAATTTTCAAGACACAATTCAAACTTTCAAGACACAATTCAAACGTTGAAATCGTCTCACATCATCTCAAAGCCAACATTTTGCTCGTTTTCACACCTATAAATACCCTTGCTTGGTTTCTTATAACTTACAACTCCTAGTTTGAGTTTTAAAAAGTAAAACAACCAAATTGTGATGGTTCCGCAAGTGCAATACATTTTTGGTGCTGTGCATAGTTTTTTTTTATTCTTTTGATAACAAAGTGATGTCCTATCAACTTGCCTCGTTTGTAAAGCATCTTTGAGGTAATCTTTTTTTCTTCCTTTCCTTAGTCCTTCAATATTTATCGTTTTTTTAGCTTTATTAGTTTACTTTAGGTTTGATGTTTCCTTGTAGAGGCTCAACGAGCACAAAATATCATGTCCGTTCATTTGGATATGCCTTAAAACGTTTACTCATCCTTGTTGCCTTCATTTGACTATGTTGAGACACACTTGCATTCGAATTGTATACCTATTCGCTGATGCCTGATCACATACATTCAATTCCAAAGGCATCCTGATACGACTGTTGATCTTGATTTTTCCATCATACTATTTTCCTCATAAAAAAATCACAACTCGTGAATCTTAAAAGTCTAAAATGTTATCTGTCTTACAATTACATTATTATGCTCCAACCCCAACCAAAATCGTCGTAAATCACCTCTAAAATATTAACCCATTGTTAATCAAACATGCGTCTCTATATTAAAAGCCAACCAAAACGCCTGCAAGGCTACAACCATATATACCACCTTTTGATCTGTTGGTTAAAAATAAAATAAATAAGTAAACAAAAAAAACGACCTAACACTAATTTACGTGTCGTGCCATTATATATATTCTTCAACCATATATATATATAGCTGTAACAATATATATACTAGCTAGCCTTCATATATGCATGCATATATCATATATGGCTATGGCTGCATGTCACCACCACCATCCATTTCCACCTTCAAATTTCCACCATTTCTCTTCTACAATCTCACCTTCATCGTTCATTTCTTTCTTTCATCTTCCAAATTATTAATTCCTCTCAAATGTTCCGACCAGCCACCGCCCTCAAACCGGAACCACCACCGGAAACCCATTCCAAGCCCCGAACACCTCGATCCTCCGACATGGCCGACGGTTCTTCCCTCACCGACGACCCTCAGGTCCGTCTCGCTCTTTACATCGCCATGGCCCATGCTGGCGTTGCTTTCGCCATTTTCGTCCTCTATGGTGTTAGCCGTTTACTCGACGTTTATCTCCGCCCATTACTTTGGGCCGTTATTTGCTCAATCCCTCTTCGTGGCATCCATCACACCTTAGTTTCATTCTGGTCTGAACCCTTAAAATCAGGACTAACGGATACGCTTCTCGCGGTTCCAACCTCCATGTTTCGAGCTTTTATTGGTACCATTGTGGAGATTAAAGAGTTGGTTTCTGGCATTATTGGTCACAGGATGAAGAAGTTTAATCCACAGAGACGACGAAAGAGTGGTTTTTCCATCTTGTTACGACGGTTAGTGTCGTTATGGGTGTTTGTTATGGCGTATGAACAGTTTGGAGGACTTGGAGCTTGTGTTGTGTTGGGGATTGGGTTTATGTTTACGTCCAGAAACGTTGGGTGCACGATTTCGTCGTTTAAAAGCTATAGTTTTAAACGAACGCCGCATACGGCTTTTTTAACAAGAGGTGTGTTGAAAAGATTGGAAACTATTGTGGCAATTGGGTTGATTATGGTTATGATTGTTGGGAGTTTGTTTGCTGGTTTGTTTTTTACATATAAGATTGGAGTTGAAGGTCGAGACGCAGTTTATTCGATTAAATCACGTGTTGAAGAGAGTGATTATGCTGTGCAGTGGATGTCTGAGGATAATGTTACAGCTATGGTGGCTAAATATACTACACAGTTTTATGGAACTGTGTTTGATCAGATTGATAATTTGGCTATGCAGTATAACATGACGGAAATAGTCGAGGAAATGAAGCATATAATGGCACCTAAGTCGACAAACTCGTCTGTACCTTCGACTGCATTGACGACACCAAATCCGTTTGCTGAAAAGATTTTGAATTTAAGAAGACGGGTCAAGAACCACGAATGGACTGAGCTTTATCCTGAGGTTAACGCGCTGTTTAAGGAAGTCTTGATCAGTCGAGAAGATATAATCGAGAAGGCGAAAGCGATTGCTTATGAAGGGAAAGATGTGATCCAACGCGTGTTAGCGAGTGGTCAATCGTTAGTGGGTGGAAGTACCAGGCTTATTTTTGTGATAATCGAGTCCATTATGACAGGTGCAGTTGGTTTGTTCAGTTTTCTTTCGCAGTCCATGGTTTTCATATGGGTTTTATACGCGCTTATAACATCTGATTCGAGTGGCGTAACAGAACAGGTTATGTGTATGCTTCCCATTTCGAAATATGTTAGAACCAGATGTGTTGAAGTGCTTGATAAGGCGATATCAGGGATACTTTTAGCCACTGCTGAGATTGCATTTTTTCAAGGGTGTCTAACTTGTCTTTTACTTAGATTATTCAACATTCATTTCTTGTACGTATCGACTTTACTTGCAGTCGTTAGCCCGTTCTTCCCGTTACTTCCATATGTTTTCGCAACAATTCCTGCCATTTTGCAGTTAGTGATGGAAGGTAGGTATATAGTGTCTGTATGTTTGCCCATTATACACGCCCTGCTTATCGACTATGGTGATAGTGAAATTCTAGAGCATATACCGGGTCATAATCCGTATCTTACGGGACTTAGCATCATTGGTGGAGCTGCAATTTTCCCATCTGCACTCGAGGTAACTAACAAATTTCATATATATCAGTATACTGGGACTATGACTTTTATTTTGAGTAAGGTTGTTTGCTTATGATAGAACTGTTAACCTTTTTGTTGTTCCTGATGTGAGGATGATATAACATACTAAAATCAGCGTTTCCATAACCAGACTAGACCGGTAAGGTGACGGGTTCTCTGTCCAGTCTGGTTATGAAAACATTGACTAAAACGGCTTTACTTTTGGATGCAATTTGTCTGATATAAGATACATGACAAGATGTCTGATGCCTGTATTGAAATGATATATGAATGGTGCAGGGTGCGATAGTGGGGCCACTGATAACGACCGTGGTCATTGCGATTAAGGATTTGTATGTAGAATTTGTTTTGAACGAACCAAAGGAGATCAAAACCGAATAGGGTGTCATACCATGAAGCTGCTAGTAGTAAGTTATGTTCAGTCTTCCACATTGAACCTGTAAATAGATACATTGCTAATCACTACTGCCTGTAATTAACATTTAATTTTACCTTTTAATGTAACAAACTCTAATTTCGTAACTGTAACAAACTAGACAGCCTAGTGATTCACGTGTTTAAATTTGAATCTGATGTTGGTTTCGACACGGACAAATGTTGGTTTCAACTTAAACCAGCCTAAAGTAGCCCAAAACAAACCTAAAACATGTCTAAAACCCATGTAATATTTCATACTATGTCTCTGTAACAAATCCTCAAATTTTTAAGCTCCTGGCACCTAGGCTCACGCTTTGCTCCTTGAGTGCACCTTGCTCACCCACCTATACAATCGGGTCCATCTACACTAGTTTTGACTAGGTTAGTATACACACACAAGATCAAGATGAATGGCCTCGTCAAATTGGACACAACAGTTTAAAAGTAGGAAGGACTAGCGTGATGGAGACCGGTGCGTGTATGCCATGGATAGCCCTTTGCAGATGGTCGCTATAACATATTAGTTTTACAAAACAAAACTCAAAAATAATTTTCATCAGCGCATCAAAGTTGAGAGATCCATTTCTCCGCGTATAGCTACAAATTGTGTGTAGTTATGAATTGTTCCCCGATGACTAGTTCATGCAGTGTAAACACGTTACCTCTTATAACTATTAGAAGCGTAAACTTTGAGCAAACAAAGATATATTTGCCTACAGGTCTTATATGAGCGAATACGTCTTATAACTAGCCAAGCAAATAGCCATTAGCAACCCACATTCTAAAGATTCAAAAAACAACTAAAAAGGTAAAATAGGTGTAAAAGGAAAATTAAGTCTCTACTAATGAGTCATTATTTGCAAATTTTAAGATAATACTTGATATAGTAATTATTTATAAAAACGTGCAAGAGAGATCAATCAAATCATTTTGACAAACACGTTTTTTTTTGGGCTTTTGGGTTGAAGTGTTATCTGTGCAAAGAATGATTGAACCTTTTTAGAAAATAGAAAATGAACCAAAGATGGTTTCACAAAGCTTCAAATTCATGATGCCATGAATAAATTACCAACCAACTAACCAAAAAGGGCTAGGATTTACATGAAGCATATGGATCTTTTTGTGTTTTCAAGTTTTCATTCTTTTATTCTAGTCTGCATGACGCGAAAAGCAACCCCTAAAACCGCAGTCCCATGGTACATCATCTTATTATCTTCTCCAGGTACATGCATCAATCTGCTTCTTCACAAGGACATGTGTTCTTCAAAGTGCAACGCGATGCATAATCAATGTTCATTCTTTATCTGCAGAAAATAAAAGGCAGAGTTGTTCATTAACTTTAGCTGCCCTTAACTATTGTAAAAATCATTATATTAGTGAAAGAGGGAGTGAAACTAACATCTACATAACGGCAATGGCTGAATCAGATGCTCGTGGTTCTGACACCATAACATCAAGCTCAACATCATTAGCCAAATCCAAACCCTTCACTGGCTTCATGGATAGCAAGTAATAACCGCTCCTGAAGCTGTTCCTTTGATGTGTATTCTGGAAGATCTAATTGGTTGAAGCTGCAAAAAAGTAACAGATTAGGAGTAAAATAACATACGTTCACACCAAGCAAAAATAAATAAAAAAACACAAACCAAGTATGCGCTGATGGCAGCCTCTCTGGAGCTCCGTAAGCTTTGTGAATTTGAAACTTTTGCGGACCCGATATACCTTGCAATGCTTTAAAACCTTCCAACGGAACCTGAGGTAAATATGCATTTGTTAGATTATTATGTATTTTACTTTTAAGATAACTAGAATAACTGTTGAACAATCTATAGGATACCTTTGATGTGCCAGTCACAAATTGAAGCAATCTAGCCCTATCTTCCTTGTTAAATGCTTTGACAACCTCCCAAAACCACACAACTACACTAGAACCTATAGTGTATCCTGTATATTCAGTGTTGGCCTTCAAATCATCCACTGCAATAACAAGAGGTTTATACCTTAAGGACCTTAAAATACAAATCATGAAACATTTTCAATTATTTATTAAATTAGTAGGATAGGATAACTCACAATCAATTTCTGGAAGCCCGCTTATCAGCAGCTCAAGTTCTTTATCATTAAAAATAGAAATGAGATCGCGTGGTATCAACTCGTTAAAACCATCCAAAAAAGAATTAATTTGAGGACGTATTGCATTTGTAAGTATATGTTCCGCAACAAGATCTACATATTCATGCTTGGTTTCTTCTGTTACTCTTATATTTCTTCCACCCGGTTTGAGCTCATAATCAGTAACCTTTTCCGTATCAAAAGTGAAAACCAAAATTTAATATTCACACTTCTTGCAAATGAGAATCTTATTTAAACTTTTAGATACACGCACCTCTGTCTTCTCATAAAGGATGTGTTTTTCTTCATCAGCATCCATGCTAAATGTCAGGTCTAGTATGTCACTGACATCATTCTGATGCAAGAAATGGTAATTGTAAATAAAACGTAATGCGAGTATAATAGAAAATTAAAACCAGACTATTGTAAAAGTGTATTGTATAAATCATATGTCTAATAACTAACCTCAAGCAACCACTTCAAGTTCTTGTAATAGTCAGGATCAACAGCCTCAATATCATGATATGTTACCTTCACACCAAGAATATGCTTATAGAAGGACCGAGTGAAGTAAACATCCAAAAGTTGCCCATCAAACAAAGCTTTAGCAACCTATAACAAGAACAGAAACATCATTATTATATGACAATTGAAACAAAAAAGTTCTATTAATAAAGAGAAAAAAGTTTTAGAAAGGTACCACACGCCCCACAAATTTGAAGTAGGAAAGATGCTCTGTTTGATAGACAGAATTAGGGTTTGGTTGGAAAGTAGCATTGTTTCCTCCAGTTGTGAAAAGCAAAGCTCCTTTGTCAAATATGACCCTAGAGAGTAATTGATACCATTCTCTAGTCAAACCACCAGCATCAATACCTTCTTCACCTTGAAAATGGACATTTAAACGTCCTTTTAAGTCTTGGGTGGGCCGCATACGCAGCTGATTGTAAGAATCTTCTAGAACATATGCTCGTCGAACACTTATTCGTAACGGACCCGTTAAATGTTGATCATGTTGCTTCCTGATTCTAGAACGGAAATACAACCGTTTATTGTCAAAGTCGATTAACCTCGGCACTTTCAGCATCATAGAAAGAGACTTCTCCAACAACGCGGGATTTTGTCTCACAAAAGCATTTAATAGCCGTCTATGCTTCTCAGCAAACCTAGCAAAAGTCACAGAACCATCAATTCCGGTCCCACTTGGTGACAAATTTCCAGCAAACTCTTTCACTTCCCGTGCTGTAGCATAGGCATCATCTTGTTGTAGATTGGAATTGTTTGCTTGAAGTTTTTCACATAACACTAAAAAGGACTCAATAAAAGGTAAAAGTCTCTGAGTGCCAGGTGGCAGGGAAGATAAAGATGAAGCACCCGCACCCGCACCAGCACCGGGGGCATGTTCACCTGTATTGGAATCTGGTATGATGGAAGAAACAGAGCCTTGTGCCAGCTGAGTTTCTGTCACACTTATACACTCACTCAATTCTTGCCATAAAGGCTCAAGTGCATGATTTAATTTCCACATATTAACATGCTCTTGATTGTCATCATTTTTTGAATTACCGACATCAATATCAAGTACAGTGAGCGAGCTAAGTGTTTGCAGGATTCTTAAAACAGCAGCTCCAGCCATGGACCCTGCACTCAGACCCAACATGTGTGTGTTTCTTAGCGTGACGAGTTCCTGAATGGCGGACCCACTCAGACTATGAGCTAAGTCTGAAAGCTCTAAGATAAAAAGTGTCCTATGTGATGGAGCAACCGAAGCTAATTTCTTTAAAACTTCACCAGCAAGTAGGTAAACTTTATCTGATAGTCTAGCAAACAAAAATAATTCAAGTATTAAGCTTCAAGTTGTGCAAGTTGAAACACCAAAAAAAAACACTGCAAGCTAAATATTACCCCTCGTGGCCAAGAAGGCTGCATAGATTTTGTAGATCAGAATGTGGAAGCTTCATGAAAATGTCATGCATGTTGACACTTTTCTGGTCATGTGACTCAGACAATCCCTCACTGACAGTTGTGTTATCATGAACTGGTTCTGCTACCGCTGAGGAAGAATCTCCTTGGGGGTTACTAGCAGACTCATTGCCAGGTAGACCTTGGGAACTGGTGGCTGCTTGTTCAATATGAGATTGACTTTCTAACTTTGAAGCAGCATTGTATACAACCACTTGAAGTAGACCCATGACCTGCAAAACATATAAATACATTAATGGTCAAGCCTAACAATAATATAGCACGTATACATTAAAGGTCAACACTTGGTATAAACTACCTGTTCAAGAAGGGCAATACTTCGAAGGAATAGTGGTTGATTCAAGAGCTTTACAAAATGTAATATAGGAATATCACCCTCAGATCCAACAGGATGAGATGTATCTCCTTCTTCAACAACCTTCTCTTTTCCCTTGTCATTTTTTGTATCATGGTATTTGAGATTTAAGGACCCAGGAACAAGTGAAGAGTCAAAGTGGAACAACAAACTAGCAACGTAAGAATTATTTGTAGCTAAATATGTCAAAATCTCTAACACCCGACGTAGTACTAGCGGTGGGAGACCTGAAAATCGACAGAGAGTAGCATCAATATTAACATTTATATAATTTGAAATGGAAAATGAATTTCAAATAACAAGAAAACCATACCATCTAGAAGCTGTGATCGGCCATAAACAACATTAGTCTGACACCCATAAAGCCTTTGAGAATTTACTGTTGTCATTCCGCCTGCAGGGCCTTCTGTTTGCATTTTAATGAAGCCCAGTAGAAGGAAAACAAGAACTGCCCTTGTATAACTATGAGCACATAAGTTCAAGAAGAGTCTCTGAAGAAGGCCTTTCCCAAGAGGCTGACAGGAAGAAGTCAAAATGGTGAACAATAAATAAAAAGACATCTACTTTGTAATCAATTTAGGTATCTAGATTGAGTTATTATCACCTGTGCTAGTCGTAGAAGCCTGATCAATGCTTTCAAAGCATCAGGATCCAAAAGCGGATCCCCCTCTACTTCCTTAACTTTCAAGCTTTCTAGAAGAGCAGAAGACGCCCTTCGTCCTATTGAAACACCAACTCCCCTATCCATTACAGTCTGTCTATCAAATCCCAACCCATTCCTTCTATTATGGAGTCTATGGCTGTTTCCAAACAAGCTACGAGCCTGATAGTGACTCATAGCTCTATCCCTTAGCATTTGTGCTTCAGCAAGTAATGGAGATGGCAATGCTGAAAGAACTGCCTCTGAAGATGTCAATAGAACCTAAAATACAACAACAAAAAATAAATTTAAGCAGGGACTAAACAAGTGTTCAAGACTCCCCAAGTCTTTAAATTTCAAAAAAGCTGACCTCCTCACGCAAATCAGCTGGAAAAGTAGCTATAATTGAAGCATTATCCATGTCCACAGGCTGCCCTTCAGCTTGATGTGCAAGCCTTTGTGCGCGTTGTTGGGCTAAAACTTCAGCTTGGATATCCGGGGGAAGAGCAGCTAAAAACTCTGGATCAATTTCTTCAGCAGCAGTGGGGGTAGGTGCAGGAGCAGAAACTGGAGGAGGGGCCGATTGAGCTTGTTGTGAGGCTAGAACTTCTGCCCTAAGTTCTGCAGGTAGTGCCTCCAAGAAAGTTGGATCTATGTCATTTGTACTTTGGGCTGTGTTCGTTGCACCAACTTCATCTGCTTGACCGCTTTGATCATCATCAATGTGAGTGTTCTCTTCGGAAAATGGCTCCTCAATTACCCCAACTGAAGGTAGCACATCCCCTCCAGCAACATTCATAGCAACATCCGCATTAAGGTCACCAGCATTGGAAATATTATTGCTTTCCTCATCATCAGGTGCTGAGAGCTCCTAAAATTGCACATTGTGTATAATTGCATTAGAAAATCACGTAAGAAATATTATATGAATGAAGTAATAATAAACAAGTTATACCTGCTGCTCAGACACACTTCCAATTCCTTCACCAATTTCCATGTTATCATGACTCTCTGGCGTGTCATTTGCAACATCAGGGCTGGGCCCACTTGCATGTCCGTGGGTTGGTTCAACATTTTCAACCATCTGATTAGCAATTTGATCATTCTCATCATGCGGGACTTCAATTTGCTGAGCTTCATTATCAACGGCATCTGCTACTGGCTGATTATCATTGGCTAAAGAAGTAGTTGTGCTTAATTGAGACATGAAATGCTCTTCTACAGCCTGTGCAATAGCAGTAGCTTGACTACCTGCTTGTGGTTGACCATCATCCGTCCACCGGCCATTACCCGGTCCTCTTCGTGCGGGTGCACGTAATGACTCCAAACCAATGGAAAAGTCGGCCAGTTGAGGTGCTCCACCACCAGCTCTGTCACCAAACATGGTAGATTGCATATGATCGAAGGGAAGAACAGGAGCATCAAACATATAGAAATGGGAACCATCAAAGCTCCCGCCTGTTAACGTTTCCAGATCCCGAGATGAATTCCCACCACCTGATGACCACACTGGTCCTAGCTCCCCAGACTGTGATGATGGTCTCAATAAAAGTGGATGCTGTAGACCGTTATTGCCATCTGTACCAGATCTCTCAAACGAGGTTCTGCTCTGCTGACGGCGGCGATCAAACCCAATCGGTCTTCGAAGACCAAAAAGGTCATCAACGTTGACCCCTTCAAAGGGCTCTGCAGCAATGTCAATAAGTCCACTATCAGCTCCCGCTTGACCAAGAACACCATCAAGAGCCTCTCGCCATCTCACCTCAATAACACGGTTTTCATGATAATCATCATCCTCATCATCAACCATTTCATCATTATATTCATCTCCTAATCCTGTTTCATCATGATCTTCGACATCTGTATCAGCCAACGACATCATAGCAGTACCATCCTCAGCTATATCTTCATCCTCGTCATCACCATCGTCATCATCCTCGTCATCCTCACCATCATCTCCCATCTCATCATCTTCATCACCAGTATTATCACCTCCACCCCTACTCTCAACATGAAAAGTCATCTCAATTTGATCAGAATCCCTTAAAACACCACCATCTTCCATCTCATCCATTTCAATTCTCAGTTCCTGCTCTGTGGGCTGGTTTAAACTCGATTCATGATCACCTTCATCCTGATTTGTTTCTTCATGATGTTGCTCAGCATTATCAGAAGCTGTGATTTCATGTTGACTGCTATTTTGACCACCCTCCGGTATCTGATTGACTGAAGTATTAACCGTCTGATTATCAGATCCGGTACCCAAACTAACAGACTTTTTCTTGTTGGCCAAGTCAGATAATGCAAGTTGCTCCACCGCATTGGCAGCACGTGTTAAGCCTTCTAAAGCTTTAAGAATAATATTTACAACTTTTGGGGCATCAGGATGGTCTAAATCCAGCACCTGAAGAATGCTGGATAAACACGGAATCATTCCTCCATCAATCATCCCTTTAGCTATATCAGGAGAGCAGCCAGATCCAGGTGCATTACCAGAGGACGAATTTTTTGATAAAATCGAATAAACTAAATCAACAAAAGCAAGCACCCTTTTATCAGGAAACAAACTGTTCTTAGACGAACAGCTTGCTGATGTGGCAAACGAAGACAAAGCTTTAACAAGTACATTTATGACACGCCTACGCCCTTCACTTGATCGGCCACACAGAACCACTAACAACCATGAAGCTTTTTCAGATAACTTCTCTCTCCATTCATCAGATCCAGATGTTTTATCAATAGAAAGATGTAGAAGTTGATGCATAACATGATGTACAATCCCACCATGCATTTCCAGATCACGTTTTAGAATTATTCCAACTGCATGTACATACATAAGAAGAATATCACTCAACAACTTAAGAACAAAAGTCACCTTAGCTAACCCATCGGCTGATTTTTCTGACAGGCTGTCAAATTCTTTCCTTGTATCATCCACCTTCATTTTACCCTTATTTACAGCAAAGCCATCTACCTCCATGGCATTATCAGATCTAGCACAATCTTCCTCAGGATTCAGTGAAGGATACGTCATTACAATTTCAAGTAGGTGATCTACAACCTGTGAGAGATTAGCAGGAATTTTTTTCTGGGCTTTTCCATACTTTACGGGCCCATCTTGAGATTTATTTTCAGGTACAGCAGAGGCTACAATTTCAACACCTTGAGCTTTTGACTTATCCTTTTCTTTCTCTTTTTCCTTGGATAATACAACTACGGTTCTGCCACCTGTCGTGTCCAGCTGGCATACAGCTGTTGTTGCTTTCATGAACACCTCAGGATCTCGAGATATAAGAGGTGCCATAGACGTCAAAAACACACGTGGAGGAACACGACCGCCATAACGGCTGCTACTTAAAGCCTGTCTTACCTCCAATTCCATTGCTGTTTGTAATGTCTGAGGATCTTCAATGAGGTGCCGAATGATAGCAGATGCCACTGTGTCATATCCAGGGAAATAGCAAGTCTTTGGTATACTGAATAGATCAACCATGCCTCCATTTTCAAGAAACTGTAAAGCCAGAGTATGTGTTTTTGTCAAACGAGCACACAGTAATAAAACAGCTTGCATAACCATAGCAGGCACATGCCTTTTAATTAGATCACATGCAACATTAACCACCCTACTACCCTCTTCAACAGTGAGATAACCAGTAGATTTCCCAAATATCTTCTCAAACTTATTGACCTTTTCCTCATCGACATTAACTGGGGTAGATTTCTCTTCAACATCTTCTGTTCCTTCGTTGCCATCAGATGAAATTTTGGGTTTGGATTGCAATAAATTATCCAATATAAGAAGAAGCGCACTGATGCATTTTGGTACCAAAAGCTCGTTTGGTGACTTTGTTTCTGCTAGAAACTTTGTAATAATATCTATTGATATGGAAACAATACCATTTCTCACAGCAATTTCTCTAGCGGTTACATCTTCAGCAAGAAATAATGCCAACGTGTGAGATATCATACAGAGTGTGCTCGTTTCTTTTGAAGTTTCCAGTGGGCAAAGTTTTAGCTGCTGAGTAAGATATGACATCACTTTCGGGCGGTCTTCACCTTTATTTCTATTACAGAAAGTGACAAGCAAATCTGTTAAGGGAAAAGCCAACGAATCACTACTTTGAAACAACTTCATAGTTGCTGCAAGAATGTCATCAATAGGCGGTGTCGGTGTCTTGACTTCCGCCACTTCTGTTGCACCATCGGTTGACTTTTCTGTGTTATTATCTGCTTTAGGAGCTTCAGATGAATTTCCTAAAGATAAAGCAAGTGCTCTCGCTAGCTCATCGTCCTCCTGTACAGGATCATCAGCATGAGTAAACAACCATTCCATTGCCATTTCAACACTATTTGTTTCAACTCGTCTTAATGCTTCCTCAGCTCTTCCCCTGGTAAACCCCATCTCCACAATAGTGGCAATAGTGGCTTCATCAGGTGGCGGTATGAGCCGCTGGTTACCACTGCCAGATCCACCACCAGTAGTTCGTTTTGCATCACCGACGCCGCAGTATATATGAGTGACAAGTGTCACTATTGAGGTAATGAACGCCGGATTACAGCTTGGAAACAGAGGGTGATTCCAGACAGGAAGAATCACATCAAGAACCTGAGATTGCAGCATACGAACAAAAACTTCTGGATCTCTGGGAACTGGAAATAAACCAATTGATAACCCAACAGCCACTGGTTGTACAAGCAACTGAGCTTGAGATGAAGAGGTTGATGGCAAAAGAAAAGTAGAGTTAACAAAAAACTCTAAAAGCCGACAGTAACTTTGTAACGTATCAACTAACCATTTGTTATGAGACAATTTATTCCCTTCATTGTTTTCATTTCTAGATGTTTTAGCAGAAAAAGGCAATGTCCATAGCAACTGACTTGTAGCTTCAAAAGTGTTGAGTAACTCCTTAAAAGTCCCTTGAACATAGAAGTTATTTACCATTACCGTATAACAGATACGTCGCCTACTATCAAATGTTAATGACGCCATGTGATCTACCACTTTCCCAAGATAATTACACTTAATCGACAACATATCAACACCCGAACCTGCAGTGTACCCCGGGAAACTAAGTGCCTCAAGAAAAATCTTTGCTAATGCAGTCCCAATGTTTTTTGAAGCGGTACTTAATGATCCAGTTTCAGCCCTCCGACGATTAGATGATGGAAATCCTTTTACTAGAGTGGTAAAGAAAGAACGTATAGTGGCAGCAAGTTTGTTAAGATTTTCCATAACAAGAACCTCAGGGCTCTTTTTCTTTATATCTTGTGAAGAACTTGTCTCCGTGTTACCCATGGAAGCTTCAGGATCAATGTGTAAGGCTTCTAGATGCCTGCTGGTTCTTCCTCCTCTTATACGGGCTAACCCATGTCGGCTACGTCGACTGAACCCTTCACCAGACCTAACCACCGAAACAAAATCACGTTCTAAACCCCAGTGCGGATGCGAACTGTTACGAACTGAAGCAGGGTTCATGTACCTAACTACGGGCATGCTTGAATCATCATCACTTGCAGCAATGGCAGTATCAGTACCATTAACATTAACATGTTCAGCACCTGTTTCATTACTCTGTTTTTCATCTGCTTTAGAATCACAGCCAATAGAAACTTGCCAGAGTATTTCACGGTAAGCAACTCCAAGATCTCTCAACACATCAGCATCAGAAGTCCCGAGTTCAGACACAAGATTAGTAGTCCCTTTTGACAAAGAATTAGAAAGAGACAAAATACCTTCAAGACCAGAAAGACATTTAGAAACATTTGTTCTTTTGGAATCTTCCACCTGTGCAAGCTGCATACCTCCAAGAGAAACCAAAAGCTCGTTTGTTAATTTCAAATGCTCCCTCAAAAACAAACATAATGCCCGAGCAAGAGATGCAGAATGATGTGGAGAGAAATTTTTAAAAGCAACTGATATGCTCTGTCCAATAGAGACAGAGGAGGGCATTAAAGGTAAGGTAAATAACTGCAGAACAGCTTCTATTCCTTTCTTCTCAACAAATATACGACAAGTGTCAGAATTTTGAAGTACTGTTTCAAGCAAACGAGCAATATTGTTAACAAAATCAGGTAGGAAAGATTCCACATTCTCGGTATTTTCAGTCTTGCTGGATTCACAATCAGTTTCCATAGGAACAGAAGAAGCTTCAGCGGTGGGTGAAGCAGGTTTAGGTCCAGAACCAAGCTGTTCAATAGCTTTCAAAATCTCAACCAGCATATCGACACCGTAGACACGTAATGAAGCAGCATGTCTCATTAGTTCATCAAGACCACTAGACAACGAACTTGTAGTATCGCCTGTAAGAGCACGAAGGTAATTTCGTGATGTAAATATTTTCACAAAGCACCTTAAAGCATTACGATCTTTAACAGCTTGAAGGCCATTATTGCTAAGACATAAAGCATCCAAACACTGTGGTATGCATGTTATGGCTTCAGCAGAACAAAGCACACCATCCATTATAGCATCTAGAAATGCAGAAGGAAGACCAGCTTGTTCTAAGATTGAGTAACAAGTCGGGTCTTTATGAATCAGATCACTCATTACAACTGCTGCCAGTGAAAACATCCCACCACCAAAATCTTTAGCTTTTTTAAAAATTGAATGTAAACATTGTGGTAACAAGCTTTCTTCAGAGCCATAAACACGAGCAGCGGTTCCAGGTGCATATGTTCCAAGTGATATAGCACGCAGTAAGGCTTTCATTAAAGACCTCCTGTGGTATGACACCAAAGCTTCAGAATATAGAGGCTCAGATGAGGAACTACTGTCCATCTGAACAGAACTGTCATTTTCAACATAAGAAACTTCTATTTTTAATCGGAAAATTGTATCATCTAATCCACCAAGGTCTCGAAACAAAGCAGCAGCCGGATTACTATAATCCATAAAAGCTTCTAGAACATGTACAGCCGTGCTAACTAGATGTAAATGCTGAGAATTCGTGTCTTTTAGAAGAGGCAAAAGAGTAGGTATAAACCCTGCTTCACGCATGGCAGAACAGCCAGATGAAGACGAAACCAAAACCGTGACCAATGAGAGTAATGCCTCAGCAAACACTACAGATGACTTGGACGATTTACTAACCACATTGTCAATAGCCTTCTGCATGAGACTCGATAGGATGCCACGGTGTCCACCAGATGTGACAGCTGTCAATACCGTTGGCTGGCGAGGACGATCATGACTAAGAGCAACCAATGAATGCAGACTTAAAATTCGGATTTTTTCAGGGACTGCGTCTTCATAGCTCAAGAGTGTGACCAGTTCGTTGATGAACTCAGGCTCGGTGTTAAAAAAAGAAACCAAATCGTCAGTATCACCACATGCTTGAACAAGAACCATAAATGCATGTAAACGAATACATGTGTACTGTTGGCGGGACGTAAAAGAACTAAAAGCTCTTGAAAAACGCAATCTTGTCAAAAGTGAGAACCTTAGACTGCTTGGTACTTTATACTCCTCAATTAACTTGTGCAAAAGTTCAAGATCAGATTTTTCATAAGTGTTGATTTTAGGCAAATGGATTATTTGCAACCCTTGAGTTGACTTTTCCACATCAGAGTTTTCATAGAACTCAAAATGGAGGGTGCTACCCAGCTCATTAGCTACTGGGTCAGATACATTTTCTAGAGCACATGCAACCAATCCTAGGCCTTCATCTTTCCCGCCCCAGCCTTGTGCAAACGCAAACAGCTTTGAATTTAGAGACGTGTCCCTTATTATGTGTTTTCCAATTGATTTCCTTAAGAAGGATGATAGAGTTTGCAGACAGGCTTCAACCACATCTGCATCTGTGGAAGCCAGTAGAGATGATAGATGGTGCTGCATGATAACAATCCAGGATCAATAAAACATAATTAAGGTAGATACAGAAAAAGAAAAAAAAAAGATGCAGAGAATTCACACAAACTTGAAGAACGTAAGTCTCTTAAAAAAAGAAGTAAAGCAATAGAGCATCAATTATCACGCAATACTGGTCAAATAAACAGTAAATAAAGTAAAGCAATAAAGCAGCAGTCACACAAATTTTGAAGATTGCAAGTCTTTATAAAAAAAAATGAGATAAATCTGAGACATCTCCCCTGTAAGCTTAAGAAAAACAATTATCCCGCAATACCGGTCATAAGATAGATTTCTGAAATATGTGTGTGTGTGTGTGTCAGCTTGCTATTTTAGTGGTTGTTGATCACAATCGTTCTAAAGGATGCTATGGATCATTTAAATTCCCTCCAAATCAAGAATAACTTATTCGTGAAGACAAGTCTAAAAAGGTAGATTCTTCTCTTCTATTTATAGTGGAACCATTAATTCAACAACTAATTGCTTATTGAAGTGTTAAAAAGAGAATTTAACTCTTCAAAAGCATACTATGAGATCTCAACTGATAAGCGGTGAGGAAACACTTAATGCACTGTCGAGTGACGACACTTGCTCAGTCCAAAAAAAGGCTTTTAGAACACTAATAATAAATTACATGAATTCAAAAGTTATTAAAAAATTACCTCATATGAACTATAGAAGTGCTTATTTGTGCAGTTGTCCAAAATTATTCTAACAACACGCAAGATCTGCAGGACAGACTCCCTTGGGAAGAGATGGTCAGACTCCAAGAATTCATCCTCAAGTTGCAAATCTTTCCTTGGTTTTATGTATTTCTCAAAAAAAGTATCAAAGTGGTTAAATAAATCAACCCAGTGATGAAAATCTCCCTGTATTAAAACGATATTCTCAATCAACCCATATATAAGAATAATTTATGTAGCAAATCAAATAGATCTGTAGAGGCACCTTGTCAAAGTCCCAGAAAAAGCTTGCCAAGGGTTCTTCAATATTTTCAAGTGGAACAGCAATAACGCCATTGATGAAAGACTTAATTTTGGGAGGCTGACACAGAATAAAAAGAAACATACCACAGGTATCATTAAAGTTTTAATATACAAACCATAAAAATTTCAGTCTAACAACAAATCATATCTAGAAAAAAAATAATTAAAAAATCTAAAATCCAACAAATGTATGACTTCTAAGCACACTCAACATGTAACATCCAAAATATATAAAATTGCCAATTATCATGTAGCAAGTCCAAGCAACCATGCCTACTTCTAAAGATCCACATCATGGCATTATAACAATACTTTAACCATGTGGAATTGACCTACATAAGCTAATATGAAGAAGATTTACCATAACAAATATATCTTCAGAAAGAGAATATGATAGAGGGAGAAGGAGAGCATGCGAAAAACTCATGTTTCAGGTGATCACAAGACACAGGTGTTCTACCACTAAAAGCTAAAACATAAAATCATGAATCAATTAACTTCATATAGTGAACTGAAGAAGAAATCGCCTTTTTTCATCGCATGCATAACATATTAAAGCTGATATATGGTTGATTTGGAAGATTTTAACTTTCCACAAGGACAAACCAGCACATGAAGTTAAAAGGTTTTTAACTTCTGAACCAGGTTCATTAGAAGCAGGCTCTGTATCATCCCACAATAGAGGATACGTGCATCCATGTCACCATTTCAGTTTGTTTGATTCAATAACATAAACAAATATCCAAACAGATAAGGTACCGATTCATCATTCATCATGAAAAAATCGATTTGCAAGTAGTTTAATTTAAGTGTGGAAGTAAAGGAAATCTCATCTAAGACTAATAAACCTTGCATCAAAGTAACTGATAATTCATAACAAAATCAAACCTTCCTGCTAAAGTATGAAAAAAAGGTTTATGCACTAAAATGTCAAACAAACAACCAGACATTCAATCAAAAAGATCATATGATTGGACATGCGTGTTGATCATATACATTTGAAACAATAAAAAAAACCACAATCAATCCAAATACACCATTCGAATTGAAAAAAAAACACTAAAATAACAAATAAACCCTAAACAAGTTGAGATAAAAACAGTAAACAATAACTGCACTAACCACTTCTGTTGCCCTCCTTCTGCGCAACTTCATTTTGAAATCAACCTAACAAATAGCATTGCCCACAGAAACACACCCGATCGAATCGTTGATCGCACGATTAACACAAACTGTAACCAATTAGCGTGACGATTAATGAAAATATAAATAAACAAATCGTTAAACGATTATCGAATCGGAAATCAATCGTCGGTTTGAATCAAGGGTTTTCGGAGAGGGTTTTTCCGGCGGTTGATCGAAATTGAAAGATGTTTGTGTGTGATTATAGATGTAGGTATGGAATATGAGAAGAGATGAAAGAAGAAGAAAGATAATTACTGAAGCAACAAGCTATTGTTATGCTGTGTTCGTTCGTCCTGTGAACGATTGATGATTTACATAAAAAACAATATGAAGATGAGAAGCAAAGAGGGGATTTATATATTTTTTCACCGACCTACATACAATTACTCACATTAGTATTTTGTTAAACTACGACTCCAAGGATGTATCATCACATCACAACAATACAATAACCGACCCGACCGATATCTAGTAATATCTCACGTAAATATAAGGTTAAAAAATTGTGAGATAAAAATAAACGTTTACTTCTATTTTAAAGAATGTTGCGCTTAAGTCTGTAGTGGCTCCATGGGAGGCGTGTTGTGTGACTGCATGAGAATACAATTAGTGGCTTGGATTTATGTGAGGGTGATATCTAATGTGGTGGTGGTGAGAGGAAAGTTATGTCGGCACTACGCGTACTCTTTCGTTTTTACATGCGAGACGGATAAAGAAAACACTATCTTTTGACAAATATAATGACATTTTTAAAAAATATAGTTGAAAAAAGATTCAGCTAACTGAAGTAAGTAATTGTTACTTAAAGATAACCGGATAACAAAATCTTCGTGATAATATAGTCATGACAAAATTCACATATATAATCACTTCATACATGTGAGCTTTGTGAGTTGTGACAATGGTGACATTTGCTACTTGGGTGATGGTTCCTGACAAGGGATCATAATCGCGGAATGTACATCACTTGACTTATGAAAGTCATGGATGGCTTTACTTAACTCTAATAAATTCTCACATGCTACTGTCTGATGTTACACTCATAGAATATGCAAAATATACACCATTAGTCATAATTCTCATCCATGAGATATAACTCAATGACATAGATTAGTTTTTGTCCTCTAAAGGGTAATTATATTTATTGAAACTATAATCTTTTTTTGTCAAGTCGCTAAAGAAATTTAAAGCTCTTGATGATTTAACTAAAAACGACTAACATTAAAGCACCAAAATGAATAAAATCATATTTTTCATCTTGCTTGAGTCTTGAATAAATGTCTTTCATCATTTTGAGGCATAAACACGTGGTTGCTTCATTCAAAGACATTAACAACCGATACTAATATTTATCGTGACATTGTTAGCTCGATTTACTTGGTCAATAATGTAGTTCAACTCCAAAGAATCAAACACATTGAATTAGATATACACTTTGTTTGGGGGAAAAGACCAATATGGTTCGTTCGTGTATCCTTTTAATATCAGACAATGGATATATTTACTAAGGGTCTACCAAGAGTTCTATTTGAAAGCTTCCCGCTCTAGTTGTTGCATCCGTTGATTCCGCTCTCCTCTTGCTTCATGTAAATATTCTTGTGAAAATCTGGGATGACATAACAAATTTCCAGTTGTTAGTATTTAATACTAAAATATTTCACACAATATTAAAATACAATAAATGGTTTTCCTTATGTGTATCTTTTTATTGAAACTTAGACTTCACTATTCTGTCCCCGGTTAAAATAAATCTCATATGTTAGAAGTTTGTTTGATTACTATGATTTCTATGGCATGAAATATATATAAAGAAAATAACATGAAAATTATAAGTATTAAATATGTCGTATATTATTTCGTTTGTAGAAAAATAAAGGGGTGAAGATGTTAATTTTTTCCTTGGGATTTTTATGAACTCTTGTGAGTATCAAAACTTTAAAACTGATAACCGTCATCATTGACGAGAAAAACAGATTAAAACTAATTGAGATTGAGATTGAGAATGCGAAGCGAATTGGTGTGTTGTAGATTGTGACAGTTTCATATGAACAAAATGATATATTATATCAGTGGTGTACAAAGTGTATTATCAACATGAGCTTATATGACAAGTTTTATAACAAAGTGAGATATTATAGTTTTGTAAAGGACATCGTAGTTGTTTATTGTAACTAGTTATTAGGTCGCTCGCACGTTGCGCGAGCGTTAGATAGTGTAATTTTGTATTTGATGTAAAATTGCATTTGTTTTACGTTATCTTATTTCCAATAAGTATTCTAATAGAGTTTTGATTGCCATACCCAATTTCAAAAGATATAAATATGGTTTGCATAGTTACATACAACGGTGTTAGAAACAATCAAAAAATTGTAAACACATAGTAAATCAATAATGAAAATGGTAATAAAAACGGTTTTGGCAAGGCTCAAAGTACACTCCTCACCGCCCAAACACAAAAATAATAAAGAAAATGGGTGAACCAAAACAAACTGATACAGCAAAACGTCAAAAACCGATTTACACAACAAAGCTTATGAAGAGGCTCAAAGAATTTCCAAATCAACGACTATTCCACGACTGATCCGTGGCTGCAGTGGGGTTGCAAGCACAAATTGCCATCCGCTGAAGCTGCCACACCAACAGAACAACACCTTTGAATTAACACGGCTTCACAACTCATCTCATTCATCATATCCCAAAAGTGACAACCAAATTCAAACACCAACATTCAAAACAATATCATCATCACAACACCAATAGTACAATCCAACTGATTCACTAATGTACACGATAAAACCAAATTAATTAAATGGATAAATATAAACATTCAAATCAAATGAACTGAAAACAACACTCATGCATGTTACCCCCTTATAATAACTTGCATTTCCAAAATTTGCATCACAAATGGAATAAACATCGCAAATAAAAATGTAACTACTAACATCCAGAATATCAACAATACCAACAATACCATCCACACCACCACTGACAATTCACGTAATAAACGACCAGGGAAATTCAAGTGTCAACGGAAATGGCAGAGGTAAAGGCGGGTGAAGTCAATGGTTTCACCCAATCATCCACGCCGCCACCATCACAACCCAACACTTGTCACAACCAACAAATCAAAACCGCCACAAAACCATATATATATATATCATCACCAGGTTCACCTAACAATCATCATCACCACCACCATCTTAAGATGTTGCAACGCTAAAAACAAAAACCCACACAAGTCTAAAGACTTAAACCATCGCCTATACACACAGCGAGATACAACATGCAAAACCAAATCACTAATTGTCACAAACCATAGGTAGCACCATAGCACAGAACCATGGATCGGCAACCATCATCGGAAAGATCCTAGGCCACACGGATCTATGAACCGATAACCATCATCAGTGAACACAAATAATGAAAAAGCCCCCAAAAAGGTGCCATGGCCATGATACACCACCAGAAACAATCGGTAACCGAAAAATACTACCACAAAGCAGACAGAGGTGAGCCGGTACGCCGAAAACCACAGTTCACCGGTGCAAACCACATAAACAACTCTAGAGTGCAAGAGAGAAATATGCTACAATGCAAGGATTTATACCCTGAAATGCAAATGTGAAATACCCGAACACCCCTCACATTTATTGTTCATTCTCATCGTTTTTCAATTAAAAGAATTTGTGAACAACAAGTGAAAATTAAAACAACATATACATATATGTGTGTAGAGAGAAAATTAGATCATAAAAAGTAAATGTTATTAGAGCATATAAGATACCAAAAAGTTGTAATATCATACAAAATCTAAAAATGTAAGAGATCTAATTTTATTTAATTCTAACAAATCAAAAAATTAAAGTGACACGAGGGGGTAGTTAAACAAAAAAAAGTTTTGATTCACACGAACGATAGAAATAATAACAACCATTCAAAACATGTTTGATTTTAAATCAAAACATAATATGTAATCTCATGCACATGAACTACAAGATCAATTTTATGAGACAATATGGCATTTCATTCATAGACAAACGTGTTGGCTCATAAAGTAGTCGAGATGATCATCTGGAGAACCCTATTACATGACAGAAATCATGCGCGTACACAATGATTCTCTTACATTTCTTTACACGGCTGCAGACAATGAACAATTCAGCAGATAACCTGTTTGCTTACCAGCATGAAATGTGTGCACCTATATTGCATATAAATTGTACGCATGGTAGTAACTAGTAAGATAGCGTGCAAAATCCTGATCTGTTAAAAACGTAAAAAAAAATTGCGAATGACCTAAACAAGAACAACTTCTTACAGGGGAGAACATAATTAGCATACACAGCCTACTGTGCTTGTAGTCTTCGAGGCATGAGAACTGCAAGCGCGTGACCACAAATCATGATTATCAGCATATCAATCAACTATGACTAAAAATAATATAATGCCCAAAAAAACAAGATATTGAATATTTACCTTCATCCATACTGCAAAAGCTATCTATGGAGAAGATTGATTCAGGGTCAAGTTTCTTTTGCAGTGGCAGAGCCATGGCCACACGGGTTTTACTGCAAAAAGAAAGCCGAAAAATATTTCCAAGTAAAAAACAAAAGATTATTAGGGAATTAATAATTTTCTTGTAAAAAATCGCATCATTCACCTGGCCCAAGAAGGGACAAACTTCTTGGTTTGAAGGTCCTCATCTTCATCATCATCCTCGTCATCAGAGCATTGATATGGAGATATATCATATGAGTTTTCTAGACTGGTCAACTTCACTGATATAACTTTTACAGGTGACATTTCTTGTACGCTTGTTGCCTACCCAAGAAAAGGTGTGTAGGAAATTAGACATTTTAGTAAAAGTCAGGCATACAAATTACTAGGGTAGCAAAGCAAAACATCCAGGATGATTAATAGGTTAAAATGGGATTAAGTAACAAGTTTATAAAATATTAATCTACTAAATATGATTAAAAAAGACTATACTTAGTAAAACAATGATATAATTCTTTCGGAAAAAAATGATTTAGGAAGAGCATTGTAAGCATTAGAATACACAATAGATGACTTTTGAGCAATTTCAAATTTGGCTCCTTTTTCATATTTATTGGAATTTGATATGTTATCAGACAAATATTACCTGAGGCAGTGATAACAAATAACATATGATTGAATATCATGGTGACAATAAAGTTATACCTTATCTTTCTCACCACCAACATTGGAAGCATCATGGTTTTCGGGAACAGATGTAACTTGAAGGACACCGCTTGCTAAAGTTTTGTCTATACTCAACTCAGTGTACTGTTTTTGGAAACTATTTTCATCTGCGTTTTTAGTTTGTCTCAGATTTTCAGATTTGTTCTTGTTTCCAGCCATTGCAGCCTGTGGCAACAAAAAATATGGTAAATCTTGACAAAAGGTGCAGGAGAACAACAAAGATTAAAAGGCAACTGACATTTTTGACATGTTTTCCTGACGCCAATTTCCCAACACGTGATTTTTCATATTTAAATTTCTGACTTTTTTGTGATTCTGCAACAAGCTTTCTTTTCTTGGCCAACAGTTTCCTCTCTTCTTCCTCCCTTTGCCTTTTCTTTGCTGCCATCTCAGCTTCTTTTTTCTTTAATTCCTGCTGCTTTTTCAAATTTATTTCCATTTCTTTTGCATTTTCTTTCCCAATTCTTGCTCGTTCAAGCTTCAATGCTTCTTTCTTCAGTTTCCTCTCATTTTCCCTTTCTTGTTCACGTCGTTTTGCAGCCTCTGCTGCTTCCAGAGCTTTCACTTTGATCTCCCTCTTCCCTTCAAGATAAAACAAAAGGTTAAAAGAAACAAGAGTCTTCATGCTCCTCATCATCCTGAGTTGGAGGCAGAGGTGGCAAGATAGGAGGTTGGGTAACACAGCCAAGCAAGATTGACCAATGACCCCTAGCCATTTTTAATCCGTTATTATCTTTTAAGAACTGATAAAGTAACTATGTTGGCAGATAATACAACAACAACAATAATAATAATAACCTAAACCTTTAAATCTAAAGGATTTAGTAGTTGTATGCATTAAAAATAGAATTTAGGCAAATCTTGTTTTTCCCGTTCGGCCCATTTGATCCCTATGAGATAAAATACGACACAATTGGACCCAGGCATAAGTAAATGGGTCACAATTTCCACCTCTAGTTTGAAGACATTCATGGTATATGATTCTTTGAAATAGAAAGGTAACACACAAAGGAAAAAAGATAAACCTGTGCAAACAGCGGCTGCTTGTTTTTGTTGAACAAATGGAATAAATGATGTAATGTTTGATACAATATTATTATGATTAGCCTCCTTTTGTGACATCTTTGGTATTCCACTTCTCACAATGTTCTTAATATTACTACTTACAGATACATTCCCCCTACTGCTAGCGCGTGTAGCAATAGATGAATTCCGGTTCTCCTCTTCATACCTACGTACCTTACTCCCATGATGAACTTTTGGCTTATGTTTGACTTTATCACGTGTCCTTGGGACACTAACCTCTATACCAGCAGAATTTGAGCTATATCTGTCTGGATATTTCGGATGTTGAATGCATACCCCGGTAGATTCAACGGGAGGTTCTTGAATTTCAACTGCCACCTCATCATCATTCTCTCTTCTTTCAACTTTCATCTCAGTAGAAGCCCTAACTGGATTTTCATGTCCTACATCTGGACTTGTGATTTCTAGAGGTTCATCAAGCATTTCCTCTGTGTTCTCATTTTCTTCATTACTGCTAGGATCTTCTTCAATTGGGAAGCAAGTAAGATCAGGATTTGAGCTCAATTGAATCTCTGAACTACCTGAGCTTGAAGCTGATCTTTCCCAAAGCTTTCCAACAGGAGATGAATAATGGTTTTTTGACTGCCAGCAAAATGGAGTACCATAATCAATTTTTTGTTGCTCCGGAAAAATAGAATCAATTTTGGTTATACCACTGTCACTTATTTGTAGATGCTTTCTAGAATCTTCATCAATAGATACTGTCATTCCAAGGTCCATGTGGTCAAGAATCCCGTCTTCCATAAATCCATATAAGCCTTGAATTTGATCTTGCTTATATGTAGATCCTAACTGAGACAATGGTGTCTGAATGCTTGCAGATTTACAAATTTGTTCTATAATGCTAGCTCTTTCAATTGTAGTACTTGGGATTTCCAGTGTGCCAAAATCTATTCCACCTTCATTATTTCCTAAATTTACCTTTCCAATTTCCTCGTCTATGATAAAACCCTCATAGACAGGAGTAATTTCATCAGAGACAGCAATAGTTTTGTCAACATTTTGTGAAGACTGAACCGGACCATATGAAGACACCCACTCAGAAAAGTTTAACTCAAGATTATTATTGTCCATAACCACATCACCATTAATGGTTGAATTTGCAGGTCCCACGTCTGCTTCCAAGCTATAACTAGAATCATCAGCTGCATCTTTTATCAAATTTAAGACACAACTTGGTTCAGACTGTATGACTGCGTCAGTGATTTTTGTGGTATCATCGTCCACTTCAGTAACAATTACCTGAGAGTGTATGACGCAAAATTTGATCAAAAGCTGATAACAAATATGGCAAATTTATATATAACTTATTGAAAAGAAGGATAAGTATCTGTAGAATATTAATACCTCTGCAGCCTGAACCTCAAACAAAGACTCTGTTCTTTCTGACACATCATAGTTCATCTCATCATCAACTCTCTTATCACAGCTCTGCATGCCATCTGATTGGGTAAAATTTATCTTTTCAGATGAGAGTATTGATGCAGATTCCTTTAACAAATTTAAGCCTCTCTCAGTGGTCTCCAGATCACAATGAATTGCATCTCTATGAATATGTACCCTAAACTTTTGGGAATCTGAAAAGCAGTTTGGTTGGTCCTCAACATTTTTCTGTGGATTCAAATGCCATGTATTAACCTTAGCAGAATTCAATTTGATATCAGACATCTTGGCATTTGTCGTCTCAACATCAAATTCCTTGGATTTTGAAGAATCAAGATCAGCATAAGGATTTTTTATTTCCTTTCCCAAGCAATTTTCAAAATCATTGTTTCCTTGTTTGGTTAAACTTGAAGTAAATGACGACTTATTGTTTGATACTGGTATATAAACACCAGCAGCACTTTCCTTGCCTTTATGTCCAAGATCATCCTATCATAAAATAAGTATAGCACGTAAACAATGTGATAATACAAGTAGAGTTCTCACTTTTAAGACTGTATCATAAATTGAATAACTTAACCCAAAACTGATATGAACAACATCAACTCAAATCAAATATTTTTAGATCAATGCCATGTCATCCAATGGTACCATGCAATATGAATACTACAAATTAATTTGCTTATGCTCATGTTCTTTTAACTGGATAACTTTCAACCGAAATCAAAGCTGCCAACTTTTTTCCTAAGTCTGAAAGCATGTGCTTCCACGACAGCATTGGTCAAAGTGTATACACGAGAAGAAAGGGAATGACGGTAATAAAAGTTGGGAGATTAAAGTGGATACTAGGATCTCACTTAAATTCTCAGCCAGTGAAACCTGGTTAACCATCAAACACCAATATCATATTTGTTAAAATTGAATTATTAACACAAATGGTCCTTCATTCAGCTAAAGTATGTAATAAAAACGGACTAGTTGTTTTATTAAACCTGTCCATTTGATTTATAAAGAAAACTACCACTTAAAGTGAAATTACCTCTTTGGTTTGCATATATGATGAGGATACTTGATCTTCGTTCAAATTAGACTTTTCTGAATGTATTTCTTCAGCAAATTTATTGTCAACTTCTTTGGGAGACAAATTTAGCTCACAGGTTACATCAACACCATCATGTAGGGAAAATTTAGATTTGTTCTCAGCATCCTCCACCACTGGGTCCTTACTCAGGTCTGAACCAGCATTTTTAATCTCATATTTTGCTATTTCATCGATGTTGTTATAACTATGTGCTTTTGTGGTTTCTGGGCTGCTTGACCTTTCATTTGCCTTTAGTATTTGCTTCTCAAATAAATTGCAACTAGATTTATGATCTGTCGATGATGCAGAACCCTCCAAAGGATGGCATTCTTTTCCCAACAATCCATCCAGCTTTCTCTTCTTGGAAAGAGAACTACATATATCATTTAAATCACATTGGTCGATTTCATCAAAGTTCAGATGCTTTGGTTTAACATTCATATAGCACTCAGAAGATTGCCTTAACGCTGTACCTTCTGACTCCATGCTTATAGTGACCGGATCCAACTTAACACCACAATTTACAGGTTGCATTGCACCTGGATCGTCTATCTGCCCATTTCCCACAACAATTTCAGCAATTTCTTGGTGGTTAGCACCAATTTGAGATTCTTTCATATCACTATAAGAAGGTATGACTGGCTTTAATACACCTCCATTGCTACAAAGAGGTTCTGTGTCTGCATTCACATTACTAAGCACCTGAGAAGCTCCGACTGCATCTGATAACTTGTTGGAGAAACTAAGTTCATGCTTTAAATCACCAGCAGTGTGAGAAAGTGCACCTCCATATTTTGGATTGCAAGAAACAGATGAACTCAGTTTTGAAGGCTTATTTGTTCCACAAGTTTGTTGTTGGCTTGAACTTCTAGACCTTGTGATTCTACCAGAAAAAATATTGTTTTGGCTTTGTTTCCCCTGTGTCTTCCCAGGCATTGACTTTTTCCCTGCATGACTTCCCAAACCGACATCAAGAAGTTTGACCCCTTCCATAACACCATGACCTTGACAAGATTGTTGCAATAAATCACCCATTGGCTCCGCCATGATGCCACCGTCTATTTCTTCCTTATCAAAAGAAGACCCGGTTTTATTATGCTCATTCTCTAAACATGGTATTTCAGAAGATCTGTTGGATTTTTCAAGTCTACGACTATGACTGGTACTTCTATCATTTCCCTTTTCACCATTTCGTTCTTTAGCCATGCAAGTTGAACCACTGATATTATTGCATTTGCTCGTATCTGAAGGGCATTTATCTTGAGTAACTTGATCGGTATCCTTTTTGGATTTTGAGTCTCCACTAAAAGAAATTCGGGTTCTATTTTCATTGCTTAAACAGCTTTTGGCGGTAGCTTTCCCATTAGTTCGAAGCTCCCGAGCTTTTTGCCTAGACTTGGACCTATGAATTCTAGCAAGTGACATATCTGATGCAGCATAAATGCTTGTTATTCTAGCATCCGTCTCATTATAAGGGGATTTAGCATTGTCATCTACCTCAGGAACATGATCTACGCTCCCTACAATGCCATCATTTTGACACTCAAGTCTCGAAACTGGTTCATTGCTTAAATTGATAGCTTTGTTAGGAGCATGGGTTTCCATGGACATTTCAGTGGATAATGTTTTATTGATAACACTTCCCCCAGCAACACCTGGTCGGTAATACAGAGACCGTACACCAGTAGAGTATCGAGTGGAGTCACGTGGAGGTCGAAGTAAGATCTTCGATATAATCTCTTCTTTCCCCAACTCTGAAAAATACCAAATGTTTACAGATTAAGCATCATAAACATTGTTCTACACATCATTACCAAACGAATAGTAATACTCCTAGTCTCAAACAAACTACACACCTCACTGATAAAAAGTGTACTATTTCCTACCATGTTCTTAACTCCATGATAATTGATCTATTTAGTTCTGTTTTCTCAGTAGTGGCTCGTAAGTTTAATGCCTACTTTCACAATATATCTTTTAATCATAAACATAATAACAGCACCTTAGCTAGTAAAGTTTCATTTTACTTCAAATAATAATCAAACATGAACCACTTAATTGGCAACGTTATAGCTAACTGAACTCCCACAAACAGAAAATCACGATTTCAATCAACTTATTGGCTATTTGATATATTTTGTGAGAAATTATTGGCTCCTTGAGCAACTTTAACGCAAAAACTAGTAAGTTCACATATCTATGAGACACAACACAAACACTGTAAAGTCACAAAATCGATAATTCTAGAACTTCACATGATAGATCATAAAATTAAGTGCATACGCAACTGTTTCTTCTGTGTATATTGTAAACAAACAACGAACTGAATGCCAATAACATAACGTAAGTGAAAAGGGGGAAAATAACCTAATTTTGCAGCAAGGATAACTAATGAAATTAGCAGACGGTGTAATTGCAAAAACAGGACGCGTACCATTGGGATCAGAGGATTGAGAACTAGGGCTCAAAAGCCATGAAGGAGGTGTGATTCCGTCGATAAGAAATGTGGTAGCGAGTTGTTGAGTGTATGAATCGGCTTGTTGCTGCAATAGTTCGATGGCGGAGTCGGTGCGGTCGAACATTTGAATGATTAACTTCTCCAACGTCGTCATGTTAACCGGCGGTTAACCGGAGCCGGCGAGGAAAACACTGCTACTGTTGTTGGTTTTTGATGATGAAGTTTCGACTGAAGCGCGAATCTGAATTCAAATAGGGGATCTTAGATCATTGACAAAATAATGAAACCCCAGTTTTTTTTATTAAAATTCCGATACTAATAAATTTAATGACACTAGTATTTTTTTTATTTTTATTTTGAACAGCAACAACGGAAAACCCCTTGTTAGACAATCCGAAAGCAACAACCTCATTACGAGCTACCCCACAGAGGCCCTCGTTGCACTCCCTGAAAGAAGGAAACCCACCCGGATAAAATGTGAAAACCTCCCCCGCTAAGGATAGAGCTCATGACCTTATGGACCCTAAGACTTGCGTCTTACCATTGGACCACCACCCCCAAAGTTGACAAATGTTTCATTTAGTTTCATTCAGCATCTCTATGTCTATTAACCATTCAGCATTTAACTATTCAGAGGCTATTTTTTATGAAAACAAAACGCTCTGAATGTTGAATGATTAAGAGCTAAACTGAACCATTAAGAGGTGAAACAAATAATCATAAGTAGTGATTAAAACATATAATTATTTTTATTCAGTTTCGTTTTATTATTAATTGTTTCATGGGTGTTTCAATCATTTTATTGGCGTTGTTTAATGGATGTTTCAATCAGCTTACTACTATACAAACTACTATAATGTAAGGTCGGTGGTGGCCGACTAACTACCACCTGTCACGTGTCGTGATACAATTGTCGGTTTTAGTTTTAGTTTTTTTCTTTTTTTTTTTCAAAAGTCAGACGTTTCTTCTACGTATATATGAATTCTTTTGACTTTATACAACAAACATCTTGGTGGATCAATTGGTTTGGATGTGTTTCATGCTAGCAGAAGCCTGAAGCCTTCGAAACCCACTAGCCACATTTTTTCAGCTTTTTTTTAATTGTTTTTTTGTCATTTGTTTTCCATCTTTTTTTCTCTTTTGGTCTCCGACCAGACTTTAATATGTTTACCACTTTGGCTCTTCTACTTTATTTTGACATAATTCCGACATTGATCTTCCGGTTTTGACTTTTTGACTTCTCATCGTAACATGCTAGACGATAAATTTTTTTAATTAACTCGGGTTACGATGTTATATCTGCAAGAAACTTTTTTTTTTTACTTTTTGACATATTCTAGTTGGCTGTTTAATGTCTAAATTCTTAAGAGACTATATTGATGAGAAAGAAATTTGAGTATAAATGCATATTAGGTTAAAGTTAGTATATGTTTTATTCGGTGTTATTCAGCACTGAACTGAACCATTAAGAGACTTTTTTAATGAACCCAACGCTATTTGAATTCTGAATGGTTCAACATTGACTGAACCATTAAGAGATGAAACAAACAGTCATTAAAAAACTTAATTACCGATTCAATAATTTTGCATAATTATTTATCACAATTCATTTCCTTTAATATCATAGGATTTAAATTTAAAATTCAACTATGATTTGATTACCTGTTTTAAACAATCTAAAGAGATATTATACTTTGAACAATTGAAATTGAATGGTTTTACGAGTAAATCATACAACTTCGCCATCATAATAGTAAATTTAAGGTTATTAGATTTGAATACTAAAAACTATGAGATACTGATCACTGTCACTTCCTACCAAGACTCTCCCTTTTATCACCCTCAACTTAACATTACACTTGTCGTGTTACTCCGTTTTTATGCCAAATAAGCATGTCATGTATGATTAAAAAACCGTGTGGATAAAAGCGGAGTGACTCAACTAGTGAAGTGTAAAGTTGATAGTGGTGAAAGTGAATGTCTTAATTGGGAGTGTCAGCGACCAGTACCCAATAGTTGGGAGTATGTGTGTTCAAAGTCGGAACGTAAAACACTTCATTTGAAAGCGAGATAGATGAAAAAATAGAGGTAGGAATCGTAAGCGGGACAGCCGGTACTGCTTTTTGTTGATAAGAAACTATGAAAATAAGTCAAACATAAGGTCTTATACAAGGAAGAAAAGCCAGAGAAAAGATCATGCAAATCACGTGATAAAACACCGACTTTATACTTTAGTAATAAGGGTTAATATTAAGTTGACAGAACCAATATGCTAATAAAAAACAAAAAAGTTTGGAATGATTTGCTATAGTTGTAAATTATACTGAAAGTTTGTAATGGTATATCACAACTAATGTTTTAAATTTGAAAAGTTATCATTCTAATTAAAAAACAATGTAGTTTTAATTATAAAGTTTGAGCGGAAAAACAAATGTTAGGTTTAACTATAGAGTGATATGTGACGATAATTATACTATTTTTTATCAGTATTAGATGAGATAAAAAGACAAAAACCTTTGAAAAAAAATACATGGCTCAACCAATTATGTATAATATATAAAAGTTTTTTTTTTTTTGGAGGACATTAAATTATCTGAAAAGGAATTAATAATAGCATGTTAAGTTATCCATCAAGTTCCAGAGGCAATAAAGAAATACTTTTGAAATGAATAAAAAGAAAAACTAGGGTTTGGGTTGGGTTTTGTTCTTCTATCAAACTCTCAATCGATCCATATCTGTATGGTCAAGTTCTTGGAGCTTCTGGTATCATCTTCCTCTTACACTCATATCATACTTCATTTCAATTTCATGATCACTTCATTCACCACACAAGTCTATTAGCTCCAAAAAAGCCCTAGAAATTTAGGAACTTGAAACCATGGATCAAAACAACGGTGGCGGAGATCCCACTGACCAGTTTCATCGGAACGAAGCTATCTCCGCCGTCGTTGACGAGGGGTTTTTAGGGGAAGATGAAGAAGATGACTATGAGGATCTTTACAACGATGTTAACGTTGGTGAGGGGTTTCTTCAGTCTGTTCGAAAGAATGAGGATTTAGGGTTTAAGAATGAGGAAGAAGTTGAAAAGAAGCTGGAGATTGTTTCTCAGCAGGTGGTGGATGATGTTTCCGGTGGTGGTGATAGGAAGTTTGAGAGTAATGATGGTGGTGCTGGTGGTTCTAGTAGAGCAGATGCAAAGTTGAATATAGGGTTGGGAGGAAATGAGATAGTTGGAAGAGGATCTGGTGGACCGATGGGTGGTGAAGTTAGAGGTGAGTTAGAGCAGTCTCCGGCTAAAGTAGGCGAGTTAGAAAGCCGGAGTAATCCGGTTAACAACAATAGTATGCCGAGTTTAGGGATGGTGCAACAGCAGCAGCAGCAGCAGCCTCATCATGTTGGTACAGGGAACATGGGGAATGTAGGTAGTGGGAATGTTAATGGTTCTGGAGGGAATGGTTATGGTAATGGTGGTGGTGGTGGGGGGATGAATATGGGTGGTGGCGGTGGGGGGACGATTCTTTTTGTAGGAGATTTGCATTGGTGGACGACTGATGCGGAACTTGAGGCTGAACTTTGCAAGTATGGTCATGTGAAGGAGGTGAAGTTCTTTGATGAGAAAGCGAGTGGGAAATCGAAAGGGTATTGTCAAGTTGAGTTTTATGATCCTTCAGCTGCTTCAGCTTGCAAAGAGGGAATGAATGGGCATGTGTTCAATGGGCGTCCTTGTGTTGTTGCATTTGCTTCTCCGTATAGTGTTAAGAGAATGGGAGAGGCACAAGTGAATAGAAACCAACAGATGGCTCAGTCTGCAGCTTTAGCTAAGAGGGGACCTGGAGATCCTCCTTTAAAGACGGGTGGCAACAATATGCCTGCGGGTGGCAACTTTCAAGGTGGTGGTGGTGGTGGTGGTGATAATAATAGGGGATATGGAAGAGGGAATTGGGGTAGAGGTAATGCACAAGGTATGGGTGGGCGTGGACCGGGTAGAGGTGGTGGGATGGGCGGGCGTGGTATGATGGGGAATGGTGGAAATGGGTTTGGACCACCACCTATGATGCATCCTCAAATGATGGGTCAAGGGTTTGATCCATCTTTTGGAGGCCCAATGGGTCGGATGGGAAGCTATGGCGGTTTCCCTGGGGCACCAACACCTCCATTTTCGGGTATGTTACCTTCTTTCCCACCTGTTGGAAATGTAGGATTACCTGGGTTGGCGCCTCATGTTAACCCTGCATTCTTTGGGAGAGGAATGCCTATGAATGGAATGGGTATGATGCCAACAGGTGGCGTGGATGGGCCCAATATGGGAATGTGGTCAGATCCTAATATGTCTGGATGGGCTGGTGATGAGCATGGTGGCAGAGTAGGTGAGTCCAGTTATGGTGAAGAAGCTGCCTCTGATCAACAGTACGGTGAAGGCAGCCATGATAGAGGAACTTCAGATAGAAGAGTCAGAGACGATAGAGATCGTGAACCAGGATATGAAAGAGAACCAAGAGAAAAAGATGTTGTTCATGAAGAAGAGTGGTCTGAAAGAAGGCATCGAGATGAGCGGGACCGTGAAAGATCACGTGACCGAGATAGGGAGCGGGATCATGAAAGGCCGCGTGACCGAGATAGGGACAGGGATCGTGAACGGTCACGTGACCGGGAACGTGGTAGGGACCGCCATAGGGAAGAAAGGGATAGATATGCTGATCATCACAGGTACCGGGAGGCTGAACCAGAGTATGATGATGAGTGGGACCGGGGGCGGTCCTCACGGGCCCATGGAAAGTCAAGATTGGCTCAAGAGGATGAGCATAGGTCTAGATCTAGGGATGCTGATTATGGGAAGAGGCGACGTGTAACTGCTGAATGACTGTGTACGGTGCTGTTTGATTTGTAAGGAATCACATCCAGAAATCTGTGAAACTCAAAGCTTTGTTAATTATGGTTCTGTTGTGCTCACGTGGATTGTCTCTGAATTGCTTATCAAGTTGATTAATGTGGTTATCTTTGGAAAGGTAAGACACCATTCTATACTTTTACTTGCTAACTTGCTGATAGTTGATATTTTCTTGAAACATCCGTGTTTATTTTAAGGATAATGCATGTGAGAGACCACTAAGGTATATTGCTTTTGCCATCAAGGCTGCTGATACCATACATATCACACCGGAATTAGTTTTATTTACTGTAGTAGTTTGAGACAATAGTGTTATTGTTATCCCAAAATCATTTAAGGGCATGTTCATCACGTGTCTTGTTTTGGCAAGATTATACGAAAACCGGTTTTTTTGCATGTTATGAGTGTCCATTGAAGTAGGGATTTTACTTTTATGGCTCCAATCTTGTTTTACTTGCACCAACTTAAATCATCAGTTTGAGCTTACACCTGCTTACATACAATCTAGACAGTAATAAGTTGTCTTTTTGCACCAATCTCAAAAGAACTCATAATTTAGTTTATTCATATGTGCACTCAAGAACTATTCGTTTCAAAATTTGCATGCTTTTAATTCATACCAAGTGTTTGGATCTCGCTTCAAGCAAATGAATTTTGGTTGCATAGATATCAACGTTGTAAAATACCATTAGTGACCTCTTAGGGTCCTGCTCGTTAGAGTGTGTCTCTTATCTTCATCAGGGCAAGATCGCATAATCAGGTTTACATTTTTGTTAAGAATGATATTATTTGTTCGTTAAGTGAAATTGACCGTCTTGGAGATTATGTGGTGCAATATGATAAGGTTATATTATTCGCAGCTTGTTCTTCCTCAAATTCCATCCAACACTAGTTGGAAACATTTGTTCAAGGTTTTATAGAGGAGTCCTTTAGTTTCTTTTTTCTTTCTGCCTTACAAAATCTACTTGTAGCCTAACATTTGTTATTCCAATCATATTTGGAAAATTTTAATAAGTTATCACATGAATAAATAAATCTACTTTAAAGCTGTTTTTGCTAACTGTTCTGCATCTGTAGGTTTGATAGGGAACTGGAGCTGTTCAGAATTTTGTTCACGAGATGCAAAAGAGAGCCGGTATTTGAGCTACAGGTTTAGATGACGATGATGATAATCCAACCTACTTATATCAATATTAGAGTTTGTTTGAAACTATCATATCATGTACTTGAAACTTTGTTGTGGCTGATGTTTCGATCTGTGCTGATTTACTTAGACCTTACTACTGTATTTGAATGTGAGATGTATTAGGATTTTTGCACCTTGTTTTGGAGGATTAACCTCCTTTTTTCTTGTTTATTTTGTTGTATTTTTGTCATTTTTTTGCTGTGTATGTATCCTGTATATGCTGCCAGCTAAGTGTGGCTCGTGGGTCGATAGAGAATAGCGACTGGGCCGAGCTAACCACTTGAGTTGATAGATGTTGACATAGGAACCACATGTTGTAAATTTGGTCACATGTATATATAGATGATTAATGTGACTGTTGAGTTGTGTTGCTTATAACTTGTCTGCTATAGTTATGTATATATAGCTGTTAGAATGTGATTAAATTGCCGGTTGCAAATGCTTATTGGTTTGCACAAGACAGTAGGATTATTAGGTCGTTTGCTTAGTTTGAATTGGTTCAAACCACTGAACCTGAACCATGTTGATCGGTTTGTCCTAATGGGTTTTGTTTTCTGTTTTTCAAACCTTAGTTAGTAGGTTGACATAAAGTTTTCATTAGAACGTGCTGAACCAGACCGTGAACACTCCTGGAATCACTTTACTCGAAAAACCAAGAACTTAATATGTTTAAACCTCCATACATATAAAATCGTATGTATTAAGATTTTGTTAGTTACATCATGTTACACAGATAATCGGGGAGGTAAAATATCAGCTGCCGACAATGATGACTGCGAAAACAGAAGATCGGAGGTCGATAACGTTCCGGTTTTATCAAAATCAAGGGCTTCAAACTGGTCCAAGATAGGAGTAATGCCATCTTGGTTAATCTTCCCCATCTCTTTTAACTTATATACAATGAACTCAGCAGCCCTGCATGTTTCAACACCATATCAAAGCTAGTTATAATAACTAAATTATAGTAATTATTTATAGTTATACCTTACTATATTTATGCGTTAGCTTTACAATGAGTGAGATTATACTCGGTACGTTTGTTTGTTTTATAGTTATTTATAGTGTACTTACACAACGATTCCGTCACCATCAAAATCAGCTGCCTCGAGGTCAGAAACCGTAGTTTTTCTTCTCAGGGCCCATTTCGCCAACGACCTTTGCTTTTTATCGGTATGCAGCAAAGCAAAGGTGAACAACAACTGCGCTACATAAATAGTACCCGCCAGTATCCAAATCGAAGCAAACACACGCCCTCCTGTTGTTGAAAAACATGTATGTATGTACCCAAGGCCCGTAAGTGTCGCGATAACACAATAAAACGCTTTCACAAAATCCAAATCTTCAACCCAAAGCAAAAGACCAGTTCCTGCAGCCATAAGTACCAAAAGCAACACCACTAATATTATACACTTGTTTTTCACTCTCTTTGTTTTGATTTTTTTCATGATTTCTGCTTCACTAATGGTTTCGTTTAACGCTTTTACTAGCAACTGTTCTTGTTTCTCCACTAAAAGCTCTGCCGCTTTGCTTAAAACCACTCCGACAATCAACATGCCCGAGACCACGAACAGACATGCGAGTAGTATTGTAAGAGTGCTGTCGGGAATGAGGTCTCCATACCCGACAGATGTCATTGTGACAATGGTGAAATAAAGCGCGTCGAGTACGCTGTTTGTTTTGTTTCCTGAGATTTGTTTTTCAGTCAGACGGAAGCAAAGCGTGCCTGCAGCTAAGTATGCGAATAATACGATCGTGACTTTCCAGTAATCCGGGTACAGGTAGTTGAAAACAGACTTGGGGTGCAGTTTCGGTGCATTTGTTTGTTTGTCATTGTGAGTGAAGGAATCTGCCAGCGGGGCACTTTTGATTCGTCGGAATCTTTTTCTCTTGATGGAAGCAGTTTGATCGGTTACGTGTGGGTGCTTGGGTGAAGCTTGTTTTTCGCCATTCGTTGTCATTGCAAGAAATTTCTGGTGATGGTCCGGAAGGTCTGAAACAAGATTCAAAATGTCAAAAAACTTGGATCAAATACTTCTTGTATTGTATGCATAGTTAAGGTTTGCTCCAATATATGGCTGTTTTCATAATTTAATCATGACCTCCAGTGTATGTTGTTTGTAAATGCATACACGATTTAGCATCAAAATCGTGTTTGAGTTTAGTCTAAAGACTTTTAGGCAGTTTTGGATCGTACCCTTGCATATGTTTAACTAAAGTGTTGTGTGTGGTCACCCTAAGGGTTCACGACTTCCGGGGCTAATTCCGTAATTCGTATAAGGGGCTGTTTGGTAGCATCGAAATCACCAGTAAGTATCTACCTCTTAATGGTTCAAAAATCAATTATAAGATAAATTTTAAAAATATGATGAATTGGGTGAGATTTTATCATTTAACCATTGAGCATCTTTTTATCATTTAACAACTACCAAACACCCCCCTAAGTATTATTTTCTTCTAGGTGTTTTATGACATGGTTAGGTATAATTATGTTATAATTTAGAGGTTAAAGATAAATATGACTAACCTAGTGAACCCACGAATATTCATGTTGTGTTCGAGTTTAGCATCTCATATGTTTTATTCTTTTATGGGTTCATGTCGGTTATGATGTAATTAGCACTCTCAAAATTTCTAGCAATATAAAACAATATTAACCACCAAAAGTTTTTAAATTAAATGTTGAACGATAATTTAGATCACTAATTTTCCTGATTATCTTCATTCGCTTAAAGCATTCAATTAAATAATATTTTTTAATACATTTATCATTACTTATTTTCTCGCTCTCAGTCACAACCAATTTTAAATTATGGACATGAAGAGTAGATTTTCCATGGTGGATTCTTCAAATATTTGTATATCTCCTCCACTCATAATTACCACTCATTTATATTATTTAGATTTTGAAAAACCTACTCATTTTGAGTTTAGGCAGGCTATCCACTTATCATCTAAACATGTAAAGAAGGTAGTGAATGAGAAAATAAAGTGAAGGCAAAAAGCAGAGTAAACAAAGGCTTACAACTGAACTAAAGCAGAAAATCTCCGGTTTTTTATTGAACAACAACAGAATTTTGTTATAAAAGGCTTAGCAAGGAGCTAGGATGGAAGTACACACAAATATAAGCAAAATACAACGTTAGCATAAACGAACGCCAAGTTTTCTAATCTACCTCACTGTTTGATGCTCTGCTAATAATCCAAAGAAAGATAGAGCTTTGACATCATCTAATGGTGAATGGTGGCCTCTTCATGTTGCCGATGGGTATTATTGGTAAGTAATTAAGTATGTAGGTAATGGTGAATGGTGATTGGTGATTGGTGAATGGTGATTGGTGATTGGTGATTGGTTTGAATGAAGATGGAGGTAAGTAGCATGGGTACCTCCCACTTTATACTTGGCGTTAATGTTTCATCTATCTCCACCACACTTTCTTGTTTTCTTTAATCTTTATACAACTTATTATTATTGATAGCAATCATTTTTCTAAATATAATTAATAATATTTTATTATATATATTATTTAAAAAGAGACCATAACTCCATAATGCATATGCATATGTAAAATGACAGACAATGACAATAATAATAAATGGACTTTAAGAATCTTTCACAAACCTTGCTTGCATTTTATATATAATAATTCTTTCTGTCATTTTCACCAACCGAATTATTTTTTTCTAGTTAGTTTCTCATGAATGAACAAAATGGTTAACGTATCATTTGATTTTTAAAACCCGTATGTTTTTAAACGTAACATTCAGCTTATTTAAATATTTTTACACCGTTCTTATTAAAATCTTTTTTAAACATTAGACTTATTAAAACAAATCATTCAGATTATTTAAAAGGTCTTTAAAACCTTTTGACATATGTAAAAATCTTTTCTAAACCCCTCAACTTTTTATATCATTTTTTAAACCTTTCAAATTATTTAATCTTCTTTCCTATACCACTTGACGTATTTTGATGTCTTTACAAAACCATTCGGCTGATTTAAACATCAAATTTAAACCGTTCATCTTTATTTTAAAAATATGTCTAATTGAATCGAACGTTTTAAAAAAAGGTTTAAATAAGCTGAACTATTTTTAAAAAATGTTCAAAGTAAATAACTTTATAAGTAACTTATATATATATATATATATATTGACTAGGTTATTTCCCGTGTGTTACACGGGCTGAACGTTAACAACGTAAACATAAAAACACAATTTTAAAATTTTATGAAAAGGTAACATTTGAAAATAAACTAAATATTACATAAACAATTATGAGCTTTAAACAAATATATTTATTACAAATATACTATTAGTAGCAAATTAGATATTAAAGCTTTTAAACTGAGTATCTTATGAATCTCACCAATTAATTAAACAAAAGATTAAGAAAAAACAGACATACAAATAATCCAGATACCAATGATCCTTAGCTCAAGTGGTTATAAAGAGGTAACCAAGATTTATAAAAATGAGGAGGTCTTGGGTTCAAGTCCCACTTAGAATAAAAAAATAAAAAATAAAGATTTTAGGTTGGCCCAAAAGGTTTTCTCACCAAAGGTGGGTTGGGTTTCCTCTTGTGGGGGTTAGGGTGCGGTCTCGGTCGGGAAATAGATAGGTGGGTCGGATTAAGATAATATATATCTTCCGAATCATGGTCTCACATTTGCCGTTAAAAAAAATAATCCATATAATAGATATCCAGAAAAATTCACTGTGACACTCATATGTATTGGGCCGAGCGTATGGGTCAGCATGCATGGGTCTGGGTCGTAAATTCTGATATAGTTATTTGTTTAAGTTGTTTGTTTTCCGTTTTAATAGTTATTTCAAGGATATAAATAAGGTAAATTGAAACATTGGAATAGAATATTATGAGTGAGTTAATGTTATCGATTTCCTTCCATACATAGCTTAAAATAAAAGATTTTTAGTTTTGGCGGGAAAAATACTCCAACACCCTCTCCATTGAATGACAAGTGTCCTCTAAAACCCTTTTTTATTAGAAGGTATAGATTATTTTATTAGAAACTAGGGCTGGCATATCGTGTCAGACACGACACGATAAGACACGAACACGATAAGACACGAACACGATAAGGTCAAACACGAACACGACACGATAACTTATCGTGTCATTTTTTCCAAACACGAACACGAACACGATAAAAAGCAGGTTACACGATAAGACACGATATGACACGATAAAAACCCATTTTTAAAAAAATTAAAATTTTCAAAAAAGTTCATAAGTCTTAAATAATAAATATGACTCAATATGATAATTCTTAAGACACAAAATAACAAAATTACATAAAAATAGTATTTAACTATAATAAAACTTGATAAATGAATATGAAAAAAAGATTAAAAGTCTATTAAAGCCCATCTCCTCCTTCATTTTCCACTAACATTTCATATAAATAAATATTAACAGGTGACCTATCGTGTTAACAGATCTTTAACCTGTTAAGACACGATAATTAACGTGTCTTTATCGTGTTAACCTGTTAATGACACGACACCTGTTAAGGTCAAACACGAAACCTGTTAATTCCGTGTCGTTTCGTGTCGTGTTATCGTGTACGTGTCAGAAATTGCCAGCCCTATTAGAAACTAACAAAATTATACGTATGGCCACGAAGCTTGATTTGTGAATAGATTTTTTTGTAAATAATGGGAGTGTCAAAATCACATGGACCAATGAATGACATATTACTAAAAATAAAAAATAAAAAATAATTTTACTAAAAAATAAAAAATAATTTTATGGTCCCGACAACGTGACATTTGCTTCTGGACGGTGTTGATGGCAGGTAACTTGAACCAATTTAAAATAGACTTTTGACAAATAATTAATATTCAATATGATACACATGGTTCTTGATGATTTAACTAATCACGTATACGTCGTTTAAACACATGTATTTAGTGACGCTATACACTTACATCGTATCAAACTAAGAAATATTGGTTGGGATTTGGGATAGATGGTGTGAAATTAATTTCAAAGATGTTAAGCTTTTTTTTTTCTGTCTAATATATTTGTTAACAAAGTCGATTTTTGTAAAAATAATTATGGAAAGTTTTTAAACATTTTCGGTTTATATTTTTTCTTCTCATAGTTCTTTCTCTTAACTTATCTTTTTAATTTTCTTTCAATTTTTAAGGCAATTATAAGGGTTTAATCTAGTGACGAACCTAGAACCAAATATTAGAAGTATTCCATGAGAAAATTTTCGCTTAGGGAAACGGTAAGAGAAAATTGTATCCTGATACTTAAACCGGTGAAAATTGTAGTTCGTAACAAAAGTTGAGGGGTAGCCTCGGATACCCCTGGACTTTACATAGCTCCATCCCTGTTTTAATCTATCTAATAATTCAAGTTATGAAATAAAGTAGTATTCCAACTCTACGTGTTTAGCCCGTTTATGCAAGATCGGATTAGACTCATGAGACATGCATAAAGCACTTTTATTCTCACATAGAATTGTTAGTCGATTAGGTGGCAAAACATATATAACCCACACAATAAATGAGTGACCAGAATAAAGTAACTATAGGTGGGTTGTCTCGTTTCAATACAATGAGCCCGATTATAGAAGTGAGTCCAATAGCAATTGTTCGTAACATATTGTAAAATATGTGATTAATGATCAACGGTGTACGTGTGCGTGAAGGAATTGACTTGGATGATTAACATAGCCAACATAGTAATGGCGAAATGTTGCAAAGCTCCAACAACCGATCTATATATATAAAGTAGGATCAAAGACTAAAAAAAGGTGGAGGTGAAAGTTTCACACATAGCAACAGCAATGTGGACCGGTTTTAGTTCAAGCATTATAGCACGTGTAAGAATATCATGGGCATACTTGGACTGATCTAGGAACAAGATTTTCAATGTGTAAGAAACTTCAAAGACCTAGCTAGGATGTAACTCAAATCACCTTGATACATATATAATTGCACATTATTTGTGTAGCGAAAGACAATGGAAGCTATGGTATATATATATACTCTTGATTGCATGTCAAAATCAAATCATCCACATAGATTGACAGATACATTATGCATGAATCACGTTTAAATAACTGTGTCAGCATGACTGTAGTGCAACCTTTTAGTAGAAAGTAAGAGACTCAAACATTTAAACCAAGCTCATGGTACTTATTTGAGACCATATAACATCTTATTTAAAGGATATTCATGTTGTGGAAGTTTAGGATCAATAACCACAATGGTTGGTCCATATATATAAACTATATGATTAACAAACCATGCGAGTAATCTAGACCAGGAATTTGAGTACACCCTAGCTCGTGCAACTATTCGTGCGAGGTCGAGGCAGCCAGTTATGGTTTTTAGATTTTAATTTCAATCCTTTGGGATCATGAGTTGCAAATAAATCACAACACACCCGATGAGTATCAACTATCAAGGATAGGTTGGTTTAAAGTTAATATTGGGCCTGCGCAGTTTGTGTGTGGGCAAGAATTGGGCCTTGAAGCCCATTTTGATCACTTAAATGTTGCATTTGCATGTGTGGGCTGTGGCCCGCTAACTTTACAATAAGAACATTTAAATTTAATGTTTGAACATGGGGAATCGGTAGGTTCAAAGTTTGTTGGAAGTGAAATAGATGACATAGTAGAAAAAGTGTGTGAAATAATCACATCTAAAAGTAGTGTGCTCAATAAGTGGATGGAGCAGTCCCGTCGAATTGAAAATTGTCCTTAGCGTTACGAGTGAGTGATATAAATCCGGGATGTATAGGAAGACCTGACATCCATATGTGCGTAAGTTACTATAAACTACTGAGAGTTAATTAAAAAGTAACTTAAATGGGGCCTGAGAAAATCGTGTCCAGAGAAGATTGTTCAAAACAGTGAAGACAAGGAAAAGTTTAATTTTAGTTTTAGTGGATAAAATCAAGTGAAGTGAGAGTGGTCATCCACAAAGATCAAATGGTAATTATGACCATCAACAATACAAACTTGTGCTTGGCAGTTGGCCCTGTCAAGATTGTTTCTCTTTCACATACCGCAGATTTTATCAAACGGTCAATTGACAATGATCAAAAAGTGCTCCAAGACAGCATTTGATTAGATAACTCGTTACGAACTATGCTTGACGTGCAAGTTGACTCAGAAATATTAAGTAACTTGAAAAAAAAAACACTTGAAAGTTACAATAATCAGAACCATTCTGTGACTTGTGTTCTAAATCATCCAAATTAAATTACACAAAGGTTAAACCATTACAAGATATTTGACCAAACACCTTCCCTTTGATCAACAATGAAACAAATATCAAACTCACTACACAAAAGTGTCAAGTGGAAGCATTTAATAACAAAAAGGAGATTTAGCAATATCTTTTAAAGCTTAACCTCAACATCAACACCTGCAGGAAGATCGAGCTGCATCAAAGAGTCGATGGTTTGTGCAGTCGGGTGTAGAATGTCTATGAGTCGTTGATGAGTTCGGATCTCAAAGTGAAATCTTGCATCTTTGTGCACATGAGGGGATTTAAGCACACAGTATATTCTCTTCTTGGTTGGCAACGGAACAGGACCCATGGTCTTTGCATTCGTTGTTCTAGCAGCATCCATGATCTGCTTGCATGAGTCTTCAATTAAAGGCACCCAGTATGACCTCAGTTTGATCCTTATTTTCTGCTTTGGTGCTATCTGAGATGCAATAAAAATTTTAAACTTCTATGGCATTATGCAAAATATGATCAACAAAAGCAGGTCTTGTTGAACTGTTTTAGTCTTTACTTGTTCTCATTATACAGGCTCGGTTTATTCTTTATGAAAATTTCAACGCAAAAGGCCACCGAACAAAATGGAGAATGTAACAAAACAGTTGTGAAAATTAGTGTTTTTTTTAACCAAACACTTAAAACTGGTTTCGAAAAACATACATTCAAACATCTTTGCTGCTGCAAACTCAAAGTCTAGTACAATTAGCATCAAACTAATTCAACCACATTGTAATTTCATTTCCTGAAACACGAAGCAAGTACAACACATGTATAAAAAATGTCAAATAAACCTAAAGTATAGGCGCACTGATACAATTTTCATATACTTGTTTCAAACCCTAAAGCCCTAAATTCTGATTTAATCCCATATGAATAAAAACTTACCTTATCCGATTCAGATCCTACAATCACTGTCGACGATTCAGGATCTTCAATCTATCAAAACATAACAAATCAACAAACAATCTCGCATAAGTTCAAACAGTACGAAGAACGTGACATTGGGGAAACAAATAAACAACAGTGAAACTGATTATGCAAAATTTTACCTCAAGGGTTTGTTCCAAAGCTTCAGGAGCTGCAAAAACTTTGGTTGAAGAACAACGAGGAGATTGAAACTGAATCCTGGAGGTGAATGAGACGTTTGGAAGAAAAGGGGTGGATGAAATTGAAGATGAATTGCATAAAGGAAACATGGTTGCTGCTAAAGATGATGAAATTGCCATTTTTGAATAAAGATTTGGAGTATTGTAGAGTTAAGTTATCCACAAAAAAAAGCTTCTGTGCTGTGAGGAAGAAGATAATGGACAATGATGATATATCAAAAGATTAAACCGGGTTTGGTTTCAAATTGTTGTATGGGCCGATGATTGTTCATTTAAACCGGATTAATAGCCCATTATGCCATCACTCACGTAAATACGTAATCATTATTATTTATAGTGGAAGTAAGAGTAAGATGGATTGTCGTTACTGCATTATTTCGTTGTGACGGAAGATGAAGTCGTTAGACTTTTTCTTTTTAATGGTTACACCCAACGATATTAACAACTTATGTTGTCTGTGATTATGTCATATCATGATTGCATACGGATTTTAGATCACATATCTCACTTTATGCCGTTAAAATTGACTTCATTCATGTCATAAGTGAACGCTACCTTCTATTGGCATATTGTCAATAAATGTATATTTTGTCGGTGAAGTCAGGTTGGTTTGCTTAGGAATGTTTTTTCGCTTCACGTAGTCATTTTAATGCTATGAAGTTAATTCATAACATATTTACGCATTGTTCTCTCTTCATGACAAATAGATTGAATGTTCACAAGTCACAACAAGCCACTATCTTATTTGAGGCTTCACAACAAGTTTTTTGATCATGAGTCAGACCCTTGATACAATTTTCTGAAACAAACTTTTGCAAAACTGCAGTCTAATCCTCTAGACTTCACTTGATCACTAGAGTCCCTTAAGCTCTCATCCTTTATACACTATCCCAGCCTGTACTTTCCCTTACCACCTGAGTGCTTTTTATTCAACTTTCACCACAAAATAACCTACAAACAAACGATATGTTTCAGCACGAACCCATTTTGACCCGAACCAAATTAAACCAGCCCAGTACCCACCCGATACAGTCATACAGATTTAGACAATTTCCCACTAACTCGAAAATTGCAGGAAGATTTTAAAATTTTTGTATCAATATTCAATAGTATTATAGTAACAAACTTGCTGAAAAAACTTGTCATATGAATTATGAATTTCAAATGAAAGAAAACGTACCTGTTACAATGGCTGTTCCGTTGGGTATGCTCGCACACGTGGGTAATCTTCTATCCTAAGTAGACCCGATAATACGCAGACTTTTCAACTGAAAAATGCTTTGTGGAAGATGACTTATGCATGTACCTTCAATATTCAGCTCCATTAAACACTCCAAACGTCCAAGTTCCTCTGGCAACTTCTCAACCCGAATACAACGAGGGAAATGTAGATATTTTAAACACTTCATTTCACTGATGCTGTGTGGAATATCGCGTAAATATTTACAGTCTGTTAGGATTAGCTTCTCCAAACATTCTAATCTGCCAAGATCATCAGGTAACTTCTCAAGAAGCAAACAAGATCTAAGTTCTAGGGATTTCAGATGTTTCAACATACAAATGCTCTTTGGAAGATGCTTAATCTCTTTCATCGACAAAGTTAGCTCTTCAAGTCTTTCTAATCGGTATAGATCCTTTGGCGCCTCAGGAATACTGCCTTCAAGTGTAAACGATTGTAGATGTTGCAAACCACAAATACTTGTTGAAAAAGACTCGAGGTTTGTGCAAGCACATAGAGCGAAGGAAATAAGCTTCTCAAGGTTTCCACTTGATGAGAGTAGAGGTTCATTGTAAAAACATTTAAACCGAAACTTTGGAAAGGTGTTGTTGGGATGCAGAGGGCATATATCTTGGGACTCTGCAACTAGTTCTAACTTTGCTGAATGATGAGCAGGATGTGGTGATTCAATCCGCTTGTCAACCAAAAAATATTCAAACCTTGTACAACCACTTAAGTTTAAGTAGACAAGGTGTTTTAGACATCCCACAGGAGCATTAATTTCTACAAGATGACAACAATCTTTGAGATCTAATCTCTCAAGATGTGAAGTCAGCCCAAGATTAAGGCTACTCAACTTAGAGCCATTGAGGTGAAGGGATTTGAGCTTTGGACACTCAACGGGTATGTGAAGTTGATCAAATTCATTACAACCTCCAAGATCTAACTTCTCAAGATCCGGAGTTAGCCTAAGGTCAAAAGTTCTCATCAATGTATAACTAAGGTTAAGGAATTTAAGTTTTGATGGACAATCAAGGGACATGTCAAGTCTTACAAAGTCATTACATCCTCCAAGATCTAACCTTTCGAGATGCGGAGTCAGTCCAAGGTTAAGGTTATTTAACTTAGACCAGCGGAGGTCAAGTGATTGGAGCTTTGGACACTCAACATGCATGTAAAGTTCTACAAAGTCATTACATCCTCGAAGATCTAACCTTTCAAGATTTGGTGTCTGATCAAGGTCCATGGTTCTCAGCTTTGAATAAGCCAGGTTAATGAATTTGAGTTTTGGACATTCGACAGGAATGTGAAGATCTACGAAGTCATTACACGCTCCAGGATTTAACTTCTCGAGATGTGGAGTCAGGCCAAGGTTAAAAGTACGCAACTTAGACCAACGGATGTCTAATATTTTGAGTTTTGGACACTCTACAGGCATGTGAAGTTCTACAAAGTCATTACAACCTCGAAGATCTAACCTTTCAAGATGTGGGGTCAACCTAAGATCAAAGGTTCTCAGCTTTAAATAACTTAGATTAAGGAATCTCAATTTTGAACATTCAACGGGCAAGTGAAGTTCAACAAAGTCATTACATGCTCCAAGATCCAACCTTTCAAGATGTGGAGTAAGGCCAAGGTTAAGGTTACGCAACCTAGACCAACGTAGGTCGAGTATTTTGAGCTTTAAACACTCGGTGGGCATGCGAAGTTCTGCAATGCCATTACATCCTCTAAGATCTAACCTCTCAAGATGTGGAGTCAACCCAAGGTCAAAGGTTTTCAACTTTAAATAACTGAGGTTAAGGACTTTGAGATTTAGGCATATAATCGGCATAAGAAGTTCTACGAAGTCAGTACATCCTCCTAAATATAACTTTTCAAGATGCGGAGTCATTTTAAGATTAAGATTACGCAACTTAGACCAACGAAGGTCAAGTATTTTGAGCTTCGGACATTCAATGGGCATTTGAAGTTCTACCAACTCATTGCATCCTCCAAGATCTAACCTCTCCAAATGTGGAGTGAGCCCAACGTTAAAGTTTTTCAACTTAGACCAACGAGCATCTAGTGATTTTAGGTTTGGGCATTCAACGTCCATGTGAAGTCCAACAAAGTCATTACATCCTCGAAGATCTAACCTCACGAGATGGGGAGTCAACCCAATGTTAAGGTTACTTAACTTACACCAACGAAGGTCAAGTAATTTGAGCTTCGGACATTTGACGGGCATATGAAGTTCTACAAAGTCATTACATCCTCCAAGATGTAACCTTTCGAGATTTGGAGTCAACCTAAGGTCAAAGGTTCTTAACTTTGAATAAGTGGCGTTAAGGGATATAAGGTTTGAACATTCAACATGCATTTGAAGTCTCATAAAGTCATTACATCCTCCAAGATCTAACATCTCAAGATGTGGTGTCAACCCAAGGTTAAGCTCACTCAGCTTAGACCAACGGAGGTCTAGAACTTTGAGGTTTGGACATTCAACAGGCATGCGAAGTTCAACAAATTCATTACATCCTGCAAATTTTAACCTCTCGAGATGTGGAGTTAGCCCAAGGTTGAAGGTTTTTAGCTTTGAAGAACTAAGGTTTAGGAATCTGAGCTTATTTAGAACCTATCAAGTGCAAACAAAAATCTTTTTAGTTTAATGAAAAAGTAAAATATTATAATGTTTCATTCAAATTAAACAATCAATCACCTACTATATATATATATATTACCTTATTTTGTCCATCTTCCCAGAGTTGAGAAATATTGCTGAAACACATTTCCAGATTAACAAGATTATCTGCTTCAAATGTTTTAGGAAAACACCTATAAGGGTAATAATGCCAATGTAGAAATCGTAAAGCATTTGGTAAGTATAATTGACTAACTTCACCAAATTTCCAACCGCTATCGTCATGACCTTTACGAAGACCAAAAGATTTGTTATTCACATAAAGATACCTAAGTTCCTTCATGTTTTTAAGACCTTTCATAATAAGTGTTGAATGGAGATCCCCGTGTCGTAGTTTTATGCATCTTGTTGCCGCATTACCCTATAAATAAAAAGATTTTAAGTAAGTAAAAAAGCTTATACATGAAACTTTTTGTCAAACGTGAACCATACCAAGTCCTTAACCAGTATGTCTTTAATTTCCTTGTCAATCCATAGTCGGCTATGTTTGTTAGGCTCAGTAGGGTGCACACGACGAACAATATTCATGCCCATTTCTTCTATGCGATCATGTAAGCTTAAACGATGGTCATCATCAGATCGAGATGTTTATCAAAGACTTTTGCTCAAGAACTCTTAGACCAAGTTGAGCATGAAATCCACAACTTTCAAGTATTCTGATTGCTTCGTCTTTCGGTTCCCCTTTCAGTATGCATGCAACATCTAGGAATATTTCTTTGTGGTCATCCTCTAGACTATTGTAACTTACTTCCAACTTTTCCAATGTTTGCTTCAATGGAATGGTGTTTAGTCTTTCTATGGCGTCTACCCATTCACGCTCAGTTTTACCACATAGAAATGAACCTAAAACTCTGATTGTTAAAGGAAGACCAGCAGCATAATTTACAACTTTCACTGATAGCTTTTCATAACCTCGAATTGGAATCTCTCTCCCAAATGCATATCTACTGAAGAGGCAAATCGCTTCCTCGTGTGATAACAGATTGACATCATGTATGAAATTTACATGGTGTGCTGTGAGCACTTGCTCGTCTCTTGTTGTGATGATGATCTTACTTCCCGTTTTAAACCAATTAGGCTCCCCTGCTAGCCTAGTGCCTCAAGTTGGTCTATATTATCCACATCATCTAGAACAACAAGAACCTTTCTACTACACATCATCCTTTTCAGTATAGTTTTCCCGGTATTAACACTAGTTACCTTAATGCTTTGATCATTTAACACGTCTGTAAGGATTTGTTTTTGCAATTTCTTCAAACCAGACGAAGACTCTTTTGAAACTTCTCTCACGTTCTCAACAAAGCTATGACCTTCAAACCAAATGGAAATTTGATCATAAACAACTCTAGCAAGAGTCGTCTTCCCGCTACCTCCCATCCCTTTGATCCCTATTATTCGAACATCATCAAAACCATATTCTAAAGATGATATTACATCCTTCACTCGAGTCTCCATGCCTACTAATTTTGCATCAATGCTAGAGTTAATGAAACGTAGCTCTAGTGAAATCTCTTCAACAATTTTTTGGATTAGTTTAGCTTCATGCCTATATATATATATATGTTAAAAAGATACAATTAGATTATACTACATAAACAATTTAATTCAAATCTATCACGTATACAATTACATATGAAGTAGTATATATATAGTATACATACCCATCATGAGTAGCCTTCAACTCCCACCCAGCCAAATCAGCTGCTTCTTTAAGAGCCTTTCTCCATTTCCTAGCATCTTCTTCTTTATGCTTCGAAAATGCTTCTCCAACCGCTCCAATTTGTTTGCGGACTTCCGTGGGTTCCACGTCATAAAACACGGGGTAAGCAGTATGCTCAACCGCCTTCTGGCACTCCATAATCTTTACGAGCTCATCTAAGCACCATGATGAAGATGCATAGTTCTTTGAGAAAACAATTATGTAAAATTTCGAGTCTTCGATGGATCGAATGAGCTCATCACTTATCCTTTTTTCCTTTCTTGATCTTCTCATCATCTTTGTAAGTGATAATACTTTTATGATGAAGAGCATTGTAGAGATGATCAACAAAGTTCTTACGTGTGTCTTCACCTCTAAAACTTAAAAATACATCATATTTGAAGCTCTTTGGATTGGATGAACATGAAGCAGATGCCATTGGATGTATTATTGTTGAACTGATTGAAAACAAACTTGGAAGCTAGCTAGAGATAATTGGTCAAAAAGGGATAAGACACCGGCCTATAAATTGAATTTTGAAGACAAAATATTTTGGTGTTTATATTTTTTCTATTAACTTTTTTTCCACAATAATAATTACCCGAAACTAAAAGTCAAAAACCATTCAATTATTTTCTTTCTTGTGAGTGCTGGGGTAGGTTATGGGTTATTCTTTCATCATCCACGTTACTCTAACAATGAAAAGCCAAAAATTCCTCTCATGCAATGGTGCATCTATAAAAAAATTTCATGGCTAGTGCAAAGTTGAATTGTTGGACCTAAAGGTATATCAATAAATAAAACAAGAAGGAAACCTGATTTTTTACACTAGTTTTACGCTTCGTCGGAAAAGTTGAGAGGTAGCGGCCGCTACCCCTACTACCCTCTTGTATCGGCCCCTGCTTTAACGGTTTTTTAAATTATATTCTAACATTCCACCTGTATAGAAAACATAGAGAAGTCCGTGGGTTAATTACACTCTAGTTTTGAAGGTTAGTTTACCCGGCCTTACTAAAATGTTTTTTTAAGCTAAGGGTAAGTTTGGTATGGTTATAAAATAGACGAGAGACTGTAATAAACAAATGAAAGGAATGGCAAAGGAAATTAAAGATAAATTGAAATACAATTCACTAAAAATGACAAAAATATGTTTTCATAGTTATGAGTCGGGTCTTGACTCAGGCCATGTATCGGGTCATGAGTCAAGTCATTATGGTTCGGGTTATGGGTCGGTCCATGGGCCAAGTCATGGTTCGAGTGATGGGTCGGGACGTAAGTCGAATCATGGTTCGGTTGATGGGTCAGTTCATGATTTGGGTCTAGGAACAGGCCGTGTGTTGGGTCATGGTTCAAGATATGTGTTAAGACATGAGTCAGACACATGGTTCAGTTCATGGTCTAGGAACAGGCCACGGGTCGAGCCATGGGTCAAGGAATGGGTCGGGTCACGAGTCGAATCATGGTTCTGGTAATGGGTCAGGTCAATGATTGATTAATGTTTCAAGTCGTGAGTTAGTTCATGGGTTGGGTTATGGTTCGAGGCGTTGGTTAGGGCATGGGTCAGTTCATGGGGTATTGGGTCGGCTTAAGGTTTGGGACAGAGGTCGAGTCATTGTTCAATATATTCATATTTTAAAAAAATCATTCTATTCCTTAATGGAATGAAAAAACATGGGGTGTGGAGGGAATGAAAACCGAGTCTTTGTCTTTCCTTCATATTTAATCATTTCATTCCATTAACCAACCAAACACAATCTTTTTCATTCCGCTACAATGGTCCATATCATTTCATCTCTCATTCCTGCATACCAAACCCTATCTAATAGTTTATTGGAGTATTAGATATCAACGGACCTAACTATTAGTTTTTGGCTGCTACCGGTCCCAACTTCTGAAATATGTGCTGGCGGTCCCAACTTTTATCATTTTGGCCATTAATGGACCGCTGTTAAAAAACAAATAAGTAAATATTTAAAGCCCACACCTAAAGGCTAAAGTCCACTACAACTAATTAACTAAACATCTAAAAGTCACATAATCAAATGGATTATGGATTAATGAAGGCTGGAAGCCCACTGCCGCCAAAAACGTAATTCACTAATTTGAATACTTTGATTTTCTTATGTTTATTATCAAACGTTTGTTTTTTGGTTAAAAATTTAGTTTATATAATTTTTAACGTTTGTGCTTCGGGTTGAGGGGGCGGGAGGCCTTTTTTTATCATCTCGCACAGGGCACTCAAATTCTCAGGACCGACCCTGAATTTACAGACCTCCAAACATGATTTTCAATAATCTCAATCATCTTTATTAAAAAGATATCACATGGTTAATTGTTTGCGACCATAGCTCTTAAACAATTTAAATTATGTTTCTAATTACACACTTTAGTGCATAGACAAATAAAAGATAACATGCATTGTGACATAGAACTTGGGTTCCACTTCATGCACTTTGTATAGCATGCTTTAACCGTGCACCCAAACATCATAAAATGTTTCACACACACTTTATTGTCTTCACTTGGTACCTCATTTCCTATATACATTATGCAAAAACCATACATGAGTTAGTGTCTTTTTTTATCGTTAATTTGTAGAAATAATCAAAAGTAATATTACCTGAAGAAGCCAATATGTTTGCAGCAAGAATGAGAAAGAAAATGATAAAAGATTTCATGTCTGGATTATTAAAAATTATGACCTTAATTTAGAGAAGAACAAGTTTAGGATGATTTCACTATTTGAAGCTAGAGATCATATATATAGAGGTATATAATATGTGCGTCTCATATCAGATATCACATTCTATATATATATACAAATAATAATATGCACAAATTTAAATAAATGCATGCGATATCGCATTCCATATATATACAAATAATTATAATATGTCTCGTATCAGATACCATATTCCATATATATATATTAAATACCCATGTTAAACATTACATATTACATACGTTTTAAACATTAATTAAATAAACGAGAATGAATTTTAATAATAATCTCAAGTTTCATTTATCATTGTCAATAGTAATCTTGATTCATGAAATCCTTCCCAGTGTTACCACCTTTCTCTCTATTTTTTCTCGTTAAAAAACTTAACTCCGTGATATAAGTTTTACCTAAATTTTAAACAGATGTTTTAAGGCTTTTAACCGGAATGAGAGTACAAGTCATTTAATGTAAAACTCACCTCGAAAGCGTGTTTCAAACGACGATAGGCTTGATTGGTTAGAAGTTTAAACACCCCATTAAAGCACCGTTTCATCGTTTGGAGAATTTCTTCAGTGTAAGTTTAAATCAATCGACACGCATCATCTTTCTTTCGATCAAAAACACTAAAACATTAGTTTGAAATTCGGATAAAATATAACGGGATTATGTGTTTTTACGGAGGTCCAAGAAAAAAATGTGTAAAAGATGGAACCGCTTCCGACCAATATGTGAGAGTTAGATTAATTAAATCCAATTTTCCTTAAATAAATACATATAGAACCCAAGACATTCCACTCACAAAACACAAGTTTCACCACCTATGTGGTTTTTATAACCATCTTTTTTAACGACAAATTACCTTACTCTTAAGTATCCAAATGTTACTTCATGTCATGATTTGAACCCATGATCCCCTCATCCACAAGGCAAAGCCTATTTCAAGTGGGCTAGTTCCATGTTGGTAGTTAATTCTATTAATTTACTCTACCAGATCCTACTTATGCCTCGAGTGAGAGAAGAACCCAACACCGTTTTAGTGAGCGACATACATTTTTGTCACTACACCAAGCTAGTGGTAATGTAAATTATATAAATGTAGCGTGATGTAGTGTGATATAATGTAATGTAATATTAGAAACTTAAATAAATAACTTAAATGTTTGAATGTATTAACTTATACACATTAACTACTAACTTAAACATAGTCACACCTTAACAGTTTTAGTCCTTGTGATTTTTTCTTCAAACATAAATGATCTTGAACACTAACTTCATCCAACTTTTCGTTAAACAGTAGTAACGATGGTGGTTTAAGGCAAAATAATGGATTTTGGTATTAACTTTGATAAGTAACGGATGAGAGTTTTCTATTTTAAGTTTTAATACCTAGCACAAGCCATAGATCCGTTACTTTCAAATTGCTACTCAAATATGTACTTTTCCCCAAATCATACGGACCATCCATGTAATAACTCTAAATTGAAACATGGCTACAATAATGAAAACGTATGATTGTGTTGGGACAACCCTAATTTAATTAAACATGTTAACTTTATTAGCTGATAACATGTTTAATTGAACAGATTAAATGTATTAAACCAAGCATGACCTATTGAATTAAACATATCAATATGAACATGTTGTTTATTAATTAAATGAGTTAAATATCATAATCCAAGAATTAGTTATTTTCATGCCACGACGCGGATTATGTCCTCTCGATAATCACTATATTGCTATAGATGCATGTTTTAACCTCTACTTTCGTTCATTGAATTATTATTTTAACATTATTTAGTTGATTGCATCCCATCGATCACAGACCTCCAAACATGATTTTCAATAATCTCGATCATCTTTATTAAAAAGATATCACATGGTTAATTAATTGTTTGCAACGTACCATAGCTCTTAAACAATTTAAATTATGTTTCTAATTACACACTTTAGTGCATAGACAAATAAAAGATAACATGCATTGTGACATAGAACTTGGGTTCCACTTCATGCACTTTGTATAGCATGCTTTAACCGTGCACCCAAACATCATAAAATGTTTCACACACACTTTATTGTCTTCACTTGGTACCTCATTTCCTATATACATTATGCAAAAACCATACATGAGTTAGTGTCTTTTTTTATCATTAATTTGTAGAAATAATCAAAAGTAATATTACCTGAAGAAGCCAATATGTTTGCAGCAAGAATGAGAAAGAAAATGATAAAAGATTTCATGTCTGCAGGATTATTAAAAATTATGACGACCTTTAAAGAAGAACAAGTTTAGGATGATTTCACTAATTGAAGAGATCATATATATAGAGAGAGGTAGATAATATGTGCATCTCATATCAGATATCACATTCCATATATACAAATAATAATATGCACAAATTAAATAAATGCATGCGATATCACATTCCATATATATACAAGTAATTATAATATGTCTCGTATTAGATATCACATATTATACTATACTATATTGAATTAGAAAGTGTATAAATAGTGTTTTGTGAGTGAGTTGATGTGGTGTTGTGTGATTGGTGATTGATGTGAGGTGACATTGTGTGGTTGTATTGTTTGTGTGAGCTTACACGTGTCCACATTGTTTCACATCTTTTTATATATAGTGCTCTTTTGTTTTTATATTTTTACAAGCCAGTGAGAAAAAGTGATGCCACCGGATGCTGCCTCTACATGCTCATCGACGGCGGTGACGAAGATGATGGTTCTCCTTAAAGTTGCACGCCAACCTCCCTTTTCCGTTTATTTGCCTTTGAACGGTTTTTAGAGAGAGAAGGATGAAGCAACGTCTCTCTCTGTTGTTTCTCTCTATTTTGTTCACCGTTTGTATACGAAGTAAATACTTTCCAATTAAGTTTCCTCCTTGATTGCAATAAATTGACAAGTTTAGGTTGATGTCGAACGTGGAGGCCATTTTAACAAACTATCACAATCCTAATTACCATTAGAATCCGTCAAATCCTACTTTTAACAAACTATCACAATCCTAACAAACTATCACAAGTTTAGGTTACACTAAAATCCGTCAAATCTATAAATAAATTTCTTTTCACCATTAGAAAAATCAATTTTATTCATTTCAATCTCAGTCATCGAAGAAAAAAAAAGGTTACCATATATTATTTTTTTATTGAGGAGATACCACTATTGAAATAAAAGATCAATTCTTCAAAGGTCAAAACTCAAGTGTGAAATTATAGCTATATTGGCATTGACTATATTTCTCATTGGTTAATTCTCCAACTAGATTTGAGTCATGCAACAAATCTATTTACTGTAGTGTTTTTTCTTTGGTTTTTAATAAATTTTATAACTACTTTTAAGATTTTACATCGCAATTGTAATATTACATAATGCAACATCGCAACATGTAGTGTGAGGAATTCCATTGATTTTAACAAAGTTACAAACGTTTCGCGTCGCTAGGTTCGACACAATTATGTTTTCTAAGTTTTGTTATCGTTTCAGTGTCATGCCATGCTTATAACATAGCGTCTTATACATAATTTTTTTTAGCTAAACATAATGCGTGTAATGAAGTTGATATAATAATGTTACAAACATAATATATATGACGAAGTAAAAATATACTGTAATATAAAAATAACTTGACACGTGTACTAACTAAGATTTAAAAGTCGCTATCATACGACTTGAGTCATAAACCTAGTTATCACAATTTGTTGATTCATAGAGGTGTGAACGACTATAAAAACAAAGATGGACTTCAATTTGTAACATTATAATATATAACGCTTATGTAGAGAAGGAATGTTGCTAAGCATTTGAAAAACAAAAAAATTAAATTAAATATTCACCTATACATGTGAGGTGTGAACGATTAAAAAAACAACGCTTGACAGAGTGGAAGGTCGAATGTAGTGTACGTCACATGGTTGTCATCTCCTAACGTCACCAATGACGTGGCTCCCACTTTATTTTGCGCCATTAAAATTCAAAACAATGTTCACAGATTAATTATTGTTGCTGTCTTATTTTAAGTATTAGGATGGTGTCTTATTTTAAGTGATATAAGACTTATAATATATAAGGTTTAAAAAATAGATTATTATATATTTTTATTTATAAAGTGATAATAATATTATTAAAGTCATTTCTGTTTTAGTTATAAAATTGATTTGTATTAAATAATTAGGAGTAAAATTAGAAATTATACTTTTATATTTGGAATGAATACTTAAATTGAAACAGTTAAAAAAATATAAACATTTAAAATGGGACAGAGAGAGTACATAAAAACGTTACATGCCATCTAATTTAATAAATAAAAGTTTTTATGTTTTACTTTTTTTAGAGAAAACAATTTTTATCTTATAAATGAAAGTTTGAGAAGGAAAACTGAGTGGAAAATTTTTCAATAAGTAAGAGTTAAAATTTGTAATTAATATCATATCTAAAAAAATATTTACAAAATTTTAAAATATTTAACTTGTGTGTAATACACAAGACGAGTTTTAAACCTAATGTCTAATATATAAGAAAAAACATAAGATGCCTTAAAATTAGTATTAAATGTAAGTCTTTATATTTTATTGTTTTTGAAAAGCCCAGAATTATATTAATAAACTCCTAGGTAGCTATCGGAAAATTTTAACACCGTAGTTGTATAAAAAACACCATAAAGCAAATTACATTTTAAGTCACAATTCATTCTACTCCAAACAAAATGCGTACTTTTGGTGTCTTGGAACAAAACGTACATGAACAGTCTCTAACTGCTAAAAATTACCCGATTTCAAATTCCCCGATTTCAAATTCCCCATAAACACCATATTCCCACTAAGATAATAGCATGAACGTTTTTCAGGACACTCATTTACTCCACTCAAGACAGATGGCACCGAAGATATATATATAAATCGTTGGATATTAATTAGAAAATTCTGTGTATATATATGTTAGAACAAATATCATTTCATTACATAGAAACGTTACAATTGCTCAATGAATTGATCAGAATATGGTAAAACAATGGTATAGAACGATTACAAGTTGTGTGTGTTTTGTAAGGTGAAAAGTTATCCAACCCCTTATAACTAATTTCTGCTGTCTATTTATAGGTTTCTCCATGTTGTCCGGTACTTTCATCCTTCATCCCTTTCTTATCTTCATACATACTCCGATCCTTTAAGGCACCGCTCCTTTCTAACCTTCGTGCCTTTTCTTTCTCGTTCATGAGAGCACCGCACCTCATCAAGACCCCCTAGTCTATTTGTATTGATACTACAAAAATACATATAGACTTTATTATTATCTTTCTTCCCCGATAGCACCGCACCTCTTCATCTTCTGTAAGGGCTAATATATAAAGACTCTTTACTTGTTAAAAACTCATTTTTCCCAAACATTTTCTCTTTATAAGTCTTCCGCTTTTCCTCTTTTCTTATCCTTTTAAACCAAAGAAAAAACTTCAATCGTTCCTTACTCCTTCAGTTTTCCTTTTCGCTTTTCTCTTGAACCTGCAATTAGCGTCTGAACGGCTTCTTGTATAAAGATTATTCACCTCATTATGCCCCTTTACGAAGGTATTTAGTCACTTTCGTCCCCCCTGTTCTTATTTACTGTTTATTTGTTTGTTTACAAAATTATCTGTGAAAAAATGTCTGACAAGGTTAAAAATAATATGCATCTATGCTATTCTAAGTTAACAGACAATCAGTTACAAAAATTGATAAAAAAGTTCGATATTCCGGCTGATCTTCATCCAACACTCCCTCCTCCTCAAACTTCTGTTTATCCTCTACCTCCTGGCAAAATAGCTTTATACACTCATTTCTTCAAAACTGCCAACTGTAGGGTCCCCTTTACCAGATTTTTAATAAAAATCCTATTATACTATGGTATTCATATTTCTCAATGTGCCCCCCTTGGGATAGCGAAAATAATGCACTTCGAGATTTCTTGTAGAGCCATAGGAGAGGTACCAGACCTTGTTGTTTTTAGGAAATTTTTTCATATTACTAAGGCCGGAGATTGGTATACATTTGAACGGCGCCGATCAATTGCACTGTCTTGTTTTACCAGCGCCTTATCAGGTCTTAAAAATTGGAAAGATAATTTTTTTTATGTCGATGACCGTTGTATCCCTTCGGATATGGTATGGAGGCCCAATAATGCCCCTCCTCTAAAGGACACCGAACCCTCTCCTCATCTGGTCAACCAAACCCTTTTCCTCGATCTGGCCAGTATTGCTCATCCAGTACGAAAATACCCGGAGCATCTATTAGTGATTGGATGGATCAGCCGGAAGTGGCCTTATACTTTAAAATGGCCTACCATGTCTCATGCTGGAAAAGGTAAGAACCACTTTTGCTCCTATCATTTGTATCCTTACATTACATCTGACTTATATTTTATCTGTATATACATATTTATCCTTGTGCAGAAATCGACCTATCCGACGTTCTTCAGCTGGATAGCTTTGAAGATCTGACTTTTGAGGGTTTGGACATGGAAGCTTCCGACCAAACCTTTTTGGATCGGACTACCTCTGCTTTTCAAGCTATCCGCCCCCCTAACTCCCCTACTCTCCACGGAAACACAGACACTGTAAATTTATTTGAAGCTTCTCAATCTACTATTCCTATCATCAACCTTGAAGTAGCAGCCAAGCGAAAGAAAACCACCGCTGCCGGAACAAAGAAAAAGATAAAAAAGAACCCTGATGGTATCAACCAAGTTTCTACAAACTCTCCACCATCCCATTCTAGCAGCCTTGAGAACTTATCCAGTCACTTGCAAGGGGAAGATATTAATCGGGAATCCCTTGCCAAGCAAATTCGTCAACAGAAAACCCCTGAAACACATGATCCAGTCACTTTTCTTAACAAAACTCCCGTAAAACCATCGGTTGATGTCTCATCTTCCCAACTTTCTCCAAGAAAATCTCCCGAACACACCCCATCCCCTCCTGTCCGTTCAACCCTAGATCCACCATCTCCCTTCCTTACTCCCCCTCATCAAAGTCCTTTACCCCAAAAAACAGCCAATCCTTCCACCTCAACCCCTGCTTCTCTTTTCAAGAAGAATTCTGATCATTCTGCATGGGTTTCCCATGAAGTCCGTATGTCTCCCCTTATCGGCCATAACTTTTCTTACTCTGCTCCTTGTGATCCTGATCAGCCCTTTATTCCAAATTGGAATATTTCCAATAAAGACTCTGTTTTGGATGTAGACGTGGCCCGTCAATTTCTTCATAATGCTACAACTCCAAAGGACTTGCATGTCCTTCGTAATTTGTCCCCTATGGAATTTTCAAACGGAGCTCACTTGCATCATGCCCAAACCATAGGATGGTTTTCTGAGATGCATCGGAGATGGGTGGAAGCAGAGATGAAAGTTAGCGATCTCACCGAAGAACTATCTACCCTTCAATCATCCGCCTCTTCTGTTCACCAACTGGAACAAAAACTGATAGAAAAAACCGAAGCACTCCAAGAAACCAAAACCCATCTTACCAAAGTTCAACAAGATTTAAACCTTGCTCTCAAGGTATCTGCTCAAGAAATTGCTAAGTCCGGTAATCTTTTACAAGAGAAGAATCAGCTTGATGAACAATTGAAAAAGAATGTTGCAGACCAAGAACTGATGAAGAAAAATTTCACTGAACAATCGAATGAACTATTGATACGGGTGAATGCCGCCGAGCAAGCTTATGACTTAATCAAGAAAGGTACTTTATAAATACTTCTCTCTTCTTTATTCTATTATTATATATTCATATATATATTTTATTTTATCTGTTGTATCATATTTTCCAGATCTTGCGGAAAAAGAAAAAGTTGCTTCCGACCTATCCCGAACCAATGCTTCCTTAAAAGATCAACTTTCCAAACTCCATCAAGACAGCCAAAATTCCCGAGCAATGAAAGATTGGTTATTCGCCGAAGGTTTGGATATTTTATCTAAGAAAATAACAAAGAGTCCGGAAATGGTGACAAAGATAGCGGCGGTTAACAACAGCATGCGTCAACTTGGCTATAGGGATGGAGTGAAGGCTGGTTACGCCTATGGAAGTCATGGAAAATCCATAGAAGAGGTTCGACCTGCGGTAGTTGAAAATATCCAAAGTATAGCGATGGGAGCTATAAAAGAATGTGGTGACGTAAAATTTCAACTTGTGAGTGATCTACAAGCCAATCCGCAGATATCTTTGTCAGAGCTTCAGAAACGGTTAGGTCTTACCGTGTCCGATGCTTCTTCTGTTCTTCCCAATTTGTCTTGATTGTGCTTATGTAAACTGTATCTATATGTTTGCTACCCCTGTTTCTTATTATGCTGTTTGAACAAGTACCAATTTGTATAACTATGTTTCTTTTGAATCATCCCACTGTTATGCCATAACTTTCCGTAGCTTAAAAAATTTTTTTTTTTTTTTTTTTATTATATGTATATAGAAATATATACATACATTTCAAGTGCGTCCACTTGTTATTTGTAATTCTTCGATCGGTATTTTTACCTTATAGGCTTTTGAAAGATCATATGTAGATTAATTTTTACATAGACCACCTAATGGGTATAAAATGAACTGTAACAACACATCATCTTGTGTTGAAATTTATTCCATCTTTTTATTCCACATTTCTTTTTGTAACATTACACCATTACAATTTCAACTAACAATTCACAAATAACATTTTCTCAAATGAACACCATTCCATGTCCGAGCAACCGGCAATCCTCCTACTGTTTGCAACACATACGCTCCCTTACCAGCTACTTTTTGGATAACATACGGTCCTTCCCATCTTGGTCCTAACTTTCCTGTAGACTGAACCCTACTGACTTCATTGTATCGAAGAACATAATCACCTTCTTTAAAAGTTTTTTCTTTTACCCTCTTGTTATAATATTTCTCAACCTGTTTCTTGTACTTTGCTTCTCGAATAGCTGCAATTTCACGCCGCTCTTCTAACAAGTCCAAATTTTCCTTTAGAATCCGATCATTGTCCTTCTCACTAAGCATTCTTTGCGTCGGCATACCAATCTCTACAGGGATGACCGCTTCTGTACCGTATGTTAGGCTGAACGGTGTTTCTCCAGTACTAGTTTTTGGCATTGTTCGGTGTGCCCACAAAACATGTGCCAATTCATCAGCCCAACAAGAACCACTTGCGCTTAATCGAACCTTTATCATAAAACACTTTTTCTTTTAATAATATAATAATAATAAACTATAAATCAAATATCCATCGTCATTTTTCCTTAGCTTCCCCCCTTTATTATTATTATTATTACTACTACTTTTTTTTTTTTTTTTTATATTATATATATATATACTTTTCATACCTTTATTCCTTCCATAATGCTTCTATTGATTCTCTCCACTTGTCCATTTGCTTGAGGATGTGCCACAGAGGCAAAAACTTGTTTAATATGCAATTCTTCACACCACTTTTTGAAAGGATTTTCAGCAAACTGCTTTCCGTTGTCACTAACAATGTATAAGGGAAGACCAAATCTACACACGATATGTTCCCATACAAACGTCTTCACTTGCTGCCCTGTTATTTTAGCTAAAGGTTTAGCTTCGACCCATTTCGTGAAATAATCCACAGCTACCAATATGAATTTTACTCGTCCTGAAGAAATTGGTAACGGTCCAACAATATCAATCCCCCATTTCTGAAATGGCCACGCAGCTGTTACTGGGATCATGTCATTCTTCGGACGCAAACTGACCGGAGCATGTTTCTGACAATCTATACATGATTGAAGTTCTGCTACGGCACTTTTATGCATTCCAGGCCAAAAATATCCCGCATTAACCACCTTAGCTACCACCATCTTCGGGCCCGCATGTATACCACATATACCCCAATGTATTTCTCGAATCACATAGCTTGCTTCATCTGGAGTTAAACATCGTAACAACGGGCCTAAAAAGGTGCGTCTGTACAACTTTCCATCCACCATCTGATACTGTAGTGCTTTTACCTGCATCTTTCTTGCTTCAGCTTTCTCCTCCGGTAACTTATCGTACAAAAGAAAATTGACTATTGGAACCATCCAATTGTCTACTGCTACATCCACCACACAAACATCTGTCATCTGTACCGATGGCCTTCTCAATACCTCCACACGTACGTCTTTTGCCAAATGTTCAAATACTACCGAAGCTAACTTACTCAATGCATCGGCTTTTTTATTTTTACTTCTAGGAATATGAATCACCTCATATGCATCGAAGGCTTGCAATAAAGTCTTGGCTCTGTCCAAATATTTTGCCATACTTTCATCTTTAGCCTCATATTCCCCAGACACTTGATTAGCAATTAGCAGAGAATCCACGTATGCTTTAATTCGTTTTGCTCCCACCTTATGAGCTAGCCGCAACCCAGCAAGGAAAGCTTCATACTCAGCCTCATTATTAGAACTAGGAAAATCCAACTTTAATGCATATGTCAATTCATCACCTTCGGGGCTTTCTAGTATCAGACCTGCCCCACACCCTTCCTCATTAGAAGCTCCGTCAGTGTGTAACATCCATTCTTTCAATTCACTAGCCACGTTTTCACAAGCAACCTCTTTTTCACCTTCAGGAACTTCAGCTATGAAATCAGCTAACACCTGCCCTTTAAAAGATACTCTTGGTTTAAACTCTATTTCAAAAGGCCCCAACTCAATGGCCCATTTAACCAACCGCCCTGACACCTCTGGCTTCCTTAAAACTTGCTGCACCGGCTGATTTGTTAAAACTGTTATCGTATGTGCCTGAAAATATCTTCGTAACCTTCTAGAAGCATGTACTAAGGATAAAGCTAACTTCTCCAACACCGAATATCGTTCCTCATAATCTTTCAAAACCCGGCTCACATAATATATTGGAATTTGTATCCCTGACCTATCTACCATCAAAACTGAACTTACTGCGGATTTTGCTACAGCTAAATACAAATACAACCGCTCCCCCTCCCTAGGAGCTGCCAATTTTGGTAAGGCACATAAATGCTTCTTCAAATCTTCAAATGCTTCGTCCGCTTCTACTGTCCACCTAAAATCATTCTTTCCCAAACTCTGCTTTAACACCTTCATGAACGGAAGGGATTTTTCCGCTGCCTTGGATAAAAAACGTTGCATTGCCACTAATCTTCCATTGAGAATCATCACATCTTTTATTGAACTTGGAGCGGTCATCTTTAAAACAGCCTCTACCTTCGTTGGATTCACTCCTATACCATCAGAATCTACCATCACCCCTAAGAATTTGCCTGAGCGCATTCCAAAAGAACATTTCTTTGGATTAAGACGCATATTAATCTCTCGAAGCCTTTCAAAAGTTTCTTTAATATCTTTAATCATCTGCTGTTCAGATTCACTCTTTATCACAATATCATCTACATATGCCTCCAAATTCCTTCCATACTGAGGAAGGAAAGTTTCATCCATCAGCTTCTGATATGTTGCTCCGGCATTTTTCAATCCGAAAGGCATTTTAGTATAACAAAAAAGACCCTCCTTTGTAATGAACGCCGTCTTATCTTCATCTTCCTTACTCATCTGAATTTGATGATATCCCTTGTAAGCATCGAGAAAACACTTGAACTTAAACCCCGCCACTGCATCTACTCTTTCATCAATATCCGGCAATGGATAACAATCTTTTGGACATGCACTATTCAAATCTTTAAAATCGATGCACATTCGCCAAGAACCATCTCCTTTCTTCACCATAACAGGATTCGCTACCCACGTCTGATATTGAACTGGTCGTAAAATATTTGCTTCGACTAACTTCCGGACCTCTACCATTATTGCTTTACTTCTCTCAGCACCCATGCCCCTCTTCTTTTGCTGCACCGGCTTTCTTGAATCATACACCTTCAATTTGTGCTCTGCATACTTTCTTGGTACCCCTGTCATATCTGCTGGTTGCCATGCGAAAACATCCAAAGAATTAACTAATAGCTCCCACAAAACCAGTTTTATTTCTTCCGACAATTCTGCCCCAATTTCAATCTTTTGATCAGGATAACCATCATTTATCACCCATTGCTCCGTTGGTTCCTTCTTTTGCTCTTCATTATATGACCCTACCTTTCCTCCGTCAGAGTGCCGAATCTCAGCAACTTGTATTCTTGATTCTGTCATCATTGTGACTAATCCTTCCGGGGTTGGGAACTTCATTGCTCCGTGTATGGTAGATACCACTGCTCCCAATGCCCTGATGCCTGACCTTCCCAAAATTACATTGTGCACTGAGAAAGCTTTTACAACCAAAAAGGTCATCGGTAATGTTCGCATCAATTGTCCTGATCCAATAGTAACCATCAACGTGAGTTGTCCTATCGGTCTTACCATTTCCCCTGAAAAACTCTGCAACGGTGCATTGACCGGTAATAACAATCTCTGAACCTTTTCATCTAATTGTCGAAAACATTGAAAATACATAATCTCCAAAGCGCTTCCATTGTCCACATAGATACGTCGGACCTGATGACCTGCCATTATCGCAGATACTATGACTGGTTCTTCGTGCACTTCATCCGGTCCTATCGCAGGAAATGATATTTCCTGATACATCCATCTGTCCGTACCTGAACCTATTCGTTTTCTTCCTTTATCAATATTACCTCCGGTGTTTTGTACCATGCCAATTACCTTATGTACCACCTGTCCCCCTTTCCCATCCTTGATCACCTTTACCAAATGTGCCAACCTACCCGTCTTCACTGCCTTTTCAATTTCTTGCTTCAATATCCAACACTCATCAGTATCATGCCCTTTATCTCGATGATATTCACAATATTTCTGAGTATTCTTATTAGTTGTCGGCTTCTGTTTTGCTGGAACTGGAAAAATAACACCTTCTGTTGCCAAGATCTGCCTCGGAGTTTTAACCAGCTCCGTGTATTGAATAAAACGAGGATGTTGTCCCACGCCTCGTACCGTACTAGGTCCAACAGGCCGGGCATATTGTTGTGTTCTTTGACCACCGCTCCACACCTGTCTTCTTCCTGCGATACTTTGCCCATCCGTTCCTCTGAAGCCATTTCCTCTGTAAGCCGATCCAACCATATTACTACACGCCGCCTTCCCCTTCACAAATGCTCTGGCTCTATCCATTAAGACTTCCATAGACTGAGGTAAATCTTCATGTAGCTTTTCAACTAACTGTGTGTTCCGGACCCCGTGGCAAAATCCCGATATCCTCAATTGATCTGACGCTCCCTGAATTTGCATGCTTTCTTTATTAAATCGAACCAGAAACTGCTCCAAATTCTCCGTATCGAACCGCTTGATATTATGAATTTCTGTTATTGCCTTCACAGTCTTTCGCTGCTGACTAAATTGCTTGGTAAATAGCCGCTGTAAATCCTCGAAGCTGTCAATACTACCAGGTGGTAAATTATCGAACCATACTCTTGCAGCATCAGCCAATGTTTGAACGAACATTTTGCACCATACTGGCATTGTCCATCCTTGTATCTGAGCTGCCCCGAAAAACTCAAATAAATGCTGATCCGGATCATCCATGCCACTGTACTTCCTTATGCCTGGCGGCATTTTCAATTTCCCTGGAACTTCTGCTTCAACAATCCTTCTCGAAAACTTTGATACCCCCAAAAGTGACGATGGTCGATATGGTTTCGTCAAATCATTCATACCTGTTTCGCTATCTTTTTCACCGACTTCATCTTGCCAATCCCTCACTTTCCGCTTCGAACCCTGCCCTTCTTGCAATACCTCGTACAGCATTGACTTTCCATACGCAGTTTGTAACAATACCGGATCCAATCCACTATTTTTGTTTGCTAATGGCTCAGGTGTTCCGAACAACTGAGTCCTCAACTCTTTTAAACTGTCTTCATGTTCTTGTTGTAACTTCAAAGTTCTCAGCAGCGTCTTATTTCTTTCCAAAAAATCTGCATCAAATTCCGCGGCTGCGTCTTTACTGGATTTACGAACCAAATCTATCTCTTCCATTTTATCCTTTTCATGTGAATCCTTGAGTGTTTTTGATGTTTCACCAAAACCTTTTGAACTCATCTCTTTACCATCCATATTCTAATTCAATTGCACCGTTATAGCTTACGACTCGCACAATTCTGTCCTAAATCTTTTTATGAATCAGAATCATGATAATCTACATCACGGATGGCGCCATTGTTAGAACAAATATCATTTCATTACATAGAAACGTTACAATTGCTCAATGAATTGATCAGAATATGGTAAAACAATGGTATAGAACGATTACAAGTTGTGTGTGTTTTGTAAGGTGAAAAGTTATCCAACCCCTTATAACTAATTTCTGCTGTCTATTTATAGGTTTCTCCATGTTGTCCGGTACTTTCATCCTTCATCCCTTTCTTATCTTCATACATACTCCGATCCTTTAAGGCACCGCTCCTTTCTAACCTTCGTGCCTTTTCTTTCTCGTTCATGAGAGCACCGCACCTCATCAATATATATATATATATATATATATGATCAAAATTAAACCATTTAAATCTGCAGTCCAATTCCATGAAACATTCACAAGCTCTAATAAGTTGCCAGGCTTATTAAATTTGTAAATCCATACAAAATCATAATAAATTTTTCGTGTTTAATTTGTTTTAAGTTAGACATGCATAAATATTTTTTTTATTTTGTATAGTGTAATTCAGTTTTTTAATCTAGCTTGACCGTATTGACAAGTCCGAGCAATGGAAAAATGAGGGATCAGTTGATTGGTATCCGATCTCGTGCGGTTTTAAAAATATTGGTTATGGGAGTTAAAAAAACTGAATATATGTAAGTGAAAAAAACACACAAATCATAAAATATATACTGTTCAAAAAATAAAAATCGAAGTTAAATTATTGTATATAAATTAATAAACTCACAAATTAATTAGTACAATGACCAAGTCATTTGTATTGCTTAATGTAAACATCATATGTCACATGGGATATATCAAAAAGGCCAATATATTGAGTCCCAAACCATGTCATGCATGTGCATGTTTGCATAGTTGCATGTCTTGCACTCTTGTAACATGTTCAATTCAATAACCTTCACACACAAGAATCGAACATTGCGATATACATATATAATACATACATCATACAATTGTATGTATGTATGTATGTATGTGCACTAGCTAGCTACTATATTAGAAATGAACGAGCATTAATTAGTGACTTCGAACACTGGATTTAAGACTGTATGAACATTGCAGACACGTAAGTTTAGTAGTGGTGTCACGTATTTGTGTACGTGTTTTGACATATAATATTGACTTTTAAGTTTGCAATAAAAAATTAATGTCACATGCATGCACGTACATACACTTGTAATTAAACATGCACGTTGGATTAGCACATGTTAAAGCAGTTGACAAATTAACAAACGAAGCCCTTACTTTATGGAGCGTTATTCGGGAGTATTTCGGACAATTAGTACACCATCACCATGCATAAACGTAACATGACAGTATCAACGACAAAACAAGCAAGCTAGCTAGGGTGAAAGATTTTATTGGAGTAAAATATTAATTATAACATACACATAACTAATTAATACATAATTATAGCTACCATAGTTGCATATTAGCAATTGATTAACCAAGCTAGGTTGTTTTGATTTGTGAGGATGTCACAGAAACATAACGAAGTTTTGATGTTGTTTCAATTAAGTCATTTAGACTTTAATTTTTTTGTTTTAATTATATAACTTATCTTTAAGTTTTGTTTCATATGTCACTCAAACTTTCTTTTGTTTTAATTAGATAACTTAACTTTAGGAATGTGTTATAATCCTAAATAATTAAGTTGTATAACATGCACAAATGATTTTTAATATTTAAATTATAATAAAATAAAATAAAAAGATTTTGTCATATTTTAATATTTTTAATAGTTTCTAAAATTTTTCTTTTCTTAAAAATGTTTTACAATTTTTAAAAAAGTATTTCACATATATAGGATTGTAACATTAAATAAAATAAACTTATATATAAAACAAAACAAAATTTGAGTTATTTAATTGGAACAAAACTTTAATTAAGATGAGTTATTTAATTGAAACAAAATAAAGTTTGAATGACTTAATTGGAACAAAACTTAAAGATAAGTTACCTGATTGAAACAAAACAAAGTTTGAGTGACTTAACTGAAACAATTAGCATTTCTTATTTATTGTATTATAAGTATATTATATATATTTTTATGTAAATGCAAGTAACAACCAAAATAAACACTTAAATCTCACCCTTTGTGTTGTACAAGTAAGTTCAATAGATTATATTACTCGAAATGGTGGAAGCATATATAATATCCAGCTGCATGAGATGTTACAATATATATAATAACTTAGAGTTGACTAGAGATCTTGAGACTTAAGCAAATTAGCTAGTTCTCTCTATATATATTTAATTACACACATTTATATATGTGTGTGTTTGTACCACTACATGCAAGTTCTACTTCTTTCAATTGTTTTCATCCGATCCATAGAGCTATTCTTAAAATGATGGTATTTGCATCGATCGATCTTCATATTTGTAGTACTTACTTAATTATATATTAACTTATGGTGTTTTCGTTGTAGTACGTACACACACTTCGTATTCAGTGTTTCGTGTATTTTTTTTAATTAATAATATTTATATATGATGAATGCATGCAGCAAAAGATCGTGATAAAGATGCAACCCAAGTGTGGAAAATGTCGTACCAAAGCCATGATGGCAGCTGCCAAAGCATTGGGTATTAATACTAGCTAGCTAGCTTCTTAATTAATTATTTCACTTCTCTTATATATTCTCCTTTCTTGTTTACTCTTTTACGTACTAAAAAGAGTCTTTTTATTTGTAACAATTCAACACTCAAAGAATATGACATTAATTTTTTAACTAATTACTTGTGAGTACGTAAGTAGAAGTCTTTTTTCTAGCAGTGAAAATTGTTTAATTAAGTTTGTATTGTTTTTTAAAATTAGATTAATTACATTTGTGACATGATATATATGATCGACTTGGTGAAGGTGTGAATTCTGTGGAGCTACAAGGAGAAAACAAGAACCAGATGGTGGTGATCGGAGACGGGGTGGATGCCGCCGCATTGACATGCTCCGTCAGGAAGAAGGTCAAGAATGCATCACTGGAAATGGTTGAAGAGATGTAGCTAGCTAGATGCTAACTTGTTTTAAAAGGCAGGATGATCAAAGTGTGATAAATTAGTAACAAGAATCAATTATTGCATGTACGTCTTAAAAATATTAATATTGTATGTGACAGTGGCGGAGCTAGCAAAATATTTCAGGGGTATCCCGAAAATTCTTTTTGCCCTACGCTTATATAATTTATTTTTTTCGTACGCTTATAGAAATTTTTTTGGTGTACACTCATTCAAAACATCAATTTCTTGCATAACATTAGTAATATATGAAGTTTTAGCATTATTTTATTGAAAATCGTTAGCAATACTTTGACCATTTTAATCAAATTCATCATTTTATTGGCATTTATTCCAAACCATTTGCCAATAGAAACTTGTTCTGATTATTCAGGGGTATCCTTTTAACTGCTCAAGTGTATCCTAAACGTAAAATATGAAAAAAAACGTTAAATTTTACACTACGCGTGAAAAGTTGAGCCGTAGCCCGGGCTACCCCTCGCTTCTTCATATGTCCGCCCCTGGTATGTGATGTTGTCATATATAACGTTGTTGTCAACACGTACACTAGAAATTCTTTAATTATATATGTTTATGATATCAGTTAATGTTCTCTCGATCGGAGTTTAAAATGATACATAATATTGCAGTTGACTTTCACATGCTAACTTAGATTATATAATTAAGTCAAGCAGCTGACTTGATTTCGAGTCATTTCTCCAAGAGCTATACCGGGCAATTCGACATGCTTTAGATCCAAATGTAGGTCAACCGTCAAATTGATCAATGGGTGTATTTAAAAGGGATAAATAAATATTTAGTTTTACACTTGTACTTGTATAAATATAAAAACTTAACTTAAACTAGCTACAAGATCGGATCGCGTGATGCGACGACTGAGTCTTGCGTATGTGACTTTATTACACGCGTTGTTAAAAAAGTTTAGTGTATTGCAAGTTACGATGTAAAGTCATAATTCGTCACATATTAAAAGACAGAGACATGTCAAAATAGTAACTAAGTCAAAGTCGTAAGCATAGATAAAATAAGAAGTCAAAGTCGTAAATATCTCAAACTTAAATTATGGTCCAAAAGTATAAAATGCCAAAGTAGAAATATTAAATTAATAAATTACAAGAATGGCATTTTAGTAATTTTAAAGGTCTTTTAAGGCCGGGTCACCGACTATTAAAATCTGAAATATATGAAATAAACATCTATCTCCTTTAAAAATATTCCAAAATCATGTTTACTATTCAACTAGAAACGTGTCGCATGTCGTGTGCTGCAGCGGCAACATTGTACTTATGACTTCGTTCTATGCGTTAGGATGATAACATTAACATGTCTTAAGAACACGTTACACAGTTCGCATCTCAAAAATAGTAGATTAGACCATGTGTAGTGGATAGAGCCCCTTAAGGGGCTTTGTATGCCATGTGTGAGCCACCTCATCAAGAGGCTTTTTTTTTTTTTTTTGAACGGCAAACTACATCTCCTCCTGTTACAGGACACAACTCCACACTAATTTACACCAAATATCTCCTTGCCAGGGATAGAACCCATGACCTCCCTTCTAAAAGGCAATGCCTTTACCAAGTGGGCTAGCCCCACATTGGCCATCAAGTGGGCTAGCCCCACATTGGCCATCAAGAGGCTTTTTGCCCAAGATTATGTAATGGAAAGAGCCCTATGGAGCCCATTCCAATCATTGAATAATAATTACTTATAGAAGGATTTACCAATGAAAATACATGCACATCTTGGAGTCAACAAAAAATGGGCGTTTTGTGGGCAACGCCCCAACCAAAAATCTAGTCCAAAGCGCCCCTATGTAATGGGAGAGGGGGCGCTTTGGGGCGCTTTCGGGCGTTTTAAAGGGGTAAAAACGCCCCACTACACATGGTCTTATAGTTCTCATCGTTGGGTTTTGAGTCTCGTTTAACAATTTAGTTAGTAGGGTTTATTGATCCATTGAATTGAAAACCATTTTTGATATGCACCTCTAGCGTGTGTAGACGTGGTCATTTCTGAGCGTCGTTTAATGTTTAAACTTGGTGGCTACGATCACTCTCTATTCTCTTCTCTTCTCATCCGTTATTGAATATTTCCAGCGGAAAAAAACAGTCATGAATTCGATTTCTATCATCGTACCAAATCTTCATCCCCCAATCAGTTACAATAGCATTTATGAAAGATCAAATCAGCGCCACCGGTTCACCACCAGAAGAACTAGAATCTCCGCCGTAGATGAACTTTCCACCGTCACTTTCGATCCGGTTGCACCTCAGATCACCTGGCAAATTATCGTTGGATCCATCGGTTAGTTTCTTCAATTCAAACTTACTCGATTTGATCTTCATCCGTCGGTCTTTGATTTTGAAATTGCAGCTGGAGTTACGCCTTTTGTGGTTGCGGGGATTGAATTCAGCAAGCGAATTGTAAGCCGGTTGATTTATAACTGTTTTATAAATGAATGGTTTAAGTTTGATTACATCCAGAAATTCAAATATACTATAGTTTCTTTTTTATAGCAAAACCCGTTTTTTTATAGCAAAACCTGGTCTTTTTTAATATATACTATGTCGTAACATTACTATGCATTTTCTGTAAACTTGACTAAGTAGCTTCACAATTTCAGGCGTTTAGAAAACCAAAAGTATTAAATACACATGGTATAAACATGTGTTGGCTGTCAATGAACGGTTTCTCGTAGTTGACCATTTTTCATGAAGTAGCTTGACGTAATTTGATGAAACTTTGCTATGATTTTATGAATGATAGGTGGCTCAGAAGAAATGTGTCGAGTGTGGAGGTTCAGGGCTTGTTTTGATAGAGAAGGAGTATGTTCGGTGCCCTAATTGTGGTAATGTTATTGTATTCAAACACTTTGCAATCGAACAGCTTAAGTTTCAATGGAAGCTGTGATGTGATTTTGTTTGTGTGTGTTTTGTAGGTGGATTTTTGCCATGGCAATCTTGGAGAAGATTTTTTTCTGGTTAAGTTGTTACATGTTTAAACCCATTCATCATATACCAATACCATATGGTGTTAATTATATGCTATGCAACTCTAGTTAGCAATGTTAATGTTTAATACGTATGTAGCAAATATGTTTTGATCTGCTTTCTGGTTATCGTGTCGAGTTTGAGATCACATGAGTTATTAGGTGTATCTGCATAGGTGTTAACACGATATATATATCATATGCTAGGGGTAGCAACTAGTGATATGGACTGAAACAGGACACAAAAATAACTAACTTCTGATTGTCATATATAACTTATTTAGTAAACAGGTTGTCTCCGGGACAGATTGATTAAACATGTCAGTGTTAAAAATACATGACTTTAGTTTGTTCAAGTTATGGCTGATGTATTTCACTTAAATAATAAATTATATGGGTAGTGTTCGGGCTCAACGCTTCACCCTTGGTAACAGTCGACTGTTGGATGTTGAGCGTTGCTCTTAAGATCATATAAGTGATATTTTTTGACTTGTTCCTGATCGTGGGTTCTTTCATGCTAACCATGTAGCTATAAATGGATCAATTTGAACTATAATTTATGATCAAAGGTGTGGGGATCAACCAAACCCGGTCTATTTTAAAACTATAATAAACCGCAAAGTGTATCATTTGGATCTTACAAAATAGAAAACCGGTTGCATCTTGCAAAACAAGCACAGTACTCCCGATATTCATATACATACATCCATACATGTGTTATTCAATCACTTCCTATTGTTACAGTATCTGGCCTAAAATTCCTAAAACACCCCATTCAAACAAGTATACCCTGTTACACTCTAGTGACAACATCTCACTTCTTTCATCACCGATCATCTTCCAAATACTTACACTCTATACTTGTACCCCCGATTGTTACACTGCGATACCCCTAATCAGCAGCTAATATCAAGGTACCTTTCTGACCCGTTTATTTCATTTCTTCATTGGGCATTCTATTGCCCCGAGGCTATTCTTCCAAAATTTTGTGGGTACGGATTAGAAGCATGGTTTAGGGTATTAGCGTCATTGTTAAAGCCTTCGACGCCATTTTCTCTCGACCCATATACAACATTCCAGTGAATAACTTTTCTGAAATTTGAATTTGAAACATGTACTTGACTGTGGAGGGTGTCAGGATTTGGTGCTTGTGGCTGTTCCATGAGTCTACTGCCAACTTCAAGATCAAGACAGATAGCATTGTTTTCCTCTAATCTATTCCGTTGATTACCTGGTCCTGTAAGTGTAAGATCATGGTTATTATTTTTCACAACGGGTACATCATGATTGTGTTTTCCCTCGTAGGCGGTTATGACTGCTTTAGGATCATGGGATGCCCTCTCTACATGTTTTCTTACTGTGCATCCAGCACTTGTGCACTTGTAATAACTCCTGCATCATGAGTTGAATAATTAAATAACTTTTTCAGTGGTGTAAAAGGTTTTATGTGTTTTGGTTTATTTAAAAGTATAGCTTATATCAATTAGGAATAAAAATCTGAAATAAAATTTATTTTGGATTCTTTTATTTGGTTTTGAAATGAATATTATACCTTGGATTGGGATTGCCCCGCACAACTTTCTGGCCATATTTACGCCAACGGTATCCATCATCTAGTATATCGACTTCGCTAGTGGTTTGGACAACTACACGTGGCTCGCGGATAGGCTTAACCACTGGAATGACATCAAGGGTACCGATATCTGTTCGCCTAATTATAAGTAGAAATTACTGAATATTAGCATTTTAGTGCTACAAATAATATTAAAATTAAGACTTTCATCTAACTTTATCACCTTTTTTTCGAATATTGATCATCCTCATCATCAACCTCGTCAGTACTGTCTTGATTTGCTTGTCTTGGAGATTGCAGAGGGGTTCCGCTTGCCTCAAGGTTAGGACTCGGGCTACTACTTGCTGAGAGACCTTCAACCAAAATATAAAAGATGAACCAGATAAAGATTAGAAGAATGCAATTAATTCTAGAACAGACAAGTCTACAATAATGGGAAGCTAAAAGAGGGTCATGTCATGATCATGGTAGGTTTAAATTGAAATGATCATTTTGGTACACGTCGAAACAGGTTGGGCCGGTTCAGTTGACCCGTGAGCATTTTCTAAAAACAAATTCAAATAAGTAATGCATTTATCACAAGTAAAAAACATATTGTTAGACTACTAATCTAAACTTTGAATCAAACAAGGGTCAACATAGAGTATGAGTGAGTGAATGGCTTTTAACCCATTTAGAATGCCCCCTTTCAGCTAACAGTTTTTATTTCACCCATTCGACCTGTTTAGTATTATAGAAAAAACAACTCAAATAGGACAATATATAAGTAAATGGGCCAAAACTGCTTCATTTACCTGCTTGATAATTTGCATATTGAAGTTTTTCAGGATTTTCCTCTTGTATGGACATAAGAGCACCAGCATTTAATCGACGGCTAGGTTGAGGTTTGGGATGATCATGTGTGCCTTTATACACAATTTCTGTTATTTGACCAGTCGTATAAGACCGTTCAAAAATCTTTTTCACTTCACAATTGGGATGTGTACATTTGTAATAGCTTCTTGGATGTTCACTTCCTTTCACAACTTTCTGCCCATATTTTCGCCAATTATATCCGTCATCCGAGGACCTGTCAACTTGCATAGCTGGCACAGGATCTTTAGGCTTCCCCAATCCATTTGTTTCATGAGGCAAGTAATTAGCACCTTTTTCTTTTGGTGATGTCATTTCCCAGTTGGTTGCAGATGGAGATGCATATGATCGTGGCTCACTTTGATTTATATTTTGATTTTGATTATGATATTGACCACTTGGTTCACCTAGTTGAAAGTTGGAACCTGCAGAAACCTTTAATACAACCAGAATATAAACCCTTTTGGTAATGGTAAAATCAAGAATGTTGGATGAAGTAAATACTTAGTTCTTCCTGGTCCACAAACTAGTTATTCTACTTTCTCGACGTATTTTCTCAGAATACCAGATTAGGCTCTTCATTCACAACTTGTAAACAATAAAGTTCAACATTTGACAACTATGATTCTTATAGATATGTTAAAACATGTATACAAAGTTCACAAGACTTCACCTGTGTCAAATGAACAAAACTGATGGCAAAATAAAGCGCAAAACACAACATATCATCAGAGATAAGGATAATCTAGGTTCATAAACAAAGATCAACTTCTAAATAACATAAAGAAATGACATCCTAAATTATGTACATAACCTTCAAAGGATAAAGATTTAGCGGTTTAATAGCTATTGGGGCAATACCTGAAATGCTGCAGAGGAAAACTGTTGAGGTGAAGTAGTCTGGGTGTGGGGTCTAAACTCAAAGAATTCGGGGTTGCTATCATCCACGGTCTTTCTCACAGAACAATTTGCCTCTAAAGAGAAGGCAGTAGTGCCACTTAACTCTTGCATGAGTGAAGCCTTAAAGAAAGAACCTGTGGTGGGAGAAGGCTCAGCCTACAAAAGTAAAAAAGGGAATTTTATAGACCCGTTTTCAGTACGCTACATAATTATTTATTAAATACTATTTACCCCGTATTCAATTGCAATCTATTCGCACAAACAAAAAACACATGATTTGTATTGTTCTGATGTTTAAAATAAACACCACCCAACTCACAACAGGCTTGATTCCAGAATTTACCTTAAACAAACAAGGCACAATGAGGAAAAGTAGCAATGGCCAGCAAAGAGAAAGGAATATTCAGCTTTGCAAAGAAACAACACTGAACAAATACGACAAAAGGCGATGATGTATCTAGAAACAATGCTAATCCAGGTTAATAAGAAAGTATATTAGGGAGCAACAGTTGCATAAAGAAGAAGTGATGGGAAACACCATGATTATAAGCATCAGAATACAAATGCGCACATAAGCATAGAAACCGTAATATATTCTCCTAATGAGCACTTACAAATGATTCATTTAATCAAACACACCTAAATAAGAATATCAATGAAATCACACTTTACAAACACCTCTTTCACCAGTATCATTTAATACACCAATAAACTCAACCAATATTCTCCACTAAAACCACTCTGACGTAACCAATTACCTTCTGATTGATAGCTGATGTAACTTTCATAGGAAAATGCCAACACCTACCAAAATTGAAATAGGTTTTTTTCACCTTTCACAAACTCAAAATAAACTCACTCATCTATCGAAACACAAAAGCATAAACAGATTCAACAATCCAGAGAAATCAAAACAATAACAATTAAACAAATCTAAAAAATTTACAAATCCAAATCGTACCTTAATGTTGGTCAATAGAACAGGAGATTCGAGAAAAGAGGTAGGACTGAGGCCGGGAGGGATGGTGATACAGGCAGAACGTGAGATAGGAAGTTTAGCAGGTGACATGAGCTTGTATTTAGCTCCGCCGGTGCCGGTGCCGGCGCATGTGGATCGGAGAACGAGCGGTTCAATGGATTGAATGAGGTCGCCGGAGGAATCGACATTGGAGGTGGTTGAGTGAGAGTGAGAGTGAGAAGAAGGTTTGTTGTTGTTATCCATGGCGGAAAACTGTGATCCAGTTTTAGGTTAACGGTGAGGGTGAAGGTGAGAGAAGAGAAAAGGGTGTAGCAAGTAACGGGGTAGTTTTGTCATTCATAGCTTAGAGTGTTTGACTTCTGGAAACTAGCTTGTCTCATTAATTCACAAAGAGTACTATTTATGATTTTTTTTTCCTTTTCTTTAGTATTAGTGGTGTATTATGTGAGACACAACACATTAACATTTAACATATTGGTAGCACACTAGCACCCTCTTCGTCCTTATTTTTTTTCTTTTAACAATTTTCATTACTTTCTTTAATATCTTGATTTAACATAGTTTTCACTGCTTTTCTAAAACAATTTTATTTTATTTTCTTACTTGCAAATAAAAGAAGAAAGCAAAAATAATAATATGGTAGCCACATTCAGGGGAGCAAGTGAACGGTAAGCACATTTCAACCCCAACTTCAGGGGACAGTAAGAAAAGGCACTATAGACATCGGGATTCAAGGGTAGTTTACCGAAATCATTATGCGTGCTCTAAGGGTACCAGTCTAAGGCCATGTGATATAAGACTTGACCACTTTGGTCACGCCGCTATGGCACCACCCACCATAACTCCGCTCAAGTGACCGGGGTGTGTCCCCCATTACATGATCATGCCAAAACCTCTTATTACATTTGTTTTAATTTGTTTGAACCAATCACATTATTACATACAACTAGATGGCCAAGTATCTTGTGGTCAAGACCCACATCTAAATACTAACATTAATCCACTCATTCATTGATGCTCACTTAACCATTACACATCTCTAGTGAGTGTAATATTAAAAACATGCACTACTTAGGTGATACATACGTAAAACACTTTATGATCACTGGCCTATTATTACCGCCTAAAGAAAAGAGAGTGATCTGCACACATACCATTGAATTTATTTGTGTTGTCATCGATCACATTAGACGCAACATAGTAAATGCATGTCATGTGATACAATCATACAACCCTTGTATTTTTGTGTTTAATGGTCTACCAAATAAATTGAATGGCATTGAACTCCATTTCGATCGAAAGTACCAAGGAACGTACGTTATTCTAAGCTTCAAACACAAAAGCAGGACAATTAAATTAAGTAACTTCTATATATGATGAGCTTGCCACAGTTTTGTCTTTAAAAATATTACCACTAGACCATTGCATTTCTTAAGCAATGGCATTTATAGATTCTCATTTCTAGTGACACCCATTTCCGGCTTTTCTAACACCCGATCAGCATTTTCAAAAACCCAAATTTTGCTCCGAAATTCTTGAGTGTTACCGAGTTAAATGAAGCGAAAGGTCTTTAGATTCTACTAGATGGTTTTTCGAACGTAAAATGGATTAAATTCAAGAAAAACAATGCTAAGCGTCGAGTGAATGGGACGATTAGAGAAAATACTAAGCAAAATGAGGTGATTAAAGAGATGATGGTTTCTGAATAAGAATTGATAATTGGTCTATATGAACTTCATATTATGAAGCCAGTTTAATATTGTGAGCTTTAATAGTTAATTGGTAATTGGTTTGATTTGGTTCATATATGTAGTTTAATAGTGAAGAAAACTTATTACTTACGAGTTACGATAGTACAAAACCCTTTCCTGGGCCCATCCCCTCACAAAAACAAAATTGGGCCAAACCTTAGTTGGGCTTAAGAATATCTATAAGGGTTTATTTGGATTCAATAAAGATGCTTGAGAAAACGAAAGTTGAAGCCCAAACCGCCATGCTCGAAAGTCAGTAACTCATCTGATCATCTTCATTCTCAAAGTATAGAACCGTGAGGCTCTAGTCTGACATGTTCTGAAACAAAGCTCGCACATCAGTCATGAACCATAGACCACCCTTAGGAGGAAACGCTACTTAAGTTAGAAAACATGGAACCTTTATTTTGTCACATATGAGACTGCAATCCAAAAACTTTTTGACCTTCTATTTAAAAGAAACATTAAGTATCTTACCTTAATTACTTTCGCTAAAGACTATTGCAAAAAATCCCCCCAACAGTTGTGAACCTGATTCTCAAGAAGATTTTTGTGTGTCTTGTATATATACTGTGACATTGCTGATGGCCTGATGCATTTTGGCAAATAATAAACTATACTATATTTATGCAAGTCTTTATACTTGATTGGTTTCAATGTGTAACCATGAGGATTTACATAATTACATGTCATCAACAATGTTATCGTAATTTTTCACGAGAAAATCACAAACACCTTGCGTACAATGTGATGCATGGACGGATGCATATATTGTGTAATAAAGAAAGTATATGAAAAATATGCATATGGCTTCATATAAACACGAATTAGGAATGTTTGAAAATTCGAATTTTAACAACCAATTTTAGATTATCCTGAATTAACCACATATCTAATCTTTTCCCAAAAATATAATCGTGTTAGGTCATATTTACTATTTTTCGAATGTGTTATTCACATTTAGTTTTTCATTTTAGTTTCTTAGGTAACTAACTATTATTGGTTTAATTGTGTTATTTACAATATTATAAATTTCATAAGAGCTTAACAAGTCAATTGCACCTAACTAAATCAAAGAACATACATATTGTTATTAGCAACCGTTAAAAAAACGTACACAACCAACCATTTATACCATCGACTACCTCCAAGGCAACGAAATGAATCTAAATATTATGAAAAATTCAAACAAAACCAACTCTAAATTTGAACACGAATTAGGATTTTGAATTTGTAACCTAATCAAAATTTATTTTTAATAGAGAATATTCAAAGGATTTTTCGTTTTTGAAACAAAAATTCCCATCAATTCCCTTTTTTTAATAAAAAAACCCAATCAATCCTCTCCCATTTCCAAAATTGAAATACAAAAGTATGTTTGATTGAAGATTGAGAAAAAAAAAGTATGGCTTTAGACCACTAGTGGTGGAGAGAAATAGTACATGTCTTAATATATATATAATATTTCTATTATTATAACAAGAATTTTTTTCGTTTAACCAACCCCCACTTAGCTCCTTAATCTATCCGTTGTATTACACTACTACCTTTAAACTTTAGTAGTTACTTCAAATCTCACTAAGTCATAACAAATCTTGATTTGAGATTAGTGGTTTGTTTATGTAGGCCCATCAATGGGACGGACACATTGCAAGTTGCATTATTGTCAATTTTCAACTTTATTACATAATCATTGAGATCATAATTCATTTGATCATCTTAATCTACCCATAAAAAGGAAAAAAAAATCATGATCTCATGTCACACCTTGATGTTAATAATCACTATTCTTTTGAGTTACATGAACTAAACATTGGGAAATAATATTTAAAATGATTACATTATACTAACATACGTTTAATAGTAAGTCAGTTTTAAATAAAAAACCACAAAGATGTGTAATACACTTAATAGAAAACCGTGGAAACTGTATTGTACGACACACGTTCAATACTAAGTCATTTTTGTAAATCACTTTTACAACTCCGTAACGACATAATACCACACCACATGAGCGACACATAATATTATTTTAACAAATTTACAAACGCTTCATGCCGTTGGGAACGACACATACGTTTTTTAAGTTACTTCTTCGTTTTAACCGTTATGTAATGTTTATAACACCATACATATAATAATTTTTTTTATCTAAATATAATTAGTGAGCCGAAGTCGATATGTTAATGTTACAAACATAAAGTAAAAAACACGCCACATCATCATATGTATAATAATTTTTTTATCTAAACATAACGAGTGAGTCAAAGTTGACATGTTAATGTTACAAACATAACATTAACATGTGTAACGAAGTAGAAAAAAAACACGTCACAATACATGCTTGAAGTGTAAAATATAGTTTAAAGGAATTATGTAAGGTTGATGAGATTCTCTATTTCATTACTTGTAATTGCAATGTAAAAATAGAAGAAAAAAAATAGTAAAGTTTTATGATAGTTAAATATAAGTGCATATACTAACTGAAAAACCTGATCCACCACTAAACACCATGGAGAACCCTCATAACAACACAACATTGGCAACAAACTAACAAAGAACACCAAACCACAAAGAGCATATGAAACACCACCAAGTTCCATAATAGACAACACTAATCATCAGTCTTTTGATCTAAAATATCTAAAAATCACTCACGAACCCGCTAAACAACCTCAAAAGAATGCGCGACTCCCATAAAACACTCGTGGGCGCGTGCCATTTGGTGTTTCACTATTCTGACCCGAACTCGAGTTCCCAGAACTCGTCTGCTCGGTTTCCATCTCCAATGGCAGCTTCATCTTAGCCAACGACTCAGTAAACTGCTGCATACTCTTCATGTACAAGTCCACAAAATCTTGCTGCACCACTTTTTGATCCAGCTCAAAGTTCACCGGCACAACGGGTTGGTTCACCGAACCACCTTCAGCCGGTTTGTCTTTTAAGACTAAATCAGAACCACCTTCAACCGGTTTGTCTTTTAAGATCGAATCAGAACCACCTTCAACTGGTTTTTCTTTCAAGATTGAATCGGATTCTTGATTTGCACATTGGGATCCATTAGTGGACACACTTGTTGGGGGTGAATCAGGTGTATCAGGTTTCTGATTCACCTCCAACAAAAACGGTCCACCATTTTCAGAGCTCGCCTGATCATCCGTATCAGAGGAGACTAGGCTCTCAGAGCTAATCCCAAAATACTCCGACACCATAATCTCGTTTTCATTCACAATTTTGGGATCTGGGAACTCGAGCTTATCCAACTCGGACTGGTCAGAAGCCGCAATCTTAGCTGGCGGGAGGGTTGGTGAGACCACAATCACATCTGGTGAAACCCCGGTGTACGATAAAGACAACTGAACAAAACCGGAAGGCGAGTGGAAGACATCGTTTGAAGTTAACGTGAATTCCTTCAGGCGTTCCCCATTCTTGATGATAACGTCCGAAAGCGGGATTAAAGCAAAACCAAGCAGTTGATCTTCAAGATAATTTCGGACCCGACTCATCATATATATCTCACATTTAAGTGAAGAATCGACTGTGGGTACATCGATACACAGGGTTTCATTAAAAACGGGATTTTGTCCACCCCCGTTTATCGTTTGTGTTTGGACCGACTTCTCGGGGTTGCTAGTGAGTGAAATCTTTGCATAAACATCCTGTTTGTGGTATATGCAGATGTTCTGAATTTCTCTGGCTTGATGAATGCAGACCTCAAGAACACCAATGGACGGCTCGGGCTTCTTTGATTCCACACTCGGGTTTCTAGCGAAATAATCAAGATTCTTTTTTTCGGTTTCCGAAAGGATCTTTAATGGTGACACCACAGACTGAGGAGATTCCATGAATTTAAACCTGCAAATAATGTTTTGATCAAGAAACTGTATCTTTACATAGTTTAAAGCTTTACTGATCAACTGTTTTTGGTCACATATCACATAAAAATGTCATATTTACATCTAACTATATAGTGTTTAGTGTGATTAACAGATATACCCTTATCAGAGGACCATTAGCTACTACAGATTATCCAATATCATTTCAACATGATTAAATCTAATGCAAATTCAATCAAAACCTGAAACTTTGAGCAGGTTTTGGTGCAGATTTACACATGTAAAACTATGTAAGCAATGAAGATTCAACAAATCATGCACAAAAAGTGAAACCACCATAGATACAACACAATTCAACCATAATAGGTTTATGAACAGCATATAAAACTAACCTGAACTGAAAGGGAAAATAGAGTAGCAAACAAAACCCTGATCTTGATCACCTTAAAAAGGGGATGGATATATATCGAGACCCACAAAAGAATTGTCAAACCCCAGTACCCAATTATTGACATCATAAACCCTAATCCCAAAAACTAAACATAAACATAAAAAAAACACAGCACAAAACTCGATTCAACATAAAGATACTAGCTTTACCTCGAATAACAAACCCCAATAGAGCAAAAATAATAGGGGAATTTAAAACAGTAATAGATCTCATGCAATCATACTTTACACATGTTCATACACAAAACACTATTCAACCAATCAAAGTTCAATCATCAAAAGTGAAACCAACACAATTTAACCATAAAAACCTAACCTTGATTGAAATTGAAACAAAATTCACAAAGGGGAAACAGAGTAGCAAACAAAGCCCTAATATATATAAAAAAAATAAAAAATTGTGAAGGCAATTATGAAGTAGATAAACCGTAATTGATAGCACAAAGGTGAATTGAAGAGGTATTTAAGATAACAGCAGCTTTAAGAAAAACAGGGGAATCTTGAATAGTAGTAAGCATAGATCTCATGCAATGATAATTGATGAAAAAGGACAGATAAATCCAAGAAAAATGTTAAAAGTAGATTGAATAGTGAAAAGGGTAAAGCATATACAAAAGATAAAAGTGTGTACCCTGTTTTTTGTTTTGGTTTTAGCAGCAGATAATGTAATGTAATGTAATGAAATTGAAGAAGAAAATGATGAGAGTGTGTAAAGGGTTTTGAAGAATGTCGGAAACGACTGTGTTTGTGTGGTGGGATTTTGAGGGTGGTGGTGGGTAATGTAATGTAATGGCTATATATTCTTTTGAATAATCAACTTCAAATTGTCTGCTTGCTTCTTCATTCATTAAATTAAAAGAATAGAAATAAAAATAGAAATTGAAATAGAATAGAATAATGGTGGTTTTTGTTACCGACATGCTCAGGGGATCGAATTAGCACCTTCTTGCCTAACTTTATCATTATCGTTATTATTATTGGTCAAGTGATACGAGTTTATATTTATGTTATGTTTTAACAAAAACTCAGGACTTTTAAGAGAGATAAAGTATTTTATTTCACTCTTATTAGTTTAATCAAGAACTTGTTCATTTCTTTGTAATCATGATTGTGTTACTAACATCTCGTGGAAATTAGACGTAAATCTATAATGATTATATGAGTGCCGAAATAATCAGTAGATACCATATTTCATTAACTTTTTATTAGATATATTGTGAGCATGATAAAAAATTTAGTTAGTGTTTAACTCATACCCTTTATAAATGCTATGCATCATGGAATTTGAATCTTCAACCATTCAAGAAATATCTTTTTATTATACACCTTCATACTATCACAGTTCACATTACAAATTGTATTTAGATACCTCTATCTTATATATTCTTAGTTTGTGGACTTTTATGATTTATTAATAGACGACTTGAGAATAAGTTTGCAAACATCACTCAATTTTTGATTGAGTTTATGGGTAGTGAATACATTATCGTATGTATTGTGTTTAAGTGTTTTTTTAGCCCTATATATTATCAACATGTTACAAAACAAACTAATCAGAAAGTACTAAAGAAGTCTTGCGGTCAATGCTATAGTCGAACAATATATCAACCTTTCAAAATGTATATCAAAGTTATGTAAAGAGTTAAACGTATTTAAAGAATCACACATCTATAAAGTATAGTTGATCTGATGCTTAGATCGTGAAAAATTATCTACTAATCCATCAACGAGTCTACACAACTTTGGTATACAAGACATTACATATTTTATAAATGAAAAGGTTTATATAAAAAAAATGGTGGCCCAAATCAATAAAACCATCCACCCATAAAAACAAAATCAAAAACCAGACTGTTTATTTGTCAAACCGGACCACTTGTTTTGGTTTGCACGGTATATTCCTGAAAGAAACATAATTGTGTGTTGTTTTTGTGTTTTTTTAAACCATCGATCCCGGATGGTTCTATTATTTTTATATACACATTACATAAAATAAAATAATAGAAGTTGAGTTGAGTGCGTCTTTTTGCAGAAGTTATACCACGCGGTGACCAACACATATTATAGACTAGTCCAATCCTAACTGCAACCTTTCAGTGCGATCTTTCAATATCATCCAACGGTTAATATTGCTCCAAGTTTATTAAACTTTACAACCTGACCCCACAAGTTTTGAAATTGTACAGTTAGTACTCTTTTTTTACTTTGTTTTATACATCATGGTTTCATCCACTTCTGATGAGTCATATTTCTCCAAATTTATATAATGGCCGTGTACATTATTTAGAATATCACGTTAATTATGTTGAAACTGGTAGCACTTTAATATTAACAAATGGAGTATGGTATTTTAATAACTTTTAAGTAAGTATAAAAGTAGTCGTGGACCTTTAAGTTGGCATGCATAACGTTTTATTTATTTATATAAGAGAATATTAATCTTCATTTAAAGAACTTATTATTTTTGTAACAACACGTACATAACGTTGATAAAAGAGACCGTTTATATAACTTAACCTGTGCGAAGATTGTGGTATTCCTACCTTAGGTAGTTCACATCCCTATGTTTGTTTTGATACCTTCAACAAGTTAAGTTCTATGATAATAGTTTACGTGTCATTGTGATTTATATTGTTCGTTAATCTTCTCCCACATGCCCCGCATGTTAGGGGTAAAAATTTCATTTCCTTGCCTTTCTTTTTATCCAAGTCAACATGTATGCCAACTTTTTTATTTAGTCACAGCTAAAAAAGAATTGGATAAATGACATTTTTATCACTCATGTGTAGTGCTCATGGGTAAAAAATTAACGAAAAATTAGATGAATTTAATGTTTAAGATCATTTCTGTTAATGATATAAATAGCAAGGCCGTTGAAACTGAATTTTTTAAAACCATTTATTTATATAAACTGTAATGTGATTTTTGGGCCAAGATGGATGTATGACAAGCCCATTTCTGTTAAGACCATTTATTTATATAAATTGTAATGTGATTTTTGGGCCAAGATGGATGTATGACAAGCCCATTTATAGCTACAAAACTAGGCCCTAGGGTTTTGATTCGATAAGACGAAAAGTGTTTTTAAGCCATTCAGTTTACGAAACCCTAGTTTTGTTTTCTCTTTGATTTCAGAGGCGCAGTGGTATCCATTGTTATCTGCAAACATGGGTATGTGATCTTCATTTTCGACTTTATGATGTTATGATTGTGAACAACAAGCTGATGAATAGCTACTGTTTGCAGGTATCTCTCGTGATTCGATGCACAAGAGACGTGCCACTGGTGGCAAGAAGAAGGCCTGGAGAAAGAAGCGAAAGTATGTTTATTTTTAAACTTTCTATTGTTTTTATAGTATTGATTTTATATTGACGATACATTGCTTCAAATTTGATCATTTTGCTATCGGACATTCTGATCATGATGATTGTGAATTGTGATTGTGTAATTTATTGGTAAAAAGTTGTTCTTTGTTCTGCGTAGCATTTTTAATAATGAATCTGTTGGCTCTAAAAAACTTATTTCATCTCTAGTTTTGCTTATTTATGTTCTGGTTTCAGCATTATGTTTTTTTTTTCATTCTCTGCTCATTAGTGTACCATGGTAGGTATAGATTGCCAATGTATGTGTTGATTTTAGGAAATGTTGTTTTGAATAATGCATTCAAATAAATGTTGATTTGTATTTGAATATGCACTGTAAAATACTTGGCTATAGGAAATGTTGATTTGTTTTGAATAATCATTGATGTGAGTTCATATTTTACAGTTACTCTCGTTTTGATGTCAGATTTTTTTTGTTTTTTAGTTTTTTAACTCATTTGTTTACCATGAAGTCTGTTCTGCCCAAAATGCTAAAGGTTTATGTTTCTTGTAACTTAAAAGGTATGAGCTTGGTCGTCAGCCTGCAAACACTAAAATCTCCAGCAACAAGACTGTTCGAAGGGTTCGAGTTCGAGGTGGTAATGTGAAGTGGCGTGCGTTGAGGTTAGATACAGGTAACTATTCTTGGGGGAGTGAAGCTGTCACCCGAAAGACCCGTATTTTGGATGTGGTGTACAATGCATCAAACAATGAGTTGGTCAGGACTCAAACTCTTGTGAAGAGTGCTATAGTTCAAGTTGATGCTGCACCATTTAAACAATGGTATTTGCAACACTATGGTGTTGATATTGGGCGCAAGAAGAAAGTGGCAACTACTGCTTCTAAGAAAGAGGGAGAGGTATGTATTTTAATATGCTTTTTAATTAGAAAATGTATATGACTTTGGTCAAATTTCTCTTTTAGATGAGAAAACGACGATCAATGGTTTTGAAAATTTGGTTTACGGTATTTTACTCTGATTATTAGGTTAAAGCATGCTGGTAGTTTCAATATGCTCCTGGCCCCCCATCTTTTTATTGATATATCGGATAAAATTGCATTTTTTTATGTAAGAAAAATTGTTACACTGGATACAAAGTTTTATTTGGGCTTAGGGTCTGGACGAACAATTTTGTAGTTATTAATTGGCCACATTTGTTTTTACTTTATATTTAGGAAGTAGAAGCCGCTGCTGAGGAGGCAAAGAAGAGCAATCATGTGGTGAGAAAATTAGAGAAACGTCAAGAGGAACGTAAACTTGACCCACATGTTGAAGAACAATTTTCAAGTGGTCGTCTTTTGGCTGCAATTTCATCACGTCCTGGCCAATGTGGTCGTGCTGATGGGTATTTTTTTTTTCAATTTTGTTATGTTCTTAATATATATACTCTTGTTTGTTTCATTTACCTAAGTATGTGTTATTTAAATTTTTGGTAGATACATCTTGGAGGGTAAAGAGCTTGAGTTCTACATGAAGAAGCTTCAGAAAAAGAAAGGAAAGGGCGCAGCCTAAACTTCATCGTTTTAATCCAGTTTCAGTATTTTGATTTTGTTTTGCAAGTTTTGATGTGTTTTGTTTGTTAAAATGTTGAATGATTCTTACGGATGCTGCTTAAGGCTACTCCTTGTAAACTTTATCCTTTTTCAATACTAGTTTAATTGCATGGTACTTTTTGCATTTACAAATTTAGATCCAGTTATGCCCTCAAAATAGAAATTGCTGCTGACATCGATAGTCGTTGAGATAGAATGTATTCAGCTCATCAAGCTTGTTGAGAGATTTTAGTCTCAGTTTTAAAGCTTCAGTTTGTTCAGGGTTTAGCTTAAGTTAGTTTAATGTTTAAGTTTTAAGATCCAGACTTTCGAAACTGGTTTAACCCGACCATCTTGACAAGTCACATGTCCGAATTCGTTTTACATCTAATCTACACGTTATTTTGTTTCTATACATAACCAACCAAATTTTAAGACATGTTTTGACCCAATGCCTAATGTTCGTGTATGAAAAATGAAGCAAGTTCTCGTTTTTTTCCATCACCAACCCATTTTAAGTTTGAACACAAGTTTTGACCCATTACTGTAATGTTTGGTCGTTTGGGTATGTAAACTAACGCATGTTTTGTAAACTTGTTTACTAGAAGCGAGATCTTTAGTTTAATGAACGAATTTAAACACGTGTCTACTCACTCAACTATGTTCGCTTTTTTTTTCTATATTTGATAAGTTTTTAGCTATTTAGACATATCCGTTCATCAATCTAGTTTTATAAAAATGTTAGTTCATTCCTTTAGAGTCTCGCCGATTTGCGATTAATCAAACTGATGTGACCCACCATCATATTCATTCATGACATTAGTTCATAACCAGTCAATGTTAACCAATCAACTATAACCCATCAAAAGCATCAACGCATATTAATTCATGACATTGGTTCATAACCACTCATCGTTAACCAATCAACTATAACCTATCAATAACATCAAACACAGTCGCAAAGGACTTGATCAAAACATAAGTATCTCATTTATCTTTCCTTTGTTTCTTGATACAATATAATTCACCGCGAATCTCTCACAAAATATTACACATACCCAGATAATAATATTTATAGTTAGTAAAAATTGTATCTTTATTATTTTTTTTTACAATAAACGGTTATCAAATAATGTAATGTTTGACGGGTTGTATTGCGATTAATTTGAAAGAGTGCAACTGTTAGTAGAAGAAGAATTGAGGGGCTAATGTCGATTAAGAAAGAGATATGAATGACACTCCAAAACATTTCATTTCATTTCATTTCGATCCGAATCATCATTCGCCATATTCGCATCACCACACGACGTTTCCCTTAAATTAACCATTTTTTACCCCTATTTTTTTCTCTCTTTCATTTCAATCCAACAACATTTCCCCCCCAATTTCGTCCTCATTCCTTTCACCAAATCCAAATCCTATTTTCTTTGTGAACAACATTATGATGATTGTTCGTACTTAATCAAGGCTTCTTTTGATTCTGAGAGGTATGTCATCATTATTTCACTAACCCACAATTTTATTTTGTTATTTTCTTGAATTGTTCCTAAAAGATTGCATTTTGATGCATGTTTTGTGGGTATTTAAAGGATATGATTGTTTTTTTTGTATTGTTGCTTAGAATTGCTTATTACAGACATTGCTTGTTAGTTCTTATCTTTTTTTTTTTTTATCAGGAGATGTATCTTGATAAATCTTTCACCAAACCAAAGTTTAGCTTTTATTTTTAGAAACTATCTTTCATTTTGGTCCTATTTCTTAATTGGGTACCTTCCATTTAGTTTTTCACTGTTGATGGCATGCAGCATTATTCACAAATTTCATGGATTTGCAGAATCTTGTCCTGTTTCTCAAATATATACACATATGTGTTGTGTACTTATACATAGAAGCTTCAATTCATTGCAGTTAATAGATGTGATGTTGTATGTAGGTAGTAGGTAATTAAAGGATCACTACCCTTGAGTTTGTTAGGCGCTGTTTCGTTTTTAGCTACACTTTCGTTTTTAGTTAGTCAGTTACTCACATGGATTGCAGAATTTTGGTGTGTGATCTTAAATTTCAACCTTTTGTTTCTGATTTTATCTTGTAAAAAGCTTCAGTTCATTGCATCCGTATAGTTTTTTTTATTTTTTATTTTTGCATTTGTATACTGCGGGAGACTTTTGAAAACTTTCAATATGTTTTTAGCTATTTGTATAACATTACCTACTTACCTAACCTATTGCCAATAAAATGTAATAGAAATTGGCTAATTTTCAAGTAACCGGAAGAAATTGTCACCTTTGATCAAAATTATTGGATGTGTGTACATTTCATTTATAGTATTTCACTATTCATGACATCAAATTAGTCGTAAACTTCATGATTTTGCAGAATGTTTTTGGTATAACTTTACCTTTTAGAAGCTTAACATCCTGCATGTATAGATAGTTTTTCAATGTTCATGGTTTTTGTTTTTCTTGACAGATTCTGAGGCAACATGGGTGGTATTGATGATAAAGAAACACCGGCATCTGGATCTGTAGTTCATGACGATGTTACATCTGAATCATCTTGTTACGCAACTGATGAAGAAGACACCCAAATAAATTTGGGTCCCAAAGTTAGCATCAGAGAGCATCTTGAGAAAGACAAGGTTTTTTGTCTTTCTTAATACATTTACATTTTAATGACATTCTATTGTCTTAACACATTTTCACAATCTCAAATTTATTTATCGGGAAAATACCAAGTGTGTTACTTAAATTCATATCTTCTAAATCATCCTGATAGTTATAAACACTCCTTGTGGGTGAAAATGTGAAAATCTTGGTTCTTTAATTGCATATAATCTTTGTAACAAGGTTATTATTTTTCTAAATCATTTGCGCATGCGCTTGAAACTTGTTTAACCTTTTGCCACAAGTTCTCTGCTAATTTGCTAGGCAGCACACAAAATGTGAAGCTGGTAAATTTGACCCATTTGCTTACAAATAACTGATTGGGGTAAAATAAAGTTGCTAAAACGTGTATATTTATTGCATAAAACATCCCAAGTTATTTTATCTAGAAGAATAGGTTATGTTTTAAATAATAACCAACACATTTACCCATTTTGACCCAAACTCATAATGGTTTGGTCATCCAACCTGGTTGCCACATGTGTTATTCAAACTTAGGCTATCCTCAAGCTCCGTGTCCTTTTTAGCATCAAGTAATATGGGTTGAAATTCATGTTGTCAACTTTCTTGATTATGTGTTGTTGGTTTAGGATGATGAGAGCCTGAGGAGGTGGAAAGAGCAGCTGCTTGGAAGTGTTGATGTCAGTCAGGTTGAAGGTATTTTTTCTTTTATTTATTTCATTTATAGAAATTTCTTGTATAAGCTGTTTGAGTTCATCGATTCTTACGCTGTCTTCTGAGTAGAAGTGAATATAACTATGCTAAGATTTTCGATCAAACTTTATCTTTGTCCTTGAATAATATAATTCTTTTTAAAGTACAAACACAAAACTAATAAAATTATTATATGCGTATAATGGGCAAAATGAATAAATGAGGCAAGCTGTGCAGTAGTTCGTGTAGAAACTGACCACGCTGACTTGTTGGCGCTTGTCTCCCATTTAATATTTGATAATAACTAATGTATTGAACATGAATATGAACTCTATTCTTAAATAGCTTGGTTTAATTATTTTAAAAAATCAATATAGGAGGTTGTATACAATTTACCAGCAGTATTAACTATTAATTTTTGTTCACAAGATTTCTGTATTATGTCGTTGAACAACATCTGATATGTTCTTTGGTACCGTTGATATTTATGGCAGAAGTTCAAGAACCAGATGTGAAGATACTGAGTCTTACAATAATCTCTCCTGATAGACCTGATATTGTTCTTGAAATCCCCGAGTCTGGGAACCCGAAAGCCCCTTGGTTTACCCTAAAAGAAGGAAGCAAATATAGTTTGAAATTCTCGATCAAGGTAAGCAACGACATAGTTTGTGGCCTAAAGTACACCAACCACGTCTGGAAAACCGGCCTCAAGGGTACCCTCTTCTATTCACCCTTAATCTCTCTATTTTAAAGTTCTTTTTTATTAATTTATAATTATTTAATCATTGTATTGAACTTCATGGATGTTAATTGATGCAGTTGATAACTCAAAAGAAATGCTTGGGACCTTCAGCCCGCAAGCAGAACCATACACACATGTAATGCCCGAAGAGGTTACTCCCTCAGGATTTTTAGCTAGAGGAAATTATTCTGCAAAAACAAAGGTAATTTCTTGAACGGGTCAAAATGGGTTGGGTTGACCCGAATCATTATTTTTAAATATAGCTATTTATGAATATTTAGTGTGTCAAATACTCAAATATGATTACAAAAGTTGTATAATTTCATTAGTAGAAAAACGTTTTAGTTTTTTATTTCATGCTCTTATATTTGTTTTTATTGTTGTTTTTGCCTCATTGTCTCCAGTTTGTTGATGACGATAATAAGTGTTACTTGGAGCTTAACTACACTTTCGACATCCAGAAAGACTGGGGAAAATAGATCAAGATCGGGTCAAACTGTTTTTATGATTATAAGGGGATTTCTTTTTCATGTTCTTTAGGAAATTTTTGTTACGATCACAAGTTTTTAATCGTCTTTGTGGCGTTGGGTTTTCTGTTAGATAATGCATATAAGGAGGTGCAAACACATTTCTCTGTTCTTGATTTCTGCAAGATATCTAGTGTTATTGTCAAAATCTTGTTTATGGTTTAATGAATGTTGTCATTTTGATTATAAGTTTGTTTGTCTTTGACATCATCGTATCTATTTAAAGCAGGTTAATTTTAAAATTTCCCCCTTTCAAAGAACCATACTCGAGTTGAGATCGAAATTGATTTGTTAACTTGCATGTCCTTATTTGAAACAAATTAAATTATTTGAAACTATAGGGGGTGAAGTGGAATTATATAAATAAATGATTTTTCCAAGCAACTCGTTCGTTTTCTATTTGTATTTGCCTTTCCCACCTCATCTATCTTTTATATTTGTTTTATATTTCTAACCTTTTACAAGCTCTTATTGCTCTTATAAAAGTACAAACTAAATAAATTCTATCAGACAAATAACAAGGAAATTTAAAATTAGAAAAACGAAGTAAACATGCAAATTTTTTTTGAAAGGTATGTCATTGACCGCTTCCATATCACAAACCGTCATGCATGGACCGTCACAGTAAGACAACAATAGCTTCCTCACATGTGTTATGTCATGGTAATGTTCATGACTAATAAGAACACCTCATACTGAACTCGTTATAAATCAGTTAAAATTTTAAAAATAAAATAGAAATTGCAATTTTTATTTAAAAACTTAACTTTATAAGAAATAATAATTTAGATTAACATATTCCTTTATTTTTGAGAACCAACTAAAAATATATCTTTTACTATGATGTTTTTTAAAAATTAAATTTTTAACACTATTTTCTATTATCTACTTTATTGAGGGTTTGTAGTATGCTCTAACCAAAGTGTGTCGAAATTACATTCTAAGCCAAGTGGTTAAAAGTTCAAATACCATGCATGTGAAGTTGTGAACAAAGATGTTGGAATGGAATGTTAACGAGGTTGGTGGATAGCCGTGCACAAACCGGGTTTTTTTAGGAATCGGTTCCGGGTAGGAACTGGTTCCGGTTTTGGTCAACAAAGTCAAGAACCGGGTAGGGTCGGGTTCGGTTCCGGGTATGATCGGGTATTTGACCGGGTTTTGGCCAGTTTAGCCGGGGTTTTTCGGTTCCGGGTAGGTTCGGGTCCGGTTTTGACCGGGTTGAGGTGGAACCGGTTCCAGCGGTTCCGGTTCGGTTCCACTTTCTTGGAGAAACCGGAACCCATGTGTACCCTACGGTTCGGGTACGACCGGTTCCGGTTCCGGTTCGGGTACACCGGGTCGGTTCCGGAACCGGTTTTTTTGTGCACGGCTATTGGTGGAGAAAACATTCTTTTATTTTGTTTTAGATTTAAATTCTACAGTGAACATGATGTAATGTATTTATTCTAAAAAAATTTCGGTGTTATTGTTAAAAAATACATGGAATGGAATTGACAAATGATAGAAATAGATCATTTCATTAATTATCTTGTTTAGTTATCTTATGAGAATAAAAGAAGGAAAATTGGATTTTAAAAATTCGAACTTTGAGGTGTTGGCCGCTGAAGGTTCCAACTTCAAAAATAATTTATAGAGGTTCCAAGTTTGGACGATTTTGCTCACAAAGGTTCGCCGTCACAAATCACTAACGGCCGTTTATTAATGATGACGTGTCACCGGTGGGCCCATATTTTCTTTTAAAATAATAATATATCCAACCTTAAAACCCCTCTTTTTCCCACCCATTTCCCACTCCACCCTAATTTTCCCTCCAAAATCCACAACCCTAATTTTCTACACCTCCCAACTTCAGACTGATCGATCTTAAGTTCAATAAATGAGCACTTCGTCATCGTCATCCTCTGTTATGAGGGAAAAACCCAAAATTTTCAAGGTTTCAACCATGACATGGTTGCTTTGTGTCGAGTTGCTGGCCACAGGAGTTCAAGACCTGGACAACCATGGTTCGGTTGCCCTCTATGGCCGTCTATGGACTACAAGTTTTTTATGTGGAAAGAGGATGTGGATGTTGTATTTGCAAAAGAAGGAAATTGGAAGGTGCTTGAGCTGAAAAACAAAGCTTTGGAGATGAAAATAGAGAACCTAGAAGTGGAGAAGATGATTCTAGTGGAAGAGAACAAAAAATTGAGGATGAAGATAGCAATGTCTAATTGTGCAGGAATGAAAGTCTATGTCTTTTGTGTTGTAATTGTGTTTTTTCTATGCTATTATGTAATGCAATGAAATGATGGAATGAAATGTACTATGTTTTATGTAATGGAATGGCAGTAAGTGAAATGGTTTGTAGAATCAGTGGAATCGACGAGGAGTTGTAGAACCGATTGTGGAATTAGGGCTAATTTATGGTGTGAAGTTAATTAAATGAGGGAAAAAGTGAGGGAAATTTATATAGGGGTGGTGAGGGGGTTATAACGGGTTAAAAGAAAATGTGGGCCCGCCGGTGACACGTCATCATTAATAAACGGCCGTTAGTGATTTGTGACGGCGAACCTTTGTGAGCAAAATCGTCCAAACTTGGAACCTCTATAAATTATTTTTGAAGTTGGAACCTTCAGCGGCCAACACCTTAAAGTTCGAATTTTTAAAATCCAATTTTCCTAAAAGAATCTTTATTTTGTGTTAGAGTGGAGGAGGCTGGTGTGATGATGGTGGTACAACGAAGGGCATGCTATGCTGGCGTGACATGTGGCAATGGTGGTTGTGGCCCACCTAACAATTTGTGAGAAAGAAGGGTGGAAGAAGGAATGGAAGAAGAAAAAAATACTAAGAGACAAATATTTTGGGTGGTTTTAAAGGGAATAAGATTATTTGTGCAATAAAGTGATTTATTTAATTGACTAGCTCTATAACTTATTTATCGTGTATCACAATTGTTGAGTTTTATTCCTCCTATGATTCATTGATTCTATCATTCCTACATACTAAAAAGGTTATCTTTATAGAAACATAATTAAGTTTTGATTTTGTGTTAATAAATCATTTAAATTTTGTTTTGTTTTAATCAGATAACTTATCTTTAAGTTTTATTACAATTAAGTCAATTAAAATCTATTAGATGACTTAAGTTTAGATTAATATTTAAATTCATATATCAATAGCATTATAATCATATATTTACATTTGATTTTCTTCTAATTCTACTTACCACAATAAAAAATTTACATGTAAAACTATCCGATCACTGTTGAAACCACGGCGTTTGAAATGAAAACCAGAAGATCAACTAGTAAGAAAACTAAAACACAGTAGATGATTAATACAACATGTTGATTCAATTTCTGTTTGTGATTATACACAAAACTAATCAGGAACGACAAAATCAACGATTCGATTAACACAATATGTTGATTTAATTTCTGTTTGTTATCAGATCTGAATGATGAATTGGATTTGATTTTGGCGGGAAGAGAAGCGATGACGATGAATTGAGTTAGGGATTTAGTTTGGTGAAGTGGACCGTGGTTGAAGGCGAAGAGGATGAGTTTGAAATTGGTGAGCCAGGTGAAGGAGAAGGCGGCGGCGGCGGTGGCGACGGCGGAGGAGAGGAGGAGGGGGAGGATGGTGAAGAGATAAAGGATTGGGATGAGGGAGATGAGTCTGTAAATGCCTGTGGGGAGGTTTGAAGAGATGAAGTGAGAGTATGAAAGAGATGCAACAATGGTGGAGAAGAAGATGATGAGAGTGTTGTCCGCCATTGATGAACACAAGAAATGCAAGCAGGGGAAGCCGTACGATTATATTTGTGGGGTTATTATCAAGAAAAAGTCGAGATATTTTACATAAATAATAAAATTAGTTTACAAACAATGTTCTTTATTTTGTTTTACACACTTGCATTATTCTATAACTAGTTATCAAACATGGTTATTGAGTTACTGTGGCACGTTTGTGATTATGTTAAGCTTCATATATTTTGTATAACTAGTTATGAAACGTGTTTGTTCATGTTGTAGCTTATTTGTGATTATGTTAAGCTTCATGTATATTGTGTATAACTGGTTATAAAACGTGTTTGTATTATGTTGATAATAATTTTATTATTTTATTCAAGGAAATAACAAAAATTGTTAAGTTTGTAATAGTTTACAATCATATAGGCCAAGGTTAAAAGAAATTATGAGAATTGTCTCAAAATATAAACACAAAAGACGATTTATTTATGTTATTTCTTGGTTTATGAATGAAAAATGAAATCTACTAGAAAAAATGTATTTTACTCTTTAAATTTAAGAGAATACATGTTTTGAAAATTGGACCGAACACTGAACCAGTACTATAATTTTATTGGTTAGAGGCTCAGAGCGATCAGACCGGGGTCGGATAAAATATATATTTATCAAAATAATACCGTAATAATTCTAATTTAAACATAATATAAATTCAGTGATGTTAAGTTAAACCACAAAAGTAATAATCCAAACAAATTCTAACCCAAGAATCACTAAAATATCGTAATTTAAACAAATTTTAACGTCAAAATAAACTAAGCTCATCATCTTCATCACTTAAAACATCAACAAGTTGACTTTTATTACAAAAACACAAAAATAAATAGATGTAAATATAAACTACAAAAAAGTCAAACACAAAAATATATATTTTAATATAACCCGGTTTAATTACGGTCCAGTTCTAGTATGACCAGATTGGTTTGAGCGGTTCAATACGGTTCATAAACACGTATCAAACCGTGTCTAATTGAACCGAGATTCTTAAAAAACACAGTCCAACTATGATCAGACTGGTCGGTTTAATAACATTGGGAGAATATACTATTTTTTTCCTTCTATGTCAACGTCTAGAGCAAAATTATACAGTAATACTTCAATATTTCAAGTTATACTAGGAAAGAACATTATAATATCAAGAAACCAGCATATATACCAACAAAACAAATGTTTATCGGCTTGAATTTTGTTTTTGGGCATCACAAAAGAGTTTTAACACTGTAGATATAACATCAAGAAACCAGCATATATGCACTCAACAGCTGCTGCACAATACACAAATTATTACACAAGCAAAGCACTCGAATCAACACTAAGAAGCCAATGCTCACACAATGACACAAAACAAAGCTCTGCATCACAAGTATTTTATGATCAACCAAAGAGCAACAACTAAAACAACAATCCCAATAACTGATAACAATAAGCACAAGCACGAGCAACCACCCTTGACCCGTTTGTTTAGAACGGCCAGATTCCTCTGCACTCTCTGTTGTTCCAAACAAGGCCAAAATACAAATCGTCAAACATTGTTTCATATTTATAATGATCGAAAGATTTCACAATTAGTAAAAAATGTAACCTTTAGTCGGGAATCTGTAATTTCTACGTGCTCATCAAGGTCGTCCTGCATATCAAAAAAGCACAACCATTAGATCAGTTTCACCAAGGCATATTGGAGATAAAGGGATGTGCATACAATGAGTCTAGTGTGCAGGCTAAGTTCCTCATTGATTGCCAAAGCAATATGCTTGGTACTTATCACAGTTTCCTCCAGTTTTTCTAGACCTTCATCTTGTTCTGCATAAAGATATATCTATATGACATGATCGATGACCATAGAAGATGTACATAAAATAATGTCTATTCAAAGTGTAATTAATCTATTATTTTAAAAACGGTTATAAATAATAATAACAGTAATAGTAATAATAGCTTGCCTCTCATAATTTGTCTCTGAAGCCCAACGATACCAGAGTTGTCTAAACCAGATATTCTGGCCATGTCATCAACTGGTTTAGACTCTGGCCCAAGCAAGCTGTCTCTATTACCAAAGTTTGACATGTTTAATGTGGATGCCATCTGTGTTACTTTTGTTCTCAAATTTGCAAGCATATCTCTGCGCTTATTCATTTCTTTCTCTGTTCTGCAAAAATTGAGAAAAAGGATTTATTGATAACGTTAGAAAGATTTAGTGTGACAATGAGATTAGAGACAAAAAATAAATAAGAAAAGATTTAGATGATTTTGTTACAACAGCTTCAATAAAGTTTGGAAGACAAAAACAATATAAATGACTGAATTTCGGAAACAATGAATCTTGATATGTTGGCAATGTTGCCTAGTGATTTAAGCTTCAAACAATGGTGTGCAGCATGGATTATAAATTGAAATCTGAAAGAAGTAAAAACGTACATACAACAGATCTAAAGATTGGACAAAACTGATATTATATGTACACAACTTTATATTACTCCAAATTGTGTTCATTGATGAACTGGCGAACACACCAAACACCAATGAAAAACTTGAAGAATAGTTGTTGGTTTAATTTCATTTCATATACCCCTTCAAAACTTGAATAATATCGTATTCACCCAATAAAAAATCGTAATATCAAAAATACCCATTTACATATTTTTGACATGAATACTCTTCCTTGGGTAAAGAATTAACAGGTGATAAGAGTTTAGATATTAAATTGTAAGTAAATAAAGGGTATAATAGTCATATTACAAAATTTATCAATTGAATTGAGTGAACATGAAATTTAATGTTTTGAATGGGTACATTTGATATTAATTTTTTTTCGTTGGGTAATTGCTAATTGCAAGTCTTTTTATGATTGAGCTTCGAGCTAAATGGACAGCCCTAGATTCTACACCTTGCACTTCTCAATGTTGAAATGTGCAATAATATTTGCAGTTTTAGGACTCGGTAATATTTTCTACATAAAGATCTTCTCATCAAACTTTCTAACCTTGAGAAGCACTACTCTCTACCATCTAATAACAAATCAGCACACAAATAGCTAGATCTTTTGTAACACATCAGAACTGGGCCAATACAATCAGCTATAATTGAGTTCATTGAAAAGGTATATCATATTCATATCCGAGAACTTCTAAGCTCATCAGTGAAGTACATGAGCCTATGATCATTAATACATAAAAGAACTAGATCTGCACGAAATTAGCATGATTTTGTAGATATTTGGATTTTGGATCATCCATATGTATACACATACTCTCATAAATCCATGCATATGATGCTAATAATTGAAGAAACATCACAAAGCTAATCAAGTAATTTACACATGCTTTGCTGCTGAGAACCAGAAACAAATCATTCTGCTGGACTCAACTTGACATTCTCTTAACTACGTTTCACAGAGCAAGATACTTACAAAGGTTGTTTAGCAGGAAGCTTTGTAAGAAGAGACTGTAAGCTGTCAAGTCTGGTTCCTAATATCGTAATTTTCCTTCGGATAGCAGACGAATGACGTTGTGCTTCTGGCCCCGTCCCAAAGGAACTCCTCTCTGATATCATGCTAGTGATGTCATCAGCAAGTTTTGAGGCTTCGTTATATTCCCTCGTCCACGGATCCGCAGAAGAAGCCATTTATCTGAAACAAAAACCGTAACACATTATTAACAAACAGCCAAATTGTATATATTTAAGAGCACGCCTAATTAGAGCTTACAATTCCGAGTATGATTAAAATCGCAGCACAAAAACATTAAATCAATGCATCTATGTCTATCTGACGGAAGATAACAAAGTAAATTTCTATATTTTTGATAATCCTACTATATTCGCTATAGAACTTTCAAATTCTCTAAAGCTAGGGCAACATTATAATCATATGCATCTACTTCTATGGCACATAGCTGATTAAGTATTCACGATCAATGAATCATTAGGAATTGAATAATGATCAGTTGATGCATAACCGATAGAGCTGCAAGTTGAGGGCGAGAGCGAACGAAAACTAAACAGATTTACCTAAACGGATCAGTTGTAAGGATTGTATGATTGAATTTGGAGCTTTTGACCGGGCGAAGTGATTGAGACGATTATTATAGTGTGAGACACACGGCGGCAAAGTTCGCCGGCAACGTTGTGTTTTGCTTAACGTCGTCGCCTGCGTTTACTTTGAGTTGAGAAGTTAGTTTGACGATGTATACAACTTTTTTTTTTTAGAACGGCGGTTGGTGCAACGGTCTATGACCGAAGCACTCAGAGGTGCAAGGACCGAGATCGAAACCCCGCCTCTAACACCAATAGATGTTTTTCGTCGGCATTGGGGCTCCCCCATTACTGCAAACGCAGCGGAGGCTCACCACAACCCTCCTTACGGGCCAAGTTGATCGGAGTCGAAACTCGTCAACCAACTGTTCCAGGGAAAAACCGGGCAGGAACCTTTAACCATGCCACGTAAAACCCTCAGGCTCAGACACGAAGCCGGGTGGTAACCCGGGACGAGCTTCATTGCCAATATCTCCCAAAAGTGTCACTAGTGGGGATAGAACTTGAGTCTCCTTGGAGAACTCAAGTCATCTTACCACTAGACCACAAGTTGGTTGATGACGATGTATACAACTTGATGGTTGATACTCGGTAGATATGAAACGGCGTCGTATATGGCTTGATGACGGCCGGGCCGGCTACGCTGTAAACCATAATAACTTGTTAACAATAATAAAATACTAATACAATGATTTTTTTTTATTTATGGGGGCTAATTTTAATAATTTGTGGATAAGAGGTTTATCTTTTAAGAGTGTGACAATGAGAATAGTCGTCATTCTTACTTGCGATTTCTATGTTTAAAAAGATCTTTAAATAGATTCTGAACACGTATAAAAAGTAGATAAGTTGTCACTCACATTTGCGACTTGTAAATTATTTTTCCAAGTTTGATCGAATAATAATTATGGTTGTGGTGTTTGCAAGTCTCGTGAATACATGGTAGGTGGTGATAGATAGAAGGTATGGAGTTATCTTTAAATTAATATGTTAGCAATCTTAAACACAAACGAACACAACATATTACCTTCATCTACTACACAATATTAATCCCCTAACAACATACTTTATATATTCAAATTTCACACAACAAAATTCTCAATCACAAATTAATACAACATGCTACCTTCATCTATTACACAATATTAATCCTCTAACAGCATAATTTAAATATTCAAATTTCACACAACAAAATTCCCAATCACAAGTCAACATCTTACAAAATGAGTTGGGGAGTTACATGTGGTCCATAAACAATGAGTTGCTATTTTTGGCTAGTGAGCATACTTTATATACGTCGTTGAAGATTAAGATGACCGTAAATGAAATCAGCAAATGCTCCGTGTGACATTTTTTATGAATAACAATAGTGGAACTTCAAGTTGAAACCATCAGACATAATATTTCTTTTTACAAAAGAAATATTACCATTCCAATTTAATTATAGAAAATAAGGTTACGCTAAGAATTTTTTATGAAGTTAGTTGATTGATGGTTACATGAATTTTGAATGAAGATAATGTTTTTTTATGAAATTGGTAGAAATGTGTAAAACATGTGAGTTTTGTTGTTATTAAATAAAATAAATCCTCGAAGAAGTCGTCACTGCCATTGACGACTTCTCTGATTTAGTCAAACAAAATAACGTTAGTCAAATAAATGTTTTGGTGGTTGAAATATGTGGTGGAAAATTATGGGTTGCCAGAACTCGTCTCAACCATTGCGACTTCTTACAAAAAGCAAGACTTCATTTACGTTTTTTAAAGTTAAGAAGTGACCGGTGACGATGGAGACTACACCCAATGTCTTACTCTTGAAATATTACCAACTATAAAAAACACCCCAATAAACAAAAAAAAAAAAATCCAATACAATGCAATATAGTTTTAAAGTGGTTGGATACGTATTAAACGTGTTACCCTAATCGTGTAACATCTCACGCCGGTTAAGAAGGAAAACAAAGCCAGTTTTATAAGGGGGTGGAAACCTTCGTAACCATGATGCATTTTAAAACCATGAGGGGCGGAGCTTGAGGGCGTTACGACTGCCAAAGCGGACAACATCGTGGTGCGATTACGCTGGGCTGTTACAGATGGTATCAGAGCTAGGGACCGGACCAATGTGCCAGCTGGGACTCTGAGCTCCTTGAGGGGGTGAAATGTAACGTCCCACATCGGTTGGAAATGAGAACAAAACCTGTCTTATAAGGGGGTGGAAACCTTCCTACTATGATGCGTTTCAAGACCATGAGGGCGGAGCCTGATGGTGTTTCGACCGTCAAAACGGACAACATCATGGTGCGGTTATGCTGGCTGTAATCGAGCTCACTTGTCTGTTTTTTAACTAGGACTGGTCCCTAACCATACAAGAGAAAACTCGCATCAGATAAGAAAACCTAATGATTCAACTTAAAGGCTTACTTCCTTTTTTTCTTTTTATTTTTCATAGTTTTAAGTGAGATTTAAATCTAACACGTCTCCGTCCTTATGAAGTTTTGATTCCTTTAAGGGGCTGACATGGGTCGTCACCCGCACATGCTATTTCACGGTTAGTGCTAATTTTTAGTCTGATACCCTAAATTTTTTAATATGTATTGAGTTCGTCACTGCGTAGCACATTTAATATGTACTCCATCCGTCGCATTTTAAATGTTCATCTTTATTTTTTTGGTTGTTCCAATTTAAATGTTCATTTAAAAGATAAAAGTATAATTTCCAATTTTACCCCTAATTATTTAATACAAAACTATTTATAACTAAAAAACTATTTTTATTGTGATATTCATGACACTGGAATTGAAATGGAGAAATTATTATATATACCGAGTTTACCCTTTAAAAAATCAATTTACATGAGTTTTTCAATTTTTTGTTTAATATAATTTCACTCTTGTTCTCTAACGACACCAGTACCCCAATCGCCGGAAACTTGAACACTACACAAACCACCGTCTGGGCTGGCCGTAGTCTCTCCGTTCGACTGAAAACCGTCGGTGTTGCTGCATAGGCACATCCCTCGTCTCTTTCATCTTCTATGCCGCCAGTTTCAACTTTTAACCACTGGAAACCCTAATTAGCGTCATAAGTTTAAGAGAGAAGAAGCCGGGCGGAGCGATGTCAGACCTAGACCGGCAAATTGAGAAGCTGAAGAACTGTGAAGCATTGGAAGAGTCTGAAGTCAAAGCTCTTTGCTTGAAAGCCATGGAAATTCTCGTTGAAGAGAGCAATGTTCAAAGAGTTGATGCTCCTGTTACTGTAAGACAAGTTTTCTTTTATATACAGATTATTATCATTTTATACTGTTGTATTATATGCTTACTGTTATGTACTTATGTTGATCTCTTTAAGCATGATGAAATGTACTTACTGATTGTAAGGTTCTGTTTACCAGTAGGTTAGTTTGAAATTGTGAAAATTGAGATGGATTTCGATTCTTATTGGAAGGCTGAATCTGTTTTCTCATACTCATTTTGAATTGAAAATTAGTTTTGGACTAGCAGAAGGTTACTGAATTTGCTATTGGCATTCAAGTTTTAAGTTCAGGAATGATTTAGAAAATTTGGTAAGCAAGTGATGTAAGCTAGAGGTAAACAAGGTAGGAAACAAAACTATAGCGTTGCCGTCGAAGGCGCGAAGCGTGAGCCTAGAGCCGTTCAGCCGTATAGTATAAAAATACCAACTTTAGGGGTTTTACATGTGTTTAGGTTTGTTTTTGCTAGTTTAGGTTGATTTCAGGCTATCTAGGTATAGTATAACTGTTTAAGACTTGTTTAGATGATTTTTTTTGCCGGAACTTTACCCAAAAGTAGGGCTTTTAAAGCGAGGCAACAAGGTTGAGTCCTACTGAACCGGGTGCCTAGGTGCGCTTTGTGGGTTTTTGACAACAGAGATCGTTCAGTAGATTAGGGTTTAAATTTACTCTGGTGAATGATTCCAACACAGTATCTATAACACCACCCACTTTACCTTAGTTCCTTAGATAATATAGAATGAGACATAAAGATGGTGGCATGCTTAGATAATATCGAATGAGACATAAAGAAGGTGGCATGACATATTCTCTAGCACTAGTACAATTGGAAGTCAAGTGAAGACTTTGTACTTGATGTAAAGAACTTAAGTATCATCAGTTTTTTCTATTTGATATATTTTCTGCCATGGAATTATAAATGCAAGTCGTCAATGTTCTCTCTTTGGTCTCCATTTGATATTTTGTATGCTCACTTGGTAGAGTGCTAGTAATTGGAACCTTTTGTCATCAGCGGTTTAGGATACTTCTGTCCAACAGTTCAAGTTATATTTTGTTTTTTGGTTAGCAATGTGATATGGGCTAATGATTTCTTCTGCTGTAAAGTGTAAACCCTTCCTTAATGATGACTATATGGTGATTGGAGTTTTCTCCACTTAGTTCATAATTCGGTGATGTAACCAACTATAAGCGGGATGCTTTACTTAAGTTCACACACTCTTTTTATTTTTTACGAAAGACAACTCCATGCTTCACAGTCTCAGTGTTTATGTTTTAGTCTCTTAAAGTGTAACTAAAGATGAGTATTAGGTGATTATTTTCTTTGTTGCTAACAAAATATAAAACCTCACAACTTAATCAGTTATGTATCCGTATTTTGTTGCTGAATAAGTCACACATGACAAAGGTTTATTACTATATCACCCTTGGTACATTATGAGATGATTAAATTAATGGTTTTTATGATATATATTTGATGAATAGTGCCCTTATCTTACATAGAAGTTTATGGATGCTATTTTTATGGGAAGCCTAAGAAAGTTCTTTTATAGCTTTTTGAAAAAAGAGATTGTCTTATCGTGGCCGTTTTGATCATATATGTCAGTGGTAATGCTCTCTTGTTTTTTGGTTAGGTTACCCCTCGCTTGTATATGTAAAGCATGTTCTAATAGTTCTCTATTGTGTTGTATTAGATATGCGGTGACATCCATGGGCAGTTCTATGACATGAAAGAACTTTTTAAAGTAGGCGGTGATTGCCCAAACACCAACTACTTGTTTCTTGGGGACTTTGTGGATAGAGGGTTTCACTCCGTGGAGACGTTTTTGCTTTTGCTTGCCCTAAAGGTAAAATCCATGGTTTTGAACTTTTGATTGAGCTGAAATGCAATGTGTTTCAATACATTTGCTTTATTTAAACTAAACAAATGTTAAAGGAGATCTATTATGTCAAGTTAGAGGCTCACATGTTCTCGCACATTATTTAATTATTCATCTTCAAGCCCATTTGTAAACTGGTATTTATTATTCAACCATGGTTCATGAATAGAATGGAGTCTGAAGAACTTTTCTTGTCTTCTTGTGATCTTTTCGTTTCTTGTTGCGAGAACCATCTATTATATTCTCTATAGGGTTTCTATTTTAGCTAAAGCACTGTTGTAATCAGGTGAGGTATCCAGATAGAATAACGCTAATCAGGGGCAACCATGAGAGCCGGCAGATCACACAGGTATTTGATATATCATTCTTACTTGATTAGTAGGTCCCACCTTGAATCTGTTTGAAAATGTACAGTTATTTCCTATGCTAGGTTTATGGGTTCTATGATGAGTGCTTAAGGAAGTATGGTTCTGTTAATGTTTGGAGATACTGCACCGATATATTTGATTACTTAAGGTTTGCTAAATTCTTCTCCCCTTTCCCTTCTGATATAGTGAAACAAGTTAATTTTTTTAGTTTGGGTTGATTTGGTTGACCCACAAACACTGTGATTTCAAAACAATAGTATTACAATAATCTAAATCTTTGACTAAAAGTTATTTTAGGAGGATGTATGCATTAAAGATAGACTCTGGGACTTTTAATATGTTTTACACATGAAAAATCTAAACACAAACCATAATTTACCAGTTCATTGGTAAATGTTTGAAATTGTCCCCTCTAGCTAAGAATTGAGATGCATAATTCAGGGTCCACATTTTTATTATCTTTCTTACACCATTTAAATTTCAAAATTTTACAGTTTGTCTGCTCTCATTGAGAACAAAATATTCTCAGTTCATGGTGGCCTCTCTCCTGCCATCAGCACATTAGACCAGGTTTGAGAAGACGAAATATATATTCTATAGTTTAATTTTAATTTCTTCACTTTAATGGTGTATTTACTATTATCATGTTTGACTTTCCAGATTCGAACAATTGACCGGAAGCAAGAAGTGCCTCATGAAGGAGCCATGTGTGACCTCATGTGGTCAGACCCAGAGGATATTATGGATGGTTGGGGTTTGAGTCCACGTGGTGCTGGTTTCTTGTTTGGTGGCAGCGTTGTGACTTCTTTTAATCACACCAACAACATTGATTACATTTGTCGGGCTCATCAGTTGGTAATGGAAGGTTATAAATGGATGTTTAACAAGCAGATAGTTACTGTTTGGTCTGCTCCAAACTACTGTTATCGGTGAATTTACCAACCTGAATCAGTAGCAAACCCTCTATTTTTTCCTTGTTCAATAACTGTTACTAACTATTCTGTAAAATTTGATGTTGCAGGTGTGGCAACGTCGCTGCCATTCTAGAGCTGGATGAGAATCTCAATAAACAGTTTCGTGTGTTTGAAGCAGCCTCTCACGTACGTTTTGACATATTTATAGAAATTCACATAAAACAATAAAAAATAAATTGTTAGCTGGTTAAATCAAACCTATCGACCCATTTTGAACAGGGGTGGTAATTTCCGGCCCGTTGTCGTGTTCAGGCCAACCATTTTAACCCGTTTAGTTAAACAAGTCGACCCACTAACTTGTTTATGACCCATTTAACCTGTTTTTACAACCAATTAACCTGATTAACTCGTTTACTACTTGGTTATTACCCACCAACCCATTTCACATGTTTAGATAACAGGTCATTTAGGCCGTTTTTGTTTTCGAGTTAGGGTTGATGTTTTTTACATTAATAAAAATATGGGTCGTGTTCTGGCTGAAGATGTCAACTAGGCAAACCTTTCTATACGATTTTAGTTAAAAATTTAACTAAACTGCAGGAATCAAGAGGAGCACCTGCCAAAAAGCCCGCACTGGATTACTTTCTGTGATGACGATGGTTTTTCTGCAATTGTTCGGGCTCAGGGTTGTGCATCAAGAGTGTTTTGTATGCTTATTTGGGAAAGCCCAATTTTTTTAGCATTAGTGAATCAATTGTGCATGTGCAAAGTGTTTGTATTGGGAAACTTTAGGCACATACAGACTTCAACCCTCACAGGGGTTTGAGTTTCCGAATTATATTGGATATAAACATGTGATTCTCTTGGCGTTAACATCATCTGTTTGACTTGTGTTAAGCATCCTGATCAACATGACACTAGCTTTGATAGAAGAAAAATAAGTCAAATGTTTGATTCATGTGAAAACCTAAATGTTAAGATGTTAGTGTGTGGTGAATAACTCGTTACAAATCTAGAAGAGACACAATGGGCCGGTTATGAAAAAAAATAGTTTTTGTATTTTCTAAAAAAATGTTACTAATTTGGTAAAAATGTCACACTTTTTACAATTATAAAAAAAAAAATCAAATTTGTGTTTCAAATCTCCAAAGCGCATAGCATACAGCCATCATTAATGTCACCTTTCAACCATATATTGACGTAACATATTCTTCAAATAAAGATGAGATATGAAGATATTGGATTTGAGTCTCGCAAATGTAATAAAACGTTATTTGAAAAAACAAAACAAAAGAAATGAAAGATCGAGAAGGGGCCTTGTTAAAGAAAAGTTCTTCAAATTCAAAACCAAGTCAAAAAGGTGGGTTGACGGACCAATTTCAATCCAATGTATCAAATACGAGACATGATTAATGTTGAGGACTAAATAGACAACAACTTCCAAAACTAGAGATTCTTTATGCAACTTTCAAGAGACCAAGGACCATTTATGTAAATTACTCCTATCATTATTTATTTGTAAGTAAAATAAAATAATCATCTTTTTAAAAATAACCAAACTGCGTAAAGCCTCAGTTTGCGAAGCGACGGTACAAGCTTTATACCTTCTGTTAGTTGTGGTTCCATCTTCAACATTCATCAACCCACAACACACTTCACACATCTTCAATTACAACTCAATTTACCCGCCAAAAGGTCTTTTTATTTCAAATCATAAACCCTAACGATTTCCCCCTTTTATCATTCATTCTCTAGGGTTTCAAACTTTTATTCTACTTTCTCCATCTAATGGCATCTAATCTCGTTCAATTACGCAGGTTTCCGATCAACTTCGATTTCACCGTTCAATTTCATCAATCAACGGCGGAACCACGACTTTTGCAGGTTTTACTTCACGATCGATGGATGAATCGGGAATTGATACGTCGGAGGTGCGATTGGGGAGTGTAGGAGAGAAGAGACCGTTTGAGGATGATGTTCAGATGGAATTAGGTAATAAGAAGGCTAGAGGAGATGGTGAGGTTGGATTGGGGGTGTGTTTGAAGAAGGTGGCGGAGATGGTGCTGGTTTTAGCTGCGATGGGGAAGATGAGAGGTGGTAGGAAACCTACGCCGGTGGAGGTTGAAATGATGGTGGAAGCCAGGGGGAAATTGGTTGAGGTTTGTAAAGGATTTGCTCCCAAGGATGTTTTTCCGACGGATGGTTTCGGGACAATTATTGAGGATCTAGGGCTTAACAGAGTGAGTGAAACGAAGTTAGGGATTCTTCCTCCTTCGAAGGTGTCGATTGCTCGGAAGTTACAGCTTACAAAGCAAAAGGTGTTGCTTATGCCTTATGGTTTGTTAGGATTTTAAGTAATCAGTTGTTATGAATTTGCATCATGCTTATTGCCTAATTGATAGAATTTGGTAGTTTTCTAAAGCTTATTTGAATGTGTGTTTAGGGCGTTTTAGTTATTTGAATTAGGAGTTTACAAAACTTTGTGGCTGACCTTTGCTATGTAATCATTTATGGCGAAGTATCATGTGCACTTGGCTTGTTTCCCATTTAGTAGGACTGTAAACTGAAATTGATTGAAAAGAGGTTAGAAAAGTACAAAAGATGTTTTGAATAAAAATAGTTAAAGTTTGTCGTTATCGTAAAAGACAAATTCATGATGAACTAAACTGGGAAATTCTGGTGTTTATTCTTAGTTTTGAGTCCAGACTCACAACTCCTTTTATTGAAATCTCTTAGCTCACTAAGTCACTAGTTTTTTTCAATTGGCGAAGATTGTTAGTTGTGATAAGATTGGTACGTAAGTAAAGTTTTTTTCTTAATTCGTATAGATGTCGAGAATTAATAAACGTTTACTGAAATGAGGTTAATCGCAATGTAGATACTTTTACCAAGTTTGAATATTAATAAACATTTACTGAAATGAGGTTAATCGCAATATAGATACTTTTACCAAGTTTGAGTATCCAACTCTATAATGATTTATGATTAGTGTAATGTGCTCATCACTGATGCATCTTTTCTTTTCTTTTCTTTCATTTTCAATCAGATGGAAAAATCTGAAGTGTTTCCGTTACATTCTGCTACTTACACACCTAGGGTTAATGATCCCCGTGCAGCACCACATGCTGTTCAAACAGTGTCAGGTAAAGCTGATCATAGAAGCTTCCAGAATCATTCATCTCTGGTTCATGCTTCTTCGACTTCCAATTCAAGAAATTTGCCATATCAATTGCCCACAAGTGAAGTAAGGCCTGTAGGATCCAATGTTTTGACTAGCAATCATCTTGGAAGAAGTTCTACCGTATCACCTATGGAACAGGCTGGGAGAGTGCCTCTCAGATCTGATGGAAGATCAAATGGTTGTTATATTTTTTATACCGTATTATATGGTTTTGCACTGTTTTCTGGTTTTGTTGGCATGCCTTCCTGATCGGAACACATGATATATATCTGAGGGGGTGTTTGGATGTGCAATTTGAAAGTGATTATCTGATTTATGACTTCAAAGGTGCAATAACCAGTTTCAAGTGTATGGTAACCTACTGCCACTGTATATTATGCAGGGGGTTAGTAAAAGTACTTGTATTCTTTTCACCCTTTTTTGATCTACTTATTTTATACTAATCAGAAATTGCTGAATCACCTAACATAACAAAAATGATTGTTACAACTTCAGCAACTGCACATCCAAAATCTATCTCGTGTAACATGTTTTATGACAGCTGATTATTTGTTTGGTTATCCAATATCATATAAAATTGTTCTCAAAATGCAAATCCAATCACCCACTAATGATGTTCCCCTTGTTCCTCACTTGTACTTCTATTAAGGATCTTCTTTCTAAGTGTTAGGATCCTGTATCAGAAAATTGTTGTGGACTTCAATATTAGGTCTGTTACAGAAGTTTGGATGGATTCATTTTGTGTTTTCTTATATTTCTGCATAGCTTTTATGCTTTTTCTAATTTTGAAATTTCTTATCAGAAAGAGGGTGATAATTGATGACCTCTAGTAACATTCTGTTAGGTATCACTTTAGTTTCTTTCTTTATTTACTGGTTTTTAACTTTTTTTATAACTTGCAGCAAATTCAGCTGGGGATCACAAAGCACCACATACTCCAACCCGGTCTATACAATCTCAATCTGCTTCCTTTAATAAAGCTAACGGAGCTGCTCATTTGACAAACATAAATCATCATGTGCAACGTCACATGAACTTTGCGCAACCTCCTGCTGCTAACACTCACAATGAAGTTGCTAAACTTGTTCAAAAAATATTAGAGCCACATACACCAATTCGCCAAACATGGAATCCACCTTCAAGAGACTACATGAACAAGGTTTTGACTTGTCAAACATGCAAAAATATGATTAATGAGGTGGATACGGTACTTGTTTGTGATGCTTGTGAAAAAGGGTATCACTTGAGATGTCTGCAATGTAATCCAAAATCGATTTTTGGAGATGAGTGCCGTGAGTGGCATTGTGCAAAGTGTATGGCAATTAGCAACGGGAAACCTTTACCTCTTAAGTATGGTCGTGTTATGAGAAACATAAATGCACCAAAAAGATCTCCCAGTTCAGCAGGAGATCAATCATCTTTAGAGAAGAAAGTGCAATCATCTGATGAGAATTTTAATCAGCGCCTGATGTCAGCAAATGGTGACTCTGTTTCACAAACATCAACAGATGTGCAAAATAATGGAACACGTGAATGTGGAACTGAGAATTTTTCTTCAGAAAAGTGTCAGAGTAATTTGCAAACCCTTGGAAACCATCAAGATGCAGATGGTTGCTCAAAGCCATCAACTCAAAATGGAATAAAATTAGAAAGCAACCCAAAAGGTGAAAATGGAGAGCATGAGGTAGAGGGGGGTAATATTGTCAAAACAAGTGAAAATTGTACTAAATTAAGGGAGAATGAAGGTTCTTTTCCGAGTAGCATGCATGATGTTGAATGGGTGGGGGGTGTAGTGAATGAAATTGATGAGAAAATGTATTACGGATCTTGCTGCATAGGTGGAACCACATATAAACTTCAGGATTATGCTTTATTCAGCTCTACTGGCGACAATCTTATGCCCAATAAACTACAGGTAAATAGCTTGTTTGTTGCTATACATTTGAACTTGTTAATTCAGCTCTACTGGCAACACTCTTTTACTTAATTCACAGTTTGTTTTAATTATATATCACCTTAAATTATATGTATGTGATGCATTGTTTTGTTTGACTTGATGCGAAGCTGTTTTTTGTTAATACAGTTTACTGAAAGCTGTTAGTCAAGGAATCGTGGGGCATATTTTTCTGTGTTTTACTCATCTTTCTTTTATTCTTCACCCATTGCTTGCACATTGGAACAGTTTTGCTGCTATATGTGTATATATGTTTTTAAAGTTTTACATAAGAAGGATTTGCTTTCAGGGCATGTGGGAGGATAATAAGACAAATAAGAAGTGGGTTACTGTGACTCGCTGTTTCTTTCCTGATGATTTGCCTGAAGGTGTTGGTCGTCCTTGTGCACCAGAAGACAATGAGGTAATGTCTGAATACAATTTGATAACTTTTTTAGTGGTATAGAAAAAAGTAGGAAACTTTAATAGTTATATTATTGCTTTCTTTCAGACCTTTAACAGCTAACCATAAAACTGATAGCTTAATATTATTGTTCCATATAGAGGTTACTGGTAAAGTTGGCAAAGTGGGACTGGTTGGATATTGGGTAATGGGTCATAATATCTACTTATTTAGTTTGGGTTAAAATTATCCTGTTGGATCAACTTCCAAACACTAATTTTTCAATTTCTTAAGCTTAAAAGGTAACAGTGATGATTTCAGAAAGTGTATCATGACAAAAGTGATTAGTACCTTTCTAACCTTTTTGGCCTTATTTCCATTGTTTTCTCAGTTAAATCCTTTAGCTCAATCAATTTGACCCCATGGTGATAAAATGACTATCCAAGACAAACAATATAAACTTAAATGGTTCAATATTGCCATCTCTAGTTACTGCCTTTGTATGATGCTTTCTGTTGCAAGTTTTAGTTTATCAATTCATATAATTTTGCTACCCTCAGGTGGCTTATTAACCTGTTTTGATTGTTAATACCATAAATATTTGCATTAGTCTTCTTTCATGCAAATTTTAAGCTAGAATGCCATAGTTTCTCTCCAAAATTTGACATGACCTTATGTTTTGGCCTTTTTCTAGGTATACGAGTCCAACCATGAAACAACATTAGCAGCTGGCTTGATTCATGGTCCATGTAAAGTTCTACCTCCACGCAAGTTTGCTGAAGAAAGAGTGATTCAAACTCGTTCACAGGCAAAAACCTTTGACAAACCAGAACAGATTTTTCTTTGCAAGTGCGTATCTTACCTTCACCCCTAGTTTTTTTTCCCAGGTGGCAAATCAATAAACATTCAATTTTTTTGTTTAAAAAACAGCAACATTCGAATTGAATTTTAAAGTAAACTGGGTTCCACTTTCAGTGAGTGGCTGTGCTTGAAAATGGTGATTTTTAGGCTTAATAGAAATTTGATGGAAGTTTGTTACCCTTTTATACAATCAGCCTTTTGAAATCTTAATTATACTTGCAAATAGCTTATGTGATATGATTTTGCTTTAGGCAAATTCATTTCGTGACATAATTCCCGTATTGCTGTTTTTGTTCATGACAATAATAACAATACTTAATAATTTTGAAAACATTAAAGAGAATTTGGTTTGTTAAATCAAGAAAGTTGACATTTTTTAGCTTTTTCTTTTTTTTTTTTTTTTTTTTCTATACAACAACTTTAGGAATTTTAACCAGCTGTAATAGTTACGTGACCATCACTATAATAGCCAATCACCTTGTTCTTGCAGATGGTTTTATGATGAGAACAAACGTTTGTTTCGAGATGTTACATGTTAGCAGACAGCATGATAAACATATATTAGGAATCTTCTCACTTGCAGTGGTGTTCAAGGTTCTCCTTTGCAGGTAGAGTTAACATGGCTCTACAGGTGGCAAAATGTTTACTTCTTTTTGGCAGGGTGTGGGGGAACAAAATGGGTTCGGGTCCAATTGGATGTGCCAGCATAGATTAACATGCTAAATACGACTGAATAAATACATTGTTACAAGTAACCGGAAATCATTTAATCAACCGATTTTTGAGTTTCTATGCATTTGAATAGGACTTTGAACCCGGCTAACTCATTTTTTTAGTTACGTCTATTACGTGGCTCGTTAGAGATAAAACATAACCTCAAACTAATTCTGTATTACTATTTTTTTTGGTTATAGGTAGTTGTATTGTAGAATCTGCTTGTTGATTCCCAGGTTTGATTTCAAGAATATGAAGCAGAATTGCAGAAATAATATTTTTTGAGCTGTATAGATGCTGATGTCTTGAATGTTTTCATGGCTTGTATCTCATGGTTACTACACATGTTCATGTTCTAGTTTGGATCATAGTTTACTGGTTTTCTTTTTTGTTTTTCATGTATTGTTTAGAAATTTATGGGATGAAGTGTTTTTTATTAGCTAATGACGAAATTAATTTAGGAGAGTTTATGTATTTGTATTTGTATTTGGTCGGTGTTTCTTAATAAACTTCAATAATTTTAAGACACGTAGTCCTTAAATACTCTTGGTGTTCATTTGTGTTTGTCAGGTTAAAATTGAATAAATCAACATGAGCAAGTTACAAGTCTAACTGCAACGCTTTAACACCATATAAACGTTTTGTAACCAGTGTATGCTAATGCTAACTTCCGCAGTCAAACAATCATACTCTGAAATTCTGCAGTCAAGTTTTACAAATATGTTAAAATGTCATTGTTCTGCTTAAATAGCATCTGTTGAAGACCCGCTAAACACTAACTTGATAATTCTACAGTTATCTTTTTAGCATGCATCTTCAATCATTTCAAGATTTAACCTCATGCAAACACGCTAATTACAGAATCGTAGAGGGAAAAAAATCCAACTTTTGCAAAAACAAAAGAGACTGTAACAAAAGATACATACACAAGCGATTCAAACACTTGCAGATGGATTGGTAAGCAGTTCAAGAGATTTCTTAAGATAATCTACAGCTACAAAAACATCATCAAACGCCAAAGCTCCAACAGCAAACCTTGCAGCCTTGTGTGCCTCTGCAATTTTCTCAGGGGCGGGTTGATAATTACTGTCATACTGATACGACTGTGTAGAGGGTGCAGGTGCAGGTTCTGGAACTGGACCCGACCCGTTTGCTGCATTTGGATTATACTGAGGTGTAAATGCATACTCTGTTGGTCTAGCAGCTGAAGAGGAGTGTGGTGGTTCAGAGCCCTGATAGTAAGATGAGGGGTAATGAGGTGGCGCTGCTGGAAGGTTAGCTTCAGAAAAGCTAGGGTAAGACTGGAAATTGGGATACGTAAAAGAAGGATCTTGAGAAGGATAATTTTGAGAAATGTGATGTTGAGGTTCTTGTGGATAAGATGGTTGATGTTGATAAGTCTGAGAAGGATGTTGCTGATAACTATTGGAAGGATAATCATCAGAAGAATATGTTGGTGGCGGCGGCGATATGGCTGAAGACGGTGGTTGAAAATTTGAAGCTGGTGGTTTTTGGATGTTTGAAGATGGTGGAGGTGGAATATCATGTGGTGATGATGTATGACTACTTATGAACCGCTGGGAATCATTTCTTTCGTAAAACAGGGGTGAAGTTTGAGATTCTGGTGGGAGTCCGGTGGTTGGTGATGGCTCACTCCTGCTCGGTTCCAGGTCCTGCCAAACACAAACTTTTAACTCGGGTTGACCCACTTTTTTATCCACTCATACATTTTTTTAGTAAATAATCAATGCGTATATTATACAATATTATAAATACTCGGATAAGATCTCACGTATCCACTATTTGATGTGTCGGATGGATCTTTATCACCACCAGGTGGGCCAGGTACAGGCTTCCTTCCTTCTTTAATAGCTTTTCTTATATCTGCTGCTTTCCATGCTGCATATTTTTGTTTCTGCTCAAGCTTTTTAACGAACCAGTTGTAATATTTCAGCATTTTTGTCCTACTTTAACTACTAACAACAATGAAGCCAGTATAATTGCCAGTGGCAATAAACAATAAAGAAAGTGGACTCACATCAGGTTGAACGTCACCAAACTGGTTAAGGATTTCAAAAAATATGCTGGCAGCATAAAACGTCTTTGCTGTATTACTACAAGTTTAAAATCAAGTATTAACATTAAAATCATAGTCACCACTAGAGTTAAATGTATGGGAAAATAAATTCTAACTGAAATCTTTTCCAGCAGTCAATAAAATATGAATAAATTCCAACTGCAATCTATTCATTAAGCACTTGAAGATAGCAAACGTAGTTACTTGCCTTGATAGCATCTCTACAACTTAAATTTCCGGTTTGACAGACCCATTATCATAATTTCAGAACCATATTAGTCCAACTTTTGACTACTTATCTTAGAACTGAAAATTTATTAAAGAAGAAAGCCCTGTATAGGAAACATTACTGAGCAGTAAATAATCGTAAGAAATCCTAACTGAAAAAATCCAAAGCACTAGACATAAGAATTAATGAACCTCAATGTAAATTTTAACCAAGGGCAACTGTTTTCTTAAGTGATAGCTAAAAGCCTAAAAAGAGGTGTAAGCTTCCCACATGCACAGGAGATGATTCGGAAACCTTTTTAAGAACAATAACTCATTTAGACTGCATGAATCATTAGCAAAAATAGCTGTGTCAAAAAATAAAACTTATCATACAGATCAGCTTTCCCAGCTCGGTCTTGCTTATCGGCCTTAGCAAAGACGTTTGAGGCAAATCCTTCCAGGTGGAGATGATCATCAGGCCCCAACTGCAGTGACTTCTTATCCTGTAAATAAACAAGCAACCTAGACGATGAACACAAACCAAAAGATTCGCAACACACTGCAAACAAAATTAACTAACACTTACATGAAACATTACAACATGTATACAAACCTTAGTTGCAACATGATTTCCAATAGAAACCGACTACAACGTTCAACACATCGCTAACTCTAGACCCCAATCCAAGATTAGAGAACACTAATTCATCATATAACCATCCATTGATTAATGATTTACATCTACAACCAATGTTTCAATAACAAAGCCTTGTAATCAAATTAATACATCCAAAAAACTGAACTCACTTGCCTAAAATCAAACTAATCACCTTAATAATCCCCAAAACAAAGTTTTAAAAAACAAACCTTTTCAAGCTGTTTGATAAGAGAAACAAGGAGAGAACTGGTGGTTTTTGTTCGCTCAGTCTGCGGAATCTTCAAACCTCGTTCCATCGCATACAATCGACCTAAAAACACAAACAATTCACGATATGAAAACAAAAGAAAAACTGAGACAACAAAACAGTTAGGGTTTATAGTGAATTGATACAGTAGTAGGCAACAAGAGGCTCATGTTTCTGCAATTCATCGGCACGTTGAAGGTATGGTAACAGTAGCTTTGCTGGTTCGTTTTCGTTCGCCATGATCGATGTTCACAAGGGGAAAGGGAAAATAGAGGTTTTGATTTTTTTTTCATCTAAGGTGGAGTTGTTTAACAACTTATAATTTAAAATTGAAAATTACTTAGTGGGCTTATATTTGTCGTCGGAATAGATCTATTTGCTTAAAAAATCGATTTATTTCATGTTTTCCAAACACTTCATAAGGTGGTAAACAAGCTACAACGATCATCACCCAAAGGTCAAGAGTCATGAGTAACTTTATATTTCAAAAACTACTGTTCATCCCCTATAATTATTTTAATTATTTAAAAAAATGGTTGTGAGTGAAGGAGAGAGAAACTGTAATGATAAAGGTAAAAAAAATTATTATTTAATTGGAATGAGAGAGAAAAGATAGTTGTTTTTAGTGTAATTATAGAGATGAAGATGATGCTTCCACTGTGAATGCTCTTAAACATAACAAATTCAGTGAAATTTCTAATGCTATTACTTGCCACTTTGTTGTTTAATATATTATGATGATTTTTACTTTGAAAAAAAAATGCTTTTAACCAAAAAATCAACACATCCCTATATATCTCCGCTCATTTTCTGTTTGGACTATAATATCTATTTTATTGTTAAAAGTAATAGACTCGTTAGTTTATTATGGTATAAAGTTACAATCAATTACAACATAAAGTTCAAATTCAATCTCATTTATAATAAAAAGTTACTCAGTTAGGTTCATGCTGTTTTAAACTCAAGCTCGTTTAAGCCCAACTTAGTTCATTCAATCTTTTAGCAAGTTTTTAGCAAGTAAATCTCAAACAACTCAGCACTGTAGGTTAATATCATACGAAAACCGAAAATTTATCATGAAGAAAACTATGCATTCATGTCTATTAGAAAGAACATTCTGTAGGTAGTTACTTCAAGACCAACATCCACCATGTCTTCACAATGTGTATATATGACTTTTCACACCTAACAAAACACTCCTAAGGTGAAATGGCAGAAGCAGCAGCAGCAGCATCCATTTTTGATAAAGCCACATAGTTCAAAGGAGCCACAGGCCTCGTGTTATCCCTCTTCGCTGACCTCGGCCCATTTTGAACCATAGATAACCGTCTATTAAGAGCTCCATTTATGGCCGCATTCACACGTGGCCCCAACACCTTCTTTGAACTGCTAGGTGGCCGCAACGGGCTTGGTTTTGTACCAAACATGACTTCTTGCTCTGTGTTCAACTGTTCATGCATTTTCTTCTGATCCTGTGAAAACAATTTCTAACTTAAGTCACTTTCGTCTGTTTGAGAAATATATTTTAAAAAGTTGACGAAACGCTATAACTAACCCTCATTTTTCTCTTCTCTTCTTCTTTCTCATGCCTTAACACTGCATATTTGTCAAGAATGGTAAGCAGTGGAACGCCATCATAAGCAAAGATAGTTCCATGTTCCTCTTCCCATGCTCGTGTTTTGGCAACCAATGTGTCAACAAGACCTACATACACACCCGACCATATACGGGTCACCCAAGTTCATATGAGGAAAATGAAAAATGGTTTAAAAAGAAATGAGTCAAGTGTCACCTCAAAGAATATTTATTACCTGGAATTTTGCTGACCAAAATTCGGGCTTTTTCAGCTCGCTTGAGATTTAAATGTGCACCTCTACTTCCACTGTACCTGTTGTCATCCTGTCACACATATCTCAAAACCATGAATAATCTAATTCCATGAAAATTTACGGGTTGAAAGTCGCCCAAAGTACTGCTTGCATAAAGCCACGTAACAATTTCACTCAAAATACTAGATTGTTATATAAATTAAAGAATTTTATGATCATATTTTAATTACTTAGTATATGAAGTTCTTAACAATTGAGAAAAAAGATTGTAACTGATCGACCAAACCCGTCCCTTAAAGAGTTAGAGGCAGACCCTGTTGTAATCCTCAAGCCAAGTCTCTTCTTCACAAGCTGACATCCATTTGTCTACTTTATCCAATATATCTTTTCTACTGAGAGCATCTTCTTTTGCTTTATTGATCTGTGCATCCATGTCGGCTAACAGCTCAGAAGGTTCCACATTCCCGGATTCAGTCAATGCCAAAATTTTCTCCCTAGCAGCCTCTGTGTCAATCTCTATGTGTGCACGCACAAATATCTCTTCAAGTTCCTCTTGCCTCTTAAGTGCAATCTCTTTCATTCTGCTAGCTTTCAATCGATCCAGTCTTTCGACTTCCACCTCGGCCTAGAGAACAAACAGCAAGCATCAAAGACTGACAGCAACAACAACAACAACAACAACAATAATAACAATAACACATATTTTTATTCTAACGTACCTGTTCAATGAAATGCAAAGCAAGAGCCCCAGGGGCAGTTATGTCATCGACTGAGGCTGAGATGTTACAGGTAACATGATCAAACAAGTTTCTTTCTTCTTCAGACGTGTCCATTAAATTCCAGAGTTCAGTTAGCTTAACTGCTAAATCTTGATACTGAAAATGGCAAGAAACTTGATTGTAATTTCTATGTTTGAGTATTATAAATAAGTAACGCATTAATTAAAAAACTAAACGATCATACTAATATCCACCACTTTTTTGTGTTAGCTGATTAGTATAATGTGCTCCTTTCACCCATTAGATGGATAACAGAAGCGAAAGTGAACAAATGTTATGAAAGCGTATACCTTATGTAACCTTTGCTTCTTGACTTCTTCTAAAGCTGTAACAGTCTTTGCCAGCCTGGCTAATGTGTCATTGCTTATGCTTTTAAATTGTGCGCCGGTGGCATCAATCAAGCTAGGATGGACATCCTTTACTGTACTACAAATGTCGATCTCAAGAACAACACAAATACCATGTAAAATGTTAACAAATTCGATAACTCTGTTCAATCTTTGGCTCTGCAAAAATAGAGTTTTATATTAATCAAACAATAAAGTTTTTATAACCATATTAACCGTTTCCATTACCTTTTCTTTTTGAAGTTCTTGAAGACGATCATGAAATCTTTTTAACATCTTCAAGGATAGATCAGATTCATCAACTTTAACACTTTGTGGCAGCTCATTACTCCCTGAAATTTCTCCACATATTTTCATAATCTGTGTTTGCATATCTGTAAACTGTTTTATCCTCTCTTCCTTCTGAATCCACAGTTGTTCTAGAGCCGGTGCGATCGAAGCAAGTTGTTCTTTGATGGTTCCTGAAGGCTTATCGGGCTGCAATTAAACCACAAAAAGATCATGTTACCGATTTATCCTAACGACAAATAAAATTAAGAAAAAATAGAGGTGGCCCACTACTAACAATGTTAACAAGTGATTTCTCCTCAAGAGATGCAAGAAGAGTGGTGTATTCAAGTTTAGCATCTGCAAGTGCTTGAAGAAGATGAGACTTTGACTTTGCAGCCTGGTCAACTTTCCTTTTATACACATTCAAACACTCTTGTTCTAACTGAAGGAGCATCTTATCTCTTTCTTCATCACTTTCACCAACTTCATCCCATATTTTCTACATTAACACAAAACTTTTAATACATCAAACAACAACTTATAACAAAACTAAATCAGCATATACTCAACCTGCAACTGAAGTAGTAAAGAACCACAAGTTGTTTCTCCAATATGAAGCTTTTGAACACCATTCCCTGTCATCCTGTTTCCTGTTTAGAAGACAATAAACATAAATGTAGCATTAAAAATACAATCTTTTCAAAATCTTGATAAAAACCCTAAAATGGATGATCACACACAAGCACTGTGATCAAGAACCTTGTAACATAAAACACAATAAAGCAATTCAAAGGGGTATCGAAATGATCAAGAAACTAGTACATTTGTACGGATAATGAAGAAAAACAGATATACTTACAACAATCAATAAGTTGATTAGGGTTTAAGCAAAGTTTTGTAGTGATGAAGAAAACGCAGCGTCTTTGTGAAGAACTGAAGTTGAAATTGAAATTGAAAATGAAGTCGTTCGGTTATAAAGTTTTCTTGATTGTTTTTCCTTTTTTGAAATAGACTATTTAATTACATTAAAGTTGTTGGTTTTTTTCTTCAAACTTTCTATAATTAATAAAAGTGTTTAAATGTTTTAATGTAAATTACAAATTGGATTACTTGTTTTGAAACAATTCTTTACATAGATTATAATACTTATACACATTTAATCTTTACTTGAGACGGGATGCCAATAGTTAGCCTTATAAATGATATTAAAAGTATTACAAAAATATAGGTTAAGTCTTTGTGTTTATTTTTTGAACTTTATACAGTGGTTTATTGATAACATTTTAATTAGTTTGTGTTTATTACAAATATATCCTACATATGTTATCGGGTCACGCGATGCGATGGCTTGGTGTCTCAAATGTAAGTTCGTCAAACACGTTGATAAAAAAGTTTTATGTGTCGCACGTTACGTAGTAAAAACTTAATGCGTCACAATCAAGTACGGGGTCAAAGTAGTATTCATTTCAAAGTTAAGGGGTCAAACCAGTTGACTAACCCAACTTTTGATAACATGTATTGAAACATAAAGAATATTAGCATTAAAGAATCGGGAAAAAAGTTAAACAAAAGAAACGAAAGTGGATGCCGATTTCAAACCTATGACCTCCAGCTCAAAAAAAGATGAGCATAACATGCGCAAACTAGTAGGCTAACCCAACTATTGATAATTTGTGTTGAAATATAAAGTATATTCGCATTAAAAAATCAGAATTTTTTTTTGAAGGAAAGTGGATGCCACGTGTCGGCTCACTATTAGACCGACTTTGTAATTTGGGAAAGTTAGAATACAAACTGTGCAAAGTGTAGAAACTAATTACGCAAGTGTAATTTACACTTTTATAATTATTTAATGATTCTCACGCAAGGTGTTCTTGTGTGAAACTCCAACCCGCTTGATAATTAAATTTACCCTGCATAAATATTTTATACGCTTCACATAGTTTGTACAATTTGTATTTAAACTTTCAATTTCACTCGTGACTAGATATGAGACCAGGCTATGCGTTGCAGCGGCCGGGTCACGTGTTCGGGTCTTGCGTATATGACTCGTCACATGCGTTGATAAAAAAAATTTCCATGTTCCGTACGTAACGACACAAAACCGTAATGTTACATATTAAAAGACAGCGAAATATGAAAAGTTATAAGTCAAACGATAACTCAGTCCAATCCGAAATGTTTGTATCTTACTACATTTCAAAGTAGAATAAGAGACCAAACTCGAAAAGTCATCAATGGCTAAAATGACAATTAGTAAAACTCGGTGGTTAAAACCGTAAATATATCAAAGTAAATAAATTCACACTTGGCAACATGTGGTGTGTCCATGTGTCACCACGTGGGTGTCACTCTTGCAACCGATAGGAAGGTATATAATATGTTATGTTGATTTGTTTTGTTTCATATTCTTCTTTTTATTGAAAAAAGAGTGGAAATGAATAGTACTAACTAGAGGACATTTTTTAACTTATTATATATATGGTTTAAGAGTTATTTTGTAATTTGTGCACAACAACCACTTATTATATGGTCTTATCACTTTTGGTCGTTCGAGACACCGATGTGCTCTTATGCCTTTTTCCTTGAAACTCCAAATTCCCTAGAAAGTCTAATAAGCCATTAGATGATGGCTTGTAAGTTGTAACGCCCCCTTGAAAGTAGAAGTAAGAGTAAAACTGGTAATGTCTCTATATTTCAAGTTTCACCCCATTTTTTTAAAGGTATATTGGTTTTCACTGGTCCCAACTATCACCTTTTGTTTTCTACTGGTCCCAACTATTAAATTGGCTGTCAACGGTCCCAACTTTTATCACTTTGGTAACCACTGGCCCGTCGTTAAATTTTTTTTAACGCCGTTAAGTTTTTTTCAAATTTAAGACCGTTGTTTTAGGCCTTTTGATCGGAAGGATAATACGAGTCGATTGATGTATAAGTTTTCTCGAAAAGACTCTCTAAACAATAAATTTTTTACATCCGATTGAAACACCGTTAGGTTTAAACACCCGATTGAAGCACTATTTCGTTGTTCGGAGTGTCATTTCGAGGGAAATTTTCCATCAATCGATTTGTATTATCCTTCCGATCAAAAGGCCTAAAACATCGATCTTAAATTTGAAAAAAACTTAACGGCGTTAAAAAAAAATTTAACGACGGACCAGTGGTTACCAAAGTGATAAAAGTTGGGACCGTTGACAACCAATTCAATAGTTGGGACCAGTAGAAAACAAAAGGTGATAGTTGGGACCAGTGAAAACCAATATACCTTTTTTAAACGTCCATAACTTTTACATACAACATTATTTTTTTAAACAAATTGCACCATAAAAACGAGCATTTTCTTATCTTTAAAAGACGTATAATATTCATATATAAAAAAATTCACGTTTTTCAACTCATTGAGTTATTTGTCAGGTCATTGTGTTATTTGCCAAATTATTGTGTTATTTCGTCAGGTAATTTTGTTATTTGTCAGACCATTGTGTTATTTCACCAAGTCATTGTGTTATTTCGTCATGTCATTGTGTTATTTTTCAGGTCATTATGTTATATATGTCTTGACGAAATAACACAATGATATGAAATAACACTGATGAAATAACACAATGATCTGAAATAACACAATGATCTGAAATAACACAATGACATGACGATTGACATAATGAGCTGAAAAAAAGGCTATAATAAATTTAAGATGCTTTCACACGATTAAAACAAGTAATGGATTTGAGATGTTGTGTTATGTTATGTTATTGCATATGACTATGTCAACAATGAAAACAAGTTAGAAGATTTGACATATTGTGTTATTAGATATTTTTATTTGTATTCGAAAACAAGTTATAATATAACACAATGTCCTGACAAATAACATAGAGAACTGACTAAATAATACAATGTCTTGACGGAATAACACAATGACTTGACGAAATAACACAATGTCTTGACGAAATAACACAATGACTTGATGAAATAACACAATGAGTTGAAACACGAAAACCAAGTTATAACATATTTAAGATGTTACACAATTAAAACAAGTAATGGATTTGAGATGTTATGTTATGGCACGTGGCTATGTCAACAACGATAACAAATAAAACAAGTTATTAACAACAGACCGTTGCCAAACTGATAAAAGATGAGACCGTTGATCACCAATTCAATAGTTGGGACCGGTAAAAAACCAAAAGGTAATACTTGGGATAAAAAAATCAATATACCAATATGTAATGTTTAACATGTGTATTTAATATGGAATGTGATGTCTGATACGAGACATATTATAATTATTTGTATATATATGGAATGTGATATCGCATGCATTTATTTAAGTTTGTGCATATTATTATTTGTATATATGGAATGTGATATCTGATATGAGATGCACATATTATATACCTCTATATATATATATGATCGCTGGCTTCAAATAGTGAAATCATCCTAAACTTGTTCTTCTTTAAATTAATTAAGGTAATAATTTTTAATAATCCAGACACGAAATCTTTTATCATTTTCTTTCTCATTCTTGCTGCAAACATATTGGCTTCTTCAGGTATTATTACGTACTTTTGATTATTTGGAATGTTATTTCTACATGCAAATTAATGATAAAAAAAAGACACTAACTCATGTATGGTGTTTTTGCATAATGTATATAGGAAATGAGGTACCAAGTGAAGACAATAAAGTATGTGTGAAACATTTTGTGATGTTTGCGTGCACGGTTAAAGCATGTTATACAAAGTGCATGGAGTGGAACCCAAATTCTATGTCACAATGCATGTTATCTTTTATTTGTCTATGCACTAAAGTGTGTAATTAGAAACATAATTTAAATTGTACGTTTAAGAGCTATGGTACATTGCAAACAATTAATTAACCATGTGATATCTTTTTAATAAAAATATATGATGGAGCTTATTGAAAATCATGTTTGGAGGTATGTGATGTGATGCAACCAACTAAATAGTGTTAAAATAATAATTTAATGAATGAAAGTAGATGTTAAAACATGCATCTAGCTATAACAATATAATGATTATCGAGAAGACACAATCCGTGCCGTGGCATGAAAATAGTTTATTCTTGGGTTCTGATATTTAACTTCTTTGATTAAGAAAAATTGGATTTAAATAATCTCACATTTTAACTATTGGCCTATATATAATAATCTCATCTTTTAAAATTCTTCTCATTGATCCCTACTTTTATCATATTTTTTGTCAACGGTCCTTTGTAAAGTTTATTTAACATTGTTAGTTATGTGATGACTAGACTTGTGACATGGAAAGTTCTTTATATGTAATCCTGTACTTAAAGGGTCGATCATCGATCAAACACTGAAACACCTTAACATTTAATATCAATGCCATCTTTTTAACATCTTCACGAAAAAAAAACTACTGATTCAAAAGCATTGAAGCACAACTATACACTAGGTCCTGAAGATAAAAAAAAAGCAACCCTAATTAATACATAGTCTATGTTAACATAGTCTATTTTTAACATAAAACCATAAAACGGGTTGTTTAAACATAATGGTTCTTTAACAGGATGTACAAATTTCGTCGTTTAGATCATCGTTTCGATGTAATTTTTATATCAATCGACTAGTATTCTTATTCCGATCAAAAACAATAAAACGTCTACCTGAAATTCAACAAAAAAAAGTTAACGCCGTTAACTTTTTTAACGGCGGTCCATTAATGGTCAAAATAATAAAAGTTGGGACCGCCAGCACATATTTCAGAAGTTGGGACCGATAGCGTGCGACCAAAAACTAATAGTTAGGTCCGTTAATATCCAATACTCCAATAAACTATTAGGTAGGGTTTACATTAACTGACTAGTACTCTTCTTTCGATCAAAAACCCTAAAACATATTTTTGAGATTTGGGTAAAACTTATATAACAGAGTTAAGTATGAAGAAAAAATAGAGAGAAAGGTGGTACGTAACACTGAGAAGGATTTCATGAATCAAGATTACTATTGACAATAATAAATGAAACTTAGAGATTATTATTAAAATTCATTCTCGTTTATTTAATGTTTAAAACGTATGTAATATGTAATATTTAACATATAGGTATTTAATATATATATGGAATGTGATATCTGAAACGAGACATATTATAATTATTTGTATACTAGGTTTAACACTCGTGTATTACACACGGGTTGATTAAAAATATTTTTAAAAAATTATAACTATTATATTTAAAAATTTATAAATAATTTTGTAAATTATTATTAATCACAAAATTTTGTCTTTATTAACTCTCTTACTCAATTTCTCTCTCTCAACCTTCCTTTTATAAAATCAATTATGTTTTCCCCCCAAAAAATTGCCCCCTAAAATCTCTAATTTATTAGATAGATACTGTATACATGGAATGTGATATCGCATGCATTAATTTAAATTTGTGCATGTTATTATTTGTATATATGGAATGTGATATCTGATATGAGATGCACATATTATATACCTCTATATATATATATGTTCTCTGGCTTCAAATAGTGAAATCATCCTAAACTTGTTCTTCTTTAAATTAATTAAGGTCATAATTTTTAATAATCCAGACATGAAATCTTTTATCATTTTCTTTCTCATTCTTGCTGCAAACATATTGGCTTCTTCAGGTATTATTACTTTTGATTATAATTTGCAATGTTATTTCTACATGCAAATTAATGATAAAAAAAGACACTAACTCATGTATGGTGTTTTTGCATAATGTATATAGGAAATGAGGTACCAAGTGAAGACAATAAAGTATGTGTGAAACATTTTGTGATGTTTGCGTGCACGGTTAAAGCATGTTATACAAAGTGCATGGAGTGGAACCCAAGTTCTATGTCACAATGCATGTTATCTTTTATTTGTCTATGCACTAAAGTGTGTAATTAGAAACATAATTTAAATTGTACGTTTAAGAGCTATGGTATGTTGCAAACAATTAATTAACCATGTGATATCTTTTTAATAAAAATATATGATGGAGCTTATTGAAAATCATGTTTGGAGGTATGTGATGCATGTGATGCAACCAACTAAATAGTGTTAAAATAATAATTCAATGAATGAAAGTAGATGTTAAAACATGCATCTAGCAGTGAGCCAATATAGAACGGTATGGTGATTATCAAGAAGACAAAATTTGCGACATAAAAATAGTCAATTCTTGGATTCTAATATTTAACTCATTTAATTAATAAACAACCTCTTCATATTGATATGTTTGGTTCAATAGATCATGTTCTGTTTAATACATTTAATCCTCTTAATCAAACATGTTTTTAGTTAGACTGTTTAACTACATTAGGGTTGTCCAAGCATAATCGTGTGTTTTCATTATCGTAGCCATGTTTGAATTTAGAGTTATTACATGAGTGGTCCTTATGGTTTGGGGAAAATAATAACATATTTGAGTAGCAATTTTGAAAGTAATGGATCCATGGCTTGTGCTTATAATATTGTAACGAGCTAGGTATTAAAGCTAACTTCAGTTAACTTTTCTGTTAAAATGGTGTGAATGACCATAATACCCTTTAGTAAGCTTTAATTTTTGAATAGCAACAATGAATAATTTTATTTAAAATCCATTGATTACGAGGTGACCAAATACACTAAACTATATACACTCGTACATGTATCACTTTTGTAAATTTGCTAAATCAAATCAAATATCAAATATATACAATATATCAAGTGTCAATCCTACGGCCACCATCCATCACCGGCGCTTCCCACACCCACCATGAACCACCATCAAAATCGCCCCTATGACGCCTATGACACTGCCACCATAATCGCCTCAACAAGTCACCATTATATCCCTTGCAATACACATCGATCTGTGTGAATCATAATGTGGTCATTAGGTCTAAATCTAAAAATAATAGGTATATTGGTTTTCACTGGTCCCAACTATTACCTTTTGTCTTCTATCAGTCCCAACTATTAAATTGGCTGTCAACGGTCCCAACTTTTATCACTTTGACAACCACTGGTCCGTCGTTAAATTTTTTTAACGCCGTTAAGTTTTTTTCAAGTTAAAGACCGATGTTTTAGGCCTTTTGATCGGAAGGATAATACGAGTCGCTTGATGTAAAATTTTCTCGAAAAATATGATCTGAACGATAAATTTTTTACATCCGATTGAACCACCGTAAGGTTTAAACATCCGATTGAAGTACTATTTCGTTGTTCGGAGCGCCATTTCGAGGTAACTTTTCCATCAATCGACTTGTATTATTCTTCCGATAAAAAAACTTAAAACATCGGTATTGAATTTGGAAAAAACTTAACGGCGTTAAAAAAATTTAACGACGGACCAATGGTTACCAAAGTGATAAAAGTTTGGACCGTTGACAACCAATTCAATAGTTGAGACCAGTAGAAGACAAAATGTGATAGTTTGGACAAGTAAAAACCAATATACCAAAATAATACATTAGTTTGAGATAATCTTCTCTAATATAATAAAGCAAAACTAAATTTGGTTATCCGACATCCTTTGAGAGCTTCTCGTTTATGCATGTGACATCTTTTGAGAATTTCTCGCTTATGTAGCATCATTTGAGAGTTTCTCTCACAATAATGAATGTTTATTTAAAATATGTATATAAAATATATTATATTAAGGGTTATTGGATTTAATCACCTCTAACTATTGGTTATTGGTCGTTGTCACCCTCAAGTATCACTTTGGCCAATATAACTTCCAACTAAACACTTTGGTGTCCGTATCACCAAAAGTCAACCAATTCAAGTCACTTTTGGTTAACTTTTGATTATTTTTTGGTTAGCTTTTGGTGTTACGGACACCGTATCACCAAAAGTTAACCAATTCAAGTCACTTTTGGTTAATTTTTGGTTAATTTTTTGTTAAGTTTTGGTGATACAGACACCAAAGTGTTTAGTTGGGAGTTATATTGGCCAAAGTGATACTTGAGGGTGACAGCGGCCAATAACCAATAGTTGAAGGTGATTAAATCCAATAACCCTTATGTTAATAACACTAATAATATTTTGGTCTCATAATATCTAGGAGAATTTTAAAAAATTTAAGAGCATTTACATTTTCAACCATCTCATACTAGAGGTGTACATGAATCGGTTTGTATTTGATATAGCAAAAAAAGGAACTTATGGATAAAGTTGGTAATAACATACAATTAAAGACCTTAGTGTGTTTCAAGCATACATAACTTTTTTTATCCGAAATTATTTTAAATAAAACTACACCATAATACCAAACATTAACTCTCTTTAACTTGAGTATAATATTGTTATACTAAAAAAAACATTTTTTAATATAAATCTTGTGTGCCGGTTTTACCACGGTTTTGTCTCAAAACTGATTGGAGCCATCTTGCCGTCATGAATATCCTTAAAATCATCACTTGTATGTTATGCTCCCAAGTGTAACGCAGACACTAAACTAGTTACACATATTACATATAGTCCGTCTTTTCTCATAACTGGTCAATCCTAGGTGAAACGACCTAAGTATCCTTTAAATTAACATAAACATTAATAGAGTTAGGCTTAACAATCATTAGTGATACACAACTTAAAATAGAGAACTCTCATCCGTTACTTATCAAAGTTAATACCAAAATCCATTATTTTGCCTTAAACCACCATCGTTACTACTGTTTAACGAAAAGTTGGATGAAGTTAGTGTTCGAGATCATTTATGTTTGAAGAAAAAATCACAAGGACTAAAACTGTTAAGGTGTGACTATGTTTAAGTTAGTAGTTAATGTGTATAAGTTAAAACATTCAAACATTTAAGTTATTTATTTAAGTTTCTAATATTACATTACATTATATCACATTACATCACGCTACATTTATATAATTTACATTACCACTAGCTTGGTGTAGTGACAAAAATGTATGTCGCTCACTAAAACGGTGTTGGGTTCTTCTCTCACTCGAGGCATAAGTAGGATCTGGTAGAGTAAATTAATAGAATTAACTACCAACATGGGACTAGCCCACTTGAAATAGGCTTTGCCTTGTGGATGAGGGGATCATGGGTTCAAATCATGACATGAAGTAACATTTGGATACTTAAGAGTAAGGTAATTTGTCGTTAAAAAAGATGGTTATAAAAACCACATAGGTGGTGAAACTTGTGTTTTGTGAGTGGAATGTCTTGGGTTCTATATGTATTTATTTAAGGAAAATTGGATTTAATTAATCTAACTCTCACATATTGGTCGGAAGCGGTCCCATCTTTTACACATTTTTTTCTTGGACCTCCGTAAAAACACATAATCCCGTTATATTTTATCCGAATTTCAAACTAATGTTTTAGTGTTTTTGATCGAAAGAAAGATGATGCGTGTCGATTGATTTAAACTTACACTGAAGAAATTCTCCAAACGATGAAACGGTGCTTTAATCGGGTGTTTAAACTTCTAACCAATCAAGCCTATCGTCGTTTGAAACACGCTTTCGAGGTGAGTTTTACATTAAATGACTTGTACTCTCATTCCGGTTAAAAGCCTTAAAACATATGTTTAAAATTTAGGTAAAACTTATATAACGGAGTTAAGTTTTTTAACGAGAAAAAATAGAGAGAAAGGTGGTAACACTGGGAAGGATTTCATGAATCAAGATTACTATTGACAATAATAAATGAAACTTGAGATTATTATTAAAATCCATTCTCGTTTATTTAATTAATGTTTAAAACGTATGTAATATGTAATGTTTAACATGGGTATTTAATATATATATATGGAATGTGATATCTGATACGAGACATATTATAATTATTTGTATATATATGGAATGTGATATCGCATGCATTTATTTAAATTTGTGCATATTATTATTTGTATATATATATAGAATGTGATATCTGATATGAGACGCACATATTATATACCTCTATATATATGATCTCTAGCTTCAAATAGTGAAATCATCCTAAACTTGTTCTTCTCTAAATTAAGGTCATAATTTTTAATAATCCAGACATGAAATCTTTTATCATTTTCTTTCTCATTCTTGCTGCAAACATATTGGCTTCTTCAGGTAATATTACTTTTGATTATTTCTACAAATTAATGATAAAAAAAGACACTAACTCATGTATGGTTTTTGCATAATGTATATAGGAAATGAGGTACCAAGTGAAGACAATAAAGTGTGTGTGAAACATTTTATGATGTTTGGGTGCACGGTTAAAGCATGCTATACAAAGTGCATGAAGTGGAACCCAAGTTCTATGTCACAATGCATGTTATCTTTTATTTGTCTATGCACTAAAGTGTGTAATTAGAAACATAATTTAAATTGTACGTTTAAGAGCTATGGTACGTTGCAAACAATTAATTAACCATATGATATCTTTTTAATAAAGATGATCGAGATTATTGAAAATCATGTTTGGAGGTCTGTGATCGATGGGATGCAATCAACTAAATAATGTTAAAATAATAATTCAATGAACGAAAGTAGAGGTTAAAACATGCATCTATAGCAATATAGTGATTATCGAGAGGACATAATCTGCGCCGTGGCATGAAAATAACTAATTCTTGGATTATGATATTTAACTCATTTAATTAATAAACAACATATTCATATTGATATGTTTAATTCAATAGGTCATGCTTGGTTTAATACATTTAATCTGTTCAATTAAACATGTTATCAGCTAATAAAGTTAACATGTTTAATTAAATTAGGGTTGTCCCAACACAATCATACGTTTTCATTATTGTAGCCATGTTTCAATTTAGAGTTATTACATGGATGGTCCGTATGATTTGGGGAAAAGTACATATTTGAGTAACAATTTGAAAGTAACGGATCTATGGCTTGTGTTTATAATATTGTAACGAGCTAGGTAATAAAACTAAGACAAAATTACATAATTCGTCCTTTATTTATATACTAATTTGCTAGTTATGTTCTTAAGGTTGAAAATCTGCATTGAACGTCCTTTATTTTTTATGTGTGTTACATCATACTTCATTTACACTAACTTCCATCCATTTAATCCATTAAGTAAGGGCCATTTTCGTCTTTTTAGTTATGAACTTTTAAAGGACCAAATGTGTAATTTGTTTAAAGAATAAATAAAGGACCTAATTGAAACAAAACAAAGTATGAATAACTTAATTGAAACAAAACTTTAAGATATGTTACCTAACTGAAACAAAATAAAGTTTGAGTGATTTAATCGGAAAAAATCAAAACATGGTTATGTTTCTACGAAATTGCCCCTAATAATAAGAGTTATTGGATTTAATCACCTCCAACTATTGGTTATTGGCCGCTGTCACCTTCAAGTATCACTTTGGCCAATATAACCCCTAACTAAACCCTTTGGTGTCCGTATCAGCAAAAGTTAACCAATTCAAGTCACTTTTGGTTAACTTTTGATTATTTTTTGGTTAGCTTTTGGTGTTACGGACACCATATCACCAAAAGTTAACCAATTCAAGTCACTTTTGGTTAATTTTTGATTAATTTTTGTTAAATTTTGGTGATACAGACACCAAAGTGTTTAGTTGGGAGTTATATTGGCCAAAGTGATACTTAAGGGTGACAGCGGCCAATAACCAATAGTTGAAGGTGATTAAATCCAATAACCCTAATAGTAATGAAAACTACACTTTCGTCCTTTATTTATTATTTAAATAAATTACACATTTAGTCCTTTAAAATTTAATAACTAAAAAGACGAAAATTCCCCACATTTATAGGATGAAATAGATTGAAGTTAATGTAAAGAACGTAGGAAATGTAGGATGTAACAAACACAAGAAATAAAGAATGTTGGGTGCAACTTTTTCAACATTAAATACATAACTATCAAATGTATCTAATAAATCAAACTTTTAGGGGGTAATTTTTGGAGGGATTTTTTTTTCTATAATAAGAAGTTTGGGAGGTAAAATTTAGCTAAATTTTTCACCATGCAAGTTGATGGAGCCAACTCCTTAAATGTTATATATTTACAAATTGTTAAATATAATGGTTATAATATTTTTATAAATATTACTATTTAACCCGTGTGTAACACACGGGTATTAAACCTAGTTAGTATATAAATAAATGACAAATTATTCATATTGAAATTCAAATCTAACTTTTAGATGTTCCCTTATTTATTGATTACAATACAATTTAATTGAATTTTAAATAATTCTATCAATTAAAATATAAATCTATCATTTTATATCTAAAAATATCCATCAATTAACTGAAAATTTAAAACTATTCTATAACTGAAATGCAACGGGTGATTCGGGTAAATCACTAGTCGCCTAAACAAACTTTTTGGTCTTCAAAATGACGGTGTACTCTTTCTCAGTCAGGTGTCAGGCAGAGGTTACAATTGTAGTTGTTGAGCAATGTTGGGTTCAAAATTTACTTTTGGAACTTGAATGCCCACCGTCTCACTCATCATTGGTTTCTTGTGATAATGTTATAGTGTTGTTTATTTGGATGGTAACTGGTCCAACATCAAAGAACCAAACATATCAAATTAAGACTCATACAAGGTCCTATATATATGTTGCAGTGATAATGACACATTACACAGAAAAGTGAGCGTTCATGTTTTATTTCACTTCAAAACAATACACCATGTATTTTCAGGCAATTCACAGAAATTACAAGTTCAACGGGCTTCGAAGAAAATATATAACTTATTTCTCTTCTCTACTACAAAGATTCTCGTTCGTTTACCGAATTAATTTCTAACTAAGCTCCATTGCATCCAAACCTTTTGCACAAACTAATGCAGTGATACCTGGGAACAAAAACTTGTGTTTGGCGTGCTGTGTTGCTGCAGTTGTTCTTTACATTTTTTCACACGGTTATGTATTGAATGTCTGATTGTTCTCTCAACCATTCAAGCACTTTTGCTCCCTCTAATACCTCTTCCACCTTACAAAATGAAAAGACAATGGTTATAAACAAGAAGATGGGTTTTGTATTCTAGCAAAATTTATTATTTAATCACCCAAAAAAAGGCTAATGGCCTCTTGATCTAGTGGCACCTTGAGCTTATCACTCTAACGTGGTAAAATATCGTTGTTAAAAAAATTACCCAAAAAGACATTTGAAAATTTATGTAGAGAACAAAACAGAAGTTTCAAGCAACAAGTAATATACCTGATCTTTAATGTTTTCCTCATCATACTCCTGCTTGTGTTTTTTGAACTCTGCAACTGATTTTTCAACCTCTTTCACAATCTCATCGGTTGAAACCTGCGGAAAATAGAAGTTCTCAGTAACTTTTCATAGTTTCATATCAACCCATATTTTCTTATAAATCATTTAATTAGTGAAAAAATGCGCACCTGCAAATTTTCGCGTTTGAAAATGTCTCCAACAGCAAGGTTCTGCTTGATTATATTTTCTATGTTCTCCCTCTGGTTTTCCAGGTACTCTCTTACCGCCTTGGGACTAGAAAGTTTTGCTATCTGCTCTTCATTCAGTTTCATGTTTGCCTGCATGAACATTATTTAACTAATTATAAAGAATCATTTGAGAGACAGCAAAAACTAAAAAAAAAGTCTCGAAACTGTTATGCTGTTAGACCTGTATTTGTAGTAGTCTGGCTCCATAAAGCTGTCTGCCTTGCTCTTCAAACAGCGTTTGAGGGATTTCAACTTGAACGATCTGGAATAGGGTTTAAACAACTTATTAATATTAAAGAAATAAATAATTATTATTTACTTCTTGTAGATAATTAAAAACCTTTCGAAGCTGGTCAAGAATTGCGTTATCTGTTGCTTGATCTTTAGCTGTTTGCTCCAGTTCTATACACCTCTCCAACAGAGACTCCTTAACCTGTAAAACAAGACATTAAAAGAGAATTCAAATTTAAGATATGAACCGAATATTGCCAAAAACATGCTGATGAGGTGAAGTGTTTGTAGAGGTGGCAAGTATTGCCCCAAACACTTTTTGCCCATATTTTTTTATTACATACTTCAAACGCTAATTATAATAACAACAAAACAAAATATTACAATATTAAACTAAATAATAATGATTAAGGTGCGCCCTATGCATCAACTATAGACTTTGGACGACTTTCAACACGTTCCCCTTTTAGCTAATAGTTTATTTGCCCATTTGAATGTTTGAGATAAAACACAACCAAAGTAACCCATTCTTTTCTTTAGTGTAAACAAGTATATGTGTCGAGTCTAACCTGCTCGATAGTGGTGCATCCAGGAAGAAGCTTCTCAGCAATGGCATCATTCATTTCTGGTAATTCTCTATAAAAGAGTTCTTTACATTCAACCTAGAAATAATTTAAACAGAAAAACAAATTTTTCCTCAAAATTTTGTTTAGATTTTCACCCCGGCTATGCTGGAAAAAACTTACGGTAAATTGACAAGGAAGACCACGTAGATCTTCTTGTTTCCATGAGTCAGGGAATACAAGTGGGAAAGATTTTGTTTCACCTCCTTGAATTCCAACTATTGCGTCAAGAAAACCAGGAATAACTCTATCTCCATCTTCTGTGTCAAACTGGAAACCTGCAAATCCAAAGAACAAGACGTTGTTGACTGAAAAGGTCAAAGAAATACAGTATGATCTAATAACAGAGAATGAATATACCTTTACTTTCTGCAGCTGGGACGTCTTTTACTTCTGACCCATCTTGTTCCACTGTTGTTGCTGATATATCCAGGACCGCTACATCACCTATCTGTGGACGATGCCATTCAGTCCATTTCAACTCATTTTTAACTTTCTTGTATTAATTAGGGTCAATATGGGTCGGGTCAGGTTGGGTTGGCTCCTAAACCCATTTTTATCCATTTTATAAAGTTTATTTTAATAAATAATGTGTTAGTTATTATTACAACTTACAAAAACATTAGAGTAATTGAATTTTAATCTTTGAATAAAACATTTTAGGAGGCCATATGAATTAACAAGACTTTTGGAGGCTTTCGACAATTCCCACTTAGCTAAAAAATCTATTAGAGATAAAAACACAACCCAAGTCGGACCCCATCCATAAGTAAATGGGTCGAACCAATTCTACAAGAAAAAAATACAAAAAAAAGCTTCTAAAGCATCTAAATACCTTTAGTCCTCTATCTGTGACGATTCTCATTATACTTAGAGCTTTGTAACGACGTTTTAATTCTCGTTCAGCAGCTGTTTTAGCATCTATTTCACTGTCAAGCTCAACCACAATCTTCAAATTCTTGTAGCCGTCCTCTGGTACCCATTTCACTTCTGGTGCTACATCCACAGCAATATCATACCTATACCAGCAATAAAAGTGGTATCAAGATTGAAAAAAAGTGCAAATACTTTTTAAAGAGACACATATCTTTATTTAAGTATAAACATAAGACCATTGACATACTTTAGGGTGTTCAGAGAAGTATAAGTTTTTTCCATCTCAGCAAATGTAGTTGTAATGTGGATTGAGTCCTTTAAAGCCCGGGACTCTATCTGTGAAATAAGATGCTCACAATGATGGCACGATGATATACTTGAACTTGAATTATAGATGCATAATCAGTTTACTGGAAACGCGAAACAAGAAAAGCTACATACTGATGACATAGCATGTGGAAGAGTTCTTTTTAGAATAGCTTCCACAGTTGCCTTTCTGACACCGTCTTTCCCGATATAACTTATGAGAATACTTTCAGGAACTTTCTTTCCGGGACGAAATCCGGGAACCTGAAGAATTAAGAAAAAAACATAATGCAACACAAAGAAAATGAAATTTAACAAAAAGTGGTTGACATTTAACAACCAGATAATGAAATTTAATTGTACCTTTGCCTTCTTCATAAACTCATTCATGACTCTTTTGTAACAATCATCACATATGATAGATGGAACTTCTACGCTCAACCGAACCTGCAAACTTCAAAGGTTATAAATGCAGAAAAAACAGGCAATTACACAATCACACATAACTTCAAAGGTGCATTCGGTTTGCAAAATCTGAATTTGAATTTGAATTTCATTTCTTAATGTGTTTGGTTTGAATTAATTTCCATTATGATTGTTTCTAAATACAAACTATGAATTTTCTCCCTTATTCAAAACCATTATGATTCAATTTTACAGTGCAGTGGTTGTTTCAGTTTAGTAATAATAATGACACTGGGGACTTTTAACAAACAGTTGCAATGCATACAAAGCAGCTGAAACTCAATCCATGTTAGAATTGATATGTAATTGCATCAATCTCACCCTGCAATTGGGTTCCCGTGTTTCTTGAACAAGAAGATCCGCCGGCAGAGGGTCTTTTCCGGTGTCGGTAACAGGCGGCGCCGGTGAAGCCCTGGCGCATATTGAAAAGTTTTTGGGGAATTGGTGAGATTTAGGAGAAATTGTGAGAGAAGGGAATTGTTTGGTGAGTTTGAATGAGTTGGATAAAGAAATTGAAGAAATTGGAGGAGAAACAACAAAAGATTTCAAGTAGAATGAGGTTGGGGAAGATGAACTGCAGAGCTCCATTATCATCATCTCTCTGTTTCTTTGAAGACAGATAGATAGATGGCTCAATGGATAATAGTTAACAGGATATTTATCATAATACGGTTTCCTTTTCTCTTCGGGTCGGGGATCAAAGGATTAACGGGTCTCGTTAATCGGTTACCGATAGAATTATTTTTGTTAGTCGTCTCTTTTTTAGGGAGGATGGAGTGGCTTAATGAGATCCTATCTTGCCACCACCTCGTTTCCCCTCCACCTTATCCCTCATAACCACCACATCAACAAGCTCCTCAGCGAGGAGCAGAGTTCGTCCACGAGCTCCCAAACACCTTCCTCATCACCTCCTCGCCACACCCGCTCCCTACGCCCTTAACAAGTGTGATATCAAGGTAATACGTGTAAGTATGTCACATACACGGTTTATCCCACTTGTATAGTCTAAAAGTTAACATTTTCATGAACTGAATTCCTAATCGGCTCAATTCCTAAGTCGTGTTCACATGTATAAAAATTATATTAAATAAAATAATTAAGATGTTCATATATACTTAATTAATCAACCTGTTCTATTCTTAAATGGTTTATCCCACTTGTATAGTCTAAAAGCATACACGGTTTATCCTACTTTTTCGTTTGTGTTTGTTTTTTAAATTTGTAAACAAACCTATATTATCTTAATTTAGAAAAAAAATCATTGTTAATGTCAAAAATAAAATATAATTAATGCTAAAACACTTAACAACTTAGTATAACAATATATACTTATCCAAAAAAACTTCAAAAAGTCTAACTTTTCGAGTTGTTCATACTTAACATAACAATATATCCCCCTCAACTGCTTAACAAGTTAACATAAGTAACAATATTCGTGTTCATTTGCTTATCTTAACGAACAGGTTTTCATGTTCGTGTTCGTTTATTTATTAAACAAACGAACATAAACGAACTTCTTGCTGGATGGTTCATTTAATGTTTAGTTCGTCTACAACCCTACCTGTTTGTGTATCTCACTTCAATCTAATAACATGCATGACAGTTATTGGTTATATATTTTTATATATCTAAATTAAGCATATTTGATAAGTTCTAAGCATTAATGTATTTTTTTTGTAAGTTATTAATTATTAGTGCGGATATGTGAGCTTATATCATAAGGTCATTTTCACGTTTTCTAAAAATCACATCTTTTATTAATAAGCAACATGACTATGCGAACATGATGTGTGTTCTACTATAGTGTCCAAAATTATAAATACAAAAATAAAAGGATCAGTTTTGCTAAAATAAAACCTACAAGGTTCAAAAGCATACACGTGTATTTCCATTTTCTAACCCACACGTGTCAGTATTAAACCTCAATAACCAACCCCACACGACGTCGTTTGAACTGTAAACACACTCCACTAGTTCTCTTCAAACCTGAAATAGTACTGTGGACACTTGTACTTTCGCGTACAATTCAATCTCAATGGAAGGAATTGGTTCACGTACCGGCCGACCGTCTTCCCGGTACGGTTCTGCGCCGGTGTTCACCGGACCGGTGAGAAGGTGGCAGAAGCAGTGGGTACATGTCTCATCTTCTTCTTCTGTTGTTTCTTATAACCATAGCAACAGATCCAATTCTAATAGCACCAGCAACAGCAACAGTAACAACATCTCCGATGTACGAATTCGCCGGTGGACACCTGTTCCGGCTGCTCACTCCGCCGGAGACTCGGAACCGGTAGTGGAAGAGAGACCTAGGCGGAAGCTACGTTATGCACCGGTAACTTTAAGTTCATCATTATGTTTAGGGTTGAAATGATTTGTTTAGGCTTTATGTATGAGATGATGAAATAGTGTAAACTTTTTTGTTTCTATCTTATTGTTCCAACTATGCTTGGAAAACAAGTATTAACTAATTTTTTATTTTATTGATAATATTCAAGTTTAGCACCTTGTAAAGTGTAACCGGATAACAAGTTGCGCTGATAACAAAAGCAAAACTAAGTTTTTTTAAAGCTACATTTCATAGATCTCGGGTCATAACATTACTTACTATGTTATGTGTGACTGTTTGTCTTGAGTAGGTAGCTTCAAAGATCAAATGTAAATGGTATAACCACGTGTTAGGTTATCAAAGCACTCTTTTTTGCGTTTGGTCAAAACGGTCCGACCCAGTGTCAAAACACTAGTTATTAAGCCCCCATATAATTTGGCGAAATATCAATTGTGACATAATTTTATGTATTATGGTGGAATTAATGCCTGTTTGACACTAGGTTAAGTTGCTCTTTGTCTTTATCTATTTAAGAGTTGTATCTTGTAGATTTGTGCCCAAATGACTATTTGCTTGCTTGTATGGTACTTGATTGCATATTGAAGTTGTTTCTACATCCATGTTAAACAGGGGGTGATTAAATTGTAATCTCAAAATGTAGCTAATTCATGATCTGTAGTCTAAGACGGCTGATGTTTATGATTTGTTAGTTCTTGAATTTTGCTTACCGCGTGTGCATTTGATCATACTGGTGTCTGATTTTGGTAGTAAATATTGAGCCACTGTGTTTTGCACTTTCGTGATCTTACTGTTAATGTCAAGATTTTTAGCTCTATTGAGGTTTGCATGTTTCTCAGACTTGATGTAGTAAGAGAAATTGTGCATGCTTCATATTTTTGAATCCCTCACACCCCCAAAGTTTTCAATGTGATCTATCACTTTTAGGTAGCCACTAAATGAGTCGCTGCTAGCTTCCAACATATTGTGGTTATTACATGCTAGCTGAAAATCATCCTGGAAGAACACATCTATAGAACTAAGTTTTGGAAGACAATTGTGTAAAAATCTGATTTTTCTCTCTTTTTGCGTAACACAGTAAAATCCATAGTCTGCATATAGGACAAGGTGATAGTTTGGTGGATTTGAGATTCTTTATCCTAGGATTCTACCTGTTTTGGCCACTAAGGGAGAGTAGACGGTAGACCCGACATAAGTAAACAACTAATTTGGACTGTTATTCAAACCATATAGTTTTTGCAGTCATTTTTGCAGTCATCTTTGATGCCCTAATTGTAAAACATGCATTTAAAGTTGAAGTTTGCAGGCATCACAGAAGCGTGTGGCAGCAACAAAAGACTTGAATGACCAACCCATGGAGTTGGAAGTCGGTGATGATGACGATGATGAAGACCATGATTTAGGTGGTGCATTTTGTAGGTGTGTGTGGTTGCTGAAAGACCAAAAAAACGAGTCTAAAAACCCCCTCACACGGACCCGGGTTTTTAAAGTTGCATTCGTGTCCGCAGGTCGCGTGGGCGTCGCATTTTGGGAAGGAATTCGAACCAAATTGCACCCCCCCTGCGCGCGGGTAGGTGCTAGAGTAAAACATGACAAAGGAACTTAACATGCCATGAATGCTTGAATATATAAACTAAGAATTTTTGTTTCTCCACTCCAATGTGGGACAAAGTGAATAACACAAAACTTTTAGAAATTAACATGACAAAGGAACTTAACATGCCATGAATGCTTTGATTTTCTTATGTTTAATTATCAAACGTTTGTTTTTTGGTTAAAAATTTAGTTTATATAATTTAGTGCGTTGATGTTTCGGGTTAGGGGGCCTTTTTTTCTTGTCTCGCACAGGGCACTCGATTCCTCGGGACCGGCCCTGGTAACTTGGATTGGATAGTTGCAGTTTGGTACTTAAACCTGTATATTTTTTAAATCATACAATTATTATGTAAACGCCTCATATTCATAAACCACCTTCATGATTTCAGGAGACTAGACGTAAACAAGTTTTATACAGTTAAAAAAACCTTTTTCCTTGGGGGGGACTTATCCGAGTCCTAAAACGACAAAATGTTAAAAGATTCAAGAGCAATAAGAAGCGACATATCAACACATTAGTTGTTATTCTTGCCCGTCTTTATGGTCACAGAAACTACAGCAGGTCGTAGTACCCGATCATGAAGCATGTAACCCATCTGTAAAGCAAAAAAAACATGAGCAAGTAGGTATGGATAGACATCAAGTCACAACCAAAATCATATTAATAAAATGAATGCTGTTGCTAACAAATTTGCTTCGCTAGCATACCGTGGTAACTTCCGCAACAGTATTAGGAGGCTTGGTATCATCTGGTACTTGAGACACCGCATGGTGCCTGTATGGATCAAACGCCTCATTTGTTGGATCGAATTTCTCCACTCCATGTTTCCTGAAGATCTGAAATCAACAAATTAATCAGCTACCTAAATTGGTTATAATGAAAACTATATAAAACCGTTATAGAAAAGTAGAAAACTATGAATTAAAGAGAACATACCTCGGATAGCTGTTTTTCGGTCATCTCAACGCCTTCAAGAAGTGAGTCCAAAAGTATAAGAATTTCAGGAGGGTCCTCATTCTCAGGGATCTGATCCAAAGATGTACCAACCTCAGCTAATCTCTCTCTTATGGACAAAGAAACCGTAGATAGAATATCTGCAATCTCCAGTAAGTTCTTTGCAAAACGCTGCACGAAAAAAATGCATAAGACACCAGCATAAGAGCATGGAATGTACTATAACAAAAAGAAACAAAGTATACTTGATAAAATCAACCTGAATTGCAAATTTCTTAGAGGTCTCTGCCTCTCTTTTTGTCCTGTCCATGATGTTTTCCATCTCTGCGTATGTTCGTACAACTTTATCTTTCAATTTCTCAATCTCTTCTTGTTTTGTTTTCAAAAGTTCCTCCTTCTCAATCACTACTTTAATCAGATCCTCCATTGTCAAATCTTCCAAACCTAAACATGACAAGAAAAATTACGATTTAGTTGGCAATAATCCTAAAAAAGTATGCATTTAATATATTAAAGACAACCAACATTGTGCTCTTTCATCAAAATCTGTAGTGGATCCTCCATTTTCAGAGGTTGTCTTTTCATTAAATTGCGGGGATGCAGATGATGAGATCCCGAATCTTTGAAAAGCCAATGAATTACGAGCAGAATTATGTAATAAAGATATTTGACCTGTTATCAACTGCAACAGATGAAGCTTGGGTAAGAAACCTAAAACCAATCAAACCAAGAACGACACACATAACAACATTCATGAAACACAAGCATAAACGCCAGTCAACCCTTCTGAAAAGAATGACGCTATCACTTAAATCTGAGGCGAAACTTGTTAATATTAGTATATATAAAGAAACACAAGAAAATGCTGACACTCTTATGTTGTAATGTTTTCTAATGCCTTGATTGTTATTGATAATAGTGAATTTCACCAATCCAAAGCCTCGAAATTTTTCTCCAATCGCTATGTATCGGTTTGTGGTTTATATGAAAAAAGTAACGGATCAATCCCCCCAATGCTAAATTCAAATAGAACTGCCCAACTATAATCGAGCATCTAAATCCACCAAATAATGATAAAGATTAAAAACAAAACTAGTACAAAAATAAAAAAATTAAGCTTGAGAAAATGCCAAACAAAGCTCTGCAGATGTCATATAAACCACAAAATTAAAGTTAAAAACTGTCATTGTTTATAATTTATCGACTATAAACCACATGATTTCAATTCATAAGATCAGAGTTGGCTAACTATATACTTGAAGTAAAATGTAAAAAAATTACAAAATTGTGAAACACACTACACAGTTTCCAAACAAATAACCTATTAAACTAATTATAATCTCCAGCAGACAAACAGACAACTTGTCTTCAACAATATACATGAAAATTACAAACTTTAACAACTACATAACATGTTAAAACTTAAATCCCAAACCCTAGCGGGCGTACAAGATCCTTGAAAAAGATTGGAACTTTTACCTTGTTCTGTGAATAATAAGAAAGAGCATGAAACTTGTAAAGAGAGAGATGATTATGAGATGCGTCATGAAGAATTAAGGAACTTCGGTACCCAGAAACGACGGTTCTTACGATCCGGGAACTGATCCTGGCAACTACCATGTTTTAGATAACAATCAAATCAATTTTGTTGCAGAGATTATGAGTGTTAAAGTTTGAAAGATGATTTAGGGTTTTAACAGGGTTTATGTGCGTGGCGAGAAAGAAAACATAACAAAACGGTGGGCCGAGATTTTACGTATCAAATCTTTGACGGTTATATCTTTTCCGGGAATTCGTTTCTTCTAAAACTAAGTTCTATACTTTTAAACACCATATTTTCCGTTATATTAACGTATAATGTTCATGTTTGATTTAATTATACACGTTACGTTGGTATCATTAACTTTGATGCTCACTTGCAACGTCATGTATCTAGGACTCAGATTTATGTTGTATTTGTCCTTTTGTTCCAATGACATGACTTCATGAGTATGATCAATAAAGCTTGAAAACCTTAAGGTATTAAGTTCAAATTTTGACTCATGGGGGAGTTTTCTAATAGTGAGTGGGTTTCCTTGTTGATGGTATTCTTGAGTGAGTCAGACTGACACGTCAAAATCAGCTTGGACGGTTGAAATTCGGTCTCAGAAAAACTCAATCGAGCAAGCACAAACATGACATGGATATCAACAACTGCACATATGTAATATGATATGATACATTCGAGTTCAATCAGCACAACAAAAAAATAATCGAACAAATGAAGTAAAAACTGAAAACGAATATATAACTTATCCTGTTCACCAATCACCACAATGCTACCCTCTTTCGGTTTCTATCAACCTTCAATGCACACTCTCTTGCAACGTTTAGGTGGTTGCAGGCGGCTGTTAGTGTTAACCGGCTCATGCAAGTAACCAAGTGGTTGAAATCTATAATTCTTCCGTAATGATGTTGATTTTCTTGTTTTTAAAGTAAATTTGTCAAGATATACCAATGGTTTTGCCAAGCAACCACAAGACCAGTGAGAGCTCAATGGTCACTATGGTGTGTAGTGAAGTCCTATCTAGCATAAACCCGAAAACTGTTATCCCAGCTCTGTTGTTCTCGAAATACGTCACTACAAAAAATTCAAAACAGAATCATTTATCATGCTTGGGTCAACAACCGGTTGTTATCCAGGTAGGATAACAAGCCAACTTTGCAGATTGGGTAACACGTCAAAAGTCAAAACTGATCAAATCTAGTTGGTTTGGCCCAAAACATTTTTTTCCCAAATCCTTTTTTAAAAAATTAACGTGTTAAACTGAAAAATGATTAGAAAAACTCCATAGTTGAAATAGCAGTAATAATCTGGTTTTCTTAAATTATTAGAGCTGACTATATTTGGGTTGCCCGAAACACTTTTTTCCAAATCTTTTCAAAATAATTAGCGTTTTAAATTACAAAAATGACTAGACAACTATATTGTTGCAATAACAGCAATAACTTGGTTTTTAAAAAAGTTGACATACCTAAAGCTTGCCTTTTCTGGAAAGAGATTGTGCTATAAGCATATGAAGGTATGAGTTTAGTATTGTCCAACTCATCTTCTTCGCTGCCAACATCATCATAGTCAGAAGATGATGATGCTTCACATGGGAACACCTGATTGCCCACAACACCAATTGTTGGTGTCTCGGTGTCAGCTTCGGGCGTCTCAAAAACATCAATTGTTGCACATACATGCCACTTGGCAGCCAGGCACGTCACACCTTGTGCTTTGTGGGTGATCCGAGTCGCACTCCTCAGCAGTATCATTAAGCCCGCAAGCAGGCTTACAGAAACCAACTGCAATACAAAATAACCAAATCACCATGTTGTAAGGTAAATCTTGAATTCCCAGCTACAACTTCAATGGCTTAGAGTTGTTAAAGTTAACTGACTAATTATGAACGTGTCTATTTGTATAACTTTTTGTCTTTTAACGGGTCAAATGACTAAATTATTAAGAATAAAGTTTAGCTAAAAAGGAAATCGATTTGCGGATTTTAGGCATCAAACATCATAATAATTTTTCTTCAGAAAAATAGGATTGCTATTAAAAGGGTTATATGCATTAAAGGTATTAAACTTTCCTCAAATTTCTATGATATATTGTTTTTCTGTCCCTCCACAAAGCTACAAATTTTCAATAAGGTTCTATTTAAGGTAAACTACAAATCGTTCCATTTTGGCAAACCAATTTTCCATTTTTTGTCTACTTTATGAAACTAACTTTCAACTTCTTCATTTTAGGTAGGCAAGCATTGCCAGAACTGGACAACTGGTCAATTAAGAATCACATACGTCAAGTTAACGGGTCACGAAAATATAAAACTTTTAAATTTTGCAACGTTTTAGGGTAGATGAAATAGCACATTACTAAAATTCAAATTTTGAATAAAGATAGTTGTATTCAATGCAATTAGTCCTGATTGAAATAATATACCTTAACCATAAGTTAAATTAAAAAGTCAAAGCTACAAAAACACTTACTGCAAGTTCGCCAGATTTGAAAATGGTGATATCTGCAGTGTGACGGGTGGTATTAAGAAGAGATGCAAACTGACTAACTGTAACCATGATGAGGGCCAACAATATGAAAACACGGTAACGATGACTAATAATTTTCAAATGCCTTCGGATCCTGAGATGTTCCCTTAATACAGACTCAACATCAGAATCAACTTGGAAAACCTGAGCAAAATCTTGTAGGCGGAGGATTTGAAGGTAACAAATGAGGCGAAAGAGGACACAAACAAGGAAAAACACAACGGTTCGGTAAAGCCATGAGCAGAGTTCCAGGATGCATGCTACTGTGTCACTCACTACAACATTGCCCAAGAAGGGAATCGCTGTGGCACCCGAACTGTACCACCAGATTTTGTATGCACTCTCAGCAGTAAAACATGGGATTACAAAGATGGAGAGGATTTTAAGTGATCTCTGCATTCATATTTTCATAAAGTTAGCACATTTGATGACAACAAGTTGGACTAAACAAGGTAGCTGGTAGTCATATATAATACTGTGTTAATAACTTATAAATATACTTGGATCACCAGATGTCCATTTTTTAAGAAGTTACCAAAAATGGTCATTAAGATCTGGATGATCTGAGACTAGTGTCAACAGACAGCAAAATGGTCCAAAGTATGATTGTGGTCAACTGAAAAACTTTAGATGGCAAAGCTGTTTCTCAACTTCAATCATTCCTATTTCTTACATAGTTTCATTCATTAGCTGAAATTTGTTCAATCAAATAACAGGCTAGAGATCCAAAACTAATCTATCTTACCAAAAACAAGAAACAACATGAAATCAAGTAGACTAGTGCAATCAGAATGATCCAAAAACATAGCAAGGTTGAAAGCATAAAAGTAATTTAAAATCAGGTTCAATTAGCAACACTGATCATCTTCCTTTTGGGTTCATCCATTCGGTACTTCAAATCAAAGCACTAATTTATTCAAATCAGGTCATAAGCAGAGGTTCAAAATTCACTCAATCTTACGAGAATAAAAAAATTACCATGAAATCAAGAAGACTAGTATAAACACAACATAACAATCCTACAACGTGGCGATGCCAAATTTCTTAACACTAATCATTTCATTTTTGTTTCATTAACTTAGAAATTGAAACTAAATCAGAACTGTATTAAAATCAAGTCATAATACCGGAGGTTCAAAATTCACTCAATCGTAGTAGAATCAACAAATAACCATGAAATCAAGTAGACTAATATATAACTAAAACATAATGATCCTACAACATGATGATCAACTGATCCTAATCAGGAATATAACAAAACGGCAAAAACTAATTCTTAAAACAGGATCATTTTCCTATTCGTTTAACTAAATCAGAACATTACTCAAATCAAATCCAAATCATAACCAGAGATCCAAAATTCAATAAACCATAACAAAATCCACAAACAAAACAACATAAAACCTAACAGAAACAGAAGACATACATTGAGTTGAGCAGTATAGCCCTTCCTCACAATCTCACTTTCATCACAAAGCTTATCAAAGAACAAAAACCTCCGAAGTCCATAAATCCTGACAAACTGCGAAAGCGAAACAAACGAAAGCGTGGCAATAGAGCTCAGAGACAACTGAACGAGGCTATCGTAAGGTCTAGCGTGTCGATTATCGCAATCGCTGCAGGCGAGATAGAAATGAGACAAGCTAGGGACGATGAAAGTGAAGATGATGAAAACGAACCACGAGAGAGTTGAAGTCCAGGCGTTGGACTGGTCAACGCACATCCACCGGAGACATGATCGGAAACTATGAAGCTCGTCGTAACTGTGTGAACCGGTCCGGGATAATCCTCTCCGTTTTCCGATCAAAGATACCTTTCCTTCTTCCATGGACATCTGGAACTATGCTTGCTTGCTTGCTTGTTCAAATAGATTTTTTATGTTTTATACTGTTCAAATTTACAAAAATAGACCTCAGTTTAATAATATCAACACTTATGCCATAAAGTTTTCTAAGCTTTACATGAGTTCCTTAAAGTAGTTTTCTAAGCTTTACATGAGTCCCTTAGGTTAACTAAGATGCTTTTAATATAGCTTAATAATTGGTTATATAATAACTAGGTTTAATATATATGTGTTACACACGGGTTAAATATCAATATTTTATTATTATATTATATAGGCAAATTGGCTAAAAATAATCCCAACTAACACCTATTGGCCGAGAATAATCCCAACTCAGTTTATTCCCTCCAGTGGTCCCAAATCCAACTTTTTTGGCCTCCAGTGGTCCACCGTTAAGTGCACTTAACGGCCGTTAACTTTTTTTTGATTTTTTTCGAATTTCAAAACAAGGTTTTTTGGATATTGATCGGGAGGAGTATATGATTCAATTGATGTAAACCTTACTTCGAACTGGTGTTCCAAACGACAAAACAGTCTTCAATCGGGTGTTTAAAACCTAACGGTGTATTAACCGGATATCAAAATTAAACCATTTGGAGCAACAATTGGAAGTAAGGTTTACATCAACTTACTCGTATTCTCCTCCCGATCAAAATCCTTAAAATATCGGTTTGAAATTCAAAAAAAATAGAAAAAAAGTTAACGGCCGTTAAGTGTACTTAACGGCGGACCACTGTAGGCCAAAAAAGTTGGATTTGGGACCACTGAAGGGAATAAACTGAGTTGGGATTATTTTCGGCCAATAGGTGTTAGTTGGGATTATTTTAGGCCAATTTACCTATTATATATGCACCTAGAATAGTCAGCATAAATTACGCGTTAAATACAGTGGTGTATGAGAAATACGGATTTAGAAGTAAATTTAAAATGTGTATACCTCGTTAAAAACAAGTTAAGCTTAAGTTTAAGTTCAAAAAGATTAAGCTAATACTCATTTCTACTTATTTAAAAAAAATAAGTAACATGCTAAAGTCCAATTATGAATATTCTAATTCTGCCTAGATTCAATGATTTTGGAAATTAAACATCTAATCATGAAAAAATATATTAAATTGATAAAAAACAGAAAATATAATATTGTTTGAAGACAAGTTTAGGTGATGGGCGACACATGTTAAGATAGGGAGTGGATGGAAAAGTAGCGGCATGTGTATCGATCTCGTGAAAGATACATTTTGTATGGGTTAGGTTCTTCTTATTATTTATGACAAAACATTACAACTGTCTTATTTGGTTGCCAATTAACTTTGTCAACGCTTACCATTTTATGTTACACCAAATATTTTGCAACTTCATACTAGTAAGCTTTTAACATTACAAATTTGGTTTTTCATTATTTGTTAATTTATAGCATCCCTATGTTATCTAAATTTTTAACACCAATGACATTCAAGTTAGTGTTACCATGAGTAACTTACTACATAACATTGATTGTTATTTATGGATCATTATTACTCTCTCGTCCTATTAAAAATGTTCATATTTCTTTTTTTTGTCCCATTTCAATTGTTCATTTTTAAAATTTATTGGTTAATTTTCGAATTTACTCTTAAAGCATGAAACTAACATAATCAAACAATATGATGCATCCACATAATATTTATTTCAATAGGTATTATTGGCAAATGACAACCTAAAAATACAATCATTTAATATGCCTAAAACTTTATACTTTTCAAACCAAGACACTTTTAATGGGACGAATGAAGTACGATTTATGAGCAAAGTTTTATACATACAAACATTTAATCAAGTATGTAAATATGAAGTTGTTTGCAGTGAATTTCTAATTGTGTATCGTAACTTAATTATTTAGTAACATTGGTGGTTTTTCATTGTTTTGCCACGTGTTAAGTCGTGATTGATCTATTAATTTTTTTAAATATTTTTGCAAGGATTTCTTAGCGTTAATAGTGTACATTTATGTTGTTAAACTCCAAGTTGGCACACACCACCATCCACCATTTCGTCTTCTCCGTTTGAAAATTAAAGCACCAACGATTAGAGTTGTGTTAGATGGTGGTGATCGATTATAATTTTGGTGGTGAACGACATCACCATTGAACTAGATCTACAAAATAAACCAACTGGGGTAAATAATGTGGATTTTGGGTTTGTGATGAAGGTATTGTGATGTTTGGGGATGGGGTTGACGGCACTGTTTAGATGGCGGCTAAATGCGATGAAGTCGGAGAGGTTTGATGATAACTGCGACCGGCTAGGGGTTTGTTGAAGGCAATGGTTTTTTTGTTAGGACTTAGGGTGTGGGACGACTAATTAAGGGTTTCTTTGTAGTTTAAGAAGGTGAGTAGTTGGAAGGTTAGGGTGAAAAAAGTAAGGGGGATGGTTGGGTGGGGTTGGACTAATTTGTTTTTTTAAATAAAAAATAAGAGTTAGGGTAAGTGGTAAGATGAGAGTACTTTTGTCATTTTATTTAAAACTAACTAAAAAAATTAACTTCGATAGTCTAAGGTATACAAATGGAAATAAGATTGAAAGCTAAGGGTACAAATAAATGGAGTTAAAATTCAAGGTTAGATCGATGGTTAGATTTTGAATAACTCATATATACAAAAAGTAATTTACTAATGTTTTAATCTCCAAAACCTACCGGTCATAACTTCATGCATTTCTTTTATGTACTTAGACACGTTAATGTCACTGTCACAACGTGTAAAGAAATTTGTAAGCGTGCCCCTTAACCAGTAACCACGTTAACAACGTAGTACAACCTTGTCATACCTAGCTAGTGGTTTTTTTATCAGTTTGTTAAAGTTTGTTAAATTACATGTATCTAAATAATTTTAAATTTTATATTGTCTATGATCACATGTAATTTCTAAATCCAGCAAAAATACCTAATTAATAAACTACTAACATGATCTTATCATTGTTTGGTCAAATTTTAAAAATACTTAGCTCGTTAATAGTGAAAGAGTGTGACAGTGAAAAGTGTGTGTCACATAGAGAGAATGTGCGATCATAATGAAACCATAATGAAACATATAATGATAATATAAATTTAATAATTATTAATGTTAATGAGATGTGTTAACATGAGACATATAAACAAAACAAACACTCATGCCCAAACATCCGCGATTGAAATATCAAGTTTTTTTTTTTTTTACAATCATATTTGAATTTATATTGTCTCTAGCTTTAATTAAAAATATAATCATGGTGAAAGTTAGTGACAATTGTCCCATGCATAAAACGCCACGCGTGAGAAACATTGTTAATCAAAGCCAACATCGGAGTCGTGTTACGCACGCCATGTGCTATATTCACCGGCCAGCTGTCATATAGTCACTTTTTTTTATTTAATTCTTTAATTCTTAGTCCTTGTTGATATTGGATGTGATTATTTTATATTGTGCCGAGTATGATGTTTGCGTACTAAAAATATATATATTTTCATCTTCAAAGATAAACGTCACATTTATTAATATTTAAAACAGGTCGGGTATGATTAGTGTATGATAAATCATGAAAATTATCATTTTGACAAAGTTTATGCTTTTTAAAAATACTTTTTAAAAATCCTTTTATATTTAAATGACCGAACAAACGTCAAATGGTCATATGATTATACGCTTAACTATAAGACTCACGTATTATTGTTTTATATACAAGCAATTTTTGTTGGGGGTTTTTGTGGTTCTGTTTTAATGATTTTTAAGTTAAACTGTGAATAAATTGTCAGTAATGGTTCTTAACCCCTTAAAACTAAACCTAAACCACGGTAAAGTTTTGGTTTGACTTCACGGTTTGATGTTCTCGGAATAATTTTTATTAAAGCATGTTAAATAATTTTATTATGGGTTATTGAATTTTAATAATCCGAACTTTTGTATATTGGCCGATATTAATCCCAACTTTAAAAAGTATGTTCCTACAATGATTCTCTGTTAAAATTAACTTAATACCGTTAATATTTTTTCAATTTTCTGACCGATGTTTAGGGTTTTTGATCGGGAGGACGATACGAGTCTATTGATGTAAAACTTAACTTGAGCTGATGCTCCAAATGACCCAACTGTCTTCAATCGGGTCTTTAAACCTAACGGTACTTAAATCGGATGTTAAAATTTCTTCGTTTGGAGCATCGTCTCAAGATAAGTTTTACATCAACAAACTAGTATTGTCCTCCCGATCAAAAGCCCTAAAACATCGGAAATTCGAAAAAAATTAACGGTGTTAAGTTAAATTTAACGGAGGATTATTGTAGGAAAATAAATTATAAGTTGGGATTGCCACATGGAATTTTTTAAGTTGAGATTAATATCGGCCAATATACAAAAGTTCGGATTATTAAAATTCAATAACCTTTTTATTAAAATAAGTTATTAGTGTTAACAAATAACAAAGTGTACATATCAAAGATTTAGGGGCTATTGGGCAAAATCTGAGTCATTAAGTGCTAAATAGTTAAGAGGTCTGAAGCATTAAGATGCTCTACCAATGTGAGAGATGTTTGGTAGAACTGCAGATGCGTGTAAAGTTGGTATATGCTCCACTCAGTTTCATTCAGCATCTTTTTGACCATTAACCATTCAATATTTAACTAAATCATTCAGAGACTCTTTTTATGAAAAAAACGCTTTGAATATTAAATACTAAATGATTAAGCACTGAATTAAACAATTAAAAGGTAAAACAAACAACCCTATACAAAAGTATGATATCTAATTATTGTGTGCGTAAATATCCTACACGAATGAATTACGACAATGATAATTTATTTGCAACGAAAACCAAATACAATAATCCATAGATAATCCATTTTCCAGAGGATATGATATGTAAATTGTAAAGTGCTGAAACAAATAAGTAAATAACTACACTTCAGGCCCTTTTATATCAATCAAGCCCAATGTAAGAAACCAAATAATTAAACATAAGTTGATAGTCATTTGATCCGCTCACAATTGCTGTGTAATGGGTTTTAGGGTCGGACAGTTTGGAATTTTAAATATTGGTTCAGGGTAGAGGTGCACAAATCGGTTTTTTTGAAGAACCGGTTCCGGTTCTAGAACCGGTTCCAGTTCTTGTTGACGGAAAAGGAACCGCTTCTTACAAGAACCGGTTCGGTTCTAGAACCGGTTTTTGGTGAAAAAACTAGAACCTATTAATCGGTTCCGGTTTTTGTAGAACCGGTTCCGGTTCCTATAGAACCGGTTCCGATTCCTAGAACCTATTAATCGGTTCCGGTTTTTGAAAAACAAACACTTTTTTATGGCTTAAAAATCATACCCAAACTCCTATAAACTCCTTATGTGTTTTAGTGCGTAGTGTTTTCTTGTTTACACTTTGATGGCCGTTGGTTTGTTTTGCACCTTCCACTATGTTGGATGAGTGAACTTAATGGGTTTTCTTTGCCCATTACTTAATTGCTTTGTATCTTGTTTTTGGTGTGTTAATATGAATCGGGGTAACACTTTACGTCTTTACCCAAATTCATAATTTTTCTTTTTTTATAATGTTTCAACATGATCTTTTGTAATGTTATCAATGTATCGTGAGTAGCTAAGTAAAAAATATATCATGTCACACGTAGACACTACATGCATGGTAATATTGTCAACGTAACATGTGTAACAATGTCACAAATGATGTTGCATACGTACGCATGCACGAAGATGTCTGATACCTATTTTTTAAAAGCAATACCTTCATAGTCAATGTGAAATGCATCACAACCTGTTGATAGCAGGACCCTAACCCCTCACCTAATGCTCGTAATACACGTGTGTCACCAATGAGTCACTAACCCAGTGGCGAAGCCAGGATTTTTGGCCTGGGGAGGCCAAAGTTAAAAAACCCATAAATTTTTTTATAATGCTCATGTTTCGGGAGGCCAAACTCAATATATATATAAAAAAATCAACAACCGACCAACAAAAAAACACTTCGGACGAAAAAAATTGGGGAGGCCCGGACCCTCCTGGGTCCCTCTTATGCCTCGCCAGTGGTTCAACGTACGTCCTATATGAATCTGAAAACACCAGTCGACATGCCAAAGGAGTTTAGTCCAATGCTGCATACATGTTTCTGATGCGTTAAATGTATTTGAGTTGATATTTTAAAAGGGTAAAAATAAAAGAATTAGATGTATCTGCACATTGATCATTTTCTTAGACAATGATGACGGATCGAATGTATTTTTATAATATATATATAACATACGTACTATTGATCGGCCGAATATTCGAAAGCAATATTAACAAAGTTGAAATGCTTGAATCAATTAAGCACATGGCCGATGTACGTACGTGTATGTATAATAATATTGCAATAATAATAACTTATAATTAATTAATTAAGGAGTTGACATTTTAAGACGGTGGCTTTTTTGGCTTTGTAAGACTGGTCCTTTCCCTCTAAAGCACTCCATTTGTATATATTGGATGTAACGTTAGCTAGTTCTAAATAATGCAATATTTAATTATAATATTAATAATCTAAATATATATGTTAAACCAATTAAAATACAGTGCAATTGTGTACGTACATATGGGTCCGAAAGAGAGACTTTATGTCATAATCAGCTTATCATAATTTTATTTGATCGGTTTACAACTTATTTAAGACGGCTAAGGGACGGCCATTTTGTCTTCAGCAGTCCTGTTCATAGATAAAACCAACCATTTGATGGTCCAACCTATGAAAAACTAATATATATATATATATATTTATATGTATTAATTAGGGAGTCATGGTTAGAGCTGCTTAATTAACTTAAAATTAATTAAGGTTCAAACCGTTAAATACAAACTGCCAACTATGATTTAAATCATTTTATTTTTTTCAAAATATAGTAAGTTAGTGAATATGATTTACGATTATATATAGTACACATACGCATAAGTATATATATATTTCAAGAAAAATATATAAGATGAAACGATGGTCACTTACTCACTTATGATCTTAAATATTGTTGAAAAGCATTAATATTTGGTAATTAATTGAGTGTACGTATATATTTTTTTATTATAGATATATATATATGCAGATGCCGCCAATTAAAGAACTGGAGAATTGGTTTTTAATTTTAACACAACTAATTACCGGCCATGCAAATTAGAAGAAAAAAAAACCATTCTTTAAATGCAAGTATTTAGCTAGCTCATTTAAGTTCTTTAAGCTAGCTAATCTAATTTACATGAACAATTTTCCCTAACTTACTATATGCTTTGATGTTTTCACTCACTTTAATTATATTTGCTTCTACATATATGTTTATGTGTTGTTTGTGTGTGAAAGAGAGAGAAAAAGAGAGGAAATTAATTAACCTCCTAATAGTCTTGTTAAAAGATACTCCGTAGATTGATCATTGTGATTATGATTATGATCCTTGTTAAGTACCGTAGAAGAACTTTGAACCTGCAGCTTCTTGACTTGAGAAGTGATCACAGCTGCATCCTTTTTAACCACAGTAGAATTAGTCACAACAGTACTAGGCGGCTTTGAATCTAACAATATTTGTCTTCCTGCTGCACTAACTACAATATCCACTGAACAAAACATACGGATCGAAATATATCAACTTAATTTAGTTAATGTAAGTAACTAGCATATATATATGCATGCATGAACATATTATATATAAATAAGCAATCACCATGTATAAAAACATATATATATATATATGGTTTTCACCTATATAAGTGAAAGTGGTAGCTAGCCATGTATCACTAATAATACTTGTATATATATAACATCGATCCCTGACAGATTACTGACGGTTTTGATGACCAGAAAGTCATCATATATAATATAACTAAATAAAAAGGAAATTAAGTAGCTTACATTTGATTTGTTGAGATTGGGTAGCCTTAAAGGTAAGTTCCGTGTAAAGCAAATGAAAAAGAAAGAAAGAACAAAGTATTTGAGTTGCATAAACAACCAGCTGCCTCCCACTTCTTCCCTTTGCTGATTGACCAACTCTCATGCTCTCTTTTTTAACCATTTTTAATTTGCTTAATAATATATTTGAATTGTGCTATACCTACCTAGCTTCTTGCCTTGCAATCATCCCCTAGCTATCTCACATATATATACAATCAATCTTGCATGTATATGGTGTAGTTGACTATGGAATATTATTACTTATAATATATATTATATATCTTTGTCCTTTTCAAATGAAACTAGCTCTTTTCTCTTAAAATTAAATTAAAATTAATGCCACAAATCTATGTACGTGTATATAAAGAAAACAGCCTTACATCGATCTCATAAGATAAATCAAGTACCGATCGATGGAATTATTCATACGCTGATCTACGCACGACACAGCTGAGTATTAATTCGATTGTGAGCAAAGTCACAATATATACATGTTGCAACAATAGCAGCTACAACCGTTCCCGACACAAGAAGGTCTAAAAAAAATTCAGGGGCAAAATGGTAAAGAAATAATAGTATAACACAAATTAAATTAATTTGAAGTAAGTACAAATAGCACTCTCAAAAACAAATTGAATTAAAGATACTCGGAGGTAAAAACCATTAAATAAACAAGTTTAAAAAAACAAAATATAAAATAAATTGTTGGGGTCAAATATAAAAAAATAAGTTAAATAAAAAGTATATCATCCGTCGTAGATCGATGACAAAAAAATGTAGTTATAATTTAATTCTTTTAGAACGGCGATTCGTGCAATCGTTGCACTTAAAAAGTGCATGCACCCGTAATGGGTGCTTTTATATAAGCGATGACTTACCACAACCCTTTCTTTCGGGCTAACTTGGTCAGAGTTGAAGACTTGCCAACAATCGTCCAAGTAAAAAACCATGACACGATCTTTAATATTTTCATGTAAAATCTTTCGGTTCTGACTCAAACTCGGGTGCCCCAATTAAGTTTGAGCTTAGTTCATTGCTATATACCGCATAACAAAATAATGAACACAGAATGAAATTTGATCGGGATATCTTAGGATTCTGAGTCTTATCTTAATCACCCCACCAATTGAACTTTCACAGGTATACGCAATTAAAATAAATATTTGGTCAATAAACATTTGCAAAATGATTAAAAAGTAAATAATGTTAAAAACAATCAATACCCGTCGTTGGCATAATGCAAATAAACTAAATATATTTCTAAAACTAAATAATCAATTTCAAAGTGATAGCAAAAACAAGGAAATTAAAGTAAACAAATAAAAAGAGTTAACTAGTATTTGTATCTCCGGTTTATCTTTAAAAAACCTAAATATTAGTAAAATGGACGTACTCGAATCGATGAAAAATAAAGGTTAAAGAACCAGTCAACCAATTTAAAGTTTAACCACAAATTGTTTATAAACACAAATAATAATATATATTGTCTCCATCCAAATTAAACTAGTTAGTTGTCACAAACCAAGGGAAAAGAAAAAATGAACGAAAATTACAAATTATTATTATTCTTAGTTAACTTAGATATTTTTTGAACGGCAACAATAACACTGAAAAGTCGTGGATGAGATAAGCCGTGTGTGTAGCAAAAATGCTAATACCGGATGCACTAGTCAAAAAAGAAGTTGATTACAAGTTTAAAACAATTTCAATTCTTGTTTTGAAATGACCCATATCGTTTTCTTGATTTATTTTGTTTAGAGTAAACTTCGTTTTGTCTTTATATATGAGGTTTACCTAAAATAACAGTTTACATACAATAGTTTTAAGATTACGTTTTGCCTACGTAAACTTATCAAGTAAGACAAGTTGTCACCCTTTACAACATCCGGATTAATTCCGTCAAAAACAAACGTTAGTCAGTCCATGTGCCCATCACGTGAGAGGCACTTTAGTTATTTTCAAGTCTTTTATTTTCCCTCTTGCTTAAATGGGTTTATGAATGATAAAGTACTCCAAATACCTCAAACCCATACCCGGACCCGGTTCACTATAAAAAGCATCAACCCCATATTGAAACCCTAATGGTCTCACTTGTATCATAACCGCACCATCAGGCAAAAACAGTTCGTTAGCTAATCCAGCCCCATGAGCCCCAACCATAACACTACATGAGTTGGTCACATGTGAAAACTTCTCAATGTTCGACATAATCTTATCGGAGCTAGCGATTATCACTCGAAACCCTAATTCTTTCATCATCTTCACCATCTCTGCTTGATTTAGGAACTTTCGAGTTCGTTGACGTGAAATCAGAAGCAATACAGGGGGATTCGTGGTATCGAAAACAGTTTTGTGTTGTAGTTTATATGCTTTTCGGATGAATTGTCGGAAATCGGACATTGAATAGTAATTTTTAGGATTTTGGGAGGTGTTTACACCAAGAAATTGATGAAATTTCAAACCGGTTATAGCTGAGGGAAAGCAATGCACGGATGAATCCACGGCGGTGTTTATGATTTCATGATCGGATAATCGTGGAAACACTTTGCGGTATTTGTTAATAAACGAAGGTTTGTAATCGACAATGACGAAGTGTACGCGGGATTTGAAAAGGCGAGTGGTGATGAAGAGAGGGATGAGGTTTTCGTTGAACTCGTGGAAAAGGTTTCCGGTGTATCCACCGGTGGAGAAGATGACGGCGGGGTGCTGGTGGTGGTGGTCGCAGGTAATAGCTAGGGCGTGGTGGTTCCACGGTGGTGATGGTTACCGGAGTGATGTAGTTCATGGCGTAGGGGTTTTCTTGCATTGAATATGGGCGGATGATGGTGGTGGTGTTTGGAAGTGAGGGGTGAAGGTGAACTTGCATTGTGTTCATGTTGATTTTGACAGGTTTGTTTGTGATACAAACTATTGACCATGAAGTGTTGTCACATGCAAAGCCTGTTGATTCTAGCTTTCTTCGATCTTCACCTGCATGCATGCATGTTCCGTAAATTAAGAAAGTATATTATCGTTAATTGCTAAATTATGGGAAGTTTTTAGATCAAGTACACAAAGCATATATATATATTAATTACATTAAACATTTTATCGTACGTTAAAATATTCATGACATCATCTGGTTCTTAAATCCGGTCCAATTAATGAATTGAACTAATAATGAGACTAGTTCAACGCAGTGGCGAAGCCAGGATTTTTGGCCTGGGGAGGCCAAAGTTAAAAAACCCATAAATTTTTTTATAATGCTCATGTTTCGGGAGGCCAAACTCAATATATATATAAAAAAATCAACAACCGACCAACAAAAAAACACTTCGGACGAAAAAAATTGGGGAGGCCCGGACCCTCCTGGGTCCCTCTTATGCCTCGCCAGTGCACTAACCCCATTGGCAGATGTCTAATACCTAGTTTCTATTATTTAGCAATCATTATAAAAAAAACAAACAAAGCCAACAACATTTGATAACAAACAAACGTGAAGACAAGATTACTTAAAATATATACACAATTGATACAAATAAAAAAATAATTAAAAAAATCATAAAAAGTAATAAGAAAAGGATAAAACCATATGCAATATGAATAACAAGATGGGTCAATAGGATTAAGATGCTTGAAAAGGAGCATGTTCACCAATTTATAAAGTTCCCCTGATTGGTTTTTTTAATTTACTAGTATAATAGACTAATTAGTCTCGTATAATAGTGTTAGAGGCGATATTTTGATTTTGGTCTTTGTACCTCTGAGTGCTTCGGTTATAGGCCATTGTACTAACCGTCGTTAAAAAAGAAAAATAGACGCCTATAAAACTAAAATAATATCCCCCCACGTGCTAGTAACAACAAACTGTGTATAAGTTTAGTGGGTTTACCAAACACATGAGCTTAAACGCAACATGTATATTTGTGGGTTAGAAATCACGAGTCAACGAATTAAACATGACGTACCTTTAACAAAAGAAGTACACATTTATGACTTTAACCTCCTGTTTTACTTTGACATATTTATAACTTTGACTTAGTCATCATTTTGATATATATCTCAGTCTTTTAATATTTGACGCATTACAACTTTACACACTGTAACATGCGAGACATTAGTTTTTTTTATCAACACGTATGACGAAGCTACATAGTACCTGAGCCGCATCACGCGACCTGATCTTGTAGCTAGTTATGTTCAATATATAAAAGATGTTTATTTTGCTTTAACTTTCGATTCAATTGCACCATAATATCGACCGTTTCAAGTTGAAAGTTAAATGTATTAACGGGTTTGACCCAAAATTGACACGATTCCCTTTTTGACGGGTGGGTTCGAGTTGGAAAATGTTAATACCATAAAGCTAGCTAATCGATCCTGGCCTTGATGAGTAGGTAGATTGTGGTCGATCGATCATTTAAACTTTAAAGGTTACTTTTTGCATCTTTATATATTTCCCATTAAAACGATCGAGCCCACAAAAAGGATATGTAAATGTGAATTCGAAAGCGACGTCCCTAAAACTAACAACGTATTATTGATGAAATTTGGACCAACTTTCTTGGACATATAGATGGAGAACATGTACAATAAGCTTCCATTACTTCTTTATATATATATCATGATCAATCAATCATTTCAATTCGACTGTTTTAATATTCCTAGCCTTTCAAGATCATTCATAAGCTAATTTGTGTTCTTGAATGAATGGAGGGGCACCGAAGGATGGTTTGCGGTGCAACTCAGATGATTTGTTTACTTGCATTCATCTACTTGTTTTACACCCAATCTTTTGGATTCGACCCCATCAAACTTTACTCAGGTGTGTTTAGTTATATGTTTTCCCGGCCTTCTAGGCCATTAATTATGACTCTTTTTTGTCTATGGGATTTCGTTGAATCTAAGAAATTTGTTTTATGTGACGTAGGCACGAGAAATTTGTTGAAAAATGCTACCAAGGAAGAAGTTGGTATTTTGAATGATAGCTTCCAACCTTTGTTTGAATCGCTTATAGGTTTGTCTTTATTCTCACCATCGTCGATCATTACACTAGCTTATTTAGTTTTTACGTAGGGTGTAAAATAACGTACGTTTCAAGGCTTCATAACCAATTCTAAGTAGAAAATTAAATGAGAAAACCGATCGACCAACTAATAACGTACGGTGAGAGATCGAAACAAAGAGAAAGGTACGTACATATATAGAAAGTTCCGGTTAATTAAAGTAAATTCATCTATATATATGGTTCTTGTAATTTTCTATTTATTCTCGATCGGTTATTCGGTTATATATAGTACTGAACCGTACCCGGCCGGATGATAAGTATATTCTAAGCTTCTTCAATACGTAGCATGCATGATCTTCGATCGATCTGTCAATGCCGCTGTCGCCGACAGTACCCTGCAGTTAGATATATTGTGATTGGTTCGTATATATACGTTAATATATTATTTACGATTATTTCATTGCAAAGAAAATGACAATTAAAATAGTTTCTAATGATTTGTACATCTATCTAATAAATCAAGGTTTTAAGAGGTAAAATTTAGAGGGAATTTTTTTAATTTATATTAGGAAGTTTAAGAGGGAAAATATTAAGTCACATGCATGAGTTGGTGGAGCTATATCATTAAATATTAAATATTTACAAATTACAAATCTTAAAAAATAATGATAATAAATTTTTTATAAATATTATTATTTAACCCGTGTGTAACACACGGGTGTTAAACCTAGTCTATCTAATAAATCAAACTTTTAGGGGGCAATTTTTGGAGAGATTTTTTTTCTATAATAGGAAGTTTGGGAGGTAAAATTTAGCTAAATTTTTCACCATGCAAGTTGATGGAGCCAACTCCTTAAATGTTATATATTTACAAATTGTTAAATATAATGGTTATAATTTCTTTATAAATATTACTATTTAACCCGTGTGTAACACACGGGTATTAAACCTAGTTAATTAATAAAAACAATAAATTCTAAAAGACAAATATATGCCAGCAAGGTGATGACTTGTGTGGGGTACATATATATTGTTTTAATTTACATCAAAGGCGTAAGAATCTAATATGTTCGTTTTGTGGGTGTAAAAATTACCATGATAGCATATTCAACTTAGTAAAACGAGTTTCTTTACCTCGCTTGGTGTGACTAAAATAATGAATGGTGACGAACTTTATAATTAATCACCGTTGAAATGTTGTCACAAACCAGGTAATTAAGTAATGTTCTTTTCATGTAAAGAGGTTTCTAAACTTTGATAGAGCCTATAACACAACTATACAAATTCTCTCACATGGTAGGGTCCTGGTGTGGTGTGTTTAGCATATTTAACTGGACAATTGATTACGGCTATGTAAAAAAAACACGTAGATAAACATGTGTAAAAGCTGAAAAGTCTTAATCTTGACACAACATCACACGATTCATTTATATAAATAAAAAATACATAGTCGTGACTCTATTTTTATAAGGCATATATCCCAATTTTAATTATCTACCGATCTCTCCAACTCTCCAAACCCAGAATCCTAACTTCCCATTACCAACGTAACGTGTGTGAGCTAATAAAGTTAATATCATCGACATAACGAGTGTAAGTGTGTAACAGATCAACAAGCACGTCAATTAAAACTCCACCGTCGCTCGACGCATGTTTTATTACTTTGTTTAGTTATCATCTTCTCTGTCATATAGTTTACAAGTTTTTCTTTTTATTATTATTTTAGCTTTCATATTTATACAAAAATCAAGAATGACATAATTTATGTACGAGACAATAACTTTTTTTAAGCGTGTAGCAACGTGACGGTGCCATTGAAATGTGTGGTAGAGGCCAAAATCCTAATATCACCATTTTTTAGACTTACTTCTTCTATACAAGCAATTAAGTAAATAATATTCGCCATTGATCTCTTATATAATGATTCAAGAAGAAGTGAAAGACTTTGTCTATCTTAAAGTTCCTAGATTCTACTAAATTTGATAGAGCTAACTTTTAACAAATGAACTTAAGCTGATTTAGATTTAGAAAAAACCTTCAATTTCATTTAGTCTTAGGCCTAAAAAAAAACCTTAAGCTGCCGTAGCTTCAATTTTTGGGCTTAACCCTAACTTACATTCAATATACTTATTATGTTCATCTTGAATTAATTATTTACAGGAGATGATGATCTACAAAAGCTCAAAACAACAAGTTTTGCTTGTGATTCTACCATTAATTCATTAGTTTGTGTTGCAAGTAACCCCGTAAAGATCGATACCAAAACAATGGAGATTTATACACCTACTCAATTGATCACTTCAACAAATGGCTCCAACAATTTCAATAAACAACTTGAAAAAGTTGTACAAGTTCGTCCATATGCATGGTCACAATTTGAACTCTTGAAAAATGTAACTCCGGTCAATTTCCTACATGAACCACCACAAACTCCGGCAACAAACTGCACCCACAACCATACAATTCCGGCACTCGTTTTCTCGTCCGGTGGCTTCGCCGGAAACCTATTTCACGAATTCAATGAAATCATAATCCCATTATATATCACTTCACACCTTTTCAAGTCACATGTTCAATTCATTGTTGTTGATCACAACCCTAGTTTCGTGAAGAAGTATAAACAAGTCCTCTTGAGCTTATCGCGTTACAACGTGATCAATCCGATGGCGGACACAAGTGTTCATTGCTTCCCCGGAGCGATAGTTGGTCTCAAATTCCATAGCTATTTATCCATCAACTCGATCTTCTGAAGTTCCCAAGTCAAACTCCATCATAGATTTCAAAAACTTCATAAGATCAACTTATAGTTTGAAGATCACAAATGTGTCGGATTTGGGTCCGACTTCTACATCACCAGTGTTGCTTCTTGTGTCTCGTCGAAAAACCAGGATGTTCTTAAACGAAGATGAAATGGTGGACATGATGGAGGAATTAGGGTTTGAGGTTGTGGTAGTGAGAAGTGTTAAAAAGATGTCAAACTTGGAAAGATTTTCAAAGCTAGTGAGTAGATGTAGTGTTCTTGTTGGAGCTCACGGGGCGGGACTTACGAACCAAATGTTTTTGCCTGCGGGGGCGGTGGTGGTGCAAGTGGTGCCGTTAGGGTTGGAGTGGCCTTCAACAGCTTATTTTGGTGAACCGGCGGTTCGGATGGGGTTGCATTACTTGGATTACAAGATTGGACCGGATGAGAGTTCACTTATTGACTTGTATTCACGGGATCACCCGGTTATTTCGGACCCGGGATCGGTATTCGCTAAAGGGTATTATTTTGGGAAGGAAATGTATTTGGATAGGCAAAACATGAGGGTTGATGTAAATAGGCTTAAAGGTACTCTTGTTGAAGCACTTAGGCTTTTAAAACATCCAACTCCATCATCAAATACACGGTGATATTTGGTTTATTATTATGTATCTTTTGCAAAATGTATACATATATGGCAATGCCTGTTTTAATTTATTTAGTTTGATAGTTAAATTCACAGCTTGGGTTTGAACTTGGGCCCGGCCCAATAATTGTAAGTCCCTTATTTATCTTAGGATTTGGGCAAGAGATATTGGAAGTTATTTGGGTTGAGGTTGCGGTTCATGTCAACTTAATTTGAGTAGAATCGTTTTTCCTTTTGTTTGAATTGGTTCGGGTTGGAACCACTTGGGGTTTAAAACCAATAGGGTTAGATGGTTCCAAACTGGTTTCAACACCTTTATTTTTTACTTGCAACATGAACTTTGTTGCTCCCATATCAATTAAAATTAAAATGGTGTCTGCCAATAAATAATTTCAATAAAACTTATTACGTGGTTTTTGCTCATAATTAATCTCAATAAACTTTATATGCATACATCCAATTCGAATTAATCAAGTAGAAAATCACAGATTCAAAATTCGGTATTAAACTTTCGAATCGTTGATTTTCGATTCAAATTGAATCAAATTTCAAAGTTCTTGGAATTTTTAATTTTCTATTAAAATACTATTGAACACGCCCAATTACATCTTTCTCCCGCCCTCTAAAGACATTTAAATTAAGTTGATGGAGACTATATATATAACTAGGTTTAATACTCGTGTTTTACACACTAGTTCAATAAAATATTTAAAAAATTATAACCATTAGATTTGTAAATATTTTTGTAGAAATATTATTTATCACAAAATTTTGGCTCCGGCCATCAACTTTCTTAGTCAATTTTTTCCCCTTCCAACTTCCTTTTATAAACCAAATAAATGATTTTTTCCACAAAAGACGCTCCCCTAAAATTTGATTTATTATATAGACTAGGTTTAATACATGTGTGTTACACAGAGTTAAATAATAATATTTATAAAGAAATCAATACATTATATAACCATTTGTAAATATTTTATATTTAAGAAATTTGACTCTATCAACTCATGCATGGTAAAAAATTACATTCAATATCTCACTCAAACTTTCTATTATAGAACAAATACTTTTCTCCTTAAAAAGTTGTTTCTTAAAACCTTTAATTATTAGATAAAATTTTCAAATAACTCTTTAATATAATCAAAGGAAAATATAAGCTTATGATTCAAAAAAAGACACGGGTACGGACGCTCCAATCAATTAAATTGGGGATTATGTGCAAACGTACGTGTTAGATCTCAATGTTTCTAAATTGTTGGTATTTAATTATCAAAGCCATTTTGTGAATAAAAAGAACACTAGCTTTACAATGACTTTTGCATTTTTCATACACGTTGGGACCAAAGAGGGTATATATTTTAAGTGGTTATTTTACGCAATTTATGATCTTCATAAATTTATGGGAGTTAGCACATGCAAGCATATATATACTGTTTAGTTTATAAATATGAACGTTAAGAATTGAACATGATCGAGTACTTGTACTTCCTTTTGATACGGTATATACATGTGAAGAGATAGCAAAAGTTGACTTGAAATGTCATTTAATAAGTAGTATTCATAAACACGCGTGTAGTTTTAGAAGGTGCAAGTAAATAATTAAGTAATTTAACTTAAAGCGTTTGGATCCGTTAGAACAAATTAACTCATAAATATATATGTTGAGGTACATATATATATGAGTCAGTTTTGTGTTAACATGACGTACGTGTTTATGGATTCATCCTTTTAATTACTTAATTCTGAAATTGATAAGGTGCATTTTATGTCAAAAGAGAAATGGGCACGGGGCACCTAGAATATATATATATATATATATATATATAGTTTAAGGTAGACAAATGTTGTATTATCATAAAACTTATTGGTAATATATATATATATATATGTACGTGTTGTATCTAAGTCAACCCATTTATGAAAAATAAGCTCTCATGTTGGGTTCTTGTTTTTGACACAAACTTTAAGTTCATATGAAATTTCTTTGTACCCAGGAACAAGCTGGTCCTTTATAACTCCCTACTCATAATTAAAGTATGTGTATTTGAAAGTAATATATGCAAGCTAGCTAGTTAGCATGTGTATTCAAGTATGTGTATTTGGGCTATATTTAGATGGAAAATAGTCATATATATCCTAATTAAGAGTATTAATAAACATGCTTTCAAAGTCACATTTACCATGTTAAATTAAGATCTTAAACAAGTTTTGACTTTTTGTACTCGTATGCTTACAGAAGTACTCATAATGATCGATCTTGGAATTAGTCAAAGGTTGCTATATTTAGTATGGAAATTCAAACTTCTTTATATTAGAAAACTACAAGTTAATTATGAATGTTAGACTAGATGTAAAACTTCTTAAATGTGTTGTTTAACTTAATTATGTTGTCATAAATATAAATAAAATTCAAAATTTAGGGTTTTCGTTTATAATAAACATATTTGAGTCAATATCATACTGAACCTATGAAAAGGTTAACTAAATGGCTTGGTATTGGGTTAATCTGACGGTTGTGCGGGTTGCTCTGTAGATCTAATTTAATGGAAAATAAAAAAATACATTGTTTTCACCCTTAAAAAACCTTGAAATTAACGAAGTCACTAAGACAAGAGTTATGTAAAGGAAGCAAGAAGATCGAGGAGGTTAGAAAAAACATGGTTGGGCTGTCCATCTCTAGGAAGATTGTGTTCTGTGGAGAATTATGACCGAATACCTAAACCGGTAATTAAATCATGAGCATGACTCATTTAACACGCTTGATTTTTAACTTTAACGTACTAGCATTCCAGCATTTATAGGATGAACATTCCAACACAGTTTGTCATGATAGAAACCATACATGCACATTAATTAAGTTTTCTGTAACAAAGATTCTTATAACTTTTGGTTATTAGATTTTATCTTTTTTTAAGTAAAACCCTCACTCTCACCGCTCCCAACTTAACATATATTATACTTGTATTAATTCAGGATCTCTATGTCACTTAACCATTCAGCATTGAACTAAACCATTAAGAGACTTTTTTTAATAAGCCAAATGCTCTGAACGCTTAATGTTGAACACGGAACTGAACCATTAAAATGTAAAATAAAAAACTTATTAGAACTTGTGTAAATTCATCGTTAAATAAAGAAAACTGACCTAAGTAGGCGAAACAAGCCAACTAAGTGCAAGACTCTTTTCCATCGTACTAAAAGAGTAATTATCGATTAGTACCAGGAACATTTTGTAATTCACTCCGATTGACATTTGAACTTGTCTATTATTTATGACTAGTGACTTGAGGGGAATCTAATTTTATCAAATTTAAACTCGAGTTTAATCAAATATAACGGTATGCAGTGAATGTGTTTTAATTTTAGTGACATTCTAGTTTTATAATTTAGAGGGTGAAAGTTAGCAAATGTTAGTCGGTCGATGTCCCCTCTCGTGAGGGGCACTTTAGTCATTTTCAAACATTTTATTTTGCCTATATATTGCTTAAATATGCTTATCATTCAAAAACCCATTTAAACAAGAGGGAAAATAAAAGACTAGAAAATAACTAAAGTGCCCCTCACGTGAGGGACACATGAGACCGACTAACGTTTGTTTTTGACGGAATTAATCCGGATGTTGCAAACGTTGACAAATTGGTAAGTTTAGGTAGCTAGACAAAACGTAATCTTAAAACTATTGTATGTAAACCGTTATTTTAGGTAAACTTCATATATAAAGACAAAACGAAGTTTACTTTAAATAAAATAAAACAAGAAAACGATGGGTCATTTCAAAACAAGAATTGAAATTGTTGTAAACTTGTAATCAACTTCTTTTTTGACTAGTGCATCCGGTATTAGCATTTTTGCTACACACACGGCTTATCCCATCCACGACTTTTCAGTCTTATTGTTGCCGTTCAAAAAATATCTAACTTAACTAAGAATAATAATAATTTGTAATTTTCGTTCATTTTTTCTTTTCCCTTGGTTTGTGACAACTAACTAGTTTAATTTGGATCGAGACAATATATTAGTATTTGTGTTTATAAACAATTTGTGGTTAAACTTTAAATTGGTTGACTGGTTCTTTAACCTTTATTTTTCATCGATTCGAGTACGTCCATTTTACTTATATATAGTTTTTTTAAGATAAACCGGAGATACAAATACTAGTTAACTCTTTTTATTTGTTTACTTTCCTTGTTTTTGCTATCACTTTGAAATTGATTATTTAGTTTTAGAAATATTTAGTTTATTTGTATTATGCCAAACGACGGGTATTAATTGTTTTTAACATTATTTACTTTTTAATCATTTTGCAAATGTTTATTGACCAAATATTTATTTTAATTGTGTATATCTGTGAAAGTTCAATTGGTGGGGTGATTAAGATAAGACTCAGAATCCTAAGATACCCGGATCAAATCTCATTCTGTGTTCATTATTTTGTTCTGCGGTATAGCAATGAATTAACTAAGCTCAAACTTGGGTAACCCCGAGTTTGAGTCAGAACCGAAAGGTTTTACATGAAAATATTAAAGATCGTGTCATGGTTTTTTACTTGGACGATTGGTTGGCAAGTCTTAAACTCCGACCAAATTAGCCCGAAAGAAAAGGTTGTGGTAAGTCATCGCTTATATATATATAAGCACCCATTATGTACGGGTGCATGCTTAGACTTTAAACTTGATCATTGCACCACACTTTTTAAGTGCAACGATTGCACCAATCGCCGTTATAAAGAATTAAATTATAACTACATTTTTTTGTCGTCGACGGATGATATACTTTTTATCTAACTTATTTTTTTTATATTTGACCCCAACAATTTATCTTATATTTTGTTTTTTTAAACTTGTTTATTTAATGGTTTTTACCTCCGAGTATCTTTAATTCAATTTGTTTTTGAGAGTGCTATTTGTACTTACTTCAAATTAATTTAATTTGTGTTATACTATTATTTCTTTACCATTTTGCCCCTGAATTTTTTTAGACCTTCTTGTGTCGGGAACGGTTGTAGCTGCTATTGTTGCAACATATATATATTGTAACTTTGCTCACAATCGAATTAATACTCAGCTGTGTCGTACGTAGATCAGCGTATGAATAATTCCATCGATCGGTACTTGATTTATCTTATGAGATCGATGTAAGGCTGTTTTCTTTATATACACGTACATAGATTTGTGGCATTAATTTTAATTTAATTTTAAGAGAAAAGAGCTAGTTTCATTTGAAAAGGACAAAGATATATAATATATATTATAAGTAATAATATTCCATAGTCAACTACACCATATACATGCAAGATTGATTGTATATATATGTGAGATAGCTAGGGGATGATTGCAAGGCAAGAAGCTAGGTAGGTATAGCACAATTCAAATATATTATTAAGCAAATTAAAAATGGTTAAAAAAGAGAGCATGAGAGTTGGTCAATCAGCAAAGGGAAGAAGTGGGAGGCAGCTGGTTGTTTATGCAACTCAAATACTTTGTTCTTTCTTTCTTTTTCATTTGCTTTACACGGAACTTACCTTTAAGGCTACCCAATCTCAACAAATCAAATGTAAGCTACTTAATTTCCTTTTTATTTAGTTATATTATATATGATGACTTTCTGGTCATCAAAACCGTCAGTAATCTGTCAGGGATCGATGTTATATATATACAAGTATTATTAGTGATACATGGCTAGCTACCACTTTCACTTATATAGGTGAAAACCATATATATATATATATGTTTTTATACATGGTGATTGCTTATTTATATATAATATGTTCATGCATGCATATATATATGCTAGTTACTTACATTAACTAAATTAAGTTGATATATTTCGATCCGTATGTTTTGTTCAGTGGATATTGTAGTTAGTGCAGCAGGAAGACAAATATTGTTAGATTCAAAGCCGCCTAGTACTGTTGTGACTAATTCTACTGTGGTTAAAAAGGATGCAGCTGTGATCACTTCTCAAGTCAAGAAGCTGCAGGTTCAAAGTTCTTCTACGGTACTTAACAAGGATCATAATCATAATCACAATGATCAATCTACGGAGTATCTTTTAACAAGACTATTAGGAGGTTAATTAATTTCCTCTCTTTTTCTCTCTCTTTCACACACAAACAACACATAAACATATATGTAGAAGCAAATATAATTAAAGTGAGTGAAAACATCAAAGCATATAGTAAGTTAGGGAAAATTGTTCATGTAAATTAGATTAGCTAGCTTAAAGAACTTAAATGAGCTAGCTAAATACTTGCATTTAAAGAATGGTTTTTTTTTCTTCTAATTTGCATAGCCGGTAATTAGTTGTGTTAAAATTAAAAACCAATTCTCCAGTTCTTTAATTGGCGGCATCTGCATATATATATATATATATATATATATATATATATATATATATATATATATATATATATGTAATAAAAAAATATATACGTACACTGAATTAATTACCAAATATTAATGCTATCCAACAATATTTAAGATCATAAGTGAGTAAGTGACCATCGTTTCATCTTATATATTTTTCTTGAAATATATATATACTTATGCGTATGTGTACTATATATAATCGTAAATCATATTCACTAACTTACTATATTTTGAAAAAAATAAAATGAATCATAGTTGGCAGTTTGTATTTAACGGTTTGAACCTTAATTAATTTGAAGTTAATTAAGCAGTTCTAACCATGACTCCCTAATTAATACATATATATATATATATATATATATTAGTTTTTCATAGGTTGGACCATCAAATGGTTGGTTTTATCTATGAACAGGACTGCTGAAGACAAAATGGCCGTCCCTTAGCCGTCTTAAATAAGTTGTAAACCGATCAAATAAAATTATGATAAACTGATTATGACATAAAGTCTCTCTTTCGGACCCATATGTACGTACACAATTGCACTGTATTTTAATTGGTTTAACATATATATTTAGATTATTAATATTATAATTAAATATTGCATTAGAACTAGCTAACGTTACATCCAATATATACAAATGGAGTGCTTTAGAGGGAAAGGACCAGTCTTACAAAGCCAAAAAAGCCACCGTCTTAAAATGTCAACTCCTTAATTAATTAAGTTATTATTATTATTGCAATATTATTATGCATACACGTACGTACATCGGCCATGTGCTTAATTGATTCAAGCATTTCAACTTTGTTAATATTGCTTTCGAATGTTCGGCCGATCAATAGTACGTATGTTATATATATTATAAAAATACATTCGATCCGTCATCATTGTCTAAGAAAATGATCAATGTGCAGATACATCTAATTCTATTATTTTTAACCTTTTAAAATATCAACTCAAATACATTTAACACATCAGAAACATATATGCATCCAGCATTGGGCTAAACTCCTTTGGCATGTCGACTGATGTTTTCAGATTCATATAGGACGTACGTTGAACTAGTCTCATTATTAGTTCAATTCATTAATTGGACCGGATTTAAGAACCAGATGATGTCATGAATATTTTAACGTACGATAAAATGTTTAATGTAATTAATATATATATATGCTTTGTGTACTTGATCTAAAAACTTCCCATAATTTAGCAATTAACGATAATATACTTTCTTAATTTACGGAACATGCATGCATGCAGGTGAAGATCGAAGAAAGCTAGAATCAACAGGCTTTGCATGTGACAACACTTCATGGTCAATAGTTTGTATCACAAACAAACCTGTCAAAATCAACATGAACACAATGCAAGTTCACCTTCACCCCTCACTTCCAAACACCACCACCATCATCCGCCCATATTCAATGCAAGAAAACCCCTACGCCATGAACTACATCACTCCGGTAACCATCACCACCGTGGAACCACCACGCCCTAGCTATTACCTGCGACCACCACCACCAGCACCCCGCCGTCATCTTCTCCACCGGTGGATACACCGGAAACCTTTTCCACGAGTTCAACGAAAACCTCATCCCTCTCTTCATCACCACTCGCCTTTTCAAATCCCGCGTACACTTCGTCATTGTCGATTACAAACCTTCGTTTATTAACAAATACCGCAAAGTGTTTCCACGATTATCCGATCATGAAATCATAAACACCGCCGTGGATTCATCCGTGCATTGCTTTCCCTCAGCTATAACCGGTTTGAAATTTCATCAATTTCTTGGTGTAAACACCTCCCAAAATCCTAAAAATTACTATTCAATGTCCGATTTCCGACAATTCATCCGAAAAGCATATAAACTACAACACAAAACTGTTTTCGATACCACGAATCCCCCTGTATTGCTTCTGATTTCACGTCAACGAACTCGAAAGTTCCTAAATCAAGCAGAGATGGTGAAGATGATGAAAGAATTAGGGTTTCGAGTGATAATCGCTAGCTCCGATAAGATTATGTCGAACATTAATGAGAAGTTTTCACATGTGACCAACTCATGTAGTGTTATGGTTGGGGCTCATGGGGCTGGATTAGCTAACGAACTGTTTTTGCCTGATGGTGCGGTTATGATACAAGTGAGACCATTAGGGTTTCAATATGGGGTTGATGCTTTTTATAGTGAACCGGGTCCGGGTATGGGTTTGAGGTATTTGGAGTACTTTATTGAACCGGTGGAGAGTTCGTTGGCGGACATCTATGGTTTGAATCATCCTGTGGTGGCGGATACAGCGTCTGTGGCGGCGAAGGGTGGCTATGCGGCGGCTCGTGAGATGTATTTGAATAAACAAGATTTGAGATTGAACTTGAATAGGTTTAGAGGAACGTTGGTTGAAGCTTTGGGGTTTATTGGACATCATAAAGATGTTGCAAACACTTAATGTATTTTGTTTTTTTATAGGGTTAATTAATTTCGAGAGGTTTAAAATGTTGTCATATATACATACATCAAGGATTGTTTGATTTTGTAAATTAAAAGGTTACGTGCTTTGAAGCATGCCAATTTAAGTGAATGATAAAGGCAATCAAACCATTTTTTTATGAGATGATCGAGGCGTAAAATAAGTAATTATCGTATCCAGATTTTGGTCGTATATATATTGAAGTTTTTGATATATTGATTGAAAACCATTAACTATGTCTTAATTAATTGGTGAAGGGGGTACGTACTATATACTTCAAATATTCGTAAAGCACGTTTCAATTTCTTTGACCCGGCCTGCCACTTAAAGTTTTACTACTAAAAAGTTGTCAACCATACTTATTGAAGTGATGAACACTCACTTTCCCCCTGAGGATGAGGCGTTGATCAATAAGTGAGTTTCAGCCAATAATTGTCCCGGCCTATAAAAGATACTATAATATAATTTTTATATAAGTCCCCATGCATGTGTTCATTTTTATTTTTTCCTTTCTTATATAATTTTTAAATCACTTATTTAATTTATGTATGGTTAAAAAATATAATATAAGTCAATTAAGTTTTATCTTTTTTTAATTAAGTTTTATCTAATTAAGTATATAAGATTTAGAAGCTAGCTTGATATATAATGTTATGGTTGTGACTGATGGGTTTTTTCACATAAAAAAAACGAGTATACAGGACTCGCTAACCGGCCTGTGACACCCACGTCACAAGAGCAAGACACAGGAAAGCAATCAGCTCATAGGTCACCCACAACCAAGGGAACGAGAACTAACCGGCCCGCCGTTCGCATTATACTCAAACCCTGGTATAGTCTCTTCATTTATTGCTGGTGACTGGCCACCACAAGATAACCTAGTTTTTCTCCTTAATGTCTCCAATGAGACTAGAACTTGGGTCACTTTCGACACCAAGCTCTTACACCAACTCCTTTTACCACTAGACCATCTTATGATGGTTGGGTTTTTCACATAACATGCCATGATTAACCACACTCTTTTTATGTGTTTTCACAAAGGATTTATTAATTTAAGGTGTTAAACTCAAAAGTGTGTGTGCCTCAAAATTAAGTATCTTGTTTTTTTCTATTTAGTTTTATTTTATTTTATTTTCTCTCCTAATATTCTGTGATCCAAAATTAAAATTAATTGTTGTTTTTCAATTTTATAAGACAATATTAAAATGTGTTTAAGCCCGGTCACATGTATAAACCAATTTGTGAAAAGCCTTTAACATGGCCGGCCCTTGGGATGTGCGGGGTAGTCGACCGCACAGGACACTCGCGTGACGGGGGCACCAAATTTAAAAAAGAAATTATATATAATTTTGATTTTCACTAATTTAAATACTTTGATTTTCTTATGTTTAATTATCAAACGTTTGTTTATTGGTTAAAAATTTAATTTATATAATTTAGTGCGTTGATGCTTCGGGTTAGGGGGCCTTTTTTTCTTGTCTCGCATAGGGCACCCGATTCCTCAAGACCGGCCCTGACCTTTAACGCCTATATATGAACGCAGAAAGCATTAGCACTCTGGTTGAATCTTCTCAATGGGGATGTGAAAATCGCCGCGAATAGTATTAGCGGCGTCAAGTTGACACTCTTAAGTCGCGCCACTAAAATTCTGTCATCAGTAGAGAGCAATAAATCGCCGATGTTTATGTCGCCACTATTGATGTTGCGACTAATTGTCTTTGACGAAGTCAACTTTAGTTTTTAGCGGTTACACGTTGTTGCCGCTAATTATGGTAAAAAAAATCGCCACTATGCTTTGAATTGAAGCAGTTTTTCAGCGTTTACCTCAATTCATCAGGATATCGTGTTTTTATAAACCATGCATAGTTTCCAGTGTTTTAGCCAAATATATCATAATACATATGTGGATTAACATACAAAAAATTATAGTTACAACATGCGTTTTTGGTGTCGTTGCTATTAATGGTGTTTGTCGCCTCTAAAAGTGTACTAATGACCTGCTTTCTTGTAGTGTAGTGACCCGGCCAGCATGCCCACCATTTCATAGGAAATTAAACCTCCACCATGTACCCAAAGGTCCAATGTAGTAAAACTCTTAGTTTCTCGATCAAGTAAAACTCAAACTCTTGACCTTTATTGAAAATCATAGGTTCAGGTCCTGTAGGTTTAATTTACTTTGTTTCCTACAAACCTGCAGATCGATTGATTTGAATTTTCAAACCCAATTCATATGATGGCGGATAGCGCGCGTTATATATATTTAAATAGGATAATATATGATGTACATTTTAGTAGCTTAATCACCATATGTTTTGTATTTAGTATTTTAACTATATATCAATTATAGATCGAATCTTTAATTAATAAAAGAAACATGTCATTTTCGTGATCACCAATATATATATATAGAATAGCAAGTTCAATTTAGCTTTTGTGGTTCAAGCTTCCCCATCACTCGTTTTTTAATTACTTGTGATGAATATATAGTTGTCCGGTTAGGCAAGAAAAAGACTAAATTGGTGAGATGATTATGACAAGTAAATAACAAGCTAGAGCGTGTATAAGAATATCTAAAATAAATTAATTATTATTAGATTTTTATAATCTCAATTTTGATCCATTGACCAATAATAATCATAACTTGAAAAATAACTTATGTTAATCCTAGCTTTAATTCACTATATTGGCCTTCATTGATCCTTTTCCTAACGAAGTCTTACCCCGTTAGTTTTAGCCTGTCAAAGTTGAGGAGGTAAAAGAGAAACTCTATATAACTTATTTATCTTTTAACCTATTTTCACCATCACTTCCATCATCATCTATAGCACACTAGAAAAATCAAAGCTTCAAGGTTCGATCCCTGCAACCACAACCACCGCCGTCGTTCTCCGGTCGTCATTGTCAAACCACCGCTGGCCCCTTCCTCCTTCGCGTCACCGAACCAAACCCGCAACCACAACCTTCGCCATCCTTGCTGATTATTGATACGATTAACATATATCGTTAATTGTTTTGTTTTGGGCACATAAGTTTCTTCACTGGAAAAAGGATTTGGATCATGAAGAGTGAAGATGATTTAATGAGATTTAGAATATGTGGTGGCTTGTTGTTTGGTGCAGACAAAGAAGACATTGATGGTGGTCGATCCGGCGAGTGGTGGCGTTTGGCTGACGGTGGTGGTGGCAGGCGCCGATGGTGGTGGTTGTGTGCTGGTTGAGATTTGTAAGTTTTTATATTGTGAAAAAAATGAGGGGGTTAAGGGGATTATTACAACTGATGACGTCATGATCAGTCACATAACTAAAAAACTAACGGAGTTAAACCTTGTTAGGAAATGGCTCAATAGACCGGAGACTAATAGAGTGAAAGTTATGATTAACGTCGGCTATTTATAAAGTTGGTATTAATATTAGTTTGAATTATTAAAATATAAGTTTAAAAACCTAAGGAAATAGTTTTGACTGTCGATTAGTTTAAATAGATATAAAAAAAGCGTATCTATCTAAGTGCATGTATAACGTCACTTATGTATTATACACCTATATATTTTACTTTAATTTCTTTACTTCATTGCGTACTCGATCTCTTTGACTCACTCCATCTAAAAAAATGATAACCTCTTACTGTGTATAACAATAATTTTTAAATCATGTGGGTAAATGTGTTAAGAATTTGCAAAAAAAGAAAAAGAAAAAATACTTCTGGTAATTTTCCGTAAATAGAAACAGGATTATTTATGGTATTCTTAGGGAATGGCACATGTCCCATAATTATTTAATCCTTTAACATGATTAACGTTTATAGTTAATAATTAATAACTTCATAATTAATTAACTAATAATAATAATTAATAGTGCCGTTGGGTCCGGAACAAACAATGTGTACATGTGGCCGGTCAGATGTACGTACTTCAAATTAAAATGTATATATTAACGGAGTAAAGCGTGCTTAACTAATTTTGATAAAAACATTAAGAAGATGTTAATTGAAAAAGACGTGTACGTATAATAATGTGCTTAGTTACATAAATACAACTGGCCGGTTTAATATATATATAGTCAAAAACTTGGTGATCAACTTTTCTAGCTATACATTCTTAACCAGCTTTCTTCACACGTTATGAAAGTTGACTATAATATTTATTTGGATCAAAGTCTTAAACCGTGTTATTTGATTAAATTCTAGTGGCCACACTTTAAAGTTTGAAATATATATATATATATATATATATATATATATATATATATATGGATCTAAGTAAAGATTAAATTCCATTTTTCCATGATCGATCAAGACATTATGCCGGTCTAAATATGTTGCTTTCTAATTATGTACACATTGCATAATTAATTGCAAAGTCATTCAACTTTGCTTATTTAACAACTTCAGTCTCTCTACTACTCAAGTTTGACAACATATTACAGACTTTAATTTCTTAATTTGAGTTATATATTATCATTTTGAACCATGATGATTTAGTCAATTTATTTATAAATATATTTGACTCTCTAACTTTGACTTAGATATTATTTTGTTGGTCTTTTATGTTTAAAAATATATACGTCTTTTAATATGTGAAACATTACGACTTTACACTATAACCTATGAGACATGAAACCTCTTTAATTCAACGTGTGTGACGAAGTCACATTCGTGAGATCCGACTGACATATCACTTGGCCCGGTTACATATATATCTGGTCTAGATAGTTGATAAGAAAATTTGAAGTACTACTTTTATTGGGCAGATAAATGAAAATCTCCAAAACACGTACAACAAAACTTTTTAGAGTTGTATTAATTAATATAATAAGCAGATAAATAGTTATTTTAACATTCTAATGAAAATTAAGGTTCGATGTACGTAAGTACGTTGTTGCAAATTAAATAGGAATATATCGATCTTGTAAGGCCGGGGTGGCGAAATTAACATATATCGTTGACATAATCGATCGATCTCGTTGTTAGCATGTTATTGGTAGTGGTAGGTAAGTTGAGTTAACAAATTAGCTAGCTAGCTAGCTAGGGGGGTCGAGTTAATATATATTTTCAAATCTGAGTTTTAATTTAATTTTTGAGTATAAAAAACAACTAATTAATTAATATATTGATCGAGTTTTAATTAATCCCATCATGTGTTGGGAGATTAAAATAAAAGAAAGAAAGAAAGAACAAAAAAGTCTTGTTACTTTGAGGATATATATATACAAGCATGCAAGATTGTATTTATGAATTGAAGGGATCGAATAGGTAGCTAAGTGTAAGATCAAATGGTTGAAAAACAGACAAATTTTGGTAAAATGGAGAAGGGAAAAAGTGGGAGGCTACTTTTGTATGCAACTCAGGCACTTTGTGCCTTTTGTCTTCTTCATTTGCTTTACATTGAACTAATCACCTTTAAGTCAACCTGCAGCTCATCTCCACAAATTAAAAGTAAGTTTAATCTCTTAATTTATAATTAACTTGCATTCATAATCATGCATGTACGTTGATTTAATTAATTTGTACTGTAATTAACATGATCGAATGGAAATTGCATATATATATATATATATGCACTAGTTACAGGGAGGCAAATTTTGTCAGAATGGAAGCTGGATGGCCTTATGATCAACAGTACTCTTGTTAACAAGGATGATCAACACCAATCTGCTTTCCAATATCTTCTAGCAGGATTAGTAAAAGGTCTCATCTCGATCGATCGATCGATCTTACACTCACTACCATACACATCATCTATATCAAGAAATTAATTAATAATCTCACCATGATCATTCAAAAGAGCTAGTTAATTAACCCGAATTTAACGTGATGGTCTTTTCTTTGCATTCATTTTAATTCGCTTAGAGAGATTGAACCATGTGTTAAATTGTTACCACATGCACTAGCTTTTAGTGGCAAAAACTCTTGTGTGTAGTCCTAATTGTGACCATTAGTACGTTATGTATTGTTGTCGATCACTAATTTAGTGGCAAATAGTATATATTTACCGATTAATTACTCATTTTGATACTTCAAAACTAATGTCTTCGGTATCTCAGGCCGGGAACATTAAGCTGGTCATTTGACGGTCCATTGCATGCATATGCTACAATATATAGTTGGATACATTTAAGAGCCACTTAACATGAAAATTAATATATATATAGTATCATATAATCATATATACGAAGTATATGATCGATATGAAAAACAATGCTTAGTGTGAACTAATTAGTTATTTCTTTTTTCTTCAATGCATGACGTCACTAAACAGTTTTTATCGCTTTGTGCTCATGTGCTTACTGCTTACAAATGGAATGCTAGCGATGACAAAACATATAAAAACATAGCTTTTAAAACAAGTTTGAATGTCAACTTTTCATCATGTTATTATAATATATTACTAATACACATGCATGATAAGTCACCTAACAAAACAATATTAATTTATGCAATTTCGATCAATTTATAAAAATTTCATGTACGTTCTAGATTTACATTTTAGCCACTTTTCTTTAAATTCGATACCACTATATATTTTTGGTACTGGTATATATGATACCAATCCTAATTTTTCGTAACTTCACAACTAAAAACAGGTGAAGATCGAACCAAGCTTGAATCAACAGGCTTTGCATGTGACAACACTTCATGGTCAATAGTTTGCATCACAAACAAACCTGTCAAAATCAACATGACCACAATGCAGCTCCACCTTGATCACCCATCACCAACCACCACCACCACCATCGTCCGCCCATACGCAATGCAAGTAAACCCTTACGTAATCAACAACATCACCCCGGTAACCATCACCACCACACCCAACAACCTGCGACCACCACCACCAACACCCCGCCATCATCTTCTCCTCCGGCGGATACACCGGAAACATATTCCACGAATTCAACGAAAACCTCATCCCTCTTTTCATCACATCTCGCCATTTCAAATCTCGCGTACACTTCGTCATTGTCGATTACAAACCTTCATTCATTCACAAATACCGCAAAGTGTTCTCACACCTTTCTGATCACCAAATCATAAACCATAACCGACTCAACCGTCCATTGCTTTCCAGCTTCCATAACCGGATTAAAGTTCCACAAATTCCTCGGTATCAACACGCCGAAAAACCCACATGATCATCATCATTCAATGCCGGAGTTCAGACAATTCATCAGACAAACTTACAAACTGAAAACACAAACCGTTTTCGACGCATCAAATGTTTTAAATCCGCCTACATTACTACTAATTTCACGCCAAACAACACAAAAGTTTTTAAACCAAGAACAAATGGTGAACATGATGAAGGAATTAGGGTTTCGAGTGATAATTGCAAATTCAAGTAAAGAAATGACAAACGTTGAGAAATTTTCACGTGTGGTGAACTCATGCAGTGTTATGGTGGGGGTGCATGGAGCTGGTCTTGCAAATGAGATTTTTTTGCCTGATGGGGCTGTTATGGTGCAGGTGAGACCATTGGGGTTTCAATGGGATGTTGATTCGTTTTATAGTGAGCCGTGTCCGGGTATGGGTTTGAGGTATTTGGAATATATGATGGAACCTGAAGAGAGTTCGTTGGTTGATGAGTACGGGTTGGATCATCCAGTGCTTCAAGATACGGCGTCTGTATCTGCAAAAGGTGGATACGACGCCGCACGAGAAATGTATTTAGATAAACAAAATTTGAGGTTGAATTTGACTAGATTTAGAGAAACACTTGTTCAAGCGTTGAGGTTGGTTGGACGTGGTACAAATGTTGCAAATGTTTGATTATTGTTGTATCTTTTAAAATTTATTAATTATTATATTTTTTTAGAATGACAATTGGTAGATAAGATAGAGTAGAGTTATACTATAAAGTCTAATTTTCCTAAAAAGTTTAAGAAGCCATGATATGATGACATGTGACACTCCCTTAAAATTATAAGGAAGGGTAAAGATGGTAATGTCTTTATATTTTAAGTTTCACCTCATTTTTTAAACGTCCATAACTTTTACATACGATATTATTTATTAAAAAAAATTGCACCATAAAAACGAGCATTTTCTTATTTTTAAAACGCGTATAATATTCATATATAAAAAACAAAAGAAAATTTCACGTTTTATAGCTCATTGTGTTATTTGTCAAGTCATTGTGTTATTTATTCATGTCATTGTGTTATAACACAATAACCTAATGAAATAACACAATGATCTGAAATAACACAATGACCTGATGAAAATATAACACAATTACCTGATGAAAATATAACACAATGACCTGATGAAAATATAACACAATTACCTGATGAAAATATAACACAATTACCTGATGAAATATAACACAACGACCTAACGAAAATATAACACAACGACCAGATGAAAATATAACACAACGACCTGATGAAAATTTAACACAACGACCTGATGAAAATTTAACACAACGACCTGATGAAAATATAACACAACGACCTGATGAAAATATAACACAATTACCTGATGAAAATATAACACAATGACCTGATGAAAATATAACACAACGACCTGACGAAAATATAACACAACGACCTGATGAAAATATAACACAACGACCTGACGAAAATATAACACAACGACCTGATGAAAATATAACACAACGACCTAATGAAAATATAACACAACGACCTGATGAAAATTTAACACAACGACCTGATGAAAATATAACACAACGACCTGATGAAAATATAACACAACGACCTGATGAAAATATAACACAATGTCTTGACTAATATAACACAATGACCAAACGAATATAACACAATGAGCTGAAACTTCAAAAAAAAAATTCGTTTTTTAGATATCTATATTATATGCGTTTTGAAGATAAAAAAACACTCGTTTTTTTGGTGTAATTTTTATTAAAAAGTATTGTCGTATGTAAAAGTTATGGACGTTTTAAAAAGAGTGTGGAATTTGAAAATGAGACAAGACTAATATACCCTTGGCCTACCATTTAAAGTTCTAACTATTTACCATTATGCCACCTTGTGTTTATAAGCCATTGATTTTCATTTAATTTTAAATCTAATGGTCCAAATTCCTTCTTAGACTTTCTATGAAATTTAGACTTTGTATTTAAACCTAATTCAGATAAGATATCGATTTTGTATTATGCGGGGATGTAATTTACCTTTTTTAGGAATGAGAAATCAATAATCTAATTAAACCATATGTTTTATTGGCTAGTGGCATTTTTATCTAAACTAGTTAGTTCTCATTTTTAAAACTGATGATCGATTTGAGGATGTTAGAATAGGATTTCAGAGAGAAGACCATGTGGTGTAAGTGTAAGTGTGTAACTATGTTAGAATATATAGTATACTGTAATTAATTTGGTACATTTTAATTTAACTGTTTTTAAACTATTAGGTCAACTTTTTAATGTTTGGGTTAATGGACTGTTGGGCTTAATTAAGTTCTAAAATAGGTTTTGGGTTTGGGTAATTGGGTTACCGAAATTAACTAACGGGCTTCATATATTAACAATTAGTGGTCGGGTTGATAATAACTTTTTAAATATATATTTATAATATGTTTATTGTTATAAAACTTTGAAAATTTAAAGTGAACTTTTTAGGTTCGGTGTCGAAATTCTCTTTAGAGACAAGCTGCAAGCAGGTAAACATTTCTTGGCCAGGTCGGTCTTAAAATTTTGTGTAGTTGGTTTCACAATTTACTGGGTCATCCCGGTTAGATCATATATATGTATGCTTATAATCTTATAATCCTTATTATACAAATTTATTCTATAAAATCTGCATATTAAAATATAACATATAATAATATTTAATTTTTATCATGAAAAGTTATAATTCCTACCCGTGTGATATATATATATATATATATATATATATATATATATATATATATATATATATATATATATATATATATATATATACCTAAGAGTTTTAAGGTAATCCACAATCAATATAAAAAAGGTTGATGGTACTTTATTAAGGTCGAATGTTCTTTGTGTGATTTTGTCTATCTTAAGAACGTTCTTTAGTAATATTTCATAAACTTCGACTAACATAAGTTCCAATATTAGTTTATGATTCGTAACTAATTAATTAATATCTCTCTACTAATAGAAGAGTAATGTTTTGCCGCATATCTTTGTATCAAGCATGACATATCATTGTCACTCTTACATGCATTAATCACCTCTCAACTAAATTAAAATTATTAGTTATTGCTTGAATCACTTTTACATAGTTATATATTAAAATTCTTTTCCTTAATATCATAAGGTTGAATTTAAAATTGCCGTTGGGGGTGGTGCATGGCCTAACGGTAAGACGCAAGTCTTAGGTTCCACAAGGTTAGGGGTTCTATATATTACACGCACTACAAGAAAAGTGCCTATTTTGCTACGGAATTTTGCGACGCAACTAGTTTTGTCGCAAATTGCGACACATTTCCGACAATATTGCGACAAAAACATAAAACTAACTTTTTTTAAAACTTTGCGTCGAATTTGCTACACAAAACAAAATCCATAGTATTTTCCGTCGCAAAAGCGTCACTCTTTTCACGATTCATAATTTATGATTATATTAAAATTAATTTAAATAAAAAAAGTACAATTTGCGACGCACTTACGACACATAATTTAATTAAATAAAAAATTACCTTTGAGCGTCGCAAATGTGTAGTAACTTAGTTTTTAAAAATTAATTAATATATTTTAGTTATAAATCCCAAACGCCTTTATCACATTATCATTTATAACACAATTGATAAAACCCTACTTCCCCTACGTCAGATACTTCAAATCTTCGATTAGCGTCACGGCGGAAGAACCACCGACACACCGTCTCCGGCTCCTCTTTTCAGGTCATAGATACATTCGATTTGATTTCTTCAACATAATTATCGGAACCGATTAACGCAAACAGCAGCATCACCTTCAGTTGTTTAGGTGAGGATCCCATCGCCACCACACCCCGCCATCACCGTCTCCATCGCCACCTCACTCCACAGTATCATCGGCCATCGTCGTCGTCGCCTGAGTTCGCTCACAGATCTCTCTATTGTTTCAGATATGATTCCTCCATTCTGAATTTTGTATGTTAGGGTTTTTTTTACGCTATTTCAATCTATTAGTGTTTAATAGTTTTTGTTTGCTCAAAATTTCATCTGCTAGGGTTTTTTTATTGAGGCTTATTAGTTTGAGTGATGGTGTAGTTAGGAGATGAATCAAAGATAGGATTGATGTCAATAATTAAAAAAGCCCTAATTTGTCAATGTCAAATTAATTCGAAAAATTGTGCTATCAGTATATCTTGTTTCGTGTTCTAGGTTGAATTTCGTGATTTTCATCTACCTATGCTGTATTATAAAGTTTTTTTTATTGTTTATTGATGTGAAGTACACGAGCTGTAATGAAGAAAAATGATATGTTGGCATAGCTGATTGATGTCGATAGTGTAAAATTCGTGGTTTTTGGTCTATTTGCTGAGATTTGAAGTTCAATTTTTAGAAGATTTTATGATTTTTTAAATTAAGTACAGAGTAGAAATATTGAAGGATATGAGAGTTTGTGGAAAGTTTTTCTTTTTAAATTTTTTTAGGATTGTATCTTTGGAATACATTGTTCTGCATATTCAACACATTTGTTCTGGAAAAAAAATTCCACTTTGTAGATTGCAAATGTCATTTTTATGATTTTAGATCAACTTGTTGCTCCTAAGGCAATATTCTTGTTGATAAAGACTACGTGAGGTCGATAACTGTAGTTTGTATTTGATCAGACCTAAGACTGTTAAAAATATATGTTTATATAAATTTTATGTTATATGTCTTTCAACCTCATATGATTTAGAAAGTTGTGTACTTCTATGTATTGGAGTTATGGTGATAACTATGTGAAACATCAAACATGTGACTTGGAGCATTTTCAAGATGAAAATATTGAGTTTTGATATTTCTGTCACTAGAAACAAGAAAAATTAGTCTGTGAAGATGATTTTGACTTCTTTTTTTGTATGCAATTATGCATACATGAGGTGCAGCCCATGGGCACGTTTCATTGATTTTACAACATCAGTCACAACTTAGTCTTTCTGACTATTGAAATAAATACAATTGTTTTTGCTCTAGAGTTCAGAAGAACATACACATGAAATTTATTGTTCCAGAGAAAGAAGTAGGACTGCATACAAAATTATCGAGCAGGTATTTACCATTTCTCCATCAATGATTACTTACATTCAGTCGGCATCCGTTACTGATACTATGCAGCAACCATGATGAATATACTTCCAAATTGGATTACATTTATAGAAGTTCTGGAAGATGTGGTGGCTCGTATGTTTTGTGTATTTATATATCAGTTGATTATTTGTATATTTTTAATGTATTGTTTATATTTTTTCACAGATTCGTTGGAGTTGGGATCATAGAAACGAGCAGCTGACTTTTGAGGGATTCACAAACTATCACGAACCATTTTGACAGTTTGCTTTAATCTAACCAACTCAAACTGTAAAGTTTGTTAAAATGCACATTTGACCCAACATTTTGGTTAATTTTAGGTGGTTTACTTGCTAGAATTGAAGAAGTTGTATGGGTCAGACCTCACTAAGGATGAACCCCTGTTTTTTATCCATCTGCTTCTTTAACTCTGGCTTCTTTGGTCTCTTTTTGTTATTTGTATTTTCATACTGTTTTATATGTTTTGTTGCTATGTTTAGTTTCATGGTGGTGGCTTCTTTGAACCAACAACAGTGAAGGTGAAGCAGATCGTAGTTTCATACTAAATTTATTTGGGCTGCGTTCTAAGCTGTTGCAAATAAGGTCTGGATCATACATCATTCTATGCACATACATGTAACTTTTAACATGATCATTTACCTCCTCTTTGTGTGTGTCTTTTTTAATGGTACTTTTGTCACAACAATATATAGTGCCTTTTTTTTGTAGACTTTTCAAATCTAAATTTGGGACCACCCCATATATTGCCATCACACAATATGTATATGGTATGAGCAAACTATTATTAACTACCAAAGCCTCGTGCACTGCGAGAGAGATACATCCTAGTTTTATTATTTATTTTCAGGAAGTTACACTTAGTTTCTTGAAATTATCCTCGTAGATTTGTAGTTTTTTCCACCATAGGCTTTGCAGAAGTTTGCATATATTTAGTCTAATATAGAAGTTATGCAATCATGAAAATCTTGTTCGTCTCTACATGCAAAACTGATTTTAGAGATTATGCAATCTATTGATTCTTTTATTCATAAAGTTGGTTCATTCATATGTATCTAATCCATCTGTTATGCAGTCTGTTAAAGCTTTTATAATTTATACATGTTAAAGTTAGTTTATTCATAACCAGTACTAGAACTTGAAATAACAACCGCCTGTGTATCATTTTGTTAAATCTGTTGTTGTTGGGTTGGTTTATATGTTCTATGATGTTATATAATGTTGTTTGATGCTTATATTCCCAGAACAAATGTCAAAAGCTCATGTAGGATCCTCACAATCTAAGAAAGATCCTGGATGATGTTTATATGTTCGGTGACTTGCATTTTCTGCCAAAAAGTAACTACAAGAGGGATTTATCGAGCTAAGCTACATGACTACATCAACCTGGAGCTGACAAAAATGAAAAAGCATGCCAGAAGTATCCAAGATGAAGTTAAAGAAGAATTGTTTTGAATGTTTGATATTGGCTTTATAACTTTTTGGTTGTATAGCATGATTTTAAGATTTTGGTAATGTTTTGATGTTTTGGTTGATTATATATGATAATAACTTTGGCTGTAATGGGTATAATTTGGTTTTGTTCTTTTTAAAATAATTTTCATATTTTTTTCTGCAGTTTATTTGCATATAATCATTTTTTTTTTATTTTAAAACAAGAATGTGTCGCAAATGTGTTGCAGAATGTAAAAGCTAGGTGTCACAGATGCGTCGCAAAACACACTCAATTAACGATTATACACATATGGCTGTGTCGCAAATGTGTAGTAAATACCAACACCAGGTGTCGCAAATGCGTCACAAAATAGTTATATAATTGAAATTCAAACAAACAAGATTGTGTCGCAAATATGTAGGAAATACCAAAACAAATTATTATGTCGCAATTGTGTCGCAAAATGTGTTGCAGTTGCGTTGCAAATGATTTGCGACGAGGGTTTTTCCTACTAAGTTTTTCTGTCGTAATTGCGTCGCAAATGCATGTTTGCTACGCATTTACGACGAATCGTGGCGTAGCAAATGACTGACTTTTCTAGTAGTGACGGGTATCTAACGTACTTAATAAGTGTTTTACAAGAAACAAACTGTTCATATATAGCCGAACAATTTTCATGGCAAAACTTCAATTTGAAATAAAGCAAAGATTGAACAACAATTGCACGCTACAATCTCTAACTTCATGCTCAAAATATCCGTCATTTGTGACACCCGCAACCACCACAAATTACTCAAAAAGCAGTAATAACAGTTAAAAGAAACGAACAGAAATTTTATAGAAAAATGAGCAAAATTGGCCCGATAACAATATGATTAACAACAATATTTGCAATGAATAATCAACAGTTTTTCATATTCGATCACCATGGCATTTTAACATAGCCATCTTTATTTATTAACCACAAACATGCACAAATCAATTAGTGTACGTTCACGAATCAATATCGCGATCCAAGAATAGTATTAGCTAGCTAGCTAGGTTGATCGATCAATGATCAATTAGGCGTAGTTGCAAAGACCATATATGCAGTAACCACCAGGCATGCACTTATTGCCACACGCCCCACAATGCCTCTTATCATACGCCAAATGCACACACTCTCCATTACAACATGAGTTTGTGAACTTGCATTTATTGTTGCAGGCTCCACAGTTATGTTTATCTTCACTCAAATCCATGCACTTGTTATTGCAGCAAGTTGAGTTTTTGCCTTGTAACAGATAACAAATCTCGTTGTCTTTCATGCAGTGATCTGCCGCTCTTGGGTTTGGTAATGGTTGTTTGTCTGCTAGGAAACGGCTAGTGGGCCTTGCCGGAGACGGTCTTGTGGTCACTGGAGATGTTGAGGAGGTGGTGATGACGGTGGAGCTCACGGTGATGGTTATAATGAAGATTATTTGCATAACCTTCATGATGATTGATCGATGCGATAAAATGATCAATTAATTAAAGGTTTGTTGGTTTTTAGGATAAGAAGCTAGGTTAATTTGATTGGTTTAAGAAGATGGGTGGAACATTTATAGGGTTTTGTTATGGGGATGGTTGACCGGCCACTTGCAGTGCATGCATCTTTGAATGTTATTGTACGTGTTGATTAGGGCACACTCTACTTAAGTTAATTGTCATTTGTCACTAAGTTTAATTTCTTATGAACATGCTTTATTATATATTAGTTAACTATTTTTGTTTAAAAGAAAATATATAACTTCGATCTTACAATATATGAGGAAACAAACACATACTACGTACATTACTATTTTACTGATTAATATTACGTCAGCATCCACATATATAGGCATGCGAAGTAATATCATATGAGCATTGGCTAGATAGATCGATCAACCATGAGAGGAGATACCAGGCCTTTGAGTTACCCAAGAAATATGCCGGCCGGTGGTGATCCATGCCAATAATGGTTAAGTATGTACGTACTAAAGCAATCTCTAGTCAGGGTAAATACTAAATGAAGTAAGGCACCAAGTGTACGTACGTACATTGTAAATTAAAGATCAAGAAATTAAACATCTTGTTAAGTCAAATGATCCTTAACTAGGTACGTACCATCATTAAACCTAACAAAGACATCAAATACGTAGGTACCAAGATCCTTAACTAGCTAGAAATTTAGTAATAAATTTTGCTTATTGGTTCAACCACGTACAGCTAGGGAGAAACTTTGAGTAATGATAATGTCATGATCAACATACACAAGCACATGATATATACTAATTAAGTGACTAAGTCATTGTAATCATGCAGTAAATATATAGAAAAGGAAGTGTACCATGCATGCAAGAGGTGGAATTTTTAAAAGTACGTACGTGTGTGAAATTATAACTTTCAATATTATGCTATAATAAAATGTATTAAAATTCTTTGAATTTTTTGTGCTATTTAAAATAATAATAATAATAATAATAATAATAAAATATGAAAAAACTATGAATATTTAAAGAAAAATAAAAGAATTCTCTAATTTTCAACTTAATTGTAATTATCTTGTGAACCATGCCAATGATTATAATGTAACAGTATAATTCAGGCTAGGCCCATTAGTTAACCTATAAATCGATCAATGGCCGGGTTCTACAATTTTTATTCTCTCGAAGGTTTGCTAGAGAGTGTGTGTTTAGTATACATAAGTACACAACGTGTTATATTCAAACCAAATATACTTTATGATATATCTATCTAATATTTCAAGGTTTTAAGGGGCAAATTTTTGGAGGGAAATTCTTTTTATTTTATAATAAGAAGTTTTGGAAGTAAAAATTAAATGAAATTTTATACCATGCATAAGTTGATGGAGCAAAATCTTTAAATTTTAAATACTTATAAATTTTTAAACATAATAATTATGATTTCTTTATAAATATTATTATTTAACCCGTGTGTAACACACGGGTATTAAACCTAGTATATATATATATATATTACACTAGGATTTGAAAATTTTCATCCTAATTTTTTTTCTTTCACTCAAACAAACTATTTTTTAAAGGATGAAGTTGTCATACAAAAGCCATATTTGACACAAAGTGTGAGAAACCTTTATAGCCATTAAATTTAATTTTAATAATTGAGAATAAATTATAAGAAAATAAGTTGTATTATACATAATGTTTGTTTGATACACAAGTGTGAGAAGCCTTGCTCAGGAGGATGTCACTTCTTTTTTATTATACATAACGTCTGTTTTTAACTATGAGATTGCATGTCTACGTAAATAAGTAATATAATATGTATACATGATACAATCGTGTATATTATTTTTATGTACATGCACTTTAAAGTTTTAATGAGAAGCAAAGGTAGCGATTTGTTCTCTCATTAATGTATGAAGTCCACAACTACCCAATATCAGCGTGATCTGTGGGATTTATCTTTTATTTAATAAGCAATGTGATTAATTTTTAAAGTACCAATAAAAACACGTTATTTGGCTTGGAAGTGATTTTTGTTGTTTTTTTCTTATTCATTGTCTTGCGAGTAACTCAACTGAAAATAAATAAAACCAAATCCGTCACTATATATACGTATTTAGACCATTCGTAAGTTTGTTACTTTATTAATTTCCTGTTAATCGGTTATTGACAGATTGGTTAGTTTTAATAACTGTTTCGGTTAATTCATTAATTATAACCAGATATTTTCAATCAAAAAAAGGTCATTCATTATAACTGGATATTTTCGGTTAATTAATATTTTTTCTAATATTTTATATCACTTTTACATTTTTATTCTTGGTTAACATGTTATTCATTAATAAATCATTACCCGACTATGAAGCTACGTACGGTTAAACAAAGCTAACCGGTTATTCCTCAATCGATTAATAGTTATGAAACGGACCATCTCGTTGGGCCACTAAAAAAAGAAGCAAATAGATTAATGTTGTCTCCTTAGGCTATATGTAATGGTTACAAGACCCAATGGGCATTTTTCGTCATGTGAACGATCACTAGACAATGAGCAATATAATAAAAAGTAGCGTAGTGGGGTAATGCCTCTTAATCAATACCAAGAGAAAGAAATGGGAGAGATGGGGAAGAGAGAGAGGGACGCATGCGTTATCAAGGAAACGCCCCCGCGTAGTGATGTTCGAGATGTTTTTTGAAGAATATAACGCACATTACGTAGAGTGTTAAAGGGCGGAGAATCATTTCATGACCTTGGAAGTCAAACATATGTATTTTGTTTACTACTGGAAATAAAATAAAAGTTATTAATAACAGAACTAAACTAACCTTGAGAGGTTGAAGCTTAAATCTCAAAAACTTCATCGATCAAAAAGTGGACAGTGTTAATTGGTTGATCAATAATCAGCAAGTTAAGTGATTGAAATTAAACAGCCTAAAAAAAGTGATTAAAAACAAGCAAAGGGGCTTGTTTGCCATATGCCCGGCCTCTCCGGTGGATTAAACCGTTTTTAGCTTAAATAACGTGTTACATAGATAAAACTTTTGTTACACTTCTTTGCCATATGCCTTATCCGGCCACAATTGTAACATTTGGATATGTTTTAAAGTGATGATGGACTGAGATTTTGTTTTCAAGATATATGGGCCTTTATACAAGCCCAATCAAAACAAATAATTTTGATTAGACGCCAAGGGCCGTAGAGGGCTAGAGCCGAGGTATTTGTTTGTTTAGGCTGGCTGCTGGCATATCTTAAAGTTAAGAGAATGGAATTTATTTTTCAAACCGGCAATTAAAAATGAGAAATGTTTTCCTTCAATCGTTGGGTGTGAGCAAGGAGCAGAATTTATCAAATTTCATGATTATTATGGTAAGTGTGGCAAAGCAAGAACCGTAATTGCTGCTGAGTCACGGTTCATGTGGTAACTTAATTCAAACGCGCCGTTGGCCATTTGGTCCAACGGCATTCCAATGATGGGCTAAAAACACTTGACTTCCTAGAGGTCATAGGTTCTAGTCTTGAGGAGAGGGGTTTTACACAGAAAAGGTTAAAGGTTCCTACTGTGGTTTTCCCTCGGGGCGGTTAGTTGACGAGTCTTAGACTCCGACTTTCCTGCTCTTCGGAAGGGTTGGTCGGGGCCCCGAGAAGAGTATTCTTCTCTTAGGGAGCTGCCACACTCTGCCGCAAATAATCCCTCTTACAGGAGATAGGTCGTGGGCTTCTAGGCTCGGTCATTGCACTCCCCTGAGCCACCGGTTAGCTGGTGGTGCAACTGTCGTTCAAAAAAAAAACTTAATTCAAACGCCCACCAAAACATTAAATATCCCTTATTAGCATAATCATCCTTTTTATTGATTATGTCTACAAATCAAAAGTAAATTCAGAGTTTGCCATTTTGCAGTTGGATAATTTTTTTGGATGGTGGTTTATGTAGTTTTTTGAGTTTGTCACATAGCATTTTATATTTTGGGTAGCCTTGACCATATAATATATTACTCGCGTATTTTAATTTTCTTTTTCTAAATATATGCCTGCAATCATGGGATGAAATTCCATAAATTTCTTTGAATTTAAGTATTTAATCCTTCGACCAAATAATAAAGCAATGATTCTTTTTAACAGGGAATTGAAGATAAATTCAAATTTCATCGATCCATGATAAAATAAACGTACTTTCATGCAATCAGATTAATTCAAATTAAAACATTAGGGGATAAATGAATCCAAGGATTATAGACACTTTCCGGCTTTGAATTTTAACGAGCTAGTTTAACCATTTCAACTAGAAAAATAATCTTTTAACATATCTGTCATAAGGTTCATATTTTATAACCATACTCGTCCAACACTAACACTAGCTATAAAAATATAATTTACATTTGGTCAACTATTCACACACATTCTATAAAAATATAATTTATTTTTGGTCAACTACAATATCATAAGAAATAGAATACAAAACCCAAAACTAAAAGACCCCAACAACCGTAAAAAAAAAATCTAAACTCATTGTACATGTGTCGTTTGTGTTATGCAATATATATACAATGCATCTCGATCTTCTGACTCATAATTAATCCACTTCCAATTTTCAAAATTGTCTCAACATTACAATGAAATGGACCAAAGGCCCCATCATCGGCCGGGGATCTTCCGCCACCGTCTCCGTCGCCACCACCTCCTCCGGCGACCTTTTCGCCGTCAAATCCACCCACCTTTCAACCTTGCAAAAAGAGCAACAATTTCTTTCTCAATTAACCTCCAAACATATAATCCAATACAAAGGCTTCGACATTACTTACAACAACAACAAACCCATGTACAATCTTTTCATGGAGTATGCCACCGGCGGAACAATCTCCGACATGATCAAGAAACAAGGAGGATCACTTAACGAACCCATAATCCGATCTTACACTCAGCAAGTTCTACTAGGATTGGATCATCTTCATTTGAATCATTTAGTGCATTGTGATATTAAATGTCAAAACTTGTTACTTTGTGAAGGTTGTGTAAAGATTGGAGATTTGGGTTGTGCTAAAATGATGGAAAACAGTAGAACAACAACAACAACAACAACTAGTTATGAGTTTTCCGGTACATCGGTGTTTATGTCGCCGGAAGTTGCACGAGGTGAAGAACAAGGGTTTGCAGCCGATGTATGGGCTGTTGGGTGTGTAGTGATTGAAATGGCAACTGGGTTTAACCCGTGGCCGGAGATTAATGATCCGGTGGCTGGTTTATACAGAATTGGATATTCCGGTGAGGTACCGGAGTTTCCGAAATGTTTGTCGAAAGATGGTAAAGATTTCTTGGATAAATGTTTGAAGAACAATGCAAACGAAAGGTGGACGATTAAAGAGCTTTTGCAACATCCGTTTGTGCGTGATTCAGAGTCGAGTTATGAGTTAAGAGATTCTCCGACGAGTACATTGGATCAAGGCTTCTGGAAATCTTTGCCGGTGCCGGAGAAGATGGTTGATTTCTCCGGTGAGTCTCCAGTGGAGAGGATGAGACGATTGGTTGAAGGTGTTTCTTCGTGTTTGCCCGATTGGGACCAGGATGATGATTGGATCGCGGTTAGAAGTGACATGGAAATGAATGTAAAGTCGTTTAATTTTTTTAATATGATTGTAGATGATGAAGAGATTCAAAGTTTTGTTATAAATCAATATAATAACATGATTTTAGAGTATTTTGTTGTATCAACTTATTATTTTTATCGCAAAATTTGTAATATTTTTATGTTGTTAAATACGGACGGAGTTAGAGTGATTCATTGCTCATTTGGCCAACCAAAGTCCTATTGATATCTACCATCGTTCGTTGTTTTCTTACATGAATTGACCATTTAAGCTATTGTTGTTAAAAAAGCTATTGATTATTGGCTTATTTTTTAGAACAGTATATGAGTTTAAAGACTGATTATATATATAACGATAGAAGTCTTATAAAAATTTTATTTTAATACTCATGTTGCTTTTCTTTAGTTAGTTTTCTATTAAACCACCACCAAGTCAATTTCTTTGGCAGGCCAAGTGGTCAACCAATTTTTGCTATGGAAATGTTTGGTAATTTGAAGCCAAAGATAAAGAAAATGATATTAGGTACAGGCATTGGGGAGGTCAATGATTTTGACTTCATTCTCTTGGCTCTTTATGATTTCACACTTAAGCTTCTAAAATGTCAACCACCCAGCTTTAACTTTGCAGGTAGGTGTTCATAAAGAACTAGACCTTTGAGGGCATATCACATATGTGCACACAACCCTAAGTGAATTTACATTTAAGATAACATATCCATTATGTCTAGTATGTATAGGAAAGGGCAAACAAAGAAGGCAAGAAACAACCTCATATTCAACAAATTTATATGGTCTCATATGAAATGATAGAAGACATTAAGACCATGACGCTTCACATGGTAATTAGAAGATTAAAGAAGACTAAGAAATGTTGGAACTCCTGGAAATCATTACCATTTATGTGTCTAAATAGTAGATTTTGTGAACTTGGTTGCTTATTTTGTTTTTAGGCATGTTTTCCAAGTACAAACTCGTTCGGTTCTTCGGATTATTAATACAATTGTCATTTAATAAAAAAGTCTAGTAGGGTGCCAAATATAAATGTGTTCAATGAATAATATGTGTGTATGCAGTGGCGGAGCCACATAGAGCCGACCGGGTCGATCGACCACATTCTTTTCTCAACGCGTAGAGTAATTTATATACCGAAAAACCAAACGACTCCAATCTTTTTTTATTACCGATCTCATTGTTATCTAAAGATATCATTGCTTATTTAGTATTTTAAAAAAGCATGAAAGTTTTTGAAATTACAATCACAAAGTTTTGAAAAAAGTTAAATAAAATAGTTTACTTATATAGTTAATTGTGAGTTGAACTATTAACAAAACTTGTGTAGTTGGACTTAGCACATTACAATATTAACCCATTAGTTCATTGGCCCTAACTCAATCCCTAATTACTACCCAAAAAACTCATCTCAGTCCCTAATCCCCATCGACCCAAAATAAGTTTTTTTGTTATTTTTTACTGATTTTTTATTATTATCATATGCTTTTTTAACTAATATTTCGTATGGAGTTGTTTGGTAATTTGAAGCCAAAGAGGAAGAAAATGACATTAGGTACAAAGCAAGCGGAAGTCAATGATTTTGACTTCATTCTCTTGTCCCTTTATGATTTCATACTTTAAAGCTTCTAAAAGTCAACCACCCCTTATTTTTGCAGTGTTCCTAAAAGACCTTTTACTTTTGAGGCCATGTATGCACATAACCCAAAGTGATTATACATTTAGAATAGCATGTACACTTTGTCTAGTTGGGTTCAAATATGCCCTTGGTTCTTTGATAAAGAGGGGAATGAGAAAATATTATAAGAAATGTGGGATAAAATAGTACTTATAAGAGAAAATGAGAGAAAGTTAAAAATTAAAAAAAAAATCATTTGAGCAACTTTTTGTAAGTTTTGAACATAGGCATCTTTACTACAAGCTATAAACGTGATTACCTACTTATATATCATCATAAACCTACTTATTATTATATTTATATTTGATATGATATTTATTAGACAAAGAGCGAACTCGTCACATTAAGTATTACATCTATTGTGGCTAAGGCTGGCATGTTATGTATACATGTACATGTTAAGACACGAACACGAAACATGTATGTATATATGTACACGACACAATAACTTATCATGTCTCTATTTCACATTTTAATACACGAAAATTAATAGGTAGATTCGTCCTTACCTGGTACCTGCTAAGTCATGTAGTTTTGCGTCGTGTATTCGTATTCGTGTTCGTGTAAACATTTCCAGCCCTAATTGTGGCTTTAACGCCACATCATTCTAACATTTCACTTATTCTCAGGTGAAAATGGTTTCACTAGAGGTGTTCACAGTTTGGCTTTGACGGTTTTTTTTATCAAATCGTAAGCCAAATCGTTAGTACAGTTTTTGCATATCGAAACCGAAGCCGAACCATTGAAAATAAAAACCAAACCAAACTAAATCATTACTAACGGTTTGCCTACGGTTTGTTTTCAAGGTTGGGCTTATATTGGGCTTGTATATATGTTCATCTTTCTACTAATATAAAATGTCAAAATAATCAACACCTAATTAAGATGTTTAAAAACATACACACCAAATAAAAACACAATTTTATACTTATTATATGTACCGGTACCGTACCCACTTTTCCTAAAACTCAATGCCGATACGAAGCCATATCGGTACCGGAACAGATCCCTACTTTTAGCTTCTCTTTTCTAGCAGTTTTGTCCGTATGCTTTGGTTATTAAAGATATTCATATTATTAAAATTTTATATTCATTTTCAGTTCAAAATCGAAAATTACGTAGCAAGTTGCCACACAAATTTACAACCAACAGCATTTGGGAAACCACAAAAACCAAACCGGTTGTAATTAATTTTAAACTCAGTAACCAAATTTTATACCACAAAGCAAATATCATTTAGCGTTTGAAGTTTAAGCTTGACGCGTTAACTTAGCTTAAATTTACTAGTTAGAACCGTTTAATTTACAAAAGTTTGGTTTGGCGTTTAATTAATTAATTTACAGAGTATTAGGCAACACTCTTTAACAAAGTCATCACTAATACCAAATTAGTTGACATTTAACAAAAATATAATCTAATCTAAATATTAATAAAAAGATACCTAAATAACTCATGTCAGGTTTCTATATTGCATCTAGATTTTTATTTCCCACCCAAATTGGTCTCTTTGTAAACTATTCTTCCTTAACTATTTCCTTTTTTATTTTTTTTTAAATAAATGTTTCTGTTTACATTAAATTTGGCTTTAACTATTATATAATAGACATGGCATCAAAATTGTTTATACATTTAATTTTTTTTCAAATTCAAATCTATCTGATAAATTAGAGTTTTTAGAGGGTAATTTTTTGGAAGGAAAACATAATTTATTTTATAAAAGGAAGGTTGAGAGGGATTTTCAAAATTGAGTGGGAGAGTTAATAAAGACAAAATTTTATAATTAATAATAAATTATAAAATTATTTTTAAATTTTTAAATATAATAGTTATAATTTTTTAAATTTTTTTTATTCAACCCGTGTGTAATACACGGGTGTTAAACCTAATATATTAATAATTCGACCTGTGTAACACACGTATTGTAATTTAGTTATAAATATGATGTTTTCAACGGAACATACAAATTGTCATGTGGTCAAGGAGCAGATAAAACATGATAATTTAATAATAAATTTAAGTTTTTAATATTTATTCTTCTTTCAAATGATTTGACTTTGTAACTAGGGTTACTGAGGTAGTTTTTAGGCACAACTCGAAACATGACACGAGCATGTATGTTTAAATTAGTGAACTGGAACATGAATTTTTAATAAATAGGTTGACATATCAACTCATATAAACTTAGAATTTTATCAAAGTTTCAATTCAAATTTCAAGTGATATTTTATGACCATCCTATTCACACACCCTATATCCTATTCACACACCCCATGTTTTTATTTCCCACACCCTCAGGCGCCGCACATAAACCTCGGCGTCGCGCCTGGGTTACTTCTTATCCCAGACACATCCTCGAACGTAGTCAATCACGCTTCAACACCCTTATGCGCCGCGCATGGCCCTCGGTATGGCGCCTGGGTCATATATGCGGCCAACAACATCATCGGCGCCTAGGTCATATATGCGGCGCATATGTCCAGGTTTGACCGAATTCCACCTCGTTTACGACATTCCTCGGTTGACGTTGACAGAAAAGTGACTCAGGCGCCGCATCAATGCCTATCCGTGACACCTGGTTTTAAAACAGGTGTGTGAATAGAATTTTAGGGTGTGTGAATAGACAAAAATTTCTCTTAGCGTTATTAAAAGTTTTGTAATGTGACTTCAAAATTTCTCTTAGGCCCTGTTTGTTTTTGTCTTTTTTTATCTAAATAGAGGAAAACGTTTGATTCGGTCAAACGTAATCAGACGTGGGGCTGTTTGTTTTTTTCCCTGACATTAAAAGGTTCAGCGTCTTAATAGCACCTGAACCCGTAAGAGCTTTTAGTGGGTCTGAAAACCTCTTAACCCAAAAAAACATACGTTTGTCTCCGGCCTCCATTAACTTCTAACCCGGAGACTAGGCTCCATCTCCGACGACTAGAGGTTCGTCTCTAGCCTCCACCTCTTAATGATTCAGATTTCAGACATTTGAACCACCTCTTAACATTCAGACGTGGTATTCAGATTCAGACTTAAATCTCTTAAAAAAACAAACGGAGCCTTACTACTTAATTACCCCTGAAAGTGAAAAATAAAATCCACTAAATATTCACACTTTTAATTATTTTAGTAATTTTGTTCATTACCCTGCAACTACTCATTATCACTTCTCCCTTCTGTCTGGTTCCTCTAATTTTCAGCTATAATTATATGTATAAATCCAAGTTTGTTAGCTAGGAATAAAAGATAATAAACTAAAACAATTAAAAACACCATTTACATAATAAAAAGATTGATTTGAGCTGAAGTTAGCCGTTAAGTTGTTCAATTTTTTCTAAGATTGATAAAAGTTCAATTGGTTATTTATATTTCATGGTTTTTGTTATCATATTCAGTATTATAAATTTAATAACATCCAATACAAAATAAAGTTTATTGTGTCCATGTAAAACTAGTTTACATAGAAGAATATATATAGCATATTACTGGTGAGATTAATATTTGGTACATGTATATATGTCACAAGAATTATACATACGACGGTTGATTCAATCTGAAAGTGTTTTTTTGATTTTGTTGACAGGTTGAATCACATTAGAATCGCGAACCGCTTTCAAGCTCTTCCTCAACAGCCACAACTCCTTGACGTAATAATGGATCCTGTCGATCATCAATCCAAGGAATAAACAGAAACCTGCGACCCGACAATCTAGTTTGTTAACCAATTTCACTACTACAAAGGAGATGGTAATAAAATTTTGTTATCAGTTGCAAATCACAAATTTGTAACCATCCTATGCGGTCGCAATTTCATGAAGGATATGATTTCAATCACAAACCTGTCACAAAATATGCGACCCTTTTTCGGTCACAAAAGTTTTTCTAGCAGTGACAAAAGATGGATGTAAAAAACTTGGGTAACATTTAGAGATAAAAAAAACATGTACCCATGAGTGAAGCCTCTAGGATACGATTAGCCAAAAGAACTTGATCGGTTGGATTAGTGGTTCCAACCTCCATCGCACGCTTTTGTGTCTTGAAAATACCATACAGGTTGAACACAAAGAGCGTGAATAATGTCGCGACAACAGTCCTTGAGGTCACAAGACCTCTACCCTGCTTCAATCGATCCAAACCCATTATGATAAGGTTCCTCAATGGTGAGTGAAACAACATGATTATGATCACTCCAATTTCAATCGCTAGGATGATGAACAAAAGAGGAGTCATATTTCACTTATTTTTACTGACAGGTTTTTGGTAATTGAAATTGTTGATTGATGAAAAAATAGAATGAAAGTATCAGAGTTTCCTTAGCATTTCTTCCCTCTTTTAGCTTTTTGGAGTTGTCATTGTTATGCTAAACTTGCATATAAATGAAAGTATCATATTCTTCTCCCATCAGCATATGATTTATAAGTGCCAAGTGGGTTACTTTTGGAATAGGTAACAGGTTAACGTCAAGACAAATAAATAGAAATTAAAGATTGTGTGGAAAATCACTATCATGTCTATGATGGACTCAGACACTTAGTTGTTCATGAATACGATGAGCCTTTCAGTCATCCGTGAATATTGTGGGACACCAAATCATCAATCGTTCGTTCATGAAGAACTAACGACCCACTCATGAAACCAACCACAATACAAATGCCACCAAGAAATTGCTGAAATTTAATAAGCGTGTATAAAAAGATTGATCACCAAAAATGTTCATAAATTATCAATTATGAGATACATGAAGCACAAACCAAACCCATGGAGCAGCAACATACGCATTGGTTGGGTGTTGAAAATCCAAACCACTTGTTTTGAGAAGCAAAGTGTAATAAAATTAAAACATGGCTTAGCCATGACAAAACAGCAAAACTCTTTCAGAATAAACCGCGATTATTTTGGTCAAGTGAAGACTTTGGGAATACAAAAACTCAACATGAATATAGCAATACCGGGTTCTGCAAATGTTTAGATGTCAAGAAGCAGCCTCCTTGGATCTTCAACCACATCCTTAATTCGGCGGAGGAAAAACACAGCCTCTCTTCCATCGATTAGCCTATGGTCATAGGTTAAGGCGATGTACATCATGGGTCTTGGTACAATGTTGCCTCCAACCACCATTGGCCGACTCACAATTGAATGCATGCCCAGAATTGCAGACTGTCATATGTATACATGTGTTAAATTGTTAACTAATAAAGTAACTAATTAAAATGAGAAGGTTCTATATTTAAAATGAGAATGCATGCCCAGAATTGCAGACTGTCATATGTATACCGGTGAAATAGGCAGATAGGTCCGATAACGGGTATGCATGGGTCAGGTAGGATTGACACTAAATTATTTTTTTCCTTACTTATAAATTTTAGTTTATCTTTCATTCCTTTCCACATAAAACATACATATTTATTTTCCCATTTTTGTCGCCGTACTTTCTTTTGTAAATCCGTGTCATGATAAGACGGCTTCGTGTCCCATTTGTGTAATAACAAATCAGTTTCAAAAATGGTAGTCTTTATATATAAAATGTCTAATTTATGCATAAAAAGGTTATTACAAGTAACAAAATGATCTAAATGGGACACAGCAATCTTTAGTGACTCAAACGTACAACAAACCAACAATCAATGAGAACCGGAACAAGAAAGGGGGTTGCTTTTATGAAATAAAAAGAAGTATTTTAATTTTTTCAACATATAACTAGTGTATCAGATATAAATAAAAAGGAATTATACTAGTCCATTATTAATCTGATATTTTGAACAAAATTTATGAAACTTTTTGTGCGTTATGAATACAATTAGGGTGATGTTTCCATTTAGCCTAATAATTTTGTTAATTCTACCAACTGCAAGTGCATACCTGAGGAGGATTGATGATGGGTGTGCTCAAAAGGCTTCCATATACACCGCCATTAGATATTGTAAACGAGCCTCCTGCCATCTCATCAATGGAAATGGTTCCGTTATTTGCCTTCTTAGCAAGAGTGTTTATCTCTTTCTCTATCTCAGCAAAGTTCATCTTTTCAGCATTTCGAATAACTGGCACAACAAGTCCCTAAAACAAGGGATAACAGAACCGCATGACAGACAGAATACAGGCAAGTTAGACGGGGAAATTTCAACTGATTTATGTGAAAATACAGTCTATTAGGATATATTCTATCCACAATGAGTCACACTAAAAAAAGTACAAAGTCAAGCTAACAAGAATATGGGTCAACAGTTTAAATACACTCGAGTGTTATAACTACCTGATTTGTTATATTGAAACTAAATTGTTATAAACTTTTAATGACAGTTTATGTAATCATGTTTAGTAACTAATATCCTAAATGTAGATAAGTGTAAGTTTGGTTAGAGCCGGACTGAAGGACTGAACAGGATATAGAAAAACAAAAACTGAGAACAAAATACAATATAGAACTGGATTTGACAAAACGAAAACCTGATTGGAAAAAAAATTCACTTGTGGCTTTTCACTGGGTTTGATTTGAAAAGAAATGACTTGCAAAATGCACAACTAAAAACAAAATTCGCAAGTCCTCTGTTTTGTTCCAAAATGAAACATTTGACACACAAAGTTTCAGAATAACATTTGACCATCAACCAAATAATTAACTAATTAAGTGTATGTCAACATTAAGAAAACTTGTCAGCCTCACCTAGTCTTACCAATATATGGTAATAATTGATAATAAGTCAATTGCAAATTACTAGACAAAGGTAGTACTTTAGATAAAGACAAGTCGCTAGTATTGGTGCTAGTGAAAATGTGCAATAAGACTCAGAACAAAGAAAGAATACATGACGTGTAAAAATTATTTTGAGCTTACCTTTGGAGTACCAACGGCTATACTGATATCAATATAATCTCTGTAAATGATATCATCCCCATCAATAACTGCATTGATGATTGGTTGATTTTGTAGTCCACTGACAGCAGCCTGAAATTTAAGAAAACAACTTTACCGTATTAATAAAATAAGATATCAATAAATTTCAATAAACAAAGGTGGTCAGTGTATTTTCATGTTCAATTCTACAAATATAGCCACCTTAACAAAACCAGACATCAGACCCAACTTGACTCCATGCTTCTCTAGGAAGGCGTCTTTATACTCAGAACGGAGTTTCATAAGATTAGTCCTGGAAAAGTGAGCGAAGAATATAAGAAAATAAATAATTATGCAACATGCAACACGGCCTGCTTGGAGTTCACAATGCAGATTGATTATGTTTGGATCTCACTCCTAAACAGCATTTAATTGTTGCAAGAAACTATACCATTAGGTTAGGGAAAACTAATTTGTTCAATGACTCGAATAACTTACATATCAACTTCATTAAATGTTGTCAACAAAGCAAATGTGTTCTGAGAATCTTTCAGACGTGTAGCAACTCGCTTTCTTAAACGGGTCATAGGAACCTGTATCAATAACACATCAAAATACAGCATTCAGCCAGATATAACTTTAAACCAAATAGTTGAGAGAGAGAAATGTGATTATATGAGTTCCACAAAGGCAAATATTACTTTGGTAACAGATATTTTAACGACATTTACCGTAGATAATAGCTATTAAAGTTTAGATGTAACGCTAGCTAAAGCATTAGCATAGAATATGACACTCACACGTCTTTCTCTTTCTTTAGGAGGAAGCTGGGGTTCTGAAGCAGAGGTTCTAGAAGGTGGTGTTGGAGAAGCTGGCTTAGGTTTCTCGACAACAGGGGTAGTTTCAACCTTTGGCTTTGGCTTCTCCTCCGCCTTCTCAGCAGTAGGTGGCTGAGAAGCGGCCTCTTTAGATGCTGGCTTGGATGAAGCAACTGCACCTTCTGCTGACTTTGAGATGATAGCAACTTTTGTGCCTGGTTCAACAGTATCCCCTTCTTTTGCTACAAACTACAAATATCAAAGCTCAACTTCAGTTTCACTAAAATTTAAATTCATTATTTTGAGAGGTAGTATAGCAACAGTGATGCAATACTTTACCTCTTGAATTATACCCGCTTCAGGACTAGCAACATCAATAGTCACCTGCCAACATAAACAACTCATGTAAAAAAAATGGTTACAACTTACCACAAGTTTACATCATGAATTTCAATGAAAATAGCTATAACTACAACTGCATAAATACCTTGTCTGTTTCAACCTGTGCAATTGGTTCATCAATTTCCACCCTATCACCAGGTTCTGCTCCAAGTTGAGCAATTAAAACAGGAGATGGCACAATAATAAAAAAAAATTGTAAACTTCTAACAAGAGCAGATGAACATACTTTTTAGGAAAGTTGCCAGTGTGCCGTCACTTATTGATTCACCCATAAAAGGAACAACAGCATCAACCAGATCACCTTGAAGAAAGTAACATGTATGCAACTTTAAGACAGTTAGAACTTACAATCACTTTGAAATACAAAAAAAACATATATTTCAGATTTCAGAAAGACTTAAAGTGGTGAAGAACACATTATGTGGTAAACATTGTAAGATAGTCATGTGAGTCAATGAGCTTAGCAGAAATGACAGTTTTTAGACTTGAACTGGCATTCTACATTGTCATATCACTATAGAACAGAGATGGTATTCTTTACAAGACTGGCAATCAACAGATGTTACGTATGGATGCAACACTGTCAGGCCAAAAGTTAACAGCATATATTAACATGTATTAGTGCTAACATTTCACAGATATGATTGTATACATGCATGTCCATGTATTACTTGCTGCATACATATTAACATACAAACAATGAAATGTCAGCAAAAGAAATATATGAATACCGTACCACTTTCAGACGAGAACATTCTGTTTTGCAACTGCATGCTGACACATGGCTGAAGACTGGTCATAACTTCCCTGCCAATAAAAAAGGTCTGGTTAGAAAAATCACACTAGCATGCATCAATAGTTATTTATCATTCTACACCAGATAGTAAATCTTATAACAGAATTAGACAACATATATAATCAAATACTAAAATCATGAGCTAAAAAATTTGGGAACAAGGGCTCAAAAGTCTAAACACATATCAATACACGCAGCATGAATCTTAACAGAATTGTGCACTAACCTTAATGGCCTTAGATTAACTGCAGCACCTGTGACAGAAATAATTAGAGAATGAATCAAAACCTCATATTACTATATAAGCAGACTAAAATTCAGCTTTCTTGCAAGAACAAAGTGAAGTTGGGCAGTAACTTACCAGGTTGAGTAACATGACATATATTTCGAACATTGCCAATGATTCGCGTATGGAGCAATACCTATCAACAATTAAAATGGTTATCCCAAGAAAAAATGGCACATGCATATAGAAAGCGTCATTTAACATGCGGTGTAACATGTATGTAAAACCAGAAGACAAAGCACTTAATTTGTAAATCATTAGCAGATTGCTGGACATATTACATAAGTTTATAGCCATTCTCAATATGCAGACAGTAGCCAAGTATTATATCAAGATTCAAGAACTAATATCTTGGAACAGCTATCACATACGTTCCTATCCCAGAGGATTAAATGAACCATTTTGGCAACTATCACGCATATTCAGAATTGCTGGAGTTCACTCAGTTAACATAATAAACAAGTAGATCATAAGCCTATTAATTAGGATAAACGTATTTTTCAACCTAAACACCACAGTTCAGAAGTTCTATAGTTTAATCAACCAAACAGAATAAACTATTAGATCATAAGTCAATAAAATCAAGATAAAGTACTGACTCTAGAACATAAACACCATGGTGCAAAAACGGTGGAGTTTACCAAGTTAGCAAACTCAAACCAGCTTGCATTAAAATAGACTCCTACTGCATTGATTATATATTCTGAAACATAATAAAAAAAGAAGTATAAAATACCTCCCCTTCCGAGGTGAAACAACCCGCAGTTGCAGATGCCACAGGACGAGTTCTCCGCCATGATTTTCCTACGATCTGTCCAAAACAAAGAAACATATATCAAGTGTATGTCCATTTCATATACCATATATAACTCTCTTTTGCCTTTGCCTTTATTTCCTCTGGTTGAATTATGACTTCCAACCAATGGTGATACTTACGTCATAGAAAAACTGGCCGATAGATATAGAGCAAACTTAACCTAAATCCTACCTACGGATTAACTTGGCTATGAATCTTATAAAAACACAAACTTACTGGACTATATTATGACAAAACTAGAGGGCAAAACTAAACACAATCGACAGAGTCTAACTTGTTTTCTTCGGAAGAGATAAAAACAAAACGCAAATCAAAATACATTAGCAGACAATTGAGAAGAACAAAAGCAAACGCTTACCGCAGCAGAAGAGCTTCCGCTGACGAGTTTTCGCCGGAAAACACCAAACATCGCTAGCTTCAACTTTATACACTGTTAACCGAAACAATACGAAAGTATAAGAGAGCATATCATCGATTCAACAACAAACGTAAAACGGTAACAGATGCATCGACATGATTTAAACAAACATAAAGGCGGTAACCTAAAAATGAAAAGCAAGTGAAGATTAAACCAGATCTTTAGGATGCAATTGAAATAACCTGATTGAAGAACAGTCTGGATCTTCGAAGAAGACAATGAGAAATAGAAGGTTGACGAAAATGTTTGATTATGAATGGAAGGGGCCGCCGCGAATGAAGAAGAATTGAACATCTTCTTGCCTTGGAGGGTTGTATATGTTTCATTATTGTTTCTTCAAGGGTATAACTTGTATAAACTAAATAAATAACGACTAAATCAAAATTATTTATTTATTTATAGAAATGATCTATTATAATAAAGAAACTATATATTTATGAAAAAATATGTTACATTAAGGTGAAGTTGGATTAGACCACAGGCCAGCTCTGAACAGGGCCAGTATGACACATCGTCCAAGGTACTATCTTGTAGGAGCCTAGGAGGCACCATATGAGGGTTTAGTGACCAGAGTTTATCTTAATCAAGATATTTCATCAAAAAACTTTTTTGAAGTTAAACCTTTAGATTAGCTTTTGTAGAGTAGATAAAATCATAAAGAGGAATTAATGTAGATATCGCATATTGGCTTTTTCAGTTTTCCACCCAGCAATACTTGAAAAGATGAAAGGGACGATGGCTATAAAGAGAATTAAATGATCGGTTTTATTGTGTACTTTTTTTTAAATAATTTCGTATAAAAAAGTGATTTATGTTTGAAGATACCGATATATTTAGTTTTAGGTTATTATTAACTTTATAGCTACGTTTCATTTTTATACCCCATCATATATAAATTGACTTATGCATCTCTTAGTATGAGAGAGTTGAAAATGTAAATACTCTTAAATTGTAAAGATTTTTCAAAATATTAGAGAATTAAAATGTACTTACCATTATTATACTATAGTATTATATAGAACAAATTACATTTTTCATCCTTTACGTTTACATCTCTTTTCACCAATTTTTTTTTTTTGCCAAAATTTTTACCAAACGTCCTTTATGTTCATAAAATGTTACAAAGTTAGTCCTTTACTCTAGCTCCTATTAAAATGTCACGTGCGGATCATATGAGGGCAAACATATCTTTTCTCAACCCTAGTTTTACAACTTATAATTGATATAAATTGGGGTTTAATCAAAACATAAGTTGTAAATGGGTTTGAAAAAGACAAATTTGTCTTCATATGATCTGCATGTGACATACTTTAACGGGGTTAGAGTAAATGACTAACAATGTAATGTTTTTTTAAACATAAAGGACGTTTGGTGAAAAATTTAGTAAAAAAATGACAAATAATGAAAAAGGGTGTAAATTTAAAAGATGAAAAATGTAATTTGTTATATATATATATATATATATATACTTTAAACACAAAAATATTAAGATTTATTTAAAAACATTGAGTTTTAGTTATTGTGAAAGAAGTTTTAAAATCATGTCATAGCAAAACTCATTCTTCTTTATTATATAGAAGATCTTCACATAAATTAAAATTGATTATAATACATGAAGGTAATTTTAGGGTTGAGAATAAGCGAGAAAAACATGGCGATTTAGGGCTTTTATAGTAAATTCATGAAAAAATATAAAAAGTTAAAAGTTAGGGCTCAAAAAAGTTAGCTATATTGGTTTATACGTGTCTATCACATTTTGGTTTTCACCGGTTCTAACTATTGAATTGGTTGTCAACGGTTCCAACTTTTATCACTTTGGCAACTAACGGTCTGCCGTTAGTTTTTGTTAACATCGTTAAGTTTTTTTCGGATTCAAGACTAATGTTTTAAGTATTTTGATCGGAAGAAGAATACGAGTCAATTTATGTAAAAGTTACATCGAAACGACGCTCCAAACGACGAAACAGTGCTTCAATCGGGTGTTTAAACTTAACGGTTTTTCAATCGGATGTAAAATCCTTCCAATCAAAAGCCTAAAACATCGGTGTTGCATTTGAAAAAAAACTTAATAACGTTAAAAAAAAAATTTAACGAGCGACCGTTGGTTGTCAAAATGATAAAAGTTGAAATAATTGATAGTCAATTCAATAGTTGGAACAAGTAAAAAAATCAATGTTTTGAAAACCGGACCGGACACTGAACCGGTATTATGATTTTACTGGTCGGACCGGTCCGACCGGGGTCGAACCGGGGTTGGACCGGGGTAGGGTAAAATATATACTTATCAAATTAATGTCATAAAAATTCTAATTTAAACACAACTTAAGTTTAATAATATTAAGTTTTACCAAAAACTAATAATTCAAACAAGTTTAACGCCAACAATCACCAAAAAATTATAATTTAAACAAATTTTAATTACAAAATAAAACGCGTTCATCATCTTTATCACTTAAAACATTAATATATTAACCCTTCATTACAAGAAAACAAAAAAATAAATAGATTTAAACATAAAATCCAATAAAATCAAACAAAAAAAATATTTTTTTAATAAAAACCGGTTCAACCCCGGTTCGAGCGGTTCGCAGCGGTTCACAAACACCTATCAGACCGCGACCTATCGAACCGTGATTCTCCAAAAACGCGGTCCGACCGCGGTCGGACCGGTCGGACCGGCCGGTTTAAAAACATTGAAAAAAATAAATTTATGAAAGGAAATTTAAAAATTGTCTGTTAAAGAAAACAAACAAATAAAAAATTAGTCTGTGTTTGTTAACAAATTTACCACCACTACCAGTACTATTTGTCTTTCTTAATTACCAAGTCTACTATATACCACCAAACACAAAAGTACCAAAATCTAGAAAAAACACAATCAAAATTTAGACAACAAACACAAAATGGGTTTAAATTGTATGGGTCAACAAAATCACATATATGATATATATACCATCTCTTTCATATATCTAAATTAAGTTTGTTGTGATACATTCAAAAACATCCTAAGCAACTCAAAATTACAATGGTTGTATCAAAAGGCCTGCAATTGAAATACTCAATCTATATACAAACTATAATTAATATCGATCATAATCAATCCATGCATGATTATTTAGCCCTTGACTGGCCTGTTAAATGTAAATCTAGCAAACCGAACCCGTAAGCTTCGTTGCTTCTTCTTCAAGTTAATGTTACCATCACCACTACGGCCTGATTTATCTTTCCTCAAAACACACACATCACCGTTGCATACAAACTTTCTGGTTTGCGGTGTTTCTGAAAAGCAGTTCAAGAAATTGAACATGGAGGCCATTTGTAAAATATGATATGTGTGAATATATGAAATATATAGATGTGTGCGTGTTCATATATGCATTTATAGATATGTGTAGTGTAATGAAACACGGTATTAAAGACCGAAAAAGGTAGGTTGAACAAGTAGGCATGAATTGATCGAAGAGATGTAGTCAATGGAGATGTGCTGCTTATTGTGGGGTTGGGTTTGGTTTGGTTTATTAACGTGTGGTGAACATAAGCCGGTGTCAATCGTTGTCGGTATCGTCCTCTTTGTTTGGTTTGATATATTTTTTTTTAAAATTAAAGCAATTAAAACATGGCAATTGATAATTAATACATAAATAATATTCGGGTTCGGTGGTATATAGAGACCGAGGCCGGCCTATTGATCAGGACAAGATCATTTATATGGAAATCCACATTCAAAAAAGGCGTCACGCCTACGGCGGTATATGTGTGCCGCCCAAATTTAAAAAGACTTGAAATACGTATTCGGATGTCAAGTAAAACTCTTAAAAAACGTGTATGAACGTCTGACTCCTCTCTACGAGAGGTCGGAAGCCCAAGACAAGAAATAGTCATCCAACTCTAAGGTTGTTGTAAAGGTAGCAACTCTTCTTCCGAAAGGGGCATTTTGAATATATACTTACATACAACAATCAAATGGATATTTTCAGGGAAGTGTGGATAAATAGACATTCTAAGAAGAGTAAACTACAGTTTTAATTAATCTATGTGTTTAGATACTATTAGCAGTTTCAGTTTACTTTAATAGTTTTGGTCCATGTGATTTTTTTTTAACATAAATGGTCCCGAATACTAACTTCATCCAATTTTCCGTTAAATCTTTCACACCCGTTCTGCATTTAGGAAGTAAAAATATATTTTATCTTCCTCTTTTATCTATGTCATCGTGTAAGTTAATATTTTTATTCAGTCACTCTTGGTCCTTTTAATTAGTTCATTACAACTTGAAAAAAAAACCGAATTTCTTGGCCCTTATAGTTCGTTACAACTTAAAAAAACCGACTTCTCTATCGCGTAAGTGTGTCACATATATATATCGATGCGTCATAAATGTTTTGTACGTGACGCACTTGATCTTGTCCCGTTTAGATCATTAACAAAAATGGTTTTTCTGTCGAATCGTGTCTCATAATTCGTCACAACATTAATTGCCAGCTTGTTCGGTTTTTTTTCATTGTTTTAAATTTGCTACGTACGTACGCAGCACGGGTACTTGGTCCTGCAGGTGAAGCATTAATTAATTCAAGCATACATATATATGCAAGCACACGATTGTGTTTTATTACAAGCTAAAAACTCGACCGCTTCACGCCAATCACAAGCCAAAAAGCCGGTGATCAATCGCGATCGTTATTCTAATTACAACGTACGTACATGTACATTCATCGACCCGAATCAAACCCTCGGGCTGACGAGGGGGCAATCCTGCACTTCCAAGCCACATTCATTAGGAAGATTCTGAGCCTTCCTCAACATCTGGCGCGTCTCAATCACACCACTTTTACTTCGTGCTTGATCAAACACCCGTTGGATCGCATCGCACTGGCACTGCTCACTCACCTTTTTTAACTGACCACAACACTGTTGAAGGTGTTGTTGCTCCTTTTGCTTTTTATTCACCATCACCCCCATCTTTATATTCTCAGTGAGGTGCTTTTGGCAATGGTTCAACTCCTGAGTTGAGACCTGCATGCGGCACTGCTCCTGTGAGCCGTCGTAAATTCCTGGAAATTCGGTGTCGTCTATGGTTGTCGTGATTATGGTGGTTTTGTAGGCGGAAACAACTGCGGAAAATGCTATGATTGCGAGTGCGAAAAGTGCAAGTTTTGTCATTGTTACACCCGCCTTGCAGATATATATGTATGTATGATCGATCGATCGATATTGTGTTGTTTTAATTTCTTGATGGTGGTTATTGGCGGAGGAGGTTGATTTATAGCAGAAGCAGTGGAGAAGATGTTAAGAGATGTAGTACGTACGTGGTGATGGTTAATGGTTACTTGTCATGCATGTAAAATCATAGGACACGTTTGATCAAGTATGCAACAAGTGGAGTATTTTTTTAATTTTTTTTTTGGTTTTATACACACCTCCTCGTTTTGATAATATATGTTGGCCGGGTTAATATCTTATTTATTATTTAATATTTTTTTCAAAGTAGCTAATATGTTATTTTATATACTAGGTTAGTGCCCGCGCTACGCTCGGGGACATAACATTTATGTGATGATTTTAAGGATATTCATGGACAAGAACGGTTCCAATTAGTTTTGAGATAAAACTGTGGTAAAACTGAAACACAAATTTTATTAAAAATCTTGTTGTTTGGTATAACAATATTATAATCAAATTTGTAGTTTTTTGTTAAAACAATATCGTATAAAAATTTGTGTATATTTAAAAAATAATTATGTATTTAATTGTATGTTATTAATAGTTTTATCTTTAAGTTTTAGTTTTATACCCTAATAAATATATTCTAACCCAAACACACCCTTAGTAGGAGAGGGTTGAAAATGTAAATAGTCTTAATTTTTTAAATATTGTGCTAAATATTAGGGGATCAAATGAAAACTAATATTATTATAATAAATTATTATAGATAGATATATATTTTTTAAATATAAAAATATTATTAATTTTGAGAAAATCTCTCAAATATTGCCAACTAAGCAAATGGATCTCAAATGATGCCAAATAAGCAAATATGATTTTGCTATATTATATAGAAGATGTTACTCGGTAACATAGGTTTGTTATTAAACATAAAACAAAATAATAATAATTATTTAAAATATGGTTCTTTTATTCAAAATATTAAATATCCAAACCTATTTGTGGCTCGTCTCGTTTAAATAGTTTTAATCTTAATTGAACGCCTGGTTAAAACTAGAACCTAACCAATCACTTTTAGCTTTCGGCTCAACCCTTATATACAATGCTAGGTAAGGTCAGTCATCCCTGAGTCAATCCAATCAACGCAGGGAGTTACATAAGTTACAATGTCAGAGATCGACACACCGGCTAAGCCTTTAGCCGGTCTCTCTTGAGTGAAAGAGTCAAAATGAGTGGATTGGTCAATAACCATGAATGACCTTGCATTAGTATACTCAGTTCAGTTGCTAGGGATTCTCGAGTCAAGTGGTGATCAGATGTACGTAAGAATTTATATAATGGGGAGGTTTTGAATTTAAGTTTCACCTCGAACAAAAATTGAGGTTTCAAGGTCGAGCTAGAGGATTTTTTTAACCTAAGATAAATTTCCTCGTGATGGGAGAACAGAGATAAGCGAGTGGGCTAGTGATCCGTCAGTAATCAAAATCTCCATTAGAGAAAGAAAAAAGTAAACACTACCCAATTCAGATCTCTTAATGTTATCATATTTATAAATCTTCAAAGCTATAATAAAGGTCGGAATCTGATGTAAAATAAGAACACACGAGATTATGTATAACTTAAAAACTGATCAACATAATGTTCTGATGATATGTAACCCACAAACTCAGGTACATATAAATCTAACCAAACTTACTAGACCGCTCACCACTCTATTGATGTGTATGGTATATATATATATATATATATATATATATATATATATATATATATATATATATATATATATATATACTAGATTAAGCCCCGTGTGTTACACGGGTCTACGATTCAAAAACTTTATAAAAAAAATAATATTTGAAAATAAACTAAATATTACATAAACAAATATGAGCTTTGAACAAATTAATATATTTAAACTACAAATACACTATTAGTAGCAAATTAGATATTGACACTTTTAAACTGGATACCTTATAAATCCTACCAATTAATTAAAAAACAGACATACAAATAATCCAGATATCAATGATCCTTAGCTCAAGTGGTTAAGGTGAGATACCCAAGATTTATAAAAATGGGGAGATCTTGGGTTCAAGTCCCACTTAGAACAAAAACTAAAAATAAAAAATAGAGGTTTTAGGTTGGGCCATAAGGTTTTCTCACCAAATGTGAGTTTCCTCCTATGAGAGTTAGGGTGTGGTCCCGACTGGGAAATGGATATGTATGCCCGATTAAGATAATATATATCTTCCGAAATAGGGTCCTACATTTGCCGTAAAAAAACAAATAATCCAGAAGATAGATATCCAAAAAAATTAACGGTGACACTCATATGTATTGGGCCGAGCGTACGGGTTGGCATGCATGGGCCTGGGTCGTAAATTCCGATAAAGTTCTTTGTTTAAGTTTTTCGTTTTAATAGTTATTGCAGTGATGTAAATAAGGTAAATTGAAATTTTGGAAAAGAAAATTATGGGTGATTTAATGTGATCGATTTCCTTCCATACATAGCCTATAATAAAAGATTTTTAGTTTTGACGGGAAAATGCTCCAACACCCTCTCCATTGATTGACAAGTGTCCTCAAAAACCCTCTTTTATTAGAAGGTATAGATGTATTCTAAAAACTAAACCGGCCTATTTGATCATAATTAGGATTGTTAAACTTTAGAATTTAACCAACTTATTAAAATCTTACTCGACTACAATACTAATTACTAAGCATTTAGGAAACTAAATCCAACTCCCGATTTGTCAACTTAGGTTCATCGGCTTGTGAGTCGGGTTAGAAATTTATGTCGACATAGCAAACACGTAATTTCTTCTTAATTTACAAATCAAAATGATAGAATTAAGATAAAAACCTAGGATTAGAGATACGTAAGGGTGTTATGTTATTTGGGGTTGGGTTTTAAGTAGTTAAACTTTTGGTTTCATTAATGTTTTGTTATTTATGGTTTCGTTGTTTTGTTACCGGGATGGTCAGTCATTAGATCTTACATTGTCTGTATAAAGTGGTGAAATTTGATCATGGATCGAATGTTATTAAGTTTTATTAATATTACTCTTAAGTCTTAATTTGTTGGTGTTAGTTTCATTATTTCAACTGAGGAGACCAAAATGCTATTAGTGGTGTCATTTAATTCATGTTGATGTTCATGTACCGTTGCAGATTGAATGAGGACACAACTATATAAAGGCACAAAATGGTGTACATGTTTAATTTATTAGGCCTATAATCAATGGTGATCATTAGTTCCTTATGCATATATGCATTCATATTAGTTAGTTAACTATCATTTTAACTAAACCTTTGTGCCCGCCCACCTTGTTGCATTCCGTGACTTCCAATCCGCAGTCCTTAGGGAGACTCTGAGCCCGCTTTGATATTTCTTTTTTCTCCATTTCGTTTTTAGCTTTTGGTTGAGCCGCGTCATACGCCAGTTGGATTTCATGACATTGGCACTGCTTCGCTGATGCTTTTAGAACCATACAACACATTTTGAGGATTTCACTCAATGTCCATATTGAATCATGGGGGGACTTGATTACTTCACTGAGGTGTTGGTAGCAATGCGTCGGCCCGAGCTTGGGGCATTGGTTCTGGGAGGGTCTAGGGTTGCCCAAGCTGTCTATTAACGTTTCTTGTTCGTTGTCCTCTATGATAGCGGTGACAATCGTGGTTTTATAGGCATAAAACTTAGAAAGTGCTATGATTACCGTCAAAGTGAAAGCAAAAGGTGAAAGTTTTACCATCATTTGTTGTTTTGTTTGTTGAAGTATGCAACAACATGAAATATATATAGGCCTTTACTTTGTTTTTGCACATACCTAAATGATTAGCTTGCTTATTTTATATATTTACGTATTAATAAATAATAATTGACAAATTGAATTGAGATAACATACATATTAAATAAATAAAAAAAATTATATATAGAGTTAAATTCCGTTTTATTTCATGAGTTGTAATAAAAGTATAAAACTAATATTTTTCCTTTAAAGATCAAGAAAACATCAATTTACATACATAAGTTTCATTAGTTTTTCAAATCTATTCACATAAACATCATGATAAGACAATCTACGAGCCATATCAAAGATGTGTTAACTTTTAATTTTTTTATAGTAACAAACCTACAATTATATATTTATTATACTGATTGAACATTTGAACCACGTAATACCTTTATAGTAAGTTTAAAATCTAAGACCCAGGACTAATTGAACACAAATATTAACAATTGATCATCAACCCTAGTCCCTATATTAGCTAAAGATGTGTTAATTACAACAGCAAGCTGCAAATATAATGAAAAAAATAATTAACTTGAAAGTGAAACTAGAAACTATTTGCTTATTTTAGGGCATGTTAATTTTCGTTTAAAAACAAATAGATTAAACTTTAATTATTTTTCTTAGAGCTTTAAGAAGTGGTTACCTTAGCATCAACGTTTACCGGATTTTGGTTTCAAGTCTTTGTTGAAGAATGATTTAAAACCTTGTTAAATTTAAAATAATAAAGTGTTATTTACGGTTTCAAATCAAACTAGATTTAAGATCGGGCTGCGTTATGTAGTGGCCAGGTCTCACGTTAGTGACTTCGTCATATACATTAATGAAAAAACACGTAATGAGTCACATTTTAAAAGACGAAGAAATATCAAAAATTAAATGTTAAAACAATAGCCAGATTAAAACCAAAAGGTTCAAGTCGTAAATATTTCAAGTAGATTAAGGGGTTAGAGTCGAAAACTAACTATGTCACCATTAGCCAAAATGATAAATAGTCAAAGTAAATGACTAAAAATTGTGACACCCGGCAATTTCAGGTTAACCCTGTTAAGTTATATGATCTCAAACATGTGTTTATACAAAATGGGCTTAAATGCCCAACAAGGATCCAATCTAATAAAAAAAGGCTCATTAAAGGCCCAATACATTAACAACGAGTATTTATCCTATTAGAGGTTAAAAATGTTATTTTTATCAACTTATGTAAAGTAATCAAAAGAGCTATAATAAACGAACGTATTTAAGTCTGAAACGCGGATACCGGGTTGAACCGGCAGCAAGTAACTGATATCCAAAATGATAACTTGAATGTTATAATATTATAAATACTATACTTAAATATTTTTGTATTATAATGATGGTTTGGAGAGTTTAAACGTTATTTTAGAGAAAACGGTTAGAAACATTGTAAAACAAGTATTCATTCAGTTATGCTCAAACAAATGAACTAAATAAAATAATATTTGGGAATGATTCGTAATCGCGTGAGTAAAGTATTAATTTATACGGTGACTCGGAACAAAATATGTAACAAAACGCAATCTTATATACACGTTATTTAATTAAAAAGCACAATAGCCAAATCCTACCTATATAAACCATTCTAAAAACAACAAATGCTTCACAAGAACTTTTCGAATAGGAGGATGGAATTATGGCTAGGGTTTAGCTTACTTGTTAAATATATAGATGCATAGTTAGATATTCGGATAACCACGACTGGACCCATGGTATAGCATCCGACCCATCATATTCTTCAACCTAAGTCACATTTATGTTCATTGTTGATTTTTTGATATTTTAAGCCCAATTAATTTTTTATTATTTTTCTAACAAATTTACAAAAATAGAAGTATAAGTTAAACTATTTTTTATAAAATAAAAAATAAATAAATATAATACAATAATAAAAGCAAGGACACTTAAACAAACTTATCACGAAACATAAAGGTAAAATATGGATTCTAATACAGCTAAAAATAAAAGAATAAAAAGTGATGTAAACGATATTACGATAAATCATAACGTAATAATAAGTTGTGACAAATTTGTTATACCCATATAGAATTGACAAAATGGTTAGCCATGAACCACACGCAAAGAAAATAGGTTTAAAAGTTTAGAGAGAAAATTTAAGGCGAAAGATAATACTAAAAAGGAAAAAGGAAAACAAAATGCCTCATACGTCGAGATTGGTTAATTAGTTATATAACTATTAATTAACAACTACGTCAATCTCCAGGGATACGCGTTGCGACGAGCGGGTCGTTATAAAATAAATTACGACATGTATAATGCCATCACTATAATAATACTAACTTAATTTTTTTTCGAAAAACATACATTACAACTTTAGTAAAAAAAAATTACGAAATTAACAAAACATATTACAGACTTTAGTAAAAGAAATTATGAAATTAACAAAACATATAAAAACGAGTAACGTTAATAATATCAAGAACGCCGCATCGCGCTCTAGTAGTTATAGTTATAACTTAATATACACTCAACTCTAATAGTCTAATGTTGATGTTCTAATATCCTTGTGATTTCATATAATTATTATATGTTTGCTATTCCAAATCAAATTCAAACAATGTCCGGTTGAATTTGAAACATCTGCCGGCCGAATCAAAACCAGTAACCCAAAAATGTCGAAATCAGCAACCGCCCAAAATCTTCCTGCAGATGTAACCCAATTAATCGATCAACTGGAACGTCACTGTTTAGCTCCCGATGGATCCCTCATCACCAAATCTGTTTACAACGATCTTCAACTCGTACGATTAAATGACCCCTTTTCATTATTCAATTCAAAGTTTTTACCTTTTGTTGGTTTGAAACGGTTTTTTTTCCTAATTTGTTGGTTGATGTTTCAGGCCCGAGAAGAAATGTCCAGAGAAAGACTTCGTTATTTGGAAGCTATGGTAATTAGCCTACTTTTTTCTGTTCCTGATCTGTTGTAATTAGTTTTTTTTAGTTTTGTTTCGTGATTCATGATCTGAAATGTTGTAATTGTAAGGCCACATTTTGGTTTTTGACTATTGAAATTGATTGTTTTTCACTTCAATTTGGGGGTAGATAAGTTAACAAGCTGTAGTTGTTGATTTGATTACAGATTTTATCAGGGATAAAATTAGGGTTTGAGATATATGTCTGGGGTTATTGGTTGTTTGAGATTAAAGAGTGAAGTGATGTACAATGTAGGCTATATACTGTGAAGCAATTGGTATGGTTGAAGATTATCAACAGGCTGTTTCCGTGGCTAATCTCGGAGGAATTCGGGACAAACCGGGTCTACACGCCAATCTCGGTCTCAAGAATTCTCCTCAGGTATAGTTTTAAGTCTTTTAGGTTTAAAATGCATATATATAGTTTTATGTATATTATTTGTGGTTTTATCATGTGGTATGGGTACGAGCTGTTATTGTTATCTTAAGGTGGATATGCAAGTGATATGGGAGTTAGAAAAGGGGGATGTCAAGTTAGAATTGTGAAGGACTTGCAGTTCATATAATTTTTTAGTTTTTGTTTTTCAATTTTTCTAAAATGGTTTTAGTAGTTATGTTTAAGGAACATGTGTAGCAATTTGCTAATCATTACTACTGGCCATTCAGTCTGCTTACTTATAAGTTGGTCCATTCATGTTTGTTTATAGGGTTATGCGTAATAGGTGAAATAACGAGAGGGAAATATTAGTTTTAAAGAAACCAGGTTAAACGGGTCAAACACTGGAAATTCATCCAAAAGTGTATTTTGAATGCATAAAATCTCCTAGATCAGTTTGTTAGAAATAGATCGTTATTAAAATAATATGGGTTTTGAAATCGTATATGACACATTAGTTATCTGTAAGTTTGAATTGTTTGGACAAAAAGCGTGAGGTCAGTGTGTCTCTCCCTATACGATAGAGTACCTGGTTTGACCCTTTATCTAATTCTCTCATTTAGACGCCTTTAAATTGATCTCCTTTATTGGGCATCATGTATTATTTTATTATCGTTTTTCAGGTATATGAGGCGCTTGAGCATCGATTAGTTGTTGCAGAAGCTGCTCAAAGGTTAAGACTTCCTCTAATATCAAAAGATGGTGATGTTCATGAGGAAGAAATAGAAAAAATGAGTGTACTATCAAGAAGCTCACTTGATAGTACAAATACCAGTATCACAATAAGTTCAAATTCAAGTAATTACACAAACATTTCTTCAGTTTACACGGGTGGCTCAACAAACAATGTATTTCCTACCAATGCTTCTGATACTGGAGATCCTAGTGTTGGTGGTGTCCCTAATCGGTTTCTTGGAATAACGCCTGGTTATTTGTGGCAAACTCAGGTCCAACATGCACCATTGGCTATGGTAATATATGATAATTAACCTTAATGATATATAGTTTCCATGCCTTGTTTTTGTCAGTTATATTTTTATTTACTATCACAGTTAGTTGTGTTTAGCCTACGGGCCGAAGTTAGGTTCTCTAGGATTTTCTTTTTTCTTTCTTATACATTGAAAGTTCCCCTATATTGCTGCACACGACATTCAGTAAATATTTAATATATATATATATGTATATATTTTTTACATTTTTCAAATTTTATCTTATGTGTTTGTAAATATTCTCATTTTTGTAGGATGTAGCAGAGTATCAAATGCCACTTCTTCGTGAGATTGAGTTTCGATTAAAGTCTAAATGTGACAAATTAGCTGATGCCTTTATAGATGACTTGGGTTAGCCTCTCACTATCTATTATGGTAAAAAAATTGAAAAATGTTTATAATAATAAAAGTATCCTATGCTTCAGATAAATCAACTGCTAATCAAAGTTCAAGTGCCCGGCTTCCGGAAAGGTTTGCAGTATCTTTATTTAACTTTGTTCTATCTAGCATTTTTGTATCAGTGTGTTAAATATTCTCTCTTAATTATTTAAAACAGGGTAAAGTTAATTATTGAGGAGATTGAAAGAGAAGAAGGTGCTTTGCGTGAAGACTTGTATTCTGCCGACAGAAAGTTTGCAGAATATTACAATGTATGTAATAAGAACTATATCATATATTCATATTAGCTTAATCATGTTTGTAATCAAGTGGGTCAGGCAACGTAATTTAACCATACTGTATTTAAATGCATCAAACATAATCACCTTGTTTAAAAGCTAGAATAGTTTTGTTACAGCATAATTCTCTAACCAAATTTCGGTCATTAATAGTTTTAATAATTGAAAAAAACAGATTTAAAAAATGTTCACAGTTCTGTTTTGACCCGCACTGAAAAATTCCTAGTTTGACCCTTTACCCAACCGGCACATTTTGAAACCTCTAGACTCTATGATTGCAATGATTGACTGACATGAAATCTCATTTGTTTTCGAAGGTGTTGGAGCAGATACTTGGTGTGCTTATTAAACTTGTAAAAGATTTGAAGCTGCAACATCAGCATCAATATGTGAGCAAGCCATATATTGGTTTTTATTAATGCCATGATGATTTTTTTTTCTGTGCATTATAAGTCATAATATATATAATTTCTGCAGGATGAACTGCAGAAAACTTGGTTGTGCAAAAGGTGTGAAACCATGAGCGCCAAATTGAGGTTGGTCTATTTCACCTTCTCAGATAATCCAGTTGATTAATACTAGGGATAGTTAGGTAATTTTACATCTGTTTTATTTGTTTCGTTCAGAGCACTCGAGCATATTCTCCTGCTCGAGACATACACACAGGATTCTGTTCCGGCATTGCATAAGATAAGGTAAAAGATGGCTATCTTAATTTTATTTTCTCAACTTGATTTTAAAATATTTAAATTTAACTTAATGTATATAAATTCTACTCTTTTCTGCCAGGAAATATCTAGTTGAAGCTACAGAAGAAGCTTCACTTGCATACAACAAAGCCGTATGTTCATCTTGCACAACGTTCACATCGTCAATTATCACTGTTTATGTTTTTTTTCTAATTTGTTGATAATATTTACCTACTGTTTTTAGGTAACACGACTCCGTGAATATCAAGGGGTTGACCCGCACTTTGACACAATTGCAAGGCAATACCAAGATATGGTGAAGGTAATTAGCATGATAATGTCTTGCTATTGTGTTGCATGTTATACCACTTATTTTATCTTTTGGCCGGTTTTTAGTTAATATCCACTCAAGTCATTAAACAATTGTTTATACATTTGACTTGCAAATTGTGTCCTGTTTGATTCAAACAGGACAAATGTGAAAACAATCTATATACTGACTAAAATGGGACAAAAGTGACAGTATGTTGGAAAAAAACTTACTATTAATAAGATGTTGAAATGCATTGTCGCAGAAACTCGAGAATATGCAGTGGACGATTCATCAAGTCGAAATGGATCTCAACCGTTTACCAAGCTCTTGATGTATGGTCAGTATTTTGCATAGCATCATATTTTTTGTCGGGTCGTGTGTATTTTAATACAAATGAATGAATTTGGTAATTTTAGTTGTATTTTAACATGATATGTATGGATCATTATTATTTCTCGAAAATAACTACTTTTAACAGATACAATGGCACGAATATGGGGCCGAGTTTTAGCTTCTGATCATTGCACAGAATTCTTTATAATCGATTTTACCATCCTGCAATTCACAATAATCAGGCTCTGTATAGTAATGATCAGCATAAGTCTGTAATAATTAATGCCAACAAACAAACAAACAAACAAACTCACATCATTTTTATCAACTTCTGATATAATATCTTCAATTGTAGCGTGATCCAGTTCATATTCTTCCAATAATGCCAATTTGAGTTCCTCTATTGTAATCCAGCTATTGATCCATGAATATAGTTAGAGCTATAAACGAACTTAACGTTCAGCAAACTTGTTTGTGATGGTTTGGTTTGCTGGAAGTGTCTGTTATAACATTTTATGTTCATTTAGTTAAAAAAAATGCAATGCAGAAGTTTGGTACATTGTCCGTTTTTATAAAAAGTGATTTTGTCCATGTTTGTAAGGTTCGTTTACGGTCAGGATTATTAAACATAGGATTGTTAACACAAGAAGTGATCGAGCTTACTCATCCGAACCCTTTTTAAAATGCTCAAACGCTTTACGAAGGTCTTCTTGTTTATGTTTTTTCCTGAAGTTCATCATGGCTGTAAGGGACTCATTGTAGTCTATATATCCATCTCCATTTGTATCAGCCTGCACCAAATTTGAATTACTTACATTCACATAACAATCTTAATTTCTATTTATAAAGATTTCATACTTCTTTAGCAATCTGTTTAGCATCCTCTGGTCTAAGTTTCGGATCAATTCTAACCAACCATTTCTCCAATTCTTCACGTGATATAGCTTCCTGTTCATTCGTGTCAAAGTTGCGAAACATTGCTCGTAGTTCTTCTGATTCTACCGGCCCAAGATACTCCGTCATTTTCTATGATGTTAAAGTTCAAAAACATATTATTAGCAGGCAGGCGTGATTGACAGGTTTTTTGGATTTCTTAAAAGAGACACGACAAGACACCTTAAGTGCGAGTTTCTTGAATTTGTTCATAGCGCGGAAGTGCTTCATCGTGTCAAGAAACATTTTATCTATTGGATTTTCTGTTGATACTCCATTGTCCTTCAACCAAAGATCATCTGGCAGGATGATCATTTTAGATGGCTTAATTATATATGATGATGGCACCTAATAATTAAAAACTGAGGTCGATCAGAAACATACTAAGAACAGCGGCTGCAGTTGGACGTTTGTTGGGATCGACTGATAGCATATCTTTCACCAGTTTCTTAGCATTTGGTGAGATTAATGGCCATGGATAACTCTCCATATCAGGTTTTGCTTTCAGTACCTCTTCAAATATCTGGTTATCAGTATCTACATATATATATATTGAGTCGTCAAAACTATAAGATAAAAGGAAATTAAAGAGATAATAATTACAAATTAAACACATGCATGCATGCATGCATGCATATATGATCTTACCACCATAAAAGGGTGGCACGCCGGTAAGTAACATGTACAAGATCACCCCTGCACTCCATATATCCACTTCTTTTCCATATGGTTGACGTCGTAAAACTTCTGGAGCAACATAGAAAGCGGTTCCAACCTTTTCGCAGTTTGGATTTCCTGTAAATTAAGATTGTTCTATTTGTGTTTGATTTATATATAAATCGGCAAATACACGTACACACAAGATTATATTGAATGAATAAAATTAGTCGTGGATCAAATTAATTACCTAATTCATCAAAAGCGGATAAGCCGAAATCAATTGCTTTCAACTTGGTATAATCAACAAGACATGGGAGAAAGCCTAGCACGGTACCCTTCTTTGGCAAGACAAAATTCTCAGGCTTCAAGTCTCTATGCATAACACCCATGAAATGAAGAGAGTAGACAACTTTCATTATAGAAGAAATAATCTGTGCAGCAAGCTTTTCAGTAAACCTACCACATCTACCCTTTGATTCAATCTTTTTATAAAGTTCACCACCTTCACAATACTCCATCACTATATTTACATTTGTATTATCCTCATATGTACCTTTCAATTCTACAACATTTTCTTGACCTTGTAAATACTTCATAATTCTAACCTCTCTTTTCAAATCCTCCTTCTGACCTTCTGTAACAATTCTTTTTTTTGCTATCTGTTTGCATGCATATTTCTTTCCTGTTGACTTTTCTCTGCAGATGTATATCACTGCTGATTTTCCACTGCCTAATTGTTTCTTACTTAACGTGAAATCATTGTTAACATCCTTAATTTCTTCATCCAGAATAATTGAACTTTTACGGGTTAACCGCCGCTCTTCTGCCGCACCTAATTTGTCTATACTACCCATGATCGATCGATTACGTTGGCTGGCCGGGTTAATTTGGATCTTTTTTATTTATTTACGTAAAGCTAGCTAGATTGAATCTTTTTGTGTAAAGATATATAGAGATATTTAAGGGAGTTGAGGAACCCAGATGGCGCGACATTGTACGTTTCGAAAGTGAACATGGAATATATATTGTCAACTGTCAAGTAAAGAATATATACTAGCTAGGTAGCTTGTTATCAGGATTTATTGACTATATATGCATATGCATGCCGCATGGGATCGGATACTTTGTTTATTATTGCATGGCAACCTAGGAATTGGATGCACTAAGGTTCAATAAAGGTGCATGCAACAATATTGGTTTGTTTGCTGCCTGTCTAAGTAAAGTAACTAGTTTTTATTCAATCTTTTTATAAAGTAACATACTTTATTCACGTACGTCACTATATTATCATACGTAAAAGTAGCTAACAATAAAACTAATGCAGATTAGTGAGATTGTAGAATTAAAGTTAATTGATTTTAATCAACACAACTAGTTTTGATAGATTTCGAGTACATCATCTTATACGTTTAACAGCACCATAATTATTTTCCCAAATATAAATTATGCCAAAATGGATACATAATAACACTAGGTTATTACCCGCGTGTTACGTGAATGTAACGGTAACAACGAAACAATTAATCTAACTTTTAAACATTTATAATTAAAAAAACATTTAGTGATCCACACTTGTAAGAAAGGGTGATTTCTTTTTAGGCGAGATTTTAACATTGAAAGTAAATGAGAAAACGTCAGGTGATGATCAAGATACTCTTTTATTATAATAAAGATTAATAAGGTGAAAAAAGTTGGGTTGATATGTACGAATTGTTTAATTAAGTTTTTTGTGTTTGGCTTTATTTCTTAGTTTGCACCCGGCTTTCAATTAAATTTGTTTATAGTTACAAACTAGATTTAAGATCCGGTCGCATGATGTAGCGACTGGGTCATGCGGTCAGGTCTTACGTACGATACAATATAATGTAAAGTCGCAATGTGTCAAACAATAAAAGACGTAGAAATATCCAAACTTTGATGTCAAAACGATAACCAAGTCAAATTCTTAAAGTTAAAGTTGTAAATATGCCAAAGTTGGATAATGATCAAAGTCATCAACTGATTAAGTCATCAGGACCTAAAATGATAATTAATAAAAGTCAGAAACTAAAATCGTTTGTATATCAAAGTAAAAAAATTGTTAAAAACTTGAGTGACAAAACTATAATTAAACCAAAGTGGCAAAATTGTAAATAAAGTTCACTTTGCCACCGTCCTTACTTAATAGTAAGTTTATAAATAATACAATATATAACTTTTTAATAGTATTTATGATTCGTTTAACCAATTATCACAACTTTCCACCCGTTGACAACTTCGTTACAACTCATTTAGAACCCGTATGACTTGGTTAGATAAATGATTTACATAATAGAAGGCCACATGGTTTTAAATGTGTTTGTGTTGTGATTGATGAGTTTGATATGAATATTTAGGAGTCATGTGTATGCTAAAAAGTTATAGTATTAACAATTAACAATGACAAATAAACATCTCTATGTGTTTTTATTTAACTGGTCCATCTAACCAGGTTTTTTTTCATCAAGTCCTTAATTATTAATGCCTTTGTCTTTCTTATATGTGTATAGTTGTAAATTTAGTGTACGAAATACGACTATTGAACTAAATGCAAATCACATAGCTATTTTGAAAAGTTTATGTTTACCTTTTAATCAAGTTAAATATTTAAGCTTAAAACAATTTTTAAAATTAAGTTATCGAATTAAAATTAAATAACCTAAATGACTTAATTAAAAAAAAATTAAAACTTGCACTATATTTCTTAAAATTTCTCCATTTATTTATTTTGCTCCAAACTGGTTCGGGTTACAAACCACTTTGATTGGATACTTAGGTTAAAGCAAGCGCAATTAATATTTTTGAAAATTTAAAACAAAGGCGCCATGGAAATGAAATGAAATAAAGAAAAAGCGGCAATGAGCAATTGCTTCAAAATCAAAACTTGCAATACACGAATCAATCGCTTCACTTCATAATCCAATCCAATCCAATCTCTTGCTAATTCAATGGCGGATTTTGAACCACCTTCATTCTCTCTAGGGCTCGATTTTGATCTCCTCGATTCCGAGCCTCAAATCACCACTTCAACTAAACCTCCCTCAGTGTCGAATCATTTCTCAGTAGCTGAGACCATACTCGAAGATGAAGATTTTGAAACCCTAACTGTTATTGATTCAGAATCTGAAGATCAGGGCTCGTCTCCGAAACTGAAGCGGCTCCGGCGAGGATCTACGGTTGAGGGCACGGTTAAGAGGAAGGTGGATTTGTGTTCCTCTGTCGTTGTTGATGATGTTGATGATGATGACATTGATGATTTCTCTTCACAAGAAGGTAATTGTATAGGTTAGTTATGTTATTCAAATCACTTACATTTTAACCTAAATGCATGTTTTTTAATACGGGCAGATTTGTGATTGTAAGATATATTAGGATTTTTTGTTAATCACACTCATTTTTTACCATTATATACCAGGTCAAATTCGTAATGTTTACGATGTAGTTTATTGTATTATAGTCTACCGGGTCTAGGTTAGATCTACAAATACAAGGCTTGGGGCTTCGGGTGTATGATCAATAGAGGATTATTGTAATGAGTTTTTGAGTAATTTTCTCTGTATAGTAATAAAGTTCTTATTTTTATATCGATCTCGTGCCTTGAAATCAGTTGTTTACTAGACCTAAATGCTGTCATAAGTTTAAGCATGATGGATCATAGGTAGTCATGCTTTTGTAACCCTAAACTGTGTTTTGAAAATTGGCATCCTAAATATATGAACTTGTAGGGATTTGTGACTCTTTTGTACCCAAGCCACTTCTCAAGTATGTTGAAGATCACTATTTTGATTAACAAAATGGATAATATATGAGAAGTATAAACCTTTGGCTGTGACTATTCTAAACTGGAAAATGACTTGTTACTTATAAGTTATAAGCTTCTAAAATGGAACATTCTGGTGTTAACATGTCTTTTCTCTGTTCAACATGTAAAGGTATATGTGTGGTTTATAGGAGTAGATTAGGATTTATTCTAAAAAGACTTATAAGTTTATAACTTGTCTGAGAGGTTTCGTCTTTGAATGTTTGCGGTGTGTTTTGCTACCGATCGATTGTCAGAGTATGCTAACTGTAATGATAATCACAGATGAACATCTATCTACACACCACTATTCAGTCTACAACAGTTCAAAGTTCCCACTTAATGGACATGGGGTCTTGACTAAACAATCAGGGAAGAGAAAACAGAATGTCTTAAATGACCCAGAGTCTGTAATCACAAGCTGCGATAAACCACCGTTTCCAAAGTCAACTGTCAGTCCTCTTAGAAGGTTTCAGTTGGTTGATTCTGACTCTGATTTTGATGACCCTTTTATCATTGAAGGCGTTGCTAAAAAGACCTGTAATGGATCAGAATCATATTTGAACAAGTTACCACCTGATCCTGCGCAACGTGTAGGTTTAAACGAGCCGAGAAAATTAAACGAAACAGCAAATACAACAGCCAGAAAAGATCTATGGGAGGATTTTTGTTTTGAGAAGAGTTCTCATATTCCAACACCTGCATTGGATGAGGTCTGCGAGGAATATTTCAGTTCCATGAAAGATAAAAGTAAATCTGAGAGTAGTGTTTCAAAGAATAACCAAAATATTCATGTTACAAGTAGTAAATCTCAGAGCGTAATAGTTTTGTACGACCCTCTTCCTCCTGCACATCAGTATTTTTTTCATAGTGATCCAAGGATCCAAGATTTAGTTCGAGTCCGATTGCCCCATTTTTTTCCTTTAAATGCAGCACATAGAGATTCTGAGCAGCCCGGCACATCAAACATTGATTACATGTAAGGAAGGCTTTAATTTGTTTCTTATATATAATTGTTAACATTTCTATTAGGTCTTATGTATACTATTTGTGTTATTGTGTTTCTAGGGGTCAGTTTAGTAACGGTGAAAAGTCTACACAAGCTGCTAGAACTAACAAAGCTGAAACAAGTTCAAGGAAAAACTCAAGAAAATCAAAATCCCAAGAAACATCACAAGGTTTCATGAATTCAAAGCGTAATACTGAGAGAGAGATCCCAAAAGATGCTGGAAAAAGGAGGGTTCAAGCAGATGGTCAAGCTGCTGGAAAAAGGAGGGCTCAAGCAGGCGGTCAAGGTACTGGTGCCGGTTCTGGTGCTGGTGCTGGGCATTGGTTCACAAACCAAGATGGAAAGAGAGTAAGTTAAAACTTTCAAGAGTTGTTGTCATGGTCATTTCTGTTATCTGGATTATTATAGCAGTTTAAATATAGTTTATAGAGGTTATTAACTGTATTAGCTTAAACATTTTCTATTAGCTATTTAGCTACACATTCTTATCAGTTTTTTGAATCTATAGAACCCAAGATTTCAACGATTTGCTGCTAAAATAATCTTCTTTTACTTTCAGGTTTATGTCAGTAAAAACGGGCAAGAGTTGACTGGTCGAGCTGCTTATGCTCTCTACAAAAAGGTACTCGTGCTAAGATTCATCTTCTCAATTATTATGTATCTGAGAAACTTCATGTTTGTATTTTTTGATTGTGAATTACTTGAACTAAATTTTGTTTTGCAATGGGCTCTTAAAAACTTGCAAGTGAGTAGCATATATGACATGACAATAGTTTTCAAGACATAAATGTTTGGAATTTGCCTTTCAACATGCAATGTCATTGTTTATTACCAGTTATCATTCAAACTTAATGAAAACTTGCGCAATATGTTTAATTCTTGTTCAATTACTGTTACATTGACAGGAGACAGGAGGAGGATTTAAAAATAAAAAAGCAAAGAAAAGTTCTACCAAGAAGAAATAGGTGTTGATTGTGTATATATTTCATGTGATCGTTGTATCAAGTTGTCCAAGTTTCTAAAGCGGTTCATTATTGGACAAAAAAGTGCACAATGCAGAGTCATCTTCATATTCAAGGTTTAGTCAAGACTATTCTAGTACTAATAAACACATCCTAGACATGCGCTAAGTTTTAGAAGAAAATTTGAAGCTTGTTGAGGGCACATACAATACAAATTGGATATCATGTTTTTTTATTGCCATTATAGCATAAAACATGCATTGCTGTATTTCTTTTCAGTATCACTGTATATGACTATGACTCTTCTTAAAATCTATCGAAGGATCTTAAAATCATGTGCAAAAAAATACAAGCATAAAAGAATATTCTAATTTTGTTTTGTTCTCATGCTTGTGTTGATAGAAGAACTATACCCCAACGAGCTTTAAGGATACCAAAAGCTCGTCTCACATCCTTCTTTGTGACGTGTTGAATCGTATTCGCTTATCACTACTTGGATAAGTAATAGTTTTCATAGACATTGCTCATTTGGGGTAATTTCTATCAACAAGATAATATCCATACTTATATATGTACTTTGATTTATCATACATGGAATTTTCAGTGCCGTTCCATTAACAAAATTGCTGAATAATGACAATTGATTCAACTTGTGACGCCGCCACTTTAAGCATGAGAGTCATACATTGATGGTCTCCTTTGTCAAATTATCCACACCAAATTGTCGGATAATGTCTACATGACTAATGTGCATAATTAAATATTTTTAAATAAGAAAAAATAAACAATAAGTATAATATAAAAATATGAAATAATAGAAGACATTTAAGAAATACCTACCATGTCGTAGAAATCATGACGGACCACATAATGATACAAAGTTTGTACGTCATTTGTTGTTAGTCTATACAAATATTTTTTCCACAATATAAAAATAACTTTTTTAAAGTGATTGATGATTTTGACCATTTGAACTCTTGACGTTATGTCATTTTATTCTAAAAAGTTGTCAGTTTCGTCTCATTTATTTTAAGGAAAGGAGGGACAGAAAGGATTCAAAAAGAAAAGAAAAAATTCCGAAAAAAGAAAGAAATGAAATCAACGCTTCGTCTTCATCTCTTCATTTCATTTCCCCCAAAACCCTCACTTCATCGTTACTCCATAATTGCAAACAAACAAACAAACATTAAGCAGCAGAATTGCAATTTTCTTTAATTTTTCTAATGTTTTATTACACGTTAGCCTTCTTTCTCTATCTACTTCTGTTCAATCTGATTATCATCTTGTATTTAACTTTTCCTTTGGTGAGCTTTGGATGATCAAAGTTAGTAAAATCAAATGTTAACTTCGTTTGTTTTTCTTATAATGATCATGCTGCTGCATACTGCTTAGCGTTTTGATTATGTAACTGACTCGTCGTTATGTCATATGCGAAATGAGAATTATCTGTGCTATTGGATGGTTTCTGCTAGGGTTTTAATGTTTCGGAAATTTCGAGTTAGTTTAGGTTGAATGAATCGAAGAACCGATCATGCTGTTTGGTGTAACATTTTCAGACAATTTTACTCACTCAACAGTTCTAGGGTTAGGTCATTTATTGAAGGTCTTAATTTGGGGATTTGTTTCTGTTTGAAGATTGGATTATGATTTTGGGCTCTTAAATTCTCTATCTTCATCTAGTATCTTTTTTGCTGCACTATAAATCTGTTTTAATTTTTGATGATTTTGTCCGGCTAGTGTTTTTTAGTTAAATTATACGCAAAAGCTGCTAAAAGCTTTGTATGTTTCCTTTTTTGTTGATTTATAGAATTTTTGATTTCAATATAGGTGAAATTATGAGTGGCATAGGCCAAACAAGGTATGCGATTCAAGGTAAGGGTGACGGTGTTGATGATATAAGCCAATTGCCGGATTGTATTCTTCATCACATTCTCTCATTTATTCCCACAAAAGACGTTGTGAAGACTGCAATACTTTCAAAAAAGTGGAACAATGTGTGGACTGCTGTCTCAAACCTAGATTTTGATGATGCGCTGTTGTATGCTAACGAGACGGAGAATCGGGACCCACCTGAAGAGACTTGTTTCATAAACTTTGTAGATCGAGTTCTCTCATTACGTGATGCATTGAACATTAAAGATTTCCGTTTATCATGCCGTGTTTTCTTTAATGCGTCATGCATATATTCGTGGATTTGCTCTGCTATTATTCACAATGTCAAAAAGCTTGATCTTTGTCTCTTTGTGGATGATCCATTTGTGCTCCCGAGCTCCATTTTTTGTAGTCAAACGCTGACCAGTTTGAAAGTAGAAATGAATTGTGTTCTCGAATTCCCGAGTGTTGTTTATCTTCCATATTTGAAAACCTTGTATTTATCTCTAGTTGCATTCACGAATGATGGCTCAACACAAAAGCTTTTATCAGGATGCCCTGTTCTTGAAGAGTTGACTTTGGTGGACTGTGAGTGGTTGAACTTGAAGAACATCACAATTTCAAGTCCTACTTTAAAGCGGTTAACAATAGATGACCTACCATACTTTGGGCCTCCTGATGGGCATAAAGGTTGCAAGATCAATATTTATACATCAAATCTTATATGCTTAAAGTATACCGGATATCCATCAAATGATATTTTTGTGTGTGATGTATCTTCACTGGTGAAAGCGTACATCAGTGTTCCAGTCCCATATGAAAAGCAGAAAGAAGTTGCTTCTCATGTTGTTAATCTGCTTAAAGGATTGAGCAATGTCGTGTTTTTGAATGTATCGGATCATACTATTGAGGTACATAATTGAATTTAATAGAAACTTGTCTTTTTGACTTTGTTTTGTATGACTTGGCTGTGTTGACTTTTGTGTTTTTGTAAAGTCTCTTGTATTTGCAGGTAACATGCTGGCTAATCTTCCGGTTTTCAAGAACTTGACTCATTTAGAGTTGACTATGGAAATCAGAAAAACAACCTTTGAAGCATTGATGCAGTTTCTCAACTGCTGTCCGAATCTACAATCTTTATATTTCTCTGAGGTAAATTGCACACGGTTACCGTATCTAGGGGTGTAATCTGTGTTTTGAAACTGATTATTTAATTATTACGATTGGTAATATTTTTTTTCTTTAACAACAAAAGCACATCAAACTCTATCTTTTACAACCTGTTGTATAAGAAAGTTAGAACTGTTTTTTTAATTCTGAATATTTGAAATCAAATAATCAGTTTCAAAACTTATATCTAAAAGCTTAAAGCAGCATATTACACTGGTCAACGTATTTATCTAGTTCCAATCAATATGCTGTGCAGGGATTCAACCATGATGTTTGCCTTGTTGAGAATGATTTGATTTTGTCACCACTGCCTAAGTGCATTTCATCCTGCCTGAAAATGCTGACCTTCAAGAACTTTCACGGGGATGATTCAGAAATATGCTTTCTCAAATGCGTTTTGCAACATGCATCTGTTTGCAAGAAGTTGAATATCTCAAGCTGTGAAAATTTATTTGGAGATCCAAACAGGCAAAAAGAGGTCAAGAAGGCGTCACAAACAATCTTGAAGGGCTCAAAGTCCTGTGTTGTTACATTCTCATAGTTATTATGTAAGTATTTCCTCTAATCTAAGTTCTTACTGTATTTATCTAATCGAAAAAGATGGGTGGCTATTCCTGACCTGATGCATACACGGAAACAATCAGGTTTTGGGTTATTAATAAAAGGATTGTGTTTGGGTTAATCTGTTTAGTTAAACATGCTGTGTTCAGGAGGAAATAAATATATGGGTTGTGTTTGGGTTACACCGTTTTATGCGTATCTGGGTTAGGGATAGTGTCTTTAACCCACCACCTGGTTATGATTATCTGATTATAAACTAATAACGGCTCAAAGAATCTGCAATCTACCTTCATATGTTATCTGTTTGTGCAAGGGTTTGACCACGAGTGGTGAAATGGTTTGTAAGACCATTTTTGTTTGCCTGGTTAGTTGATCAGCTGGCTCTCTACTTTTTCAAGGATGGCTGGGAGTATGTTATGGTTCCTGTTTTTGGCATAGTTTTTGACAACTGTTGTAATGAAGGTACAAAGTTTGCAAACAGTATGTGGGTTGTTACGTTTGTTCATATATACCTATGGGCTGCTCCTGTTTTTGATTGATGTAAGCCTAACATACATAGAAGCTAACATTTGCTAAACTATATGTTGGTTTTCTTTTGCCTTTTCAATTTAATCAAAAGATCTTGAGAGCTTGAATTTACATTCCAATGGACATTGTAAGACTTCGATTGTTGAGTTCAATCGAGATTTAGGTTCAACCAATTTTTCATTGATTTTCTGTATGTTTGTAGTTTATTCAAGTCTTATAATTTTAAATTGTCCAAATTTTTTGAATAACAAACATGGACGTACTATGAGCAATAGTTCTCATTTGCCAAGAAAGAACAAATAAGTTTTATTGAACTAATGTTAATATGAGCTTTTTCACATCAAGAAATGCGAAGGAGCCAAATGTTTTCTGCTAGCTTTTCCCGCAAACTCATTATACTTTTAAGTTTTATAAAATGTTATCAATAAAATATAATAGGTTAACTTATGTTATTTCTTTAGTTTGGCATCGAGGTTGGCCCTTCCAGTTGCGCTTGCTATGTTGTCTGTTTTAAGTGGTGGCCGAGCGTTTACATATGGTAGACCATACAGTTGTTTTGGCTATGCACTTTCAACTAGGGGAAGTGAAGCTATTTTAGATTATATAGATGAAGATAATAAAATATAATGGGTTCTCATTTACATCTTGCTAATCAAGTATGGTCTGAAATAATCGCTCCCACAATTTTATAATCGTTGTATTTCTAGTCTATTTATGGCGACACGTTTTGTTTCACTCATAAAAGACTCCTAAGTTCTTGCAAGTTAACTGACAAGCTACATGACCTATCTTGTAGGTTACTACTACGAGTTTTATTAAATAAATATAAGGATGATTTGACGCACACATGACACAAATGCCCCTAGTCACGTGTATTGGTTTAGAAATTGTTTTGGGTCACACAAGTCACAACTGACTACATTAAGGAAAGCTAAACCACTTGAGTTGATTGGGTAAGTCAAACCTTTCAATTTAAATTGAGTATTTTTTAATTGTTAAAAAGCTTAAAAAATAGTAAGATGATTCTTATATACTATTTACACTAGTTGTATTTTGTGTAGGTTAGTCCTTAGTGTTCGATTTCAAGTCGGCTCAAATTGTAAAACCGAACCATCACTATTGGGACACATGTTGCAAACAGAAAAAAACCTTATTTACCATCCTTGTTAACAAATACTGGCAAGAACAGAAGCTGGAGCTACATCGATATCCGCCGACAACACACCGACAATCGCTGGAACCACACAGTATAGAGAGCAGAAGAAAGTGGGTTCTGTAAGTGCGAGAGATAGAGAAAGAAAGGGGTCATATAGGCACTATGCAATTACCAAAACATTTCACTCGTGAAAAGAAAAAAATACCCCTCCGAGGTTACAAAAACACCAACTTTTAATATAAAGGAGACATATTTCAAAAACTAAAAAAACGTATATATAAATAATAAGAGTTAAATTTGCTCGGTTCAGTTCATCATAGGCTGCATGGTTAAACTTTTTTTTTTACAAACCAATAACTGTGGATTGAACCATATAGAATCCAAATCAGTTGATTTGCTTCGGTTTACATCTAATTTGATCGATGTCACCGACACACGAGCAGCCAAGCATCATACACTAAAAGAATCTTCTGGAAAGTTGGATGCTTATATGGGAACAACCAAAAGGTTTTCTTCCTAAACAAAAACAAGTCTGTCTTCCTGTTTATGTAGAAGCCATTAACTAATAATGATCAACCATTGTTTCTTTCAATCTTCTTTTGCAGGCAAAACAGTAAAAATTGGATGAAGAAGAATATTTTTGTTTGTACCATAAACAAGAGGCAAAATTTTCATTTTGTAGATAATAACATCAAAATGGCTAGCTTCATGTCATGAACTAGTGCAGCAGTTGTTCTTTTGCAGGCAAGATGAATTCACATATATTCTTTTTAGAATATAACTGTTTTAATATTTTTGTCTAAAATGCATGCAATGCAAGCAAGATGCAAAACATGTAAAAGTAGAACGAATTACAAGTTGCTTATAAAGTCTTCAATTTCTTTTGATATATCAGAATTCAAATACACATCTCCAGAACCATATTCAACAAATATCCAGCTGTTTTGTTTTCGAGGTTGAGTTCTTAGCATTATACCTGCAAGTATTTTATGGCGGTATGAACATCTTTGTCCCCTCTCCCACTGCAGTTAAGAACGACTTTGGTTCCATTTGGTAGAGTGGGGCATAGTTTCTCCAAATAAGCCAGCGCGTGTGATGTTTCTAGAGCTGGAATTATGCCCTCCAGCCTAGATAGTCTCTTAAAGGCTGCATTCATTGCATATATATAATCACCCGAAAACCGATTGAAACAGGGGAAATGATCATTCTACACATGATTTGGTTTAAATGAAACTAAAGCAAACATTAGATGCCTGTAGCCCTGTTTTGACTTCTTGATATTGGCAGCCTTTTTGTTACCTTTTGGATAAATGGGTGGCCTCAAAATGCTTTACATCAACTATTTATAAAATTTAAGCACAAATATAGAAGAGTGTGGACCAGTTACCCAACCCACCCACTTTGCCATCCCTGTTATGACAAACGAACGTATGAAAGAACGTTATAAATTCCGTACCTTCCAATGCCTCTTCATCAGTGATGCTATAGTATTCTGCACGGCCTATATCCTTCAGAAAGCTGTGCTCAGGTCCTACTCCTGGGTAATCCAACCTACAGGCCACAAATGATTATACTTTGCGCCTTTGCGGGTTCGGAAGGATATATTAAAGGATCAAGCAGCACAAAGTATAAAGGGGTGTTTAGATGTGTGTTTTGAAAGTAATTTAGTGATACAGGATAATCAAAATACTGTTGGGATGTGCCTTTACTGTTTAAAGTTTCAATAATCAAACAATCATATGTAAATATTTTGACAATTTCTGACTGTTAAAGAATGTAATATAAGAAATGGCCAAAAAAGACATCTTTTGTGAAAAATATAGGAGGAGTATGTGAAGTGTAAATAAGAATATCTAAAATTAGATTAAAAGAAGGGATAATTAGGGCCTTAGGTGTGTAAAGTGTGTTAGCTTTTGTTGTCGTTCGTACGAATCAGTTACCTGAAGTCCCAAACATTAAAACTAGTTACCTAAAGCCCTAAAAATAGTCAAATAATCAGTTCCAAAAAAATCCAAACATCCACTAAAAGGCAGTAAAGTTTTTTTGTTTTACCCGGCACTAATAGAATGAGGCTCGATTATTTGTCCCTCGTCATCCTGTAACAAATAGCTCAAGGAACCATGCAACACTCCAACTTCCCCTTGTGTCAAGGTGGCCGCATGTTTTCCAGTATCCACCCCAAAGCCTGCAGCCTCTACACCAATCAATCTAACATCTTTATCGTCAACAAACTCATGAAAGAGGCCCATGGCATTTGACCCGCCACCAACACAAGCAACCAACACATCGGGCTTTCCACCCCATTTTTCTAATGCTTGTTTTCTTGTTTCTTTGCCAATTACCGCATGGAACTCACGTACCATCATGGGGTAGGGATGTGGCCCTGCAACCGAACCCAAAATGTAATGGGTCGTTTCGACATTGTTCACCCAGTCCCTTATGGCTTCTGATGTAGCATCCTTTAATGTGGCTGTCCCAGAATGAACCGCTCTGACCTGTATGATGTAAACAAGATAATAAGTTAAAGATATAAAAGAAACATTGAGTTATTATAATAGGAATCATAGTCAAACCTCTGCTCCAAGTAGCTTCATTCTGAACACATTAAGCGCCTGTCGTTCCATATCTTGAGCACCCATATAAATAATACAATTCAACCCAAAGCGGGCACATACAGTTGCAGTTGCCACTCCATGCTGGCCAGCCCCAGTTTCGGCAATAATACGCTGTTTACCCAACTTTTTAGCCAGCAAAGCTTGAGCAACCGCATTGTTGATCTTATGTGCACCCGTATGGTTCAAATCCTCCCTTTTAAGGTAGATCTCTGGTCCTTCACCATTCGGACGCTTGTAGTGTTGCGTAAGTCGTTCAGCAAAATACAAAGGGCTTTCCCTACCAACATAATCCCTTAGTATGCAGTCTAACTCCTTCTGCACACCATTCATAAACACAACAGAAATGATTATCAACTTCAGCAAAACAGCATCCACAATTCACACACTCATAACACAGATTTAAACTCTTGAATCTCACTAAAACCAGTACTTGGATAACCATAAGCTGTAAAACACACATAACAATAGTAATCGATAGCCATAAAGGCAGAAAATTAATCAGTTAAACAAAAACCTGAAAATCGTGGTCAGTAGCAAGTGCTGTAAACGCAGTTTCAAGTTGAGTAAGAGCATACATAAGGGTTTCAGGAACATACTTCCCTCCAAATTTACCAAAGCGGCCAAGTGAGTCCGGGCGGAGAAGTAGCGTGGGTTGATCAGGCGTGGTCAATACACAACAAACTGAAGGCCGTTTCGTTGAAAACGAATCATTTTTGTTGAATTTGAAGCGTAATTGTGAACTGTAGGGTTTGGAAAACGACGAAGAAGAAGAAGATGGTTTTGCAAAGGCGATGGTAACGTTGGTGGATGAGAAGGCCATTGCAGATGTGGAGAACGTTAGTCGATACATGAGTTGCGTCTTATCAAAGCTATATTTATACACATACATACAAATTTGATTGATGGACAAAATAGTCATTTCAACCATCTTTTAAATTTCAACGCCTCTAAAGTCTAAACTCATTTACGTTACGGCTTTTTCTTTTCTTCCTTTTAACCGATGTAGATGGATGCTTGCTTGGGGGCTGCAGATTTTACTCCCTACAATACCAAATCGACGACCCTTATTTTTTAAGGTTAATTAATATCGTATAGATCTACGATGGTTGTTGCATAATTTGGTACAAACAATCGCAGTATTTTCATAATTATTTCTTTTTTTTTCGGATAATCCAAATTATTTTAAAATAACTATCTGAACCTAAATCCGAAACTTCGGGTATCCGAAGTTCGGGTGTAACACCCCACCCGATGACGGAAACAACGGGTTGTCATAGAAATGGATATCATTTAGTAAACAAAGCACATGACATCAGTTTATCAAAGTCTAATAATGATACTCATAAGTTTGGAACATAATTCATAAACAGAAAACGACAAAAGTCATAGACAAAACAGGAAATGCAATGAAGTCTTTATTATTAAACTAAGTCCAAGGTACCCTATGTCTTGACAATTTGCAATAACTCATAATCAGGTACCACCTGAAATATAGAAAAAATAGTTAGCTACACAAGCTAGTGACTAATGAGTAAAAACACAATTACGTAATACTAGTGTTGCACTCTAATTAAGATCTTAATTAGAGGTGACAAGATGGATTGATTAGGTAGGTTTGCTAACATGTTAAAATTAGGGGTGTACATAAATCGTTAGAAACCTATTGAACGACCCAAATCAAAGCAGGATCATAATGTCAGATTGAAATTTATTCTTTTAGTGAAAAAAGAAAGGATTTTGGCATTTTTCGGTTTAACGACCTGGCTAACAATTTGGAACTAGAAATGAGCGTTTAACCTTTTTGGTTTAGTTCTTTTTCATTTTGCGATTATATCGTCATGTATATGTATTATATTAGTGAACTATCTTTATCTTTTTTATTTTACATTTTATTAATATTTTTAGGATAAAAATAAGAATTGGTCAGCCTGTCACAAACCCTACACATAACCAACTGTCAAATCGCCAAATCATGGATTGACTCAGAATGGGATTATGATATGGTCCTTTTTGTTTAGATTATAAGTTGTTATATAAACAATCGATGTGTTGAATACGGTTAGAAAAATGATAATAGTCCAACAAGCTTAGTGTTTAAACAAAATGATTTAGGTACACATTAAAATTTAAACATAAATATTGGCAAACCATTTGAGCCGTTAAGGGTCAAGATTACAACTTGTGCTTGCATTAGTTTATTAGCTTGGATATATTTTTTTCAGGTTTCACCACTAGTGGATGGGTCTGCGTGTTTGGAACAATACACGTGCAGTTGCAAACCCATGATTTTCTATATTGATGACTTTTTACATGTGTATACAGCAATGGTTTAAGTGTTAAATATAATGTCTTTTGTGTATAGAACATGGTGTTGGGAAGAGACTTCCATTAGATTATTGAACTACATTTCTGAATAGATATTCGGTTGATAATCAAATTATATTGATAAAAGGTACTTTTATATTTAGTAAATCAGATTTTTTCACTATGTTTATGTTTCCATCTCTAAATGAATTTAGCTTGGTAACTGTTCAATGGTATGCAAAAGTGTACAATATATACTAGGATTAGATCAGATTTAAGCAATTTTGAACTCCTTTGTTAGTGCAACATGGATTAGGTTGTGTTTTTAACAGCAAAACATGTATCAGTTTTTATAGCAACAAAGGTTCCGTTTTATTGATTTAGGTTGTGTTATGTTTTTTCTCTATATGGGTCACATTGACAAAGAAGCTAAAAAACATGTATAAAACAATATTCGTCTTAAAAAATTAGACCCATACAATAAATACATGTTTCGACCCAAATCTATTGTCTTGTTTGCTTCTTTCTTTACAAATTTTGACCACTAACCTTGAAGTTTAGGAGTCAAGACTTATGGTCAAAATTCAGGTCAAACTATTTTAGAACAATGTTACTTGGGTATCTTCTTCTTATGTTTGGAAGTTTATTATTTGTGTTAGGTAATATAGCTATTCTTGACTATCTTTCATATTGATTTTCTGTAACATCTTGTTTTTTTATAATAAAATTTTTGGAGCTTATATTTATGAAGTAACATATATAATTAAAACAAAAACATGTAATAAATTGTTAAAAATATGTATTATATATAAGTTAGATATATGTTAAATAAGTTAAAAGGAAATAATAGTTATATGGTGGTAGATAATGATTAAGCATAACAAATAAATTATATGTATATTTGAGAAAAGTAAGTAAGTAGTTAGCTAGTTTTAAAAGATAAATACATATGAAGACATATGAAGACATGCAGGAGATGAATGGCAAGATTTAGTGTCATATTAGTTGTTCTAGAATCTTCTGAATGATATTATAATAAAATAAATAAAGAAACATGCATGCATATATTCTTATGTAAAAAGATAATTGAAGGTGGTAAATCTATACCCATATCTTCACCTAGAAGAATCGAGAATACATTAACAAAGTCGGTAAGTATGGATATTTTCAAAATAACAATATAACATTTAAAGACTCTTTATGCATGGTTCAATTTATATAAAGGTGGCTCTTTAAATTTGTATTCAAATTATAGGCGGCAATATACATATACATATATATATATATATACATAGAAGATGAGAGGCTATGCACGGAAAGCAAAAGAAAGCACATATCAATATTACAATATGATTAAGCGTAAAATTGGTGTCATCTGCGTAGATCGTGTGATGTTTTGAAGATGGATGCGATTGGTAATAACGGGTTATTCATGCATATGAATCATTAACACGAGAGGTAAGTACACTGACCCGTATGTAAGTAAATCATTTTACATGTACTTGGTTATTGAGTATAAATGTGTAACCGTAAGTACACTAACTCGTAACTAAATCATTGTGAATAAATATTAGCATGTTATATGTGTTATTTACTATAGATTTGTATTATTTTGTGGAGATTAAACAAGTTTATATATATGATATACGTTGTTATTATGCATATTTTTGGGATTTTTATCTAAATATGTGTATGGATGATTTAAAATGGAATATAAAGTGGTGATATAAATCCCAAGGGGTTCGGGTATTAAACCCCAAATATAAAATAATAAACGGTGGAGTTAGTTAATAATTCGATTGGTAATAATGGGTTATTCATGCATATGAATCATAATCCTGAAAGAGACTTAACGGAAAATTGGATGGAATTAGTGTCCAGGACCATTTCTGTTAAAAAATAAAAACAGAAGGACCAAAACTGTTAAGATGGGACTAAAACTGTTAATAATATCAAAACACATGGACCAAAACTGTAGTTTACTCTAAAAATAATAATAATAAGTATTACAAGTTTTGTCCTTTAAGAGTAAGATGACCATAATACCCTCATGTGCATTGCACATGATGGAAACTAACTGAAAAACTTAACGATCGTTAAGTTAAAGACCTAAAACCGACCCTTTAATTTAACCAAAGGTCATTCAGTACAAAAATTTAAAGAAAATGTCAAAACCCGTAATATGACCTATTATAAAGGTCAAAAATGTAATTTACTCTAGTATTAATTATTCATACAAATAAACCTTTTTATCTTAAAATTTATTCATTTATCAGCCGATGGACACGTTATGACAAGTTTTTTGTTAATTATGCCAAGACGTATGTTAACAATTTGTTGCTATCAGTTTAATTATCAAGAAAAAAAATAAGACTTTTGCGTCATAGGTATAGGATCCAGCGGTGTATGTTCCGCTTGTTATTTGTGAAAATCCTTTTTGTTAAAAGGCTTGTAATGTCCATGTATGTGGTATTGATTCGTTTTTTTAAGAATATGTAGTAGCCAACTACTTAGGGGATGTTTAAACTCATAGCCATTAAGAGACTTGACCGATTTAGATGTTCTATTTAACATGGTTAGAAATTTTACTCGTTCAAAGGTTCCATGACTAATTCGTAGGTTTTGTTTTAGTGAACCAAATACATTTTGATGTTGACCGATCTAAAAATAATCTTTTAGTGGAATCACCATAAAACTACCTAAGAGCTTCTTGTTTCTTTTAAATGTTTTAATGAGATATTTAGTGAAAAACATTTCCCAATTTTATGTACCAAATATTGCATATTTAGACTCGAGTATCAATCTTCAAAAAGTTATAATGCTTTAGACCACTTTTTATCAATGATGTGGTTGTGTTAAACAACTTGTAGCACCATAGGATGTATTTTAAAAGGTTGAGTGGTAGTCACAAACAACATAAACATCTCGAGACCAAATTTCATAACAAAATTACAAAATTCGCCATCTAAGTGTAATGAAAAAAATTGGAACTTGGAATGTACATGTTTCTAAAGGTAGTTTCCTACACCTGGTCTTTTTCAATTTCTCTCGGAACGATTTTCTATCGGTCGTTTTTCGTTGTTCTCGGAAGCTAAGTACTCAAGAGCCTTGATCACATTACCTATGGTGGGTCGTTTCGTCGCGTCTTCTTGAAGACACATCGTTGTCAAGGCTAACGCTTGATATAGTCCCTTTGTTGGGTATTGCCCTTCGAGCAACGGATCCACCATTAAATGAAACTTTCTTCGGTCTTTAAACAACGGTTCTGCCCATGAGATTAAGTTTTGTTCTTCGCTTGGTCTTGAACCCTCGATCACTCTCCGTCCCGTGATCATTTCCAAGAACACGACTCCAAAGCTATACACGTCCGATTTTCTAGTTAACCGACCTGTCAATGCGTATTCAGGTGCGCAATACCCGTAAGTTCCCATCACCTTTGTTGTGATATGACTTTGGTCGCCTGTTGGAGCCAACTTGGCTAACCCGAAGTCAGAAAGCCTCGGGTTCCAGTCCTCGTCTAGTAGTATATTCGAAGCTTTGAGGTCACGATAGATAACCGGCGGATCGGCCTTATCGTGCAGATATTCAAGCCCGCGTGCTGCTCCTATTGCAATTTTGATTCTTGTGTCCCATTCTAGAGGATTTTGCTCTTCAGCTCCCCAATCTTAACAATGAAACAATATTCAAACTTAGTTCAAGAACCACAAAAAGAAACACAAGACAATTTTATAAATCACAAGAAACATACTAAAGAGGTGATCTTCAAGAGAACCATTGGGCATATACTTGTAAACCAAAATCCGTTGGTCGCCGTCACAACAATATCCGAGCAAGTTAACGAGATTCGAGTGATTAAGAAGACTCAATAACAAAACCTCCACTAGAAACTCTTGGTTGCCTTGGTAACCATTTCTATCAAGTTTTTTTACAGCAATATCCTATGAACAAGAAAAAGAACATCGTTAAAATAAATTATGACACGTTTTTTTTATGGTTTAGGTATGATCATAATGACGATTTGAAGGAAGCGTACGATGTTTTTGTTGGCAATGTGGCCTTTGTAGACCCTCCCAAAACCGCCTTCTCCGATCAATGAGTTGTAGTTGAAGTTGTTGGTGGCCACGGCCAACTCCTCGTATGTGAAAAATTGCGAAGAAATGTTATCTTTTTTGTACTTGGCTATCTCATTCGTTATGTACCTTCTTCTAAAGCTATCTACATGTATGGTGTGCATTTGATCATGTTAGAACGTACAATTAATATATTGCATGAACAAAAAGCCAATTAATGTTACCATTTCCAAGAGAAAAGCCAGGGAACGATTCTTCCTTTGTTTCTATGAAATCACAAGTGCCTTTCTTCCTTTTGGCTCGTCTTTGGGTCATACAACACCAAAAACAACCCATCATGCTCCTTATGAATCAGGCAATCACCACTACACCCTCTTTGGATCATTGACATGATTCGTGTTTTTCCTGATCCATCTAAAACTCACGATGGTGTTGCGTTTTTGTCTGTGATTATGTTTAAATGGGAATCACGAGACCTGGCAACACCAACGTGTGTTCTTAGATTTGCTAACCAACGGAATTTCTCTTAGCTTCAAAGAAGAACCAATCTTGCTTAGGTTCCACTCAGCCAATAGAAATTCCGATTGTTTTTTGTTTCGGGATTTCTTTTACGTTGATTGAGAGCCATTAGGACATATTTTGATATGGTCAAATATATTGCCTCCTCAAATTTTGTTGGCCTAACATCTAATGCATCTTAGGCCATCCAAATTTTGTTTGTTTTTTCACCTTCAAACGAAACATTTTTAGTTTATGATTTTTAGTTTTCTCGTCAGTCAAAAACTTAAATATTATTTATCTATCTATATATCACTTCATACATACTTGGTAACCATACAATTCTTACAAATTCGATCACAAAAAAACTTAAAAAATTTCTACAACATCTCTTATTTTTACTTTTATCATGTCTTTGACCTTTACAATAATTCCCATCTCTTATTAAAAACAAACAGGGCCGGTCCCGAGGAATTGGGTGCCCTGTGCGATACGAGAAAAAAAGGCCCCTAACTCGAAGCATCAACGCACTACATTATATAAACTAAATTTTTAACCAAAAAACAAATGTTTGATAATTAAGCATAAGAAAATCAAAGTATTTAAATTAGTGAAAATAAAAAATTATATATAATTTTTTTTAATTTCGTGCCCAGTGGCGGAACCAGAATTTTTAAACAAGAGGGTGACAATATAACTGCTTTTACCTCCGAACCATAATTATGCGTACTATTAACCCAACCCCCACCCCTCCCAGCGCGCGTGCGCCCGAGGAGATTATACATACAATTACAATAATAAAATAAAGAGTAATATTGAAAAGTAGAAGTTCAAGTCATATTATTCAAATAAATTGAGAGAAAATAAAACTAATAATTAAATAGTAACATTTTCAAACTAACAACAAAATAAACATATTTGCAAACTTTAAAATTTTAAAAGCCAAATATACAAATGTAAAACTTTCTGTCTTGTCTATAGTTAGCTCCTATCCTATTTTACTATATCACAGATAAAAATATAATAGTAAAAAATTAGAGGCTTTACTTTAAGAGATTAAATATCTCTCACACACAACCAATTATTTCTTAATTCTTCTTCGTCTTTCTCCGTATATATCCTCCTACACCTTTGCAACAACCACCATCTACTGCCGCTGCTATTAGCCGGATTTTTGTTCCAGTTAAGTTAATTTTGCCATAAAAATATAATGGCAAGATTTTAAGGGGTCAAACTACAAAATTTGACTTTGATGCATAACACCGCTAATAGGAAACTGAGTCGGCCGGAGGGTCATATGACCCTCCTGACCCCCCTTTAAATCCGTCTCTGTTGGTGCCCCCGTCATACGAGTGCCCTGTGCGGTCGACTACCCCGCACACCCCATGGGCCGTCTCTGAAAACAAACATACATAAACTTTATTTCTAAAATAATACATCGGTATCAATAAAATCTATGATAACCTGATCGAATAAAACAGGAGAAATCAGTGAATTAACCTTTGTAACTAAAGCTGATTTTGATTATGTGAAAGACAAGGGATCAAAAGAAGAAAATAGCAAGATACTTTAGTGTGGCCGTGTGGGTTTATGTTTTTCCTCGCAATTATAATAACGGTTTAGCGGTTTATTCTCTTATCGTTGAATGTGATACCAATTGATGAAACATACGTACGTGCTGTTCTAAAGAAAAGAAATACATACAAAGGGTGGGGGTTGGGTTTAATGATAAAACCTTTGAAGTTAGTACTTAGCAGTGAATAGTGATATTCACCTTGTGGTCAAGAGTAGATTTAGAGAGTGTAAAATTTTCAATGATGTTTTTATATCTAAACTAGATGTAGTCGTCGGCTCGCACGCTGCACGAGCCTTTTATGTTTCTAGTTAGCTCTTCATGTCTGATTCGCATTTGTTAAACATACACCCTGACAACCACATCAACTACTATCTAAAATGCACACAATACAGATTGTTTACATGAGTTTTCAATAGATACACTTCAAGTTGCACACATGTTGGTGTCGTTTACCCACGACATCATAACAACACCAACTATCGCCGCCTACAACCATCTAATCTGCCTGACCAAACCGCTACCACCGTCGAACCACTCCCCTATCCATCGCTAAACGGCCCATCAGATATTTTTTTCTTTATATCTCTCTCTTTCTTCTCTTCTCGTTGTTCAATCCCAACAATATATTTTGATTGTGCAAATAACAATTCTTTAAGAGGGACTAAACATGTTAACTATAAACATATTGTGGTAAAAATGTAAACTATAAAAATATTATGGTAAAAATCAAAAACAAAAAACTTAACAATTGAATTTCACTAAAATCTATTTGTGGTAAAAATATAAACTATAAAAATATTATGGTAAAAAACAAAAATAAAAAACTTAACTATTGAATTTTAGTAAAACCATTTGATTTTTCAATTAAAAGGGGAATATGTATTTTTTTCATTGAAAAGTAAAGCCATCTAATCACCAATGCACACGTGCCACCACGTCATGTTTTTGTAGCAATAGTCATGAAAAACCCGAATAAGACCTATCTTCTCTCACCTCACAGTTTTGTCTCTTCTCTACGAACAATCTGTTAAGACTTAAGAGCTTATACCTTGTAATTTGTAAGCATGTGGTGCTTGTAAACCTCACATGTCACCACTAATTAGTCTTGGGTGTGAATGACCTTAGTGAGTGAAACATAGATCCACTTTGAAAAAATCTGAGGATTTATATAATTCAACTATTTATCAGCGATTTTAAATCCGGATCACACCGACTAGTCAGACTGTGAACCACTCATAATACCGTGTTGAAATGCCTATTTGGAGCATTTCATTTGAACCTCTCGCACTAGTGAACCAGATTTTAATTTTTTGTTAATATATTTTTTTTTCAACATCTCATTTTTCGATTATTCCATTATGCATATCAATATCTTGTTAAAGTTACGATCCAACATCAAAACATATATAGTTATGCCATAATTTGTTTATGCCATGTAAATATAAGGAGTTACATTTTTTTTCGGTCAAACATAATGTAATCCGGTTCAAACGATGTCAAACTTAACGTCATCCAGTTCAAACGATTCAACGGATTAAACAAGCAACACCAGCAAAACGACTGGTTTGCTGATCGCAGTTACGAAAACATTTTGTAATTGCAATTTACCCCTCCCTTTATCCCAACTTGCCATTTTCTTTCACACGCACACCTCTGTTCTCAATTTGCCGATAATCGTCCATGACGCGATACAGAAATTGATTCACTAAAAAAAAAAAAAAAAAAAAAAAACAGGTCAGTTCTCGACATTTTTCGGCTTCTGCTACTTCATATCTCCACAATTCGTCTTCAGTTTCGCTTCTGTCTCTACAGTTCTGTTGAAAATGGCGGAAGAAGGAGGAGGAGATTGGGAAATTCATCTAAGGACATTATCTTCCAGCGCTAGGGACTCCAATTTCTCCAATGATCCCGCTTCAGATTCATCTCTTCTTCATTCTGTAAGTTCGCTTTCAGTCTACAACTTTTGTGCACAAATCGTTCTAAATTTTTGCATTTGCTTCGAGATCAGAACAATTGTACTTTTTTATTGTTGTAATAACACGTTTATTGTAGGTGAGGAAGCTAATCCAGCTATGTAAAAGTGAAAACTCTGAGAATTTGATAGCTAGGGTTTATCCTCAACTCAATAAGATCTTCCAACGTTCGGTTTCTTCTATTTCTCAATCTAGATCCTCTTGTGGTCTTCTTTTATTGGTAAATTATCTGTTAGTTTCTTATCTGTTGTGTTAATTTGCTGTATAAGTATTGAGCTATTTTGTGTTTATCCATTTACTAATGCTAGTTTTTATTTATTCAGGCTATTCTCCAGTTTTTCATTGATTATGGAGAATTTGTTCTGCATGATGCTGATCCTAGTTTACGAACTTTCCTACGTTCGTGCTTGAGCCGGTAATGTGCACAACCTATTTAGAAGTTTATATTGTGACTATAATGAAAGTTATAGATGCTTTTGTGAAGTATGGATTAAAAATGTACTTGTGGTTTACTAAAATACTTTGGACCGACCTGAAATTGTAATGACGTGAGAACAATCAGGTTGTCTGTATGACCCCTTTGGCAAATCGCCAAATCGTACATTGTTGACATTGAGTCATAAGGAACGTCCGATCTTATTTAACATAAAAGTGTATGTGTGCATTGGTTGTGGATGCAAATATAACTCCATGGTTAAGTGTGCTAGGGTGGGTGGCTCTTGTGAAGTTTCCAATCGGGTAACCAATGACAATTCCATCAGCTTCATATTCGAAAACGCATAATATTGGTGGATATGATATGCATGGCCGGATGTTACAACCCACTCATGCTTTTTCCTTGTTTTTTCATGCATTTTTTTTTCTTGATGAGATTTAAAAGTTCTTTTATAAACACTAAGATATATTTGTAATTAATCTTGAAATTGTGTTTAGATCAATCTATTTTATATCGACTGCAGTGAGTTTGCTGACCCTGTTGTTGCAGAAGCAACTCTAGATTTTTTGAACCTGAACAAGAGGAAAATCTTACTTGCATTTCCTACGTTACTCCCTCAGGTATGGTTTGGGGTGTGTAAACTAAATAGCACTATTTAGCTACTAATATATTATTGTTTTAGTCATTTGGTGAATGTTGTTAGTGGCGAAATTTGTTAGACAACAAACTTATTTCAAGTAGTAGTTTATGGAACTGCATGTAATTTCTTTCACATTTTTGCTTGTGTATTTTCAGTTTTATCCATTGATGCTTAAGCTGATTGCATGGAATGGAGAGAAGTAAGCGCTTCCTTTCTTTTCTGTTAAGTCATTATTTACATGGTTTCATCTCAAATATAATTTGAAAATGAGAATTGGTTTGATGGTGATCAAATTATTTATACATGCCTCTAATCTTACTCGCACATATTCTGTTCTCTCATCTAGATTAGAAAAACCATTCCTAAGGGTATTTCCTGGCTTGATGTCTCCTGGGTCATTTCTTCCTCTATTTATATCACTTGTTGACTTTCCAGGTGAGTTATGTTTAGCTAGACTAATTATTGATTATGCAATGTGGCATTTACATTTATTTGTTATCTTAATTAGTATTGACTGTGGCACTGGAAAAGGTGGAAAAGAGTTCTGGACCACTAATTGGTAGCAGCATAGCTACAATCCAGAAGAGTGCAGCTCCCGAGGTACTCCTGTTAAGAAGTTTTGCGTATATGGTATTATAATTGTGTGTGCACCTCTATATATTAACAATGATGACATTCCTTCTTGATACAGATGCTGTTGGCCCTCATGGATGAAGCATATACTGGTTCAACCATAGGGGATGGAGGTGCAGATTCTGAATCTGAGGACAACAATTCAATCACTTCAGATCCACTATTTCTTGAACTTCTGAAAGATGAAAATGATGGCCTTGCGGTATGGTATCATAATAATTTCTTAGCGTGAAAATCATGCATGGTTGATACCCTCTTACGGAGGTGGCCGTTTTAACCCATTTACGTGAAATGGGTCAACTTTCTTCTTAATTATAGGTCAACAGGTTAAATTGAAATAAAAAAACTTTTGTAATATGAAACGGGTCAATAGGTTATGCCAGTCAAATCTGTTGAAAGTCAACCAATGTTGTTTGAATGTTTTCGGCATCCTAAATATATGTTTTAAAAGAATATATATTATAGTACTTATATAGTTTTTGTAATAATTTTTAATGCATCAATATGTGTTAAACAAAATAATATATGGGATACAGTGTTGGCGTGCCAAACACATCCTACCCAACCTCTTTTAACCTGTGATCTAATTTACCTCTTATGTCTGATTAATCAATGGCGTTGATGATAGTGTCATCTAGAAGTAAATATTTTCGGTACCTAAAAATTTATTTTCTGGATTCATAACTTCTTGCATCTCAAGGGATACCATGTAAAAGAATTTTTCATAGATGAAGTATTTCATGTTCTTCTTTTGGAAAACTTTCCAAACATTATATGCTCATACAATTACAGCAACGCCATTGGACTTCTCCTGGAATGGAAGCGGCATTGCAGGCAGCAATATCTACTCCATCTGACAGACTAAAACAGGCACTTAAAATGGCACCTCGGCTTCTTGATGTGTATTTTACAATAGCATTGCATGATGTCAATCAGTGTATGCCATCTACACTTTGATATATAACTTAATGAACACATCATATAGTTTTAAAATATCTGATATTCTTGTTGTCTTGCAGCTTTGAAATGCGCCTTAATCCCCATGCTTCTCGACAGAAATTCTAAGCTGTTTCCTGACAAAGTTTTCTCCTATGAAGTAAGTAAAGTCACTCAAATATATATCTTACGATAAATGACCTGTTTTATAAAATGTAATGTCATTTAATCTTCAACATTAAGTGCCTGTTTTAGTCTGTCAGATGGAATGTATTTTGTTAAATGACCTCATTTAATCGACATAAAATATGCCTTGATTATTGGTTTTCTTCAAGTTGATCAAGTTGCTGTGGTCTGGAATGGAATGTATACAAGATATAGGCTCCATGTTTTTGTAACTGCTATCTGAGTCGACTTTTCTTTTAGATAAATTTTTTCACAACAATATTTGTTGTTTAATTGATATAGGTACGAAAGAGGCTTCTAAACTTCATACTCGCAGCATTTCATCAATCCCCAGAGTTTGTTGCAATTCTGAAGGTATTATTTCCGAGGTTTATTATTGACATTATTATCATAATTGTGGAATCTCTGTGAAGAAAAGTAGATACCAAGTACCAAAACATAGATTCTTCTGTCTAAATAATACATAGTATTTATAAAGTGGAATCTCTGTGAAGAAAAGTAGATACCAAATACCAAAACATAGTTTCTTCTGTCTAAATAATACGTTTAGTATTTGTAAAATATATTTTGTATCAATTGCACCTTGTCCTTGCTATTGATGAGGATGTCAACCATTGCTACTTCTGCAGAAGCCCATAGTAGACAGACTTGGAGAAGCTTATGACAGTCCAGAAAAGGTTAGTGCTTTAACATCATGCAATGCTAATTTCTGTTGATTCTGTTACAGTTAACAGCATTAACAATTACTCCTCAAATAGTGGACTACCCACATGTTGAATCACATTTCACCATTTAGACTATTGAGTATTGACTTTCCCCTATGATTACACAACAGACCGAGTTGGCATTACAGTTATGCTGGGCCATTGGTGAGCATGGAGGGGGCGGTGCATCTCACAAAGACGCAGCTCGTGAACTGTTTGAGAGTCTAGAACTTCTTCTGTATGAAAATCTTTCCTCAAGGTATGATCTTTAAATCTAAATATATGTAAAAATATAAATCTTTGATGTTTGTTCCTTATTTTGTAAGTATATTCTTTCTATTTGGAAGCCGTCTAGGTGTAGGAGATTCTGTTCTTGGCTCAAGTAGCACAACTGTTAGAAGGTCATCACAGTCTAGGCTACTCTGTTTTGTTGTGACAGCAATAGCAAAGATTGCAACACACCATCGTGAATTACTGCCTAGGGCACGCGTTTCTCTGGGCAAGGTCAGTTTACTCTTTTCAAACAGCCCGTGTGGTCAGAGAAGCAAACTCAACATAAGTTATAATGAATATATATTATAGGTGGCTCATTCACGAATCTCTGATGCACGAGTTTGGAAGCGAGCTCGTGATTATTTGGGGTTAATGAACGAACCTGCAATTTGTTTGTCTGTACTGGGCCCGTCAGGACCGACAAGTGGGTCCATACTGAAGCCAGGGACCATCAATTGGAGCGAGGGGAAAACAAAGATAATCGCGAACATCCCATTTTACATTCTGGGTGGACAAGAAGGTAATCAAGCTTTTTCGGTTTTGTAAGTTTGATATAATTTTTAATTCAAAACCAACATGAATGTCTACTTTTTAAGCAATCATAAGAGTTGTTTCTTGATTAGTTGATAAAATATGTTTTTTTTCTTTTCTGATTTTTGGAGTATTGCAGGTCTTCCTCATCATGATTTTTCTTTGATGGACATCATTCCTGCAAATAAGGCACATTAGAACTGCTTTCAGGTTTTGCATCATACCATGGTCTTAACGATTTCTCTTTGACCTGTAAGAATCAGAGAAGTGGATAGTCTTGTCCTCGCCTTTTTAATGCTTGTGGGAAGATTTGATCCATTTTTCAATCTTGTTTTCATGCGTTTTTTTGGCATTATTTTTGGCCATCTGACAATGTAATTGTACAGTTTCGGTCTAATTTGGCTCATGGACGAAGGAAGTTGACTTTTATATTAGTAATTTTGAAGTTCACCACGATCTGATAAATCTAAGTAGTTGGATCATCATAACTCAGATTAAGCAATTTGTCTTTTGTTTATCTCAGCCACAAATACCGCCCTTTTATGTTCGCTTTCATACTTTTTATACCAAACTGATTCGGCAGGACAATATTGAACTAATGACAGTTAGTTTCTGTAGTAAACAAAAGTTCAAAACAATGATACACACACAAAGTTATGTATTGTCTTTGGCTTTCGGTTACCCGAGGCATCAGGAACCTGTTGGGGAGTGTGATACGTTATGTGTGGTTTGACTGTGTGGCCTCACCGTACATCATCTAACTTGAATTTAACATAAGTTAGTTCCCACTAAAATCCTTATTGTAGTAACTATTTTAAAACTTATAACAATTTTTTAGCACACGTGTTTGATCTAGTAATCGGTGAACCAAAGACTTACAATAGGAAGAAGACAAGTAAATGGGTAACCCGTTTTACCGTAATCTCTTTTGAATAGCAAAATCTAGTCTAGTAAAAACAAATCTTTGGCCTCTTAGAAGTCAAAAGTATGATTTATATGCACACAACTCTTGAATCATAATCTAAATATTAACTTTAATTCATATAAATAAAAGGGAAAATGTATAATTAATTGCATTAAGAAACGAGTGAAAGTGTAGAGGACGTCGGGCTTAGGTCGTGGAGCCACCTCGTTTAAAAATCTAGTATTTTTATTTTTATTTTAATTTTTTTGAAAAACCGTGGATGAGTTTAGTTTAGTTATTTTGGAGCTATATATGTGAAGGTTGTTAAGTTTAGCAGTTAGCGATTGCAATACAAGATTGGATTCATTCATCCCTTCAGTCTGTTATGTTAATAGACGTGTGAATAGAAACGATGATGGAGCATTTTGGCAGCAGAATTGAAGAATGAGTTTAGTTATTAGAAGCACCCAAAAAGGTGGGATGCGTATAATTATTCAATGATCGCCCCTGATTTTGAGGCATAATTTATGAGATTCACTAAAATGCATTCAAATCCGGAAAGATTTCTTTCTTCTTTACCCTTTCATGTTCATGAGCAAGACAATACAATACAATTATACCTTCATTTAATCTTATACTTCCCACATTTATCTTACATTACATTACAATCATGGTTTCTGTAGCCAAGATTAAATCTATAGATTTTTTCAGGTAAACTGTTTGATCATTCTCCTCAATCAATCAAATAATCCCTCAGTTTATGAAATTAAACCCTTATGTTTTGTTGATTATTATGTTTCTTCTCAACACCATTTCTGTAATATGTGTTTTTGTTTAATATTTTTTTACTACCAGGAAAACTCCAAGAGATTTGACAGAGGCATCATTATCAGGTGCCGGGATTTCGTTTCTAGCAGCCATTATCATTATCTTTTTGTTTGGAATGGTAACAAACAACCTCCCTTTTCATCAATTTATAAATAATAATAATAATAATAATAATAAATTCATGTGCAATTTCTATCTGCTTTTTTATTCAAGTATGCAATTGCAGGAACTACATAGTTATCTGACTGTTAGCACCTCAACTGCTATCATAATTGACAAAAGTTCTATTGAGGACATTGTACGCATAGACATGAACATCAGGTACGACAACTTCACTATTTACAACTACATATCCATGATTACTTTGTTTTCTTGATACTTTTTATGCAGCTTCCCATTTCTATCATGTGAGTTTGCATCTGTGGATGTGAGCGATGTCTTAGGAACAGTGAGTTCAAATCATATATATTAATTTAATTTCCTCACTGCTATTTTTTAGTTACATATCTTTTTCTTTATTCAGATGATCATTTCAATAATGCATTACATTAACTTAAACTGTGGTTTTAATCTTTTTCTTTTCATCTTGGCCTAAATTGTTTTTCTTATATATGCAGAACAGGCTAAACATAACAAAAACCATTCGCAAGTATCCAATCAATAGGTATCTTCAATCTACTGGCCACGAGTTTGTTGCTTGGCCAACGACATATGCGATTAAGCATGATGAGACTGTTGAAGAGACATATGGTGAAGGATCTGTTGCACTAAATTCACATAATTTTGATAAAATCGTTCGTGAGTAAGTGATGTAATAACTGTCAGACTCAACAATTCTCCCTCATAATAAAATCCTTTACAGAATGATCATTTGATATTTAGCTCATATCTTTTCGTCGATTGCAGGCATCCTATTGTGGTTGTAAATTTTTTTGCTCCCTGGTGTCACTGGAGTAGGCTTTTGGTATGTTTATTCATCTTCTTGACTATTACTATCATTTGATCTGGACATGCAAAATGTTTCTTTTTTTCTGCTTCCTTATCTTCTTCTCTTTTTCTTACTAATCACTATTGCTTATCAACAATTTTTTTTTTGGCATTTGTTCGTTGGGCTCATGCTTCAGATGGTTTTGTTTACAAATATGTTAAATGTTTCTAAGTTTCTCGTGTCTGATTTACACGTACATGCATTTACGTGACACCTAAATCAAATCCCACATGTACTATTCTGTCCACAAGTGAGATACCGAGTCATAAGAAAGCACCGCCTCAAATACCCTCAGCGCGTTTGGGTGCATCAATTGTAGATTTGAGGATAACCCCACAGTTAAGCATGTACATGTGGGGGTAATTTAGGGATGGGTGACCTTCTAGGAAATGTCCAACAGAGCAACCAAAACAAATCTGGATGAGAGCTCTCACACCGTTATATTCTGAGGCACTCATGTTCTGTTCTGCTTTTGATGGTAGGGCATACCTCAAGAAGAGTCTCAGGGGTGTGTGTCTGTGACGTCTTAGGTGTATCTCACAACGTTATATTTTGTTCTGTCCGCATGAGATGTCGGATGTTACAATTTACATCCGATAAAATGTCTTCAAAAGCTCCGCGAACTATATTAACTAATAATTGCAGTTTTGCTACTGTGCACATCGCATTTATCTGCCTTGTTCCTGCAACTGGTGTGATACTGTCATCTGCCTTTTTCCAGCATTATAGACAGTATTTCTGCACTTGGAAAAATGAGCTCCCGTAGTTGTTGCTTATAAAATCAACAGTAGGGACTTGTCTGACATTTGGTTTATTTTCTACTTATTTTTGTATCTCAGAGACCGGCTTGGGAGAAAGCAGCCAAAGTTATGAGACAAAGGTTTACTTTCGTCTTCTGTCTATATTTCTTCAAACCAAACCTTAATAAAGTATATCACCGGTACCTCTATTTATTAGCTACCGACTTGCATTTGCATTAACAGATATAATCCGGAGCATGATGGTCGTATTATTGTTGGAAGTATTGATTGCACTCAAGAACCTGATTTGTGTCAAAAGTGATTATCTCATTTTCATTCCTACTACTTTATAGTTCATTCCGTTTCATCTTCTACCTGTCCGATTTACTGATTTTCTACTGGTTTCAGGCACCATATACAAGGTTATCCAACAATTCGTATCTATCGTCAGAGCAGCAGCGAATCTCAGTAAGTCATCTTTCTTGCTATGCATGCCAACTTGTTTGCTATTCATTCATCTTGGGTAACCATGAAATATTTTTGCATGAATTGTTTTATGTTGCCTAAATGGCTTAATATATGTTGGATCAGGGATAACCTTGGTATAAACGTTCATGAATCATATTATGGAGACAGAGATACGGACACCTTGGTTACGGTAAGGAAAATAAAATTTATCTTGAATTGTGTTTGGGGGAAACATGCAATCTGGTTCTTTATTTAAAATGGGTGGGACCCACTGACATATTTGCCTCTAACCCAAGACACCGGAGGCAACACGTGTCCGTTAGGGACAAAATGCATCAGACTTGCGTCAAACATGAGAAGGAATGTAGGCTGTGGTCTCAACCACACTGCATTTTACTCAGTTCGTCAGCCTACCACACCCGAAGGCATTTGGTTCCTTATTTGATATTAGCCCTCATCAGACCTACGAGTAGCTATGCTATGAGTGAGATTCTAGTGGGTATGTTTGTTTTTAATTGGAAATCTCCTTTCAGAATATGGAACACTTGGTATCATCCATTGGAGCGCATTTCCTAATGCAGACTAGCGGGTCAAGAGTTATACCCGTACCACATCAAGAAGGTTGTAGGATTGAAGGATTTGTATGGGTCAAGAAGGTAACTCTAGCATGAATCTTGTAAATTAAACTAGACTGAATGTTAATATAAAGTAGCATAATCTTGTTACATACTACACAGGTTCCAGGAAATCTGATCATTTCAGCATCTTCAGGATCACACTCGTTTGATGCTTCAAAGATGAACGTGTCACATGTGATTTCTACTTTATGTTTTGGTTCAATAGTTACTCCAATGATGATGAGTGATATAAAGCGGTTAGGACCTTACCTTGGTGTAGGCCACAACAGGTTAAATGGCCAAGCATACATAGCCAGTACAGAAGATCGTGCAAATGTTACAGTAAGCTCTTAAACACCGACTACATCTCTATACAAATCTTTTTGCATGTTTAAATAAATTTATACATTAAATACTCATGAATATAAATTGTAGATAGAGCATTATCTTCAAGTTGTGAAGACAGAAGTGTTAGGGTTGTCTCATAAGTTGATTGAAAACTATGAGTATACAGCACACACTAGTTTGATACATTCTCATTCCATCCCTGCTGCAAAGTTTCATCTTGAGTTTTCACCAATGCAGGTAAAAAATAAAAATAAAAAAGCCCGTTTTGCTTTCTTGTCACAACGATTTTAGGTGGTTTATAATTCCCATCTTTAATTATTTGTCATCAGGTTTTGATAACTGAAAACGCCAAGGCATTTTCTCATTTCATCACCAACCTTTGCGCCATTATTGGTGGTGTATTCACGGTATGTCTTCACTATAAACTAAAACAGTTTTGCATCCTGACATGGAAACAACTCTTGCAGTTTATGGGATTTAATTTACCATTAAGATTTGTTTCTTTTTCTTGTGTTCTGCTTTCAGGTTGCTGGAATATTGGATTCGATTCTTTACAACACATGTAAACTCGCGAAAAAAGTTGATCTGGGGAAAAATTATTAGCTCAATTCCGGGTATATACGAGTTGGTTGATTAAAAATCTTAATTTTCTAACATTTTTACCTTAGAAACTCGTTATCAGGTCCAAGGGCTTTAGTGGTTAGCCATTAGTCCTGACTTAGATTATGCAAGAATATGGTTACACTGACCAGTAGAAATGGCAGTTTTTTTGTTTATCCGTTTTATACGTTCAATGCTCTCCACGCGATCGATCGTTGATCATTGTTTTTGCGCATTGTTCTTTCTTGGGATGTAAATATACTTATTCATTTTCTTAAATGTCTTCACTTACAAGTTACAGTTACAATCATTGTGCACACGTATATACTCTAAATAATACAGTTACAGCAAACTTATTTAACAAAGTGTTTGGATAATAAACGTAACGAACTCAAAACCCGAAAAGAGAGAAACCAACAAAAGCTCCAAAATAGCAAAAGAAAGCGCGATCCACGACCATTGAAGATGCACCATTTGGTGTAGGAGCTGGTGGAGGGTTTCCCTCTGAATGAGCAGGACCTGGAGCTGGATTGAGGTTGGGTTCACTTGGGGCCGGTGGAGGTGATGCAAACTGTTCACTGGTGGGAGTTGGTGGTAGAGCTGGTGGTGTTGCAGGTGGAGATGAAGACGGAGCGTTTGAGGTGTGGTTGCTTCGGTCTGCCAACACAACAATCACCACTTTCTCATTGTGTTTGCAATGATCTGCAACTCCACTGATGAAATAATGAGGCCCAGATTGGTTTAACGTGATCAAAGTGTGACCATCACTATATTTTGCAATGGGTGAAGCTGTGCTGCAATTCTTGTAGTCGGCCTCGGTTACTTGAAGCAGTGAGTCCCCATTAGCCTGGTAGTTAAACACTATGCATAAACAAGAAAAGTCGAAACGTATCAGTAAGTTATTTTGGAGAGATCAAGATTTGGATAACGGATTGATAATAAGTATAAAACAAAGAGCTTTCAGTAAACCCTTGGTGAGACGGGAAGCCGTCGGTAATCTGTCAGTGATGGTCTGTTAAGAAACAATGCATGAGTAAATAGTTAATTTACACCACCCACATAAGCTGGAGTGACGCCTGACGGACTACCAACGTTTTTTTTCTTTTCGCGATGGTGTTTCGTATTGAAACTTACAAAGGGTGTCTCCGGTTTGAAACCGGCTTTTTTGTGCCCATTGATCATAGGAGGAGGATGAAGCAAGGCTCCAGTCACCAGAACCACCAACCTTGAACTGGTATGCATGGCTGTTTTGAAGCATGAGGAAAAGACTAAAAAGACCCTGAAGGACCAGCATTGTAAAAGCAAGAGAAGGGCAAAATGGGAAGGAGAGAAGAATGTTTAACATGGGAGGATATGCGCGCATAGGGGTATTTGTAGAAGTGAATATCTTCTTTACTTGTAATATAGTTCCTTGGGTTGTAGGGCAAAGCATATATAATGAGTGCTTTTGTGTTTGGGGAGTAATGCCTTTTCTTTTCCAATTACCACAAACAAAAGACAGACTATATAATGAGTGCTATTTTAAGTTTTAATCATATTGTATATTGTGTAATGTGTACACATATGACATATATATATAGTGGTGCGTTTAATTTATGAAGAGTGAATCACGTAATGCACTCTTGTATGGGATGCCACGGCAAAAAAAATTGAAAAATATCGTAACACATCATTCAGAGTCAGTCCTACAAATAGTCTAAATTTGTTGGATCTTGGACGAGTACAATATTCACACTAAAGTCTAAAGCTAACAACTCATTACATAATGATGATAATTAACGAAAACCAAAACCCGTCAACTCCCAACCAAAAAAATAAAAAAAAATAAAAACTAAGCATGTCCACCCTCACCTTTAAAGCTAAAAAAATCTAATAGTTTTAACCCAAAAAACCTAAATAAAAAAAACTAAACCCAAAAAATAAACCGAAAACCAAACCAAAAACCATTCCCAAAAGCTAACTAGCTAAGTCTAAAAACTAAACGCTAAAACTAACCTCAAACTGCTAAATCCTAAAAAAAATTAAATAAAAGAAAAGAAGAAGAAGACAAATAAAGAAAAAAAAACATCAACAGAAATACTCGATATGCATTTATCAAATTAAAACTAAAACTGAAGAACTTGTAGCTTATGTGGTTAAAGTGCTAAAAGTTAACCGAGAGATTTTTGGTTCGGTTCTCTACACTGTGACTTTTTTTTTCATATACATATACATATATATTTGTTTTAAATTTCAGGGCCCTCAATAGATCGGATCCTGAGCGGTCGTTCGCCTTGCCTCTCATAAGGGTCGCCCACCCCTGCATCATTGTAGGCACTTTATTCAGCGCCCTCTAAAAGGTCTTCAATTTGAAGAATACAAGAATATGGTAAAGTTTGGAATACAAACTACATTTTTCATACGAAACGTCCTAACTTACTACTCGTTGAAACATATTCTCGTTAGTCGGGTGGTTTCTAGTAGATGCTTCACGGGTATGGGTGAGACTCCTTCGGTTTGGGTTCATCTTATGATCAATATTCTTCATTTCTACAACTATAGAAAACACCTTAGAGAGTCCAGGGACTTTAAGTCCCGTGGAGCATACGGCGATGCCGCCCGTTTTCATACACTCCGACGTTCAAATCAAATCGTGACTACAATAGTAACAAGTATATGTGAATAAGGAGAAGAGTCAGAGTAATAACGTTGTACCTTTGTTTACCTATGGAGCCTCGTATATATACATGCAAGTCTTCACATGGACATAGAAAGATTTAGTGGAGTAGTGCTCCCACTAAGGTAAGTTATCTCTTCTTGAGTAATTAAATTGGCACGATTCATACGGAACATGTAATAAATTTGTATTTTAATATTCTCTGTAAAAATATAATATTTAAAATTAAAGATAAAAAGTTAAGCATAGTTTTATGGTATAACCTTTTAAGACAAAAGTAACATATGAAATGGGTATATCTATGTCTTAGGAGTTGTGATAGTTTTATTTCGATTTCTATATAATATAATAATCAAATGGGTGGATTTTCAAATGAGCATAATAGGTTCAAACAAAGTATTCGAAGTTATCAAATAAAAAAATGACATGTTACCTACCAAAAGAGCTTTAATAACTAAAGACAACATGGTATTACATGCATCCAATCATTGAATTTGATCCATCGATTTTGTATATCTTTATTGGCGATTGAAGACAACATCGATTGTAGCAACATGTAGCTTCGACAGTTTCTCACCGGTTGTGAGCCTTGGGCCCGTGGCGGTGGCGTGGATGAAAGTTGGAGGTGTCGGAAAAGACTTAAAGCTAGTCTGTGATACCAAATTGAGACAAATGAAATGTTTCGTGACGTGCGAATGATTGTGATTGTATTTTAGTTCGGTTAAATATTATGTAGGTGTATATTTGAATATTAGGTTTAACTAGTTTAATGTTCGGTTACGTTCGGGAACACAACATTCAAGTGATGTTTTTAAGGATGTTCATGAATGTTTCATACAGTTTTGAGACAAAACCGTAGTAAACCGAAACACATGATATATTTTTAAAAATTAGATTTTTAGTATAGCAATATTATACTCAAATTAAAGATAATAAAGTACTCAGTTTTATAGCCTAGTTTATTTTTAAAAAACAATCGTATAAAAATGTAATGTATATTTATAAAAACATTGTGGTCTTTAATTGTATGTTATTATTAACTTTATCCATAAGTTTAATTTTTAAAAGCTATCAAATATAAACCGACTCATGTACACCCCTTGTAGTAAGGGTTAAAAATATAAATGCCCTTAAATTTTTCAAAATACTCCAAAATATTAGGGGACCAAAAATGTAATTAGTTTATTATAATATATTTTTTATATATACTAAATAAAAAAATATTATTGTGACATAAACTCTCAAATAATGCCACATAAGCTATAAGCTTTGAAAAAATGCCACATAAGCTTTTTATGTTTTGCTATATTATATAAGGATACCCGTGTAATATATGGGACGAGTTTAATAAAATTATCAAAAATTAGATTAAATATTTAGTTACATTACACATTATTTTGTATTTATATGTAGTCAAAATTTAAATTTGAGAATAAATTATAATTCAGGAAGGAATGATTTAAACAATTAAATATAAAAGAAGGGAATGGTTGACTGCAAAATCAATATTCTCGTAATTTTAGTTCCGGAAAATAGGGTGAAATATTGAATAGAAAAATGAGAAAGAATGAATGACGCCCTCCCATCTCAAAAAAAAAGAGACCTTTAGTTGTCCCCTAAACCTTAAGTTATTATAAGATGCATTAATGTAAATGATTCTCAGGTATAGGGATGAGCGTTTGGTACCGAAATACCGAACCGATACCCGTACCGTATCGGTACCGTACCGAACCGGTACCGTACCGATAGATTCGGTACCGGTATCGGTACCCACTTTTACATGTTTTCGGTATCGGTATTTTCGGTATCGGTACCGGTTCGGTACCAATACCTTAAATTTACCTAAAAGTACTTGTTCCGTACCTATACCGTACCGGTACCGTACCGGTACCGTACCGATAGATTCGGTACTGGTACCCACTTTTCCATGTTTTCGGTATCGGTATTTTCGGTATCGGTACCGATTCGGTACCGATACAGTACCAAATCTCATCCCTACTCAGGTATTACTAATTAACAATGTCCTCTAATAAAAAATGTTTGGTGGTTACATTAATCACTTTTGTGTTAATGTAACACAAGACATGACTAGTACAACTTGACCACATCTTATTAAAATATATTATTAGTTTTAAATATGTTTTTTTAGGTGTCTGAAAACACTACATGCACAATATTTTCTTCTTGTTATCCCTATAGATGGGACGAGCCAACATATGTTGTCGATGGAGTATCGTGTTCATAAGCATCGCCTCATGATTCCCCTATTTTCGGTTGATGAGACATGTCTTGTTTATCGAAGTTTAGACTTGTTGGGGAGTATGCGGTACAATGTAGAGAACTCCCACGGTTCTAGAACCAACATGATTATGTTAGGGATGTTCTTTTTTGGCATATCCAAACGCATAAGGAATGACAAAGAAAAAGTTGGTTATGGGAACCGAAGGTTAGGCCAATTTAGTATAGCTACACCTAAAATAATACGATTGTCAATTCCTATGTTGCTAATTCCCAGAATACTAATGCACCCTCGTGTATACAGTTGCTTTACTACTTTATTCCTCCAACGACTTCTTTAGCCACTTCCCGCTTGCCCACTTCCACATATGTGTCAATTCAGCGTATAGTTAAGTAATATGCATTTCAATGAGTGAAATAATACGTCGATCCAAAATAATAGAATAAAACACCTAGGAACGAGCAATGAATCTTTTTAGCCCCAACTACAAATAAACCTAGGTAGGGCGGAGCATTTTCGGAGTAGCCCGCTTCCCATTACTCAATAGGACAATTCCTCGTACATCATTAAGTGAACCATTGAAGATTTCTTTACTGACCAATTGGAAGGAAGATCAAAATCCAGACGAGTAGACATTTTGATTTTTGAATGGATAGGAGGAAAACATGCGTGTGTAAGTGTCTCTCCTCTTCTGCGCTCGGGGAGTAGTATATTCACGAGAGATTAGACTACTTTAAAAGATGTTACATCCAAAGTGATGAAACACGCGAATGCATGTCTTGACAACCTATTTGCATCTGACAGATTTAGATTACTTGCAACCGAATATATTGAGCTATTTTTCAAGTCCAACGGGTTTTGCATAAGTATGTTATATACTTATAACTTAATATTTACGAAAATGGGTTTTGAAAAATCTAATATTGGTATTAAAAAAAGGTAGCAATGATAGAAAGTAGGAGTTTGTAAGGTTGTTGGGTTGGTCATATAGTTGGTCAACTAAATGACTTGTTCCACCTTGTCTCCTCTCCGTCAAAATTAATTTTTGAGCTTTAATACTACAACAACCATGTCCCCGCGAAACACGGTTACCGGTCACGTCGTATTTTTCCCTCCACAAGAAAACAAAACAACATTTTACAACCATCCAACACAAATCAATCTCCGAACAGCAACCACCGTCGTCTACTCCCATCAAGAATTTACAATTGAAACAAAGATCTGATTTGGGTTTTGTTTGTTGCATTAATTTGTTGACTTTGAAAAGTGGTTTGGATTGAATAAAAAGGATGAATCTTTTGTGGAAAGATCCAGGGCTTCCAACCGATTCATTCTATCAAGTTCGACCTGAATGCACTGATGTCCCTAAAACCAAGTTTAAAATCAAGGTATTGTACTTGTACCTCCTCTTTTGGCTCATCGATCATCTTGTTGGATTAAGGAGATCGAGGGATGTTTATGTACATTATAAATTTAGATCATTATTATGTGGTTCACTGCTTCTGCTGCACCCAGATAGATAGATTTAAATTTCATCTTTTAACCAAACCTGGGAATGATCTGGTTTGGACAATTTTTTATATGATGATGAGATTGACAGCATAAAGATATCAAATTTTATGAGTAAATTGTTTAACAAATACTTATTCATGGTATCATTTTTATCCAGTCTGGCAAGACCCTTAGTGTAAGAAAGTGGCGGTCTGCATTCACTCCTGAAGGTTATCTTGACATAGGTCAGATCCTTGGTCGAGTTTATCGTGGGGTAACCTCTATATGTTTACAACTTGCTCTTTCATTCATACTACATCTCACATTTATACTTTGTTTATCCAATTTTCCCTCATTAATATTCAGGGGATACATCCAACAATTAGAGGAGAGGTATGGGAATTTCTACTCGGTTGTTTTGATCCAAAGAGCACATACGAGGAGAGAAACGAAATACGCCTAACTCGAAGGTATCAACTTTATTTCAAAAGTTTTCCATTTGTAGCGAGTCAGCCACTCCCTTTTTCTTCACTATTTCTGCTTAATATAGAGGTGGTATTTTCGACCCGTTTACTTATGAACAGGTGGATTTGGATTGAATTTCTTATCTCAAATAGGTCTAATCTATCAGATCGTAAAGTGTATCTGGGGAACTGGGATAAATGGGTTGAAAGTTGACAAAATTCTATCTTTAGTGTATACAACCTCCTCATTTGTTTTAGGCAACTGCTAGATTAGTATTGTTGTGGTACTATTGTTTTTTAACAACATAATTATATATAAGATCCTATTTCAACCCAAACCTGTTTGATCCGTTACCCAACCCGTATGACTCACACATATTGTCACCTCTAGTGTATACCAATATAGCCTAGAGTGCAAAGTTGTTCTCCCTAGCAAATCAAATAGAATTGATATTTTCATAATGATTGTAGAGAAGAGTATGTACGGCTAAAAGAACTATGCACATATATGTTCCCTCTTGTTGGAAGTGGCAAGTTTGTCACTGCTCCGGTCATCAAAGAAGACGGATCTCCAACCCAGGATCCTATTGTTCTTCTAGAAGCAAACCCTGAAACACTTATGACGCCAACAACTCAAGCAACCGGTAATAATCTATTTCTTTTTTTTGAGTTTTTTTTCCAGATATAATAGTCGGTTAATGCTTACTAATGTAGTAAGTTGCATGTGCATGCAGTTGGTTCAGATGCACCCATGACTTGTCCTAAGGAGGAAGACAAGAAGATAATCCAATGGAAACTTAATCTACATCAAATAGGTTGATATATAATAATTTAAACTCATACTTTTTTTTTCTTTCTAAATCATGCAATGTGTCTTCATCATGTAACCTTTTTTGTATATTGTTATTATTTATGCTAGGTCTTGATGTTGTTCGCACGGACAGGACACTCGTATTTTATGAAAAACCGGAGAATTTATCTAAACTTTGGGATGTTCTTTCTGTCTATGCTTGGTTTGATAAGGAGGTCGGCTACGGTCAAGGTGGATGTTGATTTGTTCAGAAGCTTTTATATTTTCTAAATAATAAGTAAGAATTTGATTTTGAATTTACATATATGCATTATTATGCCACTTAGGGATGAGTGATCTTTGTTCTCCCATGATTATGCTTCTTGAAGATGAAGCAGATGCATTTTGGTGTTTTGAACGTCTAATGCGCAGATTGGTAAATATAAAAATTTTTGCTACACTGTTTTTTGCTAAAGTTATATCTTATTTTGTTGCTAGTTTTTAAGTAGTTCAATTTGATTTCTTTACGGGTTGAAGCGAGGGAATTTCAAATGCGTAGGGAGTTCTGTGGGCGTGGAGTCACAACTTTGCAATTTAGCAAATGTTATTCAAGTTGTTGACCCTAAGCTTCATAAGCATTTGGGTATTTTCCGATTACTAATTATTTAAGTTTTTCTTTTTATTGAGTTCCAATAAACCATGCTAAATGAAATTATACGGTTCATGAACACAGACTACATAGGTGGTGGCGATTATCTATTTGCATTCAGGATGCTCATGGTGTTATTCAAACGAGAAGTGTCTTTTGGTGATTCATTGTACTTATGGGAGGTAATATTAATAATCTTTGCTCATTGTCCATCTGAAGTCTCACGTTTGAGTGAAGGGACAAAATGGGTCGGGTTTTGTTGGCCTTGACTAACCCACACACTTGTTGATTTTCCCTAAGTTTATAAATATTTAATGTGTCAGGAATGATTTTAAACGAATATAAATATGATAAAAATTTAAGCTCTATTTAAGAAATTATTTAATTACTCGGTTTTAGACATTTGAATACGTTTCAGATGACTTTCAACCCATTTGACACAGTCGCCCAATTCGACACATTACCTTTTTTGTTAATCTTTTAGCTTATTCCATTTGACACAATGAAGATAAAACATAACCCAGATCGATCATTTTGTTACAAGTTGGTCAAAACTGGTGGTTGATTAATGAATTGGAACAGATGATGTGGGCTTTGGAGTATGATCCTGATCTGTACACTTTGTATGAAGAATCTGATTCTGACAAACCCGAAGATGCTAAAGGAAAACCAAAATCATCACGTCAATGTGGCAAATTTGAAAGAGAATACTTAAGAAGCGGGGCCAAAGTCGAAGAACCTCTCCCCATTTCTGTGTTTCTTGTCGCGAGTGTGCTCAAGGAGAAAAGTGCCAAATTGCTCACAGAAGCCAAGGGACTTGATGATGTAGTCAAGGTCAATCTTCTTTTAAAGATAAAGAAATCAAATATTCTTGAAACATTTTCATGATGTAGATCAGTTTCTTCATATGTATTTTCTATATGCAGATATTAAATGACACTTCGGGTAACTTGGACGCTAGAAAATCTTGCTCGGGGGCTATGAAACTTCACAAAAAGTATCTGAAAAAGGTGCATTTGCTTAAACTTTATACCTTGCATTCTTGATTCTTAGACGTCTCAAAGTAGGCGGGTCAAATGGGTTGGGAAATAGGTCAAAACTATAGGTTCTCTCATGTTACCTTTGCTATAGTATAGGCTCTACACTATTATCGATTACACGTTCCTTGCCCTTTAGGGTCTCTCATGTTACCTTTGTACTATTTATAGTTGATCAGTATACAGTTATTTGTACGGGTTTTCATTAATATTATACAGTAAGTAAATGGGTCGGCTTTTCGGGGTGTTGCAGGTGAAGATGGAGAAGCCATCTTCATGAATGTGGGTTTGAAATGCGGAAACTAGGTCGCTGGAGGCAATTGGATTGTAAAGACTAATGTTATATTATGTATGTATTGCTATAATTGATTCTTTTTTGTATAAACTATTACGTACATAATGAATGAGGAAGATGTTGAGTTATAGTTTTATGAATAAACACTAACTTAATTCTCTTTGTTCTTGATTTAGTACAGCTTTATATTTTGTTAAGGTCAAGTATCAGGTCTGTCATAAAGGGACTAAACTTTTAATAATAACAGTAGCAACAACCATGAATATCATGTTAATTACGGTCATTATTACTTGTACAATCTAGTCTTACAGTTTTCATAAAAAAAATACAAAACATACATCTCAAATCCATCCCATTCTACTTTACTTTACAGCGCCATGGTGTTCAATCACCGGTACGGTGAGTTAGCACCTTGCATTTTAGTAAGGTTCCAGTACGCTCCACCACGAACAGACAGCAGATCAGAATGAGTTCCTTGCTCCGCCACCTTACCATCTTGAATCACTGCAATGGAGTCGGACTTTTGGATGGTGGAAAGACGGTGAGCCACCACAATACATGTCCTCCCATTCATCATTTTCTCCAATGCTTCTTGAACTAGACTTTCTGAAACTGTGTCAAGAGCACTGGTTGCTTCATCCAACAGTAGAATGCTTGGGTTCTTCAGCATTGCACGCGCCAATGCGATTCTTTGTTTTTGACCACCTGATAGCTGCACGCCTCTTTCGCCACAGTATGTCTCGTAACCATCTTTCATTCCACTGTCAAAGTTGTATAATATATATATGGTCAATTGGTCATATATATAAAGCAAAATGGGTTGTAGGGCAGATGTATCTAATTATACAGGTTAAAGAATTCAACCTGCAACACGACCCGTCAACCCAGAACCTAGTTATTCATGTGTCGTGTTCGTGTCAAGCGTGTGAGAAGTTCTTATGGATGTAAACAAGTGGAGTTTAGTACCTTATGAACTCATGAGCATTGGCACTCATTGCAGCCTTCCTGATCTCTGATTCCTTAGCTTCTGGTTTCCCATAAGCAATGTTTTCATAAATGGTGCCAGCAAAAAGAGTCGGTTCTTGACTCACTAACGCTATATGCGACCTCAAAGCCCGTAAGTTATACTCTTTTATATCCCGTTCATCGATAATGACACTTCCTTTCAACGGGTCATAGAACCTTTCAATTAACCCTATGACGGTAGACTTCCCGGATCCACTCGGGCCCACAAGCGCCACTGAAGTTCCTTGCCTTATTTTAAGGTTTAGCCCTTTAAACACCATTTGATCCGGTCTAGACGGGTATGCAAAAAACACATTTTTCAACTCCACACGACCCCGAATGGTGCCTTTGATGGAATCACGCCCATATGACGTATTCGGATCGATTTCACTTTTCTTGTCGAGAATTGCAAAAACAGAACCAACCGCACTGCTTCCCCTTGAGATATCTTTAGTCATGCTACCAGCATCTGCTATTGTGTATGCTGTGAACAACAATAATAGAAATGCTTGAAAAAGCTTCTCAGGAGCTATCGATTTATCGGTCAACAACCGACCGCCATACCAATATGCCAATGCTGTTGATGCTGCTGCAAGAAACTGAGAGCTAAATAGCCCGATACCCGAGTAATAAGATTGCCTAATGCTCTCCTTCCGCGGGCCTTCTAATGTGTCTTTAAACAGCCCAACTATTCGTTTCTGAGACGAGAAAGCGGTTATGGTTCTGTGGTTTATTACAGCTTCACTGGCTAACTGGCTTCCTTCCTTTTGGGCCTTTTGTGATTTTTCAGATAAACTTTTCATTAGCACACTTCTAGCATAGAAACTGCCTATGAGAAGAGGCTGTGCAGCCATCAACACTAGAGCTAGCCTCCATGACAGTATTAGTCCTAGAGAGTACGCGAAAAACGCCCCAAAAAACGCTTGGGTTAGTAGAGACAAACGGTCTCCAACAAGTGAACGGACCATGTTGGCTTCAGTTGATAAACGCGCACAAATGGCGGCACTCGTGTTCTCGTCTTGATCATACCAACCAATCTCAAATGTCAATAGTTTTTCAAGTAGTTTTTCTCGTATTCTCGTGGTTAATCGTTCTCCCATTACCGCAAAGTAATAGTGTTGGATGACACTAGTGACAAAGTTGAAAACACCGAGTCCTAAGAACACGAACGAGTACTTTCTCGCGCGGCTCACGATGGTGGATTGGTCAGTCCTGAAGTAGACATTGATCATTGCACCAACACAGTATGCATTGATGGGTTGGACTGCGCCTGAGCCTATGGCTCCTAGGCACCCAAACAAGGCTTTCTGCCATTCGGGTGCATTCATTTTCAGTAGCCGGAACTGGGAAGGGGCAGGGTAAGATCTCTGCTTTGAGTAATCGTCGTCGTCTTCGCTGTCATATGAGGCCTCAAATTGGACAGAATATGGTGCACTCAGAGAGAATGCAGGGCTGAATGGGTTCAGAGATGGGGTGCCTGGTGCACTTGATCTTGTACTTGCTGGACTTGGTGCAACCATTGATCTATGGCGGCTAGTGGGGTTACTAGATCTATCAATGACTTGGTTTTCTGAACCAGATTGTTGTAACTGCACCATTTTGAAGTACTCATTGTTCATTTGTATCAGTTGATCATGTGAACCTGATTCAACTACTTTCCCTGACTGAAGCACATAGATCAGATTCGCCTTCCTAATTGTCGATAGGCGATGCGCAATTGTTATTGTGGTTCTCCCGACTGCTGCTTGATCTATGGCCTCTTGCACTATTCTTTCAGATTGTGTGTCAAGTGCACTTGTGGCTTCATCAAGTAGCAAGATCTTGGGATCTCTTATCAGAGCACGCGCGATTGCAATTCGCTGTTTTTGCCCACCGGATAGTTGGAATCCAAATTGACCAACCTGTAAAGACAAGTAATGCAAGATGATCATATCATTGTGAATTGACCAAGTTAAAGTCACAATTATCAGATAACAGCCAGGTTAAACAATCTAGATGATATATTTACAAAGGCGGGGAATAGACACAATGAAACGCTGTAACTGTTCATGAAAAAGTATAACTGTTTGGAGGTTATAACAGTTATGTACCAATGACTCAATGAGAACCATTAGTGGGAACTTTAGTAAACAACTCTACTAGTAGTGACTATGTTGCTACCGATGATCATCAGTAGCAACGTAGTTGCCATTGCATCTCAGTTTCTACTGAAGCTCACTATTTTCAAATGCAGTGCCAAACATTTCTTGCAGTTATCGACTTACATTTGTTTCATATCCGTCTGGCAACTTAACGATGAAGTCGTGAGCATTTGCACCCTTGGCTGCTGCTACAACATCATCCATGGATGCACCTTCTTTCCCAAACAATATATTCTCTTTAATAGATGTTGCAAACAGAATTGGTTCTTGATTAACCAAGCCCATTTGGGATCTTAACCATTTGAGATGCAGTTTCTTTATCTTGTAACCATCCAAGAAGATTTCACCCTCTTGTGGATCATAAAAGCGTTGGATTAACGCGATAACGGTTGACTTTCCTGAACCACTGCCTCCAACCAGACCGACGGTTTTACCAGCTGGTACGCGTAGATTCAAACCTTGTAGGATTGTAGTATCTGGCCTTGATGGGTAGCTAAAATAGACACCTTTGAACTCGATTTCGCCTCTAACATATGACAACGCTTTTCCTTTCTTATCTTCCGAATCTATAGTTGGATTTCTGTTGATCATTTCGTTGATTCTAGCTGCAGCCCCTTGTGATTCTGTTATGGCGGTTAGATTTGGAAGTGCTGTCAAGATATTCCTGCAAGATTGAAAAAATTCTGACCTCTATACGCGAATTAGTATAAAAACAAAGCATACTTATGCAAACTCTTTTATACTTACAATCCTCCCATGAGCACATTGAATCCAGCGACGAAAATATTTCCACCCTTTTCGTGATGCTTAGTGACGAGAAGGGACCCGACCCAAGCCTGAAACGCCCAACTAACGTATATCATCCCCATGCTTCCGAGCATTAGTCCTCTAGCCAAACCTTGTTTGATTCCTAACTCCATGGTTGTTTGAAGGGCCTTGCTGAACTTATCAACAGTTTGATTCTCCCCAACATACGAATAAACAGTCCTTATGGATGAAATCGCTTGTTCTGCGATGCTGCCAGCGGTACCATACGATGCAACCATCGCCATTGCTACGTCCATCATGTGTTTACCAAGTCCAAGAGCCGGAACAAGAAACATGACGGAGAATGGAAGAGCGGCCAGTGTAAGCCGCCAAGAGAGGACGAAGGCGAACACGTGGCAGAAGAAGAATGATGACAAGTAGGCTAAACAATTTGGTATCTACATGTACAAACAATCGAACTCTAGTTAGGTTACGATTTGTTGCATTATCAAAATGCTAGCTTGTTAATCAATCATTTTTACTAACCTTTTCGCCAATGGTGATTTGGATGGTGTTGGAATCAGCAGAAATGGTCGAAACAACTTGGTAAGTTGTCGATGATCCGGCTTCTTGCGTATCGAAGAAACCGACATCTTGTTTAAGGACGGACTTTAGGTACTCTAATCGCATTCGAGAAGTTTGTCTCTCTGCGGTCCGAGCCCAACATAGTCCTTCTGCAATCACAAAATGATCAAACATTGAAATAAAACATATTAAGTCCTGAAAACATGAAAATCTACAAAAAACCAAAATCCACTTTTGTTATCTGTCTTGAATTAGTTGTAAAGATAAAACATAACCAAAATACACTCTCAATGTAAACACATCAAAAAATGATGATGAGCCAACTTACCAACAAAAGCAGCTAAACCAACTAATATTGCAACATATAGCAACCTCAGAGCGTACTGAAAAAACAAAAACAACACATACATAGATTTTACAACAACATCAGTAAACAAACAGACAGTGAACGTAACAATCACGCGGTCATCAGTTACCTTATCAACGGTGGAACGAGACACTGTGGCATTAGGATCAGGATTTCCATAATCGTTAATAACGTCGCTAAGAACATACATCATTAACGGGATCTGTAACCCGTCCCCGATGCTCCCTAACGTCCCCAAAAACATTAAAAACTTGTCGTAGCCTTCAGCGTAACGAAACAATCCATCTTTCTTATCTCCACCGGTCTCTTCCATTTTGTAAATCCAATTTCGAATCCTATTTTGATTAGGATCAAGTTGTTTAGATTAAACTTGAGGAATTTAAAAAGGATGTTGTGGGTGTTAAATAAGCAAATGTATTTATGTATTATGTATGTAAGAGTTGCTAATAACAATGGCATCATGTATACACATTCTGTCGTTTTCAAAGCCGGCATTGGCAAGTATTGGCAGTTAGTAGGAATATGTGATTCCGGCTATATATACATATTATCATCAATTTTTACGTCTATGTATTTAATCATTTATCTCGATCGCTACAAATATGAATTGAATTTATATTGATCGTTTCTTGTTAAAGATGTGTACGTGTTGGCAATTGTCGTTATTGTAAATCGCTACAAGCTACCAAACTTTACCTTTTCAACATCATGATTTTGTTAATACCTAAAGAGATGTTTTCTTATGATCAGGAGTAGGTTCAAAATTTTACTTATATTAGGACACTAGGTTTAATACCCGTGTGTTACACACAGGTTAAATAGTAATATTTATAAAGAAATTATAACCATTATATTTAACAATTTGTAAATATATAACATTTAAGGAGTTGGCTCCATCAACTTGCATGGTGAAAAATTTAGCTAAATTTTACCTCCCAAACTTTCTATTATAGAAAAAAAAATCCCTTCAAAAATTGCCCCATAAAAATTTGATTTATTAGATAGATGAGTATACTTTCACCTCCTTCATTTCATCTATGGTAATATAATTTAGGTGAAAAAACTCATTGGTGCAACCTAAAAACCTTGTTTGTTGTTCAGGTTGGACTTGATTTTTAGTAAACTTAGAGGTTGTTTGGCAATTTTTAAATTATGAAAAGATCTGAATAATTAAAAGGACGTGTTTGGTTGGACATTTGAATGAGATTATAAAATTAACAAACAAATCACAAAATCTTTCTTTCATTTATCTTGTCCCACATTAGTATGAAAACAAAAACATTATTAGGTTATACATACAACCCTCATGACATGTTAAGTTCTTATGTTTTACTCTACCATCTACTTGCGCGCATGTAGTGCAAATTTGGTTCAAATTCTTTCACCCAATGCGGCGCCCGCACGACCTTCGAACACAAATTCAACTCCAAAAACTCGGGTCTGGTTGCATTTTTCCTCGTCTCTTGTCACTGCCCCTGCCTCTAAAGGGTCAGAGGGTGGCAGCTAAACACCATGCGACCTCTGAACGATTCAGAGTCAAACAAACAATCCTTATTACTTAAAAATAATATTAGAGTAGTTGTTCATATAGTTTTAAAGAAACTGTTAGTAACCCGTCAATAAATTGCCCAGGGAATAAAGGCCGAGTGAGGCCTTGAAATTTGCTAAATATGCCATCAACTATGTATCAATCAATCACCTACGCCCAAATTTCCTATAAATTATTACGTGTAACTACTTTCACCTATGAATTAAATCATAGGTGAAAGTCATTAGTTTTATAACGTCTTGTGTAATTTTAAATACGTACCAAAAAGGAAATAAAGTTTTGTTTGCCATTAAAAGAATGTTAACGCTAAAGTGATCACGAAACATTATCATTCTTTTGACCAATTCACCCAAACAATTACACATGACAAATGGCATAAAAACGAACACATAATCATGATTTTGCTAATATATATAAATGGGTTCATTTTATCACTACATGAATGACTGATTCATGTTAAACTCTTTTAAGACCGTGATCGTTTTGGTTAATACATGTCATCATGTTTCGTTATCTTAGGGACCATCCAAGTTTGTTTTGTTCTTTCAACTTTTTTCAATGATTGTGAAAAAAGTAAGTAGTGATCAATAGGCCCATTAGGCGGTTTTGACCCATTCTTTATTTCTGTCACTAGAGGTATATATAAGTTACATATAACAATACAACTTACAAGTAGCATGCCACGATGTCAAAACCAAACAAATTTATACTTTTAGAGTCATACAAATTAATATCACGTATTGTTCTCATTGACTTTGTATGTCAAAAAAGAACATTTTTAGCTAGTCGTTCGACTAAATAACCGAAGTAGGCATTTTTTAGACGACTACGACTAGCCTATTTAGTTATTCGACTATCTTTTAATTCATTCAACTAGCTTATCTAGTTGTTCGACTAGCCTTCCTTGTAGGTGTGTTCGACTAATTAGAAATGGCTATTTTTTCATACAAAAATCAAGGAGACAATGTGTCAATTTTTTTTTGTCAAAATAGCCATTTTGGAAATTTTCCTAAAATTAGTTAAACCATATAAAAACATTATTGCAAAATTAGACGTTTATGATACAAAGAGGTAGTGACAAATTTAGGACTGGTTTGTGACCGAATCCAAAGAGAGAAAGAATATATACAGAATTTGTGGTTGGCAATAAGAGTGTATATATGATGATGCTAAATCCCACCTGAAATGCCCTGCTCGATCCTCTAACTAGCATGACAAATACACTTTGGCCGGCAAGTCGGCAACACCAAAGTTGTTCTAATGTTATCTATTTTTAAACTAGAAAAGTGTTTGTGTTATAAATAGTTCAATTGCGATTGGAAAATTAGTTTTTTTTTTCAGAGTAAACTACTATTTTGGCCCCTGAGGTTTGCTTAAATTCACGGTTTTAGTCTAATAGTTTGTTTTCTACTCTTTTAGTCCATTAGTTTCATAAAAACTTGTTATTTTAGTCCAATAGTTTGTTTTCTACTCTTTTAGTCTAAATTACTATTTTGGTCCAAGGGTATTATTGTCTTTTAACACAAATTTAACTCGAAATTGGATGGTCGTTAGTGATGTGGACTAAAACAGCAAGTTTGTATGAAACTAATAGACTAAAAGAGTAGAAAACAAACTATTGAACTAAAACCATGATTTTAATCAAACCTCAGAGGCCAAAAGGTAGTTTACTCTTTTTTTTAAGTACGGATCATAGTAATCTCAACTACTTGTTTTTTGTCGTTACTAGTTACAACTTCTGACATATGTGTTGGCGTTCTCAACTTTTATCATTTTTGCCACAAATGGATTGTCGTTAAAAAAATTTTAACGGCGTTAATTTTATTTATTGTTAAGTACAGACCGACGTTTTAGCGCTTTTGATCGTAAGGAGAATACGAGTTGATTAATGTAAAATTACATTGAAACGGTACTCCAAACGATGAAGTTTGTACATTCAATTAAAATACCATTAGGTTTTAACACCCGATTGAAGCGTTGTTTCGTTCTTTGGAGCACCGTCTCAATAAATTTTTTATATCAATCGACTTGTATTCTTCCTTCGATCAAAAACCCTAAAACGTCGGACTGAAATTTAAAAAAAAAACTTAACACTGTTAAAAAGTTAACAGTAATTTATTAGTGGCAAAAAATGATAAAAATTGAGACGACCGACACATATTTCAGAAGCTTAAGCCAATAACGATAAAAACATATAGGTGAAGCCGTTAAAATCGTATAATTTTTTTATGAAAAATGTTGTTTAAGAACAAATTGTTCTTACTTTTCATTAACTATAGTGGACATCTCACACTTTAGGTACATCTACTAACTAGAGTCAAATAGTAAGTTAAGTTTTTAAAAATATACCAAACTACCCTTATTTTAGAAAAAATATAATTCTCTACCTGTTTTCTTGTTTCCATGGCCGGTTTAAACTTTAGAAGCCTCAAACGAATGCAAGCTGATATTCTACAAACTCAATACACTTAACATTAGAATTAGAGTTAAATTAAACTACAGTTAAGTATTAATTAACTAGATTTAAAATGCTGGAATTACATGGACCAAAAGCTTATTGTGCACGTACCTTAATTGGTTTTACTTAATTGGGATAAAATTTACCAGGTTAAGTAATAGTACGTAATTGAGTAATTAGATACGTGATCTACATGTTATTGGTCTATCTGGCTCTCTCTAGGCTATATATTTTTGTTTCTTCCATTATTTTAGCAATACGAATATTAATTTGAGGTGTCAATATTAATGGAACCGGGTAGAATGAATAATTTAATTAATATACATATACATATATATGGTAAACGTAAAGAATAAATATGATGATCGAGATGATGGTGGGTCGTAGTCTGTATCAGAGATTGATCCAATTGAATTGAATTGAATGAAATAATATTATTGCATGTGAGCATTATATATATGTAACTAAATTATCACTTAACTTTACGTATTGGCAAAGTTAACTCAACTTCATCGATATATCATCACCAAACAACACCCTGCATGCCTTTCATCTTATTTTCATTTTTCTCTTCCCGATCGAATATAAATTTTAGAAACTCGATCTTGAGATTGATCCATCATGCATATCGAGCAATTATATATATGTAATTAGTTTCTGTCTTCGATTATTTATATATGTTTCTTGGTTCGAAAGTGAGATTGCGTGCTAGCTTCATTTAATATGACAAACAAATTACAAGAATTGATGAGCTAGTGCTTTAAAAGTTTGTATAACTTAATTAACTAGTTGGGAAAAGTTTCTTTCAAGGTCAGGCCGGAATTAATGTCGATCTATTCAACTAGTACACACGTAGCTACCTAGTTACTAATCAAGGTGTTGGGACCGGACTAACTAAAGCAATGGGTCATATTAATTAAGTCGACGTGCCCGCAAAGATCGATAATGCTTTGTCACTGTATAAGTACTTTAAAACGTCTGATAATTTAACCTAAAATTAACTTGGAATTTTTGAAACACTGAAGTTAAATCATGAAATGTTTCAGGTTGTATTAGAAACTTTTACCCCTATATATAATTGAGTAAACTGCAGTTTTGGTCCCTATGTTTTGATACCATTAATAATTTTGGTCTTACCTTAACAATTTTCGTACCTGTTGTTTTATTTTCTAACAGAAATGGTCCGAAACACTAGCTCCATCCAATTTTCCGTTAAGTCTCTCACACGCGCCTCGTATTTGAGGGGTAAAAATGTCATTTCTCTCCCTCTTTTATCTAGGTTGTCATATAGGTTAACTTTTTTTTTTCGTCGCATGTCAAAAAGAGTGGGATAAATGACATTTTTAATCCATATGTGAGGGAGACTTAACGGAAAATTAGATGGAGTTAGTGTTCGGGACCATTTCTGTTAAAAAAATAAAAACACAAAAACCAAACTGATATCAAAACATAGAGACCAAAACTACAGTTTACTTTATATAATTTATAAATTTAAGATGTCTTAAAATGATCACTAAGATTTTACAGGGATCAGTATGAATTTGATCTTAAATTTTTAAGACCATTTCTATTTCGACTTGATTTTTTGAAAATCACGAATCTAATAGCATTTTTAATCTTATAATGAATTTGATCTTTAACAAGTTAAATTAAGTTTTTTTTTTTTTGACAGCGGAACGAATAAAGCCCGGCTACCCGGGGTAACCCAATGGCGAAAGGCGACCCCAAACTGTAGTTTTGAAAATATTTGAGGGGTAAAAATGTCATTTCTCTCCCTCTTTTATCTAGGTTGTCATATAGGTTAACTTTTTTTTTCGTCGCATGTCAAAAAGAGTGGGATAAATGACATTTTTAATCCATATGTGAGGGAGACTTAACGGAAAATTAGATGGAGTTAGTGTTCGGGACCATTTCTGTTAAAAAAATAAAAACACAAAAACCAAACTGATATCAAAACACAGAGACCAAAACTACAGTTTACTTTATATAATTTATAAATTTAAGATGTCTTAAAATGATCACTAAGATTTTACACGGATCAGTATGAATTTGATCTTAAATTTTTAAGACCATTTCTATTTCGACTTGATTTTTTGAAAATCACGAATCTAATAGCATTTTTAATCTTATAATGAATTTGATCTTTAACGAGTTAAATTAAGTTTTTTTTTTTTACAGCGAAACGAATAAAGCCCGGCTACCCGGGGTAACCCAATGGCGAAAGGCGACCCTAAACGCTCTGCGAACACAGACAGCGCTGGGTAGCCGAAGCCCACCTATTAAACCAACTCCAATTCGGGGGAAACCCACTAGCCCGTCCGCCCGTAGGCACGACAACAAGCTAGCGGTAAAACCCGTTTGGCTCAGAGATCGAACTTATGTTGGCCACAAGTCTCCCTTCATTGCCTCCATTTGCCTCTTCCATAGTGGTGGTAGTGGGACTAGAACTTGGGTCTCTTTTGGAGAATCCAAGCCTCTTACCACTACACCACATTGGAAGTTGCACAAGTTAAATTAAGTATCTAATGATAATAATAATTTAGTATAAAACATTAAACACATCATTTTCATTAAATAAAATTGGTTTACTACCTAGTACCTACCTCATTCTCTCATTCTCAATTTTTCTCTCTCACGTACCTCTCTCCATATATACCTCTTATTTTCTACTTCCTCCGTCCCATTAGAAGTGTCATAGTTTAAAAAACACAAAGTTTTAGGCACATTAAATGAATAAATGATGAGTATTTTTGCTTGTCATTTGACAATAATACCCTTGACAATAAATATTATTATGGGTCCATCATATTGTTTGTTTTATGTTATTAAGGGTAAATTTGGAAGTTTACCAATAAATTTTAAAAGTGGACACTTTAAATGAGACAATTAAAAAAGACAATATGGACACTTAGGGCGAGAGGAGTGGTGGCGAGAAGAGGAGACGAGGAGGGGGATGAGGGAGCTTGTGGGCGAGGTTGGGATCTTGTTGGGGAGGTGGCTGTGTGAGGGGAAGAGGAGACGAGGAGGCGAGGTGGAGACGAGGAGTGCTCCATCTCCGGCGAGGTGGTGGTGAGGATGCTCCTTGCTGCCTTCCTCGGCTGCCACTCCCAACACTCTTATAATGGGACGGAAGAAGTACTATTTTAAAACAAACTTTATACTTATTTAAGAAACAAGCTTTTCTACTAGATGTTATATTTTTAATCTTTAACCTCGTTTCCTTTTTTAAACTATACTTATTTATTTCCATTCTTATTTACAAATAAGTCTCGAGAGCAGTTTTAAAGTAATATTTGTCTTTTTAATTTTTATTTAAAATAACAATAGTCTATAATTATTTACATAAAATATGTCAATGTCTAAATTAAAACTCAAAAAAGATAAAGCATCTTACCTCTTAACCACTATGATAAAAGATCATCGACATTAATCCCTTTATTTCTTTACTCTTTGTCTCTCTTTATATATAATATAGAGGAAAGATCAAATACAAAATTGATTTTGCCTAAAAAGTGTGAGAAGTGACTTAAATCACATCAAAACTGGGTCAAACGAACTCCGTTTGAGCTCATTCAAGCGGCGTTGGAACCGTCTCGTCGAGCTTTATCATCTTAGCTTCTAGGGTTTAGCTTTAAAATTTAGTTTTTACCTTAAGGTTTATCCTTAGGGTTTAGCATTAGGATTTAGCTTTTAGGGTTTAGTTTTTATATTTTAGGCTTTTATATGGATGGGGTGAGGGGTTTAGGTTTTTAGGGGGTGGGTGTAGGGATGAGCTTTTGGTACCGAGTACCGGTACCGTCCCGGTACCGTCCCGGTACCGTACCGTCCCGCTAAATTCGGTACCGGTACCGGTACCCACTTTTCCTAAAACTCGGTACCGGTACCAGGCGGTACCGGTACCGGTACTTTCCCGGTTAGTACCACGTTGGTACCACGTTGGTACCGATTAAGAAAAAACTAGTTTTTTTTAGTATATTTTATATAATTTGAAATGTTATGGATGTTGTGTATTACTTGCTTAATGTTATAAAGTGTTTTCTTTACGATTTTGAGTCATTTTATAATATTTTTTAGATTATTAACTTTTAAATTTAATGAAGTTAATATGATTTTTAATTAATTTATACCATATTTCATTTCTTTTTCTTATATTCAAGTATATTATAGTATAGTTATATAAAAAAGTATAAAATTAAACGGAAATAAGCGAATACATTTTATAAAAAAATAAAATAAAATATGAAACTGGTACCAACGTGGTACCAGTACCGAAATACCGGTACCGGTACCGGTACCGTCCCGCTAAATTCAGTACCGGTACCGGTACCCACTTTTCTTAAAACTCGGTACCGGTACTAGGCGGTACCGGTACCGGGCGGTACCGGTACCCGTCCCGATCTCATCCCTAGGTGGGTGGGTGGGGTTTGGGTTTTTGGGGGGTAGGGGTGGGGGGTTTTAGGTTTTTTGGGTGGTGGGTGGGTGGTTTTTAGGTTTTTAGAAGGTGCGGGTCGGGTGATTTAGGTTTTTGGGGGGTGGGGGTGGGGGGTTTTAGGTTTTTTGGGTGGTGGGGGCGGGGGTTTGACGACACGGTTCTAACGCCGCAAGAATGAGTTCAATTGGAGTTCATTTGACCCGGTTTTGATGTGTCTAAATATCATTTCTCACGCTTCTTAGGCAAAATCCATTTTGTACGGTAACCTTCCCTATATAATATATTATATGTATGTATTTGAATATAAGTAAGTGATGATGAGGTTAAGGGGTTAGCATCTTGAAAATGAAAAGTGAAGAAACAAATTAAAATACATGTAACATGAATACATTAAAACCACAATAACCTAAACCTCAAGCAAGTTTAGGTAAGAGATGGCAAAACCTCAACAGATAGTTGCCTTCTCACCTTGTACTTCTCCATTTTATATCTCACTAGCTTTTCCCTTCACAACATGTACCAAATCAACCTTTTATAGCTACAACATATACCATCTTGATAAATTTGGTTAATATATTGCATCATATCTCATGAAAATGCAATTGCATATATCGCCAAGTTTACGACATGTTACAGTTTTACCCGCCAAAGGAGTCAGGGAGTTTATAAAAGTAAAGGTTGGATCAAGAAGGTTGTCTTACAGGATGGTGTTTTATACACTTCTGTTCTTCACTTTTCTTTTGCGCTTCGTCTTCGTTTTGACTGCTGTTGACACCATTGATGGTCAAATCAAATGCTCCACTATAGGTATATATGCATGTTGTATGTACCATATATTACTTCTTTCTTTCTTCACTTGCATATATGGAAAAAGATCATCTGCACAAAATTATGTTTCACTTAATGAATATTGCAAGAATATGTCAATTGATAGTTAACATGCGAGTGTCAGGATCTTAAACAGTAACAAACAAACATACCCACTAATTTTAGGATTTTTTTATTTTGGAAAAAACATATACAAAAAGGTGGATAAAAAACATCCATTTACATAAATATAGTTTTTTAGGAAAAAATATTATTTATTTCTTATATTAGAAAAATGAAGCTGATTCAGAAGTCCACCCATATAAAATTGATAGGCTAACTAATTGGATGGTAGAAGATTGGTCAAAGATCAACTAATTACATGAGTTTAGTTAAATGACAAAACTAACCTTTTGCTGCAATGGCAGGTTGTTTGAAGAAGTTAGGACCAAGCATGTTGGGAAAAAACCACCAATCAACTGTAATTTACAAAACCTTGTTTGTTGTCATATAATGCGAAATTAATGTTTCCGGTTAATAACCAACTTGCTTGTTAAAGAATGGTATTTTGGTTTCTGCAAGGTCCCTGAAGTAATATACCGAGTCCTGGAGGACCCGTCCGGTAATTATGACATGCCAGAAGGGTCGGATGCGAACATTCCTCAAACTTTGGATGATTTTGTTTCTAGTTTGAAAGGCAGTAATAGACCAGATGCAAAGACCTTTGCTATCAAGCTCAAATCCATGGTATATTCCCATACACATTCTACCAATATTTTTTACAACAGGACGTGTTACTGGTTCACTAGCCGGAAATCACCCAACGTCTTTTTATAATGTGTACCTCCTAAAATGTTTTACTCAATGATTTAGATGATTATTGCACTAGTACTTTTAATCGGAATTAACTCATAAATTATTTTAAAAATTGACAAAAAAAGTTTATGTAGATGTAACCTTCTTGAAGTGACCCTGTTTTAGCCATGACCACATCTACTTACTATTGCTTCATTTCTGTTTTCTAGTTGACCCTTCTTGAAGAAAGAACAAGAAAAGCAAAAATCCAAGAATATTTGTACCGCCACGTGGCATCCAGCAGCATACCAAAACAACTTAACTGCCTTGCCTTGCAGCTAGCCAATGAGCACGCGACCAATGCAAATGCGCGCCTCCAGCTCCCATCACCCGAGCTCGTACCCACACTAGTTGATAACTCGTATTTCCACTTTGTTCTTGCATCAGATAATATTCTTGCAGCATCAGTTGTAGCCACGTCACTAGTTTACAACTCGTTACGTCCTGATATGGTGGTAGTTCATATAATTACAGACAGAAAGACATACTCACCAATGCAGGCATGGTTTTCTTTGCATCCTTTAAACCCTGCAGTCATTGAGGTTAAGGCGTTGCATCATTTTGATTGGTTTGCCAAAGGAAAGGTCCCGGTTTTGGAAGCAATGGAGAAAGATCAGAGGGCGCGTTCTCAGTTTAGAGGTGGGTCATCAGCTATTGTGGGTAATAACATTGAGAAACCATATGTTATTGCTGCAAAGTTGCAAGCTATGAGTCCCAAGTACAACTCACTCATGAATCATGTTAGGATTTATCTCCCAGAGGTAAAGTTTTAGCACTATTCTAAAATGGTTATCAACTTGTGTTACGTCACCAAAAAAAGTCCGCACTGTCAACAGTTAATAATTACTTTACATGCCCTGATATCATGTTCACTACCAAAGTATTTTTTTACTTTTTTTTAAGTGGTTCCTAGATTTTACTAGATAAATTCACCACAACCTGCACCCTGCAAGATTTGAACCACGATCTTTTGTTAGGTACACCCGAGGATATCCCCTTGAGGACAGGATATTTTTAGTGTGTTCCCTTAAATCAAAATTCTCGAAACTTTGATGTATTTTTAGGCCTAAAAACAATAAGACTGAAATTGGTTACTTTTTTAAACAAATAAAGTATGAGGTTTAAACACTTTCTTAATTTTATTTATAACTGTCTCTGCAGATGTTTCCAAGTCTTAACAAGGTAGTCTTCCTAGACGATGACCTTGTTGTTCAAACAGATCTTACACCTCTATGGGACATTGATATGAACGGAAAAGTAAATGGAGCAGTTGAAACATGTAGGGGAGAGGATAAATTTGTAATGTCAAAACGGTTCAAGAGCTACTTGAATTTTTCTCATCCTTTAATATCAAAAAATTTCAACGCAAATGAATGCGCTTGGGCCTATGGAATGAACATATTTGATCTTGAAGCTTGGAGAAATACCAACATAACTCAAAACTACCATTACTGGCTTGAAGAGGTAAGTAAGTCAACGAACGATTGATTCAAAAAAACATACAGAAGTCTAATAACATCTTGTTTTCATATGCAGAATTTGAAGTCAGATTTAAGTTTATGGCAGTTAGGAACATTACCTCCAGGTTTGATAGCATTTCATGGGAACGTTCATGTAATCGATCCATTCTGGCATATGTTAGGCCTTGGGTATCAAGAAAACACAAGCATGGCAGATGCTCAAAGTGCTGCAGTTATTCATTTCAATGGCAGAGCAAAACCATGGCTAGATATTGCATTTCCACATCTTCGTGCACTATGGACTAAATACGTCAATTTTTCAGATGAGTTCATAAAATCCTGCCACATTAGACCGTCTTAAGGTTAAAGATTATGTAACGATATTTCATGCACATGAGAAACCAAGAAAGCAAGGACATGATTTTTGTTTCAACAATTGTGATTCTGTAATTTGAGATACAAGATGGAAATTAGAATCATCATCATATGAAGTAGTTGTTTTTTGGTGTATGATGAAAACAGATGAAGAAAGAAATGTGACTGTGAGATGTAAAGTGACAATTTTCTCTTCCAACCAACTTGCCCAGTAGTTTGTTTCCCATTATCAATAAGCAGTTGTATAATTCAAATATGATATTTCTAAAACATTCTATTTCTAGAGGCCTGTAACCAATTGTTTACACTATCTCCCATGACCATCAGTGAAGAAATGTCAACATGTTTAAGTGTTTAACAGATCCAAATGGAAAATACTACTTTATTGGCAGCTTCTGTTAGTGTAGAAATGAGACATAGTATTAATATCCTTACTTTAGATGACTTTATCTTAAGGGGCATTTCATCAAACACTTGGAGTGCAGGTTGTGTTAAGAAATCTGGATAGTCAACAGTGACCCAGGTTTTGATATGAAATTTAGGCTGTTTTAGCTTCTTAATCCGGGGAGTAAGATCAAAATCATAGCATTCAATCGTCTAAACAAATTAAGCTGTATGTATATCACGTTCTGATTCAAATAGGAGGTATAAATATCATAACTTCAAACCAAATTTTAAAAATACCCCAACTAAAGACACCAAATTTGACTCAATAAGTTGCACAAACATTTCATCAAAATTTTGTTAATGACTTTTTTGGTTTTCAAATATTTTTTTATAAATATTTTGTTTCTAAGAAGATGCGTAGTGGGCGTGATTTGCCGCTATTACGCCCCCAACACCGCTCCTGGGAGCGTTATATGTTAAAAATCATTTCCACACGTTATGCTCATGACGCTTCTAGTTTGATAATTTCAGTGTTTTGACTATTTAAAACCGTAACAACATTCATTTTTATTGTTATTTACCAATTTTCTTCATAAATTAAACCCATTATTCCATATTAACAAAAGTCACAACACACACTCTCAATTTAAACTCATTAAACCCATGAGACAAACAAGTTTTACACACTACACCGGCCTCTGCGGGGTTTTCTCTGTGATCATATTGCCAAGTTAGATGCACCATGCATGCCCGGTTAAGACAACATATGTGGTTGTCTGATTTGGTTTAGGGACCCCAATGTGATAGGGGGTTGCATCCCACAATTCATGAAAGTCGTCGTTAAAAAAAAAAGTGGAAAGTGATGGCATGTCGCAATCCCACACTCGTTCCATGGACACCCCAGGATGAAGAAGTGTTGACAATTTCTTGGTCCTAGTTCAGAGTGGTCTGAGTCCGGAAAACTTCATAGATTTTGGACTAATGTTCAAAGTTTTCACAACAAAGTACAAACGCGTACTCACTCCTGAAAAGAGTCGTTCAATAGACTAATGTGCAGCCACATAGCGTGATATCCATTTTAAAACAAGAAGGTTTGACACCTACTATGAGAGCTCTCGTCGCAACCTTAGTTGTGACGGGTATTATTATCAACCTTTCGGTTTTCATAATTCGTTACCAAGTCAGTGTTTCAAACTCTTATAATAATTATAAAACACAACACGTGCAGCATAATGCTAGACATAAAAAGCTACTGGGTTTTTAAATCTTTTTCAATGCTGTTAAAGGTTCTGATTCAATAATTATTAATAAAACAACAATGAAATTACAGAAACACAAATCCAAATTTATTAACCAAGAAGTTTAATCAAATTATGATTTTTCAAAGATGGTCACCATTCATCTGTTTCTTCAATATATCTCTGTCTGTCATGCACATCAACGCCAAACTGTTAGAACTTCAAAAACTAACAAAATGCAGTAGCTAATTACAAATGCATGTGTTTCTCAAATATAATGTTCCAATTAAGACTCATCAGCCATAGCTGAATCTAGCATCCAGTTGCTTGACTGAGGTTTGTCTCCGCGGTGTTCCAATCTCACACGCGTTAACTCTTGCAGCAAACCGAAGAGAACAAAGCGACTCGTTAATCGAGCTAGGTACTGGAGAAACATTTACAACCATCAAAGTCTTGGAGTCACCTCCTAAGCAAGGCTGGTCAAGTTCAAAGTCAAAATTAGAAACTTCAAACAAATTACTATTTAAAGTCAAAGTCAAAACCTTTAGAAGTGTACCTGAAGAAGATATGTAAGTTTTGAGTTCCTGAAAGGTACATGTTCTTCCTTCTTTGCTAGAGCAAATATAACATCACTTAGTGATGATAGACTTTTGTTAATGGCTTGAGTTTCTTTTAACCGATCTCCGGTTGACCCGCTTTTGGAAAGACGTTCGCTGCCCGCAAGATCAATAAGATTAAGTACGCCTTGAACTTGTTGCTCCGTGCTCTACAACATAAATCAATAATATTTCATCATTAGTCAACACCATTAACAAAATCATATGAACAACACTAAGATTCTGAAACTTTTTGTACCTCATTAACACCCGTGATCCTCAGAGTGAACACAAAATGGCTTCTTGACGATTGTTCGTTCATTTGAGTCTTACCCACAGACCTAAATTTGGAATATATTAACTTCACTGTCTTAACAAGTAATTTGTATGTGACCTCTTCAAACCATTTACTTATGAATTCATTTGAGTTATGTTATATGACTAACTTGTAAAATCATATATGATATAACTAGCTATATTGATATAACGCGTCCTACCCAACCAGGCTTGTTTTGCCCTGTGCATAAATCACCTATTTTGATATGTCACCCATCCGACCCATTTGCCACCTCTAACTATTAGCCTAGGGGTATGACAGTACCTGCTTTGTGCAGCCCGGTTTAACAAAAACGAAACTTCTCTGCTGCTACGTACATCAACTATGGTCAGATCTGAAACATGTGTGTTTCCATTTGCATCATGTTTGATCGCATACTGTTTAGTACCCGACTCTGTTGAACCGGGTCGGTTTGTCGTCAATAAGTCACGTATCGTCTCATTGTATATTTCCAACATCGAAACCTGTAAAACCAATATTTGTGAAATGCTTTCATTGGATTCTAAACAAGAAAAACAAGAAACTTGATACAAAATTCAAACCTGCATTTCATACTTCCACCCTTGATTTTGAAGTGTTTGTCTGGACTCAAATATTTGTTCTAAAGAACGTGGTATTAATCCTTTATCGTCAAAATTTCCAGGTGTACCCATCATTGTATGCGTTTTTCCAGACCCCGTTTGACCATAAGCAAAGATGCAAACCTGAAAATATAATAGAGCCTAATTAACACTCATGAGCGGGTAACGAGTCAAATTAAAAGGTTTAGCTTAAGGGGGAACGAGTCAAATGGGTCGAACCATCGAAGTAGATCACCTTATAACCATCCAAAGCGCTTTGGACAAGTTGTGAGACCTCCACAAACACCTCTTCTTGTGAAGATTCAGGCACAAATACCTTATCAAACATGAAAGAATGTTTTTGCCCTTTTGCACAACAAAAAACAGTAATGATATTAGCATCAAATGCATGGTCAAGAAAGTCAATTCTGCTAACAAGATCGAATCTTTATAGTACCATGTTGCCATAATTCAATGCCACGCCCAATATTTTCTGTTGTTGTTGGAAAAGAAACGGTCTTTGGTTCATTTTCAGCAGCATCATCAAACAATAGTGGTCGTACCCTGCAAAAAACTCGTATATTTCCTTTCAATTCCTGTGGCAAAACATAAGCCTGTTATATTGATTATTTGTTAAAGATAAATAAAATAAATGGAAATTAAACATACCAGTATTGTGTTATGCAACTTTTTACGCAATGATTCTCCTTCAACAAGTTTTAATTCAGCCTCGGCTAAACGAAGCTGTAACTCAGAGTTAAGTCTCTTTTGTTCTTCATATCCTGTTCTTATCTCAAAAGCCGATAAATCAGACATCTACAATGTGAAGTAAACCAAGAAGTAGTCAATACTCAACTAGAAACATTAAAAAAGTCAACAATAAGGCAGTGACAGATTAAAAAAGTCAACAATAACCTCAAGTTTACTCTCAGCAGCAGCAAGTTTCTCTTGCAGTTTCTTTATTTGATTACTTTGTGAAGAACATGCTGCCTGAAAAAACAAGAATGGTAAATATACCACAGTTATAACTTATAAGATATGACAGATTAAAAAAAGAACCTCGAGCTCGTTTGACTTTGTTGTAAGGTTCCCCAGTTCAGCTGCTGACTTTCCGGTCCACTCTTTATATTTCGACACTTCAGCTGACAAATCTTGAACTTGTGGCAACAGGCGATTACGTTCATCTCTCACTTGTTGTAAATCCAATCTCAAGCATCCAACTTCACTTGCCAGTGCTTCTTTTAGTTCCATTGTCTCATTGCTAGTTGCCTAAAAACCCATGTGTAAGAAACAATTGTTTATGATAAATGATATCAAAATAATAAACAGTTAAAAGATACCGACTTTAGCAGTAGTCAACTGATCTTGCAAAGAAGTGCAATGGCCCCTTAAGCTGCTGAGATCCTCCAACACCACAACCTTTTCTTTTTCCACATTTTTAAGGATCTCGTTGGTTTGATTAAGCTCTGACTGAAGTTTACTGTTGTATTGTTGCAAGCTCGTGTTGTATTCTTGAAGTCTCTTGTACATATCATTAAGTGATAATATCTGAGATCCAAACAACCGCCCGGTAAAGAACAGTTAGATTCAAATCAACTTTTTCTATTTTTATTTTTTTAAACAACGAAAAAAACTATAAAAATAACCTTTTGATTTGCACTTGAACTCTCTCTTTTAGCTTTTTCTAACTCTTCCAATACAGAAGCATGTGATCTCTCTGCCGATAAACGAGCATCCTTCTCTTTGGTTAACGATTCCATTGCAGCCTGCAATTAATTTAACCAATAAAACTATAATTTTTTACAAGGACTCTATCTCTTCAACATGATCAAGATTCAAACCATACCAATTTATCTGATTCTTCTTTTGCAAATTTCTCCTGTAAGGCCACGCAATTCTTGCGTAACTCCATGATTATTGAATTCAGTTCTTCTTCCTTTTCGCTCATTAGCAGTTCTAGAACCAGTGAAGCATTACAAACAAGTAACAAGTTTAAATTACAAAAATGGATCTAAACAAAACAAAAACTTAACTCTATCCAGAAAATAAAGAGACCACTCCCACTTACACCCTCGACGCCAAAACAAAAACTTGAAACAAAAACAGAAACACAAACAATGTTGTTGAAATTATAGTTATACCCATATCATTGCATTTCTTTTCTGCAGACTCCAACATCTTCACATGCTTTTCTTGCTGCAACAAAAGATCACCTTCAAGTTCTTGAAACCATTTGATACACATTCGAAGCCGTTTAATATAATCAGCCATCACATCACATTTCTCCTACAACAATCATCACTTAAAGAGTTAAAGATCCCATTAACATAACATAAAGTCAAATTACAAAATCATTTCCACAAACAAAAAACATCATCAACTAACCTTCAAACTATACTTATCCTTGGTTCTAATCCTCTCATTCAACAATGCTACAACATCTTCCCTAGTAAAATCAAGCGCGCCACAATCCGACCCCGCAACGCTCCCCGAACTGAGTTCTTGCCGGCCATTAACCACTGATAAAACCTGGCGTGGCAATCTACCACCGTTCACCGGTCCAACCATATTCTATAAACTTTTTTTCTCCCAAAATGTACACAATCTTTAAACACAATAAATAAAACCCTGAAATTGAATGAGGGGTTTAATTAGGTGAAGAGAAGATTATTGATAGTGTTACTTGTAACGGAAGATTGTGGGTTGTGTGAAAGCTTATCAAGTGGGTCCATGAATTGAAATAAACCATACAATTACAAAGATTGTAATTAAACTAATAATAAAGTGATCGCTTGCATTTGCAGGAAGCTGATCGATGATGGAGACGATGGAACTGTGAAAGTGAAATAGGGGGGGGTTGTTTTTAAAATTTGAAAAATCGGTAAAGTTGGATGATTGTAACAAGAATTGGGTTTTGTTGTTTAATGGGTTTGAAATTTATAAATGTTTGTTTGATTGTGAAAATGAGGCCGGTGGGTGTATGCTTTGTCTGGTCTTCACCACTTCAAGTTCATCTTCCAAATGGATCAGCAGGCTTATAGGCCACTTTTTTAAATGTCTTTTTTTAAAGGAAGACTGAAGACATCCCAGGTGGACGTGACATAGTATACAAACATTAATGGATAGAAAAAAGTTATATTATATTTTTTTAAAGATATTTTGGGTCCGTGTGACGAGCAATTCTATTTTTTATTAAGAGGAAACTCATATGGAGTACTCTGTATTAATTAAGAAATTTTCTTGGTCAATTTAATTGTCTTAGTGAGATTTAAACCTAAAAACTTTCCGTTTTATACATCTAGGACGAGGTATTGTTATATTTGTGTTTTGACATATTTACGACTTTGCTTCTCGGCTTTGACATCTAAGTTTGGATATTTCTTCGTCTTTTAATATGCGACTTTACACCGTAATGTACGTGTTTACGAGTTTAACACTACTATTCTACTTTGACATGTTTCTGGTATTGACCATCAGGTTTTGACTTAGTATTAATTTTTGCATTTACTTTTGTTATATATACCGTCTTTTAATATGTTACGCATTATGACTTGCACCGTAGCGTGCGAGACATAGAACTTTTTTATCAACGTGTGTGTTGAAGTTACTTACGCGAGACCTGGTCGCCGCAACACACGGCCCGACACATAAGCCTACTTATATATAAAGCTACAAGAGAAGTTAAAAAAAATTACACCAACCATTTCACTCTAGGTTAACACATATATACACATCACTGCAACTAAGATGCATTAAGTATAGAAACAAAATTAACGCATATAACTTCTATTTCAATTTGAGGATCCGACATGTATATTTTCATCTAATAGCTCACTTTGGTATATTATATAGGTAGGTTAAAAAACTAGAATGCCATGCCAGCCTAATACTTGGGTGTAACAAGGATTATCTTTGAAATCGATCATGTATCACATTCCCATCTTCAAAGTTCAAGAACATCAGGGAAATGTCAAAATAAATATTAAAAACAAATGGAGATGCGGGGTATCGATCCCCGTACCTCTCGCATGCTAAGCGAGCGCTCTACCATCTGAGCTACATCCCCATTGTGTTACTACTATTATCAACTCATAGTATAAAGGAAACAAATGACTTGTTACGAAACAAACAAAAACAATATGCATTTCACAAATCTTTCTAAATTCCATATTATTGTTATCCAAATCATTTTTGTTAATGATTAGGCAAACAAGATCTTTTAACTCTTTATTTCTTACACACAATCTCTGAATTTTTTTTATTTATGAGGTTAGTTTTGATAGTTTGTAGATAAGAGGGGTTAGTTTTGTAAAGGTGTGACAAGGGGGGTAGTCGCCACTCCCACTGGCGACTTCTGCGCTTAAAAGAGAGATTCTCTGCCGGACTGAGAAGTCGCCACTCCCACTGGCAACTTCTAGATTCTTTTCCAAACTTTTTGACCGAATAATATATATGATGTATATATGATGTTGATGTTTGTAATCTCGTGAACTGGTAGGTGAAGTTTAATATCTTTTAAAGAAATATATATAATCTTTTACCAAACTTCAAACACAACATTCTTTACGCAATATACTTTCATTATCTTCATAATATTAATCCTCTACACAAATTCAAATTTCACACAACAACATTCTCAATCACGAAGCAACTGTGACATCTGCCCCAAACCCGAACCCGAGTGCCCGACTCGAACCCGAGGTTGTTATTCTTTAAAATGAAATCGTATTTATTTTCTTCAAAGTGTAACGTTTAGTATTATTATGAAAAAACGCATTGAATTTTACGTTACCTCCGTCTTAATTACATAACCGTATTATGTCGCAAAATATTCCCGCATAGCAAATAAATATTGTTGGAATAATAAATCTCAATATATATATATATATATAAATAAATATATATATATATAGTTCGAAAACAAAAAAAAACTATTAAAAGTGTTAAACAAAAACGCTCCTAAGTCTCGAAATAGTCTCGTAAAAGCTTAAACGAACTAAAACTATAAAAACGTCGCATATATGATTGTTACATTTTAATTTAGTTAAGTTAGTTAGTTAAAAGACATATATAATTAACTTTGGGCCAAAATCGTAACTTTTGAAAGTTCAATTAAAAGTTATCAAGTTAAACAAAAACAAAACAGAAAGCACGGGGACCGACTATGTAAATAATCAAGTTACACATTTAACCCAGCCCCCCACCCTTGGCCCGCATTTCCGGTGACCTCCACCTCCGGCTAAATGGCCGGAGTATTCAGTTTTTCCGGCGATGTGTTTTTGTCGTATTTCTCACTCAAAAACCAAATTAAACCGGTACAAAACACTCGCATACATGATTCGAGTGCTATGCCACGTCCAATTCATCATCTAATCGTCCAATCCATGGTTAATTGCAATTCCAAAAGCGGTTCAACACCCACGAAACCAAATCGACTCCTAACGCACCAAATCAGTAAAACAAATTAACTACTACAACCATTTTTGCGTTTTGAATTCATTACTAGCAATCAATTGAATTAAACAAATCAATTTAACACTCAATTGATCGGTTTTCATTCGTAACCTACCTCTATTTCAATCGACTACTTCCGGTTCATCTAAACGCAATTCCATCGGCATACACAATCCTCCTTACCTGCTATTGTTCCCTGTTGCTTCAATTTCTCTCAAAAACATCAAGAAGTTCATTCTTGATTCTCAAAACCGTAGCACTGTTCATCGTCTTCATCGACTCATTTATTCATCAATCAAGTAAGTATTATACATCAAAATACTCGTGATCCAATGAGGATTGAAAGCCCTCTATTAGTTTTGGATTTGATAAACTGGATTAAACGAATTGGAGTGATTCTTGTTCTAGGGCTTGATTGGGAAATGAGTGTTGATGGTTATGAAAAGTTAAAACAATTTAAAAACGAATCTAATCAACAAAATGCGTTCTGGTCTGGTGGATAAGCATGGTTGTTGTGGATGGACAGGTCGTGGGTTCTAATCCCATTGCCTTCATTTCATTAATTTTTCACGTTTTACTTTTCAACATTTAACTATATTTATCTAATAACCTAAATACATCTTTAAAACATACAAAGTTACAATTTCAAAACAAAATCAATAAGGCTTTAGATTTACAAGTATTATTACAAATTTTACTTAAAATAAATCCGTATAAAATATTTACAAAACGAAAATATAATTACGCTTCGTACCAAAATCCCAATTCGTGATTTAAAACCCTAATTTCTCTATTGATGCTTTAAAACCCTAAATCCCCAAATTATATTTTGAAGCCCTAATTTTCAATTGTTACTTTAAAACCCTAATTTCCCAAATTGATACTTTAAAACCCTAAATCCCCCAAATTATATTTTGAAGCCCTAATTTTCAATTGTTACTTTAAAACCCTAATTTCTCAAATTATATTTTGAAACCCTAAATTTCCAAATCCGAAACCCTAGAAGTTCTAGTTTCTTGATTCTAGTTATTGTGTTACTTGCTTCGTTTCTAAATAAGGTTTTCCCGGTTAATTAGGTGATTCTAATATCTGGGCGATCCTCGGTTCTTTCTAGTTGCGATTCTAGTGTTACTATTATCTTTGGATTTTAAGGTGAGTAAACTCACTCCCCTTTTTACTATTTACGTTTTTGGGGCTGAAATGCGTGTTTCTATAATACAACGGTTTCTTTTGATGTTTCTATTTTCGAAAATGAGATCATTAGATGTGTTAATCATGTTTGGCCGCATGTAGCAAAATTGTGTGATAGTCAATATTAGTTATATTATCTTGTAATTTCCACCGGACAATGTTAGCGCTAATGGCTTGACAAGCCCACCTACATTAATGGCCTGATAGGTGATTTGACCCGGCGATTCTTTGGTTGATTCTTTAGGATAGTTACTGTTACTATACTGTGATACTTGTTGCTACGTTGCTATGTCCCTTAGATGCTTAAACATTTTTGATAACTTACATATCGAGACGGTTAAATGACGGTTAAACGATGGTTATCAATAAATGTAACATGAGTTGGTTCCTCATGACTTGTTGCTAAAGGTAACCCTGCGGGGTCTATGATACTTGTTTCTATGTGATTCTATGGTCATGGTTGAGATATATGCTGAAATTGCTATGCACATGAGATTGCGAAACACAATCTATAATGATCTCGGATTTTATACTATGTACTATTAATTGTGTTTTACTCACTAGCTAATTCTTTAGCTAACTTATTTTACACGTTTTCAGGTGGAGTTTGATTCGGTTTTGGTTCAAGACATTTAGGATGCTTCGGACTTAGAATAAAAAGACAATAAATAGTATTTAATTGTCGGTTTCTGTTACGGTTTTTATGACTATTTAATGCTTCTTTATGTTACGACATTATTGCACAATTAATATTAAAATATGAAATTAGTGTGCCATGTGCTTTGTACTTTGATATCCGATTCACTTGACGCGCCCGGTGTTTTCCGCCGCCGGGCGGGGTGTCACACCCAGTCCGATAAACAACGAGCTGCTATTTTTGGCTAGTGAGCATAGAGCTGCTCACTACTTTCAGAACCCACAAAGTGATGCTGGTATTTTGCGACCAAGACGGGGGGACGAAGAATTCTGGAAACATGTTCGTAAAAATCCTATCTTATATAATGTTATCCGTTACGTAAGGTTAGCGGGTTTTGGTGGTGTATTGACTGTGATAACCGAAAACTTGACGGTGCTCTTATTACTGCTTTGGTGGAGAGATGGCGTGCTGAGACGCACACATTTCACCTGCCGGTTGGAGAATGTACGGTAACCCTTCAAGATGTTCAAGTTTTATGGGGTTTGCCGATTGACGGTGGTATAATTTCTGGCACTGATCTAAATATGAGTAAAAGTGAAATAAAAGAGATGTTCTTGCAACTCACTGGTTTATCACTGGTTTATCATTATTATCGTTATCGTTACATTGTTGTTATTATTATTATTATTATTGTTGTTGTTGTTGTTGTTATTATTATTATTATTAACATAGTGCTATTTGTAGATGGATGGGATGAGTCAGTTTTATCAAAGGCCGGGAGATGAAATGGGTACGAATATGGCAACGCGTTATATGGATTTTGCACATGCTGATCATGGGGGTTATCTACCAACGCATGTGGTGGAAAATCCTGTTTATGCTCAACTTCCACCCGTCCCACACCGTGCACGAAGAAGGGGTAGAGGACGAGGAAGGGTTGGACGCATGGATGTTGAAGATAATGTAGGGCAAGAAAATATGGAGGCAATTCAACAACATCACCACCCCAATATAATTGTAGAAAATAAGGTCTAGACATAATAATAAGAAATTTTTATAAAGTTGGTTGATTGATAATTGTATGAATTTTGAATATGTTTTTTTGGAAGCAGTAGAAATGTGTAAATTATGTGAATTGTGGTGTTATTATACAAAGAAAATCCCCGAAACCCTAGCAAGAAGTCGCCACTTACATTGGCGAGTTCTCTTATTCTTTCAAACAACATACTCTGGTCAAACCAAAATAATTTTTATGTGGCGGAGAATTAAAGGTTGCCAGAAGTCGCCACTCCCAGTGGCGACTTCTTACAAAAAGCAAGATCCGTACTTCAGGCACGTTTTTTATAGCTCAGAAGTCGCCACTGGAAGTGGCGACAACCCCCCTTGTCTTACTTTTTTGAGCTTAACCCCCTTTATCCACAAACTATTAAAAACAACCCCATAAATAAAAAAAATTCCACAATCTCTTGTCTCATGTACAAATATAATGTATGGAATTAATCTAGACTTTACATGTTTGTTGTGTTAGATGTGCATCAATCGATTCCAACTTTACAAGTCGTTCATTCACAATCCATAACAACCAAATATATTAGAAACCAATTATAAACTTAAATTATGGTCAATTAATAACATCAAATCTTACATTCACCAAAACTCTAATCATCAGTTTTAGCAGCAACCTTCTTGGGAAGCAAATGACAATGAATATTAGACATGACTCCACCATTCGCAATCGTAACAGCACCAAGCAACTTACTCAATTCTTCATTGTTTCTCACCGCCAATTGTATATGCCATATGATGTTGATATTAGAATGGGGGGCCAAATATTCACACGTCCGATTCTTTCATCAATCATATTTTAACGGCCGTTGAATCTTTAACGAGCCATTGTTTTGTTACTTAACTGATAATGATTGGTAAATCATTGTCAAATCATAATTATTTACTACTTCATCAAATCATTATTTTTTTTCTTTAAAAATCATTAAAGTGCTAATGGCTCGTTAAAGTACACGGATTATTTAGTACTTGGTCAAATCACTATTTTTTATTATTTTAACGCTTGTTAAATCTCTAATGGCCCGTTAAAAAGACACGTGTTATTTACTACTTCGATTCTTTGTTGATAAGATGTTATATTCGGAAATTAAATTGATGTGTAAGATTAACCAATAGGTGATATGAAAATTTTAATATATCTAAGATGAACAGGAAAAATTATGAACCGGGGAAAATTTTACTATCACAACAAATATTAAACTTCATTTACAAAAAAAATAACAATGTTATTACGTGACAGTGACAATATTTTTAGCGTGAGAGTTTGGCTTCTTACGAAGGCGAAGGTTATAACGATGATAGTTATCAATACTACGGTTATGAATGTTATTACTCCAGTGATAGTTATCACCACTTTCAAGATAACCATTTTATTAACGTTGTGTTAAGTGAAGATAGTTCAATGTCATTTTCAAATGGTTATTGGATAAATTACTGTTCAAAAGCTTCAAGGGATGGGAAGTCGTCTACCACAAACGTTTTACAAAGATATATTGATTTGAGACCGATTTGAATAAACCACGATTTAGTGTGATTTTTCAAATCAAACCCTACAACGAACGTTTCACTTTGTAATTCAAATCAAACCTCACAACCCGAATCATTTATGTGATTATTCTAAGTAGAACCTAATTCATGTAACCATAATCCAAACCGATTATTGATTGTTTAAAATAATCACATAATGCTCACCCATCTCATTAAACCTAAACCAAATCACATTAATTTATAATTTGCTTTGGTTTGGTTAATAATTTTGAACCAAACCAAAAACACATTATATAATTTGCTTTGGTTTTAAACATGTTATATGTTTGATTTAAGGTTTAAAAATCAGGTTAAAACATACTCCAGTTGTATTGGTCAGAAACCAAAAAACTAACATGTAATTCTAAGTCAAACATCATTAACACAACCAACGAGAAAAATTAAAACAAAAATGATAGATAAAACTGAAAACTTAAAAACAACACGTCTTTAATCTCCAAAACTCAAAAGATATTTACACTAATCGAAAATTGAAACCCTAAAAAGTTAAACAAAAAGCTAATGAACGAACAGCAGAGCATTTAATCATCATCAGCTGATGGCTTCGAGGAACCAACCTTCTTAGGAAGAAGGAGGTTATGAATGTTAGGCATAACACCGCCATTAGCAATGGTGACGTCACCTAGAAGCTTGCTCAATTCTTCATCATTCCTCACCGCCAATTGAATGTGTCTAGGCACAATTCTTGTTTTCTTGTTGTCCCTAGCAGCGTTTCCAGCCAATTCAAGCACCTGCAATCAATCAATTTCACGTTCACAATCTCAAACAAAAATCCAAACCCTAAAACTTGCAATACAATTGAATCAAATGAAATTGGAACATACCTCAGCAGCAAGGTATTCGAGAACGGCGGCGAGATAGACCGGAGCTCCGGCACCGACACGTTCGGCGTATTTGCCGGCTTTGAGGAAACGAGCGATACGACCGACGGGGAATTGAAGACCGGCTTTGCTGCTTCTGGATGTGGCTTTTTTGGCCGCTGCAGATCCAAGTGTTTTGCCTCTTCCAGCCATTGTCGACAATTTGTTGTTGGATTTAAGATGAATGAATTGCCTGTAATTGTTTTTTATTGAAAGAATTTGTCTCCGTTTGTGTATATATATACCATAGGGGTTGATTGTTATGGTTTTGACCAATAAGATTGAAGCACACGAATTTGATTTCTGGCCGTAGATTAGGTTTGATCCGGATTGTGTGATGCGCAGTATGACGGTTTTGCGTCTTTTTAGTATTTACGGTTTTTAATCCTCTGGGCTTTACAAATGGGCCCAAGTTCCTACAAGAATCATTCAAGCAAAACTACTTCTACAGTTCTACTTGTTCCGCTCACGCATTGGCGCATTGCACTGAGTCTTTTTGTTATCGGTTAGCTTTTTTATGTCCGGTTTTGTATTTCCATCTAATTGGATCAAACTACAAAACTGAATGGTAATAGTTATGATACATGTTGCAAGTTGGAAAAACCCCACTTATCATCTTTGTTCACCCAATTAAAAAAATAGTTTTTTAAAATGTCATCATAAGTTTAGTGTCTGTGGTACGTTCGGGAACACAATTCAAGTGATGTTTTTAAGGATGTTCATGAATGTTCCATTTAGTTTTAAGACAAAACCATAGTAAAACGGAACACATGATATATTTTTAAAAATTAGATTTTTAGTATAGCAATATTATACACAAATTAAAGAGAATAAAGTGTTTAGTTTTATGGTGTAGTTTATTTTTTTTTAAAATCATAAAAAAATGTTATGTATAACATGTTTTTATTATGGTAAGTATTCTTACTAATTAGATAAATATTCTACTATTTACCATAATTACCAACAAAATCATGTTTTTATATTTAGTTTTTGTTGGTAATTATGGTAAGTAGTAGAATATTAATCTAATTGGTAAGAATACTTACCATATTAAAAGTTTGTTATTTGTACCCTTAGGGCACATATTAGAAAATCCCTTTATAAAACAATGAGGTCTTTAATTGTATGTTATTATTAACTTTATCCATAAGTTTCATTTTTAAACCCTATCAAATATAAACCGACTCGCGTACACCCCTTGTAGTAAAGGGTTAAAAATATAAATACTCTTAAATTTTTTAGAATTCTCCAAAATATTAGGGGACCAAAAATGTAATTAGTTTTATTATAATAAATTTTATATACATTTTTTAATAAAAATATCATTATTGTGAGATAATCTATGAAATAATGTCACATAAGCTAAAAGTTATGAAAAGATGTCATATAAGATTTTTTTTTTGTTTGCTATATTATATAAGGATTAACGGTCAAAAATTGAAGTTATTTCATAATCACAACCATTATACTATCCTTGGGTATATTAACATAGTCGCATACATATATATAGTTTATTAACATAAAGCTCAAGAATATCAACATATGCTTTCAATTAATATATAATAACATGCCAATGACAAAACCTAGGAGGCCCAATCAACAATATGATGGTGAAAGTGGAAGCTACTGTGGTCTGTGGAAGTGATATGCAAAGCATCATCATTCATCACTTCATTACAGTACTCAAATGCTAAATCTCATTCAATATTCAAATTTCATTTGATAACTTGTTGTAAAATTTAATAATTTGTAGAATTAATTAAACATATTAATCAACGCGATGGTCGGTGACACCAACTATGCAATCAAAGTCGGCAAGCATAATCGAATTGCAACTATGAAGCCACAAAGTAAAAGGCCAACTATAAAGCGACAAAGTAAAAGGGCTCAGACTTTATCTACAAAGGGAGTTGCACGTATGCATTAGCCATCCACTAACCTTGCCACGTCAACGACATCGCCATTCAATTGTATAAATTCATCATAGCCCATAAGGCTCCACTATCCGCAAAACCTCCCAAATACCCTCAAAACATGTATATTTAGTTTCACACGTCGTCAGAAGCTACTTCTACTTCATGATTTTCGCTTCTGAAAAATCACATGAAAATGAGTCGTCGTCTCCATTCACGGCGAAATTCATCAATAATGACTTTAGTGGACAAGAATCATTCAACCAATCAATGTTCTGAAAACCGGACCGGACACTGAACCGGTATTATGATTTTACTGGTCGGACCGGTCCGACCGGGGTCGAACCGGGGTTGGACCGGGGTAAGGTAAAATATATACTTATCAAGTTAATGTCATAAAAATTCTAATTTAAACACAACTTAAGTTCAATAATATTAAGTTTTACCAAAAACTAATAATTCAAACAAATTTTAATTCCAAAATAAAACGAGCTCATCTTCTTTATCACTTAAAACATTAATATATTAACCCTTCATTACAAGAAAACAAAAAAATAAATAGATTTAAACATAAAATCCAATAAAATCAAACAAAAAAAATATTTTTTTAATAAAAACCGGTTCAACCCCGGTTCAATTACGGTCCGGTTCCGGTCCGACCGGACCGGTTCGAGCGGTTCGCAGCGGTTCACAAACACCTATCAAACCGCGACCTATCGAACCGTGATTTCCTAAAAACACGGTCCGACCGCGGTTCGACCGGTCGGACCGGCCGGTTTAAAAACATTGCAACCAATTTCATAATTCCCACACAATAATAATAACTTATTTCAACCCAATTTCACCGAAAACAATTATTCAATTGTAAAACTTACTATTGTATCTTCTTCATTCATATCTATATAAACCCACTTCACATTTCGTTACAAAACCAAGGGTTTTTGTGACACTCCGTCCGGCGGCGGAAAACACCGAGCGCGTCAAGTGGATCGGATATCAAAGTACAAAGCACATGGCATACTAAAAGCATATTTTAATATTAATTGAGCATTAATGTCGTGACATAAAGAAGCATTTAATAGTCATAAAAAACGGAATAGAAACCGACAAATAAATATTGTTTATTGTCTTTTTATTCTAGGTCCGAAGCATCTACGTGTCTTGAACCAAAACTGTATCAAACTTCACCTGAAAAACGTGTAAAATAAGTTAGCTAAAGAATTAGCTAGTGAGTAAAACACAATTAATAGTACATAGTATAAAATCCGAGATCATTATAGATTGTGTTTCGCAATCTCATGTGTATAGCAATTTCAGCATATATCTCAACCATGACCATAGAAACACATAGAAACAAGTATCATAGACCCCGCAGGGTTACCTTTAGCAACAAGTCATGAGGAACCAACTCATGTTACATTTATTGATAACCATCGTTTAACCGTCATTTAACCGTCTCGATATGCAAGTTATCAAAAATGTTTAAGCATCTAAGGGACATAGCAACGTAGCAACAAGCATCACATGTAGTAACTAGTAACATAGAATCAACCAAAGAATCGCCGGGTCAAAATCACCTATCAGGCCATTAATGTAGGTGGTCTTGTCAAGCCATTAGCGCTAACATTGTACCGGTGGAAATTACAAGATAATATAACTAATATTGACTATCACACAATTTTGCTACATGCGGCCAAACACGATTAACACATCTAATGATCTCATTTTCGAAAATAGAAACATCAAAAGAAACCTTTGTATTATAGAAACACGTATTTCAGCCCCAAAAACGTAAACAGTAAAAAGGGGAGTGAGTTTACTCACCTTAAAATCCAAAGATAATAGTAACACTAGAATCGCAACTAGAAAGAACCGAGGATCGCCCAGATATTAGAATCACCTAATTAACCGGGAAAACCTTATTTAGAAACGAAGCAAGTAACACAATAACTAGAATCAAGAAACTAGAACTTCTAGGGTTTCGGATTTAAGATTTGGGATTTAGGGTTTTTGAAATACAATTTGAGATTTAGGGTTTTGAAATACAATTTGGGATTTAGGGTTTTGAAATACAATTTGGGGATTTAGGGTTTTGAAATACAATTTGGGATTTAGGGTTTTGAAATACAATTTGGGATTTAGGGTTTTGAAATACAATTTGGGGATTTAGGGTTTTATACGAAACGTTGCAGTATTTTGTATTAAATATATTTTATACGAAACCATTTTTAGTTTTCTTGAAATATTAAACTTATGTTTTTAAGCTAATAAAATAGTTTCACCTTAAATATATTATTAGGTTATTAGAAAAGTATAATTAAATGATTTAAAAGTGAAAAATATGAAAATTATAGAAATGAGGACAGTGGGGTTCGAACCTGTGACCTACACGTTAACAATAAGCATACAAACCACCAAGCCAGATGCACCTTTTGTTTCTAAATTCGTTTTTAAACTGTTTTAAGTGTTATAACCCAAGAACTCCCTTTTTCAATCCAAGCCCTAGAACAAGAATCAATCTAATTCGTTCAAACCAGTGCATCAAATCCAAAATAAGTAGAGGGCTTTTAATCTACGTTGAATCTTGATCATTTTGATATAAATACTTACTTGTTAATTGCCGAATCCGATCAAAGTGGATGATGAACAAGAACGAACGGTTTGAGAATCAAAATGATAGTTTGAGGTTGTTAAAATCCAATTAGACTTCCAGAAATCATCAAGACGATTAGAGGATTGAAACCCAATGATCAATTTCAGAAAGATAGAGTGAATAGATGATGAACTGGTTGCGTTTAGGATACGGGTTTTAGACAAGTAATTAGGTTGATTTCGTGTGTTTTGAAACGAATTAGATACAAGAATAGCTTTGAAACGATTGAAGAAACGTTTTGGTTCAAAGTATTGATTGATATGTGCGTTAAATCAACGAGTTGATAAATGGGGTTATGGGATACGGTTTAAGATCATTAAAACGAAGTTGTCGTTTAAAGATTTGATGATTAAAGGTCCGTTACGGGTTCGCAAGGATTATGGGAGCATTTACCATCGTTAAATTCGATCAAAATTTGTTAAAAGCTTAATATTAACCCTCGCCGGAGACATGCCGGATTCCGGCAAGGTGGCCGGAACAGGGTAATCGGAAACACGGTTCTAGGGGGGAGGCTTGGTCAATTCGTAATTTACACAACTGGTCCCTTGTGTTTCATTAAATTAGTAAGTAGAGTTTTAAACTTTAATTACTATTTTGAAAGTTGACAGTTTTAGCCCAAAGTTAATCATGTATATATTTTAACTAACTAACTTATCTAAATTGAAACGTAATAATTATATAAGTGACGTTTTTATAGTTTTAGCTCGTTTACTTCATTAAGAGACTATTTTGAGACTTTAATTCGTTTTTGTTTAACGTTTTTGATAATCTTCTTTTACTAGCTATATATATATTTATTTATATATATATTTTGAGATTTATTGTTACAAATAATAATTATTTGATGTATGTGGCTATTTTGCGATGTGAATACCATTATTTAAATGGGATGGGTATTAACGTAGAATTCAATGTGTTTATTCATATAATAATAATGAACGTTACGTTTTGAAGAAAATAAATACGATTACACTTTCAAGGATAACAACTTCGGGTTTAAGTCGGGCATTCGGATTTGGGTTTGGGGCAGATGTCACAGTTTTCACCTACCAACGGTAACTATCGCCAGAAACGACAACTTGCAAGGAAAATACATAGTGTCGAAAACCTTAACCCACACAGATCCAAGGATCGGCAACCATTATCGGTCACAATAAAGGGGCAGAAAAATTCGCCATTACCACCATCTACCAACATGCAAAAACAGACACCACCAGCAACGTGGTCATCCACCCCGCCACGACCACCGATCACCATCACAAGATGGATGTCAGAGAAAGACAAAGGAAGTGGCAACAGTATTGGACAGAAATAGGAAGGATCGACAATTTCATTATAGAGAAAATAATTCTCCATACTACGATAGAAAACACACAAAAAGAACTACTTCCTACAACAGATCTACACATATACCCACAAACACATAAACAACGCACCTCACAATTACACAACAAATGAAATTACAAACATACCCCTAATTATAATTTGATATCGATGGTAAATCAATATAAAGAAGAATGACACCATAAAAAGTAAAAGGGACTAATATTTTAATTTAAAAAACACTTGTGGTAATTGATATACATACTAAGTTACTAAGACTGCCTGCAACGCAGCTCCTTTAGGTGTGTTCTTGGCTGAAGGGCTCAGCCCTTGGGAAGGGAAGCGTTAGGGGAGGAGAATTTGTGGGGGTGAGCCCTTGGGGAAGGGCGGCATTTGTGGAGAGGAGGTGGACCACACTTAATAAATAATGAATTTGAAGTGTATGGTTTTAATTATTTTAAAGTATAAAGGTGATTTGTGGAACGATAGTGTTGTGGGTAAAAGTTGATTTGTGGAAGGATAAGTGAGAGTTAGCGGAAAGCTGATGTGACATACTGACTAGGCTGATTCTTGGAAGGATGGGTTCTCAGCGCTGCGGATAGTCTAACATGAATAAAATGGTATGTGTCATTTTGTTGGGCTAATTTAGAACGGAGATCAGAGAGGGATGAGACTAAATTTTATTCATGATTAAAACATTAAGGGGCTGTTTGGCAAAATCTGAATCATTAAGTGCTGAATGGTTAAGAGGTCTGAACCATTAAGAGGTTCCATCAATAAGAGGGATGTCGGGGTACAACTTCAGATGAGTATAAAGTTAGTATATGCTTCATTCAGTTTCATTCAGCATCTCTCAGTCTCTTAACCATTCAGCACTTAACTGAATCATTTAGAGGCTATTTTTTTTCTGAAACAAACGCTCTGAATGATGAATGCTGAATGGTTAAGCATTGAACTGAACCATTAAAAGGTAAACCTAAACATATTTAACTATTTAGAGCGTTACAAACAATAAAAAAAATAAATTAAAAGAAAGTAAAGAGTGAATGAAAATATATTAAAAAAACATACAAGTAGTGGATATATTCATAAGCTAAAAACTTTAAAATGTCATGGCGGATGCCACTCCATCCAACTTATGGCATTTAGAGCCATCTCAACAAGTTGTCCGGTCGCTGGCGTCAACGTCTATAGGTTACATCTTTGATTGTTGGTTTGTTTCGTATATGGGATTATCAATTGGTGTGCTTGAAAGGTGGAGGGATGAATACAACCTGAATGCTCCTCATTTGGAAACATGGATTTGAGAAATTTCTTGGAGGCATTGTATAGTGGTCAGGTGACAACGATGGTTCAGCAAATGATATTGTTGAGGTTGCTTGTTTGTGCCCCGAGTTCCGTGTAAGCGTTGATTTAGGAATCGGCAAGATGGTTGAGGTTGGCTGTTTTGGTGTATGGATGACTAAGGGTGTAGCCTAAATAGGGAATTGTTTGGGACTTGGGTTTGAAAAGCAAATTTGTCTTATATGTGTTGTGTTGTTCTAGAGTTTTTCCTTCCCGAAGAACGCGATGGTTTACGTGGTATGGTAATTGGCATTGCGGCGAAAATAGTTATAGGTGTAGATTGAGCAACCGAGAAGTGTTGTTGGTAGCTTTTTGTAAGTCGCCATAGTTGTCATATGCCTCCTCGGATGAGTTACGGGTAAAACTTTGTATGTTAGTTTGCATTGATCCTAGCCCAAGACGAGGTTTAGAAGTGGCACTCGTGTTTGTTAAGGCTTCGTTCACCCACTAACAAAACTTAAGTTCAATTGAGGTTTGAGTTGCCATGAATCACTATTCGGTCTGTTTACTATTTAATTACTTTATTTTGTATTATTTATATATATAATGTAATAGATATTATTTAATTCGTATTTTCATAACTTTATATATAATTACAACAATTTATATAGATACATATTTAATAAACTAAATAAAATATATATATATATATATATAGATATAGGAGGAGGTTCATTTGAGAAGACTCATATATTGCAAGAAGAAAAAGAAGAAACCTAAATCACTAAAAAAACTTATCAATGGTTTAGTTTTTTTAAATAAATTCACTTCCTACATACAAATATGTAATGTATAAACTAAAAAAATCATTAAAATATTTTTTACGTATGTATTTTTAGCGTTTTAAGTTTACCTACACATGTGTAAGTAACCTAACTTACACATGACTTCCACATGTGTAGGTTTAACAAATAAACGAAATTCATTCAATTTTATTTTTTGTTTGTCAAAGTTAATGAATAAATATTGTATTTCTATCATTTTTTTGTATGTTAAAAACGTTTTTTGTTGAAAAAAATAAAGAAATTAGTTATTTCTTTCACTTCTCGCAATATTTGCTCTTCTCAAATGAACCTTCCCCGATAGATATATATATATATAAGGTCGTTGAGACTCGTGAATCGGCTTAAGCTCGATACGTGAAACTCGAACATCATAATTTTTAATGAACTATTAATAAGGATTGGGCAAGGCTCGGGTTCGATAAAACTTAACTCATTTTGAATTTTTTTTATTGGTTCGTAAATGATTCTGCTCGATCACACCCTACTCATAGGAATCGATTTTCCATTGTCTTTTAATTTTGATTATGGAAGCAAATCACATCCTAAACTAACATCTTTAATTAATTTTGTTTTCCGATTTGAATATCATGTCCAAAACTAACATCTTTAATCAATACAAAAAAAGGCGACTCGTGAATGTCCTATCTTTTTTTCATACCTGTCACAAAATCTTGATATTCAAACCCCCAATTTTTTATTTTCTTGACTTTTTATTCAAAGCTCTCTGCTTTTTATTCAAAGTACAAAACAGTTTCACTTTTAAAAAGTTGAGAAAGGGTCAGACGAAGAATAAGGTCGGTCAAAACATGCCAACAGTTTGGGTTTCTTTGAAGAAAACCCTTCACTGCAAACCGGATCCATCACAAGTCCATGACCCGAAATCAAAGAAACACTTGGCCACATTCTTGACCCGGAGACCCGGCAGGTCGGGTTGTTCAAGGTCCATTGCAAACCTCAAAGATGTCATCCTTATTCATGGTGGCAGTAAGAGTCATTCACAGATGCCAGTGAATTGCAGCCCTAGATCTATTGGAAGCAATGAGTTTATAAACCCAATTGCACATGAAGTTATTTTCAGTGATTCAAAATGTGAGCTTAAAATCACTGGCTTTAATGGTGGTGGTGGTGGTGGTGGTGATGGGTCTAGTTTTGTGGGTACATTAAGGCCAGGTACACCTGGTCCTGGTGGTGCTTTAACAATGCATAATTTCAAGAACCAAGAAACAAGTTCAAGAAAAACAGTTTCTTCAAAGTCATTGCTGTCATTATCTAACGGGTCATCTGCTGCTGTTGAAGTCACGTGTCATAAGTGTGGCAAGCAGTTTGGAAAGTGGGAAAATCTTGAAGCACATCATCTGTCACAGCATGCTGGTAATTTTTCTGTACAACTTGTCATTTTTTAATCTATCAAGATTCAATCTTTGTGCTGTAAGATTCACATTTATTGGCTCATGCCATAAAATGGTGTTCATTTTTGCAACAATCTTTAAAAAATCTTGTTTTTTGGTAATTATGAACTTATGGGATTTATGAAGAAAGATTCAATTTTTATGTAGTTACTAAACTTATGGAGGGTGATTCACTGATTCATGAAGAAAGATTCAATCTTTATACTCTTAAATTCAAATTTCTTGATGCAAGTTACAAAATGGTGTTTATTTTCATACAAATCTTGAAAAAAGAATTTCGTGTTGTATTTTTTTTTCCTACTGAATTTATGGATCATTGTCACAAAATTCAATCTTTATGCTGTTATATTAACTTTTCTTGATTCAAGCCACAAAATTTTGTTTATCTCTATACAAATCTTGATACAAGAAGTTTGTTGATTTTTTGGTAGTTACTGAACTTATGGAGGGTGATTCATCAAGAAAGATTGTAGAAATAATCTGTCGATCAGGTCGATCAGGTTGGTTAAAGCCCGAAAGCAATATGGGTCGAATAGAGAAGGTTTTAAAGGTACACAATATGCAAAAAACATTAGCTAGATTTGAAGAATATAGAGAACTAGTGAAAACTAAAGCCAGCAAACTACCTAAGAAACACTCTCGTTGTCTAGCTGATGGGAACGAGCTTTTGAGGTTTTATGGAACCACAATCGCGTGTTCTCTTGGCATCAATGGTGAATCTAGCTTATGTGATTCTGATAAATGTTGTGTCTGTCGGATTATAAGACATGGGTTTTCCACCAACAAGGAACTCAAGGGCGGCATTGGTATTTTCACAACTTCAACTAGCGCGCAAGCTTTTAAATCCATAGAAGTGTATAATGATGAGCCTGATACACGAAAGGCGTTGATGGTGTGCAGAGTGATTGCGGGTCGGGTGCATAGACCGTTAGAGAATGTTCAAGAGATTACTCGACAGACGGGTTTTGACTCATTGGCTGGGAAAATCGGGCTTCATTCGAATATTGAAGAACTATATTTGCTTAGCCCTAAAGCTCTTCTACCATGCTTTGTGGTGATTTGTAAACTCTAACTCTAGATATATGACATCTGAATGGGTTTTTTGGGTGAAGTTCTTTTATTAGGGGTTTTTAATTTTTTACAGGAAGAGTTATGATCTTTTCTATGTTTTAGTTTATGAGGCTAGTTACATGAATGTCACTTTTAACTTAACTTATGTTGACAAAGACAATTCTATTATCAAAGTTATCATTTATCTCTTCTTAGTTTCACTTACAAGGATGATTATAAACACAATAGACATTGTTACTAGTTAAAACTATCAAAATCATGAAAAAATCTAAACATTGTTCATTGCTTCAAGGGTCCATATAAAATATGAACATTTAGCTATGTTCTAAAATCGAAAGCTTTGCGTACACAGATGACAGTAGGGATAAATATTCGATTTTGCTTTCATTTATTTGGACCTAATTGTATGCACCCCACTAGGTAACAAATTGAACTAGAAGAATAAAACCATTTGGGCTGTGATTTCGACATCATGCAGCAAAATTTGTATGTTATATAGGATGTGGACAAGTTCATTTGAATATTTGTACCCAAAAAAGAGCAAGTGGTCCTAGATAACAACCAATAGTACATGTTACTAAATAGACAACCTACTTCACTAAATTTTGTTTTCTTTTTTGTCCATTTTTCACAAGATTTTCAAGTTTCTTACTTTTCTAAAGGTGACACCGCTACTCTGCTAGGGAAGGCCGGAAGGGTTCTATCATGTAATGTGACACTTAAGTGCATTTTTTACCTTTATAAATTAGGCCATATGATGAACCAAGTCAAACATATTTCCATGTAATTTTTACTTGAATACGAGGATCAAAAGGATATACAATTAGGAAGTTAAGTGATAATAATATATGCACATAATTGCAATTACATTGGTTCATTTAGTGAAAATACGACAAGCTGATATATTCTTCTTTTTTCTTTCTTTCTTTTTCCTTCATTATCACCTTTCCCAAGGCTTTGTGACCCACCAGGCTCGTGACATTACGTTTTTTTATCATAACATCACATTTGAGTTATGAATAAAGTAAAGTGCATGTTTATTTGAGTTTATACTTTATAGTAATATTCAGTATTAGAATCTCATTAGTTCTTAGGAACGAATTCAGGTAGGGTCTCCATGCGCCACCAGGACAATTTCCCTGGTTATGGGGTTCAAAGGGCGGCAACTTCGGGTGGGGTCGCCATGCGCCACTAAGGCAATTTCCTGATTGTTCAAGGATCGTGTTTTTCTTGATTTTTCACATGTGAAATTGGGATTAACATTGACTCCATTTTAGTGATTTATGAACTAGAAAATTAATAGCCGGTGGCAGTTTTCAAGTGGTTTTGACCCCAAGTTCTAAAAATCGACTTGATTGTCATTTTGGTCACCGTCTCCGTTTCGTTCTACTTCACACATATGTCACACAATGCATCATACTTGTTAAATTTAAGTTGTGAGTTAACGAAATATATCAATCTAAGCATATATTCGGGACTCTCACATTATCTAAGCATTCATGTACGATTTTCCAACATATTTTTGTGCTAAATATATACATCAATGATCAAATGCAAAACATTGAATAAGACACATAATCATGAAATCAAACTCGATCTAGAATTATAGATAACCAAGAGGTAAAACACGTACAATTAGTATAGACAAGTTTGTATAAAACTGAGAATTAAGTTTAAACGGAAATAAGCGTTGACATTATTTTAACAGTAATATTTAGATTTTGTATTATTTCAGGAATGTTAAAACTCACAACTCGGTGACTATCACTATACTCATAAATAACCAAATAAGCGTTGACCTATAAGGGGAGGGGAGGGGAGGGGAGTTTAATGAGAGAGAAAGAGCTGTGCCTGTACGTGTAGAGTAGCCATCATCATATATCACCGTTTGCTTCAATCAACATGCACCAGCCACCAGGTTTCACACCATTTATCCTAACCAACACATTACACATGCATGTCGATGTTGATGGTGAACATGCAACACGCCAACACGTCAGCCAATAAAGGTTTAGGTTCTTGTTCTTGTTCTTCTTACAAGAAACTAGTGGGCCAAGCCTTTTAACCAGCCCAACACAAGTGGGTGCTTTTTACAGGCTAAAATTATACTATACTAACAGTCTAACACTATACATGTTATCTTTTACGACTTAACAAAGCTTAAGTTTGTCCAAAATTATATACCCATAACTTTAAATATTTTCTTAGTTATAAGAACGATGTGGTAGGTATATTTACCTACCTACTAAAATGTAAGATCGGTGAATATTTACGTCGACCTCACGTGATTTTATAATACAAATTTCATCATTTTTAGTACATACTTCGGTGTATCACTCAAGCCAAGGTTATACTTTATTTAGTTAAGTATTAAATTAAATTTAAATTGAATAATAAATTCTGTTTTTACATGAATTTTAAAGTCATATGTTTACAATGAAACTTCAATATCTAGAAGTCATGTTACGGTCAACACTTTAATTTAATTCAGTTAGAATAAGGGTGTGATAAGTCATAATATGATTTCGAGCTCGTTTAAGCACGACTCGGTTTAAGCTTTAAATAGGATCATCCAGTATCTCATGACTTGACTTGACTTGACTCACTTATACACGTAGACTAATAGACCTTCTGATAACGTATCGTGTTATCGTGCCAAATTGACTTTAACAAAAATATGTTGTTTTCAAACTACAAAAATCCTAACAAATCACACATGAACACTAATCCTAGTAAATCTTTGTGTGAACTTTCTAGCATTAATTAGTTATATTTTCACAAAATAGATGAACTCCAAACCTCTTTAAGTTGTTTTAGTAAGTAATTACCTTTTTAAGGTGTAAACACTCTTTAAGTAGCAAATTTTCAATGAAACCTTACTTGCAATTCTTTAAATTCCTGACATGTAAAATAAAAAAAAAAAAAAAACAAAATCCACCTCAACAATTTTTTTTTCTATTGGCTTTCTAACAACAACAACTTTACATGTGACATCAACATCAATAAATTTTGTACCTTTGTTAAAAACATAACAATATCACATGTAAGATACACGTTCACCATATAGGTATCAACAAAAATTACCAAACACCAATGTCCCCAAAATGAAAAGATCCAATCAACATATCTCCTACAAACTTTATACAATTATAGAAAAATCCTAAACAATTTTAATCTTAATTAATTAATTTCTTTTTAAAATTAGTTTTTTAAAGATAATCCAAACCCAAACCACATCTCACATTATTTCACTCATACATATCCACATCACATTATTCAAAACCTAAATATAATAATAAAATAATTAAAAAATAAAATGGTATATCCCCCAAACACCAATTTATATTCTACAAATGATACTAACAAGTAACAAACTAACAATAGTTTTTTTCCCACAACAACATATATTCCGGCAACCCTATGACCACCCACAACTCACCGGACGATCTCCGATCACCGCTCCTCCCACCAGCAAGCGGTAACAAACCACCAATCTCCGGCCACCATGAGCCACCACCCATCAACCGCCTTTGCATCGACGACATGTTAAAAGAGCATTGTGGTGAATTTGGTTATTGGCAATTCAAACACTTTGTATTGACATGCATAGCATGGGCACTTGAAGCTTTTCACACCATGGTTATGATATTTGCTGATAGAGAACCGGAGTGGAGGTGTGAACCGGAGTGTGGACCAACGGTGGTGGATGTTTGTGAGGCTCCGGCGGGGACGTGGCGGTGGGTGGGTGGTTCAGGGATGAGTACGGTGGCGGAATGGGGGTTGATTTGTGGACACAAATATAAGGTGGGGCTTGTTCAAGCCTTGTTCTTCGGTGGATGTATGATTGGTATGTAACTTTTTTATTATTATTAGTATTTTTTAAAAACAGAAACAGAAATAGAAATAGAAACAGTTGTGTTGTGTTTGAGATGTCGCCGGCGTGAGTTGTTACACGGTGGAGATGTCCGGTGAGTCATCGGTGGTATTGATTAGGTTCAGTTTGCACCGTGTTTTTGTTCTGACACTGTCCGCATAACTTGGTAATTAAATGGCCGGATAATATACAGGCCACCACTTTTTTTTTAATTAAAAAGACATAAATACATAATAGTGATTATATATTTTCTTAAGTGTAAAGTTATTACGCATGAGATAATTCATTTTAACTGAGAACATTACACATCTATAATCTTTATTTTATATGTAACAATTTCACTTATTTTTTATATCTCATGAGTTATAACTATTTGGAAATTATACATGGTTATGTATCATCTAAAAACGTTATTTTTTAAGAAAATATATAATCAGTATATGCTTAAACTAAAGACAATAAACTTTATTATTTAAAAAAAATTAAAATAACAATAGAGTATATAAGGTATATTTGAACTTAAAAAACAAGGTCGAATTAGTATGTGGCCGGTTGTCTTATTTTGTTTAGGGACTCTCATATGACGGCGGATTGCATCCGTCACAATTTATAAAAGTCGTCGTTAAAAAAAAGTTAGAAAGTTGTGAACAAGGGTGGCTAAATATTTGTGATTTAATTTTCACTTGCTAGCGTAGTGTACGTGTATTCTATCTAATTTAAGTTTTTTTTTATCTAATTTAAGTTAACATTCAAGTCAAAGTTATATGTTTGTGTGCTCATACGGCTTTTGTTAAAATATTCGTGTATATTATATATGTGTTTATATTTTCGATGGATCGTATTAGTCTAGCTATAAGTAGTATTTCTTTTTTAAAGATGAAATTAATGGTATGTTAAAAGTGGTCAACTAGATCTAACTAAGTAAAAAAGGGACTCATGTTTTCTGACGGCTGCTAGGGTTAGTGGTCAACAGATCCGATCTCTAGCTAATAGCTATTATATAATACGGAGTACTATATTTTAACATGTACAAAGCTAGATGGACCATAAATGCTTCTAGTCATGAGTTGTCACATATCTCTACAAAAATAAAATATTGTTTTTCTCTCCAACCCAACATATACTTCCTGATCAATACTTTAGTATTTGTAACTTTTAATACTTTAAGTTCTTGCAATTTTATTTTTATATAAATAGTTTCATCACTAACTCCATTTAATTTTTCATTAATTCATCCTCATACGATCCATACATGGAGTTTTTACCACTATTTTATCTAAGTCGACATGTAAATTAACATTTTGATTCAGTCGTATGTCAAAAAACATAGTGATAAAAACTTGACATAAATTAAACATTAAACGTAATTATGTTTAGTCAAATTAATGAAAGTAACATGCATGATTATATATTTAGATCACGATCGAATTAATATTGTAGAAAGCTACAAAATGACAAGTAAAAAGAACAAATATATATATCGCAGATGAGGATGAACCATGAAGTAGCAAACACGACTTTGATGTCTGATCCATAGACGCCATTGCGGACTTAATTAATATATTTAACCTTTTCTCTTTTAAAATTTTTTTTCTTTACATTGTATTTTAACTATTAAATTTGTATGCTTTTTCCTAGGTGCGGGAATATTCGGACATTTATCGGACTCAAAGCTCGGAAGAAGAGGATCATTAACGGTTGTTTGCATACTTAACGGTATTTTTGGTTTACTAACTTCCTTGTCACCAAACTACCTCACATATGTCCTCCTTCGGGTTCTCACCGGTTTCAGTACTGGTGGGGTCGGTCTATGTGCATTCGTCCTCGCCACTGAGCCGGTGGGACCCTCGAAGCGGGGCATTGCTGGAATGTCCACCTTCTACTTCTTTTCTGGTGGGATAGCATTGCTCTCCGGGATTGCTTACATGTTCCCAACATGGAGGTCTCTCTACATTGCTTCGTCGGTCCCGTCGATCCTTTTTGTGTTTTTGATCCTACCGTTTGTGTCTGAGTCGCCTCGGTGGTACCTTATTAGAGGACAAACGGATAATGCTATGAGCGTTATGCGTGCCATTGCTGCGACGAATGGGAGATCTATACCCGAGAATGTGTGGGTTGCGCGTGATGAAGAGGTTAATGATAGTGATTGGAAGAGTAACGAGATTCTGTCGAAAGAAGTTATAACGGGATCGGTGTTAGATGCACTTAGATCTCCGTTAACGCGGATTCGTTTGGTTCTTGTGGTGGGGATTAACTTCACATGTTCAATAGTGTACTATGGCCTTAGCTTGAATGTGGTTAATCTTGATACGAATTTATATATTACAGTGCTAGTCAATGCCGTTGCGGAAATGCCAGCGTTTTTTCTCACGGCAGTGTTGATTGATCGGTTTGGGCGGAAGCCATTGGGTGTTGGGACGCAGTGGTTTAGCGGGATCTTTTGCATTGCTGGGAGTTTTATGGGAAACAAAGGGATGTGGAAGGTGGTGAGGATGGGATGTGGTGTTTTGGGGATTTTTGGGATGGCGGGGACTTACAATTTGTTGTTTATATACGCGATGGAGTTGTTTCCAACAGTGGTGAGGAACGCTGCCCTTGGTTGTGCCACTCAAGCGGCACAACTGGGGGCGATCATGGCGCCTTTTGTGGTGGTTTTGGGTGGTGGGATCCCATTTTTAATCTTTGGGGTGTGTGGGATCGTGGGCGGGCTTCTAACCTTTTACTTGCCAGAGACGTTGAACAAGCCGTTGTATGACACCATGAATGGAATGGTTGATGGAGAGAACGAAGCGTAGTATGGAGTTAGATAACATTTTTAGAAACGTGTCTGTTAAATAATGTGTCTTTTTCTTATTAGGAAGTTGTTATTGTCTTATTAGGAACTTGTTATTGTATACTATGAATGAATGGGTAAAGAAAGTTACGTGTAAAAGAGACACTAGTGTAAGGTGAAGATGGCATTTTATTTTAAATTTTATATATGAAGTTGATGATTGCCAACTTTGAATGAAAGATAAAAGCTGGATGTTATTAAACCATATGGCCGTATAAAAGTATCACGCGTGATGTATAATGATATCTAAAGTTGTACAAAGATTCTTTCGGGACATGAGCTTCACGTACCCAATAAATTATGAAGTTGATGTATAAATGTCTTTTTAATCAACGTTTTACTTCATTGTCTTTTCACTTTTGCGTTTCCTCTAAACGTGGGCTATTTTCCACAAAATACTAGTGCCAAGATTGTTGGCGCGGTACTTAGAAAGAAAGAGGTCCAGCCCCGAAAACACCAGGTCCCCGAAAATACAGACATCTGAACTCAAAACATGGGTGTCCGATATCACAAATAGGGGTGGAAGCCTTTAAAATACGGCATAAGTCCTTAAACTACAAGTGTAAGTAGCCTTTATAATATGGGCGGAATTTGGTGAGACGCTACTATGAATTTGGGAAAGGAAAAACGACTTAACACGATAGTCAAGATCACTTGAAATTTGAAGAGTCTCCTCCATGACACTACTACAATACTACATAGCTCTAATGCTAATTATGCGGATCTATATCAATTCATACTTAATTAGTTTTAGTAAGGATTAGATCTTAGGATTTATACTTTTAAATGTAACATCAATTGGAAGTCTCAAAAGATTAGTTTTACCAGACACAAATATAAAATTTTGATGTTATCTTTAGATTATTTTTTATTTGTAAAATAACCACGTATGCCTGGATTGCTACTTAGCGGTGTTCAAAGTTCGGTTTAAAATCGGAAACCAGTCATTGTTTTGGTTTACGGTTTATATAAGCAAATATATCTTGGAATTACCCATCTTAAGAAGCATTAATACTATTAGATGGACTTTGTGTAAACAAATTTGCAGATTTTGAAAGCTCAGTCTTTGTTGACCATCAAAAGTTGTTGGTTAAGACTTTTGGTTGGCTGCTTGGTGCAATAGTTAAGCTTTTAAGAGAAGCTCTTATATTGAAGAATTCAATACGATTTAATTATTTCTAGGTTGGTTTAATGTGTGGTATCCAGACAAGAGCTTCTAATCTAGGCAGAGAGAACTTGAATATTCATGTAAACATATCCTGGTTTAATGACTTACTCTATCAGTTCAGTTTTTTGTTCGTAAAACAACACCTAGAAAGTTTTGCATGAGAAAACTTTCCATGTGCTAGACTATAACACAATGAAAAGTGGGACACACCTATTCTCCCAAAGGTTGAAGAATGGGGAAATGAGAGAACATTTTTTCATTAGAGAGGGTTGATGGGCTTATTAGTATGTGCAACTAGTTTTAGACATGGTGGCACAATAACAAGCAAAAATTCTGTCTATTTTTCTCTACAGCACTTTGCTACCATACTACCATATACAAAGCACTAGAATGTTTTGATATGGATAAACTTTATGATGTGAAAGATCAAGCTTTTTCATGATTGTCGCACAAGCCAAAAGGTAACAACAGGTGGGTTAGGATAGTTTGTGTCAACATCTGTTTATGTGAATGTCCACTGGTTTGGCATAATATATTTTAAGCTTCATGCTGTTATAAAAATTATCTTCAAATTCTAATTGTTTTCTACAATTACTAACCAAAGCACTTTTTAAAACAAACACTAAAAAACATTAACACCTGTCTTAAAAACTGGCTATAAAATATAAATCAGTGAACTACCGCAAAACTTTCCAACAAAATAAAACACATGATGATGAACATCAAAGTTGCAGGTTCCAAGAAAAAAACAAAACATGAAAATAACAGACTCAATGATTAAAAAAAACTAAGATTAACATCCTTAATATTGGTTTATTACTTATCAGCCTTGGCAGCAGTGGCGGCAGCTTGACCTCTGAGACGACCAGTCCTCCTAGCGGCAATGAGACCAACCTTTTGACCAGGTGGTGCATCACGGCGAACAGTACTAGCATGACCAATATGTTGATGGTTACCACCACCATGAGGATGCTCAACTGGGTTCATAGCCACACCACGAACCTTAGGCCAGCAGTTTCTCTTCACACGGAACTTGTGATATGCATTACCAGCTTTCAGCATTGGCTTCTCAGTACGTCCTCCACCTGCAACCTGACCAATCATGGCACGACATCCACTTGGAACAATTTTCTTGGATCCAGATGGAAGCTTCACTCTACAGTACAATATATTCATCGATTAAACCAAAAAACATTACATTTCAGAAAAGTAAAGCATCCACAAGCAAGCACAAAACTTTGAGTACAAATATACATAATACTTCATAAATGTTCATAAAAAATAATATCAATTAAAAAGTCAAAATTGCATAAACACACAGAGCATTTTTTACAATGATAAGAAATTAGTGAAACAAAAAAAATCGATGAAACGTGACCATTTAAAATTGGAGCTTACATGTTTACTCAATTCGAAAGTTAAAATAATGTTTTGAAATATGATAAGCCCATTTGTTACAGTCACACATACAACATTTTATACTGTTATATGTTAATAAGCATATCAAATGTGGTAAAGATCATCTATAAGCTCCTTAACCAGACACAATTAGCATCCTAATTATATAATTTAATTCAAGTGTACAAATCCATACAAAGCATAAAAGCAACGCAAGAACATGATCGATATCTACTATGTGCTGGAACAATACGCCAATAAAATTCACCTACAAGGCATCTGGTATAAACATGGGCACATTTCAAACCTAAACAGTCGTAACTACATATAAATTAGGGTTTAAAACAGAGAAGTAATACCTAGTGGTGCCGTTATCAGGATTGTGACTAATAACAATAGCATAATCACCAGAAGCTCTAGCAAACGAACCACGATCACCAACATGATGCTCCACATTACAAACAACAGCTCCTTCAGGTATAGATCTAAGAGGAAGAACATTACCAACCATCAAATTAGCCTTCTTTCCACAAAACACAAATTGACCGGTATACATCCCTTCAGCAGCAACAAAAAGCTCCTTCTGATGCTTGTACCGGAACGGATGACGGAAAGTGACGCGTGCAAGAGGCGCACCACGGCCAGGATCGTGGATGATTTCGGTGATTACACCTTTTAGGTAACCATTGCGCTCACCGAAATCGAGGCTGCGGAACCTCGCCGGACCCTTGCGATGGTGAGTGTGGGACTTGAAGATGGAGCCTGCTCCCTTACGTTGTGCTCTGATAACACGACCCATTTCTCCGGTTAGGGTTTGGAGATGATGGTAGATGTGCAGATAGAGAAGTGACGCAGTGTTAGGGTTTTTGTGCATGTTCTTTGACCTAGGGCAGTATTGGGCCTGGTAACTTTGTTGGGCCTATGAATAAGTTTGGTGGACATCATGTGCCATTGTGCATTTGTGCCTAAATAGCTAAACTTAGAGCATGAATTAGATTTTTATTGAGCGTGAAAATCGATTCATATCGTCTTAGTCGGTGACGGATCCAGAAACTTTTATTTGTAGGTTTATTGTTTTTTAATGCTTTAAATTTAATAGAACCTGGCAAAAAAATTTGGATTGCGGTTCGACGATTCGGGTCGTGTAAAGTTAATCACATAGATAAGATTTGTAATTTCAACAAGAATCATACAGTGTTTAGACTACAAAAATGGATCATATGAACATACAATATATATGCTTCCAAATATATACGACCTATGTTTATGACGGAGGAAGTGATGGAATAAGATACCAAAAAAAACTAGAACATTGTGGTTAAGAGCCACTTATTAGTTAACAATGATAAGTAGTTGTTTAATTATATGTCTCATTCCATTTCTCCTCCAAAAAGCATATAAAATTTCCAATAGGAAGACAGGTAAACTGCTAACAAGCTGTGTCGTAACCCTTTTCAAATAGCAAAACCTAGTATGCTAAAAACAAACCCTAGTGTACAAACTTGATTGGTATTAAGAATTTGAGTAGCTTTACATAGCTTGGTTTCTTTTATTGGAGTAAGCTCAAGAATAACACGTTGTGTTTTAAGTGTTTCTAACTTGTTTGGTATTAAGAATTTGATTTCTCTTTAAATATGTCATTGGAGTATGCATGTGAGTATGTTATTGTGCCACATACTGTGTTCTTTCGTATTATATACTGCAAAAGTGGATGCCATGATACGTCTAAATGATTCAAATCTATAATTTACTTCTTTATTGCAAATGTTCAAACTCTAAATTTGTGCTTAAAGCCTCTAATCTATTATTGAAAGTTATAATTTCTTAATGACATTGCTTTTGATTACATTATATAAATTTTTTCTGATCTTTATGTTTGTTTATCATTTGAGGAAAAAATGAATACTAATGTAAATTTTTTATTTGCGGTGAGTCAACTTTGGTTTTTTTTGTTATGTTTTTAATTCTATCCATGTTCAGTACTTCATTTTCTCAACTGATCGTGTTTTAGATTGTCAAGATTTGACTGACAGGATTGTCCTTTTTCTGAAAGTTTTATATAAGTTCTATTACACTCTTTCATGTTTACCAACTTTGTTATTTATCTATTTGTGTGTACACCAAATAGAAAGTTGGAAACAAAGCTAATGTAACTATGTAATTATTTGTGTTGGTTCACTTTGAGAGATAATGTGCAATGATGGTTGGCAACCTCTATGTACACTAACTTGTGTTTGTTGTGATTTGTATCTATGTTCTAACCAATCTTAATACTTTTAGGTCATCCCACGCCAATGCTTAATACTTTTGTAATTTCGGATTTTATTGGGTAATACTTCCATTTTGAACTCTAAGTTTAAGCACATATTTAACATATAGTAATTAAAAGATAAAGAAACAACTAAGGAAGTTACACTTACATTAACTTTTACATTTTTATCATCTCATCCATGTAACACGCAGGTTTTAACCTAGTAATTAGATATGCATAATATAATTTGTGACCCCTTTCTCTGTATACCATCACTAAACATTTCGATCCAAGAAATAACAATGCATCTTTTGTTCCATTCTTTATTGATGCCATTCTAAGGTTCTAACCCTTGTTATTTCTCACGCATAAGTTGTTCCCATCATCGATCGAGGTTCGTCTTAGTGCATGATTGGGGTTGCTTATTTACATCTCCTTTTAACTTATTGAAAAGTTAATAAGTCAAAAAAATAGTGTTTATGAAGTAGGTTAGTGCCTAAATAAGGAGAAAATGAGAGGTTAAGGGAAGTGACTTCTTAAAAAAGAAGATAAATAGAAGGAGAAGCTAATAAACAATCTCAAACATGCTCTTAGACTAGTCTCATTGGTGATTTTGGGTTGGGTTGGCACACTATTTGAAAATTTTTATTTTTTTTGTTTGATCTGCTTACTTCTGTGATTCAAGATTGGAGATGAACTGTGTGACACTTGTCACCATGGTATTAGCCACTTTTTTTCTTTTATATTCCGCTCTAATTAATTTGAAAAAAATCTAATAATATCGTCTTTATCAGGTTTTTATTACGAATATGTCGGTATAAATTTTATTAAAAAGTTTAGTTGAGTTGGGTCATGAAGGAGTATGGTTTAAACAACTAATTCACCCAAATTCAGGATGCCAATCGCAAGCCCTAGCATCTTCTCTACCCTTCACCTGATTATTTCTTCCGGTAACAAACAAACACATCTTCTCCGTTCAACGCTTCTCTTTCCTCGTCAATCGCCTATTCTACTTCAATATCAAACCCTTGCAATAACTCATCTCCTTCTTACTAAATCATAAACTTTTAACTGTTTTTGTTTCTATTTTATATGTTCCTTGATGCCAATTGTTCCCTTGTTTTCATGTTTTGAAGGTGTGTTTTGCAACAAGCATCATACGATACGATACGATAGTTAATAGATATTACATCTCTAGAGTCTCTTCATATCGTGCTGGTTAGATACACGCATAATCAAATCAGTGGTGATTGTTTCAATTATATTTGCTATGAAGAGAAGCTATCAACAATCATCATCTTCAGGACCTCCTAAATCCAAATCCAGACACAATCCAGATGGTGATTTTTCATATTTAATGTTTCTGCTTTTGTTACGATTTACATCTCAGTCTTCATTTATCTTCAATTCACTTTCAATTTCATGCTTCATGATAATCAGCACCGCAAATCAAACTTACTTGTTTGTTTTTTATTAACATTAAAATTTGTATAAATTGGGCGTTAGAAACGGTAAACAAAGTGAATTTTTTTGCCCTAAAGGAGGAAATGTTGGCTTTTTTAAGCATGAGACCCACCCTGTTTGTACTTTATTATCAGGTGATGCTTTTCTAGAGGATGAGAGCACAAAGATCTTTGCTAAGAAAGTTGCTGACCATTACAGTGCAAGGACAAACCAAACGTTGGAAGAACGAGAAGCGAGTCCCATTATACATTTAAAGAAGCTCAATAATTGGGTGTGTAGATGAAGATTACATTGGCAAATAGTGTATGTTTGTTGGTTAATTGATTTGGTGTTAATGCTACATTATTAAAATTTGCAGATTAAAAGTGTCTTAATTCAACTTTATGCAAAGAGGGGGGATGCAGTTCTTGATCTTGCGTGTGGTAAGGTATTATAGGTATCTTTTGGTTGTTTGTTTTCCTATGTATGTTCGTTAATCACTAGCTTGATCTTTAATCTTGGTTTTTTTGTCAGGGTGGTGATTTGATTAAATGGGACAAGGCAAAAATTGGATACTATGTTGGAATTGACATAGCAGATGGCTCGGTAAATTGCTTCAAATACGAATTCATCTCTTTGTATTAGTTATGAAAGTATTAAGCATAAGATAATAACATACCGAAAACTTGTGTCTTTAATTCTTTTGACATTCCAGCGTGATCAATTTCTTGAGACATACATCATTTTAAGTTGCACACTTACACATAGGAATTCAATTTAATCAATCTATCTTCTACAATATCTCTAAGTAAACAAAACAAACTACTTGTGGAGCATATCCTTTTTTTGTGTGCATAATTTCACAGCCATCCAATTTAAAAATTTTCTGTGATTATTTTCATTTTTGCAATCGTGTTTAAATACATACAGATAGAAGATTGTCGCACTCGGTACAATGGTGATGCAGATCATCATCAGCGCCGTAAAAAGTTCACCTTTCCTGCTCGACTCTTAAGTGGAGATTGTTTTGAGGTGATTAATAATGTAGATTCTAGTTTGTTTCTCATTCGGGCTCATAACATAACATATTCGTTTAGTTGATATGTTGCATAATATTAAGTTGTAATGCTTTCAGGTACGGCTGGATAAAGCTTTAGCTGATGATGCACCTTTTGATTTATGTAGTTGCCAGGTGAGTAATTCCGTATGAAACTATAAGTAAATATTGAGGTTATTATCAAAATAAACAAATCATATATGGATAACTCTACTTTGCAGTTCGCTATGCACTACTCATGGTCTACCGAGGCACGTGCAAGGAGAGCCTTGGCTAATGTATCATCATTACTTCGTCCAGGTGGAATATTTATTGGAACAATGCCAGATGCTAATGTTATTGTGAAAAAGCTAAGAGCAGGTTATCATCCCTCTTTTTTTAGAACTACTTAAGTCTTGAATTGCATTAGATAGACGAGTCTGAGTTTTTGAATGTTAATTCTGGACCATGAGATTATTTGATGAAATGATGAAAACAAAGACCACAAGTTATTACAACTTACAAAATGTGCATCATTTTAGGGGTATGAACATCTGAACACCAGCTCAATATGAAAAAAGGCACAAACTTAACCTGAAAATTTACAGGCTCGGCTTAGTCTAAACAATGTGTTTAGATAAATGAGTCAGTATTGGGTCAACTTGATGGGTTCATGGTTTGTTCTCTTTACTTTTATAGTTTTTAAGGGGAATTTTTTCCTAAAATTATTATTTGGTGTTTTATGTCAGATTTTAAAAGCTAAAAAGAAATGGTTGTCAAGAGCTGTAGTTTAAGCTTAGTTGTTTAAGACATGCGTTTTATGGGTATTATTTTTTAAAGTATAGAGTACATATGCCGAAAAGTAAGCCATGTGTTAACTCCTTTATGTCTTTGTCAACCTGAGAATGATGATGCGGGTTTGGTTTCGTGATCTGACACGATTTTCAGGCTTGTATAAGATTTAGGGTTTGTATTGGGTCCGACCCAACAACCCGTGAACACCCCGTTTTACACGCCTTAGTGTACACATTTTATTTTTTTATTTACTTATATGCTTATCTATCATACAGCCGATGGATTGGTATTTGGCAATAGTGTCTTCTGGATTCAGTTTGATGATGATTTCTCAGAGAAGGCGAGTTCTCAATCTGTTGTACTCGCAACTTCTACAATATATTGTTTTAAGGACTACTGGTTATACACATTTGATGTCTGTTTTTTCAGAAATTTAAGTCTTCAAGCCCCTTTGGCATAAAGTATAAGTTCCACCTAGAGGTATGAATCGTATGATCCAGTTCATTACATGTTTGAATTCTGGATTATGCCCATCCAGGGAGCATTAAGAGCAACATATTGACTTATCGGCTTTTCCAAAAAGTTAATAAGTCTTTTCCAAACTCAATCCTAAACACCCCCTAAGTAAAAAATAATAAGATTCATAGGATAAACTATCAGTCAAAGGCTTTAATATACCATTTAGATGGTATGTGGTATGCCCATAATCTGATTATATGTGTAACTCTTCAATAATTCAAGTTATATTTATGTTGGCTTTGGAATCTGCTTCTCTGTTGCAGGATGCTGTCGATTGCCCAGAGTGGATTGTTCCATTTAGTGTCTTTAAATCACTGGCAGAAGAGGTAACTGTTCATTTACTTGAAACTGTGTTTATGATTGCATTTTTGTATCCTGTTGATGCAGATTCTATTTTACAATTGCAGTATGATTTAGAGCTTGTTTTTGTGAAAAACTCGCATGCATTTGTTCATGAGTACATGAAGAAGCCTGAGTTTATTGAACTAATGCGTCGACTTGGTGCATTGGGTGATGGAAACCAAGACCAAAGTAATAGTCTATAACTCGGGTGATATGAAAATACCCATTCTTTCATTATGAATGCTTGCTTATTTTTGAATGAAATCTGCAGGCACACTTTCGCCAGATGAATGGGAGGTAGCTTATTTGTACTTGGCATATGTCTTGAGGAAGGTTAGCTTCAATCACACTTGCTATATAGCATATAGTCTGCACTTCCAAATGTATGAATTTCTAGAGGTGACATATGGGTAGGTTTTTAAACGGGTTAAAACTGGTAGGGTTGGGTACTTGGGTTTGATGATTTGATCTCATTCCAAATTTGTGAAAGTTATATTATTAAGTAATATTTAGTTTGTTTTAATAAATCAATTTAGGCGGTTGACAACATTCTAATCCTTTGGGCAACTTTGAACCCACTTGGCCTGTTTCATTTTTCAAGCTGATCCATTTTCAAGTAAACGGGCTGAAATGGATGCCTATAGTCTGCAGTGTTTTTCATTGAACCCACTTTGCATATCAAAGTTTTTCAATAGTTAGTGATTTATCTTGTACTGCAGCGAGGTCAACCTGAGCAAAACAGAACAAGTACAAGAAGAGACAAAGGAAAGATGCACCTAGAAAAAGAAGACATAACTTACATCAGAAGCTGATTTTAACTGGAGTGTATGGCTTACGATTGTTAAAAGCCTCAAACTAAACTAAGAAAATGACAGGTTTGTGTGCATGCAAGCAGTAGATCGTTCGGTTTGAGGTTATTTTCTGGAAACACATGTTCTTGTAAAATAAGTTGGATAGTACTATAGTAGCTGTAAAATTGTATGGTAGCAGTTGCTAAATTTAAGATAAAAAAACTCCCCTCTCAATACAAGTTTTGGGCCCCAACTGGCCAACCCCCGCCCTTCTAGTTCGGCCCATGGTTATGGTTAAGTTCCAGGTTCTTTTAAGGATGATTTTAAAGTTTTGAAACTATAGTTTGTTCAAGTTTCAATTTGGCTATTGATCAATTTTCAAGTATTAACTGTCTCAACCGAATGAGTTTTTGTTCGAGTTCCTGACTAAGTTTTTGATTTTGTGCAATTTGGGTGATGTATGCCACATAGTCCATTTTTAAGTTATTTGATACCAGCTGCTTATATATTGCATTGTACTTCTCGAGGTTATCTTCGGTTCATGTTGATTGTAAGACCCTTCAAAATTTTAATATATGTTTTTGGTTGTAAAATATACAACAAATGGTAAAAATCTACACGTACGTTTTTCTTTTGAAATTGTATATCAAGTGGTATGAGTTCATTGTTTCTGTTGTTTTGCCCTTGTGCTGTGGATGTCATAGGATGATTAGTGAGTTTGGTAACTTGTTTTATGTGTGTTTCTAATGTTGTTTTATGTATATTCAGTTTTTTTGTCCTAACATACGTTAGAAACAGAAAGAAAAGAAGAAAGAAAACAAAAAAGTGTTAGTTATCAATATGCTATATAAATCTATACTTGGTGTTTTCTCAGAAGGAAGCTGAAACAATTTTAATTGAAACATGAAAAACTGAAACCGTAGCATTGTTTCCGTTTAGATCTACCTTTTTCGCTAGATTTGATCCAAAGAAGAGAAAGCGGTTTTAATATCATGGATAATTTCCCAATCCACATCTTCCGAAGGTTATTAAAGCGTCGATCGTTTCTCGCTTTTCATATGCACCATACCAACATTAGAAAAACAATAAAAATCACATCCTTTTTACTTTGATCATACGAACATCTTTCGGAACTTTGAGTAGATTTGATATCGTGAAGATGCTGAATAATGGAAGCTTACACCATGTTGAAATACCTCCCATAATCGTCGAGCTAAAGTACAGTTTAGTAGAAGGTGGTTCGAATAATAACGGGTCAGTATCATACTTTTTAAAGAAAATTACAATATGCAGGGATGCGGATATTCATTCACGTGTCGTTATATAAGAGGTAAAAACTTGTATCACATAATTAAGTATTGAATGAAAAATAGTAGTTTTCAGAAGTAGAAAGAAATACAAAATGATTTTATGATCACAAAACCTAACAGATTGCTTATATGAGAAAGAAACATTTCTTTGTAGTATGCCTCGTGACAAAGCTTGCTACTGGTATGCCTCGTGTTCTAACTCTTAACAGCTTTTACAGTAGGTTCTCTATATATGTGTGAGTGGAGTTTTTATATTTTAAAGAGTGCTTGTAAGTTGTTGTGAGTAAATAAGAAAGAAAACTTGATGGTAGATAAGAAATAAACTCCATATTTGAAAAACTAATGTTCACCATGCATATAATATTTTAATACTTTTTAAAAGTGGTTGTGAGTAATGAGAAATAAACTGTATAGTTTTTTTATATTTAATTAAAAAAAAAATAGAAAATATAGTGATTTTTAGTAAAATTATAGAGATAGAGATATGAAAACTATGAATGCTCTAATGGTTACATAAAATATAGCTTCCAAACACAAAAGTAATCCAAAACTTCACAGCTCCATAATAAAAATCCAATTTTCTAATCAGCTTTTTCTTAGAAAAGTCTAAAATAGGTTTATGGCATTGGAATGTTAAATGCTTCAAGTTCATTGTCACTTAATTGACGAAATTCGCTATCAACGTCATCATTATTAACAAGAACATAACTGTTGACGTTTCCTATAATACAAAATAAGAAGTTTTAGTTAAGTATAGGAGTTTTAAAGTTAAAATTGAACGCGTAGTTGGGTTGGAACATGGATTAACAAGTTTAATAAACCTTAAAATTAAAGTCTAGACCGACTAAACCAGATCATCCATCGGTTTAATATGTAAAATGGGTAATAGTTAAAACAAGGGTTATTGGATTTAATCACCTCCAACTGTTGGTTATTGACCGTTGTCACCCTCAAGTATCACTTTGGCCAATATAACTTCTAACTAAACACTTTGGTGTCCGTATCACCAAAAGTTAACAAAAAATTAACCAAAAGTTAACCAAAAGTGACTTGAATTGGTTAACTTTTGGTGATACGATGTCCGTAACACCAAAAGTTAACCAAAAAATAACCTAAAGTTGACCAAAAGTGACTTGAATTGGTTGACTTTTGGTGATATGGACACCAAAGTGTTTAGTTGGGAGTTATATTGGCCAAAGTGATACTTGAAGGTGACAGCGGCCAATAACCAATAGTTGGAGGTGATTAAATCCAATAACCCTTAAAACAATGCTATATCGTACCAGAGACACTATCACTACACAGTTCAACCGATATAACGGGCTCGTTCAAACCGTTATAATCCAATAGTCCAAACCAGTATTTAAAGCATTGAAGAAAACCCACATTTACATCTTTAGACCTACTTACGAAAAGATATGCATGAGCGAGCAACAAACTTTGACAATTCCAGTGGCAGATCCAAAAATATTTTTTAGTGGGTTCACTGTTTTTGCATGATCCAATTTCATAAAAAAAAAGACAAAAGTCTTTTGGGTCGGCTCGACAGTTCAAGACATATATAGTGTTATAGATTTTTGAGCACGTATATAGGTCATTTTGCATAGAAGGGGAATGGTTAGGACACATTAGAGTCATGATAGGTCCATCTAATATATTAAGGTTGATTAGTGATTAGGCTGTAAAGAAACCAAACGTTCCATGATTCGTTCAAAAGTTTGTTTGTAAAATAAACAAATAAACACGGACAAGAAATTTTGTTTGTAAAAACAATCGAACATGAACAAGGCTCGCGCTCGTTCATTTGTGTTCGTGAACATACTGTAATGTATTCGTGAATGTTAATTTATTTTTGGATAACTATTATTAATTTTTATGCTAACTTGTTAACTATTTTATCATGGATTATATCTTATTGTTGATATTAAGTATTAACAATGATTTTTTGTAGTTTTTAAGCTGATATATGTTTATTTGTGTTTGTATGGGCTCATTTACAAAACTAAGAAACAAACACAAACATATAAAATTTCTTAAAACAAACATAAATATAAGCTTTCGTATGGTTACGTGTTGATGAACCGTTCATTAGTTCATTAATAACGTAACAAAATATCATTCGATTGAATTCGATAGTTTTACAACCCTATTAGTGATCACACATTACCAAGAATGATACTGGGGATTGGTTGAATAAAAGATGCATAACGAAAAAATAGATAAATTGTAGAAGACGACAAACAAAAAGCAAGCAAACAGTAAATTTTTAACAGAGGCATTTTATCAAACACCTTACCTACCATCATCACTGTGTGTCTGCATGCTATTGCTAGTGCATCTGCTATTGCTGTTGCTGTTGCTGTTGCTGCTTTCACTCAACACACCCACCCGTACATTAATTGTCGTTGATAATCAGAAATTATTCGCCAATTCATCCATCCGACCATCAGAGTTTGTTCTTTGTTTCTTTTTCGTCCCTGGGCCCCTTAATCATCATCTTCTTTTGCCAACAAATCTCTGTACTAAATCAATGCTTTTGATTCAAAATTTGGGTTGCCAACACGTACGTACAATGTTTGTTTGATGGATGTTTTGTCCCTTTTAGCATAAAACTAGTGCGACCTTAAAAGCAGATAGTACTTCCACTGCTACTCTCACTTTTGCCGCCATTCTTCTTTCTTATTACATCAAATCAAATCATCCATCAAAACAAGAGCTACAATGGGATAGATAAACATGTAGCAACAGCTTATGTGCTCAAAACATGCCGTTAAATCTTGCCAACGTTAACTCTTGCTCCCGGTGAAAAACATGCTAGTTGGCTGGCGTGATTTTTCATGTATCAAGCTAACGATTAACAATTCAATCTTATTTAAGATACGGATATTTTTGGACCATAAAAAGACATGCATTTGATCTCAAATTGTCACCGCTATTTAAAGAAAGCAGTAATAGTTTTTTCTTCGAAATAAGTTTTTAATTTGACAGAGGCATGAGTTTGGAAATAATAATAAAACTATTAAACTAACACTCACTGAAAATGCTCATTTCATGTAAAAATATTTGTGTGAATCAAGTGACTCTCACGTGACATACTCATTTTTACACATGAGCAACTAATCACTTGTTAACAGATGTTTTATACCTCAAGACTCGACCAACCCAACTTAATGGTATATTAGTTTTAAACAGTCTAACTATTATCTTTTGATTTTACCAGTTTCAACTATTAAATTGATTGGTAATGGTTTCAATTTTTATCAGTTTGGCAACTAACAAGGCATCGTTAATTTTTTTTAACGGCATTAACTTTTTTTTGAATTCAAAACTGATGTTTAAGGGCGTTGGTCGGAATAGGAATACGAGTCGATTTATGTAAAAGTTATTTCAAGACGACACTCCGAACCACAAAATTTTTGCATCCGATTAAAGCACCGTTAGATTTAAACATTTGATTGAACCACCGTTTTGTCGTTCTAGAGCGTCGTTTCGAGTTAACTTTTACATTAATTGACTCATATTTTCCTTCTTATCAAAAGCCCTAGAACTTTGGTTTGGAATTCAAAAAAAACTTAACTTCGTTAAAAAAAATTAACGACGATCTATTTGTTGGCTAAGTGATAAAAACTAGGACTGTTATTAACCAATTCGATAGTTGAGACTGATAAAAATCAAAATATGATAGTTGATACCGTTAAAATCAATATGATATTATAGGTATATTATAAGGTTTAAACATGATTTTTTAATTTTTTTATACTACTCATCATCAAAATGAAATAAAAATGATTTTTTTAATTTATTGATGTCTATTTTAAAAGAGAAAAGTAACAACTTTATAATTAAAAGAAGATAAAAAACATAAGTAGGATGGAAGAAAAGGCAATTTACTTTCCTAGGAAATATTAATAGACCATGCATCCATCATATATATTCCCCCATGAAATTTAAGTGGATAAAATTATATTATATTATATTAATCCTAAACCATTACATTAAACTCCACCCAACAACTTCAAACCCAACCCATCCATAATCTTTCCATCAAACCGCTTTAATTTTTACATAATTAATAATCAACTTACTTAATTAATTAACCCACTTCATATACCACCTAAATAACATGTTATTGTTATCTTCTTCCATAATCATTTCCTCAATCTTCTAATCATCAATCTTGATCTTATTCCACTGCTTATGACCCGGAACCCATTTCGGACACTTTGGGCTAAAGTAATTCGACACCACCAACGAGTTCAACAACTCGATAATGGGTGCGAATTTCACGCATCGTGGTGCTTTATACTGGTTAATCGACGCACCCATACTGATGGCGTAATCCATGAGCTTATCAAATGTCCCGGTTTCAACAATCCTGATCTCGAGTGGCCCAATCGACTTGTCCGAAGCCCGACCCTGTCGGTAAACACTGTTTAACGACTCTTCAATCGTGATGCAACAATCTTCAATCACTGATGCTGGAACTTGGGTCGATCCTTTTGCACTTAACTCCCAAAAGATCACGTAGTGACCTGGGATTGTGGTCGTGTCAGCATAGCTTGTGTACTCGATTAAGGTTGCATCGAATGGGGCCAAATGACTCGATGCCTTCTCAATCGCTTGGTGCAATTCGACTTCATCGGTTTTGTCTGAATCGATGCATAAAGCAACATTCTTTCGACATATGAAGCTGAATTGTGGGGCTTTGTTTTTGAATCCCGCAACTCGTAACACATCACCAACTCTATACCTGTAAAGCCCTGCAATTTTTTTTAATCATCAAGATCACATTTTTAAAAAATTAGCAACGTAGCTTTAATAGTCAAGCTCACTTAAATAAAAGCATTGAATGAAATCTGGCAATATTGTAAAAATTTAGCCATCTTTATCATCAAGATCAAGTTTTTATGAAGTTTTAATGAAGTCATGCAAGATTGTCAAAAACTAGTAATCTTTAATTAAGTATCAATATCACATTTCTATAAACTTTTAATGAAGTCAGCTTCTGCAAGATTGTCAATAATTAGAAATCTTTAATTAATTACGAATATTAACATTTTTATAAACTATTGATGAATGAAGTCTTGCAAGATTGTCAAAAATAAGCAATCTTTTATCATCAAGATACATTTTTTATAATATTTTTCAACAAAATCTTGCAAGATTGTTAAACATAGCAATCTTTAATCACCCTCACAGTTATAATATATGATTGTGGAAAAACTACAATCTTTAATCATCAAGATCCCATTTTTATGAACTTTTAAAGAAATTGAATTAGTTAATTACCTGCGTAAGTAGTGACAACAAGTTCGTAATCTTGACCGAGTTTTACTTCTGAAAGATCGATGGGTTTTTGATCTTTTGCTTGTTCTTGATCATTAACCGGTAAGAATTCAAAGTAAGCCATAGTGGGGATGATGGTGTATGCAACTTCACTAGGTTTACAAAGTGGGTTCAAATTGACACCAAAATAACATTCAGAAGATGCATACATGGTGCACACAAGAGGGAGACCATTGCTATAGTAATCAAGAGTCGGTATGTATTGCGACATGGTCCCCGTCACGATTACATCAACATATTTCGTGTTGGGCCAAATCCTGGTAATAATCCCTTGCCATGACTTGTTCGAGCATTCACTCTCGATAAAGTCAGCAAGGGCAGGATTTGGTTTCAAGATGCGTAGTACCGCATCTTGAACAACCGGGTCGGTGATCAAAGGGTTCACCGTGCCAGTCCGGATATCATGACACAAAAGCTCCCAATGCTTCTCCAAGAACCGGATGGCACGAATGAACCCAGAAGCAAAAACAGCACCGACCCGGAGAACCTCCTCGTTCAAACACAACCCACAAAGCATTTGAGAATACATGCTTTGAAACGAGTCTTGACACAAAATAGTCTCGTTAGGGCTCGTATAATTGGTATACGGGTCGTATGGTCTTTCCTTAAAATGGTTACTTTTATAGTAACTAGTCAATACCGGTCGGGCTAAAAGCCCGCCCGGTGTTTTGGACTCGGATTTGACAAACAAGAAATACATCCCTTTTCCTTTCTCCAACCCGGGTACAAACTGGCTCATCACCGGCATCAACAAACTGTAGAGCAATGACCGTCTTCCAAGCTCCGATTCAATCGTCGGCATCAGCTTCCGTTCACCACCCGACGTCCCGGAACTACACAATCAACAAATTAAAAACAAATGAACTTAATTTCTTTAAAAAATGTTATTATTACGTGTACGTGTTTAAAAAAGGTTCACTATTAAACATTAAAAGATGATCTAGACGTAAAAATGTGTGTAAATGAATAAGAAATATATATGTATATACCTTGTTAAGAATTCAGAAATGGGGTGTGAAGAAAGAATTGGGGATTTATCACCATTGGCAATTCGAGTGATATCAGGTTGAAGATCTTCATAGGTGATAACAGGTACAAGTTTCTTGAAAGTTTCACGGTCAGTGTGGGCGGAGAGACCGTGACGGTGTAGGTACTCAACGTTTGCATTTTGGGTGAGGATGTCGGATAAAACACGTTGTTGAACATCATCTGGGTTACAAGTCACATCTTCAATGAATTCAAGTGTTTTCTTGTTTTTTTCACTCAGATTATCATTTTGGGTTTTTGGTGCCTCAGGCATGGTAGCTGACGGTGGTGGAAGTAGCTAGCTAGAGAGAGAAACAATGAGGTAGGTTTTAGAGTGAGAAAATGATGGTGTGGTGTGGTGTGAATAAAATAAGGAAGGTATATATAGAGAAGAACTGAAGAAGAAGCCTCTAGGGGACAACATTTAGTTATTTACACTATTCTTTGTATAAAAATGTCTACATATTTTTAACAAAAGCTAGTACGTAATTAATTAAAGATCGATGAAAGAAAAATGTGAGGAAAGTTTGATTTTTATTGACTTAAATGGTTTTTAGTTTTATGAAATTAAATCTTGTATTGATGTAGTTGGTTCACGGCCTTTTGTTTTGATGACTTGTTTTACATCCATGCTTTTTGTTATCACACGATTAACGTATCAAAATCGCATGTTTACATAGTTAAATTTCATTTGATAATTTCAACCAAAACAAGATTTTTGTTGATGTCAGGTTTTATAAACATGGTGGATTTAGTATTTAGGGAATTAAACAAACTTTTTGATTTAATAAAATAGTATTACATACATTAAGCGATTGCAATCGATATAATCATAAACGTTTCTCTCTTTCTAGGTTGAATTTATATCACATTGGTTTTTCATTCTTTAACCTCACCTGTCGATCGTAAATTATGTTTCAGTTGATCTTATTGGTTAGGAAGCTATAGGTTTTTTATAAAAGGTATTTACAGTAAGAGGAGGGTAATTTGGTAATTTCATATGGTTAAGGAGGGAGAATTGGGAGATGTAGGCATGCTATAGTGGAGGTTTCCCTAATTAGGTGGTGACAACGGGCATGTTAATATTGTTAGGTTGACACATTAGTTAACGAATGGTGATAGGTTTTGTTAATACATGAATTTCCCATTGCCAGCCTGGTTTTTATATATGTTTCACCCCTATACGATTCCACAATTTCCACATCAGCAACATCATCATCTCAAAATCGAATTCTGTTTCTTCAATAAATACAAACTAACAATTAGTTATGGCCTTAGGGGTTGATTTCACGTTTAGAAACACATCTTTTGTGCTTATAAAATTTTCTTAATGAAATTCTTTTATTTTAAGAAAATATTTTACTTTTTGAAGAGGTAAAACGCTAATAGGGATGGAATCAACCAAATATTATGGGTCGCTATTATACGTCTAAGTGGTAAATGTTTTTTAAACATCATACTTCATTTTTTCTATCAATAAACTTTTCCAATAAAATGATAGATAAACAAACAAAAGACCAAGCCATAATTCTCTTTTGAATAAAGATAAGTGAGGAAAATATTTAATACCATTATAACAAAGAGTACCAATATAATATGTTAAAGGTTTACTAGTTAAGGAATAGTACTTAAACCATATATCATAACAAATTAGGACTATAGCATCGATGCATTCACTTCGTCAATCCAACTCATCACACACCAAACTGGTAGATTTTCTCTCTTAGTCTTTCTAAAAAATTTTAGCCACTTTTTTGTTGGTAACATTCATGGGATTAATTCTCTTAGAAATCTCTTCATGTTATACGTACGATCGTATACTAGGTTTGTCACACCCCGACCAATTAAATAAATAAAAGGCGGATAATCATCGAGACGTGAGTGTTAGAGATTACTCATAGCCACATGACGCTACAAATTATAGTTTTAATTAAGCATGCATCACCAAATTAAATATTACAATTTGTCCATAAGTTTGGCAAATCTCAAATGACATAGCTAATAATTGTTCATTGATTTAAATTTTAGCTAGGTCCAAAAGCCTATGGTGATCATGATCCAAAGCTAGCTTAAACGTTGGCATTCCCTGAAACATGTTAGAAAATAATGTCAACATAAAAAATGTTGGTGAGTTCACATAGTTAAGTACATAGATAATAGTTCATAGATCACAATGATAAGCGATTCCATGTCTACAATGGTTAGTGCAAATATGTAACAACACGTACGGCCTCAAATGTACAATCAAGCCTCAACAATATAGAATATAGTATATGATCAGCTAAGTGAAATTTGGTTCCTTCAATGAACTAGAATGCGTCATTAAAGAGCCGGACTTAGCATCGGCTTTAGCACCAAAAAGGCTTGTCAGGCCCTTAGATCTAAGACGTCGCTGGGCTAGCAATAGTTAATGATTGTATCGATCATAAAATAGAACACCACACGTATACATAAAGCATAACCAAGACATAAATAGAATCACATGATTGATAAATAGATTTAGTGCATGTAGTGTACTTGAATAATATAACATGTTTCACCCCAAAAGTGTATAAATATAAAAAAGGGGTATGTAAACTCACATTAATCAGCTCCAAAATCTACTCAAGAAAATATATGGTGGAAGCCGGAAATAACCCTCGGTAGCTTATCCTATTAATCGAACATAATGATTTTAGTCCATATATAGTTTCGAGATCGTACGAGTCAAACTCTTATTTTTAGTTGTTTTGTGAAATAGTTATGAATGTTAGTATATTTATAAGTTTTTATAAAAATAGGTTAAAATATTATTTATTTGTAAATAATATACCTTCAAAGATTATTGTCATTACAAGTCGTTTACTTGGTTTTTTTTACAAATATGGTATGACGTTTAAGTGGATTTTTAGTTTATAAAGTTTTTAAATAGTTGACGAAACAAGTTTATGTGTCTAATTTTATATAAATGATACTTACAAGGATTAAAATGGGTATTTTTGGTTAAATGAACACCCACAAGGATTTTTATAAAAATATATACATGTTTTATTACTTGGTTTTATAAAGTTTGTAAGTTAATATTTGTTTATGAAAACTTTTGAGTTTTTAAGGCATAAAAATGATAAAAATATAATTTTTACATGTTTAGTGGGTAGTTTAAATATTTAAAAATGTGAGTTAAATGTCAAAATACTAATATTTGTTTAAGAAAACTTTTGGGTTTTTAAGACATGAAAATGTTGCAAATATAATTTTTACATGTTTAGTGGGTAGTTAAAATACTTAAAAATGTGAATTAAAGGTCAAAATGCAAAGTAAACAAAGAAAACGGGTTAAGGGATTCGAACCAGTAACCTGCAGCATCTAAACATATGCACCCAGCCACTTGAGCTGGGTGACTAACCTGTAAATGCATCCCCATTTATTTGTTTTAACAGCTCCTTAGCAGATTCGCAAATCCCCCCCAAAAACCCATATGAACCCTAGATCATTCACAACCCAAATCGATTTCGTTTTCTTAGTTTTGACAAAATTAAGGTTAGGGCTTTTAATCCACGCCCAAAAACGAGTTCAATGGTATAAAAAACTTACAAAATAGTGCGGGTTGGGTATGTGTTCGAGTAACGAACGGGTCACCACTTTTTAGCCCTTGATGCGTGATTTTTACTTCATTTTCGTGAAATCTGGGTATGGGGGTTTGTTTGCGGTGTGTTTGTGAGTGTGTGTGTGAGTTTAATTGCAAAATGGTGAGGTTTAGATATGGTTTTGAACTTGGATTTTGAGTTCGGCCGAGACAAAGAAAAAAGAAAGGTTTCAGGCAAATTTTTGGTCAATTGCATGCGAATTACTTGTTTGATGATAGCTAGTGACTGATTCAACACGTTATTACTTGAAATGGGTCTGATTTTGGACTTAATTTTGGTTGAAAATTTCGAGTATGGTGAAGAGACGTGGTTACTGTGCTGATGCGTGAAAGGGAGAAGGAGGAGAAAGTTTTATTGGCTTTTGACACTTTTGGTCCCCCATATTTGAATGTTTCTTCTTTTTTTTGTTAAATTTTGATTGTTGACAAACATTATTATTATTGCTTTGATAAATTTTGTTTTTTTTTATTTAGTTATTGCTATTATTATTATTACTGTTAACGTTTTTCACTTGCAAAATTATTTATACAATAAGTTTCATAAACTTCAAGTATTCGATATCAAATTTCGCAAATGTTACAAGGTTAATTATTAGTGCGGTCAGAAAAATTCACACAATATATAGTAATATCTTTAATAATATGATATTTTGACTATAATAATTCGATTTGTTTTTAAATTTTGTTTCATGTGTTTTCAAACAATTTGCATTAAAATGGAACATTAATAATGTTTTTAAACCATAAAAGAGCATAGTAATAAAATAATTATTTGAATTTTTGTATAAAGAGTTAATATATTAAAAGTCATTCAGAATTCTTTAAAATTTAAATCAGAAATAAACAAATAAAAAGGAAAAAAAATATCCAATTAAATTTGTAAGATTATAATTAAAAACTTAAAAATAATGAATTTTATCAGATGGTCAATCGATAAATAACTATCGTCTACTTAATAGTCTTTATTATATAATGAGTTAATCTCTTTACCATAGTTCATTGAATACTCCTTTAAATAGAAATTTCCTTAGCTGAATGATTGATAGCCTTAAATAATCCGGTTTCACTAACTTCCTTAAAGCTATCAATCAACATGCTTAATTAGTTCTTTAACACCTACATCTCGAAGCATATGATATTAAATTGGCGCAAGTACGCCATCTAAATGTCACATTACGCACCCGGCCTTGAGGTCCTTACTTTTAAGGAAAACAACGATTAATGAAAGCTCAAACCTCTTTAATTTTGATCTCTTGCGAGCATAATAAACCTCGTCAGGCTTTATATTCAGCAGAATGGACAGGTTAATCCTCTAACCTCTTTAATTTTGTCTTTGTGCTTATATGGAACAAGACTCCACACATTAGTTCATATTCAATTAACTTGACAATTTATTTATATAAACACCCAACTTAGAGCATGATTAAATAACATATATATATATTAGCAACAATTAATTATATTTATTTATGCTCAAATTTTAGAAATACTCATATATACGAGAACAAATTAAAGGACATGTAATGATCTAAACAGTTTCCAATTCCTATGAAATAGATGATGTATGATTTATTGGAACATAGGATACGTGATTATCTAAATAGTTCCCAATGTAAGTAAGATATACATGATTTATGGAAACGTAGGATGCGTAATTGTCTAGATAGTTCCCCAATGTGAGTATGAGATACATGACTTGTAGGAAGCAAAGATATGTGATTATCTAACTAGTTTCATGTCATATACGCCTGTTGCACATAATGTGTTCTTAGTAAAAACATTCCCTACTATGAAGTGTGTCATTGTCAAAGCGGACAATATCATTGTACAGTTTCGCTGGACTGTTACATTATTTGAGCTCTCTTTTTTACAAAATGCATAACCCGGTAACAACAAGAATACATTAGTATAGTGTCAATAAAATGTGGCATTGAAAGAGGAAAAAGAGTCGGCAAACGCGGTAGTTTTTGTGTAACAACGTACCTCATTAAAATAACTGGCCGGTAAGAAACGAAAAAACATGTTCATTTGAATCAAGTAATCAACCAACATAATTTAACCAATAAGAAGAAAATGTATGATGCATGTATTAACAAAATAAATAAAAAATGATATACGGAGACAATAGCACACATATGTCGTTAAAATTGTTCTCAATCAACTTGTGTTCTACACGATGACTTCATAGATGTTTGTTAAGTTAGATCAAACCACTATATGATAGACTTATTCTTAAAATCACCCCTACATATATAATATCGACTTTTATTGTTTAGAAGGTAAACATTAAATGAGGAAAGTATGAGTATGATACTTTATACTATTAATTAAGGTATATTGGTTTTCAGTGGTTTCAATTATCACCTTTTGTCTTCTGCCGGTCCCAACTATTGAATTGGCTGTCAACGGTCCCAACTTTTATCACTTTGGTAACCACTGGTCCGTCGTTAAATTTTTTTTAACGCCGTTAAGTTTCTTTCGAATTTAAGACCAATGTTTTAGGCTTTTTGATCGGAAGGATAATACGAGTCGATTGATGTAAAAGTTTTCTCGAAAAGACTCTTTGAACGATAAATTTTTTACATCCTATTGAAGCACCGTTAGGTTTAAACACCCGATTGAAGCACTATTTTGTTGTTCGGAGTGCCGTTTCGAGGTAAATTTTCCATCAATCGACTTGTATTATCCTTCCGATCAAAAAGCTTAAAACATCGGTCATAAATTTGAAAAACACTTAACGGCGTTAAAAAAAATTTAACGATGGACCAGTGGTTACCAAAGTTATAAAAGTTGGGACCGTTGACAGCCAATTCAATAGTTGGGACTAGTAGAAGACAAAAGGTGATACTTGGGACCAGTGAAAACCAATATACCTAATTAATAATAACTCTTCGTTAGTACTATTGTCCACCAAGCTGATTTAAAATTACTAACAAATTCATATATTTGCTACTTTTATTATGTAGTATAATATTACTAATTCATTCATGGAGTATTGGATATTAACGGACCTAACTATTAATTTTGCCGTTACCAGTTTCAACTTTTGAAATATGTGCTGGCGGTCCCAACTTTTATCATTTTGGCCACTAATGGACCCGCCGTTAAAAAAGTTAATGGCGTTAACTTTTTTTTTTTAATTTCAGGTCGACGTTTTATAGTTTTTAATCGGAATAAAAATACGAGTCTATTGATAAAAAAATTACATCGAAATGATGATCCAACGACCCCGTAGTGGCCAACATATATACATAAATGTCACCAATATAATGTATATAATAAAGTAAAAAATCACATCTGAGAGATTTTAAAAACTAGTTATTATTAAAATTCGTGTGTATTTTTTTACTCCATGATTTTGAAAAAAAGCCAATGGGGTTAGTGGCTCATTGGTAACACAATTGTTTTAGGAGCACTAGGTCATGGATTCTAGTCCTGACTATATGTGATGATGTATTTCTTCTTAAAAATTAAGGTGTTGCTTTTAAAAAAAAGTTATTATTAAAACAAAATATACAAACATCAAACACACATTGAGACACAAATCACACAGATGTCTGAACGGTTTTTTGTTATTGTTAACATCTCGTTCCATCTATTACATGTGATGTTAGGCTTTGATTTTGTGTTTATATGTGTTCACACGTGTATTAATTGTATTGTCATGTTTTTTTTGGTTAGGTGTAATTTAAGATAGGATTTTAAGTGTGTTAATTCGTGTGTATTTTTTGTTACAATGGAGGGATTAAATAATTCAGGTGTTTATTTACTACGTGTTTTTGAATATTTAAACTTTGATGTTGTGTTCAACTAGAGTGATGGCCCGCGTGTTGTTGCGTGATTGGTATTCGGCGCTTACCGTAGTTTAATAGAGATCGTTGTAAATGTAAGTTTGTGCTTCTAGTGTGGGATCGAAACACATATACGTGACATGTACATGCTCCAAACTTAATAATGATGCCACAACGCCAATTAAAAATACTAATAAATATAACGTTAATGTGAGTAAAGACACTAAATTATTTAAATGATCTAACAAGTAATAGTTAAACATTAAATAGAATAAGTTGAAACCAAATAACAAAATATCTAATTTTTGTTTACATAATAAAAAGAGAAATTTACATATATCTCCTTCATAAGATCATTTATTACGTATTTACCCACTCCTTAAATTCAATTACATATTTCCCCTTCCTAAACCACATATATTACATATTTACCCAATTTCTTTAAAATAGTCTTTTGATTTACTATTTTACCCTTAATGATCTTGATAAATATATTTTTATATTTTCTTGTGGTTTGTGTAAAGGAAGGGGTAAATGAGTAATTTATTATGTCAAATGAGATATGTGTAATTAAACTTTAGGCTTGGGTAAATATGTAATTGATGGACTTAAGAAGGGGAAATATGTAAAAATCCCAATAAAAAATATGGAAACAAATTAAATACAAAAACCTACCCAAAAAATACGTAAATTAAAAGTGATTAAAAGAGGTGCGTACGTTGCATGGGACTGAAACCCGGATGTATTGTATGGGTTGGAAGAGGGGTGTGCTAAGCTAAGCATATGCATTAATTTTAATTTCGAATATGTTGTAGATGGCCAACAATAATTAATGGAAGAGGGCGGTAAATATGAAGATAAATGAGATCGATGTGTAACATTCAAACATATGATAGAAAAGAGTCATATATTAATGTGTTACTAGTATAGATCTAAGCGAATTATAAATAACACATAATCTAAAATACAAATATCACAAATGTATAATAATATACTATACAGTGGCGGATCTAGAACTAAATATCAAAGATATCCTATGAGAAAATTTTCGTTCAAAGGTATCATATATTTTTTCAGGGGTATCCTGATACTTAAAACCGTAAGAAAAATAGTATCCTGATACTTAAACTGATGAAAATTGTACATCATAATGAAAGTTTCGGGGTAGCCCAGGATACCCATGGGCTCTTCATAGCTCTATCCCTAATACTATACTATGATTAATTGGTAGTTAGTCAAGCAATTGAAGAATGTAGTTTGCATACAATAGTTTTAAAATTGCGTTTTGCCTCCATAAACTTATCAATTTGTCACCGTTTGCTATATCCGAATTAATTCTGTCAAAAGAAAACTTTAGTTAGTTCCCTGTGGCCCTCACGTCAGAGGCACTTTAGTCATTTTCAAGTCTTTTCCTAATCAATGGTAGAGATATGTACGTGGTAGAGAGATAAGAACAACTAACGTTTGTTTTTGAAAGAATTAATTCAGATGTAGCAAATGGTGACAAATTGGTAAGTTTAGGAAGGCAAAACGTAATTTTGAAACTATTGTATGCAGACGGTTATATTAGGCAAACTTCAGGGAGGCAAAATGAAGTTTACTCTATATAATTTTTAGGCACAAAAGTAAGACCATGATAACTCGATATATAGTTTAATGCAAGGGCGCATCCTAATGGGAGCCGACTCCCGCGCGTTTTTTCGAAAAAATGGTCGATTTTTACCCTGATACCTTAAATTTGTATATATATATATATATATATAGAGGAGAGTTATCCTACATAGTGTTGGAAATCTAAGAAGGCTAAGAAGGATTTATGACCTTTAGATCTCTTTTTTAATGGTTGAGATCAATTTGTAGGAAAAGAAATTGGTGGAAGGGTACATTAGTCATAGCCACTTTTGTTGACTTTCTCTCTCCACATGCAAGGCACATGCCAATTCCCCCACTTTTTTTAAAACTTTCATAACTTTTGGATACGATATTAGTTTTTTAAAAAAATTACACAAAAAAACAAGCGTTTTGTTATCTTTAAAACGGGTATAATATTGATATATAAAAATAAAAAAAAATTTCGTCACTTGTCTAGTCCTTGTGTAATATCATGTGATTGTGTTTTATTATAACTAGTGAAATATCACTTTTATCGGTTCATTCTTAAGTCATTATATAATATCATCTTATTATAAATATTTGTTGTGTCATATTATATGTTTAGAAATTATCACCGTGTCACAAATTGTTAATATGTGTTTGAGAAATGTTCAAAGACAATGTCATTTTTTGTTACAAAGTGTGAGAATGACACAATGGTAAACAAAGACACAATGACACTTTTAAAAAAAATTATAACTCACAATATAAATCAAATTTGAAAAAAGTGATTCGGAGACCTTGTTCCCCATGTATTCCTCTTTCAGAAAATAAATAAACGAAAAATTAAAAAAAATTAAAAAAAGTACCGTTTTTTTATTTTTAAATTAGACACAATGAAAAAAGACACAATGAGAAAATAGTAGTTTTTTTAAGTTTTGTTTATTTATTTTTTAAGGATGATGATGTGAGAGCAAGATTTTTGAAATACTTTTTGTGTTATTGTGTAATTATTATTAGATCATTGTGTAATACTTGTCAAATAAGATTACACAATGACCCGATGAATGACACAACAACCTTACGGATGACACAATCACACAATGACCTGATGAAAGACACAATGACCTGACGGAAGACACAATGACCTGACGTTAGACACAATGAGCTGAAAAATTGTGAAAAAAAGTTCGTTTTTTATATATCAATATTATACGCGTTTTAAAGAGAAAAAAATTCTCGTTTTTATGGTGTAATTTGTTTAAAAAAATAATGCCGTATGTAAAAGTTATAAACGTTTAAAAAAAGTTGGGGAATTGACATGTGACTTGCATGTGGAGAGAGGATATTTAAAAAAGTGGGCATGACTAAAATACCATCTCTCCTAATTTTCCTAGATGCCACATGTCAATCTCTTATTGCTTCTTAGCCTTCTTAGATTTATAACACTATGTAGGTGAACCTCACTCTCTCTCTCTCTCTATATATATATATAGAGGAGAGTTATCCTACATAGTGTTGGAAATCTAAGAAGTCTAAGAAGGATTTATGACCTTTAGATCTCTTTTTTAATGGTTGAGATCAATTTGTAGGAAAAGAAATTGGTTGAAGGGTACATTAGTCATAGCCACTTTTGTTGACTTTCTCTCTCCACATGCAAGACACATGCCAATTCCCCCACTTTTTTTAAAACTTTCATAACTTTTGGATACGATATTATTTTTTAAAAAAAATTACACCAAAAAAACAAGCGTTTTGTTATCTTTAAAACGCGTATAATATTGATATATAAAAAATAAAAAAAAATTCGGCACTTGTCTAGTCCTTGTGTAATATCATGTGATTGTGTTTTATTATAACTAGTGAAATATCACTTTTATCGGTTCATTCTTAAGTCATTATATAATATCATCTTATTATAAATATTTGCTGTGTCATATTATGTGTTTAGAAATTATCACCGTGTCACAAATTGTTAATATGTGTTTGAGAAATGTTCAAAGACAACGTCATTTTTTGTTACAAAGTGTGAGAATGACACAATGGTAAACAAAGACACAATGACACTTTTAAAAAAATTATAACTCACAATATAAATCAAATTTGAAAAAAGTGGTTCGGAGACCTTATTCCCCATGTATTCCTCTTTCAGAAAATAAATAAACGAAAAATTAAAAAAAATTAAAAAAATTAGAGTTTTTTATTTTTTAAATTAGACACAATGAAAAAAGACACAATGAGAAAATAGTAGTTTTTTAAGTTTTGTTTATTTATTTTTTAAGGAGTATGATGTGGGAGCAAGATCTTTGAAATACTTTTTGTGTTATTGTGTAATTATTATTAGATCATTGTGTAATACTTGTCAAATAAGATTACACAATGACCCGATGAATGACACAACAACCTTACGGATGACACAATCACACAATGACCTGATGAAAGACACAATGACCTGACGGAAGACACAATGACCTGACATTAGACACAATGAGCTGAAAAATTGTGAAAAAAACGTTCGTTTTTTATATATCAATATTATACGCGTTTTAAAGAGAAAAAAATTCTCGTTTTTATGGTGTAATTTGTTTAAAAAAAATAATGTCGTATGTAAAAGTTATAAACGTTTTAAAAAAGTGGGGGAATTGACATGTGACTTGCATGTGGAGAGAGAATATTTAAAAAAGTGGGCATGACTAAAATACCCCTCTCCTAATTTTCCTAGATGCCACATGTCAATCTCTTATTGCTTCTTAGCCTTCTTAGATTTATAACACTATGTAGGTGAACCTCACTCTATTATTTTCTCATTGTGTCTTTTTTCATTGTGTCTAATTTAAAAAATAAAAAAAACTGTAATTTTTTTAATTTTTTTTAATTTTTCGTTTATTTATTTTTTGAAAGAGGAATACATGGGGAACAAGGTCTCCAAACCACTTTTTTAAAATTTGATTTATATTGTGAGTTAGAATTTTTTTAAAAGTGTCATTGTGTCTTTGTTTATCATTGTGTCATTCTCACATTTTGTAACAAAAAATGACTTTGTCTTTGAACATTTCTCAAACACATATTAACAATTTGTGACACGGTGGTAATTTCTAAACAAATAAGATGACACAACAAATATTTAAAATAAGATGATATTACATAATGACTTAAGAATGAACCGATAAAAGTGATATTTCACTAGTTATAATATAACACAATCACATGATATTACACAAGGACTAGACAAGTGCCGAATTTTTTTTATTTTTTATATATCAATATTATACGCGTTTTAAAGATAACAAAACGCTTGTTTTTTTGGTGTAATTTTTAAAAAAAAATAATATTGTATCCAAAAGTTATGAACGTTTTAAAAAAAGTGGGGGAATTAACATGTGCTTTGCATGTGGAGAGAGAAAGTAAAAAAAAAATGGCTATGACTAATGTACCCTTCCACCAAATTTTTTCCCTACAAATTGATCTCAACCATTAAAAGAGAGAGCTAAAGGTTATAAATCCTTCTTAGCCTTCTTAGATTTTCAACCCTATGTAGGATAACTCTCCTATATATATATATATATATATATATATATATATATATATATATATATATATATATATATATTGATTTCTCTGCCGTGTAAAATACAATTTATGAGTCCTGTGATTTTCTGCCCTCCTGCTACAAACGTTCAGGATCCGCCACTAGCTGAATGTACGTAGCTCTTGAAGTACATGGGACTAATGTATCAGGTTGAGGACTTCTAAAGATTGAAGTTGTGCATGTCACGTTCATTTTGCCAAATATCTATCATCTATATGATTTGTATGTCTGTTTTCCTTGGTTTTTTTTATAAATTAATAGTATGAAACTATGAATTATAAGGCACACAATTTAAAAGCATCGTTGTCTAATTTGGTGTTGATAGTGTGTTTGCAATTGAAACCTCTTCGTTCAAAACTCAACTTAAAGTTTGTATGTAATTTGTCTTACCATATATCTTTCTTTCATGTAATGTGTAATTATTTTTTAATATTATTTTTTTCAAAAAATCTAGAATTATGTATTTTTATGTTACATATGTGTAACACACATGAGTTAAACTAGCATAGTATACATTTATTAGTTTATGAAAATATGTTTCAAATAACATTATCCGACTAATATGTTAATATAAAATAAAACTTATGCATATATTAATTTAAAATAAAAGAGTGAAAATAACAGCACCCTTTTTTTATTGCACCTCCACTTTATTGATGTGTGTAAAATCCCTCTTTTATCTCCACTTGTTTGCTTCATTATCGTTGTGTGGTATGTTAACTCTTTGACTTTATATATCTGGTTGGTAGATATAACGGCCAGGTTTGACTTCCACACTTACCATTTTTCAAGGGAGCCAATATTTATGTACTTATTTAACTACTTAAAAACCGTATTATATTATTTTTTTTATAACTAATATATATATATACATATAACGTGAAGTTATAACGTGAACAAATAGAAAGTTGACATGTCTTAATTAAACTAATAATGAATGGGAGTAGCCTTATGATGTTTTTGCGGGTGAAGTTATATTATAGATTGTTTCTAATGTCGCCATAATAAAGTGTATTGGAGTTTGTTTGAAATATATATATTTCCGATCACTACTTTATATCGAAAATATACTTTGTGTTTGAACATTTCTATAAGAAATGTTTTTATTTGTTTAGTTCATGGCGCAGCATTTGTTATTACATTCCAGTAGCTACCAAATTTGACTGGCGTTTTCATCTTATGACTCAAATTTAATATAAAACAAATTATAATGTTTCTAATATAAATAATATAATATACTGATCGTTAGATATGAGAAAGAATGAATGTGTGTAGTACGTGTATTGGAGATCGTTGACCTTTGACTCATCTTCCCCATATTTTCTGCTGTTTAATATAATTATATTTATTCAATAATACAAAATTACGTGAAAAGATGTGCAGTATGTAATGTAAAATGTCAGTAAACCAATCCTAAAAAAATTATGTGAAGGACCACATCTTCCTCAAATCCCTCTTATTCTAACTTGTCCCCTTGTGTTTTATATACACAAAACCATATAAATTAATTTTTAATTAAGTAAAAAATATAATTTTATCTGTATATGTTAACAATAATTAGGGTGGAGGGCTTTGATTTTTCATTACCTTTCACATCTTAATTAACAATAAAAATAGATCACCTCATAAAAATATTATTTTTTACTCTCAAGTGTCAAGTATCTTAGCTGGTGACAATTAAAGTCACCAAACGAAGCTTGCTTTTGCAAGCCGTGACCCTTACCCGAACATGGAAGCCGCACAAATGGCGTCAATGTAGCCGTTAATTAGTAGCCAACTGGCATAGCTGGTGCACTCTTATGTAGTGAGGCTAATGATATTATTCTATTATGTTGATAACTTCAAAGGAGTGTGTGGATGTTTGTGTACGTTTTCAAATTTCAATAACCAAAGTGGCACATGATTGGGTGTAACAACATTATAAATTATTAAATGTTAAGCTAAATTTAAAAATTAATGCTGAAGTTTTTTCAATGGGTACGTTTGGGCTTAATGGTAAAAGACGAATGAAACAATGCACCTCTAGTGTTAAACTTATGATGGGTTTTGTTTCAACTGATGGGTACACACACTTCTGTATCATAGCGCTACTTTAAAAATTTATGTGTTAAATAATACTATCTGTTTCTGTATGATTAATTTTTATGTTTTTTAGAAAAAATTTCATTGATTTTCTATTGCAAATAAGCCTGCACTAGGTAAAATTAAAGTTAAATGGTAACTTCTTTCAAATCACATTTTTATTTTTAAACAATAAACCTAAGTTAGGGATGAGCGTTTGGTACCGAAATACCGAACCGATACCCGTACCGTACCGGTACCGTACCGATAGATTCGGTACCGGTATCGGTACCCACTTTTACATGTTTTCGGTATCGGTATTTTCGGTATCGGTACCGGTTCGGTACCAATACCTTAAATTTACCTAAAAGTACTTGTTTCGTACCTATACCGTACCGGTACCGTACCGATAGATTCGGTATCGGTACCGGTACCCACTTTTCTATGTTTTCGGTATCGGTATTTTCGGTACCGGTACAGTACCAATCTCATCCCTAAAACCTAAGTGGACATCGAACCCGTATGTAAAGGGGGTTCTTACATTTCCACTAAGACATTCTCGATCGGTATTAAGTGACGATCAAATAAGATGTAAAACAAACGTAATCTATTCACCTTACTCGATTGCCTCTTGGCTGTGAAAGATGAATTTGATTATAAAACTAGAAACCATAAAAAAACAATTGCAAGTAATTAAAATGGTTGTGATTATAATGGTAAAAACAGATCAACTCCCGGTTTAGATTTCCGGAAGATGTGCAACTAAGATTAACATGTTAGAATCTACATAGACACAGATAGTTGTTATTATAGGTTAAAGCATGCTAATAATTAGATGCACGTGTAGTTAAATTAAATGATCAACGACCAATTTTCATTGTGTTGGTCGGGTCCAAACCAATGCCGGACCTGGTGTTTTCGTTTAGAAGTACAAGTTATAGCCATGTAGGAAAATGACTCGAATGTTGATTACTAGTTAGCTTGGCTAGTGAATGACATGCAAGTTTCTTAAACAAAATGTTATAACCATTAATTAGCCTATTGATCACAAACTTACAAGTTATCCAAACATTCAAATATAGTTAAGTACTAAATTCATAGACAAATCAAATACCCAAATAATTTTTTAAACATTCAAAAGTCGCCTAGGTCGAATGGTGTGAAAGATTGCTATAACAAATGACCTAAAATCGTTTTTATAAAATTTCCCGCTGAGTCCAGCGTAGCCTACGCTGCACAACATAGCCTACGCTACGCTGGAACTCTTTCTCAAATCTTCAAATACTTCATTTTTTGTTCTCTTTGACTTGTATAACTTGTGTCATTCATCTTCTCTCCTTAGTAATATTCCAAAATGCTCTTTTACCTATAACTACACTTTGAATCATAGTTAACTTATTTAACATAAATCAATAAATAAAACGAACAATTATTATTAACATCAATAAATTAAACTATTAAAATCCCATTCCACCACATCCACGTCTCCTATGGAGTTTTCATTCAGTTTTTGAAACCTTATTTAAGTGAACTTCGAGATAATGTTATTTTAAATGAGGTTTTTCATGTGTGCAATCTTTTTGTCTTTTGAGGTAAAGAAAAAAGCAGTTTGTTTTTTTTATATATATTTTATACTATTATGTGTTCGCTTGTTACTTCTTGCCCCTGCTAGTGGACGCCACCTCTAATTTCAACGCTCTTGCCATTTTAGAACCGAAACACAAGAATCTTTCTCCATCTCCAAAGAAAAAATATCTACAACTATATGTTGGTATATTCCAACCCGTTTTCCTTATATAAATTTACATACGCGAAAGAAACTGTTATTTTATTTTATAAACTTCTAAATAGGAAGGTCGAAGAGTTTTACACGTCGGTAATTTTAGCCCATACTCAACTTTGATATATTTACGACTTTAATCTCCAACTTATACTTGTTATCGTTATGACACATGATGAGTTAGCCATTACAACTTAACCTCGTACTTTACTTTGATATATGTACGTGTCAACTTTGACATATTTAACCAATGAATTTTGCATTTTGACTTCTTTAGCCCTACTTGACTTTGGTATATTTGCGACTTTGACGCTAACTCTAATTTTTTATAATTTTACTTCTGATGAGTTAACCAACTTACAGTTTTGACCTTTGACTCTACTTTGACATATTTATTCCTTTGAATTGTTTTTTTTATCATTTTGACTTTTAATAAATTACCAAACTTACAACATTTACCATCTACTCTACTTTGACATATTTACAATTTTAACACCCGACTTTAAGTTATCATTTTGACATATATACTTGAATATATCCTCGTCTTTAAAACAAGACGCATAACAACTTTTCATGGCGCAATGTGCGAGACATGAATCTTTTTATATCAGCGTGTGTGATAAAGTCACATACGCGAGACTCAATTGCCACATCACACTACCCGATCATATATCTAGTTATCTATAATATAAGTAAATAAATAGATAAATGATATGCGATGTGTTAATATGAAATTAGAGATAATTTAGCAATGGATCCTTTAGCATAGAGACAAAAACCAAGCCTTTCGAGTTCCAACCAACAAGTTTTTTTAGCTTAACTAAAGCTTTATCATCGGACGGGTATCTAGTTTAGCTGTAATAAGTTTTATTAAAAAGATGTTACATTATAAAAACTTAAGTGTTCGCGTCTTGTAAAAATAATAGAATTATGAGGTGCATGTGAGTAAGACGTTAAAAGTTATATTTTTAGTTGGTTGAAAGTTAGACTATTTTTTTAAAAAGTTTTGGTATTGAGTGTTAAACTAAAGAGGTTTTTCTTAAGTTTTAGTTATAAGTCAAAATAAAAAAGGCGAAAATCATAAATATATTAAACTATAGGTTTTAAAAACAACAAAGAAGTTTAAGAAGAGAATAATTAAGAAGTCAAAATAAAAAAAGGCGAAAATCATAAAGGACCTTCACAAGGTTGGAAAGTCGGTTGTTATATATTTTACGATTCTTTCCTTACATCCTATTTATTTTTTAAAACAATAATATAAATAATATTTACTACTTTTAAATAATCAACCAATATTTTTTTTAAAACGGCGGTTGGTGCAACGGTCTATGACTGAAGTACTCAGAGGTACAAGGACCGAGATCGAAACCCGCCTCTAACACCAATAGGTGTTTTTCGTCGGCATTGGGGCTCCCCCATTACTACGAATGCAGCGGAGGCTCACCACAACCCTCCTTACGGGCTAAGTTGATCGGAGTCGAAACTCGTCAACCAACTGTTCCAGGGAAAAACCGGTCAGAAACCTTTAACCACGCCACGTAAAACCCTTCGGCTCAGACACGAAGCCGGGTGGTAACCCGGGACGGACTTCATTGCCAATATCCACCAAAAGTGACACTAGTGAGGATAGAACTTGAGTCTCCTATGGATAACCCAAGTCATCCATATAAAAATAAAAATAATTAAAACTTTTCATTAATAATACAAATAATAATTAGAGTTAAATGTTATATAATAATAGAATAAAAAACTTCTAAGAATCATACCTTTTGTAGTCTAAGTTCAAGCGTATAGTAGTGCTCGATCTTGGACAACATTAATAGTAGTGACATTTTTTTGAGAACTATATTTTTGTCTCAGAACTTTTAGCTGTTTGTGACGAGTCAGGTTGTGTCTCATGTATGTATTTGGATAGGGTCATGGGTACTTAATCGAATTCAGAATTGGCTATAGGGGATTTTGCATTTGACAGTATTAATTGTGGCGGACGGAAAACGACATTTAATTTGCGGGGCTGAAAAGTACGATTTTTGAATCAAATTTGTGGGGATATTCATATATATGATGCTGATAAGGAACAATGAAAAGGATCTCGGTTTTATCCGGCCAATTCATAATCCATGGATCCAACAAATTAGTATATGTATATATGCAGCATGAAGATAAACATGCTTAATATTTTAATTAATTCTGTTATCAACCAAATGAAAACAAAACCTACATATATACAGCAGTAGGTTGAGAATGGTTAGATTTTTCTTTAACGGTAAATATACGACTCTGTTTCGAAGGATAGATATTATCTTAATTGTGCCACATATCCGTTTCTTAGCCGGGACCGCACCCCAACGCACAAAAGAAAACTCACATTTGGTGAAAAAATTTCCTTACTCAACCTAGAGCCTCCCATTTTATTTTTTATTTTTGTCATAGGTGGGACTTGAACCCAAGGCATGATCCTCTATTTTTTGGGTCTTAGGTATATCACCTTAACCACTTGAGCTAATGATCATTGGTGAGAATGGTTAGATTGAGTAGCGTTATGAGTTATATTAATACATGTAATTTATATTTAGATTTTTTTGTAACAACTTTGATATTTTAGTTTTAGATCAGGAACTTGTTTAGGTTAATGTGGTTTAGCCGCTAGCTAGTTCTTGGTTCTGGCTTGGGTAAACTCAAACCCATTTTTAGTTATAAATCCGGCCGGCTAGTTTATAAAGTATAAGAAGGAAGCAAATAGTGTATATATATATATCTGTAATATAATGAAGGAAAACGAAAAAAAATTATGCGTTTAAGGGAAACAACTTATTTGAAATTGTTTGAGAGTTTTTCTCATAATAATACTTTTATAGTAAAAAATAAATATATTTATAAGAATGTATGAATATATTTTAATAACACTAATTACATTTTAGTCTCCTAATATTTAATTGAATTTTAAAAAATTTATGAGCAGTTACATTTTCAATTTTCTCCTATTAAGGGTGTGCATGAGTCGATTTATATTTGACAGAATATAAAATTGAAACTTTGAGATAAAGTTGTTAATATTCTACAATTAATTACCTCGGTATTTTTTAAGCATATATATAACTTTTTTATACGAAATTATATTTAAAAAAACTACATCAGAAAATCAAGTATTTAATTATCTTTAATTAAATTATAATATTGTTATACTAAAAAATAATTTTTTAAAATAAATCTTTTATTCCGGTTTTATCATGATTTTATCTCAACAATAATTAAAACTGTCCATTCTCTTATAAATATCTCTAACATCACTATGATGTTATTTTCCAAGTTGCATAGCGTAAAAAGTAAACTAATTATTTTTAAAAAAAGAAAAAAGTGAAAGAGGTGCTGATTTGGATAAATAAAAATAGGAAAAATGTGAGTTGAATTATATGTATATATAGGATCCAAGTAGTGTATAGAGTGGTCATATCAAAAGATTAGAGAAGTGGAGCAATGATCCCTATTTTAAGGGATTTGGGCCTCCATACTATTTTGCTTTTCCCCTTTGTCGGTAAGTCAAACTGCTCCTATTTTTAAGGACACTCTTCCTACTTTTATCCCTTATCCTCTATCTCCTATTTAAAATATCCATCTTCAAACTATTATATGTATATATGAACACCTTATAATTGCAAACACTTGATTTATTTACTTCAAATGACTGTAAAAGTTTTATTATTTTTAATGGCTTAATAAAGTAAGAGGAATAAGTTTAGAGAAAGGATTGTATAATTTATATTTGAGTTTCTGAAAAGAAGATAATATGAAAATTCAATTAAACAAATTTGACCTTGCCGAATTTTACCATTGATGTGAATCGAGTTTGAATCTCCTTCGTATAAAAGAACGCTATAGTAGATATGCATAACGATAACATAAGACTTACGTCTAAACGTCTGAGAGTAATAAAAAAAATTCAAAATGAATCATCTCTGTAAAATAAAAGGTTTTATCAATTACATATCCATTTACGCGAAAAACCACTAATGCCTACAACGCTAGTGACTTGGCTCGCCTATAATTTCAAAGGAATTGTACCACCCGAAAGTCTATTTTGGTAAAACATCTAAAGCGAATTTCACAAAGTTAGACTCAAACTCATAACATTCACATTATTAGAAGGTTAATTATTGGATGCATGTTCCTCTCAAAATAAGTAGTGTTAGGATCTACAACACACACGAAACTGAACACATACATGCGAATAATAACGAACACGAGACACAAGGATTTATAGTGGTTCGTTCGGTGTGACCTACATCCACTTTACTGCAACTTGGTAATTTATTATTTAAGTGCTCAAGGAATTACAAGTGAAATATATAAGGACTAATATAAGGTTAGGTAACTTGATGCTCAAGTTAGGCCCAAACTATTATGCACATAAACTTTTTTATAATGACAAATACTATTATGCACATAAAAACAACGTTTGATTAGACGATCAATTTGATTGATACAATAAAAATTGTAATTAACCAAACCAATACTTTACTATGATTGATGCGAGTTTTGGTATTTAATATTTTTACTAATTATTTAGTAAAGTACACCGTGTTAAACATTTATAATACATTAATTTCGTACTTAATTATTAATCATAATCTTAATTTTGTCTGGTGAAGATAAATTGTTTTATAAATGTTTTTTGACAGTAACAATTATGGCATTTTTCTTGCCATTTGAGTTGGAGCCTAATAATAAAGAGTGAAATGCTCTTTGGAGACCGGCCACTCTAGTTTAAACCTCGTTAGGAGGATTAATTTAAGAGACCCTAAAATGAGTTATTGAAGTTTAGAAGAACTTAAGTTATCATAAATTCATAATACGACTTATTAAACACAAATTAAGGACAAAATCTATATCCTTAAGTGTTGTTTATGTGCGAGTATCCAAGCAACGGATGGGAAGAAGACACATCATGTTCACTTTTGACATTAACTAGGTATATTCAAGCACGCGTGCGTTGCGTGAAAATTTTTATACGGATTATTGCTCTTTGCATATAATTAATAATAACACGACACTCAAACCATCAACCAATAGCAACATATCGTCTCAAGCCACACACAATTGACATCTCAAACCATTAACTAGTAAGAACACAACATCTCAAACCATTAACCAATAACAACACAACATCTCAAATAATAAAGCAATAGCAACACAACACATCAAGCCACACACAAAACATTATTCATGAAGTTTGGGTTTCAATATAATAATAATTATAATAATAATAATAATAAAAAAATAAATAAATAATAAATAAACTAGTTTTATGCCGGTCTTGCACGCTGCGCGAGACATGTTTGCTACATGCCTTTGGATGTTGGCTTCTAAGATGGTTGTCGGTTGTAATATTGTTACATGTGTTAGATTTGTGAAATTAACATGTGGTGTTCGTGCTTGACGCACCATAAAAAATATAGAATTAGCTTCCAATAATACCAATAGTGGCAACAATATTTTCATTCATAATTAGTTCAGTTCACACTGCTATAGCCCACGACATGAGGATTCGGTTTGTCATAAAACGGAAATAATAATTGCACTCGCTCTAGTCTATGATACAAAAAAATAAAAATATGTTGAAAATGTTTATTAAAATACTAAAGAAAACCTTGCATTTTGTTTCTTTTAAAAAATTCTAACAAACGAAAGTTATCACAGGAAATTAAAATTATATGAAAATTAACTACGACTTAAAGAGTAGATTACCTTTCTATTAAAAACTCAAATAAAAACATATGTATATTTGGTAATAAAAGCATGCATGTATGTATCCCGTACGTAACCTTATCATAATGACATAAATGTTAAAGACATTATTTTAATTAATAATCATATGTTTAACATAAACATACATGCATACATGTGTGTCTACTATATATCCTGCATACATGCGTGTCTACTATCTGAAACTTCGTTTAATATGCATAAAATTTCATTGAGTCACTAACATGTAATTTTACAAAAACACTATTTATATTCATACAGTTTTTGTTTTAATACATAGTAACAAATAAATAAATAAATCTTGATATTCAAGGAGTGTAGGTTTTAGATGACACTATGACCCGTTTTTTATTTGACGTGTGTTATGACTTTGTTACACATGTTACGATGAGGACATTAAGATTTTGGCATGGGTACGTTACACGTTAGTACGCAGTGGCGTACCCAGGAAATTTTTTCATGGGGGTCGGAAATTTGGTAATAATCGTTTAAGTATCGATATATAATATTTTTTTCAATCCGGTTCGATTCGGTTCGGGTCGAACCGGGTCGGGTTAAATTAAAAAATGACAACAACTAAATTTGATAGGTCAAAATTAAAAAAAAGTTTCATTTTACCTCCACTTATATTTAAAAGTAAAAATTTTCATTCCCTCCACTCAACTAACTTATTTAATGTCTAACCCTAATTTTTATCTATAAATATCAAACCAAATCTCTCTAATCACTTTCATCATCTAAACTCTCTCTCAAACTCTCTCAATCTATTTAAGAATTTCTACAAATTTTCATCTTTCAAACTCTCTCTCAAATTTCATCTTTTTTTCAACAAATTTTCAACAACAACTTGTGAGTTTTTTATTCTTTCTTTCATTTTTCTTTCATTTTTATTCCTAAATACTTGAAACATCCTCTATAACTTTACCATGTATTTACCAAGGTAAATAGAGTTTGGTAAATCACCATTTTGAGGTTCGAGTTATGATTGTTTTTCTCAAACTATATAAAATAAATCTTTTATTTTGTTTCTTAAACTTCATATGCCTCCATTATACATCTTTTTTAAGTCACTAATCTACAAATAAGAAGTTAATGAAACCAAACCATGTTTCCAAACAATATTATGTTGGAAAACTTGTGTTATGGTATAAAAATGGTGATGTTGTGAACCTTGGTTCTACAACTAATTTTTCCACCATTCATCACTTCTCACTTGATTACTTAGCAAAAATAGTTAATTTATTTATATATTTTCTTTTTGTACTCATGAGTCATGACCATCCAAATCATCAACTATATTGATGGTTTTGTGCAATGGTGAAACACTTAAGGTTACAATACCATAATGATTGACTATATATGACAATATAAATAAATATATATTACTATCTTCTAACCATAATATAACCCAATCCTTTGTTAAATATTATGTGTCTCATATAGGCTACTAACTGGACATTAAACTGAGTTTTCAAGCCTGTATGGGGGTCGAGAGTTAAATTTTACGGGGGTCGATCGAGAATTTAACATATAAAACAAAAAAAAAAATTTCACAGGGGGAGCGGGCGCCCCCCACCCGACCAAAGTAGGTCCGCCCCTATTAGTACGTTACGGCAACATCGTTGCGTTATTACACGCATTAAAATAGCATTGTCTCGCACGCTGAATGTGACATTAGTATAGTTATGCATAAATAAAAGAAGTTATATATATATATATATATATATATATATATATATATATATATCTTTGTGTGTTATGGTGTAAAACCATAAAACTAATTTAAAAAGAAAATTAAATCTATCAAAAATGAGATTAAAATAAGGTTTAAATAGTAATCATGTTAAGATTAGTCAAAGTTAGAGGGCTTATAGAGAGACCCCTACCAAACTTCTCTTGTTAGTGGTATCTATCTAATAAATCAAATTTTTAGGGGGCAATTTTTGGAGGGATTTTTTTTTATAATAGGAAGTTTGGGAGGTAAAATTTAGCTAAATTTTGCACCATGCAAGTTGATGGAGCCAACTCCTTAAATGTTATATATTTACAAATTGTTAAATATAATGGTTATAATTTCTTTATAAATATTACTATTTAACCCGTGTGTAACACACGGATATTAAACCTAGTATAAAGTATAAACTAGAGCCAATCAACATCAACTTGAAGTATTAGATATTTATTTAGGTTAAGCAAATTAAGTACACTTGTATATCGTGATGTATCTTCAGCAAAGATATAATTTTATAAAAATCTTAATAATACTTCATTATAAATTAAGATAACGTACGTGTTTTTGATGATAATCCAGGCATGCTAATTTAGTATATCCACAGCTTAAGATATTAACATACAAAGATACACATGCATGAAATTTCGTTCTTGTTCTTTCGGTTAATAATAAACTTTCTGTCGTACGTACGATTTAAGAACTAATTGCTCGATCACTGTTTTGGTTAGTGATCTTCATTTCATTTCACACAAATAAACTAAAACCTATATAATAATATTAATTATGTTATTAACAAAGCTATAGCTATATATATTATTTACATATTTATTTAATCATTGTCGTGATTCATTGTATCTTGTTGGATATGATAGCCAACAAAAGTTCTTCCCAAAACTGGAATGCAACATAAATCATAAATTAAGATGATATGATTGGGTGCTTTTTATCTGTTTATTTTATATAATCTAACCTGGACCTCGGTACGTACGTATTTCTTTACTTGATTAAATTAAAATCTTTTAATTTTTATAAAAGACTTTGAATCTAATAAAAGTTAGGTTGTGAAAAACCTTACATTTAAGAGAGTTTTTTACCAAAAAGGTGTAGATAGAAAAAATATTTACCAAAAAGGTGTAGTTAGAAAATTATTTACCAAAATGGTGTTCTTTTTAAATTATCTTTTTTCTCACTCTTATTTTTATTGGATAATTTGATTTCTTTAATACTTTTAATAAAATGTTTTCTTTTAATTAATACTTCTAGAAAAACACTATTTAACGTTCATTCCGACACAGTAATCTACAAATCTACATTTTCTTTGTAATTGGTTTTTTTATTCCACATTCACATTTACATTGTTGTTTTTGTAATTTAAAGCAATACATGCATTAAGAAGTTTCTAAGAAGCAAACGATGTTTTAAAATGAGTGGTTTTCTAAACATCTCTTATTTTTTGTACTTTCTTCTTTCTAAAACGTTAGTTATTTATATAAAGCTTCGGTTTTTTGAACATTCTTACTAACAGTATTTGGTTTTTTAGCAAGATCATATAAAAAAACAAAAAGATTTTAGAAAGATCGTTTTTAAAAAAATGAATAATTAAAACAGTTGTAAAATATTGTTTAGAGAAACCAAAGATAATTATAGGTTTTTGTGAAAAAAATATGTTTAAGAAAATCCAGATATGTTTAGAAAACAAAAGATATAAAAAATAAACCTTTAAAAAAAATTTAATTAAGAAAAAGCGAATGGTGAAAAGAAAGATGAATATTAAAATAAAACATTTTGGAGTAAGTTTAAAAGTAAAAAAGAAAGAAAAAGAGAAACTAAGTATACAAGTTAACAATAAATAACTAAGAAACAAAAAAATACCCATTTTGGTAAATAAATTTCAAACTACACCTTTTTGGTAAATATTTTTTCCACCTACACCATTTTGGAAAAAAACTCCATTTAAGATGCATGGACAAAAAAATTAATAAAACTGATTTCCTAAAACACATGTGAAAAAGGTGTAGATATATATGAAGAAATCTATAGATATATATCATATATGTATAACATTTCGAGATCTAATTATAAAATGAATTTATAAAACCTTATATTGAAATTAATTTAATTAAAATACCTTATAGCTTATTTAAAATTTTAAATGGTGTACATTATTGTTCATTTTGTTTTTCTAAAATCAGATATTAATTTGTGGCTTTATCTTTTTTTTTTTTTACATTTGAGCTCTTGTGGTTTTTGTTTCTTTATCTTCTTATTATTTCGTTCCATGACACCAACCCCGTAACTTTGTATAAAATGTAATGATCTAATCGTCACTTTACCTCAGGCACAAGCTATAATCAATGGAGAAGATATAGCTATTAATGTAGAAAGCTAGTATTAGCTTTTGATAGAAAATATAAACAGATGTATATATATGTAACAAGAAAAACCCGCCCCTTCCATCCTCAACTCTCGACCCAAATCCTGAAATTTAGACCCCCATTAGGCCATTATCAATCCCCATTTTGACTTGCATATCAATCAAGTTAATTCCAGCTAGCCAATGTTGTCATGCCACAAATAGAATGGAACCGGCGCCACAACATCTTCTTCCTTTTGGCACTAAGGTTTAGCGTTTAGAATATCACTAGAAGAATGGGAATTGACAGGTGAGAGCAAAAGACTCTAACTTTAAAGATTTTTTTTAATCTATTAAGTTGTATAGGATTAAAGAAGCTACTCCTAATGTTCTCAAATAAAACTAAATTGAATATAACATATGAATCTGATAAAGTGAAATGAAAAATAAAATAAGATGTAACATGTTGTTTTTAACACTATTGTTACCAATATCATAAATTGGCTTTTTTTAGACACGTGGCCAGTTACATTACAAATGTATATTATATATATGTATTTATTTGTGAATAGTGATATTTGTATTTGTCATGGCAAACACTCACGTGGCTAGTTTCTATTCATCTTAGTCAAATTGTCCCCTCACTTTTAAAGGTCTGGAAACATTCTATACGTTTTGAAATAAGCACATTATTAAATATAAAAGTACTGTTTGTTTCTTGATCGATCAATAACTTATATGGTGGATGCAATGATCATATTAAATATATATATATATAGATTTAAAGTATGTTAGGAGTAAAATATAATGGACTAGCTAGAGCATCCCTGGATTCGATATATAGAACATAAATATAACCGTCATAATCTTATTGTTTGATCGCACGTGATGCAACATTTATTCATCAATTGTGTCTATTTTCAAAAAAAAAATGCTCAAATGTTAATTTTCGTGATTTTCGTAGTGATAGTGTGGTGAAAAGTTTAGCTTGTAAGTTGATGGTTGAAAATCTTTATTATTGGCAAAACAAGGAATATCTTATATATAAAAAGTTTTTTTTCTATTTTTTAGAAAATATTTACGTCGGTATGATGGAAAACTTTATGTGAAAATTGATAGCTAGCTTCGTTATCATACATAAAACATTTAATATCTTATAAACCGTTTTATTTTAATTTTCTGCAAAGATTTATGATGGTGTTGTGGAAAATTTTATTTGAAAATGATGGTATCTAAAGTTGAAAAACATGACAAGACCATTCATAAAATAAAGGAATGATTCAAAACATCATGCAGGAGAAAAGAAAGAAGACATCTTTTCTTTTAACAAACCAACAAAAATGCATGGATTAGATTGGATCATATGTCTTATTAAGCATAAATAAGTTTCATGTTTGTTGACTCATTTAAAATAATATTAATTGATGAATTTATTGTAATCACATTTTTAGGAGAGCTACCATGCCAAATTAAGTGTATTATATTTACTACACCCAGGAAATAACTAATGTTTAATTTTACTTCCTGTCAAATGTTACGTTTTAACATAGAAAAAAAATAACAAAGTTAGCAATGATCTCTTGGTCCTGTACATATAAGGGAAGTAGAAGTTTTAATACTTTTAAAGGTTCTGGGTTTTAATCCATGTATACTAACTTCGAGTAACTAACTTCTAACATATAAGCCATTATTTAAAAAAAAGACGCTAGAACTTGTATCTAAATTGGAGTATGTAAAATTAAATAGATATAACAGGTCACGATTAAATCACCGTTGTTAAGAATTTTAACCCTAACTATAAAAGTCTTGGTGGATTAATGTGAACTTATCCTAGGGACATAATTTATTTTTTTTTGTTGCTCTAAGACTGAAATCGCTACCGCGACTTCAGTGATGTGACACCCCACCCGATGGCGGAAACACCGGGTTGTCATAGAATTGGATATCCATAGTAAACAAAGCACATGGTGTTACTTTTATTAAAGTCTAATAGTTATTATCATAAGTTGGGGAAACATAAGCCTTAAATGCAAAACACAATCCAAATAACAGTAAATGAAATAGTCATGATTAGTATTATTTCTAGGTCCAAGTCCCTATGTCTTGAATAGCAAAGTAACAAGCCAAAATCACGCGCCTCCTGAAATACGCGAAAAATAAAGTTAGCTACACAAGCTAGTGAGTAAAACCCAAATTGAATAGTAATAGTATTGAAATCCGAGATCAACAAGATATGCTGCGCAATCCCACATGTATAGTAATTTCGTAATATCACCCTACCAGGACCCCTAGAATAGAATAGCACACCAACCACAATAGAAACCATAGTATCTCGTTTAGCCATTTGTCATGAGAACCACTCATGTAATAAATAATGATAACTTTTAATAACCGTCGTTTACCGTCTCGATATATAAGTCATCATTTAGCAATTTAGGGACATGGCATAGTATAGCATCATAGCATAGCAACACAGTATAGCAACATATGTCACACCCCGACCGATGGCGGAATCATCGAGGCGGACGAAAGTGGATGATTGCTCATAGCTCATGGTACTAAAAATAGTTTAAATATTATTAAATTCAATTATCCAAACAAGACTAAATGAATATCCAAACAAACAAACCAAACAGAACAAATGAAAAAGTCTACTTTATGTTATTTAACTAGGTCCATGTCCCTAAGCGTTTGGCATCCAAAGTTCCTAACTTGCTCTTCCTGAAATCATGTGAAAAATAATTGGTCAGCTAACGAATTAGCTGGTGAGTAAACATAGGTTTGAAATACATATAGATACACTGATAAAAAGTCAATTCATGTCGTTATGTCTAAACTTATAAATGCAAAACATGTACATACAAGATAACAACGCATAATCAAACCTTGAACAATGATAAGGGGGGGTCCACATGATAATGATACTCAGTTATAATCACCCAAGAATCAGGGGGGTGGGTCCTTTCGACCAATAGATCTACCATTAGTAACTGTCGGTTTCTACAAATTAATGATTACGCTTGCACAAAAATTGCTATCAGGCTATGAACACATAATTTGCAAGTAAAGACATAACATGAATTGTTTTAATGATAACATGAAATAACTGATCAACTGAAATCTGATAACTGAACAACTGATAAAACTGAAATCTGATAACTGATTTAATAGGTCACATGATATCACCCCAAATTGAAAACCAGAAAAGGGGCTATGAATACTCACGTGATAATTCTTGATCGACTGAAAATGAATAAAACTTGAAAACGTCACCGGATATTCCTTAAGGATCACCTAAAGGATTTATCCTATGTTAGAACGATAACTGAAAACTAACTTGAAGTCTAGGGTTCTAATTTGGAATATGGGTTTAAGTCGTTGATTGTTATAATTTGAAAATATATAATACATAATATTAATAGCTTTATTTTAACATTGATTCAAAATGAAATATGGTGATTAAATTGTACATAAACCCTTTCTCTTTACGAAAGCGATTAAAATAAATGGTCCGTTAAATACACGACCATTTTTGATAAAAGTGACTAATTAACTTGAATAAATAATCATATGTATTTAATAATAAATATCTATTAAACCATAGTCTTAAATGAATAATCATGTTTAAAATAAATCTAGTATTTAGTAAAAACCAGTAAGTAGACTTTTTATAAAAATCCAAACGTCCATTTGAAAATTTTAAATCTAACAAGTTTTATCATTGTATATATATATTTTTAGACTTATAAAACTTTTACCAATAGCTTTATAAATAATCCCACATAATTACTAAAATGATTATAGGAAGTTAATTAAATTGTAAAACTTGGAATTAAAAATAAAAACACAAAACAGTGCCAACCAGACTCGAACCCGCGACCTCGTGAGGTTTATATCAGCACACGACCACCAGACCACTAACCACTTTGTTGATTTAATCTGAAAATAAACTATTTTAATCTTTTTGTTCCTTAAACCCATTATATATAAACCCTAGAATCTGATCACCTACAAATTGATCCTTGAAACGAATCTGTAAATGAAATCGAATATCACTACGATATTTAGCATAGGATAACGATCAAAACGAGGTATTTAAGTACCTGAATTGATTAAAGATTGAAGAAAATGAAAAAAAAATGAAGAACACGCTGCTTCAGATCAAATTGACACTGCAAATGTTGTTGATAACAAAATTAAACGCACAGATTTACTTAATGATGGACGATAAACAAAAGCCCTATGAATTTGAGATTTGAAACAGACCTGGAGTATGTTGTCGATTAGGAGCAGGGATGACGATGAACAGCGGATTAATTCGGCTGCTGTGTGTGTTTATAAGTGATATTGTTATTGTAGAAAGTTAATGTGAAGTCTTATGAGTGTTTTGGGCTGTATTTATAGAGCTGGAATAGGTTAAATCGATCAGATTGAAATTGAGTTGATCTTGTTGAAGATAAGTTCAATTCGAATGATTTGTTACGATAATCGTTAATTAAACTTGTTCATATCCTTAAAATCGACTGCGACAGTGTTTTAGATTAGACTAATTTGATCTTTATAGTTTGATTTAGTTGAATTTAGATCGCACACGGCCGGAAAATGTGGGTATTGATTTGGATTGTGATATGAACCGGTATAGTGTCGTTTTTGATTAGTACCAAGTTCGAATCTCATGGATAAGTGATAAGGATGGCTAAATCGGGTTTAATTGAGACAGATTTAGCGATTCGGGTCTTCGCCGGAGCTCCACCGGACTCGCCGGACTTGCTGGCCGGAAAAACGGGAGTGGGGGTTGACTGGGTTGGGTAATTATATTAATTTACATATGTAGTCCCTGTATTTTGAGTTGTTTAAACCTTTTAATACAAGGTTTTAATTTAGTTTTAGAAATTACATAAATGGTCCCTTTAGTTAGTTTTATAAATTAGAACTCAACTTAACTAACTAAAATGTTCTAACTAAATTTAGAGCATGTCATTTAGCCATATAGGATTTCGTTTAATACAACTTTGGTTATTTAATCACCCCTTTAAGTTAGTTTGCCAATTAAAATGAACATCAAACTTTTATAAAATGACTCTCCAAGAATATTTTAGTTTATTTTATAAAATCAACTAATTTATGGAGAAGTATTATAAATGAGTTTATTTATTAAATTATCGATTTTCTAATGCATGTTTAAATGACAAACTCAACGATTTATTTGAAATAGTATAATCTAAATTAAGTGTACTAACAACGTTTTGTATTTCCTGATTGTTTGAAGAGGTTACATGGATCTTAAATCGGGTTCGGGTTATAATAGAATCAGGACAGATGTCACAGTCTCCCCTCCTTTAGGAAATTTCGTCCCGAAATTTTATTTATGTTAACTTTGATAAAAGAATTGACGCCTTGAATGTATATTTGGTAATATCCCTGACTTAAGATTTAGTGAGGTAAGTCGTTAAGGATTAATCTCCTTTAATGTTATTAAGTTTAATGATAGTCTTGTATATAACATGGTTTGAATTATGTAGGACTCAGGTGATTTAATTGAACAGTGGTTCAAATACGAATTGATTGCTACTTCTAATTAGAATAGAGTAGGATTTAACTTGATCAATGAATAGTACGAGTGTTCGGTCTTGTGAATAAAATGAGTTTAAATGACTCGATTTAAGATAGAAATGATTTAAATGAGTAGATTTCATGAACGCGATGAATAATGATAAAAGTGAATAAATGAGATCAATAAAATGAATTGATGAATAAAGTGAAATAAAATGAAACAAAGCCAATGAATGAACATGATTAATTAAACGAATGAAAGAATCAAGTGAACAAAAAAATTGTTTAATAAAACGAGTGAATAAATGATACAACGGGAATAATAAAATGAATACTGTGGCACAACAACATAAGTTTTCCCATGATGATACGCTTTCCATCTTAAATGTACTAACGTTATCTAGCACTCTCGAGTTGAACAAGAATACGTCAACTCCGAGAAGTTGATTAGAAATACATCAACTTGAGCACTAGATGATGATGATGAAGAAAAAAAATGATAACATGCAAAAACAATTGTTACGTTTTGAATTGCATATGATGTGAACGATTCTTGATTTCAGAGCATAGGTTGAGATAATGATTAACTGTTATTTGAGATTAACTTTGAATGGTGTACGATAAGTTTCACTATATGGAAAATGTGAAAGAATAGCGCAAACATCTTAGGTCACAGACAACGCTTCTTTTGATAGTATGATAAGTACATTTATACATAGGATGTACCAGCGGCGTATCCACCATGCCCTTATCACCCCACATTTGTCGCGTTGCCCTCAAACACATGATAAAATTTACTATGGTTCTCATGCACCAGCCTTCATAATTCCGTGTGCACCCGTAATTACTTTAGCTTTTGCATGAACCACATAGTTCACTCGATCACGTACGGGTCAAGGATACCTAAATTTCTAAACTAATATGATGATACGCATAGAATGTGACTTAATGTTCAACTGTTTCGTGAAATCTTGTTCAAGATGATATAAAATTTGATAATCATGAAGAGTTAAGTTCGTTAGATAGCCTTTTTGTTCATGTAAATAGACTTTCTTGTTCATATGTACGGGAAATCAAGTTCGTAGATATTTAGGTTCATAATCATATTTACAGAAAAACCAAGTTCGTGGATCAAATTTTATAACAAAATCTGTGTGCGAAAACCATGTTTGTGATAAGTCATGTTTATTAGCATTATAGTATGATGGCGTGTATTTAAAATTTTAGTTTCTTAAGATGATGGAGAAATCAACTTCATGAATGTTTAGGGATATAGAAATCATATTAACATATCCAATGCCTAGACTTATCAAGTTCTTGTTTATATGGAATAACTTTAAATAGATCGGTTCTGAAGACAATAAAAGTAGTCATGGATATAAGGTGCAAGGTAGTTTGTATGATAATATTTTGAAATGATAGTAAGTTTAAAATTTTTAACTCTGCCATAGGTTGGAGGGTTGTTTTCTTGAAAATAGATAACGTGGTTTACTTTTGATCCTTGATACTATAAAGTACTCAAGCATGGCTTGTGTTGTAAATCCTCATATATTGTTTGTGAAAATATATATATGAAGTATGTCTATTTGATAAACATTTATGAATAATCAGCTTTTATTTATATTTCTAAGAATCATTTGTTAGTAAAACTTTAGTAAAATTTTGCCAATTATTGAAACTTAAAGGTAAGGTTTGAAAAGTTAAAGAGGTTATTCTCAATGGAATCAATCATTGCTTAGAAATAAATTCCGTTTCTTTTTTTTTTTTTTTTATTTAAGAAAAAAAAACTATTTATTTATTTATTGTTTTTTTTTCCCCTTGAAACTCATTGGTTATAAATAACCACAATGGGTTTGGATGCGTTTATGAAAAACGAGTGTATTTAGTTCGATCAGTGAATGTGAGTATGGGTAGAACATTGTATGACGAGCTTCTGTAATGAGAACTCATTGTAATTTATTTATCAAGTTTATGTATCAATCAATTTTAGATTTTTAGGTGTTAAACACACCGAAGTTGGTTAATGAGTTCATGATTTGGTGGTAAACTTTTGATACGATTATGAATCTGTAATTCGTTATCAAGTTAGGATGACGACTTCCTTGATTTGATACCAAGTTGATGATTTGATAACAAGTTTATGATTTGATTAGGAGTTTATGATTTGCAAATGAAATCACATTCTGATGAAAAGTTTGAAAACATTTTAGGTAATGATATCGTGTAGAGATACTTTGAGCGTAAACGTTCGATTAGCAAATCAAACGGTTACATTGACTTATCAAAGTAGTATGTCCGTTAACTTTTATGAAGACGTGACTACCTATAAGTTGACACTCACTTTTGAGAGTTCCCAGGTAAGTAACAGATCCAGCGGTAGGTTTGGATTTATACGAATACTTGCCTTAGACAGAACATCTCAAAAGTACAGGTGTCCACTCTTCCAGTATTACACGTGTTCAGTTTTGGGACTTAGACTTTGACGAGAATTCGAACACCAATGATAATTCTTTGATTTCAAATTTGCTTATTCAATTGAGGCTAGGCATTATGCATTAGAAATTGAATTTAGATATTTGATTTTTCATTGAGCTATATGTGTATAAAAATCAAGAAGATAAAGTTAACACTTACGTATTCATGTAGCACTTTATGAAGTGCTAAAATATATATTGAATAATAACATGAGAGGACTCATGTTTATATTATGAATTGCTTAAAAGATTAATGATAACATGAGAGGACTCGTGTTTGTATTATGATGTGCTAACAGTTGATGAATACTAACATGAGAGGACTCATGTTTATATTATGAAATGCTAAACGAGACTTAATAGTAACATGAGATGACTCATGTTTAGGGTGCTTAGTTATAGACTAGGTCATCCATTTCTAATAACCTAATTCCCTATAACCATGGCTCTGATACCAATCTGTCACACCCCGACCGATGGCGGAATCATCGAGGCGGACGAAAGTGGATGATTGCTCATAGCTCATGGTACTAAAAATAGTTTAAATATTATTAAATTCAATTATCCAAACAAGACTAAATGAATATCCAAACAAACAAACCAAACAGAACAAATGAAAAAGTCTACTTTATGTTATTTAACTAGGTCCATGTCCCTAAGCGTTTGGCATCCAAAGTTCCTAACTTGCTCTTCCTGAAATCATGTGAAAAATAATTGGTCAGCTAACGAATTAGCTGGTGAGTAAACATAGGTTTGAAATACATATAGATACACTGATAAAAAGTCAATTCATGTCGTTATGTCTAAACTTATAAATGCAAAACATGTACATACAAGATAACAACGCATAATCAAACCTTGAACAATGATAAGGGGGGGTCCACATGATAATGATACTCAGTTATAATCACCCAAGAATCAGGGGGGTGGGTCCTTTCGACCAATAGATCTACCATTAGTAACTGTCGGTTTCTACAAATTAATGATTACGCTTGCACAAAAATTGCTATCAGGCTATGAACACATAATTTGCAAGTAAAGACATAACATGAATTGTTTTAATGATAACATGAAATAACTGATCAACTGAAATCTGATAACTGAACAACTGATAAAACTGAAATCTGATAACTGATTTAATAGGTCACATGATATCACCCCAAATTGAAAACCAGAAAAGGGGCTATGAATACTCACGTGATAATTCTTGATCGACTGAAAATGAATAAAACTTGAAAACGTCACCGGATATTCCTTAAGGATCACCTAAAGGATTTATCCTATGTTAGAACGATAACTGAAAACTAACTTGAAGTCTAGGGTTCTAATTTGGAATATGGGTTTAAGTCGTTGATTGTTATAATTTGAAAATATATAATACATAATATTAATAGCTTTATTTTAACATTGATTCAAAATGAAATATGGTGATTAAATTGTACATAAACCCTTTCTCTTTACGAAAGCGATTAAAATAAATGGTCCGTTAAATACACGACCATTTTTGATAAAAGTGACTAATTAACTTGAATAAATAATCATATGTATTTAATAATAAATATCTATTAAACCATAGTCTTAAATGAATAATCATGTTTAAAATAAATCTAGTATTTAGTAAAAACCAGTAAGTAGACTTTTTATAAAAATCCAAACGTCCATTTGAAAATTTTAAATCTAACAAGTTTTATCATTGTATATATATATTTTTAGACTTATAAAACTTTTACCAATAGCTTTATAAATAATCCCACATAATTACTAAAATGATTATAGGAAGTTAATTAAATTGTAAAACTTGGAATTAAAAATAAAAACACAAAACAGTGCCAACCAGACTCGAACCCGCGACCTCGTGAGGTTTATATCAGCACACGACCACCAGACCACTAACCACTTTGTTGATTTAATCTGAAAATAAACTATTTTAATCTTTTTGTTCCTTAAACCCATTATATATAAACCCTAGAATCTGATCACCTACAAATTGATCCTTGAAACGAATCTGTAAATGAAATCGAATATCACTACGATATTTAGCATAGGATAACGATCAAAACGAGGTATTTAAGTACCTGAATTGATTAAAGATTGAAGAAAATGAAAAAAAAATGAAGAACACGCTGCTTCAGATCAAATTGACACTGCAAATGTTGTTGATAACAAAATTAAACGCACAGATTTACTTAATGATGGACGATAAACAAAAGCCCTATGAATTTGAGATTTGAAACAGACCTGGAATATGTTGTCGATTAGGAGCAGGGATGACGATGAACAGCGGATTAATTCGGCTGCTGTGTGTGTTTATAAGTGATATTGTTATTGTAGAAAGTTAATGTGAAGTCTTATGAGTGTTTTGGGCTGTATTTATAGAGCTGGAATAGGTTAAATCGATCAGATTGAAATTGAGTTGATCTTGTTGAAGATAAGTTCAATTCGAATGATTTGTTACGATAATCGTTAATTAAACTTGTTCATATCCTTAAAATCGACTGCGACAGTGTTTTAGATTAGACTAATTTGATCTTTATAGTTTGATTTAGTTGAATTTAGATCGCACACGGCCGGAAAATGTGGGTATTGATTTGGATTGTGATATGAACCGGTATAGTGTCGTTTTTGATTAGTACCAAGTTCGAATCTCATGGATAAGTGATAAGGATGGCTAAATCGGGTTTAATTGAGACAGATTTAGCGATTCGGGTCTTCGCCGGAGCTCCACCGGACTCGCCGGACTTGCTGGCCGGAAAAACGGGAGTGGGGGTTGACTGGGTTGGGTAATTATATTAATTTACATATGTAGTCCCTGTATTTTGAGTTGTTTAAACCTTTTAATACAAGGTTTTAATTTAGTTTTAGAAATTACATAAATGGTCCCTTTAGTTAGTTTTATAAATTAGAACTCAACTTAACTAACTAAAATGTTCTAACTAAATTTAGAGCATGTCATTTAGCCATATAGGATTTCGTTTAATACAACTTTGGTTATTTAATCACCCCTTTAAGTTAGTTTGCCAATTAAAATGAACATCAAACTTTTATAAAATGACTCTCCAAGAATATTTTAGTTTATTTTATAAAATCAACTAATTTATGGAGAAGTATTATAAATGAGTTTATTTATTAAATTATCGATTTTCTAATGCATGTTTAAATGACAAACTCAACGATTTATTTGAAATAGTATAATCTAAATTAAGTGTACTAACAACGTTTTGTATTTCCTGATTGTTTGAAGAGGTTACATGGATCTTAAATCGGGTTCGGGTTATAATAGAATCAGGACAGATGTCACAACATAGCATCTCGACATAGTAAACATGGAATTAGAAAGGCCGGGTTTAAATCACCTATCGATGTTGTACAAGCAGGTGGGTTTGTCAAACCATTAGCGCTAACATTGTACCGGTGGGATTACAAAGCAATAAAACTACTTTTAACTAACACATAAGATTGCATCAAGCCGCGAACTAGATTAACATATTTGTATGATCTCTTTTAGAAAACGAATAGAAAACGCAATATAGTAAAAGACATATTTCAGCCCCAAAATAGTAAAATGGAAAAAGGGGAGTGAGTTTACTCACCTGACCAATATAGATAATAGCAAACGCAAGAAAGTAACTAAATAGAATCGAGGATCGCCCAGATATTAGAATCACCTAATTAACCGGGAAACCTAATTTAGAAACGAGACAAATAATATAGTACTAGAATCAAGAACTTAGAAATTCTAGGGTTTTGGATTTGGGGTTTTAGGGTTTTAAATTATAAATTGAAAATTAGGGTTTCAAAATATAATTTGGGAATTTAGGGTTTCAAATCCAATTTAGGAATTAGGGTTTTGAAATACAATTTAGGAATTAGGGTTTTGAAATACAATTTAGGAATTAGGATTTTGAAATACAATTTAGGAATTAGGGTTTTGAGTTACCGATTGGGATTTTGGTACGAAACGTAATTGTATTTTTGTATTACTTATATTGTATACGAATCCATTTTTAGTTTTCTAATAAATGGTGTATATTAAACTTATGTTTTTAAGCTAATAAAAATAGTTTCATCTTAAATATATTATTAGGTTATTAGAAAAGTATAGTTAAATGATTTAAAAGTGAAAAATATGGAGATTAACGAAATGAGGCCAGTCGGGTTTGAACCCGTGACCTACAGGTTCACAGCAACAAATACAAACCAAACGCGCTGAACCTCTTTGTTGTTTAAAATTGGTTTGTAATTCTTTTTAATGTAAAACATACAAATATCCCCATTTCCAATATCAAGAACAAACCCTAGATCCCAAATTAATCCCAATCGAAACAACAAAACCTGAAATTGATTAGGGGCTTTTGATTCATGATTGAAGACGAGTATTTTAACATCAAAAACTTACTTGTTTGGTGATGAATTGATCCTAATATTGGAATAACAAATACGTCGGTCTTGAAGATCAAAACATGGATTCTTGGTGATTTTGATTGAGATTAGAGTAACGGAGAGTGAAAATGATATCTTAGGAGTGTTTTGATCGATTGAATTTAGATAATTCGATCAGAAAACCATCGAACGGATTTGAGTTTCATTATGAGTTAATTGGGTCTAATTGAGGTTTAATTAGTTAATTATTTCACAATTAAACACTGAGTGCAGTTTCTAATCGATGAGGTGGTGATGTAAAACGATTCGTTTGGATTAAATGCTTGAATTTAACTGTTTTGAAACGTTATGAACGATTGAGTTTGTGGGTGTTTGAAACCGGTTGTTGATTAGTAATTATCACAGATTCAGGTTGATAAAGCAACGAATTGGAAGTGGTAGTGTGTTCGAAACTGGCCTACGGTCATTTTCCCGGCTTTAATTTGATCAAAACGGCTTTAAAACGTGAACCAGTACCTCGCCGGAAATGGAGGTCTTCCGGCCAAATTGGCCGGAACATGAGTCGCCGGAAACGCGGGTGAATGGGGGTGGGGCTGGGTCAATTACGATTTTACAGTATTGGTCCTTCTTGTTTTATCTATTGTTTAAAAGGTGGGTTAAGTTTTATTAATAGTTTGTAAATTGACAGTTTTGGCTCAAAGTTAATTTATAAGTTATATTAGTTAACAAACTTAACTATGTTGAGACGTAACGTTTATATAAGTGACGTTTTTATAGTTTTAGTTCGTTTAAGCCTTTACGAGACTATTTCGAGACTTAGAAGCGTTTTTGTTTAACATTTTTAATAGTTTTTTTTTGTTTACGAACAAGATATATATTTATTTATATACATATATATCTTGAGTTTTATTGTCTCAAATAATAATTATTTGATATGCAGGAATATTTTGCGATGTAAACTTAATTGAGACGGGAATAACTTAGAATCAATGCGTTTATTCATAATAATAATGATAAACGTTACATTTTGAAGAACTAAATACGATTTCAATTGAAAGGATAACAACTTCAGGTTCGAGTCGGGCATTCGGGTTCGGGTTTGGGGCAGATGTCACAAGTGATGCATCCGACGAGTATGACACTCAGATGACTACTAAAGGCCATGTGGTTTCACAATTAACTAGTCGTAGATATCCTTTTGCAAACGCTTCACGACTGAAACTATGATGTTAAAAACCTCTATTGGTAATCCTTTTATGAGACATTTTGTAATTATATATGGTCAAACTTTGCGACCTATAATTTGCGACTAAATTGTTTTCGGGTTGTTACATTATTATCGGTCATTGCTTTGGCATTGTAAAACGGTCACTACTTTAAGCCCCTAAACTCTCAACCTTTTCATATTACACTTTACCCCCCCACCCCCCACCCTCTTTTTTCCCAATTTGTAGAATGCCAAAACTCACCCTTAAGTTCTTAAGTGTCGATCTTAAACCCTTTTAACTTTGAGCCCTTCAACCCTCAACTTTTTCATACTACACTTTTAAACCCTCCAATTTATAAAATGTCAAAACTTACCCCTCAACTTCTTAATTGCAAATCCTAACTCCTCTTAACTTTCAGCCCTTCAACCATCAACTTTGCCATCTTACACTTTCTAAATTTTGTCTTTCTAACTGCATAATTCTAACTAGTTAAATTTGTGAATTCCGAGTTGAACGTGTTCGCGGCAACGTTTCCATGTTTGTGGAACCATTGCGTTAGAGTTAGCAAACTCACCATTTACCGTACAATGATTTCTTAGTATTCAAACATGCCCTGCCGCACACACGTGGGGAACTTAGGCTCGTTTACATTGAGTTATAAAACTTACGCTTGCAAAATTTGCTTTCTTGATCGATCAAAAATTTCAGTTGCAAAATGTTTTGTGATACACAATTTTAGTTTCACACATATATACCCCTATATTAATTGGATGGTAGAATTTTATGTCTTTACTTGTAGTTGTTATCGCGACTTCAATTTCCATCAAGATTTGTTAGTGTTCCACATGATTAAACTACAAGAAACAATATCTAAACATTACTGATTTCGGATTAATTAATTAAGAATTAATATTTTATTCTGTGAAAGATGGTTAGTGTCTCCAAATCAAATGAGTATACATGTATATATGTCAAATTAATTAGTGACTGATGCGAAAGGAAAGCTTTTAGCCCATCGTTTCATGTCCCCAAGATAGGTCCCAACTTGATCCAACATCCGCTTGGCCATATATTAACACCAACCTCTAAATTAATTGATGGTGAACCGTGTAATAAAGATAAGATTTTGTACGTGTTTGAATTTTTATTTTTATTTTATTTTTTTTCAACTCACTATCACATCTAATATTATTCTACTATACCAATAGACACAAAACTATTAGACAATTATTAATAGTTACTAATTAACAATTATATATGCAGGGGCGGCCCTGTCATATAAAAAAGTAATTTTTACATATATCCTCTTACTAAAAATCTTAATTACATATATCCCAAGCCTTAAAATCAATTACATATTTTTCCTATTCATAAAAATTTACCCATTTACCCTTATGTAATTCTTTTAACTAATTTGATGTTTCAACAGTTCAACGTGCAATGTAATCTCAGTTTGCAACATCTCAAATACAGGATATAATCTAATCTCAATTTGTGATTTTCATCTTTAGTGATTAATTAACAAACATAATTAAATAGGAACTCAATTTGCATTTGTTTGTCTTTGAAGTAACAATTATAATACACATAGTAGTGTGTTTATTTATGAAACCTGATCACTTACTTTCTTTTGAATTTTCCAACTAAAAAATCAATCACTAGCAATATTCCTTCTTGTTTCAATTGAAAAATGTTAACTCAAGTGTGATTACCAAGAACTAATGATGGCGACAATCTGTAACTCAAAGTGTATACAATTAACGTATTCACCTACTATTGAAATAGTTGTTTTTTAAATTGAAATTTGTGCATTTCTGAGAAGATTTGTAATAAAAATCAGAAATGCAGGTGAAAAACGAGTGAAACAAATCATTTAAAATTGTGTATCGGTTAAAATATATAATTGATGATTTTCAAAGAGGGGAAATATGTAATTGATAAAATGTAGAAATATGTAATATATGTGGTTTATGGAGGGGAAATATGTAATTGATTTTAAGAGTTGGGTAAATATGTAATAAAATATTTTAGGAAGGGTTATATGTAAATGCCCCTATAAAAAATTAGGCAACCGTTCGAGGCCACCAAATTTCATAGGGCACAATTTGGAACAAATTTTGTTATTAGTAACATATTTATTTGTTACTCTCTAATTTGAAACAGCAGTGTATATTTGGTTTGCTGGTAAAGCTCCGCGTGTAATTATGAGGCCACTAATGTCTCGTGTTCGAGTCTAGGTTGGAACATGTTAAATGCTTTTAATAAAAAGATGGAAGGAAAATGTTTTTGTAGGAAGGGTGGACTCAAACAGTCAAATCCAACACACCGACTTATCTTTAAACTCACATTCATGGCCATTTATTTATTTTATTTTTTCAATTATATTTAAACTAGAAAAGTTTGTAATTTCTTTCCTAATTTTTTTTTTAACAGTAACACCTTGATTTTCAAAAAGAAATACACCATCAGCAGGACTAGAACCCCTGACCTAATCTATCTAATAATTCTAAGTTTTTAGGGGGCTACCAAACCCATTTTGGAGGGAAATTTGAGGGGGATGAACGACATTCATGAGTTTTGGGCTCCAACATTTGGGCGCCACAATTGAGGGGGAAAAGTTCCACCGCCCAAATCTTCAATTTGCTCTTCCGTGATTTTGGGTTTCCTTTTTTTTCCTTCTACATCAGTTTCTTATTTTTAGCAAATCATGGTTTCAAAGAAGGAATTATGGATTTCTATTTCTCTGTATCATTCGCACATCGTTTCAATTCACAACAACCTATTTGCAAATTCATAATTATGTTCATATACAAATCTCGATTGAAGTAATCGAAGTGGACGGTAGGATTCAAGGATAACTTTCGATTTATATTTGAAGGTAAACTTAAGTAGTTAATTGTTTTTCATCTCAATTTTACTTAATTATGTTGTTGTTGAGTGTTGATGAAAGCATGAAACTGCGATTTAGTTTTTGTTGTGAAAAAGTATGAAACTAATTTATGTTTTTGTCGAATTATCATGCCACTTGATTCTTCATACTTTTACATTATATGGATCATCTTTCACTCAAAGTATGCAATCTTTTTTTGGTTATTTCATTATTGGTTCAAAATTTTGCTAATTTTAATAATAATGTCTTAGTTTAATGTTTTAAGCTTTCGACAAATGTTGGTAAAATTACATGCAGATAGAGATATTTATGGGTAAAAAATCATGATACTATTTCACACTGTTTCACAGATTATGAAAGAGATATGGAGATGAAGAGAGCTTTATTCATATTACGAGATTGATAAAATCCTAAATCGATGCATAAGGAGAGCTTTATTCATTTGGTTATTGTTTATACGACGAAACCTCACTAACTTTTGCAGTTTTGTATTGTTTGTGCCACATTATTACTGCATTTTTAGTCATTCTTTTGTAGCAACGTGATTGAATTTTTTGGTCTATATTCGCTGCATTTAGTTGGCTCTTTTAGAAGCATTAAACTGTGGATTTTGTAGATGTTTGACTGCATTTTTATTGCATTCAATGGGCTTTTTAACAGTGGTTTTTAATGACCTTTTAACATTGATTATACTGCAATATATGGGGTTGCTTGACAGGGTGTCTAATGCCTTTTTTGGACAGTTTTAATAGTATTCATACTGAAATTTATGAATTAATTTACTAGTGATTAAACCTGTTTCAAGTCGGGTTTTGATCTTAGACTTGAATTAGGTTTGAGTTGGTAAGAGATGATAAAATTGCATCAAAATTGTGGATTGATTTTGATAATAAAACTAAAAAAAGCCATAGGTATGAACTCTTTTTGCTGCTGAAACTGCATCAATTTTGGAACTCATTCTGGTTTGAAGTTACATCAAATTAACGTTAGTAGGTTTAAATTTGAAGAGCTTTTTCGAAACTAATTCAGGATCTTGAGGTTATTTATCAAACGCTATTTTAAAGAAGGAATTATCTTGAGATTATTGTTGTTAGTTTTTGTTGATATAGTGGTGATCGGGCCAATAAAGTTTCATACTATAGTATAATAAGTCAATAAATTTCTTAGCCAAGTTTCAAGATTATTTATGTAGAATCTATGTTTGACATCAGCTGATGGTCTTAGCCTTGTCAGTTAGTGTTATACAGGTTCAAATATATCCATAGTTACATATTTAACATGGTTTTGTTTTGTTTGAACTGCTTTGAATTGGCAATTCTTGAATATGCAACAATATATGTTTAAGTGATTATATTCTTTGAGAAGTACAATCTATTGACGAAATAGAGTTTGTAGTCACAAGCTGCAATAAACCACGGTTTCCTATGTTATCTTTTAGTTCTCTTAGATGGTTTCATCTAATTACATGTATGTTTTGCTAAGTAAATTTTGTTATAAATTATCATTTTTTAAAAAGCTCTATAGCAAATTCTTTGTTTTCTTGTGTTTTTAAGGGTTAATTTAACTGTGATGAAAAATATAAACATTGGCTAAGTTTAATAGCTGATTTGCTTTGTTTATGTGTATACATGTTCTTCATGTTTAAGTGTAAATCATAAATTTGCTTTATGATTGTTTGGCCTGTGCGAAGAACTATAGAAGTGTTGTGTTTTTAAATTATGTTTTTAACTATTTAGAACGCGTTCTTCAGGTGATACTATATTTTGTTATTGTAATTGATGGAAACTAAATTTGTATGTTTTGTAGGTAATTTATCAGCCACGAGCCCACGACATTAATGGGTGTAGTGTTGGTTTTACTTCCAATAGATCACTTGAATGTTTTTCAGTACTGTTTCTTGATCATTGTTACCTCTAAAAAGCCAATCAATTTACCTACTTTATTTACATTTTGGTATTAAGATAAGTTTTTTTAGACAACGGTTCAATGTTTTGACATTTAGAACAATAGTAGACAACTTTACCTGTTGGTGGTTCCATGGATTTTGGAACCGGAACCGACCCACTTTAAACGGGTTTTGAACCAAAACCACATAATATTAAACGATCGGTTTGTGGGTCTTTTCTTGACCAATACATGGGTGAATAGTTCTCGTGGTTCCGAGTCGAGTCTCGTAAGTCTGGTCTAAAACTTTATTAGAAGAGGATGATAAACATAACACTAAAACATAAAATATGTTATAAACGAGTAGTCTTAGATGTGTATGAGTTATAATTTTATTTATTCACTATATTTTTTATTTCTTTGTTACCAAATATGTATTGACTATCAAGTAAATATAATGTTATTAATATGTTTTCTTAAAAATTATTTTACTATTCCTTAAATATTTACGTTCTAACGTTTTATTTATATATTTAAGTTTATTCCGTGTGTACACACGGGTTTTAAACCTAGTGCTCCTAATACAATTGTGTTAACAATGAGCCACTACCCCCATTGGAATTTCTTTCCTAAATACAAAGACGATGATATTATGGCTCACCTGTTTCATGTATCATTTCTAATCAAATATATTTTAAAAAAAAAATATGTTTCACTCATTTTAATTACTAAAATAAAACATATAAAGGTATTTTGTTTATAAGCTTAATGAAAACTTTTTAGTGGCTAATTTTAATGGTTTTTACGTTTGTATTTATTAACATATAGATAAAAAAACAACCAAACTAAAAAAATTATATAAAAGACCTCAAGTTTATAATTTGCCTTATGCCCCAAAAACCGTTGACCCGCCCCTGTTAATATATGAGGGCAAGAGAATCCGCTAACATCTCATTCATCAAAACTCGATAAATATATGTTTTTTTAAAAGAAAAACATGAGTTAAGTACCATTATTAACTACAGCAACTTCCAATGTGATGTAATGGTAAGAGACTTGGATTTTCCAAAAGAGACCAAGTTCTAGTCCCACTACCACCACTTTGGAAGGGGCAAATGGGGGCAATGAAGGGAAACTTGTGGCAACACAAGTTCGATCTCTGAACCAAACGGGTTTTATCACTAGTTTGTCGTCGTGCCTACGGGCGGACGGGTTAATGGGTTTCCCCTGAATTGGAGTCGGGTTAATAGGTGGGTTTCGGCTACCTAGCGCTGCCTGTGTTCGCAGAGCATTTGAGGTTCTCTTTCGTCACTGGGTTACCTCGGGTAGCCAGGCTTTATTCGTTTCGCTGTCAAAAAAAAAAAAACTATAGCAGTATCCGACAAGACATCCCGATAGTAAAGTGTTTAATTTGTTTTTATGAAATATAGAATAATGTGGAAGTGATATTGATATATGAGGTAATCATGTGTATAGGCTATGATATGGTGTTTGAAAGTACTGGAGTGTTAATATTTATGGTACATTCAGGTGGTCAGTTCTATGTCGGGTGAGGGGAGAGAGAAGACCATGCAATGTGGCGGACAATTGATGCACTTGTTAAAAGCAACCAATTAAGCTAACTAGTGAAAAACAAATATATAGCGGATAATGGAACAGTAGTAGTACATATATATATAATTAATATAGTGTGGCAATATAGGGTGTTTTTTATTTCGACGTCAAAAAGGTGGATGTATTGTCTAGTACATTTGGTCGTGGAAATAGTTAAGCCAGGTCCCATATATAACATATATATATATATATTTATATGGGTCCATATGTGTTTCCTTACTTTTTCTATTATTTGACTCTAACTAGTGCTTTCATTCATCACTGTGACACAAATAACAAAATGTTCCACCTACATCATATATATTGAGGATTTGATATATTTACTATACATATACATACAATTAGGCTACACGTACTAGTTAGACTAGATTTAAAAACATAATATTATTATGTACGTAATAAATATTATGAAATTTCGATACTTTAACAAATACATAAAATACAGAGCCCGAATATTTACATTAATAAATATGTACGTAAAATACGGTATATGTAAGGTAAATAACATCAGTGTCGGCTTTAATTCAATTAAAACAATGTGCATCTGACTATATATAAATTGTTTTGGTCTAGCACACGAGGGAACAAGCCGATTATAACTATAGTGCATTTAAACTGTCACAATGATACTTCTAAGAATAATAGTAACTAAAAACATAGATGTCCTGTATATAGTTTGATCTTTATTCGCTACGCATGTGTTTAGTACTTAATTGGTACCAAAACTGCCAAATATATATACACTAGGTTTAATACTCGTGTGTTACACACGGGTTAAATAGTAATATTTATAAAGAAATTATAACCATTATATTTAACAATTTGTAAATATATAACATTTAAGGAGTTGGCTCCATCAACTTGCATGGTGACAAATTTAGCTAAATTTTACCTCCCAAACTTCCTATTATAGAAAAAACAATTCCTCAAAAAATTACCCCCTAAAAGTTTGATTTATTAGATAGATACGTACAACGAAAGTTTCATCATTGTTATACCTAGCGTTTTGGAGTAATTAATAGTTTGACTATGTATTTTGGATGTGTGGTGTTGAAAGATAATACGTGGTAGATAGAGGCCAATGTAAAAAAAAGGAAGAAGGTAAGGGAATAATGTGTCATGTCTCCCAACGATTGACCCTTCGATCAATTTCATTCACTTTTCAAATACTTTACTTCTTTTATAAATATCTCATCCATATTCTTTCTAAGTGTCTAGAGGGGATGTTTGTTTGGTTCTATATATAATATATATGTATGAATGTTTTAGTATTTATTTATTTTATAAGTACATACATATATGACTTTAGTCGTACATAAGATCAATCGGTGATATTGGTAATGTAACTTTAGGGTAAATATACGTATTTTCATTCACATGTAAGTTTTTTGTAATGCAACTTTTTTCAAGTTACTAATATATCAAAAGTTTTTAGTTAAAAGAGTAAGATCACGTACACTGTGTGAATAAAATACAAATATGTTGAGTAGACAAATGTAATTGTAAAAATGTTTGTCAATGTTTTAATATAACTGTTATACATGAGAGTATAGTCGTATAGACAGTTTTATATGTGACTATTACGGTTTTCCAAACAATCCTTGAGATGTTTGAACATTGACCCACAAGAATTTTGAAGTTACTGAAAAAATTAGGCTATACATTTAAAATTTAGAAAACAATGTGGAAAACAATAAAGTGAGTATGAAATTTGATTAGTTACTTCAATTATACACTCTTAAAAATTGTTATCATTTGCTTCACATCCGTATTTATTTTTCATTAAAACTATTATCGACTTATTGTAGACGAGTTCTTCACCGGATAAGGGAGAAGAAAGAACATGCGTCACATATTTCATCTTGGAGATCTGATTTATGTTGTTGCATTTCAAGTGATCCTTTAAACAAATACGTACATGTTATACTGATGCAAGAGTGAGTCTTGTTCTAGTTTTATATATATCAATATTAATTAATACTTCACCACTAAGATAAGTTACATATTCCAAAGCTACTTGGTATTTGTGGTTTTGCGTTCCCAAACTATTATATAGCTTAAGCACCACTTGATCACTATGCCACCGAGTCGCGTATGTTCATGTTGAGATCATATCTTATTAAAATACTACTATACATTATTTGAAAACTATGTTCGAATAACGGTCAAACGGCTAAATAGTCGTTATAGTAAAAACTAGGCAATGTATGGAACTTTTTCTTCGCAGATCGGTTCCAGTTCCAGAACCACTTTGTGTCTGGAAAGCCGCATTGAGTAGGTTTTGACCGGTATTTATCTTGGACGGTTAGCAACAGAACCAAAGGGTTGTCGTTTTCACTTCACGAACCGTTTCATTTTCATCTCTAAATGGATGATTATATATCATGGATGCATGAGATACCACCCCGGCCATATAATTAATATGACCCCATAGCACAGCCCGTAAAACTCAAACATATTATTTGGGCTGTTTAAAATGGGCTAAGTTTGGGCCAAGTTTGTGACTTAGGAAGTTCAAATGATTATTATAATTACTTGTTATTATTGTTCGGGTTATTGGATTTTGATAATCCGAACTTTTGTATATTGGCCGATATTAATCCCAACTTAAAAAATTGCCTGTGTCAATCCCAATTTGTAACTTATTTTCCTACAATGATCCTCCGTTAAAGTTAACTTAACACCGTTAAACTTTTTTCGAATTTTTGACCGAGGCTTTAGGGCTTTTGATCGGGAGAACGAAACGAGTCTAATCATGTAAAACTTAACTTGAGTCGATGCTCCAAACGAAGAAATTTTAACATGCGATTTAAGCACCGTTAGGTTTATAGACCCGATTGAAGGTCGTTTGGTTATTTGGAAGGTCGACTCAAGGTAATTTTTACATGAATAGACTCCTATCGTCCTCCCGAATAATAGCTCTAAAGCCTCGGTCAAAAATTCAAAAAAAATTTAACGGTGTTAAGTTAATCTTAACGGATGATCATTGTTGGAAAATAAGTTACAAGTTGGGATTGACACAGACAATTTTTAAAGTTGGGATTAATATCGGCCAATATACAAAAGTTCAGGTTATTAAAATCCAATAACCCTTATTGTTCTCTCAGTTTGATTTTCTCAATCGCAAGTTCTTAGATGTAATAGAGAAAAAACAGAGTTGTTAATGTTACTAATGAAGATGTACTTGAGCTTTCAAAAAATAACATACATGTGGAAGACAAGTGTAAACATCACTTTACAAGCAATATGTTATATTCAATCTATCTAATAAATTAAAGTTTTTAGGGGGCAAATTTTGGGGGAAAACATAATTTATTTTATAAAAGGAAGGTTGAGAGGGAAAATTGAGTAAGAGAGTTAATAAAGATAAACTTTTGTGAATAATAATAGTTTATAAAATTATTTATAAATTTTTAAATATAACTAGGTTTTATACCGGCCGGCGCGTTGCGCCGGCTTATTATATCCCAATTTTAATCACTTGTCATGACTAAATCTAGGCTTGGACGACATTTTGTTTATCACTGTCATAAACACTTAACCGACCAAAAAGAGACGCAAACCAACACGACCAATGCATAATTTAGAACGGGCAATGGAGAGTAAGCAGAGTTTCGATTGTGTCCGTAAACTGTCGATGGGGGAAACAAACAACATTGCTTATGCATAAATTGTAGATGTGATACAACCTCATTATTTGAAGAGCAAATTACTTGTATTACCTTTACTCCTAAAGAGTAAGGTCGGTGTTAACGCACCTGCCTTTCACGTGAGTCCCCACTTTCTTTCCCTCCGTTTTTATATCGACAATCCGTCTTCTATTGCCGGCAGACTTTTTTCACAGGTTTTCTCATCTTCTTCTTTTGCATTCGTTTTGCATCTTATCGGTTTCTCTCTAATTTGACAATCTACTTTGTTCTCCTAGGGTTTTGTTTGCTGCCGTTTTTCGTTTGCGATTTCTTCTACTCATGCAGCGGTTACTTGCTGTTGATTTTGCTGGGTCGGTTTGTTGTTGATGGTTTTAGGGCTTCGTATTAGGTGCTCGAAGATTGTGGCGATTTGTTGTTGATTTTGCTTGATCGGTTATGCCTTTTGGTTGATCGAAGATTGTGGCTGTTGTTTTGTCATCATCATCGTGTCTACTGCTTCTTTCCTTTGCATATCAAGTCTTCAACAACCAACTGCGATTCTACATTGTTGCGTTGCTGCTGCTGCTCTAATTTGGATGGCGGGTGTTTGATGATGTTTAATTAGTTATCAAGGTTAGTATCGGTTGTTTTGATATGTTCTTAGTGTTGATCGATTTGTTGCTAATTGACGGTTTCTCGCGCCTGACGTTGACATGCACTAGGGTTTTTGGCTTCCTCCAGTTGTGTGGTTCTTAATTATGTTGTTGTTGTAGGTTTTGCTAATTGAGGGTGAGTTTTTGCGTTACTTTGTTCTTAATTTTTTGGTTTTTGTACTGTTGAATTACTTGTGCTCGCTCTCAACTTAGTTGTTTTGCTGTTGTGTTCTGATTTGGGAGACTTTACTGTGTTGTGTGGTTTTGGGGTACCAGACTATTTCAACGTTCCTATTGGCTTGTGAGTTTTGTATCTACTTCTGCTTTCTTCAGCTTTTTACTATTGCTGCTTGCCTACTATTGTTAGTTTGTTACTATTGCTGCTTGCCTACTATTGTTGTACTTGACTTTTTTGGTGTTAGTGTGTTTGGCTTAACTCATTGCTCTTATGCTTGGCTGTGTTATTTGTTGTGGTATATTGTAGTTTCTGATGATAATACTACTTTTGGTTTGTTTAATGTGGTATTGTTTTTATTGATGTTTGCTTTGTTTTGACTGTTTAGTTTGTTCCTCTAGATTGTCATTTGGTGTGCTACTGCTGCCTTTTTATTGTGTCATGTTTGCCATCAGGAAGCGTCATAGGTGTGTTACTGTTCCGTCTATTTCTTCTTTAGGGGAATCACTCTATATTGATCACGGCGATTGTTATTGTGTATGTCGTTATTGTGGTGCGTTGTTTTGGTTTGCTGAGCGGATCGTTAGTCAAAATACTCGAACTTCTTATGTGTATAACCAATGCTGTAACCGTGGCCGTTTTAGTCTCCCTACTGCTAAGCGTCTGCCGGATGTTATTGTCTCTTTTATGATGACTTGTGTTTTATTGTCAACATACGTGCTTTTAATTCTATGTTTTCAATGACTTCTTTCGGTGGACAAGTGATAGTTCAATCAAGATAGACCATCCACATCTGAAGCTTCAGCTGACACTGGCAACAAAATAACGTCCACGTCTGAAAGAGGTACCACTCTAGAGTCTAGATAGACCATCCACATTATTAAATTCATAACCAAACTGTCACTAACATAACTGTTAATGTCCCAGCTGCAAAGGTAGTAACGCCTCAAACTCCAAACCCAAAGAACATCGGCAACACAACAGCAATGATACCCCCAACTCCGGACCCAAAAATCAGTGGCCCCAAAAGAGCACCAACGTCAGAAACAGGTACCACTCCAGCTAGACCATTAATCTAATATGAAACAATAACCAACCTGTTGAAACCATAATCATTCACTTAATTGTTGATGTTATAGTTGCAGAAAATTCCAAGAAACACAGGAACACTATGGAACAACACATCTAAAATAGTTGCAACTTACAAGTTCTGACTTATATGCCTATTAACAAGAGTCTTAGTTTTGGCAAGTGATACCTTGTCTATGTAAACTGTGACTAGACCATCACAGCTAAATGTTTTTGTATTACTTGACAAATAGCTTTTGAAAGCCAAGATTCTAGCCATGCACTAACAACATCTTTGGGTATGAACAATGCAATGAAGCAACCCATTCTTCCTATATTGTTAATGAAGTTATGCAGATTACTTATTAATATTGTTAAAGTCCCAATTACAGGATATAACCCGACAGTTGCAAAACCACTATTGCAATGCACAAAGACCATGTCCCGGCTGCCGCAACGCGCAGCCCTGGCAAAATTTCTAGTTTAAATAAGAAACACCAAGTTTAGAACGAACCAAACATGAATTGCAAAACTCACAATCGCTCATTTATAACCCTTCACCCTCACCAATCACCACCTCCACACCCCCTCTCTCTAACCCTTACCGGAGATATGCACGACACCCACCGCTACCGTCTCTGATCCGACGCCAGATTACTAACCCCCAAAACCAACTCGTCACTCGCAATCAACTTGCAACCGCGTCGGATGCCGCCTTTGTCGTCTCTTCTTCATGAAACCATGTCATACGCGGCAACATCCTACGCAATTGGGGCCGCTACCGTCTCGATCTTCTTCTACGATTTACTTGTCACAACCCCCAAATCAATCGAACAAACCCCCAATTCTTTACCCCTTTATGCAATTGGAGTTCTAAAGGACTAATGGCCACTAAACGGAAATTACATGCATACCCTTATATATAGTGTTTGACTTTTTAATACAGTATAATTACCCAAATACCCCTAGTGGGTTTTACTGTTCATTTCAATTGCCTTTTCAATATAAAGGATAATAATTATAATGTTTTAAAAATATTTTTATTCAACCCGTGTGTAATACACGGGTGTTAAACCTAGTCTATATAATAATTTTCAATCTATATAATAATTCAAGGTTTTAGGGGGGGCAACTTTTGGGGGTAATTTTTTATAAAAAGAAGTTTTAGAGGGAATATATGAAATATCATGCATGAGTTGATGAAACAAAATATCTTTAAATATTAAATATTTACAAATTTTTAAGCAAAATGATTATGATTTTATAAATATTATTATTTGCCGTGTGTAACACACGGGTGTTAAACCTAGTATAATAATGATTCGGATAATCATGAAATAGTTTTTTTTAAGAACAATGGTTGGCACAATAAAACAGCTTCACTCAAGAGCTGTAATGTAATAACCGAGTTTGATGTCCCGGCTTACCTGTATAATGGGTACTTATAGGGGGCCTAAATGTTTAATTAATATTTTGAGGCAAAAGTGTATTTTTGACTCCTAAGTTTGAATCTATCTTCACCTTTTCAAAATATTTGACTCCTAAGGACAACGACTTCACACAGTAACATGGAAGACATTAATTTTTTTTATCAATGCGTGTGACGAATTCAGATACAACTCGATCACTATACTAATTTATAAGTAAAACGAAGTCAGATGCGACCCGATCATTAAAAATCTATCCCGGTTTTGTTTTGTCGGCCCACTTCAATATTTTGGCCATTGTTTTTCTTTTCTCTAAATCTAACACTTATTAGCCTTAATTACCTCTTGCATGTAAAACAAAAGTTCACTAAAATACAATCTATAATTTAATTAAAGGATAAACAAGTTATTAAAAACAAATTACAAGCTGAAAAAATAAAAGAAACTATTGATATGAATTTTTAAACTCGTGTTCAAGAGCTTCTTGTAACAAAAACTCGGATTTGTCCATCAAATCCGGGCTTAATCTAAACATAAGAACACAAAACTCCATCTCACTCAACACGCCATCTCCATCATAATCTCCTTCTCTCAGCATATTCAACAACTCATCATCGCTTAGATCCTGAAGTCCTAAAAGCGAAGAGTTGTTCTTCAAACTATCGAACGTGATCACACCTTTGTCGACATCCATCAAGAGTTGGAATCCTTTACATAGTTCCCCGATCAAACCATCACCGCCAAGCTTTTCCTCAATCAAAGGCAAATGATCTTGAAACTCGATTTGATTTTTCAATTCCGCCATTGAAAATGAGAAAGATTATATATATAGATTGTTGATATACAATAATGAAATGAAGTAATGAAGTTGTGAATTGAGGTATGGATTGTATGTATTATACAATAATTTGTTTGTTTATATATGAAGAGAAAGTTGACTAGTTGAATGAGGAGGTGTTTCATGGAAATTGGAGATTGATGGCTTTTGACAATTTCACACGTTGGATGTGGAATTTAGTGGTAAAGTCGTCATTTTGCTTCATGCTGGGAGGGAAGATGCTTCTTCTTGGGGGAAATTCATATGAAAATGGTTGGGCGAAATGACGAATTTACCCTTGTAAGAAAAAAAGTGAACCAGTGCCATTGGTTGGACAGAAAATACTTTTTTTTATTGTTTTTCTTCTTGTTTTTTTCATGGGAGAAATATATATATTTTTTTATTTATGTATTATTGGTTATATATTAATTATCAAGTGTTGAATATTAAAATAAAAATATTGCAAGAAAACATATACAAACGTACAAATATGAAATATTTTTGAAAAGAAGAAGCCGTGAAAGGGAACGAGTTAGTATTAATTACCGTTTTATATACGAAATATGAAAGCTAGCATAAGTGTTTTCGTTTTCAATCCAAACCCACTAAAAATTCTAGCTCAAATTGTTATAAACCAAGCTTAGTTCAGCTGGGATAGTTTACAAATACGAGCCATCAACTTGGTTCATATATAAACTAAGCCACCAAGGCACCAACTTAGATCCGACTCGTGAATAACCTTAATTTTTTATATTCTTGTTGGGCCAGACTACTAGAAGAGGTCTAGAGCGAAAAAACTAGGCTATAATGGTTGGTGCATATAGTGGGCCACAGTTCAAGTGACATTTGACGAAGACTTAAAGTTGAAAGTCGGTAAAGATGTAATGTGGAGTTAAACCTCATATATTTGAAAACTTAACAAATGCACCCCTGTAAACAAATTATTTTGCATTCAAAACTTCAAATTGATTAGAACAAAACTAGCATCTACGTCGGTTAATACTTCAAAATTATGTTGCAATGCCTTAATGGTTTGTATTTAAGACACTAACTTAATCAATCGAAACAAACCGAAAAAAACATTAAAAATTCATCTCCAAAGGTTATTTGGCGTGGTAGTATTGGAAGAGGAAGGAGTCTTGTTGTAGAAGAAAACACAAGACAGAGTGAGGTGCAGCAAAGTCGTTTCCAAATTCGTTGGTTAATTAGGGCAACGAAACGAAACGAATACATCTTCTTCATCCTTGGAAATGGAACTTCTCCGAGCGAATCTATCCAGGGTTCGAATACCGGAGCCTACTAATCGCATTTACAAGCACGAATGCTGCATCACTTTCGATACTCCGGTCATTAATTCTTCTCTTTCTTTTTTCTTTATTGGATTGAGGTTGTCGATTAGGGTTTAGTGCTGCTATTTTGTTTGCTTTTGCTATACAATGATGGTATGCATGCGACTGTTTTCCATTCATTCCATGATTCACTTTGATTTTTATTCCAGCCATAAGTTGCAAATGCAATAATGTTATGGATATTGGACATTTACTTCCATTCAGAGACTGTTGAACCTTACTTTATGTACTTCTTTTCAAGTATTTGCTATTTGTTATGCTGCTTCAGAAATCTGAAGGTGGATTGTTTGTGGACATGAACACATTTCTTGCCTTTGCCAAAGATTATGTTGCTTGGAATTTTCAAAAAACTGGCAATCCAGTTTATTTGCATATAAAACAAACCAAAAAGCCCATTCCTGAAGACAGACCATTGAAGAAACCTACTCTGTTGGCTATAGGTTTTACCTCTTTTTTTTTTTTTTTTTTTTTTTGTAACGAAGCCTATATATATTCATTAATGAACCTTACAGAAATTTAATTGGCCGGCATGACTGATTCCATTTATATGGCTAGGCGTTGATGGAGGATTTGATAACCAAGAACCCGAATATGATGAAACTTACAGCATACTCATATTGCCAGATTATACATCTTTTCCTTTTCCATCAGTCGACTTGCCTGAGAAGGTTATATTTTCACTTGTGTTATACAACTTGAAATATTCAAGTCCCGTGATATTGTGGCTAATTCTTGTTTTTTGTACAGGTAAGGTTGGCTGTTGATGCAGTTTTAATAGCAGAGGGTGCTGAGAGGAAGGAGCAAATTGCATCATGGACAGCGGATAAAAAGCAAATTAGCGAACATGCATTGACCTTGAAACAGATAGATAATGGTGTCATAGTTCCTCCATCTGGATGGAAATGTGCCAAGTGTGACAAGACTGAAAATCTGTGGTTGAATTTAAGTGATGGAATGATCCTGTGTGGGCGGAAGCTTTGGGATGGAAGTGGTGGTAATAACCATGCGATTGAACATTACAACGAAACTCATTATCCTCTTGCTGTAAAGCTTGGGACAATAACTTCTGATCTAGAAGGAGCAGGTAATGCCACCTTGTTTAAGTAGACTGCCCAAACATTATGCTCATTGGCAATTGTATGCCAATTCCGAGTGTTGTTTTTCAAATATAATTATGAGTTTCATATTTTGGCAGCTCAGATGTTTTCTCATATCCTGAGGATGAAAGTGTTACGGATCCTCTTCTTTCGGATCATCTGGCATTCTTTGGTATTGATTTTTCCTCCTTGCAAAAGGTAAGCATCTGACGCTAGTTATATATAACATAGTACAATTCTTTAACTTTTTTGTATTTTCTTTACTGTATCCAGCAAGAACTAAAATTCGTAGAACATATGATCTTGTTGGACGAAAATGAGTTGGATTGCTATCATAGCCTCTGAGGACATCTCTGAAATTTTCAAATAATAAATGGCATTGATTACAATTGATATGTATGCTTATGTTGCAAAGTTGCAGCAAAAACACAGTAAATATGTATTGGCATATGATTTTCTTGGCATTTCAGTTTTCTCCGCACTTAATACTTTCTAAAGCATTTTTCCGCTAGAGAAGTTTGACATTTCTGAAGTAGAAAACTAGACTCGAGTGTTCATATATCAGTAGTGGTATATTCATAAACATTAGTTGGATATTAAAATAACAACACTGATATATGACTTCATAATAATCAGACAGAAATGACAACTGCTGAAAGGGAACTTGACCAGAATACCAATTTTGACTGGAACCGTATTCAAGAAAGTGGACAGGAAGTTGAACCGCTTTTTGGACCTGGGTATACAGGACTTACTAATCTCGGTAACAGGTAGGTAAAATTTGATGAGATATTTAATAAGACATAAAGTCATTGTTGTTAATGTCTTGTGGTTCCATTGTCTCTTGCAGTTGCTATTTGGCTGCAACTATGCAAGTTATCTTCTCAACTCATTCCTTTTGCTCACGGTCTGCATACTATTGCTTTTTGATGAGCTTTGAAATTATACAGTTTCTGCATGTTTCATATCATTATTTTCACTTTTGCCAGATACTACAAAAACCAGAGTTTGAAAACGGCTTTTGATGCTGCTCCTTCTGATCCAACTGTAGACCTGAATATGCAATTGTAAGTTATTGAATAAATAGACTGTTAACCATTTAATAAATATTCTAGAATACGATTGGAAAAGAGGAGTTTTCAGTTCCCACATAAATGGACTCTTTGTTGAGTGTTGACGCATTATCTATTAGATTAACCCTTAATAACTCATTTTTTTAATCTGTTTGGCAGAACCAAACTTGCTTATGGTCTTCTTTCTGGTAAATATTCTGTCCCAACTGTGCAGGTATGTTTAGGATTGTAACTTATCTTTGTTTTGTATTTCTACTCTCTTATTGTGATTTGACCACTATTTGTGTATACTCCAGACTGATGATGTGACGAATGCTGTGGACTTGTCTCCAAATGCTGTAAGTTTTTGTGATTGATTTTTCTTCTTTGTCATGTGTTTTATTGTCTGTTGATGAAAATGACTTCATCGTGGATTAATTTCTGATGTGATGTTCTGCTTTTTTTTTATTTTTCTCATGCTGCATGCATTTATTATGTTTTCTTATGCTTCGCCCTTTTGCAATTTATAATCTACTGACACTGTACCCTTCGCTGTTACTTTTTCTAGAAACAAGAAGGTATTCGTCCCAGAATGTTCAAGGCGGTAATTGCAGCCAGTCATCCAGAGTTTTCAACCATGCGCCAGCAGGTGCATTAATATTCTACAGTCTATTGTGTTTTGCTTGCTCATAGATTTTGTAAGCATAGTATTTATCTAGATGCCTGAAACTAAATGTAGGATGCACTTGAATTTTTCTTACATTTTATCGACCAAGTTGAACGTATTAATGCTGGTCATCCTGAAGCGGACCCTGCAAGGAGTTTCAAGTTTGGTATTGAAGAACGCCTTCAATGTCCTTCTGGGAAGGTTGCTTACAATAAAAGAAATGACTGCATTCTTTCCTTAAATATTCCCCTAGAGATGGCTACTAACAAAAGTGAGTTCATCTTATTCAGTTTTGAAGTTTTTATCTTGTTCATTGGTAACAATTTTTATATTATTTTATTGGCTATACATGTACTCCAGAGGAATTAGAAGAGTTTCAAAAATTGAAGGCACAAAAAGAGGCAGAGGGAAAGGAAATGTAAGTCTGAGTACCTGATATAACTTCAATTTAGTGGTTTATTTCTGTATGGGATAAACATTTCTTGTATTTGTTGATTAATGAAATTATTTTTAATGGTATCAGCTCTTCAGATGAAATTGTACGCCCGAGGGTGCCACTAAGAGCTTGCTTAGATAGCTTTTCTCATCCAGAGGAGGTGCAAGGCTTCTATAGCACTGCATTAAAAGCTAGGACAACTGCAATCAAGTATGTTGCTACGTCTTTGGTTTCATTACGTGTAGTTTATTTTAAGGTTTAGACTAGAGGTGGCCGTTTCCACTCGTTTACGTGTCACTTTGTTGGTTTGCGCTGATTTAAAACAACTACACCGGTAAATGGCTAAAATTGGAACCAGTAAAGTGTCTTGAGAATCACCAAGTGTATTTTTAACCTCCCAACTTTTTATATAAAAAAAAATTAGACTATTTATTTATTTAATCAATTAATATAGTTTTATAATGATAATTGATACAACCATTTTTTTTTAAAAGTTAAACTTTTGGATAAAAAGTGTTTCCTGTCAACACTACTGCCTAGGTAGCTGCAATTTGTTTAGACTCTTGGTTTTTGTTGGCTGATATTTATTATGTGTGTCTTGCTTTATTTATATATTTACTTGTTTTTCTTTGGCCTCCAATAGGACTGCAGGTCTGACTACATTCCCTGATTATTTGGTGCTGCATATGCGGAAATTTGTTATGGAAGCTGGTTGGGTGCCAAAGAAGCTTGGTACACACACACCTTTTCTCTCTACAATATGTTTTTTTTTTGGTAAATGCATGATGACATTTTTGGTTGGATTGTAGACGTCTACGTTGATGCTGATGACATCATAGACATTAGTCTCATGCGGAGCAAAGGCCTTCAGCCTGGTGAAGAGTTGTTACCCGAAGATGGTATGTAGTACTAATATACAATATGTAATATTTATTTATATTCAAATTATTTATAGCACGCTAATCCATTTACCACTATTGTACCATCTAGCTCCTGGAAGTGAGGAAGGGTCCACAAAGGTTTTGCCTAATGAAGATATTGTTTCGCAACTTGCTTCAATGGGATTTAACCATCTTCATTGTCAAAAAGCCGCAATCAACACCTCGAATGCCGGGGTTGAAGAGGCAATGAACTGGTTACTTTCTCACATGGATGACCCAGGTTTGATCTTTTACAAAATACATTTGGTGGTTTTAAGGTTAAACAACATTTTAAATAGATAACACCTTTTTAATTCATTTTTTTAACTACTTAGACATTGATGCTCCCATTTATAAAGACGCAAAAAACGATGATGTTGATCCGTCAAAAGTTGCCACACTAGTGTCGTTTGGATTTGAAGAAGAAGTCGCCCGCAAGGCGTTGAAGGCTTCGGTAATGAAAATGTGTCCCTTTTTTGTTTTCCTGTGTTTATCCTCTAGCCCTTTTAATAAAAACATTAATTTGTGTGATTGATTGCTTGCTTGCTATGCCATACAGGGTGGTGACATTGAGAAAGCAACAGATTGGATTTTTAATCCCCCTGCTGCATCTGGACCGTCTGATATGGATGCTACACCAAGCAGTGGACCTATTGTGGATGCCTCATTACCTGACGGGGATGGAAGTTAGTTTCTCAGTATTTTATAGTTTTGGTGTATATGTGAAAGATTAATGATGAATATTAATGTACTAATATTGGTTGTTGCAGAATACCGACTGATTGGGCTGGTGAGTCACATTGGCACCTCAACCCAGTGCGGGCACTATGTCGCACATGTCTATAAAGAAGGTAGGTGGGTGATTTTCAACGATGATAAAGTGGGTGTTTCTAAAGACCCTCCAAAAGACATGGCTTACCTTTACTTTTATGAGAGGATTCAAAGCTGAGTTTTTTCACTTGTCAAACTATTCAACTTCTCTGTTTGTCCTGGATCTTTCTTGCTTACTTAGGGGTTCAGTCTCTATTTGATAGAGTGCGGAAAAGGAAGAAGAAAGGGTGTTTTTTGTACTTTGTGGGGGGCTAGTTTCAGACGTTTTGATCTTTCTTAAGGCAGCTTATGTTTTGTTCTGTAATGGTGGTTAAACAGTTTACCAAATCGCGTCTTTCTATTTTTCCACCTGTGCCTGAGATTGATGAATTCCAACATTCGGTGGTTACTTATAGGAATTGTATCCTAGTTTTTCACTTAAATAGTTTGTTGCAAATGTGGGAAGGGGTATACATAACTTTTACCTTTTATAAATAAGAGATATTGGATAGTTTGTTAGGCTCATTGCATTAGCATCAGAAGGGCATAGCCCGGACCACTTCGGTGGGTTATTAACCTTTGTAGATCCTTGAGATCATCTTCTTCAATTCAATATAGTTGCATATTTGATTTCATCTCAATATGACCTAATTTAGTATCTTCAGTTACCAGTCAACGGTATCATTGACTTGTGAATAGGTTATTGCAGTATAATATTTGCTTGAACTAGAGTTGGAACTTCGAATAAGGATTAACTACATAATTGCTAAGAAATATAAAATACACCATGAGAAAAGAGTGGTTAAAGAATTATACACTGAATGATAATTATGTGTTTGTTACTACGATTCTCCACTGATTTCACATGATTTAATATGTATATTTTATTTAATAATTACGAGTCTTAAGTTTTAAACATAAAACCAAGAAAAACAAAATAAAAATGAATCATATCCCTTGATATTTACAAAGTTGCATATATTTCATTAAAACATACCTTACATAAAGTATTATACTTTGTTTTTAAGAGTAAACTCTAGGTTTATTCCAAATGTTTGATATCGTTTCAGTTTCATCGTAACAATTTTTGTGCTTGTGATTTTATTTTTTAATAGAAATAGTCTTGAACACTAGTTTCATCGATTTTTTTGTTAAATTTCTCATGTGTCTTGTGTATGAGGGATAAAAATGTTATTTCTCCCTTCTTTTATTCAATCGCATGTTAAAAAACATGAGAGATGACATTTATACTTTGCATATGAGGGAGATTTAACGAAAAATCGTATAGAGTTAGTGTTTGAGACTATTTATGTTAGAAGATAAAATAAAACGATTAAAACTGTTAAAATAAGACTGAAACTGTTAATGCTATTAAAACTAAAGTTTATGTTGTTTGTAGGTTGAAAATTTATAATAATTTAAATTTTTAAATAGATCGATCTAAGAAAAAGAAAAAAAAAAAGAGATGATATGATATTTGGAGTATGAATATGTGGTTGTGTTACAACATTACTTCTCCATCCACGATTACATTATCCATTGCAATCAACCCCCCTTTTTCTGATCTTCAAATTCACATCTTCCAATCATATCTTCTGTATCTTCAATGGCTGCCTTTACTCTCTCTCCTGCAACTGCTTCTCAGGTAATCAACTAACTCATTCATTTTCAATATTTGTTTCTAAACTAAGTAAGTGTGTGTTTTTCAATCAGTTGCGATCTGGTAACAATGGACTCTTCTCTCCGGCTCAAGGACTGATTGCCAAATCATCCGGTAAGAGCCAAGTGGCGGGAAGGGAAAGAGGTATGAAGGTGACGTGTCAGGCAGCTAGCATCCCGGCGGATCGAGTACCGGATATGGAAAAGAGGAAGCTCATGAACTTGTTGCTGTTAGGTGCTATTGGTCTCCCAACTGCTGGGATGTTGCTTCCCTATACCTATTTCTTCGTTCCACCAGGGTCGGTTTGCTTTCTTCCCAACTTCAACTTTCAATTTCATCATTTCAATTTCTCACTTGTTAATATAAATAGGACAGGGATTCAAAAAATGTGTTTGATTCACTTTTGTTAGCACACAAGACTTCATTAATATTCAAAATTGAGCAGTTTTGGGCCACCTGATGAGACAAAATAGGACTTAAAGATGACTATGCGAGTCGGCGAGTGTTATTGCACTAGACAATACAAGTAAAAGTTACATGTGTGATTGCACTAGAAAAAACGATGCAAGTTAGACGTCTTGCTACTTAAATTTTTACCATAGTTAAATAATGTTTAGAGAATCTGATTATTTGGATATAATTTCATATATACAAAACTTTATGTTTAATTCCACTCGTTGAAGCAAATAAAATGTTTATCAGTTTGATTTTGCAACCAATCCTTTTACTTTTTCTAACCAATGGTTTTAAATTTAAATTACCTTTTATTTTTAGTTAAACTTATTTTTTTTCTCTAAAAATCAATGCATACAGATTGTTGCATAATTCTGAAAATTTTGAGTCAACCAAATAGGTGACAGTAGGTCAGTAGTTACTTGTTTTCAAGGCTCAATATGCCTAAAACATGAAACAAAGCCGTAGCAATGGTCTGATTTGGTTTCAATTTTTTCCAATGTTTGGTATTGATTCACCTGGATTAAAACTGTTACTAATAATTTGACTCATGATTTGACTTATTCGCTTAAAACTGAACTGTAAATGTATGATATCATGTGAAAAGTCTTGTTTGTAGGATTTGATGATCCACAATTTTCTCATTAGAAACACTACAAGCATTTTTGTCTTGTATACATTATAAATAGTGCAGATTCACATAAATGGTTTCCTAGAATCATGTTATAGTTAAAATTACTTTGGTTATATTACTAATTTTAGTTGTTGTTATGTGTTTGTGTAAAACAGTTCAGGTGGTGGAGGCGGTGGTACTCCGGCTAAAGATGCACTTGGAAATGATATTGTCGCAACTGAATGGCTAAAGACCCATGGACCGGGTGATCGAACCCTTTCTCAAGGTTTAAAGGTGCTTCCTTTTTCTATTTTACAATGCCTAATTATATTTTGAATATATTCCTGGTTTATTGACGTTTTGAGATGATTTTGATCATGAAATTTGTAGGGAGACCCGACATACCTCGTGGTCGAGAATGACAGAACCCTAGCCACATATGGAATCAATGCGGTGTGCACCCATTTGGGGTGTGTGGTGCCATGGAACAAGGCTGAGAACAAGTTTATGTGCCCATGCCATGGTTCTCAATACAACAACCAAGGCAAAGTTGTTAGGGGTCCTGCTCCTCTGGTAATAACCCTTTCTTTGTTTTTGTTGTTTACGTTTCAGTTTTGAAGGGTTTTTTTATTAAACCATAAGCAACTCGTTAGTATCGGTTTTTTTACTAAACCAAAACCAAACTGTTATTTAAAAAAATATAAAAACACTAATTTTTGTCCCCAAACAAGAACATACCGGTTCTCGGTGGAACCTGTTTTTGTTAGGAACCGAACTTTGGAGAGGGAAGTCATCGGTTCAGTTATGGCTTTTTCACTGGTTCTAACTGATTCAGTTTGGGTTAAGCCGGTGTGAAGCGAGGTAAGTTTCAAACCGATTATATTCGGGTTTCGAGTATAAATGTAAACCAAACTACTTGACTCAATCCGAAAATTCCTAAACCTGTTGGCGGACAATTTTTATAAAAAGAAGACTGTGAATATAAACAGCTTTAATTGCAAGTACAAGCTGTGATGCGATGATAATTTTTGGGTTGTGAACATGCAGTCGTTGGCGTTGGCTCATGCGGATATTGATGATGGGAAAGTTGTGTTTGTTCCATGGGTGGAGACTGACTTCAGAACTGGTGAGGCTCCATGGTGGTCTTAGAAACTTGCTGGATTGTTTGTTCTAGAATCAAAATATGTACACACAAACTTATTGTCTTATTTCTTCTACTCCACAAGTTTATAAAATTTTCAACTGCCTGCCTGGCCTGCCTATAATATATACATTTTTCTATACTTTTTTTCTTGTTTAATAACCAATTTATTTGTATAAGTTATAGTGATTTGTACATGATCACCGCAATATATTACTCATGTTAACTATAGCCCAATTATGAGCTACTTCACTCAAGAATAACATACGCATATATGGTGATGGTGAATTTTTTAATTAAAACAACAATATACGGATGTCCCAAATGACTGCTAGTTGATGTTTTATAATGGTTAAACACATTGTTCATGCCAGTGAGTGATGAAGAATGGATGATAGCATGATACTAATATATCAACTATTGCATTATGTAAACTGAATTTGTAAATACATATAAGATGTACTTTAATCTTTTTTAACTTAACTATTGGGGTGAGTATGAGATGAACTTCTCTCATCATCCTTTACATGTTACATCATAAGGTGTATTCTAACCTTTTTTAACTCAACTTAAACATCACATCAGCTTCATATCTTCATTTGATGAAAATAGTTTTACCCTTTTTTACTTAATATCATCAATTTATTTAAATAAACATTTAAATAAATTCAATATATAAATAATTCTTTGTGGATTTTTATCAGTGTGTAGACTATTAAAATTTAGAGTGTGAAATAATTAATATGTAAGATGGCTAAAACTGACATTTTAAACACAATGCTATATTAAAAAATTATTAAAAAAATTTAGATAGAATTTCGAAAACGTGGCTCGGATATCTTGTTCCCCTCGTCGTCCTCATTAAAAAATATAAATGAAGAATAAAAAAAATTACGTTTTCATTGTGTCTAAATTTATCTTGATTGTGTCATAATTTTATGAAAGACACAGTGAAGATAAATTTAGACAAAATGAAGATAAATTTAGACACAAAACACAATGACATGTTACTTTTTTAATGTTTTTAAAATTTTTTAAGGAGGACGACGATGGTAACAATGTTTCCGAGCCACTTTTTTTTAAATTCGATTTAGATTTTTTATAATTTTTTTAAACCACCGTTGTGGTTTTTTTTTTTTTTGCATTATGCCTAAAAGATTTTTTTGTAGCCTTCTTAGATTCTTATCCTTTTGTAGGTAATATTTCTTAGATTCTTAGCCTTCTTAGACGTAATGTGACGAACCTTAACAGCCGATGTGGCGGATTAACACCCCTGGACATTAATGTACGTACGTCGCATGGCCTTATTGTGCAGTTTATTGAAAAGAGTTTTATATGTTATAGAATATTAGATATGAAAGAGTAGAGGGACACTCAAATGAGAACACCTCTTAACTTGAGTACAAAAAGTACAACTTTAACGAATCATAGAGGGAGTCAAACTGTTGATTTTTTCGAAATATAAATTGACCAAAATGCTTATAATTCAACTAATTTTAACATCTATTTAAAAAAAATATGATTCGTGATGTCGTTTGTTAGAATGCATATATGCACCCACAATGTGTGTTTGTGTACAAGTAATGTGGGTGCATATATGCATTTTAACAAACGACTTCACAAATCATATATTTTTTAAATAGATGTTAAAATTGGGTTAATTATAAGCATTTTGGTCAATTTATATTATAAAAAATACAACAGTTAAAGCGGTTCCTAAGTTGTTCTCAAGTTAAAAGTGTTCTCATTTGAATGGATCCCTGAAAGAGTATATATGTTTTTGTAGTACAAAACATGAGCAAAGACAGTACAATATGTACGATCGAGAAGGGAGGTAGAAGTACAACTAGCAAAACCCCGGCCATGTGAGGGAGGGAGAGTATAGACATGAAGTACTAAATTAAGCCTGATCCTGCTGTACTCGATCGGCACCCTTTGTATAAATTAACGATAACCCCATTAGTTTAGGAGACCAAAATCATAAACCGGGGCTGCAACTTTCAGAGAACTTAAAACGTCATTGAGTGCAGCGTTGATGAAATCGTTTTATAGCATGCGATTTTGTCAACACTGCACTCAATTATGTTTTTTCTTCTTTTCTGATACATTTTCATTTTAAATCTGTAAGTTTTTTTTATTGAATTCTATGTAATGTGCTTGTTATTACCAACTCGTATAAGATCCACTAGTGAAAATGCTTGATAATCGGGTAGGAAATTTTTCAAAAAAACCTAGTCGTAAATAAGAACTTTATTTAGAGATCAAGGACGAATCATCGATGGTCGCTTCACTACCGACTGGTTGTTTTACTTATATGATACCAGTTACCGATTATATTATTGTTAATTTGGTCTTACTTGTGATGTACGTTCGTGATGTTTAAAGTTGAGAGGTAAATCACAAATTTTATGATTATTTCCCATTTTTCCTCTTAATTTGTTAGTACTTATAATGATAAGAAAATAAGAAGAGTTGGAAAAAATAAAAGAAATGTATCTTATAGTTGACCTATCATCTATATAAAAACAGAAAGAAATCATAAAAAAAAAGATTATGTGTTAAAACTAAAACAAATCAAAGTTAATGAAAAATAATCAATAACTTAACAAATTCCGATAACATTTTTTATTTGAAGCAGTAGGTCTGAAGTTTAAATTCACTCACAAAAATAATGATATAAATTATTATTTATGTATATGATGTAAATTATTATTTATGTATATTGTCGTTAGAAAAACAAATCTAATAAGAAGTTGAAATGAAAAATCAATGATGTCTTGTCATTTAGATACCAAGAAAACTTACACTTAGTAGGTGTAAAACTGTAAATAAATCGAGTTTAGTTAGAGGCTTAGAGCCTTGAACAATATAAATTACTGTTAAAAAATAAAATATAAAAAAGGGTAAAAAAAACTCTTATCTATTAAAAACTTTACCCTATCAAAACCAATATTTTTTTCTAACTTTAAATGCAACACATGACTTGATTTGAATTATTTTGGTTAAGTTATTATTATTTTTTAATTTATTTACTTTTAGTTTTGTCTTTTTTATTTTTTACTTATTTTAACTTTTTTTTGAACAACAACACCTTGATTTTTAAGGAGAAATATATCACCACTTGTGGTCAGCAGGACTAGAACCCCTGACCTAATGCTCCTAACACAATTATATTACCAATGGGCCACTAACCCCATTGGCCAACTTTTAGCAAAGCTTAAAGACATTGATCCAATCCAAAAACTCAAAGATTATCGTGTTACATCACTATTATATTTAATTTATTTTTATTACTAAGTAATATTAAGCTTAGATTTGGAACGTCTTTAAAAATACAACGATAAATAAGTAAATAAATTTATTATATTTACAAATAATTGCTTTTATCATTTAATGTGAGAATAAAATATTTATTAGAAAAGAGATGCGAGAAATTTTAAAAGCTTGACTTCTCTAGAAATCGACACATTGACAAATAAAAAAACATCATACCCTTGTTTTTAAAACTCTCAAAAGCAAATAATCCCCGGCCCTCCTGATATGCCATATACTATATTAAATCAAAGTCTCACATCAAATTGTAAGATGTGTGTTTTTAAACTTATTGTATGATACCATTTTAGCGTAGGTCACAACTAAACAACATATGCCACACAAACACAATAAAGAATAAATAGCTAGCTGACTTCAATCTCTATGCCAATATCATATCCATCAAAACTGGAGCAACCAACGAGGCCTGAAAACAGCCTCTTCCCACCACTATTTTAAATAAACAAAAACAAAAACAAAAACAAAAACGACTCTTCTTCTATTTCCCCCTTGTTTCACCCGCATCATGTTTTTCACTTTGTCATTTCATCAAACACTTGACGTGCCATTTATACCCACTTCCACAAACATACAACCCTCATATATTGCGATTGTATTGTATCCAATATGAGTGGTGAAGCTGTACGGAAAGCTTGGATCGTGGCTGCCAGTATCGGGGCGGTTGAGGCGTTGAAGGATCAAGGTGTTGCACGTTGGAATGGACCGATCATGGAGCTTCAACAGCATGCTAAAACCAAGATTGTGGGTTCGTATTGTAGCCGATGGGTGAAATATTGTTCGACTTCGTCGGTGGGTGGATACAATTACAATTACAATTACAAAGTGATGAGAAGAAGTGAGGAGTCGATGAAGAAGGTGATGGATGTGAGCTGCTTTGGTCCCAATACTATCAGATTTTAAAACCAAACTAAATAAACAAGATCAAAGTGTTGATATGAGAATTGTGCTACTGATTTGAGATGATTAATAAGTTATGAACATGACATTAATGTTCATGGATCTCATATGATTTACCACATAATTATTATTATTACTATAATAAATAAACATGATGTGTACGTGTGTATAATAAATATATTGGGGTGACTCGGTGAGGGTTGGATCCGGTGAAGGTCGATAGGGTAAGTTTTGTATATGACGGATTGATGTAATTAATGAGTCGTGATGCACGCTGCCTTTAATGTGGATTTAAATTGTGTGTGATTTCACCCTTAAATATCACGAAACTATATGTTTCAATGACTGAAACCAAAAATTTAAGTTACGGCATCCTTTTGCTATCTACCTCACTTCCCACTAACCAAATAATTTAACTATATGTTTGATATTAGCCAAGTTAGTGTGGTGTAGGGCTGTTCACGAGCCGAACCGAACCGAGCGAGGGCTTGCTCGTTGCTTGGCTCGTTTACAAATCGAACCAAGCCGAGCGGCTCATTTACAAATCGAGCCAACTTCGAACCGAACGTAAATGAGCCAAAATCAAACCGAGTATTTTTCGAGCGAGCGCCGAGCGAATTTATGAGGATTACTTTTTGTATTTTTTTTTCCTTAAAATTAGTTTATAAGAAACAAGTTTAAAGTTGAATATGATATACATAAATACAAATTTATTGCTTTAAGAAAAACTAGTATTAACTTGCAATTTATTCTAGAAATTAAGGTTGATGTTTGTATAATGTATATAAAACAATTAATAAAATAGATAAATGACTATTATTTTTAAATATATCAAATATAACTAATAATTTTGAAAATATATATTTAATATCAACATAATTATAAGAACATATTAGGTACTTATGCATATATAATTATATAAAAAATAAATTAAAAATATCCGAGCCGAACCAAACCGAACGGACCTTTGCTCGTTGCTTGGCTCGTTTACAAACCGAACCGAGCGGAGCGGCTCGTTTACAATCGAGCGAAAAACGAGCGAGCATTTTCCGAGCGAGCGACGAGCGGCGAGCGATTTGAACAGCCCTAGTGTGGTGTAATATAATACTTAGACTTTGGTGACAAAGAGTATAGGTGGTGGAGATAAATGTCTTAATATCACACTTTGCAAGATAATCTAGGTATAAAAAAAGTGATTAACCCGAACCGATCTACACGATGAACACCGCTACATTGAACTACTTTGCTTTAGCTTGTTCACTCTTCCCATTAAGAAAAAAAAGGTGTCCGGTGCCCCTACGAACTTTGTTAGGGTCTAATGGGATCAAAGACCGATCCCTTTTCCACTCATAGTCTCATACTAAGATTCAATTGTCAAAAATCAACAAAAAGGCCATCATGAACTAAAAGATCGAACTATCAAAGTGGAGCAATCTTCTAGAAGTTGTTCTCAATGATTAAAGAGGTATTATGTTTATTGAAGAAGTGAATCAAGTGTTTGTAAATATCAACTACATAGAAAACATGCATTTAAACAAGAAAAAATTTGTTACACACAAGCAAAAACTTATGTGCAGCAATCTGTTTACATGTAATAGACCCAAAACCCAAAGACGAAAACTACAATTTACTCTTATATCTATGAAACACAAAGAAACACAAAGCCGTTGTGGCGTTGCTAATTTCATAGGTTGCAACTTAGTAAGTGAAAAAACAACACCTTGGATTATTTTCATCCAAGTCCCTGTGCTCTTTTAAACTTAATTTCTTGGTTTCTTTTCTTGTAAAACACTTTACATGATATATAAAATTTAACTTCATAAAAAAGAGCCACATGTTCAGAGATCAGAATCCCCCACCATTCAACTTCCTTGAAGCTCAGAGATTGACTTAAACACGCCGGATTCTATATCCCTGTGATGTGATTATGCGCAATCACACAAAACCGCGGTCTTAAATATCGTAATTAGCAAACTCAAGCAGGCGTATATCTCTTGCTTAACTTCCCCCACCACGACTGCTTTCCTCCTTCACTGTTTGCCAGTTTTGCCTTGGTCTCCCTTAGTCTGTTCTTGTACTCTTTCTTCCACATTTCAAATCTCTCTTTAACCTTTCGGTATTCATCTATTTGCTTAGAATATGACAATTTTCGTTCAACAACGGCTTTTGCATCATCATCAAAAATCTGTCTTTTTTGTTCAAGCTCCTTTGCAAGGTTATCCACAATACCACCATTGTTTTCAGAAAGATTTTGAGTTCCTGAGGTATCACGTCCTGATTCGCCTGCACCCAGACTCTTCTTGGCTGCAGAAAGACTCTTCTGCACCAAAAACCAAACAAAACTAATGATAAACTAAACAGCATTTTCTGCTCAACAATGACTAATTAAACAGCATTTTCTGCAGAAAGACTCTTCAAGTGCAAACTCACTTGTAAAGATTCCGTCTGCCTTTGCCATGTTTCTTCAACTGCCTTCATTTTGATTTCATGTTCTAACCATCGTGCTTCATATTGTCTTACTTGCTCCCTCAATACCGTATTTTCATTCTCTTTTTGGCCTAGGGACACTTGCACCTTCATAACTAGCTTCTGCATCTCTTCAACATTCGAAGGCAAAACCAGGATATCTTCGTATGGTGTGCCATCCTATACAGAAAGCAAAATTAACTCTTATACCTACTTTATTCTACTTTTTGTAAGAAGCGGTAAGCATACCTTTTGCCTGGTTTTTGTACTCCCAAAAGCTGATTTCTTCCACCTGCACAAATGACTGAAATACCTTCGAGCCAACCACCCACGAGTAACTGAAATAAAAGAAGCTTGCATTATAATCACTGAACCTCAAAAGAAGGGAAAAAGGTATGAAGAAACATGTACCTGATTGTATATGTACAGCAGCCTTCAAATTATCAAGTGATTTTGGTTCAAGCTGGTGACTTGATTTTGTTACAATATTGCACTTTCTTAAATTTTCACCACGAATAACTGCAACAAGTTTCAACTTAACAAATAAATAAGATATTTAAACTTTGAAAGAAAATGTATCAACTTCCTTACATGATTGCAGTGTCACGATTCCCGACATTAGTTCACGGAAGTCATGGACAACTCTGCCACCAACACATCGGTTTTCCACTTTGTACATGCCTTGCAGAACTTCTTGTCTAAGTTTTTCCAATACACCAACCTGATCTGCCCGAAAATATATTTTTGTAAATCCAAGTTGGTACATTTCTGGAAGAACACGATACTGTTGCAGGATAGCAATCGATGTGCTCAGTGAATCCTGACAACGAGTATTGTCTGAAAGAAGGCAGCCAAACCTATATAACAATAATGATCCATTAAAGCTTCAAGAACAATCCTCAACAATCCTATGATAGAATCATCAAATTTTTAGTTTTTACACACCTGGTAGCAAACTCTTGATGTGTCATACGCATAGAATACCGGGATTTTGACATTTTTACCGTCTCCAAAACTCCATTACACTTCAGCTGTTGCAATACGATATCTTTTTCATACATTCCAGGAAGTTGTTTAGCATTTGGTCTTAAGCATTGAATGAAATGTGGGTTTGAAGTTTCCAACCGTTGAATAATTTTGAACAATTGGCCCTGAATGTTGGAATCAGATTAAAAAATTTCCCAAAACATTCATATCAATACTTGGTTTTCTTATTTCATATAAAGCTTTACCTTGAATTTTGCACCAACGGTTTGATTGTCCAAATCAGACAAATTCAAATCTTTTAAAAAATTGTTGGAGCATGATGAGAGAAATAGGGTAGCATCAGACTGTAGTGTATCTCTGTTCTTTTCCAAGAACCCAGTGGACTCATATTGAACCTCCCCAGCATAGTGGTGAACCCCAAAAGCTCCCTTTTCATCATTAAACGTCAAAGTAGAACTTAATCGTTGTTTGAGCTTGTTAACAAAGGTCAAACTGGTGGCTTCAGAATCATTAGAAACCTCATCTAATGTAGACAATAGCCCCACAGTTTTCTACATATCAACATAACAGATGATAAATAATTACATAGTTTGAAACCCCAATGAAAAGTAGGCTAATTAAATATAATATTGGTTTTAAAAAGCACAAGGCGCTTCAAAGGTGAGTAGGTCCCAAAAGGGCAAAAGGCACAAGGCGCCTCAAAGGCGAGTAGGTCCCAAAAGGCACAAGGCGGGAGATTCACATACACGAGACATCATCATATGTACAACCAAATAAGCTTTATGTACCACCAAAGTTGCATTTGTTTCGTATAAACCTTTTAATCAAGTAACCTATTCATAATCTCATCATCCCTTGGGTTGTTTTTATATACTAGCTTGCTTCCTACATGCTTTCTAAAGCCAAAAACTTCACTTATCCCCCTCAAAACTTGTTCTAATATCATATGTATTCAACAAAACATCGTAATATCAAATATACCCATTTTCAAATAGGATATTATGTTGGTTCACTTTTCACGGGTAAATATGAAATTGTCCCTAAAAAATACAAAGCAAAAATGGAATCGCTTACCTTCTCAAACAGATCTAAACAACCTTGGTTATCTACAAACTCTATTTTTTTCCAGTCAATGCCCTCTGATTCATACTCCTAATAAGAGTAGTCCTTGTTAGATAAATTATAAGCATAATAAGTTATACGATAATATATTATCAACATGATTTGTAGAGAAAGAAGTAAAGAAAATAATATAGAACAACATTAAGCTGACCTCTTGTTCAAGCTTAAACAGATGTCGAATGAAATGCTGGTGCAGCCTCTCATCAGCGTAGTTTATTAACAACTGCTCAAAGCTATTTTTCTGAAAATTACAGAAATGGGATGACAGGATGAAGTTTTCTAAAAAAAATTATAAAATACTTTAGGTTAAATAACCCGAATCACTTGTATACCTGATATGACTCAAATCCATAGGTGTCTAGAATGCTTATAGACCTTCCACTAAGCTCTTTGTACCCCCCAAGTGATGTATTAATTGTTTTTACAAGCCAACTGAACAAGCTTGTGTAAACAAACTTTGCCAATGCGTCTCTTGTACCAATTGCCTAAATTAAAAGAAATAAACATTCAATATTAACTAAAATTGTGTGGTGTGTGCTATTTGAGTTGTTCATGTTACCTGCTGCAACATCAAGGTTTGATTTTTGTGGGTAGAGAGAACCGCTGTGAGGTCGTTCATCTTGCAACCCATCAACCTAGCAGCACTTCGACTAGCTGTCAAAACACATAGCCCTTCATAATTTAGTAATTGTCTAAAGATGCCAACTTTATGAATCCAAGAGAAGTAAAACTTTAAGGCAAGCCAAAAATGAGTGGGTCAGGTAGAATTGACCAGCCAAGAAATCAATCTTATAAAATATATACATATAAATTCTAAATAAAATATCATATATAAACAGATGTGTTACTCTTTCAATCAAACTTTGATTCTTATAACCAAAAGATACTTTTTAAAACGATGAATTACATTTATCATACTATTTGAAACACAGTTTATAATACTATGGTAGATAAATGTAAAAGATTGTACAAAACAAACACGGAGAACATACCTTCATCAATAACAACCGTGACATGATTTGCAAGGTCAGTTACTTCAAATGAAATATTCCCTAACCACAAAATTGCAGAAAGTAATTTGAAGATACGCTCTTGATCTTCATGAGAAATTTGAAGAACATCCATGGCTTCCTGGTCCAATATATATCCTTGTTAAAGTACTTCATTTCCGATTCAATAAATAATAATACCCAATAAAATTATGGTTTCAAACACTAGGCTTCAAATTTACCATCAGTTTTTGGAAATTGTGGGCATCATCAACATCGTGGATTTTCAAGCATCCACTCTGATTGAGGAACTTGTACTCGCTCGCCATTCTTAGATTCAGTTTATCTGTGATAAAGAAACACATAAATTTAAGCAAATAAGTTCTGTCAAGACTGCAACTAATACACACATAAATATAACAAACCTCTCAGGTCAGAGGGTGCCCCAGCACACATTTGATAAAAGACATGGTATGACCTTTCACTTCGACTGAGATGAGATATTCTGGACTGCTCAACAGCAAAATCACTTCAATCTATGTCGTTCTTAAATGAGACAATTAAACCTAAAAAGTAAATGACAATAATGCAAAACTGAAGTACCTTTTCAGGAAGAACTGTTCACAATATCACAGGTGTTGATGTTTACCATGAACATTTTAGATTGGTTAGTTAAGCTTGAATGAACTAATTTTCCCTTGATATATAACAACTTTTTTAAAGTAAATATACCTGTGTGGACACAAGCCCCTTGAAGTACCCCCTTTGCACTATAATTAATATCAACTAATTTGCCCTGCACCACAGTAAAATCCAAGTCAGACACCTGGCACAAGAATATTAAGCACGTTTATCTAGTAAAAAAAAGCATAACCCACAAATCGGCTAGAATTTTTATTCCTGGATGTTTTAGCATTCCCAAAAGCTTCCAGTATAAAGCCAGATTCACGTATTCTGCATGCTATCTCACTATTGTCACTTCCAACTTCGACCAAATACTCTATAGCTAATTTTGCCGTTACGCTCTTTCCAGATCCACTTTCCCCACTACATCGGAAAAACAAAAACAAAACAGAAAAAAATGTTTTAGAAAAAGGATACCACTTACGATAAAGCAATGAATGAGCTATGACTGCATTGAAATTAATTCAAATCAACTAACCTGATAATGATAGACTGATTTTGACCATCTGCGAGTATCATCATGAAAGTGAGATCAAACTTAGGTAGAGTGAATATATATAGATATAAAGGGGTGTGTTTGGATGTGTGTTTTAAACGTGATTATATAAATAATAAGAATCGATAATCAGCAGCAGCAGATAGTGTTTGGATGTGCTTCTGTTGATTGAAGTTATAATCATCATATAATCAATTGCTGTGTTTGATAAATTTGTGAAGCTCACCTCTCATCATATCATTATAGGCAGTATCAGCAATGACATATACATGCGGGCTGTCTAAAATCTTCTCTCTGTAAGCCCTGATAACATCACTTCCAGAAATAAAGGCATCTTTAAAAGGATTGATTGCTAATAGAACAGGCCCTGCCATAGTCTGCAAGCAAGATTACAAGTAGAAGCAATCTGTAAAACAAATGTTATTACACAAGCATGGAGGCATGCAGTAAGACATAGAAGATATGCATACATAAATTACATCACGGTTATATCTATACTGGAGATTACATAGAACTGATGGCTCGTTTAAATAACCAAGCCCTACAAGATTATCCACCCCATCAAGGATTTCTGAATTTGCAGGTAACAGCTCTCCCGTAGACAGTGTCATGACCTACAATTACAAACAATAAAAATAAATACTTCGCTTAAAACATATAACTTTTTTGAATTTCAACAAAACTCACAGTTCCATCCAACAATGTAACAGACGCCTTCCCTCTTACGGCTGAGTGTATATTTCCTAATTCCCACTGCCCATTCTGGAGCCGACACCATACTCGGAGTTGCTGAAACAAGAAAAATTTAAGGGACGGTTTGATAATTTTACATATATCTTAATAGTCAAAGCTACTTTCCACCTCTTCTCAAAACCTGACAATCTTGATCATATGGTTAGAACAAGAAAAACATCAGTTTTTTCCATACACTAAAACTAACTAATGCAACTTGATATCACAACAATAAATTTAGTCACACATCCAACACCCTGAAGTCTAATTTGAATAAATGTAGACCATTGTTGAACCACAAAATGTCAAATGAGTACTTGTGTGTGCAATAATCAATACTAACTGTGTGTAATGATTAATCCTACTTGGTTATAATAATATAGCTACAACTTTATAAAGCTTTGCTTTTTGATAGTAACATGCCTACAACTTTATTCAACAAACTTTATCAACTTAAAGATAAGATCATGATCCACTTGATGCTCAAAAATGCAAATGAACTAAAAGTCATTAATTTGTACCTTCTTAATGTAATAGTCAATGTTATTATCCCATCCAGAATCCGACGATTGAGGTATGGTAGTTGCAAGACCTGCACCACCGTCCGACAATCGGTGTTCATGCACAGCTGCAATGGTGTAAGGTGATTCACCATTTTCCGCTGTTTCCAACGCGTTTCTCCGGCCAAAACTACCATTGTTAACATCATCTGTCCTTAAGTTACCAACCTCCGACGACACGCCAAACATTGCCGGCAATGGACGCTTAGGAAGACGTGCCTTTGACGCCGGTCGTGCCGGTAACGCCGGTGGCAAGTCCGATGGCTTCTTTGTCTCGTCTCTCCGTTGAAGAGACTCGAGCATTTCTTCCAACGAACTACGAACTACCGAAGGAGATGAAGAAGAAGAAACTGATATCATTTTCCCTAATTTATCAACACTCGGTTCGACGCATTAACCGAACAATGCCGAATTGCACTTCAAAACCCTAATTCAATCGAGATTCAAATTTCACGATTCTCGAAAACCTAAGTTCCGTAAACAACAAATTCAAAAAGGAGATTCAAGTTTCAATGGATTAAACACAATCCAAACTTTACAACAACAATGAAAACAAAAGCAACTTGAAAATTTATGCAATAGAATTAATTTGGGGGAATAAAAAGTAGGGAGAATTTATTTATGAGGTGTAAAAGGAAGGCAGGTGGAAACACGATTCATGTGTTGTGTGATGAAGGAGAAATCGTTGAAAACAAGCAAAATGATGGTGATGAGTGTGTTTGTTGGTTAACAGTAATTTGATGTGTTTGTAGTTGTGATGAATTAGAGGAAGATTGGAGAAATGTGGAGAGGAAGAAATGGGAGATTAATGGCGGAATTATGTGGTGAGGAAAGAAGAAGAAGGAGATGTGGTGGGTGATTGTGAAATATGGAGAGAAAAATGGGGAAATGAAAAGAAGATGATGATGAAATGTGTGTTTGTTGCTTAAAGGCAAATTTTGAATTTATTCAGGTTGGTGGTAGTGGCGCGGGGGTACACTTACTCGTTGGGTTGGGATCAGATTTACATTTTAATTTACTACCATACCATACCATCATCATTGCAACACACAAATAATAATCGGGAAATGCTATTTACACCGGAAAAAAAAAACAAAAAACTGTCTTATACGCCGCGTATATGGTACGATGTCAGGTATGTCAGTACAATGTACAGACCAATACGTCGCGTATAGCCCTATATGGGGCGTATTGAGTACAGACCAATATGTCACGTATAGCCCTATATGGGGCGTATTGATTTTTTTTTTATTTTTTTTAAGGATTTGGAAAATTGATCCAACCTTTGTAAAAACCTATGCTTTTCGTTTGCTTTTGTAGTCTAGAGGTTCAACTAGGGATGACACATGAGTGCATGACAACATCGTCAATCAGCTTTTTACAAAGGTTGGATCATTTTTTCAAATCCTTAATCTATAGTTATACTTTTTAATAAATGTTTGAAAAAAATTTAATAAATTGACCCCACCGGATAGCCGGGCTTTATGCGTTTCGTTGTTAAAAAAAAATCAATACGCCCCATATAGGGCTATACGCGGCATATTGGTCTGTACTCAATACGCCCCGTATAGGGCTATACGCGGTGTATTGGTCTGTACATCGTACTGACATACCAGCCATAGTACCATATACGCGGCATATAGCCCTATACGCGGCGTATAAGACCGTTTTTTGTCAAAAATATGCGGTGTAAATAGCCTGGGCGATAATAATCCCCTGACTCATAAACCTCTATCTTTTATATAAATAGTTTGCTAAATATGTATAATTTGCTTTTAAATGAAAATTACACAAAACTTTAATGAAAAGAAACTGCCAGATTCATAAACTTCAATTTTGTATGAGGAAAAAGAAGCGGAGAAAGAGAATGAATTCAACCAAAACTCATTCTCTCACGATCCAAATGTGTGTTACATACCTAGAATGGCTCTAATTAATATTTTTTACAACTAATAAGGTTTTAATGCACATGTAATATATAAGAGTTCTATCTCTTTTATATTTTGATTTTTAAATGACAAAACATAGTTCTCGTGTTTTAGTCATTCAGTTGACTCCTTGCCAGTCCGTGCTTGCTGTCATGCTGGTAAAAGCATGGTTTTCGGTCGGTTTTACCTACTATCATAGTAAAATTCTTAAAAAATATATTTTTTACCTACTGTCATGCTGGTAAATTAATGCAAAATATATTTTTTTAAAAATTATCATAGTAAAATTCTTCTTAAGGTACCTAGCACTTAAGTTGATTAAGGTTCTTTCAGTAGTTAAGCTGTTTTTATGGTTCAAAAGTAATTATATATTCTAATTTATATGCTAATTAAGGTTAAATAAAAAATAATATAAAGGATATTATGGTGAGAGTATGGTAAGTAAATTTCTTAGAACATTTTTATGGGCATTCAATAAACAAACAATTATATTTTTTTAAGGGGCAAATTGGCTTAAAATAATCCCAACTAACACCTATTGGCCGAGAATAATTCCAACTCAGTTTATTCCCTCCAGTGGTCCCAAATCCAACTTTTTTGGCCTCCAGTGGTCCGCCGTTAAGTGCACTTAACGGCCGTTAACTTTTTTTTGATTTTTTTCGAATTTCAAAACAAGGTTTTATGGAAATTGATCGGGAGGAGTATACGATTCAATTGATGTAAAACCTTACCTCGAACTAGTGTTCCAAACGACAAAACGGTCTTCAATCGGGTGTTTAAAACCTAACGGTGCTTTAACCGGATATCAAAATTAAACCATTTGGAGCAACAATTGGAAGTAAGGTTTACATCAACAGACTCGTATTCTCCTCCCGATCAAAATCCCTAAAATATCGGTTTGAAATTCGAAAAAAATAGAAAAAAAGTTAACGGTCGTTAAGTGCACTTAACGGCGGACCACCGTAGGCCAAAAAAGTTGGATTTGGGACCACTGGAGGGAATAAACTGAGTTGAGATTATTTTCGGCCAATGGGTGTTAGTTGGGATTATTTTAGGCCAATTTGCCTTTTTTAAGAATGTAATAGGTAAGCAAAGACAAACGAACCATGTATCCATAATATAATCAACTACTTTGTAAATGAATAATCCTGCTTTTTGTATGGGGAGAAAATATATGTATTTTAAAAAATAATATAAAACATATAAAAGCATACTTTAGCTGTTTAGTTGTTGTATTTTTTTTAAGAGTAATTAAGATGCTAAGATCTATAATAACTTTTTTTGGCTATGTGAGAATGCATGAACTCTTGGTTGTAAAATTCATCTCTTATCACTAGATATAAACTCCTCATTTCATGGTTAGAGTACTATATATGGGCTCTTGAGGAATTAAATTATGTAGCTTTCAAATAAGCAATTTAATTAGATTAATATAAAGCATCGGAAACTTACTATATTTGAGAAAGTTTCAAGATAAGCTGGTTGATAAGTTTTCAGATAAGCTAGTTGATATCGATAGTATTATTAAAAGAATGATTTTATTTGAACACCCAAGTATTATTATTCAACACCTCATATGAAATGTATAGGATAAACATCTCATATACGGAGTAGTTTGGATCTTAAACAACATATTTGAAAATGTCAGATTTTGTCTAGTAGACAGCACATACGACTATACGAGACATGTAGGTTTATATGCCCAAGTAATTTTTTTCAAAGTTGGACGAATTTTTGCTAACTTTCAACACCTATATGTGCCATATGACTCTATACGACACATATATGACATAATTCTTTTATTATTAAATTTGTTCTAGTATATTGTAGATATATTTATTAAAATATGTATGTCATATGTAAACATACGAATATAATAACCAACATTGCAATAACACAAATATAAACAACCAAACTTCCAAATATATAAATACGTGTGTTGACTATGTTCACATATAACCAAAAAAACAAATGCAAGTACATACAAAAGCTAAAAACAACAAAACTTATCTAACTGGCGGATCCTGATCGAATAATGTCGAGATAGTGGTATACCTGAAGGCTCGAAATTAGGGGCGCGCAAGCGATCGAACCCGCACTCAGCTAACCGGGTCATAATATCATCTTGTCGGTTCATCCAACGTTGGAGTTATTGTGACTCATGAGCAAGCTAGTCTGTCGAGCAAAGTATGTGTGGCTACAGGCAGCCTGACAGCACGGTGAACCCATGGATGATGTTGTGGCTCCACCTGCGGCTCCACATGCTTCTCCTTTTCCACATGCTCCTGATGTAGCGCATGTCCTGATCCGTTGACTGCTTCACCTCGTCCTCCATCTAAACATGTTATGCGTGTATTAGCACAACCTAGGGCAACAACACTAGTACAAAAATACGTCTCTAGGCATCGGTAAAACATTCATCAATTATGAAAAACTTATCCAGGATCGATCCCCAACCTGATATTCGTCAACTGATCAATATTTACGACTTAATCGGGTTTGATAACCGAATGGGATGATAAGCTAACTCAAACATCTTATTCTAAGGTGTCTCCATGACAATAACACCCTCCATCTTCACGGCCCCCTACATTGCTTAATAGCTTCCAATCAATAGCCTTTTGTTGGCCAATCTTCACCTAGTTGTATTTGCACAACCACTTATACGCAGGTGTGCCCGACACCCAACCTTGTACATGCCAAAACCTGTCTATATAATATGGTACCCCCAAAAACAGATTGGGCAGGCAGGGCGGATTTGTCTGAATCTGGCATACCTGAAAAAAATGAAAAAATACACAAGAACAATCACTTTAACATATAATTGGACTAGAAATGAGACAACAAAATTCCTAAAAATTTATTATTATGCATGACCCCAACCCACCACAATTGACCACCCATCCAACGTGTACCCCATCCCTTTATACGTGACTCAATCTCCTACATATGTGACCCACCCCCTCCATACGTGCCCAACCCTACCATATGTGATCACCCCAAATACACGACCCCCACCCCTCCACACGTGTCCCATTCTCCTCACTACGTGACCCCACCCAACCATATGTGACGTGGCCCACCCCTTCCAAACGTGACCCAACCACACCATACGTGGCCACCCCTCCATACGTGACGTCGCGACTCCCACCCCTTCATACGTGACCCAATTCTCGCCATACGTGACCCCATCTCCGCCATACATGACCCCATCTCTACCATATGTGAGCTGGCCCTCCACACGTAAACCAACCCATCACACGTGGTAAAAAAGCTATACGGAACATATGGTGTTATATGTGTCATATGAGAACTTTGACTCGATTCCAAAAAGCTTGAAAACTCGAAATCCACATATGTACGCACATAACATATTGTGTTGCGTATCACCTTATATGACGTGTATCACTTAATATGATGTGTATAGCCTGACACATATTGACGCCGTTTGATCGATGTTGTCTGTTTGTCCCAACACTATACACATCATATCACTCGATTCACGTCATATATATAGGAGGTGTCGATTTATATTATAGGGTGTTCTAGTAATAGGACCTTCGATATTCTGTGTTTTTTAGAATAACACATCAGTTAAATTTTTCCAACAATTTTTTTGTTACCTCTATATGAATAATGAAATATCATGCTAAATATGGAAGTTTAGCTTGGGATAGATTTCAATGTTAGAGACTTCGTTTCCTAATTAATACTTTTGTGTTTCTTATGTATGTAGGGAATGAAGTGAGAGCCATGCCTGTTTGGCTGTTTTGCTTGATCATTAATTCACTATATAACATACTTATACGTATTTATCAAGCTTTGGATTGATACTTCTATACAAATACGTACATTGTATTTGAGAATTTGAACACGTATTATATACAAAAATATACACACCAAGCTAAAAAAGGTATAAAGATAAGATGGGGTTTCGTAATTGTCCAAATAAAAATTCCAAATTAAGCAATTAGTTATTTCAAACCGAAATAAAGTCGACTAATTTGTATACATATTTAAAAAGGAAATAAATGCAACGAATGTGATTTAATAACACACACATAAATTATAGATAATGATTCCATTTGGATGAGAAGCCCAATGGTACCATAAGTCACTCCTTCGATTAGCAACAAACACACTAATTATATTATACTTTATATATTTAAATAGCCAAATATCGACCTTTATGCATGCGACGACAATTAAAGTTTTTATATGAAATGGGATTAATTGAGGACTCATTAGTAACATTAGGTCTTATATTCTAACCTTAAAAAGTCAAATGTGATGCAGTCAATTTTATGTTATACTAGGTTTAACACCCGTGTGTTACACACGGGTTAAATAATAATATTTATAAAGAAATTAAAATTATTATGTTTAAAAATTTGTAAATATTTAAAAATATTTTGCTTCATCAATTCATGCATTATATTTCATATTTTCACTCTCAAACTTTCTATTATGAATTAAAAAAAATTCCCCCGAAAGTTACACTCTGAAAACTTGAATTATTATATAGATATATATAAGGGAAAATGCCATAGAAACATAACCAAGTTTCAGTTTTGTTCTAATTAGGTCACTCAAGCATATTTTACTTGAATTGGATGACTAAACCTTCAAATCGAGCAATTGTTGGATTTTGTTTGTGTCAAAAAAGGAATTAGGGATAGAATGTGGGGGTCGGAATATTTAATATATGTAATTATATTAAAAAATTTAAAAATATGTTAATTATAATAAAAAATAAAAAAATAAATCTACAATCCACATTACCGCTTCACATTAGCATAAAAAAATGTAAAAAATAATTCCTAACTGAAACGTAAAGAAAAACATGTGAAAACAACATGTTAAAACCTCTAATTTGAATAAAATATGAAGGTGAGTGACCTAATTGGAACAATTTTTAAACTTGAGTGACTTAATTAGAACAAAATTGAAAGTTGGTTATGTTTTTACAAAGTTACCCATATATATAACTGTAACTGTTATTTTTATTTTTTTTAAAGCACAATTGTAACTGTTAACAAAACTTAACTTTTTTTCCACCACAATATTTTATGCATAGCTTGTACTGGGATAGAAAATATTTTAGATTATTGATTTGTATTGATCAGAAAATGCAGTATTTTACGATATGCATTTTAGAAAATTTCATATACTAACAAAAGAGTAAATAGTTTGTTACTTGTCATCAACTTGATCATTCACCTAAGCATGACAAATTTATATAAAATATCTAGGTGCATATTAAATCATAGTAATGCCCTTTTAAAAAAGATATAGATTTAACTAAAATAATTCATCTTATTATGAAAAATATTTATGTTTATAATATTAACATTTTTAAAGATTTAATTCAACTAACATCATATAAATTAACCTAGATATTTAGAGCTTTTTCCATTTTTTGTTTTGTTTGTTCCTATTTGTCAAGTTATCTATATAGCCCTACATATCAAGTTTTTGAATCAAAACTAAGTATAATATGTTTTCGTTTAATTTCAAGATGTATATACCCTCAAATATTGAATTTTAACCATTTAATTTTATACTAGTTTTTTTAGTGTTTTTTCTTATCAAAGATTATGACATATCAGAATTGAAGAATATATATTATATATACTTAATTAATTAGTTAAAGAAGTAGTGCATCTACAATTTTATTGTGAGATGCATGCTTTAACTTTTTAAATTTGGTATCCTAGGCCATGTGGTGTGTATTAACGTCCTAGGGCGTTAGGCTATCATGCACATCAGTTGTTAAAGGGTGTAACATCGCGTCAATCGGGACGTTAAAGGGCATAAAATCGTGAATAAGTAGGTGATGTGGAGCTGATATAGCGCATCATTACATATACATTTATAGTGTGTGTGTGTGTGTATATATATACATGCATGGGGGCCCGGGGACAGGGTAGCCTGAACATCCGTCAAGGGCCCGAAGATAATATGAGAGTTTGTTATATATAAATTTTATTTTTTTTTAAAATAGACAATGTACCATATTCAAGAACGTTGCTCTCTTCACGTAAGTCCAATAGGAAAGTCCACCCCAATATTCCTTTAACTTTTTCACTCCACCCCTAAGTCACCCTTATCTCACCTCAATTTATTAGCATTTCACCCATAAGTTATTATGTTCTAATTGTAGCATTTAAGAAAATGAATAAAATATAATGTTAAATTTAGTTAGATTTGAATTGTTAAACTTTAGTCTAACACACATACACGGAAACTAATAGAACAACTAGATAGGCTTGTCGACGACTACATAGGCTAGTCAAACGACTGAAAGTTAATCGAACGGCTAATTACGTATGCTAATCGTCTGAAAAATGTCCATTTTGATTACCTAGTTAAACGACTAGCTAAAAGTGGTTTTTTTTTTCATATAAAGTCAAATGAGTAAGTATTAGTTAGTATTTTTCTTTTTATCACAATATACATTTTATGAATTTTCCTTAATATATTTATGGATTTTTTAAACAACTTCTTCTGCGACAGGGGCGGATGTATGAAGGCGGCAGGGGTAGCCCGGGCTACGGCTGAAATTTCGTTGCGAGGTGTAAAAAATATATATATTCTCCGGTTTTATGTATAAAGATACCCCTAAACAATTAAAAGGATACCCCTGAATCCTTGATTTAAAGTTATGAGAGAACATAGAGGACAAATCTATTAGGTATTTTTTTAATTTTGTGGTGTTATTTTTATTATTGTATGAACGTTCGTGATTTTTTTATTTTAAGGATACCCCTGAAATTAACGGCTGGCTCCGCCACTGTTCTGCGATGATACTAAATGAAATACATTAAGCATTTTATAATAGCAACTCATTGATTAAAAAAGTAACTTTCATATATAATAAACGCACGCATTACTTCATAAAAACTTTATACGATAGTTATGTCTGACTGCTATAGTTATAAGTTAAGCATCCTTATATAATATAGCAAAACAAAAAAATCCTATGTGGCATCTTCTTATAGCTTTTAGCTTATGTGGCATTATTTGAGAGATTATCTCACAATAATGATTTTTTATTTAAAATATTTATATAAAATTTATTATAATAAAACTAATTACATTTTTGGTCCCCTAATATTTTGGAGAATTTTAAAAAATTTAAGAGTATTTATATTTTTAACCCTTTACTACAAGGGGTGTACGTGAGTCGGTTTATATTTTATTGGGTTTAAAAATAAAACCTATGGATAAAGTTAATAATAAAATATAATTAAAGACCTCAATGTTTTATAAATATACATAACATTTTTATATGATTTAAAAAAATAAATTACACTATAAAACTAAGCACCTTATTCTCTTTAATTTGAGTATAATATTGCTATACTAAAAATCTAAATTTTAAAAATATATCATGTGTTCCGTTTTACCACGATTTTGTCTCAAAACTGAATGGAACAATCATGAACACCCTTAAAAGCATCACTTGAATTGTGTTCCCGAGCGTAGCGCGGGCACTAAACTAGTATATATATACACCGGCTAGGGGACTAATGTTTTTGTTTTTCATACGTAAACTAATAGCATAAGGCGTATATATATGGTAAGTGTGATCGTTAGGATCAGAAAGGCAGTTGTGTCGATCTCCAAATACATAAACAGTATATATATGCACATGCATATATATATACATGTGTCCATTAATTAATGGGAAAATTCTTAAAATGTCCCTTTTGACCGTTGACTTCCCAAAATGTCCCCTTTGACTTCGCCATCCATAGGCGTCACGACTATAGTCGTTTTAGTCGACGCCTACGGATTCTAACAAATAACAAGCTTCCACGTGTCTAAAGTGGTGGACGACCATAGTCGTTTTCCGACAAAGCCCATAGGCGTCCGCCCATTCCCAAGAAAGCCCATAGGCGTCCGCCCATAGTCGTTTTCCGACAAAGCCTATAGGCGTCCGCCCATTCCCAAGAAAGCCCATAGGCGTCCGCCCATAGTCGTTTTCTGACAAAGCCCATAGGCGTCCATCACTTTGGACACGTGGAAGCTTGTTATTTGTTAGAATCCGTAGGCGTCGACTAAAACGACTATAGTCGTGACGCCTATGGATGACGAAGTCAAATGGGACATTTTGGGAAGTCAACGGTCAAAAGGGACATTTTGGGAATTTTCCCTTAATTAATTCCCAGCTGGTTCTTAATTACTCCACTAATTAATATTTAATTAATGATTCTAAATGTAAGTTAAAATTAAGCTTCAGAATCAATATATTTTGCCAAAAAAAAAATATAATTGTAAGTTAGAAATTAAGTAATACGATGCATTATACAATTCACCATTTTAAAATCCATATGTACGTATAACAGAAACCTAGCTCATATATAATTAACACGTCAAGAAGAAAAGCAAATACTACACCCACTAATTAATTTATTCGATCAACATATATACTATGTATAGATATTAAATATTGTTCATATATACTTTTTCAGATAATAACAATAACAATAATATACTAATTAATAATCTACGTATAGTACTATGTACCTAGCTCAGTACTCTAGCTACATGCATACTTGTGTTTATATCTACATATATCGATCTAATCTATAGCTAGCTAGCTAATCAAATTAAACAACACTTGAGCAAATATTATACGATCCAATTAACTAAGCTAGCTAGCACGCTACGCTTCTTACGCAAAAATGATCTAGCTATATATATAGCTAATTAATTAGAGTACCAATTCATGTCCGGCAACTGATACTCATGATTATTTCCCGTATGTTGTGTAGCGGCCATCGAACTTGTGTCCATTAAAAACATCTTGGTGCACGCGGTTGATGGAAGAAGCTCGTTGCCAGATGATTTAGAATTTAGCATGTTGTCAAACAAAACGTTGTTTTGTTCATGGTTCATAAACCCTTGCTGCTGCTGGTTGTTGTTGTTGTTGTTGTTGTTAAATAACCTACAGGGTGGCTGAGATGCTAAAATCCCACCGTTCATGGCCATGACAACATCACGGCCACCGTCAACTTCCACCGCTCTCTGTGTGTTACTCTTCTTGTAGATTCGACACAACACCCAATCATCCAACTGCATGCGCGCAAATTAACTTCTTAATTTAACTAATCTGTTATGATTAATTATAAATTATATATAGTTGAATTATTAAAATCAATTTGGCTATACATATATATATATATATATATATATATATATATATATATATATATATATATATATACCCTTAACGATGTTTTATTTTTCGCAGTATCATCAACTACTGGTGGTTTACTTCCAGATCCACGACCAGTAATCAATCGATACTCATGCATGATCCAGTTCGTCTTAACACCTTTCGGTGGTTTACCACCGTAGAAAACAAGAGCTTTCTTCACACCAATTTTCTGCGTACCACCGGCCGTCAACACTGGTTTATCAGTTCCCGTAGCTTTCCAGTACCCGGATGTCGCCGTCCGGTTAGGCCGACCTCCGTTAGGATACTTTTTCTCCCTCATACTAAAAAAATACCACTCATGCTCACCAAACGTCGCCATAGCTATATATATGTACACATCAACAGAAAAATCATCACAAATTAACCAAATACTAAGTTAATAAAAAATAAAATCAAATTTCACTTAAAATCTAATTAAAAAAATTAAGCATGCATAAGTACTATTAACTAATTGAATTTATTTTAGTTATAAGATTTTTTGAAGTTGTGTTATTTTAATCTTAATTTCAAATACTCGATGGTTTTTATTTTCATAAATTAAAATCAGCTTTCTTTTATTTATCGGGATCCATGAATCCTAATATATATCTAGCCTATGTGACGAAACCTATATATTAAAAACAAACCCTCACTAGGTTTCGGCTTCTGTCAGGTTTTGTCACATAGGCTGGATAGGATTCACGGGATCTCATGAACCCAAAACTTTTATATATATCACAAAACCATGCATCACATATTTAATTAAAAACGAACATCTGTTTAAAAACAAAAACGATTTAATTTATTTATACCAGGAAGCTCCCATGGATCATGTTTATAGAGGTCGACTTCAGCGATGATAGCGACCGGAAGCGGATCATTGGATTCTTTTTTCTGGAGATAGTGAACCACTAGCTCTTCATCCGTTGGGTGAAAACGAAACCCTGGTGGAAGCTGAGGTTGTTGAGAAGATGTATTGATCTGCATGGTTAAAGAATATATATTCCGGTGACTTGTTACTGATCGGAGAAGATCGCCGGCATGTTTTGAACGGTGACGGAGAAAATGAGGGACACAAAAGAGATGTTTACGGAACGAGGTACCTATTTAAGATGAGGTGAACGGGGTTATGATCAGGTGTAACGCGGGGTTAATATGAAGGATTATGGTTGTGGATTAATATAACGACACGTTGTTAAAAGAAGGGTAGTTTGGTCATTATATGATGTGGTTGTAAAGTTGTGAGGTGAGTTCGGGTGCAGAGGATGACAATGGAAGGAGGATTTTGTGGAACGAAATAATAGCCAATGGAAAGTTGACACGCGTGAATAGAGGAAACACGTGGCGAACGTAGGAAGGGTGCAGGAGTGGACTGATGGGGACCAAGAAGACGAGATATTTTTGTGTGGTCGAGATATTTTGGGACGGAACTGATGCTGTTAAAATAAATAAAAAATTCCTTTCAACACACCCTATATGGCTATATCCCTCTAGTCAATCACATAACATGATAACATATTAGTTATTTCGCTTTTAATTATAACAAGTGTATTCGACTAAACTTAACTCCATCACTTTACTTAATTATTTAAACAGTAACATATATTTTCGTCACGAGGATGACAAAATTATATGTATCTTGTGTGAGTTATACATACTTAAACTTTTACGCATACATAAATACGTACTACACATGGTATGGTATTGGTAGTTTTCTCATAACTCTGAGATTTTCTCACTAATAATTTCCTACATTAGGCTACATATACGTTTATGTATCTATGCCTATATACATACCCCATTGTGTTTAACTTGGGAAACAGGTAGTGACAATGTTTTATGCGGGTTGTCGGTGATTGGAATAGCAAATGCGACCAAAACTTGCAACCAATAAAAAATTATTGTAAAAACTGTGATCAAAATCAAATGGTCGTAAACTTTGTGACCAGAAAAAAATCTATTGCAATCTGCAACCAAAACAAAACCTGCCGCAAAATCTTCAACCGAAAAAAAAAACAAGTTGCAAAGTTCCCAACCAATCTTTTTTTGGCCACAAAAACAATGGCAAACATATTGACAAACTTTCTTTGGTCGCAAATACGGTCACTAGTTAGTAGTTATGTAAGAATATATAATTAAACAGAACTAACCTAGTTGTAAAATTTGGTCACAAATATAGCGGCCGAAAGTATACGTGCGCAAAAGTTGTAACTAAACAAAAGTAGTGGTTGTAAAATCCGTGACCGTAACAAAGTTGGTCGCTAGAATCTATGACCGAAACAAAACCGGTCAAAAAAACTACGACCAAAACAATGCCGGTAGCAAAATCTGTGAGTGAAACAATCGGTCGCAAAATCTATAACCGAAACAAAAGAAGTAGCAAGTATAGTCACTTAATACACGCATGCAACCTAAATGCTTAACATATGCTTTCGGTCTCACATAATATATATATAACTAATTAGTTGAATATAACTTTTCTTTGTAGTCATATATATACTTTGTTTGTTTGTTTGTTTGATGTATGAGTTTACAAAAGTTGAGAATACATATATATGATGAAAAGATGGAATTAGGATTTAATTTGTTGGGTTTTCTAGTGGTTGAAAGAAAAGATACGATAAGTAAAGAGAAAAATTTAGAATTAACTCACATGCATTATAAAAGTTATGAGTTTCGATACGAAACCTAGCTAGCTAATCTATATATTTTCACATACGAAAACGACCCTGAAAAGATTAGACTGATTAATAATTGTGGACCATTAATTGTTTAATTTGAATTCCTAAGATTAATAAAACTTAATTGGAGTGTCATATATACGTACAATTATTAATACTTCAAATCCTAAAGTCCATAGAGATTAGCTAGGTTGTGTCTATAACATACTATATTAGAACAGAATGAGTTTAGTTATAGAAAGTACGTACCCTAATTTTTTTAATAAATTATATGTACATTTTCGTCAAATTAAGGTCTTCTAATTTTCGATTCTCATTAACGTTCATGTTTGAATCACAAGTCTCCGGTTTTACGTAACAATATATGTACGTAATGTTGTTTAAATTTTCATTTTCACGTTGAGAAGGTTGCACGTTTGGTGTTGCTCAAAGTGTTCATCACTAATTAATAATTAATTATATATATAATTATATAATTCTAAAGTGTAAAGTAGGTTACACCTCGCACATTTATGTATATACGATTAAATCATCATTTTTAAATGATTATTATTTTGGCCCCAAATGACTTAGTCGGTTTATGAACTTGACCTTGTACTCTATTTTGATATATTTATAACTTTAATCATTCGTGTTAGACATGATTATCATTTTGACATCTAAATTTGGGTATTTTTATTTTTTAGTATGTGACACATTACGATTACGACTTTACATCTTAACATAGGAGATATGAAACCTTTTTTTTATCAACATAAGTGAGAAAGTCACATACACACGACCCGACCGCGTTAATTAGCCACTGCGTCGCGGAATTTAGATCTAGTTAAGTGTAAAGGGGAAGTTAGATTTCAAAGGGTTTATTTACCTATCATGATAATTTAGGGCTGACAATTGGGTCACCTGTTTAGACACGATAAGACCTGTTAAGCAAAAAAGTACACTATGGAATTTTATTATTTTGTTAATGTAATTAAAATTAGAAGATTAGGGTTTAACACATCTCCTTTTTTGTGCATAAAATAGATAACTGTCAAGGTCAAACAATCAAAGATATTTGTTAAACTGGTCATTTTCGTGTTTAATACTTGTGTTACTCGCGTCGTCATTAACCTATTAAGCACGATAAGACATGATTTGTCAGCCCTACATAATATGTAATTTGTATTAACGATCTAAGTCACCACAAGAAAATGACCCTGTCGCAACGGCAATTACCGTTAGTATAATTTAGCCCAATGTCAAGAACATGTTATTGGAATAGGGTCCGACAATTTTTTTACTCATTACTTTCTATACCGATAAGTTGATAACATGTCCTCGGCATAGCATTGGGCGGGTTGGTAGGAAATTAGGACATCATATTGAAATCTTTTGCTAAGGACATGGGTTAATTTCTTTTGTAAAACAAATTCTCATGGTGCAGCCTAGGCCGAAGACATTAAATAGTTAGAGATTAAATGAGTTAATATGGTACATTCACATGTCAAATATATTATAATATGCATATAATATGCGTTTAAATGGCAAACTAAAATCTAGATGTTGTTTGACTACAATGGGTCAAAATTCAAATTATATGCATATTCAATGGATAAACAAACAAGCACCATCACATTGCAAATTTTAAATAGGCTCAAATAAACAGAAAAATCAAAACAACAAACAAACATTATTTAATTAAAAATAGCCTAATTCACAAAATCTAGCAAAAGCCTTTCATATAACATATTGCATTTATAAAAAGCAACAAACATATACAAAGTTATTAATTTAATAGTAGAAAATTTAAACAAAACAACAATCACAGAAACTAGGGTCTTTTTATGACTTGTTATTTGGATAAGAGATAAGAAGCACAAAACATTGGAAGAAAATCCATATACCACAAGCTTTTGTTGCAAACACAAAAGTTGTATGTAATTACCATTTAAGCAAAGTCAAACTTGTAAGACTAATCAAGTTGATAAACAAATAGCAGGACAAATCGATGTTGAATTGATGATAAACACCACCAAAATCAATAGAAATCAAGTTAATTATATGAAACTTCTTGTAAATCTAGGGTACAATCAAACTTAACGTCACCACGTCATACAAGAAACGCGTCTCCAGCTCCATCCAGCTATTGGCAATTGCAATGATAGCATAGTTCATTAATTTCAAAGCGATTGTTTTAAAAAATTCAAAACTGCCGCTCATAAAATCCGTGTGTCACCGCTAACTTTTTCAATAACCTCTTGGGCCTATTGGGCCGACCCTGAATATAAATAAACTTAATAAACCAATGCATGATTTGAGATATTGTGATACACACTGAGTTTGTGACACTCATATATACAATGACTATATAAAATGTTAATAAAATAATCAAATTGTTTAAAACAATATGAATATGAGTCGAGCAAAGGTCATCTTGCGTTTAAAAGCTAGCAACAAGTTACAGCTCAAGTTGTAAACGTAGCCTACGTAGGATTTAAACATGTCACGCTTGAAATTAAGCTCTCTTAAGTTAAGCACACCGATGAGAATTTGAGATTAGGCGAGCCGCAACTTGACTCGAGTCTTTTATATTTATTTTTAATATTTGAAAATGAAAGCGTGGAAGGTATTTTGTGCTCAAAAGTCAAAGGCATAAAGTGGCTTCCATTTAAAAGTTTACCAAAAAATTAGGCCCAAATAAGAATGAAGCCCAACAGACAAGAGCGTTTCAAAATGCTATTTTGAGATTTATTCACAAAAATACAAAACAGACCAGCAGTTATCGTTAAACAGGTTTAGGGATTGTTTGTTTCAACCTCTTAATGCTTAGATGTCTGAATGGTTCAGCAATTAATGGTTTAGACAGTTTATTTCGCGAGCAAATGTCTGAATGGTTAAGACATTTGCCTCTGAATGGTTAAGCATTATATAAAGTCTGAATGGTTAAGAGCAATTATCTGAATTGGTCAGAAATTTGTCTTTAAATAGTTAAGCAATATACTAGCTCTTAATGGTTCAGACCTCTTACTAATTCAGCACTTAATGGTTCAACCTCTTATTGGTTCGGCACTTATCCATTCAGATGCTATCAAACAGCACCTTAGTTTTTAACACAAAAATTCAACTTGATTCATGTTAATGACATTATATAACGGTTTTCTACATGTGTTTCGATTTTCAACACCGAGTCATCAAAACCTCATACGTTTTTTTAATTTATAACTTAATCACGTTAGTATATCATCAACGCCTTTTATCTACTTAATCACGCTAATATATCATCAGCATCTTTTATCTACTTAATCACATTAACATCACCAGCGTAACAATATGTGCATATTGTGGGATTTCTACACCCGGGAAGAATTCTATAAATTTACTTATATAATTATTACGTCATTCGCAAAAGAATAGAGTTATATTACAAAGTCCACACTTTGTAGAAAGTATAAGAAGCCATGTGATGATAACATGTGACATTACCTTAAAATTAGAAAGAAAAGTAATATTGTTAATGTTTTCATATTTCAAGTTTCACATGTTTTTAACGTGCCTATATTTTACATACGGTGTAATTTTTTTTTAAATCCATCATAAAAAGCGAGCATTTTCTTATCTTTAAAAGTTAAAATACATATAATATTGATATATAAAAAATAAACTTTTTCACGTTTTTTCAGCTCATTGTGAGATTTCGTTAAGTCATTGTGTTATTTCACATGATCATTGTGTAATCTTCTGAACTGACGATGATTAAATAATGATCTACTAATGATTACACAAATAAAACAAGTAATACATTTAAGATACTATAAGATTTGACATATTGTGTTATTGTGTATGTTTTAGTTTGTATTCGAAAACAAGTTATAATATAGCACAATGACATAATATAATACATTAATGACTCGATGAAATAACACAATGATCTGATTAAATAACACAATAACTTGATGAAATAACACAATATGCTTAAACGTGAAAAAAAAAATTCTATACATTAACTCTATATGCATTTTGAAGATAAAAACGCTTGTTTTTGTGTAATTTTTATTAAAAGTAATGTTGTATGTAAAAATTATGAACATTTTAATAAGATGATTGAATTTGAAAATGAGACAAAAACTAATATACCATTGATATTATGTTACCTTGTATTTATAGGCCCTTGATCTTTTTCGTGTTTATAGGTCCTTCTTCGTTAATCTCATTTTGCATAAAAACTTCAACATTTTATAGTATACTAGGTTTAATACCCGTGTGTTACACACGGATTATATAGTAATATTTATAAAGAAATTATAACCATTATATTTAACAAATTGTAAATATATAACATTTAAGGAGTTGGCTCCATCAACTTGCATGGTGAAAATTTTAGCTAAATTTTACCTCCCAAACTTCCTATTATAGAAAAAAAAATCCCTCCAAAAATTGCTCCCTAAAAGTTTGATTTATTAGATAGACTAGGTTTAACACCCGTGTATTACACACGGGTTGAATAAAAATATTTTTTAAAAATTATAACTATTATATTTAAAAATTTAAAAATAATTTTATAAATTATTATTAATCACAAAATTTTGTCTTTATTAACTCTCATATTCAATTTCCCTCTAAACCTTCCTTTTATAAAATTAATTATGTTTTCCCCCTAAAAAATTGCCCCCTAAAAACTCTAATTTATTAGATAGATTTATTTTAACTTTCTTTTACAAAATCTAATAATAGCAACTATACACCCGACCCAAAGCCTATATATCTTTTTTACATAACGGGTTTTTTAGTGTTTGAAGTTCAGAATGAAAAATATATATTTTATGAATATCATAATTTCTTCAATACCATAAAACTAAAAACTGAACCATCAAAATTTCCATTATATTTTTGAAAAGAAATTCAAGAAACAAAAAGGTTCATGGTGCATTGCATTTCATATTTACATCTTAACTCCCAAGAACCCACATAACTAACATTCACCCCCCTTTATTTATTCAACATTTCTATTCAATCTCATCCTCACTGTTCATAACCCGACCCGCTCTCTCGGGTCGGGTACCGAATAGCAAACGGGTCATTACTCTTCTCCGAGCTTCGATCAAACAGATAACCGGTGTCCTCCATCCTCTCACTCCTGATACCGTTCTGCATGTTAAACGTCGAATCGTCATCGATCGAATCCTGCGAAACCACACTCATCCAATCATAGTTCCCTGAATCCACATCCTTCTGATCTTCACAGTTAATTGTCTTCATGGAATTGTTGGTCGAAAAGTTTAGAAACTTGTCGTCATTCGCCGGAATTGAACTCGAAAATGAATCGAGAACCTCTTCGGATTGCGACGATGGAGAACCGCCAGAAACCGTCTTCTCAATGCTTGAACTCTTCCTGTAGATCCGGCATAGCACCCAATCATCCAACTGCAATAACAAAATTAAAAACCAAGATCAATAAACGTAGTTTTTAAAAAACTTAGTTTTACTATTTTAAAAAATGACTAGCAATGCAGTTTGTTGTTCGTCAACACATGTAATAAATGTGGTTTTTAAAAATTTAATTTTGCTATCTAAAATTAACTATTGCCAACAAATTACAAAATAAAAAATCACCAATAAATGTAGCTTTTTAAAAACTTAATTTTATTATTATATTAAAAAGAGTTAGCCACGCAGTTTGTTGTCCGAATTTACTCACTCGAGAACCATTGTTGTTGGCGGATGGTTCAGATAAGCGATATTCATGCATGATCCAATTGGTCTTGGATCCTCTGGGAGCTTTACCAACGTAGAAAACCAAGGCTTTCTTAACTCCGACCTTCTTTCGTCCGGACATGACCGCCTTATCAGTTCCGGTAGCCTTCCAGTAGCCCGATCCAGCAACTCTGTTAGGTCGAAACCCGTTCGGGTACTTTCGGTCTCTTGGGCTAAAAAAGTACCATTCTTTATCCCCAAACATGGCTTTACCTATCAACAAAATATATATTAATGAGCAAAGTTAATTATAATTGGATTAATAAACAAGTGAAGTGAATTGAATAAGAATTGTATAATAATTAAAAAGAGTTACTGGGTAAATCCCATGGATCGAATTTGTAGAGATCAACGTCTCCGATTATCTGCAGAGGGAAATTGTGACCGGCGACTTTAAGTAACAGATAATTGACCATTAGCTCTTCATCGGTGGGGTAGAATCGGAAACCTGCTGGTAACCGGAGCTGAGCTGTCGGATCTGTCAGTGGCACCGGAACAACCATGGCTTTTGTTTGATTAAGATTTGTGATTTGTGAAATGAGATGTGTTCGAAGAAGAAGAAATGAGCGGGTATTTATTGTGGGGGATCGAGATGAGTGGGGACCATTGCATGGCAGGCATGGTAAAAGTGACAAGTAAGCCAAGCGGCCAACCTTATCCGTAATTTAAGGTTTAATTTGCATGAACTAAAAACCATATATGCTTTGTATTGGTTTTACTAGGGTGGGTCTTATTACATTGTATTGAATTGAATGTGATTAAGCCATGCAAGCATTCATATCTACTAGTCTTAAAATTATGTGAGCAGATATGCATGCTATATTTTAAGAAGAGTGAAAATTTCTAAGAAGTTTTATGTTTATTGGTAAATTTTGGGATTTTACTATTTATTATTATATGTTTTTTTATATTTTTTAAAATGCTTGTGAGTCGAGGAGAAAAAAGTTAATGATAAATTATTTTCTAATTAAAAATAAAATAGGAAAAATAGTGATTTTTAATGTAATTATTACTATATATTTAAAGAAAAACTTCATGAATAGTTTACTTTTTTGTTTTGCACCGGTGTTTTAAGTGTTTTGATCGAAATGAGAATATGAGTCGATAGATGTAAAAATTACCTTGTAACGGCGCTCCAAACGACGAAACAATGTATCAATCGGGTGTTTCAACCTAACATTGCTTCTATCGGATGTAAAAGTTTTGTCTTGTGGAACGTCATTTCGAGATAACTTTTACATTAATCGACTTGTATTCTCATTCTGATCAAAAGCCTTAAAACATCGAAATTGAATTCAAAAAACTTAACGAATTAAAAAATCTTTAACGACGACCTGCTGGTTGCCAAAGTGATAAAAGTTGAAACCGTTACCAGCTAATTCAATAGTTAAGACCGGTGAAAATCAAAATGTAAAAATTGTGACCGTTTAAAACCAATATATCAAAGTTTTTTTTAACTAAACTCATTCCATGCAATCAAGTATTTTTTTTATTTTTTAACTTTACTATAAACCTTTTCATACTTAAAGGTAAAACGTTTGCTTTTTTAAGCCTAAATTTAGTGAACTTTTTACATACAAAACTCTTTCAATATATAAACTTCCTAATATAGAAGGCCGGTTATAAGTGTTGACATGTGGCGGATTTTTTTTATTTTAATATATTTTTCCGATTTTTACTAGTTGTTATTTTAGCCGCTGATGAATTTTCAACTTTAGTCTCTTACTCTATTTGACATGTAGTACGACTTCAAGATTCGGATTTGACTGGATTATCGTTTTGACTGTGACATAATACGGCTATATCTCGTGACATACCCGACATGAAACTTTTTAACACACATACGTAAGATCCGACCACATAACCCAACCGTTGTAACGCATGTCCTGATCTCATATCTAGTTTACAAAAGAAAAGGTAAAAATTATAAATTAACCCTTCTCTTAAATAATATATTGTTTATACAAAATAAAATAATTAATACATGTTGATCCTGATTGATGTTAATGATTTAAAATAATTATTAGTTTCGAATAAAGTGATCCCGTTACTGTGTTGAAATCGTATCAATCGAACAAAATTGATATTGGTACCTATTTTTCCTCAATTTTGGTATCGATATTAAATAGGTGGTACTATCATATCACTACCGGTACTTTACCGGTTAGTACTTTATAATACTGCTTATGTAAACAAATAGTTTTTAGTCTATTTTAAATAATTTCAGATGTTATGAATGTTATGTATTAAATGTTTAATGTTATAAATTGTTTTCTTTATAACTTTGAGTCATTTTAAAATGATTTTTACATATTAAAAGAATAATTTTAATATGATTTTTAATTAATTTGTACAATCTTTCATATATTTTCTTAGAGTAAATTTCTTTTTGCCTCCCTGAGTTTTATCTAAAATAACGGTTTTCATACAATTGTTTCAAAATTGCGTTTTGCCTCCTTGAGATTACTTAAAATAACGGTTTGCATACAATAGTTTTAAAATTGCATTTTGCCTCCCTGAGGGCATTTTAGTCATTTTCAAACCTTTTCTTTTTCCTCTTGCTTAAATGAGTTTTGGCTTAAAAATTACTAAAGTGACCCTTATGCGAGGGGCACATGGACTGACTAACGTTTGCTTTTGACAGAATTATTTCGAATGTAGCAAACCGTTAGTCATTTTCAAGCCAAATGTAATTTTGAAACTATTGTATGCAAACCGTTATTTTAGGTAAACCTCAGGGAGGCAAAACGCAATTTTAAAACTACTGTATGCAAACCGTTATTTTAGGTAAACCTCAAGAAGGCAAAGCGAAGTTTACTCATTTTCTTATATTCAAGTATATTATAGTTATATTAAAAAGTATAAAATTAAACCGAAATAATCAAATTAATTTTATTAGAAAAAAGATAAAACACGAAACCGATACCAACGTGATACTAGTACCAAAAAATCGGTACCGTCCCGCTAAATCTGGTGCAGGTACCGATATCCACTTTTCCTAAAACTCGGTACCGGTACGGTCCTAAGCTCATCCCTATCTACATCACATTAAATCCATAACAGGTGAGAGTCGAACCCTAAATTCAAACTTCGAAAACGTTTCACCACTTTAACAGAGATTGGTTGTGGGTTTAATTTATTACTAGTTTAATGATTATTATTGTGTTGGAAACATGTTTTATAAAAATAACAAACTAGCCTACTTTAACATTACACCAAGAGTATGTATATGTATAGACTTGAACCTAAGATCTTCGTAAAATGTTGCTCATAGAGACAAAGTCATCCCCACTAGAACACCAACTCCAATAGTGGTTAGGCTAGGGGGTGTTCTCTCACCCCATTTCACTTCACATATGCGTCACATCAGCTTTACATCACCTCCATATCACCCCACATTTTCACCTTTCACTTCACTTCTAAGGTGGAAATGGTTTCACCTATTTTCATTTCACTCCACATCAGCAATTTATTTATTAAACATTTAAATAATTTCAATACATGATAATATTTATATTTAAAAAATAACCTAAAAATATTTAACATTGTTGGTTTTTTTAATTGAAAGTGAGTGTGTAAAGTGTGTAGATTTATAAAAATTGAGTGTGAAATGAGTGTGTAAAGTGTGTGTATATGTATTATTTGTTTAATGCTGGCCGCGGCTAGTCAAAGCCCACCAATGGCTAGTCAACATTTTCAAATTGCTGTTTCACGAGAGAATCAATCCACATTTTACCCCCTTTCATCCCCCTCCTTACATGGTGTGCTAGGGCGTTAACGAACGATGTGACATGGGTGAGAGAATACACCGACCTGCCTTAGAAATATGTGTACTTCACGAATTGAATATACGAAAAATACCATAGGCTTTTTATAGTATGCTAAAATTAAATGTGATATAATATTATAACAATATGTCAAAGCAAATATAAAACAAATGTCATGTAATATCAAATTGTTATGTACCCATGATGTAATATATTTTATTATATTTAAAAACTAAAACGCATATATGCATTAATATATAAATACTTCTCATAAATGAAATTACATCGTATTTTACACATACTAAAGATAAATAAAAGAATTTCTTTATTTTAATTCAAAATATGTTTATAAATCTCCATGTATATCATTGTAAATAAAAATTTAGTAAATGGAAGAGTTATATTCAAAATATGTTTATAAATCTCCATGTATATCATTGTAAATAAAAATTTAGTAAATGGAAGAGTTATGCAATTGTAATGTTGTATATAATTTAGTAAACAAAATCATAATGTAATGTATTAATTTTAAGTTATACTCCGTATAATTAAACATTATATATCTAACTAGTTTAGTGTCCGTGTTACGCTCGGAAACACAATTCAAGTGATGCTTTTAAGGATGTTCATGAATGTTTCATTTAGTTTTGAGACAAAACCGTGATAAAACGGAACACATGATATATTTTTTAAAATTAGATTTTTAGTATAACAATATTATACTCAAATTAAAGAGAATAAAGTGCTTAGTTTTATGGTGTAGTTTATTTTTTTTAAATCATATAAAAATGTTATGTATATTTATAAAACTCTGAGGTCTTTAATTGTATGTTATTATTAATTTTATCTATAAGTTTCATTTTTAAACCCTATCAAATATAAACCGACTCACGTACACCCCTTGTAGTAAAGGGTTAAAAATATAAATACTCTTAAATTTTTCAGAATTCTCCAAAATATTAGGAGACAAAAAATGTAATTAGTTTTATTATAATAAATTTTATATACGTATTTTAAATAAAAAAATCATTATTGTGAGATAATCTCTCAAATAATACCACATAAGCTAAAAGCTATGAAAAGATGACATATATGATTTTTTTTGTTTTGGTATATTATATAAGGATTATGATTCATCCTTAAAGTAGTAAAAATGTTTATCTTTAATAAAAAAGAAATGAAAAACAGTATACAAATTTTAGACAGTCCAACTTTCATCTTTTGGTTTCTACCGATTCCAACTATATATCGAATTGATTGGTAATGGTCCAAACTTTTATCACTTTGCCAACTAACAGGAAGTCATTAATTTTTTTTATAACATCGTTAAGATTTTTCGAATTTAAGACCGATGTTTTAGGCTTTTGATCGAAACGATAATACGAGTTAAATGATGTAAAAGTTATCTTAAAACGACGCTCCGAACGACAATTTTTATATCCGATTGAAGCACCGTTAGGGTTAAACCCCCCGATTGAAGCATCGTTTCGTTGTTCAGAAAGCCATATATACGAGGTAATTTTTACATTAATCGATATTCTTCTTTTTATAAAAAAACGCTAAAACATCGGTCTTTAATTAAAAAAAACTTAACGACTTTAATTTTTTTAACGAGTGCCTGTTGATTGCCAAAGTGATACAAGTTGAGAGCGTTACCAGTACAATTCAATAGTTGAAACCGATAAAAAAATTTAAAAGTTGAGACTCTTTAAAACCAATATACCTTTAAAAAAATTAATAAAGATATTCTATATTTCCAAAAGAATTATGAGAGGATAAACAATTATCATTAAAATAGATAGCTAGAAACAATGGCGAGACATCATATAGATCAGAGAGGGTCACGGTTCTTCCACTTTTTTTCGTTCTAAGTTTTAGTTTGTTGATAGTCTTTAATTTTTTGTATGTATATTGGGTTTGTCCCACCCGAAATAAAGCGTTACAAACATTGGCCCCCATGACTAATTAAAATCTTGGCTTCGCCACTAGGCCTAAAAACATGAGATGATAAGTAATCTTGCGAGTATAAACAAACCAAACAAAATTAACAAAATAATAAATATTAAAAGATGTGAAAATGAAATCGCAGACATGACAGTATATGAGTATAGGTTGAGTTTAGAGATAAGAAATTGATTTTGAAAAAACTGAATATATGTTTTAATTTGATCCTCATTCTTGTCGGTGAGTTGGCACGTGGTCAATGTTTTTTAATAAATCCAGAAATATATATTCATCACTCCTTCCAAGTGTTGCTCTCTCATGCTATTTGTTTTTAATCCACACCTCACTCCCACAGGCCACAACCTAAAACGTCAACCACGTTTTGTTTTTCAACTCTTATATTTTAAGAAACAAATACCCTAAACCGTTAATATGCTATTTAAACAGTTAGATATATAACTAAAATCTTGCAAAATCTTAGAATTGTTCGTTTAAAAATTTAAAATCTACCTAATAAATCAAGGTTTTAGGGAGCCATTTTTAGGGGGAAATTTTTTGTTATATAATAGGAAACTTTGGAGGGAAAATTAAGTGCTTTAACCATGCATGAGTTGATGAGCTAACTTAAATATTAATATTTATAAATCCATAAACATAATAGTTATAATTTTCTTTAAAAATATTATAATTAACCCGTGTGTGACACACGGGTATTAGACCTAGTATTCTAATAAGGTCAAAATGTAATTAATTTGCAGAGAACTAATTAACCCGTCACAAGTGTATAGTTAATATATAATTTTATTCTTATCGATTAACTATGTAATACTTAAAAGTTAAAACTAGCTAGCCAGATATTTTTCTTCTCTAAAGTATAAACACCCACAACTATGAGTCAAAATAATAATCAGGATAAAGTCGGGAGTCAAAGGTAAAACTATAACAAAGTAAAGAGGCTAAACTTGACAACTTGAAAAACCACACAATTCCTATTAAATCATTTTTTCAAGTGAAAAACTCAATCTTAACTAGCCGTTTTGGCTCGTTTTTTGACCGGCCAACGACAAAAGCACTCTGGTGAGCTGACACTGACACTAAAAGACGATTTTCAGTTAAACTGTTCTTTTTAAATAAAACTGGTTTGCTTGCTCCAAACCCTAACCTATCTTGGACCACCGTTTGATTTTAACCTATATCAGTTTTTCTAAAACTGATTATTCGGGGGCACCTCTATTCTAATCTCTTACACATACCTGCTTATCTAACCATGTAACGAGACTAAAAATATGTTTGGGATTGAATTTGTAAACCACATAGAGCAAAAAAAATATCATTTTCAAACTCAACATCAATTATCGTTTCTAAGAGAATGGTTAGAACTAATAAGATAAGGCCATTCATTTTATTTTATTTTTGTAAGATAAGACTTCGCAATTATTTAGGATAACAATATAAATTTATATTTTTTTTACAACAACGATTGATTGCAACGCGGAATTAATAGAACGAGTTTGAGTCATATATAAACCGGAAATTTATGTTAAATAAATATGAAAATAAATCGATAACATTAAATCACATATAATTTTCTTTTCCGAATTTCAATCTACCTTATTTACATCCTTAAAATTACTGTGAAAATTGAAAACATTAAACAAATAAAACATCGCAATTTACGACTTAGATCCATGCATGTCGTCCCATACGCTCGACACGGTACATATGAGTATCACTGTGAATTTTGTTGGATATCTATCATTTGGGTTATTTGTATTTCTGTTTTATCTTAATCTTTTTGAAATTAATTAATAGGATTTATAAGACAGACAATTTAAAAACCTCGATATCTAATTTTGTACTAGCTAATAGTGTATTTGTAGTTTAAATCTATGTGTTTAAGACTCAAATTAGAGTTTGAATGCAATTTGTGTTTCTACTCATATATCTTTCATGTATTGTGTAGTTTATTTTTATTTTAAAAAAGTTTTAGATTTTTTTTTATGTTTCATCAGGGTTTAATCTCGTGTTTTATAAGGTTAAAAAAATAATATTTTGCATGTGCTATTTTTGTATATGCTAATTTTAGAAGAGAATAATTTAGACGATTACAGTTTGTAAACGTTTTGTGAAAATAAAAAATAATTAAAACAAAAATCATGTAGTTAAGGAATATGTCAAAATCAGCTTAATTAGTTTCGACTCCGATCAACTTGACACGTAAGGAGGGTTGTGGTGAGCCTCCGCTGCGTTCGCAGTAATTAGGGAGCCCTAATGCCGACGAAAAACACCTATGGGTGTTAGAGGGGGGTTTCGATCTCGGTCCTTGCACCTCTGAGTGCTTCGGTCATAGGCCGTTGCACCAACCGCGTTTTAAAAAAAAATATTTAATTTAATATTTTTTTTATCTGAGTATGGTATCTAATCTAATTTTCGTATATACCGATAAATAATTAACAAAATATTAAAAAATCATGATGAACAATGCTCATGGTTTTTTTTAGGGTTATTGGATTTAATCACCTTCAACTATTGGTTTTTAGCCGCTGTCATATAACTCTCAACTAAACACTTTGGTGTCCGTATCACCAGAAGTTAGCAAAAAATTAACCAAAAGTTAACCAAAATGTGACTTGAATTGGTTATCTTTTGGTGATACGGACACCAAAGTGTTTAGTTGGAAGTTATATTGGCCAGAGTGATACTTAATGTTGACAACGACCGATAACCAATACTTAGACTAGGTGATTAAATCCAATAACCCTTTCTTTTAAAACATCAAACTATCTTACCCTTAAACTAAACTATAGATATATATATACCAAGTATGACCTCCTCAATTATTGCTGATGGATGGTCACCACATAATATTTACCTAGTTTCTCCCATTATTATCTCTATTGAAACCAAAACACAAGTAACTTTATTAAACATCATATTTTTTAAAGGTTATAAAAAGTTTAAAATACCGAAATTCTAAACAACTTTCACTAAGGATAGTCTTTATACTATAGGTAACAATGTAACATTACAATGAAAGTGTATACAATATATAGGTACATGAATACAACCAAATTCAAAACATAATACAATGAATACATGCATATAGTATTATAGTCGTATAGTCGGTGTGGCTGAGGCCACGTGACAAGCAAACACAATATTTTATCATAAAGATTCACCACAAATAAGTTTATGACTTTATGTTTAACGTCAGGGTTTTATATAGGTTGACACTAAATTTAGTGGGTTTGCTATACTAATGTTAAGTGTTAACCGTAGATTATGGAACATGATAAGTTTTGTTACTACACATGCACTTATAAGCCATAGGGCATGTCTCCGCCTCGGCTGGTCCTACTGAACAAATGAACCGCACCCTCACTAAGTGGCAAGGTGAGCACGAACCACATGCATGCACACAATCTGGCAGTCTTGAACCCGCGATTTGCACTGTATCGGCTCTATGTTTGGTTAAAACTGTCCTCGCACCTTCCACGTGTGTATCAGTGGTACCTATTAGATATGTTGTGAATATAAGGATATAAAAGATGAAGGTATGAACTTTATGTATAGATCAAAAGGATAAAAAGATTACCTATAAGAAGTAGAGTGAATGACAGTAGAACGAAAGAAAGTAAAGAGTTCATCTTGGGCTAATTGTGTGTGTTTTGATTTTGGTGAAAATGTATGCCATGGGGATGGATATAAAAGAAAAGATGGGAAGTAAAGATGGTCACAAGAAGTGGTTTCTTTCACATTTCACAAGATAGAAATGCACTCACATGGTTTTCTAGCATGTAGTAATTGTTCGGCCCATAAAGCCCAGTTTCCTGTTTAAGTGGACCATTTAGATCTGTGGGCTTTCTAGTACAGGCCCATCGGGCCATTTTGTGTAAGCCTATGAATGCAGCGACGGGTATCGACAATCTACCTATTCTAATAATTGAGTAACATATTCACATGTCAACTTTTTAACTACTCCACATAAGATTTTGCTTAGGTGTCATGTTCTAAATTAATTTGATGGAGAATTTTTAGACGGGTCATGGTATGCTCCATATTCGAAATAACCCGATGTGTTTAAATTAAAAGTTCACAAATTATCATCAATTATTTCCTAACCCGATATGTTCAAATACAAAATTTACCAATTATCATGATCTATGTCTTAACCCGATATGTACCAAGTATCATGAATTATCTCCTAACTTGATATGTTCAAATAAAAAAATTATCAATTAATATGATTTATCCTAACCCGATATGTTCAAATTAAAGTTTTACCAATTATCATTAATTATCTCATAACTCGATATGTTCAAATAAAAAAATTAACAATTATCATGAATTATCTCCTAACCTGATAACTTCCAATAAAAATTTACCAACTATTATAAATCATATCCTTTATTGTAACATATGATTTTTTATATGAATATATTTGTAAATATCCAAATCGATTTAATAAGAGATATGTTAAAAATAAATTTGATATGCAAATTGAGTTAAAACCTATAAAACTAAAATTCGTGTAGTACACATGTACTAATCTAGTTTTACAATAAGTCTGTAGCATGCTTTGCGGCACATTACTCACCCGATACTTGTGTTATGTTTGTGCCATTAAGGTGTTATTACGTCAACTGGCTTTATGACGGTGTCACACATCATTAAACCTTGATGTTTGACTATGACACTAACGTTATATTGTGGCCTTTATATGTATACGTGATTACGAATATGTAGAAAAAGGTATTATGAATATCATTTGACGTGTGACAGTGAAGTAATTTATTTAAGTTTTAAAAATATAAGAAAATGGGATTTCGTTACACATGTTACGATGATAACATTAACGATTAACACTTGCGAGTGACGCGAACGTTTGTGACTTTGTTACACGCATTAATCCGTGCCATTAATGTGATTAGACATATGTAATATGGATTATTACCGGACAACTGACCATCCCAACAATCTCCATTCTCTCTCATAAGAAGAAAACTTGAAAGCTTTATGTTGTTTTTCTTGAGTGAGACTTGAACTTAAAACTTTCTATTTTATCAAATTTTAAGTTCTCCCTATCAACCACGTAGGTTAAAGTCTTGCTAGGATGTTTTTAAGTAATCCTCTATTGCTGTTAAAAAATAGAGATTTTTATATATCTCCCTTTTAAGCCTATCAATTATATATTTAACAAGCCTAAACTTTAATTACACATATCTCATTTGGCCTATAAATTAGCCATTTACAACTTTTTTTTACACAACCCATAAGAACTAAACCCATATCGAGAATCAAAAGTCACATTCATTGTGTTGTTCGGTTCTAAATGTCTCCAAACAAACGCATACAACGTTGCTCGTCATCTCTGATTTTCGAATGGTGATGTAAGTAGTTTGGGTTTTGTACTTTTTATTCTTTGCTTGATTCAAACAATTTTATTTTAGCATTAATTATTGAGTTTGTTTGGATTTAATGATCTTATTTGGATTGTTGGTTCTTAGCTTGCTTGGATATTGACTTAATGATTATAAAGAAAATGATTTTGATGTTCTTCTAATAACGAGATGTAAATATATAAAAATACATTAAATAAAATCAATAAGGGTAAAATAAAAATTTATAGAGTAATTTTAAATGGATAAATATGTAATATATATTGTTTAAAAAGAAGAAATATTTAATTGAATTTAAAAAGTTAATAAATATGTAATAAACTAGATGTTAGACCCGTGTGCAACACGGGTTGTAGATAAATAATTCATACAATAAGACTTATTTGTTCCCGACAGAAATGACGCTAAACATAACATATCCAGTTATCACATTTGCTTTAATAACATGTTTCCCTTGTTTGGCCACATGCCCACATATATAAACTAAACCATTTTTCTTTGTTCCAAGTCATATAACTTACGCACCAAACTAACTTGCCCTCCCCAAAACTAATTCAATGTTAAAAATAAAAAAAAATACTTGGTTTGCTCTGTCAAGTCAGTTCTTGCTCGTTACTTGATTCCGTATTACTTAAAGCTGGCTTACCAAGATAGCGTGTGAACACAGGTTTGCTATTTAATATTTTTTAAAAAATTACATAATGAAATATTTTATAAATCATGCAATACTTTTTTGTCTTTTTCTTGATTACAAATCAACATCTTTAATCCCTGTTTGATTTTAACTTTAGAAACAACATCATACAATTGTTCGTGGGTGAAAACTGTTCTTGTAAGATACAAACCCACACGATGAAGAGATCATTGTAAATCTTTTACAATAAACATTTGAATAACTGATGATATATAATAATACCTCCACCGCCCTATTAAAAATGAAAATGTGGAAGCATTTTTTGTAACCAATTCAAACAGCATATATACAAACACCTAAACTGGTGCGTGGAACTTGTTCTAAGTTACAAAAGCGCCACATTTAACAGAGTAGAGAAATTGTTTTGAAACAAACATAACCATGAAACACGAGACACATTTAAAACATTCGTTTCCCGTAACCAAACAAATTGACAATAAACCCCTTGCGCCAATCCATAATCCCTGAGAAAGTCCCTCCAATTATCAATGACAAGCCTATTAAATAAATGAAAAAAAGGTTTTAAAAAATTTATAAAAGCTTATGAATATGATTATTATAATACCAAACTTTTACCTTTTGTAGGATCCATTTTTTTCGGTAACCACACGGTGTTGAACTGCACCATTCCCTTCAAACGAAACTTTAACAGGACTGCCAATCTTAAGTCCGAAAAACTCAGCAAAAGACCTAATGATATGTTGCGCACCCAAAAATTATATATTAGAATAAATATTAATAAGAAGATCAAAATTTGAAAAATAAATTAAAGAGAGCTCAACAAAACAGTTCTGGAGATTCTGTCTGAAAGAATAAACATTTGGATCGGAAACATCAACATCATTAGCACAAGTAGATGAACCACATGAGTTTTTAGGTTTCATTTTAAAGGAATGACCAACAGGAGTGCACGTATCATCACCACATGTATCATCATCCGAGATTATGATAGGTTCTAGCTGGATTGGAAATAGATAATCAGTTTATGATTGTGTATAGAAAAATACATTAAAAAAAGGTACTCAAAAGAGCTTACATTGGGGGCTAAACCTGACAAGTTATATTATCATTTGCCATACAAAGACAAAATATAATAGATGGAGATAGTTGTAAGAAATATTTTTCACTTCTATATCAAATTAACATAAAAACCACCATTAATGAAATCCAATATATTTAAATACATAAAAACAACCATAAATGAAATCGAAACATCATCACAAACACCAACACTTTTTCCATCCAAACTCCATTAGTGAGTCCATCTCGTGTCTGTAGGATGGGAAATGAATATAACAGTAGTTGATTAGCCCATTTACTTAAAGAAACTGACCCATATACATTAGACATCAAAGTATGAATTCATATTGTTCCCACTAAAGCCAGTTCAAAATATGAAGGTTTGAAAATTTTAACAGCAAATATGCGGTCTGCGTTTATTAACCTGAAACTAAGCAACTGACCAATTGGTCTATTAGATTTTTTTAACAGTTGTGCAGGTGGCAATTTTAAGACATAGTTTGAACCATTTGGTCTAATATGTCATATGTATGAATCAAAACCATGACCTTTCAATCATGAAGCAGTTGAAACATCCACTACATCTAAATATTTAAGTTTTTGAATATGAAGCTCACTAAGAGCTTGTAGTTAAAACTATTTAAGATGAAAAATGTGGTTAAAACTATTTCAATTTCAAATGAACAAAAAGAATAGGGGAACCGGACTCTACCATTTTACCATCATCTTCGTAAATTATTGTAATCTTTTAATCTAACTATAATGAACCTAACTATGTCCATTAAGAGCCACAACTGGAGTTTGACTACCAGTCCAAATGAACCATATTCAAACACTTTAAATTACAATTACCATAGTCTATAATATGGTTTGACTTTAAAAGCCAACCAATCGTTTCACTTCCTATAATTGGCCTTACCAATCTCAGACCCTAAAGTTAAAACAAAACTCATGGTAAAGGGTAGAATTACCTTCTCTTTCTCAAGTGCTTGTAGCTGCACATGAAGTTCTTCAGGTTTTCTTATTGATAATTCAGTTTCATCCAATACCGTCTTAAAAGAAATTGTGTAAATTTCCATTTGTATCCGTTGTATCTGTTCTAAAACTTCAACAAACTGATTCCACTCCACTTCACACGGGTTACTCAAGTACATTTACAAACGACATTCACCGGTTTTCTTATACCTTTAACAAAAATATAACATTGTTAAAGATTTAATAAAACTTCAAGATTTAATAAAATTCGTTACATATTCAATTGATAAAATGGGTAACAGAGTTCACCTTCAAGAAATGATAAAATGGGTTACCTTTTTAACTGTAATTCCGTATTAGGATAATTTAATCAACAGTTCACCTTCTTGAAATCCATCTCCTTGCACCTAAAAACAACTTCTTAAATTTCAATAATATGGAAGAAGTCATAATATGCAATTGCAAAAGCGAAACATCATCAACAACTAAGTTTAACAAAATGTTTTTTTATATCCAAAGTCTGACTTCTTTATATACAACCATATATAAACACACATAAAAATAATAGATTACATAAATAACATAATTTTACTTACAACAACCTATATATGGGGTTGGTTAATTTGCCTTTATTCCTAACCTGTGTATGTATGGGGTTGGTTAATTAAAGCATATGTTGCTATTTTCGTTTGGTCTTTGTACAGAAAACCATTCTAAAATCAAGAAACTTAGATTATGCCAATGCTTAAAACACCATGTAACGCAGAAAGTGATAGCTAACAGTAATAAGATCACATTGTGAAAGGAGTCGAAAAAATAAAAATGAACATAATATATATGATTGTTTGAAATATATTATAAAATTTAAAAAGTATATATTGACATTAGATTAGAAAATAACATGTAACAATAGATGATACTTACAAATAAGATTGAAACAAACAACACCTGACCTTTAATTGATTGGGGTAACAGAGTTCAATTTGGATTCCAATAAAAAAATGTAAATTTACATTAATAGAAGACAGAGAAGAAAAACATACCCTAAAACTGACTATATGGGTTACCAGAGGGATGTAGATTAGTGATCTTCGCACCTAAAGATGAAAAAATTAGTAACTAACAGACAGTAAAAAACCTCAAATCAGGAATGTAGAGAAGTGAGCAAATTTTGAATGTAAAAATTCATATTGGCGTACCTGACATTCTCCTTCATAACAAAAGGGTATAACATCTCCACTATTACTACATATTAGAAACATATGACATCAAGATAGTACAAATTTTGAATTAGAAGCCTTTGAGGTCTAAACCAAAAAATGAAAGTATGAGATGCAACCTATTCAGACATACCATACATAATTTAGAGAGCCACTAATATGTATAAGGTGCTTTATAATAATGTATAACTAAGATATCAATGGAATCAGAGATTTTTCAGATGTGATATACAAAAAAATAAGTAAAAAAAAACTATTTTACTTTTTGTCGATTGGAAGGTTAGATCTCAACAAATCTCGATCTAACTATTAACTCATAGTTTTCTACATACAAAAAATTAGGGTTTCATTAACAACCTGCCATTTATGAAGAAAAATGTCTCAAGAAAAATGAACTAAACACACAAATACATATATTTAACATACAAATTTCAACATTTAAAACCTCCTGTCATCTTTAATCGCCTCCATGTGAGATAAAATATAGATCAAAGAAGCAAACACACAATAACGTTAAAACACAAAACACAAACACATATCTTTTGTTAGGTTAAATCAAAATAAACAATTCAAAGGTTTATGAAACAAAATTTGTACCAATTTGAAGAACAGATCGGTGACAAGAAACACCAAACAACCAATTAGGGTTAATAATTGAACAACGTTGTATATCAATAAATCAAAGAAAAAACATGATAAAGGGGTATAAATAAACCGAAGTCATGGTAGAAAGAACCTGGATCCAATAACAAAGGGTAGATCGGTGAGATTTACAAACAACATGAAATCAAGTGTAAGATTTACTTAATCAACATCAGAAAAAAGAAAGAGCATAAATGACGAGCTGGTGAAGATTTACTTACATAGTGATCAACGGAAGAACGATTATGGTGAAGATTCAGTCGAAGGAGGTGAATGTGAAGAAAATGGACGGGAGTAGTTTGTTGGGTTTTGAATTTCAAATCCAATAATAATAATGAAAGAAGGAATTGTGAAGAAAATGAATGGACGGGATTCAATTTAACACATATTGCATGACATCATCTCTTCACCAATTTGATAGACGTGGATGTGCTGCTTGCTTGACACGTCATTTTTATGACGTCATCCCGAAGTCTCCTTTAGTGGAGTAGTAAGATAATCTTAAAAGATCGATATATGTAAATCTCATTAAAAAAAACACTTACGTTAAAGATGCACAGTTGTTTATGCTATTTAGCAAAAGAGAATTGTTACAAACTTGTAAAAAAAGATATTTGTTGGGGTAAAAGTGTATATTAACAAATACTTGCGGGACCATTTCTTGAAATCGTTCCAATAGAAAACATCCATCAAAACCCTAAACTCATTCTTTGCCGTACGTACCCTTGTCGGCCTGAACCTCATTTTTCACAATCAATTTACAGGCATCGTCATACAACTTCAGCTAAAATGGTGAAGAAGAAAGAGAGATCAGTAAACGTATCAGGAAAACCAAAGCATTCACTCGATGTTAACAGAGATGCCGGAAACAAGAACAAAAGCGGCGGCACCGGCCGTTCTGCCGCCACTGTTCGTCGTCTTAAGATGTATAACACCAGACCGAAACGTGACGCCAAAGGAACAATTCTCAAATACGACTTGCAGTCAAAGGAATTGCCGTCGACTCGTATTCAACCTGATCGCCGCTGGTTCGGTACGTACTGTTTCGTTTTATGCTGTTGTAGGTAGATATAATATTGTTAAGTATTTGAAAACTGTAGATCAATTGATGCGTTAGATGATTAGATGGAGCTAATTTGAGGTAATTGTACTTGTAGGTAACACTAGGGTTGTGAATCAGAAAGAGCTTGAGTTTTTTCGTGAGGAGCTGCAAACTCGAATGTCGAGTAATTATAATGTTATTTTGAAAGAGAGGAAGCTGCCTATGTCACTGTTGAATGATCATCAAAAGGTATTTCGTAAGCTAAAGAGAAGAAAAGATTTTGAAGTTATATACTTATTTTTAGACATTTGATTCTTTTTTCATGACTTTATGAAGCAAGCAAGAGTTCACCTTCTTGATACCGAGTCGTTTGCTGATGCGTTTGGAACAAAGGGGAAGCGGAAACGCCCTAAGTTGGTGGCGTCTGATTATGAGTCACTAGCTATGAGGGCTAGTAGTTCTCAAGGTAATCGGTTTTGTATTATTATGGAATCTGGTATAGGTGTTTTCTATATTTATCAAGTGATTTGCTAACTGATTAAAACACTCTAACTTTGTAGATGCATTTGAAGAAAAATGCGGAGGCGTTGATCCGACTGTTGAAAATGTGGATGGATTTAGGGATCTAGTTCGCCACACAATGTTTGAAAAGGGTCAAAGTAAACGTATATGGGGCGAGCTTTACAAAGTCATTGACTCCTCTGATGTTGTTATTCAGGTGAGTGACATGCTAGTTGATTTTTTGATATAATTGAATGTATATCTATTTATCTTTTTATGTCATGTACGTCATTTCATGTGGAATGTGAAATAGTTGCATATTGTGCTATCTTATGGTAACCTTGTAGTCTATTGTTCTGGGGGAAATGAATTGTTCAAGTTTTATGTTACTGATTACAGGTACTAGATGCCAGGGATCCTCAAGGTACAAGATGCTATCATCTTGAGAAGCATTTAAAAGAGCACTGCAAGCACAAGCACATGATTTTATTGCTAAACAAGGTAACTGTGATCTATGTTTTTAAATTACAAGTTTTCCCTGCTTTTAGCCTCCATTTTCTTGAATCATCAATGATGATTGTTGGTTTTTTCTGCTTGCGTTTGTGCAGTGTGATTTGACCCCACCGTGGGTCACAAAAGGATGGCTGAGAGTACTATCTAGGGAATATCCTACCCTAGCATTTCATGCAAGCATTACGAAGTCTTATGGCAAGGTATGTCCATCTACATTACATTATTATAGAACTAAAACGCTAATTTGATCTTTGATGACAAGGTTACTCATTTATGTGTATGTGTTATTTGTGCACCTGTAGTTATCACATAATAACAATTTGCTGTGTTGCATACAGAATTCTCTTTTGTCGGTTTTGCGACAATTTTCACGCCTAAAAAGTGACAAGCAAGCAATATCAGTTGGATTTGTCGGGTACCCAAATGTTGGCAAGTCATCAGTAATTAACACACTACGTACAAAAAATGTAAGTTTCTAATTTATTTTGTTGATGTCTTTCTTGTACATTTGCATTTTTTCACAATATATGATGCTTATGTTGTTATCTTGGTTCTAGAAATGACTATATTATGAACTTGTAAGTTGTAACTATATCTCTTGCCTAACATTTTTCTCATTTTTTTGCTTAGGTCTGCAAGGTTGCTCCAATTCCTGGAGAAACTAAAGTTTGGCAATACATAACACTTACAAAGAAGATATTTTTGATTGATTGCCCTGGTGTTGTTTATGGAAGCAGTGATACAGAAACAGATATTGTTTTAAAGGGCGTGGTATGTATGAATTTTCATCATTTCTTTGTATCTTGTAATATTCCTCTTAAGAATCTGCTTTTTAGACTTTGTGCTTTTGGCTAGCTTACTTTTCTTACTTTTCACTTATTTTTTGTTTTAGATAATTTTTTCACCTGTAAAGTAAATTTATGTTTCTGCAGGTGCGAGTTACTAATTTGCATGATGCCACTGAGCATATTGGTGAAGTCTTGAAACGTGTCAAGAAAGAGCATCTTGAAAGGGCATACAAGATAAAAGCGTGGTATGTTTTATTCATTGGCTAGTCCCTGAATCTTAAAGAAAGATTACTATGCTTACAAATTAGGAATCACGTGATGCTTTTAAATTGCGTTGGCTTTTCTATTATTATGATATTACAAATTTTAGTTACTAGATCTGTTGGAAGTTATTGCATCCTTGTTAGTTGTAATTTTTCCAAAAACACATACTGCTACTCTTATTTTCCTTGTTAGTCCTCTTACTTTAACTATATTTGCATGTGTATAACAGGGAAGACGAAAATGACTTTCTGGTTCAATTATGCAAGTCATCAGGCAAACTTCTGAGGGTAATTCTTTTTAGTTGAGTTTCAATTCAGTCATTTTCAAGGCACTATCACTAAAGCATAAGAGTCATTTGATATGAGCTTTTTTCTTGTCATAGTTTTTTATTTCAATTTCATGGAAATTTTAAAATTGGTAAATGAGCAAAAATAAGATTTAAAAAGAAAATGCAACATGCAGGTTAAACCCATTCTCACTTGTGAATTGGTTGGTTTGGTTATGTTTTATTATTAATAGATAAAACTTTTCAAACGGAAATTTCCTCTAAAAGAAATCGTCGAGTGGATCGAAAATTCTCAAAGACGTGGTTTTACAGGGAGGTGAACCGGATCTGATGACTGCAGCAAAGATGGTTTTACATGATTGGCAGAGGGGTAAAATACCGTTCTTTGTTCCACCCCCAAAGCAAGATGATGTGGCAAGCGAACCTGAACTTGAAGAGACTAGTGTGTCAGAGAAAGACGATGTGGTGGTGGATGAGAGCAAGGAATTGGCAGCAAAAAGAAGCATAAAAGATATTGTTTCATCACAGCAGCTGAATGATGTTCCTGTTCAAGAGGATCTTTTCACTGAGAATGAGTTAAAGGGGGTGTCAAATGATGAAACAAAAGAGGAGTCATAGATTTTGTTTCAGTTTTTTTAGTTTTTAATTCTTGATAAGATCTTACAATATTTTCTATGTAATTTGAAGAGTTTAAGTTTTTATTAAAAAAGTTTTTGTTCTTGTTATCAGCATTATACAATCACTGGTATAAATAAATATGTTAATTTTCTTATAAACATAAAGTATCGCCCAGTTGTGAACTCTACTCTATATTGCATGTTAAGGAATTATCAATCATAAAATTCAAACACATTTAATAACTAATAGTATATCTCATCATAATACATGCATAGCTGAAATCAGTGTTTATTTATTGTAAATAACAGTTAGGAGTACCCCAAATTCTGTAGTACGAGGAATAGATTGATGAGTTTTTAGAGCTAAAACTTAGGATCTAGATGGTGCTAGGAGTCATGAAACCAGACAGTTCTTGTTTACTCATGGTCTCACCCTCTTCGACTTCGTCGATCTCAACCTTCTCATTCGGCTGGAGACTTCCATTACTCTCTTGTTCCAGTGAGTTTTGTTCGTCAATACGAGGACCGGTGCCTGGGGATGCTTCATTTTGGGGAGGATAGAACAAGTCAGGTGGCTGACATCCGGGAAAAGCACAAAAGGGAGGTTGGTTGGTTGGTTGACAATCGGGGCTAAGGCACCCGGGGTTAGACTGGGGAGGATAGGCTGACCCTGATTGAGGAGGGTAGGCACATCCAGGGTTAGCACACTGGGGAGGATAGTCTGGCCCTGATTGAGGAGGGTAGGCACATCCAGAGTTGACACACCCCGGGTTAGACGGAGGATAGTCCGACCCTGATTGAGGAGGAGAGTAAGCACATCCGGGGTTTCCACACCAAGGCTGGGGAGGATAGTCTGACCCTGATTGAGGAGGGTAAGCACATCCAGGGTTAACACACCCAGGATAGTTCGTCCCTGATTGAGGAGGGTAGGCACATCCTAGACATGGAGTAGAGCTCGGTTGGCACCCTTGGCTAGGCTCAGGTTGATAACACGGTGTGGTATTTGGAGTACAAGTTGGTTGACATCCAGGGCTAGGTTGGGGTGGAAAAAATTGTACAGGACATGGATTATTGTTCGGTATACATCCGGGAAAATTGGGTGGGCAGCTGTTAGGATAGCAACGAGGATATGGAATGCCACCGCGACAGTTAGGGCGACAGTTGGGAACCCTGTAACGTCCACGACAAGCAATACTTTGATCACCATCAACAAGGCTTGCAGTTGATGCAGATGCAGGTACAACTTCTAAGGGTTCATGTTCATTATCACTTTCTTGAAGCGGTTCGAGATCCAACATACCTCCAGGTTTAACAGGTTCACTTGCAACTTGGTTAGATTGTTCACTAAGTTCCCTTTTAGACTGGGATAACATGAAGTCGTCCGAGACGACTGAACGTGCTAATCCTGACCATGAACCATGGCTAAGGGATAGAACCAAGACTAAGAATGCTAACAAAATAGTATTAGGTGAAGCCATTTTCACTTGCATTTTGCAATGCAAGATCAAAGCTATATAAGTAGGGAAACAGATAGTAGAGGTGTGAATGAGTTTCAAGACACATGACATGACATGACATGCATTCGTGTTGATTCGGATAATTAGCCGTAAATACTCATCATGCATTTTGTATGTTTAGTTGAAACCACCCAACTCATCCATATTGCATTGCAACACTTGGATCACTTTACACATACAAGATTTTATATTTTTTCTCATACGAACCAAACTTGCAATCGTAGGGCGTTTTGGTCGACATCGTAGGGTTTCTAATTTTCATGTCTTCAAAGGAGGCATTTTGGTTGATATTGTATGGCTTTCCAATCGAACTAAGTTGACCAACGCCCAAATATTTACTTGAGTTAAGTTCTGATACATTAGATTTGAAGTGATAGTTTGGCACTTCGAAAAGTATGTTGAGTTAAGTTCTGATACTTTAGATTTCAAGTGATACGTTGCCCCTAAACAACGAAGCAGCTATAACTAAAAACTGTTCTCATTTGAAAAGAAAATTGCTGAAAGCTGTAATTAAAAATGATTGAATGAGTTAGAAGTTTTGATGTAGTAGTTTTTTTTGTTTTTGTAATTTGGGGGGCTGAATTCTACGAACAAACATGGCGCCGCGCATATACATGTATTTGTGTCGTGTTGAACCTACTTAATTGTCTGTTCAGGTAGTGTTTTGGGTCGAACTTGTTTACGGTTCAGTTATAAGTATTAGTAATATTTAATGACTTGGTAAAAATTTAAAGAAAATTGTTATTTGTTCATGTATAAATATATGAGTAATACAAAAACTTCATAAAATTCCGAGGTCTTGGACTCATTTATTGATTGTGCCTAGCAAGTTTTTCTCATATAAGATGAGTTTCCTCCTAATGAAGGAATGAAAATAATCGCTTTTGACATTTGTATGTGACTCTGAATTATCCAAATTATGGTTTAAAATCATCCACAATTAATAAACTTTCTTTTAAATACTCTAACTTAAGATTCAAATAAATAAATAAATAAAATAATTTGGACACTAAAAAAAATATAACTGAAAATGTGAATATATATAGTGATAACTATTGAATGAAGATATTAGAAATTAAGAAGGTGATAAAGAACATTTTTAAAAGGCAACCTACCATACTTTTAGGGACATGTTATTGTTACTCTAAACTAAATTGCATCATATCATCATGTATTTATGTCAACAATAAAACTATGACCTCTCTATTTAAGAGGCAAAATCTCTATATAATAACTTTATTTATGAAAATGTATATTGGAATATTAACTTTATTTATGAAAATGTATAGAGAAAAACTAGAAAAATAAGAAATTTAACTTTAAATATAATAACTTTTTACACACCCCTTCTAAATCTAAATCTGAACTTTTAAAATCCTTAAAGTGCTTGGTAGGATAATCATTTATCAAACATGCTGTGTTCAGATTAATCCCATATTGTGTTTCGGGTTAACACATCTATTAAAATGCTAGTCGACCAATTATTTTTCTTCATGTCAATTAATCATTATTTTTTAATAAAAAAATTGACATGTTAACACTGTTAACCAGATATGAGTCATTATGAGATAACCTGTAAAATAACTAAGTTTAACAATAATGCTTATAAGTTATAACAAGTCTTCGGCTCAAAATTTTCTTATTTGTGCCTCTTTATTAAATGTTTTATTGGGCTGATATTTTAAAAGAGATGATTTTAGTTGCTACTTGCTAATAATATTAGGTTTTACGAATATTTGGGGATTACAATGAGTTTTCTATAAAAATTACGTACTTCTTTACATTCTTAATAATAAAAAAAACACGGACACGACAACTAGCCAGTGACACGTTGCCTAGTACCCAACCCGGTGACGGCCTAGTACCCAAGACTCCATGGCAAAGCCCGCTTGTATGCTGTGGGATTTAAACCCCCACATTTGCAATACACTCTCCATGGCAATGCCTGAAGCCATTTTTATTTATCAAGTTTCATTTTTTATTCATACTTGTGCTTTTTTAGTTTTTACGCCTACATTACGAGCGGGCCCTTCACGCCTTGCGTTAGTCTCACACTTCTAACAATCCAGATCAAAGTTAGTCGCAACTATAGATATACCTCTACCTCAATTCATTAACAATTAAAGTCCCATGTTACATATCTCAACAAAACTCAGCTTGTTTACACTCCTCTACTAGCAAAACCATTTTGTGGTCTCAATATTCACATAACAAGGCTAAATAATAGCCTCAACCAAAAATTCCAGTCAGATTGTCGGGTCAACGTTATAGAATTGACCATTTTCGAACAAGGTCTGATGTTCATCATCCCAACCACCAGTCCACCAATGACCAGGAGGGGTTGACATAGACACAAAGACCCACATAAATTTGTTATAACAGAAGCTATAAAAGCATCAAAGATAACAAATTAAAGATTTTTTTGCCCTTAAATAAATTTAGTATCATTTGAAGAGTAAGATTCAAGAGTACTACAGCAAATACAATAGAATCCAACTATACGTGAAATTATTGGAGCTTGAAGAATTCGAACTTGTGATATAGAAGGTAGACATCACAAACCGAATTATAGAACTAAATACGGACAAATCTGGTGTATTTTCATATAAACATGTACATAATACCTCTACAAGAACTTCTCTATGGAGTTGCAGAGTGTTGATTTGGGAACTGCACCAATAACCGCGTCTTTCTTCTCTCCGCCTTTGAATATGATGACAGTGGGGATGCTTCTGATTCCATACTGGCTTGCTATTGAAGGACTTTCATCAGTGTTGACCTTGTAAAAAGTGATTTTCCCTGTGTATTCCTTTGCAAGTTCGTCGATGATAGGGTGAATCATGCGACAGGGCCCGCACCATGGGGCCCAGAATTCAACCATTACGGGGAGAGTAGACTCCAGAACAAGTGATTTCCATGTTGCGTCAGTTACAGGAAGGACTGCAAGTTTGGAGATAGGAAAAAGTTAGTTACTTGAAGATAGATGATACAAATTTATGTTCCACAAGAAGAATGAGATTAAAGCTATAATGTGATCTTGTAACCAAGAATGTAGAAGCTAAAAGAGCAACTCGCGAGTTAGCTACAAGAAGTAGTTAACAATTTGGCAAATCTGTTTATAACTTTGATTTTAACATTGGTTTTAGGGGTTGCAGTTTCTTTCTATCTTTTTTTGTTTCATTTTGGAACTTAAATACAAATGTAAGTAGCTATGAAAATCAAGTGACAGCCTATTTGAAATTGTTTAACTTTTTTTTTAACGAAGTTTGGAACTACCCTAATACCCGAGTGAGCCTTCCAGAGACGGAATGTCAACCGCACATACTGATTTTGACGCTCACTCAAGAACACCATCAAGCTCCTCCATGCCAATGGACTCGAAAGCCAATAGCTTGAAATCGGTTTACTAGTTCAAAAACCTAAAAGATAGGAGGTTTATGACAAGGTGAACAATTCTAGATTTATTCAAACTGCATATATTTGATTTTGCTATCAAACAAACTATTTTCAACTTTAATTTGGTATGCAAATCAATTTTGCTGTTGAAAAACTATTAAGTTTTTACATCAGTTTTGCAAAACAAAAAAGCAGTATACTTACAACCTCCTACAAAAGCACAACATCTAGAGCAACATTCAAACAATTATATACAACTAATTCACACATGATTAAAATTTGCAAATTCAAAACCACTACATAAACATTGATAACGAACACCTGCAATGAAATTAGGTGACAAGTACAATGCAAAACGAACAATTCTAACCTTGAACAGCTTCCTGAGCCTGACATACAATCCGTGCACCACTTCGCCCTAATTTCGACCTCAAACTCACCGATCCAGAAGAAGCGAACGACTGGATCTTCAAACCTCTTGATTCCGGCAAATTAACAAAACTCCGGCGACCGGAAGAGACGATCGGAGACACGGACACCGCCGGTAAACCGGAGGCACGGGGAACTGTAAGCGTTTCAAGAACACCAGCCATGTATGCTTAGTTCCAAAGAGAAAACAAGTGGAGTGTGTGTGAGTGGTTGGTTTCGATTTGTTTGTGTTGAAGATGAAGTTGGTGATTGAGTGAATTGGGGTTGGATTGGATTGGATTGGATCACATGTGAATGGGCCTTGATATTGTTGGACCCACTATTTTAGATATTCTTCATGTGTTTAACAACCACCACATATAAGTATATTACACATGAAGTCAAGAAATATACTACTTTGATAGGGATACAGGATGAATCATACAAAGTTGAGTTGTGTTTGAGTTGTGTTGAGGAATTTAAAGCCACAATATTAAGATAACTTTGGAGAAAGGCTATCTCGGGTGATGTTACAGTGCTAGTTATAGGAGAGTTATATATCTGTGTCACTGTGTGGTTGGACTATCAAAGTAGGTTAAGTGAAGTCTTTAAGACTTATAATGAGTATTTTATGCGGACCACTCTTAGTTTACGTAAGGGATGCTTACCATGATCACATGTGTGATATTATTATTAGTAGATAGCTAATATAATGGGTAAGTTGAAATGTTACTCAACGTGGTAGGTACACATATCGTTCTCCTATAAAAGAGTATATTGTAATGGTACCTGACTATATACGATTGGTATATGATATTACATTTTGCATTTCTAACTAGAAGGAGTTAGCGCATGTGAACACAATGTGCAATCGTATCTATAATGTATTCTTGAAAATCCTACTTTTCATACCACTTTATTCACATAAAATCATAAATGACTAAATTATGAATATAAGTAGTTTACAAGTTAAAACATGTAGTTTACAAGTTAAAACCCATTTAAGCGTTCTTCTTGTTAACCTAATTGTTAGAAATATGCATGATCAAAAGGCTTCATTTATGCTAATAGGGCTTAGTCCTAGCGGAATATGGGACGGTGATGAGTGACTTGGGTTTTAAGGGACTCAGGTTCGATCTTGAATCCAACGGGTTTTACCTCTACACAATGTAGTGCCTTCGGGCGGATGTCGAACTGGCATCAACCAAAGGAGAAGGTTTTCCTCGGGTTGGTTCGGCGAACATCTTTCGATGATGTGAATTTCACTAGTAGCATATTTATAGCGTTTGTTACTCGTTAAAAAACCTTCATTTATGGCTTAGAACAAATAGCTTGTTATATATATATATATGTATATATATAGAGAGAGATAGAGAGTGAGTGTATGGTTAGAATGACCCTTCTTAATACTATTTAAATATTTACATTTGAAATTGGTGATAGTAGTGTTGAGCAAATCCTTTTACACATCGTTGCACTTTATTTGCCTATAGTAATTCTCTTTATGCTTATGGTACACCTCTAATATGTGTGGTAATATATTTTAAGCATATTGTACAAGGTTTTGAAGCTCTTGTTTCGTTTTGTCACACATGTACTTACCACCATGACTCATTTCTACTTCCACATATCTCTACTTCTCCTTCATGGCTCTATTTACCAAGTCCAAATCATTACTACCAAATAGATCACCGATGATCTTCACCAGTTCATCATCACCATCGATCCATCATCACCAACATCTTTCGACTCTAATCTCTCCACTTTTGAGGTGTTAATCGGTCAACCCGATCAGGTTTCAGGTTAATCGGGTTGAGGTTTTAAAAATATAATCTAACCCGTATCCCAACCCTATTAAGGTTCAGGTTTTTTGGGTTCGGGTTAGCCGAGTTAATTGTATTGCTTGGTAATTGCAACACTTTCTAACCTAATTAAAGATCTCAGGTTCGAATCTACGTTAAAATGTCATTGTACTATCAATTTACTAATTTAGAATACAATAATATGGAAAATGTTTGATTCTTTCATTCGTTGGCTTTTGTTGTTGATTTAAAACTATATAGTAGTTCTAATTATTTCAAAAAGTGAGTAACTAAAGTTATAAAGGATTAGTTTTTCTACTTATTTGAATATGTTATAATTATGTGGTGTTTTTACATGTTTGTTTTATGATAAATGATTAAAAAAATAGACTTTATGAAAATTAGTGAGAACAAAGGATTGAGAACTAGAGGTTGTTTGTGAACGATCTAGCCATATCCAAATTGAAATGATAGGCATGGAACACTAATTGGGTTATTCGGGTTAACCCGAACCTGATATTTTTTCCAAAAATAAACCAAAACCCGACTCTATTAACAATTCGGGTTAACCCGAATAATACTTTTGACTCTATTCAACCCGACCATAGTTAGCTTATTTGGATTTGGATCGAGTATGGTTAATCGGGTTCAGGTATTTTGGAAACCCCTAGGGACTCCCGAGACTAAAACCACCACAACTCTTTTCGTCTCCGGCCAAAAGGGATTCCCCTGATTCTAATACGATGACACGTGCTGTCAACGGTGACCGTCAAGATATGCCTAGAAGCGAGACATGCAAGTCTTGGGGTACGTTCTGATGGTTGCCTAGATAGTCGTTTGACTGCCTTTTTCCGGTTGTTCAAACCGGTGTTGGCGAATGCTTCACCACAGTTGCCAACTCCCATTCATCGGTTGTTTCTGGTAGCGTGGGGTGCCACCTTCTTCACCGCTCCCGTCTGCCTTTCGATGGATTGTAACAGTGGTGGCTGACTTTGTGTCGTCGTCGGTATGTGTGAAAATGGTTCTCACCTCTGTTTCTTGCTTATTTTGCTCCACTCGTAAACTAGCAAAAAGTATTTTGATTTATCACAGATCTTTAATTTTGATTTCATTTATTGATCTAAATACTTGAACAAATTTTGAGGACCATATATTTGATTGATTTGAATTAAGAACAAGAACCCATTTGAGTGCTTAATCTTAGGCTGTTGATTCAATTTTTGAGATTTGAACAATTGGGATCATTGATTTTGCTTAACTATTGTTTTTTAAGCACCCTCTTTGGTTGATTCTTGAGGGTTGGAGCTATTGTGGGCTGTAATAAGCGGGTGTAGATCTTAGATAGACGTGACATTCATTGTAGTCATTGTAATATAATCTATCAACATACTCCGAGCCTGGTGAAACCTGTGAAATTTGTTTAACTTTGAAGATGGTTGCTTTCATTGCTACAACATGGACAAAAAAAGAGACATGTAGTGCTTTTCATCATATCTAAATACATACCATGTGTGTTGTTACTACTTGTACTGTGCAACAAGTTTTGGTACAAGTAAATCACATTCTGATGATATAGAAGTAGCTAGGCTCACGATCCACCTTGCTTTGCTTCGGTTTGCTTGTCATTAAACGGTATAATACAAATGCCCGGCCGTAAAACGCGGGCACAATTACTAGTTTAATTACAATAAATATGATCATAGAAAGATAACAAAATTGCAAATACTTCAAAATCTAGGTCACCATAATTTTCAGAACGTTTTAATGTCAACTTTAATAAAATAAAATAAAACAAATTTACCCCAAACTTTCAAAACTTGAGTTTCTCGAGTCATAGTCCGATACTAAGGTCTCTACTCGATCTCTACTTACCATACAAGGGTGTAAAAAACGCTTTACACATCTCTATTCGAAATCGAAACACGGCAATATCTTCTGAATTATGTTCTTTTTCTTTTTTTGTAATGCATTATCAGTGTTGTTCTCATTGTCGAGGGGCACATAGTCGTCTAGATCATCATATACTCCTCCTATGTGTTTAAATGCTGCTACAAGTGTCTTCATGTATGCTTTTACTTCTTTCCTGAGCTTTAGTGAATAACCGGTCTTATCACGCACATCAATACTATACTTGTCTCCCATACCTTTCATGTAATAATCTTTACATTTTGTTACAATCCCAGTCGCACGATCACGAAAATGACCAATCACCAGATCTTCAAAATTCTACATCCATGAATTGAAACATCGATCATATTAATTATCAAACACAAACATTTTCTGTATAATGTATATGATATATCTATCTATAATATATATAACTCGATCGGCTTTAAAAAAGCTCAAGTGTACAAAGCTTAATTGTGAGAAATTAATCACCTTGGGTGGTTTCTTGATGGTGTAAACCATAGTTTTGAGAGATGTAATTAGAATTTGCTGATTATATTGCAGTGAATGTGCTTCTCCGTTAACAGAGCCACTTAAAGCTTCATATCCTGGCTCATTGAAATAAGGTTTTGCATTCAAAATCATACCCTGTATGGAGACCAAGACTTGGAGCATGGTCGAAATGGCGGGTGACCATTTCTCATCCCTATTGCCGCGCCAAGTGTTTAGAAGGCTCAAGCAAACAGTACCATTAGCATAGAGATTTGGATTGATTCTTAGACCTCCTGAGTGATAATACACTTGCTGAAAAGAATCATTTCAACTCATATGATCACTATCTCATATATATATATAGATCATAAGCTAGCATATATATGCATGGTATTATAATAATATTGTAAATAAACAACATATATATACTTTTAAATTTATCCGAATCAGAAGAAAGAAAAAAGACATACTGGTGGATCTTTAGGATAGTTTTTAGGGAAGCAGATATCAAAGAAAAAAAGACCATCAGAATATGGTGTCCCATCTACTCCTATAATCACAGCTCTTAATAGATCCATTCTCCCTTCATAAACCCTAACAAATATCAAATCTGCAACCAAATAATTAACAAGATTGATTAAATCAACCTGTCGCTTACATATATATATGTAAAGAAAAGAAACGGATTGTCACGATTAAAAAAATAGTAAAACAAATTAACCGGGTAAGTTTCTCTCAAGAATCCTCCATTCATCTTGAATCTTTTTAGCCCAGTTTATTGGTGGCTGCAATTTAATTAATTTCATGGAATTAAAAACCATCATATCATATCATATCATATATATATATAATTTGAAAAAATATATTAAATAGAAATTAATATTAGTTACACCGGCCGTACGTATACTTCAATCAAAATTTGCACTTGCCTGGCCAGATGATGATTTTGATTTTGAATAGTAATGATCTGAATAGTCCTCAACAATATCAAACTTCTTGAACTTCATATACTTCCTCTTAACTTTGTAAGACCCCGATTCCGAGCCTAGATGAACAGTTGGTATTTCATATTACATAGCCGTTTAAACAGAGTACAGCGGAAGTCATAAAGGTCCATACCTAAAATTTATAAACAGCTATGCACTAAAAAGTCTATCTATGCCAAATTCAAGCCTTGCCAAGTAGTCATCTGATGCTTCCATGACTTCTAACGCCATGTCCTAATACTGGGGTCCTTAACATGCCTGAAATACATGCTAAAACAAGTCAGCTACAAAGCTGGTGAGTTCATGATAATGACACATAAATCATTTCCAAGAGTATTATTAAATCAATTGTACACAAATCAATTCTGGTTCAAAATGGTTTCACTACCAAATAACCTTCGCATAATATATATACACATCTGAGTTTCACCTGTTACACTGCAAATGATTGCATTCAATTATAGACGGTACCGACTATACGTATATATATCCCGAGCCATTGTGCTTAATAATTTGTCATCGTACAATAAATATTAATAATACACAAAAAGTCATTTGAACTCAAAAACATTCATAAGCATGTATTTCACCCCAAAACATTTAAAAAGGGGAGTTGGTCATGAAACTCACCTGTGTGAAGCGTGTTATGAATCCGAAGCTAAGTACATATCTAAGCAAACATAAAGCAACCAACGATCATTCATCAATACTCTTGCTAATTCCTATTAATCCTGGTCCAACTCTTGAACAAGCATACGTACAACCTAAGGGCTTCCGGTGTGTTAGTGAGCGATCTCGAGCTTTTAACAACACATTTATAATACTCGTGTACTTCATCGCAACGTCATATCTCGTCTCACTTTCTCGACACAATGTAATGGTTAACCATTTGGTTTATACCTTTCGGGTCGGTTCGCATACCCCTTAAAAATCGACATGAAATACAAATCAATACATCATTACATTCGTCTTTCTACTATGAACATTTATCTAGCCTCGGATCATTCGTACATCCTCATCTATACCAACAAACAACACAACCAAGTTTCCTGTTTTCGACATAGAAACTGTTACAAACTAATCACAGCCAAAACCATACTTATATACCTCTGATCGGATTTTCCTTCGGTGGACATATTCATATATGTCTTAAGACGATACAGTCCAAAGATCGTCCCAATCTAACGGTCGGATCTCCGGGAAAGTGACGATCTTCGGGGCTGTGTTTCCAGTAACGGAAATTCCGATCATTCACACTATTCGACATAAAAACCGTACCTCTGAGTATGATCTACAAAAACTGAACGGTAGATGTTAACACCTATGTGTTAAGAACAATCCATCCAAATTTTAGACATATCCAACGGCTAGATCACCCGAAATTCATCCTAGAACCCGCTGTGGTTTTGTTGAACAACACATGCAAACGTGTTTCAGAATATTTTGGACATTTTCACGATATTAAGGATAGATTGAGGCTAAACGGAGCTTACCATTGCGTTCAGGACGTCGAGAAATGGTTCCGGGTCAAAGATGACCTTTCCGGCCGCCGTCGACCGCCATTGGACCACCGCGAACCACCACCGGCCGCCACCGGACCACCGTCGGACCACCACCAGCCACCTCTATGCAGTAGCAGCTCTCTCTCTCTACTCTCTCTCACACTATGTGTGTGCTTGTGTTATGAAATGAAGAATGAAGCAATGCTTCATATATATATAGCGGGTTTTGTCGCGTTAACCGGCACTGCGTACGAACTCGATTCTCTTCGCGTTTTATATTTTATTTCTCAAAGATAATATTCAAGAAACATAATAAATACTATCGAGATATTTATTTCGTCAGATATTACGTATCTAGTGATAAACTGGCTCGGTACGTGTTAATATCGCGTGTTTAACACGTTTAACCGTTTTAGGCGTTTTCTCTCGCCAAACTTCCAGTTTTTATACATTTTACAGGTTCGAATCTTCAGTTGACTCATTTCTATATTTATTTCTCAGTCATAGCACGTCGCTTAGGGTCGGGGTGTCACATCCTCTCCCCCTTAAAAAGATTCCGTCCCGGAATTACATCGATTCGAAATCATACAATAATATTTCTTCCTCATAGCGCATCTTAGGTCCAACATAAAGTTAGAATCACGCTTTGCACTCCACTTATTCTCAACAACAAAAACACACTTCCTTAATCTCATAACTTGTCTTTCGAATATCTCGACCGCCTTCTTAACGATACTCAATCGTCTGTCCACCTAGATTTTATCTAGTGGAGTCCTCAATGTCTCATCGGACAAACATATCTTCAATACTCGACGTACTTAACCTAGCTCCTCGAGGTGTTGTATCATGTAGGTCATCATGCTTACCCTTATTATGACCTCAAACTTTCATTATAATGGGGATTCAAATTTTATTTCCTCCAATATAGTCCGTCCTTAATCATAATTTCTAAAGATCTTTGTCGTTTACTTGTATAACTTTATATTTTACGTTATTGGTCATGTCCAAGACCAATTAGGATCTGAAAATAAGTTCTATACTTATTGTCATGTAATGCCTTAAAAGGCGCAAACTTTAGGTTCACATAATTATTATTTTTATAGGAAAATCCTATATTTAGAAGATGAACATCTAAGCTACTACTGATTTCAATTACACATGCACGAAGCATGTCTTTAAAGGTCCTACTGGTCCTTTCGCTTTGACCTTATCTTTGTGGATGGTAAGATGTACTCATATCTAACATCTTCCTTGAGTCATTCTGAAAGGTTTAGCAAAAGCGAGACGTAACCCTTGCGTCTCTGTCAGATAAAATAGACACAGGCACTCTACGCCTTGTCAAAAATTCATCAATAGACATTCGGGTCAATCACTCGATTTTAAACATTTATTTAATTGACAAAAATATGTGCAGTCTTGGTTAGTCTGTCTACTATATGTCACATAACATCCTTTCCTCTATTTGTCTTGAGTAACTTAACTGCAAAATCCATTGTGATTATTTCTCTTTTCCATGTGAGAATTTCAGAGGTTGTAACATACCTAAGAATTTATGATGTTCGACTTTGACTTGCAAACATGTCATGCATCCTTCCACATAAGTTGTTATGTCCTTCTTTACTCTTGGTATTGACAATGACCTTACATCGTATAATACGTCTTATCTGCATTTGGATGCACCATGCATCTTGTCTTATGAGCCTCTTTGAATACTATTATCACTCGTAAATTCCCGAAGTTCGGTATTCAAACCAAATTCGGTAACCTATCCGAAGCAATCCTCTGCTTCCCAACGCTAATTTCTTTACAGTCCTATCACTTCTTCAATTTTAACATTTTCACCATGACATGCCACTATTTAGGCCTCCTTCAACTCATTAATCTGATACACGCATACGAACCTTCTCATACACGTATCTGGATTGACTTCGTACATTCCTTTGAACTTAGAGTCATAGCAACTACATTTTCTTTTCACATATGATATTGTAGTTTGAAATCATAGTTGATGATTAAAATTTTCATCCATCATCATTGGTGCATATCGAGCTCCATTTGCTCGAATGCGTGCCTTAAATTCTTATTGTATGATTATATATGACAGACCTTATGTCATAAAGATAGTGTCGCCACACCCTTTTAAAGCAAACACCATCGCATCATGTATTTAGGTCGTGTTCTGTGCAATTTCTTAGCCTCTAGTTTTCTCAAAACATAGGTGATTACCTTATTCAAATACATACCTTTGGGTAATACAAGTACATGCGCATTGCTTAACTTTTCGTTCAATGTATTGAAGACTTCTACTTGATTGGGACCTCATTTGAATTCAACTTTCTTTTACATGAGTGTAATAAATGATTTAGCACTCGGAGAAATCATGGATAATTTCAGGTAGTATCTAGGTAGTCCAAGAACTTTTTTGATAGCTGTCTTAGACACGTTTCATTTCATCACCGCTTCTATACGAGAAGGGTCTACCTGAATTTCTTTGTTATTGATACATAACCTAAAACTTGAATTTTCCTTAACCAAAATTCACACTTAGAGAACTTTGCGTATAATCTTTCTTTTCTTTATGGTTTCTAGGAGTATCCTCAACGTCCTTAAAGCTCGTTCTTGGTGTAGGAACACACCAATATACTATTACAAACTTGTCTTTATGTGGTATGCATGCTTGATTCGTCAAGTCCATAAAGACAACAATCTATCAGTTAAGCCAAATGGCCCATCTGGTTCTGGAACCATTCCTTGGTACATCGGTTTCGCAAACCTTCACTTGGTGATGACCACACTGCATATCGATCTTTGTGAAGTAACTTGATCCTTGAAGATAATTCTACAAGTCATCCATACATCGTAAGGGATACAAAACTCATATTTAACCTAAGACGAATAGTACATTGACATCGATGTGATTAAATGGATAAACTTGTAACCATGTTATCATGGCATCCTCGGCTCTCATCAGGAAAACCCAATCATTCATCTTTGTGATGTTAGTGCCCTCATTCTTGCTACCAGGGCTAGTTGTTCTTTTCTGAAAGTTAATACAAGTTGCTATCAACGTGTCCTCCTCTTCTGAACTCGTAACACCTTTAGGCATGGGCTAAACAGATTTTGGTATAATGCCCTTTTCTACCGCATCTTTTGCATTCTTGGGCATCAAATCATCCATTATAATTTACCTTTCTAACTTGCAACATAGTGGTCTATTTTCTTTCAAATTCTTTCAACTTTCCTATCCTGCCCGTCTTCATCATTATAGCCACTAACATCTCAAGTGGTCTCGATCTCTTTCATCCACTGAAAAGAGTTAACAATTGCCTTCAGATGGTCAGTTTATACCGAAACATTGTCCTGGCCCTTGGACTAATTCCTTCTCACTCTTTCACATTTCCTGTCTTCCTCCTGAACGTCTTTTGCAATACCATTGATGAAGTCTGACATCATTGCGGTAATATTGACAGTGATATTATGTCGTAGTTTAGCATTGTTTTCAGCTTCTCTTATCTTTCAGATTAGAGGGAGGATTTCTAAAACCTAGATGAAATTATCTATAAACTTAAAATCTAATAGGTTCTCCATTTAATCTCTTCTGATGAACTATGAGTGGCAATCGTGACCGTCATGCTGCCTTTGTCTTTCATTTCTAATATCCAAATGGATAATTATCGGTCACAATCATCGCTTTTTTTATGTAAAAATAATTCAAGGCCTCTAATGTGTTTTCTAGCATTAAGGTACCCTACTAAATGCTATTATATCAAAGAAAATACACGTCATGTATAAATTAAACAAGGCTCGACATAGCGCAGTTAAAAGCAATTGTCTCTAGTACTTATGGCGACTATTTCTCATGGCCTCTACAAGTTCCTCATGCTCGAATCTTCTGAAGTATTCACATTCCAGGTAGGGGTCTAAACTTTAAAGTACAAAAGTTTCCTTTAACATTACTAGGTACTAACTTAACGTCTTCAATGTTTTAGCCTTTTACAACCTACTATTCAATAACTTATATTTGAGATTTCATCTTGAGATAAATATCCTTAATTGGTTCGTACCAATATGACATCTAATGATGTACTTCTAGCTCATAATCCATGTTTTATATGACTACAACCATCCAACCACAAATAGAACTATCAAGTCATTACTAAGACGAAAACACTAATATGCATAATAGGATCTACTAGGATACGCATGTAACTGTAAATTCACAATTACGTTGATCAAGTGTAATTGTCAATTTACCTCACATGGATATTCTAGTTTTCTCCATCCATGCATCCTAATGTGGAGTCGATATGAGAGTCACATATTTACTCTCTTAAAGCATCTAATTCTATAATCTAATGGATAAAAATCACAAATTTTCAATGTTTCTAAACCAACATAACTGATAAAAACCAGAACACAGTTTTGTAACAGTAAATCCCTAATCACATTAGCTACGTGTGATCAGCCATTTACGCTACTCATATGTTCTAGTCATGTTCTAACATGTAATTAACTATACTCTTCTAATTTGGCATCAGACTACTTGGCTAACTTGGCAATCCGCAAAATCTTCTCATTCAGTTTAAGTCCAAACACAAATCGCTAGTGTCTGGATCACTTAAACTACGGCTCTGATACCAACCTGTAAGACCCCGATTCCGAGCCTAGATGAACAGTTGGTATTTCATATTACATAGCCGTTTAAACAGAGTACAGCGGAAGTCATAAAGGTCCATACCTAAAATTTATAAACAGCTATGCACTAAAAAGTCTATCTATGCCAAATTCAAGCCTTGCCAAGTAGTCATCTGATGCTTCCATGACTTCTAACGCCATGTCCTAATACTGGGGTCCTTAACATGCCTGAAATACATGCTAAAACAAGTCAGCTACAAAGCTGGTGAGTTCATGATAATGACACATAAATCATTTCCAAGAGTATTATTAAATCAATTGTACACAAATCAATTCTGGTTCAAAATGGTTTCACTACCAAATAACCTTCGCATAATATATATACACATCTGAGTTTCACCTGTTACACTGCAAATGATTGCATTCAATTATAGACGGTACCGACTATACGTATATATATCCCGAGCCATTGTGCTTAATGATTTGTCATCGTACAATAAATATTAATAATACACAAAAAGTCATTTGAACTCAAAAATATTCATAAGCATGTATTTCACCCCAAAACATTTAAAAAGGGGAGTTGGTCATGAAACTCACCTGTGTGAAGCGTGTTATGAATCCGAAGCTAAGTACATATCTAAGCAAACATAAAGCAACCAACGATCATTCATCAATACTCTTGCTAATTCCTATTAATCCTGGTCCAACTCTTGAACAAGCATACGTACAACCTAAGGGCTTCCGGTGTGTTAGTGAGCGATCTCGAGCTTTTAACAACACATTTATAATACTCGTGTACTTCATCGCAACGTCATATCTCGTCTCACTTTCTCGACACAATGTAATGGTTAACCATTTGGTTTATACCTTTCGGGTCGGTTCGCATACCCCTTAAAAATCGACATGAAATACAAATCAATACATCATTACATTCGTCTTTCTACTATGAACATTTATCTAGCCTCGGATCATTCGTACATCCTCATCTATACCAACAAACAACACAACCAAGTTTCCTGTTTTCGACATAGAAACTGTTACAAACTAATCACAGCCAAAACCATACTTATATACCTCTGATCGGATTTTCCTTCGGTGGACATATTCATATATGTCTTAAGACGATACAGTCCAAAGATCGTCCCAATCTAACGGTCGGATCTCCGGGAAAGTGACGATCTTCGGGGCTGTGTTTCCAGTAACGGAAATTCCGATCATTCACACTATTCGACATAAAAACCGTACCTCTGAGTATGATCTACAAAAACTGAACGGTAGATGTTAACACCTATGTGTTAAGAACAATCCATCCAAATTTTAGACATATCCAACGGCTAGATCACCCGAAATTCATCCTAGAACCCGCTGTGGTTTTGTTGAACAACACATGCAAACGTGTTTCAGAATATTTTGGACATTTTCACGATATTAAGGATAGATTGAGGCTAAACGGAGCTTACCATTGCGTTCAGGACGTCGAGAAATGGTTCCGGGTCAAAGATGACCTTTCCGGCCGCCGTCGACCGCCATTGGACCACCGCGAACCACCACCGGCCGCCACCGGACCACCGTCGGACCACCACCAGCCACCTCTATGCAGTAGCAGCTCTCTCTCTCTACTCTCTCTCACACTATGTGTGTGCTTGTGTTATGAAATGAAGAATGAAGCAATGCTTCATATATATATAGCGGGTTTTGTCGCGTTAACCGGCACTGCGTACGAACTCGATTCTCTTCGCGTTTTATATTTTATTTCTCAAAGATAATATTCAAGAAACATAATAAATACTATCGAGATATTTATTTCGTCAGATATTACGTATCTAGTGATAAACTGGCTCGGTACGTGTTAATATCGCGTGTTTAACACGTTTAACCGTTTTAGGCGTTTTCTCTCGCCAAACTTCCAGTTTTTATACATTTTACAGGTTCGAATCTTCAGTTGACTCATTTCTATATTTATTTCTCAGTCATAGCACGTCGCTTAGGGTCGGGGTGTCACAAACTTCCTCCGAATCAATGCCCTAAACAATACAGAAAGATTGGAATCGTATACTAGTAATCTTGGCTGAGGCATTAGCTAAGTGATCGATCGATCGATCGAGAACAATTTAATAAATTCCAGAACAATTCACACACAAGTGGTATGAAGCAGTAAATTAATGATGTTAAAACTTAAAAAAAATATATATCCAATTAATTAAGCAATTAAGTTCATGCATGCATGATCATACCACTTAAGAAGACCGATAACTAATCCAGCAATCATTTTAATTAATAACATATTTGATCTGCATCTTACCGCGTTTTGTTTATCCATTGTACGAGTTCCTGTGCTTTGGAGTTAATACGTACTAGCTGCTTCCTGAAAATTAAAGCCCACAAGGCACAAACATGCATATGGAGTACGTACGTAATTAAACACATAACAACAACATGCCCACAAACATGCATGGTTAAAATTAATCAAACTACAACTAATTACCTTACTCGTTCCCTTGATCAGCTCGTTAATTTGTTGGTCTCGATCTTAATTAGGGCTTTGACATATATATATATTATTAATCAAGAAACATATGAAGCTTTAAACATGCATATATTATTTATATCTTGTATGTATCTTCTCCGAGGATTCAGGGATGATAACACCGACTAAACACAACCAAATCCTATTTCTTTTTTCCACGACAGGCTCCTTCTACCTAGATATATATCTAACTTTTCATTGTTAACCCTTAAAGCTTTCTTCTCACACCAAAATAAAAAAGACACATTTGGCGACGACAGCTAAAATACAAATTTTCACGGTCAAAGTTTTTGGCGACAACATAATCTGTCACCAGATGAAATGCTTTGACTCCTGAGGGCCAATGTTTTGTTATTAGTAACTAGGTTTTGCTACTAAAAGAGGATAATTAATTGAGACGTACGCAACTTGATATGATGATATTCGTTTATTTATCATCTTATTGTAAACTCTTCAGATATAAGAATTGATCGAAAGTTATGATTTACTGATCACTTGTGGTGGATTATTGTAGCAAATCTAGCCTAAATATTTAGGGTATTAGCTGAAGTTTCAATTTTTTTATTATACACTCCTACAATCATTAAAAAAGATATGGTAGCAAACAAACTTAAAAAAAAAATTTAATAGATTTGTTTAATTAAATTGTTTTGGGCTAAGGGCTTGGAATTGATCTCGATCGACTCTTGAGTCTTTCTATAAAATTCTCTTTGGGCTTTTAAAAATGTTGAGTAAATATGAGTTTAATTTAATACAGGATTTAGGGGTTGTCTCTATACATAAAATCGGGAAAACAGTTTATACTTCTCAATGAAATTTCAGAACTAGACTACCCCTTGTCTCCTCTAACTTCCGCCTCGAATAGTTACTTATGTTTACAAAATGATCCCGTTCAGGTTGATGTAATGAGGATATTTGCCCTAAAAGACGCCTCTCCTTCCTCTTCTATCAGAATATTTACAAAAAACAAGAAAAATAAATAAACATGCCACAAAAGATTGAAACAAATTACAAAAGCAATAATGAATGGTACAATATTAGATTTCATTAAGGGCGGTTCGATCTCGTAAGGCTGTTTGAAGGAGGTCTAAAGTTATAAAGAAGCTTAATCGAAATAAATAATGTTAATATTAGGTTATTTTTGAGTTTGTTTTGCTTTCATATTTTGTTTCCTAGTAGAATCAAGTTTTCTAGAAATAGTAGAATTCAAATTAGTATTATATAGTATACTCTATTGTAACTCTTTTTCAAATGAATGAAAGTAATTTAGTTTTTATTAAAAAAATTTATTATATTACTAGAGTTGTTTATTTTCAAGTTCAACAAGCACGAACATGATCGAGGTGTTTATTTTTTTCCTTGAAAGTGATAATAAATAACTAATAATTTGAATTATATTAAAATGGAAAGTTGGCTTTAATAATCTAAATTTTGACATATTGTTCGGCAGAGTTTTGAGAGGAATTATATTAAAATGGAAAGGGTCCAAACTTCCTAAACTTTTTTAATAGAGGATTCGCGTTAAAAAACACGTAACATCATTAAATTTTAGGAACTTCAAACTAATGTTTTAAGACTTTTGATCGGAAGGATGATACACATTAATTCAGTTGATTTGAAAATGGACTTGGTTATTCCAAGTTGAATTTATTATCCGAATTCGGTTAAAATTTTGAATTTTCAATCGAATTTGAATTGAATAATGAACATGCTACATTTTTTTCGAAGAAGTTAAGGTTTAATTAATTAACTAGGTCAACTTACTATTTAATAGAGCTTTCAAATCTAAAACACTAAAGAAATTAGTCGTAATGTTTGATTATGAAATTTTCATAAAACAAATTTGTATCACACAAAAATAAATTCCATCTACATGTTTAGTAAAAATTAAATGTATCTAAAATAAATTCCATCTACATGTTTCACTTTTAGCTCTAAGATCGATATGTTATAGTCCATGTTTTAAAATCAAATAACGTGCGTGCCCAATTAATCCTCATAATTAAGTCTTTAACTTTAGATGCATAAACATGACATTATCTTCTGAATTAAGTTCTCCTTTCTCTTTTGTAATTGAACAACCTTGTTCCCAGTTTGGGGCACAAAGTCATCCACATCCTCAACTCCTATTTGTTTAAAAGCTCTTACAAGTGTCTTCATGTAGCCTTCAACATAATTCATGTGCTTCAGCGAACCAACGTTAACACCATACTTGACCCCCATGCCTTTTGCATAATAAGCTGTACATGATGTTAAAATACTATTCGCGCGATCATGAAAATGACCAATCACCACATCTTCAAAATTCTGCATCCAGAAAACAACATCCAACTATATATATATAACGATCTATATGTTATATTGGAATCATATATATATATATGTGTACGTATGTACCTTGGGCGGTTTGTTGATGGTATAAACCATAGTTTTCAGAGAGTAAAGAAGAGCATTTTGATTGTAATTCTGTGAGCGTTTCTCTCCAATAGCAGTTCCACTTAAGAAGTGAACTAGAGGTTCATTGAAATAGGGTTTTGCATTCAAAATCATACCCTGTATGGAGACCAAAACTTGAAGCATAGTCGAAATGTCGGGTCTCCATCTTTCGTTCGCAGCACCAATCCAAGTATTTAGAAGGCTCAAGCAAACTTTGCCATTGTAATACAGATTCGGATTAATTTGTAGACCACCTGAGTGATAGTACACCAACTGCGCGCAACAACAAAATTATAATTAAATGCCACCTACCTTAATTAAATAGCTAGATCATGTCATATAACTAATAGATCGATCGAGATAATATCATTAAAACCCGGCCGATTTAATTTGCTCCAAAAAATCCATCAACTCAATATTTGTTATATTAGAACTAATAATTAATTACTTTTGAAAAACTGAAAAAGAACGACAACGTTAACCGTTAACCAGGCCAGTAAAAATTTGTTGGAATAACACGTACTACAGACACGGGATAAAATTACTAAATTAGTAAGAAGATAGACCGGCGACATACAGGTGGATCATTAGGGTAGGTTAAGGGGAAGCACACATCAAAGAAAAAAAGACCATCATAATACGGAGTCCCTTCTACTCCAACTATCACAGCTCTTAAGAGATCCATTCTCCCTTCATAAACCCTAACAAATATCATATCTGCGCGCAACCAAATAATTAACAGATCGATTAAATCAACCTGCCGCATGCACGCATGCATGTAAAGAAAAGAAACAGTAACAACATATTAATGTCACGATTAAGAAAACAACCTACTTTCGCAAAAGAACTAGAAAGCATAGTATTAATTGACAGGTGTCATGAGTTTACGTAAACTGCTTAATTAATTAATTAAGAAGATAAACAAATTAAAAATAGCAAAACAGATCGATCGACCTGGTAAGTCTCTATGAAGAATCTCCCATTCTTTAAGAATTTTTTTAGCCCAGTCTCTTGGTGGCTGCAATGCAAATCTCATAAAAACAAACATTAGAAATTAATTTAAAATTAAAATTGATGAAAGATATTGGCTAGGCTAGGCTAGGCTAGCTAGAATTTACTAATTAAACCGGCCACATGACTTGCCTGCAGGCATGATGATGATTTTGATTCTGAATAGTGATGATCTGAATAGTCTTCAACAATATCGAACTTCTTGAACTTCATATACTTCCTCTTAACTAATTCCTCCGAATCAATGCCCTAATATATATAAACAGTATAGAAAGAACTTAAATGATCGAACCAACCACATGCATATATGGATGATATGCAGATCATACCACTTAAGTAAGATCGAAGACCTATAACATTACATGATATTCTTAATTACGTACCTCTTTTTGTTTATCCATTGTATAACTGTACGTGTTTTGGAGCTAGATGATATATATATATATACTGCTTCCTGAAAAAGCCCACAAATTAAGCATACATGCATGCATATATGGTTATAAATTATTAATTAATTAATTAAGATCGAACCTTAATTAAAACACTACGTGATAATACCTTTGGATTGCACTCGATCTTGACTCCTTGCAACGATGATGCTCTTGTTTAATTAACTAACGAAAAATAACTAAGAAACATACATATATATATATATATATATATATATATATATATATATATATATATATATATATATATATATATATATATATATATATATACTAGTTTAGTGCCCGCACTACGTTCGGGAACACAACATTCAAGTGATACTTTTAAGGATATTCATGAATGTTTCAATAAGTTTTGAAACAAAACCGTGGTAAACCGGAACACGAAATATATTTTTAAAAATTAAATTTTTTAGTATAGCAATATTATACTCAAAATAAAGAGAATAAAATACTCAGTTTTATGGTGTAGTTTATTTTTTTTAAATCCATATATAAAAGTTATGTATATTTATAAAACACTGAGGTCTTTAATTGTATCTTATTATTAATTTTATCCATAAATTTTATTTTCAAACCCTATCAAATATAAATCGACTCATGTACACCCTTGTAGTAGAGGTTAAAAATACAAATACTTTTAAATTTTTCAGAATTCTCCAAAATATTTGGGGACCAAAAATGTAATTAGTTGTATTATTATAATATATTTTATATACATATTTTAAATAAAAAAATCATTATTATGAGATAAACTCTCAAATGATGTCACATAAGCCAGAAGCTTTAAAATAGTGCCACATAAGCTTTTTTGGTTTTTTGCTATATTATATAAAGATATATATATATGCGCGCATACAGCTAGCATATATGAAGCTTTAAAGTTTAAACATATATATGCATATAGATCTTTTAATCTTCTCCGAGAATTCAGGGGTGATCATAACAACGACAAATCACAAGGGGATCCTAATTCTAATTTCCACCCTTTTAGTTTTTACCTAGCTACATCTAACTTTGCATTCATAAACACTTTTTTTAGTTTCATTAGGTTAAATATACTCTTAAAATCCAACATATATATCCTTCACAAATACTATAAGCCTAAAATGTACAGGGTCAAAATTCCACATCCCCGGAAACTTAGTTATGCAAAATTGGCCGAAAACATCTCCGGAAATCGTCACCGGAACATTGGAAGATTGCCGGAAAAAATTACCGGAGAACATTGCCCAAGAGCATCGCCGGAAAGTTGGGAAAATGACCCGAAAAGATGGTGGTGCTGGTGGTGGTAGACTTGTAGTGATGTTTTGAAAAAAAAAGTTGGCTAAGCCAACATACATTTCTAGGATGTTCTCTAAACCCACATCGAAAACTTTTCTTAAGCGCACATTGAAGATATTCCTTAAGCTCATATGAGGTGCACACGTGTTGAATGGGAAGACCCTCACGTGTGTGAGGAATGTGCCAGAAATATGGGCTTAAAGTACAACCGGTATTTTAGCTAGTATCTCTCACATAGTTGAAATTTGTCTATGAGATGTAAGCTGAAAATTTTTTATGTCTATTATTGTTAAAACATTAGTCAATTATCCGTATTAGTGATTTTTCCTAAAATTTATTTGCGCTTTAACAAAAAAAAAATTGAACGACGATGAGCTTTAACAAATGACCTTGCCAAACATCAATTCCCAACTTAAAAGTCATCGCTCAAATGCAATTGTTCTAAAAATGATGGCCAAGGAAGGTAATTGGGATGATAATGAAGCTCCAAAGGTTGATCCTTTTTTAGGTTGAGAGACTATGATGCATCAATCCATGATTCCATGCTCCGGAGCATCGTCATTTTCCTTGAAATCTTCTTTGACCATCTAAACGATCATTTTGAACCAAGTAGAAGAACAAAATAAATCAAACAGAAGCACGAACATGATGTGCTTATTTTGTCCTTGAAAATGATATTAAATAACTAAAAATTTGAATTATATTAAAAAACATAAATGACAATAAGTTAAATTCCCAGAAACCACACGATTATATAGCCAAAGGGAATACGCCGGGCCTAAAATCATCCCAAGCGCTTCTTTTAGTAAAATATATCGTGATAGGCTGATCATGAGAAATCCTCCTTCGATAGACAGGTAGCAACTTGACCTCTAAGTAAGGACTAAGGACAAGAACGCCCAGTTTGATATAAAAGATTTTTGTGTAATTAATATTGTAATCTTATTTTTAATTATATTAGGTCATTGAAGTATCTAAATTCTAACATAACAAATCAAGGGCTTTAGGCTCTATTTTTTCTAGAAAAAACAAATATTTGCCCTTATGAAGCAAAAAAGTTTGTGAATAATATCATATCTAAAAAATATTTACAAATACTTAAATTTAATGATTATACCTTTTTTAGATATTGTTATTTAACTTGTGTAAAAAATATAAATAATATGTAGTAAAATTACAAACTAAGAAAATAACTAAAAACTACAAATGTATGAATACATGTTATGTGTTTTGGATAATAAATAAAAAAAAGTCATGTCTAGTGATTAAAACTTGTAAATCTAAAATGAAGGTCATGGCTTTGATTCTTAAGTGACGCGTGATTTTCTTTTTAGTAATAAGGAGTTAATATAGTAATAGAAAATTGATGATTATGGTGTTATTAGTGAACTTGAATGTGAGATTGACACCTAAGTAATCCTATATGGCAATGATATGTCATGCTTGATGGAAATGAAGACAAATTTAAATGTTCACTATCACTAACTAATGAAAGGTGTACCAAATGCACGACTTAATTCCTGCTTTGTGCGAGAGCTGGATCGCCTCGTTATCTATGGTACACAACCTTATCATACACTTTGTGCATGAGGTTGTTTCCATAGCTTGAACACATGACCTCAACATACAAAGCGGCAACCTAAAGGGGTGGGGGTGTTCCTTTCACTCCCATAAAATACGTTAAGACTCAACCAATGAAACTTTGGACCCTTCAAAACTACCCTAATAGGCGGTGTCACTACGCTAAACCACCCTAGTGGACAGGGGCGGATCTAGTTAGTAGTACAAATTTTGGTGCGTAGTAGAACATTTTTATTTATTTTTTCGTTTTATGTTTAGGATACCCTTAAACAATTAAAAGGATACCCCTGAAAAATGATAAAACCATAAGATCTAATTTTATTTAACAATGGAAATGAAGAAACTTACAAAAGTTGCAGGTGTGTTAGGTTATAGGAAATGAAGAAGATAAAGTCTTGTTGAACTAGGCCTTTTTTAATAAAGCCCAACTTTATTTTTAAAAGTTTTTAAAATTTAACTATTGGGCTTTCACTTAAATGAAGTCTTAGAAGTTACAAATGTGGTTGTTTGGAGAATTAGATTTAAACTTAACTAATATAATTGTTTATTTATTTTTAGTTTTATAAAGTAATATATAAAATCTTGATAAAACTTTATTTATTTATAGTCCTTTATTTTGCTTAAAAGCTACTAACTTTTCTAAATTAAGCTTGTGAAAACGGATTTACTCAATCGAATGAGAGACGAATGTTTGAACAATAATCTAGTTTGTGCGATCGAATGATATATATTTTTGATAAAGTAGTGGATGAGGATGTGATGACTCGATTTCAAGCTATGAAGGAACGAAGGGGTCAGACAAATCTGTTAGCTAGTATGTATTTAAGTTTTGCTTATTTTCGTGGTTTTTTTATTGTATAAGCGTACGAGAAAAAAAATTGGGATACCCCTCAAATTTTAGGCTAGCTCCGCCACTGCTAGTGGAGTTAACTCAAATGTTCAACAAGATTCAACCAATGAAATTAACTCCAACATTAAAAAAACCAATAACCCGACTTGGGCCTACAACTACCAGAAATCCAGAATAGGCCAGAGACACTAGCAGCACCTTGGTACCACATCCACCCTTACCAGTTGCTCTATGGTACATGCCTCTATCACTAACTAATAAGATTATTCCATCCCATTACATAAAACAGCAAACCGAAACCGTTAAAATCGGTCGGTCCTCCGACACACCCAACTTGACTGATTTGATGTGTTGTTTTTTTAAACCGTAGTTTAAGGTTTAGCTTAAAATGTTTGTCAATACCTGCAGAACGATACCATGAACACCCCTACAGATCCTACCACTCGGTGCAAAGTGTTTAACTACCCAGTATCCCCAAAATGATGTTGAACCAAAAATGAGATCGTACTCGAACATAAAGATAAACATGTGAAATATCAACACAAACAATCTAACCTAAATGTGTACCATTCTAGAAAGGAATATATGCTCATAAAGTACCATACCAAATGGATGGCCTGGAATGAAATGCAACCACAATGCAGATTCTAGTTTGGGTTTCTTTATGGATCCAATGCCCATCACAGCTATATATACCAGACTGCATAAAATTTGAAAATATAGCAAATTCAAATTGCCTTCATAATCCCCTATTCCCCTTGGTCTACAGTTCCCCGTCACTTTGTATCATTGACCGAGTCTACCTGCAGCAGCTATGACTGGTTTGACAAGAGCAATTGCATGTAAGTAACATGATCATGTGTATAGATCATCATTATGAGTGCAGGTCATGGTAAACGGGAAACTTAAACCTATTTACTTATGAATGGGTCAACCTGGTTTATGTTTATCTCTAACGGATCAAACAAGATAAGAAATATGTCATACTCATACATGTCAAATGTAGCCCAGAGTGTGTGTATTATAATGCATAAAACCTCCTGTATGTATCTTTTATTCAAAAGGGCAAAAGTATAAAAAAAACCTAAGGACTTCAATATTTTGTGCGTATAAGACCATAAACTTTGTTTTTGCATGACTAAACTTTTAACTAATTAAAATTTAAAAGAGGTGAAGAACCCATTTTTTGCACATTAAATCTCTAAAACTGTTAAAAAGTTGGACTTATCCGCACAAAAAGTAAGAAACTAAAAATCTAAAGGAAACTATAGAGAAAGTATATCCATATGTGTTGACATTAAGACATCACCAATTCTAAGTCACGAACAAAATAACAAAGTTACACTTGAAATGCAGCAAAGATAGGATACGAATATGGCGTCAACATAGTCGAGACCGAAAAATGTAATCTCATTGCTTAAATTCCCTTCAGTTATCAAGAGAAACTTCTAAATTTTTTTTAATTGCAGCACACAGTGGAGACAATTTTGAATTTTGATAAAGGTTACTGCAGATGAGAATACTGCAGCTGTACCAACTGGGCATGTTGTCACGACCCGCCTCATTTCAAATCAAAGTTCTCGCAATCCGGAAGGTTCCGTCAACATTTGGAAGCATCCAGGGCTACCCGGAAGTACCCGGATCAGCATACAACTTACGGGACCAACCCGGCACATTGGAGGGATCCTAAATCAGCCTACACAAGGCGTGGGAGCTGCTGGAAGACTCCGGAAAACGCTGCATCATTCTGCATACTTTGTGCAGCCCCGGAACACTCTAGAACGACCCAGGAACGATCTAGAACAAGCCGGAAATCATCCAAAAACGTCCAGCACATTGGCTATCCAAATGGATCATCTAGACCAGCCTTGAAAGGCCATGGAAAGCTCTAGATTTGGCTGGAAAACTCAACCAAAGAATCCATCAAAGAAGGATCTAGATTACTTAGATATTTACTAGTTAATATCTTGCATATTTGTATAGAATTATCTAGATTAGGAGCCTTCTAGATCAGCCCCTAAGTAGTATAAATAGGTACCATGGGGCACATTTGTAGTTCACCTAGCACACTTCAACTATCTCTTGTACTCTTGTAAGTTCAAGTAATACAAGCAACTTTCTTGTGTTGTAAACAAGCATCACAAGCACACTCTACTTGTGTCCTACCAATCCAACGTTCCCTTTACAAGACTTCCGTTGCATCGAGACTTAAAGGCTGACTTAGAACGCATCTAAGTGCCGCACGCGACTTGGAGAAGATAAGTCCGTGACAATGTGGTCACTAAACGAATCATGATGATGAAACTGGAATTGAAGTTTCCAGCAGCCAATGTTCGTTTGTCTATGATTCACTAAAACTACATGGTTATGTTCTAAGTTATAGCAATAAGAAATGACCATAGGTTGGTTCTACATACGATTGGCACACATATGTGGCGATAGACCATGGTTATATGAATATACTTACTGTGGTGCGTAATTTGATATTTTCTTTTTAAGTAAACTCACCAGACTCCAGAAGCAGATATGGGTTCTTGGAGACAACTTGAACCTGAAAATGATGGAAGGCAATCTTATGATGAAAAAATTTACATATCAAAAAGCAACTAACATAAACTAAATAAAACATGCATCCCTTATCTCCTGCTAGGCTGCTAATTGAAATACATCTATTCCACTAGAGACTAGACTTTAAACCCCAAACACAAAATATTCAATATTTCAGTCGTTCAAGAAAAACCTGGGTGAATGTAAAGGCTGAAAACAAAAATAAAAATAATTTAAAAGGTTAATCATACAAGCCACTGTTGGTCTATGTTGTCAAAGGCGTAAGGCGCACTCAAGGCGCAATAGCCTCGCCTGGGGCCTAGGCGCAAAGCGCAAATAAAGCGCTTGCCCGAGACAAAAAAAGCGCACAAAAGAAATAAAAAAATTTAAAACTTTTATGCAATAGAAATTAATACCAAAACCAATACCAAGATCAATACCAATACTAAACATTCAAAACCAAAAACAAAATCAATACCAAAAAGTTAAAACCAACAGGAAAAAACAGTACCGCTGGGCTTTTTTCTAATATAATAGGTAAATATAGAGTAAAATCGGTATGTTATAAGAAATCCCTACAAATCAAATCGGTATGTTATAAGAAATCCCTACAAATCAACTTAAGATAAATCAGAATAAATCAATAGAAATAAAACAAAATCAAAAGAAATCAAAAAAAAATTAAAAATCCGGTTTTTTCTCCAAAACTGTTGTTTTTTTCCATATTCCTCTCAATTAAGCGATGTTGCCTCGCTGGGCTTTTTTCTGTCGCCTAGGCGCTCAGGCGCTCGCTTTTGACAACATAGCTGTTGGTATAAAGGGATGATCAAAACACATGTATTCAAATGATAATAAAGTTGCAGTAACTTAGTTTTGATATACACAGAAACACTACATCCATTCATTACTTGATTAATTATATTAAACTTATTTATAGGCATTACTACCATACTTGGCGGGTAATTAACTAACTTTAACAGCACCAATAACTTGCATAACTACCACAAATTCCCAAAAACTAAACAGCACAAGTGCATAACTACCTTAAACCGACCAACTTCAAAGGTACTGACCACGGGGTTAAATGACTTGACTCATAGTATTATACGACTCTAATCTTGCCTTTTATGCAAGCAGGTCCACAGCCACAACCAGAATATAATTGGAACTCTAATCTTGCCTTTTATAATTGGATCGTCATAATCCCACATACATACCATGATCTAATGGTTAATGAAAACTGTTATTGTTTGGCATAATGTGATATCATTATACACATGGAGTTATAGTAAATAAACTCACCAGAAACCGGTATGCATTCTTGGAGGTAACACCTAAGACCCCAAAAGGTTAAGAGCATGTAATAATTTCTGCAGCTGCACCATCTGCATATGATTTCACTAAAGCAAGCAAGACCATTACTACGAAACTAAAACTTGTGATATCCAATGGTTACTCTATAATCTAGGCAGAGTCACGTTCTAAATGTGAAGTTCAGTTTTCCATGAGCAGCTCCAAGAAACCATCCAACAAAAGTCTAGACAACTAACAAACAGGATTTGGTGAACCACAACACACAAATAGGAGTTCAGGATACCAAGATCATTTCATATATCACAAATCAAGAACTCTACGGACTGTGATTATTACTAAGATTCAATTAATAGCGTATGACAGCAAAAACATATCAAAAATGAAGATTAACCTCCATAAACCAATAAACAAATTGATAAAAATTCATTTATTTTGGGCGTGCAACATGCATAGTCTATAATTCATCATATAATCCCTCATCATAAAATGTGAAAAGTTGAATACGTTTCTCGTCCTACTCAATAAACAACCACTTTCAACGCTCATACATTGAAGCCCTCAGACCGAAGGCACAAACGATGAGCTTCAATCCATTTCTCGCAGGCAGATTCACCATGCTCCACAATGCATTCATCCCTCAGCTTTTTAGTGTCAGGACAAGCACAACAGATTTTCTTCTTTGGCTTTGTTTCAGATGTAGCTGCAACAACAGCTGGTCCTTCATCTTTTGGTGTTTTAGTCAATCTTAAGGTGGAGGGAAAGTCCTGTGTCTGTAACCCACTCATAGTTACAAGTTCCTGTATAATAATAACATAAGTGAATATGAAATCTGGGACGGTTCAAATGAGTACAACCTGTTATTGTAAAAACTTACAAGAACCAATCAAAATCATTATTTTTACGGTCCAAATAGCATCATTCGTGTAAATTCACAAAGTAACACATGATGATGCATCCTTAAAACAATAAAAATAATAATTTTGATAAAGTTTTTTAAAACCCTAGCCTATGAATTGTAACCTAGAATAAAACAGCCTTAAACCCTACAAAAGCCCCTATTCGAAACAAGGTGAAAGCCTTCATCAATTCTATAAATGTCACACCCCCAAAATCCACTAACGGATTTTTACCGTTAAGTGTGTGACAAAGCAGGATCTCAGTCATTAGTTACACCAAACAACACTATATGAATTTAAAACATACGTGTCGCATTAAATGAGAAAAATTAATACAGAGTTAATGTTTAAAAGTTTGCGGAAGCGTAATCGAAATGTAATGTCAAAATATTAAATGTAAACCAAATGCATGGAGCACGCGCCTAACACGAGATACACAGTCTAAATAGTCATTAAACTCAAAACATGATTTTTAATGCAAGAAAGTGTTTAAATGAAAAGTCGTGACTCCATGCCATGTCCTAAGTGCGTGGTACCCCAATGACCTGTAAAAGTGAAAGGCTAACAAGTGTCAACACGACGGTTGGTGAGTTCACATAGCAAGTATAAAATCCAGTAAGTTCAGTTGCAAACAGAAATATAAATTAAGTATGTTATTGACTTATTGTAGGTAGCTAGTCTACAGCACATGTTCTAGAGGCGTATGTATCTGACCGAAGCTGACGTATGTACACATTAAGTGCATTTTGCCCGTTCGTACATCCCAGCAGGATGCACTGTAAGTATGTTAGGTCATTCAACACCCGTTTGACAGGTCCTTCTGTCGTGCTAGCGCGACTAGCCCGGGTGGGGTTTGTCAAACCCAGTAGTACTACTCAAAATTTCCCCGCTATTTCACAAATACTAACGGTCAACTAGGTATCCATGAGGTCTTTCATGAACAAAATAAAAGTTGCTCTATCCAGACATACGACATACTAAATTCGCAAATCCGTAAAGTATTCGTCTGTGTTCAACCCATAAAAGGGTAAAATAGTACAAGTGTAGTTTAGTGAACTCACCTTTGAAGCGCACAGCAAATAAACAGCAAAATGCAACAAAGGACTTAACCTGCTCTATGACCTGCTTTAGCAATTGTTTACTAATTAATAACTAGGAACATGCAAAATATATAATATGGTATTCACTAGGGTTTCGAGTGTTCGGTCCGGTTTCACAATTCCCAGTAACTCAGTACATCTAAATAACTCACGCCTTCTGTAATTACGTACCTAATAGTTCTAAAAATCTCTTTAACATACACCAGTTCCACATCATGCATAACAATCAAACTTAAGTCATGTCCTTAATAACACTTATCAATACTCATGCCTGCACCCCCGTTTACATTCATGTAAAAGTCATACGTAATTATCGTCATCCACATATATATGTATACATTCATATCATGCAATCATATTCAAATATACCTTTAACACAACAATCTAGCATAACAGTTGTACCTGTATTCATACTTTTTCATACATGGAATTATATCGACTAACGTTTTAATATGAACACCACTACATTTAGCATCGTATACCTGTATTTCTACACTTTGAATTTATACATGCCTACGTACAATTTTCAACACAGCCACACGTACACATACTTAATTTCATTCACAATACACATTGCGTATATATATATATATATAACAACATACTTACACCTATCGCATATACAATACACACATACGCGCACACCTACATCTACATACAATACAACACACATACAGTTACATACCACTGTACGCATACATAACTTTTGATTTAATAATATTCATGCTTATATATATATAATAGCTTATACACACAGTAACGCATTAATTTATATACATGATACCACACCCACTTACGTATAAAATACTGCTGCATACGTACATATTCAGTCGCATACACACTAACTACCGATACATTCAGAACCGCGTACATACATACATATATAATCATCATGATGTTGCATCTTATACACACATACATCCACATCGCATATATGTACATATCTACACCCTTGTCTAATGCTGCGTCTATGCATACATAGCAGTGATATATATACATTACATACATACAATTACACAGATTACATTCACTAGTTTGATCACACTTTCATACATTCCATAATTCATCCCGCCACAACTGAAACAACTACCAATACATTTATATATTTACATTTATAATTTGTGTTAATAGTGATTTACTGTTTTTTGTTGCGTATTGTACTTTCTTTATTGCATGTAGTACACTTTATGTTGCGTAAAGTACCATTGTGTTGCATATGTATATTGCCGCCTACCACATATATATTGCCGCCTACTACCACGCGTTTCTTCCCGGACAGTTTTCAGGTGAGATTATCTGGTTTTTTCCCTTCTCCTTTTAGCGAATCACCTGGTCTGATCGCCGGTTTGCCATTATTAGTTCTTACGAACAGATTGCACCCATTGAATTGAAGTTATCTACATCGCATTCCTGTTGGCTATTTTAGTTCTTGATTCCGATAGCCGCTGCATGTCGTTTTAGGGTTAGGGTTTTGCCTGACGGCCATGTATTTGATATGTGCTTTGCTTCTGATTGTTGTTTAGTTTGGAGATTGTCTTTACTTTTCTTCATGGTCGCTTTTTTGTTCTCCAGATCGGTTTAGGTTTTCTTTTGGTGTTGGTTATCCCTTTCACTTGTCGAGGTCTTTCAATTGGTTGTTCAACAAGCTTATTGATTGTATTGTTATTTTGTGACATTTGAGATGTACACGATTATCACAGTTCATTGCACCCCGTTCGTTCATTGCGCCCCGTTCGTTGTTTAATATTCTTGCTTAAAAGTTAAAGGTAGTGGTTACTTATTCTTGGTGTTTTCATGTTTTCTTTTTGTTTTGCTTTTCAACAGCTTTGTATATTGGTTGTTACTCTGTTGCATTACTTATATATACAGTTTCGATTATCACAGTTCATCGCACCCCGTTTGTTGTTTGATGTTCTTGCTTAAAAGTTAAAATCAGTGCTTCATGTTTTCTTTTTGTTTTGCTTTTCAACAGCTTTGTATATTCATTGTTACTCTGTTACATTATTTGTACATACAGTTACTTTTTAAACCGTTGCTAGCGCTTTGTTTTTTGTACTAATGCCGTTTTTTTTCTGTTTCAGGAGGACTTTACAAGCTTGTGTTTTGCTATTGTTTATTCAGGTCTGCATATATTGTACGGATTTATATGCTATTATTGTTTGGTTCTGGTATAGATTGCCTTCATGTTGTTCCTGTTCAGTTTATTTTCATAATGTTATTCGCGGTTTTACCATGTATATTATTTACATTTCAATCGGTTTGCATAATTTTATTACATTTGAATTTGGTTACAATCTACATTGTTACCTGCAATGTTTTAGGAATTGTATGACTTGGAATTAGGTGTTGGTTAGTGATATAAATATTTAGAAATTTTGTTGCTTTGAATTAAGTGTTCTTTGGTAATAGTAGGCTAATATTGTAGTCTCTGTTAGCCGAAGATATTTGGAGAATGCCCCTAAAGTGGTTACCTGGAATTTTAAACGAATTGATATAGGATTTAGTTATTTGTTTTCCTTTCTTAGGTTTTTTTGTATGGTTTTGGTTGTGGTTTGGGTTTTACTTATGGTGTTTTTGTATGTTTCAAGATGAGCGATTGTACTTGGTGCTGCTGATTTATTTTTTTTTGGGTAAGGGGCTGCTGATTTTATTTCCTATGGTTGGTTTGTCTTACAAGTAGGTTGGTCTGTGTTGGTTTGATTGTTGTTTCGTAGGCACTTTGTTGTTGTTAGTTGTTTTACAAATGCATGGTTTTAAGATGCAGTTGGTGGAGAATTCGGCTCGGCATGGAGCCTTTTGAACCACAACTAAATGTGAACAGCCAAAAAAACAAACAAAAAGCATCAGCAGCACGATAAACAAGCTAAAGTTTTTGGGCAGCAAACATTTAGTGATGAACAACCAAGGATGGGTTTGTATCTTTTGGATATAACTTAATGTAAATTACTTAGTTTGTAATGAAATTCTTATATGCAATCAGTATCTATCCACCACCATATGTAATGAGTATCCACGATCACCAACCATAGGAAATAAAATCAGCAGCCCCTTACCGATAACTAGTTATCATATAATCTGAATTTAACCGATACCAAACCGCATCCCGTAACGAAACCGAAACGACCCGTAAACGAAACCCGGAATGAAAACGACATAATGACGAGTTACGGGGCTGGTTATGCTTACCGGAAAGCACGAAGAAGATGATCGGAGAAACAAGGCTTGGTGTTGCTGTTCGAGACTGCTACGCGACGAGGGTGGGGCTGCTGTTTTCTGGTTTCCGGCGACTTAAGGACGGCGAGAGATACGGCCGAGGTGAACAACGGGGATGATGATTGCTGTAAGTGGATGTTGGTTCTTGCTTTCCGGCGGCCTGCGAAAGAGAAGGGGGAACCGATGATGATGATGATGATGATGATGGTGTGTTTGTGTGCTTCTTTCAGCCGCAGAAAGAGAGGGGGGGAGGTTTGTTAGGGTGGGTAATTAATTAAAATTTTACATAATAAACCTTCTAGTTTTATACGTTATTTATTTTAGTTCAAAAGTTATAAAACCAACTTTTGTTAATCACTAAAACAAACCTTGAACTTTATAAACTTAACGGAATAAATATAAATTAGTTAACGGTGTTAACTTGGAATTACAGGTTGTCACAATAAATCCTTCAAACTAGAGAATAAACAAAAACCTAATTCATATCCAATTCTCATAAACTGAAATCAAAAAACCTAATCGTAATCAACAAGAAGACGCAACAACTACAGAAAATGAGTGAATTTAAACTAATTGGTTGATGTATAGAAGACGCTCTGTATTGAGTGATTTGAAATTGAATCGTGCGTACCTTTGTTGAGGCAGAGATTTTGGGGAGCTTAGATCAATGGCGATAGACTTGACAATTGTAGAGATTTTTAGTTAGGCTCAAATAACGGTTGCGTTTGAACGCCGCACGAAGAAGGAAATTGTGCCGGTGCACACGGACCGCTATTGCTTTTTTTTATAAACCACATTATTACCCTATTAATAAATTACACTCAATTATATCCCGTCATAAGCTTCACCAATAAAAAACTGTCACGTTGAATAATCAAAGTGTGCATATTCCACCACACTAAGGTCTGATGGAGGATTGATCACAAGTCAGATAGCCCGATGTTTGATGAGTAAAATGATGCGTAATAAAATTTAACCATCAAGCATTTAAAATTATGTATTTATGTGATAAAAAACAAAAAGATATATATCTTCTTTGTCACATTGCAAAGGTAGTACCCCGGTCATACTCATGAGTATTATGGTGGGTGTGCGACAGTGCGACCAGAATGATCAGCCCGATACCACATAGCTCAAATCTTAAGTTTGTTTTATTTTTACTTTTAATGACAACACACTCTATTTTATGCATATTTTACTCCTAAAACCATTACAACTATACATGATTCTAATAAGTGATTATTTAATTAAAGTATTACATAATACACTATTTTACCATTAATTTTTTAATGTATCACTGTATCTTTAATGTGTCTACATGTAATTATTTCTATTAATTTAACATGTATGTTTGGAAGGTATAATGTTATGTGACATATTGTTTGACTTGATTTGGCTATATTTTTCTCTTGTTTGAGCGATGCATGTTACATTGTCTTCGTACTATAGTTAGACCTTCTTTTGATAAATATTAGTACAAATAATTATAATTTCCTTATCTTCAAATAATAAGAAAAGAATTTTAAAAAAGCACGTCATCTCATCTACCTCTACCTATTCTAATAATTAAGTAACACATCCACATGTCACCATTTTAACTACTCCACATAGGATTTTGCTTAGGTGTCATGTTCTAAATTAATTTAATGGAGAATTTTTAGACGGGTCATGGTATGCTCCATATTCGAAATAACCCGATATGTTTAAATTAAAAATTCACAAATTATCATCAATTATCTCCTAACCCAATATGTTCAAATACAAAATTTACCAATTATCATGATCTATATCTTAACCCGATATGTACCAAGTATCATGAATTATCTCCTAACCTGATATGTTCAAATAAAAAACTTATCAATTATTATGATTTATCATAACCCGATATGTTCAAATTAAAGTTTTACCAATTATCATTAATTATCTCATAACTCGATATGTTCAAATAAAAAAATTAACAATTATCATGAATTATCTCCTAACTCGATATGTTCCAATAAAAATTTACCAACTATTATAAATCATATCCTTTATTGTAACATATGATTTTTTTATATGAATATATTTGTAAATATCTAAATCGCTTTAATAAGAGATATGTTAAAAATAAATATGATATGTAAATTGAGTTAAAACCTATAAAACTAAAATCTGTATAGTACACGAGTACTAATCTAGTTGTTTATATGTTTCATCATCCATAAATTATAAGGATTATATATACATTTGAATATCGATTTTCTTATATTCATTACTAGATTAGTGACCCGTGTCGTACACAGGGCTGTTTAAAATAAGTTGTCAATCAAAAATAAATTTGTTTGTAATTACATAATAAGACTAAAAAAGTACACATATATAATTACACGTTGATAAAAAAAATCAAATAAACATATGAATCCAAACTATAAGCCTCTAAATAATCCTTATAACATTTGATGTTGTATTGGTAGGATTACCACCATACAACTTCCGCTAAACTATCCAAAATCAAATATTTTTTTCATCTCAAAGAACCAAGAATGAACCATGAATAGCAACCGATCATTTACTTCTACTACAATACTTCTATCTTCTTGTGTATGCACACTACTCTTCTTGTGAAGCTTTTCAGAAAACACTTTTATCTTGAAATCAAAGTTAATTATTTTATGAGAACAAATTTGCATTCACATATAAAAGATTTTGAAAATTAATTACCTCCATAACATGTGTATCTTGCATTGATTGATCTAGTAAACAACAATTCCTCTTGCAAATAATTATTAATACACAAATGATTATGTCTATTGTTTTTTATACTTACCAATGTTTTTAAACCCGGACCGGACCGGCCGGTTCGACCGGTCGGACCGGGAATCGACGATATTAACGGTCCGGTTCATAGCTTAAAACGGGTTGCAAAATAACCGGCCGGTTGGTAAAGTTTGCCGGTTGAACCGCTGGACCGGATCGGCGGTCGGACCATTTCACAAATCGACTATCTGTGGGAGATCCAAGCTCGGAGTTTGACATGACTACCGTTTCAAAACATATCCCCAAATCGCAGATCTGAAGTTTTATGGGATATATGAAGCTTGGTCAGTGTTTTTGGTGGTGTGAGTGTTAGAAGCTGTGAACAAAGCGTAAGCAGATTATACACAAGTATAAGTAGGAAATACAGGAAGAAGAGAGGAAGAAAGGTTATCAAGTATTCATATGAATTTTTTACCCATTCTCTTTCTTCCATGTTTAGATTGTTTAGATTAGGTTAAAAGTGAAAACTTATTTTTCATTCATACCCTCATGAATTGCAAGATTAACATTTCTTTTTATACATATTTTTTAATGCCATCCGACTTTCATAAAGTATATGATATACATTTTTATTTATTAAGTATATGTTCCGTTTTGAATAAATCTATGGTATATTACTTTTTTTATAGTTTTAAGTTTTAAATTATATATGATATCATCTACTTGTTAAATCCGGTCCAACCGGTTCGACCGGTCCGACCAATAAACCAATAGAGTGTCTGGTTCGTTGTCCGGTCCGGTTTTTAAAATATTGCAAATGAACATTGAGGATTACATGAAAATGGTTCAAATAAATTAGAAAATCAAAAGCTGATAACATTTGTGGTTGTTTAGGAAAAAAATGACAGAAACATCAAACATTATGATTGAAATACCTTTTAGTGTAAGTTGCATCCATTAAAAAATTGAACCCAAATTTCCTATGTCTTGAAATGATTTAGAACTCACTTCAACACATAGTCAAAACATGAAATTAGTTACCCTCTGGCCATAAAGCATATGCATTAAGATTAGTGTTAGCAACTTTTGGTTCTATAGTTAGCATAAAATGGCATTCACCTTCATCTAAGTGCCTAACCACTCCTGTAACAACCAAATTAGAGTTGTAATCACAACGCACAATTCATTTAGGGGCATGCTCATGTAATCCTATTTTATGCAAATATAAGTCAAAACCAATAATCTAGCAAGCCAAATCATATATCGACAACTTTCAAGCAAAATCTAATTGTCAAATAAAGCTAAAAGGGAGAAGGATCAAGCACTGTGTTTGCTACAAATTCATCCACTTTATTTTAGTAACCACAAATTCTGCATATAATCAAGGTCACAAGTTAATATTTAACAATCGTTATAGTATATATGCTTCTATAGATTGTTAACTTGCAAAACAATCTCCAGGATAAACACAAAAAGGTAATTCGATATGAAGTAAAATTTTTGAGCGGGAAACGGAAACCATAGAGGCCTTCATTGAATGTCAAGTGTCCTCTAAAACCCTCTTTTATTAGAAGGTATAAATTTCACCAAAAGAACTATATTCATTATCATTTTTATATTTATTTTTAGAACTCTCTAAAAACCATATTATTTCTAAATATAATTCTTGTGTGAGTGAAAAAAGAGAAATAATACTAAAAAGTTATTAAAAGAATATTATTTAGTTGAATAGAGATAATAAGAAAAGAGAGGTGGAAGGCTTTTAGCAACGTTTTCAGAACCGAACCGGACATTAAACCGGTCTCCTTATCGGTTCAACGGTCTGGCAGGTCGAGCCGGATTAAAGGACCGAATGATTTTTAAATATAAATACATAAAATATAGAAAATTTAAAAATTTCCGGTCCAACCTATTTTTCTACCGGTTCAACCACTCGGTTTTCCAGTTCGACCGGTCGGACCGTTGTGACCTACCGGTTCATGAATAGAGCGGTTCAAACCCCTAAACCGGACCGGTTCCATGCCCAGTTCCCAGTTCAACCGGTCCGACCGGCCGATCCGGTTTTCAAAACACTGATTTTTAGAGATACCTTAAAGAATTCAAATTATATCATCTCTATTTTTACAATGTCTATTGGGGTTTTTTTTACCCACTAATGATTTGTACATTTTCAACATATGCTTGTCATACACTCATATTGTGTATACTCCTACATTCTTGTTTTTTTAGACTACATAACATTTAACTAGTAACTTAACACCATTAATATAATACACATTTTTCTTTAATGTATTTTCTTCATAGGAGATGCCGCCAGATGCATTACGAGTGACACAAACACATTATAACCTTCACATTAGCTCTCATATCAACATTCTTATAATCTAACTAAAAAACACATTTCTCCTTAAAACTAAAAAAACTTTCATAAACATTCCAAAGCATCTCTATATTTATCCATATCTAGTTTTTTTTAACAGAAACACATTGATTTTCAAGTTGAAATACATCACAACGTGTTTACGAACTAAAACAATGACCTAATACTCCTAACACAAGTATTATTAATGGACCACTAACCTCGTTGGCCTATATCCAATTAAATAGCATTTTCTTTCACTTGTTCTCTTTCTTATACTCCCAACAACCCACAAAAAATAAATAAGATAAGTCACTAACTCTATATTTAGAATTTTTTTTTAATATCCCCTTAAAACTTAGAGATGATGTATAGGACCGTAACTTTGAGAGTTTGAGTGAAAAAAGATGAACACTTTGTAATTTTCCACAAATTCTAGAGATAAAAAAGAGAATCGAATATGAAGGTGAATGGCTCCATCACAACACAACCTATTTTCCAAAAAGAAAGTGAGTTACAAACTTGGATGGATTGTTCCAAACACCTTTCAAAAAGAAAGTAGCTTTTACACACATACAATACAAATATGAATGTCTATACATGTCTGCAAAATATTCCATGTGAAAAAAGAAAATAGTAAACGAATTTTGAAGTCACAAACACATTTTATTAAAGATTAAAAGGTGCCACTTGTTTTGGAGTAATTGCTTTTGTAGAATCCTAGACGTCATTGGTCCTATTTTTCTTAATTAAATGAAAATATCAAGATCACGATCCATATCCCCAATTGATACAACAACTAATCAACAATCAAAAGATTTTATATTTTTTATCCAGAAATTGAAAGATGAACACTTGAAGATCAAATATATTTTCTTTATAAACATGAAAAAAGACAACAAATCAAGAAAATATGTGCCATGCAAATAACACAATAACAAAAAGAACCTTCACAACCCCCATTAGTGGAAGCCATTTTTTTCAAAAGTCACCAAACATGATCCCCATGCTGCAATAAAGATCCAAGAACCAATATTGAATTGATCCAAGAACCAATTTTTTTTAATCCACCTTGAAGTGACCCAAGAACCCAATCCTGGATCGATCAGAACGAATCTTGAATCGACCCAGGACTGATTGTGTAGTTGTCTAATCGTATTTTTCTCTCCAACTATACACAAGAAACAACACCCATGAAAGTGCCAAAACAAAATCACCAAGAACCAGCCTAAGCCAATCGCGACCAAGCTCCTCAAGCTTCCTCTCAAAATAAATCCTCCAAAAGGCCATGGCAATGTGAAGAAGCACACACCCTTTTGCAAAAAAGCTCTGAAAGTCCCTATCTTTCACAAATGCCACCATGAACACCAATATCCCAACAGCAAACAAAAGCAACCCAGAAAACGAATCAGAGGTTTCAATCAACAACTGATCATGTGGTGTTGATCCCAAAAGCTTAGTAGCAATTTCATTCCCATGACTAAATGCAAATACCTCATGACTATAGAACATCATTAAGCTTCCACAACTTAAAGCCACAATAGAGTAAATTAAACATATTGTAAAAAACCCAGATGATCCCATATCACAAATTAAACACCTTAGCTCACAAACCTTTGAATCTAAACAAAACACCCAAACAAACTAAAAAAAGCCCATCTTTATCAAGAACAGTAAACCCTAATTTTAGAACACACCAAAATTCATCATCAAGATTACAAATTGATAAACACCCACAAACTTTTATCCAAAAATAACACCACCCAGATGAAATTTATGACAAATAGCAAAAACCCTAATTAAAGATCGATCCTTTTGTTGCTGTATGGTGCCAATTAACCAAAGAAACACGTATTTATGAAGAGAGATTGAAATACAAACCCTAAAATCGAAACAGTGAGCTGTGAAATCTTGAAATTGGGAAAAGGGTTTATAGAAGAAAGATGGTATGAAGCAAAGTATGGAGATTGATTATTGATATTAATGGTGAATGCCGACCGTGACAGCGATGGTGGGGTGTTGTTCAAGGATAATAATTTTTTGGAGATATTTGATGCCGACGATACATGTCATGTCTTGATCTTGCTATAGTGCATTAGATACTTGTACTGTCTATAAAAATAGTTGTACGCTATGAAAAGTTGCACATAGCATAGGATTGTATGTAACCTTATGATAATGTTTATGTTAAATCTATGAGTATTGTGGAGCAACTATCCCACAAAATAAGTATTTTATTTTTAAATTATTAACTAAAGCTTATTATATTTAAAAGAAATTGGAATAGAAAATATAATTTCCATAGAAGGAAATAATGTGCACTTTTGACATTAGATTCGGCTTCACTTTAGTATTTCAAAAAGCAAAAGATTTTATTTTATTGTATTTTAGAATAATTGCTATTTTATATTACTATTATAAATGGATTTTTGAAATTCACTTTTTATAGATTAGAGAAAGGCCATGAGACTTTTGTATACGGTCATGTATTTTTGTTGTTGTATACGACCCTATATAGATTGTCTTTTATTTAAAAGGTTTTTTATTAACATTTTTTGAATATATGTTATTTTAAAAACCTTTTAACAAAAATAGCATATAACCAATTATTAATTGATAATAACAGTTTTTTTCTAAAAAAAACTAAATAAAATATTTTACTTGAAAAAAACTAATTGAAAATAGTCATAGTTATGAAGTTATAGCTTTTAATAAAGTTATTTTAAATAAATAATAAAAAATAACATTTCTCTAAAACAATTAAACGGATTTTTTACACAACTATTTTTCTTAAACGTAGGTTGGCATAATCATAAAACCGTTATACTCAGATGAGGTAAGATGACCTAAAAATTATTTTTATAAAGCTTATTTATACAACCATGTATGTATGTATGTATGTATGTATGTATGTATGTATGTATGTATGTATGTATGTATGTATGTATGTATGTATGTATGTATGTATGTATGTATGTATGTATGTATGTATGTATGTATGTATGTATGTATGTATGTATGTATGTATGTATGTATGTATGTATGTATGTATGTATGTATGTATGTATGTATGTATGTATGTATGTATGTATGTATGTATGTATGTATGTATGTATGTATGTATGTATGTATGTATGTATGTATGTATGTATGTATGTATGTATGTATGTATGTATGTATGTATGTATGTATGTATGTATGTATGTATGTATGTATGTATGTATGTATGTATGTATGTATGTATGTATGTATGTATGTATGTATGTATGTATGTATGTATGTATGTATGTATGTATGTATGTATGTATGTATGTATGTATGTATGTATGTATGTATGTATGTATGTATGTATGTATGTATGTATGTATGTATGTATGTATGTATGTATGTATGTATGTATGTATGTATGTATGTATGTATGTATGTATGTATGTATGTATGTATGTATGTAATTCCTATGAGTGTCAAGTTGATAATAGATACATATAGAGATAGTTATATCATGTCATCCATGCGAGTAGCTGTGGCACGTGGGTCGAGTGGGGTCACTCAACACCGCACTTATTTACCCCAATATCCCCTCCATTGATAGAGCCTCTTAATGGTTCAGACCTCTTAATCATTCAGCAGATTTTGCCAAACAGCCTAAGTGTTGAACCGTTCAAACATCTGGATCATTAAGAGGCTGAAACAAACAGCCCCTAAGTGTTGAATGGCTAGGAGGTCTGAACCATTAATAGGCTCTATCAATGATAGGGATGTTGAGGTAGAAATGCATATGAGATTAAAGTTGGTGTATCCTTCGTTCAGTTCCATTTAGCATCTCTCCGTCTCTTAAACATTCAACACTTAACTGAACCATTTAGAGGCTCTTTTTATGAAACAAACGCTTTGAATGCTGAATCTGAATGATTAAGCACTAAATAAACCATTAAGAGCTAAAACAAACAGCCCCTTAGTTTGGAACCATAAATTCAATTTGTTGATTAATTTACAAAAACCATGATACATAAATTCTAAAAAGAAAATTGACATGCTCTAGTTTGTTGCCACTAAAGTTATATACTCATTTTAAAAAAGGAGAACTTGTTCTGATAAAATAAAACACCTATTGTAATTAATTTCATTATACTGTGTTATTTGTTAACATCACAATCATTTAAATAAATTCATATTATATCATTTAGATTTGTTAACTTTTTCATTACTTATTTCTATTTAAAGTTATATAATTTATTTTTTACCGTTCAAGCTATGAGTACTCACGGGTGTTAACCTAGTCCTTATATAATATAGCAAAACATAAAAAGCTTATGTGGCATTATTTGAGAGTTTATCTCACAATAATGATTTTTTTATTTAAATTATGTATATAAAATTTATTATAATAAAATTAATTAAATTTTTGGTCCCCTAATATTTTGGAGAATTTTGAAAAATTTAAGAGCATTTATATTTCTAACCATTTACTACAAGGGGTGTTCGTGAGTCGGTTTATATTTGATAGGGTTTAAAAATGAAACTTATAGATAAAGTTAATTATAACATACAATTAAAGACATCAGTGTTTTATAAACATACATAACATTTTTATACGATTTTTTTAAAAAATAAACTACACCGTAAAACTGAGCATTTTATTTTCTTTAGTTTGAGTATAATATTGCTACACTAAAAATCTATTTTTTAAAAATATATCATGTGTTCCGGTTTACCACGGTTTTGTCTCAAAACTGAATGAAACATTCATAAATATCCTTAAAAACATCACTTCAATTATGTTCCCGAGCGTAGCGCGGGCACTAAACTAGTGTTATATATAAATAAACACAATAAAAAAATGGGGCCTTAATCAATAGCCTATATATATATATATATATTGATTCAAATGAGAGCAGCCCCACAACATATGGTCAAAACTAAGCTCTCATTTCTACCTCGTAAATAATAATGTAACCTATATAAAGTTATCAAACTCAATTGATTATTTTCATTGAATATGAGAAGAATATATACATAAAGAAAAGACAATTACATTCCTAAATATAAGCTATCAATCCCTAACATTAAGCAAGCTATAATGGTAATTAAACATGGAATTAAATTACAAGATACAATAATTTAAAATATTCAAAAGGTTGAGAGGGAACCCGACTATTTGACTGGATCATTGACCGGGTCATTATTGGGTTTAACATGCCCCCGCAAGATGGACGGGCGTGAGAGGAGTCCAATCTTGGATAGGAGAAGCCGATACCTTTGTTTTAGAAGAGGCTTTGTGAGAACATCGGCTAGTTGATCATCTCCGGCTATGTGGGTTACGCGAAGACTTCCTTCTTGTACTTTCTCCCTTACAAAGTGAAAATCTAATGCCAAGTGTTTCATTCGGGAGTGAAATATTGGATTTGCGGAATAATTAGTTGCACTTAAATTATCACAATATATTGCTGGAGTGGTTATAGACTTGTAACCAAGTTCAAAAAGAAGAGATATTAACCACTGGACTTCGGTTGTAGTGGAAGCAACCGCCCGAAATTCTGCTTCGGTTGTAGAACGAGCAACAGTCGGTTGTCTCTTTGAGTTCCAAGAAACCGGATTTGCACCTAAGTAGACAATATATCCAGTTGTACTTCGATAACTAGGTCGATCCCCAGCCCAATCAGCATCCGTAAATGCGTGTAGATGTAGCGGCGAGTTCTTTTTGAAGTAAATACCATGATACATTGTTCCATGTAGATATCGTAATAATCTTTTGAGGGCAACCCAATGCTTATCTGTGGGCCGATGCATGTATTGTGAAAGCTTGTTCACGGTGAATGCCACATCGGGTCGGGTCAATGATAAATACTGTAGACCACCTACAATGGCCCGGTAATCAGTTGGGTTGGGTATGGGTGTACCATCCAATGGGGTAAGAGTGACCGAGCAAGACATTGGAGTAGACGTCGGTTTACAATCACTCATATTAGCTTTTGATAGAAGATCTTGAATATATTTGGTTTGAGATAGGAAAAGACCATTTTTGTTAGGAATGACTTCAACCCCGAGAAAGTAGGATAAGTTGCCAAGGTCTTTGAGAGAGAATCGAGTGGCAAGGGAGGAGATGAAAGAGTTTATTATATGTGGATTAGGTCCTGTGATGATTATATCATCGACATACACAAGTAGGAAAATAGGTGCACTTGATGATGTGTTAATGAAGAGAGATGTGTCAGATACAGAGGGTTTAAAGAAGTTTGAAATGAGATAAGATTTTAGTTCATCATACCAAGCTCGTGAAGCTTGACGAAGACCATAGATTGCTTTGTTTAGTTTGCAAACATGATTAGGAAAAGATGGGTCGGCAAAACCGGGAGGTTGGGTCATATAGACCGTTTCTGTAAGGTTGGCTTGAAGAAACGCATTATTTATGTCTAATTGACGAAGAGACCAATTGTTTGATGTGGCAAGAGAGAGGAGAACCCGAAGTGTAGCGGGTTTAATAACTGGGCTAAAAGTTTCGACATAATCAAGACCGGGTCGTTGAAGAAAACCCTTAGCAACAAGACGAGCTTTGAAGCGGTCAAGAGTACCATCGGGTTTAAATTTTGTACGATACACCCATTTACACCCAACAATATTCGGTGCAGAATTTGGTGGAACGAGAGTCCAAGTTTTATTTCTTGTGAGAGCGTCAAACTCGGTTTGCATGGCTTGACGCCATTGTGGTTGTTTAAGGGCTTGAGTTATGGTGGATGGTTCAGATGGGGAATTAGTGGTGGTGTGATATAAGAAGAAGTCAGAATTATTATATTTTGAATTGGGTTTTCTATGGGAACGTGTTTTATGAATAGGTGGAGGTGGTGGAGTAATTATTTGGGCAGGAGAATTATTTGATTGAAGGTCTTGTATGGTATGGATGATGGGTTGTGATGTGGATGGTTGAGGTGTTGTTTGAGAAGGTGTTTGTGATGAGGTTGAAGGTTGATCGGGAGAGATGTGAGTAATAAATATAGGTGCCCAAGTGTCAGGATTAGGAGGAGTGGGTGTTTTGGAATGGATTATTGATTCATATGGAAATATGTGTTCAATGAATTGAACATGTCGGGAAGTATAGACACGGTTTGTTAATGGGTCAAGGAGGTGATATGCGCTTTGGGAAGAAGAGTAACCTACAAAGACACACATTTTGGAGCGAGTTTGTAGTTTATGGTTGGTGTAGGGTCGTAACCAAGGATAAGCCAAGCATCCGAAACAACGAAGTTTGTCATAGTTAGGATATTTTTTGAAAAGACGAGCATATGGAGTTTCATTATTTAAGGTAGTTGTTGGTAGACGATTGATTAGATAGGTAGCGGTAGTGAAGGCAAATGGCCAAAATGATGTTGGTAATTTGGCATGGGATAATAGTGTGAGCCCGGTTTCGACTATGTGACGATGTCGTCTTTCGGCATAGCCATTGTGTTCGGGTGTGTGGGGGGGAGATGTAAGATGGGATATACCACAAGAAGCTAGATGAGAAGAGAGTTTGAGATATTCACCTCCATTATCAGAGTATAATTGTTTTATTTTTGTGTTGAAGTAGTTTTCAACAAGTTTTTGAAAACGTATAAAGGTGGTTAGAGAATCTGATTTTCTTTTTAATGGATAAATCCAAATGTATTTTGAAAAATGATCAACGAATATTATGTAATATTTTAGTCCATCAAAAGATGTGACCGGAGAAGACCACACATCCGAGTATAGAAGCTGCAAGGGTGCATTAGAAGTGATAGTGGAGACATGAAATGGTAGCTTATGGCTTTTATTTAAGTGACAAGAATTACAAAGATCTTGTTTATTTGAAATAAAAGGAAAGACAGATGATAAATGTTGCAAAACTTTAAAATGGGGGTGTCCTAGGCGGTGGTGCCAAAAGGACGCTTTATTAGCTTGCAAATGAAAGACTCTTGGCGGTTGTGAAGATCGGAGTTCATAGAGACCTCGGTTAGCTATTCCGTGGAGTAGGAGTTGTTGAGTTCGAAGGTCCTTCATCACAAAATGAAAAGAAAAGAATTGGATTAGTATTTCATTGTCGATGCATAAGCGAGATATAGAGATTATGTTACGAGAAATTGAAGGAACACAAAGAACATTATTAAGGGTAAGAGATACATTAGAAAAGTTGAGAATAATTTTGCCAATATGAGTGATTGGAAGAGACGAACCATCTCCAATGATGAGGTCCTCCGTACCGTCATATGGATTATGCATGGAGAGAGCAATAAGGTCGTTGGTGACATGGTGAGATGCACCACTGTCATACAACCATGGTAAGTTTGTAGCATCATTTTGGGTTGTGGCCATCATGTGTACCTGCGGTTTAGATGCATGACGATTATAAACAGGAACGGATACCTGCGGATTAGCTTTTTTAAATTGATAACAATTAGCTAAAGTGTGGCCTTTAATTGAGCACCACTGGCATGTTCCTAAAAAAGGTTTAGAGCCAGTAGGAGTTGGAAGAATTCCCTTCTGTCGACTTTGCCCATGTTTGGCCGGCGACCTCGTGTAAGTGGCGAAGGCAGTGGCCGGTTGGTGGAGAGCAACTGGTGGTGATTGTAACTGAGCCAAGGTAAGTTCTTGGTTGATCAACCTCTCGTGCAATGCATGGAATGAGATAGGAGTGTCTCGGGCATGTACAGATTCGATAACAGCTTTGTATAACTTTCGATAACAGTGGGAGAAGGATTGATTTGTGGCTCGATACCATATAAAGTTATCAAACTCAATTGATTATTTTCATTGAATATGAGAAGAATATATACATAAAGAAAAGACAATTACATTCCTAAATATAAGCTATCAATCCCTAACATTAAGCAAGCTATAATGGTAATTAAACATGGAATTAAATTACAAGATACAATAATTTAAAATATTCAAAAGGTTGAGAGGGAACCCGACTATTTGACTGGATCATTGACCGGGTCATTATTGGGTTTAACAACCTATTGACACCGGTTTCCACTTTGAGCTGACTGAACTAAACTGTTTACAAGTTTTCTAAGCCTTTTAGCTCCTGGGCCCGGTTTGATCCGTGTGGGGTTTCCGACCTCGGAACAAGAATGGTTACCTTTGCACCATCCACCCGGGGTAAAGCTCCCATTGGGTCGGTGTAGTAACTCATTGTCGATTCTGTCCAAAACCGCAGTATCTTGGTTAAATTTACGTGCAAATGCAGCCCCGCCTTTTATCATTTTAGTTGTGTCGGTTATGTTGAGGACATGGGGATGTTGTTTTGGAGGGTTGTCCCATGAAATAAAGTGCATATCGTGGTTAATCACGGTTGGGATGAATTCAGGAACGTTGCATATGACAGTTTGAAAGTATCCTTCGGGTGAGGAGACGAAATTTGTGTAGTACATGAGTAGAGTTCTAGGAAGATTATCCCAACCCCATATGCAATACTCTACGAATGATCGCGATAGAACCATCCAAGCAGATCCTGCCAAAGAATAATGAACTTCAACACGTACGACCCATATATTTACTCGTGTTAAAGATATCAATTCTGACCCACACAAACGCTTAAAAGCGTGTCTTGACTTGTTAAAAGGGTTAGATACCAATTAACTTACATTGTTACCAAATTTCATGTTCTTTTTGCTTTTTCTCAAGAATTATGAACTTGATCCAACAAAAAAAGATAAGAGCAATGGTTTGAAAAGAAAATCACACTTTGAGGATATTATATGCATCATTAACTTCTAAGACGTGCATCGCCACAGTTGACTCGAAACCATTAAAGCAAGATTGGTGAAATTAATTAAAATAATATATAGCAATGCATGAGATTAAGTATTTGTGATAAAACTTACCAGTAAACAATTTAAATGCTGTTGGCAGAGGCCTGTCTGGTTGCACCCAAAAGATATCAGACTTTTTATTCTCATATAACCCAGGATCAATCATCAAAGGCATTGCTCTTTGATCCCTGCTTATACAAGTAGATTAAGGTTCAAATAATAACATAGCTTTGTGTGTATGTGTCTGTTATAGGTGGCTAAAGGAGCAAGTTGTGTGACAGGTCAAAATGGGCTGGTCAAGTTGTGTTGACCCGCTAACAATAATTTGCCTTTACTTCGTAAAAATAAAGATGATAAAATTTTTATAAAAGCAACTATTACAAAAAGATTATTTTTTCAATAAAAGATGAACTTGGGCCACATTTTAACCTGTTTAACCCATTTGACATGTTTTCCTTTTGTTAGATACCCATTCGACCCTTTAGCACGACTATAAAGCCCAGATCAGGCCATTTTCACATTAAAAAGGGTTGAAATTGGTCTGCAAGTGAGGGAGCTTACTCCTTCCAGCCCAACTGGCTTGTGTGCTCAACAAAATTCCAGTCTCGATTCAGATTACGAAATGTAGAAAGAAGATCTGAAAATCATTCAAGAAATCAATGAGTTTTGTTTGAGTGCTTAACTTGATATCATTTGTGAATGTTTAACTTTCAAAACCATTGTAGTTGACTTTCAGTTGCAAATGGACCATCATAAATGACACCTATTTATGATGGTTTCTTTTGCATTTGCTTTGTCATGATTTTTATGCTCAATTCTTACAAGTAATGTTTTAAAATTTTGTTGACAAATAATCAGTAGTTTGTAACAAGAAACAAGTATGAAATTCCAAAAAAAATTAGAGGCAGCAAAATGAGCAGGTTAAGTTACAGGTTTGGGTCAACATGAGAAAAAAATCCTTTTTTAAATGGCAAGTTTGTCAAACACAATTACAAAAGTGATATGTTTCATATCTAACTAAATTTTTTAATAAAACGATTTAGGAGGTTTTGCTCAAAAATCAATGTTTGTGCAACTTTCAACCCATTTGACATGTTTTCGAAAACTACCTTTTTTGGCTGTAAAATGTAAAAAATATTGCGGGGATCGATTCATAAGTAAGTGGATTAATAATTTAAAAACATTACAGAGTGCCTAACTTATATCCAAAATTGATCATTTACAAAGGAAATATGGTTCCTAAAGTTAATAACTTATGTCATGTGTAGCAAAGAACTAACCATCTTGAGTCACTAGAGGATAATCAGATGCACTAAGGTTTATAAACCAGTCCCAATCTTTATTCCTTTTCAAAAGAATTGCACACGCGTGAAGAGTGTTCGACACCATTGTAGGCCCTCTATATGTCACCATATTCGCTTTCATGATCACATAAACATTCCCAACTTTAGCAAACATGGGATCCTTTTCAACTCGTGATGCAAGCTCCATTCGTTCCTTAAGTTCTGATTCAAGGTCAAGATGAAGAACATAATAATTCCATGGATGGTATAATGCTCTAAGTGTCCTCCAAAGCTTATTTAAATCCCCTTTGGATCCAGAAATCAAATACGCGAAATGAGGGACAGAGGGATGAGACTGTAGTTTGGAAGATGTAACTTTTTCTTCGGCAAAATGAGGCATCGATTGATTTGACGACACTCTAGTGTTTAACATTGGGAAAAATGAATTGATTTTGTACAAGGGAGGAAGGAGACCTATAGTGAAACAAGTTGCTAACAGGAATAAACATACAATTGAGGTTATTGCAAGAGGAAATGCCCATGTTTTTTCGGTATGAAAACATTTACAATCTTTTAACTTTATCATGATCTAATCTAGCTATCTTCCCCTTCACAAAACCTTAGTTTTATGACTATTCAACCGCCTTAATCCTCAAAAGATCTTCTTATAATGATCGTGCAGACCGATTGAACGCTGTTGAATGAAATAGATCAAGAAAATCAGATCCTTTTTCATGTTTCCATACTCAAAAATCAAGAAAATAGTTTCATTTTCATGTTTCCATGCTCAAAAATCAAGAAAATCAGTTTATTATGCTAGTTAATATCCATGAAACAAAATTTGAACAACCACCATATAAAATGAAAATCAGATAAAAACAACCCCAAAAATAAGCTATAGTGTTTCTTAAACAGCATGGTTATCATATAAACACACACTTTTTGTGTGTGTAATCGGATTCACACAATCCTTAATTCAAAAACCTAGTGATAGATTAAGCATAAAGATCAAAACTTTGATCAAATTCAATACACCCATTTGAACATAATGTCAAGATTCACTCAAACGACACAATAATTTGGAGGATGATAAAATAGCATAAGATTTTAACACCTTCGGGTTAAAAAAACAAAATAACAAAAATCATCACATACCCATTATGAATAAATGAAAACCCAATAAAAAATTTAAAGAAATGAATCACCTTGTTTGAATCTGTTGATAGTGGGGAAGAAATTGGTGGGAAGATAGAAGAACAGAGTATTTATCGATTTGATCTGTGTAATTTTGTTTGAATCTTCATGTTACTGTGTTTGATTTGAAGATTAGTCTTTGATTGTTTTTATCAATGTTAAGGTAAATAAATTATAAATGCTGCTTAAATCGACACGACATCATCAAATCAGACGGCTTTTTGTGTTGCAAGAATTTAACAAATGAGTTAAAAAAATTCTTTTTAAATTAATCAAGATTGGTTGTTTATTTGAAAATTTAAGATAATTGTCAAAGACAAAGTGTACGATTTTGACTTTTAATCATAATGAGGCCATATGAGTGGAAAAATGTGTCTAGCGGAAACATCATCAACGTCCTTTTGTTCGAAAATAAAAATAATTCATAGAGACAAAGCGAACCAAAAAATATATGGTAGCCATATATGTATACATGAGTTCTAGACTTTGTGTATTGGGTCCGGTATGTAGAATAGCAAGGATGATGTATTTCGGCCTAGTAAAGGCTACTAAGGCCAAGGTGTTTTTAACATGTTGAAGAATCTTCTTGACATACTAATGACACGTGATGGTTTAAGCTTGAAGAAATTGACTAACCTGATTCACAACATATGAAATGTCAAGTTGCATGACAATCAAATGCTAAAGTGCTCCAACAATAAAATCATGCCCGCAAGGCTTGTTTAGTCCATATAGGGATTTGTTGAGACGACACACATGATCATGATACGCAAAAATGTAGAATCCTCACCTAAATTTCACTGTAGGAATCCATTATTTACATCAAGTTGATTTAGTTTCTAGTATAACTTACAGCCTACAAACAACGTACAACTAAAAGTGTGTGTAATCAAGCCCTGAATTTGACTAAAACCTTAGACAACAAGACGAGCTTTATGTCTCTAAAATCTCAATAGAAACACCACTAGACATTTGGTATGAAAGAACCATTTTGAACAATCTAAGTTGTGGTTTTTGGGTCAGCGCACTAACCATCTAACTCCAACTTTTAACTAATGTTAGATTTGACATATATAAAATGATTAACATGGTTAGCGAAACCAACACATTGATGTAGTTGACATACTTAGGTGAACGGGATGGTCATCACATGGTTCTCACATTTCTCATCTTCGCCACCACTTTAATTTTCATCTATTTTCATCTTTATATAGTGAAAATAGTCCTCCTTTGTTCTCTTCACCCCATCAACAATTTTATTTTAATTAAATATAAAAAACAATAAACATACTTTTAATTTATAAAAAAAACCTTACGTGTTTGATTAAATAAAAAACCAAAAAAATAATAAAACGAAAAAAAACTAATAAAAATGTAAAAAATAAAAAATAAAAGCATCATCAGTCTACATTTGTTGGGGATTCGCTATGTGTACCGGTGAGAACACCTTACTTTCGTCTTTAAGGATGACATATTTTGTTTGCATATTCTTGAACCGTCTTGAAAAAATTCTTCTTTCTCGCCCAATGGGTATATAATTGTTTTCATAAAAACTGGCCACGTAGGGTAAATGTCATATGCAATATAGTAGCCATGCTTGTAAGTTCGGTTGTTTACCACAAACGGACACCTTGGCGCTTTTACTTGAATATCGTATTACATTAATGGAGAACGTTGTAAAATGTTGATGTCGTTGTTTGAACCAGCACCGCCAAAGTAAGCATGTCAACTCCACAAATCATTAGATGCAACCGCCTATAGTATCATCATTAGGTATTGGTGATCACCTGAGTGAAATTGCCCTTGCAAACTATTAGGGAAATTTCTTCAGTCCCAATATGTACAATCTATGCTACTGATCATCTTGGTATGACATGTTTTTCTTCGTGTGTTTCATACAAAATTACAATGTCGTGTGTTAGTGGTGCACGTAAAAATATTTGCCATATAAAAGAATAATAATGTTGCAAATATATTCAAGACATTCAAGTGAAAGTCCTAGCGAACGTAGCTAAATATTCATCAAATTCACCAAGAGGGTTACCGGTTGCGAGCTGACGAACCGTTGAAGTGCTTATTCGTATCGGAGTGAAACTTTTTCTATTTCTCACATCGTAAGTGTCTCTAAAATAATCCCATTTTGCACTTTTATCATTAAATATTTTTTTAAAACAGTTGCTTTGACATGCGACATCGTTCTTTAAACATATCGACATTGCATTTTTGACCCTCAATAAAGTAATGATTCATGAGGACTTCCTTGGTCGCCACACGATCACGATGTACATATGTTCTTGTTGGCGAACCAACATGATCGTATTCTTCCATCGCGGCTTGTAGGTTGAGCATGAATTATTCGCTGCTTGATTCAGATGACGAACTACCTTTGGAACCGTCATAAATTTGTTGAATTAGTCGAAGTGTTAAGTGTATTCAATGCGTAAATTTAAGATAACTAATGAGTTTTTGTGTGTGAAATTGAGGAAGAATGATTAAGTTGTGGTTTTGTAATATTTGTGAGATGTTATTCATCTATATTGAAACACAAACTTCATGCATGACTGTAGGAGCGAAGCATGCAAGGGACGAAGGAGGGTCACGGCCTTCTCATTTTTTAGAAGTAATGATTTGTCGGGATTTTATTGGTTTTTGTATATATTTTCGGTTTAGGCCCTCCCATTTTAAAATCTAGGCCCTCCTAAACCCAAGCCCAAAAAAAATTAAATTAATTAGCATGTTTACTAATTACCCAGTCCTTGATATGAAAAAAAATTGGTTATTGGATTCAATTAACACAAGCTTCAACAAAAAAAATTGTTGATGTTCTCTGCTTCTCTACACAACTAGACACTGCTCAGCTTCTGCTCGACACCCACTAGGCCACCACGGCAGCCACCAGCCCACTAGCCACCACCGTAGGTCAGCAGCTCTGCTTCTCCTTCTCCACAATCAGTCCTCATTCCTCAACCAGCGTAGGTTATTTGTTTTCACTTCTTTAATATTTACGATTTTAGACCTTTAGGGTTTGAGGGGTTTAACATGAATTGTTGAATTGTGTTGTGTTACTTGATTGTTGATATTTGATAAGTTTAAATTTATATGTTGATTGTTAAGTTGTTATGTAGTTTAGGGTTTAACGATTAAGGGAAGGTGAAACTAAAAACCATTAGTAAATAGTAATTAGTTGTTGACTTGTTGAAATGTTGAATGATGTTGATTTAATTGTTGACTTTGTTGAATAATGTTCTTTTTTGTTTATGTGTAAGAACTTGTGTGACAACTCAAAAATTTTCTTTTCTTTTCTTTATTTCAACCTCAAACTCTTACCAACCTTCGTCAATTTTTGGGACGAAAATTCTTTCAACAAGGGGAAGATGTGACAACTCCAAATTTTTCTTTTCTTTTCTTCATTTCAACCTCAAACTCTTACCAACCTTCGTCAGTTTTCGGGACGAAAATTCTTTCAACAAGGGGATGATGTGACACTCGACAATTTCGGGTTAACGCCGTTAACCCAACTTAACCAAATTCCGTCGGTCTCTTTCAACTTAAAATCTCATCTAATAACTAAAAATTATAATTTAACTAAATAACTGAAAAATGATTATTACAAAATAGTAATTCGATCAAATTTCGAATCACAACGAATGTCGTCAAAACATTAGTAATGAGCTCATACAACTAAAAAAAGCGTTGTTGAATAATTGACGGAATAATTTCGTAAGTCTTATACGTCGTACAGAGTACCAGGGTCAAATTGTAATTAGTTAAAAGTTAATTTAGTTAACTTTGGGAACAAGTTTTATATATGTAAATCTTGAGGGACTATATTGCAAATATGAATTATATAAAATGAATCTCTTCCTCTCCTTCACTCCAGCACGTAAACAAAAACAAAAACCTAACAGGTTCCGTCGACAACCACCCGCGCCACCACCGCTGGCATCGCCAGTACACCGCAGCTGCTACCACCGACGAACTCCTGTGAACATCACCACCGTTTTCGTCGCTGGTCTTCTTCTCCATCATCTTCTCCGGGTCCGACAAACACTTCCGTCATCTCCGATGACTCCCGCAATCACCGACGAACATCCCTCTCTTTCCCATGTCGACCGGTACATGTTTAGTTACTTTAATCGTTTCGTATTGTTTCGGTTTCGCCGCCGGGTTGTGGCTTGGGTTACAATTCAGTTCGAAAAAATATATGTATATATATATCTACGGTGTGTATATGTATAACTTTGGTGTGTCGAGAATTAAGGTCGGGTTCGGTCCTTAGGAGACTTGTGTTCGTAATAGTATGTAGGTATCTGAGCTTGATATATGTAGGTGTGCTTATCCTATGCAACTGTTGTTTGTGAGCATGAATGTATGAATATATATAAACTGAGTTAAATGTGTATTGCTTAATGCTTTGTATGTGTATGTGGTAATATATGCGGTTGTGTGTGTATGAGATGTCATGATGATAGGATGATGATAAATATAGTATGGATATGTATAGATGTGTTCATGTGTTGAGATGACTATCGGGTCGGTTTGCGAATCGGGTTTGGGTATTAATTTACATGTCAATGTCTTGTATGTGGGAATATATATGTATAAGTTTAGTTTGTATGTATATGCTTAATACGAAGCACCAGTGGCGCAGCAGTGTATATATATATATATATATATGAATGTGTATATGCTAGGCAATATATAAATAATCATGTGTGTATGATTAGGGTTATCTAAGTATGTGATGTGTGTTTCTTATATATGTATGTATATATGACAAAGTGTATACTTGAGATCATTCATTTGTAGAAATATATACATAATTAAAGGATGTAGATCGAGTCTTGAATAGGCATGCACATATAAGAGTATGATAATGTTAAAGATGAGTTCGTAATGTACGTTTGAGTTTGCATGATAATGTCAAGTTTGCTTGTTTAAAAAAAAATACTAATAATAAAAAGAAATAAGTTTAAGTATATGTACGGATGATGAAGGAGGTTAAATATTTATACTAGGATGATTAACGGGGTTGAATCATAACAGTATAGTAACGTGATGACAAGTATAGTAGATGATGGGTTGTATAGGAAGATGATTAAATTAAAATAATAATTTAAATATTTTGGTCGGGTCTCAAGTCCAAACCCACTTTTATTATATGATGTATTTATACTAAGGCGTTGGGTACGAAACCGAAACGAGAACGCGAAACCGAATGTAAACTCTATTAGAGTAATTTGTATCTAATTAGTAGAACCCAAACAGGTTGTTGGTTGAACTTGGAAGTTATACTTTTTGCTAATTATTTGTAGCTGCGCAACCTAAGGTGAGTTTCACGGCCCCTTTTACTATTTTCCTGTTGGGGGAGAAAGCACGCACGAAAACACTTTTGATTTTGTATTTACTTATATATCATCATGGCTTACTAAACGTTAAACTTAACATACGAAAGTCCTTTCATTCTCTCGAACCGTTAATATACGGGGTATAGCGAGGAAGTTCGGGTAGTACTACTGGGTTTGACAAACCCCACCCTCGGCTGGGAGCCGGGCAGGTGTGAATTGTCCTAAACTCATGGCCATTGAATGTTAACAATGGTAACAAGGCACAACAAAAACAGTCAGCTCGGATTCGAAACGTTTGAGTAACATGAAAACTTGGGTTAGCTACCTACTGATATATTTGTGATTTACATTATCTAGAAAACTTATTTATGAACTGTTATTTAAACCTGTGAACTCACCAACCTAGTGTTGACACGATTTAGCATGTCTTTCTCAGGTACATTGCACGGATTATGAGCATGCTTGGTTGAGTCTTAGCTGCATTCAAAACTTATTTTATTTTATTTTATTTTATCTTTATTTAAACTTGGTTTATAGACGCGTGGTTACACATTGAATTGTTTGGGATTTTTATTTATGCTTCCGCACTGAAACTTATTTTAAAATTTGTTTATTTTATAAATGTTGGATTTTAAATTCATATAGATGTCGTTCAATGTAACTAATGGCAATGAGATCCTGGTATGTCATGCCCCAAACGGTAGAATTCCGTTAGTGGAAATTGGGGGTGTGACAACTTGTTAGAATGAATGAAGAAATTTTTGATATTCCAAGTTATTATTGTTTTATCCGACTGGCTAACCCGATGAACATACATACCAAAACATTGCGTTAGGAAAAAAAATTTTATAGGCCCTCCTATTGTTAAATTCTTGGCTTCGCCAAGTGTTATGTGTGTGACTTGAGGTTGTGTTATTATTGGTTGATGATTTGAGATGTTGTGTTGTTATTAGTTGAATAATATTTTTTGTGGCTTGAGGTGTTGCGTTTCTATTGGTTGATGGTTTAGAGTGTTGTGTTGATATTAGGTGAATAATATATTGTGTGTGGCTTGAGGTGATGTATTGCTAGTGGTTGATGTCATGAGTGTGTTTGTTTGTTGGTTGTTTCTTATTATATTATTATTATTTTGTGTCTTGTTTTTGTATTTGATTTTTTTGTGTTGTGTTACATTTTTGTTTGTGGCCTTGTGGGCTGCTAGGATATACAAGAAGTAATAACTCGCTTAACAATTATTGCATAACACGCGACAACCTGAATATATCTAGTTATATTTTAAAAAGTATTTTTTTTAGTTTAAAAACAAAGCCAACGGGAAAATATCCAACGGAACATATATAACAGACAAATTGACAATGACGTTGGTGATGTCTATACCTTTCTTTTCCTCATTTTGACACGAAGTATACAACATAATCGGTGTCTTTAAACAAAACAATATATATGATAAATATGTAAATGACAGAAAAAGACTTATACCAGATTTTTAACTAAACTAATAAAGTGAAGCAATAAATCACTAGAGTTATAGATTTAACAAGAGCTATAGATTCAACAAGTAGTTGAACTTTCAAAACGTGGCATTATTATCAATAAAGTTTGACGTGGTTTCACATATTTTCTATGTATATTACGTAAACTATTACACCAATACAATACTATATTACACCAATTCAGTTATTAACTTTGAAAAGTAAAGGTCTTGCAAACTTTTATTATCGTAAGGGGTGAGATTATATCATATCATTAGACATGCTAATTATTAATTTATTATTATATATGTTCGTGTATAAGTTTTATTTTGAGTTGACGTATTTGAAATATAACTCTTATTAGGGATGAGATAGATTGAGGTTTTTAAACGTAACTGTTATCAGTGATGAGATCAATACCAGTACGGTATAAAAAATAACGGCATCAAATTTATGAAAAAGTGGGTACTGGTATCGAATTTAGTGGTATGGTACTGGTTCGATACAGATACATTCTTACCAAATATTAGTACCGAGGTATTGATACTGAATATATTTGTATGATACAGTACTCGAGTACCAAATGCTCGTCACTAAACTATGTTCTAGAGGGAGAGAAATGACATTTTTACCCCTTAGATGCGAGACACATGAGAGAGGTTTACACTTTGTTCCCGAGTTTAGTAACGAAAAGAAAAGAAAATAAAAGAAAGGAAGTTTGGAAGAGAAGAGAAAGGAAATGAAAGGAAAAGATGTGATTTTATTTTGCGTTCCAGAGTTCGAAGGAAAAGAAAATAACCATTTTAATATGATTTTCTTTCTTTCTCTCAACTTCCTTCCAATTTGAGAGGAAAGTTAGGAGGGAAAAACATAATAAAACTTTCTTTCCACTTCTCTTCCCTTCCTTTCATTTTTTTTTTTAAAAAACTCTGGAACACATGTTTTTTTCAACTTCCTTCCAATTCCTTCCCTTTTCATCCTTTAATGAAACTCTGGATTATTTCTGTTAGAAAATAAAATCACAAGAATCAAAACCGTTAAAATAAAATTACAATTGTTAATGATATTAAAACATATGAACTAAAACTACAATTTATTCAAAGCATTTTAATTAATTCTCACATAACCGGTTTCTCACCGGAACCGATTTGTGGCAAACCGGCCTATAATTTTCTATGGCATATATGTAAAAAGGGTAGGAGATAAAGGGTAAAGATGTAAATGGAGATAAGTCTCGTTATCATCGAAGACAAACCCAAGATACATTTGAAAGCAGCACGTGTTGTTCGACATCCTCCACTTCTTTTCATCTATCAACCGTTACGCTTTTGTTTTTTGTTACAATTTGTTTTACAACGCTATGTATTTGTCTCTCATATTTAAATTTAAATGTATTATATTATAATTCATATTACTATACTTGTGAATGTAAAGCATATATAAAAACGTTAGAGACATATTTTATTTTGCTTTCAAATCTTTAAGTTTATCTATAATCTAATCGTAATTTCCTGTTTGTTTTAGGTTTAGATTGTTCCTTTTTGCTTGAAAAATCAAATCACAATTAAGCAAACTAAGGTAATTAGAAGTTGATGGTCCGGTTATGATTTTCTTATAATCAAGTGTTATAATTTGATTAAAATTACACGTGTATATACTAAAACAAACCATCATTACAATCCAATTTTTATAATTTAGTTTATTTTTAAAATAATATAGTTGACTTAAACTAAACTTTTTGTTACAATATTATCAAAAATACAAATAATTTTTTTAACAGCTAACATATAGACCATTCCTGAATAAATCACTACAGATGAGACTTCGTATGACTCAGAATCATAAATTTTTAGTTGTATAATTAAATCACTGAAACATCGGGTCCTTTTGATTTTGGAATATTAATGATATGTTACTTAGCGTGTCAATCTTGTTTATATATTAACACTAGGTTTAATTCTCGTGTGTTACACACGAGTTAAATAACAATATTTATAAATAAATTATAATTATTATGTTTAAGAATTTGTGAATCCTTATATAATACTAGTTTAGAGCCCGTGTTATGCTCGGATTTGTTTTTAGTATACAATATTATACTCAATTTAAAGAGATTTAAATACATGATTTTATGGTATAGTTTTTTAAAATAATGTCCTATAAAAAATTTATGTATGTTTAAAAATTATTGAGTTGTTTAATTGTAGATTATTAACAACTAGATTAGTACCCGTGTACTACACGGATTTTAGTTTTATAGGTTTTAACTCAATTTACATATCAAATTTATTTTTAACATATCTCTTATTAAATCGATTTGGATATTTACAAATATATTCATATAAAAAATCATATGTTACAATAAAAGATATGATTTATAATAGTTGGTAAATTTTTATTGGAACATATCGGGTTAGGAGATAATTCATGATAATTGTTAATTTTTTATTTGAACATATCGAGTTATGAGATAATTAATGATAATTGGTAAAACTTTAATTTGAACATATCGGGTTAGGATAAATCATAATAATTGATAAGTTTTTTGAACATATCAGGTTAGGAGATAATTCATGATACTTGGTACATATCGGGTTAAGATATAGATCATGATAATTGGTAAATTTTGTATTTGGACATATCGGGCTAGGAGATAATTGATGATAATTTGTGAAATTTTAATTTAAACATATCGGGTTATTTCGAATATGGAGCATACCATGACCCGTCTAAAAATTCTCCATCAAATTAATTTAGAACATGACACCTAAGCAAAATCCTATGTGGAATAGTTAAAATGATAACATGTGGATGTGTTACTCAATTATTAAAATAGGTAGATTTTATCCTTAGTTTCATTATTATACTCTATCAAATATAAGATGACTCATTCACACCCTTAGTAGAAGAAGGTTTAAAATGTAAATACTATTAAGTTTCTAAAAATTCTCCTAAATATTAGAAAACTAAAATGTAATTAAGATTATTATAATATATTATTATTATTATAGATATACACATATTTCTATTATAAAATTATTATTATGAGAAAAACACTCTTATAACGCCAACTAAGCAAATATTACCTCTAATGATGCCAACTAAGCAAAATCTATTTTCCTATATTATATAAGGATAGCAAAATCTATTTTGCTTAGTTGTCATCATTTGAGATGGTTTTTGCTTATGTGTCATTATAAGATATTTTATCTCACAATAATATTTTTATAATGAAATATGTATATATCTATAATAATAATCTATTATAATAACCTTAATTACATCTTGATCCCCTAATATCTATGAGAGTCTTTAGAAATTTAAGATTATTTACATTTTAAACCCTCTCCTACTAGGTGTGTGAATGAGTCATCTTATATTTGATGGGGTATAAAAATAAAACCTATGTATAAACTTTGTAATAATCTACAATTAAATAGCTCAATTTAGTTTCATCAACTCATGCATGCATGATGAAAAATTTCACTTACTTTTCCCTCTTAAACTTCTTATTATAGAACAAATAAATTTCCCCCCAAAAATTACCCCCTTAAAACCTTGATTTATTAGATAACTAGGTTTAAGTGTTTAACACCCGTATATTACACACGGGTTGAATAAAAATATTTTTAAAGAATTGTAATTATTATATTTAAAAATTTTAAAAATAAATTCATAAATTATTATTAATCACAAAATTTTGTCTTTATTAACTCTCTTATTCAATTTTACCTCTCAACCTTCTTTTTATAAAATAAATTATGTTTCCCCCCAAAAAATTGCCCTAAAAAACTCTAATTTATTAGATAGAATACTTGATTTTTTACAAGACTTTAACCTGATTTGATTTAATAAAGAAAATGAGTTAGTCCATCAAAACACCCAAAAGACCGTAAAAACACCCAAACCTTTCTCGATCAAACAAACAATTATAAAGACCTAAAACTCAAACATTATATATAAATTAGAATTTTCATAATCTAAGTTAGTATCATTGTTTTTCTTATTTCAATTATGCTAAAATTACATTCATTTAGATTACTATACAAATTGAACCTCCATTTATTTGTTGATAATATATGTATCCACTTAAATTTAAAAAAAAAGAAAAAAATATAACATACCTATGACTTTGTCATTTTTGAATACTAATCTTCAATTAACATAGATAAAAAGTGATATATCTTTTATACTACAACAAGTAAAAAAAAACAAATTTCCTTTTCTTTACTCAAAGAAAAATATCTATATCTATCTATCTATCCATCATCATGTGTGTTAGTGTGTATATATATAACACAAACACAAAGACATACGGTAATCACCGGACGGCACAGAGATCTCGATCAGGGATGCTTTTGCCCCAAAACTAATCTTCACTTATAACAACACACATCACCCGTAAGTTTTTCTCTCTTTTGGATCTAATCGTTTACCTATTTTTACACTTTCAATTTCAATCATCGATTGTTTCTGCCGATCTTCATTTTCTGTTGAATCGGATCTGGGTTTTGTGCTTTTTTGTTGTTTGACGTGTGAAAGTTTAAATCTTGTGAAGAAACATGCGATCTGGGTTTGTGTATTTGATTTCCGATTGATGAGTTAGGTATGCGGTGTTGAATTGTATTTAGTTTTGGATGAACACACTTGTGTGTTGTGATTTGATTTGATGGTTTGTGAGTTGTGTTTATACTGATTTGTTCGTAATGGTTATTGGATCTTGTTTGCTGATTTGTTCTTTGATTTATAACTGTGATTCATATGATGAAGATCAAGAGAAATTGGAATTGGTTGTGCGTTTTATCTTAAAAGGTATATGGATACGTGATTTCAATTGATTGTTGGGTGTAGATACATTCATGTCAAGAATTAGTTTTTTTTCCTTCCCAAAAATCTGATTGATTTGATCTTAATCAATAAAAAAATAGGATCTTTATCTGTATTTTACTGTCACTTGAAGTTGATTAATGTTACTCTATATAATTAGCTTATTGATCTTAACAGAGTTGTGCATAAAGGAGGTTGCCTTTTTGATTAGTGATAAATTATTTCCTGTTGGTGTTTATGGCTTGCAAAGATTAATTTCTGACATCTTATATAGGTGTTATCTTTCCTGTTGTTGGTTGATAACTGATAACCTTTTTTTCTGTTTCAGGGCTTTTGACGTTTGACGATTGTTGAAGTTGGTTTATCTTGAAAACATTATGGCTATTGACGGTGTTGTCTCTGACTTGGCCCATGCGTCTGTTGAAAATGGGAAGATAGAGAGCAGTGTTAACGGGCATGTTGGTGAAACTGAATCTGGTTCTCATGTGAACGAATCGGTTCGTGTAGAAAAGGCCCCTGACACCAGTTTTCCAAAGGATGCTGTTGATGAGTGGCCAGAAGCCAAAAAGTTTCACTCGGTTTATTTTGTTAAATACCGAACAGTTGAGGACCAGATTCTGAAAGCTAAACTTGACCAGGCTGATAGGGAGCTTAAAAAGCTTAATTTGGCTCGTGATCCCATCACTGAAAAGCTGAGGGCAAAAAGGGTACTATTTATATGGATATTCTTGAGCTTAGTACATGCTTGTCTTGAATTCTGAATACTTATTTTAACTTTGTGTTTTGTTTCTTTAGAATGAACGAGCACTAGTAATTGGCCAACTGAAGGCTCTTGTCGAAGAAAAAAACCATTTCAGGACAATCATGGATGGCAAGAGAAAAGAAATCGAGCCACTGCAGCAGGCTTTAGGCAAACTGCGGGGCCCTAGCAACGCGAATAGAGACAACAGAGGTTACATATGTTCTTCTGAGGAAGAGCTCAATGATGTTGTAAGCACGGTTTTAGTACATAATGAAATCCATTATCGTAAAAAAAAAACTCAATGTTTCATTTCAATCTCTTATTCTTTGTCTATTATTGATTTTTTACTTTTGTTGCAGATCAAGAGCATGCAATACCGCATTCAACATGAAAGTATTACTCTAAATGAGGAGAAACAAATCATCAGAGAAATCAAACAGCTTGAAGGGACTAGGGATAAGGTTATTGCAAATGCTGCTATGAGGGCTGAAGTTCAAAAATCTGTTGGTGAAAAAGATGCCATTCAAGACCAGGTCAAAGTAAGAACACTTCTAAAATCCTGTATGGGTCTGTTCGACACATAAACATATAACAAAAACATATATTTGTTCACTTTAGTTATATTATCACAATAATAGTTAGTTTCTAATTAGCGGTTCAGGAGGTCGCATGCACTTAACAATAAAGATACACTCTGGGCCAGTTTGGACCCCATCTGTTTGACCCCCTTTTGTGCTTAAATTGGTCCATCCATAAGTTAATAGGTTGCAGCTGCTACCTCTATTTACCATGCTAAAATTTAATGGTATTAATCTTTATCACGATTCCATGTTGGTTGTAGTCTATTGGCGTTGATCTTGATGGGGTCCGCAAAGATCAGCAAGCTATTAAGGCCAAACTTAAAACATTGGAGGCTGAAAAAGAGGCCATAAACAGCGTGATTGCTTCTTTGGAGGAGGAATTGCATGTAGTGATTGAGAAAAGGGATAAGGCCTATGATAAAATTCGTGAATTGAGGAATAACCGTGAAGAAGGGGTATGTTAGCACCTTCAGTTATGGCTATATATTGTGTTTCAGACTTGAATTTTTCTTTTGATCATTTTCTGTTTTTTTTCAGAATACTTGCTTTTACCAAAACCGCTCCCTCTTGAATGATGCTAGAAGGCTGGCTGCAAGTAAGGATGTTAACGCACTTCTAGAGCTTTCAACATCAGAGGTTTGTTAATTTTTTTCGAACAGCTGTTTCGGAACTGATTATCCGGTGATCAGTTTTTGATGTTTGGATAAATAAACTGTTTTCTGACCATGTGATATATTTGTTACCATTCTCAATGTGTCTCTTTCACAAAAAATGACTTATTTGATTGTTTTGTACATTAAGTAATTTTGTACAAAAACACAACATAGAAGCACATCTTAACTCTGTTTTCTACATCCCTTTACATTACAGTTCGTTGTCTAATTTTTATATTTGATTTTGATATTGCATGCTTCCTTTCAAAACGCACATCCAAATGCATCCATCTCTTATTTCTTTAACACATACTTATATTTGTCAGCATTTGCCAAATACTCTGATTTTTATTTCTAAATTTACAACCAAAGGGAAGCACATTCCATCTTTTACAGCCTGTTGATCACATGAGCATTTGTATTTGCTAATTTGAATTAGGTTGACAAATTTATGTCGGAGTGGAACAAAAGTAAAGCATTCAGGGAAGATTATGAAAAAAGAATATTGCAATCACTTGACATTCGCCAGCTCAGCAAGGACGGGCGTATGAGGAATCCTGAAGAGAAGCCTTTGGTCTCACAAGAATTACCGACCCCCGTTCCTGTTGAAACCGAGGTTGTTGCAAAATTAAAGGTAAAACAACCAAAGGAAGAGCCCACTCCTCCACCTCCAGTTGCCTCGGTCGAGAAAGAAAACGACAGCAAAAAAACAAAAGAAGCAAAGAAGAGTAAAAATGAGAAACTAGTAGTGGAAGAAGAAGAAGAAGAGGAAGTTTACGGGTTGGGGAAAAAACCTGTGAAAACTGAAGTGGTGGATGAATTGAAGCTTAAGGAGATGAAGAGGGAGGAGGAGATTGCGAAAGCAAAACAGGCTTTGGAAAGAAAGAAGAAGTTGGCAGAAAAAGCTGCGTTTAAAGCCCAAAAGAAAGCAGAGAAGGAAGCTGAGAAGAAGCTCAAGGTTTGTTTGTTTTTCTTTTTTAAAGGGAAACTTTACACAATATTAACCGGGTTTTTCAAGGCACTTAACGTTTATTTTTCACTTAGCTTTTTATTATGTGTTCAAATCCTATGTAATATCTTTAATAAATGTTACATAATGGTTTTTGAAAGGTTCGACAAGACGATTCTAAAGCTGCCAGAATGAGGTCAATCGTAGTTTGTTTGACCGTTTTCCTATGCCTTTTTAGATTTGAAATACTTTTTAGTATAACATCACCCTTTAAAATTTACTGGAAAAGAAACTTTTCACTTATTAGTAACTAAGATCCATACATGTTTGTCTTTTGGTCAATTTTGAAACATTTTTGCTTTGTGGTCAACTTTGTTACAGGATCGCGAGAAGAAAGAGAAAAAGAAAATGCAGGCGTCTATGCCCGTCCCTGAGGCTGCAGAGGAAGCAGCAGTGGAAGAGGCTGTGGAGGAGCCAGAGGAAGTAAAGGAAGTGGTGAAAGCGCCAACAAAAACAAAAGAGACTATTAGAGTTAGAGGCAGAAGCGGCAGGGGGAAAGGGCCCGAGTCGTTGTCAAAGGTCATATTAAAACGTAAGAAGTCAAACAACCACATGTATTATTATGCTGCTGGTGCTGCTGCAATCATCGTTGTGCTTTTAGCAGTTGGGTACAACATGTATGCGTAGACGAAAACGTATACTTGTGGTTGGTACTTGGGAAGTAACGTTGTTTTTGTTTATGTTTATGTTTTTGTTTATGTTTTGTGTTGGTTTTGTTTTATTTATTTTTTTTGTACTTGCAGCAGACTTGAGAACTTGATATATGTTAGAAAGAGGTAGTTTGAAACATGTACCAGAGGACTAGTGTAACTTTTGACATTTTGCTTTGGTTAAGTTACAGAACCTTGCTATATGTTTTACATGTTTCTACCCTCTATACAGGTAGGTTACCTATGTTAATTGCACTGTTGTGCATATAAGAGTTAAATTGAATGATTTAGTTCACGACCAGTAATGACAAAAAGGTATAAAAAGGTATTTTGATTATGCTGTTTGGGCAATATTGGTTTTGATAAGATCAAGTGCATCGGACTTAGATGTGCTTGAAGTGTTACAAAATAGGCCTGGGATCGCAAATTACAATTGGTCTTGGCTTAGGTCGTTGTCATATGGTAAGTTCACAGTCAAGAGATTGAGGTCTCTCTTGGGTTTAGAGAGGACCGGTTGACCTGAATTTTGTCGCACTGGGTATCTCTTAAAGTCACAGGATTCATCTGTGAGGTGAGTTGCTCCATGTGTTTCGGTTCCGGAGAGACAGGGGATCATGTGCCGCTGAAATGCCCTTTTGCAGCTTCTCTATGGTCCAGGATTTGCAGGTGGGTAGGTATTAATCCTCCGGAGATGACGTCGATAAGAGATTGGTTGGGCTTTCCTTCGGTTAGTTCTTTTCCGGACAGAACAAGCGAGATCATTATAGTCATCTGAATGGTTTCAGTGTGTGGCATATGTGGTTGGCTAGGAATGAGTTTATTTTTAATGCCTCTAAGTCTTTGGTGGATAGTGTGATGGAATTGATCATGGTAAACTGGTTTCTTTGTGAAGAGTTGTTCGACAAAACTAGTGTAGTAAGCCTCTTTTTTAGTTTTGTTTGGGCCGCTTGTCGTTTGTATTGCTGGGTGTTTTCTTCACGTCTTAGCATCTTGTTAATGATGGTTGTTTGAATAAAAATTGTCGCTCAAAAAATGTTTTGGTTTCAAATGGGTCAATCGATTAAACTAAAAACGTAAGGAGTTTGTATTCTATAATAAGTAAGCAAGAGTTATGACCTTGTTACACGTATTACGTTAATGACATTAACTTGATTAAACGTATGTAGGAAAGAGTATTATGTTTACACGTTGGGTGTAAATACCACATAACTTCGAAACAAAATAATAATAATAATAATAATAATAATAATAATAATAATAATAATAATAATAATAATAATAATGTCTTGTACATTGTGCTGTAAACATAAATTAACGTTAAAAGATGACATTCAATTTTAAATAAACTAATTTTAAAACAAAAAAAAAATTTAGTTTTAAAAAATATAAATAATACAAAAGAAAAAAAATCAAAGAGAAATAAACCCTCTAAAAAGGTTTAAAATAATATAAGGAAACCATGGTGATGAAAGTGATGCATACCAAATAGTATACGACCAATAAGATAGAGCTCATTTTGGTGTCTTGAAGCCTCCCAAACAGGTTTTTAAATTGTTATAAAATCCGTTAAAAACAAAAAAAAAAATTAAGTTTTTCCGATTAATCAGGATAGATCATATGTCATATCCAATAATAAACTCAAGTTCACATGTGATATGACACGTTTGTGATTTTGGTGCGCACGTTACGTTGGTGATATTAATGTGTGGTGTCCTCTAACAATGTGTTTGCTATCTTGTTACACGCGTTACGAACGTCTTGATGTCCACACGTGATGGCATTACTCATGTTACATTGGTGATATAAAAAAAAAAATAGGCCCGCATGCGATGCGACACATATATGAATTCATTATACACATTACGTTGGTGACATTAACATTTGAAGGCGTATATATGAAATTATATCATGTCTCGTAACGGTGTAAAGATGATGTAACATTCACACAAAAAATAAATAAATAACCAAGAATAAGCTTCCACCAACTTTTTCCTAAAACTTCATATTAGTTTTCTTACCAATCATTAGATTAGAAAATGTTGGACCGAAATCAATACATCAACACAAGAACACACTAGGAATTTACATGTCTCGATTATAAAAATTTATTAATAAAAAAAACAAAAAAAAATAACTCTTAAACCTTATATAAATTATTAAAATAAAAATTTATTAATAACAAAACCACAAAACAATAACTCTTAAACATAGTATTTACATTAAAAATATACTAATCATAAACCAACTCAAATAGTATTACATATGTAATGAGATAAATAAACTCAATCCAATCCAATCCAAGTCTAATACAAATTCAAATAAATAAACATAAGAAAAGTTATGATATATATATACATCTTTTGTTCATGAAAAGTCAAACGAAAAGTGTATAGCTGCTATCTAATACGTACACAAACACATTCATTCATTCATTCATTCATTCATTCATTCGGTAGTTGGCCGGACAATCTTCTCTCTCCAGACGACATCACACAAGATAAAGATCTCGATCAGGATGCCCCAAAACTAACAACACATCACCCCTTCTGTCCCGGTAACTTCTTCGGATCTTATCTAATTTTACTGTTTTTAGTGAACCATCTATCGCTCCTGTCGAATTGGATCTGGGTTTTTTGTTTTGTTATTGGTTGACGTGTGAATTTGAAATCTTGTGATCCTGGTTTATATATCTGATTTAGGTATATTTATTGGATTGAATTGTGTTTGATTGGGAATATATGTAATGCATGCGAATGAACCATTGTGTGTTATGATTGATTTGTGATGATTATTGGTTCTTGTTGTTCTCTAATTGATCTTTAGAGGTGTTTTGGATATGAAGTTGAATAATATGATATGTTGATTAAAGTTACATTCATCTCAAGATTAAGTTTTTTTTTTTTTTTTTTTACTTTTTGTTAAAATCCCTATATTTTGATCTTAATCAATCAATTTATGCTGAAAGTGGCTTAAAAGAGGCTGCTTTATTGATTAGAGATCAAGTATTTATTAAAATTTCAATTTTTTTTTTAATTTTTCTATTATTTTTTGTATATTGTTTGTTTATGGAACTTGTAAAGCTTGATTTCGTTAATCTAATCAAACATATGTTATATTTCCTGTTTTTGGCAGATTAGTTTGTTCTCTCTGCTTCAGGGTTTTCGAATTTTGAAGACTTTTTAAGTTACTTTACCTTGAAAACATAATGGCTATTGATGGTGTTGTGTCTGAATTGGCCAATGTGTCTGTTGAAAATGGGAAGAAAGAAAGCAGTGTTGACGGGCATGTTGGTGAAACTGAATCTGGTTCTCATGTGAACGAAACGGTTCGCGTAGAAAAGGCCCCTGACACCAGCTTTCCCAAGGATGCTGTTGATGAGTGGCCCGAAGCCAGAAAGTTTCACTCGGTGTATTTTGTTAAGTACCGAACAGTTGAAGACCAGATTCTGAAAGCTAAACTTGATCAGGCAGATAGGGACCTTAAAAAGCTTAATTTAGCACGTGATCCCATCACTGAAAAGCTGAGGGCAAAAAGGGTAAAGATTTTGTTTATACAGTCTAATCTTGACTCTTGAGCTTTAATACATATTTTCTTGAACTATCAGTTCTTATTTTAATCTGGATTATCGTTTCTGTAGAATGAGCGTGCACAAGTTATAGGCCAACTGAAGGCTCTAGTTGAGGAAAAAAACCATTTCAGGACAATCATGGATGGGAAGAGAAAAGAAATAGAGCCACTGCAGCAGGCTTTAGGCAAATTGCGGGGCCCAAACAACGCGAACAGAGACAATAGAGGTTACATTTGTTCATCTGAGGAAGAGCTCAATGATGTTGTAAGCACGCTTTTTATACAAAATAAAACGCCCAATGACTTCTCTTTTTTAATATTCTTTGTATTTGATTTCTACTTTCTTTGCAGATTAAGAGCATGCATTACCGCATTCAACACGAAAGTATTACTCTAAACGAGGAGAAACAAATCATTAGAGAAATTAAACAGCTTGAAGGGACTAGGGATAAGGTTATTGCAAATGCTGCTATGCGGGCTGAAGTTCAAAAATCTGTTGGTGAAAAAGATGCCATTCAAGACCAGGTCAAGGTATGAACACCTCTTTTGACATATATATGCCTTAGCGTAGCGGTGTTCATTATTTGGTCCATGTTATCATTGTTTTATAATCAATGCATTAAATAAGTTTTCAAAACTGATATGATTACAGTAAGAAATTTGTTTTTTAGTTAGCAATCTAAGAGGCCACACACACTATAAATTCTCTTTTGGGGACTTTGGACCTTATCTGTTTGTTCTGTTTATTTTTTGATCAGATCGATTTGAGATAAATATAACTAAATGTTAACATACTAATCTTTATTGTGGTTTGATGTTGTTTGTAGTCTATTGGCGTTGATCTTGATGGGGTCCGCAAAGATCAACAGGCTATTAAGGCCAAACTTAAGACACTGGAGGCTGAAAAAGAAGCCATAAACAGTGTGATTGTTTCTTTAGAGGATGAATTGGGCGTCGTGATTGAGAAAAGGGATAAGGTCTATGATAAAATTCGTGACTTGAGGAATAAACGTGAAGAAGGGGTATGCTAATACCTTAGTTGGCTTTATTTTATGTTTCAGACTTTAAAAAGATTATTTTGATCATTTGTTTTCATTTTGTTTTTCCAGAATACTTGCTTTTACCAAAATCGCTCCCTCTTGAATGATGCAAGAAGGCTGGCTGCGACTAAGGACGTTAATGCCCTTTTAGAGCTTTCAACCTCGGAGGTTTGTTAATTTACTTCCAGCAATTGTTTTGGATTATCTGATAAATAAACTGTTTTCTGTCTTTTTTTTATTATATTGGTCCCTTTACATATTAACTCTGTTTTCTACATCCCTTTACATTACAGTTCGTTATCTACTTTTTATATTCGATATTCATAATGCATGCTCACTTTCAAAATGCACATCCAAATACACCCATCTCTTATTTCTTTAACATGCCACTTACATTTATCAGAATTTGCCAAACACACCAATTTGATATTTTTAAATTTTACAACCAACGGGAAGCACACTACAACCCTTTGATCATATAGTCACTTATATTTGCTGATTGCAATCAGGTTGACAAGTTCATGTCAGAGTGGAACAGTAGTAAAGCATTCAGGGAAGATTATGAAAAAAGAATATTGCAATCACTTGACATTCGCCAGCTCAGCAAGGACGGGCGTATGAGGAATCCTGAAGAGAAGCCTTTGGTCTCACAAGAATTACCAACCCCTGCTCCCGTTGAAACCGAGGTTGTTGCAAAATTAAAGGTTAAACAACCAAAGGAAGAATCCGCTCCTCCTCCGGTTGCCTCAATTGAGAAAGAAAAAAACGATAAAAAACCGAATGAAGGAAAAAAGAGTAAAAATGAGAAACTAGTAGTAGAAGAAGAAGAGGAAGTTTACGGGTTGGAGAAAAAACCGGTGAAAACCGAAGTGGTGGATGAATTGAAACTTAAGGAGATGAAGAGGGAGGAGGAGATTGCAAAAGCAAAACAGGCTTTGGAAAGAAAGAAGAAGCTGGCAGAAAAAGCCGCAATTAAAGCCAAAAAGAAAGCTGAGAAGGAAGCCGAGAAGAAGCTCAAGGTTTGTTTTTGTATAAAAAGTTATGACTTTTGGTCGATTTTGTCTTTTTTAACTTCTGGGAGCAGCCTCTTGTTATGCTTGTTTGTTTGACTTTTGTCAACTTTGTAACAGGATCGAGAGAAGAAAGAGAAAAAGAAAATGCAGGCGTCTATGCCGGCCCCTGAGGCTGCAGAGGAAGCGACAGTGGAAGAACCTGTTGAGGAGCCGAAGGAAGAAAAGGAAGTTGTCAAAACGCCAGCGAAGACAAAAGAGACTATTAGAGTGAGAGGCAGAAGCAGCAAGGTGAAAGGGCCCGAGTCATTTTCAAAGGTGATGTTGAAACGAAAGAAGTCAAACAACTACATGTATTACTATGTTGCTGCTGCAGCAGCAATCGCGGTTGTGGTTTTAGCTGTCGGGTACAACATGTACGCGTAGACAAATGAGTCAAGAAACGGATGTGTGGTTGGAAGCTTGGGAAGTAACTGTCACTTTTGTTTCAAGTTCTTTTTTTTTACTTCTATATTTGCAGCAACCTTGAGAAGTTTCTTTTCTTTATATATGGTTAGAAAAAGGCAGTTTGAAAAATGTACCAGAGAAGAGTAGCAGTGTAAGTTTTGACAATTTGGTTTGGTTAAGTTACAGAACCTTGTTATGTGATAGGTTTTTGCATAAATGTTTATGTTGAAATCTTCAACATTTGTTAGTTTTGCAATAAAATTGAACTTTTGAAACATGGTACTTGAGTTTGTGGGCAATTAGTTTTGAGGTTGTTTTATATAATATTTTGATTTTTCTGACAAGGCATGCTCATTTTTATTTCTCTTGCTGGCTCATTCGGCTACTCTTGTTCTGCCGCCCCCGACATCTTTTCCGGCCACCTCTGCCGTCTTCTTTGATTCTTCAATCAACAATGGATGGTGGATGCCGGATGGTAGCGGATAGTATATGGTGGTGTCCCTTTGTTATGGGATTTTACAGAGAGACGGTAATTCGCCGTTGCTAAAACCGGATTAGATGGTGTTGGGTACAATTGTTCCATATGCATGTTTGAAGTTGAGTCACATTTGCTTTTTCGTTGATTATAAAAGAAACTCATGCAACGCACAAGCTCTGTATGATCCTAGTTATATTTAAAGCGATAGCAAGCTACATAAGGAAAAAGGAAGAAGCATAACACGACTATCATCATAACTCATACGAGAGTTCAAAGTCACTAAAACCAACATTAATGCTGTAGCAACAAAAGGTTCTCTCTGATCAGGAAGAAGAAGAAGCAGGGGGAGGATTTCATCCGATAGGAAGACGACGGCCCCCATCAACAGAATGAACAAGTCAACGACTGATTGCAAACGAAGACAACAGTAGAAACACGAAATATGTTACGCTTACAATGTTCGGATCAAATCTCCCGGAAAGTTTTACAATAAAGAACAAAAACGTTACACTTCGTGTTGAGTCCACGTGCTTGACACATTTATCTTAAAACAATATTCTATTGTTCACGAACTTGTTTCCCATAATATAATAGCAACAAGAAGAAGAAGAAGAAGTTTCTTGTACCTGCTTTGTAAGAATTATTTCTAACATCTAGTTCTTTTTGTGCCATCTCTTTTTGTACCTTCTTTGTAAGAAGCAGTTTCTTGTACCCTGAAATTGTTTTTTTATTGTGACACGAGCCTCTCTAGAAATATAATTGTGTACAAAGTACAAACGTATCCTTCAATTCGTGATCTACAACTTTATTCTAAAACATAAACTTACATTTGGTTTAATCCCAATTTATATTAATTAAGTTGACATTTTCAATCGTTTTTAGTTTTTGGTGATGAAGGTTTAACTTGATATGCGTCATTTCTTTTTACATCCCAGTAATCATTATACGGGTGTTGATCGTGTTATTTACCTAGGTTTTATTTGTGCTAAATCGGTTAGGGTTATTCAACGCTGAACACACCCCGTCTTCTGAATTTACTTCTAAAATCCACTTATACGTCATTTTGTGAGACTTGAACCCTTACCAATTTTATACATTAAGTGCCACTAGCTACGCCAATAGACCATTGACTGATTCATAACACATGGTATTAGAATAATGTTAATCACCCTAGAAAACCATATAAAAATTTAACATTACATAACAGTGAAGCAATTGATGGTGTTAGAAACAATAATGTAGAAAGTTATTTAATTATTCGAAACTAATTAATAAATAATGGGGGAAATTTAGTCTCATCGGCCACCGCACCTGGTGATAACATTGCAACCTCGGGTATAAGGGTTAGCTTGACCTTTTCTGTTACAATCATAATAAGATTTACCACGTTGATTACATGGAATGTTATTCTTTGCCATTGCATTGTAGCTGATGTAGCGTTTTCCTGCCAATATTCGTCGAGCACCACTAGGGTCTATCATGATCTCCTCTTCAGGGTCGATGGTGTCTTGTACGAGTCGACCATTACCCTTAGAGATTTGATTCAATACCATCCAATTCGGTTGAAAGGCTACGTTCTTGGACGATGAAGAAACTGCAAAACAAGAAAATGTCAAAGTTGCCATGATGAGAAATGCAATACCGTTAGTCATTTTGGAAATGAAGATCGATGAATAAAGCTTTTGTTGTTGTTGTTGTTGTTGTTTTATTGTTATGGGTATTGGTTGTTGTTTGATTTGAGATACAAGTTGAGATCTCAGGAGAGAAATATCAGTAATGTTTTGTGGTTTAGATTCATGATCCACAAATTTTGCTACTTTTAGTATTTGGAATATATGCAAGATTGTGTAAAAACATCACGTGTCATAACAAACATATTTGAGGTTTTGACCTGGAATGCAAGGCCATAATAAGTCTTAACAATAATATTTGTACAAAAATAAATCGAATTGGCTAACAACCTTACATTATGTTTAGTGAAAGCTTGTAAAGGGTATCAACATGAAGTGCATATCGTGTTAAATCGAATTGACTAACAATGTATTCTTTTTTGTTTGCTGATATATGGGGACATTATGGTCTTTTACATAGTTTTAACACCATATTTAAAGAAGTTATTTTTTAAACTTTTGGCTTAAAAAGGTTATGTTGGTCACATTACAAAACTGTATTTCAATGACTAAACTAGTTATAATAAAAAAAGGGCATTTGCATATATCCCCCTTTAAACCTTATTAATTGCATATTTACCCAATAAAATATTTTTATTGTATATTTCCCCTTCATTAAGAAAAAATATTGCATATTTACCCTTTTTAACTTAATTAAGTAAAAACTAAATTATACATTGACTATTTTACCCTTACTTAATTACCTTATAAAATTAATACATATTCAATCATAATTGGATATTAAATACCACTATTCAATCATAATTAGTATTTGAAAGGGTAGTTTGGTTAATATGATAATTATCATAAAAGATGGGTATATACGTAATATTAAATTTGAGTTGGGTAAATTCACAAATACACTGGTTTGGAGGGGGATATATGCAAAAATCCCAATAAAAAAACAATATTGAAGAACACAAATAAGTTTTATAAAATGTCATGTCATCAAAAGATGAATGATATTTTGTCACATATAACAACTTTAGATTATTCACACTTTAGATTATTCACATAAGTAAAATCTCGTGTGATAGAACCATAAACACTCATACCTTCACACTACTACTTTGTATACTAAAAAGAACTGTCACTAAAATTTATAGAGAATGAAATATAAAAACGAATCTAACACACGATTGGTTTGTGTAGCTAGTGTAATACACAAGTTGTGCTTTTAAAAATTCTATCTAACATGCTTAATAAACATGTCGGTATACTAAACACTAATTAAAGTGGTCAACTCATCTAAAGCTAGAATGACAAAAATAAAGAAAATATATAGTGTTCAACCAATACCTTGTATAATTACATGTTTAAACAATTACAAATTAAATTTACAACCTTAACATGATTGTTTAGAATCAGCTAATATGTTCATGATTATTTTAAAAATTTATCACAACTTGTCGATCAACCGCTTTGATCTTGTTTTGATAACTCGGTTGCATGAATCATGTTTGAGTTACCGGATAAAATACATAAAAAATTAAAATTAGTTAGCTCAAATATAATAGTTATAACTTTTATTATATAGATAAATTTTATTGTGATTATTCTCTCCGGGTTAGTGATTTAAAGAAGAATAAAATTACTACAAATATAATTAAGTGTTAATCAATTATGTAATTCGTGTCTATATATAATTAGTTTATATAATAAATGAATTGAAAAGTAGTATCCGTTGACACATCTATTTGTAAGTATTCAACTTTTATACGAGAGGTGGCATTTTGACACGTTAAGATGTGATATATGATGAACATGTGGCCACATTAAGGTAGAATAACATCATCCTTTATTGACCTACTAAATCATCGTTTTTTTTCTACACTATCAATGGTTTATGGGTGGTATGTCTCTCTCAAAATTTCTCTCTCTTATAATGTTTTATTATATGGTATTTCTAAATTCTAATAGTTTTGTTCGGTTTATCTATATATTTGAAGATAGTCTCATAGCATATATATAGTGTTACGTTTTCGAGTACATATATACAAAGTAGACATGAATGTTGAATTTTAAACTTAATATCAATCCGGGTAAAATAATCATTTGAACTTAAAATTTATCATGTAAAAGGTAAATTGAGCTAAATAATAAACACATTGCGTAGTCTCATGATTATCTAGTTACTTTTTTTTTAAATCTTGATAGGAGTCGAGATTAAACTATAGTCGTTTCTTCAATAACCTATCTTGTGACCAACTTGTGAACACGTTGGAGTTTTAATTGTGAAATGAGAAACAAAAAGATTAATCACCCAAGAATTTATTGCATACATTATACGATACACACATGTTCTTTTAATTATTTACTCCTCATGAACACTTATAAACACTCAACAACTTATTATATCGATCAATCCCAAAAACAATAAAAATAAAAACACACAAATTAATTAAGTTGCACAAAATCAATAACAAATCCCCCACAAAGTAAACATAACCGTTATTGCTGATGATGCAATAACGGTTTCAGGTTGTGTCGCCGTTGAAGATGACGGCGGCGACGTAGTGTTTGCCGACGGACTATTACCACCTCCAGACGGCGTACTTCTCCCACCAGGAGAAGACGCCGGTGGAGTCAAAACAGGTGTTTCCGACGGTGGTGAAACGGTGGAAGGTGATGGTGGAAGAGTCGGGGAAACCACCGGAGAAGGCGGAGTAGCGACGGAAGGAGGTGGTGATCGAATTCTAAGAGCTAAAACAACTACGATCAGCTTCTGACCTTGATCACAATTCGATTTATTACCGGTTATGAAGTAAAACGGACCCGATCGATCGAATTTAAACGTCGAATCACCTCCGGTTAGCTTCGTAACCGGAGAATTACTATTGCATTCATCGTAATCACCTTTGTTCACCACCAGAACAGAATCTGAGCTACCATCGTACTTAAAATCTGCAAACAATCAAAATTCAAACACCGTTGATTATAAAGTGGCAGATAAACGAACAACAAGTTGACAGACGTACGTAGCGTATCGTTGATTAGAAAGCGTAATCGGCTAGTCCAATGGCTGTAGGCTTCTGAAGGGTGTAAGGTCCAGCCATCTTTGCCACCAACTTCGAAGGTGCGAGAGTGTGAAGAAGATATGGAAGTGATGAAGATCGCCATTAAAAACCAGAGAGAGGTTTGAATCGACATGATTGATTAGAGACGTTGAGTCAAAATGGAGACGTGTTTATGGTATTATAAAGGAAATATGATATGATGTTTACACGCGATTAAAACATTTGAACTTTGCAATATATTTTATATAGTAGAATAGAAGATTGATTTATAGAGAAAAAAATCAGGCCCAATAAAAAGCCCATTCACCTTTCGTTATAGTCTATAAAAGAGAGCCTTACTATAGTAACACGTAGTAATGTAGGATGCGCATCCGCATAGAAATTGTGTAGTAACCGATAAAACCGATAGGAACCGTAGGGTAGGGGCCTGTTTTTCATGATACGAAGACGTTATTTTGAAACGGGTTAAAGAAAATCAGTCAGAATATATCGATTGATGTTCGGGGAAAAGAGTTATTATACAATGGTCTTGTTGTGATTTTTTAAGATTTTAAAATATTTTTACCTCTAACTGTTAGTAAAAGATATAAGATAAAAAGGCTCCAACAAATTATGAAGCTATAATGTATTGCTAAAATGTGTTCTTAATTTCAATCAGTGTAAATTAATTAAATTGCTTTTATTGGAAGGCACATAACTATTATGTATGTTAGATCAAAAGATGAAATTTTCATAGAAGATTACCCATGTATTAAGGGTGTTGGGTGTGGATACGGGTAGGGTTCTACCAGCACGGTAACACTGCCGTCACCTATATGGGTAGGGTGCAGGTATTGTGATCACGGGTATGGAAACCCATATGAAACAAACTCATTTCAATGCATTTTTTTGTCATTAGTGTGTTAAATGGGTGATGATACGTGAGGGTAGTGAAATATTCCACAACCATCAAGTTTATATAGTGAGGGTGGTATGAGGGCAATGATGATGTGGAGGCTTGTAATTGGTGGGTTGTGAGAGTATATGAGGGTATGCCACAACCACACTCACCACCCTAATTAGGCGTCATAAATTGTGTTAACCTCAATACCCAAAAAGATTAAGGAGTGTTTGATTGTTTTTTAATAATCATTCAGATGTCTATCTCTTAATAATTCAAAACATCTAAATTAATAAGTAATATAAAGATGTCGAATGTGTAGTCTCTTAATGGTAAGACATCACTGTTCATCATATTTTTAATATTTACCTGTTTAATAGATTTTTAATACATTAAGAGGTAGCATCTTACGTATCATTCAAAGGCTACGAAACAGCCCCAAACAACTATAATATTCAAAAACCATAATCGTAAATATACTAGGATACCACTCACAAACCCCAAAAACTATAAGTATGAGATCGGATATGGAAGAATTATGAAAAACATGAGATAAATTTATGTTTGTCTAAAAATAATAAGTACAAGGTAGAGAAAGTAAATCCTCTTAAAGGTTTATATGTTATATTTCTTTGTGCTTGTTTTTGTTGGCCGATTAACACAAAAGAAGATAACTCAAAACTTAATCCTTTTGTTCTTTTTTTAACAACAGTAATCATATATATTAGTTAAATAAATTACATTATACCACTATACCTTACTCGTTTAAACCCAGACCTATTTCAAATCTTATATTAATTTACTGTAAACAAGAAATGGCACCACTTATTCAATCCATTCGGCTTGAGTCAATATCAACTTTTTGCAGTACATTTTCTTTGCATTTAAAAAATAGAGAATGTGATATCCATGTGGAAGAATACTTGCAATTTCTTTTGTGTGTAAACATATATACAAATATACAATTACGTATGCTTAAAACATTATATCCCAATAACATTTCTGATATTAAACATTATATTTTTATCAGGATTTTAGATTAAATGATTAGAGTAAATTACTCTTTGAGTAGGTAAATTAATTTAAAATATGAATATGACACTAGTATAAAAATAGGCATAAGATACAGATATATTGGTCATAAGATGCTGGTTTCAAATCATGGCATATCGTTTCGCACCTTAAAGTCTTTGATCATAAGCTGCGGTTGTCATAAGTTGTGGGTGTAACAACATCTTATTTAATCACTACCTTTTTATACGTTGTACTATAAGGTGTTGGTATTCAATTGCCTCTTCAGATTGTGTTCTATAAGAAATCTATTTTATTTTATTTTAGCTCCCGGAAGTTTTAAATACTAATTACCACAAATGATACCAAAGCTTGTCATATATTCGAACAATAACCAAAAACATGTCATATTCAATACATCAAAATTTCCAAATACATTGAAACCATCTAGACATAGCGCATGTTCAACCGACAAATAACAAAACATGTCATATATTCATGCCTTCAAAAAAACCCACAAATAACAAAACTAAGTCTAATTAACAACACATTTCAACGCTGAACCAAAAAAAGCACCCGTTCAACCGAGTGTCTTGTCAACCAACTCCAGCGTCGATTCTATAACTAAAGCATCAACTTCTTCTACCGGAAAGATCCAATTTTGTTTCCATAACTAAAGAAAATAAGAAGAGGTTGTAAGTATACAATCTAGCATAATTATTATGTTGAATACATACAAAAACTTACACGGGCAGGAAAATCATGTTGAATTTGTTTAACGAACTCCTTCATATGTTTAATGATCATGAAGTTACCTTCCCAATCTTCGCTTTGTTACAAGCAGTACATTATGTTCACCGTTAGTTGAGAAAATTTCCTTTAAAAAGAATTAATAAAGTATTGATTACATACATCAACCAATTTACATTCCCACGCTTTGGAAACACTAACTTTCGGCTTTTCAAAAATACCTTGAAATATCTTAACAAGACGGTTTGATTTCACGCCTTTTCCCTTGATCATTTTGGAATCCGCAACATACCCTCAATCTAAAATGATAAGCACCCAATGGCCACTACAAAAACAAAAATTAAACTTTTATTTGATTATTTCTAAGTATATATAAATATGTATTTATGTATTACCCTTGTAAGTATGGTGCAACAATGAAAGTATCTTCATGATGTTAGAGATACACAAACTATATGTATTTGGACATCATCCTCTTTAAGCATAAACTTTTTACCATGAATTTTTACGGGGTCTAAAATTGTGCATTGAGAATGACGCTCTTCAAAGAAATGCATAAAATCAAGAAAATATATACAAATGACAAAGTTAGTAAATATATATTTGTATCTAAACTCATTGTTAAGTTCAGAATTGTTATTCCCATTCAAAAAAAATTTGAGAATTATAAAAAAGGGGGATAGGTGGAACTTTAAATATCTTTTAATTGCGTATGTTATTGTTTTTTTTTTAAAAAAAATTACACCATCAAATCAATAATTTATAAGAAAGGTCCATATACAAATTATGATTTTGATATAAATTATGAACGTTTTAAAAAAATGTGAGAATTGACATGTTCCTTTTATGTGAAGAGAAATTGTCAACAAAAATGGTAGGACAGAAATACTCATCCGCATGTTTTTCTACAACTTGATCGCAACCATTAAAAATAAATCTAATAGTTGTAAATCATTTTCACACTTTGTATCATTTTTATTCTTTGTAAGATAACTTGACCTTTTCTTTTGAGTATAAATAATGATACAAAAAAGACTTAACCTATTATTTAAAATTTTTGGTGTTGCATATTTATAATAGTATAGTATCGTATGTTTAAAATATTTTATACTTACATATATGTAATACCTTACCACTATACTATATATATGTAGTACCTAAAAACATTATAACGCAATAATTTTTTTAATATATCAATATTATGTTCAAATTAAAAATATAATAACTCTTGAATTCCGGTGCAGTTTTTTCTAAATAAATAATAGCGTATGAAAAGGTTACTGACGTAAAAGGAGGATGGTGAGTTATCAAGTTCTCATCTTAAAGTTAGTTCTCTCATGAACCATGCCCTAATAGTATATTCAAACAAAAAAAATGTATTAAAAAGATTATTAAAAAGAAAATCACACCACAATCCACTCCTACCTCCACCCAAGTAACCCAACCACTTCTCCCCTCTATGAGAGAAGGGGTTAGAGTACCTACTGTTAGAGTTAATTTCCTAAGCCAGATATATAAGTCGGTAGAGTTTGAGTAAGATACGACGAGTTAGGTCAAATCCATAATATTTAAAAATTAATCATGGTTTAGCTATTTGTATCATAGTCTTACAAGTGTATTTATAACTATAAATATAAGGCTTGGGTAGAGGTTTTGGTATAGATGATCAATAAAAAATTATTGTAATGAGTTTTTTAGTGAGTTTTCTCTTGCAATCTAAACTAATTGTAGCAAGTGTATCTTTGAAAAACTGTCTCAATTTTTCAAAGACATGACAATGACGCTCGTCCCAGGCTACCACCTGGCTTTGTGTCCGAGCCAAAAGAGTTTTACGTGACATGGTTAAATGTTTTTGCCAGGTTTTTTCTGGAACAATTGGTTGACGAGTTTGACTCTGATAAACTTGGCTCGTACAGAGGTTTGTGGTGAGCCTCCGCTGCGAACGAGAGAGCCCTAATGCCAACAAAAAACACTTAAGGGTGTTAGATGCATGATTTCATTCTAGGTCCTAACACCTCTAAATGCATTGGTCAAAAGTCGTTTTAATAACCGTTGTTCAAAAAAATTATATAAGAAGAAATATAAGCATGTGTGTGGATAAGTCTAAGAAAAACGCATTGCTAGGACTTATCCATTAAAAAAAATGTTAGTGGAGTAATACAACACACCATAAAACAAATATCTAAAATAGACAAAACAAATAAAATATAGTAACTAAAAAGTAAAAACATGAGCATTGAGAGTGAAAAAGATGATTGTAGGAGCAGGGCCGACCCGTCATAGTAAAAAAATAAACTTTTGTTTTAGGCCTCACTTTTTCATAGGCCCCAAAATTCAGTTTTAATATTTTGTTGCGAATTCAAATCGACGATTACAATATAAAATCATCCCAGGTCGTTTGCAATCGAAAATCATCTCGCGTAAAAGAGAAAAGTTTTTAATGATAGGCCTTCAAATGTTTTTTCGCTTTAGGCCTTAAAAAACTTTAAGCTGGCCCTGTGTAGGAGGCAAGTGGGGATCAGGGAATGGCCTCTAGTGACGGAGATGCAACATCAATGTGGTCGAGATAGAGAACTAACTAGGTGCCATGGGGTGTATTGACGTGATGATTTTAAAGTTTTGAAATGAACAAACAAATTTGAAAATGTGATTAGTCACAATGTTCACTACCATCCATTTAAACATGATCTAAACTCATGGTACGGAAAAAAAGTGCACACGACTCTTCTTTCCTATGTTACCTTAATTCGTGAAAGTGAATAGTTGTGTCTAAACACGTCTTTCATGCACATCCTAATTAAATGAAAGAATATCAATTGCTCACTAACTCTAGATATTTTGTTAAAAACTTTGATTTACGGTTTATAAATATGAAGTCCAAATATTTGTTAGTTACGTCTCATTCTTCTATTTTTCCCCCTCTTATTTAAATAACAATCCACCTTCTCAATCTAATAATCTAAATATTTTATTTGTCACTTAACAAAAATAGTAACTTTTTATTTATTTTCATAAAATTCTTGTGAAACAACGAATTTAATTAAAAAAAACTAGCCAACTAGTTGCAAAACTTAGAAAAGACTTGAATTGAGAAACTACACAAATCTCTTAATGTTATAGACCTATATAAAGATTTATTCTTTATCCACAAATAAGAGAGGAATTTAACGGATTGAAGCATTTTTTAAAAATTAACCATGTTGTTTTCAAATATAAATATATTCCCTGCATTCCAATTTATTTATATATCTCCTATTTAACAAGGTCGGTGTTTTACACCGGCCAGTCACATGACGTCACGTCACGTTTCAAGTTTTTTTCTACTATAACGTATTTAAGGTTTTAATTCTTGATTTTTCACGTATTTAAGGTTTTAATCCCCAAATTTTACTAATTATAATTTTAGCCCCTGATGAGTTTTCGACTTTGATCTCTTACTATACTTTGACCTACAATATAACTTTAGTATTGTTATCGTTTTAACATCTAACTTTCGATATTTCGTCGATTTTAATATGTGACACATTACGGTTTTGCGTCGGGACGTATGAAACATAAAACTTTTTTTTATCGACGAATGTGACACAAGACTCGACTGGCGACTGCGTGACCCAGCCTCCGCACTACGTAACCCAGCAACTGCAACGTGTGATCCGGTCTTAAACCAGTTACAACAAAAAATTATAAGAGTAATAATGGTATATATATATATATCAATTTCTTTAATCTTTTCTACTGGTTGTAATGATACACTTTTTATATCGCTAGAAGACAGACCACCTGTTAGCGAGGACTATTATTTTTAGTAGTCTCCTTTTTAGGTTTGAGAAAAGATTTTGCATCACGTATGCTATGTAGCGCGTGGAAATGTGTAGACCACAAAAGAGAGTCGTGTTAAATGTATTATTTCGTCACCAAAGTTTGTACATATTCATCTTCAGTCACCATCTCAATCCCCAACTTCGTTAGCTAATCCCTCCAAATATAATGCCGAAATTCGAACACCACAACACAAGTACACAACAAACATTTGGGTGCATTTACACCCTTCCGTCTGTACCCATTTTCACCATTTGTTCATCTCAAACTTCAAACACAAACACAAACACAAACACAAACACAGACACATGCACAATTGCACACACCTGAATTAGGAAATGGAGATTGAAACCCCGAAGAATGTGACAATCAAAGGGATACTTGGAATGTTGATGGCGAGTATTGATGATGAGAAGAAGAGATTGATTTCGCTTGGGATGGGTGACCCGACTGCGTTTTCTTGCTTTACGACAACTTCTGTTGCTGAAGATGCGGTTGTTGATGCTCTTTCTTCGCATAAGTTTAATGGCTATTCGCCTACTGTTGGTCTTCCTCAAACCAGAAGGTATTATCATGTATCTTCAATTTGGTTAATTTGATATGATTGTGAGTTGAGTAGTGATTGATAACAGTTGAGTGATGCATGCCAAGTGTTTGATGAAATGTCAAAATGACAAAAATGGATGTTTAGGCTTGTCTAAAGAATATGTTTTTATCATTTTTTTACTCCAGTCATCTCATTTTATATGTTCATATATTCTTTTATGATGGTCCATATTTAAATGTCTATTCAAAAAATAAAAGTATAATTTTCAATTTTACCCATAATTATTTAACACAAAAGATACTACAAAAATCTTTAATGATATTATTGTCATTTTATAGGTTAAAAATATATAATAATCCACTTTTTTTAAACTTTGTGTTTTGGGTCCCATGACACTTAAAATGGGACGGAGAGAGTATCGTTTATCAAAGTGCGTTCATTTCAGACTCAATAATACAGCACGCTCAATCTAAAAAAACTTAAAATTGGGCCATTTTATAACAAAATGAGTATTTGGAATTTTAAAATGACGTACCATCGTTACTGAATTTAACATAAGTATAATCTACAAACGAATTCGGACATGAGTTGTAACATGTATGTAGAGGATTATAAACCAGATGCCATGAGTTGGACTTGTATATTTGTTTTTTTGAGCAACAGTTCCTGCATTTTCTAAAATAAATGGACCACAACGTGGACTGTTAAGGATTTGAATCCTCAATCTTTTGTTGTGGGCACACAAGTTCAGGTATTTATTATTTAGGAACAAAAGTTCGGTACACGTTCTAGTGTTGGACAAAGAAGAAAAACGTGATTTCAGCTGAAAAATATATAGGTAGGATTTCTAGAAGAGAAATTGTACAAAAACATAACTATTGTACCGGAAATCTATTTTTGGTAGGTTGGCCAAAAAGTAAGTTGTTATTGTGCCTAAAATGTTTAAAAGTCTTTTATTTAGGCATGAGAAATAAAATCTATAAAATTAAGAGGAATTTGTAACTGAGGCTCAAATTAAAGGAATTTGGATCCAAACCTTTTGAAAAATTCTTAAGGAAATGATGTTGTTTTTGTGCTTATGAATATTCCATCCAGTAATAACTAACTTTCTTAGTGTTTCAATAATGTACTTTTTAACAACAAAAGCCACTCAAGTCTGAATATTGTTATATATTATAAAGTGTTTTATAAATGTTAATTTTTTCAAGTAAGTGACCTAAATAAAACATATATGAAAATTGGTTATTATTTATTGTTATTCTTTTCAATTTTGACCCCAAGTAGGAGGTGAATGTGAAAAAAAGAATCAATATATAATAACCAAGTTTCATAATTCTTCAATATAAGTCTACTTGAAAGAGAGAATCACTAAATCGTAATCAATTTTAGTGTCATATTCCATTTATGTTGCTTAATTATTAAAAAATTAACTTTATTAAAATATTTCACAACGGTGGAACAGTAAATGAAATTTGTGCGGTTTTAGCTAAAAAAATTTGAGTGACTATATTGGAACAATTGAAACTTGGTTATTATTTCATGATTTTATACTAGTAAACTTATAACTTATATGTCATCTGGTCAAAACAGTGCAATCTGTGAATATTTGTCCATTGATCTCCCATACAAGTTGTCCCCAGATGACGTATACATAACAGCAGGGTGCACACAAGCCATAGAAGTTGTTATATCAGTTCTAGCCTCACCAAATGCAAACATCTTGGTTCCAAGACCAGGATTCCCAATATATGAACTTTGTGCGGCTTTTAGAAATGTTGAAATCCGCCATTTTGACCTTCTACCCGAGAATGGTTGGGAGGTTGACCTTGATGCTGTTGATGCGTTGGCTGATCAGAATACCATTGCTATTGTGGTTATAAACCCGGGCAATCCATGTGGAAATGTTTATAGCTATCACCATTTAAAGAAGGTATTTGTATGCTACATACATGATTCTTGTTCAAGTACTTTGTGCAATTGGCTGATGATTTGAGATTTTGAGCCTCTGTGGCCCTAATCTGGATTTCATTGTTCAAATGTAAGTAGATTGCTGAAACCGCCAAGAAACATAAGATTGTTGTTATAGCAGATGAAGTTTATGGACATCTAGCATTTGGATCAAACCCTTTTGTGCCAATGGGTGTTTTTGGGTCCATGGTGCCTGTTCTTACACTTGGATCTTTGTCAAAAAGATGGATAGTGCCAGGTTGGCGACTCGGGTGGCTTGTCATGACTGACCCTAATGCCATTTTCAAAAATGCAAAGGTACATGAACCGGGAAGTTAAATTTTAGCATACAAAATTACAAATTCTTTGATCAAAAGTGTTTGTTCTTGTCAAGTTATACCAAAAGCATGATTAGAGTATCATAATATGTTTCCATCCGCCTTTCAGATCATTGATCGCCTTAAGAAGTATTTTGATATTTGTGGCGGTCCGGCAACATTTATACAGGTAAATACTTCCATAGTTTTTGATTTAACATGTATCTACATGTGTCCCACAACCTTTTGGTTGTGGGTTGAAATCCTGCATAGTGCAGGTTTTGGGGATTTATCCTAGAAAAATCTGTTCAAAATAAAATTAAAATAATTGAGTCCTTGGTTTAAAAAGTGTGCTTGAGGCGTGAGGCGATTGGAAAACATTGGCCTTGAGACAGTTTAAAAAATGTCTTGGACGCGCTTCACACTTTTTAAACCAACTTTGAATTAAAAATTCATAATCATAAAGTCAAACAATCTAAACTCTTGTGTTCCAGGCAGCGGTACCTCAAATTCTAAAGGAAACTAGTGAGGCTTTCTTCACAAGAACTTTGAGCATACTGAAACACTCTTCAGATCTTTGTGTCAAGAAAATAAAAGATATCCCTTGCTTAACATGCCCAACAAAACCACAAGGATCCATGGCCATGATGGTGAAACTAAACATTTCACTACTAAAAGATATCAAAGATGACATCGATTTCTGTTTCAAGCTAGCTAAAGAAGAATCCGTGATCCTTCTTCCAGGTGATAAATCAAAAAAGATTTCAGCTTTCACTCATATATGAATATGGTGGATTGAGTAACGGGTCAAAATGGGTACACTTTTGTTATGTGTCCTAATTTTTTCGGTCCCTATTGTTACACAAAAATTAAGATTATTTAAAATACAGCGAGTTAGGAGGTTTTAAACATGTTTGTCTGCATTCAACCATTTAGCTAAAAATTTCAAATCTTACGTGTTTGATATAAAGTATTGCACAGAGTGAGTCATTTATAAGCAAACAAGTTGAAATTGACACGCGATAGATAACGGTTATTTGTGTTTTTGCAGGACTTACAGTGGGACTAAAGAATTGGGTGAGGATAACTTTTGCTGCAGAACCATCTTCTCTTGAAGAAGCACTTGAGAGAGTGAAGTCCTTTTACTATAGGCATTCTTATGAACAAAATGGTTCAGTTGATCCATGAGTGAAGAACCAATCACTTCACCCACAAAAATATGTTTATATAGATTTTGTTTCTTATCTAAATGTTATTTTTATTTGTAATGAATCTAAAAAAACAACAGTTGATATATAACAAAAAAGCCATAATTAACTTCCGTTATATACATTTGCTCCCCTAGAGTTTTTATAGTCCACAAATGAGAAGCAACTTATGAGCTGAATCAAACTAGAAAATAAGATAAAGTTGTTCTGGGCTGAATATAGAAATTATAATTTTTATTATACTTCTTGTTTCATATATTATAATTAGTCGGTTACAGAAAAAATGATAAAACAATTAAAAAGCTAAAAATAATTGCCCCCATGCAGGATCGAACTACAGACCTCCAGTTTACAAGACTGGCGCTCTACCACTGAGCTATAGGGGCTGATGTATTATAAGGCTCAAAAAATAACTTATTATCTATCTTTTATTATCGTTGTTTTCTTTGTAATTATTACCAACCAGTGGGTTTGTCACTTTGTTGTATTCGCTTTCATGTTCTCGTTGTATGTTCCAAGTTCGAACTATCAAAGATTCACAACTGCAAGCTTACCCTCGAATTCTGTCACAAACTCACTATTCACGTCTTAAAATCGAGATTGATTCACGATTCGATTGACCTTGTGGACTTTGTTTCTTACTTTCTTCTTCTCTTTTTTTTTTAACTTCTTACATGGTCCAATGATATATACCAATTCGAGATTGTCAATCTCCCAATAAATCCTTTGAACGAATCAAACTGCAAGAAACAAGATGAAGAATGAGATTACAAATGGGTAAACGTTTCTCATGATTTTGGGTCGGGCTTTATCTTGATCACTATATGAGTAAACGTTTCTCATGATTCTGGATCGGGTCTTATGGGTCTGGACCCTTTACACACCCCTGCACCCACCACTCACCCACATATTTTGAATTCGTATTGATATTTTCACAATTAGGGTTAGGGAATGTTTGGTTCACATCATTCAAGCGAACTAAAATTTGATTCTTTAACTAATGTATGTCTTTATATTAAGGGGTTGTTTGGCAGCCTCTAAATGGACTCTGAATGAATTCACCTTTGAATCCGTTAGAGGTTTCAGTGTGTTTGGTTGAACCTCTGAACGGGACCTCTGATTCGGTCAGAGGTAAAACCTCTGAACCGTTCAGAGTTGCTGTGTAACTGAACCGTTCACAGGTTGGACGGGTGATACGAGTAAGCTGGACGGGTGACGCGCATCTGCTGTTGCTGGTCCGGACGGGTGACACGACCAAGCCAAAAAAAACTGGACGGGTGATGACGCGACCAAGCCGAAAAAAAACAAAAAAACTGGACGGGTGACAAAAACAATGTAACATAAGAACTTAATAGTGAATTAAGATTTGCATATATAAAGGCAACTATGGTTTGTCTCCATTCCTATGTGGGATAAGTGAAAAAAAAATCTCAATCAGATGTTCAACCAAATAGCTAGCTCATCTTAATCATTCAGCACTTAACCATTCAGACCTCTTAACCATTCAGCATTTAACCAATCAAACAGCCCGTAAATGAGTCAAGAGTAAGAGCACCCATAGTTAATCCTATGTCCCCATATATAATGTGACCATGAAACGTATTTATAAATTTATCTCCTATATATTCTATAAAAACTTCACATGTCTCATTCCATATCTTTATCTTTTTAGTTATCTTTTTTTTTGTTCCGACTTTGAAAAATATAAGAAACTAATATAAAGTTATAAACTATTATTTAATTGTAATAATATTTAGGGTAAAGAATAGTCCATATATTCTTAAAATAATAGGGATAACAAAACTAAGTCCATTGGTGTACTTTTAACTCAACAACTCATATTTTTAAAAATTAGAACTCAAGTTTAACAAGCTGTATTTTTTTTTTTTTTTTCAACACTTAATAATTCATTGCATTAATATCTTTCAAGAATTTACAATAAAGTGGCAGGTAAACGGGCAACAAGTTGTGCCGCCACCCCCTTTTGAATAGCAAAACCTAGCCTACTGAAGACATAACCTTGGCCCTTAAGTGTCGAAACATTGCTATGAATGACCCGCTGAACCCTAGTCAAGAAGTTCACTGCTTCAGTGGCTAGGAAGCCAAATGTATAAATTTTACTAGCTGTATTTTAATTACAAAAAATCTTAAGACTATATAAATTTACTAGCAAAGATCTCAAGGTCAAGCCTCATAATTTTGAACACCTAAAAAATCAATAAACCAAATACTTGCAGTGTAATAATAAAGGAAATGTATGAAACTTGGGTTTCAAGTCATCAGAAGATTTGCATACATATTTGGCGGTAACGTTTGGTGGGAGAGGCAAAGCTCAAAAAACCAAATACAACTTATAATTTTATAAAAGGTCCTCTGCCATTACATAATTTTCATTCCTCACCTTAAAATTTACGCACCATCTCCTAAAGTTTAAACTCTATAACAATTTGGGCATCATAGGTTTGGACTTTTTAGCCATGTTTATCTTAACAACCAACTACACAAATTAAGGTTTACAGCCTAACAATATGAATGTATATAACAAGGTGTTATTTTTTAATATCGAGGGTTAAGTTTTATAATAAATAAAATATTTTGTATTAACATGTAAGAAGAAATGAAAAATTATTATCAAGTCTTATAGCTTAATCATCATAAGGGTTTTATACACATCCGTACTTTGGATTGTAAATTTGAAGATTTAAATTATTGATATGCAACACCATTAAAAAAAAGTTTTGTTCCGTGAATCTACGAATACAAGTAATGTTCGTTTCAATTCATAGATACATGTGTTGTGTTTAGGGTCATATTGTTCATGTTCATGTAAAATTTTGTTTGGATATAAATAAGTAAATAACCCACAAACACATGTCCGCCTTAATACCCAAAGCCGGATCCTTTTTGGCTTGTTTGTCATACGAGGGTAATAACCGAATAAGTGACCATAACCAAGGGACTAATCTTTTACTCAACAAAAATTGCACCAAACAAACCAAGCACCACTCTCATCACCATCACGTAACTCTACAAACCAAATACCCGAGTATCCAACAACCCAACAACCTTCGTATATTCAACGCGAACGTACAACACACGCGAAGAAAAAGCGCGTAGTCAACAACAAATCCGAATATTTCCGTTTTAAACTCCGAAACCCAAAAAACCCTTTCTCTACAAGAACCTCCGCCCCTGCCTCTATTTCATGACCAAGTGAAACACAACACCCATAGATATATACATACAGGCTCAAATTGATACATATAAACACGATTGAAACCTAATCGGACTCAATCGGAGCCAGAAGACCCGACGGATACGGATCGGAACTTCAATGGATTGTTTCTAGGGTTTCGTTTTCTATATCGCCTTCTAATTGCTCATTGGATGAATCGTTTTATGGTAAGTGATTTGGTTTTTATTTATTGAGACGTTGCGTACTTGATTTGATGTTATTGTGATGGATTGCATTGTATGAATCGAAGAGGTTTGTGTATTGCAGTGTATAGGTATATAGACGGAGTGTTTTGTTAAGTGTACTTGTTTTTTGTCATGCGATTGTATCGGAGTGGAATATTGGCGAAGAGGAGGAGGAATCAGAGAGTGATTAGGGCGAAACAGAAGCGTAAGAGCCTTGATGCGATATGTGAAACGGTGTATGCTGAGAACCGTGTGAAGATAGAGTCTCCTAAGGTGAGTGAGGTTAATGGTGATGAGTCGTTGGAGGTTAGAAGGAGTTCTAGGGTGCGACGAGCTCCGTTGGTGTTGGATGCGTCTCCTGCTCCTCCTAAGAAGAGGCGGAAGATAAGGGAACAAGGTGGGGGCAGGGATAGTGTGAGGCTAAAAACAGAGTCGCCTTCTTCGACTTCATTGGGTTTGGAAGAGGAAGAAACAGGTGAATGGAAGTCTAGGTTGAGAGCTAGGGGTAAGAAGGTGACCTTTGGGACGGAGAATTCTTCTCCGAGGAGTAAGAAGAAGCTATTTGATTGTTCTAATGGTGATACGGAACAATTGGATGTGGTGGGATCACGATTTGGTGAGAAGAAAGGAGGTTTGGATGGTAAAACCTTGATGGTTGTGCAGTCAAAAAGACCTGGTAGAATAAAAGCTTCAAATGTTGTGAGCAATGGAGAGATTAGTTTGGAAAACAGTGGTAAAGACGGGGAAGATACCGCTGATCAGCAAGTAGTAAAAGACGATAATAAGGTAATTTTGCTGGAGGACGGGGTAACAGATAATGGTGCTGTTGATGAATTACTGGAGCAGGGGAAGGCAATTTTAAATAGCTTTGATTCTGAGGACATTGTCACAAACACTGTACAATCTGTTGAACAGAGTAGGCCTGTTGTACAAGCTGAATTAGGGGAGAAGGAAAACCACAGCTCTCATCCAGATGTTACTCTTCTTAATGGCAATCATGTAGTAGACTGTACATCCAATGCAGATCATATGCATGGTGAGAACTCTAAGAAGATTGGGGAAAACAAGTACTCTCCGGCTCATAGACAGCATAAACCTCGAATAAAAAAGGGAAGGTGGTGTGGTCTTTGTGGAGGAGGAACTGACGGTAAACCTCCGAAAAAGTTAGTGCATAATGGGGCTGGCAGTGATAATGAGGCATACAGTGGATCCTCCTCGGCTGAGGAACCCACTTATGATATATGGGATGGATTTGGCGATGAGCCAGGCTGGCTTGGACAACTCTTGGGCCCCATAAATGACCGGTTTGGGATTGCTGGAATATGGGTCCATCAACATTGTGCGGTTTGGAGCCCCGAGGTATGTTTTATTCAATAAGAGATCTTATTTAGTATGTTATATGTCTGCTTGTACTGTGATCTGCACCTCCAACTGATCCTTAAAAAGACTCTTTTTATGTTATTTACTTCAGCACTTCTAGATTATCTGCTTTAACATACTGTCTGGTCTAATTAATTTCCAAATCAGAACTGTAGGTCCATTGTTCTTTTGCAATGGGATAGATGAGATGCCATGGTGGAGCAATTTTGTCACCACATCAAAGTCAAATTTTTTTCTTGTCTTAGAGGTTGATTATGGTATTTTTAGGCAGGCCATTTAAAAACTTCGGAACCTAAACCAAACTGCTGAGTGTCTTGAAACTGAACTGATTTTATGAATTGGATTTAGTTGCATTGTCACGTATTCAGATCATTGATAAAAGAGTCTTTCTCAACTGATCTGGAGTCCAGTTCTCATAACTAAGGTGCTAGATGTGTATAGGATAGAGATGGTACTAGATAAGGTGGCAATAGACTTTTGAATAGGCAGCAATGGTGTACACGCATTCAACTGTCTGCACTTGCTGTTAGTCTTACTAGTAATTCTGGTCGAGATAAGCGACTACTTCTTTTAGTTGATTTCTTTAGGTTATTTGCTTACATACTTTCTTTCATAAGTTTGATATTCTGTTGTTTCACTACCATTTCTGCTTATGATTGCAGGTTTATTTTGCTGGTTTGGGATGCTTGAAAAATGTGAGATCAGCTCTTTTCAGAGGAAAGGTGCTGAAATGCAGCCGATGTGGGAGACGAGGAGCAACTATTGGCTGTCGTGTGGACAGGTGTCCAAGAACTTATCACCTGGTAAGTAATTTGTTACCCCCGCCAGGGTTGGCGTGTGGGGTCTCCTCAGCTTGGTTGTATATTTGTAACTTTCATGTTTTCTGTCTCAAACTATCTTTCATCTTTATTTTGTTTTTAAGCATAGTATTTAAGTAAAACCATAAGCTTTCTCATTATTTTTTGCAGCCATGTGCTCGTGCCGTTGGTTGCATATTTGATCATCGTAAATTTCTCATAGCCTGCGCAGATCATAGACATCTATTTCAACCTCATGGCAATAAGTACTTAGAAAGGTTAAAGAAAATTAAAGCTAAAAAGATGAAATTAGAATTGAGAAAGCAGTCAAATGATGCTTGGCGCAAGGATCATGAAGCAGAAGAAAAGTGGTTAGAGAATTGTGGGGAGGATGAAGAATTCTTAAAACGTGAAAGCAAAAGGCTTCATCGAGATTTATCGAGAATCACACCTGTTTATATTGGTGGGCCCTCATCGGAAAATCAAATGCAATTTCAAGGTTGGGAATCTGTGGGTGGGCTTCAAGATGTAATCCAATCTCTAAAGGAGGTTGTTATATTGCCACTATTATATCCAGAGTTTTTCAATAATATTGGGCTTACTCCTCCTAGAGGAGTCCTTTTGCATGGTTATCCTGGAACCGGTAAAACTTTGGTTGTGCGTTCATTAATTGGTTCATGTGCTCGTGGTGATAAACGGATTGCCTATTTTGCTCGTAAAGGTGCAGATTGTTTAGGGAAATATGTTGGTGATGCTGAACGCCAACTCAGACTTTTATTTCAAGTTGCTGAGAAATCTCAACCGTCAGTTATATTCTTTGATGAGATAGATGGTTTGGCCCCTTCACGGACTAGACAACAAGATCAGACACATAATTCAGTCGTCTCAACTTTACTTGCTTTACTTGATGGTCTAAAATCTCGTGGTTCAGTTATTGTGATCGGTGCCACAAATCGGCCTGATGCTATTGATCCAGCTTTAAGGAGGCCTGGGAGATTCGATAGAGAAATTTACTTTCCGCTCCCTTCGGTTAAAGATCGGGAAGCTATTCTGTCACTTCATACCCAGAAATGGCCCACTCCTGTGAATGGATCTTTATTAAAGTTGATTGCAAGAAAAACAGTTGGGTTTGCTGGTGCTGACCTGCAGGCTCTTTGTACTCAAACAGCTATTATTGCATTAAAAAGGGGATGTAACTGGGAGAAACTTCTTAAATCTGCTGAAGAAAAAGGGTGTGTTGGTAAACGTCCGGTTCTACCCACATTTGTAGTTCAAGAGAGAGATTGGCTGGAGGCTCTTTCAAAGGCACCACCACCATGTTCTCGTAGAGAAGCCGGAATGGCAGCTAATGATATAGTGTCGTCTCCACTTCCTGCTCATTTATTTCCTTGCATGCTGCAGTCATTTTCGAGATTGCTTGTTTCATTATATTTGGATGAACGTGTTTGCTTGCCACCTTCTCTTTCTAAAGCTGCTGCAACGATCAAGACTGTAATCGTTTCTGCTTTGGACACAAAGAAGGAGAACAGTGATTGTTGGTGGTCTCGAGTTCAGGATTTGCTTAAAGAAGCTGACGTGGCTAGTGACGTTGAATCAAATCTTTTACAAGCCAATGTATTAGTTGGAAATGGTACATTTTCTGGTTTGGATGACGTTAATGAAGATATTGATGGCTCTCAAGTGCCAAATGGATTTCTGCAAAATAGTTTGTATGGTGTATCACGTTCATTGAGAAGGAAGCCTGGATTTTGTTTATTAATTTCAGGAAGTCCCAGAAGTGGCCAGAGGCATCTTGCTTCTTGCGTTCTTCATTCTTTTGTTGGAAATGTGGTGCTTCATAAGGTTGATTTGGCTACAATGCTGCATGAAGGAGCTGGAGACATGGTTCAGGGGCTGACACAAATTTTAGGTAAGCTTTGTTATATATTTTTTGTTCTAGATGCAATACACATGAATCATTTGAGTAGGCTCACCGCTCATGGTTCAATTCTGTTCATCTAGTTGACAAATAGCATGCACCTATAGCTGTAGAGGGGATAATACGTTTTAAACTTACAACTACGCTATTTTATGTATTTGGAAATCATCTACCTGTTAACTTTGTTGTCGGATAAACTACTTGAAGTACAAGTATTTCTGCAGATTTTACGGCTTTTTGGTAAAATCTACAGATGCATAAAATAGAATGCATACTAGTAATTTTCGAAAGAGCCAATGTTGACATTTAAATATAAATTCTGACGGTTCAGTTTGAATGGAGTATTTTGTAAGCTCGTGTCTTCATTTTTACACTTGTATGACAAGTTTGAGCATATTTTGTTGAAAAAGGTTACTTTGTTACCTCTGTTTTTTTGCTGCTAAATCTAATAGAATGTGCTGTATGCCTGTATCTGTTTCGCCAAGCATTTCCTATAAAATAGCACCACATGAATACAGCATACATTAGATGTTATGTTGATAACAAGATATGTGGAGAAGTCTTTTTCTGCTAAACTTGCAGAAGTGATCCGAAACTTGGTTGTGAGTTTGCAGTTCGATGATTTTGTAAAAAGAAACTTAGGGTGTGTTATGTTTCAGAAAACAGACTGTTTTTGTAAAACTTCTCAAAAGAGATGTGAAAATTGGAAAAAAGTGTTCAAATATTTTTTTATAGAAAAAGATTGACAAAGTAGAAAACTAGAAAAGTCAATTTTTTGCTTTATATCTAAAATTTGGAAAACTTGAACTATGTTTGCATACTTCTCTTTTATAAAACTTTATTGTTTTCCAAAGTATTGGAAGACTTTTTCAGGCCATCGCCCCACCATCAACTGTCATTGTCTGCTGGCTAGCGTTGGCCCACGCCCCACAGCCATTGGTGGGGGTCAACGTCACTCACCATAGGTCCATAGTTATCAAAGGCGTGAAGCGCACTTAAGGCTAGGGCTCAAAAAAACATTTTCTTGAGAAAAAAAGCGCATATCATTAACATACTGTTTTTAGGGATTTGAAACATGTTATAATCTTCTGTAGGACTATGTAATACAACCACATAAGATAGCTATATTTACAGTAAAAACAGTTATATTTACCACTAATAAACCTAAATAAACAAAACAACAAGTTTACAAGCTTGAGTTAGGATTAATTTGTATTGACTTCTATATATACTATAGAAATTGTGTAAGTTAGGATTAATTTTAAATAAAAATAAAAATTAAATGACCTTTATTGCGCATGGTGTGGGCTTTAACTACCTAGGAGCTATAAGCCTGGCGCTTGAGGTGGTGACCGTTAACAATTATGGCACTGACCACTTCTACCAGCCTCCCTTAGCACCACCCAACTTTGATGGCCGTACAGATCACCCATCTTTATTGTCTCCAGATATTGCTTATCACTGCTGCTGACCATTGTTGTTCACCGTCCATCTTTGTTGTCTGCTTCGACTGATGCCATTGCCACCCACCACCACCCTTGAATAAATAATTTTTTTTAGTTTCTTTTGAACGTGTATTTTAAAAAATTTATTGGTTTTCTGGAAGTAGAAAGATTTTATTTAATTTTATAGAAAACTAGAGGTATAAAAGGAGAGAATCTTTTCTAAAACTAAACACGACTTAAATCTTTGAAGTTTTCTGTATATTGATATTCATTTTTAGTAAAGGAATCTTTTGTTCTAGTAGTGGTACTATGCCGTTTTATTTATGTTTTTTTTTTACTTTAGCTGGTTTTTGTAAAACGGGGAGGTTTTGGGGTCAGGTCCCACCGGGGACAAAAATGGGGTTTCCAGGTTGGGTCAGGGGTCTTCTCATTTAAAGTGGGTTTCCTCTTAATGGGAGAATGGAGATGATTGTGTGGCCTAGTGGCCCATGAGTGATCTAAATAGCCGTTAAAAAAAGTTGGTTTTTGTAAAGATAAATCAAGTTATTAAATGCTGCATTTCTGCTACCTTTTAATCCAATATGTTTAGGTTTTTCAAACTTTTACTTAGTATATCATGATTTTTGAGTGGTATTAATGTATTGATGAATCATGAATGTATTCCATAAACATTAAATCTTGCTATTAGAATGCTTGTTCTTCAGAACAGTTGAAATTGAATATTACAAGTAATGCTGATCTTTTTTCAATTTAAGACGTCTGAATTTTTTTGGTGTTGCATGATACATCAATATAAGATTATATGAGGTGTTTAACATGCTGATTGATAAGCAAAACAACAAAAGGTATTTGCCTAGGCTTTACTTTTGGAGCAAAAAGTTATATTGGGTCGGATGGAATATAACTGGAAGTGGAACTGGAGCTGGAACTACAACTGTGTGTTTTCATTTATGATTGACATCAATATTTCTTTTTGTATGTGTGCCCTTCAAAACATTTTTAACGGAATAACACTAATAATTGCTGGGTTTTTATTTAGTCAAGAAGTGTAAATGTAACTTTATTTTGGTGTTTCATGATCTGTTCATATTGAGATACTGAGATTTGTTGATTGATAAACCTGGACATTTTTTCCCAAGGTTTGTTTATAGAGCCAAAACTCTTCTATATTGATCTGGATGGGATATAACTGGAATTAGAATGTTTTTTATTTGAGAGCCAAAGTCTAGTTTTTTTTTTCTTGTTGAATTTATTGTTTTTTTTTGCATTATGATAAAAGTGAAGCAATTGATTCACGCTGATACTAAAGGTTTTGAGGAAAACTTAAATAGCCTAGATACATTGGAGAAAAATTATTATTTTGTAACACATTTCATTTTGTCATCTCGGTGGTTTGTAGATGAGTAGAAAGAAACTAATAAACTATTATCCATAGCTTTTGACATTTAAGCTTGTAATCTCTCTCAAGTATTTGAGGCCCTGCGGTTTTATATCATTTATCTATGTTTTTTCTTAATCAACTCTGCAACATTTCTTATACCAATTAATTTTGCTTGTTAGAAATACTTACACCCTGACTATTCAAATTCTTTGCAGTGAAATGTGCCAGTGTTGGTTCATGCATGATATTCATGCCTAGAATTGATTTGTGGGCCTTAGACACATGCCATCAAGTCACTGTTGAAGAAAAGGAATCCTGCTCAAAATCATTAATGCATTCCAATAACATGGAACAGTCAAGAGACCAAATTGTAAGGGCTTCTGATCTTTGGAGCTCTTTTGTTGAGCAGGCAGAGTCTATATTTATTTCTGCATCCTTGACCATCCTGGTAAGACATTTTCTCTACTTTTCTAATATGAAACAGAGTGTGATAATGCCTGAAAACTGGTTATCTAACTTTTAGTCGATGTTTTTTAAAGCTCTAATATGAATGCAATTGAGATACTTTTAGCCTTAGTTAAATGTGATTTGGCATGAAATATCTCTTGTATAGTTGTATATAATGTTTCGTGTTTGTTTAACATCCTATGCAGACAGATTCTGTAAAATCATTAGGTCCTAACAAAGATCTTAAAAAGATTCATGGATGATATAGTTGCTTAGGTTTTCTACATCATCCGATATTTTCTCATTTGCTTTATTTTATTATTATTATTATTATTATTATTATTATTATTATTATTATTATTATTATTATTATTTTTTTAATGCTTAAACAGGCTACAACAGAAGTGCCATCTGAGTTGCTCTCACCAAGAATAAAGGATTTTTTTGGGGGAAACAAACAAAATCTCAGCCTTTCAAATCACACTGGGAGTAGCATACCAAGGTTTTCTATACATGTTGATGGGAACTTCAACCGTGATATGGTTATTGCTTCATCTGCAACAAAGTTATCAAATGACGTCGCTCGGTATTTTGTTGAGCTGATTCATCATAAAAGTCATATTCATGAAAGTTCGTTCAAGGCTGGTGAACCTTTCGACGTGAACACACCACACCTTAACCCAGATTCTGAATCAGCTATCGAATATAGATCTAAAAGTCAAACTTCTTTCCCGCTTAACAAAAAGGAGGAAAAAGGGAAATCAAGCTTGCTGTTGGCTATATCAACATTTGGGTATCAGATTTTGCAATATTCTCATTTTGCTGAGCTTTGTTGGGTCACATCAAAGTTAAAAGAAGGCCCATCTGCTGAAATTGATGAACCTTTGAAGGTCTGGCCATTTAATTCTTGTATTATTCGGCCCAGTATTGTGAAAAGCAAAGAAAAATATGGTTTAGTTCATGGCTTAATTGCTGTTGGTTTATCAGCTTATAGAGGTCTCTACTCATCACTAAGAGAAGTTACAGCTGATGTTCGAAATGTGCTGGAGATTTTAACCTCACAAATTAATACCAAAGTTGAGTCTGGGAAAGATAAATATCAATTTGTTCGGCTTTTATCACAAGTTGCTTATCTTGATGATATGGTGAACAATTGGGCATACACACTGCAGAGGTATGTTTGATAAATAATCAAATAGAAACAGCTTTGGATTGTATATGTTTTTTATATTTGTTATTTAGTTCTCCTTTCATGTTTACCCGTTCAGTCTGGAGGCAACTCAACCAACGGAGGCGGTCGCAAAGCTTGATGAAATTGCTCTTGTTCAAGGTGATGATTGTACGGACAAACCCTCACATTCAGAACCTACGAAAGAAGTTACGGAAAGACTTGAAAATGATCAACATCCCGAGCATGCGGCATCTATTGCTGATGAATCCAATCAACTTTTACAGACTCAGGGGTCTAGCTTCTTCAAGGATCAAATAGATAACCCTATAGAAAGTGAGCTAAACGGGGCTGTTCTAGAGCGTTCAGAGCTTAAATCTAACCAACTTTTACCGACTCAAGGGTCTAGCTCCTTTAAGGATCAAACAGAGAACCCTTCAGAAATTGAGCCAAACGGGGTTCTTTTAGAACGCTCAGAGCTTAAGTCCAATCGACTTTTACAGACTCAAGGGTCTAGCTCTTTCAAGGACCAAACAGATACCTCTTCAGAAAATGACCCTAATACGATTGTTCTAGAACGCTCAAAGCTTAAATCCATGGAACATTGTAATGGGTTTGTGACTGAAGAACCAGTTCCTACTGACCGAGTTTCAAGATCATCTCGTGGTGTATGCTCATTTCGGTTTTGTGCCAAATGCTTATACAACCTAAAAGGTGTAATGCATAGGATTATTATCTCTCAGTGGGACAGAAAATCAAGTAGTTTGACAACAGAGGATGTTGATGATTTGTTAACATCATTATCTTTGAATCTTTACACAACAGTGCGGGAATTTTGTCAATCTGGAAGCCAGGATGATATCAGGAAAGGTCGGAGTTGTGAATGTGAAGTTTCCGGAGACAAAGGATTGGAGTGTGGTTGTCATTCAGAAGAAAGCTGCAGCACCAGCAGTACAAGGGGACATGGAATCGTATCGGAATTAATATACAGAAATGGTGTAGTGTCCGCTGTGTTAGACAACCCTGAAATCGGGACGGATGTTCGTTTTGACTGTAAATTTCAGACACTATGCCTTTGTTCTCTTATAGAGTATATAGTAACGACCAAGCAGCCTTCTGGTTGATAGTTTGGCTTCAATCTGGCAATTTTGATATAGTTCCCATCAAGAGATTAAAGAAAAAAACACAATTTTGATTTCGGAGCCAATATCGGTTAGTTAGTTTCTTCATTTCTTTTAATTAATTCAATCTTTATTTAATATCGCTCGTGCCTATTCTGGTAGTATGATTGCATGCTGAATTTAAGTGTTGATTTGTTAAGACATAATTTGGTGGGATCTATCGGAGTATGTCAAAACCAATATTGGCTTACAGGTGGAGCCACCCTCAGGCTATGCCATTATGGTGAGTCTTATGGTAGCATGAGACTGTTTAAGATTCTGTCGAGTGCGACTGAAAGAAAATTGGCATGGATAACTTTTGGCTTAGGTGTTCGGATTTCGGAAAATATGTAAAGTTTAAAACCATAACTGACATCTAATGACTGGGGGTTGTTCCCTCACCCTTTGCTGTTGCACCACCAACTGATCCACCACCTACATTTAAATGGAAACGACATCCTTGTGTGCGTTAACATATTTATGTACAGATGTGGTTTTGAATGTCTTCTTAGACGTCTAGCTGATCTTCGAATGTGCCAAAAAACAGCTGGAACCGAACTCTGTTTTGAACCTGAACCAAACTTTATTTAATTTGTATATGAAACCATAGGATTGAAGTTGGTTTCTAAACCCTACACTTGAATACGAGGCAAACATGAGCCGAAACGGTTTCAAACCTGAGCCATATCCTCTCAAAAACTGACTGTAATCCAAACCCATTTGGGCTTAAATGATTTGTCCTCCACTAAATGGGTTCTTGAATTTGAATTTACTAAAGGTTCTTTTAAAAGTTATAAAAATCCAAGTTTCCACATGAAATACTAAAAATGATTAAAAACAAACTGAACAAAATGAATTTAATTTAATATACTCAATAAACTTAAAATGAACTTGGTTTATTGGTTTGATAACAAAAACCATACCGAATTGAAATGCATTTTGTAATTCGGTTTTGAAGTACTTAAACTCCCTTCGGTTTAGTTTGGTTTTTAGTTAACCTAAATAATTTTGAACCGAACAAATAGAACTCAATAACCAAAAAAAGAAGCGATGTGCACGTCTAGTCGTCTACTGGTTGCAAAAGTAGTTTCTTATGTGAAAAAAATGTTAAGGGACTTTTATTAAAGTATGTTGGCTTTTTTATGTTGGTTGTTAGTAAGCGACTAGCTAGTGTTAGTCAATAAAGGAAAACATGTGAGGGTCGAGATTTTCGGTATATGTAATTATAATTTAAAAAATTTTAAAAATTTAAAAATGTGTATAATACTTTATAAAATAAAATAAAATTTAAAGTTCACGTCACGACTTGTTATCAACATCAAAAAAAAGGAAAAATTTTTCTAATAGAAACTTGAAAAAAATGCTAAAAATATGTTACATCCTTTAATTTAATAAAATAATAAAGTTAAGTGATTTAATTGAAACACATTTTAAACTTGAGTGACTTAATTGAAACATTTTTATAGTTTGGTTATTATTCTATAAAGTTACATCTAATTTTTATAATCACTTAAGTTACATAATTGAGCATGCAACATTTTCAGTTTATATCAAAGCAACTTCTAACAATAAAAATATCAAATGACACACACAATTAAGTTATTTATTTGAATATATACACAGAATTGCAAATTATTACACCATTATTGTTTGGTTAGAAATTTTTATTCGATGGTTTTGTATAATGTTGCATTTTGTGCATGGTAGGATTGTTGTCCATAAACAAAGAATCAAGCACATGGGTCGTTTGCTGGCAACACCCAATCCCTTTAATTTATTCCTCTCTAACCTCACCAACCAATTCACTTTGCCACCTCAACTAATATATATTACATATATAAAAAAAACATTAGTTTTGGATAAAATTATAACGAGAGCCACAAGAATCGCATAATTCATTTGTACTTATTATGTTCTATGTGTATGGAATTGTGTATGTTTGTCTCTCAAACCACATTTACATATGTTTATCTTTTATACAATATACACAAATATATTATACGGTTCTTATAATAAATTTTTATTATATTATTTTTTTTACAAAGCTAATTAATGTGTACATGTAAATTAAATTTTTCTTAAAAAAACCACAAACACCGCATATATATTCTGTATACATATAATTTGGCAACAATTTGAAGCTCACATGGCCCACTTGATTCCTCCAATCATAATCATCTACGTTGACAGCTTTCACAACAAGTTTTCAAGATCTCATAATTTGCTGGCTGGCTTATAAGTTTGGTCCTAATTGCAAGACGTACACTTGGTGACAACCCTATTAAACCCCTCTTCGCTAATACAACCAACAAAGTGAAAGAAACAACAAACAATATTTTCTCATGGAACAAACTTTGGTCTACACCCATACAACAAAACCCATGTCTACGACATGTTACTCTAATCAAGAAATCTTGATCAAAGAAGCGTCTAACAAGGAAAAAGGCTCCACCTTTTCTTTGCGAAAACAAAACCTTAGCCCTGATTTCACCCGTAAAGGTTCCATACCAACTTTAATAATCGGAAACGATGAAGAAGATGACATTGAAGATGAAGAGAGTGAGTTCAAGATGGGGAGGTTGATTAGGCAAGCATCTCTCAACTCTTCCCATATATCTACTCCTCAACAAACCATTAAGGTATACATAAATACATACATATATCATCTATACACACACATGATATACATCATCTTAATTTTAATACTCAATCAAAGTTGCATTGCGTTGCTAGCTAATTTCAAGTGAGCTAGTCTGATAAATATTAAAACGGATGTATTGAAATTAGTACAATCTCATGAACATTATAACATTTTATGATACATTTCGTTGATGAATAAAATGATTTCTTATGCATGCAGGTTATGACAGGAAGTAGGAGTTTACAACGATACTTATCACAAAAACCCGAAACAAATGAAGAAAAGATTAGTGAGATGAGGAAAGTGGAAAGCATGAAAGAGGGTAAAAATAGCATGAAAATAGGGAAGAACAACGGTGGCGGATGGATTGATAAGGGTTTATCAGAAGACATGAAGGCACAAATCAAGTTCTGGGCTAGACAAGTGGCTTTTAATCTGCATCAACAACACTAGCTAGTCATGTACGTGTTAATAAACAAATTGAAGGACAAATACTAGACCAACATATATGCATGTTGATAATTATTATACATTTGATCCGGTTAATACAAAGCTAGCTAGCTAACTGAAATGTTTTTGCTGTGTTTTTTTGGGCCGGGGTTGATCTATTTGAGTTGATGAATAATATAAGTATTTTGTTTTTAAATGTTCTCTATCTTATGCAAAATCAGGTTTGGTTGAATATAGATCAATTTTTTTTGCCTGATTATGATATAAAATCAGTAAAATTAAGTGGTTAATTAAGTTGATCAGTTTCCCATTATGCAAAAAAGTTATAAAATCGGCAACTGCTAAGAAAGAATTCAAAGCTTGTCGGCCATCTTCTTACCAACCACAGAAAAACATGCAAAATAGAAAACATTAATCGTTGTCATCATTCATCAACAAACTATATATGAGAGTATGAGACTAAGCTAACTGACCTCATGGCATGAAACCAACAAACTTACAAGAATTAACAAAAAAAAAAAAAAAAACCACGATTATCATTTATCAAGAATGAACCGGCCTGAATAGATCGAATTTTATAAAAAAAACAATGGGTAGAGATTGTTATGTGACTTATTAGGTCTAGTACTTTGCTGTTTTGATACAATTTATTTTTTTACATGAGTAGCTAGGCTCGTCTACAATACCACAACAGAAGTAGATCGAAGGCGTTATTTACGTTAATGTAACAAATGAATAGGCTATGAACTTTAAGATATTATAGGTTTTGAATATCAAACTTCAATGTTCTATATTTTGGGCGTGGTTAATACTATTTGGACATTTTGTCTAGAGGTAGAGGCCAGTGTACATATCGGGTTAAAAAAATCGGTTTCGGGTAGGATTGGACCAGGTCCAATCGGGCCCGGAACCAGTTCTTAGTAGGGGTACGTATTGGTGGATTGGAACATGTATACCCGGGTAAGGTAGGGTAGGGTCGTATACGTTTCCTACTCGGAACCGTGTATTCCTATTTTTTTTTAATTTGTATATTCTGTTTTCAATATGAAGTTACTGAATGAATACAATTTATTATAAATTCAAAAAGTTAACCAAATAGAAGATATTAAAGTTACAATGTAAAAAATACTACTGTATTTTAAAAACATAAAGGCAATATATATTGAACTTTAACGTCTTTGTAGCGCATCGTTTGGGAGCTCTTCATCGAATATTCCAGAGGATAGTCTCTCCTCTTCGTGTATTTTTGGTTCCGGTTCAATTTCGTCTTCTAAGATCGTTCGGTCTTTAAGACAAATGCACATCTCCATTGCCTCTGGAGAAAGTCAGGTCCTCATTAACGATTTTACTCTGCCACTAACAAAAAAAAACAGATTCCGAAGCAACCATAGAAGCTTGGGCGGTTAGTAAATCATGGATCATGACGGAAAGAAACGGATATTCCGTTCCACTATATCCACTGATCTCGCTATTTGGGACGCCTCCCTTTTCTTTTTTTACCATACATTCCCGAACGATATTCAAAAGAGTTTTCTTTGGGTACTTCATCATCCTATACTACTACTTGAGCTCGCATCCGATGACAACGGATTTATTGGCCCGTATCTTAATTGTAAAACATCAAACAACCGGTTTAAATCATGATGATTTTTTTCCTACCGGGTTAGGGGTTATCATCGCCCACTCATGTGAATTGTGCTTCACCATTATAATAAAGGATGTGAGATTTGTCAAAGTGTCTCCACCAAATACCCTCATATTCCGTGGTTGCCACATCCTCCCAAATGGCATAGGAGTCGCTCTGTTACAAATATTCTATTCTATCATTTGACCTCCATACCAACCAATAGTTTTCGCTTTGCCCACACAAGCTCAAGGGTTTTTCATTGGTGAAACGGATAAGAATATGAATATCCAAACGAGCAGATAAAGCAAAAGATTCAAGAAACATAAGACAGAAGCACTATAGTAAGTCCATGATATATTTGTACCGTGCTAGACTGTCCAAGGGGGATATAAAAAGACTGCCAAGAACTCAACAGATATAGAAGAACATCAGCACCATGGTCAATAGAACTGTTGGTCGTTAATAGACAGACCATGGAATGTATAGGCCAAATTATCAGTCACTAAACAATTTCTCAAGTCAACATATGAATTAACCAAAGTTTTTTTAAGATAAATAGCCCCATATAAAATTGAGATTAGATCTCTGTGTTGTGAGGTGCTTGTGAGTTGCCTGAAATGGCGTCGCAATAAGAGGTCCGAGGAATCAGCATAGGTCTAACTGTTAGGCTTAGAATTGAAAGAAGAAATTAACCAGGGGATAAGGAATCATTCAATCTACAAGCCAAACGATTCATTAGCTTCTAAAAAGTAAAAACTCATAAACTTACTAACGCCCTTATTACACTTCCAAACCATTACACATTTAGCCTTCAACTACATCAATAATAGTCCATCAACTCTATTTTAAATTTACAGTGTAACAAACTAATTGCCTATCTCGCTCTTTAAATTTGACATAAAAAAGCTTAATTTCAGGCACATAGATGCATCGAAGGAGAAAAAGAACTGTTTCAATCTCCAGGTGCCTCAAATTAGGGCTCTTCCGGTTAAAGGAACCAAAATAATAGCTCAATTGAAGCTCTAGTGCAGTGGAGCGTGTCGATTATAGAAAGGTATACTTGTTTTGTTTTTTTTCTTTGTATAGATGGTTTAGTTTAGATGATGCCATTTCTTTGCCTGTATGTTTTCTTGTTGTAGCTGTTAATTCCAAAAACTGCATAAACATTTAAACCTATTACTTTAACTTTGATACATCTCTTACTTTTATATGGGCAAGCACTACGCACAAGTTCATGCACTTCCCTACTTAAAACCAGCTTACTTATAATCAGTTTTGTATTGAACGAGAGTACGAGACTCATTTGATGTTCTGTATTAAACATCAAATGTTAAAATAACTTTCAAGACAAACTTTAGATACTTGAAGATTTAACAACGATCTACCATTAATCATATAGACGGGAGGCAAACGAAAAGCGAAACTGTTCATCCACTCGATAAATGTCAAATGAAGAAATTTTTAAATATTACAAAAAGAATCATAGAAATGCATATGTTACTTTAGAATCCAACACTGTAATCTAAAACTGTTGAAGAAAAGTTTCTCAAATCCTAAATGCAAACTAATAACTAAATGAAACACACAAATTGACCATATAATTTGAAGTAAAGGATACTTACTCAAACAAACCTTAGCGCATTCTTAAGCAGAGCAGCAACCAACTTTCTTGACTGCAGATGCATCATCCTTTGACCCGACATTAATAGTTTGCCCTTTAGGCACAGCCGAAGGATCATCGCCCCCTTCAAGTGCTTTCCGGCTTACAACATGGTATATTTGCGTAAGCACCTCTGTAAACGCAGTTTCAACATTCAAAGCCTCAAGAGCCGATGTCTCCATAAAGTACGTGTTCTCCTTTTCAGCAAACGCTTTTGCCTCGTCAGTGGGGACAGCACGCAAATGGCGTAAGTCAGCCTTGTTTCCTACCAACATTATCACAATGTTGGAGTCAGTGTGATCACGAAGCTCTTTTAACCACCTCGCAACGTTCTCGAACGTGACGTGGCGTGACGTGTCGAACACAACCAGCGCGCCAACAGCTCCTCTGTAGTAAGCACTTGTAATCGCACGATACCTTCAACACATGTATAATGAAATCTATAATCAATTTCATATACAAAATCAAAGTAAAGAGCAACATTTCAACAATGGATCTGAATAACATGACACAAACAGTATCTACTCTAAGATTGCAAATAAACCCTAATTCTCCGTATAAACCCTAGAAAATATCACAGATCGAGATCTGATAGGTTGAAAAAAGCAAAACGGATACGAAATGTATGAGAGATTTGAAAGGTGAGATGTGAAAATGATACCTTTCCTGGCCAGCAGTATCCCAAATCTGAGCCTTGATAACTTTGTCATCAACGCGAATACTTCTGGTGGCGAATTCGACGCCGATAGTTGATTTAGATTCGAGATTGAACTCGTTTTTAGCAAATCTGGAGAGTAAATTGGATTTGCCGACACCAGAGTCGCCGATGAGAACTAACTTGAAGAGATAATCATAGTCATCGTCGGCTCTGTAAGCGGCCATGGTTGATAGGAATGAAGATCAGATCAGATCAGATCAGTATGAGTATGTCAACAAGATCATAGGTAGATTCGTATCTGAATTCAGATCATCAAAATCTTGCACGAGGTAGTTTCCAAAACCATGATTCAACAGATAAAAGGTTTCTTTTTTCAGATGAAATCACAAACCAATCAATTATTACATTACATTCCATTCCATTATTAACTAGATTTAAGATTCGGTCTTGCGTACTAATAAACGGATCACATAGTTAAGTCTTGCGTATGTGACGATGTAAATTTTAATATGTCACATATTAAAAAGTGATGACATACTAAAAGTTAGAAATCAAAACGATAATAGTGTTGAAGTACTATATGTCAAAGTAGAGTAAGAGATCAAAGTCAAAAACTCATCAGTGGCTAAAATGACAATTAGTAAAAATCTGGGATTAAAATTGTAAATACGTCAATGTAAAAAAAAAAATAATGCCATGTGACATCAGGTGACTGGCCGGTACAAAGCAACGACCTTGTCAAATACGAAGTATATCAATATTTTTGTTATGTTAAGGTTAATAGATAGGAATGAAATAGAATTATTAAAATGAAAATAACTGAATAAAAAATAGTTATGATAGATGGTCGGTGGTGCTGGTTGTGGTGTTGCCAATCGTCGGTGATGGTGGTTGCTGGTGGCATCTGGACTTAGTGGTCCATGGTGACGTTGGTGGTGGCCATGGGTGGTTGTTGTGGTGGTCGTCGTGGGTGGTTGTTGTGGTGGTGATCGTGGGTTGCTGATGGTGGTCAGTGGTGGTAGGCGTGGATGGTTTTTGGGGGGTGGCCGTGAGTGGTTGTGGTGGTGAATATAATGAAAAAGAGTAAAATACAAAAATGATGAGAAGTTTTAAAAACAAATGCATATGACAAAAAGTTTTAAAAGTGTAATCCTCGAACCACATGGACCATTTTGCATTTTACTCAACGAAAAAAAAAAGAATTTGATGGTGGATGGACTGAAAAAAAGGATTTGGGGTAGACGGAATAAATTTAGAGCGTTTAGAGATAATGTGATCCCTTATGTATGGTCTATTTTATTCACCAACCAAACATATATTTTTTCATTTCATTTTATTGGTTCATTTCATTATATGTATGTAACATCTCACATTGGTTATGAGGAAGAGCAAATATTTCTTTATAATGGGCTTGATGGTGATGGGGGTTCGTTCCGACTAAAGCAGATAATATCATGGTATGATTACGCTAGGATGTTAGAACATATGAATCTTGCATACTAAACACTACCTAAAAGTTGTTAGGTATTATTCTTTGCATCCTTAGTTTAGGATGATGGATTGATTATGAGACAAGTTTAGAATGTTTTTGGTAATTTGAATTTTATGACTGACCGTAAAGGTGTGGTTTATGCCTATTAGGTATATTAGGCTTAGTTTCTCGAGCAGCGTCTTCAGTCTTGCTATCGGTTTACCTGTTTCAATACATAAATTGTTTTTTCACACTTCTAGTTGGGTCTATAAATGTTATGAGATAGCCCAAAAATAAACTTAACAATATATATGGGAGTCATATCCGACGAACTCATTAAAGTTACCCAAATAGTACTTATTTAATAGACGGCCCACATGCATTTATAAACAATATTGTTGCACAAGTTTTTGCAGCTCATGTGACTTTGTATACTTTGTATCCTTTCAAATAATGTCTGAATACAACTTATATTACCGAGTGTTTTTAGTTTTTGTTTGAATAAAATTGAATTTTGTAAAAAGAGATATATTAAAATTATAAGGAAACAAGAAAAAGACATAAACCAGCTAAAAAGTAAAAAGTGACAATTTGACATATACCCTCTCCATGTGGGTTCATAGTTGGGGGGCTTTCGTTAGCCATTTGACATATAATTTTCTTTAGAAAGTAACTATATAAAATAAAATGGATCGCAAATGTGTCACTAGTTAGGTAAGTTGCAACAGTGGTGGTTGCATTTGCGCACGAGATTGACAGTCTCAAAGTGGTCGATCCGATCACAAACGAACCGAAACATGAGCGGTTCTAAAACATTTAATTTGAATTTTTCGGTAAAGAATACTACTAAAAAATCGACCGCAAAGTAATCATCGATCACAATTACAGCTAAGGTTTTGCACAATGACACTACTAAAAATGTGCCTATAATTGCAATCTTTTTACAACTATTTTGCCAAAAAAAAAATATTCTCCTCAAAACAGTTGCATATATTAGAACTCTAAAGAAGTGGCGTGACCTAATACAACATTTTTTTACTAAGTCTTTTTCAAAAAGTTGCATTAAAAAATAATGCATTTGAAAAAAAGCTGACTCCGTATTATGTAAAAAACTTGTTACATTATGTAATATAAATGTTGCAATAGGTCTAATGAAACTTGACTTAGTGTAAGCACTTTTTTTTACCAAAAAAATTGGAATAGACTCATTTTCTTGTATAGTGTCACATTTTTTTTATAGCAAATCGATTAAAAATAGTTGTTTGCATAAGGATGTGCATTTGATACCGAGTACTTGATTATGTTGAATATAGTATCGGATGTTGGTAATTTTAGTATTATCAATGTGATTTTAGTGTTATTGGATTAACTTGTTGACCAAATAAATAATATTAGTTATTAAACGAGTTAGGAGACGCGGGAGTGTGGACTCGTTTGTACTATTATTATTTGTAGTATTTGTGTATTTAATAAATCTAATTATTAGTATATATAAATATATAACTAATGTTTATATATTGGGCTAAATTAACTCATTTAATTGGGCTATGGTGGTAATTGATGATGATCCTATATATTGGATGTTGATAAACAAATACAGTGACTTGGCTAAAAAAAAGTGACTTGATCAAAATAAAAACATGGTATTGTTTCTTTCTTCTTCATAGAAAATCATATTCGTTTTTGAGAAACTCTAAGTCTTATCCGATTAAGCATTTGATACGTATCATCAAATAGTTTAATCTGAAAGTGTTAATCATGATTCTTAGAGTAATCCAAGTTGTTATTCTCATCGGTTTCGATTCTTCATATCCTAATATCTAACAAAGGACCTATCGGTACCATGTGATACTGGTATATATTGATACGGTGCCAAAAAATACCAATTTGATATCGAGTACGGAAGAATATATAGTTTTTTCTTTTTGATACGAGTATATGTTTTACGATATTTTGAACGTTCTATATTTTAAGTTCAAGCTAGATTACAATTACAAATGTTTTTCTCTAAGGATTTCACATTTCTTTAATGCTTTTGATATTCTAAAATAAATTTGATTCGATTGTTTAGTATTTTAAGACAATTGTTTTACATTTTTGACATTGTAGTTTAATGATTTTGAATGAATTTGATGCATAGTTCATTCAAGTTTTTAGAAAAAAAAAAATAATAATAATATCAAAACAGTACCAAAGCAGTAAACTACCGAAAAACCAGTATCGATAATGATCCCATACCAATAAATTCAATAAGGTACTTAGCACGTCTAATTTCTCAAATTCGATATCAATACTTTCAACACAGATCTCATCCTAACTTTTGCATATGCAATCACAAAACCAACACATAATAAACCCAATGCTTTTCTAAATCCTAATGAAGTAGTTACATGATCAAGCTAATGATATTAATTATAACAAGTTATATATATATGTGAAGATGTAATTATAAATATATATATATAATGGATGCAAAGAAACATATATATATTATGAAGATCGAAAAACATAAAAGTAGTATTGGATCAAGTAGTGTGAAATGAATTGAAGCAAAATTAAGAAGATGAGCACGTGGTGTTGAGATTCCGCCAGTTAGTTTTTGGATTAAACTAAAGTAACCATCCATCATCAACCGTCGCAACTCCATCATCATTATTCTCACACAGCTAGCTGTCGCTACCTACCTAGCTGTCATTATCTTTTTTTCCATGTGATCCACCTCCACCAATCCCTATTTAGTATTTACATCCCCCCTCCCTCCATCCATCCATCAGCCACTTTCTAGTACAGAGACAAGACATCTTATCATTTAACCGGTGCGTGCTGCTGCTGCCGCTTTCATGGCACAGTTACCCCCAAAATCGCCAGCAATGACACAGAAATGGCCGTCGTTTACGTACCAGACGATGCCAATGCAAGTCTCTCAACCGCCGAGCTGGATGGACGATTTCGTTGATTTCTCGTCGGCTAAACGAAGCTCTCACAGGAGATCTTCTAGTGATCCGGTTGCGTTTGTTGAGACTCCCTTTACTAATGATCAATGTGGTGATTCTAATGGTAGTTTTGAACGTTTGGATGATGAGCAGCTTTGCTCCATGTTTTCTGATGATTTTACGCCCAATTTTCAATCGTCTACTGCGTCTGATCAGAATAGTGATAATGAAGAGGTTAAACAACAGTTGATGAAGATGAAGAGTGAGCCTGGAGAGGTGGAAGATAGTGGTGGTTATGAACATGAGTCGGAAATATCGGTTAAGGCTGGAGTTGGTAATTTTTCTGGAGATGGTGGCACCATTGTTGATCCAAAAAGAGTTAAAAGGTACATACTGCAGTTGCTGATTTGTTAGTCTGATTAACGAGCTTATGAGGTCATGTTAATTATGGTTTTTATTATCAGGATTTTAGCAAATCGTCAATCTGCTCAAAGATCAAGAATCAGGAAATTGCATTACATTTCTGAATTGGAACGTAGCGTTACAAATTTGCAGGTATCATCATTTATCTTTCTATGATGTTGACCTAAGTAAGGTCTACTAATCAATGATCATATAGTCTACTAATTAATCAACTATCATAATTCATATGTTGTTTTCAAAAAGTAGACGTGTAATTTTCTTTAACGTTAAATTTGAATCACTTACATGTCACTGACCGTCTGACCCACAAGACCATCTCTATTCTCTATTATTTAGGAGGAAACCCTTTAGTTTAGTTGATAGATAAGAGAATATTACAAAGACCTTTAGGTTTTGTTCCATCACACGTAGTGTAATGTAATTTAGAATATTATTTTTGAACAATTACGCAAACAATTATATATATATATATATAATGTTATGATTTATTTTGAAGACGGAAGTGTCTACATTATCACCACGGGTAGCATTTTTGGACCATCAGAGGCTGATTCTAAACGTCGATAATAGTTCGTTGAAGCAAAGGATAGCGGCTTTGGCTCAGGACAAGATCTTCAAAGATGGTAAGAACATACTTTTAACACCATATAAACGTACTAATGAAATTAAACTTCGTAAGCTAGCTAGACATTAATTAATTATGTATTATTAATGAGGTATTTATGCGAGTATAACAATAAACTTTATATAGTTAACAAATTAATGCTATATATATATATAGCTCATCAAGAAGCATTGAAGAAGGAGATAGAGAGACTGCGACGAGTTTATCAGGAACAAAACATGAACAAAGTGGATCATAGTAACACGACGACGGACGATATCTCCGCAGCGGCATCCGTAAATGGAACGGATGGGTGAGCTTGGATCTGGACAGGGAGGATGATGAGAAATGGGAGTGTGTGGGGTGGTGCTAAATTGCGCCCATGCAGGCACGTGATGTGTTTAAGGCTTTTGGGTGGTGGCCGGGGTGAGTGGTCCCATAATTGGCATGTGACTATTTTAATATAACTTAATTAATTAATTGGCTTCTTTTATACATTGGCCAGAATGTGAGGTAAGGGTAATTAAATGAGTAAGTAATTAATTGTGGATTTTTTTAACCATTTTTAAGATTTATTTATTTATTTATTTATGTAGATTCTTTTTCTTAAAGAGCTAGTAAGGGGTTGTGGGTTAATGTACGTTCTGATTGTCATTTACACTTTACTTTTTTTCTTTCTGATGTTCTAACAACCCATTATGTTTTTAGCCACAATGGCTTTTAACTACTAGTGATTTGTTATTTGTAACATGTACAATTTGGAAATTGTTGTACAATAAATGTAATTTCAAAATTTGTTTGTTTGTGTTATATATGTAATGGGTTTTAGTTTTGTTTTTAATTAGTACAAGAATTATATATGTTATACATTTCCAATTTGGTCGACGTTCGATTACTTTTATTGACGCGATCGATGAAATTTGTCGTCGGAGATTAATGATGTCAGTTAACTTAATCATCTAATTTACTACCCCTGCCAGGCGGCCACTTACTCGTCATAGCGCAAAACATCACCAATCTTTACATTTAAATATTTCTCATAATGTACGTTTCTGTTTACCAAAATATAGAGTTGACTAAAAAAGAACCTTAACTATTTATGTAATTATGTGAACCTGTTCATTAGAGCTAGAACTGGTCGAGATATATATAATACATTTTGGTCCTGGCCGGAAGAACCTCAGCATATGTTAACCTTTATAAACAGTTTCAATTCGTGTTCGTGTTTGTCATACTCACTGGCTCAAATAACAAACCCGAATCATCATTGTTATATCATCATAGCCTTATTCATTAATTTTTGCATCATTTAAGGTCTCGGAAACATCAAACAAAATAGCCCATAACCAATAAAACAATTCCAAAGCAACCATATTTATCACCACATCATCCTTTATATTGAAGAACCATCGGAAATGGATTATAGTCATTAAAAACCGAAAACCAGTTTCAGAGTTGTTGTATATAAAACTACTGCAGACAATAAAAAACACCCAAAAATTAGCAGCGTCAAAACGGCCAAAAATATCAAACTCACAGAAATTTCAGAGATGCAAAATCCAAATCCATCAAAAATACAAATGAGTAATATATTTTCCCCACCTATTTTCATCAACCACAACCAACAAGAAGATAAATCTGATGTAATTGAAACCAACAATTTCATGGCTCATAGTTCGAAAAGGTAAGACAAGTAGACAACACCATAGTTGCGATGGTGATGCATGTGATAACCTAGTGCCCACCCAATCACCAAACCATGGTTGAAGAGTTTCTTGGTCCATTTAAAATTAGACAAAATTCATACATTCATATGAATCTTTTTAATTCAAACCCCAACTTAAGGCCAAAACCATCTATTTCTAAATGAAAAAAATCTCAATTTGTTTTCTTATTAATGAATGGCTCTAAATAATAGTTAATAAACCAAGCAATGGATAAAAAGGTCCTTGATTGTGAAAAACCAGCCACTCACATCGTGTTGATATTGACACTTGATTTGTAGCATGTTTATATTAATATTCACAAATGTTTTGAACCATTTAATTATTTCATATTTACAATATTATTTTTTATCCCTACCTAGTATCTTACACGAACATCTTATATTTTAGATGAAGATTTTTTTTAAATATGTGATAACTAAAAACTAAATAAAAACAGCAAACAGTGAACTCGTGCATAATGTGTACAAATTAAATAATATAATTGGAGTGTAGTTCTATGAGTTCATTGTCACCATCCATTTCCCTACAAATTTACTTTTTGTTCTTTGTTCACTTATCAAAATTAAGAAATTAACAAAAATAATTGAATGGCATAATATTCTTTTCTTATCCTCCTCCCTCCACAAATTAAGAACTTATATATAATCCTTACATTTTCAATAACCATATATATATATATATATATTCACCTGATAATCAGTTCAAACCATTTCAAAATTAAATGAATAAAATGGTTTCAAGAATTGTATGCTTTTCTGCTATCCTTTTTTGCCTGTTGCTTTGTAATGTAACGGGTCGTTCATTGCATTATGAGCGCGTTTCAGATGGAGTTAATAATGGAGCAAACAATAGTGAGGGGTGTATGTTACTACTACCTGATCTCACAGGTGGGTCAAGTGGTTCTAAAGAGCAATGTGAACAAATGTATGGATTTTTGCCATGTTCAAGCAATCTTCCGGGTCATTTGTTTCTCATAGTGGTGTATGAATACTTGTTATATCATGGTGAATCGTATGCTGGTGGTGATGGACGGATTTTTGGTGTTCTGGGAAACAACTTTTTTGGTGCAAGTGTTTTCCAGCTTCTTGATTCACTTCCTGATTCTTTGATTCTTATTGGTATATATGCACGTACCCTAGCTTATATATATATGTTCTTCATCTAAAGTTTAGTCATTTATAAGCTAGCTAGCTAGCTAGCTAGTTACAATAATAAATTAATTAATATTGGAACTAATATATTCTATCTAGCTAGTATCAACATGTGGGAGCAAATTGATACAAAAAGTTGCGAGGATTTAATTTGTTTCATGCCATACATAATCCAGTTTATGAATAAATATGTTTTCTATGAATAGATTAAATAGGAATTATAAATATTTAACAGAGTTTAGAAGACTACGGGGCTGGTTGTTTCACCTCTTAATGGTTCAGTTCAGTGTTTAATAATTCAGATTTAGCATTCAGAGCGTTTGTTTCATAAAAAAATAGTCTCTGAATGGTTTAGTTAAGTGTTGAATGGTAAAGAGATAGAAATGCTGAATGGAACTGAATGAAACAATATGTACTAACTTTACTCTCATCTGCATTTCCACATCAACATCCCTCTCATTGATAGAGCCTCTTAATGGTTCAAACATCTTAACCATTCAACACGTACTTAATGATTCAAACGTTGCCAAACAGCCCCACTTTAATATAGAACGATTATTGAATTATACTCAAAATAACTTGGAGATATATTATACTTGAAAATGAAGATTCCACGTTAATTACATATATGTAATGTAAAGCTATAATTAGTACTAAACAAGTAGACAAAATAATGAACTAGATAGTGGGTTAGTAAAAATATGTAACTAATTCATCTAGTACTCCATCTAATTAATGACTCGGTATATGAAGCTTCTTATAGTTCGGATTTGTAACATTCAGGCCTTACATGCTACCAATATTGTCCGTTTTGCTACCTTAGTGCTCATAGATTTGTTTTTTGTTGCTCGGATGAAAACTTTCGAGGAGGTCACCCATCCTCCGATTTGCTCTAACTAATCACGCTAATTAATCGTTGAGTTCTCTCATTTACAGCCAAAGCACGTTGTTGGTATTGAGGAATGAGGAAGAACATTCCTCATGAACTAATTAAGGAACTCTTATGTCTACGGTCGATGTGGGTTTTGCCTAAGTTGTTACAAACAACCCCCCTTTGTACTCATCATACTCAGTGAGGGTTGCCCCAACATCCCATTCATAGATGTGAGATTTGCCTAAAATGTCCCTCTAAACATCCTTGGAGACTCACCATCCTCGATGAGGCTTGCCTCGTCGTCCCGAGCGGCTTATGAGTGGCTCTGATACCATTTGTAACATCTAGTAACACATACCACTAATATTGTCCACTTTTTTACATTAGAGCGCATATATGTTTTTTCTAGAGACCCTACTCCCTAGTTTGTTTATTTTATCGATCTCTAGTTTAATTTGTCATGCATGGAGGTATGTAAATAACTGTGCCAGATATGTACGTACGTTATTCTTTCCATCACTAGCTAGCTTCCAATTAATTTGTGTCTTATGAATTTTATAACACTATATATTCTTGACCATTTGATTGCAGCATCCGGACTGTCAAGTAGTAAAGAAAAAGCTCAAGATTATGTTGTAACGGGTGCTGGACTATTAGCTGGATCGTCAATATTACTTCTCACCCTTCTATGGGGAGTTTGTTTCATATGTGGGAGGACAAAGTTCTATGCAAAACCTGGTTCTAAACTCAAAAATAAAGTGATACAACTATTAACTGGTGTGCATTCATCATCTCTTCTAAAAACGTACTATCATTATTAACATTCCTGCATGCTTCAAAAGTTAAAAACTATATACATACGTATAGTTAATTACAAAACTAGCTGATCGAATGTCTGACTTGAAAGGGAAAACTTGATGTATGGCTTTTGATCTTGATATCCATACATTTAAATTTACAGGTTCAGGTGTTGTTACAGATGCAGAAACGAGTTATCATGCCAAAGTTATGTTCTTTTCGCTTGTACCATTTCTAGTCATCTTATTACCGAGTGTATTTGGTTTATCATACGCAAGTCATGGATACAAGATCGTGGTTCTTGTTTCACTTTGTGTATCAGTTATTTGCCTATTTGGTTACTTCTTTTATCAGGTAAGATCAACTTAATTCAACATATGTATCATATGAAGAAATCGAAAAAGTTGTTGATTTTGCATTTCTGGACCGGTTTTTGTAGCTTTTTGATGAGAGGATTCAAAAAAGAAGATTGGAGTATGCAGAAGTTGAAAGAAAAGTTGAACTTCATGTACCATTTTATGAAGTACAAGCACTTATGTTGGATAGGGAAAAACATCTCATGCTTAGGCAAAAAGAGATGGAGAAAGCCATGAGATTTCCCGAGGCCAACAGCAGTAAAACAATGACCAGGGAGGATTTCTTCGTCATGTTTCAAGATTGGCTAGACGTCACACGACAGTTAATGGACGATCCCTACTCACTTGATAAATCAGGGACAGAATATAATCAGGTAATTAAGTACCACACAATAAACCATTATAATTAGTTTGAGTATGCATGCGCCGTGATTCTTTTTGTTTGATTGTTTCAGGTTGCAAAACTGTTGCTTGAAGATAAAAACAAGTTAATAGAACTAATATCGCTTATGGTGGATCGTGCTTCGGGAGAGACATTAATTAAAGAAGGTGGTACTCGAGATGAGCGTGCCATAGATAGGTGAGGCAACACTTATTTTTTAAGTTTGATGAACACAACTAAGTGTCACACGAGAGCTGAACAAAGCACTGTGTGACGCTCTGTTATGTTTGTATGCGATATCAGAATATACTAATTCAAAACTTGTCTTAAACTCTTAGATTTTTCGAACGTATTGATACCAATCATGATGGGTTAATTACGAAGCATGAACTGAAAAACTTCATCATGGAAGTTAACTATGAGGAGATATTGATGGATGATGAGATCGCTGAGATCATAATGAGACACTTAGACATTGATGGAAATGGGAATATTGATAAACAAGAGTTCAAATCCGGGGTTACAAAATGGCTCAAAGAGATGGATCGGGTAGCTTCACGTAACCAGAAAAAATTGTCACAAGACAATAAGCGCGTAAGAAACAACATGATATATATATATCAAGAACTAACTTAATTAACTTTGGTTTGTCGTAGTGTATTGAAGTTTGAGTTGATTTTTTCTATATATTTGATACATGCAGAAAATAACAGATAGTTACCAACGCGCTGAGGCAAAGGCGAAGGAGAATGAAAAGTTGAAGGCAATAATATTACTAATAGTTGGAATATTTATGCTGACAGTCCTTGCTGAGCCTCTGGTGGAAAGTGTTAGAAAATTTTCAGAATCTATAAAGATAGAGTCGTTTTACATCTCATTCATATTAGTTCCGTTTGCTACCAATGCTAGAACAGCCATTGCAGCCATTAGAGCTGCCAGTCAGAAGCGGCATCAAACAACGTCTTTAACTTTTTCTGAGGTACGTTTGTCATTCACATAATTTAGATTTCAAATTTTATGATTACCATGCTTAATTAGTTCATCATGACTTGAAATGTGCGTGTGCAGATATACCACAAAGTTTTCATGAATAACATCTTGGGCTTTTGTGTTCTTGTCTCGGTGATATACTTTCGTGGATTGACATGGCATTTCTCGGCTGAAATTCTTGTGGTGATCATTGTTTGTGTCATCATGGGGCTTCTTGCAAGTTTCAGATCCAAGTTTCCAAACTGGACATTGCTCATCGCGTTCCCTCTATACCCTCTATCATTAGTTGTGGTTTACTTTGTTGACGGTACTTTTCGATCTACTTAGGACTTGAACTACAGCATATATATATATGCATAAAGCTAGCTCAAAAGGCCGGTAGTAGTTTGAATGCTGCAGGCTCGATCATTTGCCAATTTAGAAGAATTTAAATAAAAAAGACATATATATAGATTGTAGTGATGAAAAAGTTGCAGATGTTTAGATATTTCAATCCTGTGCTAGTTCAAAACGTACTGTTTAGATTTGTTGAAGTTCTTATGTTTAATATTTTTCTTTGTGGACAATTTTTGCGTCATGTTTACTTATAAGGTTTTCTTTAAGTGACAACTAACCATGGGAAGTCAACATATATATATAACCTTCTAAGTGTGGTATATATAATGATAATCACCCGATTCCGTTCTAGCAGAGGTCCTAGCTAGGTCCGAGCCTTCTTCGACTAGTGAGTGGTCGGTGTCCTTCCATAACCACTTGAATTGAAAGACAATCTTTCCAACACAAGTTATGATTTACGTGGTCTTGTTGTTGGCAAGACACATAAATGTGATCAGGCTTGTGAGTTTACTAGTAATGGTTTTTCATATACATCAAAAAAATTTTTTTTTAATGTATTCCTTAGGTAAATAATTATAAACTTTAAAATAAAGAGTTAAGTTTCTTTTGAAAAGTGATGTATTCCTTGTAACATAATAATTAGTTTAATTAAAAGAACCGTGATAAACTGACAATTCCTTAAAGATAATCACGAGGGTTTTTTCAAACATATAAGATAAATAAGGGTTATTGGATTTAATCACCTTCAACTATTGGTTATTGGCCGCTGTCACCCTCAAGTATCACTTTGGCCAATATAACTCCCAACTAAACACTTTGGTGTCTGTATCACCAAAATTTAACAAAAATTAACCAAAAATTAACCAAAAGTGACTTGAATTGGTTAACTTTTGGTGATACGGTGTCCGTAACACCAAAAGCTAACCAAAAAATAATCAAAAGTTAACCAAAAGTGACTTGAATTTGTTGACTTTTGGTGATACGGACACCAAAGTGTTTAGTTGGGAGTTATATTGGCCAAAGTGATACTTGAGGGTGACAACGGCCAATAACCAATAGTTGGAGGTGATTAAATCCAATAACCCGATAAATAAAATTATAGATGCATGAGGCTTATGCACTTATGATAGGACTAATGAAATCAAATAACTTACTTTAAGGGTTTTTCTTTGGCAAAATCTGAATCATTGTTAAGTGCTGAATGGTTAAAAGGTCTGAACTATTAAGAGTCTTTATTAATGGAAGAGATATTGAGACAAAACTACAGATGGTAATTGGTATATGCTCCATTCAGTTCCATTCAGCATCTATCTGCCTCTTAACCATTCAGCATTTAAATGAACCATTCAGAGACTTTGTTTTATGAAACAAACGCTCTGAATCTGAATGTTGAATTATTAAGCACTAAACTAAACCATTAAAAAGTGAAACAAACAACCCTAAGTTAAGAACTAGAGAACAAATATTTTTTTTTCTGTAAACATCGTTTACTTTTGCAAATGTTATTACTATTTTTTTCTAAATATTTCATTAAAAATTCAAGACTATTAACATCTTTAATTAGATATACATGGTACTGGATATATGCAGTACTATGAAATATTATAAATATATAATATCATAATACTACACATATACAATGTTAAAAATCTGGAACAAAAACGAGTTAATTCTTTCTTTTATAATGTTATTTTATACTAAAATGAAAGATAAAGAAATTGTTGATTTAATGATGCATTACTTTATATAAAAGAATAATGTATGCAAAAAAAAAGTGCTTTAAAATTTATATATATCTTAAGTTTTAGTTTTATGATATATATTCCTTTTTAAAATTCTACCACTTAACTTTTTAATTATAATTATCTAGCTCTTAACTTAATAATGTTAATAAGGTATTTAGTTAAGTTGTTTGTTTATCGTTTTACAGTGATTTTAAGGATGTACATTAATAAGGTAGATTGAAATTTTAGAAGAAAAAAGTTTGAGTGATTTAATGTTATCGATTTCTTTCCATACATAGCTTAGCAAAGAAGATTATTAGTTTTGTGTGGGAGCATAGCTCCAACACCTCTCCAAGGAATGTCACGTGTCATTCAAAACCATCTTTTATTAGAAGATATAGATTTGATTAGTGTTCCATATACATCGCACTTGACCATGAACGATATGTTAAAATATTACCCTTTATAGTTTAACTAGCATCAGTATTGCATTTATTTAATTATCATATATACTAGATTTACGATCAGGCCGCGCGTTGCAGCGGCTGAGTCATGCAGTCGGGTCTTGCGTATTTGACTTCGTCATATGTGTTGAAAAAAAGTCTCATGCTCCGTCCGTCACGACGAAAAAAAGTAATGTGTCACATGCTAAAAAACGATGAAATATCAAAAATTAAAGGTCAACACGATAACAATATTAAAGTCATACTATGTCAAAGTAGAGTAAAAGAGCAAAGTCGAAAAATTATCAGGGGTTAAATGACAAGTAGTAAAAGTCGTACTATGTGTCAAAGTGGAGTAAGAAATCAAAGTCAAAAACTCATCAGGAGCTCAAATGACAATTGGTAAAAGTCGGGGACTACAACCGTCAATGCGTTAAAAGTCAGGATTAAAACCGTTAATACGTTAAAGTAAGAAAAAGTTAAAACGCGACGTGACGGGATGGGAGAGGCCGGTGCAAAGCACCAACCTTCCCTAGTAGATATATAAATATATAAATATATAAATATAAATATAAATATGGTTTATGAACTCTAAGGTCTCATTAAAAAAAACTTAAACTCTTATCTTTTGAGATGGACGTAAGGTTTTGTTTTTAATTCACCATTTACGATCCCTACTTTTATGAGACGGATATATATTATGGGTGAAATTATTTTAAAAAATGTAAAAATAATAGAAAGTGTGAAAATCACACAATGGTACAAAAAGAACACAATGGAGGATTAAAAAAAATTCATAACTTAAATTAAATCAAATTTCAAAAAAGTTTCGGTGACCTTGTTCTCCACGTCATCCTCCTTTAAAAAAAATCAAAAAATAATATCAGTGTTTTCATTGTGTCTTTTTTTACTAATTGTGTCTTTTGTAATTTTTTGACTAAACAAAAGACACAATGAAAGTAAAAAAGACACAATGAAAACGCTGATTTTATTATTATTATTATTATTTTTTATGAATGAGGATGACGTGAGGAACAATGTCTCTGAAGCACTTTTTTAAAATTCAATTTATATTGTGAGTTATAGTTATTTAATGTAGTGTTATTGTATCATTCTCACAGTTTGTATCAAAATAACTTTGTATATGAAACCATAAATATTTCACCACCTATGGGTAACATGATATATGATTTTATTGTGTCATTTTCACAGTTTGTATCAAAATAACTTTATATATGAAACCATATTCCACCACCCATGGGTAAGATGATATATGATGTTTCACTAAAACATGGTTATATATAGTATGCAGTCAGATCAATGATGAGCATGTGAGTTTTGTACCTGCTAGCTAGGTTTACACTTCACACCACTAAATTATTAGAATCAGTACGTTCTCCATGTTACATTATTTGGTACATATTTTAGTTAGATTTATTTATTTTGCATTTAATAACAAGATATGATGTTGCATTTATTTGGTACCTACCGTCCTACATTTGAAAAGTTAGTCATCAATGTGCAAGGCCGGATGACTTAATATTTGGATTATTAGTTAAAGACTTCCAAAAGATCACTTAAGCTCGATATATCAAGAATCTCTATGATCACAGAATAAGTTTTTAATGCGCGCTTACCCCTCAGGCTCACATGTCGTGATGTTTCCAATTAGAACTCTTAATTGGTCTTTAGCAGTATCTGAAAAATCGATATGATAGAGAAAACCGACCAAAACTGATACAAAGAAGTTGGCTCGTAACTAATATATATGGAGGCGGTGTCCTAACTAATTAATAGAGATTTTACTATATAGTAATTTTGTTGTGTGTTCTGATCAATGAATAACATACACTAAGTATATATAAAAACGAACAATACCCTAAATTAAACATGAGCCTAACGGGCTAAATCGATCCTAACGCTAAAAAACTTGGTATCCGATCCCGTTATGCATATTAAATAATGGTCGATGTGAACATGATGAACCTATGATCTTAATTTGGCCATTCTTTGCATTGTTGAATTAAAGATGTAAGAAATTGTGAGTCAATGAGTCATCATAGTGAAATGGATGCATATATGCCTTCAATATAATATTTGAAATAAGAAAAACAAGCAAAAATACTCTTCTTTAATTTTCTTCAAATTAATCAAATAGTTTTTTTTTATATTTTATAATTATTTCTTGAAAAGACCATCATAACAAGTAAGTAGTAGACGAGCGTTGAATTTCATACTCTCCTAACTACAATGCAGGGCCGGCCCTGAGCAGGTGCAGCATGTGCGACCGCTCAGGGCACCATCACCATATGTCCTTCAAGTTTTTTTTCCTTTCGCTTTTTTTTTATCTTGTTGCGGTTGTGTACTCTTTTTTATAGCAATTCCATCTAATGAAGCGATGAAAGTGAAGTTTGGATCAATAGATTGGTTGTTTTTTTTCCGGCTAGTTTTCCGGCAAGCAAATTACAGACGTGAAAAAATCAAGAAATAAAGATGAGGAAGATGACTTAAAGTAGGGGCATATCCGTAATTTCACTTTTTATTTTAAACGCACGTTTCCAGTTTCCAATTTCCCAGTACACTCTTAAATGTTTTTTTCAAAATTTTAATATGCATTTATAATTTATTTATTCTTTAAAAAATATACATGTATATTCATTTATTCTTCATTTAATTTATTCTTTATGTAATTTATTTACATTCAATCAAAACAAATTTTAATATCAAACAATAAAATGATATTTATATATACACACATATAGATATAGATATTGACCCTCCGATCAAAAGTTTCTAGTTCTGACACTGACGAAGAAAAGCTCATTCGTCACTATAGTAATTCAATTAAAAGTCCAAAAGAACCAAAACCTATTAAAGTCAAGGCTCTACCCCCAAAACCCCATCAAAACACAATAGGGGGCCTTTTTTTGATGACTCGCACAGGGCACCGTATTTCTCAGGACCGGCCCTGCTACAATGGCTCTATATATTGCACATGCAATATCAATACAAAGTGTACTAGTCCTTCAACTCGATCAATTTCCAAATGGGGAAATTATTTGCATTTTATTCTATTTTTCTTCTTTTCTTATTAGTGGGGAAAGTAGTGAGTCGTCGTTTGCAGTATGAAGCTACGGAGTTAGTGTCAGATGGTATGAGTGATGATGTTGTTGATCGAGCGAATGAATTTGTTCTAAATCTTAGAAAAACGGATTTTTATGATGATCAAGAGCAGCAGTGTAAGCTAATGTATGGTTTTTTGCCATGTTCAACCAACATCCCGAGTCATATCTTTCTCATTGTGATTTACGAGTACTTGTTATATCATGGTGAATCGTACGCTGGTGGTGATGGACGAATATTTCGTGTGCTTGGCAAAAACTTTTTTGTTTCCAGTTTATCTCAGCTTCTTGACTCTCTTCCAGATTCTTTGATACTTCTTGGTATGTGTGTTTTCTTTTATTAAGACTTACTATCCTTTTATTGAAAACTAACGTAAATGAACACTAAACATAAGTTACAAGCCTTTTAAGCGTTGTGTACAATTGACTGATGCATGCTTAAGCTACATGTGGGTGATTCATTATTATTTTATTTATCTTCTATAAGTTACTAGATTAATACCCGTGTGATACACGGTTGGGTCATGGTTAAAAAATTAATTATAAAACATGTTAATAATATATAACATATGAAAAATAAATAATTATATAAGTTACATTGACATAAATGGTCGTGTCACATGAGGTTAATTAAAATTAAACATCATATAATGTCTTTCATCTCCCTAAATAACATAGCAATGACAGCATGCATCAACAACTCCACCTGCAATGGATATTAATAACAAAAGATAAGGAGACAAAGACCAATGTCCAAATGCATGTATCGTGATGAAGGTCTTTGTAGTTGGAACAAATAAGAGTTAAAGTCAAAAATAAAATTCAAATGTGCAATAACCAAAATAAACAACAAACCCAAATTGAAGAAATAAGTCTCTTACTCTCTTAAGTCTTATTCATCCGACCCACCGGATGCTACCCATTTAATATTATATTTAACACTAAATCAAGTTGAAATGGGCAAAATCACAGAAATGCTACCCTCTTTGTAGAATTTGACAACATTCCCAATAATATAGATCTAATCTAATTTGATATATTGAAAATGCATTTCAAATTCAAATAAGAATTCACAATAATATTGGGAATAAGTAAATAAGGACATAAGTAGTAAACTTTAGATACCTCTTAGTAGGTTGATAATGGTTGTTTTCTTATCACATTTCTCTGTTGAATTCATTAATCTTGATTCCTTTTCATTTCATTTGTTTCCATTCCTGAAGATCAACATCTCTAATAACATCCTTTTCTTTCTGATTTCTTTTAATCAGATTTATATAAGCTTCCTGCTATTTAATACCAAACAAAACAACAAATACAAAATCAGTTACGATGCAAATTGTGTCAAACAACAGTTTAGGTTGAGATTTACCCGTGTGTTACATAGATTGAATAGTTAAAAATATAAAATTAATACGGAGTATCAGAAACAAAGAATCATATGATTTGTAAACATTACAAATGAGTGGTTTTAGCGATTTTGACACGAGTACTCTTTAAGAGTTTGTTAATAATAGAAACTAAAAGAAAAACCTTGGGCGAATTACTCTTTGAAGTGATTTGAAGAGAACTATTGCAAACTAAAAAGCAAACATAAAGTATGGTATATAACAATAACCCTACATTTGAAATTAAATTCGTTTATCTACAAATGGCAACAAATAAAACAACCAGTTTTAGGGTCTCAGATAAACCATCATCGTCGACCAATAAACAATCCCTCATATGAAAACATCATCTTCGCCGTCAACCACCCTTCAACACTTACCAAACATCAATAATAGGGATAAAAACCAACAGAGCCCAAATCATTCCACTATTTAGATTTTATACAATCAAATAACAAACTTATTAGTGATTAAAAGCATTAGTTATTTGTAAAATGTTTTCAATAAGTGGACAAATAACGTTTATGGAAACTGGTTTTTCCTGTAACCTATAAAATCAAAAGTAAAAATTCCATCTCAAATTACAACCTAAAAGTCCAAATGCTTGAAAAAAAAATGATAAAAATTGAAACTTTTTGTTTACCTTGTTACAACCAGGAACAAGATCTTGAAGAAACTTCATCCTCTCACTGATTTTCTCTCATCTGACCTGATATTTGTCAAAATTAAACACAAATGTGAGTTGGGTTGTAAATTCTAACAATTATTAATTTTGAATAATCTTGCTAACTTAGAACAAATTTGGCTTACTCTTTCTGCAAGACTATGGCTGTCAGTAGCTTGACCCCTTCTGGCTTAACATGAATGTAATCTTTTGATGGTTCTGTTGACTTTTCATTTGACTTGCTTCTTTTTGCATCTGATTCCTCTTTTTCCACTTCTGTCACAACCTGCAAAACAATATATTTTTGTCAAAGAAACAACTTGAACCGGATAAATTTTTCGAAATCGCCTACACTCAAACTAAACCCGCATAGCACTCGATTAAACTTTGGAATGAACCAAATATACTAACAAAATCCCAAATAATCGCAAATACTAACAAATGAAGCAAACCACAAATACTAACAAATGAACCAAATATACTAACAAATGAACCAAAGCATGAAATTGAACCAAACGAAGCGACAACATAGAGAAACAACAGGTTTAGAGTTGATTTTATTGACCTTTCGTTACGATCCTCTTGTAGTTGCAAAATTAGCAATTGTTAACGATCTTGTTTCAAAGACGATGAAGAAGAAGAGGCTGTTGTTTCAAAGATGATGAAGAAAAAAAGAGGCAGATTTAGGGTTTCTTGTTGAATATGCATGTACGGAAGAAAGAAAAAGAAATATATATATATGCGGGTCTATCATGGATGGATTGGGTCGGGTACCGCGTGAAAAAATAACTAAGACTTTTCTCTTCTTATTTTTGGCGGGAAATTGAGGATGTGGAAGGCTTAAATGAGTGCCATGTGGCTTCTAAAACCCTCTTTTATTAGAAGGTATAGATTATTCAACCTCTAATTCTAATTATACATATATCGAAATCTAAACCGGCCACTAGAACAATATTACGTTGACGTCAGCTTTTTTTTTTTTCTTTTTCTTTTTGCACTTTAACGCCAAACTTTGCTTTTGTGACTTCCAATGATTCGTACCCATGAGTAGTTAATTAAATAAGTTTGGTATTTTAGAGCTTGCCCATGAAACTTTACTTATATGTTTTCTGACGAGCCGAACTGATAACGACGAAAGTAATACAACCTTGCACATAAGGAGAATTTTTTTAGACAACTTTTGATTATAAACTTTTATTGAATTTTAGCTGGCTTATGAAGGTTGATTTAATTAACTAATAATTACCTAAATTAAATACTTGTCGAATTAATAAAAATAAAATAGAAACTAAATTTATAATTAAACTAAGTAAAGAAATAGAGTTTTTAACTACATTGATAGCGAACTAGAGACGAAATAACAAGTGCGAAGAAACAACTACCTAGGCTAGGAATCTTATTGATGACTCGACTACTTTTGATTTATTTAATCACAAGGTACCGGATTCTAAAAATATAACTATCTCAAGAAATCACTTAAGTTTGCTAAATCTTCTCTTGGACTCACTAACTCACCTAACCGACGGACTCCCAAGGTTATGTAAAGAACACCGGGGTAAAGGTTTGGCTCTCCTTCCGGTCTCACCAACCTAAGGAATGCTACGGCACCCAAATGTTAAATCACCTTGATCCCAGCCTCAATAACACAATATTATAGATTTGCTACTAACAACTCTAAAGGTAACGAGGTAATTCTATTTAATAAGATTTAAGACACGAAATTTCACGAATATAAGTCAAAAAGGTAAAACTCACTCCCTTGCAATTTTATCTTAACCGAACATAGAAACTAGATGACCCAACAAGTTTGCTAGAATAATAGCTTAGATTTACACAAAAGCCTGTCTCTATAATTGACTATTCCTAGCTCAACCACCAAATAATCTAACTACAAAATAAGTAATATAACATGCAATCCTATCAATTAAAACACAAAGTTCAATAACAAAACCACCAGAGAGACAAATCAAACATGGAAATCTTATATATATAACTAGTATGCAAAGTTGCAAACACATCTTACAACTAATAATAAATAAAAACTTTAATAGCTAGCTAGCTACATTGGAAAAAAGAAAATTTGTTCTTGTTTCTTAAAACTAGAAAAAGCTAGGATTCAACTATTTCTTGTGACATTTTGATCGTTTGAAATTTAAATTTAGCAACCGGATTGTCGAGTAGTAAAGAAAAAGCTCAACAGTATGTTGTAACTGGTGCGGGTTTGCTAGCTGGATCGTCCATATTACTTCTTACACTTCTTTGGGGCGTATGCTTCATATGCGCCAGAAAAAAGTTCTATGTAGAATCGGATTCGAATTTAGAAGAAAATCAAGCAAGACAGCTATTAATTGGTTTGCATTCTTCTTCATCTTGTTTCTTATATATATATGTGTGTATTATTAGCTTGAATCTTATTAGAAATTAATTTTACTGCAGGTTCTGGTGTTTTTACAGATGTAGAAACGCGTTTTCATGCCAAAATTATGCTCTTTTCACTTATACCGTTTGTGATCATCTTATTGCCGAGTGTGTTTGGTTTATCATATTCTAGTCACGAATACAGCATCGTCCTACTTGTGTCACTTTTTGCTTCCATAATTTGCATGATCTCATACTTCTGCTATCAGGTATATATATGTATGTATGTATGTATTGATTTCATTACAAATGTAGATATATACATTACTTAAATACTTGTTGATTTTGCCTTCACTTCTTAATTGGTTGCAGAGTTATAATCGACAAATATGGGAAAGGAGACTTGAGTATGCAGAAGTTGAACAAAAAGTGGAAATGCACGTGCCGTTTTATGAGGTACAAGCACTTATGTTGGACAGGGAAAAACATTTGATGAAAAAACAAAAAGAAATGGAGAACGAGTTCAATGCGCCAGGGACTAACAAAGAAACAATGAGCAAGGAAGAATTTTATGTTGAGTTTGATAAATGGCTTCATGTCACGAGAGACTTGATGGATGATCCATATTCGTTAGATAAAACCGGGGAAACAGAATACAATGAGGTAATTATTAATTAAGTGTGACATGATCATAAACTTAACTAACTGGTTTCAATTAAGTTTGAGCTGTTAATTATTCGGTACGTGTATATTTCAGGTTGTGAAACTGTTGCTAGAAGAAAAGAACAAACTGATAAAACTAATGTCGGATATGATAAAACTTGCTGCGCCACAGAATTTACTGAAAGAAGATGGAACACAAGATGATTTAGCCATATATAAGTAAGGCGACGCTATGCATGCATTAGAGGTGGCATATGTGACAATAACTAGTACGTGTGATATGTGGGATTTAACTTGGTGCTAAACTTTTCAGATTCTTTAAAAAGATTGATGCAGACCATGATGAATCTATTACGCGAAGTGAACTGGAAAAATTCATCATGAAAGTCAACTATGACGAGATACTGGTAGATGACGAGATAGTAGAGATCATGATGAGACATCTAGACATTGATGGAAATGGAGGTATTAATGTACACGAATTCAAATCCGGAGTTGAAAAATTGCTTGCTTCAAGTAACTTACAAAAGCGACCGGATGACAAAAAAAAAGTAAGAAACATCTTGATGAAAAAAGAACCATGTTTGATGGAAAAAGCTATAGTAATATTGCAATAATATTTTTGACCTGTTACCCGACCCATTCAATTTGCTGCCTTTGATAAGTTTTCTTTTGTGCAGGAAAACGACAAGTACCATCTGACAGAGGCAAAGGCGAAGGCAGAGGAAATGTTTAAGGCAATAATACTACTGATAGTTGGAATAGTTATGCTAACAGTGTTGGCTGAGCCCCTGGTGGAAAGTGTTAGACAATTTTCAGAATCTGCAAGGATAGAGCCCTTTTACGTGTCATTCATACTAGTCCCGTTGGCTACGAACGCTAGAACAGCAATTGCAGCCATTAGAGCTGCAAATCAAAAAAGACATCACACAACGTCGTTAACTTTCTCTGAGGTTTGTCCCTCCCTTGATTACAGTTTCATTATTTATGAATTGTGGGCTAACCCATTTTGGAAACATACATTTACTAACCATAGTTGCACCCTTAGTAATTTACATGCTCAGTTAATTTGTTGATATGCAGATATACCACAAGGTCTTCCTGAACAACATTATGGGACTTTCTGTTCTTGTATCAGTCATATATTTCCGTGGTCTGATATGGCATTTTTCAGCAGAGGTTCTAACTTTGGTCGTCATCTGTGTAATAATAGGACTCCTAGCAAGTTTGAAATCCAAGTTTCCTAACTGGACGTTGCTCGTTGCTTTCCCTCTCTATCCTTTATCTATGGTAATTGTTTACTTCGTTAACGATACTTTCCAGTTTACTTGAAACTTGTTCTAGGATCTGCTGCATTTGGCCCATGTGATCATAAACATATTAATTCCACTCATGCATGATGTAATTGGATCCCTAGTTGATATTTATGTTTGACATGTGTGTTGTGCTTTTAACTTCAAGTCCATGTACGTACTGATCATTTTGCTTCGCATATATGCAATATTTTTCGGTTTGAGAACCTTGGAAAAAGGAATAATATCTGTAGATTTTAGAATATGCAACCTCTGTTATGTGAACAGTTTTTCCGGTATCATACCAAAGACTTCCCTTTTCTACTTGGCGAACCATAAAACGTTTCAGTTGTCGCTTGCTTAATTATAGGAGTAACATAATTATGGTTGATGCTTAGCTTGTCAACACTTACTCAATGATTCAGTTGAGTTTTGTACCTAGCTACTATGGTCTGAAGATTAGTTTTCCATGTTATAAAAAAATTTAATCGTTTCTTTATAATTTCATGAAAAGACCATAACAAGCTAGCTAGTAGCTAGTAAACGTTGAATTTCATCCTCTCCTAACAACAATGGCTCTGTATATTGCACAATAACTATACACACTCTCCTTCAACTAACCCAATTGCCAGTTTCAATATGAGGAAATTATTTGCATTTTATTCTACTTTTCCTATTTGTGGGGAAAGTAGTGAGTTGTCATTGATCGAGCGAATGAATCCGTTCCACGTCTCAAAGGAAGGGATTCTTCTGATGATGATCAAGAGCAGCACTGTGAGCTAATGTATGGTTTTTGTCATATCTTCCTCATTGTGATTTACGAGTACCTGTTATATCATGGTGAATCCTATGCTGGTAGTGATGGACGAATATTTCGTGCGCTTGGCAAAAACTTTTTTGTTTCCGGTTTATCTCAGCTTCTTGACTCCCTTCCAGATTAATTCTTTGATACTTCTTGGTAAGTTCTCCTTTATATATATATAAACTGTTTGTGTTGAATTATGTTAATTCAACCCAACAAACGATAACAGATCAATCTTAGTAATTAACTATTGTGACCTTAAAAACTATATATTTATACATGTGTGTAACAGCTTTAGCAAACACTGTGACAGGTTCTTGCATCTTAGATTGCAAAAAAAAAAGTGCATGTTATGTTTCTCAAAACTAGAGAATGGATTGAAATTTAGAAACCGGACTGTCGAGTAGCAATGAAAAAACTCAAGACTACGTTGTAATTGGTGTTGGGTTGCTAGCTGGATCGTCAATATTACTTCTTACACTTCTATCGGGAGTATGCTTCATCTTTGCCAGAATTGAATTCTATGTACGTACCAGATGATTCCAAAGTAAAAAATCGAGCAAGACGATTACGTACTAACTGGTTTGCATTCTTCACTCTCTTAGAAGTTATGATCATTGTTATCCCGAATCCATTTTAAGTACCTGTGTATTTACAGGTTCTGGTGTTCTTACAGATTTAGAAACTAGTATCATGCAATACCTAGTGTGTCCAACCCGCCCACTTGCCACTTTTGTGTTATGCATATGTGACGATAGTGTGATCTATAGGGTCTAACCGTAGATGTGTTAAATCTTCAGATTCTTTGAAGACATTGAGGTGGACAAAGATGTGATCTATCACGCGAAATGAACTAAAAAACTTCATCATGAAAGTCAACTATGACGAGATAGTACAGATCATGATAAGACATTTAGACATTGATGGAAATGGAAATATCGAAAAACATGAATTCAAATTGGGAATGGAGAAATGGCTCGTTTTATGTAACTTACAAAAGCAGTCGCATGACAACAACCAAGTAAGAAACATTCAAACATATAAACTGATAAACAATACATTATTACATTGTTACTTTTTATAATTATATATGACAATAAATTTTAGAGATGGAAATTTCAAACCATTTCCTGGTGGATTAGGGTTGTGTTCCAGCGCTTAGGTGTTAAGTGAAGCATTTCAGTTAAAAGAAACCAGTTAGATTAGTTAAACTGTTGAAAGTGAATTGGAATGTATTTTTAATGCATTAAACCTCCTAAACAATTTTATGGTTATTTTTACAGGAAAACGACACATACCATCAAGGTCAGGCAAAGGCAGCAGAAACGTTTAAGGCAATACTACTGATATTTGGAAACATTATGCTAGGAGGCTTGGCTGAGCCCCTGGTCGAAAGTGTTAACAGTTTTCAGATTCAGTAAACATAGAGCCGTTTTATGTGACATTCATCTTAGTCCTGTTGGCTACGAAACGCTAGAACATCAATTGAAGCGATTAGAGCTGCAATTCAAAAGAGACATCACACAACATCCCTCTAAGGTTTGTCCGACACTTGATTATGATTTCATTATTTATAAGTCTCAGGGAGCTTAATCATGCAAATACATGTTCGCTTACATGTTCGCTTTTCTTGAAATGCAGATATACCACAAGGTTTTGTTGAACAACATTATGGGATCTTCAGTTCTTGTCTCAGTCATATATTTCCGCGGGCTGAGATGGCAGTTTTCAGCAGAGATAGTTGTGGCCATAATTTGCATAATAATGGCACTTCTTGTAAGTTTGAATCCAAGTTTCCCAACTGGACTTTGCTCATCGTTTTCCCTCTCTATCCATTATCTATGGTATTTGTTTACTTTGTCAATGATGTTTTCTGGTTTACATGAAACACGATCTAGAATCTGCTAACGGTAATTCAAACTACGAGGGCCGTGCATGTGGGTTGTTGGTTAACTCAGCTACGTGATTAACATGGTTTTGTGCTGGTTATTAGGATAGATTGTGTTGCTTATTTTCATTTGTGTCTGTCAATTTAGACTTTGTTCAAGCTCATTATTATATGCATGCATTCGATGAGTATTTAATATAAAAGTTTCTAGTTATTGCTTATTTTCAACTTCTGCTTATGTAGCCAATGAACATTAAAGATTAAAAAACCAAGTTTTTACAGTTGTGAGTGCACAGGTATAAAAAGGCAAACATGTTCTTTCTTTGCAGTCAAAATTTTGTTTCTTGTTTTACAATGATCTGACCCTAACCGAATAAAAGAACTAACCTTTCTGTGGTACAAGCTAATTAGAACTAACCTTGCTGTGGTACAAGCTAATTAGCAATCAACTCAGTCTTTCGCCTTTGATTATTACTTATCCAGTCAAGAATGTCGGAACAGTCCTCTTGGCTCATGTAAACCCTGTATGTGTTTAAAGTCAGATTAGCTCAAAAAAAGATGAATAAACTAAGAGAGGCGGGTCATTGGGCCAGAACGGGTCGGGTTGGGAGCAGCCCAAACACTTTCTTTGTCCATTTTGTATAAACAATTAAACATAAAGATAAATATGATTACGAAATCCCAAGTATTAGTGGAATGTCTAATAAAGTGACTTAGAAGGGCATATGCATCAAAGAAAAATTATGATTCTAACCCATTTGACGAAAATCACATTCCAAATCAACCCATTCATAAGAAAATGGGTCAAAATTACCAACTCTGGTAACTGTGAAGTGCATACCCTCTTTTAGTTCGATAGGTTTTCATTTGTGCAATTTCTCGTCTATCTAACATATCTTTCTCCATTGAAAGTGATCGAGGTACTGTCAACTTTCCAGTTTGATCATGGTAGGCATCATATATAAAATCAAGTACCTCTGTCTGCAAGAAAGTATAACTTATAGATTTTGTGATTGGAGATATCAAGAACTATATTTAGAAGATGAGACGCATACAAGGGGTCTAGAAGCGTCAATCCAGTGATAAATTGGCTCATTGCGAAACCAAGTCAACTGCCTTTTTGCAAAATTCCTGCAATACTGATCGGGATCAGATAGAACTTTTATATTTCAGGTGAACTTTAATTAAAAGATTTCCATGAAAAAGTAGAAAAACAAAAATACTCACCTTGATGCTTTCTGAAATTCAGATAGAAATGCATAAAAGTCACGCGTCGAACTTCTGCCACCTTGATTTTCACAACTTAAAAGGTATTCCATAGCCTGCAGATTACCATTAAAAAAGATTCAAGATTGAGGCAACGAATCCAACCTCTGAAACTAAATCATTGCCCGTTGGGTGATCCACAAACAATTATAATTTTCTTCGTTAACTTCATTGGTTATTAGTGTATTAAACATAACTAAAAACAACTATACTTTTGTGACCATAATTTAAATTTGTCATGAATCACTTTTGAAGATTTTATTGGTTCTGAATATTTTTGGGTGGCTTTCGAGCTGTTCAACCTGTTTCCATTTATCCTAAAAAATTATATCCGTTTGAGGCAAAGTATAACCTAAATCGAACTGGTTAACCATGTTTTGAAAAATTATTAGAGATGCAACTAGCACAAATCCACTGAATTATAGGAGTAAAATTAATTTCTAAAAAAACAAAACCAAAAAAAATTGAAATAAAAGCAGAACGAACTAATAAACATGTCATAGAAGAGAAAGGGCATACAAAAAAGCAATACACAATACCTGTCTGTAACCTATTGCCCGTGTAGCAGAATTTGAGTTTGGCTGAAGACCCAAATCAAGAAGCCATCTTGCTTCAGATAATATGCCATTATCTCCTAATTATATGACATGAAGACCAAATAATAAAGATAATCCCTTTAAAAGCCAAAAGCTACAAATGTAATATGGTTAATGCCATGATTAACTTTTGGAATTTGGACCAAGTAATAAACAGAGTATGTTACTTGCTAATCTCAAAAACTTATGATTAAAGGGAACCATCTCTTGAAAGATTTGTTTTAAAGGTAATCTGACCCAAATGCCCAGTCAAAATGATGATGTGCCATCTGATGTGTGGGTAACTTTGACCATTAAGACTTTTAAGACATGGAGCAGATTTGGCAACTGGACACCGGTTAACTTGCAAGATTACCCAAAATTAAATATTTTAAAGTATGCAACCATTTTGTAAGTCGAAACAATGTCTGTTGACAAAAATAGGAATCTGGCTAAACTAAGTTACATTTTCATGTAATTTGCTCTTTAAAACCATGGCCAAAAGTGGAGCAAACAATGGTTATTTAAGAGCTATAAAAGGTAACACATTGTAAGGTGCAATCATTCAATACCCGATATCATATCTTCGCACCGAAGGTCGATTGACCTATAAAGATCAAATCTTGATGTTGAAAGAAAAAAACAAATAAATTCATAATCCAAATCCTTATGCTTTTCATCCAGAATTCCTTCAGTTGAAATGTCAATGCTAAGATCTGTTGAACGTGAATCTGTTTGTCCTTTGAAAGAATCATATGGTACTGGAAAAGCTGATGGAGGCAACCCAGTAGACTGCAATATGAATGAAGAGCTTTCAATAAAAATAGTATAGTTTTGAAATCATATGGCACGCTAACTGTTATTGAAAATAGTTAACAGCTTTGGACAAAAATTGTTCCAGGTCAACCCAACCCGTTGCAACCTGTGACAAAGTGCCCATTTTAACTAGTTAAACCCACTCATTTGCATGCAGTACAACTTTTACTTAATTACATACAGTGCACCTATGCTGCTGAAAAGCAAATTGACTTGATCTATTTCCATCATGTGCATTCATACAAACATAACATAGTATATCTATTCACATCATGTACATGCTGAAGTGTAAACTGACCTTGATAATTTCAAGCTTGCGTCGCAAACGGTACCAATCATTAGCAGGCAAAGATTGAGCAGTTGGATCACCTGCTTTAGTGACCAACTCCACAGCAGCATCCCAGTCATAGTTCCTCTCAAAATTTGCAAGCTCAGATTGCACTTCCAAACTAATCTCTGGAGTTGCTTTTGGAACATCTGGTTTCCCATATATGAACCTTAAACATGATTAAAAAAGAAGTTTCTTGAACTACAAAAGCCAGTAATATTAGAATTATGAAGTTAAATATTCAACTAATATACCATCTTAAGTATAATCCCGTTCCTCCAGTAACTATCGGAACACGGCCTCTACTAAGAATATCTTTTGTAGCTTGCCTACCATCATCATAAAAGTTTCCAGCAGAATAATCTGGTTAGAATAGCCCAGTTAGGTTGTGGACTAAAACAATGATCTGCAACATATTGCAAAGGCTATATACCTTCAGCAGGGTGTAAGATATCAACTAAATGATGCGGCACTTCCTACAATAAAGTGTACATACATTAATAATAAATAAACAATGAATTCACATCACATTTGTGGCCTATTAACAATAAAAAATCACCTGTCTTTCACTTATAGAAGGTTTTGCAGATCCAACATCAAGGCCTTGATAAACCTGTCATGAAACGGTTAAGAAATTTTATGAGCAAAGTCTTAAAGTAAAGAAATGAGTGTAGATTTTGATGCCATCAAACTCAATTTGACAATATCAACATGCAAAGTTAGACACACATACTAGCAATATCAGTTGAGTTCAAGTCTCACTGGTTCAGTAAACATACTTAAACCCTAATCCTTAAATCACCAATTAACTCAATAGGATTAGAGATACACTAAATTACCTGTACAGAGTCTGCGCTGATGATTTCTCCGTTAAGTTTCTTAGCAAGCTCTAATGCAAGCCTGCTTTTTCCGGCTCCGGTAGGACCAGAGATAACAATAACTTTCTCCTTGTTCGTTTTTGTTGAAGCAGAACAATGGAAGGTGCTAAACAGGCGTTTCCGGCGACAGTGCATGAAGAAGGATACGGCGGAGGGATAGAGGACAGGTGATTGCGCCGGTGAAGACGATAGCCGGAGGTAACTCATGCTAAACCTTCCGATAACGATATTCATTCGCCGATACTGTACATTAGAGATGAGATTGCGTTTTCATAAATTCAACTAGGTAACGTGGCCGGGTTGCGTGTTGTTGCAGCCGGGACCGTTGGTAAACGTAATCGTGTGTTGTCGTATTTCTAATGATGTAGGTGGTCAGGTCTTGTGGAAGTGGCCTCGTCACATGCGTTGATAAAAAAATTTCATATTTCGCACATTGCGGTGCAAAGTCATAATGTAGAACATATTAAAAGACGTAGATATAACAAACGTCAGTGTTAATGTGAAAACAAAATCATAATAAAGTAGGAAGGTAATAATCATAAATGCTAGAAATATGTCAAAACAGTGTGGGAGAGTCATAGTCGTAAACATATTAAAGTTTAGTTGGGGACTAAAAAGTGAAAAAATGGTGAAAACAAAGAATAAGAACAATTGAAAAAACATATGTGAATCATGCATGCGCTGGGATTCGAACCCACGCAGTCTGCTAGAAGCTGCAATTGAACAACGTGCGAAAACCAGTGAGCTACCAGCATTTTTGTTGTACAAAATCGAACTAAATTGTATATATCTAAAGCAAAAGTCCGAATTAAAAAAAAAGAAAAAAAAATTCAAAACCTTAAACAACCAATAGGAGTGTGACACGCGGTATTGCGTGGTTGGCCGGTGGAAATCACTGACCTTACCAAATAGGAAGTATATAAATTGTAAATGATGCCTGAAATTTTAATTGTTTTGGGCCTCATTTTAAAACAAAATACAGTTGTCGGCATAGTCATATAAGCTTATAGGTAGACCGGGCCCAAACTGATTCGGGGGTTTTGATCAACAAAAATTAAAACCTAAAACCTGTCGCGTTCGGGTCTATTAGTGTCACAATAAGGTCAACCAAGTCCGCCGACATTTTCTACACAGGTCTAATTGTCAACTTGGGCGTTTTGATCCTTGGGTGAATACGATACATTGTTGGACCTTAAGAGATCTTCCCGCTGAGGTTCTCATGCTAATTATATAAACGAAAAGGATTACCTACAACTAATCTGTTTTCTCAAAAATGAAGGCATTGCCAATGAGGTTGTCATGCTAATTATATAAATGATCACTTATGGATGACCGGTCAAACCATTGAAAAGCTTGAGCGGAAATTCTATCCAAGGTATTGTTCTCGAATTAACCAATAAATTACCAAGGACTCATATGTCGGTTTGCTATTCCCTCCAATTACAAGGGCATTAGGAAGTTATTTCCCATAATTTTTATTTATAAACTTTAATTAGCTATCAGTGATCAATCGGTGAAGAACGAAATTTTATCAACCACCTACTTCAATTCACAATTTTTTTAGTTGGTGTTATTGCTTTCAATCAAAGAATGGTTGATAGTTACTAACTCATAAAACCCATTGCTCATACTAGGTGGTGAATTATAAGCCTAGTAAATTTAAGTTATGAATCACAGATTGTAGTTTTATATATGGTACTTATTTTAGCATACATAATTCGATTGACTCAAATTTTAAAAGTTAAAAGTCCAAAAGGTTGAATTATTAACCGGAGATACTTATAATGTTGGGTAATATGATATCAACCAAACCAAAAACAAGATACACCAAATCAAATGGTCAAGCAGCAGCTCACCTAGTAAAACAACACATAAACATACTCTTCTGTAATTAACCAAATTTCCACCCTACCCCCACCAAATTTCATTCATTCCGGCCACAATAGTCAACTCGATCACTTTGCCTGCAAACACACACAACATACATAATAAGTTAGTTGTGTTAGTTCATCTCCTCCTAAATAACCTTAATTATTATCACCATCATTTCTTTCAACCATACACAAATGGAGCTGCCGGTCAGGTCCCCGGCGGCCGGCCGTTGCCGGAAAAATTCATACAAGATCCAAACCAACAATCTTGCATACAAAAGTTCCAATCTTTATGATCATTTCAATGTGGGTTTCCTTCAGAGTTACTTCAAGAAACCTCCAAAGTTTATCTTGAATGATGTCACTTGTGAAGCTCATCCCGGTGATCTCACCGCCGTTGCCGGACCTAGTGGCGCCGGAAAGACAACTCTCTTGGAAATTCTTGCCGGAAATATCTCTTCCGGTGAAGTTTCCGGGCAAGTTTTGATCAATAACCGTCCCATTGATACCAAACGGTTTCGGAGACTTGCCGGATATGTAACTCAAGATGATGCTTTGTTTCCATCGTTAACGGTTGAAGAAACACTCATGTATAGTGCGTTTTTACGGTTGAAATGTAGTCGAAAAGAAGCTGTTGATCGCGTCAAGGTTTTGGTGAACGAGCTTGGTTTGGAGCGTGTGTCGAACTCAAGGATTGGTGAGGGTTCGAGCCATGGGATCTCGGGTGGTGAGCGGAGACGAGTCTCGATTGGAGTCGAGTTGGTTCATGATCCATCGGTGATTTTGATCGACGAACCGACTTCTGGGCTTGATTCTAACTCGGCTTTTGGTGTCGTGTCGCTTCTTAAATCAATGGCGACGAGTCGAGGTAAAACAATCGTGTTAACCATCCACCAACCCGGGTATCGAATCTTGGAGCTTGTCGACCGACTCGTGTTACTCTCGAATGGATTCGTTCTCCATAACGGATCATTAAAATCACTTGAACATCGACTCAAAGTATCCGGTCATTGCATCCCACCACGCGTCAATGTTCTTGAATTCGCAATCGACATCGCGTCAACATTGACCATCCAAACGCCAAAAGCAACACTAGAACACGAAGAACAAAAGAAACAAGAAAAAGATACTGAATTTCCATACCCAAATACCCATGTCCAAGAAATAACAATTCTTAGTGAAAGGTTCTTCAAAAACATATTCAGAAGCAAACAACTATTCGTTACGCGAATCATTCAAGCACTCCTATCAGGCCTAATTCTCGGAACCATCTTCATACACATGTCGAATAACAACAGCAAACTGGCGTTACAAGCGCGATTAGGCTTCTTCGCATTCACTCTCACATTCTTACTCTCATCATCCACAGAAGGGTTACCAATTTTCTTACAAGAAAGACGAATCTTGATGAGAGAAACATCAAGAGGAGCATATAGGGTATCTTCATACGTGATCTCAAACACCCTCATCTTCCTACCATTTCTGCTAATGATCGGTATCCTTTACACGCTTCCTGCATACTGGTTAGTCGGCTTACGTGCCGAAATAGAAAGCTTCTTCTACTTTGGATTGATAGTATGGATGGTGATATTGATGTCAAACTCATTCACAGCATGTTTCAGTGCATTGGTGCCAAATTTCATCATGGGGACGTCTGTGATCTCTGGTTTGATGGGCTGTTTCTTTCTGTTTTCGGGGTATTTTATTGCGAAAGATAGCATACCTAAATACTGGATCTTTATGCATTATATGAGTTTGTTTAAGTACCCATTTGAGTGTTTTATGATCAATGAGTATGGAGGTGATGAAGGGAAGAAAATGTGTGTGGAAATGGAAGGTGGGAGGTGTAGAATGTATGGTGATGAGTTTTTGAAACAGCAACAAATGAAGGATATGCAGAAGTGGAGTAACTTGGGGGTTATGTTTGGGTTTATAGTTGGGTATAGACTGTTGTGTTTTATGATTTTGTGGTTTAGATGTCACAAAACCAAAAATTAATTCTTTTTTGTTTTACTTTAATTTTTTTAATAGGTGTATTGATGGTGGTTATTATTTGCTTCATATTGTCATATTATCGACAATAAATATATGGACTAAAACATATGGTCACTTAATATATATTTTTTTAATGTACTTGTACATTTTTATCATGTGTTACATTATATTTTTCATACAATTCTAGGCTTTACTATATATGGTTCGAACTCATAATCATTTCGTTATAAGATAGATGGCATGCTTTACTACCGGATTGTTCAGATGACACACATGATTATTTAATAGCGTACATAGCAAAGGTTGTGTAATCTAGCAACACTAATGTGCATAGAAATTGTGTTCTATCTTAAATTTGTTTAGAAAGTAATTAAATAATAATTATTTAAATAAAGCCTTGTTACAACGGTTACCAAATATATGATATTAAATAAAAACATTAAATTTAAAATTGCAACGTCTTATAAGGCTATCCACAATGCTGATAAGCATTATTTCCACGTAAAAGTATAGTCATCAAGTTTCTTTCATAAACTTTTTCTTCCCGTCAACATTAACATATCCATTTCTCCACATACAACCCACCTTTTAATTAAAAAAATCAACAGATGGCCGCACGTCACCAACAACAAAAATTACACCGTCCCTTCCGCATGTAGCTAACGGAGGCGCATCAACAATACGCTTGGGTCAAGATACAATTGGTTTTGAAGTATTGGTTGTGTATAAATAATGCAAACATTCAAATGACCATAGCTAGGCTACAATTTGGGTGAGTCGTGCAACATAAGTGTCAGTCATATTGATAGACGATGAATCGCAATAATTGGTATTGTTGAAAGCATGATGATGAATGATTGGGGCATGTGTGGAGCATTGCTCGGGCTCACTCAACCCCAATCCTTTCGCCATTTCTTCTGCACCCAACAACAAACAAACACTCACTCACTCTTCTCTTCTCTTCTCAACTCTTCGTATTATAATAATAATTCAATTCAATGCGTTTTTTTGTTCCTAATTTCACGTTTTTCATCTACCCAATTAACCCTAGTGGTTTTATGTAATGCCAAATGCACTCACTCTAACTAATGATCATCACCACGCGGTTGATCAATGCCTCTCGTTGATTAAGGTATTTCTGTTCGATTTCTTCTTTAATTTTGGGGATTTTGTTTCGATCATTTGTTTTTATTATTGTTATTATTAAATTTGAATTTGAAGAACAAATCAGATCCCCTTGTACAATCAATTTGGATAAACCTAGTTTGTTCATGTAGGTTTAAGAGATGTGTGTTACATCTTTGATGATCAAATTTGATTTGGCTCAAAGTATTTGTGTACATAATGTGGTAATGCAATTGTTGATTTGTTGATGGCCGCTATATATTATATATGTTTTTGATTTTATTGACAAACTGAAGGCTGTTTTGTTTTGGAAAATTGTGCTTCATTTGCTAAAATTCTCAAATCTTTTTATCACATTACTGGTCTGCAATGTGAAAGGATTGATTGCTGATACACCCTTGGCTTCAATAATTTAACAACAATTCAATTCATTACATATACCTGTGGCTGCATTTGAGAACCATTAGATAAAAAAAAGTTGAAATGTGTACATGTAAATGAAGGGTGCTTATATTCACACGTGATTACTTAAATCTCGACCCTTTTTTTATTTTTTATTTAAGGGACTCAACTGATTCCTGGTTCCATAAGTATCTTTAGACAATCTGTGTCTAGATTTGATTATTGTATAATAATGTAATGTAACTCGATTTGAAAGCTCATTTACAAATGTCGTGATCTGCATAGTAATATATCATCTGTCACTACAGGTGCTGTGACATTCATCATTAATATATATGATCAAGACACTTAAAAATGGAAAGGAAATGCAACAAATCCTTAAGGTTGTTGTTAACCAGAGGAATCAAGGGATTGCATGACGATGGCTTTGAGGATTCACTTGACGACAACAAGATATTTAAAGATGTGTTTTTTGGGCATGAAAATGGCACAAGTAGTAAAAAGTGTGTTGTAACTGGAGCAATCAATTTTGGAAATGACAATAAAGACGTACCATATTTATCAAACAGTGAGCATTCAGTTATGACAAACGAGCAGCCTGAAGAGTTCATGGAAATGAAGCGAAGGAAGTTGTCAGTTGTAGAACATTCTAGTGATAAATCTTATTTACAAAAGGTAGTTAATCCTTCCATTGTAACATGTCGTTTGGTTCAATCATCTGCCCGAGGGGTCAAATCCAGTTGCTATTTGCTTAAAGGACATATTCAAGATCGGGGGGGCACTGATAAATATGGATCATGTCATTCTAACACTAATTATCAAAAAGTAAATAACGTGATTAACGTTAATGTTTCACCTGCCTCTCAAGAAAGTCAAGCTACCGTTCCATTTTCCAAGAACATATGGAAAGATTCTTCCTTTACGGAACTCAATGAAGATGACATAATCGAGAGTAGTACTCAACTAACACAAAATATAGCTATAAATGATCATGGAAGTTGCAAAAACAAGTCAAAGTTAAAGTCGAAATTCAAGAAATTGGTCAAACGTGTAAAGGGTAGAACTAGGAATGGTAGGCAAGGGGATTCTGCTACCAAATTAACAGGTACAAAACGGAATTCCCGGTTCCGGAATGTTCTAAAGAAGTACAAAAACCGAAAAGGTAGTTTCAGGTTGCTTCCACGTAGGCTGGAAGATAATTGGTCTCACTTTAATGTAAGAACGGTATTATCATGGTTAATAGATTTTGGGATTATTCATGTCAAGGAAGTTATCCAGTACAGGAATCCACGGGATAATTCAGTGGTCAAAGATGGTTTAATAACCCGAGACGGTATAGTATGCAAGTGCTGTGAGAAGGTTTTCTCTGTTTCTAAGTTTAAGAGGCATGCAGGTTTTAGTTTAAATTGTCCGTGTTTAAATCTTTTAATGGAGTCGAGAAAATCGTTCATTTCGTGCCAATTGGAAGCTTGGTCAACTGAATATAAAGTCAAAGGCACCACACACGCTGTAAATGTTGAAGAAATTGACCAAAATGATGATAGTTGTGGAAGGTGTGGTGATGGGGGTGAGTTAATATGCTGTGATAACTGCCCCTCGACGTTTCATCAAGCTTGTTTGTGTGTGCAGGTTTGACTTTCTTTCCTTGCAGCAATATTTTCAGTTGACCTATGTCGTTTTATAATAAAACATCTTGTTCAAAATTATAAAAAATTATATTCACTAATTTGGGCAGTTTAAAAATGAACTAAAATGGAATTGGATCTAACAGGCGCATAAAACCATCAAAACTATTTAGTTTAAATATCTTGTTAATATTGTAATAATATAGTATTTGTAGCCTTACTTAATACAAAGATTACATACATTAATAATCTAATAAATTTAAGACAAAAGTGTTTTCAGGTCAACCCTACATGCTCATTTTCCCCATTGTCATTGTTTCTATGGTCTTGGTTCTCCAGGAGATACCTGAAGGCGATTGGTATTGTTCAAATTGCTCTTGTTGGAGTTGCGGGAATGTGGTCAAGAATGATGAGACATTGGTTCTGAAATGTTTTCAGTGTAAACATACATGTAATTTTCTGCACTTTAATCACCTAGTCTCGTTTTTATTCCTTGTTGATGGTTTGATTTTTTAATTATAAATTAGTTTGCAAATTTTCTGATCTTTTGCGCCTGTATCTCATTGGTGAAATGTCTCTCTCCTTTAGGTAATTAAATACTAGTCACTTTTTATATAACTAGGTATTAGTCACTGTTGTATAGAAGCTCTTATATTGCCCGTTTCATTATGTTATTCTCTTGTAATATTCAGAATGTAAACATCTTATAGTATTATTTATTTTTCATGATGAACCTATATCCTATTGCTTACTACTGTGGTGCTTGTAAACAGATCACAAGGAATGTGGCTTTGTGACTGGACTTGGAAGTGGATTGATACCTTCTACATGGTTTTGTGGCGACAGATGTAAGGAGGTAGGATATGCAGCGACAACTGCAAAACACTTTTGTTCTATCATATTTTGTCTGTTCTAAAAAGGAAAAAAATGACTTATTTATTTCTATTTTTCTAACCAGCAATTTGTAATTTTTCGGGATAAATACACCACACCCTGCTTTAAACTCCCGGCCTTTTGGTTGTTGGGGGCTTGGGGCACACCATTTAACACCAGGTTGTCCCCTTGTGGATACTTTTTTTCTATTTGAACCATTTAAAATAAAACTCAACCCAAATCGATCCACTTATAAGTAAGTGGGTCAGAAGTGCTACTTCTAGAACACAATTCACTCAGGCCTTAATTTGGAGTTAAACTTAGATACACTCCACATTCTTTGTTATTTATCTTTCACAGGTTCACTTGGGCCTTGAAATACGGCTTGGGCTTATGAACTCTATATCTGATGGTTTCGCGTGGACCCTTTTGAAATGCACTCATGGAGACCAAAACCTTCTTTCTGATAATCATTTTGTTGCTCTGAAAGTGGAATGCAATCTGAAACTAGCTGTTGCCCTAACAATCATGGAGGAATGTTTTCTTCCCATGGTGGACCCGAGAACAGGCATTAATATGATACCCCATGTATTGTACAATATGGGGTGAGTAGTTATTTTACTCTCAGGTTCTTAATTTCTTCCTTCTTAACAATTTTGCATTATTATCTTGCTAAATTATACGCGCAGATCAGAATTTGCACGCCTCAACTATGAAGGATTCTACACTGTGGTCTTGGAGAAAGATGACGTGTTACTAAGCGTTGCATCCATAAGGTAGCTTGCGATACAAGTTACTTTTAACTCTTTTAGATCAAGCTTGATATACATGAATCCAAATCTGTAGGCGGATCATGATTTAACCCATTAGTCTGATGGATCAACCCAATTAGTTTTTATTTTGGTATATGATAAATTCTCGTCCAGGATTCATGGTATAGAAGTTGCAGAAATGCCGCTCATTGCAACATCCAGCAAATATCAGCGCCAAGGAATGTGCAAGCGTCTCATGAATGCTATTGAAGAGGTACTGTGTTCAGTTAGATTATTATTGTAATTATATAGTTTTGGTAATATATCTAACACACTAATTATTTATACAAAAAGTAAAAAAGATATTTGTCAAAAGGTTCAATCAACCCAATCTGTCTTTTTTGATTCATTTACTTGTATATTTGATAAGTCAACTTCTGTTTGTGCTATGTTTAGCTGCTAAGGTCCTTGAAGATCGAGAAGCTCGTGCTGTCAGCCATCCCTGATTTAGTTGAGACATGGACCAACAGCTTTGGTTTCACACACTTGGAACCGGAAGACAAGAAGAAGCTGACCAAAACTAACCTGATGGTGTTCCCAGGAACAGTATGGCTTAAGAAGCCCATGTACCAAGGGTCCATTCAAAGTTAGCTCTTTCAAACCTTTCTTTTATAAAACTCATTTACATAATTATAAACCCCATTTTTCCAAATTTTGGAATAATAGCTATGTTGCGTCGACCCAACAATGCTATTCGCTTGAGATTTTATATATGAGTAATAGTAAAACATGATTACAAAGACCATCTTGGTGTTTAGGAGCATTGCATATCTAAAAATCTTGGATTTGACCGCCTATCAAAAATGGTGAATTTGATGAAAAAAACAATTTAGGAGGTTGCATGCCAATTTGAGTAAAATCTCTTGATAAGTTTGGTCCTTTTAATTTGTACTTTTGTACATTTCATATGTTGGCATAAAAGCGTTAACATTGCCATTCGTACAACCTCCCTTTGGCAAAACCAATCTAGAGTTTACATAATTTGGCTTAAAGTCTAACCTTCAAGGGGCGGTAAGCAAAAAGTGTCTGATTTCCTCTAGCAGAGTTCTCGAGTGAAATCCAGATTCCACTGGCTTTTAACCCTTTGAAGGCCGCCTGCCCGGTGCAAGCGCTATGTTTTACATGGTCTCATTGGTTAGCATGGTATTGTTGGGTCTATGAGTTTTCAGGTGACGGTCACAACTATCAAAATAAAACTAGACCTGAAATCCTGTTTTATGAATAGGTACTCCAATGAAAACAATAGGTTCACATCTTGAAGAAGATAGGAGTGCGTGCAAGGGATTGTTGCAGAAAGATGGAAACCAAGATGATGATGGTTTGAAGCTCCCAAATGAAGAACAACTTTCAAGATTTGAAGGAACAGGTTTTGAGATGGTTTGTGGTGTAAAATGATCAAATTAATAATATGTTAGAAATTGGCAGTGTTAGAAATAGAGGTTTTGCTGCAAACATATAAGCAATTAGGTTGTACATACTTAAAACAAAATGAAGGTGGAGGCCAAGTTTTGCAAGTAGAGCTAGAATGCAATGTAGGCAATTGCTAGCTAGTTTTCAGTGTTTTAAGCAAAAGAATAAAGCATGGAATGAAGAGAACTTCATATTGTATATATTTTATTTTCATTTTTGATACATCCAAGAGTAACATACAAAATAAATAAACATATCCAGTAAATTCCGCTCATATCAGACTATTCGTAGGGTCTAGGGAGGATAAGGTAAAGGCAACCCATTCCCATTCCTCTTTCCAGAAAGGATAGAGAAATCACTCCCAATGACTCTCGATTGCCTAATATAAAACAATTTTGGACGTATAGTGACTCAAGTCTCCTGTAAAACAAATAAAATTATGACATACCAAGATTAGACATGCAATAGAATAGAATCAATATAACAACATACAAAAGTCAGTCGTACATAAACTAGGTGGATAAAAATGCATGGATAGGCCAAAACCGAGCTAAGTTCTATAAGCATAGGTGTACATACAACGCAACTAAGCTATGTAGCACTAGCTAATACTAAAAATAAAAGTAGGCACGAACAACCTAAGTTACCCAAGGGTGCTAAGTTGCTAACAAACATGTGTAACAAGAAAACTGTATACTAAGCTAATATTTGATAACATATCAATACGTTCCTCTAAAGGTCCCTAACCTTAATCTTACGCTTCCAAGAACTTCTATCCTGGATCATGTCCTCGGAGAGATACAACTCTATCAAATCCAGCCTAAACCTTTCATCCCAAGTCAGTTTGGGTCATCTTCTACTCCTTTTTCCTTCTACAATGACGTTGTCTATGGTTCTAACTGGGGTTGTTATGTGTCTTCTCTTCACATGACCAAACCATCTCAAGAGGATCGAATTTAAAACTTAAAAGGTTGTCGAAAATAATTTTTCATGTGTATTGTAGTTACTTACCAGCTTTTCAAAGTTGGAATCAAGATTCACGATTCTTCAAACTGAAAACTAGAAGGGTCCATATCACATAAATTTTAACCCCACCCACCTTCTCCGCCACCCTCCCCTTCGATCCCACAGATTGACCATCACCATCCATCGCTACCCTACACCACCTCCATCCATCACAATGGCCACGCCCAAATTGGGTAACATTTCTACAAAACCACTACTTTTATAATTCACATTTTTTGCAATAATTATGCTCTTCAACAATTAAAAAATATGTGAATGCCAAACAAGCTTTTCATTGTGGTAAATCATATTTCTCTTGGTTTGGTCGAAGCTTATTTTCATCACCGCGTTATCATCTGATTATTTTTTTATTATTTAGTGTTTTTCTAACAACATTATGGTGTTCGTTTTTTACAAGAGTTTTGGACAGGCTCTTATGTCTACGCCACGCAGACCACACACAAACATTACTTTGTGTTTTTTTTAAAGATGTTACATTTAAAAAACGTCTGTGCGAACTCTTCTTGATGCAGACTTGAACCAACCACTTATAAGACCTTCTAAGGTCTGCAAATGATTAAACACCGTCACCCAACACCCACTGACCACCACCACATAATCATGTGGTTTGGTTTATATCGGTAACACATTACACACTATGCGGTGGGGGTTGGTTTATATCTCTAACACATAATCATGTTTATCAGGTTGTTCGAGAAATATGACTAAGGCTCGATAAAGGCTACACCCAGTCAACGACTCCCAAGCCTGACCTGATGTAGCATCAAGTTGGAGATTAGGAATATATCTCAATTCTCAAACAATATCATATGTTAGATCATACACACAAATTACTTACTCAAAACCTGGCAACATAGAGCCGTACAAAAAGATAACGATATGGGATGCACAAACTAAGTATGATCTGTGCATTGTCTTTGCTTTCAAACGGTAAACACTCAAATTTACTATTACGTTCCTGTCGAGAGTGACCCGCAGCTTTGTGGTTGGTGGGCCACCTTTGATACCGTTAAGCCAAAGGCATGTCCTATCTCAACAAACCATTCACAACAAACAAACCAACACAAGCTCAAAATCTTCCACAATACCAAACACTATTGAGCTGAAGGGTCTTCAGTCGCCATTTTCTCACTTGCTTCCATCCCATCCACAGGACTGCTAGTAGCAGATACTTTCTGACTCATGGACACAGTATCGCCCATGGGACTGCTGGTAGCAGATCCTTTCTCGTTTGCGTGCATGGTATCCGCCACAGGACTGCTGATAGTGGATCCTTTTATGGACCCGCTATCTTGTTTGATCAAATGAAGGCCTGTACCTTCGATTGTTGGAGATGTAGCACCAAGGGTGCTGGTACTTGGTGAACTAGGGCTTGAGTTCCTTGGTTGGTTAAGAGCGTTACAGCGTGGACAGTAGTATGTAACGAATGGGAAATCCTCTTTCCTAGCAAGACCTGTAAATAAGACATTCTCTTAGTGTCATTATGTTTACAGGTTGATAATGCATCTTATTTTGTCCCAGAAAGACTAAATATTGGGTACGGGGTTGGGTTGACCCAAAAGGCCATAACACTATTTGTTCAAAAAGATTTTGTTCATAGAACGACTAGGTGTGTCAAATATGATTATGAAGGTTATAGTATCAATAACCTAATTTTTTAAATAAGATGATTTAGGCGGTTTTATCCAATAAAAATACACTTAGGCACCTTTCAACCATTCATAAGCATATGGGTCGACAGTGCAACCTCTAGAAATAAGAATCACAGATTTTGTAATGATGACAGGATTCTAGATAATTAGAACATCAAAACTTCTCTAAGATGGACATGAAGGAAATTTCATGTTTAAAGAAAGTAGCTATGACTTCATTATGTGATATTCATAGTATTTACCATTATGCATGTGGCAGTTACCACATATAAGTGCATAAGACTGTGAGGGATCCTCTCCCACAAGCAATTGTGCAAGTCGAGCAATCCAGCCCCCATCTTGAGATCCAAAAGCTTTGGGGTTTTGATGCTCGACAACAACTGGATCATGTGGAGAAATCTCATTTCCTGCATGCTGATACATTTCCATGTCATTGCCTCCCTTAGACGTAGCTTCTGCTGTATTTCTTTTCCTCAAACCACTAGATGTCACGGGCTCAACATCATGGCTCTTCCCTGTAGCTTCAGAATAATGCTGTTGTAAATCGTCTCCTAAATACACTTTTAGCCCTGATTCTGCACCTAATTTTGATGCAAGTACAGATGCAGCTGCTGCCTTGGCTGCTGGATCAGTGTCGTATTTCTGCAAACACAAAAAAGTCGTATGGGCTTTAACAACAGTAACTAATCTTAGCACCTTTCTTTCAGGATGCATGCAACAATTTGGCAACGATAACGAGCAGCTTCTAAGGTGTACCTGAATTAGTTGCTGAGTAATATAATAATTTGTTCGTTCTTTAAGTTCATCAATTTTTGCTTGCCTTTCAGCCCGAAGCCTCTCTACAGTTTTCTGATCTCTGCTATCGCCTATAAAAGGAAACAAAAGAAAAAAAACTATCTAGTATCTACTCATATTCCTTACTTCTATTAAAGTTCAGAATAATTAAAAAGATTAAAAAAAAAGGCATGGTTTTGCTCCAGTAAAAATAATAACAAACAACGTGTGTATTCGTCTAACACAACTTTTTCATCAAACTAGGTCCCACAAGTTTCGAAACTTACGCATTCTTGTGAAGCTAAAAAGTGCCCAGTACAAAGCCGATGATAACACAGGCAAAAGAAATATAGGTAGAACTCGCAGTGCCCTCATTTGCCAATCTAAGCCAACGGTTCTTGTTGTAGTTATAGCATAAGCCAATGCTATGACCTATAACCAAAGAAAATCATCATGTGAACAAAAAGAAGCCTGATGAAGGAAATGGTCACTTCTACACCATTTATTCATCACTTTTGTAATATGATTTGAACTGAAACTAGCATGAAATATGCAATTGCCATCATTTCAACGATTGAATCACCATTTACATTAATAAATTTACTCAACTATGTGCACAAAGTATCATCTTTATGTTATCAAATGAGGAAAATCTGAAATGAATATTACCTCAAGTAAAACAGAAACAACGATCAAATTTCTAGCTGTTTTCCTCCAACTAGATGATCTCCTCTTCATTCTAGCAAGAAGAGTAGCTTCTTCTTTAGAAATGTATTGCAATCGTTTCTCCAAATTATCACCATCTAACCTAAACAATCCATTCCAAATTCGAGACCAAAACCCTCTCTTCTTTGTCTTCGTCTTTGTGTCCTTCTTCTCTTCATCTACTACTACGTTTTCAGCTTTATCTTTCACTTCAGCCATTAATTCTACTCAAATCAATCACCACGAACACAACTAAAACGAAACAAAATGAAAAACAGATCCAGATCATATAATCAATGAACGAGGACGTTTTGGTATCATAAACCCTAACAATAGTAGGTTACGAACCTGAAACTTGAGAATGAAAGTGGAGCTGGAATTGAAGACGGAAATTGATTTTATTAGTGTCACCGGTGATGATTCGCCGGAGCGATGGCAGAGAGAATGAACCTCGACGGTGATAGTCGTGCTGAGTTGTGATGGTCGGAAAGGTAAAGGCTATTTGTAATTAATATATCAACTTCATACGTTAGATTTCTTAAAAGGTCGTTTTGGTTTTGGTGACGTTTAAATTATAACTTTGTGCTAAGGTGAGCATGAAATCGAAAAAACTGATTCGAAATTCTACAAACCAAAAAATTCAAACTCAAAACCGAACCCAAACAGAAACCGTGGGTTTTGAGTTTAATTTATAAAAAAAATCAAATTTTCGGGTTGGGTTTGGGTTTTGTAAAAAAACCAATCCGTAAAAACCGAACCGACCCAATAATGTTTATGTGTTAGTTAAATATCATATATGTAAGACTATGACCCATGTTATGTAAAAGTCCATATTGTAATACATTATTACGTGATCCATATTGCAATTTATCTATGATTTATTAATGGTTTTTTGTTGAAGCAAAAAAATATTCAAAATTTTGTTTATGGTTATTGATTTTCAAGAAAATTTTCTCTAGAAATGTGGTTGACTTTTAATGATTAAACTTATGGAAATATAAATTTAAACTTTAGTATTATAACATGTTTCTTGAATCATTAAGAGTTATGTTTTTAGTCTATACTTAGTACTAAAAACAATAAATTGAAAGCCTAAGTTGAAACAACCAAAAAAACCAAACCTGATCCTAGTCCGGAAACCCAAAACCCAAAACCGAAATTCCCAAAACCCATGGGCTCTAAAAACACAAAAAACGAAGTTTTGGGTTTGGGTTTGATTTGAGTTAAAAACCGACTCAAACCAACTCATGCACCTTCTACTTAGTGCTATTAACTAAATGAATTTGTTTAAAATGAATCGTTCATGCTGATATTAACATTACAAACATAACTTATCTGGAAATACTATTAAAAAGGAACTTCATCACTCGAGAGAAACCTCGTTGTGTCATGTTTAAAGAAGAGAACAAAAAAATCTCAAACTCATATCATCACTCTCAAGACCCATTATATTATTTATTTTTATTTGGTAAGATCGGTGGCTTCCACCGGCCAACCACTCAATTACATGTGTTAAACTCTTATTAATTGGTTTAAGTTTTTGAATTTTTTTTAATCCGAACATTCTCTTTACATATATACGATTTCGTTTGACTTTGTTTAACAGAAATGTTAGTAGATCAACTAGTTGGTACGCGTGTTGTAGCATCCAATCCTAGCAGGCGACGAAGTTTTTAATTGTTTTTATTCTTTGTTTCATGTTTTTACACTTTTAATCCCCTATAAACTTTAATATGTTTACTATTATGACCCCATACTCTATTTTGACATATTTTTGGCATTTACGACTATGACCCTCTTACTTTATTATGATTTCGTTTTCATTTTAACACTTACGTTTTCATTTTAACACTTATTTTTGGCATTATGAGTTTATGACTTTGTACCACAACGTGAGAGACATGAAAAAAAAATTTATCAACGCATTTGACGAAGCCACATCCGCGAGACCCAGCCCACCACATCGTTAGAAATTGATTTTTTTCAATTATACATTAGTATGTCATGAATGTTTATTAGTTCGCCAACACATAAACATGTATACCGGACACGTTGCCCGGCCTATGACACATCCGCTCCAGAAAAGGCAAAAAAGGCAATGCGGCTCTTTCGGTTGGTCCATAGTCAAAGTAGGGGCTCGAATTGTTATATTTTCCCCCACAAACATATGTTTAGCGCATCTAGCCCAAATCAATTATTTACTTTTCTTGCCAGCATTGTTTATTTGTGTGCTAGTGAGATTAATTTGTAAGGCGTTGCGTGTTAATCTATATCAAAATCCTCGTATATGTTTGTTTAAATTTTTGCGATGAGTTTTATATTGGAGAAAATAGTGAAGATATTTTTTGTTAACTGGACAGTGGACACAAATACAGTAAACACCGTGTTTATCTCTCTAACATGAAAGCTTTGCAACAAATAAACCCGTTTTTATAATAAAACTAGATTTAATACACGTATAGACACACAGGTTGAATAAAACAAATGATTAATTGAATAAAGAAATAATTATTGAAAATGAAATGTAACAATTTAAATTATTATAATAAAAATTAATATTGGAAACTGTTTGGATTCTGAATCACCCGTGAACGTTCAGTTATTCAATATTGTGTTAATTTTGCAACCAAAACATGATTTATTTGAAAATGCAAAGAAATTGATTTTGCAAGACTTCTAACATGAAAGCTTTGCAACAAATAAACCCGTTTTTATAATGAAACTAACATGAATAAAATATCAATATCAAAACAATGTATTTGAAATTAATAAATTAAGAGTCGTCCATCATAATCACAATTGTATCGTATCAGGCATATACCACAAGGCATACGGCCTTTAATCTCATTAGCAATTTATTGCCGCTTAGACTTATACGACAAGGCTACATGTTGTGCAGCTTGAGCAGAATATATCACCCGACTGGCCAGCTTCCAATCTTTGAACTTTATGATGCTAAATTGCAAACCCAGCATGACATATGAATAGCAATTTTACAATCACATGACAAATTAATGGCAATTTTACAACTGGTTTGGTAAAACCAGCCATAGCAGTTCTTCCATAAATGTGTAACGTTAAACAACAATGATAGAAATTTATCCACGAGAATGAACCATTAAGAAGCAATCCAGTTCACGCGCAAAGGAAAGGCAATCTTAACCAATAAATGTCTGAATGAATAAGTGACCTAAATCCGTTTAACAAAGGGCCAAACAAACAGAACCTAATATGATTCTCAAATCACTGTTTTTGAATTCAAGCTTACAAATAACATACATAGTCCTTTCTTACCCTGTTGTAGAAGGATGCAAGGTAATCATCGTACGATTTTACTGCACACAAGATGTTCAATAGAAAATCATTAGAAAAATAGAAAGTAGCATTCCAACCGGTTCATATGAAGACCAACTCTGAATGTACTTAAAATATAACCGGAAATAAGTAAAATCTCAAACAAAAAACTTGAAGAGAACAGGTCAAGCATCGCATAAAGAGTATTTCCAAATGCTTATAAAATCCCATCAGTTTAATTACAGAAAAAAGAAAGTTAAATTATTTCTATCAGAGTATAGTTTAATGATCATATTTATACATTGATCATTTGTATTATAAAAAAAATTGATAGAACGAGCTTGACGAAAATTTAACTTGCCCCATGCTTAAAAATACATGTTTTGACCTTTATCTAATTATATAAATTTTTTTAAATGATATAATCATACTTGTTAATCATACAATTTGGATTTTAAAAATGCCAATTGGTTTAAGCCAATGGAGCATTATGATAGTGGATTGCTTACCTCTGCGTCTTCTGCACCAGATTTGGTGATCTCCATTTTTTCATCATCTGCAAATGCAAGACATGATCTCAAATAAAGAGCACACAAAGCTACTTTGTTATTACATTAAAATGCCAATGAAACTTTAGTGGTCGTTTGGCTTGAACCCATATACGAACAGGTGGTGTCTACTAACAACATTTATGAGAAATCAATGGACTAAGCATAAGTAACTATATGAACAGTTGCACGGATCAAATGCTTGGTATTAATATACTTAAAAATAGACACAATGATAACCGAATCAAATAGTACAATGGAAAATACCTCCATCCTCTGGAATATCTGAAGTCCACAAAGTGAGGTTGTCCCTCAGGAGCTGCATAATTAAGGTGCTATCTTTGTATGATTCCTCACTTAGGGAATCAAGCTCTGAGATAGCTTCATCAAACGCTTGTTTTGCAAGGTGACAAGCCCTAAAACAGTTAAAAGTAAAAAACCACATTTTTTAACATATATTCCATCAAGCGAAAAGAGGAGACTGAAAAAAAGGTTTAAAAAATACCTTTCAGGAGAGTTCATGATCTCGTAATAGAACACAGAGAAGTTCAACGCCAAACCCAACCTGATGGGATGAGTAGAAGATAACTCAGCTTCTGCTGAGGTGGAAGCCAGCTGCAAACAGCAAAATAAATGGTCTTTTGAGTGTAAGGCAACAAATGAATAGTTGGTGCAGCTATAAAAATGTGGCTAAACTGAACTATTGAGATGCACAATAAAAGAAAAAAGATGATGATAAAACATAAAGGAGATATCAAGACGGGTGCAAAATGTAGTGTCAATAAGAAGGTATCCATCCTAACATGAAGTGCAGATGGAAGTGTGCATAAATGATATAAAACTTTTGTTTACCTTCCTAGTTAGAAAGCATATAATCAATAATTTTAATTACTTATATTTTGCAGCATTGAGAAAGGAAAGATGATTAAAAATGAAAAATGAGTAATGGAAAGGCATAAGCTTTGAATAGGTACTTACTTGATAAGCCTTCAGAGACTGATCAGCTGCCTCTTTCTTATCATCACCAGTCTTAAACTCTGCAAGATACCTATAATAATCTCCTTTCCTGCACTCAATCAAGAAATCATTAATACTTACAAGTTTTAGCCATTAGGTTGTTCAGTTTTTACAAAGTTCCCAAACAGTGCGTGACTATAATCATGGAACAGTATCTAAAGAGCAGTGGACAAGAATACTCTTTGAAAATCGTAATCTGTAAAATTTCTGTGAGTGAAAGTTGAGAACAAGCTCACATTTTGTAGTAGAAAACAGTGGATTCTCCAGCAGATGAAGATGGAATCAGATGTTCATCAATCACAACCATGATATCATTACAAATGTCAGTCAACTCAGTTTCAACCTTCTGCCTGTATCCCTTAATCCGATTAACATTCACTTCATTGCCTCTGGATTCCTCCTTTTGCTCAATCGAAGACAATATTCTCCATGACGCCCTTCGTGAACCAACCACATTCTTGTAGCCAACTGAAAGCAAGTTCCTCTCCTCAACAGTCAGTTCCACATCCAACTTTGCTACCTTCTTCATAGCATCCACCATTTCTGCACACAAAAAAACAAACAAAATGTCACAGGTTCAATCTGGATCTTACATATTTCTTAAGATTCATTCATACAATTCAAATAGCATTATATCAAAGCTAGTAAATCTGTAACACTTCACTACTCACAAAAACTAAAATGAAAACTACACCAGCTTAATTGATTTAAACCACTGATCAAACATCAAACCTAGTCATATCATCATTTTCCAAAAGTAAATCTGTAATACTTCACACATAAACTACAACTACAATAACAACAATCACCTTAATTAACTTAAAACACTAATCAAACATCAAACCTAGTGCTATCATCATTTTCCACCTTCTATTCAACAGATCAAACGAGCACACTCAAAACATCCAATGCACAGTACTCCAAAAACACACCGATTTAACCTAATTTCATCTCAAATCATCAACAAAACTAAAAAAACCTCCACAACTTGTCAAAACAGGCTACAAACGATTACATCTTACACAGATTTGAATCTCAAGTTCTCAGCTACAATAACTAAATCAAAATCAACATCTAAACAACAGATCTAGAAGATTAAAGAGCATGTAAGTGTTAACCTTCATATCGTTCAGCTTGCTCGGCAAGTTTGGCAACATAGATGAAGTTGTCACGTTCGGTTGAAGAAGCCATGGCCGCCGATCTTTGAGCTCACCAAATACTTTCTCTCTCTACTCTCTGTCAAAACGAGTGGAAAGTGGAAGAAGAGACTTTGTAGCGTTTTTATGTGTTTGTGGTAAGTTTAGGGATACTTCATTTTTCACCACTAAACTTTTTCTTTTTTCTGTTTTGGCCACTAATTAATCATAAAATTCTAATATGAACACGAGATTGCATTTGTATTTCAAACGACGAAGTTTTGAACCCATAAGGCCATAACTGATAAGTGATAACTACCTTCTCGTGATGCTATTATGCTAATAAGAAATCGAAACATAGATTTGAAAACCGTCAACGAGTCTTTCATTATAGACATAATCTTAAATTTTGCTACTCGAGTTTGAACTTTGACGCACTTAACAACTCTCAGCACAACTATACCTTCTTTGAACTTTACATGTCATACTCCATTTCATGACATATAATCTAAGGCAAGTATGTCATATTCTTACAGGATTATGTGAAATAAAGCATCTACCTTGTGTAATATACTTAAGGTTTTGTTCATTAATTATGTATTGTGCTAATTTGAAGTAAAATTCTCAATCACGTTACAGCCAAAAAAACTGAAAAAGGACCATAAAGGTAAGTAGAAAAGACCATTTCAATTGTGAACCATTTATTCCGAAAGTACAATAATTCACTTGCTTCTTGGACATGGTACCATCACGTCCTTGACAAGAAGATGGTTCACCTCAAACTTCCCTCGACAAACAACCACAACGACTCGATGATACACATCAGATAACACAAAACAAACCTAACAAAACAAATCCGAAAGGATGAACATAACGTAAGTTTATTAACCGGTGTTCTGCATTCCAGCAGCGATACCCTTCATGGTCAAGATGAGGGTGTCTTCCAAACCGGGGGCGTACTCGCTTTTTGGGTTTAGCTTGATGTACTCGTCAGCTGGCTTGCTGCTTGGCTCGGAGTACTCTCTAGAGATATGAGGCCTCAATGTCACATGGTAGTTTGGATCACGGATCCGTTTCAGGGTGTAAGCTTGGCATACGTTCAGGGTTGTGATGTATGAGTCACGCAGACGAAGTCTTTGCCTTAAATAGGGGTCACCTTCCAAAAGATCCTTATGACCAGCAATCTGCCACATGAAAAAAATGATACTATGTTTATAATGTGAAGATTAATCATTTAGGACAGGTGGTGAGTGCAGTGAAAGTTGCAATGTTGATTTGGGTGGGTGTTCATACCTTAAGGAGAAGATTTTTGGTTTCCTCATAGTTTGCTCTTAAAGATTCACCAAACGACCATAGGTCTTCAGAGACGAGGAGCTTGTCGTTCAAAGCAGCGATACCAGGGTCACCCTTGGCAAACACCATTTCCACTAAATCGATTGTGACTCTAAAGAAAGGCCATGTTTTGTACATTTCTTGTAGCATGTGAAGATTCTTGATGTCTTTCTCAATCGCGTATTTGAATGCTGCCCCAAATCCAAGCCAAACCGGGAGATGGAACCTGGTTTGAGTCCATGCAAAGATCCATGGAATGGCTCGTAGTGATTCTATGCCGCCACTTGGCTTTCGTTTTGATGGACGGCTCCCAATGTTCATCCGTCCATACTCGAGCTCTGGCGTAGCCTATAAGCGTGCAAATAGGTCAAAATAGTAATACAGATGGCATACTATTATGTGTGCAATGAATATAATAATGGCAATATACTTACAAGACGGAAATACTCAACAAAACGTGGTTCCTTAAAGACAATTTCACGATACTGCTCGGTTGCATAAACCGCCATCTCATCCATAAGTGCACGCCATTCAGGTCGTGGTGATTTTGGGGGGTTCATCCCATGCTCGAGTGTAGCAGCACAAAACCTCTGAAGTGTTCTAAAACACAAATGTTCTTCACCAAAAGATTGTTCAATAACCTCACCCTGAACAGTGACTCTAAGAGACCCGTGAATGGTCTCAGGCGGTTGAGACAGTATGGCCAAATGGGTGGGCCCGCCTCCTCGCCCGACGGTCCCACCACGTCCATGAAACATGGTGAGCTTAACTCCAAACTTCTTAGCAACATTAATAAGCTCTTCTTGAGCTTTGTAGAGCTGCCAAGCAGCAGAAAGCCGTCCCGCATCCTTACCTGAATCTGAGTACCCAATCATAACCTCTTGTTTACCATCGATCCGGTTTCTGTACCACTCGATTGAGAAAAGACGGGCCAATGCAGCAGGAGCTGCTTCAAGATCCGCAAGTTTTTCAAAAAGTGGGACCACCCGCAACGGTTGTTTTACATGGCATTCCCGTTGAAGCAACTCAACAGCAAGCACATCAGAAGGTGATGTAGCCATGGAGATGATGTAAGCACCAAAGCAATCAGCTGGAAGCTCAGCCAACACATGGAACGTATCCAAAACATCTGCAATTTCTTCGGTCTTTGGGAGATCAGGCCCGAATAGAGGGCGTTTTCCACCTAACTCAGACAGAAGCCATTCTTGGCGTTTCTCTTCTGACCATTCACGATATGACCCGATTTCCAAATGTTGAGTGATGGCATCAAGGACATCCGTGTGGCGATCAGATTCTTGACGGATATCGAGTCTCACAAGTGAGAGTCCAAAAGTGGAGACTTGCCTTAAGAAATCCAGAAGGCTGCCATCAGCTATCACACGATCGCCACATGCACATAATGATCTGTAGCATAACTCAAGAGGTTCCAAGAACTGTAACAATTTTTAAAAAAGTGAGAAACATAGCATAATTTTTACATTAATTAAGATTAATAAACCTTCGAGTGATACCTGTTCAACATCAGTATAAACCAACTCCTCTGGTATGTCAGACACGTCATGAGCTAACAGATGGCGAGCTCTTTCACGTGTGTTATACAATTTGTCCCTCACATCACCAAGAATAACACGATACGGCTCAGTAGGAGGAACCTGCTTCCAGAACTCTGAAGAAAGAATGAACAATAAGCAACTTTAAAGAGCCAAAATCATCTTATATGTGCCTATTTTCCTAGTAAGGTAGCAAGGGGGCTGGTCGGACACGTTAGGCAAGGGGTCAAAAAAAAATTTCCGACAAGGACCTGAAACACCTTGGGTCCAAAAACTTTTTTTTGTAAGTGATTAGCGTGACTGTGTGATAAATAAGATTACACGAATTATATTTACTTCAATCGGAATCCATCTTTTTGGACAAAAATGACATGAGAGGTTTTATGCATAAAAAATTAACATTGGGTGACTTTCAACACAGCCTGAACAACCCATTCAAGAGGAAAAAGCTCAATCATAAAAACCCATATAGGAACCACACACTAAAAAAATCAGATTATATTTTTTCTCTAGTAATAACAAAAGCAATTGTTTGCATGAATTACCTATGTAGTGTTTAACATCTCTCTTAGAAGATGATCTATGGAGTTCTTCAGCTCGAACACGGAGTTCATCACTACACCGCCACATGGACATCTGGCAAGAACAATCCAGTTGTAAGAAAAAACAATCAAGAATAAAGTACGTGAATCACTAGTAAGCAACTCCTGAATTTTCCATACCTCAAACATGAGATCCTCAATCTGGGAGAAGTACATGTTTGCAGCCATCATTCTTGCAAGTAAGCAAACATCCCTTGTAACTTCAGGAGTTACCCTTGGATTACCTACACATTTTGTGGCAAGTAAATAAGTAATTAGCTTTTAATAACATGTTATACATATAAGATTGTATAACAGCTTAAAATATATGTCGGGAAATCAAATACCATCACGATCACCACCCATCCATGAAGAAAATTGTATAAGTGGAGCATTATACGGAACACGTTCATTGATCCCAATGTTCTTAAGAGCAGTGTCAACACGGCGTAAGAATTTAGGAACACCCTTCCAGATTGTTTCATGAAAGTAACTCATTCCAGCTCTCATTTCATCTTGTGGAGTTGGGGGTGTCCTTCTGATCTCATCAGTCCGAAAAGCAGCTTGAATCTACACAATTTCAACAAAAATGAAGAAACAACAATAAGCTTGCAATTCCAGCTGAAGTTAAATATCTAATGGACTAACAATCTAACACAATTTTCAAGGAAACATGCAAAAATACAGCAGAAATGCAGCGAATTTAAAGTTTTAAGAATATATTAAATGCTGATACATACTTCTCTATGCAAAGCCTCATCCAGTTCCTGCTTATCATCAGGAGTAATGTCCTTGGCATATAACTGTGCAAGACAGTCCCGAATCCTGTAAAGAATACATAAGAAGTAACATTAACAAACTATTTGATTAAGCTTTGTTGTCGAAATCGCACAATGAATGCACCAAGGCCCCCATGCACAGCCCTGGGTAGCTTTGTCGCCCATGCGCAGCCCTGGGAAGCTTTGTCGCCTCGCTTCAAAAGCCTCATTTTCAGGCGTTCAGGGACATATTCAGGCAAAGTTCCGGCCAAATTCTGACCAAAAATAGTCTGAACATGTCTGAAACAATTACACTATCCCTAAACATGAATCAACCTAAACTAGCCTAAAACATGTCTATACCATCTAAAATGTTATTTTCATACTATGTGCCTCGCTTAAAAAGCTCGCTTTGCGCCTTCGACAACTATGGATCAAAGTTGTTTCGAATTAGAGGATTACCTTCCATGCTTCTGTAGCAACGATCTGCGAACAGACTGGGTTGGATGAGCAGTGAAAACAAGATCAACAGTTTGATTCTTGAGTGCATCAAACACTTCTTCTGGGGATTTTTTCAGCTTATGCACAAGCTTCTTAAGTGTTTCTTCAATATCAGATTCAGTTGTTGCATTCGCCTCATCAGCAAAATCACCCTTCTTGAGTTTAATCCTCCTACGGTAAGCAATCTGAACCTCTTCTGCCAGATTGGCCAAATTAAGCATGTGAGAAAAAGCCTTTGCAATGACAATCGAATCACCTGGATCTAAACTTGTCAACACATTTCCAAGCTCCTCAAGCTTCTTAGGATCATGCTTCCCTTCATACTCAGCAGACAGTTCATAGCATTCTTGAACCTACAAAAACAAATACCACAGTCAAATTAGGTTCTTGGATGTGCAATTCAAAAGTGATTATCACAAATTAAATAAACATAATCAGACAATCGATCGAAGAAACGCCATTTAAACACACAAGGCAAAAACTTTCACTGCAAACAGTGGGCATTTTATCAAACACCTGACAGTCAATTAGCATGGGTTATACAGTGAAAGATCACAGATTGTTAGACTTACAAAATTCACACAAATGGTGTTCATCAATCATTAAATAAGTTGAAAACAATCAAAATCACACATATAAATTAGGTTACAACCAAATCTGACCGTTTCTTTGAGACCCTCTCCATGCAAATCCTGAAGAATATCAAGAAACTTATCCAAAAGCAAAGCATCATACTCGATAAGCTTATCATCCTCCGACACTTTCCCCGGCACTAAAAGCCTCAATTGCGCATCGATCGACGCCAATTTCTCCAAATTCCGATTAGCCATTCACCAAACACACACTCTCTACTGTCAACTGAGGAAAAAAAAAACAAAACGTTTCAAAATCAGTGGATCTATTTATCACAACGTACTAATCCAGTGATCGGCGAGTGAAATTGGAAAGCAACCTATGTGTATGAAACAAAATTGTACCTGACTGATTGTTGGTGGGTGTTAGTCAAACCGATGAAATCGAAGAGGAAGTTATAAAGATGATCGAATTGGGGTTTGGGTATATATAGAGAAACAACAGGATGATGATGATATATATATACGATGGTAGCATCAAACGTAACGAAGTAGAAAAAGAAAAATAAACCAGTATCTCTTCAAATTTGATTTCATCCACGTCACTTTTGAAGACACTTGGCATGCTATTTTATTATATTAAAATGAAGCAAAGATATAATTTAAACGATCACAACTTTTATATTTATTTTTGTTACTAACAATAATCTTATAGACACAATTATCAATATTCATGCGTTTTACCGTATGTCTTTCACATGTTTATATAATCTCATGACGTAATATTGGTGTTTTTAATTTATTATGTTAATTATCTCTATATATATACACTTTCCACAATATACACAAGAATGCTTTTGGTAATAGCGAGGGACAGTGGAGACAGGGAAGGTCATTGTTCCTTTACTTTTTTTGTGTGAAGTGTTGGTTGTTGGTCGGTAGTTGATTTTTATATATATTGAATATAGCCCTCGAAACAAAGTGTTAAAAAATATTATGGGTTTCGTGACTTTAGCCTTCTTAGCTAAAATCATGACTTCACTACCAAATGTAGATGAATCGTATAGTTTCGTGGGAGGCTACAAGCCCAAGTTTGATCACTTCTTCTAGTGCCTTTTTATGTTTTTTTTATTTAAACTACTTTCTTTTTCTTTCTACTTTTCTTAATATTTTATCATTTAAATATTAAATCACAATAGACACAATACTGTTTCTCCTTTATCTTCTTTATTTAAATTACTTTCTTTTTCGTTTTACTTTTCTTTATAACTATTTTTTGATTAAATTACCATTTTATAAATATTAAACGACGACATGCAAAATATGATATTGTTTTTTATCAGTGTATAACACACATTAAGTCACTGTACGCTTAAATAAGTAAATATCATCGTACGGCCCGTTATGAAGCCCAGATAAATTTGCTCGTTAGACTTAAATTAAGATTTCTTTTAAAGTCTATATATTTTTACAAAAAAACGAACCTTGATCATTATAAAAAAATCCCGATAATCATCAATTTTAATAATTGAGAAGGAATCAGAGGAATGTAACGACCTGTCACATTCTATCACATGTTGCTCTCTCTAATTGCATGCATGCATGCATAAAATATTTACTTAAGTTGAGAATTTTAGTGTTGTATGGTTATATTAAAGGAAGTTTTTTATTAGAATTTGGTCCAATGTCAAATACAATACCATGATTTTCTCTTGGAATGATTAGTCGATGAGTCTTTAAAAAAATATATTAGTATGTAACTGTCGTTCTAAAAAATATATAAATATGAAGTTGTTATTTACATACAGAAAGTCAGATGTCGCACATACATACCAAGAAAATCATAGCTCTCATGATCCCATCGATCTCTCGCGTCTCTCATGTTGTCTTTTTTGAGACTTTATTTACTCTTTGAAAAGAAATAAACTAAAGAAATAAAAAATTGTGGTCCATGCTATGTGTGGGATTGTTGTAACTAAATAGTATGGATGTAATTGTAATCCTCATTTAACCATGTTGCTTTAAATTATACATGTTGAACATGTCACCTATTTAAAATGTCAATGAAAGTCAAAATATATGCATCATATTGGTTTGTCTACATAAATCAAGTCGACGGCTGCATGTTATAGACATAGATGTTAAATCCAAAACACTATCTATAGGCGAGCGGCTCATGTTATTAAAATCCGTCTTGAAAGCTCTTCCATCGATTATTTTTCAATCTTCAAGACACCTCAAAAGATCATCGATTCCCTAGAGGCCAAGTGTAGAAAATCTATAGGGGGGGGGGGTATGAGCTGTTGGAAATCAGGCCCAAAATCACAAACACGAACACACAAACTGAACCAACTATTCGACTCTTGTATTAGATAAATAAACCATGACTACAATAAAGACTCATTCAACCCCTATTTATACTAAACAAATAGTAAACCTAACCCAACTGTAAAACCTATAAACCTAGATAAATAATCAAACTCAATTGTAGTCTAATACTAACTCAATTAAATAATTAATATTCTCAAATAGATAAAACTAGTTATTAGATCAAATCAAGATTAACATCTTCATTCTCCCCCTTAATCTTGATTTGTACCACCCGGATCTTAAACAAGATCCGTTTCTTTAAATCTGCATTATTATCAACAACTCCAATCCCTTGAACAATCTTGATATCCCTCTTCCTGGGTCCTAGAACTTCACCATTCTTGACCACCGATCAAAGAAAAAAAACTTGTCACTTCTACCGTTTTCTTCTTCCATTGCTAGACACGACAAGATTCAAAACCTCCCGCTTTGATGAATCTTCTACCGTCAGCCTATCCGCAAATCTGATCGGATACTTCTGCCAAAAAACAACCTACCTGGTTATTCTGTTTTATCCTTGGCAGGAAGGACAGGGTCTGATCTTACCTGGATAGAAAGTTGTTAATGCAGTTAAATTCATTACTATTGAACCATCACTTAACTGATCACATGTTATAACCGCCGTTCCAAATGGTACTCCCCATTATACGGTTGACCAAATCACATCGCCACAACAGCTCCCCAAACCTCCAGGTTGATAACAAAGAGCCAAAACCTAAAACTAAGAAAACTCACAAGACCCTAACCTTCACTCGGCGAATCCAAAAGTTTTAAATCAAACCTTAACGGTCAGCTTCAACGAATTTTCAACTCAATACAAAATCTCAATTTCTTAGATCGAAAGAAGCACCTAACAAAAATAGTCTTTCCTTCTTTTCCAATCATACACACCAAACAAAAATAAGAAATCAAAGTTACCTCCCTTTTGTTTACTTCTGTGCATGAACTTCAAAACAAGAAACAATAAAATCATTTTTCCTTTAATTTTGTTTCAACTAAATCCCAACAAAAATAATGGTTGACATACTCCCCTCGAAGGCCAAGAACCAAGGACGGAAAACTCCTCCTAATATCTTTACAAACGCCCCTTTTTCTTCTATCTTCGTCTTCTACCTCCCCGCAGTTGCAACCCCGCGAGGGGTTGCTCCTCTGCTTGGAAAATGACTCTCAAAACCGTCAATACCACGCTCTGATACCAATTGTTGGAAATCAGGCCCAAAATCACAAACACGAACACACAAACTGAACCAACTATTCGACTCTTGTATTAGATAAATAAACCAGGACTACAATAAAGACTCATTCAACCCCTATTTATACTAAACAAATAGTAAACCTAACCCAACTGTAAAACCTATAAACCTAGATAAATAATCAAACTCAATTGTAGTCTAATACTAACTCAATTAAATAATTAATATTCTCAAATAGATAAAACTAGTTATTAGATCAAATCAAGATTAACATCTTCATGAGCTTGGTTTTAAAAAGCGTTAAGCGCACAAAAGCGACTAGGTCCAAAATCAAAGCATAAAGCGGAAAAGCGGTGCGCTTTTCATACGCGAAGCGCACATGTTTAAAAATAATATATATATTATATATAATCTAATTATAATACAAATAAATCAATAATATATATAACAACTATGGTTTAAGGTAAAATCTCAAAGTTTAAGTCTTCCTTCTTGGCTTTGTAAAGTGTAAAATCCCTCCAATTTGACAATTTAGGGTAAAATCCTGCTAACTTTTACCACCAACAGCTATATTGGGCTCTTTTATGGGCTTTTTAAGCCCATTAACATGTTAAAAGTTTAACAAGCCCAGATAATAGTTGAAAAAACACTTATTTTCCAAAAAGCGAGAAAGCGGAAAAGTGTGAGAAAAGCGGAAAAAGCGTACGCTTTTCAGAAAAAAGCGCGCTTTGGGTAAGCGAAGTGCAAAGGATTGCGCTTAGGTGTGCTTTGCGCTTAAGCGCGCTTTTTAAAACCAAGGGTATGAGAACTATAAGGGCATAAATTGGGTGGCTTGGCATGTGGTAACTTCTTCTAAGAGTTCGGGTTGTCTTGGTCTATCTCTACTGAAAGACGTAAATATCGCACTCCTATCCAGATGGTGGTGGAGATTTAAGACGAAAGAAGGACACCTTTGGATAAAATCAATCTATTCTCTTCACAATTCAAATAGATGTTGGCCAATTTTGCCCCATAAAAAACATATCACTTGAACTTGGAACTCTATTGCAAAATTGGGAAATTATTTAGCATAGTCTGAGCTGAATATGAGTCAATTAATTAGAGGAAAGCTTGGTTCGTGTGCTTCCATACGTTTCTGGATCGATGCATGGGCTTCAGATAGACCGTTCAAAGATCTCTTTCCAGACCTCTTGATCACTCTTGAGTCCTATAAGTCCATTTTAGTACATGATTGTTATGTTTTGCAGGGATCTCACATTTCTAGAAACTGGAGATGGAAGAACCAACTAGCGAATCAACCATTTTACAACAGTATCAAGATTTCGAAGATCTTGTTAACCAAGTTCAAATATCCCACAACGATGACAGTTGACATTGGTCCAAGCATCCCTCTGGGATTTTTAGTGTCACATCGATGAGGAAGTCTCTTCAACAACCCATCATTACAAGCTCTTTTGCCTTTCAGTGAAACAATTGGGTGCCAAATAAATCAAATATCTTCGGTTGGAGAGCGGAGATGGAAAGAATTGCAACGAGAATTACTGTAAGTGCTCGAGGCATACACCTACCATCTTCATTATATGTGGAGATTACGAGGAAAACACATAACACCTTTTGATCTCTTGTTCAACTGCCAACATGGTATGGACTTACATCGCAACATGGCGCAAATCCTGCCTATGTTCGCTTTCTTAGTCAAAGATTTACTTGAATTACACAAAAGCATAAACGTCCCGACAAAGAAACAGAAAATCCTCCAGGCAATTATTCTCACGGCTTGTTGGTGCATTTGGAAGGCGCGTAATGATAAGGCGTTTGAAGATAAGAACATTAATCTTGCAAGACTTTTCCAAGACATAAAATACCAAGGATTTTCTTTTATTAAAGTTAGGTCCAACATGAGGAATTTAGTTTAGAAAGATTGGGTTTCAATGAATATGTAATCGACTCTTTTTTCTTTATGTTTATGGGTCATTTTGAGTTTCTTGCTAAGTTATGAATATTGATCGGGAGAAGGATACGAAAAATTAATTTAGGTTAATTTAAAAAAAATGGCATAATATTAATGAAAATAAAGTTTAAGGCCGGGGTACCTTTTAAGTACTGGTCTAAAGTTTATTAGATAAATTAATTCTAGCATTTTGAAATTTGTGCTTGTCATTTCAGGAAATAGAAAAAGGAAATTAAAAGCAAAAGAAGTGATCGAGATGACAATGAAACTAGCTTTAATTGGAAAATATATATAGAGGAGATATTTATAAGAAAAAAGAATAACGAAAGTACAGGAATTGAAGAATCCCAAAGAACGTCAATTTTTGAGAGTATATGCCTCTTAAGATCCAATTACACGTACGTACTATATATGTTTGTTTTCTTACTTTTATTCTTTGCAAATGGCTATCCTATCTTCCTCTTCTTACTCTATTAATATATAATATATTCTCACCACTAAAACTAATTAGCTAGCTAGTGTTACAAACATATATATATATATTAAAAAAACGTATATACAAGTGCTTGTTTTTATTGTTTTAATTTTCATACAATATACAATATAATGTTGTGATATATGTCGATTATCTTTCAACTATGCTCAGATATTATGTGTATTAGTTTTTTATAATTTTATACTTAACCCGCTAGCTAGTTGTTAGAACAAATACCGACATATTGATTGAGTAATGTACGTCGAACATGGACCAATTATAGAACGAACTTCAAACGTCATTAGAAAAGGTTATTCAAAGGCTTACGGGATAGTGAAGCTCTTCATCCGCTACGAGTAGATTTAGTGAATCATAGATGGTCTCTTAAATACTAGTTATTTATGTGGATGTTTAGTTAATAGGTTCTACAAAGTAATTAATTAAGGTAATTTACGAGTAGATTATAAATAGTTGTGTATTATGAGAATCACATCCTTTTTAAATAAACGTATACACGATAAAAACGTACAACATATGAATTATGATCAACATATTTGCATAGCACTCTAATCAACGTCAAATGTTTTGTAATGTTTTTTTCTAACTATAAAATGACTAACTTGATCTTTAGAGTTTAACTCAAAATCTTCCTTTAATTCCACGTTAATTTCTACCGGATAAAATCTTAATGATTAATGTTATTTTTTTAAACTCCGACTTTAAATAATTGAGACGGGCGCAACCCCTGTCACATGGGGGTCCCTAAACCAAGTCGGACAATCTCATACGCTGTCTTAACCGGGCCCTGTGGTGCATCTAACTTGGCAGAGCGCTCATAAGGAAAACCTCACAGAAGCCAACATAACAACCATTATTGAGGATCAAACATTCGCCCGTGGGTAAAACTTGTTTATCTCACAAGCATTAACCGGATCATTGACACATAACTAGTAACTACTAGCTAACAAGTTACCACTAACTTTTACAAACATACATACACATCTCACTCCTAAAAAATGAGTTTTTTTCTACAAATATTTGTGACAAATTTACCACTAACATAATATTTGGCATAAGATTACAACAATGTACCAATAAAAGTTAAAGATAAAATACCCTAGTAATTCATTTATATTCTCATAAAGTAGTTACAAAACTGAATATTTTTACAAACTAGTCACAAACCTAAAAATGTTTCCAACAATTTACCGACATTATTTCAACATATATATAATATTAGGTTTAATACCTGTGTTACACACAGGTTAAATAGTAATATTTATAAAGAAATTATAACCATTATATTTAACAACTAGGTTAACACCCGTGGGTACCCACAGGGTGAAACGATAAAATAAAAATATATGTTCTCATATTAAAAATAGTATAAGCAACCAAAATATTACAAAAAAAGTATGCTAACATGAACAAAGTTAAACTACAAATTTTCAAAAATTTACTTGTACGCCACATTCATTGTGTTGTTTGTAACATTGCCAACTTTATCTTGTATAAGAATCTTCAAGCCAACTCTTGACTCTTGTTAATAGTCATAGCAAAACAAACTGCCCTTCTTTTGAAATTGAGAGGTATCTTCTTATCAGATGGTGAAAAATTTAGTCGATGAATGAAAGTTCTTTTACCTATAGCACCCAAGTTACAAAACCTATAAGCACATTTTTGACCAATACTGTAGTGCCCATGGTAGCCTTCTTCGCTACAAAATCACACGTAACTTTCAACTTTTTAAGAGAAATTGAATTTAACCTAGTATATGCTCATCCTAGTTACATGTTCTTTTTGAAAAGCAAATTAGCAAAGAAAAAAGAAAAAACCTATGCAACACCCAAAACCGAAACATAACAAAACAAACAAAACAAACAGATCAAACTATCAAATAAGTTATAACAATCCTAACACAAATTTAAAAATATGCATTCATTAGCAAGAAACGTTGCTGCACTCTACTATACTTTGAAAATACGTCACACGCCTTTAAAAAAACTATAATCCTTTTCTTTTGGTTTTTCTACTTTAAAAAATAACCATTTTAGATTAAGAATTGTCAATAATGCATAATGTCTTGCAAATACAATCAAGCCATTATCCCAAAGGGATATAAGTAATGATGAAACTCAATACCTTATGACTGTGAAACGCTTGAATAGCAAATACTTTTTGTGCTTTTGTTCAACCTGAAATGTAGTGAAAAAAGACAACAATATAACAATTAGATACCAACTATCGGACATAATATAAAATCAAGACTATTATACCAATTCAAATAATCTGATTCATGGAACCTTAATGTAGCAGTTTTAATGGTATTGTAACATTGATAGTCTAGCATTGATAATCACTTCATATTTATATATTTCCAAACATCACGAACCCGTTAAACATTTAAGATTGTTTCCCAACTCATCAATTTCATTATTCCGTCAAATGCATATGCATGAAACAGACATATAGTATAGTACGGATTATAATCCTAACCTATACAAATGGCATGTCGTGTACCCCATAACGCAAATTCAGTGTCTATGTAATCCAATTTAAGGCAACCCTTACCCATACATAACTATTGCTTTTCATTGGCAGAATCAAGTCATCAACCCATCAATTAGACCCGGACATGTTCAACTCATAAAATACACAGGTTTCTTACTTCCAAATCCTACTAAATGGGAAGTTTTCTAGCATTCTCCTTAACCTAAATGTGAAGAAACAACAAACCATCATCCATTACTAATGTACGTGTATATGCATTTATAATAATTATTGATTTGTTGTAATGTTCATACATGCGTTGTTGTAACCATATTAGATGAAACTAAAAGCCTAACCTTGATGAGCGGTATTTCTATCCATATCTGTAGCTGCTCCCATCGAGTCCCCACAAAAGAAACTACGACCACCAAATGCAATCGCCATCTAAATGAGGCCTCTAACATAAGCAAGTCAGATAAGAGAGTAACTATGTTACATTGCTATTGAGACACAATGTACTAAAATCAAAGAATACCTTAACACTCATATGGCAAGCTATTGATGTGTTTGAACTACCATTGCAGCATATGAATTAGATGTTGCAAATATCCCATGAATAACAAATGACATGAACTTTGTAATTATAAGGATCCTGTAAATAATAGCTGACATGAACTTTGTAATTATGATGAAGAGTGATTAAGTATATATCCAATTCACTATCAGCATTCCCTTCAACCACATTATTAATCCAAACCTAATGCGCTTTTAGCATAACAAAATGACTAAAAAATTATGCAGTTTCAGCAGCAAAAAGAGTTCAAACCTAGTGCATTTTACGGTTTAGCATCAAAATCAGTTCACAAACTTGATGCAGTTTTATCATTTGTTACTGACCCAAACCTGATTCAAGTCTAGAATCAAAACCCGACCCTAGAACGCAGTTTAATCACTGTTAAATTTGTTCACAAAATCCAGTATGAATACTATTAAAACTGTCCAACAAATGCATTAGACACGATGCCAAGCAGCCTCAAATATTGCAGTAGTATCACTGTTAAAAGGCCGTTAAAAAAACCACTGTTAAAAAGCAATTAAATGCAATAAAAGTGCGATCAAACATCCACAAAATCCGCAGTTTAATGATTCAAAAAAGCCAACTAAATGCAGCGAAAATAGACCAAAAAGTTCAATCTTTGTTTGAGACTCGTGCGATATTCTGAGAACAAATAAAGAGGTAAACAACAAACATCAACAATTTAACCATTATACAAAAAATGAATTTACCAGCTTACAATTTCCTCTTTCAAAATCCAAAACTTTGATAGCCACAAAATCATCGTTATCAAGACACTTTGCGCGGTAAATAGAAGCGCTAACACCTTGCCTTATCTTCTCATACAGCACATAGTGCTCTGCTAAACAGATATTTCTTCATTTGATAAATTTTCTAACAAAGTTACAAAACCGTATTAAACATCATCAGTAAATCAACGCACATAACAACCTAACTCTAACGCTAGACAATAAACACCTTATTTCATCAAATAAACAACATAAAAAGGAACAAATTAGGGTTTATAAAATCGTTTGTTTTTTACAGCTGATGAAATCTCAGAAGTAGATGAACAAACATGGAAAACGAACAAACCTTGAAAAGAGAATCGGAGATGATGAGCGGCTGATTGAAAGATTTAGAACGGATTTGCAAAGAAGAAATCGAAGGAGGAGCGGCGGCTGAAGGTGTTTGTGTGTGAAAAATGAGATGAAAGTTTAGGTTAAGAAACACTATATTAGATCCGTATAAATGCTGGGTTAAAAAAACGGATCTTGGGTTAATGAGTGGATCCGCGAATTAGTTGAGAGTTGCTGTGGTGTTGACAAGTGGCATGTTGTGGTGAAACGAGTTAGCAAATTATTATAAGAGGAGATTTGTAAATATATAACACTAGTTTAGTGTCCGCGTTACGGTCGGGAACACAACATTTAATTAATGCTTTTAAGGATATTCATGAATGTTCCAATCACTTTTGAGACAAAATCGTGGTAAACTAAAACACATGATATACTTTTAAAATTAGACTTTTAGTATAGTAATATTATACTCAAATTTACTACACCATAAAGTGCTCAGTTTTATGGTGTAGTTTATTTTTTTTTAAAATCGTATAAAAATGTTATGTATATTTATAAAATATCGAGGTCTTTAATTGTATGTTATTATTAACTTTATCCATAAGTTTTATTTTTAGAGCTTATCAAATATAAACCGACTCATGTACATCCCTTGTAGTAGAGGGTTAAAAATATAAATACTCTTAAATTTTTCAGAATTCTACAAAATATTAGGGGACCAAAAATGTAATTAGTTTTATTATAATATATTTTATATACATTTTTTAAATAAAAATCATTATTGTGAGATAAACTCTCATATTATGCCACATAAGCCAAAAGCTTTAAAATTGTGCCACATAAGCTTTTTAAGTTTTCCTATATTATATAAGGATTTAAGGAGTTGGCTCCATCAACTTGCATGGTGAAAAATTTAGCTAAATTTTACCTCTCAAACTTCCTATTATAGGAAAAAAAATCCCTCCAAAAATTACCCCCTAAAAGTTTGATTTATTAGATAGATTTAATTATAAATACTCGTGATAAATTTGTGACAAAATTGGCCATAATTTTGTGACAAACATAATTACGACATAAATAAATTAAATTGTGTCAAGGTCGTTACAAATTTTGCATAAATAGCTATAATTTCTTTGACACATATTTCTTTTTCATATATACAAACTTATTTTTTGATGCAAAATTATGAAAAGCTTTACAAATTACAAATAACAATTTTTATCAAAAACAATAATATTTGATCTTTATTACTATTATTTACTTTGTTTTCCTTTTCTTCGCGTGATATATTTTAGTTTAATTCTCAAATATTTCTGACTATTTAATTAATATCTAGTTAATATCTAACTAGATTAGTACTTATTGATTTTATAGGTATTAACTAAATTTAGGTATCGAATTTATTTTTAACAGATTTCATATTAAATCAGTTTAGATATTTACAAATATTTTCATAACAAAAATCACATGCTAAAATAAAAAAGTTGATTTATAATAATATATAAATTTTATTTGAACATATCGGGTTAAGATAATTCATAATAATTGGTTAATTAAGAGATAATTAATGATAACTGATGAATTTTATATTTGAACATATAGTATGTGAAATAGTTAAAATATTAAGGGAAAAGTGAATACGATGCTGTTAGGCGTGCAACTTACACGCGAAACCCCTTCAAAACTACGTAGTTTTGATTCAAGGAGATTAAATATGTCTAGTTTAATATTATATTTTCTTCATCCTCTTTATTAAAATGGCAACCAACACTCAAAATCCCAAGCCTCCTTCAATTCTGGAATCGCAATCCCATCTCGTAGAAGATAACACTTTTTTTCACAACATTCGTTCGGTCTTGTAAAGTTAAGGCCCTTCTCTTGGTTGTTTGTTTGTTTGTCAATGATCATTTGATCTCCTCAATTAATACATGCCAAGTAACTTTGTCAATGTTCATGAAGGTCATGCCCTATTAACTTTCTTGTTTCATGGTTATTTTGACCCGTTTGAATATTTTTTTTTTTGACTGTTTCAATCTAAATTTTCAACCCTTTATTATCCATTTAGTATGCTTTTACCCGTTTCAATCTAAATTTCCATTTTTCCCATTTAAAATCAATGGCCTTGCTGCAGATAGTTGTAGTCTAGAAGCAGCAATAACAAAATTTAATATCAATCATAAGAAGTCATAAACATTATGGGTTGAATGACATTTTCTGTTACAGTTGCATACTTGTTGAAGTTTGACCACTAATTAGGAGTCAAAGCAATGCTTATATACAAATCAGAACAAATGTATGAAAAAAAAATCCAACTTGCAAAACAACTACGTGTTTACGGTGTAAAATTCCAAAACTGCAAAATTTACTTAAATTTTAATCAAAACCAACATGAACCAAACAAGTGCAAACATTACACATGATACTCAAAACTAGCAATTCTTCTTATTGATTCTCAGCTCATCCTTCTCTTTCATGCATAGAATCGTCCGCCTGAAAACCAAAAATTAAATTTCATGATTTTATAAAACATAAAATTGGTTGCTAGTTATTAAATAAAACTTTCTTACCTTTTTTTTAGTACACCCGTTAATGTAATGACCCAGACCACCACAATAAGAACATGTTCTCTTTTTTGGTGCTTCTAGGGAAGATTTATTTCTAGTTGCACTTTTAGGACGACCTTTAGTGATGGTACGAGCTGGTGGATCACGAACAGAAATTTGAGGCATCATGTTTACTTGTGAAGTTGTTGTATTGCATTTTTGTGGTGCAATTTCAGTTTGTTTGGACTTTGATCGAATAACTTGATCTTCTAAAAACTTCAACAACATCGTATTTAGTTTCGTTATCTCGGATGGAGAGTCTCGTGCATGTTCGATTGTCTTTCTAAAATTTGATTGAACACACCATAACGTTAGTTCACTAACTCCAGTATCACTATGTATGTCTTCGATCCCAATACTACAGTTATCCAATTTATACCTAGTATCAAGCGTCCACCTAGGTAAAATGTAATGATCAGGAAGGGTTTCAACATGTCTCTTCTTTAAAACATACAAAATATGCTTGCATAACACTCCATATGTTTCAAACTTTGCACAAGAACATGTGACATCTATCTTTTCTGTGAGACGAAAGGTAACAGTTCTCCAATACATTTTGTCAATATCTAACTGTCCAACCTTATATCGAATTTCTTCCAAATTCTTGCAAATTCTCTCATGACTTAAATTGAATGTAGCTTCGGTCCATTCTTTCTTGAACACATCAAAGAGATTTCTAGTGTAACGTGAACCTGCTTTTGCCTCTATCAAATTAACAGAAGAAAGAATTGGCTTGGAGTTCATGGTCTGGAAGTCTTGATCTTCTTCGGCAGCCCTTCGAGCCTCAACAGCTTTATCATACTGAATTGCAAACTCATTCAACATCGTCTTAGAATTCACATATCCATCAAAAAAAGAATGAATGCTCTCGCTTCTTCCGCTTGATGTCATGCCGGCAAAAAAACAATCTTTCAAGAAAGCCTTGGCCCAGTACTTACGTTGGTTGTACATTTCAGTTATCCAACTACCACTTTCAAAATTATATTTAGCACATAAAGTTTCCCAACGAGTTTCAAATTCTTCAACTGTATTACTCTTTACCCACTGTCTGTGCAACTCTTGAAAGTCAGTATAGCGAATCTTTAGAGACCTAAGATGTTCAATCTCATGTTTCTTCATATGCCATGAACAATAACGATGTCGGGTTTTTGGAAAAACACTTTTGATAGCATTGCAGATAGCTTTATCTTGGTCCGTGATTATTGCCGATGGGAACTTGTCAAACATGCATTTTAAGAAAGTTTGAAATAACCATTCAAAGGTATCTTGTTTCTCGTTTTCCAACAGTGCAGCACCAAAAAGTATGGACTGACCATGATGATTTACCCCAACAAATGGAGCAAACGGCATCATAAATTTATTGGTCTGGTATGTAGCATCAAAGACGACAACATCCCCAAATTTTATATACGAATCTCTTGATCTCCCGTCAGCCCAAAAAATATTTCTTGGTGACCCATCGTCAAATAAATCCAAAACAAAATAGAAGCTGCGATCTTTGTTAGATTTATCTTGAAAGTGTTTAATAAGGCCATAAAACTCCTTACCTCTGTATTGTTTGCGTTGATCTACCAAGACATCTGTACATTGTTTTGATGTAACATCATTTTCATTCGGACTTTTCATGGTATTTACGACTTTTCTAATTTGACATGGTTTCAACCCAGATTGTCCAAGCTCCAACATTAGAGATTTGCATGCCACTGAGCGATGAAACTTTGCATGAGACCGGTGTTTCATTGCTTTCGAGGGAGTAAGAGTTACCTCATGATTGTGTGAATCGTTAAATTTATCCACTAACCATTTTCCATCTTTATCTTTTGAAATCCTGAGGAAAGCTTCACAACCAGTCCTTAAATCCCTACGGCGTTTATTAGAATCTTTGCAATTGTCACGCTTCAAATCTTTAAAACCCTGTTTGTTGCATACAAATTTCTTTCTATAATGCTCATTTGTTGTTGTATTTTTATAAGTAGAAAAAATTCGTATCCCAAATCCATGTAAAAGCGCATAATGATTGTAGAAACTATATGCATCATTAGGAGTATCGAAAACCTTTCCGATCACGTCTTTAGTTGCTTCGTTTTCAAACCCAAAATCATTGTCAGTGTCGATTGTTTGGTCTATTTCAACATCGGAACCACTATTGACAACCAAACATCCTTGTGCATCTATATCTTCAATTTGAGTTGTTTCAAAATCTTTTTGTGATTGAACTCGAAGATCCATTTAGATGCTTATGTACTGTACGTACAAACAAAACTTAATATTAAAACTTAATCATTATATACACTATTAATATATTAAAATAAGACTCCATAAAACTTGACAAGAAATTTATTATGCATGAATCAAGATAATATTCATATATGCACCTCCTAACAATCCAAAAAACTGATTATGCATGAATCGATATAATTACATGGTATTAAAAACAAGATTAGAATTAAAAATCGAACTTTATTACTGCAAGATCGTTAAAGCATATGTACCTTTGATTACTTCAAGAAACCGATTTTGATAAGTGCAAAAGGATATGATTTTGATTACTCCAAGAACCGATTTACTACCAAAGGTACGATTAAGAGGATATATACAAAATATAATTTTAATCTCCTTGAATCAAAACTACGTAGTTTTGAAGGGGTTTCGCGTGTAAGCTGCACGCCTAACAGCATCGTATTCACTTTTCCCAAATATTAATTACTCAATTATTAGAATAAAAAAATTTAATGTTCTTTTCCTTTAACTCATATAATACGCCATATATATATGGGGAAAGTGAATACGGGGCTGTTATGCGTGTAACTTACACGTAAAACCATATCAAAACTACGTAGTTTTGATTAATAACACCTAAATACATTTATTTTGTTTAAAATGATTTTTATTTTGTTTAACTGTTATGTTTAAACAGCAATCATCCAATTTCATTTGGGTTAAACTTACACTTTCAATCGTCTTCTTCCTTAAGTTCAACAACCATGAATAACCAGGTTAGGAGAATCATCATGGCAAGTTTTCTTTCTCATTTATTCAATAACATCAGGTATAATTTTCAAGGTTAATTAACCAAATTGATTTCTTCAATTAAAGCATTTAAAACATCAAATATGTTTGGTTGTTGATTCCCTTAACTTCGTTTCCTATCAATTGTTTCCTAAATTTATTTTGCTAATTGTTGCCTTAAATTAATAAAGAAAATTAATGGTTCATCTAGGATATTATTGTTAGTATATTTTGTTTCTTCATTAATTTATAGCAACATGAATGTTGGATAAAAGAACATTAGCGGAAGCCACATGTTTTGGCGTTAGCAAAATCGATGATGTTCTCAAAATCATGAAGTTCAATCATTAATTAAGAAACAATAAAACAAGATGAGTGAATTGCAGTTTTAAGATCGGAAGGAGCAAAGTTTGAGAACGTAGTGAATGAGGAGCAGTAGGTTATGATTATGATGAAAGATTTGATTTGGAAATTGAGATAAAATATTAAAATAAATGTATTTAGTTGTTATTATTCAAAACTACGTAGTTTTGATAGAGTTTCGCGTGTAAGTTATACGAGTAACAGCACCGTATTCACTTTCCCCTATATATATACATGGTAGTTTAATACAAAACTAATTTCAAATTGAGAATTCATGAGATGATGAGACCACCTAATTAAACATTATACCTAATATTGTAAATTTTTAATCCTGATATAAAAATGTAACCGTATATATATTTACGTCTCTTTCCCTTCCATGTCTCATATATAGTGATTATCAATTTAATGATAAAATTAATCTTAATTTCCTACAATTTGTTCATTTAATATATGTTGGAAAGTTGCAAAACCGATTAGAAAATTGCAGCTTGCATTTAATCATGGTGAGCACTGTCAGGATTGTATGCAAATCCAAGCCACTTATTAAAATTACTAGGTTAACACCCGTGGATACCCACGGGATTTAACGGTAAAACATATTTGTATACTTTATATTTGAATGAGTAATATTTTCTTTTAACAAACTAACATAAATTGTCAAATAAAACTACAAATTTCTAAAAATTTATTTTCTAACATTTATTGTCTTGTATAAAATTTAATAAAAGTATTATGAAAGAGCAAACAAAATTAAATATATTCTGTGAATCAAAATTACAATAAAACATGGCAAATCACATGCATCGCCTTCCATCCACCTAAAGGGTTATATTTTTTACCTTTAACATAACACAAGTGCCATAACACAAGTGCCAAACTTAATTGAAAATAAAGCTAAATATAACAATGCTCACTTAGCAGACTTTTGGGCATACTTTGTGTAGATATGAAGCTATGATTAGTCGTTCTCTTGAAAAGTGAAATCCAATAGCCTGGCAATTGTAAAAAATAGTTAGGGTATCAAATTTGATTACAAAACTATACTACACCAATACTGATCTAATATTTAAAAAGAATGGTATGTAGATATAGAAGGTTTTATCCGGTAAAAATACACTTTTGGCAGCTTTAGGCTGAAATGTTAAATTCTAATATAACTGAACAAAAATGCTAACTCATTAGAAAGAAATATACATGTTATCACCCCTTATGATGCAAAGACCCAATACAAGTTGTTGAACTCCTTCCTGCAATACAAAAAGTAACCGGTATTGGTCAAATAGTTCATACACAAATATTAAAGCTTGATTTGAAGTCTTAATATTTATCAGTTTTCAAAGACAAAATAAACGAATACATGCATTTTGACATTTCCCATTCCAAAATAATTTCAAAAAGTCTTAATGATTCAAATTCAAGATGCTACTCAAATCTTAGATTTCAACATTTAACGCTCTTCTTGGTATAACACAGCTAGATGGGGAAATGTAAGAAAGTTATATTTTTGTATGGAAACTGACAAACTTTAGTGGAATAACTCTTTTATGAGATTCAACCAGAATTATTTTTGTTGCTTGATCAAAAAACCTTTTAGAATTCAATTAAGAAACTTCGTGTAAACTAAGGTACACCGGCTATCATTCAAAATTTACCAAAACTCACCACTATGTTTCATCCATCATTTGTAAACCGTAAACTTGGTGCCATTATCTCATTCAGACCTTATTCCTTTTAATTAATCTCATAAAAGTGCAAGCCACCGCCATAACATATTTTTCTTCCTTACCGCTGTTGAGATTGGGGATCGATTCAACGAAGAATAGAGGGCGCAGAGACGAACCGAGCATGAATCCATCGAACAAAGAAGATGAAAACGAATAAAAAAGGAGTTGCAAACACCAATCGAAAAACATATATATATATATATATATATACGCAAGGAATTTAGAGTTTACGAAATCGATTGAAAGAGTGATTTAGGGTATACAAATCGATTGAAAGAACATACCTTGAGGAAAAATCATTGACGAAAAAGAAAGGAACCATACCCTGATAGAGAAGCTGGTGAAGGAGGCGGATAATTTAGAGAATGGAGACAATTTAGGGTTACAGAGGATGATTATAGAAAAGCGGAAAAAAAAGAAGATAATAAAGGATCCGAATATAAAATGGGTTAAACCGGTTGGATCCGCATATTTTGTGAGGAGGCTTGTGAATGTGACAAGTGTCATTGTGTGGTGCAATGTCTTAGCAAATTATTAGAAGAGTAGATAGATTATGTCAATATGGCATAAATAATACCGCCTCCATGATTCAATCTAAAGAAGTATAATTTTATAACTACCTTATATGTTATAAATAATATTGTGTGATAAAGGCATTTAATAAATCAAATTTTTAGGGGGCAATTTTTGGAGGGATTTTTTTTTCTATAATAGAAAGTTTGGGAGGTAAAATTTAGCTAAATTTTTCACCATGCAAGTTGATGGAGCCAACTCCTTAAATGTTATATATTTACAAATTGTTAAATATAATGGTTATAATTTCTTTATAAATATTACTATTTAACCCGTGTGTAACACACGGGTATTAAACCTAGTCTTTCAATAAAACGACTATGGACACCACACCATCATCACAATTAAATATACACAAGCATATATAGATTCGAAAATGAATAATTTTAATTTTGAACACATGGTCTCAATGAAATTAGAGGAAGAAGATTCGTGTTTCATTTATAAAGATAGATATATAAGACACACTATAAAAAGCAAATGCTCATATTAGATTAACATTTATTCCTTTTTTATGGATAATTTTAAATTATTTTAAGAAATTGTTACTAGTGAAGTTTGTACTCACCCAACATTGAATCTGGTTCGCGTTTCGTGGTTAGGAATCATAAAAGGAAATGGGAATCTTTGCTTAATTGTAATATGTGTCAAAATTGATTAATAATCAATAGAAAGTAATCAAGGTTTCTTTACTCGTGTGTTAAGACGGGTTGTATGACAGCTAGCGTTATCCTAGTTATTAGGGCATTTGTGAAGTTTATTTCGTGTGTTGTGACGGTAACATTAACATAGAAGTACATAAAATGTATGTGTGAAGTTGTTGCGGATCAACTTTTAAGATTGAAACACAGATAAAAAATAATATTATGTCTAGCACATTACAACCTAATAATACAAAAATGTAAGTTAAACTAGAACTATATATATATATAAAGATTAAAAAACCAATCAAAAGAAAGTTGTGCGTTGGTTTTGAACCTGCGTCACCGACAGACTCATATGGATACGCTAGCTAACCACCTCATTACATGGTATGGTTAAAGGTTCCTATCAGTTTTTTTTTCTGGACGGTTGGTTGACAAGTTTTCAACTCCGCCCTATTTAGCTAAGAAATAAGGGGTTAGGGTGAATATCCATTATGAGGGAGCTCCAAAAGCATCGTTTTTAAACGCCCACTAGATGAGGGTAGACAAGAGCTTCAAACTCGATTATTGCACTTTATCTGAGTACATTAATTTTTTCTTTATGTGAACCGTCGTTCTAAAAAATAATAAATTTACTTTTTACTTTTAGATATAAAAGGTATGTGAGATGTGACATAGTGAGCAATCAAATGAAAATTAATTCTTGAAGTTAATTAGTAATAATAATATATATTAAAATCACGGTGTGTTTCTTCTCTTGGTCTGTAGCAAAGCTAGATCGAGATCATGTAATGCATCAAACAAACACCAATCATAGACTATATATAAATTAGAAGTAAATTTGTATAAACATAACAAAATTTTAATTTTGTTCTAATTAAGTCAATTATATTTTAAAAATTATTCTAATTAGGTCAGTCACTTTTATACTTTATTTAAATTATAGGTTTTAACAAGTGTTTTCACATGTTATCGAATGGCTACATTACAAGATTTGAATCCTTACCGGTTGATGAAAACTTACAGGATTAGAATCCTTACCATTTGGTGACAAACTTACATTTACCACCAAATGTCGCTATAGGATTACGCGATGTTAAGTGTGTGTTGGTTAGAGTTGAGGTTTTTATACGGATAAATTAAAATACGAGTTATCTAACCCACAATTTGTCAACCCTCCAACCTGACGCGATTCAAAAGCTAATCTCCTCTTCTAATAAATCACTAACCTATCTCACCACATTGCGCCACGTGTCACCACCACATTCATCCTCACCTTTTATGTGGATATGGATCCGACCCACAAGGACTATTTGACCCGTTATCAGTTAAAATACGGATCTAATATAATGTGTTTTAACCTAATTTTCCTTTCATTTTTCACACACAAACACCTTCCTCCGCCTCTCTCCTGCGATTTCATCTCTTCCAATTCGATCGTGTTTGATTTCAATCCATATCATCTTCGATCTGCTTTTCAAGGTTAGTTCCATTTCCATTTACGCAATCGATCGATAATCAACGGGGTAGAACACCTGATTTGAATATTTTTTAGGGTTTGGATTGCAAATGAAATCGTAAAGGTGGAATGATCGATTGAATCTAAGTGCAGCACTCTCCTACGCGAGTGTTAACAATTAAACAAATGGAACAGCAAGAAATTGTTCTTAACATACTAATGTTTGTATATTGATAATGCAGATGCCCATAATTCACTTATCCTTGCGTACATACTAATGGGTACTTCACATATTTGTTTTTAGGAGCATGTGTGTTGTATTCGGATCACGAGAGGTATGGTAGCCGTTCCTTTAAACCTCGTGAACCTTTATATTATTCTGTTTTATTGGCTTCAGTTGGTTGGCATTTGAATTCTATGATATGGTAGCAAAAATGATAATACATAACTAATTAAAGATGTTGTCCCTCTCGTAGCACATGCCAATAATTTTATATATGAAAGTAAATTTTGAATTGAGTTAACACTAAACAACATCAATATTATGGAAATTGTATTGCAGTTCCTCATGTTTTTAGTTAATTTAGTTTCAGTTCATGAATTTCAAACAAATAATGCCTAATGTTTTTCTAGACTTGATAATTTTGTTGCTTAAACAGATTGAAAATATATATTTTGATCACATGGTCAAGTTTCCTTACATTTTTGGTTTAAACTCACTTGGATTTACATATGTATAAGCTTATTTTTTTTAAATGAATATGGCTATGATACTGAAGTTGCATTTAGTTACTCTCTTGAGTTTTAGAGGGCTATCTTGAGGGTCAAGTGTATATAAGATGTTTTGGTCTAATGACCCATTTAAGTGTGTTGTTGTTTCTTAAACAAAATTTAAGTGTGTAGAAGGTGTGTTTGGTCTAATGTCCCATTCATGTGTGTGTTTGTTTCTTAAACCAAGTTGTGTTCGGTGTAATGATCTATTCATGTGTACACAACTTTTTCACTTCAAATATATTTATTTGTTCCACCCATGAGTTCATGACCACATAACAATCCATTCATATTTATTTTTTAGTTTTTTTTGTCGTAGCTATTTCTAACTCTTTATTTGAAAGTCCATGACCCACCATATTTAGTTGTCTGGTTACTAATCACTTGATTTGTGCTTATGTTAACTTTTTACTTTTTTCACTCTTTGTAACATGATTGGCTTCATCAAGTGTTTAATTCAAGATTTTGGTTTGCTTGGTTATGCAATATATCAATTTGCTATAATAGCTGATCAGGGGTTGCGTTGATCTCATGGGAAGTCATTCATCCCACGGTGCCAGTCAACTTCCGAATCGCATGAAAGTCATTTTTTTAATTGTTGCTTAACGAGTTTTCATTGAATGGGTTTGTTGGCCCAGTTTTTATTTGTTAGTTAATGTATGAGTCTTTAATTTACTGAATTCGGATTATATATTTTTATCTTTTATATTTATCTTAGTAGTATGTTATGAAACAGATCAATTAACTTATGTAATGAACACCCAAGATCTGTACTGATTGTTTTCTTTAAGGTTGGTGATTCGGATGGATTTATCTAAAATAAATGTAAAAAACGCATGAAAGTTTGGGTTTTGTTTGAAAAACCCAGAATGGTTGCTGATATTTGTTTATAGTTGTTGTCTTAGATTCACATTAGCTAGCATTGTGGTCTTTGGCCATGTCAACTCTGCTAATTCGATGACCACAAGTCATCTCATCTACAAACTTGGAGGTACCGACAAGCGTGTGTTTGAGAGGTTTGAAAAAGAAGCTGTTGAAATGAACAAGAGGTCATTCGTTATATAGGAATGATATCATGTACGTGGTAAATTTATTAGTTTATTTATAGGAAGTTATAGTTATATTCATTTTTATGTCTTTATCGTTTCATCCTCTACAAATAATTTTTTTATTACTCATTTCAATATAAAGTTATAAAAGTATTTTTATAGTTCAATCCCGTGGGTACCCACGGGTGCTAACCTAGTTAATCCATAAAATGATTAGAAGGATTGATTGCAAATTCCTACAGGGTTTTCAATCAGGTCCAACAATTATCATCTATTTTTAGTACCAAATGATCTTACATTTCCATTTTTCTTATACTTAAATAAAAAGAATCGAGATTTATACAATACCCATTGATTAGCGAACACCATGCGTTGTGAATCTCGCGACTCAGGTTCGATTCTAAGGAACCTTATGACTCGCTTTCATGTTACCTAACACTCATCTTCACAACAACGTTACGCCATGCTTAATAACAAGTTATTGCATAACTTTACTTAAATCGAGCCGTGACAAACTGTTTTATAAAGCCCTAATGCATGTTTTTACAACAAGGTTTTGTTTTTTACTCTAAAGTTTGAATTATCAACACCACCACTTTAACACATGTGAAATTGACGTTATCGTCGCAATACACGAATATAATAACCATATATGTACTTATATTATATTAACATAAAGCTATTTATATTATATTAACATAAAGCAATAATGACATATCATTCAATACTAATACAAAAACATTTGTTTGTTAGTACTAAATCACAGATGAATGATATGATAATTTTATAAAGAAAAGTAAATATAGAATATTAATCACCACCCATGTTCTTTCGGATGTAGAAGAGTAAACAAATATTAGATTTTTAATTAATTATTAAAATGCAGCACTTGACAAACGACAATATATCCTGGTAACGAACGAACTCTGTTCCGTCAGCGGTTATCCAGGTCGTCTCAATAAATTCCAAAAAAAAAAAGAAATATAATTTTCTTTCTAACATCGGATTAATAGCTAGTTACTATAGTAAACATTATTACTTTTAACTGTGTGTTCTTAAACAATAAAAAATCATAAAACTCTTAGTATTATAACAACTTCTTATGACTAAAATTAAAATTTATTATTATACATATGATACATGACGAAAATTAAGCAACATAACAGAACCTTATACTCAATTCTCGTCGGTATGGTTCTACCGGCCGGTTTTTAATGGTTAATGCACAACCCTGTTAAGCCTATTCTCAACGACCATCATTACATCCAAATATCCAATAGTGTAGGGATTATAGTAACCGTTCAATTGTTGTTGTACATGAAAATCTCTTCTCAACATTATCACATGTAAACTTTAGGGAAAAAAACGCTTACCAAGGTGCATGAAAATCATACTGAATATGGATGTGCGTGAGACAAGATCATATGGTTGTTGAAAATTTAGCCACATCCTTCAAAATGATGTATGTATATTAGTCTTAATACTATTGTTTATTGTCTCATGAGTCATGCCATTATTTATACTTTTAGTATGTGTAGCAAGGGGTGACATAGGTTAAAGTATAGTGTGTTCTCACACATGGCATGATCATATCACAATTACATGCCATTTTATGTGTACGATTTAATTAGTAATATAAATATATCTAAAAAAACTTGAAGTTCATGGCGTGAAGGGATTTGGTGATGTTAAAGATACTGATATATAGCTAGATGATTATTTCTTGAAATTGTTTTCATGATCGACAATTCATTGAGGTTTTTGAGAATAAAAAATTGATGTAGTAAAGGACAAATGCTTTGTTAATTGAAAATTTGTTTCATATATATTTAGCAGACAAACATACTTTTCTTATAACTTCAATGATTAGTATTTTAAACGTAAAATCAAGAATGTATAGCATTTTTTTATATTAACAAAACAATACTAAAAGCACATCTAAATTAAGTGCTTAGCCGAAATCATAATACAAATTAATATTTCTAGCATGCCGCGCGATCTACTTAGAAAAAACTATTCATCTTTTCCATCGATGCCTAATTACGTCAATGTCACAAACGTAACATGTGTAACAAAGTCATAAGCACTATTTCTAATATCAACAATGGAACACGTGTAATAAAATCACAAGCGCTTGACATGATTATTGATCACATATTTATGTCACCAACGTATGTAACACACACTGCACATGAACATCTAAATTAATATCACTAACATAATAGAACATGAAACTCATCGTATCACACATAAATTAGACGTAGCAACTAGTTATTTATTATCAAACAACAAGCCAATTAAAGATTTAATATAAATGGGTGAAATTATGGAAGTATTATTTTAGTGGGAAAGGGGCATCACTTTGCGTCTTGAAAGGTTAGTGTTACGTTCAGCTTGACCACGCCAATCGGCAATCACGTCTATTTTCATAACTTAAATTTCCCCTTTTTGACTTAAAGAAAATTGTTGTAAATATCAGTTCTAAAAATGGAAATTAATGAAAATTTTTTAATCATCATTAACGTTGCAAGGACAAAATAATTTTGAGTTTTAGATCTCATCTAAAAAACGTTTTCTAAGCATTAAAACATTAAATATAAAACACTATGATATATCAAGCTAAAGATCCATAAAGCGAAAACAATAACAAGTGAACAACAGAACGCTAAGCAAGATTCATAAACTTTAAATATCAATCGTTCTTTGAAATATGATAAAAGTTACAAGACAGCTTATTTCACCATAAATTCCTAACTCTTCTAATCTAATTGAGAAAATTAAGAAACATTCGTAAATATATTTAAAATAAAGTGACAAGTAAACGAAGAATAAATTGTGCCATCATCTTTTTTGGATAGCAAATCTCATTCCTATTAAAAACAAAGCTTTGGGTCTTAGAGAACTATAGAAAAAACAGGTTTTGGAACTAACGCACCACACATGTCGAAGTCGAAAATGTTCTTAATGCGTATAAAAATGTCAAAAATGCATATTAGTTACGACTTTGATCAACGTGTTCTTAACGTGAGAGACATAAACTTTTTTAATCAACATGTATGGTGAAGTCACATGCATGAAACTCAGTCGTAACATCGTTTAGTAATGTTCAAAGTACGAGACAATACTATTTTTTCATGTGTAACGAAGTGACATTGCCGACACAACGCATATCACGGGTCAAAATCCTTATGTCACCGCTGTAACCTATATAATAAAGTCGTAAAAATGCGAGATCTGGCCTAATGCTATTGTGGGGATGAGAACCCTAGTCCGAAATCCAATACTCGTAATCTTGTCCATGTTTAACACAAGTATGTCACTATTCGTCCCTGGTGAGCGCAATGCCTCTATTATTCTAGGTACGAAGCACCCCGTCAATTGCCCGTCTGCGTGTCTGGTCCGTACACCCATTTTTTTTATGAATGGATGAATAGCAAAAGTGGACCAAAGTGTGGTCACAAGCCTATATCTAGGCCCATAGTGTAATAGAACACCAAAAGAAGCCCAAGTCGTATATTTAAGGATCCGATGACACGTGAACAACAGAACTAGAACGATTTAGAAATCTCAAACTAGATTTTAAACGAGGAATCAATAATCGACTCTTAAGTCTCATCTCATTTAATCTAAATTTACTTGAAACCATACAAATTGGCCGGTAGGTGGTATATTTTTATGATATATGCAAACTATACAAATTACTTGAAACGCTTTGGCTCAAGCTCAACCCGAAAGGCCGAAATGATCCATACTGATCGATGGATCTGGGGCGTACCCACTTTATGTGGGTGGGGGGCGCCCGCTCCCCCTGCGAATTTTTTTTTTTAGTTTTTATATGTTAAATTCTCGATCGACTCCCGTAAAATTTAACCCTCGACCCCCATCCAGTTTAAAAAACTCAGTTTGATGCCCAATCCATAGCCTAGAGGAAAAATATAATAGTTAACCATAGATTGGGTTAAATTATGGTTAGAAGATAGTAATATATATTTATTTATATTGTCATGTATAGTCAAGCATTAAATGTATTATAACCTTAATTGTTTCATCATTGCACAAAACCATCAAACCATCAACATAGTTGATGATTTGGATGGTCATGAGTATAAGAAAAGAATACATAAATAAATTAACTACTTTTGCTAAGTAATCAAGTGAGAAGTGAGAAATGGTGGAAAGTCTAGTTGTAGAACCAAGGTTCTAAACATCACAATTTTTATACCATAACACAAATCCTCAACCATATTTTTATTTGGAAAACATGGTTTGGTTTCATTCACTTCTTATTTGTAACATATGATGTTTAAGAAACAAAATAAAAGATTTATTTTATAAGATTTAAAAAAAGTTATCGTAACTGGAAACTCAAAATTGTGATTTACCAAACTGTAGTTAACTTGGTAAATATATGATGAATGAATAGAGGGGTTTCAAGTATTTAGGAAGAAATATACTGTTAAAAAATTAAAGAAAAAAAAATGAAAAAAGAAAAAAATAACTTACAAGTTATTGAAAATTTGTTTAAAATATGTATCCGCGAGAACAAAAAAAATGTCTATTCCCATTCCCAATTGTTTAAGCATTGTACAAGCATATAAAATATTAGCTTTTAGTCATTTTAAAGGTGACCCGACCCGATTCAACCCGCACCTAATCAAACCGGATTTTTATATATTGATACTCAAACGTTTCCTATAAAATTTTCGACCCCCATAAAAAAAATTTCTGGGTACGCCACTGTGGATCTGGTGAAAAAATTGTTCCATGATACATTTTTTTGGTAAAAAGATGGGGTTATTTTGGTGTAAAAAATGTTAAAATACAGTAATGTATCTATATAGCTTTGAAAAACATGAAATATACTTGGTTTTAAACGGTAAAATTTAAAATGTATAGAAGGCTACGTAATCATATAAGGTTGTGCAATTCACATACATAACTAGGGTCACATGTTTGACTTTTCCATATATGACTTCTTCACATGCGTCGATGAAAAAAAAGTTTGATGTCCCGTACGTCACGACGCAAAGCCGTAATGTGTCACAGATTAAAAGGCGAGGAAATATGAAAAATTAGAAGTCAAAACGATAACCCAGTCGAATCCGGAATCTTAAAGTCGTACTACATGTTAAAGTAGAGTAAAAGACCAAAGTCGAAAAGTAATTATAGGGCTACAATGACAATTAATAAAAATTAAAGATTAAAGCCGTAAATATATCAAAGTAAAAAAAAACAAAAAAGAAAAAAGGAACGACATGTGCTAACATGTGGTTGTAACACGTGTCACCACATATATGAGAGGCTGGTGATCATAACCAAACTTCTCAATTATATAAACTGCGAATGGTTATTATACATATAAATACTAACGTCTCTCTCTAATTAATTTATATATTTAGCAATACATTTACATAAAACCAAATTTCAAGTAAGGTAACGAAAATTAAGGAAACGACAATAATGTGAGATAGCGTAATCATGTATTTAAAAACAATGAAAACGTTATTTCCACCAAACGTTCAGTCGATAAGAGCATTCGGCTATTTTGATCAATTATTTCACTTTTCTAGCTTGTTTGCATGCGATATCAAGTCGTACATGCATTTACACGTCGATCTCTCTCATAAGCACTTTAAATTATTTAACTTAACTTTTTTTTTTTATTATTACCGGATCCATAAACCGGTCTTGTGGCACCCTACCCGTAATATCGTAGGAGACAATACAGATCACGGTTTGACTTGAAAACCAAGAGATTGAGATCGAACTACTATATGTGTCCCACATTCACGTTTTATGCTCATACCTGATCAGGAATGTTTGATCATTCCCATGGACTGGCTGCACATTATGTAGGGCTGTAAACGAACCGGACGGACACGGACGAGGCTTGTCCGTGTTCGTTTGTTAAGGTTTTAAGTTGTTTGCGAACTGTTCGTGAACAAGTTCCGAACAGAAAATTTTGTCCGTGTTCGTTTGTTAAGATTTTAAAGTTGTTCGCGAACGGTTCGTGAACTTTGTTCATGGACATAAATGAACGCAAACGTACAAAACGAACACAAACGGACACAAACGAACGTTTGACTATAAAATATTAACAAAAAATTGTTAGTTTTTAACATTCACCACAAAAATAATAAATTAATATTGACCAAATTAGATAATTATCCAAAGTTAATTAACATGACAACTAATCAATAGGTCATAATTAACCACATCCACACCTAAGAGACTAAGATCTTTGATTTACTAGGATTGTTTACGGTAAAGAAAAGTTAGATAAAAAAGAGGATATAAAACACACAAAAATAATAATAAAACCTCATAACCTCGATTAAGCCACTATATCAAATTAGTATCCTAATAAGCCATTGTTTCTTAATTAAGCTTATTCCAAATTAAAATTCATATACAACAAAACTAAATAAGCCTTAAGAAGCAAATAATACTTATAATCACACATTCAAACCCATAAGACATGACCATAACATGCTTCATAAACAGCAAAAGTAATGTTACCATGACTATATTTGTCTCTATAAGAGTAAAGTACTCACCTAAATGATAAAAATAAATTTAAAAACATAATGAACTACAAAACTTAAACGAACGGACGTAAACGAACAAGTTACCGAACGTTCACGAACGTAAACGAACGAACGGAACCTCTGTTCATGTCCGTTCGTTTAGCTTAACGAACGGATTTTTTTGTCCGTGTTCGTTTGTTTATTAAACGAACGAACACAAACGAACTTCCTGCCGAACGGTTCACGAACAGTTCGCTGAAAGTTCGGTTCGTTTACAGCCCTACGCACATATATAATTTGTTGTGATCTTAACGGGAGTCTCTACATTAGGAAGAGAAACTTCTAACGCTAGTGGTTAATGATTTAATTATCCTTTTTATTGAAACTTCAAAGTTTTGAATAGTAACCCTTCAGGGATAAAATTGTCATTTTACACGTAGGGGTATTATAGTAATTTGACGTTTGGGTATATATTTGGTTTTCTTCTCTTAATCTCTCTCAGCTGTTCATTTTTTCGGCTCTCTTTATTGTTACATGGCATCTTCTCTTTACAATCTTCGGTTTTTGATGAGTGTTGTCGGAGATGATGTGAAAGTGGCCGATGATGGTTGCCGATCTTTGGATCTGGGTGGCCTAGGCTTTACGACGGTTGTCGTCGATGTGAAATCTGTTGATGCATGCTGTTAGATCTTTGGGTTATTGTTGTCGGCGACTACTGATGTAGGTGATGTTTGTCGTTTTTTGGTGTTCACATTGTTTACAGTTTAGATCTATGTGATTCTGATGATGGTGGTGGTGTGGATTATTCGGTAAGATCCTTGGATTCAACTAGCCTTTCTATTAAAAGTTGAGTGAAAATGAACAGTGATCCTCAGGGTAAATTGTTCATTATGTTGTTACGGTGGTGGTGGGTGTTTGGTGTTCTGTTTCTGTTGTTGAAACTGGTTGTTGCATTGATGCTTTTTAGGTGTTTGATTTATGAAATGGCTATGAGGAGTTGTAGATCATTATTACTGAAATATAGTGTAGATGGCGTGGCAGGTGTGGATGGTGGGTTTAGTACCCGCAACCTATCAAGCAGCCAATAATTTTTTTCTGCTCTGAGCCTAAAAAAGTGTGGTTTTCTTTGATTTTGTTTTGTTGCAATTGTTTTTTCATTTCCTGTTTTGATGTCGATGGTCTCCATTTGTGATTGTTTGTGGTAGCGTCTAATCTACGGTTTCATGTTGGTTGATTTTATTTAATATAAGATGATATATTTGGTTTTCAAATCCTAAGTATACATATATTTGATTCTCTTTCATTATACTAGACGTTATATGTGCATGCTAACGCATTACGCGAGCATTTTATTTGACGACTTTACAAACACATAAAAAAACAATAATAACGGGCTCAGAATTAGCGATTGCATCTTATCACAGCTCGATATGACTTTTCATGGCCCCAACAACAAAAAAGTAAACAAACCGAAAAAAGCAATAACATTCACAACAAAACTAATTTAACCATTAAACCACAAAACCACCTACGAACACCATTGCAATACGGGAATCGCTGATGAAACAACTGACAATGCCGCCATCCACCCTCGTAACGACCACCGACATAATCAAAAGAGTGAAGCCGGAAAAAGACGAATCCAAAGGCAACATAATTGGCCGGGAACAGAAAATTTCGATGGTTTCGATATAGAGACAATAGTGTCTCCGTTTCTTCTCCTGTACAAAACTCATAAAAATGAAAAACCATTGGTTCCCACATCACAAATACACATATATACTTACAATAATCCAACACCACAATTACACATAACTGAACCATTCAGATGCTCTTTTGTCTATGAAACAAACACTCTAAATGCTAAATTTGAATGATTAAACACTGAAATGAACCAAACAACCTAACTTTCATTATGATAATAAAAGTACAGCCGGTTCCATTAAGTGGCCGGTAATACACCGCTTATGCTAACTTACTAATTAAGCCACTTTCCTGATCCATGTGTCTAGTGATTAGTGAATGATCAAATAATAATGATGGAAATATTGTTGGTTTTCTTATATATAGGTTTCTTATGATAACACTTTCCTTTTATTTAACACAGTTTTTTTTAATGAAAACTATATATCTATTAATTAATTTCGAAAAAGCACTCCACTTGACTCATAATAAAAGTTATTATTGGTCTAGTACTTGGTTTGGTAAATTTTAACTGTAATGAAGCTGATCTGGTCTAGTAAGTCTTACTTAGATTAATATCAAATCACAATATTTCAAATATAAATCATCTCTCTAATAATATGAAATGTGCTTAGGTCATTCAACAATTTATATGAACTAACTGTATAATTAGCCAGACGTGACATATATAGGTCTGGTCTACCATGTTTTGTCATGGTTCTCTAAATATATACATATGTTATTGGTTTGAAATTAATAGGGAAAAACATCTCAAATTCAAATAAATGATGACTTGACATTTACGGATTGAATTCATATAACTCAAAAAATAAACGTACAAAACAAATAAAATTGTGGTTGTGTTTTATATTTATATTTTCACTTTCGTATTTAATTAAAATAGTTACAATCAGATACAAAATATTAATTATATTTTTATTGCATTCGTTCAAATACAGAATCATGTGAAATGATATTATTTTTAGAACGGTTACTCAGATCATGTAGTGTAACGATCGAGTTCGAAGCCTAGTCTGTCTCATCTAGTGGGTGTTTAAGAGTGACGTTTTCAAGGCTTCCCCATAATAGAGGCTCACCCAACCTTTCCTTTTAGAGTCAGTTGGTCGGGGTTGAAGATCAATTCGTCAACCAACCGATCTAGAGAGAAAACCATGATAGAAATCTTTAACAACCATATAATGTACAACTTTTATGCTCTGATTTAATTGCATTTGGTATTTGGAACAAAGTCCAACAGCACATGAAATGATATCAATACTGGAATTGTTATCAATGAATTATGATAGTTTAATTTTAAGTTTTAGTTAACTAACCTTAGAATATAAGAACTATACAATTATAAATCCTTTTGTGTATAAGTTTTAAGGAAATAGTGACCTCTTTAAGTTAGGAATGTAAACAAACCACATTTTTGGTAAATCATTTAAGAGCATCGATCTTTTTATTAAATTATAAAAAAGAATGAATATAAATGTAACATGCATTTTATAATTAGATGTTTAGTTATATAAATGAACACATTTCACCATAGAAGCATGTACTAGTCTTTGTTGAATTGATCTCCAACTGTGGAAAGATAGTATATTTTCACACCTAAGGCATCTATTCTTTTGTTGGCTTATTTTCAATAAAAGATACAAAAACAAGTCGACATGGTAAATGTAAAGATGAAAAACAAAAACACGTACAACAATATCGAAATACTATTCCACAAAGTTTTCCCATATTATTATCTTAAACTTCAAAATGTACTATTCTTATTCCTTAAAGAAATAAATTTTATAGATCGATCAAACGGATTGATTACCGGATGATTTAAGATTCACCGTCGGAGTTAGATTGTTTGATCTGTTCGTAGGTGGAAGTTATATTAATTTTGTAGTGATATATATATATAGGCCGGTAACAAAAAACGATTGTAATTAACAACTTTTGAACTCGATCATGATTCTTATATCACCATTCTCCTTTAACATGTGAATTTATCATTTCATGTTTTAAACACTTTACAGTCAACTTTTCAACAATTGGAAAAAACAATTCAAAATAACTAATCCATATACATTGAATTTATGCGACAAAAATGAGAACTGTTTTCAAGTTCAGCCTAAAATACAATTATATTCGGGTTAAAAATAATAAAAAGAAATCACTGTGAAAAGGATATCAAAACGGAAAAAAGAAAAAGAAAACAAAAACATCACCAGCACCAATTAAAATAATAATAGAATAGTATTAGAGAAGAAACACACTTTAATCAAACACATCATCTCTGCTGGTGGATATAATAATAATTAATTAATTATCTAATTTTTTATTATTTTAAACAGTAAACTACCCAATTCCTAATTTACACAAAATATGTCAAGGTTTAAACCTGAGATCTTCTCAAATTGATGTTTCTAAAGATAAAGTCTCTTTCACTGTATCACCAACCCCAATGGTAATTAATTATCTTATATATTCATTTGATCATCTTTATTTTTCAAGGAAAGAACCTTGAGGCTCTAGTTGTGACATCCATGAAGGAAAAACTCATACATTAATCCGTTCTCATTAGTCTTGAACCTAAGACCCATTATTAGGAAAAAGTTCACCTTATGTGAGAAAATCTCATGATATAACTTATTTTGTCATATGTGAGACTTGAACCCAATATACTTTTATTTTGATGAAGTCTTGAGTACCAATCTTATGTTCAAATAATTTTTTTAAATAAAATGTTAGTAGTTAGCATCACCGAGAGTAGCAAAGTTGTCCACCTCTGGTAAGCCCGATACCTGACAAGTTTAATTGAGTCGGTTTTGGGACACTCATTTGGCCATTTCTAATCGTATATAGGGCTGAGATTACTCATACACGTCCCAAACCCAACTCGATCATTCATGTCATCCCTAACATAAACATGTCCCAGACCAAAGTTTTTTAATCAAATTAATCACAACAAGGGTATCCTAAAAAAAATTTAGCTCAAGGGTGTCCTAGTTTTTGTTAAAGGATATATTACGATACATACATGCAACGGTAAAAAATGATATCTTGATACTTCAACCGAAAAAAATTACACATTTAGAAATCAAACAAGTGAGCATGAAGACGTATTATATAGTATCTTTACTAATTCCACTAGCTAGCTAGCTAGCTTGTGGTAACAACCACAAACGTAATGCCAAATGACATGTAGCAAATGATAGCACGCACACATGTACACCATTACTCGATCTTGAGTGATGCATGGATGCATAAACTATATATGATCTATATATATATCGTCCTTCTTTAATATTATTTTAATTGATTTAATATCATCATGAAAATCTTTCAAGAGTCAACAAGATCACCTTTAGATATGCCTACCACCAATAGATTGGAGTAATTAATTAAACTAACATAACCACATAAATTAGCTTAGTTAATTTTAAAAGTTAGATCTAGGGTTTAATTGACTGTATATATAAACTTGCTAGACACAAATTAACTTGTTCCATCTAGTAACTAACCGGTCCAAATCACACCATTTTTGCAATTTTTTTTTATAAAAGACCTTTTATTCATGGCATATATGTTCTTTTCTAACGTTATTTGTTTAAGGTATGAACTATTGAACTTAATTTTTCTTTAACTTACTAAGTGATCGATGAAATGTGAATATAAACACAACCCGTGATTTAATTATTAAACCGGTTATTATATCATATTGTTTGTCTAACACCTACTTTGAGGTATGACCTTTTACGTACGTACAATGTTTTGGTCTATATATATACTTAATTTATACAAAACATGTTACTTAGACATAACAGTTATACATATTGGAGTTAATTAATATAAAATGTTATCAGAAAATTTATTCTTTAAGAGGCTAATAGGGCCAATTAAAGGGTGAGAATATATATAATTTAATTTGATGAAGGGAGAAAAAAAAAGCCTAATCTTGTTTAAAGCACGCACTTTGAATTGAATTAATGGACCCGGCCATGTCTTGTCTTCTCAATACCTCCACTCCACTCCATGATTTGATTTTCATTTTATTTTTCAATTTTGATTTAATTTCAATTCTCATCTCTCTTCAATTATATAACAACATCTTTAAATGCCTAATTTTTTTCTCCATCTCTAAACCAATTGTATATCAAATTTTCCTCTGATCGATCGATCACTTGCTACAATCTAATATGTCTAGTGATCACCAGATCAAGCTGGGGATATCAGAAATAGGTGAAGGTTCATCATCAAGAGGTGTTGGTGTTGGTGGTGGTGCAACTATACCTTCTGGTTCACAACCACCACCACAACTAAGCCGATATGAATCGCAGAAGCGGCGCGATTGGAACACCTTTGGTCAGTACTTAAAGAACCAAAGACCACCTGTGGCTTTGTCTCACTCTAACTACGGTCATGTACTAGATTTCCTTCGGTACCTCGACCAGTTTGGAAAGACTAAGGTTCACTTACAAGGTTGTGTTTTCTACGGTCACTCTGATCCAGCTGGCCCCTGTACTTGTCCACTTAGACAAGCTTGGGGCAGCCTTGACGCCCTGATTGGGCGTCTTCGGGCAGCTTATGAAGAAAATGGAGGACTGCCCGAAATGAACCCTTTTGCTAGTTCAGCAATACGCGTTTATTTGCGCGAAATACGTGATTCACAGGCTAAAGCAAGAGGGATACCTTACAAGAAGAAAAAGAAGAAGAGAAACAATATTATTCCCAATGTAAAGGCAAACAAAGAAACATCAAACACTTGATCAATGCAACAAACATGAATATCATTATCGATCTATGGTACGTACGTACGGTTCTTCAAGAAAATACTACTGGCCGGTAATTAATCTTTAAATCAATTATTTAATAATATTGCTACATAGCTAGATCTTGATTTTAATTTTTACCATATTAATTATTATAACTTATAAAAGTATATATATCAAATGGGTTTTTCATAAATTAAGCTAGCTAGATCATCGTAGCATATATATATATATATATATATATATATGATAATTAAACCCAAGATTTATAACACAAAAAGCAATTTCTTTTTAAGAGAAAAGCAAACCCTAGCAGAGTGAGTGCATATATATATAGCTAGAGGTTTAATAGAAACCCTAGCTAATATATATATATATATATTTGCATGGAGAAGACACTGCAGTTCAATTCTCTCTCCATCTGCAGAAGCAGTTCCCGGCCTTGCTTAAGAAATTAATAAATACAAATTAAAAAGTAAGTGTATATTAAACTAAATGTTTGAATATTATTAATTATTATGTTCACAAAAAAATTCTCCTTTATTATTAATTACTCCACTATTTAGAAATAGCTATATTTGATCGATCACATTAATTATACAGTTAATTTAATTAATCACTCATCAATCACCTAGCTAGCTAGCACACATCAACAGAGTAAGCTTGTGTTTTTGACTGAACAGTTATATGCATAACTAAACACATTACTTGAATCTAAACAAGTGATTGCAACATTATTTTACACACATATATTTTTTTACATTATATTATATATATATAATATAATTAAGCAAGTTGTTGTTGCAGCACGTACAATAACTAATATTTTTTGTATGACATATATTTGAACACTAGCTTGGTAATTAAAAAGAATATGCACATTTTGAAATTCAATGAACATGAGCAGACAGAATTTCTTCACAAAAGTACACATGACACGTATGATTCAACATGAATGTGGTCATATATTGAGCATAATATATATAAAAATAAAATCCAAACTAATTGAAAAATCTGCTTGTACATTCCGGTTCCAGTTTTGATTTAAATTATATAGTTTTGCTTAAATTATAATTCTAAGGGCTATTTGTTTTATTTTTTAATAGTTCAGTTTATTGTTTAATCATCTATAATTCAACATTCATAGTGTTTGTTTAATAAAAAAGAGGCTCTGAATGGTTTAATTAATTAAGGGGAAATTGGATTTTATTAATCTTAACTTTCACCTATTGGCCATTATTAATCATAACTTTACTATTGGTCATTATTACTCACAACTTTAACTTAATTGGTCACTATATATTGAGCCTTCCGTTAACTTTGACTAACTCCGTTAAAATATGCTGATGTGGCATCCACGTGGCAGCTAAAATGTTTTATTTTTAGGGAAATTGGATTTTATTAATCTTAACTTTCACTTAATGGCCATTATTAATCCCAACTTTCACTTATTGAGCATTATTAATCCCAACTTTTATATCTTGGTTTTGAAGCCTTAATTTTTCACCTTGTTCTCACACTTCATCTTGTATCTTGTTCTAATACATTGAATTGGAGAAAATCATACGAATGCTTAATAATTTCAGCTGAGACATACGGTTTGTTTGTGTTTGTATGATGGTCTATCATATTTCAGTTAAGTTTTGTTTGTGCTTGTGTTGGGATTAATACTGACCAATAGTAAATTAAGTTGGGATTAATAATAGTTAACAGGTGAAATTTGGGATTAATAATGGTTAATAAGTGAAAATTGAGATTAATAAAATCCAATTTCCCTAAAAATAAAACATGTCAGCTGCCATGTGGATGCCACGTCAGCTACCACGTGGATGCCACATCAGCTAGCATATTTTAACGGATTTAGTCAAGGGTAACGGAAGGCTCAGTTGTGGCCAATTAAGTGAAAGTTAGGTGTAATAATGGTCAATAGTAAAGTTGGGATTAATAATGGCCAATAGGTTAAAGTTGATATTAATAAAATCCAATTTCCCATTAAATAAGTGTTGAATGGTTAAGAGAGAGAAGGATGCTGAATGGAGCATATACTAACTTTACCCTCATCTGAAGGTCTATCTCAGCATCCCTCCCATTGATGAAACCTCTTAATGGTTCAGACCCCTTAAACATTCAACACTTAAAGATTCAGATTTTGCCAAACAGTCCTTAAGTCGTAATCCCTAACGGAATATTCAAAGGGTCATCATAACTTTTATTTCATACCAATTGCGATGTAACTAAAGGGTGTCAAACGTACAAAGACCGTATAACGCACCATCTCCCACTACGTACACATGGGCGTTAAGAATGGTAAAATCTTCTTGGTCATTTTGAGCATAACACCCATTAAGGCACAACGTAAAATCAACAAATTCAATCGTCAGATAAACATAAATAGGGAAAAACAATGATTAAGTAATCATTAGTAGGGGTTTTAATTATGTGCTCGATCCATTCCTAATTTTTTTTTTCAAATAGCCTCATATTAACTATGACATCTCACTTTAAACTTGATCCATTCACTACATATAGTCTAATTATATTTATTTAAAAAACACCATACAAACTCCGATGACTTAACGGTTAATAGACCCTTGTTATTTATTCAATGAATGGGGGTTTAAATTATATCCTATGAATCCATCTGAGTGATGCTGCTAATTAGCTAGATAGATATGTGTATGATATGATTGATGACATGTTTTTTTGTTAATTATATTTTAACTTTTTGCATTGTGTTTGTTGTTGTATTAGCCTTATTACACTTATTATTTTAATATCATTGATTTATATTTAAGCATTATATATAATTTTAGGCTTTTTTGCATATGTGTATGTTTCACATAATTGAAATGTGGTTGTGTTTTTATAGTAAAATATTTTTTGTCTGATTTACACATAACTAAAGATAATTTAATATCACCAGACTTAATTTACATTTATGTAAATAAGTGATTCTATATTTCTATAGTTCTGTAAATAAAAGTGGTTCTGTAAGGATCATAATTAACCATATATGTATCTACTTATACATATTCTAATAATTGAATAACTCGTCCAGTTGTCATGATCTTAGATACGTCACATAGGAAAAATCGTATGTGGCAAATTCTCCTTTAACTTAGCGTACGGATCTTATTCGGGTCAAATATTACGTACCCGGCCGCATATCGTTTTTTTAAATAATTAAATTATCTTCTTTTATATATCTATCTAGTTAATTTAAATTTTAAAATATTCTTTTATTCATATTAATCGGTGGGTTATATAGTAGTTATTATCATTATATAGAATTCAAATTTTATATTGCATGTATACGTGTTATATATATATATATATGTGTGTGTGTGTGTGTGTTTGTTTGTTTTGGTAGCTCCTGCTAAGTTATAATTTTATGAAAAAAGTGGATCAGTTTAAAAAAAATTAAATCAAATTAAGGACATTCGTCTACGTACCGGTATTAAACTGTTGGATAAGCTAGGTTTAGCCTTTGATGGGAGTTTAAATCTTGTTGGTGATAAAAATGTGTAATTTAAAAGTTTTTAATTTCTCAATTTATGTAAATAATAATTAACATCATATCCTTTAAACATGATAATAATATTAATTTAATTTCAGGTGAGCATGCATGGACATACAAGATTTGTCACACTAAATCTATGTCGTGACCTCCATTAATTAATGGGGTTATACAAATGCTGGAACTACATTAATGATGCAAATGCCTGATTCTCTCTAGAGCTCTGGTTTGCTTATATATGATGATATATATATAATAAATTAATAATAATATGATAATTTATAATATATACAATAAATATAGTTAAGAAAGTTAAAGATTAGTCTATATACGTATATCCATGTATATTGTCTAAATTAGATGTATTTCATTCTTGTTAAGTTGGACAAGCTAGAGGGGTTTAAACTACAAATAACTACCTTATATTTTGGTGCAATGAATAATTAAAGTTTTCATTGATTAGTGATTAATAAATGTATGATCAAGAGAGATTCAAATGATAATAACCTTTTCTTTTCTTCTGTTCTGGGTGATTTTCTATACTTTCTCTTTATTACTAACTAATTACTCCGTAATAATTAATAAGGGTAATTATTATATTTTAATAATTTGAATTTAGTGTATTTGTCAATAATAATCCTAACTTAATAAATTCTTTATAGCAGTCTCAATTTATAAATTACTAGGTTTAATACACGTGTATTACACACGTGTTAAATAATAATAATAATAATAATAATAATATAAAGAAATTATAACCATTATGTTTAACCATTTGTAAATATTTTATATTTAAAAATTTTACTCTATCAACTCATGCATGCATGGTTAAAATTTTCATTCAATTTCCCACAAAAACTTCTTATTATAGAACAGATATTCCCCCCAAAAAATTACCCCCTAAAACCTTAATTTATTAGATAGATTCCTCCACCGAGATTTTTTAACCAGGACACAAAAAAAGCCCATTTAGTTTGTTAGACACAAAATGACCAACTTATTTTTTTAGGCCACAAAAATGATCGGTTAGACAAAGGAATAGAGGAATTCAGATAGTTTACATGTTGAGATTGTCACAAGAAAAATTTTAAGTTAATATTAATATTGATTAATACATTAAATTTAAATTGTTAAAATCAACTTAAGCTTTATTAAAGTATAGGAAACAATCTATATATGTGTATGATAATTAATTAATTTAATTTCGTACTTTCATTTATGGTTATGACTAACGTGGTGACTATATATTTATAAGTGATCAGTTAAAACTTGAAAATCACGGAGTGGGCTAAAAGTGAATTTAATGATTTCTTATGTATTTTTTATTAGATATTTTTTTTGGACGACCAGAATATTATAAAAACAACACTAGCAAGAAGATAAGGCAAATAAAAAACAAAAAGAGTTATATCTATTTAATAAATCAAGGTTTTAGATGTTCATTTTTTGGGGGGAAATATTTGTTTTATAATAAAAGTTTATGAGGTAAAATTTGTATGTAATTTTTCATAATACATAAGTTGACGGAGCCAAATTATTAAATATTTACAAATACTTAAAATATTGTTATAATTTGTTTATAAATATTATGATTTAACACGTGTGTAACACACGGTTATTAAACATGATCTATCTAATAATTCAAAGTTTTAAAGGGTCATTTTTTTGGGGAAAAATATTTGTTCTATAATAGAACGTTTGGGGTGGGAAATGAATGGAATTTTTCACCATACATAAACTGATGAAGCCAAAAATCTTAAATATTAAATATTTATAAATGCTTGAACATAATGGTTATATTTCTTTATAATTATTATAATTAAGTCGTGTGTAACACACGAGTATTAAACCTAGTTATCTAATAAATCAAGGTTTTACAAGGGTTTTTTTTGGAATATTTGTTTTATAATAGGAAGTTTTAGAAGAAAATATTTATTATATAATATGAGTTGATGAAGTCAAATACTTAAATATTAAATATTCATAAATTTTTAAATATAATGGTTATAATTTCTTAATAAATATTATTATTTAACTCATATGTAATATACATATATTAAACTTATTATTACATTATTACACAATAAATTAAAAAAAACTACACCATTTATGTTACACGAGTATTTATTAAATACTAGTAACATTTAAATATTTGATTATAATCAACATGTAATTAAGATATAATATTAGGTACGGACACATTATGATATTTTACGAGAAGGAAACAATTAAATAAGCCATTCTTTTCCTAAACTATTATTAATATAAAAGTGACAAATATAATATTATCATTCACATATCAATATAGTATTTTACTTAGGTCTCATGCTCAAATTTAATTTGATGAAATTTAAAGGCAGATCAAGATATGCTTCGTATTCGTAAAAGTGTTATAAATTATCCCATTTATTTTAGCATATGATATTTGATAGAAAATATTTTAATATTTATAAATATCTAAATCTATTTAATAAAGGATATATTAAAACTAAACTTGATACGTACATAAGTTTATTTAACCTATATATAAAACCAAAATACACATATATTAATCTAGTGCTAAGTATATATAAGGGTACTAGTTTAATGCTCGCATTAAGCTCGGGAACATAACATTTAAGTGATGTTTTTAAGGATGTTCATGAATGTTCCATTTAGTTTTGAGACAAAACCGTGGTAAACCGGAATACATGATATATTTTTAAAAATTAGATCTTTAGTATAGCAATATTATACTCAAATTAAAGAGAATAATGTGCTTAGTTTTATGGTGTAGTTTATTTTAAAAAATCATATAAAAGTGTTATGTATATTTATAAACCCTGAGATCTTTAATTGTATGTCATTATTAACTTTATCCATATATAAGTTTTATTTTTAAACCCTATCAAATATAAACCGAATTATGTACACCCCTTGTAATAAAAGGTTAAAAATATAAATACTCTTAAATGTTTCAGAATTCTCCAAAATATTATGGGACAAAAAATGTAATTAGTTTTATTAATTATATTATCTTTATATAATATAGCAAAATCAAAAAAGCTTATGTGGCATCTTATTAAAGCTTTTGGCTTATGTGACATTATTTGAGAGTTTATCTCAAAATAATGACTTTTTTATATTTATGTGTATAAAAATATATTATAATAAAATTAATTACATTTTTAGTCCCCTAATATTTTGCAGAATTCTGAAAAATTTAAGAGTATTTATATTTTTAACCCTATACTACAAGGGGTGTACATGAGTCGGTTTATATTTGATAGGGTTTAAAAATTAAACTTATGGATAAAGTTAATAATAATATACAATTAAGACCTTAGTGTTTTATAAATATATACATACATTTTTATACGATTTAAAAAAAATAAACTACACCATAAAATTGAGCATTTTATTCTCCTTAATTTGAGTATAATATTGCTACTAAAAATCTAATTTTTAAAAATATATCATGTGTTTCGGTTTACCATGGTTTTGTCTCAAAAAGAATTCTGAAAAATTTAAGAGTATATTTTTAACCTTATACTACAAGGGTGTACATGTGTCGGTTTATATTTAATAGGGTTTAAAAATGAAACTTATGGATAAAGTTAATAATAACATACAATTAAAGACCTTAGTGTTTTATAAATATACATACATTTTTATACGATTTAAAAAAAACTACACCATAAAACTGAGCACTTTAGTCTCTTTAACTTGAGTATAATATTGCTATACAAAAAATCTAATTTTTAAAAATATATCATGTGTTTCGGTTTACCACGGTTTTGTCTCCAAACTGATTGAAAAATTCACGAATATCCTTAAAAGCATCACTTAAATGTTATGTTCCCGAGCGTAGCACGGGCACTCAACTAGTATTTTATATACATATTTTAAATAAAAAAATCATTATTGTAAGATAAACTCTCAAATAATGACACATAATCTAAAAGCTTTAAAAAAATGCCACGTATGTTTTTTTTGTTTTCCTATATTATATAAGAAAGATTTTTCTTTTGGGACCCAAAATAATTTAGTATATATATATATATATATATTCTTAACTTATACTATACGTATACGTACCCGTGTTTTACATTAATCTCCTAATTTTTGTTTGCTTCGATCATTCATAATCACAAGTCATATGTAGCTTTAGTTTAGTTATTATTATTATTATTATTATTATTATTATTATTATTATTATTATTATTATTAATATTATATAATATATAATAATAATTTAATATAATAGAATGGGCATATTTTTAATGATGTGAAAATATATAAGGAGGCCCACTAGGTAGCTTATGGTACCATTGGATTCCTTGTGAAATTCATTCATTAATGGAGACTCGAGAGAAAACCATTTTCGATCTTATATATATATATACACATTAGGAGGTTTATTTGAGAAGATTCATATATTGCGAGAAGAAAAAAAAGAAACTTAAATCACTAAAAAACTTATTAATGGTTTAGTTTTTTAAATAAATTCACTTCCTATATACAAATGTGTCATGTGTAAACTAAAAAAAATCATTAGAATATTTTTTACGTATGTATTTTTAGCGTTTTAAATTTACCTACGCATGTGTAGGTTATGTGACCTACACACGACTTCCACATGTGTAGGTTTAACAAATAAACGAAATTTATTCAATTTTATTTTTTGAATATAAAAGTTAATGAATAAATATTGTATTTCTATAATTTTTTATATGTTAAAAACGTTTTTGGTTGAAAAAAATGAAGAATTTAGCTATTTCTTACACTTCTCGCAATATTTGATCTTCTCAAATGAACCCTCCCACATATATTTGAACTCTTACACAGATCGAGGACATATATGCGTACAGTGGCGAAGCCAGGATTTGAATGCTAGGGGGCAAATCTTATAACGCTTTGTTTCGGGGGGCCAAAATGTTAAAACGCTTTGTTTCAGGGGGGCCAAACTCAATATATATATATATAATCAACTACCGACCAACAAACTAACACTTCGGACGGAAAAAAAAATGAGGGGTCGTGACCATCCCCCGTCTCAATGTAGCTTCGCCCTTGTATGCGTACACCTTATAATCAACATTCAACAACATATATGCATGTCCTCAAATTAAGAAACTAAAGAAAAAATACATATTATATTTATAAGATATATAACATCGTGATAGAAGTAATCATAAAAGAAGTTTTAATCATCTACCTATTCTAATAATTGAGTAACTCATCCACATGTCATAATTTTAACTACTCCACATATGATTTTGCTTAGGTGTCATGTTCTAAATTAATTTGATGGAGAATTTTTAAACGGGTCATGGTATGCTCCATATTCGAAATAACCCGATATGTTTAAATTAAAAATTCACAAATTATCATCAATTATCTCCTAACCCGATATGTTCAAATACAAATTTACCAATTATCATGATCTATATCTTAACCTAATATGTACCAATTATCATGAATTATCTCCTAACCTGATATGTTCAAATAAAAAACTTATCAATTATTATGATCTATCCTAACCCGATATGTTCAAATTAAAGTTTTACCAATTATCATTTATCTCCTAACTCGATATGTTCAAATAAAAAAATTAATAATTATCATGAATTATCTTCTAACCCGATATGTTCAAATAAAAATTTACCAACTATCATAATCATATCCTTTATTGTAACATATGATTTTTTATATGAATATATTTGTAAATATCCAAATTGATTTAATAAGAGATATGTTAAAAACAAATTTTATATCTAAATTGAGTTAAAACCTATAAAACTAAAATCCGTGTAGTACACAGGTACTAATCTAGTATATATATATATATATATATATACTAGTTTAGTGCCCGCGCTACGCTTGGGAACACAATTCAAGTGATGCTTTTAAAAATGTTCATGAATGTTCCATTTAGTTTTGAGACAAAACCATGGTAAAACGGAACACATGATATATTTTTTAAAATTAGATTTTTAGTATAGCAATATTATACTCAAATTAAAGAGAATAAAGTGCTTAGTTTTATGGTTTAGTTTTTTTTAAATCATATAAAAATGTTATGTATATTTATAAAACACTGAGGTTTTTAATTATATGTTATTATTTACTTTATCCATAAGTGTCATTTTTAAACCCTGTCAAATATAAACCTACTCACGTATACCCCTTGTAGTAAAGGGTTAAAAATATAAATACTCTTAAATTTTTCAGAATTTTCCAAAATATTAGGGGACCAAAAATGTAATTAGTTTTATTATAATAAATTCCATATATATATTTTAAATTAGAAAAATCATTATTGTGAGATAATCTCTCAAATAATGCCAGATAGGATTTTTTTTGTTTTGTTATATCTTTATATAATATAGCAAAACCAAAAAAGCTTATGTGGCACCATTTTAAAGCTTCTGGCTTATGTGGCATCATTTGAGAGTTTATCTCATAATAATGATTTTTTTTATTTAAAATATGTATATAAAATATATTATAATAAAACTAATTACATTTTTTGTCCCCTAATATTTTGGAGAATTCTGAAAAATTTAAAAGTATTTATACTTTTAACCCTCTACTATAAGAGGTGTACATGAGTCGGTTTATATTTGATAGGGTGTGAAAATGAAACTTATGGATAAAATTAATAATAATATACAATTAAAGACCTCAGTGTTTTATAAATATACATAACTTTTTTATATGAATTTTTTTAAAAAAATAAACTACACCATAAAACTGAGTATTTTATTCTCTTCAATTTGAGTATAAAATTGTTATACTAAAAATTTAATTTTTAAAAATATATTTCGTGTTTCGGTTTACCACGATTTTGTTTCAAAACTTATTGGAACGTTCATGAATATCCTTAAAAGCATCACTTGAATGTTGTGTTCCCGAGCGTAGCGCGGGCACTAAACTAGTTATATTATATAAGAATATGTTGACAAGCTAGCTAGGTAGCATAATATATATTAATTAGTTTCTGGGCATATATGCAAATACTGATCATGTATGCCAAAATTCCCTTTTGATCAATGGCAGCTAGCCTAAAAATCTAGCTTGTTTAATATAGAATTAGTGTCGTCTCAACGTTTTGGAGGCCAATCAAACAAAAAAAATGTTGTCATTTACTGAAAAATAATAAAAAGTCTCGTTATTTTTCGGGGATGGAGGATTAATGGCCGGCCAGGTAATCGGGTTTAGAACTCGATCAGGGAAGATTGTGTAATTATCGGATTCATAACTCAAGGACGCTTAATTGTGTTCCAGATTTCAGGGACGATGACGCTTAATTGTATGTGTAACCGCAACTATATATTTTTTAATTTTGTGTAGTCGGATGATTAAGTACCGTACCGGAAGTCAGCTGGAACATATATTATTAATATTAATTGCATGCATGTGGTACGTACGTACGTACGTACGTACATGGTGGTGTTTTTGTTTTCATTTTATCGTCATATTTAAACATATATATATGATTCTCAATCTTAATATATTTTTACTTCTTTAGGGCCAATTTAATAACAATATATCCAAATGAAAAAAGTCCACTGTCATTACCCGACCAATATATACATAAAACAACTTTTTTAAACTTTGAGGGCCTCAGACACAATACGTACCTCACAATGAATCGATTGATGTAAGGTCTTACCACTTTTGAACGGGAAGATGATATGAATCGATTGATATAAAGTTAATTCGAACCGGTGCTTCAGATGATGAAACAATACTTCAATTGATGTAAGTTTTATCGTATCGTAAAACCGTTACTTTTCTGGAGCACCAGTTCAAAGTAATGTTTACATCAATACACTCGTATTCTCCTTCCGATCAAAAGCCCTAAAACATTAATTTGAAATTCGAAAAAGCCTTAACGGTGTTAAGTATTTTTTTGACGAGGGCTCTTTAAAAGAATTGTTTGAAATTGTTGGGATCTTAACTGAGAACTTTCTCGATAGGGATTTCTACCGGCAAATAGGTGAAAGTTCGAATTATTAAAATCCGATTTTCTTTAAAAAATGCACTTTTAAAAAAATAAAACTGATAAACAGTTAGTATTTTCTAAATAACCCGTGTAATATATTGGTTCTAGCCCATCATATATATAAGTGTGTGTAATATAAATAGGTTAAACCATTGTTTTATGTGAAGCGAAGTGAAAAGAAGAAAAAGTAAGTAACTTGACGCTTATGTAGAGTTAAAATGATTAAACCACATCACATAGCCGCTAATAGCGTAAGAAGACATTTATTAGGTAGCAGATTAGATGCGCTATTGCATGTTATCATGCAATTTTTCATTCGTGGACAACTTAAATGCACCAGTAGTACAAGGTGGCACATAGTACGTGTAGTGATATTATTTTTTGGTTAAGATGCCGTTATTTAAAATTAATATTGTATCCAAACTAAAGATAATAAAAATTTTGTTTATAACTTCTTTTAGAAGATAATAAAGCTTGGTTTAAAAAAATTTAACAAAACTATGTTTAAATGAAAAAAAGAAAATCAACCTTAGAGCCATGGTATTGATTTAGATAAATACTTATTATACTTCACGTAAATACACACTTTATTATCTATCACAAACACATTTTTTGAACGACAGAAACTTCATATCCAAAACCACTTGTTCTAGTGAGAAGCTAAAGAAAACATCAAAACGTACAAAAGCCAAAGAGAACAACCTAAGTTAAACCAAGCAAACTACATATTGAAAGTTGCTCAATTTAACATGTTCAGCCGCGTACCTTTTACACGACTCTTCAGTACCCACACGGCCACATACGGGCCAACGATTCGATATGTTTAGACACAAATAAGTTTTAACACGGTATTTCATGTTTACATACTTACTACAAACATAGGGCACATACATCATGTACCCTTCGTTAGTGTAGTAAAGCGAGTGCAAGATATATAATTTAGGTGTTGTTTAGGGATACAGGCCCCTGATAGTCAATCACACAATCGCAATCGTTGTTTACTTTAATCCAAAAGGTGATCAAGGTTAATTAGCTAATTTTAACTAATTCAACTAAAACAAGTGCAAGTGGTAAAAACTAAGTAAATAATAGCTAGATCAATTCGCAAGAGCTAGTTACTTGGGTTTGAATCTCTAGCGTATTACTTATCTTTAATTTTGTTGTGTTATTTCAGAACTGACCACCTTGTGTGTGTATGTGTGTGTACCGACACCATTGCAAGGAAGTATTTTGTTCCAAAGGGTAGTAGTCACCTAACGTACCCTCGTTTACCTACGAAACCGTGGTGTGTGTGAGTGCATAACATTAAACAAGAATTCATAAACAAGCTGTCGCACAAAGTGAAAACAAGCTTCGAAATATTTGATTACATCAGTTCAGTGTAAAAATTCACCACTTTAATTAATTTGCACACACCAAAAGCAAAATCAAGTAAGTCAAAGAACTAAAATAAACATTAAATCTTTGAATGAATCATCGACTTGGGACCTAATTAATCTTTCATTTTTCCAATGAGGGGATCTCGGTCTCAGTAACAAAACATGACGATGAAGCTTTCTGGGCCCCTTTTTGTTTTTATAATAGATCCACATAGGAAATACGTCCTCCAAACAACATGTTATTTGTTTGCTAGATAACAACAAAGATTAAACTTGCATTAACATAAACATACATCAATATTACATGTAACAAGTAGAATTAAGATGTTAATGTCGCAAAGAGACAATTGGAATGATAAATTATATCCTAAAGGTCAAGAGTTTAAGAAATAATGAAGTAGATTAGGAGGTGTTTTAAAAACAAAGCTAGGGAAAGGGGGGCAAGACGGACATTTAAAGGCAAGCGTGTGTAAGTGTAAAAGTGTTTTTCTTATATGAAAGAAGAAAATGTTTTCATAGGATTATATATGCATGCATGTGACTGGTACGTACTTTGGTTCTGCTTCAATCATGTGCTCTCAGTACATAGCATCTATCAATTTATTATTGGTGGTGATTTAATGCCTGCCTGCACGTGTGACCTTTGTCTATAAAATATAATCTAATCTAACAAGTTATCAAGTATATATATGTTTTGTTGATGTTCTACACGTGCATTAATATAATTTTACATGTATCTTTGAAGCCCAACAATACATCTAAAGAGTGCATTTTAAATAAAATTTCATATTTCATACATACATACATACATACATTTTAAAGCAGATTGTATTTTGAAACCAAAAAAGTAGGAATAAACAGCCAATAATTGGTCAAAATAGGCATAAATGCACATTTACAAAGGAGCCTGCATCAAATCCATTAGGTCCTACAAAGACAATGACATGATGAAAAGGGTTGTCATAATAATTTTATAGGGACAAACCATGTCATGTCTAGCTAGCTGGTACATTTCTCATTCACCACATATCAATCAAACCCTTAAGCAATTCAGGTTTTCCCAAAATAACTACATCTACAGTTGCTTCAAATCAAATAAGAAGTCATCAAGAAAAGAGAAGTGATCACCCGAATGTAGTATCATCGTGTCTCTCTGTATGGCATGCTTTAACGAGGGCCACATTGTGAACGTAGCATTCATTGGATGCATCTGCACATGTTACGTGGAGCTTCATGTGACTTTGCTGCATTGACATTGGCATGTTACTTGTTTCTGTGGATGCTACTGCTATTTATAGAAAATTAAGTATAATTATGATATTACCATATGATAACTATGAAAACTGATTGCTCAGATATTTATAACTTTAATCATCTGATTGTCGGTGTCTTTAAGTTGTAATGATCAGTATCAGAACACTCGTCCAACTATGCGACTCGTGACATTAAGCAAAAACATGAAAAATCCCAATTTCCATAAAAAGATTTAAAGTTTGACTGAGCCCCAACTCAGGGTCATAAATAACAGTATAAATTACAGGATTTGAAAAGCTCTTTAGGTCCAAATTGAAACTTTAATCAGGAACAAACTTACGCAAGTCGATAGATCAAGATTCCTTCAATGAAGCTAACCACAAAGTAGGCCTCTTTTTTGTCTGCAAAAAAATGGTACCTTTTCAGACATCATATTTCAAGATAATTTACAAAATTTCACATCAAGAAGGGGTGAAACTAACAAATGAATTTCAACTTCATTGTCATGAAATCCCTGTGAAAATGTTGTAAAAACTTGAAGTTTCAATATCATACAAAAGGCAGATCCAATCCAATGACCAATTCCATTAGGGAGTGTTTGGATGTATTTTATCTCAGTAATCAGTTGTATTACAACTACTTCTTCCTTGTTTTACCAAATAATCACAAATTAGAATCATCAACACTACAGAGCAAAAGAAAGTGCCAATATCCCTTATTCAAGTGAGCCTTTGTGTTGTATAGGAACTAGCCTTACATGAAGACATACAAACATCACTAATAAACCGCAGAATGTTAAAAGATCTTGAGCGGAAGTCTATAACTAATAAACTAACCAGAACCGCATTGGCTGACATGGTTCTTAACTAGAGATGACTACTTTAACCCACTTACTTATGAATCGATCAACACTTATTGCTACCAATTAAAGTAGGCTGTCCCACACGAACCTGAGGATACAGATACACCATCAAAGAACCGAGATAGGCTCCAAAGAACACCACACAAGCAAGCCAAGCTTATGCTAGCAATGGAAGAATAAGACTCACTCAAAATCCATTGAGATAAACAAATCCAAAACACATTCTCAAACTCAAAAACTCACTGCCATTTTTCATACCCACAATTCATACATAAAGTCAAAAACAAAATGAAAACTGCCTAATTCTAAGGAACTAACACTGATTGCAAAACAAAAGATAATTAATTAAAATAAAGGAATAAGTTCTGCAACATGCAAACATGGAGGCCGGTGAAACCGTGAAAGCGCTCAGGTTGTTTCTGGTACGGATTGCGGGTCGGTCATGGGTGACAACCATCATTATTCTTTCAAGTATCCACTATCCACCGGGGTCAAACGGACCTAAACATTTCCCTGTTAATTTGCCGCGATCATCATTATCGGCTAGGATTCGTTGGCTTGGAGGTGTCTATCACTTCTTAACTTTTATCTCTAACGAGTACAATAAAAAGGTTATACTTATAGAGAAACGGGTCAGATTGGTTGAACAGGTTGAAAGTGGCCTAAAATGTATTTTAACAGAAAAAGTAAAAGAAATAAATAAATAAACAAATAAAAATTGACAAAAAAAAGTGTTGCGGGTCAATCCAGCCTTTTGCGACTCGTACAAATAAATTACTCGTTTTGAATAGAACATGTTTTGGCGTGTTACCCAACCGGCCATCCTGCCCCATTTGCCACCTCCGCGATAAAGTTGCAACAAACATTTAGTTACTAACTTCCACAAAATACACATTTACATAATTTGTAGACAATAAAAACCAAAAGAAATGATACAATCTGGCATAGAAGGAAAAAAACATACATATCATACGAAATCCATTCCATAAAGCACCTAAAGATTGATATACCCGTTTAAACTGCATGACGATCTCTAGCAGGGAAAGGCCAGTGTTGACCTATCACAAAGTTGAATCTTGATTTTTCACTTTTACTGCATGTATGGCCTTCTTTATCATAAAGTATCGTGTAATTCGAGCTGCTTACATCCCTAAAATAGCAGTATTCGTCATCACCGTATTTATACATCTGTTGTGTACTCCCCAATCCACTAACCACCAAGTTTCCCTTCACAAGCATCAAACCTTGACCATTTTGCAAGTTTTCAACAACACTTGATGAAGACTTAGAACCCGAATTATCAACCTTTTTCTCATTAAAACCCAAAGTAATATTTGCCACCTCAGCATAACTTCCATTTCCTTTGTCCTCTGTAACAGAGTATATGTAAAAGGAAAAAGATTTTAAAGATTCTTTCGAAAGAACAAAAGACGGCTTCTTGGCATACACGCTGTCATTGAACTCGATCACCTGGTTAACAATTTGTGAATCACCATTTTCCCCCATCACCATAATATTAATGTAATTAAATGCTTGTGTTGATTCGGTTACTATCTTCCCATGTGAAGATTGTACCCACCCCGTTGATTTTATTGACCGTGTGGCCTTCGTTACAAACGTCCCATCCAAACCCGTGTAATTAGAGACCAAAGAAACATGAACTGGAGAAACATTTTGTGTCAATAACTTCCCACTTGTCTTCTCACTCTTTTCATCCAACCAAACATGTAAATTTGCATCAACATACCAAACGTTCAAAGCGTTCGTGACACTAAAACCAAAGTCATGGGCTTTCCCATCTAAAACAGTTCCTAAAAACGGTGTTACCTCAATATCATACGTAGGAAGATCAAACGACCCAATCCCAGTAATCGGTCTCCATAACAACGGATTAACACCCCCTGTATAAACGACCGTAAAAGGCCAAACTGCACCAATCACACCACCATCTAAACTCACCACAACCTCCCTAAACGGGCCGTTACCAGGGTAACCCGTCAAATTATTATCCAAAACATACTCATTCGGAACATTCGTGTACCAAAACTCATCATTCTCATGAAACGAAACGTACACCTCAAGAACCGCCCTATACGCATTCGGTGGAACCACAACCTGTTTCAGCTTCACATCCGTCGAATTCTGGATTTGAAACCATAACCCATCATTCAATGGCAAGTTTCTTGAAACAGGTATGATCAAATCAGCAAACTGATTATGATCATCAAACTGATTGTTGTTCTCTTTAGGGTAAAAATGAAAAGTAACATTAACATGGTATACACCCGTGTAAGTATCATCAACAATGTTCCCTAAATAAACATCAAGGGTTTGATTGGTCATAAGCAAAGAATAATACCTAGTAACATCTTTCTTCACCGTCCATTCAATTCCGGTTGATCTTGGCTCCGCCGTGCAGCTTCTGAGGAGCTCAACGCCGCCGAGCCAAACCCCGAAAATGCGATCGAATTGAAGCCCTTTGCAGGTTGATTTCCATTCGAGAACGATTTTGGCGAACTTGTTTGATCGGGAATTTGACGGTGGGGTGTATTGGGCGGAGACCGGTGGGCTGCCGTAGGTGTAACCGAAATTGTGGTGAAGAACTATGGTTGAAGAGGGTTTTGTGTTTGGGAGTAGGATTGGTTTTGTTACTTCGAAGTAAGTGGTGGGTGAGGTGGTGGTTGTGGTGGTGGTGACGGTGGTGAGGTGTGGCCGGAGAGATGGGGGTTTAGCTGCGGAGATGAGGAAGAGGGAGAAGAAGAGGAGGAGAGAGATGACGGTGGTAGCCATGAAAATGCTCGTCGGAGATACGCCGGAGTTGTTACCGGCAAGTTGAATATATGGTTGTTAACTTGTTAATTTTCAACATACTTACTCACTCACATACCTACTAAATACTCCGATACATTACTTCTACGAAATATACTAAACTACGTTACTTGTACGTATAACAATGATGTTATCTATATAACGGCCTGGTAACATGTCGGACTGGTTCGGTTGGTACCAATCTGTGATTACCGTTGCCACAATCACAACCATATACCATTACATGGAACCAAAAGTGCTCAATAGAGTGGTTGTAGTAGATAATCTTAAATTCTTATATAAGTGAAAGTAGTGAAATGTTATTAGACAACAAAGTGATCCTGTTATTATGTACCTATGACACAATATATAAATTATTTCACTTAACAAAGCGGTCTTTTTAACTTGAATAAAAGTTGTTCAGAATATCTATTATGAAGAAGACTTTCGGTTGTTCATAACAAATTGAAGTTGATGCCGAAACCATTGATCCAAATCTATATGTGGGTTGTAGTATTTTGCTTATGTTTGGCCGTTTGGGCATGGTATCGTTAAAATTCTAGGGCCCGTAAACAGGATTTTTCAAAAATCATTAAGTTTGAAAAATGCTTGGCTAGATAAACGTCTTTTTTGTTTTGGTTTTTTGAATTAGTTAAAAAGTTGTTTTTCAAATGTCATAGAAACCTGACTTTTTTTGGTTTTTAAACAAAAAATTACAAGGTTCCTTCACATCAACATCCCCTGCCTTTGATGACTCTAATTCTTGGTGTTGTTCTCGGTTGATGGTCATGCAACACCGAGCATTCAACGAGCACTAATCTTTCTTCCGTTCTCAACTCCAGTTTTTGTTACAAACAAGGTACCACTCTCCTTTTGAAGGTGATGGATATGAAAGTGTTTTGAGTCTTAATTAGTCGGATTGTTATTGTAAGATAAAACCATACAATGAAACTAATTAGTTTTTTTGAAGGTGATGGATATGTGTTCGTGAGCATGTTTTTTGTTTTAAATATATAATAGTGTCTTTTATGGTCAATCTACATAAATAAGCTAAGCAAACAATGTTTAAAAAACCTTATTAATTTATTAGTTTTTTCCATCACAAAAGCCTAAACAATTTTTAAAAAACTCATTTTAAAAAAAATCATAAGTCAATAAACACTTTAAAAAAACCATATCCCTGGATATGACTTGTGAGGCTAGCTTTATGCTAGATTCATGACCGGCTTTGAGTAGGTGCAGGGTGGGTAACCACCCAGGGCGCCATCGCTAAGGAGACACCAACATATACGTTGCAGTGAGTTGTCTTCATCAGAATTTTTTTTCCGATTGCACTTGTAGGTATAAACGAAGAAGATAAATATTTTTTGGTCGTTGAAATGCTTTAATATGATGTTGACTTAATAATTAAAAACCCACATTCCAACTTTCTATGACAACTGTAAAGCATTTTTAATTAAATATATTACTAACAATAATAATTGTTTTATTTTCTGAAACAAACAATAACAATAACAAAAGGTTTTGTTTTTCTATTGCTACCTCATATTTTTTAAAAACTTTAAATTCAATTATCTTTTATATTATTATATTTTTCATCTAGTAAAAGTGTTATTATTATTATTATTATCATTATTATTATTATACTACAAAAACGAATTAAATTATAAAACACATTTCATATTGAAAATTATTAGACTTAGACAAAATCCACAAAGGAGATACAAGTTTTAGGCCGGAAGGGAACGTTATTTTAGATTTGAAATCCAGGGGAAACAAAATTAAAAACAAAATTTTTATATATAAAAACATCTTATAAAAAAATAGTTACTACTTACTAGCATTTGGGCTTATATTAAAAGTCTGAAAGCCTAAAAGAGTATAATTCCATTTTAATTCGAAAAATCAACTTTAAACTGTTTTTTATTAACGAGTATAACCGCAGCCAGGGTGTTGCTCTCGGACCCGCCAAAATACAATAAAGGGGCATTTTTTTACAGCTCGCATAGAGCACCAAGTTTTTTTAGAACCGGGCCTCGCCGGATTTATATATCCTTACCTTGTATTTTCACAAAAGGTTGTTTCCAAGACTTGAACCATTAACGTCACTTCAAGTCACATGGCAACTTTTGTCTTTAGCGTTGTTCCAAGGTCCGCCCCCATGGCCACACAATGTAAAAATGTAAAATAGTATGTCAATGGTTAAAGGGTGCTTGGATGTGAAGTATTAAGCAAGTGTTTGATTAAACTATCATCAATTTCATAGGTTACAAGTCTACATAAGTATAGCTCTCTTTATATATGAGAGCAAGTCATAATAACAAAAATAGTAGACCTGTGTTTGTCATAAGTTCCTTCTTCATGCATCAAAGTATTCCTCAGGAAGGTAAAACTTCAATCCAATTTTCTGCAACCACAAAAATCTTGCTTTAGTAAATATCCAAATATGGATTATGGATCCTCCTTTTAATTAATAAAACTAAATATGGAAACACAAAAAGGAGGTTATAATGATAGTTATAGTGATGTAAATTACCTCTGCAAACTTTTTGTCAGCATCACTATGATCATCTTTTCTTCCAGCAGCATCACCAACATAAAATGACCTATATGAAATGTGACAGCACACTTGTTAATAGCTGAGAAGTAAATTTAATCATCTTAAAATCAATGGTACATAATATAGTTGGCAATTTCAGCTCATTTACATATAAGTTATGTCTTCAATGGGTCACAAGGGTTGAAAATCATATCAACTGGTAATTAAAAGCTTATTTTTTAAATTGTTAATTAAAAAGCTTATTTTTAAAAGCTTATTTTTTAAAAAGCTTATTTTTTAAAAAGCTTATTTTTTAAATTGTTAATTAAAAATAATATTGTTTTTGTTATGGTATAACTTAAATGATCAGCATAACGCGGAGGCCCAATATATAAAGTTATGAAAAAGAACAATACTGGTCCATGTCAACTGGTATTCCAGAGTTAAATTGCTGTTCCATGATGCGCCACATTCCAGGTTGTGGTTTGCGAAAAGGGTCCACCTCTTGACCTTTACTTACACCACAAGCAATAAAAACCTGAATAGAAACTTGTCAATTATTGATATTATCAGACAGAACAGTTATACACGGTTAAACAGATTGATCAACCACCTGAATTGGGACGTTCACGAGCTTGATGAAACCGTCAAGTCTTCCAATTTTAGAATCCACAGCTACCTGACGCTTGTTCTTCCAGCGCTCGATATTTGATTCATTTGTGAAGATAACCTGCTCAAAGTCACGACTAAAACATCATAAAGAAATTAAACTCTTAACAGGAAAACATATAATGATTCAAAAGTCTAGAGGAAAACCAGTTTGTAGCCATCATTATACAAGCTCTGCAACTTCTTTGGTATTGAAGCATACATAAGAGACCAAGCATTTGCACCTACTCTGTAATTATACAGAAACATTAATTATACAAACAAAAATATACACCATAGAGAGGAGAATTCAAAATCAGGAGAGCATTATATATTAGCAAGTACCTTTGAACTGACGTTTTTGCTAGACATCCATCAAAATCAAAAGCAGCAATTTTTTTTGAATCTTGGAGGCCGTCATCCTACATGTTATATGATTACTTGATGCCAAAGCATGTCAAGGTGTTCATTTTTCAACCTAAAAATCTCGTTAACAAAAAGAACTCACCCGTTCAAGATATATGATGGTCTGAAATGCCTTCCATTTTGGTTGTAATGTTGCACCCTAATAAAAGAAAATAATCATAAGTATTTAAGGTGGTAAAAGCAGGCAGGTAGCAGGTCAAAATGGCATGTTTTTATGTATGGGTTGGGTTGACTCGTAACACTTGTCAAATATGTTTACAAGAACTATCATTCTCAATAGCAACCTAATATTTTGTAAAAAAAAGAATTAAAAGGTTGTATTCATTATGAGAACACTTTTAGTGATAATCGATTAGTTTCCTTTTAAATTATTTGAACGTTTACCATTTGATATGTCACAGATATGACATCTACGACCCCTTCCCCCACAAGAAAGATTTATAATGATAATGATAACAACAGTAATTATAAACAATAATGAAAAGAAAAAAAACTTGTTAAGACAAGAAAACTGATTAGAAATCACTGACTTGTGATCATACCTTATAATTGTCCTTGATATCAGTAACCGAAAAAGCTATCTCTGATCCTAAGGCCTCATCTAGTGAATCAGATACCTAAAAGTGGAAGGTTAAGAATGTAGCCTGAATTAAGTGTATACATAAAATTCTTCTTTGTTTATTAACTAATAACAAACCGTTATTCTTGCTACAAATTTATAGTGAGATTTTTGACAAGTATAAGATACTTCAAAATTTTGGAGCTCAGAAACAGATACGAAGAATTTAGTATCCAAATAATTTAGATCAATTAGTGACCTTCATACCTTTTCACTCTTCTGATCCTGTTCCTGCAGCTCAGTTTCACCATCTTCATTTAACTGTCACCAACTCACCAACCAGAACAAACCAATTATTTTACAGTCTATACTCATTTCTTGTGTGTCAATAAGGTCGCGTACAAGTTCACATTAAAAAATGAAGTTACGCTTTTGAGGTTTTCGAAATGAATCGTATGCTTTAAAAATCAGTAGTCATATCATCAATTCTACAAGAGTGCAACTATTCCAGATCAGAACAAGACCATTTAAGGTGCAAGGCAAGACAAACATCCTTGAAATATTTGAAATTTGAATTACTAAAACATCAACAAGATTATCTAAACTTTATGCTAACTTCCCAACACAGAAAGCATCACATTCAATTAAAGAATCATCACCTGACAGATTAGCTTATTTATTAAGATCAATCTATCAAGTATCACCAAAGACCAATTTACATAGTCAATTAACAACATAATGACCACAAACACCCAATAAGCCTCAAGCACAAAATAAAACCACTAAAGAGAAGGGAAGTACATGAGACAAAGAGGGAGCACCCTAGGAGGACCATTCAATCCCTTTTTTTATCTTCTTATGTAGTAGTTTAAATATTTGATTAAAAATCCTTAATGGTCTAGACATTAAGTAAAACAAGAGCAAACAAATGTTTTATGGTTCATAAAATAAGCGAAAATTTATGTGTTGCGCTTAGACTCGTAAGCATGGAGCTCAAAGTCACAAGTCTTACTGGTGGAACAAATAATTTAAGAGAATTCCTGTAACGGGAACATCTTAAATCTTCAAACAGTAAGTTCTTTGAACTAATATCGAAGGAAATTCTACATCCAATCCTGTATTAACTATTAAGTAGCAATCGTTCTTGCAACAGACGTCTCTAAAGCATAAAATCGAATAAACTCAAAGAAATTACCTGATGCTTGTAAATAAAGCATACAATATAATTATATAAGTAGCTTGTAGTATGTTGTACCTTCTTAGAAGATTGATCCTGTTCAGTCACCAGTTTCTTCAACTTTTCTTGATCGCTGCTCTGGACAACGCAAAAGGATACAACTCAAACCAATGATCGAATAATGTACTGAATTTCCGAATCTAAAATTGAAGAAATGCATGGTTCAGACTTCTGAACAGATTTAATAACAGAAAGTCAGAAAGTGAGTTTGCATCAGTTTCAACTTAAACTTTAGGGTGGTAATATAACATCGTCTAATCGGTATTAATTTTGAGTCTTATAAGTTCTAAAACTGAGGAAGTACTGACCTTATATAAAAAAAAAGTGATTGAATAAAAATAATTTAAGAGCTACAAATATGAACAGAACCCATTGAGTTCACCTTCAATTCTGTAAACCCTTCGATAGATTCTGGTGAAACCAGTACTGCATCTAGAGGAAAGAAGCAGTCTAAGTGATGCCATTTGGTATTTTCAAACCCGCGTGGATCCCAACTATTCAATCCCAATCTTAAAGATTTGGATTCAATCTTCTCAGAGCATTTCTTGCATGAAGATCTTCCTGACTTTGCATACTCCGCAACAATCTTGATACAAACAGAAGAAGACAATGCAAACAATGTAAAGCTGTTGTACAAAAAAATTAAGCTTAAAAATAAACGGTCATTACATACATACATATATAGAGAGAGAGGAGAGAGAGAGGGAGAAGAGAAGGAAGAGGCGGGGGGGGGGGGGGTGTAAGTGGAGGGCTACAGGAAATGCATAAACATAAAACATTTATATGCATCTCTGCTTAGAAATGGTTCTTACACATTAGAGCACAATATAGCATCATACCTTCTCCTTTGTAACGTTCTTTTTTTCTTGCCCAATTTCCTTATTTTCATGAGTCTATAAACACAAAAAAAATAATATGAGTCTCATCAGTCTCTTCAAGATATGAAAGATGGAGAAACACATCATAAAAAGGAAAATAGATAAAATGACCACAAAACTTTCATGGTGTATTTGTCAGCTGCAGACTTTACATAATGATTTATCAATTAGATAGTTATCGTCTCCTTGTCATATCTATTACAAGTTACAACTTTTCAATGTGATTAAAACGTTATCTCACAAGTCTAAATGCTTCCTTAGCTCACAAACAATGAATTTTTGGTTTATTTCATTAATAAAACTCAGTTTTGAACTAAAGTGTTATATAAGATGAAAACCAGAAAGAAATAATGCAATTCATATGATTGGGAAAATTGAAGGATGTACACATGTAGAAAAGACTAAAATTTTCGATAAGATATACCACATGGCCTACCTTTAGTTTCTTTAAATCCCTTGTGTCTGACTCAGTCTCTACATCTCCTTCTCTCTGTTTCAATAATAACAATTACCAATGATCTCCCTCAAGAAAGATGCAGAAAAGAAGTAAAAAAATAAATAAATGCAACACTGCATAACATCACTAGTCACATCATTGCCTACAACAAAATTTACGTGTTAAAGACAGGCTTCTGAGTCATGTAAAAATCAACGAATATATACCAAATAGAAGGCCTCTTTTGGTTTTAGTAGAAAAGACAAGTACCACACACAAAAAATATCTTAGGAACACAGAAAAAAAAAAGTTAATACCATCCTAAACGATGCTTTTGCTTTAACAAATTGTTACCGAGAAATAGAACACACATGAGCCGTAAAATTTCACCGCCAAGTACCATAGCTGTGTATCAAATAAAGGAACAAAGCTTACGAGATTAAATAAAAAGAGAAAGGAGTTATTATCAATTCATAGCAAATCTCTTGTGTTGGAAATAATTTCAACTTAAATATAGCATCCCTGCTCGTAAAAATGAATCAGAATATGCTTCTCAGTTCTCAGCAATGTTGCACATGCATTCTGAGGCAGTGTCGTACCCGCCAGAATAAAATGGCATGTTGCCCAATCAGTGCCGCTACGTATCAATCAAGACATAGCTATGCAAATGTGTATGCCAATGTACTACTTTGGTTTCAATCTCCAGTTTTCTAGAAAACACTAATACATAGATCTGAAATAAGGTTTCTTAGATGTGATTCGCTGATGTTGACATTTAACAAATGGCCCTCAAATTACAATATACATGATATGTATTTATATATGTCTCGATATCTAAGTATGTATTCCTTTTAAAAACCGTGCTTAGGTGTTAGGTGCATCTAGGTGAGTAGTGTGCACGAGGCACACCAAGGTGAGTGAATTTTAGGTCCAATTATTTTCAAAGCCCATATGCATTAGACACTTAGAGACACATAAACCCATTTCTTTGAGTTTTCATCCAACATAGACTTCTTTTGTTGGTTTTGTACTACTTGTGGTGTGTCTTGATACCGTATATTAGTGTTTGCTAGTTGAATGTATGTTAATGAACTAATAATAGGATTTCCAAAAATCATATGTTAATGTGTTTTGTACGAAATTTGGTTTATAAACAAGTGCCCCTAACATATGTGGTGTGTGCCTTCACCTCGGCTCTAAGGACCCCATAGCCACGGAGCGACTTGTGCCTCTTAAAACACAAATCACACATCCCATACAATACTCAATGCTAAATTAGACAATAGTTGTTGTAACACTTAATATGCTCATGTTCACTTGATTTGTGCATCATATTTGTCACAAAAATGTGAGCAGAAAGCAGATAGAACATATCACCATCAAAACCAATACAAATACATCCAATGTGCAGTAGAAGTAGCTTAAATGAGCAAGTACCTTTGTAGAAGACTGACCCCCTTCACTAACCATCTGCTTCAACTTGTCTTGATCACTTCCCTAAACAGCAAAAAATAAGTATAAACCCTAACTATTTGATTATACAAATCATAAACCAAAAGAGTAACAAAAACCCTAACTAACAAAGTAACGAAATCAAATGAAGCATCACCGTCAGTTCTGAAAACCCTTGGATATCATCCGGAGAAAACGAAAGAGAATCCAAAGAAAAAAAGCAATTGAAGTGATGCCATTTGACGCTATCATAGCCTCGAGGATCCCGAAGCTTCAAGCCTAACCTCAGTGATTTGGAATCGATCTTCTCGGAGCATTTCTTACATGACGATTTGGCTGATTTAGCATACTCTGCAACGAGTTTTGTTGAAGAAGAAGATGACGAGGACATTGAATAAAAGTGAAATGTTAGGAAGCTAGGGTTTTTTGAAAGTAACGAAATGCGGTGACTAAAGGCTAGAAGCATATATAATAGTAATAATGGAGATTAATCACTGTATTGGAGTTTCAGAGAGTTGTATAGGGTTTTGGGCCGGTGCTGTGACGACGGTCATAACGCTTTCCCGCCATTCTTTTCTTGAGTAATAATCAATCAGTCCACCAACAATAGGAATAGGAATCGAAATAAAATACTCAAATACATGTATTTTTTTTAATGTTAAGCGTGAAACACCCCCTATCTAACATAAAGCTATTGCGTTTATCATCTATATCACTTATCATCAACTTTAATTACTCAATCCGATCATCGTACAATTAGTTTTTTTTATTTTTTTTATTTTTTATTTTTTTATTTTTTTATTTTTTAGAACGGCAAGTTTTTTTATTTAATTAAATATATATATATATATAAAATTATTTATTATAAATAACTAGCGAACCATTATTGATACACATTTTTTAGTTATAAAGTCAATTGATGAGATGAATACAACATGACGCATAATATTCTTAAAGAACTTTGTGACTATACATGATCTTAGGGGTGACTCAACTATTTTGAAGGCCTAAGGCAAATAAAAATTTTATGGCATTTTCTTTTTCGGACTTTGGGACGACACTAATGATGCAATCAACTAAACAACTAATAAAGTATCAAATAAGCAACTAATAAGCCAAACAATCAATCAATAGTAAAATTCGTTGAAGTTTATTTGAAATGATAAAACCTATTAAGATAATGAGTAAACAACAAATATTTATTTATCTTTATATTGTGATATTTATAAATATTTTAAACACTTTTATAATTCAAGTTGTGAAGAGTATTTCAAAAGTAAATCCTTAACTTTAAATTTACTATTTTAACTCAAGTAGTTAAATCAAATTGGTTTATCTATTTTTTTTCCTTAAAATTAATTAGATACCTTTAATTAAAGTGGGGTCATATTTGTCAAGTATAAAGAAAAGTGGAGTCAACTTAATCCCTACTAACGTTTGTTTATAACTTAAAAAAACTAATGAAAAACCCTATTACAAACAAGTCTCAAACTCAAGAGCTTAAGGAAACAAGGAAACATACAAAACCATTTCATCCATACTAACATTTGGTTATAGTTTGAGATGGGTGTATATATATCTAAATGCAAAAAAACTTAAATTTGGGCCTAAAATTTTTTTTGCCTAAGGCATCTGCTTTTTTTCCCAACACATCAAGCCGCCCCTGCAATGATCTTACTACAATGTTGTAGTTTCACAATGATAGTGTTCTTTATAATTGATTTTCATACTAACGTATTAACATGAGCGTGTTATGAACTTTGTTAAGTGGGTCGGCATATGACATTAATGTGATTAATTACAGGAGCGGATATCGTCTTTTAGTAGGGGAAGGACTCTTGTGGCCCTCGTTTTAACTAAAATATGGCCTTTTTAAGAAGCTTGGGGCTACAATTTGTTTCAATTCAAAAAGATCTTTTTTTTGTGATTTGACTCCCGTGACGAGAAATCTTGCCCGGTTAAGTATGATAAATGAAGAGGCTAGGATATTGAGGTCAAGGCAAACATGTTGTCTAACTTCCTGGTTTAAAAAATAAAAATATATTCATAAAAACCGTTTTTTATTTTTAAAACACTTATACAGTTGATATGTAAAAACAAAGTTTTTTTCATCTCGAAATGTTCATCGTATCATTGTGTAGTATCAGGTCAATGTGTTATATGTGTTAGACCATGCATCTAATGGTGTCGGTCATTGTGTTTTTATAATGCTGGTCACTGTGTTACACTGCTATAAATGTAATTTTTTAAGTTTTTCCAGTTCATTGTAATTTTTATCAAGTCATCGTGTGATCCCTGTCAAGTTGCTAATTGTTTCTAATGCATGTCATTGTGTTTAATGTTGACCATTGTGTTATATATCTATTATGTCTAATCCTTATCATTGTGTTTAATGTTGACCATTGTTTAATGTTGATCATAGTGTCTAATGTTTACCATTGTGTAATTCTTATCAAGTCATCGTGTAATTGTTGTCAAGTTGTAATTGTTTCTAATGATGGTTATTGTGTTGAATGTTGATCATAGTGCCTAATGTTGACCATTGTGTTATCTATTATGTATAATTCTTATCATTGTGTCTAATGTTGACCATTTTGTTTTTGAAAAATGATGATTTTTAATTAACCTAATGGTGAAAATGTAATTGTTTTTACGTTGCAGTTCATTGTGTAATTTTCATCTGTTCAGAAGATTACACAATGACCTATTGATATTACATAATAACCTGACGAAATTACACAATGAGTTAGAAAACATAACTTTTTACTGTTTATATCTTTAGTACCATTTTTTTCTAATTTTAATGGAGTGTTAGATGTCATTCCTAAAACTCATCTTACACTTTCTAGATTAATTAGACTCCCTATTAGAACATAATCTTATGAATATTCATAAGACTATGTGTAGTGCTCGCAGTGTAATGCATGGCAACACCACTAGTGTAGTACTTTTTGCGGGTGTCACAGTGGTGGCTTGCCTTGCCGATCCTCACCGTGACTTTTTTTTCCTCTCATGCACATCACTTTAACTTTTTTGTTTATCTAAAAAATGATGTGGTGTGCACGTGGTGAAAATATGAATTATGACACAGTAATGTGACAATATATGTAATTAAATTATCTTATAATATTGCACTAGAAGTCTCATAAAAAGTCGTAGTATGAAAATATTGAATGTGTCGTGAATGCACTTGAAAAAAGTCGTGGAATGCAGTTGAAAAAATTACACATTAAGGTGTAGTTAATGACTTTCAAAAGATAAAAATTAGGTAAAGGACACTTCTAATATATTTATCAATAATTATTAAATTATAGAGTAAACTGCAGTTTTGGTTTTTATGTTTTGATACCATTAACAGTTTTAGTCTCATCTTATCAGTTTTGGTCTATGTGTTTTTATTTTCTAACAGAAATGGTCGATCTCGCACACTAACTTCATCAAATTTTCTGTTAAGTATCTCACACGTGCCCCGCATCTAAGGCGGTAAAATGTCATGTCTTCTCCTCGATCTTCTATCTAGGTTATCATGTAGATTAATATTTTTATTCAGTCGCATGTAAAAAATGATGTGAGACTTAACGGAAAATTGAATGGAGTTAGTGTTTGAGACCATTTCTATTAGAAAATAAAAACACATGAACTAAAACTATTAAAATAAGACAAAAACTATTAACGGTATTAAAACATGAACCAAAATTACAGTTTACTCTAAATTATATTTGTCTATGTTTTAGTAATGTTTATTTATTTTGTTTTTTTCATCCCTATTCAATAAAAAAAACCTAGATTCAATATTGAATATATTTAATTATGTTCTTATCTTATAATATTGCGCTACAAGCTAGTCTCATAAAAATCAAGAAAAAACTTATGTCGTTTCTTAAGAACTAGTATTTAGACCCAAGTCGCGTGATGCGGGACAACATCACGTTTATATTTCGTTATAAGTGTTATGATGTTGAAATTAACGTGTGATATCCGCACGTGACGTTACACATTTTTTACGTCCGTGACATTTACATCGTTATACATATGAAACTTGTAATATGTTTATTGATAATTTTTAGAATGTAGTTGTTAATATTTTAGTAATGTTTATTTTTATTGTTTCTTTCAACCTTACTCGATAAAAAAATGGATCCACCACTGAATATATGTAACTACGTTGTTATCTTATGATATTGCGCTAGAAGTCTTATAAAAATCATGAAAGAAATCTTGGCGTTTTCTTAAGAAATAGTATGTAGACTAGTGTCGTGGGCCGGCAACATCATGTTTGTGACTTCGTTACACGTGTTACAATGATAACACTAACATGTGGTGCCCATAGATGTCATTATGTGTTTTTTACGTCCATGACATTAACGTCATTAGATATAGTTAAAAGAATGTATAACGTTTTGGACGTCATAGTATAAAGTCATAAAAATAGTTTTGACAGCTATACAAAGTCCTAAAAATAAATTGAAAAAAAAAATGACAAATGAGTTTTTAGAAGAAAATAGCATGGTGTATAAAATGAAAAAAAACAAAAGAGAAAAAAGTAAAATGAAATATGTCACCGAGGACATTAACTTTAAGGATTGATATTATATATAATGTCCCCACCAAAGAAAGACCAGGACCACACCAACTTAATGTGAAGTTGGCATGCGTTAAGCAACTTCTAAGGCAATTGCGTTTCATTTTTCTTTGATAAGGGGCCGAGGGCTACGGTTATATACTTATTATATTCAGAGTCATGCAAAAGACCAAAAGACTTTAGAGCAATGAATAGCTTAGATACAGGTTGAAAAATAAATAAGATGTTACATATCTGCAAGTCAAATAATAATATAACTACAACAATAACAAAAAAAAAAAAAAGAAATACCCATAGATTCTTATAATTTTTTTTTCAAATCACCTAATAATTTGTTTAAAATGTTTTTCAATGCTTAAACTGCAAATAAAAGATTATCAACCCCGACTAATAATGGAAACCTCGGAGCGGACGGAAGTGAATACATTTTTCACTTTTGGTGTTTCTAAGTGTGCCGGACATGAAGCGTCAAAATCAATATTGTTGATTGACATACAATTTCATGAATGCTCACTCGGGTATTAGGGTTAATGGCACTCGGCATGGAAACTTCTGGTTTTCTTGTCTAGCTCGTCCTCCACGCATAGTGGTAGTGTCATCTAGGTTTTTTTTTTCTTCTGGTTTTTCTGTTTTCATTATGTGTGTGTTTCCGTTTTAGGTTTTATAAGGGTGTAGACATTGTTGGGATCTTGGTTTGTAGTCAGGGTCTTACAGTACTTGAGTGACTATATATCATTGCGATGTATTTTTGTATTCACGCGCGTTCTAATATTTGGGATGCAGAAATTCGGGCACAATGCGTCTTAGAAAACCCTCGTACATAAGAATCTGAAGTGAGTTTATGCACACAAGAGATAATAAGCTAAATTTGGTTTATGCCCGAGCCTTTTATAATAACGCGCAAGCCTATCGTGTGTTGTTGAACACACACTTAACATTTATTATCGTAAAAGTTTAGATACATGTTTTAGTGGTTACATTTAACATTTGTTATTGTAAAAATTCACATATTCAATCTCCAGCTTTTTATTGCAATTCGGTGGCCACAACAATAGGCAATAGAACGAGTTCTACCACAACATCAAAGATAATTCATATCTTCAAGTCTTCAAAACTAACAAAATCATCAAAACCACATAAAACAAGAGATCGCGAAAATCAATAACATTCATGAACAAACCAGATCAAGAACATTACCAGAAAGCAGTAAATAGACAAGGAAAATCCCTTTTTAAAACCATAACCGCAAGTGAAACAACACCATACGTAAACCGACAAAACTGCTTACTAAGACCTCTGATCGTCCTCGACATACCAGACACTGAACCGGTATATTAATTTTACTGGCCGGACCGAGGTCGGACCGGGGTTGGACCGGGATCGGATAAAATATATATTTATTAAAGTAATACCATAAAAACTCTAATTCAAACACAACAAGTTCAATAATATTAAGTTATACCACAAAAGTAGTAATTCAAACAAGTTCTAACGTCAAGAATCACCAAAAAAATCATAATTTAAACAAGTTTTAACGTCAAAATAAAACGAGTTCATCATCTTTATCACCTAAAACATCAGCATATTGACTTTCTTTACAAAAAAACAAAAAAATAAAGATGTCAACATAAAATCCAAGAAAAACAAAGACAAAAATATATATTTTAACGCTAATCTGGTTCAAACTCGGTTCAACTACGATTCGGTTCCTGTCCGGTTTGAGCGGTTCAGTCCGGTTCATATACACGTATCAACTTGAACCGAAATTCTTAAAAAAACGGTCCAACCGTGATCGAACCGGTCGGTTTAATTATAAGAATGATATTTAGAGCATATACGTACCACATGAAACAAAATTCCACGTAGTCATCAAGTGCATTGAACACCTTTGAAATTTCAATGTCCATCTTTTGAAAATCCTACACCATATTTCTTAAATGGCCTATAAAAACCATGCACGTCTCACTTTGCAATCACCCAAAACTACAATGGCCACCTCCTTATTTTCCATTCTCCTTATCGTGTCTCTTCTTTTTCACTCCACTAATGCAGCCGTTTTTACTATTCGAAACAACTGTCGATACACTGTTTGGGCTGGTGCAGTGCCCGGTGGTGGCCGACGGCTAAACTTTGGTGAAACATGGCCATTAACTGTTGCAGCTGGCACAAGAGGAGCCCGTATATGGCCCCGAACTGGTTGCAACTTTGATGGCTCGGGGCGAGGTCGGTGTCAGACTGGTGATTGCAATGGTCTCCTCCAATGTCAAAACTACGGTGCTCCACCTAACACGTTAGCTGAGTACGCTCTTAATCAATTCAATAATCTTGATTTCTTTGACATTTCTCTTGTCGACGGATTCAATGTACCAATGGTATTTAGACCCAATTCTAACAACGGGTGCACGCGTGGTATCTCGTGTACTGCTGATATCAATGGGCAGTGTCCCGCTCAGCTAAAGGCTCCCGGTGGTTGCAATAACCCTTGCACCGTCTATAAAACTGATCAATATTGTTGTAACTCTGGAAGTTGTGGACCAACTGATTTATCAAGGTTTTTCAAGACTAGGTGTCCTGATGCTTATAGTTATCCAAAGGATGATCAAACAAGCACATTTACATGCCCTGGTGGAACCAACTACGACGTTATATTCTGTCCTTAATTGAAACCATTTGATTGTCAAATAAATAAAATAAAATAAAAGAAGGGCGTTTGAAATATATATAAGAACCGAAATAAAAACAGCATTTCATAGTAAATAAGTAATTATGGTAATATAGTCTGCCTATATATAAAGCTTCATCCTTAATTATAAATTTATATATTGTAAATTACAATGTCAAATTAAATCGATAAATATGTGAGAATTATGTGAGCATCAAAAGGAGTTTCGTTACTTTAATTTGTAGCCTAACTTTATAAAATACTAGGTTTAACACCCGTGTGTTACACACGGGTTAAATAATAATATTTATACAGAAATCAATATTATGTTTAAAGATTTGTAATTTGTAAATATTTAATATTTAATAATATTGCTCCACCAACTCATGCATGACACTTAATATTTTTCCCTTTTAAATTTCCTATTATAGAACAAAAAAAATTTCCCCCAAAAAATTACCTCTCCTAAAACCTTGAAATATTATATAGATGTGTTAAATGATGTTTTTTAGTTGATAAAGGCAAGGGGTTTAAATCTTGAGGTGAACCGTGAAATATAATTAATTAATTAAAAATAAATTAGATGGATACATGAGCTACTTTTTGATTTGGGTTACCATGAAAATTGATTAATTTGATCACTAGTTTAGGGTTTGACTTTTGCCACACTATTATAATTGAGTTACCATAAGTTATAAAATGGTAAAAATTTATTATGTTACTAAAACCTCTAATGTCATGTCATTATAAAGTTATCGGGCGACCTTTCTGTTAGTATGAGGCTATGAGCTTGTTGACGGAAAATGATTGAAAAGTTAGAACTTGTGGTAAAAATATCCTGAGCTGAGATTATTATGTTGTCATATGGAAAGTTAAGATTATTTTAGTTCAATGTTCCGATTTAATATAATTAAACAACACTACTACAAATAACATGAGTAGTTCTTTTTAGAAAAATGGTTAAACAACCACCTTAAATATAAGTGATGTAAAAAGTGCTCAATCTTTTGGGGCATTGAAAACAAAACTCACCCGTCAATCTAACCCATTTTAGAATGTTTTAATCGCCGTAAAAGAATTAATAGGACCCAACGTAATGCCCCAAATTGGGTTAAAAATAAAAAATACATGGATAAGTTTAAAGGGCCTAACGGAAGCATGTTTCTAAAAATCTAATGGAATAAAACATGCATTGATGTACCCAAAACACGTGATAACCCACCGATCACCAGGAATCTAACTAGTTGCAAGCTAAGAATTCAATAACACGACCACAGGGTTCTAGGGTCATATCTTTCACAAATAGAAAGCAACAACGAAAAATTAATTTTGGGTTTTAGGAAAACCTTTGTAAATAAAAGACAACATGGCAACAATCCACTTGATCTAGTTAGACGAGCTTAACCCATAACTTGTAATCACCACCATCAAACCGGATTTCTTTGTAGTTTATCTCCAAGACCCGAAGTCTGAATCGAATCTCTATTAGACACTTGTGATTATATAAATATAATCTTTTCCCAATAACCTCTAATTTTAAGTATAATTTACCTGTCATTATTAAACATAAATTAACTCTAAAAATAAACTCACATTATTATCTAATAATAAAAAATAATCACCAACTTTGATTTTTATAACACTTATTATTATAATCATAGGTAGAGTGGAGTTATACTACAAAGTTCAATTTTCCTAGAAAGTCTAAGAAGCCATAAGATGATGACATGTGACACTTCCTTAAAATTAGAAGGAATGGTAAAAATGGTAATGTCTCTATATTTTAAGTTTCACCCCATTTTTTTAAACGTCCATAACTTTTACATACAATATTATTTTTTAAAAAAATTGCACCATAAACACGAGCATTTTCTTATCTTTAAAACGCGTATAATATTCATATATAAAAAACAAAAAAAAATCACGTTTTTCAGCTCATTGTGTTTTTTGTCAAGTCATTGTGTTATTTATTCATGTCATTGTGTTATAACACAATAACCTAGAAAAATAACACAATAACCTAGAGAAATAACACAATGATCTGAAATAACACAATGACCTGATGAAAATATAACACAATTACCTAATGAAAATATAACACAACGACCTGACGAAAATATAACACAACGACCTGATGAAAATATAATACAACGACCTGATGAAAATATAACACAACGACCTGATGAAAATTTAACACAACGACCTGATGAAAATATAACACAACGACCTGATGAAAATATAACACAATTACCTGATGAAAATATAACACAATGACCTAACGAAAATATAACACAACGACCTGATGAAAATATAACACAACAACCTGATGAAAATATAACACAACGACCTGATGAGAATTTAACACAACGACCTGATGAAAATATAACATAACGACCTGATGAAAATATAACACAACGATCTGATGAAAATATAACACAACGACCTGATGAAAATATAACACAACGATCTGATGAAAATTTAACACAACGACCTGATGAAAATATAACACAACGACCTGATGAATATAACACAATGACCTGGCGGATATAACACAATCTAAAAAATATAACACAATGTCTTGACTAATGTAACACAATGAGCTGAAAAATATAACACAATGACCTAACGAATATAACAAATGAGCTGAAACTTAAAAAAAAAAATTTCATTTTTTATATATCAATATTATATGCGTTTTGAAGATTAAAAAACGCTCGTTTTTTTGGTGTAATTTTTATTAAAAACTATTGTCATATGTAAAAGTTATGGACGTTTAAAAAAGAGGATGAAATTTGAAAATGAGACAAGACTAATATACCCTTGGCATACCATTTAAAGTTCTAACTATTTACCATTATGCCACCTTGTGTTTATGAGCAATTGATCTTCATTTAATATTAGATCTAGTGGTCCAAATTTCTTCTTAGACTTTCTAGGAAATTTAGACTTTGTATTTGAACCTAATTCATCATAGGTAATTGTAATACTTCGTAATAATCTTCGTTTTATACTTGTGTAATTTTAATACGGAGTATGGGTCATCCTATTCACACACCACATATCCTATTCACACACCCATGCTTTTATTTCCCACACCCCCAGGCGCCGCACATAAATCTTGGCGTCGCGCCTGGGTTACTTCTTATCCCACACACATCCTCCTCGAACGTAGTCAATCACGCTTCAACACCCTTATGCGCCGCGAATGGCCCTCGGCATGGCACCTGGGTCATATATGTGGCCAACAACATCATCGGCGCCTAGGTCATATATGCGGCGCATATGTCCAGGTTTGACCGAATTCCACCTCGTTTACGACATTCCTCGGTTGACGTTGACAGAAAAGTGACTCAGGCGCCGCATCAAGGCCTCTCCGTGACGCCTGATTTTAAAACATGTGTGTGAATAGAATTTTAAGGTGTGTGAATAGACAAGACCATTTTTTTTTACTTGGTAACCATTTCCGCATTTCGTTGTTCTATTTTCCAGTCCCCAACGCTGCAACGCATAACATTTGTAAAAGCCTCTACAAGCCTCAATTTATCCTAGACATTTGTTCAAACTATTTTGTTTCTGGATCAAGATTCAAAACTGATCTATTAATTAGTTTGGGCAAGGAGTGTTCATCAACCTGAAACTTGAAACCCTAGTTTACTTCCTGATCATCGTCTTTAATGGATCCATACGATGAACAGAGGTTACGAGACGAGGTCATATACCTTCACTCTCTTTGGCATCACGGCCATTCAAAACATACACCAATCATCAATCTACAACCTTCCAATTCCACTCATTTCAAAAAACCCAAGAATAAAACCCCCAAATTCAAACACCGAAAAACCAATGCCGGAAAATTCTCCGGCAAAGAATGGCCGGTAAAACCCCTCCCCGCAGATCCTCCTCTAAATCAATTCGGTTGGCCGGAATTGAAGCTAAAACCTAACCCACAAACAACTCATGTACCCACACCAGAAGAGTTAGAAAAACACAACTGGAATCATGTTCAGCAAAGAGCATTAAAGGCAGCTAAAGAATTTTACTCCGGCAAAGACGATGATGACGATGATGATGATGAAGATGATGATATGATTTCGGATGAAGATGATGAGGATAAAGAGTTTGATTTTATTTTGAAATTGATTGATGGTGATGAAGAAATGAAGGGTTATTATGTGAAACATTGTGGTGGTGGAGGTGAGTTTTTATGTTTAGTATGTGGTGGAGCAAGTGGGAAATATGGGAAGAAGTTTAAAGATTGTATTGCGTTGGTTCAACATTCGATTTCGATTGCGAAAACGAACAAGAGAAGGTCTCATAGAGCTTATGGGAAAGTTGTTTGTAAGGTTCTTGGTTGGGATATTGAACGGCTTCCGTCTTCTATTGTCTCGGAGTATAAAGCTAGTGAATTGCAGGTATACTGTTGTGAAATATTATTTGAGGTTATAATATTGAATATTTGATTTGAAAGTTGGGGGTGTTTTTTCAGGGGAATGATGTTTGTGTTCAAAAAGATGTGAAAGATTTGAACAATATGGTGGAGAATGAAGCCTTTGTAGGTGAATCGATGGTTTGTGAGGTATTTGTAGTTAGATCATTGTGTGTTAATAATGTGCATTGAAATGCATTTTAGAAATTGATCATTCTGCAAAAGTTACTGGTGCAAGTTTGGTTCTTTCTTTTATGGATATTGAGTTCCATACATCATTTAGACATTTGTGAATACGCGTTAACGGAAGCACACACGAACATTTAGATATACAAGTTTTCACCTGTTCAGGGTCTTCTTGCAGGTGGCAGCTGCAAATGTGGAAGAAGAAAGTAATAAAAATGAGGTCTTGAATGAAGCAGAAGGCTCAAGAGGGGGTGTTGTCAATAATCTTGTAAGGATGACATTTTCTTTAATTCATTCTAGTTTACTGCATTACATTTTCCTTAAAAAATGTTACCTTTCATATTGTAGTGTAATTTGCTTAGCTGGTTTTAAAGGGTGGCAATTCTAGACATGACCTAAAACACGAAACTACTGTAGTCATGTCTAAATCGTTTGATAAACATGTCACATTGGGTTTAACTTGTTGCCCGTTTACCTACCATTTTATTGTCAAAACTATTGTGATGCTAATACAATATCATTAAGCAGGTTATGGTGACTTGTTTTACCTGTTTTTAATACCAGGTCAACTGTCAACCTGTCTGAAATTAGAAAAAATTAATTAAGGTCAACCTGTTTACGACCCGTTAAAGACAATTATTACAACCTGCCAGTCATTATACAACCCACTTGTTTTTTCTCCTTTAATCCGTTTGAATTATTTAGATAATTAGGTTACACCGGTCATGTTCTAGTTACATGGTTGTAAGTGTGTCTAGGTTTGGGTTCATCAATTCAACCTGCTAACCCGGCACTACTCTCACCCCTAGTCCTTTACAAAATGGGTGGTTTTATAGTGCAGGAACCTGTCATCGACAATGGTCATCAACAATGGCGCTGAAGTGCGGAACCAGTAGCTTGGGACCTGCAGATTAACTGATTGGAGCCAGGACTCATAACCAATGATTATGTATGCAAATTGACTTGGGCGGTGAAACTGGTAATGTTTGTACCAACTAATTCTTATGAAATTAAGTAGAGAACAACAGAAGAAGAAGGTTTGCTATAAAAAGCGGCACCTTTCTCACTGATTAGCTCTTATTTCTGTACAAGGATTAGCAAGTAACAATTGTTTAAGCTAACTAACCACTCGAGCAGAGTAAATCATTACAATATCTTTCCCTTTTAAAGTTCTTGACCTAATGACAGACTCGGCAACCAATGAACTAAACACAATTCCCCCGCTGCCATTGTTAAAGTGTCTTCCACAATCCACATGATCACTTCCTCTTTCGTCTCCATGTTGAACCCTTGATAGTTCTCGCCCGGTGCAATTCTAAGGATTCCACAATAACACTCACTATTAATCTTTTTAGCCTCGATTTTCTTTGTAGATAGCTTGTTGTGAGTTGTGACCCGCAATAACACTCGCTCGAATGTTTTTTGATTGCACGTCGAATATAATAATCCACTCTGTGATTGCAACCGCTGATAGTGTTTCCCTAAATTTAGAACTGTGTAACGACAGTTTGATTTGTATGGTATGATCACCATGTTAAAGAATTGTACGCAACGGTATGTCCAACCATCAGCATCATCTGTTGTGCTGGAGCTCGAGTGTTCGTATTCGGTCAGTTTTATTTGTTCTTGATTTCAACATTGCCTCTAATGAATCTTCGGTGAAGTTGGACATTAATTGCTGAATCAATAAGATGTTTGAATCATTTAGACTTAATATAATGTTTACTCATTTACTCACAATAAACAGGTGAATAAAACAACTATGACTGATTCAGACACCCGAACAGTTAAAAACCAAACAAACATACTCTTAATTTTACCTTTTAAGTAATTTCTTTTTTTTTAAACATGGGATATAAACAATTAATTATTTAGAAGGATGCATTTAAAAAAAATTATTTATTGATACTGATAGCTCATGTTTGTACCTGAGGAATAGCTAGAAGCCTGTTGGTGGGTATGATGACATTTCAATATCATCACACATATAAACGCGTAAAAAAGATATTTTGACCACGTGGTTGCTTTGCATGCATGCCATGCCACGCTTAATGGTTTGCTAGCAGCCAACATAATTTTAATTTTTGTAATACAGGTTGGAATGTTGGATACTTCTTCTTTATACTTTTATATAGGTAGTACAGTTATTTCATATCATATTTTTAATTTATGAGACCTGTTAACGAAAATCAAGTTAATCACACAGAAAACCAATTAAAACATGATTCAAATTAATGATCCTTTATAAATGAAATTATGTGTTTAGGACCAAAGGTTTTTTTCTCACCAGATCTCAATGAAAACTGCTCTTTGGTTTCTCTAGTAATAATAAAACAATCATCAAATTAAATTAAATTAATCTTAGAACAAGTAATGGTGAAGTGTTTATTAGACTGTATGTAATGATTAATGCTCATGGTGGGTATTTTCCGCCATGTGGACGATGACTAGGTAAGGGGCATTATACTAAAAAGTGGCGTAGTGGGATAATGCCCCTCAATTATGACTAAGAGAGAGAAGTGGGAGAAAGTGTGTGAAAGAAATGGGGAGGAGAGAGAGGGGCACCAGCGTTATGTAAAAAACGCTCACGCCCATAATGCCCCCGCGTAGTGGTGTGCAGGGCGTTATGGGGCATTATGTGCTTCACTTTACGCCCATTACGGGCAGTCTTACACAAAACCAAAAACAAACGTTCAACACAGTACTAGTGTTTATTCAAACTAACCTCTTTTACCGGCCATATCCTAGTTGGTGGCCGGAAAAAGGGTTTTACCAGGTGTCATACACGTACGGCACCTAAATTACAAAAATGAAAAAAGGAAAAGAAAAGACGATGCACATGCATGGTGAACAACAGCACTAGAACCGGCCGGCCAGGCAGTAGGTCACGGGCCGGATGGTGGTGGATTAGAGGAGGATGAAGGTTTGTCGGGATTGAGAAGATGAGTAATCCCCATTCGGACATCTCGTCTCTTGCTCCACTCATGTAATGACAAATGCAACTTCTTTGATGCCACTAGGAACTCTACTGCCTGCAATGGTGTCAAAACATGTATCATATCCTTCAAGGTCTCCAACCTTAGTTTGTCTGCTTCCATCATTATCTTGTACAAATCAAGAGCATGAGTGTCCATTGCTTTCTCCACAACCTCACCCTGCCTCCACTCTCCTGGCTCATTAAACTGTCCTGCTAGCACCATTAGTGGTTCATCTACAATACTCTCCTGCACATACATACATATACAGTAATTATAACTCACCATCCAACCCACTCACATCAGATGGATTATTAAGCTAGCTGCCAGGGGTGAACATGGGCCAAGGATCATATCAGACTGTCCCAGATTGGGACCGAAACCGAATAAGGTGAAAAATAAGGATTAAGGACCGGCCGGAGCAACTTTTTTGTGTTTATGGTCGGTCTTGGGTCGGTCCAAGTCAGTTGATATATGTTGGCCCATGAAATGCTCACCCCTATAAAAGTTGAATTGTGTAATATGCCTGCCTGTAAGGTAGCTAAGCGTGAAGTTAGCTTATCCTCGTCTTTAATCGTTTTGGTGTGGAGATCATCTATGTGTTTGAGCTGTGAGCTTGATATTTCTCCCAGGTTTCCATGTCTGACGCCTTCAAGAAACTCAACCAAGTGCGCGTTTAACTGGGACCCACATAGGGAGTAAACAAGGCGGATGATTAACGTGGGCCTGCAACCACCGATCCAAAGAAACGAGTTCTCGAAAGTGGTACCCCATGATGGAGACAAGAAGGATGGTGCATCGTGTTTGGCGAGTTGAGCTCGAGCCGTGTAGTAGTTTTCAAAGTGATCGATGACCTTTTTGGATATGAGTTGGAGGTAGTCGGGATCAGTCGGGTAGTTGTTAAGTGCTTGTAGTAATTCGTCAAGGTCGAGGCGCTGTTGAGCCACCCAGTTTAGAAAGCAGCACTGGGATTGTTGGTGCTTGATCTGTTTAGCCATGCATATATGTTTAAGGTAAGGATGTGATGTGATTCATAGGCATTTAGGAAGGCTCAAGACACGTACCCCACAAACACTAACAAGCAAGCTAGCTTGTGAATAAGATGATGTAGAAAATAAATAAATATATGTAGCAAAAGTGAACAAAAAGCCAAACATGCAGGAATATCCAATTGAGGGCACATAGTTTTGTAGACAAATTGTAACCTTTATTTTTGGTAAAGGGTTTTAATCTTTTTGTCGGTCTTTCTAATTACTAGCTACAGCCTAATTGTGTTTTAGTTTTTAAAAACTTGTCTTTTCACTGTTCACTTAACAATAACATCACTACGTTAAAGTTTGTGAAATATACATGAAATAAACTTTGTTGTTAACTCTTTTCATATTTGATGTTTTTTATGTCTCGGTCGGTATCTATGTACTAAGACTGTCCAAATCGATCGTCGCTCGCTCAGAAACTGCTTAAAAAATACTCGCTTGTTTTTTCGATCGATTGTAGACGAGCCGCTCCGCTCGGTTCGATTTATAAACGAGCCAAGCAACGAGTGAAGGTCCGCTCGGTTCAATTTGACTCGAATAATTTTAATTTATTTTATATATAATTATACATGCACAATCATATGATATATTGATACTAAGTATAAATTTTTTAAAATTAGTAAATTATATTTAAAGTACTTTCAAATAATAGCATTCATCTCTTTTAAAAAATATATTGGATAATTTTAAGTACTTTAAATATAATTAATAATTAAAAAATAATTATTTATTATATTTAATAATTTAATATTCCAAATAAAAGTATAAACAAATTTTATATTTGTGCATATATATATATATATTTACTGTTTAACTTTTAATTATTTTATATACATTATATCAATATCAACCTTAAATTTAAAATATATTAAAGTTATTATTAGTTTCTTTAAAACTAGGGTTATTGGATTTTAATAATGCCAACTATAGGTTTTGGCCACTGCCACTCCCAACTAACATCTTCACTGTCATCACTCCCAACTTAACACTTTACTTGCTGTGTCACTCCGTTTTTATGTCACATAAGCATACCACGTAGGATAATAATGCCACGTGGGATAATAATGCCACGTGGACAAAAGCGGAGTGACATAGCAAGTGAAATGTTAAGTTGGGAGTGATGACAATGAAGGTGTTAGTTGGGAGTGACAGTGACTAATGCCTCATAGTTAAGAATATTAAAATCTAATAACCTTTAAAACTACTATATACTTATCTAGAAAAAAGTTTAAAGAGAAAAAAGAGAAAAAATAATAATTCTCATAAATTCGCTCGACACTAGTTTAAAAATTACTCGGTTCGATTTTGCCTTATTTACACTCGGTTCAACTTTGACTCAATTTATAAATGAGCGGATCGTCTCGATTCGAATTGTAAACAAGTCAAACATAAAAAAACCCTCACTTGGTTTAGTTCGACTCATAAATAGAAATGTACTAGAAACTCCTATATTATATTCCTATCTTGCCACGTGTGCTTGCCACGTGTACTAAAGGTTATTTGTTGTTACAATGCAATTAAATAATAATATATTTAAAATACGACAAAATTCCACCAAACAAGTTGTTGATATGGTGAGGGTCGAAGGATGAGCATTTAAAGCTGATTCTAGAATTTTCTATAACGACAAAAGTGTAACAAAATTATATAAAGCGAGTTGAGCAACACGAATTTTGAGATTCTAGGGAGCACTTTTCTTTTCAATAATTCCATTTATATATAGCCGCAATTTTAAATACGACAAAATTTATTATTTCAAAATAAAAACAAATGATCTCTTAAGTTAAAAGAGATCGAATCTACAAACTAAAAAGGTTAACATAAGATCCAACGTTATCCTTAGTACGTGTTCAAATTATGTTTTATCAATTGAATTTATGTAATCACCATCTTTTACCTCTTTTAACTTCTAGCCTTTTAAATGTTGATTATATCTTAAAACATCTGTCAGATTGAAAACCAAAACATGTTTATATAATAATAGTTAGAGACGTACCGGTAGAGAATCCGATCTGTTGAGAGGATGAAGACGCCATTAAATCTCGTTGTGGTTTCCCGTAAGGATGTCTATGGCTTGATGGGATAATAGAGAGAAGAGAGTGACGGCTAGGGTTTAGTGGTGTATTGTAATTACATGCCTAAACACTCTAATTAGCTCTCTATATATAATTAATAGACATCTAGGGGAAAACCCTAATATGCATTATGACTAGTTAAGCCCATCAATTAACCGGTCCATATTAGTTAAAGGGTTAATTAGGGCCCATTAAGTTAAAACCAAATAAGTCATATATTGGTTAATTAGGTAAATGGACAAGCCCACATTAATATATTCCAACATTCTCCCACTTGGGCGTAAAACCATTTACGATGAATGTTAAGTAAGCTGATCAGGTTAAGAACACTCATCACGTTTTAAAGTGAAACTATAGCAGAAAAATACAGCCGTAAAGCCATTGCACAACTCAGGACCCCCATTAATCATACTATAATTCCAAATCAAAACATAAGACCAAAATGACTGAAATAAATCCTTGCAAAGGTTCCTGTCTATATTTGCTTAAGGTGCGCATAAAATAAGATAGACAATAAATAGAGGAAATAATAAAGTTAGGCCATAAGGTACAATATGCTAGTAAGTAGAGTCTCTTGTAAGGCCCATTCTTGACACAAGATCTTCGAACGTTCTAGGCGGGAGACCTTTAGTCATTGGATCCGCTATTATATCCTTCGTACTGACATACTCGATACATAAATTATTTTCCTCAACTCGTTCACGTACAAACAAGAATTTCGTATCGAGATATAATCCAGCGCCAGTCGAACTGTTACTGTTCGAGAAATTTACAGCAGCTGAATTGTCACAGTAAATCTTCAATGGTTTTGAGATGGAGTTGACAACTTTAAGTCCAGCAATAAGGTTTCTCAACAACATTCCATGGCATGTGGCATTGTACACTGCTACATATTCAGCCATCATAGTTGAGGTCGTTGTCAACTGCTGCTTATGACTTTTCCATGAGATAGGTCCGCCTGCTAACATGAATACGTACCCCGAAGTTGACCGTTTATCATCTTTGCACTTAGCAAAGTCAGAGTCAGAATAGCCAACAACTTCCAAGTTATCACTTCTCTTGTATGTCAACTTATAGTCTTTTGTGCCTTGAAGGTATCGCAATACTTTCTTCGCTGCTTTCCAGTGATCTAGGCCAGGATTAGATTGGTAACGGCCTAGCATTCCAGCTATATATGCGATATCAGGGCGAGTACAGACTTGAGCATACATAAGGCTTCCAACAGCTGAAGCATAAGGTATCAGTCTCATTTGCTCCTTTTCAGCCTCTGTCTTTGGACATTGGAATGAGCCGAAAACATCACCTTTAACCACAGGAGCTACTGAGGGGGAACAATGTTGCATGTTGTAACGAGTAAGGACCCGTTCAATATAAGCCTTTTGGGACAGACCTAAGATCCCTCTGGGTCTATCTCGGTGTATTTCGATGCCTATAATGTGAGAGGCTTCTCCGAGATCCTTCATGTCAAAATTATGCGATAGTAAACGCTTTGACTCATGCAACATGTCTAAGCTATTACTTGCCAGAAGGATGTCATCCACATAAAGGACAAGAATAGTAAAGTTGCTCCCACTCATCTTAAGGTAGGTGCACTGATCCACTTGATTTTTGATAAAGCCTTCTTTCTTCATGACCTCATCAAACTTTAGGTACCACTGGCGTGATGATTGCTTCAACCCGTATATAGACTTCTTTAACTTACAGACTAAGTGTTCCTTACCTTTAGGTTTAAAGCCTTCAGGCTGAGTCATGAACACATCTTCTTGTAAGTCACCATTAAGGAAAGCGGTTTTAACGTCCATCTGGTGTAGCTCTAAATCGTAATGAGCTACAAGAGCCATGACAATCCGTAAGGAATCCTTCCTCGAAACAGGAGAGAAGGTTTCTTGATAGTCAATGCCCTCTTTCTGAGCATAACCTTTTGCAACCAATCTCGCTCTATAGCGTTTGCCGTTTCCATTCGGATCTAGTTTGATCTTATAAACCCATTTACATCCTACGGGTTTAGCACCCTTGGGTAATTCGACCAGATCCCAAACGTCATTCTGATACATGGAGTTAAGCTCATCAGTCATAGCTTTATTCCATTCAGAAGATTGATCACTACTAATGGCTTCATTGTAAGAGATGGGATCGTTACAGTTTCCTAGATCCATTTCAGCTTCGTTCAGGTAGGTTACATAATCATCAAAGTTAGTAGACCGTCTAGGTCTAGATGACCTCCTAAGCTGATTTCCGGGTTCATTAGATTGATTAAGATCATTGGCAGTTTCAGAGAGTTGCTCTATAAGTGGTGGTTCCCCATTGTTATCATCAAGTGTGTGAGGATCATTAGGTTCTAAGGAGACTATCGGTGGTGTAGTGTTCTGTGAAAGAGTTCCAGAAGGTGTAGTTTGAGGTATGACTAAATTGGTTCTCCCCCCCACCTCTGGCATCTCTTGTAGGTTATAATCAGGATTTTCACTACTCCCACTGACTTGTGAGTTCTCTAGAAACTCCGCATGACTTGTTTCAACTATACGTGTGACGTGGGAAGGACAGTAAAATATGTATCCCTTAGAATGTTTGGGATATCCAATGAAGAAGCAACTAACCGTTTTCATGTCTAGTTTCTTCTGTTGGGGATTGTAGAGTTTTGCTTCTGCAGGACAACCCCATACTTTCATATACTTCAGGCTTGGTTTCCTTCCAGTCCATAACTCAAAAGGAGTTTTAGGGACAGATTTAGAAGGTACCCTGTTAAGTATATGAACTGCTGTCTTTAAGGCCTCGGTCCACAAAAATTGAGGTAGTCCTGAATTGGCCAACATACTTCTCACCATGTCCATAAGGGTTCTGTTCCTCCTTTCAGCAACACCATTTTGTTGAGGAGTACCAGGCATGGTGTATTGGTTTATGATTCCATGCTCCTTACAAAATTGATAAAATGGACCAGGAGCCTGACCAATATCAGTATGTCTACCATAATATTCACCTCCACGATCTGATCTGACAACCTTTATTTTACAATTCAATTGATTTTCAACTTCAGCTTTAAAAGCTTTAAAGGTTTCAAGCGATTCAGATTTCTCTTTTATTAAAAACAAGTACATGTAACGAGAATAATCATCTACGAAAGTGATAAAAGAGTTATGTCCAGATATTCCATCGGGATAGGGACCACTGAAGAATGTCTAATATAACACCAAATATTAGACCAAGTAAGGTTCTACTTGAATATTAGTTTCGCTTTGGCTATGACCAATATTCAAGGTAAGGAACTAATTCAGAGTAAGTTAGGGCATGTATAAGTACTACACATCACCTTTGGGCAGAAATGCAATACTTACACATATAAGGCCAAATTTTAGTATGTGTGTATCATCAATTAGTTAAGGTTCTACTCAGGTGTTAGCTTCGCTTTGGCTATGACCAACACAAAAGTATTATGAACAAGAGTTTAGTGATGATTTAGGGTGTACACAAACACCACACATCACCTTTGGGCAGAAGTGAAGTGTTTGTATATGTTAAGCCAAAACACACATAATAATTAAATAAGATGAATAAAGTTAAGTCAACTTAAACGACTTATAATAATACTTACAATAAGTTGGATGACTTCTCATTGGTTAGGTCATTCAAATAAGCATAAGTCGTAAAGGATTTAAAGAAATCATATAGATTAAAACCAAACGTTCATACAATAGTAAGACTATTTCTGTTTGCTCAAGAGTTAAAAGCTAAAGTCTAAAGTTTCATGTATGAATGTTAGTAAGTTTGGCACATATATTCTACTTTCACTTAATATGTCATAAGTACGGAGAGAAAAATTATCTATATATATTTGCAATGTAAAAGTAAGATACAAGTTCATGCGTAAGTAATGCATACAAACATATCTTGAATATAACGTAATAATTTATTTCATGATTAATTAATTATTTAATCATATGTAATCACAAAAAATAGTAAACAAATCCATTATTTTAAATTGAACCATACATTCGAGTTGCTAGTTTTAATTCATGAAAGCTATCCAAAAGTTTATGTAACTGATATATTAATTGTCGGCAAAACTATTCGATCAGTTTAGTTTTTATCAAGTTTCATGAAGATTGATTCGTTAATTTATCAAAGTAAATAAAAGATTAATTATGATGTCTCGAATCGATATAAGCAACAAAAGCTCTGATACCAGATGTTGATTATATCTTAAAACATCTGTCAGATTGAAAACCAAAACATGTTTATATAATAATAGTTAGAGACGTACCGGTAGAGAATCCGATCTGTTGAGAGGATGAAGACGCCATTAAATCTCGTTGTGGTTTCCCGTAAGGATGTCTATGGCTTGATGGGATAATAGAGAGAAGAGAGTGACGGTTAGGGTTTAGTGGTGTATTGTAATTACATGCCTAAACACTCTAATTAGCTCTCTATATATAACTAGTAGAGACCCGCACGATGCAGCGGGGATAATATAATTCATGATATTTATTTATGGGTGTTTTGATGATTTTGTAGTTTTGTTTAGTAAAGAGTATCATCATAGTTGATTAATGGTGGACCAAGGTGATTAACGTTACTAATATCAAGTTACTAATAATTTATTTGTTAGTTACTTTGTGATACTTGTTTTCTGTCATTTTATCAATACTCTGGTGATAAATTGTATAATACTTCGCTTACTTCTTCGATCTGTAATATATAACTTAGAAAAATGAATTTAATACACGAAGCATGGTAAAACAAAAAACTATCATATTTTTCATTACAATTGAAAATAAAATATTCTTCTTAGCCCATAAGTAGTTCATCTGAAACACTCAAACATTGATAAAGAAAAATATATATATTATTATACTAATCCATACGACCATACTTAATATGACTCGTTACTCTACTTTCCTAGCCTGTTCATCCTACCATCTCTAACTCAAAGTGACCCGAGAGTTTTAAGTTGTGCAAAAAACACAACCACCAAAATGGGAGAAAGAAAAGTCAAGATATACATTTGTAGGCCTAGCTAGGAAACTACTTCACTCTCTTGGACTTTGGAGAAATTGATTGGTTTAGAAATATCTTCAAACAGGAACCCAAGTATTTGTGAGACTCAACATCCTCTATATTGTCCTCTTTTACTGACACCTTAGTAGTTGGAACTGGAGCAGCGCTCTACATGGAAAAACAATGTTTAGTTTGTTATGTATTAGTATAGATAAGCAAGAGTGTTATATAACCCCATATGAAAAAATTAAACTACAAGTAAAGATTTTAATGTGATACACAATACATCTTTCAATAAATCTTTGTCTGTATTATATTTTATGTTATGTAAAACAAAATATAATAAGTTGGTATGCAACCCGTGCATTGTGGCGGGATCTTGTGAAAAACTCTACAAATGGAATTAGGAGTCAATGCTAATACTGATAGATAGATAGATACATGTAAGGGCTTTAACATTAATCTATACTCAGATCTATATATACAACTAACAATTTTTTTTTGGCTAAATACTACTTTTTTCCGGGGATCCGAAGCCACCACCCCCTATTATAGAACATCGATTCTCATGAAATATGACATATTTTTAAAAAATAACAGGAAACTATTTTACCTAATGTCTTTCGAAAGATCTTTCCCTTGCTAGCCCATTTGTTTCCATTTTGCAGAAATTAGATCACGAAGTTCCTCTTCAACAATTGAAGCGTACGATAATGCCCTTGATGCTACGTACAACAATAAAACAGAAAATAGTGAAATATACTTATGCATATGCAAACACAGACACATCATTCATCATGTACTTGGTATTCCAGAATTGAACCATAACCATCATAGACGATGTCTAAATGATAGGTAGTTCTCCGGACATCATCATAAAAGTAAAAAAAAAAAGAAAGAAAAAAAGCATGAGTCCACCTCTTATTGAAGAGAAACCTTATAATGTACATGGTTACCTTGAATGAAAATGGTATAATTTCTATTTTTCTATACCTACACAATAAGAAATTTAAAGTTAAACAGTCATAAAAGCAAATCATAACAAAATGTCAAACATGTCCAACCAATTTGATATGGTTACAAGTTATGGATCTTAAAATTTCCATACAAGGAATTTAAAGAAAACACCTTAAGAATGAAGTGCAAAAATAAGTTATGTATCCTAATATTCATACAAAGAATTTACCAAAAAAGATCCAAGAACGAATGAAGAGCAAATATGGCACTTAACATACTAAAAGGAAACCTGCACATATGTAAACTCCATATTGACCAAAAATAACAACTTTGTGGTGGCAACATACACAACATTAACAGGTCTAGTCAATGTCGGCTAAAACTATAGGTGGTTGCGTAATACTAACAGGTCTGGTTAATATCGGCTAGAACTATCTGTAACATTCAAAAGATCGGGTTAGTCACATTTCTACTGAATTAGCACAACCAAAGAAAACTCATATATATCAGCCATTAATACATCAAAGTTTGAAACAAACTAAAATCTAAAATCAAACCAAAGAAAATACTGGTACACTTAAGGGTTCAATGTTGAGAAACACTAAAATTGAAATACACCTGTAACACTTATCTGATAGACCCTTCTTCTTCTTGATCCCGGACTTGCTTCGATTTGAAGAATTGGGTTCGATTTCAATTGAGGCCAGAACACCACTACTTGCTACTACCAAACGCGCAGCTCTGCAATCCAAATATACTACAAATTTAACCCAGAAAGTAACAATTCCAAACTAAAACAAGAGACATTTTGTGGTGAACATACAACCAAAACTAACAGCCGGTAATCCGGTGAACAAAGTAATTGAAATTCATAGGAAATAAAAAACGGTAATCGGAAGTCATGTAAAAAATACAACTAAACGGCACTTCCAGCGAGGGGTCAACGTGTTTTTCAGTGCTGAGTTGGGTGATCTGTTTGCTAGTCTAGTTAGGCAATGAGTTAATTTTACTAATCCTTAACAAATGGTGTTGAATATGAGGATTAAATCTGTTGAACAGACTAAAAACTACATTTGGCTGAAAAAAAGTATTTTGTATGGAAAAAAAGTATTTTCATAGTAATACAGCCGTTGACACCCATGACTTATTAATCATGCAATGATAAATATGCCATAGTTTGATAGAAAATTGTAAATTTGCTCAATTTCAAATCCACCAAAAGTAAAACTGTAACTAATGATTCAAATGGAACTCAAAACTAAAGACTGATTCTAATCATACAAACTGATTATCTTACCAACTCATCATATTCAAACAATTTTATTTATAAACAACAAACCTAAAAGACCATAGCAATAGAAACTTCGGAACCTTACACGGAAATGAAATACTAAGCAGACTGCACATGCAGACAAATACAAACCACAACACATAAGTTGTCTCCTTTGAAATAAACTAAATCACCAAATCACATAGTTGTTTAATAGAAAATATAATAGAACGAAATGAAGAGGTCACGATACCTTTAAAGACCAATAAATACCATGCCATGAAATGTTAATATACCTATCACTTTGTTTTCTTCGTCAACTGTAGGCAAGAACTGAATAGGGAATGGGGGATCATCCATCTTCTTAGAGTCTTTGGGTTCCTATTATTATCAGTCACACACACCACAAAACATATTATTTGTAACATCATTCAAATAAAAACACAAACAAAAATAAAAGACTGAATCTGGTGGGCATACCTTTAACACGTTTCAGCAATAGCAGGTTTGAAAATGTCCTCTTTGCTAGGTTTGAGTGTTCAATTGAGATCACCATCAATGAATGTACCAATGAGGTGATAATCATCATCCATGACCAAAAGGTAAGCATATCCTTCTTTGCATTACATAAATTCAACTTGCTTCTTCATCGCATCTTACCTGTAAATCAAAATCCTTAATTATCAAATATCATGCTATAAACGTTTAAATGATCTATGAATAGACATGATTTATCAGTTATATAGTTGTAGCACAACTAATGTTTATTTCTTAATCTAAACATCTCATGGCAATATAGTTTAATAAGTTATGATAATCAAAATTCTAGCTATGGCCAAAACATTCTCTAAATCATGCAATCAGGTTGTTGTTAATAGAAACTAAATCACCCAATAAACTCGCATAATTCAATTTCTATCCCGGTGTACGCACCATGTCGGCTGAAGACCACCAAACCACCATTTCTAAACCAAAAATAGATGGAATCCTATTGAAGTTTCTTGATCTTCATAGAAAATAAAGTTTAAGAATTGAGAAGAGCAATTACAGATGTGGAGAAGAGCAACTTAGAAGAAACATACCACCAAAAACAAAAAAAAATGAGTTTGAATTTAAACGGATTGGTGCGAAATAGTTACCAGCCTATTTTCAGGAATTATATAAATTTCTAGTGCTATACATTCAGTGGATTAATGAACAAAACTTTGCTTTACATAAATAATATATATTTTTAAAGGCATAAAAATGTATTTCACAACTTGAATATAAACAAATGTATTTAATAACTTTAATGCAGGTACAAATATAACCCGATGATTCAAAACCGCTATATAAAATATGTTTTATGGTGTTCTCAAGGGCTAACATAAAAGTATAAGTAGGAAGACATAACCCACATTCAAGTAGACCAGAATGTGTATAGAAACACAAATAAGAAGGAAAAGAGAAGGAATAAAATACATAATGAAAATAATTAGCCAACCATGAAGGCAATACAACTGTTAAGTATGTTTTTTTAGGTGACTACATAACAAACCATACAAATCATGAATTAGAAGTATCAATATGTGATGTTGTGGGTTATTTTTTTAAACTTTTTGGTGTAAAAATAGATATTGCATAGGTGACATGTGTATAGAAACAAAAGAGATACTAAACCTGTTTTTAACTTGCTTTGTAGCTTGAGATTTTCATTAAAGGTCGTTGTGGCACAACTGCCTGAACAAGATTGAGGAGCAACTGCAAAAGAAATTTTGAAAGAAACCTTCTATCACACGGATGAAAATATAAAAACATTTAAATATAATGTAACTGTAACATGAATAATTCACTTGTAATAAAGTGCATAAGAGGATCATTAGATACAAACTAAATAATTAAAGTGCTTGCTTAAGAGTTAAGAGCAATCTTTACTATTAGTAGAATGTACACCATGATTTGAGTTGTCTTTTAATTTCTAGTGAATTAAAACAATAAAGAAATTTATTCAGGATATATACAATTTGTACAATTGTCAACACATAAATTATTAAATAAAAATAAAAATTAAGAAAGAAATTTTGTGATCTTACCTATCTCGTTTCGAACTTTACCAAAAGATTTGTGGTAGCATGAGTACAAATGATTCAGTTGCGAGAAACGTTAGAACTTGAAGAGATGGTATTTCTTGCTGCAAAATACAACTTATCAAAAACAAAATGATGAAAAATAGTGCAAGAGTTATAAAAGTTAAGGGTCAAATATATGGATGCATCATATATGAATGTGTGTAAATCTAAACTTGAATCAATAAAATAAATACAAGTCATGTCATGTTTATTGTTCACAGTCAAGCATCATAAAGTGAACACAACAGGATTAAATAGCCCGTAACAGTGCTTTAGCTGCATGTTATCATCCGTCAAAATAATGAACCGAAAGTAAAGGAGTTGTAAAGGATATACTCTGCGTATGAAGTGAAAGAGAAGGTTGCATGTAAAGCTAAGAAGGTTGCATAGTACCTAGATTGAAAATATACTAAAATGTAGCAAAGAATTTATTTTGTTTGTCTAAGCTCTAAACGATTAGCTTAATTTCAATATTGAAGCCCTAGGTAAAACTGACTACAGCACTGCAGCAGAGTAAATGTAGTTATCACCTTCTCATTTTAGACTTACGACTGGAAACAGTAACCTTAATAGTAAAGGCAGAAAAAGTGAACCAGGAATTTCAATGGCAAAATTATTACCTAAAGCTGTGAATGAACAAAGTAAAATAAATGACTATAGCCAAGCGTATATGCAACTTGGAGAAGCATAAAACCAATCCGACCAACTGTCAGAGTTTTTCCCTAGGGTGCAAACATTTTGATTATCAAACTAAAGCATACAACATGAAACTTATATACCAAATCACATTGTGTATCAGAAATATATTTATTGAAACATGAAACGCAAAAGTCTAAATGCAAAAAAATAGCTACACATCATACCTTCAAAATGTGAGATCATGAAACCCTACAAAACATTCAATAAACAAATGTAATAGATCATAAAATCTGACCCATTTAAACATAGTTGCTGAATGGTTCTTTGTTGCAGGTGATTAGCTACAGATTAAAACAAATTCAGCAGGGATAAAAGAGCTGAAACATTAGATAACATCTACGGCAATGTAACGTCGTTATCCACCCCCCTTCCTGCAAAGTAGAGTATTTTGCCAACTTTAACCGGCGGAATTATGTACTGGCTCATGTGTGATTTCCTCCAAAGCGAAATAAACACACTACAGTCGGTCAATCTTCCCCTAAAATTTGTAACTCACAAACCATAACAATTAACAAAGCTGGTTACCTTAATGAATCGATGAAGGCAAGAATCGATTAATTGAAGAAGGCGAAAACCGTGAATCTCTTCCATTGCATCTAAAGCTTTCGTTCCGCTTAAGTTTAAATCCACAAAATCACGGGAAAGATCCGCCGGACCTGGATTAAAGAGCAACAAAATCTGATTTATTGGATCGGAAGAACATTGCTTGAAATCAAATAAAAGGCAAGAAGAGTTTCAGATTCAAATCAAAGTAAGAATCACAACTAACCTGCTCGTCGGAATCATTGAATAGGATGAGATAATGGCGATGAAGATTGTGCGTTATGAAGAAATATATTGGGGCCATGAAGATTGTTATACAAAAAACCTCTGATTGAGAAGAAAGAGATTACCATGTAAAATAGATTTTCAAAGTGAAACGAAGACTGAAAGTTCTCAGCCTTTGAAAGCGCAGAAAAAGAAGGAACCCAGTTAACGTTTTCTTTAATTGTTATTATAATTTATTGGGTTAAAAAGACATAACTACCCCTAAAACTACCCTAAAACTACTTGTACATTGTGCATCAAATAGCAGTACGTGGTTGACAAATTGGGTGTCCTTCCAATCTGCATTATAGATAGTATAGATTAATAGACATCTAGGGGAAAACCCTAATATGCATTATGACTAGTTAAGCCCATCAATTAACCGGTCCATATTAGTTAAAGGGTTAATTAGGGCCCATTAAGTTAGAACCAAATAAGTCATATATTGGTTAATTAGGTAAATGGACAAGCCCACATTAATATATTCCAACATTAAACTCATACAATGGCATAACTAATCTTTATAGTTTTAAGGTTCTAAAGTATCGATTTTAACTCCAAAACTTTATAAAATGATGCTTTATCACCATATCTGGTGTGTAAAATATCAAAACTCACCAGTCACGTACCATTATCTCCCAACATCGTAAAATTGGCTTTTATAGTCATGCCGTGCTTTATGACATATTTTTCGTATGTGAAAGTTGGCCAAGGGACAACTTTACTAGTATTGTTTAACTTTGTATATAACCAGGTCCAGGTCCGCTGTTCGCATGATCATCACTACCAGCCCAAGCAATTTTCATGCTTTGTGATAGTATTATATATGCAATGTAATAGGTGCATACTTTATATGACGATATCACTTTTAAGCTTGAAGTTGTTTTAAATCTGCATGTGGAGCATGTTTGAAGAACGTACGTACAGTAGCAAATAGCGAAGGCTCTCTTACATATTGCAATCTACTAATGGTTTGATAGTACTATCGAAAAGTTATAATACAACACGTACAAGATGCTTATATATAATTCATCACGAATGATATAGAAAATGTACTTCAAGCTAGCAGACCAGAAACATGCATTTAATGGGATTTAAGTCCGCTTCACATATTGCAATAGTCCCTTTATATACATATATACCACGTAATTAAAGTGAAGTTGTTTTGACATATATATATATATAGGTATATATATATTCTGTATAACATAGTCATTTAGGTAATTAAGAATAAATTAATGTACGTGATACATTAATTAATTAAGAGTCGGAAAAAGAGGTGACAATTAAGTTGAAAAATAGTGAGCGATCGAGGCTAGTGCATGCATGTACACAACTTGCAGATTAATTCGATCGATCGATCTGCTGCTACCATGAATTATAATAATTGGGATTTTATAATTATTTGACTGATGAGAGACCGAGGATTTTGGCATCGATCACCCAGCCTATCAATTAATTAACTATATATATATATATTGTCGGGATTTAATTGACTCTGACAAATTAATTAATAAATAGACAACCGATCGATCGAGCATACTAGAATTTATACAGACCGGCCAGCTCCAATCAAATTACTTAATTGCCCACGTACCTCTCCAACCTCACCCTACCAAGGCTTCGACCTGGTCGTACGTCTTGTTTTTGACACGTACTATATATATGTTTAACTCTAGTTAAAAGGCGATTCTACATACGCCTTAATTATATATATATATATGCGACAAGTGAAGATGAACCTAGCTTTAAAATAAAACTTCTATATATAATTAAATAGAATTCAATTCATTAGTATTAGGATATATGTTCCAACAATAAACGGGCCAAATTATTATATATATAAAATTAAATATATGGTTGGTGAGGCTTACAAACTGGCCTTCACTAAAAGAAACTTTAAAATTTTAAAACTAATTGCCCTATCGTCTGGCCTTTTTAAAATATGTTATTCGGTTTTAAAATGTTTATTAATTTACTAGACCCTCCCTAAATGTACGTATAAGTTCTTGTTAATTAATCAACTGCACCCGCCCAGTATTTATACGACAAAAATGGTCACCCATGCACCCACAACATTGTTGAAAACGATTAGTGGTTTGGTGTCGGATCGAGCATATATATATTGTGCATGCATGATATATATGAGGATATATATATAGTAGACGGGTAGCATAGATGGTGTAGGTTTTGTATTTGTTTATTGGTGGGTGTTGCTGATACGGTTCTGTTCGAGATGAACCAATCTCCAAATAAATTAACACAGAGAAGAAGAATAGAGTAATGCAAACTTTTTCTGATCTTTATTACGAATACCAAAGACAAATTAAATACATCAATTAGAAATGCAAATATGGAAATGCTAGTTGTTGTGATTAAAATAAAAATAAGGAAATAATCAACTTCCAAGAGAGCCACAAATATTGTAGGAATGTCTACTGATTCCTCTCCACCAATTATGCTCCAATTACTACTCTTTATTTTTGATTGCATGCATCACATGGAAAGGTTTTATTTTTCCATAATCTTCATTCTCATTAGTTGAGAAAAGTAGAAAACGCGCAGGCCTGGTGATAACGCGTTTAGGCCGAGACTGCATGCTTGGGCCGGTGTCGCTGACATGGATCGTAACATTATCCCGCCCTTCGAAATTGGCCTTGTCCTCAAGGCCGGAGCTGACATCTAATTGCGCTGTAGCTAAGAAATCCGAGGGTAAAGGGGTGAATTCCGTGTACCAGTCCCCTTTGCAAGCACGTAACAACGAGACGTGAAAGACCGGGTGGATGCGTGAGCCTGGCGGCAACTCTAAACGATATGCGACCTTCCCGATACGATCAATGATTTTGAAAGGACCATAGTAGCGACGACTCAACTTCTCAACAGCCCGGGAAGCTACAGATTGTTGTCGGTGTATGCGTAAACGCAGTAATACCAGATCACCTACCGAAAATTCTTTTTCTTGGCGGTGTTTATTAGCCTGGTCCGCCATCCTCTGTCGGGATATTTGTAATGTGGATTTTAGAAGGTCAAGCACTCTTTGATGTTCCAATAAGGTTTCGTCAATGGTGGTGGGTCTGTTGACTTGCAGCGTGTAATGGGGCAAGGACGGTGGTGGCCGCCCATAGAGTGCTTGGAATGGTGTCATGTCGATTGCACTATGGTGGCTCGTGTTGTACCAAAACTCAGCTAGGTACAAGTATTTTGTCCAACGGTTTGGTTCATCACACGTGAAGCATCTTAAGTAGCTTTCCAATGTACGGTTAACCACTTCGGTTTGACCATCCGTTTGAGGATGGTAGGCACTGGAATGTAAGAGAGTAGTACCAATAGAGTGAAATAATTCTTTCCAAAACTTGCTGAGGAAGATGGGGTCTCGATCAGAAAGTATGCTCTTTGGGAGACCATGTAACTTATAGATTTGATCAAGGAAAATAGTGGAAAGAGAGGTTGCGGTGTAGTTGGGTCGTAACGGAATAAAGTGTGCGAACTTAGTGAGCCGATCAACAATGACCCAGATGGCGGTTTTTCCATTCGATGGTGGTAGGTTGGTGATGAAATCCATGGAGATTTCCTCCCACACTTGATTAGGGATGGGAAGTGGTTGAAGCAACCCATAAGGTTTTTGGGTGGAGTATTTGGTTTGTTGACATACCTTGCAATTGTTGATATACTGTGTGACCTCTTGTTTAAGATTGGACCAAGAGAAGGAGCATCTAATTCTTTTGATGGTAGCCGTAATACCTGAGTGCCCTCCTATTTTGCTTGAGTGAAATTCATTAAGTAGTTTGAGCCGTAAGGAAGGAATAACAGGAACGAAGAGCTTATTATCCCGATAAATTAAGCCGTCATGCAACTGTTGGTTCGGGTGGTTGTCCGGGGATTCTGATACTTGCCGAAGGATTTCGCGTCCCTCTTGGGTGGATGTGTAATAATCTCTGAGTTCATGTAACCATGGAAAGTATGGTATGGAAAGTGTCAGTAGTTGCGCATCAGTTATCCGGCTTAACGCGTCGGCCACATGGTTTTCTTTTCCTGGTTTATAAAAGATTTCAAAATCATACCCAATCAGTTTACTAGCCCATTTGTGTTGTTCCGGTGTTTGTATAACCTGAGTCAAGAGATGCCGTAAGCTTCGTTGATCGGTAAAAACACGAAACCGACGACCCAATAAATAGTGTCGCCATTTCTTGATTGCTTCTGTGATAGCATATAATTCACGGATATAAGCAGAAGCGGCCTTCATCTTTGGACTGAGTTTCTTGCTAAAAAAAGCAATAGGCTTGTCTTGTTGAGATAAAACTGCACCAATGCCATAATCCGATGCATCTGTTGTGACATCAAAAACAAAAGCAAAATTGGGTAATGTGAGGGTAGGTAATTTTATCATAGCCTGTTTGAGTGTGTCAAATGCTATCTGAGCAGCTTCAGACCATAGAAACTTGTTATTTCCTTTCAGCAAATCAGTGAGTGGGCCAGCAATATGGGAGTAGTTCCGCACAAACCTTCGGTAATACCCCGTCAAGCCAAGGAACCCACGAAGTGCTGTTTGTGATGTAGGGATTGGCCAATTTTGAATGGAGAATATCTTTTCTTTGTCGGTGGCCACTCCGGAACGGGATATGACATGACCAAGATAATTGATCTCTGTGACTCCAAACATACATTTAGACAGCTTAGCATAATAATGATGTGTATAAAGGGTTTGGAAAACCTGTTGAAGATGGCCGACATGTTCTGATTGTGACTTGCTATAAACAAGTATGTCGTCAAAGAAAACCAATACGAATCGTCGTAGAACATCACGAAAAATATCATTCATGGCAGCTTGGAATGTGGAGGGAGCGTTCGACAACCCGAATGGCATGACGAGGAACTCGTAGTGCCCGTCAGTTGTACGAAAAGCCGTCTTTTGTGTATCCTCTTGCGCCACTCTAATCTGGTGATACCCTGCCCGCAAATCCAATTTAGAAAATATTTCTGCCCCGTGTAACTCGTCCAATAGTTCATCCACAGTTGGTATCGGAAATCTGTCTCGGATGGTGAGGGCATTTAAGGCGCGATAGTCAACACAAAAACGCCAAGTGCCATCCTTTTTGCGGACTAATAATACGGGAGAGGAATATGGGCTGGTGCTTGGTTTAATGACCCCTTCAGACAACATTTCTTTGATGAGATTAGACATGATCTCCTTTTGGTAATGAGGGTAGCGATACGGACGGACATTAACAGGTTGGCTGTTTGGTTGTAGGTGTATGTGATGGTCGTGTTCGCGCGGTGGGGGCAAGGTCGATGGTGTTTTAAATATGTGGGAATAGGTGTGTAATAGTTGTTGAATCTGAGGATTTGAATGTTTGGGTATGGCACTAATTTCAGAAGAAGGTTGGTGGTTAAATATTAGGGTGTGCATGGATGCAATGGCATCCTTTTTTATAAGGTGGTGTATGGTACTAGGAGTAGCAGCAGTTGATAATGGTTCACCAGAAAGTGTGAGTGCATGGCCTTTATGGTTGAAGGTGATGGACGGGATTGAGAAGTTGGCCGTAATTGTGCCCAAGGAACCAAGCCACGCGAGTCCAAGAACAACGTCCGCACCTTCAATGGGAAGCACAAACAATGGAATTTTAAACGGGCATTTGGCCATCAGAATGGTGACCTCGGGGCATAATCCATTGCATTCAATCCATTCACCATTGCCGACCATGACTGAGAATGGGTTGATCGGATCGATATGTAGACTAAGAAAAGATGCCACGCGTGGTTGGATTATGTTGTGAGTACTGCCTGAATCAATAAGGACTGTTACCGGGTGACCTGCAATGAAGCCCGTGACACGTAATACTTTTTGAGATGTCAACCCGAGGAGAGCGGTTGGCGATAAGGTAAGGAACTGGTTGGTGTTCCCAATATTCATTTGTGAACTATGCTGGTCCGTTGCATGGGTGTCGACCGTCTGTTGTGGCGATGGTTCATCCCCAAAGTCGATCAAGGGGCCGGGTTGGATGGAATCATCATTCTCAACAATAATGTGAAACTGTGGCGGGTTACAACGATGGCCCGGGTGGTACTTTTCTGGGCAACGAAAACACAACCCGGCAGCCTTTCTTTGTTGCAAGGCTTCATGAGAAAGTCGATTGAGGGGTAAGGTTTTTGGGGCCTGGTTTGGTGTGGGTAAGAGAGGTTGAGTGGTAGGATATTTTTGTGTGGTGGTGGTAGGAACAGTGTGGGTTGAAGGGCCTTGAATGGGGCGAAAAGGTGGGTTTGGTTTAGGTCGATACCGGTTGTCGTTGAGTTTGTCTTCCACTAATTTAGCTAATCCAATAGCTTGGTTCAACGAGAGAGGTTTAAGAATTGCTAGTTCTTGTTGGATATCGGTTCGTAACCCCGAAAGGAAACAGTTAAGCAATGCGTCGGCGGGTAACCCAATGATACAATTACTTAAACGCTCAAACTCGGTCACATATGCGGTGACCGTTGATGTCTGCTGCAACTTAAACAATGCAGCCTGATGGTTTTCATAAGAGGACGGTCCAAAGCGAATTTCCAATAGACGAGTAAACACATCCCACGTGCTTAACAAGTTATTGTTATGGAGATACTTGTACCAACTTAACGCGTCTCCTGTAAGATGAAAAGCAACCATGGTAAGGCGCTGTTGCGGTTCGATTTTGTAGAATGTGAAGTATTGTTCGGCTTGGAATAACCAGTCCAATGGATTGGAACCATCAAAAAAAGAGAGTTGCAGTTTTGGTGGTCGGATGTCATAAGTGTTAGACATTTTTGGTTGGGTTTTAGGGGTTGTGGTTTCTGGTTTCATTATGGCTGAAAGGATGAGTTTCGTTTGCTCGGTGAATTGACTGATCAAGAGATCGAGTTTGGCAGATTGTTCTTGTGAGTTGGTGGTGAGTAGTTCGGTAAGGGTAGCCATGGGATCATCATTTGAGGTGGTATCTTTGCGAGGAGGCATGATGAGAGGGTGAATGAAAGCACCAGTGATACGGTTCTGTTCGAGATGAACCAATCTCCAAATAAATTAACACAGAGAAGAAGAATAGAGTAATGCAAACTTTTTCTGATCTTTATTACGAATACCAAAGACAAATTAAATACATCAATTAGAAATGCAAATATGGAAATGCTAGTTGTTGTGATTAAAATAAAAATAAGGAAATAATCAACTTCCAAGAGAGCCACAAATATTGTAGGAATGTCTACTGATTCCTCTCCACCAATTATGCTCCAATTACTACTCTTTATTTTTGATTGCATGCATCACATGGAAAGGTTTTATTTTTCCATAATCTTCATTCTCATTAGTTGAGAAAAGTAGAAAACGCGCAGGCCTGGTGATAACGCGTTTAGGCCGAGACTGCATGCTTGGGCCGGTGTCGCTGACATGGATCGTAACAGTTGCTGTACATTTCTTCACCATGCATGTCTTACCCACAATTGTTACTTTTAATGAAAGAAATGTATTTTTGTCATCTTATGCTATCAGTCGATCTTCTTGTCAAAAAAATATAATTATACTAGCTAGGTTTAATTCCTGTGTATTACATACGGGTTAAATAATAATATTTATAAGCAAATTTTAACATTATTTTAAGTATTTGTAAATATTTAATAACTTTGCTCCATCAACTTATGTATTATGAAAAATTACATACAAATTTTACTTCTCAAACTTTCTATTATAAAACAAACATTTTTCCTAAAAAATGGATCGTAAAACCTTAAATTATTAAATAAATATCTTTAGCAAATTGGTGAAACCGGATTGCATATCTATACAATAAATTATATATTTCCGCTAGTGTACGTTCACATTTTTTATAACTTTTTTACTTCACCTTATTTTATCGAAAAGAACTATATTTTATGTATACCACAACATTTGAATATACAGCTCTCTGAGCTAGCTTTGTTTATTACTATAGTTTCACGTGCTTTTATTTTTTTACTCCCAATTTTATTTAAGAACAACTGATTACACATAATAAGATAATTAAGTTACAATGTCCTTAATTGAGATTAAAGTCTATCAATTTATAATTTCACACAAACCCCCGCCTTTAATCTTGATATTTGAGAAACCTATAGAAAAGTGTCGGCTTTTATGCTGCTAACAGCAGCTAGCTAGTATAGCGTTCAAGGGGATATATAGCGTTAAGTTGTCAAATTAATTATCTTAATGTCGTTATTTCTCCGCTTCCAGATCATCCAGAAAGTGGCAAAGATGATAGTTTGAGCATATATATATATATATATTTAACTCCGAATCATTAATTAATTAAGAGAAGCGATAGATCATATCCTTGACCGTGGTGAAGGACCATTGGGACGACGGAACGTAAGAATTAATCTGAGCGCTGTCAAACATCGATCTTTGGCATGCAAACGATCGAGCTAGCAAAATAATTAAAAAAAGATGATCATCATAGATGTAAGCATGTCCCATGCATATCATATCATGACAAGGCTTCTTTGGAAGGGATGCGGTCAAGATGCATATATATAAACGTTAATTAAGATCGATCGATCGATCAATGTGAACTTTGCTGAAATCTTTTTCAATAGCCATAATTATATCCTTGGTGTATTTTGCACTTGTATAACGAGCTTTAAACGACCCAAGAAACGCAAACTGTGAAACCAAATCGATAGTAACCTTGGTTTTAGTTTTAAACAGTTTGGTTTCAGTTTTTTATCATAAAAAATCATTACTAACCATGCATCCTAAATACTTTCAGAACCGGACAATGAACATCCCATTCGTTTCATTACTCTTGCCCACGTACATCTTGTATATAACTAGTATTTTTTGTCCTTAATATATATATGTCTAAAACTAGTATTGGCACCCAGTGATACTTACGCGGCGAGAAGCTAGCTAGCTAGTAAATTTTTAGCTAATAAACATGACATGCATGTTTAAAGTTAAAAATGTGATACGGCTGTGCGGGAAGCTCTACTATACATGGCCGTACGTGTTATATATGCAAGTTTTTTTCTATGATTAAATATTTAAATGTTTCTTTATGTTAGCACCTTCTCCAAATTAACTAGCTAGTTTCGTCCATCAATTGAAGTGTTATATTAGTTGACACGAACATGACTTTTAATATACTACATGCAAAACTTACGCACATGCATGTGTACGTATATAGGATAATTATATATGCTTAACTACCTCAAATTAATTCACCAAACAAAAGATTTATAACTCGTAATCAAAATGCCACACCCTTTTTATTCTATATATAACGAAACACAAACCAACATTATTGAATTGAAAATTACACAAATTAATTAATAAACGGAAATAACATATAATTAAGATCACCTCAAATTAAGTTTAGAACTTTGATTGAATTTGATAAATGACGTTAATGTCAACTTGAAAGGCCTTTGCAAGAATATCCGCGGGTATATCCGGGTTTGATCCAAAAACAGCATTTGCAATTGTAATGACACCCGGATTTTGGCTACTCAAAGCCGCAATAGCAACGGCATACTCATTTCCGAGGTTTTTCTGGAAGTGGATTAGACCTTCTGGAAACACGAACACATCACCCTTGTTAAGTTCTTTTGTAATGAGGCGGTTGTCTAGCTGGTTAGACGTGACAAAACCGACTAGAAGACGTCCTTCGATGACAGTCAAGATCTCAGTGGCTCGAGGGTGTGTGTGTGGAGGGTTAATACCCATGGGAGCAAAGTCTATACGGGCGAAGGAAATACCAAGAGTGTTGAGTCCTGGTAACTCTGCTACCGTCACTGCTGTCACGTTAGACCCCACGTTATTGGAAGTATTTCCCATAAGGTGAAGACCTCTAAAGAGAAAATCATTTGCTTGCACACGCTTTGGATCTTTGCAAACCACTCCATTCACCAAGACTGCATATATAAGCAAATATTTATACCTTTATTATATATGGATCGATGTCTATATATCGTAATATCATAACTAACATGTGATTTATCTTTTTAATTACCTGGGCTATTAGGATCAGCCACACAGAAGTCTTGTAGGGGACTAGGGTCCGAAGCAAAAGCGATCGAACAAGTTGCCAATACGAGACCAACAATTATTATAAGAAAACGAGACATTGTTAATTAAAGAGAAGTGGAAATTAATTAAGCTTGTTAATTTTCTGGCAACTTGAATTAGCTGGTAGCTCAAGTTAGAAATGTATGATACAAATGATGGAACTTGGTAATGCTTTTATAGTAAAATTAAACATGGAGCTAGCTAGTGAGGAAATAGTAAAACGAAGATGAAGTCGTCAAAATACATCGTCATAAGAGACATTCAACTTTTATTCAATTTTAAATTGGAAAGATAGTATGCATGCATGATCGAGCTATATATGTTGATTATTTCGTTTCTTTTATCATTTATATATATATTAAGATTAGGTTTGTTGGATCGTTGAATACTTCTCATGCATATATTGATTTGGTGTAAGACTTTGATAAACTAAGTTTAGAACCCAAGACACACATATGCAAAATCAAGATAGTTGTGATGTGTACTACAGTGCCGCATGCCTGATAATGTCAATACTAATACAAGTTTATAGTATATTAATTAGTTTTAAAACTTGGTCGTGCGATGTGTCGGCCGGGTGTTATGTACGTGACTTCATCACACTTGTTGATAACAAAAGTTTAATGTCTCTCACATTACGGTGTAAAGACGTAATTCATCGCATATTAAAAGACAAATATATATATATATATATATATAGGGGAGGGTTCATTTGAGAAGAGTAAATATTGCGAGAAAAAAAGAAATTGCTAAATTCTTCATTTTTTCAGCCAAAAACGTTTTTAACTTACAAAACAATGATAGAAATGCAACATTTATTCATTAACTTTGATATTCAATAAATAAAATTTAATAAATTTCGTTTATTTGTTAAACCTACACATGTGGAAGTCATGTATAGGTTAGGTTACTTACACATAACCTACACGTGTGTAGGTAAATTTAAAACGCTAAAAATATATACTTAAAAAATATTTTAATGATTTTTAATTTTTAGTTTATACCTTACACATTTGTATGTAGGAAGTGAATTTATTTAAAAAATTAATCAAATGAAAAGTTCTTTTAGTTATTTAGGTTTCTTCTTTTTCTTCTCGCAATATATGAGTTTTCTCAAATGAACCTCCACCTATATATATATATATATATGTAAACTAAAAGACAAAAATGATAAGTAAATCAAAGTCGGGGGTAGAAGTCGTAAAAATGTTAAAGTAGGGTATAGGTCAAAGTAGTAAATTAGTAAAGTTTCAGGAGGTTAAAATAAATATAAGTTAAAGTCGATATGTCAAAGTTGAGTTAGGGGCTATAAAGTTATATAACTTTTAACACATATATAAAATGTGAGAGATTATACTAAAAAGTCTTTCAAATTTAAAATGGTCTAGAAAAACGGTTAAATGAACTCTGATGACCTGGCTATTCCGATGTTATAAGAACCGTATTGAAAATAACCAATGTCGATACAAGGGTGGTATGATTTTGATCTCATGGGGTGGATTGGAGGAGATCTAAAAGTGCAAATTGAAGGAAATCTAAAAATACAGGGATTGTTTGAGTAAAATAATAATTAACTTATTAATATTGAATAAATCAATGTATGTTTTCTTGTCCTAGTGGGTTTCGTGTGTAAGTTAATGAATTATTCAATCAATCAAGTTTTCGTTTCATAGTTCATCAAGTTCGTCTCGATTATTGTTGGTGTGATTCACTTATGATTCTACAAACCATCTTATTAAACTTTTTTTTAAAAAACCTCATTAATTAAACCTTTTTTTAAAAACCTCATTTTAATTCACCAAAATCGCACGTATATATATAACACCACTTGGACAATGGTGCGGAAGTATTTGATCAAAATTAGTGAAAATAGTGTGTGTAGTGTTTTTTCTACTTAACTAACGCATCGATCTAAGTATCTAACTGTTTTTATATAGCAACATTTTTTTTATGTTTTCATATGTTTTGTTATTAATTGAAACCTAGATGGAAATAAAAATATGAACTCCTAATTAACATGCCTTTAAAAAACAAACTCCTAATTAATTTAGTAAGAAAAATTATTAAATTAAATTTACAACATTTTTTAAAAAAGTTACATTTTCAATAAGACTAGATTTATACCACCATTAGCACGTTGCACGAGAGTTGTCCTTGAGCCCAGCTTGTAGTAAGGGAAGTCATCTTCATTAGTCTGGTAAAATGTAAGGGTAGAAGACAACCTGACAACAATACGTCCACGTGAACCCTTTTACGGTATACATAGTAGCTTTATAAAATCAATCCACATTGAGAGTGAGAGAGAAACGAGACCCTGTTATCTATTTTAGCAATATCACTTTGAGAGAAGTGATCCACTCTTTCTATCCAAAGAGAGGAGCAACAAACACAATAAGGTGTTGTTTGTTTTTGCAGACAAAAAATGTCTGCAGTCTGATTTCATCTGATCTTGTGTCTGCAACTGAAGATATGGTCTGAAGATCTGCAAGCTGAAAATATAATACTGTTTGTTTTATAAACTAGATATCGTCTGCATAAACTAAAAATATATAACTGTTAACTGGTGGCTGGCGGTGGTGATTGGTGAGCGGTTGTCACTTTAGTTAAAAAATCCGTATCGTGATCGGGATTTGACATAAGTTTACCGAAGAAATATATACCGAACCGAAATTTTTATGGTTTATTATATTCTCCTTGTTTTACATTCCAGTTATATACAAAACCTAGTGTTATAAAATAAAAAACCTACAAATAATCTTTGGAGTTTGTTCAATATTGATGTGTATGCATTAGACAACATTTTCAAAAGCAAAAGACAAGTTGTCAATAAGCAAACCACGATACACAGTAATCTATACATAGTAACCTACTAAGTACTAACCTCTAATATATAATATATAAATGTTACTAATCTATCTAATAAATCAAACTTTTAGGGGGCAATTTTTAGAGGGATTTTTTTTTCTATAATAGGAAGTTTGGGAGGTAAAATTTAGCTAAATTTTTCACCATGCAAGTTGATGGAGCCAACTCCTTAAATGTTATATATATATTTACAAATTGTTAAATATAATAGTTATAATTTCTTTATAAATATTACTATTTAACCCGTGTGTAACACACGGGTATTAAACCTAGTCTATCTAATAATTCTAAGTTTTAGGGGCAACTTTTTTGGGAGGAAAATATATTTTTGTTTTATAAATGGAAGCTTTGGTGGGAAATTGAGTGAAACCATTCACCATGCATGAGTTGATGGTGCCAATTAAAATTCTTAAATATTAAATAGAGTTTTAAAAATGCTTAAACATAATGATTATAATTTCTTTACAAATATTTTTATTTAGCCCGTGTGTAACACACGGGTATTAAACCTAGTAGCAAATTAAACTAGTGTTTATTTGCTTCCTGTTTCAAAAAGTAGATAAGCAAATACACAGTAACCTCTAACATCATGTATCAACTGATATATAAGCTTCAAGCAAACATACCTACCTCCAAAACATCTTCATCGTCGGCTTAAAGCACTTTTGCACTTCACCATCACCATAAATAACAATCCAACCCCAACCCCCTCAATTCTTAGATATTAATTTTGACCCAGATTAACACAAAACAACATAATTTTGACCTCAACCCCCATGATTTTGACAAAAAAAAAACAAAGAACCTTCAGTGGCAGCAACAAGCAACAAGAAGCGTTGAATCGGTGCTAAATAACTACCGATGGTGGTGGTGGCCAGCGGCGGTGGTCGCCGGTGATGGCCGACGGCGGTGGTGGTGGTGGTGGCCGGTGGTGGTGGCCGGCGGTGGTGGTGGTCAGTGATGGTGGAGCTGGGGAGTGGTGGTGATGAATGTGGGGAAAGTGCAAAATGGTTTTGTGAAGATGTTTTAAGTTAGAGATCCATACCTTTTTTTTTAAGATGAAATAAGCTGAATTCAGATCTGTTTTAAAAAAAAAAACAAACAGTCTTTAAGGGTAATGTCTGCGCGCCTGCAGACATTAGCTCCCTTGAAGATGTTTGAAGAAAAAACAAACACCCCCTAAGTAGCACTTCAATAAGCATGTAATATATCAATGGCGTGAGAAAAAAAACTCTGACAGCAACTCTGCTGCTAATTAAAGACATATAAGTGAACATATTTGGTATCATCATATATATATACAATGATATTTAAAAGCAAAATTAAATTAAAACCTTGTTGCATCTACTGATTTGCATGGAACAAACCATCAAAACCTACAACCATAACCATACTCCACCTTTTCTTCTTCTCTCTTTTTCCTTTTCCTTTTCCCTTCCATTTTGTTAATTGTTGCTGGTGTAGTAATTAATTTGGGCAGTTGCTACCATTATATATATTTCAAGAAATATATATACACCCGCATGCACATGGTTCAAACAACATATATACTACTCGATCGGTGAACCAATTCAGGTTTTCACATCCGATTTGCTTGGTTGTAACAGCAATGGAAGCAGATGAGATGATTTTTTCCATATCTTCATTTCTGCGTGTCTCTATGTATAGTAACTCAACACGCGCGTGTTTACATTGCAAAGCAAATGGCTTTACAAGTGTATAAGCTAGTTGTGAATTCAAAATAGTATCCTATACTACTTTTCATCAGGTTTGCTATTCAATATAACATAAATTACAAGCTACCGTAAAAAGGTTGCAATTTTTGTTCAGATAAGCAACTTTTAGTGAAAAATATTGCATTTTATCTTTTAATATAACGGGCCTTAATATTGAACATAGTTGCATTAGATTTATATATATGCAACATAATTAAAAAGGGTTGCCCGTTTGCGTCCAAAGTAAGCGTTGTTGTTGCTCATTGGTGCTGTCTGTGTGTGTTAGTGGCATTAATTAATGAGGGACTTCAAGGAATTGACTGAAACAGAGGTTGGTTCTTGCAGCAAGAATGTTGGAGGCTATTTGTGTGATTCTTATGGCCGGCCACAATTTGTTATTTGGATTGCTCGTAGTGAAAGAATATATTTTTAACGACTTTCTAGTATCGATTCAAAGAGTAGAGGTTAAAATGTCTTCGTGGTTGAAATATAGTGCTAGCGCTTGATTGACATAAATAATGCAATTTTTAATTTTGTAACTCCCCATGTAAGCTTGTGGTGCTTTGTAGTTGCTTTGTCAACTCCTAACGTCTTGTTATGTGCTTTTTAATAAATTTACTGTTAAAAAATTAATTAAAAAAGGTTGCAACTAGAAAGTTACAATAGCGCCATTTTCTAGTAGTTAATTTACTTGGTACTTTATATATTAACATCCGATATAAGTATTACTTATATATTTTTTCAATATGTGTACGTATAATTACTTATGGCCAGATTTAATTATATTTTCATGAGTGAATTAAAAAAAGAAAGAAAAGAACTTATTTAATTGTTTTCTAGAACTTTGGTTGGTCAAGAAATCTATGAAACAAATTAAGGAGCATGATAAAGTCAGTAAATTAGTAAGTTACGAATAAATCGTCAAAATAGTATTCAACAACGTGCTTGACCAATGGAGCTTAGCTCAGATGTATCTTGCGTAAGTGAAAGGTTTGGGTAGGTGGACATAGGTCACAAGTTCGGGTGGCGGGTTTTCTCCTAGATTGATGAGTTGGCAGTTCAACTTCGAGTTTGGCATCCTGGAGAGACGCTGCATCATTGGTGGGGTTTTCCCTGCTAGGGTAGCCCTGTTAGAAGATTATCGGAATTGAAGCCTCGTGTTACTGTTAAAAGAACGTGCTTGTGTGTTTAAGTATGTTGAAAGAAGATTTGAATCACAATTTAATCCATACAGTGAGGACGGAAGAGGAGGAAATGCTTATACAACGACAACAACAAAAAGAAAAAGAGCTAAAAATTCGTCAATGACAACTCTGTGAAGCCGAACAAATGCATAAAGATCTCGAGTTCTTTAACAAACTACCGACGACATGGACGCGTTACAACTAGCCCTTCATGTAACATGCCTAGAAAAAATCAAACAAAAATATGGCCGGGTTGATGGATGCTTGATTTTTATTTCTATCCATGTATTATTTCTTATCAGTAAATGTATTTTTTATTTTTAATGAAATGTTTGTTTTTTTAATTGTCAATATTTTAAATTTTTACTAAATGAAGTAATGATAAGATGATGGTTGGAATAGATCTTTTGAAAGCTCTTTTCGATCACTACATACTTTTTGAGAAAAAGCTCTTTGATGACTTGATTTTCATGTGACACACGAAACTTTTTAAGGAACTTTGTTCACTACATATGATCTTAGTTTTTTTTCTTGTTGTTTTTCAATTTGAGTATCTGAATTTCTCCTTCTCTGACCGCGTGGAGGATTGGAAAGCCCAAGAACAATTAGATATCGATCTTGGGTTTTCATGTAAACTTAAAATATTGTAATTGGCTTTTGAATGAATATCAATCAACTATTCAAGTTGTCCTGTACATGCCTTAAAGTAAATGTCATTACAAGCATGAAGGTACGTAAACGGACGAAAGTAGAATTAAGCCAGGGATATTAGAAAGGCTCAATTGCTAAAGTTTGTTTAACTAGAATAACTAATTAGTTTTTTCAATATTATAAGAGTTTTTATAATTGAGGTTGATGACTTATTGATTAAGATTATAATGAATTTATCCTATAAAATCTAGTAATTGCTGTTAAGAGAAAAAAGAAAATAATAGATTAATTACTTGGAATGACGCTAATATTAATGACAGTTTATAAATAGATATGATCTACTACATAATTTTAATTGTTTAACTATCTCAAACGAAATAACATATATATATAGACTTTTTTATTCACTTTAATATATAACGATGTACAAACCATATATTATTGATAAACTGAAAAGATACACAAACCATTATTGATAAACTGAAATAATATAAGCATATGATCACATAAAAGTTTAGAACTTTGATTGAATTTGATAAATGACGTTAATGTCAACTTGAAAGGCCTTTGCAAGAATATCCACGGGTATATCCGGGTTTGATCCAAAAACAGCATTTGCAATAGTAATGACACCCGGATTTTGGCTACTCAAAGCCGCAATAGCAACGGCATACTCATTTCCGAGGTTTTTCTGGAAGTGGATTAGACCTTCTGGAAACACGAACACATCACCCTTGTTAAGTTCTTTTGTAATGAGGCGGTTGTCTAGCTGGTTAGACGTGACAAAACCGACTAGAAGACGTCCTTCGATGACAGTCAAGATCTCAGTGGCTCGAGGGTGCGTGTGTGGAGGGTTAATTCCCCTCGGAGCAAAGTCAATACGAGCGAAGGAAATACCTAAAGTGTTGAGTCCGGGTAGATTTGCTACAGTAACTGCAGTCACATTAGAGCCCACGTCATTTGACGTATTTCCCATTATGTGAAGCCCTCTAAAGAGAAAATCATTTGCTTGCACACGCTTTGGATCTTTGCAAACCACTCCATTCACCAAGACTGCATATATAAGCAAAACCTTTATTATATATATGTAATATGTATTATTGTATATCGTACGTAATATCGATCATAACATGTGATAATTTATCTTTTTAATTACGTACCTGGGCTATTAGGATCAGCCACACAAAAGTCTTGGAGTGGACTAGGGTCCGAAGCAAAAGCGATCGAACATGTTGCCAACACGAGACCAGCAATTATAAGAAAACGAGACATTGTTAATTAAAGAAGTGGAAATTAAGCTTGTTAATTTTCTGGCAACTTGAATTAGCTTGTAGCTAGCTCAAGTTAGAAATGTATGATACAAATGATGGAACATGGTAATGCTTTTATAGTAAAAACATGGAGCTAGCTAGCTAGCTAGCGAGGAAATAGTAAAACAATCGAAGATGAAGTTGTCAAAATACATCGTCTTAAGAGACATTCAACTTTTATTCAATTTTAGATCGTTGAATACTTTTCATGCTATATATGATTTGGTACATATAAGATCACTTTGATAAACTAAGTTTGGAACCCAATATGCAAAAGATAGTTGTGCTGTGAAGTGAAATAGCGGAGCCAGAACCAAATATTACAGGTATCCTATGAGAAAATTTTCGCTCAAGTGTATCATAAATTTTTTTCAGGGGTATCTCGATATTTAAAATCGTATGAAAAAATGGTATCCTGATACTTAAACCTATAAAAATTGTACTTTGTAACAAAAGTTGAGGGGTAGCCTGGAATACCCCTGGACTCTTCATAGCTCCATCCCTGCTGTGAACTACACATATGGTGCATATCTGAAATTGTCAATATTAATACATGTTTATATTTATACAAGTTTATACCTATATAACAGAATTTAAAAAATGCGTAGAAAATCTGTAAAACGAACTTCAATTGATCTTACCATATCCTGACAGAGTTAGAATCATCTTATCAAACCTTTAAAAAATTCACTCGGATATATTGACCGGCCTAGACCCCGGCCATGTATATAATAACACCACCTGGACAATGGTGTGGAAGTATTTGATCATAATTAATTAGTGAAAATAGTATTTTGTATATTAACTTCGGATATAAGAATTACTAATAAATATTTTTATAATATATGTGTACGTATAATTTACTTATGGCCGGGTTTAATTTATTAAAAAAGAAAAACTTATTTAATTGTTTTCTAGAACTTTGGTAGTTCAAGAAATCTATGAAAGAAATTAAGAAACATAATAAAGAGTAAATTAGAAATTTAGAAAGACACTAAGTTACGAATATGAAATCGTCAAAATAAGTTACGTACATTCAACAACGTCTATTGAAAGAAGTTATGTTAAGTTGTTGATTCTTAAATGAGATCCAACGTTATTTTTTGTTGCATGCCTAATTAAGGATCTATTTTAGGGGTGTCGTCGATTATGTTTCAATCCCAGACACAAAACTAACATCACGGAAAAGATCTGGAACGTACTAAATGATGGGTGGTCAATAATTAAGAGGACAATGGAGCCGTGATTACTTACGGGGAATTGAATTAAAGGTTGTTAGTTTCAGCCTCTTAATGATTCAAATGCCTCAGTAATTCAATACTTAATGGTTCAGCCTTTTGTTTCACGAGTAAATGTCTGAATGGTTCAAACATTTGCCTTTAAATGGTTAAGCATTATACTGAGTCAGAATGGTCGTTAAGACATGTTACCTAAATTGGTCAAACATTTGCATTTGAATCGTTAAGCAAAAATAAAAGCTCTTAATGATGTAGACCCCTTATTGGTTCAGACTATTTACTGGTTCAGCACTTATCCATTCATGTAGCTGTCAAACAATCCTTAATTAGTCATGTATTGAGATTTTTAAATGGATATCTTGGTTTTACTATAAAGTTGTTGTTTATTTACATATATGGATGTACAAAACGAAGCTCCTAGACATGAATTCACAGCCCAATACGTACAATGAGACATTGTTTACGAGAAGCAAATGCGATCAAACATGTTGCCGACAAGAGAGCTAGAGAATATAAGAAGAAAGTTTTTTTTCTATGAACTTTTGGTACGTAGGTGAAGAAGTAGGTCTATGAAACAAACTAAGGATGTAACTCGGCATCATTTTGCATATGTACGTTGTCTCCCACCAATAAATCCAACTTTGTGAATCAATTCGTCAAATGCGCGCATCATCGGTCATAAATTGCATATATGCTTTCAACTTTTGTTCAATTTCAAATTACAAAGATATATAGCTATAGCAAGCATGCACTATGCTGATTCAATTCATTTCTTAAATCATTTTTCTATTAAGATTAGTCAGATCGAATGCCTATTAATATATGCAACAAATTGTCTAAAGTTTTCGTTAAATTGAGTTCTAAATCACAGAAGAGAGTTGCATTTTAAGGCTCCCCGGCTTGTATGCTTCCACGCTCCCTTTGCCTCATAAGCTTTTCACGTCCCGTCACACGTACCGCTTCGGTGGGGGCGTGAAGTGGGTTAAAAGGGGCTCGTGAACGGCCTAGTACGTGTGAGAGAGAAAATTGAGCAAAATTTTCATTTTCATTTTTGATTTTACACTTTTTATTATATATATACAACATACAACATCAAAAATTATCATTTTCCTCACAAAATAGATCCTTTCAGTTAAGATGATAACGTATATCACCTGTATCGCCGAGTAAGGTTATGATGAACAATCGTTTGGTGAATGGGTTCCACAAACCCAATAAATTAGTCAAACCCTATACTCTAGAAATTAGGAAGAAAATACGTTCTCGGACCGTCTTAGTTTTTTTAATTATGTCTTGTATTTTTTTTAATTCTGTATTTTCATTTTTTTTTCTTTTATTATGTCCTTTTTATATTTGTAATGAAATTGTAATTTAATTAATGTATTGAATTTATTAAAATGTTTAGTTAAATAAATTGGTGACGTAGAGTGAAATGAATGAATGAGGATGAAACCATTTCCACCCTAGCTTGAAATGAAGTGAAAGTGAAAAATATGAGGTGATGTCAAGCTAGAGCTAATGTTACGCATAGATGGAAATGGAATAAAGGGGAGAGAGTACACCTCGTGGCCTAATCCAAAGGTGGCTGAAAATTATTGACATTAAAACTTTATAACATGCATAATTATTAATATCACTTCGATATCGATATCAATGATCATTTAGTTTAGGGGTTGAAAATAAGGCGGAATGTTCTCGCTTTAAATTCAAACAGTGACGTTTAAAATAGTAATTTCAATTCTAAATGCTAATTAACTTGCCGTTAAACTCAACTTGGATATTGGCATGATTGAAAATTAGTACAAATAGAAAGGTTTGTAAAAAATGTGTTTCTTATCGGTACGTAGTTTGACGGATTAAATTTCATAGTAGAAAATATGTAGATTTCATTCAGAGCATAATTTGGGGATGTGTAATAAAACAACCGTTATGTGAAAAACAAAATCTGTGAAAATTACTTAAAAAATATTTGTTGATTTGAAGTCGTACGTCATACATATATATATACCCTAGGCATGTATTCTAGTTATAGCATAAAAATTTAGATAATAGACAGAGGCGTACCGTATAATGAGTCGGAATGGGCGTCGACTCCTGCTCGTTTTTTGTCCTAAAGTACTGATTTAATAGATGTCTTACCAGAATTAAAATAAAAAAATATTAGTTTTTAACGGTCTTAACTATCATATTTTGGTTTATCGGTCTCAATTATCGAATTGGATGGTAGCGGTCATAACTTTTATCACTTTGACAACTAACAGACGTAATTAAAAATTTTTAACAACATTAAGTTTATTTTTTTAATTCAAGACTGATGTTTTAGGGTTTTAATCGGAAGAAAAATACGAGTTAATTGGTATAAAGTTATCTTCAAACAATTCTCTGAACAACAAAATTTTTTAGAATCGATTGAAGCATCGTTAGGTTTAAACACCCGACTGAAGCAACGCTTTGTCATTCGGAGTAGCCTTTTGATGTAACTTTTTACATCAATCAATTCGTATTTTTCTTCTGATCAAAAGTCGTACAACGTTGGTTTGTAATTCGAAAAAAACTTAACGTCGTTAAAAAAGTTAACAGTTGTCTGGTGGTTGCTAAAGTGATAAAAGTTGGGATCCTTATTGACCAATTGGATAATTTAAAACGGTAGAAATCAAATGTGATAGTTGAGACCGTTTAAAACCAATATACCAATAATAAAAATAAAAGTTTACAGAAGGTGTGACATATATGATTTGGTAAACAACTTCCACATGCATATAGATTTTATTTCATCACTAACGCTGACCTCACGTTGCAAATGTCAACCAAATTGCAAGGAAATAATAAAAATACATCCTGGAACCATTTTGTCATAGGTGATTGGGTTCATGCATGTCGTTAAATAAAAGCAAAGTTGTTAAAGAGAAGTGAAATTATGTTTTATTGAAATTTAGTAGCTAAAGCTAGACATGTATTAAGCAAAGCAAACAATGGAACTTGGTAAAGCTTTTATAGTAATTAAACATGGTTATTGGATTTAAATAATGAACTTTTATCTATTAGTCAATAATATTAGCTAGCCATGAATAATCTTAATTTTAATTTTATTTAATACAAAAGTTTAGAACTTTGATTCAATTTGATAAACCATATATATATACGTTAACATCGACTTGAAAGGCCTTTGCAAGAATAATATCCACAGGGATATATATCACGGTTTGATCCAAAAACATCATTTGAAAATCTATGAATTAAAATAATTAAATTAAGGATGGTGGACTTGGCCGGTAATGATTTTATAGTAAAAACTTGTAGTTAGGAAATAGTACAACGAAGATGAAGTCGTCAAAATACATCCTCGATCATAAGAGACGTTCAACTTTTGTTATGTTCAAAATTGGAAACGTAGCATGCATGCGCTATGTTTGTTGATTTTTTTTCATCTGTAGACTGTAGCAAGATTGTATTCAAATTATTAATTAATATATATATATATATATATATATATATATATATATATATATATAGTTTCTTAATATAAAACTAGTCTACTTGATAATTTATAGGCAAATTGGCTAAAAATAATCTCAACTAACACCTATTGGTCGAGAATAATCCCAACTCAGTTTATTCCCTCCAGTGGTCCCAAATCCAACTTTTTTGGCCTACAGTGGTCCGCCGTTAAGTGCACTTAACGGCCGTTAACTTTTTTTCTATTTTTTTCGAATTTCAAACCGATATTTTAGGGATTTTGATCGGGAGGAGAATACGAGTCTGTTGATATAAACCTTACTTCCAATTGTTGCTCCAAATGGTTTAATTTTGATATCCAGTTAAAGCACCGTTAGATTTTAAACACCTGATTGAAGACCGTTTTGTCGTTTGGAACACCAGTTCGAAGTAAGGTTTACATCAATTGAATCGTATACTCCTCCCGATCAAAATCCTTAAATATCGGTTTGAAATTCGAAAAAAATAGAAAAAAAGTTAACGGCCGTTAAGTGCACTAAACGGCAGACCATTGTAGGCCAAAAAAGTTGGATTTGGGACCACTAGAGGGAATAAACTGAGTTGGGATTTTTCTCGACCAATAGGTGTTAGTTGAGATTATTTTTAGCCAATTTGCCTAATTTATATGATAGAATTAAATTAATTGTTGTTAAAAAGACTTTTCATAGCTAGCTCATTTGGTAATTAACTTTTTTTAACGGCATTTGATAATTAACTAATCAAAATTTTAAGCTAAAGGTCTTAAGTTCTAATATGTTTATAGCTTTCTTTCCTCACTAAGGCTGGCCGGTGCACCAACGAGAAGGGGGTAACGAGGTGGGGGAGACGAGCTCGTTGACGAGGTAGGGAGCTCGTGGAGCATCTTGTACATGTATAGGAAGAATGTGTGAGAGCGGAGCTCGCGAGAGCTCGTCGAGGTGCTTGGCTGTGAAGAGTTGCCGACGAGAATGGAGCTCGTGGGCATCTCGCTGATGTGCTCCGGCTAATCTAAGACAACCAATCACTTACGAGGCGTGCTTACAATTTTGTGTGGAAAAATTATTTCTATATTTATCATTGTATATTTATTAAAGTATTTTTTTACAACCAATAAAAATGATATAATTGTAGTTATCTGCACGTGTTTTTTCTTCGTTCACTAGGTTTAACACCCGTGTATTACACACGGGTTGAATAAAAATATTTTTTAAAAATTATAATTATTATATTTAAAAATTTATAAATAATTTTGTAAATTATTATTAATCACAAAATTTTGTCTTTATTAACTCTCCTATTTAATTTCCCTTTAGACCTTCCTTTTATAAAATTAATTATGTTTTTCCTCCAAAAAATTGCCCCTTAAAAACTCTAATTTATTAGATAGATAAAGGCCTTGTCTATTCACACACCCTAAAATTCTATTCACACACTTGTTTTAAAATCAGGCGTCACGAATAGGCCTTGATGCGACGCCTGAGTCACTTTTCTGTCAACGTCAACCGAGGAATGTCGTAAACGAGGTGGAATTTGGTCAAACCTGAACATATGCGCCGCATATATGACCTAGGCGCCGATGATGTTGTTGGTCGCATATATGACCCAGGCGCCGTGCCGAGGGCCATGCGCGGCGAATAAAGGTGTTGACGCGTGATTGACTACGTTTGAGGATGTGTCTGGGATAAGAAGTGACCCAGGCGCGACGTCGAGGTCTATATGCGACGCCTGGGGGTGTGGGAAATAAAAACATGGGGTGTGTGAATAGGATGACCCTAGATAAATATATCATGGATTGCATGATTTATTGATCTTTTACGATAGTAGTTACTATTTTGAGTATATTATATATGGATTTATAAAAAAACTTTCTTTTGATAGATAATATACTTATATTTTTCCATATGCTTTAACTTATCATGTAGAAATTGTCTAAAAAAAAGTTTTGGTCGAAAGATGTAATGCAACGTCAACCCATATGCTCTTGATCGCGCTTAGAATGAGAAAGGAACTAACCCAACTAATGCGAAGCTTTTTATGTCCAGTTCTGTTAAAATTGGAACACCAAATCATAGTGAACCTACTGAAATTTTTTTAAAATTCGTCACTAGTTGTAATCATGTTCCGGTCACTGCACGTAGGATTAGAGACCAACTCTTGTTTTGTGATTTGGAAGCCTCTGTCCGACCGATCATTCCGCAGTATAAACTTTTGGACCAACTCAATGTATAACAAACATTCAACGCATCAACAAATTAAATTGATCTTAATGTAAAAATAATTAAGGAAATGAAATGAATCATAAACAACTTTCTAATATAGAATTGAACAAAAGTTGAATGTATCTTATAAGGATCATGTATTTGAGGATTTCGTAGTTGTTTTACTTTTTCCTCAAAGTTATATGCCGGTTTAATGTTCCTGTGTTTTTTTCTATGTATTTGACGACTTGGTACTTGGTAGTCGTTTGAGTCATAGAAAACAAATTAAAATAAACCTTTCACGTTAAACATATTATATTAATTGAGGTTTGTGACCTAATGTAAGAGACATTGCCTTTATAGTTAGGAATATCATTTTACTATTTTAGGAGGTATGAGGTTTAAACATGAACAAATATATATATTTTATATAATTTAGGGTTATGATAATTTGTTGTTTAAAGAACGGTTATCGGATTTAATCACTTTCAAGTATTAGTTATTGGCCGCTGTCACCCTTAGTATTATTTTGACCAATATAATTCCCAACTAAACACTTTGATGTTAGTATCATCAAAAGTTAGGTAAAAATTAACCAAAAGTAACTTGAATTCGTATTAAGCTGAATAATTTGTTTCCTAAAAAGTTTATAAGTCAGTACGTTGCTTGAATGTAAATTGAAGTAACGTAATGTGTATTATATAATTCTATATATATTTATCATTGTACTATTTATTTATATCGCAATATATATTATTTAAAATGTTTATCATATTTTACATCCGATATCTATTTATACATACACACATACATAGAAAAATAAATACAAGGCTGTTATATATGTAACTTACACACGAAACCCTCAAAACAATGTAGTTTTGATTATAACAATAAAAAAATACCTAATCTCTACTAACAACACAAATCTATAATCAACACGCATCGGTTCCAAGTTTCGGTTCTGATCAAGAGGATTGATAAAACAATTAAGAGAGGGCCCAGCCTTCGATCTGCAATGAAAATCATCTTGTTCCGATCAAGCGATCAAGAGAACTATAAGGCAATAGATCCAGAGGATCGGTTTTTCAAAGCCATCTGTAATCAAAATCAACTACCATCCATCCCTCATTTTCTTTAAGTGATAAGAGAATTGACAAAATAATTATTCCATACAAAATTGTCATCTTCTCCAATGAATACTATGTTATTTAAATCCTTAGGATTTTAATATCAAGCCGATCATTTTTCAATTCATTCACATAAATCAAAGTCCTATGCATTTCTCTAAAAGATCATATAACATAAAACGTTCAAAAATCACATATGCTTTCAATTTTAAATTCTTTTTTTTCCATCTTCTCTTATAGAATTTACCAAATGAATCAAAACCTAATCGCATAAAAACCAAATTAAAATAAAGAAAACTTTTTGACAATTAAACAAATTTAATGAACCAATAAACAAATTGCAAGTCGATAATGAACCAATAAATTAAGAAAAATTTATTTTGATTTTTAAATTGTTTTTAATTAAAACTACGTAGTTTTAGAAGGTTTCACGTGTAAGTTACACGCTAGGGGTATTCACTTCCCCTTTTAAAAATACTAGATTATACCCCGTGTGTTACACGGGTTGAATAACTAAAAACATGTAACGATCATCAACCATAGTAAACAAAGAATAATATGAAAAGTAAACATTACACTATAAATCATTAACATCATGAGTATTTTATTTAACACTAACAAAGACAAAAAAACCCACATAGGAAAAATTAGAAGACAAAAGGTTACCATAAAAATTTTATTAAAATCTTACAAACGAATGATAACTTGTACTGCTATAAACATATGCTTTTATATAGAACTTGCTTTTCTTAGAATGTATAGATCATTTTCTAGCATTTTAACTGCTCAATGATACCGGCCTAAAAATAAAACGAGAAAAAATTACACTGCGCACGAAAAGATCCACCCCTGACTCCATGAATTTTTCTTAGCGTAAACTTACATTTAACTAGTATTAAAGATACATATATGCAATTTCGTTATCGAGAAGATCGAAGCCATGAAAAAATGGTTCCAAAATGTATTTTGATTACTTTCATGCCATGAATTGGTTGACAATTGCAAAGCGTTGGTGATGAAATAAAATCTATGGAAGTTGTTTACCAAATCATGTCACGCTTTTTCTAAACATTTTTCTTTAGATTGACTTAGGCAACTTTTATACACACGTCTCTTTTAACTAGCTACCAACTAGATTTTAGACCCGTGGTAGTAGTTAGGTACTGGGCAGAACGGGTTCAGGTCTAGATGAAACCAGGTCAGAACGGATTAGTTTGAAAAACTAGTCAATATGGGTCGGGTCAAGATGAGTTCGGGTCAGAACGGGACATGTCTAAAAGTGCCCTAAGGGTCTTACCATCTTCTTTAAGTGTTGAATGATTAAGAGGTCTGAATTATTAAATGACTCTATCAATGAGAGGGGTGTTGGTGTAAAAACCTCAGATTTGGGTAAAATATGTATATGCTACATTCAGTTTCATTCAGCATATCTCTGTCTGTTAATCATTCAGCACTTAACTGAATCATTCAAACATTTTTTTTATATAACAAACGCTTTAAATGCTACAAAATGTGATAAAGAGACAATAGTACGTATTATAAATTATTCTAAAGTGTTAAAAAATTACAACTCAAAATGTAAATCAAATTAAAAAAAAGTGTTCTGGAGACCTTTTTACCTTCGTCGTCCTCCTAAAATAAACAAACAAAAAATAAAAAAGTTAAAGTTTTAGTTGTGTGATTTTTTACTTTTATTATATCTTTTATAAATTTTTGATACAATGTAAAAGAAACATAATGAAAACCCTGATTTTTTTTTATTTTTTTAGGAGGACGACTGAGAAAACAAGGTCTCCAAAACATATTTTTTAAATTCGATTTATATATATTGTGAGTAATACATTTTTTAATATATCACTGTGCATTTTTTTAACATTGTATCTTTCTCATATTTTATACCAAAATTAATTATATTTTGTATGTGAACAATTCTTGTTAAATAATATTAAGTTATAGTTGGAAAAGTTTGGAGAGCATTTCCATTTAGATTTTTTAAATGAAATTTATAAATAGTTAAAACAGAAAATACACTAAAACTTTCTATTTTTTTTAAAGAATTTTTATAATTACATTTTCTCTACTTCATTTACAACTATTTTAAAAAATATTAAAAAGTTATACAGATAAATATAGCATTTCTCAAATATATAAATGACAGATAACATTTTCTTAAATTTTCTCTCTCCTTTACCCAAAACCTAGGCGGGTAATGTTGTATACACACACGAATACACGACAGGTAACATGTAAGCCCGTAACAGATAACATGTACTAAACAGGTAGACACGAATCTACCTGTTAGTTTTCATGTTTTAAACAATTATTTACCTGGTTACTGTTAGTACCTATTATAACTTATTTTTAATTAAAAATGCATGTAAATTAAAAGTATAATATAATATAGCATTATTTACCTTTTTTACTCTAATTCCATAAACTCTAATTTGTAAACCTTAATTTCCTCAAATTTTATCGTGTATACCTGTTATAAACATATACATGTATAGGTGTGGGAAACATGTACACGATAAGTTATCGTGTCGTATACAAATAACAAGATTTATGTTCGTGTTTTAATAAATTGTGTCTTTTTTTTCGAACAATAATAAATTGTGTCTTAATATGTAGAATACACCATATTCTAGCCCTACCAAAATCTTTATAAAATATATCAATCACATTCACGTAATTATATGAAACCGAATGTGAATACTCGAAGTCGATGAAATCAAACCCCTCACCCGGCCTCTCCTACTCTCTCTCTTCCTATTGATCTACTTCCAATATTTATTTTCCGGCCTGAAATTGATCAAGAGTTATAGAAGGGTAGGGTAAGATGAAGACGAAATTAAAATCGAAATAAAATTAAATCAACTCATATAGCAGTTGGTTGCGGTTGTTGAAGGCGGCGACTGTGTCGTTGGTTGGTGGTGGTGACTCGGATAACGTTTGTTAGTGGCGGCGGCAACGAATTGAAAGCGTTAATTGGTGATCGTAGGATCAAAGTGGATATATGATATATGGTTGTCTTTAAACACTTCAACCCGTACGTTCTTGCCTATGTCAACATCTTTCCCAAATTCACAAATTAAACAAACCCATTCTAATCTATTTTCAGTTTTGGTGCCGCCCATTCTAATTTATTATTTCTCAATTAATTTGAGGCAGTCATACATAATTATTTTATACACACCAGTATGTTATTTTTGTAGAATTTTATATAGCAATATAATAATAAGTAAAAGATCAATAGGACATGAGAGAGATGTTAGGAGATGTTTATTTAAGTAGAAGCTTGAAATAAGTTAAAGAATACAAATATACAATACTTGAAAAATCAAAGTTTTTTTTTATTTTTATGAATTTACATGAATGTAAATACTTTTCTTATGTCTACCATTACCCCATGAGAGGAGGGAGTATAAGATTCGTCTTCCTCAAGCACTTTTATTATAAGCTAATAATATTATGTCTTCTTACAAGTATTATTTTTTATGACATGTTTACCCTAATCAACTTCAACAAAAACCGCTAAACAAATATAATGTGAAGTAATTTACCTTTACACTACAGTAGTGAATAGTCGATCACAAGATTTTTACAGGTGGGCCCTAATTGACACCTAAAATACAATAGTGCCGGTAATCTCTAGCAACATTGCTCATGGTGCCTGTTGTTTACACAATAGATCGATCACATATATGTTTAAACAACAAATTACCATTAAAATCTAGTTTTTTTAAAAACTTTATGAGGCCCCACGGGTCCCTTCCCCTTACATTCCTCCTAGATATATTCATGATAACGTCATTAGACATAGATAATAAAAAATATAATATCTCAGGTATTACGATGGAAAATCATAACATCAACCTAATTTTGTAACTGAATATTCTAATCAAATCCTATTGTCTAATACTAAAGTAGAATATATAGTAACCTCAGTTATTCTAATTCCATCATACCTTTGTCCAAGGGAACAAGATAATGGTAACAAATAAGACATCTTCTATATCTAACTGAAAACAAAGTCCGCCCAAGTCAAAATTACTTTTCAAGTTTCCAACTCAAACTCCTTGATAGAATTAACCAAGCATTTATAACAATAGTAAATTTTGTTTTTGAAATAGAATCTCAACATTGTAGCTTAAATTTGTCACAGATAAACAAATCGTGTGTAATATTGGTCTTTTTGCCCACTCATTTTGGCTTAATAATGCCCCATAACAACTCCACACCGCTGCGTGTGAAAGTTTTGTGAATAAAGTTAACTAGAAAAAGTATACCCGCGCGTTGCGGCGGGGCACCTTTTGTATACGATGTATCTAGCGAGGTCGTATGATGATGTTTGTGTGATAAATGGTTTACGTTTGTCACGACACGTATGATGGAATGGAAAATTTAAGCATAAGAAAAAAATTAAAATGTTGGGTTACGACTAAACGAAACAGGAATTTATAACGATACTCCAACATGAAATAATGATTCTAAAACAATTAAAAAACAAAAGACAAAATTAAAACGTTAAGTGCATAAAATAAAGTATACGATTAAATGTAACGTATTAACTTGTGACAAACCGGTTACCCGTGTAAAATTAACAAACTGGTTACCCGTAAAGAATTTATATCAACACGTAAAGGAGACACAAAAAATTGTTTAGAGATAAGAAAATTTGTACAATTTGAGAAGTAAAAATAGAAACCATAAAAGATGAGGAAGAAAAGATAAAATGAGAATAAAAAGTAAAGGAAAAAAACCGGCGTCATAAACCCACAAAGAATCGAACTCAAGACCCCATGGAGTTCCAAATTTATCACTTGCCAACTACTCTACTCCAAAAACAATGTCATAAAGCCAAAAGAAAAAGCTAATAAACAATAAGTCAGAATAAAAACAAAACCCATGCATGTAACATAAACCAGATCGACAATTAATGTTAAAACCGGCCCGGCCAAATGAAAACAACGCCACACGTACGTACATATAGATGGAATGAGTCTAAGGTCACGATCATCAACCAAATATCACAAACCAAAATTATGCATTGATCGATCAGCCTAGCTAGCTAGATCGTCATCGCCTCCAGAATAGTAAGAAGTTAGAGTTTACACCCGTACGTCATTACAAAATAACAGCTTGAATGGAGTGGTCTGCATGTGAAGCAGATCGAGGTGTTCAATCTAGCTAATTAATTAGTAGTGCTATTTTTATAAAATTTTCATAAAAGTCCCTAGCTTAGTATGCAATTAATTAATTAGTTAACCAGCTTCTTGTAGTCGAATTGAAGCACTTGCAATTAAAGTTCAGCTTGTTGTAGCTAGGCATCCTTACTTTTGTATTTATGTTCACCCAAAGCTCGCTAGCTATTTTTAACGAAACCCTTATATATAGACATATTATTCATGCATATATATATATATATATATATATATATATATATATATATATATATATATATATATATATATATAGCTAGCAGACATTCTAATTAACGTACGTACTGTTCAAACCTAACTAATCTTAATAAAGAAACAAAATAAATCAGCATATATATATAGCGCATATATGCATGCTTACTATCTTAATTTCTAATGTATGCGGATTTATTTGACGATTTTAACGGGGTGTAGGTTTTTAAAGCTAAAATCACCACACTTAATTGCTCTTAATTTGTAAGAATGTTTAAACCTATAACCACTTTACAACCGGGCAGGCCGGGTTATCCCTTGAATACAAATTAATTATTAAGTTAATTAATGAAACCCTAGAACAAAGATCATTAGACGAAGATGAGGAATGGAGTTATGGTGAGTGCAAGAAAAGTCTTCGAGAACTTGAAGAACCTAAAGTTAAAGACAAATGGCAAAAATCAAGAACCAATTGGGCCACTCATGGGGATGATAATACAAGTTATTTTCACAGTCGAATTAAATCTAGAATTGCAAGCAATAGGATTCATGGCATAGAGGTTAACGGATCATGGACTCTGAAACCCAATTTAATTAAAAGGGAAGTTAGAAAGTTTTTTTCTCAGAGATACAAGGAGGCACATACTTCCAGGCCATCGTTTTCGTGTTAGGGCATTAAGCAGCTTTCTGCTGATGATGGTTCTCATTTGATTAGACCATTCGAAGAGGATGAAATAAAGCAAGCGGTTTGAGATTGCGGTATTGACAAGGCACCTGGCCCGGATGGTTTCAATTTCAGATTCTTTCGTACTTTCTGGGACCTTCTTGGTAATGATGTTGTCACATTCATGTGCCAGTTTCATCAAACAGCTACAATCCCACAAGGTGTTGGATCAGCCTTTATATCTCTTATACCAAAAATTAAAGACGCTGCTCAACTTGATGAGTTTCGGCCCATTACTCTTATCAGCTCTCTAAATAAGATTATCTCTAAAGTGCTATCAATCCGGCTTACTATGGTCATTGATTTGGTAATTTCAGATACGCAATCTGGATTTTTATCTAGCAGGAACATCATAGACGGCCCTCTAATGATCAATGAGATAATTTCTTGGTGCAAAAAGAAGAAAAAGTCGTTGTTATTATTTAAAATAGATTTTGAGAAGGCATTTGACAACATCAACTGGAACTTCATCGACATGACTCTCTGCCAGATGAACTTCCCCTTGTTATGGAGGAACTGGGTTATGAGTATACTTTGCTCATCTCGATCATCAATTCTCGTAAATGGCTCGCCCACGTTTGAATTTCAATGTTTTAAAGGTGTTCGTCAAAGAGACCCATTATCCCCATTTCTATTCATTTTGGGAATGGAGGTATTATCTTGCATGATTAACAAGCTGTGTGTGGAGAACCTATTCACCGGTTTTAGAGCCCCCAATGGTGGTCCTCTAATTTCACATCTCCTTTACGCGGATGACGCAATTCTGATTGGAGAATGGAATGAGGCAAATTTGCTTGCTATCAAACGGGTTCTATGGAGTTTCAATATTATTTCCGGTTTAAGCATAAATTTCTCCAAATCTGTTCTATATGGCATAAATATTCATCCGAATAATGTTTCGTTAGCTGCACAAAGCCTATGTTGCAAACACAGTGATCTGCCTTTTAAATATTTAGGATTATTTGTTGGCACCAATATGAACAGAATTACAAATTGGTCTCTCCGGTTATCGAGGCATTCGATTCTCGGCTTGCAAAATGGAAAGAGAAAACGCTTTCGATTGGGGGACGTCTAACTCTTTTAAAATCTGTCCTTGAAGCTACTCCTACTTACTTTTTTTCACTGTACAAGGCTCCCAAAAAAGTTTTGGATATCCTCGAAGCGAAAAGACGTAAATTTCTTTAGGGGGGAAACAATGATTCTTCGGGTATTTCTTGGGTTGCTTGGGAGCAAGTAACCAAACCAAAGAAGGCTGGAGGCCTGGGTTTATCTTCTCTGAAAGACTTCAATAATGCTTTACTATCAAAATGGTGGTGGCGATACAAATGTGAGGAAAATCGTCTCTGGAGGAAACTAATACATTCAATCCATAACTCAAATCGAACATGGCCAGCTCTTCCTCACTAGAAACAATACACCGGTATTTGGAACACAATCGCAAGAATTGACAACTCCTTGGTTCTCTCGGGTATAAATCTAAATAATTTCATAAAGGGTCATCTTGGTTCTGGTACTTCCATTAGATTCTGGATAGATTCGTGGGTTGCAGACAAACCGCTCAATGAGCTCTTTCCTGACTTATATGCCATTGAAACCTGTAAGTCCATTTTTGTGTGTGATTGTTTTATTATGCAGGGTCAAACGGTCCAATGGAAATGACGATGGAAGACTATTCCACTCCAACAACATGTGCAACAACAGATGCATTGTTGCACCCAACTTCTTACAACGGTTACCCCCAACAACAATAAAGATTCATGGAGGTGGGTTCAAGATCAAGATATTGGTTTCACTGTAAAATCCATGAAAAGGTTGCTACAAACCCCATCTGTTGAAAATATTCAAACACGCTACAGCTGGAACAATTGGATTCCTTTGAAGATTAACATTTTCGGGTGGAGGACCGTTCGAGAGAGGAATCCCACAAGAAAAGCACTCATGCATAGAGGCATCCACATCGAATCGGCTCTTTGTCCTATATGCGACAATTATGAAGAAGATATGGAGCATCTGTTAATCTCATGCGGTCCAACAAATCAAATTTGGAATTAAATTGCTACTTGGATGAAACTATCCCCCATTTTTGCTTTCTCGGTTCAAGACCTGCTTCATATTCACAAAACTTACAATTATGCTAAGAAGATAAAGAAGGTTGTCCAAGCTATAATTGTGACCACGGCTTGGTGTCTTTGGAAAGCTCGTAATGATCTCATCTTCAATAACACTCCGATTCGTCTTCAATGCATCTTCCAAGAAATTAAATCTCTCTCATTCCTTTGGCTCAAGAATAGATCTTGTTTCAGTTTTGTTACTTGGTTGGATTGGTGTACATTCTCTCTCTAATGTTGTATTCTTTCTATGTTGTTTTTGTTTGTTGCTAGGCTTTGTCTAGTTTTTGGTTAATGAAATTTACAGTTCAAAAAAAAAAGTTAATTAGATTTATTGACAACATATATAGACAATTAAGCTAGCTGCATGTTATATATGTTTCTTAATTTGCATGTTTCATATATAGATCCATTTCTTGATCTCCTACGTCCAAAGTTCTAGAAAACAAGTTTTTTAAATTGTGATACTGTCTGTCTCGCGAGAATACAAACACTGGCCAAATCAATGCATTCAACTATCAAACAAATTAACTAATCTAGCTTAATATATATATATATATATATATATATATATATATATAAATAATTAATTAAAGATACGAAATAATCAACAAAGCGCATGCATGCTATATATCTTTCCAATATTATATCTACAATTGATTTAATAAAAACCTAGAGTTGAAAGTATCTTATATTTTGACGACTTCACCTTAATTAGTTTTACTATTTCCTATCTAGCTCCAAGTTTTTTTTACTATAAAAGCATTACCAAGTTCCATCCTTTGTTTCATACATTTCTAGCTAGCTTAATTAATTGACTACTAATTAAGTTTCCTAGCTATTTTCCATCAATGTCTCGTTTTCTTGTGTTTAGTCTCATTTTGGCATCATGCTCGATCGCTTTTGCTTCGGACCCTAGTCCTCTCCAGGACTTCTGTGTGGCTGATCTAAAGAGCCCAGGTAAATGATCGATATATATAAAATCATGTCTAGCTCCTTATATTATTGTATGCAATACATAGTATAGGCGTCCATTATAAGTTTTATATATCTGGTATATATATATGCAGTACTCGTGAATGGATTGGTTTGTAAAGACCCAAAGCTTGCGCAAGCGGATGATTTTCTCTACAGAGGGCTCCAACTCCCGGGAAATACGTCGAATGACGTGGGCTCTGCTGTGACTCCAGTGACGGTTGCAGAGTTACCAGGACTTAACACTTTAGGCATTTCTCTGGCTCGTATTGATTTTGCTCCCTTGGGTATTAACCCTCCACACACGCACCCTCGAGCAACTGAGATCTTGACTGTCATCGAAGGCCGTCTTCTTGTCGGTTTTGTCACGTCAAACCAACTGGATAACCGCCTCATCACAAAAGAGCTTGAGAAGGGTGATGTGTTCGTGTTTCCAGAAGGTCTAATCCACTTCCAGAAAAACCTCGGAAATGAGTATGCCGTTGCTATCGCGGGTTTGAGTAGCCAAAATCCTGGTGTCATTACAATTGCAAATGCTGTTTTTGGATCCAACCCGGATATACCCGCAGATATTCTTGCAAAGGCCTTTCAAGTTGACATTAACGTCATTTATCAAATTCAATCTAAATTCTAAACTTAAATATGCATGATTAAATATGGTCACTTATGATCGATCATATATATATCTTTACCTTGTACTTTTCACTTTATCAATAATGGTTTATGTATGGTTATATATATATTGAAGTGAATAAAAAAGTATATGTTATTTTGGTTGTGAGTTGTAGTTTTTTCTGGATGGCCGGCGAGTGAAAAGGTAATTGAGATGGTTAAACATAACTATATTATACAAATATGAGCAAGTAGTTGATCATAAGTGTCATCCGATGAATTTAGAATTTTCAAAACTGAATTTCAATTCGATTCAACAGAAATGTATAAGTGTTCGTATTTATTTTTATTTTCAGAATTACTATAAAACTAACAAGCTTTCAATTTATAAAAATGATTTCATACTTTTAGAAATAATACATGTGGGCAAGTGCATTCATCACAGTGTAATATAGTGTTGGTAAGATCGATAGCGTATATCGTCCAAAGACTTAGCTGAGGCTCCAGATAGTAAATCACGACCATTGTCTAGCTAGTTCGATCATTAAAATAGGTTTTGTTTGTAAAAGTAAAATCTAGATAATGAACAACATTTAACAAGTGAGATGTTTTAAATAAAGTAAATAATATATGATCAATTCACAAGAAGCTATGTATTTGGTTTTGATTTTTGAAATGTTTATCTTATATTTTTGGTTAATGGATTTTAATGCTCCCAAATATAAAGTATTGGTCATTGTCACTCTCAACTAACACATTCACTGTCAACACCCACAACTTAACGTTTCACTTGTAATGTTACTCCGCTTTTATACATGTGGCGTTATTATCATACATGACATGCTTATATGGTATACAAGCGGAGTACTGATACAGCAAGTGAAGTTTTAAGTTGGGAGTGGTGACAGTGAAGGTGTTAGTTGGGAGTGGCAACGCCCAATACCTCATAGTTGGAAGTATTAAAATCCAATAACCCTATATTTTTAAAGTAAAACTCTACTTTAGACCAGTTGTTTCGTATTCGCATGGAGAATGTGTGGAAAGTGAAGTTATTGTGACTCTTTTTTAGGACGACTCAACAATCAATTGGTAGGAGGATATCCACGAACGGATCTGCAGAACAACCCCCAAGCAACCGAAATAAAAAAAGAAATGCTTTAACAAGGACTTTATTAAAAATCATTACTTTATCTGAAATCGTTGTCACCCAACTATAAAAAATAAAAGACTCAAATAACTTAGGCTTTGGCACTCGTAGATGTGTCACTAAAATCCGAAATTCCAAGCAAAGAGTTCCTAGGAGTTAGTTCCTTGCTTCCGACTCACAAATCACTATTAACTGTGTTACCACTAGCTTTAGAAACTCACTTCAAATAACATAGCCAAACATGGCAATATAATGGAAACAACAAAGATCAAACTTGCATTAATATAAGAATACATGATTACAAGAATTAATAGTTGTTGAATTGGTTCAAGCTACATGGAATATTCTAGCATATTACATAAAAAGCTAAAAATGCAAAAAAAAAACATTGAAAAACATGGGTGGAGGCTCTAGAGATGCCTCATTTGCAAATGAGCTAAAGGTTGCTAGTTATAGGCAAATTAGATGGTCAGACACGAGGACATGTGAAATAGGGACGGGGGCGTGCCTTGCCCCATTTTCTACTTCATTATCTTGTGTCTTGTACTTTTCTGATAACTAGATCAGACACACGGGTGTGTTCCATAGGCATGGTGTGTGCCTCCCTTGTAAGCCAGCTCTATTATCTTCTGTCAGTATGGATCTGGCGCATGTGACTGGCACGGGGGCGTGTGAAACACACACTGTTGTGCCTCACATTTTTAATATAATCTCACTCATTTTATATAATTCTAATTGACGAGGACGATAGAGCCAACCTTCTCAATTACCACTTTGCCCCTCATTTGTTAAAAGATTTATAGTTGTAGCCCCTAACTCCAAAATGCAGTTGCTGCACCAAACACCGGTGGTTTTTTTCTTGTTGTAAGTGAATGCAACGAAAAGAACCAGAAATAACGAATAATGAAACAATGTTGACATATTTACGGCTTTAAATAATCATTTTAACCTTCGAAAACTTTATCATTTTACTACTTTGACTCATACCCTACTTTGACAATTTTTACGACTTCGACCCCCGACTTTGACTTATCATTTTGTCTTTAAGTTTGTGCATCTCTGTCTTTTAATACGTGATAAATTACATATTTATATCGTAACGTACGAGACGTTAAACTTTTGTTATCAACATTTGTGATGAAGTTACGTAAGTAACACCCAATGACGCATCGCGAGACCAAGTCTTCAAACTAATCTAACATAAACTTGTATTAGTATTGACATTTTCAGGCATGCGGCACTATAGTACACAGCACAATTATATATCTTGATTTTGCATACACTACTAGAAAACAAGCCTAATGCAACTTTTTAAAAGCAACCATTTTTAAATGAGTTGTATTTGAATCTAATGCAACTTCATTGAATATAAAGGTTGCATTAAATTATCTAATGCAACTTTTTTTATAAAAAGTTGCAAAAGTAAACTGAATTTGCAACCTTTTTATTCAAAAGTTACAACTTATAGTATATATTGCAACTATTTTATTAAAAGGTTGCAAATTTTGTTGAAACTTGCAACTTTTTATAATAAAGGTCACATTGTGAAAACTTAAATGCAACTCTTATATTTAAAAGGTTGCATTCTTAGTTAAAAGTTAAACGCAAAGGGAACCGTGTCATAACATTAATTAAATTGTTACCAAAAAAACTTTCATTTAGTGATACACACTTAGAGTACGTAATATCAACAAACTAAAGAGTCTCATTATAAGAATGAGGAAATGACCCGAAAAAGAGCAGAATATTATTTGTTTAAACTTAATTACCTAGCTAGCTATGAAATTCCTCCAAATTAGTTATAAGCAATATAATATATATTATTGTCCTACACGCACGTATATTATCAATTAGTTAAAACACTGTTGTAAAAGAAAAAAAGGCTATTCAAAACCACAAAGTTGAATATAATTAATAATACGGGGACGTGGTTTAACCAATCACTCAAACGCTTAGTTTCAATAATGAAATGCAACAAACTCTAAGACTTAGGTTTTGTATTTATATTGCAATAAAAAATTTCTAACCTTATGAGTGGTGTATCAAATTGTAGTTTCACTTGATTAATTTTGCTAGTTAATAAGTAAAAAAAATAAAATGTGGATACCAAGAATCGAACCCAAGTCTCCTATACAAAACAAGTAATACATAACCAGTGGATTAGGAAGCTATTGTTGGTTTTAACTCTACTAATATATTTAAATACTCAAACCCATTTTTTTTAATTAGGTCAACAAATAGAGATGTAAACTGATGATCGATCAACCATTGCTAATCGTTCATGTTTTCTAACTAATAGTATCAACCAGCGTCTAATCGTTAATGTTCTAAATAATTATTCATCCAAAAAAACTCGTGATCGATCAAAAACGACAATTATGATCTTTGATATTGATCAACAACGACAAAAAACTTGTGTTTGCTAAAGAATATATTGTTCATTGGAACAACTTGATATTGATCATCAGCGAGCACCAAACAAATTAAATTGGGTTCTGGAATTAAACTAAGGTTAGATTTTCCAATTGATATAGTGTGTTATTTTGTTCCATGATGTACAATTGAATCTTGATTTTATCATATTACATTTGATTATAAACATGGGACATTGGACTAGTGTGTATTAATACAATGTGAAACTAGAAGATGGTTAATTATAAAGAAATGGGATCTATAATTCTGATTAGTTTTGAGATTTGAGTTGTGGTTCGAATTGCAGTTTCGATTAATAGTTTGGAGGTTCAAGTTAATTCCCTGTTGTAGCTACAAACTAATTTATCCTCGAAAACATGATTTGAAATTGTTCAAATGGTTGAAATTAATATGTGTCAAATGGTTAAAGTTCAGCAGGTTGAAATTCATTCAAAATGTTCTTAAATTTTCATGTTTGCTTAGTTATTTTCTGTTATAGATATTCTTCTTTGTTGAGTTCTTGTTAGAAAACTATTAATGATTCATATTATATTATTTGATTAATAGTTTAAGGTGAATGAATCCCTATTCCAAAACTGCATATATTAATAGTGCTTTGCTATGAAGTAGCACATTATGATGTTCTTGAAAATGCTACACATTAAGTTATGTTAGATCTAGTCTACTTGACACATCGTAGGTTGAACCAATATTAGGGTACCATATTGTTGGTAGTTGGTTTTAGTTGAAAATATACCTGGGAAAATGGTCGGATCGCATCAAGACGAGTCCAGGTTAGAATATCAAAAAGTATTCGGGTCCAAACGGGTCAACCTAAGATATTGCCAGAATGGGTTCGGTCAAGGTGGGGTTAGGGTAGGATTAGGATGGGTCAATTCAACAAATCACGTGCGTATGTGAATTATCCATTAGTTCACTTGAATTTCAAATAGAACAAAGGCTCAGCATATAAACAGGTGATACAAGGTGCATAGATCCAATTAACACTATGGTACTATAGAATAGAACTGGTATGATCTAGAATTCTGATTTGTTTTGAGATTTGGTTTCTGGTTTATATTGCAGTTTTAATTATTAGTTTTGAGGTTTAGGTTCATTCCTTGCTAGCGTTGTAGCTAAAAACTAATTTGTCCAGGCAAGCATGACTTGAAATGGCTTAGATGGTGAGATGGGTCAATGGTTGAAGTCCAGCATCTTGAAAGTCATCCAAAATGTTATATTTTTCATGCAATTTTTGGTTTTTGTAAGTAAGAGCATATTGACAAAAATGTCCGAAAGTTGTTTTAAATTCACCCGAAGATTAATTAGGGGGGGGGGGGATTTTACATTTACAATTAGGGTCTATCATATAAGTTACAAATTTGCATCATTTTTGAAATACACATAGCTTGAACCCAATTCTATAAATCACATTGATACTTTTAATGTGATATGTATATATGTGTATGAGAGCAGCATGATTAATTGTAGTGTATATATATATATATGTAAATAGAGTATGCATGTATGAATCAAAATAAGTATGTATATGGGTTGCTGTATGTATGTATGTAGATAAGCATAGAAGTGTAACAATAGCATATATAACCATGTATGTATGTATGTAATAAATCAAAAAGAATTAGCAGCTAAGATATATCTTGTATACATGGATTATGTGTATCTATTGTGTACGTATGTATGTGAGGTAATTGTATCCATGTATATTGACAATTAACTGCAACAAATCATGTCACGTATGTGTGTGTATCAAAACGATGATATGAATGAGTGAATGTGTTTACGTGTGTATGATATCAACTTGTATCTGTTTTGATGCTTTAGTTGATTGACCAGACCCTTATATTTTCCGTAGCTTGACATCTAATCTAACACTTTCATTATGCAGTGTACGAATGTAATTCAGCAAAGTAGTGCAAAATAATAAAGGCATTGACAAGGATCAAAAGACGTGTAAGAGTATTAAAGGTTATCTAATAAAAGTTTCATTAGCCAAGGAGGCTAATCAGGTAGAATTTAGATTATTGTTGTACTATTGTTGTTTTTGAAATCCTAATTAGCACTTTAATAGAAGGAAGTGTTGAAAAAATCCCTATTATTGAAATTAAGAACAACACAAAATTAAATAACTAGTTTATCTTAACAGGTTGATTTGAAGTTATGGTTATGTTCTGTATTACCATTATTATTAATACAGTTACCAGGAAGTTTGATTTTATGCCTTCTAAACCATGTTCATTCCAATTGTTGCTATTAAATTCAGATACGTGAGACATGGGAAATGCTAGAGATTGGATGTATTTACCTAGACGCTTACTTGAATTTGAAGCTGGAGTCATTGAATTCCTTAATTCTTCATTTGCTAAGGCGGCAAAAGGAACTCAAATATGTTGTCCTTGCAAAACATGTAAAAACCGTTACTGGTATCGAAGAGATGAAGTATTTGATCATTTAAAAGGACACGGATTTGTTGATGACTACTATGTGTGGATTTTTCATGGATTTTTCGAAGAGATGAAGTATTATAAACAAATTAAGCATGTTTGGGTCGTTTTGACCCATTTGAACTAAAATTGGGTGATTATACCTTCATTAACCATGTTTGGGTCATTTTGACCCGTTTGAACTAAAATTGGTGGATTATACCTATATTAACGATGTTTGGGTGGTTTTAACCCATTTGAACTAAATTTGTATTAATATAACTTTATAAAGAATTTTTATGTCGTTTAAGCCGTTTAAATTCATTCTCGACTAATATATCTTCATAATGTATGTTTTGGTCATTTCAACCCCTTTTAAATTAAAACGGGATTATGATACATACTTAATGTGTGTTTTGCTTGTTTTGATCCGTTTAAACTAAAAATAGAGTATTATAAACAAATTAAGCATGTTTGGGTCGTTTTGACCCGTTTGAACTAAAATAGGGTGATTATACCTACATTAACCATGTTTGGGTCGTTTTGACCCGTTTGAACTAAAATTTGGTGATTATACCTACATTAACCATGTTTGGGTCGTTTTGACCCATTTGAACTAAAATTGGTGAATTATACCTATATTAACCATGTTTGGGTGGTTTTGACCCATTTGAACTAAATTTGTATTAATATAACTTTATAAAGAATTTTTATGTCGTTTAAGCCGTTTGAATTCATTCTCGACTAATATATCTTCATAATGTATGTTTTGGTCGTTTGAACCCCTTTTAAATTAAAACGGGATTATGATACATGCTTAATGTGTGTTTTGCTTGTTTTGATCCGTTTAAACTAAAAATAGAGTATTATAAACAAATTAAGCATGTTTGGGTCGTTTTGACCCGTTTGAACTAAAATTGGGTGATTATACCTACATTAACCATGTTTGGGTCGTTTTGATCCGTTTGAACTAAAATTGGGTGATTATACCTACATTAACCATGTTTGGGTCGTTTTGACCCGTTTGAACTAAAATTGGTGGATTATACCTATATTAACCATGTTTGGGTAGTTTTGACCCATTTGAACTAAATTTGTATTAATATAACTTTATAAAGAATTTTTAGGTCGTCTAAGCCGTTTCAACTCATTCTCGACTAATATATCTTCATAATGTTTGAACCCCTTTTATTTTAAAACGGGATTATGATACATACTTAATGTATGTTTGGCTTGTTTTGATCCGTTTAAACTAAAAATGGAGTATTATAAACAAATTAAGCATGTTTGGGTCGTTTTGACCCGTTTGAACTAAAATTGGGTGATTATACCTACATTAACCATGTTTGGGTCGTTTTGACCCGTTTGAACTAAAATTGGTGGATTATACCTATATTAACCATGTTTGGGTGGTTTTGACCCATTTGAACTAAATTTGTATTAATATAACTTTATAAAGAATTTTTAGGTCGTTTAAGCCGTTTCAACTCATTCTCGACTAATATATCTTCATAATGTATGTTTTGGTCGTTTGAACCCCTTTTAACTTAAAACGGGATTATGATACATAATTAATGTGTGTTTGGCTTGTTTTGATCCGTTTAAACTAGAGTATTATAAACAAATTAAGCATGTTTGGGTCATTTTGACCCGTTTGAACTAAAATTGAGTGATTATACCTACATTAACCATATTTGGGTCGTTTTAACCCGTGTGAACTAATATTAGGGGATTATATCTACGTTAAGTTTCTTTGGGTCGTTTTGACCCGTTTTTTTTTTTTATCTAAAATTGATGTATTACTATCTTACTTGACGTTTCGAGTAACATTGATACACCATCATTTGCCCTAAAACAATAATTATAATTTGTTATGATTTACAAAAAAAAAACTTGTTATTTGTTTTAGACCTATACGTGTTTAAAAAAATTAAACTTTATATTTTCCTGTTATAAAAAAAACTCTACTTATAAGTTCACATAAGTGATATCTAAACATTCTTTAACATTCTTCACTTAATTTCATATCAAATTTTTTCATAATCACCCGCCCAAAGGATTCAGTTTTCTCCAAACGATTCAGTTATGTATCTCCAAAACCCCATTCCAAAACTGCTGCAATCTTCAATCTACAATACCTGGAGTATTTTCGTTTGCCAGAAATCGTTCGAACCCACAGCTGCAATATCTCCAGTCCACCGGTATGTGTTCTTCACCATGGTTCTGTTTTATTTGTCCCAAAACAACTTACGATTTTTTCTTCAATCCATTCTTAATCATTTTTTAGTTTTGATTTCTTCTAATTTGCTTAACCCTAATTCCATGATTAAACCATAGCCCCTATGTGTTGTTCTTGATCTGGTTTGAACCGTTCAAATCAACTTGTTGGTCTCGTAGTTATATTTCAAGAGCATAAGGATGATCAACTGAATTGAAAAGAACAATGCTATCTCAATCTTAGACAACATTTCAACAATAGAAGTTCAATTTTAATGGGTCAAAACTGAATTTGTGATCTGAATGGTTTAACTGTATTTTCAAAGCAAATGGATTTATTATATCTGTTAATATTGTTATGATTTCGAAAATTGCTTGTGCATATGGATTAATTGTCAAAACTGAATTTCTGATCTGAATGGTTTAATTGAAGTTGCTAATATATAGATTATGTTTGTTATTCTGTTTAATTTAGAAACTCTTTCAATGTGTGAGTGATTCAAGCATATTGATGTTCATGGATCTGGTAGGTTGTTTATGTATGATTTAGCTAGTGTTTGTTGTGATAGTCATATTTCAATCTCTTTCATATTGATCTTAGCTAGTGTTTGATTACTTTTATACGAAGTTTGATGAGAAATGAAGAATTTTGTGAACGATCTTACTTTTCTGCATATATACAAATTGGGCAATTCTTAGTGTTTAGGTTATATGTACCAAATTCACTATGATCGTACTTAATTGAAGTGTGTTGTTGAACCTAATTTATGATCCTACAATTATATCTTAACTGATGGTACATTGCATTTGTTACAATCTTTTATGCGAATTTGTAATTGTGGTCATTTTATTACATCTAATGGCATTGACTTCAAATGTCTTCCTTTATAAACTGTTTGGAACCATATGGCTACCACTAAACCCACCCTATATTTCTTTTTCTTTTCCAACCCATGAAGTGATGTTTCTACTTATACACCCTTCTACCTCTTTAAGCTAAACCATCTCCTACTTGTCCTTGTAATATGAGCGAAGATAGATTAAATCAGCCCCAATGTATCAAACTAATGCGTGTGTGATTTGTGTATGTATGCTTTTTATTTGACGATGATACTATTAGCATCTATGTATTGTTTATAACTACCGTTTGTGTATATGCTTTCAGTTCGATGCTACTATTTGTTGATGATATATGGCTACTTGTTGATCTTATATACTTCAACTTTACATAAACTTATATAGCCAGCTAATTCTTGTTGATGTGATTCTGATTTCAACAAATTGTAAGAGCAATCCTGCAAATAAATATGAACTGAGTTTTTTTAAATATATGGACTGCATTTTTAACTGCATTTTTTATATATAAAGACTGTATTTCTTAACTGCAATTTATATTTACACTAGTGCAGTTTTTTCACTATTGCACCAATGTCCATCAATAAGATTGCTAATCTAACAAAGCAGAATCGAGTGATTGCCCCAAAGGTCTCCCGAGAGTTTCAATTAGATTCAAATGCAACAAAGAAGAATCAATGTACATCAACCGCTACTATGGGTGAAATAATCTTAAAAAAGCAAAGGATAGCAGTACCTAATTGTACTAAACGAGGGTCAAAGAAACAATTGGGTCTGGTTGATGAGTATGATGGCGAGGATGAAGGGATATTTCAAGGTATTGTTTAGTTGATTATAAAGACTATTTGGCTCATAAATACCTTTTATATTAATTTACACCTTTATGCTCTTAGAGGATGATGGATTTAATATGGAACTAGATGGTTTGGAAAGCAGTGATAGTGAATGGGATATTATGAGAAAGGAAGGTACATATGCTTAGTGATCCAACTATATATTTGTTTGTTTTTTCTATATTTTTGTTATTGCTACTTATCAATGGTATTATAATTCAAATGAAAAGATGGTGGTGATCAAGAAGAAGACTATGATGAAGACATGGAAGATACAACAATGGCCAATAACAAAAATGAGACACAAATGGCTGATAGCAGCGAAGAAATGGAAAATGAAGGTGATGTGCAATTACAAGTCTTTGGTTTAGAACAAGTCCCCATATTACAAAAAGCCATAGGTTTGATTTAACTAATTATACCAAGTTTTGGTTGTTATTGATTAACTATATTTATTTGTGTGTGTGTGTATTTTAATGTATATCGGAATTCAGAAACTTCAAAAACCAAAAAAAGAGGTCCAACAATGTTGCATGCTGTGCACACGCGGAAGGTTAACGAGCGTGAGATCATTATATGTAATGAATTTGGACAACCAGTTGGACCAGAAGAGAAAGGTGCGGTCGGAAAATTCTCTAGATTTTTGGGTACAATAGCTCGTAATCATAGCTATGCACCATTGATCTATAGTACATGGCATAAGGTACCCCATAAAAATAAGTTATGGGAGTATGTGTTGGTAAGGTTTCGGTACTTCCTTTTTTGTTTGTTATGTTTTCATTTTCTAACAAAACTCCAACTTTTTTCAAAGGAAAAATACGATGTGCCCGAAGCTGCTAAAAATTGGGTTTTAAAGACTATCGGACATGCGTACAAGGTGCACAAAAGTCGGTTTAAGAAAAAACACTTCTATCAGTATAAGGACAACAAAACAAGATGGAAGAACCGACCACAACACATTCTAGAAGGTGACTTTTCTCAGTTGTTGAGGTTATGGAATAATAAAGATGAGGTAATTTTATAGACATGATATCTCTATTAGTAGTATTTTCTATTCAGAGTTGACTTTAGCTTAGCCGTTTATTTTAATGTGGATTCAGAAACGTTGTTTGCGGGCTAAAGAAATACGTATGGCACAAAGGAATATGCACACTGCCGGTCCAAAAAGCTTTGCTAGGATTCGTAACAAGCTGGTAAGATGTCTTTCTTTTGCTGTGTTTTTTTTACTCTTCAATATGTTTATTTTTTATGAGTTAGTTTTGTGGTTGGTCCTTGTGGTTTCATCTAAACTTTGCATTCTGTTTTTTATTTTTATGAGTAATCAACGGGTCGGGTAAAAAGTGTTGAAGTGTTTCAAAGGCACTGCAAATTTGTTGTTCCAAATGTATAAGCTGATGTGCATATACATATGATCATTGATATTCTTTTATTTCACTCGGTCATTTATAGATGTGCGGGTAAATCTGCTGCTGTCAAATATAACTCATTCATAATAAGTAAATCAATGGGTCGGGTAAAAAGTGTTGAAATGTTACAAAGCCTTGCAAATTAGTTGTTCAAAATGTATAAGTTAATGTGTATATAAATATGATCATTGATACTTTTGTTTCATCCGCACACAATTTATTGCTGTCACATATATTATGATCATGAGTTGTTGCTATATTTGCTATGTGCTTGCTGTTCTGCTACTGTTGTGTTCACAATGTTGCTGATCTTTTATTTAGTTTCATCCGCACATCTCATAGATGTGTGGATGAAACCATCCGCAGATCTTTATATTAACTTCATATATTTGTTGCTTGCTGCTTATGCTGTTTGTACATCATGATCATGATCTGCAGCTTCATTAATAGTTGTTGCTGCACATTTGATCATTATCACACATGTTGCTATCATGTATTCCTTATGATTAATTCACAGATCTCTAGAATTCATCCTTATTATACATGTTGATCATGTTTCTTTCTAGCATCCGCACATCGGATACTTTTATCCGCATATCTCTATGTAACTTGACTTGATCATGACTTGATATATATTATGACGAAGATGACTATAATCTTGTGTAGCATATGTAAACATCACTTAACCATCATCATATAATCATTACATTACTTGATCTTCATTGACTTTTATTGGCTTTCTCTATTTGTCAAGTATCATCTTATAATAGAACCAACAATTGGATTATGATACATCACGTGTGTTTAGGTCATTTTGACCCGTTTGAACTAAAATTAGAGTTTTGTAACTTCATAAAACATGATTGGGTTGTTTTGACCCATTTAAACTAAAATTGGAGTAATACAACTATATTAAGCATGTTTGGGTGATTTTTACCCGTTTGAACAAAAAATGGAGTATTATAACCACATTAAGTACCCAATCATTGCTTTTCTCATTAAATCAAATGGTTTGTCAAAAGATATGGAAAAAAACATGAGTCAACCAATTATGAATTTGTATGTCTATAATGCAATGACTGGGAGAGATTAACCACACTAAACAAGGTTTTATAAAATAATAGTTGATGGCCACCTTAGGATTTAACAAACCTATGCATTTAGACTATTGAAGTTTAGAAGAAAGAATAAATTTACTATTTTTTTTATTGATGTATGTTATAGAGAAACGAAGACCCAAACAAGGAATTACCTAGTTTAACCCAACTATTTGAACATACACGTAAAAGGACCGAAGGACGTGCGTATCTTGATACATATGATGATACTGCAAGGAAAATTGTAAGTTCTTTATACTTTTTCGTCTCACGATATTTACTTATCAAAATGTTAGTAAAGCATAGTTGATGACTACCTTAGGATATGCATTTGTTAATATGTGTAATGCAGTAGTTGTTTTTCTGTAGAATCATTTCAAATACACATGTATGTTGCAATGGAAAAACATGACTCACCCGCTCTTGACCCATAAGAAATAAAAAATTTTTTTGACTCCACTGTTACTTTAACATTCCCAATAACCAAGTTGTATGCATCTTTAAACCACATCTAAGTACTCTGCACTCTTCTTGTTGCGATGGGTTGTTTATGCAACATATATACAACATTGTATGCACTGTTTTTTACTGCATTTTTACAACATTGCTCACTGTAGTTTTACTACATTTTTAGTGTATTTTTTTACTGATTTTACTGCACTTTTATGCTGATTTTACTTAAAAAAGTTTAGCATTTTACTGCAGTTTTATCATTCTTTTTTACTGCATTTCACTGCACTTTTACTGCACATTTATTGCAATTTTTACTGCAGTTTTTACTTAATTTTTACAAGATCTTAGCTGCTGCAAAACGTTGTTTATAAAACATGGTGTCATAATAAATGGATTTTATATATTAGTTGGTGTGTACATAGTAATTTCTTATTTTCTGTTGAAGGAACAAATGAAAAACTACAAATCTCCAGAAGATGGAAGTGCTTTGGTCGATCCTTTTTCGGTTGTAATGAACAAGGACCATGCCGGCTACGTTCGACTTTATGGCAAAGGTGTTACCAAAAAAATGGTAAAAACACTAGATGGTGGTGAGGAACCATACATGATTTCTGGTGGACTTATGGAATCACTCAAAGCGAGCATTGAAGTTGAAAAAACACAATTACTTGAAATGCGAAAAGAAATGGAAGAGGACCATCCAAGAAAAAAAAGCTGAGCTAGAAGCTATCAGGATTGATTTTAACACCCAACGAGCAAACTTGGAAGCTAAGATGCGAGATATAATGGAAAACCGAACTGCCGGAGTACGTTAGGATCTTAGAGACGAGAATGAGGTTTTTGTTACTTTTTATAACCATAGTTGTCAACTTTGTTTTGATCATGTTGTTATTTTGAAGTTGGACATATGTTGAATTATGGTATATGATTGTCTATTATATTTATCTTTATGTTACTGTTATGTTGGTTTAATAGAGATACTATTGCATATTAATAGAATTTTTAGTATTTCAAACATTGAACTAAAGAGTTACATTTGCTTCTAAAAAAGGTTGCACCAATTGTATCTATAATCATAAAAAATGTTGCATTTGATATAAAAAAATGTTGCATTTTAGCGTAGCAAATGTTGCATTTGAGGTAACAAAGGTTGCATTTGTGTCTTGTAAAAGTGACATATATAAATAAAAAAAGGTTGCTTTATCATACTAAAAAGGTTGCATTCTAAAAAGGTTGCATTTGAAGTCTAGATGTAACCCTTTCAATAAAGGTTGCATTATCTAATAAAATAGTTGCATTAGATCTAATGCAACTTCGCCTAATGCAGCCCCCAATAAAAGGTTACATTAGACCTAATGCAACTTTTTCAAGGCCTAATGCAACATTTTACAAGGGTTGCATTAGAATCGTTTTCTTGTAGTGATATATGTGTGTTGGCCGGGTTCTAAACTTAGTTTATCAAATTAAGTCTTATACCAAATCAATGCATGAAAAGTATTCAACGATCCAACAAACCTTATCTTAATATAAAAATGATAAAAGAAAAGAAATAATCAACATATATATATAGCGTATGCATATATAGTACTATATATCTTTCCAATTTAAAATTGAATAGAAGTTGAATGTCTCTTATATATGGCCGGGGATGTATTTTGACAACTTCATCTTCGATCGTTTTACTATTTCCTATCTACCTCCATATATGTTTTTACTATAAAAGCATTACCATGTTCCATCATTTGTTTCATACATTTCTAAGTACTTGAGCTAGCTACCAGCTGCTAGTTAATTCAAGTTGCCAGAAAACAAGCTTCATTTCCACTTCTTTAATTAACAATGTCTCGTTTTCTTATAATTGTTGGTCTCGTGTTGGCAACATGTTCGATCGCTTTTGCTTCGGACCCTAGTCCACTCCAAGACTTTTGTGTGGCTGATCCTAATAGCCCAGGTAAGTAATTAAAAAGATAACATTTCATGATATTACGATATACAATACATATTAATTACATATTAGGTGTCTATATATAATAAAGGTATAAATATTTGCTTATATATGCAGTCTTGGTGAATGGAGTGGTTTGCAAAGATCCAAAGCGTGTGCAAGCAAATGATTTTCTCTTTAGAGGTCTTCACCTTATGGGAAATACTTCCAATAACGTGGGGTCTAACGTGACAGCAGTGACGGTAGCAGAGTTACCAGGACTCAACACTCTTGGTATTTCCTTCGCCCGTATAGACTTTGCTCCCATGGGTATTAACCCTCCACACACACACCCTCGAGCCACTGAGATCTTGACTGTCATCGAAGGACGTCTTCTAGTCGGTTTTGTCACGTCTAACCAGCTAGACAACCGCCTCATTACAAAAGAACTTAACAAGGGTGATGTGTTCGTGTTTCCAGAAGGTCTAATCCACTTCCAGAAAAACCTCGGAAATGAGTATGCCGTTGCTATTGCGGCTTTGAGTAGCCAAAATCCGGGTGTCATTACAATTGCAAATGCTGTTTTTGGATCAAACCCGGATATACCCGCGGATATTCTTGCAAAGGCCTTTCAAGTTGACATTAACGTCATTTATCAAATTCAATCAAAGTTCTAAACTTAATTTGAGGTGATCTTAATTATATGTTATTTCCGTTTATTAATTAATTTGTGTAATTTTCAATTCAATAATGTTGGTTTGTGTTTCGTTATATATAGAATAAAAAGGGTGTGGCATTTTGATTACGAGTTATAAATCTTTTGTTTGGTGAATTAATTTGAGGTAGTTAAATATATATATATATATAATTATGTTATATACACATGCATGTACGTAAGTTTTGAATCTGTGGTGTGTCACTCCAACTTAACGTTTAACTTGTAGTGTCACTCCGCTTTTGAATCTGTGGCCTTCTTATCCTACGTGGCATGTTTATGTGACATAAAAGATGAGTGACACAGTATGTGAAGTGTTAATTGAGAGTGGTGACAGTGAATGTGTTAGTTGAGAGTGGGAGCGGACAATACCTCATAGTTAGGAATATTAAAATCCAATAACCCTATATTTTTAAAGTAAAACTCTACATTAGACCAGTTGTTTCGTATTCGCATGGCGAATGTGTGCAAAGTGAAGTTATTGTTTATGACGACTCAACACTCAATTTGTATGAAGATATCTACGAACGGATCTGCAGAACTACCCCCAAACAACTGGAATAAAAGACAAGAAATGCTTTAACATGGACTTTATTAAAAATTGTTATTTTATCTGAAATCGTTCACCCGACCATAAAAAGTAAAAGACTCCAAAATAACTCAAGCTTTGGCACTCGTAGATGTGTCACTAAAGTCCAAAATACCAAGCAAAGAGTTCCTAAGAGTTAGTTCCTTGCTTCCGACTCACAAACCACTGTTAACTACTTAACTGTGTTACCACTAGTCTACATAGACATTCACGTCGTGAATGTGAGAATCACCAACACACAGAGTCTTGAAAGTATGTTACTAACTTTAGAAACTCACTTCAATGTTAAAAACACAACTTCAAATATATACACACATCAAAAATAGAATTTAAATATTTATCATAACAAAATAATTTAGATAACACATAAACAAGAGTTTTATTGACTGTTAAATGTAACGAGAGAAAACAAATCGATCAATATTACCAAATAAAAAATACAAGTTAAAGAATTCAACATATATCATGATCACATATATATTAATAGTTTAGAACTTCGATTGAATTTGATTAACCACTTTATTGTCAACTTGAAAGGCCTTTGCAAGAATATCTCCATCAATGTCCGGGTTGGATCCAAACACAGCGTTTGCTATAGTAATGACACCCGGGTTTTGACTACTCAAGCCCGCAATAGCAAGAGCGTATCCACGTCCAAGGTTTTTCTGAAAGTGAATTAAACCTTGTGGAAACACAAACACATCACCCTTCTCAAGTACTTTTGTGATGAGACGGTTATCCAGCTGGTTAGATGTCACAAAACCGACTAAAAGACGGCCTTCGATGACAGTCAAGATCTCAGTGGCTCGAGGGTGTGTGTGTGGAGGGTTAATACCCATTGGAGCAAAATCAATACGAGCCATGGAAATACCAAGAGTGTTGAGTCCCGGTAACTCTGCTACCGTCACTGCTGTCACGTTAGACCCCACGTTATTGGACGTATTTCCCATAAGGTGAAGTCCTCTATAAAGAAAATCATCTGCTTTCACAAGCTTAGCATCTTTGCAAACCACTCCATTCACAAGTACTGCATAAAACCCATATCTGCTCTCATCTCACTACATTTAACAGAGCGTCGCTTTGTCGTATGATCCGTTCGGAATATTAGATCAAGTTTCTGAATCTCAGTTTTGTCCGGCGGGCACCCGTGTCAAACTATTGTCGCCTCACTCTATTTCGTTTTGGTCGCTTTCTTGTTTCAAAGATCATTTCGCCCATCATCACGTAACAACTAAGGTAACGATTTTGTTTATATTTATCGTGTATAATGAGTATCGTTTAATATCTAAGAGTTTAGTTGTTATTAAACCCACTAATCTATATATTATTGTTAAGAAGATGGGGGTGCAAACTCTAATCGTTAGTATCCTTTTTGTTTCAACACACACATATTTAGAGTTTTATAAATAAATTTACACATAAAAAAAAGGGGTTATGGAAGTAATATATGTTCAAAATGGAAGGATACTCAATATGGGTTGAAGATGATGAAGTGGTGTTTATAATATAAGAGTTTGCTTTAGATAAATAGGAATTTAATAATATAAGTTAATTAATTTTGAACATGAAAATATAGAGCAACTTAAACCTTTGTTACTTAACTTGAATAACAAATACTTGTAATCATGGTTGGGTTGTTTAGTCACATGCACAGAGACCGTATACATAGACAAATGAAAAACAATTAGGCTTTGGTTGTAACGTTTGTTTTATCCGCTAAGGTACTATTTTGAAAAAGAAAGAAAAAAATATAAAACAATCAGTAGACTCATAAGTCCTAATTAAGTTTGACTTGGGATTATTAGCACTTAGCAATGAGTCTTAAAAGTCTTAGTCGCTGGAACGCAACCAACCGCTATCATAAAACGACATTGTATTTTAGTAATTTGACAAGAGAATAAATAAATTTTAGGCGCTTGAACGTGTTGGAGAAGACCTTATTGGTTTTGCCTTGCTTGGGAAATTAAGGTACGGATTCCGTGTCCCTTTCATCGTAGTATATATATGTTGTTTCCGTTACTTTGTAGTGCCGATTTTGTTTCATTTCTTCACAGTATTTGATTTGTTTCTATTCCTCATATGTCGTTTCTTTATAGTATGAATTTTGACCGTTACTCGTAGTGTCCATTACTTAGCTCCTTTGAAGTATTTGGCCTTTGGGCGTTCGATATGTTATTAGAAATTCTGACTTTGACCTTTGACACGCATGTGGTACTTATTATATTGTACTCATTATCGCATGCTCTATTATAGATATTTGCATTAGACCATTTGTTTAGACTTTGTTGTAAAATTTATTTGTTTGACTCTGATACCCGAGCAATTAGCCTCCGGTAGGGATTCTGCCGGTGCGTCATTGGGGCATACGATGACGTAGCACTTTCCGTGACGGTGTGACTGGTTCACGGCGTCTCCATATTTCTGGCACTCGATGAGTGATATTTGGGGAGGCGTATGGATCGATCCTAGACTTTTGTTTTGTTCAGTTTTGGTGAGTGATGGTGTTTGCCCACATACAGCTCACAGTACTCAAGCCGACGGGTTTGTTTACACTATTAGTTTTGTTTTGTGCTCGATGGGTATTTCTGGCCATACGGAATATGTGACTCAGTATTTGTTTCAGATAAGTTTTATTAGTTAACCGTATGGTTTCTGTTCTGGATTTGTTATGCTTCATATGTATTTGTATCTGTTGCTTCCGCTAACCTTTGTTACTCTGATAATCGTTACCCCTTTTAGTCGTGTTATTACTATTGTTCTTTCCGTTACTGAGCGTTTTTGGCTCAGCCGTATTTCTTTTTGGTGTTTTTTTTGTTATATGGCAGGTACTCAAGGGGATCTTTGGGATGTGTGAAAAGTGCTAGAGAACAATAGAGATTTTAGAGAATTTGGTGAAATAAAGAAGTTAGGATTTTGTAACTTTTCTTTTGTAAAACAATTAGTTAGTAATTATAGAATTTGTTATTGATTCTGACTACTGTGATAGTGACACGTCAGCCTATTCGGGTTGGGGTGTTACAATGACCCAGTTTCATTTTACGTAAATTTTAAATATTAAAAATTACAAAAAATGTATTCTTAATTTCTTGACTTACAACATGTTGTCTGCAATTTTTTTCGCCATGGCACCTAATCAATTTCTCACCATCCCGTGCGCCCAAACTCTATAACGACGACTTATCATAGCAATAGAGTTTGACCGGTTAAAAAATTGATGAGTCCGTCGCTATATATAGGATAAAGATTGCTGATAGCAGTACGTACGTGTTGTTATAGGTTAAAGATTGCCTATGAGACATGTTGGGTATAGGTTTAATTTCATCGGTAGGGTCTTTTTCTTGTAGTGTTAGTTAAGTGATTGAGCAGTGGTAGAATTAGTTAATTACTTCCATAATTAAGTAGTAGATCGCTAGGATCTATCTAATTAATTAAAGAGTATATTTATGTAATATATAGCTGAGTAATTTTTTTATTTTCTGGTTATTCTATTTTAATAATTCGAACTTTAGTTTAGTATATTGGCAGATATTAATCTTAAATTAAGAAATTTCTTGTTGCAGTCTCAACTCGTAAATTATTTTCCTCCAACGAGCATTTTATAACCGTGACAAAAAATGGTCAGGTAAGGTTCTTATGAGACAAAAAAATGGCCTGATAGGTTTTTTTAGACACAATAATCCATTAGAAAAGACTCGGTATAGAAAAATATAATAATTTAAAAGTTGAGACTGACATAAGAAATTTTTTAAATTAAGGTTAATATCAGTTAATACACTAAAGTTCAGATTATTAAAATCTAATAACCCTTTATTTTCCTTTATTGTAAGATCCTACAGTAATCTATATCAAGTCACAATATTAAAATGTTTACTTTTTCTATAACACTTCTACATTTTTAGAACCAGATCGATCCATTCTATAACCAAAATTCAAAAAGACCCTACACTAATATATCTTTGTCAAATCAAACTATGAAAAACATTAAGTCGAACATATATAAAGGGAGACATTACCGTTGTTGACATTGTTGTGCCACTTCTACATGGTTTAAGACTCACATTTTGTACTTTTTACCTTTTTAGTTTTACTGAAACTGATACTACCTAACTAACACCAATACCGAAGCAAGGCAATATCGATCGAGTATCGGTCCAGATATAAGTTAATTTTGATTGGTGCCGTTCCAGTACCATAAAATTAAGTTTAGTACCCAACACTGATCATCCCTAATGATATTAACAAAACTTAAGTAACTACCTAAGGGAGTGAGTCAAATGTTAACTAGCCCTAAATTAGAATGTTAATTAACAGTGCTAGCTAACTCATCACGATCAATCAAAATCCTTATTAATTTTTTTGTTCGAGTAACATTATTGCACATATATAAATTCAGTTATGACTGATATAACGCAAGTTAAATTTCGTGTAACATGATGTGTAACTAGTTGTAAGTGCCAATATTACACTAGTGTAATTAATCACCCTCACATTACAATTCTCATATATATATATATAAAAAAGAACATAATGTTATTTATATGATATATTAATGTTATTAAAAAAATGATTTTGACTCATCATAACAAGTTAACACTCTAAAGCTTGGTTAACAAAGGGACCATCCACACTATTCTAGTAATCAATCAGGGATAAAATAGTGACTAACAAATAAGTTTAAAAATAAATGATAAACTAGGTATATGCACGGCTCATGCGTTGCGCGAGCCATTTTTATGCTATTGTTGTACATGTTGATGCGGAAGGTTCATTCATTTTGGTTATATGGAAGATTGTTTGATCACTTTATGAGTGTCATAGTGGCTATACAAAAGATAGTTGGTAACCATGATTGCCGTATGCACGGTGGTTACAGGTTGTACAAAAGATTATCATACCGTGCTGTGAAACAAAAGTTATGATAAGCGAACCATTTGAGTCAATCCATAGAAACCACGGGGTAGGATATGTCTTAGATATATCACAAAAAGTCAACAATGAGTTTCACATATACAACCAATCTATATAAGACACTAACCTCAGTTGAATGAAATGCAAACAATAATAGTATGTGTACCTAATGAACGCCAAATACCTGGAAAGAACCTCCATTTCAAATTATTAACTCCAACAGTCATAGAAAACCTCAATTTCAAATTATTAACTTCAACAGTCATAGAAAACAAAATTTCACTCAGATTACATAATACACATCCCAAAAAATTATTGAAATATGTTGCTTTTGTTGATGTGATGAGTATGTACCGTACCACCCAAAGAAAAGAGTAAATTTAACTTTTAGTAAATCAAAAGAATAAAACAAATGGAAGGTGACTCAAGTGATTCTACATGTTTGCATCACGCAAATTATAGTTTAGTTTAGAATGTATGTATGACCTTTCGGGAGCTTTGATAGTATCGAACCATGAATGAAAGGATAGAAGCAACTTATCATTTTCAAAGAGCCTACAAATCATAAGGGGAGAATCGCCATTTACAGGTTGAAATTACAATCATACTCGCCAAGATCTTGATGGGATAGATGACTTGAGAGTTGAGAATCTGTATCCTCACCAGCAGCCTTATATGGAGCCAATTTCCACTTTCACCGCGAAGCCCTCCCCCTTGGCCGCAGTGCACCGTTATACGCCAAAACGTAAACTTCTAATTCATATCCCAATAAGAATTGCAAAAGTTGAAACTCAATACTCAATGCAAGCTCAATTACAGTAGGTTGATAGTTGATTTTCTTGCTCTTTGGCTACTCCCACAAAAATAACAAATCCTCTTGAACTATGATAGCTTCGTTTCATAATTAAGCTCCATTTTTAGCACGTAGCTATTGTGATTTCAAGTTTACAGCACAAACCTTAAAACAAAATGTAATCCAAAATCAGTATGTAAACTACCATCTACCATTTTATGCATTTAGGTTTATCAAAGGAAAATTTATGCATAACGATGATTACAACAATAGACAAGTATCGCGCAAAGTGCGATATGAGAATGAGCCGTTTGGCCAAATAATTCCTTCATGAGTCTAGATATTTACAAATTCTCTCTTAGCAACTTTGTTTACACAATAAGATCATGTTTAGTAGCTTCAGAACAAAACGAAACATATTGGTTTTAAATTAATGTTTACACAATAAGATCCCGGTTCAACCGGTTGACCGGTTCGAACCGGCCGATCCTTTGTACTAAAAACGAACCTATACGGTTCGGCCCGGTCCACCCCCGAATCCCGGTCCGACCGGCCGAACCGATCCGAACCTGAAAACATTGGTTTTAATTCAATTCCAAAACAATAGCAACCACAGTTTTGATTCAATGCCAAACCATGTATTCTAACTACAACAATAGCAGGTATGAGTCGATAACAAAATTACTAAAAAAAATTACCACACAGTCTAGTCAAAATGATGTGAGATTGAACACTTGAAGCCCTAATCTTGAGGTTCAGTTGACCTTCTCCGTCTTCGTACGCATATTCACCATACCACACCAAACGCCTACGCCGTCAACGGTGGACAATCTGAATTTGCCTCTCTCTGTCGTTGCGCTCGTCATAAGCTTCTTCGTTAGGTCGGAATTTGCTCATCTCCTTCTCCTTCACATTTTTCTATAGTCTCTTTCTCTCTCTAAAAACGTTATTCGGTGGCAAAAAACGATGACAGCTGGAAGTACACGCGTTCACTGACGTCTGTGCGTGCAAGAATTGATGGTACATATGCATAAACTACTTGTATATAATTTCTACTGTTCATTCCGTTTGATTTTCGATAATATATTCATAATAATAATTATCACATATATAATACATTCGATTGGTTTTGTCACATCAAACCCTGAAAACCACATAATCAAGAAAGGATGACTTTAGAAGGGTATTGTTTTCTTGCTCCCCCAAGTTCAATTCGCTTCTAGAAAAACTCTGAAGAAAATGAGTTTTCAATTTCTATTGCTGCTTTAAAAATTACGGGTGAAAAATTTGAGTCGTCACTTGTCACAGAATAAATACAAATTAATTAGTTGCAAAACAAAAATGGTCACTATCTTGTGATGATCTTTTTCATCACTAAGTTGTCACTGAAACCCCAATATTGAAGTAATTACATTTTACTATCTCAAATTATCTTTCCATTCGGTAAACATAAAAGCTATAAATCACGATCAAAATAAAACAAGTTTTTATTAATCACTTTTAACTATAACAGAAGAAATTATACAAATCAATAATTACTATAAAGAATACAAGTTAAAGAAATCATCATCTATGAACACAGAATACATAGTTTAGAACTTTGATTGAATTTGATTAACCACTTTATTGTCAACTTGAAAGGCTTTTGCAAGAATGTCTCCGGCGATATCAGGGTTGGATCCAAACACAGCATTTGCAATCGTAATGACACCCGGATTTTGACTACTCAAGCCCGCAATAGCAACAGCATATCCACGTCCAAGGTTTTTTTGAAAGTGAATTAAACCTTGTGGAAACACAAACACATCACCCTTCTCAAGTACTTTTGTGATGAGACGGTTATCCAGCTGGTTAGATGTCACAAAACCGACTAAAAGACGGCCTTCGATGACAGTCAAGATCTCAGTGGCTCGAGGGTGTGTGTGTGGAGGGTTAATACCCATTGGAGCAAAATCAATACGAGCCATGGAAATACCAAGAGTGTTGAGTCCCGGTAACTCTGCTACCGTCACTGCTGTCACGTTAGACCCCACGTTATTGGACGTATTTCCCATAAGGTGAAGTCCTCTATAAAGAAAATCATCTGCTTTCACAAGCCTTGCATCTTTGCAAACCACACCATTCACAAGTACTACATAAGCAAACATATATAGAACAGTTATTATAAAGATGAATAGATATTACGAAAACCGGCCATGAGTACACATTAATTAATTGTTATAGTGCGCCTTTTACCTGGGCTATTTGGATCAGCGACACAGAAGTCTTGTAGAGGACTAGGGTCCGAAGCAAAAGCAATCGAACATGTAGCCAACAAGAAACTATATATAAGAAAACGAGACATTATTAAAAGAAACGGAAAACTTGATTAATTCTAGCTAGGAACTTAATTTGGTTGCTCAAAAAATCTATGAAACAAATTAAGGATGTAACTTGGTAACGTATTTATAGTAAATTAAGCCTACATATATATAACTTTGAGGGAAAAGTAAAACGACTACGAAGTCATCAAATACATCCTTATAAGAAACAATCAACTTTTGTTCAATTCTAAATTAGAAAGAGTTTTGTTGATTCATTCCGTTTCTTTAATTAATCATTTTGATATTACAATCAATTTTGTTGCTGCGTTGAATGTTTATTAACATTGACTTGGTCCAAAAGAGCTAATCCTACATTAGCTAAGCTGAAAGTGTTTACACCTTTTTAATTATTTTTGCAACAGTAATTACGTCACGTAACTCAAGATCCCTTAAACCAAACCAAAAAAAAAGCAAGGCCGTTATTAAGTGTGATCCAACATTAGATACTCAGTTTGAAGTATTTAGTTGACCGTTTAACTAGGGATGTTATTTCATAGCACCTCCTATATTCTTGCTCCACTTTTTATGGAGTAGATTTGAGTGGGTCGGTGTTGAACTAGAAGAAGGCTAATTAACTTTTTCTTTAAATTCAAAAAGATGTGGTGCAATAACTGAATTTAAAGCCTCCTCTTAACTGATGCTTATAAGTGACTAATGAGACCCCTCCCAAAGCTGCAATCACAGCAAAGGCTCACACAAACCCTTCTTAAGGTCAAGTTGGTCACCGTTTCAAAGAGAAATCACGATAGGAACCTTTAACATTTTCATATAAAACCCTTGGTTACGATTTGAACCCGGGTTACCCCAAGTTTAAGCTTCATTATCATGCCACGAAACAAATGAGTAAAGGGTGAGATTTGAAACTAAGTCCTTCAGAATTTCAAGTCTCACCAAATAAACTTTAGCGGACGCTTAACTTTGCCGTTAAAGTGTTACGAGTGGTTTTCTATTAATTCTTTAACTAGGGATGCAACATTTGAAGACTAGTAATTACTTGGCATATTTAATTCATTAATAAAGATAGCAGTTCAAAGTGCATAAAAAGGTTGTGTTATTTTGATTGTGTCATAATTTCTCCGTTTGGTTAGTGAATTTGAGGTAGTTAAACATATAAGTAGTTTATACACACTATTATGTTTAATTTCTTTGATTAGTGAGTTAACTTGAGGTAGTTATACTTAAACACACTAATATGTATTAATAACAAAATTAAAATATCCGGTTAAACTAGTCATGCTCATGTCAGCTAACAAAAGCACGTACAGATTCGCAAACGAAGCCAGCTAGTTTGGGGCCAAATGAAAGACCAAATTCTACAATTCTAGCACTCCTAGATCCATGTCTTAAATTACTTGCTTCAATTTAAGAAATCACTCCAATCTCTTAATGTTAATGTCAATCTAAATCAAACTTCTTTTATTTAGATCGCATAACAAACACCACTACCTTCTCATGCTAAATAGATTTTCTACAATAGTCCGTTACCCAACACTCATCATTAATGTCTCCTTGCACTACAACAAAAAGACCTTTGTGTCGAAAAAATTTGCATCATTTTTCCAAAGGACATGTCGTTGCCTCGTTGGGATAACCTATCCCAACGACATTTGGTTTGCAAATACTTCGTCGGTAATGCTTCGTCGTTATAGGTTAAAAATGTCGTATGTTCAGATCGACTATCCTGAGACAAATCGTTAGAAATAGTAGAGGCTCCTTTGAAAAATTTAACCGAAAAATCTAAAACAAGCTAACTTTTATACTCTCAAACCGGGTTTGAGGTTTGAGGGTCCGTCGGTCGAATGATCAAGTGATTTGCATTTTGCAGGTTTTCGGCTGAATCACATCTCCTCTTAAACCCTAAACTATCAAACTAAACATCAAAACTCACCAAATGATTCGCCCTAAAACCCTTTGTTTGTATCAAATTCGCACACTCTTAAATCGTCCCCAAAACCCTACACCCTTGTATGAAACCGAAACCCTTTCAATTTTTACCAGGAACATCTCACTTTCCTCTCAATTCCAACAACCATTTGAAGATCGTGAAGAGAACGAAGATGATGGCAAGGGCAAACTCAAGAAAAAATTGATGAAATTGGAAACAGAACTGGGAAGATATGAAAAACATTCAACCAAAGAGACAAAATCATCATTGGAAACATTTTTCACAGAAGCAGTTGGGTTATCAAATGTGGTACAAAATAATGAATCTGAAAAGGGTGTGAACAAGTTATCGAGTTTGTTTTTGAGTGGTGATCGAAGAGATAAATCAATAACAGAGTGTAAGAAAGAGGATGAGGTGATGGAGTACAAAGAGCTGTCACCAGATATGGCTATGTTTGCTAATTATTTGTATACAAAAGGGTATTTTGTCAATGCAAATTTTCTCCCAAGTAACAAGTTTGATGTTTCTTGTTTTTTGAACAATTATGGTAGGGATTTTTTGAAGTTTGCAGCTGAAGAGTTTGCCAAGGATCATCGCCAAATCTACAAGTAAGTGCAAGTTTAGTTGTCATCTTAATTCTCTTGTAAATGAGTTTAATTGGGTGAATTAGACACCATATCTAACATCAAAAGCTTAACCTGGTGGATTGGTAAAATGGTACTTATTTGATGTCATAGACTTGTTATTTCTAGGTTTTTTTTTGTAGCTAAAGTTGTAGAATTTTACCTATTTATGAGTATGAGACTGTTCTTGGTTGTTAAGGGTCTCAATGAGAGTTAGTAGGATTGTTTTTGTGTAGTGGTAGCATATTTGCAATACTCCATGGTTGTTGTGATATTTAGTGAAACACATGATTCACTGTTGTTATTGCAAATTGAATTTGCAATATTGTTTGTTTTTCTATGGCTAAAGTATCCTTTTAAACCAGGTAAGAAATTGATTCAGGATTGCATATAAAAAAGACTTTTCGGGCTATTTGATTTTGATTCTAGAATGTCAAAGTTACCACTTAAAAACACACGTCCGAATACCCCTTCTATGCTTTATGTTTACACTTCTAGTGACATAGATTGTAGCAGCAGGACAGAAGATTGGATCGGTTCACTTAAAAAAAACAACCTTTTTAGCATAATACGAGGATCAAGCGGTTATTTTTCTTTTTTAGAATATACAAGAATTTCATCAAATGAGTTAGGTTTAATAACAACTCAACCTTTACTTTTATGTTTTATATCATGTTTCTTGAAGATGCAAGATATGCACAAGGCCCAAAGTGCGATCCTTAGGCCTAGCTGCAAGGTGCTTAAAAAGGGAGGGCTTTTTTTTAAGCTATGCACGTAGTATAAAAATACCTTCTAGTGGTTTTAGACATGTTGGATTGCGCCTAGGGGCCTATGTGCATTCTGGCATTTTGACAACGGATTGTTGTTATACCTTATCAGCTTTCTGATATTGTCACCTATATTCTGATAATTTTAGGTGGTTGCCCACTAGTGATTTGAAGAAGGTTGCTCAGTTTGGATGCCCTTCCCTTGGGCGAAAGACTGTGTTTTCAGCCAAAGCCATGCGCTTTTGTTATGGAATCCGAGAAGAAACTGTAAGTGACATGTATCTCTTCAAAATTAAAACTGATCATAAATAGTAGAATATGGGTTTGACTCTTTTTTCTTTCAGGTATGCAACAAGTGTGCACTAAAAGAATCATGCAAGTTTGCAAACCAGAGTGTATGGAAAAAGGGGGCGAAGAATATGGACTTGGCGGTTGTGATGAGGGTCATAACCCTGTATGCTTTACCTACTCGATTTGAAGTGCCCGAGGATGTAAGGAATGTAGTTAATCGATTGTTGAAGGAAGTCGTTCGGCTAAGTAAAATAGAATCATGAGGCGGCATCATATGACCTAAAAATGGTTATATCTAGTATTAGAAGTAGAGCTTTGAACATGTGTATTGTATTAACTTTTGATTATATAAATTTTGTAATTCTTTAATTTTGTTTAAGATTAAAGTGGTATAAAAATAACACGCTTTAGGCGGTGGAAAATGGCATTATGGTCTTGAGGTGATGCTTGATGCACATGTTGTTAGATTTAGGGTCCAAAGAGGCTCGTATACACGTGGTTGAAAATATGTGTAACGTTATTGAAAAAACTAAAAAATGGTGTACTTTTGGTAGTTAACTACTTACTTGTGAGTATAAAGAATAAAAATTGGAAAGAAGAAGACAACCGACTTTAGCTCAGTTGGTAGAGCGGAGGACTGTAGTGGTGTACACCGTTATCCTTAGGTCGCTGGTTCGAATCCGGCAGGTCGGATTTTTGCACTTTTTTTTAGTCCTGTTAGAATTTTGTATATGGTTATCACATTCAAGTTTGGCAGTAAAACTATAACAGAAACAATAATTTTTGTACTCTTTCTGGTCTTGGTAATGCTATCAAGTCCATCCAAGTACATAGACTATTCGGTTTCAATGAAGTTGTCACCTTTACTTCCAAGTTCCAACCATCAAGAGAAAGCCACCCAAGCATTGACGGCAACATTAAATTCGCCGAATATATGATCAATGTCTTCATCGTGGAAGAACAAATTGGACACAAGATATTAGGAATGTCAATAGTCAACACCTTTGCTACTTAAAGTTTTCCTCGTGGGAAGCCAATCCATAAGCAGACTTAAAACCATAATATTAACTTTCTATAGGACAAACATATTCCATTGTTGTTTGAGACTGATTTTTTTTTTATAGATAAAATATTCTATTTTAGTGAGGGCCTATGAAATCTAGAGACTAGACCATTATATGAAAAAAAAAACCATAGGGTCTTGTGGTGTATTTCATCCATTTGTGGGTTAGAATCAAGTCCTAGAAGCAGGGTCGATCTTGAGGAATTTGATGTCCTGTATGAGCCATCATAAAATAAAGTCTTGAGGAATTTGATGTCCTAAACGGTCGCCCACTCGGCACTGCCCAGAGATGGCCTTGCCTAGAAGAGGTTTTGGTTTACTTAAGAAGGTTGATAAGAGTACAAGTGGGTGTGGATGGGAAGCTCTTGGTTACGCATAATGCTTTTTCTGTGTGTAAATGGAGTAAAACCATGCATACATGAAGCCTCGCCTCTTTCATCGTCGTCTACCAAGACTTCAAACTTAAAAACATCCAAGCAAGTAACTAGATTTTGTAAAAATAAAAGAACAAAAATCCGACCTGCCGGATTCGAACCAGCGACCTAAGGATAACCGTGATACACCACTACAGTCCTCCGCTCTACCAACTGAGCTAAGGTCGGAAGTTGTTTTTAGATTTGATTTTCTTAACTTTATTTGTTGATAATAGTTGGGTCAGTCACGTGAATATACACCACCACGTATTGTATATGGTTCATAATTGAATTTTTCTCTAATTTACAAAACCATTACATGTTACATGTATTTTTAGATCATAGAAAACCAGGTATAACTAAACACCTGACATAACAGAGACTTGTTATCTAAAACAATATTGGCATATGTCGGCCCTTAGTACCGATACATGTGATTTCCCCTACTTTTAGTTCTTTTTTATTGTTTTTATTTCTTCACTCACAGGAGCCAAATCATACCTAGTATATCTCACTCGTACCATTTTAGTTGGCCATTTATAACCTTCATTATGGATAGATCAAAGTTTTTTTTTTAATCAAAAGCATAGCAGAACACCGTACAGTGATAATATGATAAACACAAACCATCATCAATCAACAATCATCATCTTATCAACACATTCACCATATGTGCAAAGAATATATACAATGGTTATATATGCGGAACAATGAACTATTTAATACCTCTCAACTTTCATGTACAGTTCTGAGAGTGCTTCATAAAGAATAGCAGCAGCCGGAGGTCGAGGCAATGAACCTAGAAGAATATCAGATGTTTTGATTGACGGGTTACCATAAAATCTGCAGTTTTCTTGCACGCGTGTTGTCACCATGCTTCCTTCAAGTGAGCAACCAACAAAAGCACCTGCAAAACATCAAGTAAACAACCATGCTTATGCTGATGTCCAAATAGAAACATACTTCTATAAATGATCACATGAAACTGGCGTTTGCTGATGTCCACGTCAGCAGATTTAAAGTTACCTTTACTACAACTGTATGTATAGCAAGCAGCATATCCACCATCACCAGCCCTAAAATCAGCTCCAGCAGCCCTTCCAAGAACACCAGCAGCAGCACTCGCTCCTGCTCCCACTGATAAATGTGCATTTCCACCAAATGTCTTCACCGCATCGCTGTTTCTGAGCACAATTATGAAATCAGTAAACTCTCCTCCAACCTGTTCATGGACCACACAATAATGTGTCAAAATTTGGCAAAAACACATGTCCTAGTAACCGATTTCACACTAAAATCATGCTGAGTTGGATGAAAAAGAAAAAGATAAAGGCCAACTCACTTGGGCTCCCCAGCCAATACCAAATGTTGAAATGGCAGATGGCGGGGACCAAGATCCATCTTCTCTACGAGCAACAACCAAACCCGTACCAACATTGTAGGTCACCATCATGCCAACTTTTGCAACAGTAAGAATCGCAAGGCCTTTTGCTTGTTTCAAAATAGAATCCGGTATCAACTTTTCGGGTGTCAAAGAACCAACCTGAAAAAAACACCATAGAAAATCTTCGAATTAAGTTGTACTTGGTAGAAGTAAACCAAGCTTCATTAAAAGCATTCACAGTAGCATCTCCATCTCTAAATTTTAGAGATATATACAAATTATAGGGACAAATGAGTTTTGTAGCTAAATTGTAGAGATGAGGACTTGTAAGATACAGATTTTACCTTAAAGTAACCCCGGATGGTGTTTGCAGCCTTATAGATCTCATATTCCATGGTCCGTCCCCATGGGAAGTTAAGCCATGATCTCAATGTACTAAGGTCAGTCAGGTCATGTGTTGGTGGTTGTGCTGCACGACTAATTCGGTCCATCAAGTGAGGTTGAATCAACTCAAGCCGAACACAGCACACGTCACATACACGTTGTGGGTTTGATTTAAGAAACTTTGCAGGCAGTAAACTCCTTCCCTTAGAACATTCATTGCAAAAGATCCCACCACAAAATCGACAGTGATGTCTAGAACACATTATAGGATGAAACCGCACGTTACAAAGCATACAATAAGACGCAACACTGTCAGCCAACCATTTTGGCGGTTCAGCTTCCAGAAGTTCCTTTATACTGTCAGCATTAGCCTCTGTAAGATTATGAGTCACCTCTTTCCATGTATGCTCAAGAAGCTGGTCAGATAACCACGAAATTTGATATGCATAAGAATCACCAGAAGTAATGGATCTCATCTTGCCTTGAGCTGCAAGTAACATATCAAGAACAACATCCCACATTGTAAAATCTTTCTCCTCGCCAGCAAACTGATCCCATTCCATATCAGCATCACGTAAATGATTTGAACTCATACGAAGACCTCTATTCCACTCTTCACGTTGACTTTCTGACATTGGCGGGACGGAAACAGGAATCCAAACACCAGTATCTTCAGTCAGAGGCGGGTCGTAATAAAAAAACTGACTTTCTTTTTCATGGTCAGAATCCATATCGTTACGAGTATCATCACTTCCAACCGTTGCATCTATTTTCTCAACATCATGTATCACCTTCTCTTGATTGTTAACATCACTACTTTTGCTATCTTCATCCAGACCTTCAGAAGCCTGATTATTTACACCCTCCTAGTTCGAGTATTAGCAAATAACACATACAGATTAAAACATTTCATTTTGCAACCACATGAAAACAAGAAAACTTTCCCATAAACACAAAACTTCAAGAACAATGATTCAATTATGTTTTTCCTCTAAAGGGGTGGCAATCATACACATATTTGAATCAATTAAAGCACTTGATGGATAAAGTTTAAAACTTTTGGGGGTTTGAATCATGTATGTCCCAAGAAACATAAGCAAAGTAAAGATCAAAGCTTGTATATGTAAGCAGATTAAATACCGAGAAACATATGATTGGAAAATAAAAGGGGATTATGGATAACCTGGGGAGTAGATTGATAATCATGAAGATGAATCATGGGGTATCGCACAACAGTTGAGCCTTCAATTGGATGGATGTTAGGAGATGAATCCATCAATCCATATGTGTGATGATGATGATGATGATCAAAGTATGAAAAGATTGGATCAAAGAGAAGATTAGTGAAGGATTGTGTAAAGATTAGGGTTTACTATGCGTGACGAAATATGAATAATAATAAAAATAATACTCATGGAGAGGAGAGGAGATGATAATAATGATAAAGATGATGTTGATGCACCTCTACACTTATCTATCGTTTGCCCTCTTTTGATTTGAAGGTTTAAGTGTTAAATAGTTAAAACGTTTGAACTATTAAAAGGTTTTATCAATATAAAGATTTTATTAAAGTTGGTATATGTTTTATTTAGTTTCATTCAAAATTTATCTGTTTTTTAATCATTCAACACTTAACTGAATCATTCAAGTGCTCTTTTTTTATAAAACAAGCGTTCTGAATGCTTAATAATTAAACACTAAAATAAATCATTAAAAATTAAAACAAACATTTCATATAATCGTATTAAAATTATTTCTTTCTAAGAGAGGCTTATTTTATTCACCAAACCAACATGCAAGCAAGAGCTTGACAAAACTACAGCAAAAGAACGATAGAAAAACTAGAGTAAAGTGCACTTTGCGATTTTGGTCTCTATTTTATTTTAACATTTTTAAAATTTAATCTCTGTTATATAAAACTAAGATTTGTAGATCAAGATTTGAATTGAAATTATTAGATTAATTTTTATTTAATTTATTTATTTGTTTTTCTTATTTTGTGTATTTGTTTTTTCCTATAAATATATTACGGCTCTAGGTTTCCTTTCATAAGTTATGTTGAATAATTATAAAGAACATTGTTCTTGGAACCTTTGATTCATATTATCGTTTTTTATTATTAATTGTGTTTAAGCCTTTTGGATATTTCGTGAATTTGGTATCATGGTCTCTATGAAAATGCATTTAAAAACAAATGAAGGTATCTTTTTACCCCTCATGTGTCCCGAACGTGAGGAAAGTTTGACGGAAACATGGACGAAGTTATGGCACATGATCATTTGTGTTAATGATAAAAATCACACAGACCAAAACTATTAGGGTGAAACTAAACATGTTGAAGGTATAAAAAAAAGAGTAAACTACTATTTTGGTCCTTGAGGTTTGTTAAAAATCACGGTTTTAGTCCAATAGTTTGTTTTCTACTCTTTTAGTCCATTAGTTTCATACAAACTTGCTGTTTTAGTCCACACCACTAACTGTCATCCATTTTTCCAGTTAAGTTTGTATGAAAAGACATTAATACCCTTGGACCAAAATAGTAAATTTGGCCAAAACATAAGGACCAAAACAGTAAGTTACCTTATTGTTATTATTATTGCTATTATTATTTTTAATATTATTATTGTTGTTATTATTATTATTATTATTTATATACCATCTAGTTTTAAAAGTCGGTGGTCACTGTTGACCGATAACGTGTCACCACTCGACTAACCCACCAATAATTGTTTGACTTATTATCATTTTAACCTTTAACTTAGATAAATTTATCCAACCTATGAATTTGACCCTCTGACTTTAACTTAATTGTAATTTTTACATGCTATAATGCTATATCATGTTGATCTTTTTGGACATATTCATATTTTTACCCCATCTTTCGATATATATATTTTTAACCACCATCTGTTAATCGTTGTAATGCAACGCGCATGTCGAAGTCGAAAACGTTGTTAATACGTGTAACGAAAAAAAACTATGTCGGTTCAAATTAATGCGACACACGTGTTGTGTGTTGCGCCGACATAGTTTTGACGTTTTCGACTTCGACATGCGTGTTGCATTACGGTGATTAACAGATGGTGATTAAAAGTATATATATATATATATATATATATATATATCAAAAGATGGGATAAAAATATGAATATGTCAAACAAGATCAACATGATATAGCATGTAAAAATTACAATTAAGTCAAAGTCAGTGGGTCAAATTCATAGGTTGGATAAATTTATCTAAGTTAGAGGTTAATATGATAATTAAGTTAAACAATTATTGGTGGGTTAGTCGAGTGGTGACATGTGACCGTCAACAGTAACCACCGACCTTTAAAACTAGATGGTATATAAATAATAAATAATAACAATAAAAATAACAATAATAATAACAATAATAATATTAAAAATAATAATAGCAATAATAATAATAAGAGTAACTTACTGTTTTGGTCCTTGTGGTTTGGCAAAAATTACTATTTTAGTCCAAGGGTATTAATGTCTTTTCACACAAACTTAACTGGAAAAATGGATGACAGTTAGTGGTGTGGACTAAAACAGCAAGTTTGTATGAAACTAATGGACTAAAAGAGTAGAAAACAAACTATTGGACTAAAACCGTGATTTTTACCAAACCTCAGGGACCAAAATAGTAGTTTACTAAAAAAAAACAAATACTCCGAAGTTTACTTGCAAAACTATTTACGTTCTAAATTTAACCCAACAACAATTCTCACATTCAATTGCAGCAACCTTATTCCTGCTTTTGACCCAAAAAGTAACTTGTAGATTTTACATCTTCCATTAACATCTTAAGAGAGGGGTTAACTACTTAACTCCAATAAAAACTTTCTTGTTCTTTACAATCCATAGGCCGGTAAGAATAATAGCTCAATTGTTTCTCTTTTAATTGCCAAATTCACCGTACCGTGAATCTCCAACAAATCCTTCAATGAAAAGACATAAATTGAAGGAAGCTTACACCACCGGCTAACAAACGTCCATAGTATATTAGTGAATTGACACTACATAAATAAATGCTCCGGGGTTTCTTGTGCTAACGAACAAAGGGTACAACACTCTGAATCAATTGGAACGTTTCTTCTAATTAAGCCTTGACGTATTGGAAGTGTGCGCATAAAATTGTACAAGTATAGGACAAATTTTTTTCAAAGGATACCCCTGATATATTGGGCTGGCTCCGCCACTGGCCTTAACTTGTTGAACTTCCTTAGTCATTTATAATCATGGTATTATATGAATTAAAATATAACATCTAACCACATGGGTGGGTACATTATCAAACCGGATATAATGACAACTAATATTGGGTTTAGTCCATCATCACCCTCGTTATAATTAGCATTTTAGCCATATGATCAACACATAACATATACTAGTGTCACCGTCAATGACATGTGAACCCTTATGTGCACACATAACGACTAGTAGGCAAGAACACAAATCAAATGTGTTTTAAACGTGTTTAACCCGATATGTGTAATGTCATGGTACAATAATACAACACAAAGCAGAAGATTTGCATTAAAAGTAAATCTAGACTTACAACCAGTGTCACAGTCATGACAGATCGTAACAGGTTTGTGGGATGCACTAATAAGGGATGATTTTTTAGTTGCTCAAATCATGGCAACAAGAGGATTGTCACAACACACCAGTTGCTCTTCAAAAATATTTCCAGTGACAAAAGGACAGTATTAAGATAAAAAAATTTTGATAATTCTACCATGAATCAGACTTTTTATGACAAATCACAACAAACTTAATGTCGGTGACTTTAGTTTTATAAAGTCATGTTGGATTGTTGGGTGATTGACCACTCTTACTTAAGACCAAATGAACAAGACTATTCAATGTTCTAATGCTAACACTCAAGAGGGCAAACCCTATTAGCCCACCCAACAACGGGGTCAGAGGGCAAACTCAACCAAACATGATTTAACCACTTACAGTTACTCAAATCAGCGTTTATTAACCACTTTTGTTATTTTACACCACCACCGTTACCTCCAACACTCCAAATTTGAGATAAAAATTAAAATGTAGGGTGGGTATGTTAAACACAAACCTATTTCTATAACCAGGGAAAGAAGTTCATTCGAAGTGAGGTGTATGTTGCACTCGTATTCACATCATCTCTCTTGTGGTGCACTTATTCTATTGACCAAATCTAATAAAATTCAATATTTGACAATGCTTCTCTATACTTGGGTCCAGTCGCTAATATTTTGGGTCTTTGAGTGTAAATAGTAAATACATGGCTTTTGATTTGATTTAGCTCATAAAGCTTTCTAAAGGTGATTTGATTTCAACTTGAGTGTTTATAAAAGAAATTGCTTCCGACGACTTCAAACTTCGTTTGAAAAGAACGTATTGTCTATAACTAGAAGGAGCCTAATTCGTATCATGATTACCAATCCAACCAAATGATTTCCGCCATTATAAAATACATAAAAGAAAAACTCTAAGAACACTTAAACGTTAGACCCTGGTACCCATTGAATGGGTCTGCTCTTGTTTAGAACCAAAACTTTGTACTTGCTCAAGAATTAGATTGATTGTAATTAACTAGCAAAACAAGTGGCATTATATTAATTTGTCATCCTCCTACATGACCATCTTGGAATTAGAAAAAAGAAAGGAATATGCTTGGACTATTCTTGTGCAGTTTGGAGGTACAATTTGAAATCATAATTCAAGAAAGGAAGAAGCAGAACCTAGGTCTGTTTCTGTATCCTCTTGTCTCTTATAGGCAAATCAATCGGCTTTTGTGCTTGGTGTGGATGGTCCGGACCCGTGTAGACCTTAAGGTGAGTAAAAAGATCTCTTCCAAGCTGCAACACAAGCAATTTGTTTAAAAAATATATACAATGATTAAAATCAAGAAACAAGAAGAAAAAAAAACGAAGAATTCATCTGAAATGTGAAGCGTCTCTCACCCTTCCCTTTGGAAGCATCCCACGGACGGCATGCTCAATGATCCTTTCTGGAATCCTTTGTTGAAGCTGATCAAAAGTTTCAACTTTCATCCCACCGGGTCTGCCTGAATGCCTCCTGTACAGTTTTTGGGTCCTCTTTTTGCCTGAGACTGCAACTTTATCGGCATTTACCTATATTTATCGACATCCAACCCATGTCATGCTAAATCGCCACAATGTAATGTCCAAAAAATGGTAAAAGAATATTGCTATTTTGCATGATCATCACAAAATTTATTATTGTAGAAATGATTTCAAACGAGATGCATACCACAATTACAAAAGCTCCCATGTCTACACTAGGAGTATAGGTAGCAAGATTCTTGCCACGTATGTGAATGGCTATGGTTGACGCAAGCCTTCCAAGAATTTTATCAGTCGCGTCAACAACATACCATGTCTTTGCTGTGTTGACATGATCTTCGGCTTTAGGGTACCATGTCTTGTTCCATACATCCTAGCAACAAAGAAAACAAGAATGTATACTATATGACTAAACCATATGACTAATATATTACTGAAAACAATAAACTGAACTGCAAAGAACCCTTGTGTGTTTACATCCTGATACTAATGTGTGACGTAACAAATCATCATCATCATCATACAGTAACACTTTCTAGTTTTACTAAATAGACCAAATAACCTTAACAAATTTTCAAAAATAGCTCCAAGTTTGAGGTGTTGACACAAAAATGAGTTGAGTGCTTGCTTCCGTGTCAAAATCAAAGGGCCAACCCCCAACCTTCAACAATACGTGAAATAGAAACATGTATACCATACTAGTGGAGCTCAAATTAACAGAAAAAAATGTTAGATATATACATAGCATGTAGCATACTCCATAATAATATGATTATTCTTGTGAATCTTCAAAGAAAAACATAAAACAAATTGTGCCCAAATCTCAAATTTTGACCCGTGTTTATAAACAACAAAGATGATGCAAATTCGTTAGAAAGTTCTTCATGAAAACTTCCATCACATATGCTGATTACAGCCAGACAATAAAATAAGATATGTAGATTACAACTAGACATAATCATCCGATATTATAGTCAAGATTCTAGGAAGCTGTCAAGCTTCTGCCTTGATTTAGTAAGAAAGCACATTTGCTAATTGGCATCTAACTACTAACTAGCTTGTTCTAAAATGCAAGAATGATGTGAATTTGTTTATTCCATCCATACTACTTGTTACTTCGACTGTGTTCACAAAAATTAAAACAACACTTTTAGTATGCACATTGTAAGAGCTACTTACAGCTAATATCATCATAAAAAATTCAAACAAAATGAACATATACCGCCATAAACGCACCCAAAGTTACATAAATGCTACAATTCTAATTTAACAAAGTTAGCATTTCATATTTTCATCCCCAATTTAGCAATCATATATAAACCAAAATTAGGCATCGAAAAACACTGTAGAACGCAATTAACAGCAACTAATAAAGTACGTAGCCAATAAAAACACCAACAGCAGTTTCAATTTCGTTCAACAGCAGTATACAGAAAACAAGGGGATTATAACGACGTACCGGTCCAGTGAAATCCGAATCGGTAAACATCCAACGCTGCTCAACAGGAGCAAGGTTTCGTTGCTGAACTTGTTGTTCTTGGCAACGAATCTGAAAGTTTCGATTGGTTCTAGCTCCGATGCTCTGCTTGGAAGCTGTTGTTGAGAAGCTGAAGAGAAATGAAGACCTGTTGTTGTGCGATGCTGTGAACATCGCGGTTGATGATGTTGCATACGCCATAGCCATTTGCTGTTCAGTTAATTGCTAAAGGATTTATTTGATCTTCTTCTTCAGGAAAGAAGGATAAGGTTATACTGTACAGTTGCTGAAATGGTTTTAATGTTTTATCGAATGGAAATTTTTCATGTTCACCCCCTGTTATTTTGTTGTATGTAACATAAACCTCCATAGTTTCGGAAAGAGTATGCTTATGCTTCATATGGTTACACCAAAACAACGCTTTTTTCTTTAAAAATTATAACTTCACGTTTTTCTTTAAATGATTTGTTATCAGTTTCATATAACTCTAACTCACTAATACTGTCCATAGCGTTGGGAATTATCCTTTTCACAAACACTTCAAATTAGCATGACATATTAGATTTTCATTCATTCTTCTCACAAACACATTTTATCCCAATACTATGATACCTAGCATTCTCACATACAACATGATTGGCTATTTTGTTTGTGTGACAAAAAAAAAAAAACAAAGCCACATGTATATACGTGCGGAGACCAAAATAAACATCAAGCCTAATGGTGCATTTGGGGGAGGCATGGTCCATGTAGGCTACATCGCCTCACTAAGAGGTGCATACAGCATAATCTAACACTGCTAGTTTTTCTATTAAATGAAAAGACGTGTTAGACTTTTTACACAAAAATTACCTGCAAAAGCATACGACAAGCATAACCATTTCATACTAGATGCCCTCGCTTGTATTTGTAACACAAAACCTTCTAACCACTCCAATCACCCTGAACATGGCTTCTCAATATATAACTCAAGCTCGATCATTCAGAATAAACAGTTTGGTTAGCCATCCCACGACATTTAGCAGGGAATAACGGTCATCGTAAATCAATTGTGAGACGTGGATAATAATTTAAATCTCACAGACATTCTAAGACTAGGGCGTCACAAGCCGATCATTGATTACTCATGTGTATATCCCCTCAAAACTCAGAAGCTTCTTTCAACACTCTAACAATCGTCAACCAACATCACAATCCGTTTGGTTCCGATCAACGAAAAGCAAAACTCATTAAAAAAAATGACAGCAGCTTCATCGTCAACAATGACCACCACTTTCACCTCACTCCACCCACCAGCATCCCACCACCGTCTCCGGCGAACCAATCTCACATCCTTTCAAAACCATCCCTACTCTTCAAGGCCCCTAATTCACACTCTCACCTCAAATCCATCACCAATGAACACCACTAAAATTCAATCGATCGGAAACAATGGTGTTACAGATCTAGGGATCGTTCAAAGTGCAATTCAATTGGTTCAATTATCACCTCCCACATGGCAATCAGCAATTTTGAGTAATGGTTTGATTTTCGCATTGGGATCGCCTGTTCTTGTAACGGGATTGTCTGTTTCCGGCATTGCTGCAGCTTTTTTGCTTGGTACTCTTACTTGGCGTGGCTTTGGCCCTTCTGGGTTTCTTCTTGTTGCTCTTTACTTTGTGATTGTGAGTTAAAGTTTAAATTTTTTTTTATTGTAAAATATCTCTAAACATTCATTCATTTCAACTTTCATACATGGAAATAGAAGGCGAAAAAGCAATAAGACGCGCTTCGCTGTCGTTTTTGGATAGTAAAGCCTAGTCTTTTAAATTCTACTAGGGTCATAACATTACCATGCGTGAACTGTCGAATCTATCAGTTATGAGTTATGGATTTGGGTATAAGAAAGTTAAGATTTTTGTGATAATAGTTTTTGTTGTATGAATTGAAAAGGTATCACTTTTTGTTTAGAACAATGAGGTTGAATTTATGAAATTGTTTAGGGTTGAAACTTGAAACTGTTTTGTTTGACTTAAAAAAGTCAAGATTTGATGTTCATTAAGGTGAAATGGGTCCAATTAGAGGTGTTTGGATGTGTGGTTAAACTGAATATACAATGAATCACCACTTCTGAATGATAAAACTAGAAGTACATAAGAAGTTGTCGAAAACCAATTTTTGAAATGAATGTAGAAACTTTCAACTATTTCTAGTTTTAGTAACCAGTTATTGGACTCTGAAAATTGCTTTCGAAATGTGCATCCAAACACCCTCTAAAGATTTGAAGAATGAATGATAATCTTAGAATTAAAAAATGTCTAGTGACACTTCTTAAACTTGTTTACTGCTTTCACAGAGTAAAACACAACATTCATGGGTATAAACATATTCACATACCACTGCTGATATCTTTGAATTCAAAAAATGGATAATATTTGTACACTGTGTTCTTTGTCATACTGGTTTTGAATTAACTATAGGCATGATCAAAATTGACATAGAATGTGATGAAATTTTAGGGTACAGCAGTAACCAAAATAAAAATGGCTCAGAAGGAAGCTCAAGGAGTTGCAGAGAAGAAAAAAGGTAGAAGAGGGCCCGGGAGTGTGATAGGTTCAAGTGCTGCGGGTTGTGTTTGTGCGTTCCTTTCAATTTATGGAGTTGGTGGCAAAGCATTTTCTCGGCTTTGGGAACTCGGGTTTGTTGCTAGTTTTTGTACAAAGCTGAGTGACACTGTCTCTAGTGAGATAGGGAAGGCGTATGGCAAAACTACGTAAGTAATCCTAGTTTCATGTATCTCAATTATTATGCAAAAACTTAGAGCTAGCAATTTCTACCCATTTGTCTGTGAATGAGTTAGTGTAGGTTATATAATATTTCAATGGGTCAAACAGGTAAAATAGTATTAAAAAAAGTTAGTTAGAAAAAGCAAGCCAAATGGGTTGAAATTTGCCAAATTGAGCATTTAGTGTTTCTAGGAACCATCTCTTTATACCATAGGATATGGGTAAGGGGTAAGGTCTTTCACCCTCCCTGGACCCACTGGTACAAGTAGGATATTTACTGGGTATGTTTGATAGAGAATTTAATGCATAAAATCTCCTAAATGATCATGATGGTTAGTGTTTTATGATGCAGATACCTAGTAACAACATTTAAAGTTGTCCCAAGGGGAACAGAAGGGGCGGTTAGTGTTGAGGGGACCATTGCCGGGGTTCTAGCTTCTGTTCTTCTTGCCTCGATCGGTTGCCTTCTGGGCAAGGTACATTAGAAAACCACCATCTTTGTTGTTAAATTACACCATTTTATAATAGGATTTACATGTTTACTTATTGAATATGCAATGTCTTATGGGATGCTAGATCAAGGTTGCTGAAGTGGTCATATGCGTGTTGGCATCACAAATTGCAAATGTCGGTGAGAGTGTGATAGGAGCTGTGCTCCAAGATAAAGAAGGATTCAAATGGGTAAGCTAAAGCTCGATTTTCATACAATTGCGTGAAACATTTTCTTCTTTTTTACGAATCTAATGATCATAATCTTGCATTTGTAGCTCAACAATGATGCAGTCAATGTGATCAACATATCTCTAGGTAGCATACTTGCCATCTTGATCCAGCAATTTGTACTCCAATACTGGCATGTGTAAGATCCTAGTTCTGTATATCATCTTCTCAAGAAAGCAAGAATCTTGATTGAAGTTCTTGAGTTTGTTGTAAAAACGGCTAATCTAAATCCTAGTTACCGATTTTGTTCCTGGCCGTAGCCAGTAATATGTTTAGGCATGTTGTATACTCATATCGCCTCCTCGATTGAATTATTCGAGACAAAATGCCCTTTGTTTAAACAAATAGAAATTATTTTGTAATTAGTTATTAGTTAATGTATTAACATGAATGTAAAGCTATTATTATCTAATAAGAAGATCTGTCATTAAATCTTTTACAGATATAACATAACCCAAATCAACAACAGAATTTGACTTTGATGTCTGCTAACATATGTCACCTTTTCTTTACTTTTATTCATCCTTTACATTCATCTGTTATACAATACAACCTTAATTTACACAACAGAAAAGTAACGAGTTCCGACTCACAACATACTACACTTCCTCAATGTCGGATTGAAGATGCACCTAAGGTTACAACACAAATGAATACACGCGTTAAAAATTCCTTCTTCTTTTTAAAGTAGCTGTATTTTGTTGAGAATCATTTAAATCCGGTGTTGGCAAGTAGCAAACATCTGGGACAAAAGTATCAAAGCCTACCCGGTTCTGATGACGTGGACGGCTTTTTGGCAAGCAGAGTCCAGTAGGCGGAGAAGACATCTCTGGGACAGCCCAAGATGCATCAGGGACCCGACCCAAGCAATCTGCACCATAAAACTCTAACTCCATGGCTCGTTGAATAGGTAAACCACCTGACTCTGCTACCTTCCCACTATCAGCCTACATGTCGTTCAATGATACCATCAAGTTAAACATGATAATGAACGTTAAGATGCATTAGTTCATATGGAGTGGGGCAATGTATTACCATGGAGGAGCCATTGTCTAAGTAGTTATAATCCTGATTGAAATCTGTCAATGCAAGAAAGTCATCAAACTGCCATTGTTGCGTACTGTCAGCAGAAGAACCTCCGGTAAAATGCATCTTAGGAGGTACAAAATCACCAGCTCCTGCAGCTTGAACCGCCATAACTTTGTTGGATTGAGTTGTTGCTGACGTTTGAACGGTCTTTGCTGGGACAGATTGTAATTTTTCTGGTTCTACAATCTTCTCATCAGTATCAACAGCTTCAAGACCTACCTTCACTCCAGTAAGCAGGAACCTCTGATGGGATGAAACTAAAGAGTTGGCCGTGTGTATGGAAACATCACATTTTCTGCACAGTAAAGCGCGATCTTCAAGACAAAAGAAGTAGCCAGCTCCTTCCTGTACAATTGGATGATTGTTTACAAACAACATATTTAAATACATAAGTAAGCGCAGACACACAACACAAGCTTTTTACGCGCCACTTAAGAAAGTATGACACTTATATGGCGTGCTCAGTGATTAGTCAACGAGTCAATCAGCTACCGATTTAAAATTCAGTCACAAGCCACAATGATCATTGATCCATCAACATTCCTAATTTCAACTTCAACTCACTATAAACAATCAATTATCTCATAATCTCGCGATAAATCATTAAAACTCTCGAATAATCACATCAAAATATCAAATCAATGGAGACAAAAACTCAAAAAGTCAATTAAATTCCATAATTAAAAGAAAACGACATCAAAACTAAAGTTGTGTATTGAAATAAACAATTGACAAATTAACATAATAATAATAAGTCTATTAAAACATGAATTAGCAAACACAAAATTGAAAGAGGCAATGATATAATAAAAAATGAGATAGATAGATACCTGACAGATATCACAATTTGGCAATTGAGAAGTGGAAGTAGAAAGGGGAAGCCTGTGATGCTTATTAGCGAGTTTGTTAGCAGCATGAACCTTGTGATCGCAAGAGGAACATAAGGCAGCCTCATCGGCGCAACATAACACCACCGCCTCCGACGACTCACAGACGTTGCACTGGATCTTCATCTATCTATGCCGCCTATGCGTATCTTATCTTGAGTGTAGGGTTTAATACTAATACTGATGAGCACAGCACAGCAAGTGGGGGGTTTTAAGACAAACACTTCACTACTACTGATTCGCCTTCAAATAATAATAATAATACTTTAAGTCTCTTTTTATTTTATTTTTATTTCTTTACGAAATGAAATGAATGATATTTTTTGTTGCGGCTGGTTTCACACGTGACGTTTGTATTGCGTGTGCTGGCTTTTTCTAGCTTTATTGATCCAACGAATCGGCTTAAAAATTAAAATATCTATTTTATAATGACAACTTTCATGAATTATACAGATGCAACCTTCATTACAAGGAGTTCCTAAATCAAGTTATGCAACCATATATGTTGTTCTAATTGGATCCGCGTGATGCATATAACTTGGTAGGACGCTCATAGAAAAAAATTCAAAAAGGCCGATGTAGCAACCGTTAACAATAATCGAATCTTCGCCCATGGGTAAAACCTGTTTGTACTACTTTGTAGTACCGCTAGAAAACAAAGTTTGTGGGAATTAAACATGAGACTTTTGATACACCGGTCAACGAGCTTATTATTCTACCTAAATTCCTTAACTTAGCTTAAAATATTTGTGTTATAGTTGTTGTATCTTTAAAATATGGTTAGCATAAATTCTCGGTTGAAATTGTTTAGGTTGTATAAATCGATCTATACGTATACATTACTAGTTTGGTGCCCGCGCGTTACCCTCGGGAACATAACATTCAAGTGGTGATTTTAAGGATATTTAAGACGGTTTCAATCAGTTTTGAAACAACACCGTGATAAACTGGAACACAAGATTTATTTTAAAAATTAGTTTTTTAGTATAGTAATATTATACTCAACTTAAAGAGAATACAATATTCAGTTTTATGTTGCCAGAACACAAGATTTATTTAAAACATGTGTTTTACTATAGCAATATTATACTCAAATTAAACAGAATTAAATGCTCAGTTTAATTTTGTAATTAAAAAATAATAATAATATCGTAAAAAAAGTTATGGACAGTTAAAAGATAGTAAGGTATTTAACTATAACATATTACTAATTTATTTTTAAGTTTCATTTATATACTTTATCAAATGTAAACCGATCCATGCATACCCTAATAAAAAAAGGGTTGAAAAAGTAACTACTCTTAAGTTTTTCAAGTTTGTCCTAAATATTAATGTTATTATAATATGTTATTAAGGATTATGTATACATATTTTAATTATAAAGTTGTTATATTTTGAGAAAAACTTTCAAATAATGTCAACTAAGCAAAACCAACTTAAATGGTTGACACATAAGCAAATATCATTTTCCTATATTATATAGAAGATTAAGTTTTATATTATTAGTTTGTTTAGACAGCTAAATTGGATATTGTAAGTTATCTGAATTGTCAAAATATGGAAAATTGAATGCGACAATCTTTATTTTGTTACTTTTCCAACTTAAAATCTCTTAGATTTGCTTTATACAAGAAATTGATCATTTTGATAATTTTACATTTTCCATTATCATATGAAATGTAATATTTGACTTCATATATGACAAGTCACATATATTTACATCATATCACGAACAACTTTTATTATTTCAAGTTGTATCTTTTAACCAAGTCATCTATAAAATTATATTATGATCATTTGTGTGTAGTACACAAGCTACTAATCTAGTAGTATAATAATACCAACCATTAGGTTGAAAATGCGATTAGCATAACATCACTAGTTTCTTTTCCAAAAGTCTAGGCAATTCAATAACGCCCCAAAAACAATGGAGAGGGTGGTGTATGGGCATTATAGGCCATCATGAAGGGGGAACACTCCTCGCTACATGTGACCTAATACCGCAATTTCAATAATCTTTATATAATGGATTAACTTATCCGGGTCCATGGCCCAACTCTGAGATTTGGGTTAGTGTTAGCTTGAGCGAGTAGGATGTTCATTGGTTCGAATAAATGATTTATTTTAATCGGTTTGTATTTGAAAATCTTAGGACCTTATCCGAAATCCGAATCGTTGTCACACTCCCTGCCTTCCAAAGGTGCCTAGAGGACGGGCCAGACGCAGCAGAGCGATCAATTCAAATAAAAAATATGTTTAACCGGTCTAAATTAAATTGATTTTATATCTTCGAATAAACCGCATCAACTAAATAAACCAGTTGAATTAACACCATATAAAGAAACCGATCTAAATGCCTTTTTTCAAACAGTAGTTGATGCAACGAAATATAACATGATCGGATCTGGATACGTATTAGTATTATTTTTTCGAGGTTTGGTTTTATTTACATGAGCGGGTATGTATATAAGATAACCTCAATGGCTCAATTTGAAACCTAGGTCTAGCAACACCGTACACATTTTGGGCCTCTGCATCTTCTCCACGAACGCTACAACAATTACCAAAATCTTCATCATCGTGAGTTTATCTTATGCTTCATTTTTCAAATTACCTGAAAGAAATATTAGTCTGCGATACGTTCGTTTTTTAAAGTTTCGTACTTCATCCTGTATTTGTTTTGGCTGCAAATTGGTTCATTTAGTATATCTGTGGCAAAATAAATATCTTATTGATTATGATATCAAATACTCATAATCTCTTCAAAAGTATTGCTGAATAATTATTTTCTTTTCTGCAAATTTGTGTTTATAAAATGTCACAAAATGCCATGGTGTCTTAAACTAGTGTTATTGGAAATCATTTGATGTATTAAAAGTGATTATTCTGATATTAATATTGGCTTTGTACATGCTTAAGTGACAATGAAATCTAAATCAAAGAATAAACGACGAAAACACAAGAAACATACAACTGATACAAGAAATTGGTTGGAGCTTCCTTCTGATCTAATGGCAAACATACTCCAGAGAGTTGGCGTCGTTGACATACTTGAGAATGCACAAAAGGTGTGCACGAGTTGGCGTAATATCTGCAAGGACCCTTCTATGTGGAGGGTCCTTCATATGGAACACTGTTGGGATCAATGTGAAAGGTTCCCAATTCTGGAGATGTGTAAGCATGCTGTCGATAGAAGCAAAGGGCAATTGCTTGATCTTTCCGTTTATGATATTTGCAGTTTCGAGTTTCTTATGTATGTTAACGAAAGGTATGGAGTTTCTTCTTTTTTGCCGTTTAAACAACCTCTTGTATGGTGATATTTAACTAATGTTGCTTGTTAATTGCTTCTGTTCATGTCACCAATAGATCAACTCAGCTTCGACGTCTTGAGATCAAATACTGCTATGGTGATCTTTATAATGGCTGGACTGAGTTTACGCCCAACTTTGTCCTGCTGGAGGAACTTAGCCTGCACACAGTTGATATTTCTGAAAAAGATATTGAAGTTATTGGTCGTTACTTCCCCCTACTAAAAATACTAAAAGTGAACCAACAACCGAATGAATTCATAGATAATGACACAGCCTTGGCCATAGGGAAGAACTTACCCAAGTTAAGGCACCTTGAACTCCTTGGAGACCGCATGTCTAATACTGGGTTGCGGGCGATTTTAGATGGTTGTCGACACCTTGAATCACTTGATTTGCGTCAGTGCTTCCACATTGATCTCAAGGGAGATCTAGGTAAACGATGTTCGAAACAGATTAAATATCTGAAACTGCCGAATGATCCTCTTGATACGAAGAGTCATGAGAGACACAGAAATGAGGTTGATGACGATTATTGTGGATACTGGGATGATGATTATTATTATTTCATCTCTAAGATAGATGATGATTTCATGCCTAAGATACCCTTGGACGAGAATGATTTATCTGTGCTGGGATGATTATGATTGCTCCTTCTTCTGAGGATCAAACAAGATGTGGACTTTCAAGGTTGATTTGGATATTCTGGTGACGCTTTTATCAGTTTTTTTTCTTTTTGCTGAAACTTAGTTAAACAAAAACGAGGTTCTTGGTCTCGGAATGATCATATGTTGTCTGGAATGTGTTTTGGGGTATTATGTTCCTTACACAAGCTCTTTTCATAATTTGTTTTGGCTCCTAAAAGCAGCTCTGGTTGTAGCCGTAGATGTTGTCTACTTTCCACGTTTGTCTTTAGTATTAGGTGATTTCACTTAGGTTCCCTTTAGTTGTAGATGTGGATGTTAAGCTAAGTTTTATTTTGGTTATCTTTGGTCTTATATGTGTTCTAATTGTCCCTGCCTAAGGGTTAGTTTGTGGAGTCTGAGATACTTTTAACTTTAGATTATGTTTGATGTGTATGTCTTTCTATTCAGTTATCTTCTGCTATGGATACATTTGAACGTGCTATATGTGTTGTTTGCATATATATATTCTCTTAGTTCTTTGAGCCAGGTCTAACAACCACCTTAATATTTCATAATATAAAGGTCCGGTTTACTTTCATCTCAACCCTAGGGTCCAATGGGTCATTCATAACAATGTTTGACCCCTAAACGCCAGTGCTTTGTTTTTAATAGACTATGTTTTGCTATTCAAAATGGGGTTACGACACAACTTGTTGCTCGTTTACATGTCACTTTATTGTAAATATTGGTCGGATCTTATTTTAGTAAATTTATGTCTTGCACATTATATGTAACATAGTCATGTTATCATAAGAACTAATTTTGGACTACCTTTTTAAAGTTATATGATATTTTTCAAATTCTACTCTATCTCATTGAATTTGTACCTGTCTTTTTTAAGTTTGTACTGTGTATTTGAATTTGTGTTGTAAGTTTTTAAAGTTTGTATTATCTTTAATATTTGTAGTCTTTGCCGTATGATTGAAAGCCGATTTAAGTTATAGTTAAGATAATGGTTTATCATCGATGATGGATCCAAAAAATCTAGGACGAGTAACGAGTTTATTCTAGCACTGCTTGAATTAGATTGATTCGAGTTCTTATAAGCATCATCAATATCTATGAATGCATACTACAAGATGAGTTTACCAAGAAAAAAAGATCAGGGTAAATCGGCCATTTAACCTCAATATATCATGAAAAACAATAGAAACCATTTGTATACAATCTACTTGTTTACCGAACTCAAATTCATCTAGTTACATGCAATTGAACTACAAAAAGCTTACATCTTACTAGGTAACAAATGATTAGGTAAAAAGATTTTTAAAGCCGGGGCATGTGAAGATACTTGTATGATATCACCATGTTGGACAGGATGAACAGGATGAGAACCATCAATGAAGATTAGCCCATCTTTTGTGTACCAATCAATATCCATGGATTGGTTCGGTTTTATTGTTCCATGCATTAAATTCAATTGAGACGCGTCTCGTGAAATGGGTTCTCTCACCATGTACTGAAGATCTTTGGATAAGATCGGCATGGGGAATCCACCAGCTGATAGCATTGCTGCTGATGAACCAGCAGCAGTCGAGACTCTCAGACCACTTGATCTACAGTTGACTAGAGGTGAACTTGATTGACTGTCTTTCCTAATTCTTTAAAAAAGCAAGAATAAGCAGACGAACATTCAGTTTCCAAAATTATTATGTTTTATCTCAAACGGGTCAAATGGTTTTAATTTTTAACTAAAAGGGCATCCAGTCATATGGCTTTAAACTTAAAAGCCACCCTAACATTTATATTTTATGCATATTACCTCCTAACTCATGTTTAAAAAAAATCATGATTATCATTGTAAAAATATTGTTTAAATAATCATATCTAACTCATTACCTATTTATAAAATGAGAAAAAAAGTGTTTGCGGGTTAACCCAACCCCACGGACATGCAACTTCCAAAATATTGTGTTTTAATCAAAAGATTCAATTTGTTTTTAGCTAAAAGGAGTTAAGGAGAGTCAGCGACAGCCATCCCAACATCTATTTTTAATGCATCAAACCTACTAACTTGTGTTTTAAACAAAATCAAGATTATTATTGTAATAATACTGTTTAAACAGTCATAACTAGTTTACTAAAAAAAAGACAAAAAAAGGGTTTGTGGGTCAACCCAACCCAACCCAGTCCGGCCTGTTCAAACATGTAACAACAAGAAGACTTGTTTGAACCCAAACCTGTTTTAACCCATTACCCAACGTCCCAACCCATTCATGTTGCCAACACTAATAATTATACAGAAACCTCAGATACCTGAAAGAAAACCTAGAAACAGAAGCAGGACATGGATCTGCAACTAAGATGTCGTTAAGAGCATAGGTTGACAATGGCATTGAGTTCACATGAACTGACATTCTTGATAGTTCTGAAGGAGTTCTTTGACCCTCCAGGATGTTACTTAGCACCTGCAAGATCCAATAATATTCATGTAATCTAATCACTTTATCTCAACAGGCCAAACAAGTAAAAAAAACCTAAAATGGGTAAAAAAAGCAAAAATTGCCCAAAGTGATTTTCTTTTCCATAAACCACCTACAACATTTAATTACCACTGAAATTATATACTTTTGTAATTGTATCCAACACACCAATTATTTATTAAAAAAATTGGACAAAAAGTATTTAAGACGATTCCCACCTGAACAATAACCAAAAACTACATGTTTTGATATGCTTACAAACCTTTCTAATTTGATACCTCTACTAGCTAACATACCTGTTCAAAGTTCTTGACAGTTGCCGCACAAAGATAGCCAGTGCTTCTAGTAGCATCAAACTCATCACCAAATTCTTGCACCTACAGATCATAAATTTATCAAAATGATCAATGAGTATGCACCATAAATCAAGGGTAACACATTACACACTATTATTGAACAAAACTCATAGGCTTCAAGAACAAGCTAACCTCTTGTGGTCGAGTGGGGTCAGAATTGACACCCAGTATCGGGATTGAATCGTCCAACAAATGGCTTGCCTGCAAAAGCGTCCCATCACCGCCTAAGGTAACAACAAGATCCACATTTTGAATGGGTCGAGAAAGATTACTACGAAAAGTAGCATCCCAATCAATCAACTTTGTTTGTAAAACGTTTTTGCAAAACTCTATTGCATCTTTATGAACTCTGCTCCTATCATTTAGATAATCCAGCACCTGCAGTGTTCAAAAAAAAGAAAAAAAAGTTCATGAAACTTACGGAACAATGCAATCTTTCAAGAGATAAAATATCTATCAAACAAGATCCAAAATCAGATATTAGAATCGCAACACCAATATAAAACGTTAAAAAACTGATGTTCACAATACTCCGGTTCAGAAAACAACAATAAATTCATATAAATAAAGGGCGCTGTTCAGCTGGGCATTTTATCGAACACTTGATATGCATTACACCCTGATAATTTATATCGACAAGAAGCATATCTAAGGTAGATTAAATACGTTGTAAGAAGCTAAATTAGAACAATCCTGAAATTAAGATCAAGAAAAACTTAACGATAGTGGGTACCTTAGGGTTTGTAGCAGGAGACGCACCGTTTGATCGATGAAATGAGTATGCATCCAATGACTTTAAGAACAACAAAACACGTCTTATTCCCATTGCTAATCAGAGCTGTATTGGCGGGAACAAAGAAGCAGCCGTAAGTGTGTCGTGGGCCAAAAGCCACCGGTTCATACGCTTAGATGTTCTTCAACTTCTGTCCAAAAATATTAGGAGAAAATGAGACATGCAAAAAAAAAAGGTTTAATAAAATAAGTGCTAATATTGAACCTTTTAACTTTTTTTTAAAGGCAACAAGCAATTTTATTTATTTTCTCATAAGCACTTTAGCAAAAACTAAAGGCTAAATGAGACGCTTCAACTAGTCATACATATATCAACAATCAACCACAAAATACACCATAAGCTAAAAAACAGCCACTAAACAATGCTAAAACAAAACATAATCAAATGCTAAAACTGGACCAATGTACTTCCCATCTAATTAAGTTCATCTTCGTTCCATTAGTCACCTAAAAATACGAATCCTCTTTCATCTCGACATTGAACTTCAGCTTGGTGAGAAGGGGGAGTCGGTTTGTGCTCACCGGCTCACCCATAATTTTGTTACCAAACATGTACGGGTCCAAAAAAACATAATTTTGTTTAAATACGAACACACTAAACCATTTTTAACATAACTTATATATGTTTCTTCCGCAAACACTCTAAATAAAAAATATATATATGGGTTCATCATTATCATTATTTGAACTCAGACAATAATAGCTTATTTGACGTTATGAGAAACGTTACTCAAATCATACCCATGGTTTTATGGAAGATTTAGAAACGAGGACATATATATTTGTATATATAGGGATCGTGTGGCTACTCACAAACATCTTATATATTATGAAATATAACTTCGACGAAGGTTGTCTTTATGGTCCATCGAGTTCAGGGAAAGGTATCAAATGCACATAGACCGAGTTAGTTATTTTACCAGATTATGAATGAATGACATGAAAACACAATAACTTTATTTTGGGTACTTTGTAATGTTAGGGGGAAATATTTTGTTCACCTTGTTGTAGAAGTGTACGTTGACGATACATCACCGGCCAGCTGATTTTGTGTGCAAAACTTGGCACATTAAGAAATTAAATGTACGTTGTCCAATGTGATGGCAAGGTCAATTCATGCAACCAATGGCCCGTGATTATGCTCAAGGTACGCGGTAGCCTCGATCGTAAGATTTATGGTTTTGACAGGCAATATATTCTTGTGTCATGGGATCCATTAAGATCAATGTTTATAATAAATCGTCATTAAACAGCTCGCTAATAATGTGCTCAGTGATTGTTCATTTCAAGTGAACGAACGGATAACGTTACAAATATATATTGATATTATATATATTATCTTGCCGAGCTAGGTAGGTGATATATATGAATAAGGCTCTTTTTTTATGAAAACCCTTTTTGTTCCAGACGATAACCCTAAAATACGTACTCTGTACTCAAGAAATTAAATTAAGCACATGGAGCAGCTGTATATGGAGAGCTCGGAGGATTTTCGCCAATAAACCGGTCAAAGTGGAGGACATATTGAGGGAAATTATTATAAGGGTGCAAATTAGTTATTTATGGGTTATGAGTAGAGCCAATTCGATTGCTATAGGTTGAAAAGATTGGATTAATTTCGCTTTGTAAGCAAGTGTGTTTTGTTGGTTGTTATGTTGCTGCCTCGGCTCTAGCGTCTTACTAGCTAGTTGGGCAGTTTTGGCTTGCGTTTAATGAAATTTGTCGTTCGAAAAGAAAGGTAATCTGAATTCTTTTAGATGAATAGTTATCATTACTTGTTTTGTGGCCCATTAGGATCGATCATCAAACCATATTGCAACACTTTCATATATATGTTGCTACTTGGGCTTAAAAGTTCAACATAGACCCATATCGATTTAATTGGTTTTGGATTTGATTTTGATTTTGATTTTTTTTTTCTTTCAAATCATGTCGTATGTGCCACCATTCACCTTCTTATTAGCATGTAAACAGCTTGAATATGCGCATATATATTCAACCTGTATATTGGACACAACTTTTAATTGCTTAAAAAAAGGTACATTCAATAAAAATATAGACATAATACTTTTAGCATGACCCAGTATTGTGTGTGTTTACACGTTACACATAGTACGATTTAAGATCTTACTATTTGTACAATGTACATGATGGGATGGTTTTGGCCGGCAAACATTTGTGAAGGTACAAAATGGGCTAGTTGGGTTATTAGCACATCAGCGCATGTTGGGTCATGTTGATCCGTAAACCTTCTATTAGTGAATTATTACGTATTATTATTAGATTTGAATGATGCTGTAGTTGAAGCGCTACAAAGAACTTGGCAAGTTCCGCTAGTACTATCGTTTGAAGAGGCTTGGGCATGCAAATATCGAATGGTCGAGAGTACTGTAAAGGGTCTGTTTTTAATTACCTTTATTTCAATATTATTTCACCACATTTACTTACAAATAGGCCAATTTTGGCCCGTGCTTTACCTAAGTGGCCGAACATGTTAAACAGGTTGAAAGTTACACAAACTATTTTTTATGCATACTCTATCCTAAACCTCTTTTCACGGAAGATTTTGATTATTAATTATCATTGTACGTTATATTTATTAACCCATTGGAAGAACATAACCCTTTTTACTAGTTTGACCCGTTAAAGATACCACATAGCACGAATCTCATTCATTAGTAAAAGTCAAATTCTAATCCATTGGAACAATCTTTTACATGTATCACAACGGATCCATGATTGATAATGTGTTATGTATAGGCCATTTTTAGGGAAGGTAAGTAGCACAATTTTTACACCTATAGCATACTCATATAACACATCATATTAATGTTAATTTGATCCAAAATTTATACTTTTAGGACGAAGATATAAACACTTTTTTTCGACCCATTGCTTCCCTATAACGACGTGGGTATTACACGACCCACGCTAAGTGATGCCACAATGGGTCCTCTAGAAAAAAAAACAAGGTAAAGGGGTTGCGAATGACAGAAGACGTGCACTTGTGTAACCAGACAAGGTGTCATGGAATGTTTAATTTCACCATTAGCTCCTCCGTGTCACCAGACAAGATGTCATGCATGTTCCAGATCTCAAAACATACATACAACGTACTGTATATATATATTTCTCCTATATTGTGGAACTAAGCGTACAAATGGTCAATGTTTTACTCAACCGGCTTGAGTATTAGTTTGAGATTCCTTATTAGTTCTATATATTGTCAGGGGGAGAACCAAGATTTATCAACAGTTTATATATAAAAGCTAGCTAAGTTATTTTAATATAAAACCAGTAGAGAGTTAAGCCATAAAAATACATTTTGACATGACAGCTAGACAAAGAATTGTTTTTGAGTGTCTACAAGCACCAAACACTCAAGATTTTCATCATGTTATCCCTATAGACGGACTAGGCCAACATATGTCTCAGGTATAGTATCGAACTATTCTTAAGTATCTCCTTATGATTTCCAGTTTTCCAAATGATGAGATATGTCCTATTTGTCACAAGACATGTTTGGAATCTTTTGAGAAGCATGGAGTACATTGTAAGGAAATCTAAGGGTTTAAGTATCGACATGATATGGCCAGGGTCGTTATTTGTGACATATTCAGGCGGACCAGGGTTTAGGTTAAGAAAGAAGCACTCATGAATTTTTTGATCGACCCATTGGAAATTTTTTTTATTTATTTAATATTTTTTTTTCCTTTTTTATTTGCATTTCATTCAATCCAAAATTAGCCTTAATGTTAAGCAACTAACCAAAAAAGTGTTAAGACAATTAAAGTCAAAGTACAAATATCTAAATAACAAGTTGTCGACTTGTCGGAGCATACGACAGTGGGTCGTCAGAGCGTGCACCGGTCCGAGGCCGGATGGTGGATGGCGTGAATGTAATTGGAATACTAAATACATGTTAACTTTAGAGTTTAAAAGCATAGTTTTATAATATATTAAATACATAATCTAAAAAAACTAAAAAAAAAATTTGGTTTTCGGATAATCGGATAATCCGAATATCCGAATTATTTCAAAATTAATATCCGAACCCGAATCCGAAATTTCGGGTATCCGAAGTTCGGATATCCGAATTTTCGGGTATCCAAAATTTCGGGTTCGGAATATCGGATTTTCGGATCGGGCTTTCGGATGCGGATATTTTTGAACACCCCTAGGTATATCAACACTCAAACCAGCTAACATTTTGGTATTTTCGATGGATAGGAGGAAAACATGAATATGTAGATGTAACATGTGTTTTCCCACTAGTGGGCTTGGGAAGTAGTGTTCTCAAGGTGGGGCATTACTTTAAAAGCTACTATTTGCAAAATGATAAACACGAGACGCATGTATTAATTGGCAACCAACACTTATTTGTTCCATTTGTATTTCATATTTTTGGATTTCTTGTACTTGAGGGCATGAAGCTACTTAATTGAGTCCAACATGTTATGCATAACTTTATTATAAACTCAAGATCTATGAACGTAGTATTTAAACGATTTGATTTTCCAAAAAAAAAATGACTAGCGACGTAACTTGTTGCTCGTTTGTCTTCTGTTTTAATGTAAATAACTACGTGTTTCTTTATGTATTTTTTCATTATTATTTAAAAAAACATTAGTCGGCTTGTATTTTTGGTTAAACAATTGTAGTAGGTAGCAAATCTACCTATTCTAATAATTGAGTAACACATCCACATGTCATCATTTTAACTACTCCACATAGGATTTTGCTTAGGTGTCATTATCTAATTAATTTGATGGAGAATTTTTAGACGGGTCATGGTATGCTCCATATTCGAAATAACCCGATATGTTTAAATTAAAAATTCACAAATTATCATCAATTATCTCATAACCCGATATGTTCAAATACAAAATTTACCAATTATCATGATCTATATATTAACCTGATATGTACCAAGTATCATGAATTATCTTCTAACCTGATATGTTCAAATAAAAAACTTATCAATTATTATGATTGATCCTAACCCGATATGTTCAAATTAAAGTTTTACCAATTATCATTAATTATTTCATAACTCGATATGTTCAAATAAAAAAAATTACAATTATCATGAATTATCTCTTAACCCGATATGTTCCAATAAAAATTTACCAACTATTATAAATCATATCCTTTATTGTAACATATGATTTTTTATATGAATATATTTGTAAATATCCAAATCGATTGAATAAGAGATATGTTAAAAATAAATTTGATATGTAAATTTAGTTAAAACCTATAAAACTAAAATCCGTGTAGTACACGGGTGCTAATCTAGTAAAACATAATGTATGGCTAAAAATTCCCATGTGCTACTCTTAGATATTGTTACGTGTAAAGAAGGTAGTGGTGTACGTTATTGTTTTTATAAGAATAAGAATATGCCTGTGAAAGATACATGGTGTTGACGGTGGTGGTGGTGGTGGTGGGGTTATGAGTGGGTGCTCATAATTAATGGTGATCTGTTTCTAGGTTCGTGTCAATTGTAGATTTGATGATAATGTGACCAATTTAATTTATTGCTTTTAATTTGGATACTTCTGAATCACGCGTAAATGCATTTGTTTTTTTGGTCAGATCTTATTTATAATTTATAGCTTACAAAAGATATAAAAATTTAAATGTCACGTGATATTATCAATGGACCACATATATATTTTTTTTTGGCGTTTTTCTATGCAAAGTAAAAAACCTTTTACCTGATTTTGTGAAATTACATCATTTTTGCTTACAATTTTATTGCTATACATGTAATAAAATCAAAACATGTAATAAAATCAAACATGTAATTGTAATAATAAAAGACATTTGTTTATCTAAATTACTAAGGTATAATTTATTTGAAAAGTTATTTATCAAAATTTAATGTTCGTAAGTAGCATTTACAATTAATTATATTGTTTTGTTACACGACCAATGTGAAATAATAATTTTGACTAAATTCTTATTTATATTCATAAGGTTGGTTGATTTCAATTTTCTATTAAAATATAAAAACTCATACGTCGTTTAATAATTGAACTCGTGAGTTCTGTGTTAGATACTTACATGTATGCAAGTTTTAACAATCATAGCTAAGCTGGCACCTTCTTTTTTTTGTTAATTATTTCAAACGGAAAATATGTATATATAGTTTTGTTATTTTTATTATTTTCTTGGGTTTACTTTTAAAGCTTGGTTTTATGATTCAGCTTTAAAAGGGGTTAGCCTAGCCTTTCTCATTAGGTTTTATGTTTTAGGTTTTATGTTTAGTTTTTTTGAGTTTTCTTTATGATTAGGTTTTTGGGGGTTTACATTTTTAAGGGTGAGGGGTTTAGGTTTAAATTTCTCGGTTAGGTTATTTGGGTTGAGGTTTTAAATGAAAATTTAATTTTTTTTATTTATGTATGAATAAAAATTAAAATATGAACAAATTTTTTAATTATATTACTTTCTATTTTTGTGATATTTTTAACTTTTTAGTTTTCATTGTAACCTAATTATAATCTTTACAATTTTTGATATTTTATATAACATAACTTATGTATTATATTCATATTATATATCGTTTATATTTTTCATTTCATGTAATACACGTGTTAGCTAACATAGTATATATACTATTTTCATGGTAAAAGCATTATTAGTTCTGCATGTTTTAGAAAAAAAAAAAGTTTATATTTTTATTTTAAAAACTGTTTATTATCATTTTATTTTTATATATCAGTTGTTTTTCTAGGTTTATTATCTACCAAAACATGTTTTTAATATACAAACAAATACATATATTTTTATTTCATTATTTGTTATAACAAATTTTAAATCTTTTATCTTTGAAACTTCTATTTGTAAAGATCACTCATTATTTTAGAACATTATGTTTTTTGATGTTGATAAACATGCCGTTATAAAATCACATTGAAACGTTGGCAAACAGTCACGTCAAAATAAACAAATGGCCTGGTTAAGATTTAAGAATTATAATGTTGATAAAAGAAGCAAGTACAAACTTAGGGATTTTATAATAATCACATATTAAAAGTTGGAGGAAAATGGAAAAGGAAACGGTAAGAATCAAAACCTTAATCAGCATCGACAATTTGTATGTTTCTGCGTCAATGATTTTTACAATATGACAGCCCAGTTTTTTTTAATAAAATTTATTTGAAAGTTATTAATATTAAGAACGTTACAACAACATATTCTGAATGAAAAAAAATAAACTTTTAATAAGAAAAAACAAAATTAAATAAAAAGTTATAAACGTGTAAAAAAAGAAAAAATGTAAGTGAGTGTGATAAATTTTGGTTAAACTTAAGGTGGTCAAAATATAACTTTTCAAGAGCCTTAATATATATAGGTTAACAAAATATAATGTATTAGTGGCGGTGGTATGCTCAAGTGGTGGTGGTGATCTGTAGTATACAAGTGACATACGCTTTAAGAATGGAGTTGTTTTTTGGTTTTTACATTTTACTAATATTTTACATTTTAACCTTTTTGAATAGTGTTTTTATTTGTGGATTATGTGGCAATCTTTTCGTTTGTATAGCGGTGAGTATTTTGATGACTCTTTATTGTTGTTGACAACTGTTATCTTTATTATGTTTTAGTTTTTTTTGTTTGAAATTGATTGACGTATGTTTTTTTGTTGATTTAACGAATATGTATGGTTTTAATGTTGTGATTACAAATATTTGCCACTATGATTTTTGGCTTCCTCAAGTTTAGCTATATTTAAATTTATATTAGAAAAATAATATCAAACATCAAAGGGACTCTAAGCCCAATGATCATAGTTGAACATGGACAATAATGTAGATACTTGCGAGCGCCCTTGCGTGTTCGTCATGCTAAACAAAATATTCTTCGTTTTTATTACGCTTGTAGAATAATATTCTTTTTATATATACTTTTTACCTGTCTATTATTGCTCTTTTCTTATTTTAGGTGTGTGATTTTTTTAGCACTTTGCAATCATTGTGGACCACACTGGCATTTGAGCCACGAGACGTTACAGGAGATTGATAAAATAAACCACCTCGAGTGTGATCCTGATGCTATTTAAGCTAAGCTGTGTGAGAAGGATCGTTTTGGACCACACTCTAGATTGGTCCTTGATCCCATTTAAAGTATGAGAGGTTGTGGTCCTTGATCCAATTTAAGCCAAGCCATGAGGAGCTTAACTACCTCAAACAATAGACCATGTGAGGAAGCCATTAACCGAAGAAAATTTGCATTCAACGTGTATCTAAATCTTCACAATAACACTTGCTCATAAAAAAAAATACATGAAGAAAACAAGGTTTCGATAAAACAATTTATAGCCAACAAATAACCAATATTATAGAGAATCCAATAGTACAACCCGCGTGCGGTTTTTAACAAAACTAAACGGAAGATTCATAACAACTGCTGAACAAACTAAGCGTAGACCTAGACCAGACGGTAGTCGACACAAACACTGATGAATATAAAATACCCCTAGAGAATCAGCCTCGCCCCCTATAATCTCAGCGTGCTGATGCTAGGAAACAAACACTAGAACAAATGTGACTGACTCTAAACATTACACATGTATAATCCAAACCATACAATAAGGAACTAGTAACCAAACACAAGTGAATCTTGAGTTTTACAAATTCTATAAAGAATCATCATATCGTTCATTATTTTACTGTTTCTTGTTGGGTTCGAATACGTACTTGATCAACGACTCCTTGATTGATAGCAACTCGGGGAACTCCTTCTTCAACTTTGACGCATCCAATTCGTTATTGCTTCGTGGGGCCACTATCACTTTTGCTTGTTCTTCCAGTGTGAAATTTACCCACTTGAATTCTGGGTTTATGTACTTTTTGTACATTTCAAGGATCTCGTTGTGGCTTACCACCCCAGGATTTGTAAAGTTCCAGATTCCCGTCAGGTTCCTCTTTGCCATCTCGATTGAAATTGGTAAAAGCTCATCCAAGATTGTCATGCTGTTGGGTATGTTTACAACTTTATTGTAACGTGCAATCTTAGTGATGAAATTGCGTGGGTTGTTGAGATCTGATGATATCGGCATTCGGACTCTAAGAGTGCACACATTGTCATATTCATTCAAAAGCTCCTCCACCTGAATAAGAGATAATTATTCATTTACAAACTATTTTTAAAAGAATATATACATAGCAGAATAGTAACTAGTAATTACCATAGCTTTGGTTTTTGAATAGAAGGATCCGATGAAATTGGGTTTATCTTCTTCCTTAAAACCGATCCCAGAACCTTCCGGGTGTTTAGCATCATACTCAAAAATGCATCCAGTAGCAAAATTGATCAATACGAGTCCATGTTCTCTACAGACATCTGCTAGAGTGAGTGTGCCCGCGACATTGGCACGAATGGTTTCTGTCTTGTGAGATTCACACCAATCAACATTTGGTCTGCCAGTGACACCAGCAGCATTGAAAACATGAGTAGGCTTGATAGTTTGAATATCAGCCAAAAGTTGTGAACGGTCCTCCAAACGACCTCTTCCATACTCGTATTGAATTTGTTGTTTGTCACATAACTTCCCAAGCAAACCACCAATCCACCCTGTTTTGCCATAAATGAGAAACTTCAAAGCCGGTTTCTTAGCAGAAATGCCACTGTTTGAGTTTGGAATCTGGACACCGATCTGAGAAGTATTGACTGCCACATCAGCTGGATCAAGTTCGACACTTTCAGGTCCATCAACAACTCTATCGGCACCGCCTGGCATCATTAACATTCTTGGATGAGGCAGAAGTGCTCCAGAGACATCTCCCCACCAATTAGGGTTGCTGGTATACCAATCAATCGTCTTTTTCAGACCCTCTTCCCATGTGGTTCTTTCAGACCAACCCAAGCCCTTCAATTTCTCGTCATCTAAGAAATACCTCTGATCATTAAACGGTCTGTTCTCCACAAACTTGATACTTGAATCAGGATCCATATGGAAGAGCTTGCACATATCTTTTGCAACATCAATCACTCTCCTTTCCTTTTTGGTCCCTATGTTGTAAACATGACCAACTTCCCCCTTGTGAAGAACCACTTCAAAAGCCTCAGCAACATCTTCACAGTAGAGGTAACTCCTTACATTAGAACCATCACCATGAATTGGAAGTGGTTGTCCTCTCATAGCCAGGAGAATGAACTTCGGGATCAGCTTTTCTGGGAATTGGTTCGGGCCATAGACATTGTTTCCTCTTGTAGTAATCACAGGCAACCCATATGACCTTCCATAAGCCATAACAAGCATTTCTGCACCGGCTTTTGTGGCTGAGTACGGGTTTGTAGGAAGAAGCTGTGAAGCTTCATGGTTACCAACAACAGCATCCTCCTCTGTTTCTCCATACACCTCATCTGTGCTGACATGAATGAACCTTCTAATCTGGCCAGTGACTTTGCAAGCTTCAAGAAGCACATGCGTCCCATAGATGTTATTCTTTGTGAACTCAAAACTGTTGCCAAATGAGTTATCAACATGTGTCTGTGCAGCAAAGTGCATTATGGTATCAATAGATTCGGTGATCAAAAGGTAGTTGACGAGGTCAGCGCTCCCAATGTCTCCCTTGACAAACTTGAAGTTGGGAGACGATTTGGAGGGGTTAAGGTTCTTAAGATTTGAACAATAATCAAGCTTGTCAAGCACAACAATCTTGTAATTAGGGTAGTTTCTGATCAACCGATTAGCAACATGAGAGGCAATGAAGCCTGCAGCTCCAGTGATAAGAATGTTCTTTGGCTCGTAATTAGACATACTGGAGCTGTCACAATATAAACAAATCAAACATCCACATGATATCTTTTAACAAACTAAGTTTAACAAATCCAACTAATGTAATGATCATATAAAAATCAGAAGCTAATTGATCACTGAATGACTGATCCAAAAGTTATTGCATTTACCCTAGTTTTTGAAAGCACAAAAACAGCATTAACTAAGTAATAAAACGAGATTACGAACATAATCAATCTATATCAAAATTATCAACTATCGAACTGAACCTAACTTCAATTCACAGAGAGACTAAACCTAAATGACGTGAAATCAAAGATCTAGATCCAATTACGCAATTCCTAAGTATGAATTAGCAAAGTGTGATCCAGATCTAAGCAAAAACAATGAATTATGTTGATGAGGAAGAAGATCGAAGTTGGTAAAACATAAAATGAAAAGAAAAAGGATAGAGAAATGTACGTACGGGATGAATGGCAGATTGTGCGTGTGAAAGAGAGAGAGAAAGATCTGGATCTCGACCAGAAAGATGATTTGTAGCGAGAGACGAGGAGCGATAACCGACGCCTTGATCGATTGATCCACACGGATATATATACTGCTTCGCTTCTTTTCCCGCAGTATCAAAATGAATGAGTATGTATGTGGTTTTAAACTAGCATTAAAGAGAATAGACCTACTTCTTTAGATCTTTTCTCAGATATTTTTATCTCTTTTTTTTTAATGACGATTTTCATAAATTGTGTCACACGTAATCCCCGTCGTATGAGAGTTTCTAAACCAAATCAGGTAATCACATATATTGTCTTAATCGGGGTCATATGGTGCATCTAGCTTGGCAGGGAGCTCATAGGAAAAACCTCACAGAGGCCGGCGTAGCAACCGTTATCGAGGATCAAACCCTCACCCGTTGGTAAAACTTGTTTGTCTCACCAGCATTAATTGGATCACTGACTGGAATCGTTGAAAAATAAAGCTTGTGAGAGTTGAACTTGATATCTTTTGATACATTAAGTAAAAACTTTACCACTCCACCTAAATTCTTTTGATATTTTGCTCTCACTAATTGGTAAAAAAGAATGAGTATGCAAGTGAAAGATTTATATGTCTTTAAAGTTGTAGGTAAATAAGATGTTATGTGAATAGTAACATGTTTAAATATAGGTAGATGTAGATATATTTGGCTTACTAAAATTCAATTGTGTGATTATAATCTTTTTTTAAAAACAGCAAGTTTTGGGATATGTTATTTACATAAGTTTGGTTCACTTTAGAACTTTAATTCTATATTCTCTTTGTGTTTTTATGCATAGTCTAGTTTTTTCATGTCACCTTTATGCTTTGATATATATTTTTTTTGTCTAGTCTATCTTCACTAGTGAGTAGTCACCGGTCTCTATCATCCACGTGTAATAAAATATATACATTTACCATTGTAGATTTTTACAAAAATATTTAAATGCTAGCTATATAAATTCAAACCATAATGTATCCTCTGACCTCTTAGTTTTCTATGTGTTTGATTCTAGACCATGGCTTTCAACAACTTTTCAAAGGCTTTATTATTTTTGTGTATTAAGCATAAACCTCATTGTCATATACATTAAAGTATCTTTAAACTAAGTTTACTATTGAATTATTCAGAATTCAATATTAAAAGCATTTGTTTTATTAAAAAAATGTCTTTTAATGATTCAGTTTTATATTAAATGGTTAAAGGCAGAGAGATACTGAATCAAACCGAATGAAGTATATACCAACTTTACCCTCATATGTAATTCTACCATAATATTTCTCTCATCGATAGAGCTTTTTAATTGTTAAACACTTTATAATTTACCTTTTACCGAAAACCCTTAAAGCAAATAAGTTAGAAAGATAAGATTGTGATCTTCTTCATTTAGTTTCACTTCAATATTCACTATATATTATCTAGATTAAGCACAAGTTTATTGAATTCATTTGTATCTAATATGAAAATCTTTTCTTGTAGTATACCAATTCACAACACAGTGATGGATCAAATAATTTGACGATCAAATAATTTTTTTATCAGTTGGTTCATTGATTTTATATGCTTTGTATTTTAGAACCAAACATAAAAGTGGACAGGTCAGTTTAAAATCATAACATAATAACATTGTCATACAATAAGTCAATACTAATAAAAGAAACATTTAAAGGAAACAAACTAAAAATGTAGTGCCATTTTCAAAAGATTATGAGTAAAGATATAAGCCCGCCTCCTTTATCCGGACTTAAAACTACAACAATACACTAAATAGCTTATAGTTGACTGAATTAAATAACCTAATTAATCAAATTAAGGGTCTGTTTGGCAACTTTTGAATAGGTAAGTGCTAAACTAATAAGAGGTCCGAACCATTATATGTTGAACTAGTAAGGAGTCTGAACCATTAAGAGCTAGTATACTGCTTAACTATTCAAAGGCAATTGTCTGACCAATTCAGATAAGAGCTCTTAACCATTCGGACTTAGTATAATGCTTAGCCATTCAGAGGCAAATGTTTTAACTATTCATACATATGCTCACAAAACAAACAGTCTGAACCATTAAGTGTTAAACCATTCAGGCATCTGAACCATTAAAGAGACTGACACAAATAGCCCTCAAGTCTCTAAAGAAAGGATTGGGAACCTAAGTGAAAGTTAACAGATTTAATCATTCTTGTACCTTAACCTTAAGTTTACTTGGTTAGGTTTAGCAATACACTTAATCAATTTAAGTGTAATTGTGTAAAAACAAAAGCAAGAAGTAACATATCAATTGAAAACAATTTTATGTTTGAAGGAACTAAGGAACTAATAATAATATATATAGGTTCATTTCAGTTTTTTCTATATAATTTCTACTAAAATTTTAAAATATGATGAGTTCACGTGAACTCACCCCTAGACACTAGATCTGCTAGGCATCATCGTGTAAATGTGTCAACTTAGTTATTGTATAGATTGGTAAATGAAAATTGTATATTGAAATAATTGTTATAGTATGATTTTGCATAAGAATGAATCACATGAGTAGGTAAAAGTTAATCATATGTCAAGCAATTTGGTGGATTTGATTAAGTTAAGATTTGAGTCATTTAATATTACGCAGGAATTGTTGTTGAAATTTTTTTTTCTGAGCGAGTCATGATATTACTTTAAGATTAAAGTATTTTTTTTATACTAAGCAGATGTCACACATAAGACGAATGACTTGAAGAATGAATATGTAAACCATTACAAATTCCATACCCTAATTTGTTAATTGTAAAACAATGCTTCAGAATAACTAGAATACTAGATAAGTCTTTTATACATTAGTCGAAATATTACATTGACCAACTGAATCATTGTAAATGATTAAACAGTTGATGGTTATGATCGTCCGTAACCATGTCATTGCCAAGTTTCGATAACCGCCGAAAATAAAGTTTCTACAAAAGTTACTATTGAACTTTAGTTACCGCCGAAACTAAGAAAATCAAACTTGCCATCTACAAACAAAGTTACTATAACTAAAATAAACAAATTTGCCATTTACAACCAAAGTTACTATCAAACTTCAGTTAGGACCAAAATTAAAAAAATCAAAGTTTCCATCTACAACCAAAGTTACTATCGAACTTCAGTTACTATTGAGGTTTATTTCCATGTAACTTTCTCACAACTTGAACCCCACCATGGGTTGTCGCCTCTTGAACCTGACTATCAGGGACGCTATCATTGGACCCCCATCGTCTAGTGGTTTTACAATACTTAAAATTATAACATTATCAAACAAGCATGAAATTTGTTTGATTATGATCTGATATTAGATAGCGAGACTTCTCTTTCATTCGTCCTCTTTTAACACAAAACTTCACATTCACTCTTTCTTTATTAAGTAGCAATGAGTTTCTTCTAGCGTTGTTAAAACTTAAAAGTCCAAAGAAAGTTTTCTAAATGGTCAAGAGTAATTTTTACTCACGTTATAAGCTTATCAATAAGTCTTATTAATCGTCACACGTGTTGATAAAATATAACTCGCACGTTATGTTGTAAAGTCGTAATGCATCACATATTAATCGTCACACGTGTTGATAAAATATAACTCACACGTTACGTTATAAAGTCGTAATGTATCACATATTAAAAGATAGATCAACATTGGGAGATCAAAGTTATAAATATATTAAACTTAAGTTAGATGATAGAAATTGCCATTCTTTCATCCTAATCATGAGGTAAATTGCAATTAAAAAGGTCGGTGACAAAATAGCATCAAATTATTTGAAGTTGATCATTAAATTAATAAACTATATGTATTATCACTGTCACATGCATGCATATCTTTCCACTCTGTTTCCACATTCCCACGACCCGCCTATATAACTTTCACTTAAATATGTAGAACTAATCACCTGTTAATCAATATATTATATATATATGCTACATTAGTTTGTTTCACTTAACTTAAAGGTTCCTTTTGTATATATTATATTATATATAAACATCTTAAAAAGCATGGACGATGTGTCATGGTTAGTGTCATCTTCTTATTGGTCTTAAAAGTTTGGTTTTCATTCTTCTACTTTTTATAAAATTGCATGTGGTAAAAAAAAAATTTTAAGTTAATTAGCAAATTTGAAATTAACTTTCTTTTCTCTTTTACTTTTTTTAAACTTAGACATAAATTATTATATCTTTTAATTATTAGGTGAAAACATTATGTTACTGTCATCATCACACATTAAGGCTTCGTCTTATATTATTGTCAGCGTACATGCTATAACATGTGTCGGTAAATGTACAGACAGCGCAAACTACTACAATGAGTTTGTGGTTCTAATGCGACGTTATATTTACAATGGAATGTGTGAAATATAGTAATATTCCCTATCTATGTATAGTTAACTACATTATATCACCAACATTATATATGCAACAAAGTCATAAACACGTTGAATCACGCACGAGATCACCATTTTGCTTCAACATCATCATAACACACGGTGGGGCAAAACATATAGTGGGTACTAAATGTGAAAGAGAATAGCATTAAATCATGCTATTTATATATTTGAGGGAAATCTCAAACAAACATAATCAAATTTTGAATTTCTTTATATCAGGTTACTCAAACTTCGATTAGCTTCAATTAAGTAATTTATTTTTAATTTTTTATCCAATTAAGTCATTTAAACTTTTTTTATCTAATTGAGGCCAATGGAGTTAGTGGCTCATTGGTAACACAATTGTGTTGAGCACTAGGGCAGGGGTTCTAGTCCTACTGACCATAAATTGTGATGTATTTCTCATTTAAAACCAAGGTGTTGCTATTCAAATTTTTTTTTAAAAAAAAAACTTAAAACCTAGACCGCCATCCCCACTCTTAAACTCTAAACCCCTCCGCCCCACAAAAAAAACAATAATCCCTAAGACTAAAACCTAAACCTTAGAAACTAAGATGGTATTGTGTTTATGTAGTATTATGTACTACGTTTATGTAGCATCATGGCACTACGTATGTGTATGTGTAGTATATGATATACTATAAACATACAATATCGTAATACTAAATATATGTAATACTGAAAAAAAGGTTAATTCTTATTTTTTGTAACGTTATTTATACTCAAGTTAAAGATAGAAAAATTATTAATCTTATGGAGCAATTTATCTAAAAAAATTAATGTATGCAAAAGATAAAAAAGCTTAAAATTTTATATATTTACCCCTTATTTTTTAGTGAATCTCAAGTTTCTCAACTTAATAAGTAATTCGTGGTTGATCCTCATTTATACTACGGTAGCTTTTTAAAATAAAGTACAAATCTTTTTTTTTTAAATGTCAACTCCTATATTTTATAAGAAAAATACACCAAATTTTGTCATTATAAGATTTGAACAAGGATCTATGGCTCTTTTTTGGAGTAATAATATGCCATTGGCGAGTAATGATCTTTCTAGTTGTTATCTTTTGCAACGACAATTCTATACTTTTCACATTTTAAGATAAATAAACTCAACTTGTACATAGACATAAAGAGTGGAGTTATACTACAAAGTCCAATTTTCCTAGAAAGTCTAAGAAGTCATGAGATGATGACATGTGGTACTCCCTTAAAATTAGAAGGAAGGGTAAAGATGGTAATGTTTCTATATTTTAAGTTTTACCCCATTTTTTTAAACGTCCATAACTTTTACATACGATATTATTTTTTTAAAAAAATTGCACCATAAAAACGAGCATTTTCTTATCTTTAAAACGCGTATAATATTCATATATAAAAAACAAAAAAAAAATCACGTTTTTTAGCTCGTTGTGTTATTTGTCAAGTCATTGTGTTATTTATTCATGTCATTGTGTTATAACACAATAACCTAATGAAATAACACAATGATCTGAAATAACACAATGACCTGATGAAAATATAACACAATTACCTGATGAAAATATAACATAATGACCTGATGAAATATAACACAACGACCTGACGAAAATATAACACAACAACCTGATGAAAATATAACACAACGACCTGATGAAATATAACACAACGACCTGATGAAAATTTAACACAACGACCTGATGAAAATATAACACAACGACCTGATGAAAAAATAACACAATTACCTGATGAAAATATAACACAATGACTTGATGAAAATATAACACAACGACCTGACGAAAATATAACACAATGACCTGACGAAAATATAACACAACGACCTGATGAAAATATAACACAACGACCTGATGAAAATATAACACAATGACCTGACGGATATAACATAGTCTGAAAAATATAACACAATGTCTTGACTAATATAACACAATGAGCTGAAAAATATAACACAATGACCTAACGAATATAACACAATGAGCTGAAACTTCAAAAAAATAATTTCGTTTTTTATATATCAATATTATATGCGTTTTGAAGATAAAAAAACACTCGTTTTTTGGTGTAATTTTTATTAAAAAGTATTGTCGTGTGTAAAAGTTATGGACGTTTAAAAAAGATGGTGGAATTTGAAAATGAGACAAGACTAATATACCATTGGCCTATCATTTAAAGTTCTAACTATTTACCATTATGGCACCTTGTGTTTATGAGCCATTGATCTTCATTTAATATTAGATCTAATGGTTCAAATTCCTTCTTAGACTTTCTAGGAAAATTTAGACTTTGTATTTGAACCTAATTCTAGACATAAAACCAGTGTTATAATAGATTTTTTTATATTATATAAGGATTTAAGTCGATAAGTAGTTGTTAAAACTTTTTAAACAACAATTCTTTATCATTCGGAAAATGACCACAACTCATAGATCCTTTACTAACAGGTAGAGGTGCACAAAAAAACCGGAACCGGAACCGAAACCGATCAAATAACCGAAAACCGGTTCTTCGAAGAACCGGTTCTACAAGAACCGAACCGTAGGTTCTGAATAGGTTCTACTATTTTTTCCAAATTATAGGTTCCAAAAGAACCGGAACCGGTTCCTAAAAAAACCGGTTCTTGGAAAAACCGGTTCCTGGAAGAACCGGTTCTTGAAAAACCGGTATGTTTTAGTGTTGTTATTTATTTAATGTTTTAAAAGCTATATATCTTGTAATATTTAAAATTTTTAATGTTACTTCCAGCCCATATCATAGAAAAAAAATGTATTTTTTAAGAACCTGAACCGGTTTTTTAGGAACCGAAACCGGTTCTTTGAGAACCGGAACTGGTTCTTTAGGAACCGGAACCGGTTACTAGGTTCTAGTTTTTTCACCAAAAACCGGTTCTAGAACCGAACCGGTTCTAAAACCGAACCGGTTCTTGTAAGAACCGGTTCTTTTAACGCCAACAAGAACCGGAACCGGTTCTTCAAAAAAACCGATTTGTGCACCTCTACTAACAGGCACTTACCCATAACAACTGGGCTTGGCCCATGAGAACACAAATAACGATTGTGGGTTACGTATATCTTCTTGGCCCAACATTTTTTTATATCATTTATTCCTTTATCTTCCTTTTCAACTAGATATTAGACCGGGCCGCGCGTTGCAGCGGCTGGGTCAGACGTTCAGGTTAGGGATGGCAATTAGACCCGAACCCGATAGGGAAACCCGAAACCCGAGTGATTTGGGACGGGTACGGGGACGGGTAAACGGGTATGGGGTCGGGTATGGGATTAAACCCAAAAAATTTCGCGGGTATGGGACGGGTATGGCATTACCTCGTATACCCGTTTACCCGACCCGATTACCCGATTAGTCATACCCGTTTACCCGTTAACATACCCGAAAATAATTTAATATTTTTTATTTATATATTATGTTTGCTTAATTGTTTTTTATTCTATGTTAGTTAAATATATTGTTAACTAATATATATATTATGTATCTCATTTTATAATTTTAATTTCTTCATGAATTAATATGATACAACGGTAATTTGAAGTGTCATTTCATTTTGATATTATGATGTATTTAATATACCCGACGGGTATGCCCGACGGGTAAGTTTTATGTTATTAATGGGTATACCCGATTACCCGCGGGTATGCCCGATACCCGACGGGTATATACCCGACATATACCCGACGGGTATGGGGGCGGGTATGGGACACCCATTTCTAAACGGGTATGGGTATGGGATTATCTATACCCGCCCCATACCCGCCTCGTTGCCATCCCTAGTTCAGGTCTTGCGTATGTGACTTTATCACTGTGTTGCTAAGAAAAAGTATCAGGTCACGTATGTCACGATACAATGCCGTAATATGTCAAACATTAAAAGGAAAAGAAATTTGAAAATTAGAAGTCAAAACGATAACCCAGTGATAACCCAGTCAAATTCGGAATGTTGAAGTAGTATTATATGTCAAAGTAGAGTAAGAGAACAAAGTCGAAAACTCATCAGGGGCTAAAATGTCAATTATTAAAAGTCGAGGATTAAAACCGTAAATACGAAAAAGTAAAAAGAATTTTAGACGACACATGGCAACACATGGTTGGACCACGTGTCACCATGTGAATGGATAGAAGGTAACCGACCTTCTATATTAGGAAGGTATACAATATGTAGAAACAAATCACAAGATACACTCCCATATAATATTATAGTTATAATATTAACTGAATTACTTATATCTTATCAAAACGTTTATTGACATACACACTTGTAGCACACATATTAAAATAACTTAAAACTGCATCATCTCTATATTACATTACATTACATCATGGAAACAACATCCAAGCACTATAAAGTTCAGACGATTTGTACATTGCTACATTGTCAGCATTGCGATCATCATGTTATATGTAAAAAAAGTTTAAGAAAACCTACACTCTTACTAGAAAGCCCTTCAGATTTTGTCAGTGAATACCTTAAAATGTAGTACAAGCTAGACGTCTACGTCTTTTTTTGATACACCCATCATGTCAATCTACTAACCTATATAACACGACAAGTAAAACATGTTATGTTTGTTATAAACGGATTAAACTTGTTTGCCCAAACACTAACCCAATTAATTTTGTGTATAAGCTTAGTTGGAGGATGGCTCCCATGTAAACGGGATTTTGCCTAACAAGTATGTGAAGTAATATTTATTTAACCAAACCAAACAAGATTAAATGAAGTCTAATTGAGCTCATTTTGTGACGTTAGAAACGGTTTGAACACTGATTTTGATTCAAAAGGAATAAAAGCGATAGTGGACAATCACCAAATGCATTATAATGAAGTAGGTTCTGTATGGAACAACTGGGCCCTAAAGAAGGTAAACATCATGAATTAGAGAGCAAGTCTTGAGCGGCTACCGACTTGTCTAGCGCTACAAGCATGTGGAGTTGGCATCCCATCAAGCAACCATACACTATGTTTAGATGTTGACGAAAACGCAGAACACCTTCTCACCTCATGTCCCCACGTTCTGCAAGTTTGGAGTTTTATTAGATCATGGTGTAAGATCGGTCCAATTTTTGCTTTCAAAAGTAAGGATTTACATCAACTACAAACTCAAGCCGGGTTCGGGGAAATGAAAAAAGATCTTGAACGCAATTATCTTCATTACATTTTGGTGCTTTTGAACGCAAGAAATGAACGGGTGCACAGTAATGGGATTGTTGATGCTATGAACATTGTTGACAAGATCAAAGTTCTATCATTCCTTTGGATTAACAATCAGGCAATCAAAGCTCTATCATTCCTTTGGATTATTGATGCTATGAACTTTGTAACTTTTTATCAACTACATGTACTTTATTTCCTAGCTTCTTGCTAGTTTTTCTAATGAAATTTTATTGCCCTTTGAAAAAAAGCTAAAGATGTTACTTTCCTAATGCAAACAAACATACATTGGCAACAAAAGACACTAATTGTACTTCTTCTCCAAATTGGTTTAAATTTCAAATCTTGGGGAAAGAAGTACAAAATCAAGAATGGAAACAAACAACATGCATCAAACAACACACATGTTTTCAAAAAGCAATGCACATGACATGATGAACACATAAAAAGAAATGTCATGGCCCACTTCTTTTGGGTCAAAAAATTCCTGACACTTGATGGGCTGCAAACTTTTACTCTCGGGCCCACAAGATCTGTTTTCTTTTTGTTTCTCACACAGTTAATAATTGGCCAATCACCAATGGTCCTCTTTCTACCATAAAAAAACAACCAAAAACCATATATAGTACTATAGTAGAGCAATAGTAAAGACAACAAACTCAATTACCAAATCACTCTTTTCATTTCTCAATCCTAAAACAGAGTTTGTAATTTACAAGAGACATAAAAACATGGGTGCACACCCATTTAAGATAACCCAATTTGAACAACAGTATGAGCCGTGGCGGCTACATGACCAAACTGTGTTTGTGCCTGCATAAGCTTTGCATCTATTGCTATGCGCTCGTTAGGCTGTTGGCTAGACATACCATGTGGGTGCACGTGTGCATGTGGTTGTGTGTAATACGCGTTGTTATTAAGGTCAATCACTATCCCCCCAGCCAATTTGGTTGTTGTATGCTGGTGAGCGTGTGTGTGCCTAACTGGTTCTACCGCGTGACTTTTGGTTTGATCTCCACCGTTGGTTGTCATATATACATATTGTGGAGGAAGAGCCACTTGTGGTGCTACTGCCTTTTGCACGATCACCCTTTGATCATACACGACTTCTTCGTAAGGAATAACTGGTCCTGTAACTCGTTGTGTAGCTTCACGTGTATAAAAACTTTGTTGGTTTATGTACAAACAAATTTGCAAACGTTTGGAAACTAAGAAAGATTATGTACCTGTAGGCATTCTTGGGGGCGGGCGGGTTGTTGAAGCGCTGTAAATGGTTCCAGATGTGTCTGTTACTCTACCGCTAGTAACTGCACTGTCTATTATACGTCTATTGTCAAATGCAACCACCGTCTGTTGTGGTCTAGAAGCAATCATACTCGAATTAACCGAGGACCTAACAACAAATGTTATAAATTAATACTCAAGAAAACTGAAGCAAATACAAAGAATAATCAGAACAGATAAGCCATTACATAATAGGTTAAAAGGAAGGGCAAAGAAGTAACTTTGCATTGCCATTACATAATATGTTTTCTTGCAGCAAGTATGAAACTGAATCATATGACTCCCTGAATAATCCAATAATCACAAGTGAAATTTGTTTATCCAAACATTAAAAACGGATGATTACAACTCGTAATCACCACAATATCTTAATTTCCAACAGGGACTGTTTCATATAAAATACAATCAAAGTGAGTATAGGACATGAGCTATGATATCTTACCTTGGTAGGGACGCATGCTTCCGTTCCGGAGGCATAACAGGCCCAGTTTTACCACTGTTTTCCTCTAAATATGCAAACTGTCTACGGAATTGACCAATAGCACTGCATGGTAACAACATTCATTAAACCATGCATTAAAAAAAACAGAAAAACAAAAAGGGCAGTAATAGAAACCTAGGATAGAGAAAGTTGGTGTTTTCATTTCCAGCCATGTAATCTTTTAAAAGCTGTGGATGGTACTCGAGAATTTCCCGAAATATCAGTTCCCGAATATCCTCTTTTGTGATCCTACGCCTCTCGAACTCAAATTCCAACTTTGAGATTGACTGACAAGAAGGCTCCCTCTCAAGCTTAGCCAACCCCTTGAAATAAGGATCAGCTAAAGCCTAATAAAATAAAATGAAAAAACAAAGGTTAAACAAACATACCCAGCAAAAATCTCACTCATACAAATTGTCTGGGTATGATATGAGGGCAAACCTTACCTCTATCCCATAGGATAGAAACAAACAGAAACAAAAACAAAAGTTATAGATAGAATAAAATTTTTAAAACACGAAAAATAATAACACACCTCTTCGGCAGTTGGTCGATCCTTTGGATCAAATGCTAACATCCTCTGCAATAGTCTAAGTGCTAAGGGGTCAACGTTTGTAAATTTCTGTGAAAATGGAACAGGTTGCTTTTTACGCATATCCATTAAGTATTTTCTTGCCTTATCATTACGAACCTGCATAGATACAATCTTGTTTGCATAAGTTTAAACAGATGGAAAAATGCACAAGCGAAATTATTAAAAGTGATGTGACATTGAACATACTCCAGAAATGGTGTCTGCTGATGGTGTTCCAAGAAGGTCGGTTATTAGTTCCAACTGATGAACAACACTTTTACCAGGGAAAAACGGTTTTCCAGTTAACACTTCAGCGAATATGCATCCGATGCTCCATATATCAATAGCAGGAGTATACTACAATCCAAAATCCAAAAGTTACAATAAGTCAATAACCTAACTCAAACATTTTAAACAAAAAGTGAACATGGCAGAATCTAAAGATTCTTACAGGCCGCCATATATAATAGATTAAAAAACACAGTGATGGAGATAAACTTAAAGAACAAAAAATTTAATCACATCTTAGACATACTGCACCAACATATCTCAATCCTCAAGATTCATTCTCTGGCCATGCAACAGCATACTGGAATGTGACAGCAATGCAGATTTATAATAAGATAAATAGTAAATACCTTTGAAGAAAAAGATCCGCATAGCTCAGGAGCCCTATACCATCTTGTTGCCACGTAATCCTGCAGAACAATAAATAAGGAAAAAATCAAGCTTCAATATACATTTTCATAATGTTGGCTGATGAAAAGCTGTTAGTAATGTAGATAAAATGATGAATAATCAATTACTTACCGTCCAAAGAACAGCAGTTGGGGCATCATTAAATGCAACCCTTGCAAGTCCAAAATCGCATATCTTGAGCTTGCAATTTGCATTTGCTAATATATTCTTCGGTTTAAGATCTCGATGGAACACACTCGCTGAATTTATAGAAATAATAATCAGATTGAGTTCCAAAGGTCAAAACTTTAATTGACTAGATATTAATAAATTACCTGTATGCATATACTTCAAAGCTCGTAGCATTTGATAGAGGAAAAAACGATGGTGTTCATGTGTCAAGTCATCATTGGCCTTTATGACTTGATGTAGATCAGACTCCATAAGTTCAAATACTACATAAATATCTTTAAAGGCCCGTCTAGACGGTGGCAACATGATCCTTTTAATTTCAACAATATCAGGATGCCTTAAAAGCCTTAACAATTTGATTTCCCGCAAAATCCGAATAGCATCTGACGCGTGTTCAAAAATGTCGGTTATTTTCTTGATTGCAACCTTTTCCCCAGTGTGTGTGTCAACAGCTGAACAAACAACTCCATAGCTTCCCTTTCCTATGATCTCCAGGATTTTGTATCGATTTGATTCGCCATATTCAGTGAAAAATTCAACCTCTTTGGGACTCTGTAACGAAACGAATGTAAGATCAATTCCACTCAACTGAACCCATATAACATGCTAATCAAAATACCTACTTGATGATTATACATAAACAATCTTTATGACAATTAATTGAACCATAATTAACATTAACATTATAAATTTCCCAGCACAGTAAATAAACAAACTACCAACAGCAACAACAACAAGCATACACTGTAAAATCTCAGTCATATCAGAGCTATTAACAATATACCAAATATATCATACAATATAGTATAGTCTACATAACATTTTTTATGTGACAAGTAGCAATTAAACTCAAGAAACATTTATCAAACTGTAAATGATAGCATTTTGATCCACAATTTAAAGCTCAACATCCTTATTATTGTTGCATAACATTCAAATCTCAAACCTTGAGTTATAAGTTATAAATCTGAAACTAAATCACAACACAATCACAGCTCAAAATCTCAAGCAACTCACAATTATAGCACCACATGTATTACAAAAACAAACCCAAGTTCCAAAACAAAAATAAAAGAAAATGAAAAATCAGGTGGAGACAAAACCTTTCTTCGCGGATGTTGCTGCATCGTTAACCGTCCCCAAATTAAGATCGATGACACAAAGCCCAATTCTTGATTGTGAAGATCAGATCAGACGAAGCCGAAAAAGAAAGTTGAAGAAAGGGTAATAGCGATTGTAGCCAATGAAAATATATAATTTAGAAAATTAGCCACATTCATCCCAGCTAGAAATCACTAAACCACAATCTTTGTAAAGAAGCAGCGTACTCATCCAATTCAGGGAAACCCTAGAATTGGAGGGTGAAGGTTGAAACTTTGAGTTGTGGAGATGATGAGAAATGGTAGATGAGATGAGATGAGATGTGGGTGTTGGATTTGAAGATCTGGCGGTGGGTGGGTGGGTGGTGGCTGACGTTGTAGAAAGAGAAAGATGAATTGTGAAGATGAGTTTTGGTTAAATATAAAGACTAAAGAGAGAGAGAAAGATGAGTTGCTGCTTCGACTTGTCTTTTATCCACTTCGTAAAACCAACGTATTTGCACTTTACAATACATACATACATTTTAAATTACAAGTGTGAATCAAAACTTTATTTATTTATTTATTTATTTATTACAATTTACAAGTGGCTTCCTATATAAATCATAAATTAAATGTGTCTTAATAGTTAGTATTCAGGATTTTCAAAAGAGACCGTTTTTCACCTCACTTTTAATTATTACATCAAAACATTATTGACAAAACTGACATCATGTGGTATTTTGTGTCTAAGCAATATACATAAGGAGAACAAAGCATGCCTTATAAGGAGATGAAGCTTTCACTATCATGACGCGTTTTAAAACCGTGAGAGGCGGTGCCAGAGAGCGTTCTGGCCGTCAAAGCGGACAATATCATGGAGCGGTTACGCTGGATTGTTACAGCTGGTATCAGAGCTAGGGACCAGACCGATGTGGGTAGAATGTAACATCTCAAATCGGTTGGAAATGAGAACAAAGTCTGCCTTATAAGGGGGTGGAAACATTCCGTATCATGACGTGTTTTAAAACCGTAATGGGCGGCGCCTAAGGACGTTCTGATCGTCAAAACAGACAATATCATGGTACGATTACGCTGAGTTGTTACAAAATGACCAATATTATCCGATAAAATTAAGTTCGTTACATCTGAGGGAGACACACTGGGCGTGTGAAGTCCTAGATAGTTGATATGCATCATATGAAAATATAATAGTATATATTAGTGTGTATTTTTAGTTTGAATAAAAAAACAAGATAGTTATTATGTGCAATGAAACGAATGAAAAGAGAGAGTATACATATTTAAAGTTTGAGGTTTAACAAATAAATAAGTAAAATCATAACTTTATTGGAGTTTTTTTTTCAAAAAGGTGTGGATAGAAATATTATTTATCAAAGTGGGTGATTTGAAAACTATTTACTAAAATGGGTGTTTTTTATAAACATGATTTTCTAACTCCTAATATTATTGGTTAAGATATAACCCATTATTAATTATTATTTATTTATTAGCAAGGTTAAAGAAAATATTTCTAATAACTAAAAAAAAGTTACTATGTATCGTTTTATAAGAGAAAATTTGTAAAGCTTTATAATTCACTTGCAAAACGTCTTTAATGTAATATCGACATTTTTGTTTGATTGGGTTTTTAATAAAAAATTAAAAAATTATACTCGTATATCTATTAGAATGTTTTTTCATATTATGTGTTTTAACTTACTGTTTGAAAAAAAATACTTGGTAAATTTGTAATTCATTTTAATACCTAACGATCGAACGTATCTTTATATTTAATCTTATTATAAATAAACTTTTTACATAATCTAATTAGAAATATTTTCCTTTATTCTAGAAAACCCCTTTTTAAATAGGTCTTTTTTAATCTAATAAAATTAGAAGTGAGAAAACAAAGTTTATTAAAAAACACCCATTTTAGTAAATATTTCTTAAAACACTCATTTTGGTAAATAAGTTTTCCACCCACACTTATTTGGTAAAAAACTCAACTTTATTGTGTATTTTTGTGGTTTGTCTTTAAGTAAAAGGAATATTCTTTTTGGTTAATACATCTACCGAGACCTATTTATTTTAACAAATCTTTTTCTATTATATGTATTTATATTATAATATAGTTAAGAAAGATTAAAATATATAATCCGTAATAGAACGTTGTACGTAATGAAAGGTGTTTGCTGAGCAAATTTTGATTAATATTATGTGATACTCATGGAACTTAAAGTTATTAATAATTGAATAATCATGTGTACGTTAAGTACCGAATATTGTACACTGCACCTACACACGGCGATTGTTTAATATTTAAAAATCACGATTTTAATACTTAAAAAGGAAGCATTATGGTGATAAATGGACCACATGCATCTTCATAAAAGTTGAAAAGCAAATCAAAGGCTTGGCAACCATACATTTTATTTAATCTTTTTACACTTCAATAATTATTAAGTGTGTTAGTTAATTAATTAATAAGAGTACATGTATTTGAAACTATGAGCTTCTAATTTCTCATCGGGTAGAATTAATTCCTCACACGTTTTTCATGTTCTCCGTTACAAGTCCTTGTGCTTCTTTTTTGCCATCTACAAGATCCACCAACTTCTATTTGGATCCATCGTATGCCCATATGTCTTTAATTAGTTATAGTTTTTAAAATATATATCTTTTATTAGTTGCTTTTAAAATTACAAACATATGAAATCTTCTATGTATAGTAGAAAAGATAGTTTAAACTCCATTAATTTCTAAAATTAGACTAAAATGGATAAGACGTACCGATGGTCATTTTTTTACATATACGGTGCTAACAATGTTTGAAATTAAGGTAACATGACAACCACTATATATAATGTTAGAATATAGGAACAAATTAACTTTTAACTTCAAATTAATGGAATGTTTCACACGATCAAGTGGTTAGTTAGTTTTCTTAATTTGCTTTGCATTGTATGCCTATATAAGGTCTTGTGTTTTCTTGAATTAATAGAGAAGAAAATTGAGAAATTTTTATGTTTTAGTTTTAGTTTTAGTTCTAGTTCTTTATCTTTATTCTTGAGAGTGTTTGCATATTAGAAAAAACTAATTATCTTGTAAGATTAACCATCTCGAATCAGTCTATAACACATAAGCTCTTTTAGAGAACTCCTAGGCTCACTTATAGCTCCATAACCGGCCAATTGTAACTAATCGATCTATTGATTGTACGTAAGGTTACTTCCTTGATGATTTCTTGTCTTTTGATGAAAAAATTGGCTCCTCATTGTTTTGTTTTTTTGTTAGATGTACAATATATAATGTATCATATCACTAATGATTTTTTATTCGCTAGACCATATATGCTATCATTTAAGTACGTACACAATATGATCGAATGCATGCTTTTGAGTTTATAATGAATAAAGGACTTAAGTCATTGACATCTCAATTTTAATTGTTTTGAAACAAAATGTATCATATCACATATTCATACGGCTGCTGGTTTATTGGTGGAAGAATGAATTATTAACTATATTAATTCGCCATATATATGAATGCATGCTTTATTTTATATCCATGCTAGCTATATGGCTGAATAAGGAGACAAAATAGCTTATAAATTTCATTGATGAGGAATTAGAAATAAGAAATGGGTAAAGGGTAACATATATATAAAAAAACAGGATGCGTGTGGAATTATTTTGATCAAATACGTACAGGCCGGAAGCTTTGTCAATGGGCATAAAGGATAAGAAAAATACTTGGCATATATTTAAAGGAAATTAAGTCTAATTAATGGTTAGGGATACATTGCATAACTTTTGGAAATATTGAGTGGTCCCTATCATATCACAGGATGGATACAACACACATTTATGGGAGCTTTTCGAAACAAAACTACATCAATGCAACATCTCTTGAAATTTACCTAATAATTTAAAGTTTTAAGAAGTAATTTTTTATCCTATAATATATGTGCTAAATGAAGTTGATAACATTACTATGCGCTCGAGAAAGAGACATGTAATAGATTGGTAAGCTTTCTCGAATTGATTTTATTAATTTAATTCATCCGCCCATAGAAAACATTTTTTTCTTTCCAAGAGCTTAAGCGTTTAGCAATTTTAACAATCAACGGTTTTCAGTTATTCTTACTAGACATCACATACGCAACTAGAAGATCAAGATAACAAAAATTCGGTTTATCAACACGCCAATGCAAATGTTTGCCCATTTGGTAATAGGGCGCTCAATTCCTAACCCCATAAGTGTACTTTATTAAAATTAACTTTCAATCCAAAAGACAACTCGAACCAAGCCAAAATGTGATGAAGAATTTAACTATATTGAAAGATAAACTTCATGAATAGTGTTTTGTGGGTGGTTGATGTGTTATATTGTTATTGGATGATGGTTTGATGTGTTATGTTGCTATTGGTTAACATCATGAGATAGTGCTTTGTGTGTGGCTTAAGGTGTTATGTTGCAATTGGTTGATGGTTTGAAGTGTTGTGTTGTTATTGGTTGATGTTATGAAATAACGTTTTGTCTGTGGTTTGAGGTGTTAAGTTGCTATTGGTTGATTGTTTGAAGTGTTGTGTTGCTATTGGTTGATATCATGTGTGAGTTTGTTTGTTGACTATTTTTTGTGTTTTGTTTTGTATTTTATTTTTTTGTGTTGTGTTACATTTTTGTTTGTGAGCTGCTGGTATGATATGCAAGATGTAATAAGCCGTTTAACAACTGTCACGCAACGCGTGACAGCATGAATATACCTAGTTATGATTTATTTTAGAAACTTCACACATAAAAAGAACATCATCAGCATATAATACGTGTGAAATATGATGTCCATCATTTGGAAGCTTTAAACCGTTGAAGATACCTAATGTTTTAGCCGTAACCATTATAGTATTTAAAGCTTCCATCACAATTAAAAAAGAAAATGAGAAATGTGATCATCTTGTCTTAAGTCATACATAACGTTGAATTCCATTGTTGGAGGACCATTGACTAGAATTATGGTTCTAGCCGAAGAAAGACAACCATATATCCATAATTTTCTCCAAGTTTGCGGAAATGACAAGCAGTTGGCACATGATATAAGAACTACCAATTAACTTAATTGAATGCGTTCTCAAAATCAAAAGTTTCTCTCTTCGTTTGTTTTAACCATGCTAGAATTTCCTTAATCAAGTTACTTACACATGCAAATTCTTCAATAATCAAAGTTTACAAAATTAATTGTACAAACAATCTTATATCCATTATAATTTCTTTTACGGCATGAAATGCATGTAAATTGTTTCCATGAAACCTTGAAACAATCAATTCTTGATTATGTTGTTAACTATCAAATCATGCACAACTCGAATTGCTCCTTTCATGTTACGTTATCACTTATCATGACACCATATAGGCACCGGCTACCGTTTGGAGTGGGATTGTGTATATATCCACACCAAAAGAAGTTTTGAAGACGTGATTTAGGATTTTAGGGTGATATATTTAAGAGTAGTGTATGTTTAATTTAATTTAAAAGAAAAAAAAAACAAAAACGAAAAGTTAAAAAGTAGTTGTCATCTTAGTTAGATATGTATATTGTATAGTATTAATGATCAATTGGTCATAATGTAATAACACAATGATTGTTGGTCCTCGTTGATGTGACTTGATGATATCAAAATAACCACATGTGAATTATTAAAGTAAGTCATACGAAATATTTATGGAGTTGTACCTTGGTGTTATTTGTGTTTTCTTTTATCAATCATGAATGAGATATTTCAAACCTTTATACGTGTGTTCATCTTCTATTATAATATTTAAGTATTTAACACACTCATCTTGTGAGTAAAGTAAACATTTGTTTTTTTTTACAGTGAAACGAATAAAAGCCCAGTTACCTAGGGTAATCCAATGACAAAAGCCAACCCCAAACATTCTGCGAACACAGACAGCGTTGGGTACCGAACCCCACCTATTAACCCGACTCCAATTGAGGAAACCGACTAACCTGTCCGTCCGTAGGCACGGCAACAAGCTAGTGGTAAAACTCGTTTGACTCAAAGTAAACATATGTTATCTATGAAAATATCAATCTAGGTATCAAAATAAGTAATCTTTTTATCTTTAGAATATAGGTATGGATGACCGGCTCTTGATCTTCCTTGTTTGGCTATGTCTCGTAAATCATAATAGCTTTCAAGTTAGATTATGTATATATCCACAAACATAACACGTTTAACAATGTAAAGACAAATCATGTCGTAACACATAACATGTAAACGTGACCATCGTAACACGAGGCACAACACGTCTACGTGTCTTTGACGTATTTACACTTTGACCCCTACTTTGAATATATACATTTTAATCCCCATCTCTCTCAATCCTTGCAACGCACCACATGAGCTAGTTTAAGTCGAAAACGTTGTTAACCCGTGTAATGAAATAAAAAACTATGTCATTACGACGTACGACACGTGTCAAACTAAAGCATTACACTTGTAGAAATAGAAATGTTCGCTCCGGCCAATGCATGACATAGGTCAAATACTAATGACATCGTTATAACGTGTATAATGAAGTTATAACTACGAGACCAACCGTGAATGCTTGTTATAATTATATTGTCAAAAGTTGTAATTCATCAAATATATAATTTAAAAAGAAAAAGAAATTGCAATCCCCCGATATAAATGGATAGACGACAGAGAAGTAGTGTGGTGGGGGGTTCACTCTAACTTTAAATTTATTCAAATTATTGTAAAATGCATAAAAGAAAATTGCTCACATTTTTCACGTGCAAAACTTTTTCAATCAACGATTCAACGGATTAAATTAGTAAACGACGTGAATAATCACACGTAAAATTTTAATAATTCAGTTTTAAAATCACATTTCAACACTGTTGAATGAAGGTTACGCACGCACAATTGATAACATAAATGGTTCATGTGGCCAGCCACTACATTGATTTATTTTGTTTAGTTTTACGTTTTGAGACAAATTAAGGTTCAAATCTCCAAACAATAAGCAGCCTTTCTCATAAATACTCAAATAGATCTTAAAACATTTAGCTATTACATTTAATTTGAGACTCTTTTAATCAAGTGAGCCTCGCATCACCTACATCAGCTCCTCTTATAGTTTTTTTAATATAGTCACACCATACAACCTCAAAATCAAAGGGCAATCCCAATAATTGAACTAGATACACAAGCACCGCAACAAAAATGACATTTAACGAGGATAAAAGTTTTTGCTAAATGTCTGAAAGTCCTTGCTACAGCTCTACAGCAAGAACATGTCCTTGTTAAAAAGTCATTGCTAAAGCCCTGTTACTAAAGGTCTATAACAAGGATAGTCAACGGATACAACAAGGACAAGTTTCTCGTTTTAAAAAATAGATAAATAATCTACAGTAAGGATGTTGTCCTCGCTATAATGTTTTCGATAAATAATTATAAAACTATATACAAATCTAACGCTGCATGTTCAAATAAGTTTGTACTACATTTGTTGACTTATAGATGTAACTTACAACTTATTGTGTATTTGACTTTGGCACAAGTCGATTTTGGGTTTCTATGGTTTTAACATAAAGAATCTCCTCTCTTAAACTCATACCTAACTTTGCATTCACACAATCATTTTATCTATCATGACATGTTAAGACTTTGTTTTTATGTTAATTTTGGAGTTCAATTTGAGTCACATGATAACATAGCGAACTTGTAAAGTTTTACTCAACATAACCATTAGGTTTATCTTTTTTTAATAGGCAACAAAATATATTAAGCCCGATCACTAGATAAACTCATTGATGATATAGCAATAGGTTTATCTATACATATATTTTCTTTCAATTCTTTTACAAACCTTCTGACTCCATGTAACCTTTGATCACCAAACAAGTATTTGACTATTTGAGTCGGCTTAATTTTTAATACATGTAACTTATTTTAAAAGTCTTATAGTGTTGGTTAAACGTCCTTTTTTATTAGGTATGAACCAAGCACACATGTTTTCTTTGAATATTTTATTATTTTTAAATATGTAATATATTGATATTGACTCTTGTCGTGTATTACAGTGGCAAGGTAAGCTTGTGGTATTATTATACAATGATGACATTAACATATGGTGTTTGACCGTGACACAACATGTTCATGTGATGCTTGCACAATATGTTTTTTACTTTATTATACATGTTACGTTGTTAGATATAGATAAAAATAGTATTATGACGTGCACGTTACAGTGTACTGTTATGTCTTGCACATTACTATGTAAAGTGATAAAGTTAATTTTTTAAAATTAATAAAAACAAATATAATGACTAAATTATTACATAACATAACAATCTATATCTATACCTTCTAATAAAATAGGGTTTTGGAGGACACTTATCATTCAATGGAGAGGGTGTTAGAGCATTTTCCCGCCAAAACTAAAAATCTTTTATTTTAAGCTATGTATGGAAAGAAATCGATAACATTAAATTACTCATAAGTTTTTCTTTCAAAGTTTCAATTTACCTTATTTACATCCCTGAAATAACTATTAAAACGAAAAAAAAAAACTTAAACAAATAACTGTATCGGAATTTACGACCCAGCCCCATGCTTGCCGACCCGTACGCTCGGCTCAGTACATATGAGTATCACCGTGAGTTTTTCCGGATATCTATCATCTGACGTATTGGTTTTTTAACGGCAAATATAGGATCCTGTTTCGGAAAATATATCTTATTTTAATCTGACCCACTTATCCATTTCCCGCCAGAACTGCACCCTAACCCCCACAGGAGGAAACCCACCTTATATCTTATTTTAACCCTCACAGGCCCATCTAGTAAATTATAAAAGAATAAAAAAATATCCATAATTAAAAAAATAAATAAACGTATGTCCGCCGACATTATACATTTATAGGTAACCGAACCATATAAAACAAATTCATTGTTTGTTGAAGGATAGTGCATTCGAGCTAGGAACTACTCGATCATATCAATTAGTTTTAATTTGTCCTTATTAATTTTTTGAACTTTTAAAAGATGATCATTTTCTTAAAATAACTGATAGATATTATTTTTTATGTCGTTCAAATTTCACCTCCGATCTTCAATATAAAGCTTTAAAAATACAAATTAATACAACTTAATTTAAAGTTGAAATCAAAGCTAATTAAAATCCATATGGAATGACTATATCGCAGCAGCGATTTAACAAAAAATAAATACAACTTAATGACTCGATTTAACAAAAATCCCAAAGGGGTGGAGAGGATTGATCGATGTTGAATAACCGATCAAAGATAAGAGAGATGTGTTCCTACTCACCTAAGACTCGTAAAGGTGAAAATGTGTTAAATCACAAGTAGTTAACACTTAAATAAAAGATGATACATTCGAGTTTGGATTTTATATTACCTATAAAAAATCATTTTGTAAATGTATCTTTGAAATCACACTTTTGAGTTTTGACCGAGCTTTGAAATCAGATTCTCCATACCGATAATGTTTAGGTTTGTGAGTGGTAAGTGGTAACCTCAAATTTGAGGGAGCATTTGATGTTCATTAATAATCGAATTGGTGTAGCCTACATTAGGTACACTCAGAGTTGGTTTCTGATGTTTTGTTTGATCCAACTAGCTCATGTCAGTATCATGTTGATTTACAAACTTCTATATGTGTACTAGGTTAGTGACTTAAGCATACTTATTAAAATTAAAGAGAATATTTGTGTTTTTGAAATATGAATGAAAAACCGCTAATATAACAGCTAAAATAAAATGTTATTATAGTACTGGTTAGAGATGCATGGTACGTCTTATAGTATCGTACACTATTGTCTAGCAACAAAAATATATTTAAAATCTAGAACTATTTCATCGAAAAAAAACGAAATAAAAAAGAGAGGGATTTATCATTCAAATATATATGCAAGTTTTATTTTATGAATTTTTAACCTTGTTATAAGTTAATCTTGCTGGTAGTTTACTAGCCTTCCCCAAAATGGGTAGGAAGACAAATAATAATTTTTTTTTGTTGTTGTCGGCATTTGACGAAGCATATCTAATATTCCAAATATTGTAGCATATTCTAATTAAAGTTTTAAAAAAAATCTTGGTGTTTGTGGATTGTGATTACGAGAGAATAACTAAAGTCACTATCACTATATATAATGGTGCCAAAAGGGAGTCGGGAAATACGTTTAAGACCACAATATATATTACTAGGTTTAATACCCGTATAGACATACGGATTAAATAAAATAAATGATCCATTATAATAAGAATCAATATTAAAAACTGTTGAGATTCAATCACCTATCGACGTTCAGTTATTCAATATTGCGTTGATTTTTTTATTCGATCCACGGTGTAACTTTGCCTAACAACAAAACATGATTTATTTTAAAATTAGGTTTAATACCCGTGTATACACACGGGTTAAATAATAATATTTATAAAAAAATTTATTATCATTATGTTTAAATAATTGTAAATTTTTAATATTTAAGTATTTAGCCCCATCAACTCATGCATGGTTCTACTAAATTTCCCTCCTAAAATTCCTATTATAAATCATATATTTCCCTCTAAAAATTGTCCCCTAAAACCTTGAATTATTAGATAGATTCACTTCTTATTATTATAATTATATGCGACACATATATATAATTAAACACATTTTAAAAAATTGTAAAATGATAAAAAAAAATATATATCGTGAATATCCACTTCATGAAATAGGTTCAAACTAAAAGAAAGAAATATAGGAAAGAGTGAAAATACATATTATAATAGACCTCGATCTAAATCATGATACATTCATACCCAATTATTATAAGGAAATGAAAATCTACTAAAAAATTAGGATAAAAGCTATCTACAATTTCAATTTACCAAATGTATTTATCAACGTAATTATTTATTATTGTGTGATGAAACTTACCTACAATCAATCTGCTAAACCGATCACACTTATACTTTCTATTATTTACTTATCACATGCATGTATTATGTAACACATGTTTTGGATGATTTTTATGTTTACCCAAATCCAATACATCAAATATTATTGTCTTTACATCATATATCAATGAGATCATGTGGCCAGGACTTCGATAATGTGTTGAGTTACAATATATATGTTCATTGTGAGTATGTCGTTGGGTGTATCCAGTGAAATAAAATAACAAAATGTGAATATACTTTAACACCTTAGAAATAACATGAAGAATGAAAGTTGGTTTCGTATGTTTAAGTTACATCAAAACGTTTTCATTTTAAGTAAACTTGTCACAAAATTAAAGAGAAACAGAGTTGAAGGAAACTAAGCACTTTTATTAAAATAAAATAATAATTATTCATTAAAGCTCGGATTAAAGTATAAAGTGATTTCTATAATTGAGTTAAAATTCAACACAAAAGCCTCTTTTTACATGATTCGGTGTACGATCATTAACAATTATGATATGATGATCTTTTAACTTAAACACTCTATATCATACTAGATATTGAGCCATTCGGACATCCACTTCATCTAATTGTCTAACCAACAACACTTTGTTTCCATCTTGCTACTTTAAGCTCACACCGTACAGATCTTAACCCATGGTTCTGGATATTTAATTTGATTGTATATTGGACTGGGGTTCAATGGTTCATAGAATCATACGCATACTCAACTACTCAAGTGTCACACACTCACTGACTCACACACAAGCTCCGAATGGGCTAGGCCCACTTAAATTTAAGTAAACTCAATAAAGCGTGAATGCAGCCCAAGTAATTAAAAATCACAAAATGTGACTAAAGCCCAGTATTATTCTGTTCTGTTTTTTTTTTGGTTTTTTGTTTTTTTTTTTCTAAAATACATGTTGGTGTGAGATATAACAAAAGGTAACAAGGTAAGGCTGGTGGAGTTGGTTCGGTGTGTTTGTTAAACTCACTGTATTTATAGAAGTCAGGGGCTTGAGTCCTTTCTTTGCAAAACAATTTTTTTTTAACTTCTATACTTCTGGACCTCTGATCTATCAATTCAACTTTAATATATTTAAGATTTTGATACTTTCACTGTATTTTGACATATTTACTACATTGGCTCTCCGACTTTGACATCTAATTTTAAATATATAGCGTGTTTTATATGTGAGGCATATGACTTTACACCGTAGTGTGTAAGACATTAAACTTTCTTTATCAACGTGTGTAACAAGGTGATAAACATGAGACCTGAACACTGCAACGCGCGGTCCATCACTTAAACCTAGTTATAAAGTAAAAAATAATTAGGATAATTTATAAACCGCATAAGTGGATTAGTTTTAGAAAAAGAGTTCATATACAAAGTATGAGAATGACATAATTGTAAAAAAAGACATAATTGTAAAAAAAGACACAATGACACATTAAAAAGGGTATAACTTACAGTATAAATCAATTTTATAAAAAAGTGCTTTAGAGACCTTATTTCCCATGTCGTCATCATTCATAAAAAAAATAAATGAAAAAAAAAAATTCTACGTTTTCATTGTGTCTTTTTTTTACTTTCGTTGTGTCTTTTGTTTTGTTAAAAATTTACAAAAGACACAATGAAAGTAAAAAAAATAAAAGACAATGAAAATACTGATTTATTTTTTAATTTTTTGTTTATTTTTTTATGAAGGAGGACGACTTGGGGAACAAGTTCTCCGAAACAAATTTTTAAAATTCAATTTTGTTTATGAGTAATGAATTTTTCAATCGTCTTATATGTCTTTTCTTAAACCATTCTGTCTTGTATGTATGTGTGTGTGTATGGATGGATGTGTGTATATATGTATGTATGTATGTATGTATGTTACATTCTGGCATGAGTTAGATAGGAATTAATAGTTTAAAAGTATAATATAAGTAGGTGATGTCTGAGTCGTTGTTAAAAAGAAACTGTAATATATACAACTATACAAGGCATGCATGTATGTGATATTTAGTTATCTATTCGGTAAACTACTAATACAAAAGGTCGGTGGTGACTTTGTGTATTAGTCCCTCAACTTTGTCTAATTTATTATTTTGAATATCTCACTTAAGTTTGATATATTTATGAATTTGACCTTCAACTTTGCTCAATTTATAACTTTAACCCTATACTCGAGTTTGATATATTTATGACTTTAACTCTTCGATAACTTAACTATCATTTTGACACTTAAGTTTGAATATCTTTATTTTTTTAATATATGACATATTAATACTTTACATCATAACGTAAGAAACATGAAACTTTTTTTTTTCAATATACATGAGACTTGACAGTCGCATCACGCAACCCGATCCGTGTATACTAGTTTAGTAATAACAACAAAAGAAATCTTGGAACGTAAATTTGTTTAAAACTATATGCACAAATTACAATATATTCTATATATATATCCTCCAATTCATTCATAATAATAATAATGTACATATATAATTAATAATTATTAGTACTTTAGAAAATTGTGGAAATAAAACAATATAATCGACAAAGACGAGACATAGACTCCTCACCACACAAACAAAACTTAAAAGACACCACCACCATTATTCATTTGACTATCTCTCAACTACCACCACCACCACCATAACCCGCCACCGGTTCCGATACCCCTATGTTCTTCATTACTATATGATCAGCACCTCCTGTTTCTATGTCATCATCATTGGTTTGGCTTCTACTTCTACATGATGAAACTACATGATCAGTAGTTTTGTTGTGCTCAATATTCTTCTTCATCATCTGCCCATGGTGGTTGTTACCTCCGCGATCCCCGCCTTTATAACAAAGAGTTATCAACACCGTCAGAGCGGTGGCAGCAAATATGAAAACTAGTGTTGCTATGGCAGCTGCTTCCATTTTGCCAAAATAATTAAAGACATTACGTACGCCAACAATAAGCTAGATCATCTATCATAAACCCCTAGCTACTTGTTGACTATTATTTAATTAACATCACATAATAAATAAATATATTTGTTTATTTTTTTGCTTATAAAAAATTTATTTAATTAAGTGACTTGTAATTTTGTCAAGATAACTAATTAATTATACAATAGGAGGAGTTAATTTGTCCTGTTGCTATTTAGAAAGTGTAACAAACCTAAAACACTAGATTATTAAATCAACTTTTTTTTTATATTTGGGAACATTAGTTTGGTGTTTAGTTCCTGAAGGAACAATAATATTTTGGAAATGACAAATAAATTTAATTGATTATGAGATCCTGATGCCAAATGGTGTATTTGGTGTCTTATTAGTTTACTAATACAACTCGTCAAACCGGCTGATCGGATTAAGAATTGAATAACATATGTATAATATATAATTTTTACTTTTAAAATATGAAAAATTAATGTATTAAAATACTTTTAACTAATTTTTTATAAACCACGTGCTTACACTCACTCTTAAACTACTCATATACATCTTAAATACAAAAGATAGGAACTTGCCACCAGAATATCAGGACCCTCTTAACAAAATATCATGGATATAAAACTCATATCATTCGACACTAAAATCCTTAGAAAAAATAGATTAATCAAAACACATCCGATCCGATCTACCAACCTAAATTTGATCTAACCCGTCAACCTGGTTATTGATTCAACCGTGTACTCACCCAAACCAGCCGACACACAAACAATTCCAAAACATCGTTAAAAGATTAAATTACATTTTACGTTCTTTGTGTATATAGTAAATTTCACTTTTCGTTTTTAAAATAGTAAAATAACATAAATTTATCATTTATCTTCGTAACATGTAAGTTACTCTTGTTTAAATTAAAGTTCCTTGATACACACCCTCACGAAGTTAACTCTTGTTTAAATTAAAGTCCAATTTGTACAAGTAGTTGACCAAAAATGTGTGCATATTTTCACTAATAAAATTTCCAAACCATTGATTACTTATTCTCAACTCACTTCCTCCTCGAACACATAAATCATCAATTCACTTTCTTAAATATTTTAGGTTTTTTATTAATAAAATACTAAATTTTAACAATACTAACTTTTACCTGCCTCGACTATTTAAAATAGAATAGACTGGATTAGCAAGATCCATTTTCATTTGAACCCATCTTGTTAAGCCTAAGAGGCACTAGCTATATCTTACATACTCTATTGTCCGATCATAGCCGTCTGAGAGTCCTGCCCGAGCAGGCTTTTACCTATAGATCAAAATAAACTCAACAAAAAAATGTCCACAAATAATTCTAATTCGACTATATTTTTCTTTAGCGATCTCATAGTAACCGAAAGTTAACAAACTATTTTTTTCCCAAAGTTAACAAACTATTTTTTTAACAATGCTTCTGGTGATTAAATTATTTGTGGACGCACATAGATTGTTAAGAACTTTACCTTTGGGAACATATTTATCTTCACTAAATCTGAATGAGATTAGTGTATGAATTTAAGCGCCTCATATACAATCATTTTGGCAAAAATTTGAGGCACATTCATCATCTACCCAGCCTACTTCTAAAACGTTCTAATACATGTTTAATCAGGTTCGTACAATGCCCAACAGTCCTACCAATTGAGTTATATTCGGTATGGTGGTCCGCACCCTTGATAAGATTTAGATATCAAGTGAGGTCCACTTCTCGAAAACCTGCTACACGAGGATGTATGATCAGGCGGAACAAACGGCGTGTTATTGTCAGTGTAATCAATGGTGCTGAAGGAGTCGCGTGTGCTTTCTGTAGTGAAAGATGCATCATCTGAGCTTGTAAAGATCGACCAGTCACTTGATGCAGCGTCTGAAAAGTCGACCCATGATGGTGCCAGATTACGGTTTTGAAAATCTTTCGTTTGTTGACTCGATGTTGACTTTGGAGTTCTAGAAGCTCTTGGTTTTCCGGTACACCTTGTTAGGGGTCGAGGGGATGATCTATTAAATTAACAGGTTTGTATCAGGTTGGACCCAACCGTCCATGAACACGACCAATTTAACACCCCCACAAATAAGAAACAAAATTGAGGTTTTGTTAAAAAGATTGGTTAGTTGGTTACCTCATGTAGAATAATATGTACGCGCCTTCCGACATCACCTGGCTCAACGAGACGGGTTGAACCTGTGTGTCATCTATCCTGAACCAATTGCCTTGAAGATCTTTGACATATGAGATATAATGACCAGAAAAAGATGCATTCATCGTGTCTAAATGCACAACAACACCATAAAGCATGTACAACGGAGGAACATCATCTGTCCCTGTCATAAACGGGACCATATCCAACATGTCAGGAAACGTTATACACTTATTTATCTTTCCGTAGCTTCCTTCCTGAAACGTAGAAAATTACTATAACTTAATTCAGACGTAGGGGTATGAATCTGCATCATGAAACTGATTGATTCTTGCGACTTAAAGTTACAACAACTACCTATCGATAGAAATGGTATTAAGTTTTAAGTACCTGAAATCTCTTCAAAACAATTGTCAAAATATTTGGAGCCTCTTTTATAGCTAACTGCTTTCGTGCTCGAACATATGCAGCACACCTTTAAAAAGGAACATGTCAAACATATTACAAAGCCGCCATTAATCAAGATCGTGTACTGTAAATATAATCAACAGACCTTCCACATCTATACATGTTTTCTCCATCCAAATCTTCGGGGCTTGTAAACTGAGTCAGTGCATCTTCCAACGACTCAACCCACCCGAATATCTCAAGTGTAAGATCCATAATGTTTTCATATCTATTCGACTCACTGTGGCATCTCAAACACTTGACCTGATTTTCAACAAAAACTATATGGTGAATATATTTTTCTATAATACATTCTCAAAAAGAAAGATGCTTTTGGGCTTCCACCTTTGACCGAAGTTGACCCCCGAAAGTATGCTGAATAAAGGTCGTTTCTTGCAGTTTTGGGTCAATAGATTCGCCACCAAAACGCTCAAGACATATAGATTGCATTGATGTAACTAGAAGCCTAATTCAGTAAAAATACCAAATCATCACAAAACTGAAAAGAAGTTAACAGGTGAATGAAAAACCAACCTTAAAAACTCGTGTGCGTCTTCTTGACTTCCATCGCCCATTTTGTTATTAACAATCCGCATATTCAAAAGAATTCTACTGAGCGACAGTGGCTCTCCACTATCACGTAACTGTAACACGTGATGTTCAAGTTCACACATAAGGCACCAACTTCTTGCACCACCTAACATTTAACAATAACAAAGATTAGCAATGTTAGCGCGAAAATATATATTTTAGGTAAAATATATAGCCAAGATGGCCATCATTATAGCCCACAACTCAGAAATTTATAAGATGATGTTACACTTTCATTCACAAGTAACAGGAAGAAGATGAGATGTTTGAATTACAAGATTTAGAATGTGATCGGCAGAGTAGATATATGGTCAAAGGTTTGGTAGAGGTCAAGCATTGCAGCACAGCATTCGCATAACAGCTGCAAAACAAATAGAAGGCAGCATATGTATATATAACAGAATTAAAATCAGCGTATTACATTTAATAGCTTTTTTTCCTTTTTGATAAAAACACAGAGTATGCAAAGTACCTGTTCCCACAATTTACAAGCCCCCTTGGCAAAAAGTTGAAAGCTTCATACCGGAAGAACTTCACAAACTCTTCATATGGAAATAGAATCTGACATTACAAAGAGAGGATAGTTTAAACATGTAAAAATGGAACTTCGGCAGTCAAACTTGTTAATGAAACGAAAAATATAGTTAAAAAAGATTGTCAATTCAATGGTATTGATATATTTCATGAGTGATATATTCATGAATATATAATGGCACGTCCAATACAGAATCAAGTTTAAGTTAAGAACCACATACGCATTTACATACATATATCCCAGTCAAAGCAATAGGCCATAGTTCTCTAATTATAAAGTGGCCATCTATATACATGTACATGCATATATAGTTATATACAAAACCAATACTTTGTTGAGAACCGCAAGACCACATATTGCACTTTGTGTGCAGCTTATGTAATATAATCAAAAGTTAAAAAGAGAAACAGAGACGGTTACATGGCCGTCATGCGTGTCACATTCAAAGTAATAGATACAAATGCTCATAGCGATTCTTGCAGTTCTCAACACATTACTGGTTCTAAAATGAACACCTCTATAGGTATATATGTGGTTTACATTGAAGTGCTTCTAATAACTTACTTTCATTTTCTTATGTTTGTCGCTATCAACTACCGATCGTTCCACTTTGTCATGCCTTGATGACCTCTTTAGACCAATCATCTTCAGAAATCCTTTATTAACAATGCCATTACCTTCATGAGGGTTTACATCGCCGACTCTAGAATCCTCTGCAATACATTGTAAAAAACATTTTAACTTGAAATGAACTACGTACAAGGAATCAAATAGCTAGGCCCTTCATCCCAAAAAAAGAGTATATACTTAACTATCACATCAACTTTTTTATGAAAACTAATAAAAATTGCTTTATTAAGTACCAAGTTGAATATCCAAAATCATAAAAGATGCTTATTTTGGACCTACCCAACACACAACCGTCAACTTGATCCATATTTTCCCTTTCAAAGCATGTTTGATCTCTCGAAAGTTTCACTTTTGATTTAGCTGATTTATTATGTATTGTAGCTCCCGGGGAATGTGATGTTAACTTCACTGTATTATTTTTCTTTGCCCGGCTTCTTTCGCTACATTTTGTCCTGTAAGTCTCATGATCCACACAAACTTCACCATTTGGTAAGCTCCATCCATCCACCACTTCCTTTTCAACATCAAATGAATTTATCCCATTTTGAGAGCATTTTTCCGAGTCACCAAATCCAGAATTACTTTCTTCTTTCGAGAGCACGGGATGATTCCGTTTTGGCTGCAATTGTAAATTAAAAGTAAAAAAACACACACAATATTCTGTGAAAATTTTGATAGATAAGAACCTTGTATCTTATGGAAGTTCCCTTTGAAGGAATATTATCATATGAGGTCGAACATGTCTCTCCAGATGCTTCAAGAATCACATTCTCTTCTTTTCTTGACATAACATCTAAAGCGGCTTTCTCGTGAAATTGCTTGAAATTGGATTCGGAAAACTGGAAATCTAACGTTTCACTTGATAAAGCCTGTTCATCGACAAATTCTTCATTTGATACAGAATTTGGAGATGCACAACTACTGTTATACTCCAAAAGTTGGCACTCATGTTTGTGAACTTCCCTCCAATGGATTATTTGACACTTGCCAGAACTGCATACATTTTACAAATCAAAAGAATGTGTTAACAGCAGAAAAACAAAATCCAAAGTGAACACAATAATATTTTTGTTGGATATTAACTGGATTCAATATTTTCTTAATCAGAGATGAAAAGCTTACGATGTTTTTTAACAGTGTTTTCTTTTACTACAATCTTTCTTGATTCTTGTTACTTAACCTTTTGTAAAAGTATCTACCATATCATTATTTAAAAGATTAAAAAATGGGAAAAAAAAAAGTTTACCAGTAGCTCATAGCAGGTAGTTTAGTGGCTAAACGAACGTGAAAAGATAATTTTAAACTTTTAAAAGTTGAATGTACCAGTAGCGGGCTGATTTGCACCGAGAACAACGGGTTTTGGCGGGCCCAAAGCATCGGGCACACTGATGAAGCCCGGTATTCATCTTTAACACAGGTGCAAGAGGGACAACGACAGCAGTGGCAATGGGAGCAGCAGCCATGGCTTCTGCTCGAAAAGCTTCTTCAGCAGCAATCTGAGCAAGCGCACTTATTTTTACTTTCTTTTTTGAAAAATCGCTCCATTTTCCTAATAAAATGTAAGCGACAAGAGGAAGTACAACCAACACCAAAAACAAGAATGGTAAATCAGTTTCCCTTGGCTGGAGCATGTCCCCACCAGCATACTCATGTCCAATTTTCTCCAGATAATATAAGATCCACTACCTACAACTTTCAATTAATATTACCATCTTGCTAATTGCTACACCAACAGTTTTCTTCAAAACATAATGGATGAGGCTTGAATATCTAGCCTGTTGAAAACGACATTCGCCAATTAGATCATAGTGGAAGATAATGCCGTGTTACTACAAACATCATTTTCTTATGAATGGGTCAATATGGGTTGGTCTCAAACAGATTATATAGAAAGCTATCCTAGATTGCTTTATTAAAGATTCATACTTAGATTATTATTGCTATAATATTATCTATGTAATCCTAATTAACATATTCATTCGGTTGATAATATATGAAATGGACAAAAAGGTGTTTGTGAGTCAACCTAACCCAGATCAGATCCCATTTAGATATGTACTAAAAGATGATAAATCTCAACCCAAACACGCTATAACTTGTTACTCAACCCAACCGATCTGCCAATGTTTCCACCTCTACTATAAACTTCTTAGCATGAAAATGAGTGGTAGACCCCATGAAATATAAAAATCTTATCTTTTTGGATCAATCAAAATGATATGTTATGTAGGCCTATGATAACCAAACTAACATGAACTTTGATTAGGAACTTTCAAAGAGAAAAAACAAACTAACATGAACCAAGAACTTGAAGCTTATATGCTATAAAAAAAACTTAACCAATAAAAAAAGGAGTGCAAAAATTTTCATTTTCTCCAAAACGAGATCATTCAATTCCATTTTTCCTATTAAGTAAAAGATATGGTGAAAAGTGGACAAAAAAACATGGATGATTTCAAGACAAAAGTGAGAAACATTATGAAATACGACACCACAAGTTTCTATTTGCATCTAAACATAAACTTCCACAATAAAGGGATTGTGAATTTACTAGATTTCAAAATGTCAATAAAAGTATCACACATGGTGATGAACTAATAATACTCATAAAATGGTGAGACCTTAGGTACCACAATTTTTTTTATTTTCAACATAATACTCATAAAAAGCATTCAAATTTTCACTTGGGTCAACATGATTTTTGCTTACTCAAAGTCAAAAACCTATTTCTGTGGTCTAAACTCTAAAGTAAGTTTCTATACTCTACCCTTAAAGAAAAATAGTTCATGTGACTCACTAATCTAGACCCAACACTTGAATATCCTTTGCTGATTCATTAGGAGATACAACAATAAAAAAGAGGATAATCCCTCATTTTTGTTTATAGAAATTAAACCTCAGGGAAAGGGAAAAAGCCCTCAGTTTTATAAAACTAAAACCCCAAGAAACTGATAATCTATCATTTCACCAATTTTCTATTACAGAAACACAGAAATTTCACCCAAAAAAAAAATATTTTTTTTTTCTCAAGAAAACTTAAACCCAAAACCAAGAAACACTTAAAAGGTACGATAACCCTGAGACATGAAAATAATCTTGAAAGTTTGTTTATAAACAAGCAAGAAGCATCATCATTCTGTTTCTAAACAATGTGATTAATGAAGAAACACATTAAAACAATGGATTTGATATGAAAGTGAGAGAGAAAGGGGTTATGAAATGAATAGTACCTAAACTAAACTGGTGAAGGAGATGAAATCTGAAGCCTTGGTCCAGTGAAATTGAAAAAAGATTCGTTTGGCGTCAATAAGTCATGTTTACAGACACAGACACAGACACAGACACAGACACAGTTACAGTTTTAGTTTGTTTCTCTCTCTATATACTTCTATTTTCTACTGAATGAATGAATACGTACAAATACAATCCCTTTTTACCACTTTGAGATTCGTGACGTTTTATATTATTTATTGTTACGTATCCAATAGTGTAGGGGGCTATGAGTCATATGTATAAGTAAGAGGGTTGTAATTGTAATTCTAAATGAAATGGTCAAATGGAATTAGATTTTCCAACCTTCTTCGTTTCTCTTACCTTTTTCATTTTTTTATATCGATCTTTCTTCTTGATTATCATTCTAATTCATATCGTAACATTTATTATTCCATACAAACCGTTCGTTGTCTTAATAGAGATTTTATTTAACAATAATTTTTGTATCATACATATTCATGTTGTCTCAACAACAATTGTATTATATTCATTGGCGCGTTCTATGGGGGCAGGGATGGGCGCCGGCTCGCGCATCTTTTTTACAGAAGTGCCGATTTTTACCGGTACTTTAAATTTGTATATATATTGATTTCGCCCCCATGTAAAATAAAATTTATAGATTCTGTGATTTTCCATCCCCGTGCTACAAACGTTCAAGATTCACTACTGATTATATTGACGATTCATGTTTGGCCCACTTGGAGAAGTAGCGTGAAAACCTTGAAAGATCGCACCATGTTCAAGATATAAGCAAATAAGCAATCGCAATTCAACATTGGGGACTGAGATCAATTGTCGTTTTGAATTATGGGGGTATGACAAGTATAAAGAGGGTTGCGTATAACAAGTATATTAAGGGTTATGTATTGACTATAATCTGACTTCTTTGTTTTTTAGACAATTTGGATTAGTTACAGGTCAGTGACCCATATGAAATGTGAGTGAAATTTTCATGGGAAACTTTGACCCTTCTAAAGTTCCCTAAGTTCTAGTGGTGACATATATTTATTAACTTAATCTAACTAAATTCTACATGTAATTTTCATTGTTTAGAAAATATAATTGAGAATTGAAAGATGAAAATAAGAAATAAAACTTAGGAGTGTCCCTAGCTAAATTAGTGGAGTAATAGCAACTAAATTAAACTAGCCATTGAATTATAGCTTAAAGTTAAATCTATAGATATTCAAGTGCTGCGTCGAGAGATAAGCTGCTAGAAAAGAAAAGGTACAACAGCAAATAAACAAAAGTATATGACTGAGGTGATAAAAATAAAAATAGTATAGGATTAATAAAGGGTTTGACCAAGTTTGACGCACATGGAGAAGGAGGAAACATGTGATCTGCCCAAGGTAAAGTGGCATCATGGCAACCAGGGTATGTTTTCATTCCGGTGTTATTGTTGAGTTTTTTATTTATTTATACACTCTTACGTCAACATGGTTAATGGCAAAGTTTTAGCGTATTTATTCTACAAAACATCTACGAGAAAAAAATGTTTAATGGATTTGTTGCACGACAAACGGTGTTAAAGGCGGAATCATGCAAGATTGCTAAATATGAGAAAGTCTGTTTTGACAATCAACATGTTTTTATTCCATTAGCCTTTGATACGTTTGGTTTTCTAGTCAATAGGGCAGTGAACTTCTTGATCAGGGTTCAATGGGTCATTCATAGTAATATTTCGACCCCTAAGGGCCAAGGTTTGTGTTCAGTGGGCTAGGTTTTGTTATTCAAAAGGGGGTGACGGCGCAACTTGTTGCCCGTTTACCTGTCACCTTATTGTAAATTCCTTGGTCTTTTAAAATTGATTATTCTTCATCCCAAATAAAAAAAAAGATATCGTATATATCCATGTAAAACTAAAATTATCATATATATCCATGTAAAACTAAAAATATCATATATATCTTTATAAAGTATTTAAATTTAAATATTATATATACCCATGAAAACTAAATATCATGTATATGCTCATAGAGAGTATTTAAAATGTCATATATATCAAATTTAGTGCAAAAATTAATAACATTCTAAGGAACACTGAGAGGAATCTAACTTTGATGTTGATCACAAATTAAAATTATTATGTGTTTCAATGTAATGGAAAAAGATAGAATGAGCATTAAGTAAGCTCACTAAAGTTGGGTGTATGTATATAAAAAACTATGGGTATATATGAAATTTGTCAAGTTTCTAAGGATATATATAATATTTTTTTTCTTAGGTATATATGAAATTTGTCATGTTTATAGGATATATGAAATTAATCCTTAAAAACTATTATATTGTCTTAGAGCATTTTTTAGGGAAATTTGGATTATTCACAAGCTATTGGCCAACACAATGACGAAATCATCTCGATTTTCTCCTTAAGAGAAACTAACCTGATCTGATAACCCTTTTTGGCCCATCTTGGAAAATGAAAACCTTTAGTGGGACTTGAACCAACATATTTTTATTTTATGAAGTCTTACGTACTTTATTTTAACCACTTAAGCTGAGAATTATCGACTAGTCTTAAAGCACGTGGTGTTCATTATGCGAGAGGAGGCATGACCCGTTTTCATATTCTTTTGCGCATTGAAACATTGTCCTTTTACGCCGTGAAACAGGACGTAAGAGCATTAGTGTGTGAAATCACATGGCGTGAGGTGTTCTCCTTCATCTCCTCAACCAATAAATATTATATATAGCATTTAACGTAAGTTATAGATGAATTTAAAAATAAACGTCAGAACGCACATTAATACAATCATAAGAATATACTACTCACATGTGAGAATATTGTGTAAGATGGTTGACACGTTACATGCGCTTGTGTGTGTGTTTTGATACATGTAAAAATGATTGCGCATTATCACATGCGCGTCTTTTTTGTTGTCTTGTAGTTGATGTGCCGACAAACTCTGACGGAAAAAACAATTACGTCTATGGCATTAATGTCGTTAAACGTAGATAAATAAGGCGACATTAACGCATTTAGACATAGGTAAACATGAAGTATAAGGTGTCGGATGTTGTGTGGTAAAGTCAAAAAAGTAATTTAAACAAAATAAGGTGTCAGACGAATAAATAGGAAAATGTCTAAGAGTCAGCAGAGTTGCTAGTTATTAAAAGTGAAGAATCAATATGTAACTTGAACAAAAGAGGGTTTAAAGTGTAAATCATCAAACAATGAGAGGGGTGCTGTTCAATAGAGGGTATGGTGGGAACATTGTCAACGTCAACCGGGTTAAGCGGGTATGTTGCAATCGGGTTCAAAGGAGTTTTTAACCATGTAGGCAGACATTAAGAATTATACACCAAGGCAACTTATCATTAAAAAAAAGTACCATTATACAAGGAAACAATACGAGTTTGGTAACCATATGACAGATCCACCTTCTATTTTGCCATAAGTCGATCGAGTGGGTTGTAACAATATAATGTTTTTGTTTATAAGCGTGGTGCAGGACGAGAGCGTGGTGCATCCCACTCGGTCACAATGTGGTCACGAGTAATCTCTTTGACTGAAGTGCAACCGCTTAGTGCCATGGTTAGCTCAAACTCATCACGTAACATCTGGAGTACTTTCCTCACTCCGGCTTCTCCTTCCGCAGCCAATGAAAACACAACAGGCCGCCCGACCTGAATTAATTTATACAAAGACATGAGTTTTCACACCATCTATTTCATTATTACTATTATTGTGACTTGTTTACTTACAAATATGCCAGAAGCTCCAAGAGCCAGTGCCTTGAACACATCAGTTCCACGTCGGACCCCACCATCTAGAAACACTGGAACACGACCTTGAGCCGCTTTCACAACCTCCTCCAAAGCCATGATCGTGGCAGGAACATAATCTAGTTGACGGGCTCCATGATTCGACACAATGATACCAGCAGCTCCAGCTTGAATAGCTAACCTTGCTGCATGTACAAATCAACATTCTAACCATTAGTTCAGCAAAAAAATGAAAGAGGGTATTGCACGTGGTTTTGATCGCTCTTACTGTCCTCAGCGGTGATCACACCCTTCACAAGAATCGGCATCTTTGTGATTGTTTGCAGCCACTGCACGTCCTGCAAGAACACACAAACCACACAAGTTACTAACCAGAGCCCTTAGAACCAACCATTTGCAAAACTATACCTTCCAGCTCAAAGTGCGGTCAATCTGACCCGCAACATAAGAAGCTAACCCAGAGTCATTAGCCTGCATTGCAAAGTTGCAATTTAGTAGAGACACGAAACATATATGTATGTATTCTAGGGGTGTCAATTGTGTCGGATTGGTGGTTGCATTGTGAACATGATCCTATATTTATTTCTGTCAAAAACCTCAACCCTAACCCGGACACACTTAAAATCGCAACCCGAACACAACCCTTTTAACCCATTTATCATTGGCGGGAAAAAATCAGGTTGTAAATGTGTTAATTGGTTAACCAGGTGGGTGGGTTGCGATAAATGGGTTAACGAGTTGGCGGGTCGACTCATTTAATTAAACGGATTAAACAGGTAAGCCCAAACTCGACTTGTTTTTTAAGCGGGTTTAAATATGACAGCCCAAAACCTATTTATTTCCATGTGTGTTTTCGGGTTGTGACTGAAAATGCACCCTTAAATTATACTCAGTCGGTTATTTCTTAAAGTTGAAGTCTGTGGACTTACTTCATCCATCTTGCCAAGGTTCAAACCTTCAAAGTTCTTCAATGTCAAATTTGGCGGTAGTGTAAACCTATTTTTGATGTCAGCTTCTCGGCGTCCAAGTCTTGGTGTGTCAACCGTAAGAGCAATAGCCTTGAAACCAGCTCGTTCCGCTCTTCTCACGAGCTGAGCAACCACATTCCTGTCCTTGTACACCTGATATCAGGATCCAAAACATTAGCTTGCAGATTAAGAACCAAGCAGAAGGCGAGATAGTAATTTCGCTCACATAAAGCTGGAAGAAACGGATTCCAGGTCCTGTTGAAGCAACCTCTTCAACACTCGATGTAGCCCATGACGACAAAGTCTACAAAGTGAACAAACCATTAGCACATGACCCTTCCTTTAAACTGGTCCGAGGTCCGGCCAGCCAAAGACTGGTCCTTTATTTGAACACAAAGTTTGGTTGGGGTAAAGGAGCCAATTCAAATCACAGATATATGACTGTTTAGGCCCTTCGAGCCATGTATATAAAACTTTTCTCCATTTATAATATAGATGTAATTTTATGGTTTTGCATACTAAATATTTTCTTTACATGTCAAGTACAAGTTATTTTACATACTAAATACTTCTGCTTTCGGAGCATTTTAGTTAAGAACTCAAGACACACAAACAGTCCTAGCACTGGAACAAGCCCACTAGGTCGGGTTGAGCCCAAAAGCTGATCATTGATCCAGATACTAGGCATTCTTCACCTTTCTAATACAATATGGTTCATTTACGTACACATAATTATATAAACGTATAGGAATACAAACCATAATAGTTCCGGCTGAAGACGCAGCTCTTGCAGTTGCATATTCACCTTCATTAAGAATCAAGAAACCGCATTAATAGAGAAACACAGCCAACGTAAATCTCTAGTTTTGAGCATGAATAACTGTTTTAGCAGCATAAACCACACTGAATAAAGAATTAGCATGTGTTCACGGTTCACCTTCAGGGTGAGCCATCTTTTGGAAGGCGGTTGGGGCGAGCATTATAGGCATCGATATCTTGAATCCCAAAACTGTGGTAGTCAAATCTATCTTGCTCACATCAATAAGGATACGGGGCCTAAACCTATTTTGTCATCAAAACAAACACTCTTAGAATACGCCACAGCACATAATTACACATATTATTATTATCGCGCATACACAATGGGATTGAGAGTTTACAAACATAAACCAGACTTACAAGATCCTTGAGAAAGCATTTCGGTTCTCTTCAAGAGTCCACTGATCCTCAGCACCAGACGCATAGTAGTCATAGGCCATCTTTGGCAATTTCTCCTTGGCAATAGCTTGATACTCGGAGACATTTGTGACCTCCATTTCTCTTCACCGCCCGAGTTTCTGCAAGAAAACATTGATTTGGTTACATATCAAATCATTATAAGCATAACCCGGCCACATTAGTTTTCCCAAATTTCTATCGCCAAACGTTCTTAAATCAACATATTTAACTATTTAAATGTCGTACAACAAGTCAACAACGACCCATGATAAGATAAAGAGAAGTAACTTCATGAAACTGCAGCTTGAAAATTTTTGTACACTGTATGCTTATAAATAAAATACCCAATGAAAATTTCTATCACTAAACAATCTTAGATCAACATAATTGACTATTAAAAAGTTGTAGAACAACGATTCACGATAAGATGAACAATGGTGACTTCAAGAAACTGCAACTAGAACATTTCTGTGCCTAGAAATAAACATACCCAATGAAGAACTAGGTGAATTAAGATAGAAATTATGCAAATTTATGATTAACACATAATCAATGATGTGATCAAGAAAGCAAATTAACCTTTTGGGACCTGGGTGTTTTTGCTTCTAGCTCCAAGTGAGATAATGAATATAGATAAGCAAAAATAAAAAATAAAAAATAAAAAATTATTGGTGATGGAAGACAAAGACATCTTGCAGATAAAGTGATATGACGGAAGAGGGAGTGTACCAAAAAATTTAGAAAAAATATCAAGAAAATGGATGAAGACAAATGAAGGGATGAGTGATATGAGGTGATGATTTGAAACCAAATCCAAATCTCCTCCACTCAATCAACTATGTGACTCGTAATTTTTCATCATTATCATCTCACAAATCACAATTTCTAAATTCTACCCTAATATTATAAAAGATTTGTGACGCCATATGTATGTAGGGTTACAATTACCTTCTCATTGTCTCTCTTAAAGTCACCATCTTTGATCAAATGTTGAGTTGAAAGATGAGGATTGGTAAGAGGATCCTTAGCTTCTGCCACCAGTACGCCACCGTCTGCCGGCAGCACCATCACCATACACTACCTACAACCGCCACCAAGAAAGTACACAAAACCAAACAGATTGTAATGATACAGAGAAAACTAAAATCAAAACCCGAGAACATTAAAGTTACAAATTTTAATCGAAACATAAATAAATGTCACACTTATGAAGCTTTTGCTAATTTAGAAATGAGTTCTAACATGTCTAACACCGGTAGAGGTTGCGTCCACCGTTACAATTAACCACCTTAGACAGCCAGCAATTTTATATAAGGGGGGCTGGACTTACGAGACCTATAAATTTTTCTTCTAACGTTATGTTTCGGGTTATATATTCAGGTCGACGATTCCGTTCGGGTCAGGTCAAATAGTAAACCTTTTTTACACAAAAATAAAACTAGGTAGCTTAACAAAAAAAACTTAAAATATTTATAATAATGTAAAAAAAATGCAAGTACAGAGTACCTGAAAGAAGAATTACAACGCAATCAGAAAACTAAATATCTACAATTGAAAGAAATAAAACCCTAATTGAACTAAAAACCTACTTGGTGATGGAGGCAAGATTGGATACAATTTGGTGGTGGTGGACAAAGCGAATGTACGGTGATCTTATGGAAGGCAACAAATTCGGAGTGAGCAGAAGTAAAACATCATATTGAATTTTTGAGTGGGATTGTGGGAAGCGTTGATCGGTTAAATTGAAAAATAAACTCAAGTTGTGGACTTTTACATTATGTGTTTAGTCTTGTTGTTTATTATATGGAATAATTAAACAAAAAAAGCCCATTAAATTTAAGTTGGAAATTTTAACAATCAAAGGGGCCAAACTTAGTATATATAATATTTTCAAGGGGGCCAAATCTTATATATATAACAAAAAATAACTACCGACCAAAAAATTAACGCTTGTGACGAAAAAAATGGGAGGGCTTTGACCCCTTTTGGTCCCTCTATGCCTTCGCCAATGACCTTAGAAACAATGGCAGAAGCTTCGTGTACCTATTTTGATGCTTTTTTTTACTGCATTTTAGTCTCTTGGTTTTAATAGTTTTAATTATACCTTAACAACTTTGATCATTGTAATTTTATTTTATAACATAAAGGAATCTCGAACACAAATTTCATCTAATTTTCCGTTAAACCTCATTCACATGTGAAATAAATGTCATTTATCTAATTTTTTTTACATGTGATTGAATAAAAATGTTAACTTACATGATGATCTAGATAAAAAGAGGAAAAACTAACATTTTTACCCTTAATATGTGAGGTGCTTGAGAAAGATTTAACGTAAAATTAGATAGAGTTGGTGTTCAAAACCATTTATGTTAGAAAATAAAATCACAAGAACCAAAACTATTAAAATGAGACTGAAACTTTTAATGTCATCAAAACACAGGGACCAAAATTACAGTTTACTATTTTATTTCTAAAACAATTGTTTATATCTAGCTAGCTTGTTCAGAACCCTTTACGATCTGAAGTTCTGAACCTATTTCAACATGTTACTTGACCTGATTATTTACCATGCTTACACAATAAGGGTATTCAAAGTGTGTCTTTGATTAGGACCAAGGAAAACAAGAAGAAGAAGCTAACAGTCAAGTCGGTTGCCTAAAATGTTCTATCATGGGACATGTAGTTTCGCACCAAGGAAATAAACTACCTTTTCACAACCAAACTCATTTGACATGATGAGTAGATTTCCTTTCCCTGTAGGTTCAGGTACACATAGACGCGCACACCCATTCCTAAGCCAAATTCCATCAAGGCAAGTATGGACTATTTACCCCTCCGTGTGTCATGTTTAAGAGAATGACACGTGTTAAAGATTTACCTTTGTATTAGTGTAGGTAGATGTTTTAAGAGCTATATTCAGATATTCTACTTATATTTTTGTTGTGAGCGGATGTTATATGATTTTGATCACAATAGTTACATACCTGGCAGTGCTTATGTTGATTCTCTATATCTGGACTATGTGACAATAAAGCTTGATGCTTGCAAGTCTTACAATTTCCCTAGTTTATTTGATGGGATTTAAACATTCAAACTCACTGAAACATTGACTAGTTAACTCGACCATTCAACCACTGTCCTTTTATCGTCGTTCTAAAAAACTCGACCATTCATTTTTCATTAGATGCATGTAGCATTTACCAAGTTGATGCTCTACAGTCTACACTGAATCAAGAGGATATGAGTATATGTCATACTAGATTAGTACCCGTGTACTACACGGATTTTAGTTTTATAGGTTTTAACTCAATTTACACATCAAATTTATTTTTAACATATCTCTTATTAAATCAATTTGTATATTTACAAATATATTCATAAAAAAATCATATGTTACAATAAAGGATATGATTTATAATAATTGGTATATTTTTATTGGAACATATCGGGTTAGGAGATAATTCATGATAATTGTTAATTTTTTTATTTGAACATATCGAGTTATGAGATAATTAATGATAATTGGTAAAACTTTAATTTGAACATATCGGGTTAGGATAAATCATAATAATTGATAAGTTTTTTATTCGAACATATCAGGTTATGAGATAATTCATGATACTTGGTACATATCGGGTTAAGATATAGATCATGATAATTGATAAATTTTGTATTTGAACATATCGGGTTAGGAGATAATTGATGATAATTTGTGAATTTTTAATTTAAACATATCGGGTTATTTCGAATATGGAGCATACCATGACCCGTTTAAAAATTCTCCATCAAATTAATTAAGAACATGACACCTAAGCAAAATCCTATGTGGAGTAGTTAAAATTGTGACATGTGGATGTGTTACTCAATTATTAGAATAGGTAGATAGTATCCGAAATTTGAACATTGGCCCATTAAAGGTTGGCCCACTAAAAATAAATGCAATCCATTACATTTGCAAGACTAATCAGTCCATATAAAAATATGGCCCATTTTAAATAATTTTATAATCTATCTAATAAATTAAGGTTTTAGGGGGCAATGTATTGGGGAGAATTTTTTTTTTCTATAATAGGAAGTTTGGGAGGTAAAATTTAGCTAAATTTTTCACCATGCAAGTTGATGGAGCCAACTCCTTAAATGTTATATATTTAAAAATCGTTAAATATAATGGTTATAATTTCTTTATAAATATTACTATTTAACCCGTGTGTATCACACGGGTATTAAACCTAGTTGGGAATATTATTAGGGATTTGGGGTCTATTCATGAAGGATTAGTTAATGGGACACCCATGATGTTAATTCGACAACGTCGGCTTGTATACCTTTTCATACAATGTTACAAGGTTAAATACCCGTATTTCATACATGTTTGTGTTAGAATAAATTATCAATTGAAAAAGATAATGTTTGTAATTATTTATGTTTGTAACTATCCCACATCATGATTTATGTTTGCTCTAGGATCCATGTCTACATGATTTAGACAAATATACACTACACATTATGGCAATAATTTCCGCGTTTATCTATCGTTTATATTACACTAGGTTTAATACTCATGTGTTACACACGGGTTAAATAGTAATATTTATTATAAATAAATTATAACTATTATGTTTAATGATTTGTAAATATATAACATTTAAGGTGTTGGCTCCATCAACTTGCATGGTGACAAATTTAACTAAATTTTACCTCTCAAACTTCCTATTATAAAAAAAAATATTTTCCCCCCAAAACGTTGCCCTTTAAAACCTTAATTTATTAGATAGATGACCTATGCGCCATTAGGTGAATGAAAATCATGAAGGAAAAAGAGGCCAAGTCTGAAGTGGGCAACAAATACATGTTAGTTTAGTTAAACAATTAGCAATTACATAAATATGGATTTGGTAAACACAAATTTAAGCAACACCAATTTGAATGTTCCTGGGATGGGTAACCTGGAGAACTGATACAAAACACGATTTGAAGAAATTTGATAATACCTAAGTATTCAAAAGAAAAGAAAAATATTATAACTTCATCTTAAGTATAAATGGTATTGTCTGGAATAAATCGCCATGTGAAATGCCTAAAAAAATATAGAAGTATAAAGTACCTTCCACTTTTTATTGTCAGGTGCTTCATAAATTCAGTATGAGATCATGAGAATGATAATTATTGGGTGCATAAAACACCCGATCAAATATGCAATGCAAAAGTCTTGCAATTCATGATAATTGTCATAAAATCCAGCAACTTAAAGGTTGGAAATTCCAACAGTCTCTTCTTGATGATAGTAAAAAAGGGTTGGGTTACAGCAATGTCACACTCGGGTTTTTGGAGCTGCATTTGTGTCCGCAGTTCGAGCGAGTGTAGTAAGGTTTTAGCGAATTCTCAACCTTAAACTTGTTTTCTGCACATCCCCCAACCAACTACTTAAGAGTTGACATCTCATTTATAAATATCCAACACTATACACACTGTATATGGCTATATGATGCGTATAAGACAGATGAACGACAAAATTATTAGAGTCATACACGTATTAAACAGTTATATGACAGGTATAAGACAAATGAATGGCAAAAATGTCAGAGCCATACGCGTCGTATACGGCTATATGATGTGTATAGGAGGAATAACTGATGTAATAATTGTAAACTTAGGGTACGGGCGAACCCTATACTAAGGCTACGTGACACAAATTTATGGGTGTCATTTTATATTGGGGGTGTTCAAATAATAAACCCTTCATGAAACATTAGATGCATCCATGTAAATAATAAAAACTAAAATTAATATTTTAGTGTACTCTCACCATAAACGAGAGTGCGATGTTGTTAGGTGAGAACATGTGTCAAATTCGATTATGATCCAAATACTTAGGATGCGAGCGAGATCATGATACCAGCTACTTAATCGGCTCATGATCTATCGAGCTATATATATTATGATCAAATATTAGTAGGTAACTCGGTATGGTCCCTTTGAAATATACATGTCAGGACAAAACACATACACTTCTTCAAATTGCCTTTGAAAATGCATATTCCACACATTATAAGCATGTTTTACATTATTGTCATGTTGATAACTTAAGTAAAATTTTATTTTATAATAATATGAGTGTCTCAAAATTTCCTAACATAGATAAGATAAACTATATTTTAAACAGTATGATAAAGATGTTTGAACTTTGTAACCTTTGAAACACACTATAACGATGTATTTTATTTAGTTTGCTAATTGTCATAAGTTATAAGTTTGTGATATCTTTAGTTTTTGGGCCAACTATATATCCTGTTTATAAATATGAGTTACTGGTATGGTATGGTTTGGTTTGGTCATTTCGTGTCATATAAATATAAAAATCACTTCCGCTGTATATTTATCCTTAATTATTGAGGCTTTCCAAGGGATACACAAAAGCTATAAATAACCCAAATGATCCAAGGCGAACCAATTCATTTAAACAAGAAAATTACAAAGATACCCTTGGTTACCGTAAAATACTCAAGGTTATTCAATATAATATTAATAATGAGAACGTGATCTTATATTTTAAAAAACTTTTAGCTTTTACTCCCGATGATGCTAACCATTTATCTTATCTCTCTGTATACACACATATATATATAAGGGTTATTGGATTATAATACTCCAAACTATGGTCTATTGACCGTTATCACTTTCAATTAACACCCTCACTATCACCACTATCAACTTAACATCATATTTGTTGTGTCACTCCGGTCGTTAGAACACACTAACGCCGTTAGTGTTTGGGTCAAAAGTGTCATTTTTTTAAGTTGAGGGATAATTTTAATTTTTCTTTATTAAATATATGTATATACATCCCACCACTCATTACCACTACCACCTCGGGCCACCACCTCCGGTCACCACCACCACCATAACCCGTCACCACCACCACCACTGTAGCTTCCTTTGTCGACCGTCACCACCGTTCTAATTAATAACAACCATAGTATAATTCAGATGAACAAATTCATCGTCGCTGTCGTTTCTTTTTTGGCGGCAAAGATTCCGGTTAAACAACCATAGATGATGAAATTGAATTTTGGACAAAATGAATGAATGATTTGAAGGAGAAAAAGAGATCGGAAACCGGTAATTTTGCCGTAAAATTAAGTCGCCGGTGAAGTAGTTGTTGATATTGTTGGTGACAGGTTATATATTTATATTTATGGGTCATCTCACATGAAAAATGGCAGTGGTGGTGATAGGTTATATATGGAGAGGAGGTTTTAGTGACCGTAGGTGGTGGTAAGGAGGTGGTGGCATGGTGACTAGGGGTGTTCAAAAATATCCGCATCCGAAAACCCGTTCCGAAAATCCGATATTCCGAACCCGAAATACCCGAAATTTCGGATACCCGAAAATTCGGATATCCGAACTTCGGATACCCGAAATTTCGGGTTCGGATAGTAATTTTGGCATAATTCGGATATTCGGATTATCCGATTATCCGAAATCCATATTTTTTATTTTTATTTTTTTTAGATTATGTATTTAATATATTTATAAAACTATGCTTATAAACTTTAAAGTTAACATGTATTTAGTATTCCAATTACATTCACGCCCTCTATCCTCCGGTCTCAAATCGGTGCACGCTCCGGCGATCCACTGTCGCACGCTCCGACAAGTCGAAAACCCACCGGTGCACGCCTCCGATCATGTTGTTACCTTGTAAATGCATTTGTACTTTTTTATAGTATTCTTTATAGTCTTTTTTAATATTATTTTCTAAAATAACCAAGAGATAACTTATATTTAATTTCATTATTAGTTTTTCAAAAGTATGTGAAATAAAAAAAACTTCATAATCATGTCCAATATTTGATTTTTAGTTAGTTTTTTTTGTTGTCGACTTAAAAGTCGTGGTCATGAGACAAGTAGCGGACTTGTCAGATGTATAGAGTGGACGATTATTTGAATGTATTGAAATGTTTGGAGTTGATGTTTGATTAAAACAACTTGTTATTTAGATATTTGTACTTTGACTATAATTGTATTATGACTTTTTTGGTTAGTTGTTTAACATTAAGGCTAATTTTGGATTGAATGAAATGCAAAAAAAAAAAAAAAAAAATCAAAATTTTCGGATATTTGGATACTATCCGAATCCGTATCCGAACTTTCGGGTATCCGAAATCCGGATATCCGAAATTTCGGATTCGGATACGGATAGTGAAAATCACTATCCGAAATTTTCGGATATCCGAAAATTCGGGTATCCGAAATCCGGATACCCGACTTTGAACACCCCTAATGGTGACCGGAGGTGGTAAGGGTGGTGGGATATATATATTATTGAAATAAATAAAATTACCCCTTCAACTTAGAAAAGTGACACTTTTGATCTAAACACTAACGACGTTAGTGTTTTCTAACGACGGGAGTGACACAACACATATGATGTTAAGTTGGGAGTGATGACAGTGAGGGTCTTAATTGAGAGTGGCAACGGTCAATAGGCCATAGTTCGAAGTATTATAATCCAATAACCCTATATATAAAGAGAGAAAATGACTATTTGATTAGCTACTATGGGTGTTTGTTTAGCCAAATCTTTTGTTATTCTAAAATATTAATTTAATGGTTTACTAGGTTTAACACCCGTGTATTACACACGGGTTGAATAAAAATATTTTTAGAAAATTATAATTATTATATTTAAAAATTTATAAATAATTTTATAAATTATTATTAGTCACAAAATTTTGTCTTTATTAACTCTCCTACTTAATTTTCCCTCTCAACCTTCCTTTTATAAAATAAATTATGTTTTCCCTCTAAAAAATTGCCCCCTAAAAACTCTAATTTATTAGATAGATGAGTAAGCGATGACATGATACATAAATACTTTCAAGCAATTTTAATTTCATTTAATCATTAGGAGTTTTGCTGCTTGTGGGTCCTGTCATTATATAAAATTATTAATAATTAGTTAGTTGGACTAACCGCTATTAAAAGAAACTATTCTTAACCAAACAAATCACAGACACCAAAAATTAGTAGAAAGACAATACTGTTCACAAAAGTGGTCATACATGAATATAACAATAACATGATGGGGTGTAAGTGAAACATAATCATTCTATAATAAGTCAAATCCCACAACCAATCATCATCATCATCATCTTCAGTTAAAAAAAATGGAGAATGAAGAAGTGGTTTTGGTGAATTTCTGGTCAAGTCCATTTGGTTGCAGGGTGAAAATCGCCATGGAAGAAAAGGGGATTGCTTATGAATATAAAGAAGAAGATTTGTTCCACAAGTCATCATATCTCTCTACAATCAATCCTGTTCATAACAAAGTTCCGGTACTGCTTCATAATCATAAACCCATATGCGAATCGCTTAACATTTTAGAGTACATCAACGAGGCTTGGAGTCATCTATCCCCGCCTTTTCTTCCCTCTGATCCCCATCAAAGATCACAAGCTCGATTTTGGGCCGGTTTCATCGACAAAGAGGTATTTTGTATTAATCATTATTAGTTTACGATAGCCGTGTAAATAAATGTCAGTGCATGGTATAAGCGAGCCGAGCTCAAGTTTCATTATTTTTTTAGCTCAGACTCGAGCCTAAGTTATAAAAATCGTTTTGGGCTCGAGCGCCTAACCTCTAACTAAAATTTCAGTTGACCCATTTACTATTTATTAAATATTTTATTATTGTATTCAGATATATATTTATGATTGGAATTTTATATGTAACAAAATGTATATTATTTAGAACTTATTTATGATTATAATTATTTATTAAGTATTTTATTTTGTATTTACTATACAACTTTGAAAAAATATTATAGATGGCCAGTTCATTTAGGATTTTGCGAGTTTAGTTAAGCTTGGTATGTAAAACTTAAGCTCGAGCTTGAACTTTTTTATGTTTGGCTCGATTTAAGTTTTTAGCAAGTCAATGTCAAGCAACTCATGAGCAGTTTGGTTTCTTTGCACATGGTTTTTTTTCCGTTAATAAATATTAAATATGAAAATTTTAGTACTAAATTAGTTGATTATTGTTATAGCTATATGAAGCAAGCAAGAAGATATACAGAGGAAATGAGGAAGAACAAGTGATTGGAAAGAATGAAGTACTAAGAATATTGAAATTGGTTGAAGGACAGATTGGAGACAAACCTTTTTTTGGTGGTGACAATTTAGGGCTTGTTGATATAACACTTATACCATTTTATAGTAGGTTTTATACATGGGAAACTTTTGGGAAATTTAGCATTGAAGAGGAGTGTCCTGTTTTGGTGGCATGGGGTAAAAGGTGTTTGCAAAAGGAAAGTGTGGCTAAGTCTCTTCCTGATCCAATCAAGATTTATGAGTTTATTGTGGATCTTAATAAGTATTATGCAAAGTAATGTTTGGTGTTTGTTTGTTTTTTTTTTTCAATTTGAGTAAGTGAACATATGTGATGAAGAATAATGCAGCAAAGTGTATCTTATGCTATGTATTAAAGTCTTGCAATTAAAACTGTTGTTTTATGTTCAAAGCTCGTTTGTGAGCAAATTTATAAGTTTGACTTTGTGTTTTACTTGTTTGTTATATATAAGTTAGTTTTTTTAAGCGGCATTTTGAATAACTTACATATGTAAGATACCATTGTCTTACATGATCATATTCATCCACGAGTACGTAACCTTGAGGCTCTAAAATGGCATGTCCCCAGAGAGAATTTCATATGCCAATATGTCTCCATCAGTACCGAACACCTAAGTAGCACTGGGACGGATACGGGACCGGGGTACGGGGACAATACGGGGACGGGAAACGGCAAAACTCAAAAATCCTAGATACGGGTACGGCTAAGGTACGGCAATAAAAAAACTATAAAATATATATATATGTATATATTAATACCAAACTAGATATATTGATGTAAAACTTAAACTTTCAAAAGTACTAAATCTTCAAAAAGTAATTAATTATCAATAATAATATCATTTCAAACTCCGATTCATCTAGCGTGAGATCGGCAACCTCCAAAAAGTATGTGGTATGTATACAGTTTACGATTATATATGTAGAGAATGCGGATGATCATAGTTGCCGTATATAATGTTTCTTTTTTTTACTTAATGGGCTTTAAACCCTAAAAAACATATGGAAACGTTTAGGAAACTCCATGGAAACGTCCCCATTATTTGGAGACGTTTGGGAAACGTCCCCTAGGCGTTTCCTAGGCGTCCCCGTCCCCCAAATGTCCTCGGTACGGGTACCTCACCTATTTAGGTGTCCCCGTGCTTCATAGCCGAACACAAGGTCACTCTTAAGAGGAAACCCACATTAGATGAGAGAACTCTCCACCCCGACATGAAATTTGTGTATTGTCAACATGTGGGTCTGGAAGACCACTATGTTTTAATAAATTATAGGGCACCTCACATCAACAACTTTTTTTAACGGCAAGTTTATTAAAACCATCATTAGCAAGAAGCTAAGACAAGGAGAAATACACCCAAAAGTACAAACAAAACAAGTGCCACCGACACATATTACACTAGTAGATCACTACACTAGTTTGGCCATACTACTCCTTCGCCTCTAGCCCTATACTTCATCTAAAGAAACGTGTTTACCACAATCATATTTGTCACCTTGTCTGCCGAGAGATTTGAGGAATTAGATATAAGCTCATTCCTATCTAATCACATGTACCACGCTGAGGCCATCTAGATAAAGTTTAAAATCATTTTTTATCTCCACGGTAACGAAGTAAGTCAGTAACCCAAGGGAAACGCAACCAATCTATTATCGACACTTCTTTCGGAGGATTAATCCCTGCCCACGTGCAAATCTATGACCATACCAAGCAAAAAAAATTGCAAGTTAACAAATCATGGTCCTTTGTCTCCTTAAAAGCTAAATCACATTGAATAATCTTCTTGCCCATATCCATACCCTGAGTCTTTAATATGAACTTCCATGGAAATCGTTTTAGACGGACTTTCACATTGAATAATCTTCTTGCCCATATCGACACCGCCAATGTTTCAACGTAAATTTTCATCGAAAGTCGATCTGAATCATATATGAAACATTTTTACTTCTTTTAAAAAGCTTTCATGTTTTTAACGATTAATTGCCAAACCATTGCGATTGCGTTTCCAAATAAATTAAATTAGAATTCGTTGCATGCCCATCGTGAAGCGAGCTTATAACCCGCTAGCATATGTGTAAATATAACTAGTTCTATTCGCGGTTCATGCATTCCGCGAGTGATATTTACTCTAAGCTAGTTGTAGTTTTGACTCTTGCGTTGCGTGAGGCTAATCCTTATGTCTTCGTATTTGGGATTTAATAAAACTTTATGTGCTTAGTTTAAAAGTAACACATCACCAATTCACTATAGAGCAACCATTTCGAGTTAAACACTAAAATGGCATATTCCATACACACAAATGTATTGCTTTTGTTATTATCGGTCCCTACTCATTGAAAATTATAAAAGGAAGTTTCATGGACAAGCTTCAATATACCAAACTTATTTTGTTCGTTTCCGGTTTGACTCGTTGAAAACTACGAGAGCGTCAAATAAATTTTAAAAAATCAAAGTCAGTTTGACCTCATCAGATTGTGTCGTTTAACTACTTCATAAATTAATCTATACGATAATTAGTTTTACATATAACTATATATATAGTGTGTGTATATATATGTTGTATATAATATTACTAGGTTAGTGATTCAGGTACTACACAAATGAGTACGTAATTTGTCACTTGACATTCAATTAGATAATTCATCTAAACAATCAAAATTATGAGAAATATTTATGTTGGCCCTTTATGTCTGTATTTTTCTTGGTTTTCTTTTTATCTTCTTCAAATTACTTTTACGACTTTAAGCGTTAGAATATGACACGTTATACACTTTTTAACGTGTGTACGGATTCAAACGAGTTGTGTTGTGCATGCACGTTGATGTTTGTTATTTTATGCAATAACGTACGAGACATAACACTACATCGCAATGTACTAGACATAAAATCATCATAATACGTGGACACCATACTTAATGTCACAATTGTAACGCGCAGGACACACGCACTATTTATACACTTTTTAACATGTGTAACGGATTCACAACGAGTTGTGTTGTGCATGCACGTTGATGTTTGCGACTTATGCAGCAACATACGAGACATAACATTACATCGCAGTGTACTAAACATAAAAGCAACGTAATACGTAGACACCATAGTTAATGTCACAATTATAACACACGTAGCACACACTTTAAAACTTGGACACTATATCTCCCGAGGTCTCGAGCCTAGTTTTGATTAACATAAAATTAATATTATATCTTACTACTAAAAGACAAAGTCGGTCCAATGGTGGACCGACACGTGTCATCCACTTACTTTTTTTCTAATTTTTTTTTCCGACTTTTTTAAGGGTAAATGCTTTGTGTTTCAATAAATAACATCAAATGTTTGGTTAGTCCAATGGTTTGCGCGCAGTTTGACTTAGAGGCCTCAGGATTAAATCTTCCTTAACGCATATTTTTTTTCATTTTGTCCTACTTTGACATTTTTCATATTTGACTCATTAACTCAATTTTAAACTGAATATTAGTTTGACCTCATACGTACTATAGCATATTTGTATTTGATTATAGTTTTTTCCTTTTTAATAGGTGACGTATTAAGTATTTACTACGTAACGTGCAAAACATAAAACTTTTTTTATCAACGCGTGTAACGAACTCACAAACAAGACATCAGGCCACCATATCGCGTGGCCCGATAACGTTTCTAGTTCAGATTTAATACTAGTTATCACATATGTGTGCCCGTACGTCAAATTGTAACATATTTTGTAATTTTGTGTAATCTTATGAGCTGATTGATTGCTTTATATATACTCGTTAGGTTTGATTATTATCAAAAGCTTAACCTAATTATCTCTACACCGCTAAAACTTCTTGGTGAAAGAATAATTTTAAAATTATCAACAATAATAAAAGTGACCTTAATAGACTTCTTTCCTTTAAATCTAGTCTTATTTTTTCCATTGATATTTGTTTCTTTTCCTCTATAGTAGAACTTTCTAGTTTATAATAAAATACAAAATAAGAAAACCAAACGTGAAAGAATAAGAATTGGTTGCGACGTGTTTTATAACATCTCTTTGTTCCTATTGGTTGAGATACGTCACAACTTGTCACATGCATACAACGTGGCGTGTGTTTACTTCACGCACTACTTCCAGAATATTTGTACCATGTAATAAGTCATGAAAGTTTAATTTAATGACAGGTTAATAGTTACTAGATTAATACCTGTGTACTATACGGATTTTAGTTTTATAGACTTTAACTCAATTTACATATCATTTATTTTTAACATATCTCTTATTAAATTGATTTGGATATTTACAAATATATTCATATAAAAAATCATATGTTACAATAAAGATATGATTTATAATAGTTGGTAAATTTTTATTGGAACATATCGGGTTAGAAGATAATTCATGATAATTGTAAATTTTTTTATTTGAACATATCGAGTTATGAGATAATTAATGATAATTGGTTATACCTTAATTTGAACATATCGGGTTAAGATAAATCATAATAATTGATAAGTTTTTTATTTGAACATATCAGGTTAGAAGATAATTCATGATACTTGGTACATATCGGGTTAATATATAGATCATGATAATTGGTAAATTTTGTATTTGAACATATCGGGTTAGGAGATAATTGATGATAATTTGTGAATTTTAATTTAAACATATCGGGTTATTTCGAATATGGAGCATACCATGACCCGTCTAAAAATTCTCCATCAAATTAATTAGAACATGACACCTAAGCAAAATCCTATGTGGAGTAGTTAAAATGGTGACATGTGGATGTGTTACTCAATTATTAGAATAGCTAGATAACACTAATGTAGTATTTAAACGTGTTTAGATTTAAATTTAAAATCTTTAAGATAGATAAGTAGTGTTTGTTTCATTTTTTAACGCTTCAATTCAGTGCTTAATCATTAAAGATTTAACATTCAAAGAGTTTGTTTATTAAAATAATGGTCTGTATGATTCAGTTAAGTACTGAATAATTAAGGGACAAAGAGATGTTGAATGATACTGAATTAACCATATACCTTTATCTGCTTGTTAATTATTCAGACCTCTTAATCATCATCACTTAATGATTCAGCTTTTATCAAACATGCTCAAAGTCTTTTGTCTCTTACTTCTCTTTTGATCACTGAACCAAAAAAATTATTTATAATTCTAGCTTTAAGTTTATAGACAACATCATAATTCATATTATACAAGCTAATAAATTCTAGCATTAAACTATTAAAGTATTTACGGTAACATGTATATTTTATTTGATCTAAAATAAAATACCAAACGTCAAAATAAACTAGTTAGAACAGTTCATAATTTTTATCTTATAATTAACTAGGTCTAATACCCGTGTATACACACGGATTGATATAATATAATAACTATTTTAATAACTAGGTAATATTTAAATAATTATAAATGATTTTAATTCTAAATTACAGATCATCGAGTAATAACAATAATTTGTAATAAATTAAAAAAAATCATCTTCTATACTTTTAAGTAAACAAAAAAATTTAAATTTATTATTGATAAAACCCAATCAACAAAATTTATTATTAATGAATTTATAAAAAAATAAAATAGAAACCAGAAGGAACCTTGATGGCTCCCCCTTATTTTTACTTCCTGTATGTTTTCCCCGTATTTTTTCTTCCCATATTTTCATCCCTCATTTTTCCCCTTCAAATAAATCTTGATGCCCCCTTTAAAACCTTGATTTATTATATAAATTTATAAAATAATAGAAGTGTAAAAACAATTATAAAACCTATATTTATAGCTTTCATGGATGATATAAAAAGTAACCGTGTTGAGAGAACTACAAAATCTACGTACTTATATAATATAACGCCGATGATTTAATTTGAATTAAGGGTGTATAAGCGAGTTAGCTACGCTCGAGCTCGTCTATGTTTGAACTTGGCTTGTTTCAACCACAATACCCAGGGCCGACCCTAATAGGGTTAAGGGTTAGCGACTCGGGACCGCTCAAGGCCGTTTTGCTTCGAAGGCCTAAGATTTCTTTTGTAAATCTTTTTTTTATTTTTAGTGACAACATGTCGCCGTAATTTTTTTTACTTTTAAAGGCGATACCTAGTTTTTATTTCTCTTGATGTATATTCTACTCATAGTAAAATGATTTTTTATATTTTAAGTAACGAATATTTAAAGAATATATGAGAAGAAAGATATGAAATATCAAGACTTATTATTCAATTAATTTTTTTAACGTGCACGACAATTAAGCTTAATGCTATGTTTTTTTGTAATCACGTATGTTCATACTGTAGATAAGATTTCACAGTCATTAATTTAATGCTCGAGAATGACCTCAACTCATTTCAACAGAAACCGACTAGCTTGTAAAACCTACTAACTTACATATGTTTTGAGAGCTCAATAAAAGCCCTTTTAATGACTAAAAGATCTTTATCACTAGCAAAATTTAAAATTGTGACGTTGAGAATACAAAACTCTTCAATACACCAACAAATGACAGTGGATGCCGATGATTATTTGATGCACCAACATCTATTAGTGTGGTGAATGACAAAATCTTACGGTCAATAATAGGAGAGTTAAGACAACGTATGTGGTTGCCTGACTTGGTTTAGGGACCCTCAGGTGACGGCGAGTTACGTCCGTTACAATTCATGAAAGTCGTCGTTCAAAAAAAATAATAGGAGAGTTTTAATTAAAATTAAATGCGGCAATAAAGTATGTATTTAATAGTCCGTGTATTTCAACAGCATCAATGGCGAGTAGAAGATTTTGATTACAGAGTTAAGTTTCTTGTCATGACCGCCATCTGAGCAACTTCCTCCACTGATTTCATTTCATTTCAATTCATTCAAAATCTGTGTGTTGTAAGTAGTTAGTCGGCGTTACAAACAAAACGACTTTAATTCTTCTTCTTTCACATTCATATAAATATTAATTAATCCCCAATTTGTTTCATCCGATCTCCACACTTAACCAAAACAAAACGTAGGGTTTTAACACAGATTGTGTCTATTTGTTGTGAAATTGGTGAGTTTCATACGAAATTCATGGTGGAGGTAGATACCAGAAATACCAAACTTGCTAATGGCGGTGAGAAGAAGATGAATAAGAGCAGGTTTTGGAGGTGGACAGTTGTTGGAGCTGTGATTGCGGTTTTACTTGCTGCTTCTCTAAGTCCATGGAGGCATTCGCGGAAGCTATCGTTCATTCGATCTCCTTGCCGTTGTTCTGAGGTTGTTTTTCGCTCTTACACATACTCACGCACATCTGTTTGAATCTGCTCGATGTAAATTATTGGAAGTTTTTTAGATTTAAACGTTTTGAAGAAGATTAGACTTCGATTATGTTTATATTGATATATGTCTTCTGTTTCAGAAAGTTATTTTGAACGTTTAGCTCTTGTTGTTGCTCTAATTTTATGATCTATTTCTGCAATTGGAAGTTATTAGACAATGTGAGCTAGGTTAGGACATGTATTTTTTCTGAATTAGTTTTTGGTAATTTAAAGATGCCTGGAATTAGGTTCTGAGTTTAGTTTGTATAAGCTTTACTAATTTCATTTTTTCCATTTGTTGATTGAGCAGGGTTCACATAAATATACAGGCATTGTTGAGGATTGTTGTTGTGATTATGAGACAGTTGATAGTGTTAATGAAGCAGTTTTATATCCCTTGTTGCAAGAACTCGTTACGACTCCTTTTTTCCGATACTTCAAGGTATTGTTTGAATTCATATCTTCTGTGATATAGAATACTTTAAACCATTTAGATGTACTTAAAAGCTGTCTTTTGATTTTTTTGTGGTCTGCTGATTATAATAGAAATTTGGTGTTGGTCTAGACTATAGTGTGTGACTGTCTTCTCCATTTTTAATTAATTTCTGTCAGTTAATATATTACAGCACAACATTAAATTAGTTCCAAAGCTTGACTGAGATGCTTTTCTGATGCTGTTGCTAAAAATGGAAAGTAGTCTATACTTAGAAAATATGTACAGGAAAATTCCAAATGATTTCTCATTGTTTTCAGCATACGGAGAGTTTTCTAAGCTTATGTTTTTTTATTTGTCTTCGTTGTATAAGAAAGTGGGAAGTCCCATTGTTAGTATACCAGCTAAGACTTACCACATCAAGTCCTCAATGAGACGGTTCAACTAAAAACCATGCTCCTTCACTTGCGTCTTTCTCTTTCTACATGGTCAATTTGTTGTTGCATAAACATAATTATTATACCTGAACTTTTATATTTTATACTTATGTTGGGTGAAAAGGGAGGGTAATGTAGTGTCTTAAAAAGAAGCAAGTTCTCAAATTATATGACAAAAACTAGATATAACACAACAGTAGGACTATGTCAGCTCGTTAAGGATCACCCGTTAAGTTTTCACACATGAGATGCATATTTGTCATTAAAGATGGCTTCAGACGATTGGGTCAATATTTATACGGAGTAGTAGATTTGGAAGATGTATTTATAAGATGAAGTGAGGCAAGGTGGAGGAATGGGGATGGGGGATGTATTGGGCTTTAGTATGTCTAACGTGTTTTAGCCACCAACAATGATGCTGTTTACTGCTGTGTTTATCTGACTGTTTGAGCCATCAAAAAACATATCATGATATGAGTTACCTAAAGTCTGAATGTGGCTACATGAGAATGATTTGATGGAAGTGATGCTTTTATGCATTTGTTTAATGTGATGAGTGGTGACTTCTGCTGCAGGGTAATATTAAATTAAGTGTATCAGGACACTCTGCGGAATTTATAGGGGCACTATAGGTCTATAGCTATAGTAGAGCATCACTGCACATAAATGTAACTGGAAGAACACAATGCGCCTAGACATACATCTGTCATTTTATTTTGTTATCTTTACTTCCTCATGCCTTAAGGCACCATCTTCACTTTTAACATCCTCCATCAACCTTACATTTCTCTTATTGCTGACTTGCTATTATTGGTTCTCAATCTAAAGGGTCACAAAGTTCTTTATGTCTTATTTGTCTTACATTTCTCTTAATTGTCTTTGAGAAAGAGAATACCTTAATAAATTCCTTTTAAGCTTATTTAGCTAAATAATGTTGAGTTCGCCAAATTAAGTAATAAGTCAATATAAGCATATACCAACTTGTTAAAGGACATTTAATAGGTTTTCTAGTTTATTTCAAAATACCTAGCCTTGTTTTATTCTTGCAGTTGTGAGTTGTGACCTTGATGTGGTTTCACTTTTGACAGGTTAAGCTATGGTGTGATTGTCCCTTTTGGCCTGATGATGGCATGTGCCGACTGCGTGATTGCAGTGTATGTGAATGTCCAGAAAATGAATTCCCAGAACCATTTAAGAAGCCGCATGGTCTTCCAAAAGAAGATCTTATATGTCAAGAGGGAAAGCCAGAGGCTGCTGTTGATCGTACTCTAGATGATAAGGCATTTAGAGGTTGGGCAGTTGTAGATAATCCATGGACAAATGATGATGAAACTGATAATGGTTATTCTCTACACTGCTTTCATATTTTGGGGGTTCTGCCTTTTTATACCATTGAGAACTTTTTAAAAATAATTGATTTTCTGAAATTTGCAGGTGAAATGACATATGTAAATTTGCAATTGAATCCGGAACGTTACACAGGGTACACAGGACCATCAGCCAGAAGAATATGGGATGCTATATATTCAGAAAATTGTCCAAAATGTAAGTCTATGGTTTCTATGCGGCTAATATTAACATCTTTGGTTTCAATTAATGCTGCAAAAATGCTATCTATGGAATTACTGTTGGGTGACTTGTTATACTTCACATTTGTGTGATAAATTTCTTTTCTAGTTAGTTGCCGTTTTAAGGGTTCCTTATCATATTGCCTATATTGTTTGTTTCCTTGAAGTTGGTTTTCGTATTTGTCTGATAAAAAACTCAATTCTAGTTTTTGGAGGCTAAGTTATGGTCCTTTAACCCATTATGATTTTATTGAAAGAATAAACCCAGCCAAGTCAGAGTACATTCTCTTTCAGATGCTGTAATTGAATTTACATCCCACTGTAATTCTTTGTTTCTTCATGATTGCATCTTTCAGTGTACAGCATAACAAAAAAAGTAAACCTCACACATCTCTGATTGAAGTTGAAGTATATGTCTATTTCTTGACAGTTCATCTAATATTAATAAATCAATAACTTCTTGAATTTACATTTTTGGTGCAGATTCATCTGGAGAAAGTTGTCAAGAGAAGAAAGTGCTTTACAAGTTAATATCTGGTCTTCATTCCTCCATTTCTGTCCACATAGCTACAGATTATCTTCTTGATGAAAATACCAATCAGGTTTGTAACCTGTAAGGCTACATTCATTTTTACCCATATAGATCTATGCATACAGCAAGTCAGGAATATGATAGTTAGAAGTTGTTAACTCAATTTTTTTAGCCATTGGCTCCCATTCATCAACTAGCAAGAATAGATGGATTTCAGTCATTTAGTATTTGGAAATATATATACATCAACTCGGACTTATCATTTTGAACTCACCAACTAACTAATTATCTGTTGGCTGCATTCAGTGGGGTGCGAATCTTCAGTTGATGTATGATCGTGTCTTGAAACATCCTGAGCGTGTTCAAAACCTGTACTTTACTTTCCTCTTTGTTCTCAGAGCCGTGACAAAAGTGAGCACTCTTTGTACCCGTATGAGGAAACCTTGTTATATTTTATTCTAGCAGTAATTTCTCCCGTACGTCTGACTTTTTCTTTTAATTATAGGCAGCAACTTACTTGGAGCAGGCGGAGTATGACTCCGGTAACCATTTGGAGGATCTGAAAGCCCATTCCTTGATTCGACAACTAGTTCACAATCCCAAATTACAAGCTGCATGCCCCCTTCCTTTTGATGAGGCAAAAATGTGGCAAGGCCAAAGTGGACCTGAACTGAAGCAACAAACCCAGAAGCAGTTTAGAAACATCAGGTTTAACTCTTAGCCCTATGTTATATCTTCTAGCCCAAAAATGAATTCACTTTTTGCTGGTTTTTTAGTAGAGATGGCAAAATCGGCTGGTCAGGTGGGTTGGGTGACTCGTCAAAGTAATCTTTTTGGTTCAGGTTGGGCAGGGCTGGGCTGACACGGACCACTTTTTACATAATTTGATAATAATGTTCTAAACAGTTACTGTGTCAAATATGCCAGATATATATATATATATATATATGTCAGTCATAGTTAGATTTAACAAGTACAAATAATTTAGGAAGTTTTATGCACTAAAATTACACTTTGAGAGCGACTTTTTAGCTGTTTGGTGTGTTTTCATTTAAGGGTTTTAACCCTTCAGAGATAAAATATAACCTGAATCAACTCATTTATTTAGATGTGCTGAAATTGCCACCTCTTTTTATGGTCATGAAATTGAGCGACACTAACTTTTAAGTTGACTAGGCTGTTTTAATCTACATTATAGCATCTCTTATTTTGTGTTACAAAACTAGGAAGTGTTTAAGGTTCTTAATATTCCTACTTTCAAGATGTTTAATATAATATATTCTTTATTGTACTTGCTGGGATGCTATAGCTTTCTCTTTTTTAACCGAAAAATGTACATGTTGCAGTGCCCTTATGGATTGTGTCGGGTGCGAAAAGTGTCGTTTGTGGGGGAAGCTTCAGGTTCTTGGCCTCGGAACAGCACTCAAAATTCTATTCTCAGTAGACGGTCAAAATGGCCGAGATCAGCCGGTGAGTATCATGTATCTACTCGAGCGTATGAGTTAAAGCCTTTGTCCTTCTTGATATCTATATACTTTGTTTTATTGGATCACAGCTGCAGCTGCAAAGGAATGAAGTAATAGCACTCATGAACCTGCTTAATAGGCTCTCGGAATCACTTAAGTCTGTCACTGAAATGGGTTCTTCTGCTGCTATGGATGGATTGGCTTTACAAAATTCTGAAAAAGCAGCCAGTTTGATTCAAAGACTCCAGGAATCATGGATGGCTCAGTGGTAGGTGGTGTTGCAATTTTGACATGTTTATGAATAAATGTCCCGAGTTGGGTTGTATTCCTGTATATGTTACACAGGTAAAAGTAAAAGATTTAACTAAACTGGAAACGAATCAAACAGGCGGAAAGTAAACCACACTAATATAGTTTCTGTATTGATTTGGTTTGGCCTGACCCGTGCTTTTTGTTTAATATAGTTCATCCAACACATTATTTTTCTTTTTTCTTTTAAGAGAAAGAACAAAGGTGCTTGTGGTTGGCCCGACCTGCTGACCTGTTCTTTTTGCTTAATATGGTTTCTGCATTGGTATCCAACGCATCAACTTTTCTAAAACTTCAAGAAAAAAAGGACAAAAAGTGTTTGTGGGTTTGCCTGACCTGCTGTGACCAGTCATTTTGGCTTCAGGCATTCATGATCTTGATCCATCACTTTTTTTCAGGTGGAAGAATGTGCCGATCTCACCATTATCTTGAACTTATAGTGCGCTCAATCAGGTATGAGATTTCAAGGGAAGATACATAGATACAAATACAATGTGAATATATGGAACAAAGCCACCACATGTAATGCTGATATGGACTTCCATGTTTTCAAAAAGTAACTGCAGACTTGTAACTTGTAGCTTTTATCTTTTCTTTTAAATGAAGAGGAAAAAAAGAAGTTTTGTATCCTGTAATATGTTTAAAGTGGTGGTGTTATATGTCTTTTTTGTCGCCAGTTGAGTCAACCAAAACCATAAGTTAAATTTAATGTTCACCTGTTACCTTAAAATCTTGGCTCGGTCTCTTTTCCGCCAGTCGTGTCAATCAAAAGCAAAAGTTAAATTTAATGTTCGTTTGTTACCATAAAATCTTGAGTCGGGGGCCTGCTGGGTATCATCATGTGATAAAGGAAATGTTTGTTCTTGTCTCACTTCTTTGGACCCTATCAATAGTTTCTTGAGTGAGTGAGATTTTACTAGGTATGCTTGTTAGGTTTGTTATTATTACATTGACAGTAGGTGGCAACATTTTGCCTAAATATAGTTGATGCTATCGTAAAATGACTGGCTGTCCCATGTTTGAAACTGGCAAGTCGGCAACGCACAAGCAGTTAAGCCTAAGATTTAAGTTTTTGCATAGCGGTAAATTGACTATTTTGCCCGCATGTGGAACGAGCTAAACATATGGTATATTTTGTTATACGCTACCTAATAGCATACGGCATGGTGCGGCAACTTAAGCAAACCTCTAATGTAAGCCTCATCTTCAAGCCCTTAACTCCTGTTTCACGGGGTTAAGTTTGACTTGCTCATGTTAATTGTTTGACCTCTATTGTTGGACAAGAGGCTTGTTGTTACGATACAAAGATACGGTCAAGAACATAATCGATTTCTAAGAGAAGAAGAAAGCAAGGAGGAAATGTTCCCAAGTTAATCGATATTCATTTCTTTGTAACATGTTTGTTTAATAGACTGATGAATACAAGTTACAGTTACCAACTCACACTTTACTAAAAGTACCATTTACCCGCCTCTACACTTAACTTAAAACGGCAATAATTTGGCCCAGAAGAGGTATTTGTGGTTTTAGTTCTTTTGTTAGTACGTTATAGCTGAACTTTTTTACGATGTGTTGAACAATAATTACTTTTCCTTGTAGACTGTGACTTGTGCTTTTGTTGACCTAAATGAGCTAAGATAGCAGTGTTTCACGTTATCCATGGCAACAAATTACTAAACTCAATTTGTTTTTGGTGTATATGTGTTGTAGGTCGAGAGTAAAAGAGTAGAAGGTGTGGGAAATATAGTGTCTATTTATGGTAAAAATGAAATTTTTAAGTTTTTTAAAATTGTTGTTCAGCGGCTAGTTGTGGTCACACACATGAGCACATCAAACGTCACCCCTACCGATGTCGTCCTGCACAAGTATGAGGTGGTGTGTCAGACACGTCCGCCTATGCCTACAAAGCCACCTTGGCTTTGCCTTGCCAATCACCAAGGCATACCCCCTTCTCTTATAGTCTTATGTTTAGAGTTTCGTACACATTTATAGGTGCTTGTATAATATGGTTATGTTTTATGAATATGGACACGGTGGACTTTAAAGCATCATCATGGGTGTCATTTAACGGCTTAACGCCCATGAAGCTTATTTTTTATGTATATGAAGCTTATTAACATGTTCACCTAATTGCCCAATTGTTTGAACCCACCAAACCACATACCATAGTAAAATTCATTACCATATACCTTAACTTCTATAAGCTACCAAAACCTGTGAATTTCAGAACACGTTACACTTTTCATAGTCAATGACCCGTTTACCCATACCCTAATGTTGATGTGGTTCCTCCCTCAAATAGACGATCTTTCAGCCCTACAACTATCAACCTTTTTGTCCACCACTTTGTAAACGTACCTTCTTCTTGATTTATTTCCTATTTTGGTTTTAGAAACTTCCTCCACGGCAAAGATCCGCACTTCATTTGTTAGAAAATGACATTCCAATAATGTGGTATGATTTTATGCATTTTGGCTATAACGACTAGTTGAGAGTGGGAAAGATGAAGGACATCGTGTTGTAGATCTGTGAACACAACAACAGGGAGATGGGGTTGCAAATCGTCAATTTTAAGAGAAATTAGAGAGAAGACGCTACAAGAATTAAGGGCTTTAATAGTTAAATAACATGTTTTTTTAATATAATGATTTAGAGTAATTAGAAAGTCTAATTATTTTTTAAGATCAATCAACAGTCAAACTAACAGAAAACATTCCTCCAAACATGAGAGCTTAAATCAGAAAGAAATAGGCTTAGACACCACATCCAACGGATGACCCTATTTAGATCTCATAAACTTGCCCCAGAGAAACTGACCAACAACATAAGCCCCCGCAAGTTTGGCATGCAAATTTCCTGTCTAATTACCAACCCACCCTCCTTCATGGATTGACAAATGCTGTCCCAAGCAATCCAGTGGTGCCTGTGCTCACCATTGGAATCCCATAATCAATTAGCCATAACACTTTTCATCTTAGAAATCCCGGTCTTAGGGGGAGACCTCACAAAATCAAAATCGTAAAATGCAATGGGTGTAAACCACAACAATTAGTCATTTTATTGTAAGACTCTTAAATTAAAATGTTAAATTACTATCATTATGTGTTACACGGGTTAAATAACTAAAATATGTAACGATCATCAAACATAGTAAACAAAGAATCATATCAAGACTAAACATTACATTATAAATCATTAGCACTCTAAGTATGTTCTCTAACACCCTCAAAGAAAAAAAACACATAGGAAAAGTTAAAAGGCAAAATATTCTCATAAAATCTTGTCAAAATCTTGTAAATGAAAGACAACTTATACCACTAAAAACATAAGCTTTGATATTGAGCTAAAAGATCACCTAATTCCCTATAAAAAACAATGAGTTTAAATAATATTTAATACACCTTTTTACGTTCTTACTCAAATACCAATAATCAAGAAATATGCTACATGTATATTTGTTAGTTAGAACGTTTATTCCATTACAAAGTTATATTCTGTTCTCAACAAAAGTTAGCTCAATAAATATTAGCTAAGCTAATAAATATGTTAATGAATACTCTATTATTAAATTTATGTGATCAACTTGATGAACATCTTATTCAAATAAGTTGTTAAAATTTATGACATATTCTTGGAGTGAAATATATCGATATATATTTTGGTAATGATAAGTTTACTAAGAATATGATAGTTATTTTTGTAATTGATATGGAAATATATTAGTTTGATGGGTTGTATGTTGTGCAATAAAAGGAGTACTAAATATGTAATATAATTTTGAGCGGGAAAAGATGCTAATAATGGCTCCATTACATGCCATGTGGCATCCAAAACCCTCTTTTATTAGAAGGTATAGATTATTATTATTATTATTATTATTATTATTATTATTATTATTATTATTATTATTATTATTATTATTATTATTATTATTCCCACGAAAGCTAGAGGTGTAGTACGGACCTACGAGTACGACCCACAGAAGCTCATCAATTTCAGTGAACAACAAAAAACACACACACACACACAAAGAGAGAGTTTTTGTAGCGATTGCTGATATCAAAATTGTTGGAAAAATTAAAGCCAATCAATGAGAGAAGAAGGAATAAGTTCGTCAGCAGATCCATTAGTCTTCTCCACCCCCGCTGCCAGGTCTTATTATTACTTATACCTAACCCTAATTCTTCCTTCATCCATAATTTTAACTCTTCAATTACATCAACCCGCTTCGTTTCATTTTATGCTTTGTTTCCTGAATTATATATTTACTTTAATTACCTCCTCACTTTAATTTGGGGATATGAATCCATCATGTTTTCGAGACATATTAATTATTGCATCAGTTTATAGTTTCAACTCTCATTCCAAATTTGGACACACATATATGTTTAATCATTGACGATTCGAGAGGCTCAATCTCCCAAAAGATTCAGCCTTTTGTAGCACACAAACACTCCTGAACTAAAACACAAACTTTGCTCAATTTTCTTCTTAAACTCAAAATGCAACATAGATGAAGTATATATATGCATATACAAACAATCAAAGACTCAACACGCCCTTTCAAGGAACATATAAAAGAAAATGATGTACTTTCACAGCTAATTTAATGCACATGCACTAAAAGATATAAGAAATTTTGAAATGGATGGAAACATGGGCGATGTGGCATGTGGGTTAGAATTGTGCATATATCAGTCAACTACTTTGTTGACTGTTTGAAAGCACTAGTAAGTCTTCAAATGGTGGTAATGTTATAGAAAATTAAACAAAAAAATGGAATAGACATTAGACAATATATATTAAGTGGTATGATCCTATATTCAGTTTATCTGTATTTTCTTATCAGTTCTGGCGGGGCATCGTCACCTGTTGTTGCCACTAATGCTGGTAGTACAGATTGGTTGGGTCATGGGCAGGGCTCTAAAGTAGGTTCTGTATCTCGAATCAGTTCACAGCCAGTGTGGATTACATTGACTGCAAGTGCTAGTGGCTCAGCTCTTGGCTCGTCTCATGTTTCGTGTAGACCCTGGGAAAGGGGCGATCTTCTAAGACGATTATCCACATTTAAACCTGCAAATTGGTCTGGAAAGCAAAAGGTTTGGTTATATTCTTTTCTCCTTTTCTTTTTCATGTGCTATTACCATGTCCGACATACACTATTGGCACCTCTAGTAGATCATATGACCCTTATATTTTATCTGTAGCTTGTAGTTTTCCTGTGTTTATTTTTTGCATTTTATTATATCTGCTGGAATATACGAGAACATGCTCTGTTTTGTATGGTTCTGTTTGAGTAGGAGCAAGGTATTTGTGCTTTCCCTGCTGTAAGATCCTTGTGATGAGGAATGGGCGTATGGGTGATCTTAGAGCCAAGACATTTGTCACTCGGGAATAACTAAAATGGTGTTACTGTAAAACTAAATGACCGCATCATCATAACTACTAATCCCATCTTTACTTTACTGTTAGAAGTTTTGATCAACCTGTGGGCTAAGGCTACAAATATTAACTTAATTGTAGCAGGAACGTAATGCATGAGAATGGGTATGCTGTTGACCAAATTGTTTTGCTAAAATAATGAATGCACTCATGAAAAATTTCAATTAAGTCAAATAGGAGACACGTGTAGCTATATAAGAAGGCAAGGCCTAAGCATTGTGGAGGAACAAATGAAATACATCTCTGTGCAATGTATATGCAACATATGAGAAGTTTGATTATCAGAATCATATGTTATAGTCACCAAACATTTAGCTAAATTAATATGAAAATTTGAACCCAAATAACGTAGTTTAACCCTTCCATGACACCTCAATTTAGACAAACTGGATTTTTAAAGCGGTATTTGATTTGGCCTGGGGTAAGGGAATTTGGGTATTAAGTGAGTTATAAATCCTATTTATGTATTATTTCATCCTTCAAACATGAGGTTGGTTTTAGTTCAGCACGTAAGTGTATCCCCAGTATAAGTTTGAAGTTCATTGTTCAGCACCATGTTGAATTTCTATGTTGATTGATCGCGGTGGATAGGTGCTGGTAGAAGCGGGTGGTCATGATGGTAATGAATGATGAAAAAATCTATTAAAATTTTGTCTTGTAATATTGTTGAGATTTAGATGTGGTAATTAAAGATGCATACCAATGTTTGTAATTTACTTCAGGTTTTTAAATATCTCATTGCAGGCTGCTAGTTCGCTTGCCTGTGCAAGAAGAGGGTGGGTGAATGTGGATGTCAATACCATTGAATGTGAGTGTTGTGCGGCCACCCTCAAGTATGTTGCACCGGATTCGTGTACAGAAGGTCAAATTTGTGGTTCTTTTACCCAAATTAAGAATATACTGCTGTTGTACACTTTTTGATAATCTTTATTTTCATATGTTGTTAACAGATGATAATGTTGGAGAAGAATTTGGCAATCAGCTTGATGAAGGACACAAAGTGATTTGCCCGTGGAGAGGAAACAGTTGTGCTGAAAGCTTAGTGCAGTTCCCTCCTACTCCACCATCAGCCCTGATTGGGGGTTATAAGGATCGCTGTGATGGATTGTTTCAATTTCTCTACCTACCAATTGTGGCTGCATCAACACTTCACCAGATGAGGGCCTCTAGAGGCCCTGAAATTGACCGCTTTTTGGTTCAGTCCCATACCTCTACCGCAGGGGAATCAAGTTTTAAGGCAGACATAGCAAGCGGTTCTGATAATAACAGAGAAGAGGCGTTATGCATATATTCACGTGTAAGATGCGTGCATACTTACATTGGATGGGTCGGTTGGGTTGGAACGGGTCATTACTTCAAGTCTAGTTAGGGCTAGGCCAGGTTGGGCTGTCTCGCTAACATTTTTTATGTCCATTTTATACTTTTTCTTATAAAGAAATTATAACCATTATGTTTAAGGATTTGACTCCATCAACTTATGCATGGTGAAAAATTCCACTTAGGTTTCCCTCCCAAACTTCCTATTATAATACAAATAATTTTCCCTCCAAAAAATGTCCCCCCTAAAACCCTGATTTGTTAGATAGATTATCTGTTACTTATGATTACAAAAACACTACAATAATGATTTTGGAAGTTTTTTGCGATCAATAGCCTTTGGGTAACTTTCAACCTGTTTCCTTTTATCTAAAAATTTGTAATGGACCTTTTTGAGATACCTATATTGACTGACTAATATTTAAATGGGTTGAAATGGACTTAACTATCTTCATAAATCTGTTTTATTAATGTATATTGATCTTGATGTTCTGTCTTTAGGCCCAGAAGTTGATAAGCCTTTGTGGATGGGAGCCAATATGGGTTCCAAGTGTTCAAGACTGTGAAGAGCATTCTGCTCAATCAGCTAAAATTGGATGTTCTTTCAGTCCCATTAAAGAATGTGCCCCTCCTGAAGATCGACTTCCTAACAAAAAGGCATTATCTGCAACCAAAAAGGGTCTTAAAAAGGACGAACAATTGGGAGCAAGATCGCCTTTGCTTGACTGTAGTTTATGTGGGGCCACAGTCAGAATTTTGGACTTTTTGACCATCAAGCGCCCTGCTCGTTTTGCTCCTAATATTAACGATGTTCCTGAAACAAGCAAAAAACTGACCCTGACCCGTGGAGCAAGTGCAGCCAGTGGAATTAATGGATGGGTTGCCATCGACCCCATGGAGAAAGACCATAATGACCTTGATGAAGCAGCAACCACAGGGGAGGGAAAATCAATGTCCAATATTGGGGTGGATTTAGATCTTACAATGGGTGGTGGTTTTTCTGCTGGGCATGCACACAAAACCATGATATCTGAACAATGCCAAGACGTAAATATTGGGAAAGATCTTATTATCGGGCAGCCCACCAGTAGTGAGGTTGGTGATCGGGCAGCATCGTATGAATCTCGAGGTCCTAGCACCCGCAAGCGGAACTTAGATGAAGGCGGGAGCACTGTTGATAGGCCGCCGCATGTCATAATGCAACAGGCAGATAGTGTTGAGGGCGTTGTTATTGACCGTGATGGAGATGAAGTCAACAATAGCAAGGAGATGTCCGGTCCTTCTAAACGTGTGTGTGAACGTGAGTCTTATGTTTTTGAATCGTATAGAAGAGATTCATCTGGAGCAGGCCCCAGCGAAACCTTACATTTTGATATTGAACGAGATGCTCAGTTTCATCCATCTGCTATTGATTCCACACGGGCTTCATCTGTTATTGCAATGGATACGATCTATCATGGCGAAGATAACGATTCAATGGAAAGTGTCGAGAATCGTCCTGGAGATTTTGATGAGGTTGATGTCAATTATCCATCTGTCTCAGCATTTAAAAGTCCCGATTTAAATGACCCATCAGATATGAATTTTAGTAGTCAAGCCCAACAGAGTATTTGTCCTGCTTCGGTTCAGGCCCCAGGTGAGATTGGGATTAGTAGCACCAATGACGAGGAAGTATTGAACACTGATACCACCACTACTGGTCACCGGAGGGATGGTGGTCTGAGCCTTGCTATTAGTGGCGGAAGTGTCGGAATGGGGGCTAGTCATGAAGCCGAAATCCATGGCATTGATGCTTCGTTTCACAGGACCGAAAGTGTTGTTGGGGATATGGAACCAGTGGCTGAAGTTACAGAAAACCAAGGGCAAAATGGTGAATTTGCTGTGGATCCTGGAGTGATGGGTGATTTTGTACCTGAAGAAATGGATCAAGACCTTATGTCAAGGTCAGTTGGAAGAGCAGATAGTGGGTCAAAAGTTATTGGGTCAGCCAAGGCGGAATCTGTTGAAAGTGGGGAGAAGACTAGTAATATGAATACGTTAGGCCTTGAGCAGAGCACCCACCGCTCTGCGTCTTGTAATGCGGTTTTATGTTCTGGGCTTGAAGCATCTAAGGATGAGGTAACACAGGCAGTGAAATCATCTCCAACGGATGAATGTGGATTCTCAAACTATCCAGTTGCAGATGGGATAGGTAGGTCCATGAATGGGTGGGTGGGTGGGTTGGGAGTGGTAGTGTGTGTTGAAAATAAAAAAAGCACCGAAAAGCGAACAATGAATATATTCGGTTGAGTTCTTGATTCTAGAGTTTTAATAAACCGACTTTTGGTTCAGTCTGGTTCTAAAGTTTTCTAAAAACCGTCGGTCCAGTCCAGAACCTGAAACAAATCACCTAAAGCTTGTATATGGTTCATGGTCGTCGGTCTTAACATGAACAAGACTAGCACCAAACCAGTAAATATTGGTTCAGTTTTGGTTCCGCTAATTGGTAGTTTTCAGTTTTATTAGTTCGGGTCTAGTTCAGCAATCAGATGCACACCCTAGGCAATGGATCAAATAGGTACAACTCAAAATGATTATTTTTTAAAGGGTCAAAATGGGTCAGGTTGACCTGAAACACTTTTTGTCCATGTCTCCATGAGGTTTAATCTTTTTTTAGTAAATAGTTAGTGTATTATTTTAGTAGTAATCTGTTCTTTTAATAAACTGAGCTAGGAAATTATATGCATTAAAATGTACATTTGGGCGACTTCGACCCACTTGACTTATTCCACATTTCGTTTTAACACGCTAAATATAACATAATGACATGGCCCATTTTGTTTTACCTGCACATGCATGACGCACCACTCCCATGCACACATTTGTATGCTCTCGATCTTACTGGACGTATATAACCTATGTACTTGCCCAGCTGTCTTTAAGATAAATTTGTTGTTAGATGGCTGAATCGATAGTGGGGTTCTGTGTAGGCCCACCAAATGGAGAAAGCAACTTTGAAGAGGCTGTGGAGTTTGATCCAATTAAGCATCATAATTTTTTCTGTCCTTGGGTAAATGGGAATGTTGCTGCAGCTGGCGTAACCAAAAGTAATGGTTCTAGTTCCAGTGCTGGTGCTTTAGCCCTTTGTGGCTGGCAGCTTACCCTAGATGCTTTGGATGGCTTCCAAACACTCGACCCAAATCAAACTGTTGAATCTGAATCTGCTGCTTCGTTGTACAAGGTGCGTCATTTTTAGTCTATTTATATTTAATTATGATATTTTGTATGGGCAGCTGTCTTTGAGGATGATAGAGTATATCGCACACACACGCTGGCACACACGTGAACACAAACAGAAAGAAAAACGAATAATAATGGCAATGACATATTTCCCCCTCTAAATCTTCCTTAATTGCATATTTACTCTTACATTATACTAAAACTTTAAAAATTGCATATTTAGTCATTTTAACTAGTTTTTTTATATGTTTTTACTTGTTTCTTGCGTTTTATTTTAAGACGTGTTCTTGTGTTTTGCTAGTTAGTTTTTTTCTTCGTTTTGTATGCGTTTTTAATTTAAAAAATTTGTATCTTTACTAAAATACGTTTTTTTACGTTTTAGTCAATATTTTTTATCATCTATCACGAGTTATTCGAGTAACAACATTTACAAAGAATACGAGTGACAATCATTAAAATTAAAACTTTGGTATTTGTGGTTTCATTTTGATGATTGTCACTCGTGTTATTTATGATTGTTATTACTCGAAAATCTCGTGATAGTCGAAAAAATAATGAAGAAATGCAAAAGAAATTATCTTGGTATAAACCCAAAAAACGAAGGAAGAAACTAATAACGGAAACTAAAAAAACTCAAAATGGGTAAACTTGAAAGTTAAGGTTTTAGTAAAAAGGTAAAATAATCACTATATAAACTAATTTTATTAAAATAACTTAAAATGGGTAAATTTGGAAATTAAGGAGGTGTGGAGGGGGAAATATGCAATTGAATTTTTGGATCAGGTAAATATGCAATTAAAAAATGTTTAGAAGGGAAATATGCAATTGAATTTTTGGGTTGGGTATATAAGCAATTAAGATGGTTTAGAGGGGGAAATATGCAATTGATTCATAATAATATATTGGTTGGTCAATGTGACCTATGCCCACTTTGCTACAACTAGGATTTTATTATTTAGGTGCTCCATAGTCCAAACGGGTTGCAAACCAACAAAACACGATCTCTACCCCTTTTTATGTTTTCACATCTCTTTTCTAGAAAACATGTGCTAAAAGCATTTTGATTTTGTTATTAAACAGAAACCACAACAGTGTCTATATCACCAAAACTTGCCAACAGAAAGAATAATCTCTGGCAAACAAGGCCCTAGTTAGCAGACCTCATCTTTTCTGCCTTCTTTTGTTTGGACAACACGAGATCTCTTCTATCATTTTTGACGTGTTGTTTGTTTATAAAATCTACATGTTAAATGGATGTGTAACATGTCATGTGTTTTTGCAGGATGATCGTCAAATTTCTGGTCGGAAGGTCATGGCACGACACTCTCTCAGCAGAAGCCATGGCCAAAATTGACGTCGGTATCTTTTAAAAATTCAATTTTGCTTTTGTTTTACAACTTTGATTCCTCTTACCTCAAGCTTAGAGGTGGAATGATAGTCCGGTTGGATCAAAACGAGTAATTTTTGGGTTGGGTGGCTTGACTCGAAATACTTCTACAAATGTTTTCAGTTCTTCAGAAATAATTCATCAATAATAAAGTAATAAATTTAAAAATACACTACAGGTAAGTTTCGATAAATTTGACCGATTTCCTTTTTTAGCTAATATGATTATATTTTCCTGGTTTGACTCGTTAAATATAAAGCATAACCCAAAGCTACATATTTAAACGGACATATTTTATGCGTATTTGCATTGCAGCCGTGCTTGTTTCTTGTGATCTACGTCAACTATTCCTGGATGTGCCAATACAAGAAGTTCAAGGCCCCTGTAACAGCAAATTAAGTCATCTATATCGTTTTTTTTAATCCAGTTAAACTTTAATATTATTCTCATATGCTTATAGCAGCTCATAATAAAGTGTTAGATAGTCTTTTATAGGTAGTTTATGATGTTGTTAAGACGTTGCAGACAAAATATGCACTATCGGTACAGCTTCATATGAAGCTATTACTGATTTATAACAGTCTGGTTTTTCTTCTTCATTATTGTCATTCCAGTTCGCCCCACGTTTCGTGTTTTAATTCATTCTTGACCTGTATATTTTGATCAAGAATCTTATTTAGAGATAACGTTAACGGGTTTGCGGTTAGCCGCTTAGTGTTTTTTCTGTGTTACCAGTCAGGGTTTTAACGGGTCGAGTTGATCATAAATACTTCTCCATAGTTTTGATGTTTTATTAAGCAGGTATCACACCAAATCTATCTTACTACAAAACTCACCTTATATATTTCTATAAGAAATATTGGTTTTTAACAGTCTCTTAACTATTATCTTTTAATCGCCGGCGCTCCCAACTAATGTAATATCCGGTAACGTTCCCGCCTTATTAAAGTATTAGGGGCTTTCAAGTGGGAATAGCTCCTAGTTGTGAATTTGTGATCTAAGTTTAATTTCAGTTATATTAAAAGAATTAAGGTTCAAGGGGAAGAGCCCCTTGTTGGGTCGAGTTTAATTTCGTATATATTAAAAAATTGACTTCCTAACTTGGTTTCGAATTTTGTTATAAAGTTTGCGGTTTAAAATTGTTAAATTCTTCATAATTTAACTGCAAATACGCTCCTGCCATAAATTATGGGTTTAAAAATTCATCACATTCATAATAGTTCTTCAAATTCAGAATTTGAGTTTTATTCGATTAGTTTATTCAGTAGAACCGACCAAATATATTTTATCTTAAAGTGATTATATGACTCTTAAATCATCCAGACGAGCGTTTTATTATTTCCCAAACAAAGGTACCATACAACACGCCCTTTGATCATAGACTAAAAAAAATTTGTTATTCTTAACTTCTTTTTTATATATAAAAAATCTAATATA